>OY728133.1:855666428-860666428 GCA_963277665.1 Viscum album | reverse complement strand
CTATTTATGATTTAATTATTAGAGACACCTTTCTATCTGATTAATTCCTCCCAAAAACCACTATTACCATGCCAAAATTCCATAAGTAATATATATTTTCACATTTACCTTCAAGCAGTTCATTTGTATTATGAATCTAAATTCAATAAATTATGTTTGTACATATATCTATATGACCCACATACTATAAATTTTGTTTAAATATGCTGAGACACCCCTTTCACTCTCATCAACAATTTTTATGTATTACTATTTCACAGTGTTAGGCTGCAAAAATTGCATCACGATCTTCCAAACCAAATTAATTTTGTAGTGAATACCATTTCCATTTCATTATATAGTGTATTAATCATTATGAAAATTTACTTATAGATTATAGAGATTCATGTTTTAATTATATATTGTTTTATATTGCAATAAATGATGATATCTAATGAATGCATGTTATATGATCCACCTGACACACTTATGCATGAAATGTAATGATTCAGAAGGGTGCACCATGATAGTGCTCTACTACATTTGGTAAATATTATTATCATAATACTTCATGTGAAGTGTAGGTTTACTCATGATAAATTCTGGTTGAATGATAGTTTACTCGTGATCCATGTGGAATGGGCCTTGCCTCATTGTAATATCATGATAAATGTTGTTGCCACATTTCCATGGTATGATAATCATGAAATATCACGCCATTATGTTAATGTTTCTCTTCTGACCCAATGATATTTTTATTTCCCAACTTGTATTATATTCATCACGTTATTCATATATTACTCCATTATTGGGCATTAAGCTCACCCTATTCTTAAGCATAGCATCAGGTTATCCCATGCAATGCTATGTATGAAGGAATGTGTGTGGTCATGTAAAATAATTTTTCAATAAAGTTTTGTATTTCATGTTTTAACTTGTTATGTAATGTTCCTAATCCCCAATGACACTAGACCTCTCATTTTTTTCTATTGTATCACGTGAAAATTTTATGTATTGAATTATTTTTATGAATGAAATAAAGAGATGGTTTGTTATAGTTGGTATCAGATGATAGGGTTAGTTATTTTTGTGATGAGGATTAGAAAACACAAGTGAAAGCTGTAGGGATAATACTAAGTATAATTAAACTGTCCCTAAATTTTTGTGAGTATTGAATAAGTTTTTTATCAAGCCAATATATCCCTATCTGGATATGAGCAGGTAGAGGTAGTTCTGGAACATATGTATCTAGGGGTAAAATCTGCAAACACTACTTTGAGCGAGACACGAACAGGAACCAATTCACGACAACAGGTCTTGCTGCACACTTGGTTACCAAAATCCTGGGGGATATGATTTGGTAAATTATAGAGCATAGTATGAACCATTATTAAGGTAATAAAAAAAATTCCAATAAGTGTATATGTTGGGAAATAGATCCTGGATAACATTGATTGTACCCTTTTAATTCAAAAAATAAAAAAATAAAAGTAATATATGTGTATTATGTTTATCTCTTTTTATTACCATTTATGTGTTACCCCTAACATTCCATTTATTATATCCAATGGATGGTAATATGATTACATGGGCTAAAAACCGATGCAGGGATCAATGTGACAATTTTTCTAATGAGAAGCCCAATATGATGGGAGTTGGAATCTTGATCTTTTCCATGATACTCGCTCAGATAAATCATTGTTTGAATAGAATCATTGGTCAATAGGAACTTTCAACCCCCACCCCCTAGAATGAAAAAATTGAAAACAAGAGCTTCATGAGACCAATTCCTCCAACTTTTAATTGATCATCACATCCATCAATTTCCAAACAAGGGAATGACTCAATTTAAAATATCTTCTCCATCCTTCAATTTTCAAAAAAAAAAGTTATTTTGTCTTCATATCATATGTAGGGTGAATCTGATCAATGGTGGATGTTTATAAAAAATATGAAGCCTGTGGAAAATATTAGTGTGTTGGAATGAATGTAATTAGGGAATTTTTTTTGATATATAATTTCCATGCACCCTCTGACTTATTATTGAAAGGGACTTCCTTGAAATCAAGAAAAATGATCAGGAAGCTTTCAGATAGTATGAGGAAAACTTCACTAGTATTTCATGATATGCCTCTATAATTGACGTTACCCACGAATGTGAGGATGAAATATTCTTTTTTGGTCTAAAACCTAGCATAAAGAAAGCCATGGTGATCACTAACTTCGATAGCTAGGATGAAATTGTCTTATGGTTCCTCAATGTCGAAATAGATATTGAAAAATCATATGGTCATCATGGGGATAAGAAGTATAAGGTGAAAAATAATTTTGGTTTTCTGATGGTTAAATCCTATGGTGCTAAGAACATTCATCACCCCATTTTACCATTATGTGGAATGAGGCACCCTGGAAATTTTCTGAAGATGATGAAGAAATCTTTTAGGTGTGGAAGTGAAGGGAACCAAGCCATTAAATACCGACATTAAAAAGCCGTAGCTACGATAGAGGACAGGAACACTCTGTTGGATCCTCAATGAATTGTTAACTGTTTCAACTACATAGAATCATGGAACCTTGAAAACCAGTGCCCTATTTCAAGGGTTTTCTAAGGATACCAACACACACCGGGAATCGAGGGAGATATTTTTTCGCCACTATCACCTTTGTGAACCCAGACAAAGAGGTGGTGATAGTTATCCTAGTTATTCATTCAATAATAATGAAAATACATTTTTAGTCATGTTCTAGGCATTATTTTATATCCTTATGTTTTGTAGAACCATTCCAACACCAATAAAAATCATGGATGTAAAAAGTTGGTGAGAACAAAAATGGGGTAGTAATTAAATCCCATGAATATAACTCCCTAATTGTCCCCATTTGTGTATTTAACATCCTACCCAAACTTGTTATACATCCTCTAGTGTAATTTTATGCAATTATTGGCATGGATTGTCTTTCCCTATATATTGCCAACATTAATTTCTGTGAGAGGGAAATCACTTTCCATATGGATAATGGACCCCCTATTATGTATTAGTGGAAGGAGGATGATGACTATTCAATTTCACCATCTTCTAGAGCCTGGATATTATTACCATAGGAGTTTCCTTATCTTTATTTAATGATTGAGTTTATATAAACAACCATCTTTGAAGACATTCCAATTGTGAGGGAATTTACTGATGTGTTTCTCAAGGTATCGAATGCTCTTCCTCCTAGAAGAGATGTTGATTTTTTAACTAATCATATATATGGGGTATTTACAATATCCAAAATCTACATAGAATGGCTGTTTTTGAGCTTGAGAATATGAAGAAACAACTAAAGAAGAATCTAGATAATGGGTTTGTATGTCCATGCGCTCTATAATGGGGTGCACCATTCCTCTTCGTATTGAAAAAATATGGGTCAATGAGCATTTTCATTGATTATCATGAGCTCAAAAAAATCATGATAAAAAAAAATTGTCTCCTTCCACAAATTTTGGACTTGTTCGATTAGCTTCATGGAGAAAAATAGTTCTCCAAGGTGGATTTGCAGTCTTGATATTACCAAGGGTGAAGAAGGAGGATATCCCCAAGACTGCTTTTCATACAAGATACATTCTCTATGAATTTATTGTAATTACTTTTGTTCTAATTAATTCTCAATAAATCTTCATAGAAAAGACGAATAGAGTCTTTAGATATTAACTCGACAAATTTATGGTAGTCGTTATAGATGATATTATAATATAAACCAAAAAATGGAGTGGTATGAGAGGCATCTATAAACTGTACTAGATACCTTGCTAGTGGATATTATCTATGAAAATTTCATCAAGCTATTGTTCTAGATGAAGGAAGTATCATTCCTGGGAAATACCATCACAATCAATGGGATATCTTTAGATCCCTCCAAGATAGATTCTATTGAGGGAAGGCTGAGGCCAACATCAATTACATATAACTCTTGCTTCCTGGTGTTAGTTAGATATTTACATTGATTTGTGATAAATTACCCACAATTGTCCAACCCTCTTGCCAAGCTATATTGGAAGTAAATAAAGTTTGAATAGAGTGGTGAATGTGAAGATAGCTTCATGGATATGAAAATGAGGATTATAATTGCACTCCTTCTCACACTACCCACAAGTGGAGAACATTACATGGTGTTTAGTGATTCATTGAAGAGGGTAATGGGTTGTGTGTTGTTGAAAAATGAAACTTTCATTGCCTATGCCTCGTGGAAATTGAAAAGTCATAAGAAAAACTATACAAAATATTAAATGGAAATGGTAGTAGTAATATTCACATAAAAACATTAGATACATTAACTATTTTGGGATAGGTGTGAAATATACACATATCAAAAAATCCTCATGTATATATTCACACAAAAAGTGATGAATATGTGCCAACAATGATGGATATAGAAAATCAAATACTATTACCCCACACTATATTACCACCCTTGGAAGGAGAACAAGGTGATAGATGATCTATGGAGAATGGACCCTGTGATTTTATCGTTGATGAGAATTAAAAAGTATACAATCTTTTTAGATTTAATGATGATGGACATGGGAATCATAATGAAGGGAAGAACATCAATCCTTTAAAAACGGTTCCTCAACTATTTCTCTTGGAAAATAAAATGGATTCTTATAATGATGATGTGGGAATTTAGAATAATTTGGAATCTATACAAAAAGGGAAATCCTTTGATTACAATGTTAATGAAGAAAGAATTGTGAGATTTGGGACACATCAATGTGTTCCATCAAATATAGAGTAAAATACTAAAATTTTAGATGATGCACATAGTTAAAATTTATCTATTCATCCTTGAAACAAAAAATATGTATCGAAATATTATAGAGTATTATTTGTTGGATAACATGATGAAGACGATCTCACAGTATACATTAATGTGCTTGGTATGTCAGCAAACTAAGGGTCAGAGACAAAAGTCTATGGGGATGATGCATCTATTAAACATAGTATCATGGAAATGGGAGAACATAAACATGGTCATTGTAAATGGACATCCAAATACATCCAAAGGAATAAATGGTATTTTGGTTGTTTTTTATCGTACAATAAAACTACACAATTCATTGCAATTTGGGAGGATTTATCATTAGATCAACTAGAACAGATATACATCAGAGATGTGGTAATGCTAAATGGGGTACCACTATCGATTGTATCTAATCAAGATCCCAGATTCACCTCTATATTTAGGAAGTTTCTTCAACATGCTCTAAATACTACGATGATATTTAGTACGTCTTTTCATCCTCAAACTGATGGCCAATCTGAGCGGACTATCCAAACACTTGAGGACATGCAGAGAGAAAGCTCAATGGAATTAAATGGAGGATAGGATTGACATATTTCTATAGTTGAGTTCCCTTTCAAAAACAATTTCCTCTCAAGCATCCAAATGGATCATTATGAATCCCTTTAAGGGAAGATGTGTAGAACAAAAACATGTTGGGATGTAGTTGGGGAGTGAAAACTCCTAGGTCATGAATTGGTCGAACAAATTTTGGAGAAGGTTATGATGATATAACAGCACATTAATGCTACTTAGAGTCTACAAAAGAGTTGTGTTGATAATTGTCAACGAGACCATGAGCTTGATGTCACAGACATGGTTTTACTCAGAATATCTAAATGGAAGAGAGTTATGAAATTTAGGAAAAAGGGAAAGCATAGACCATTGTAAATCAGCCCTTTTGAGATCCTTGATATCATTGGATTAGTGGACTGCAGGCTAGCACTCCTAAAAAACCTATCTCGAGTACATGATGAATTCCATGTGTCACTCTTATAGAAGTACATAAATGACCAATTTAATTTACTCAATATAGAGGTGGTACCATTGGAGAATGAACTCGCCTATGAAGGGAAGCTGGTGGAGATCTTAGATCGTAGAGAAAATGTTCATCGAAATAGGAAAATTCACATCGTGAAAGAGTTGTGAAGAAACTACAAGTTTGAAGAAGAAAAGTGCGAATCAGAGGAAGTGATAAAGCTGTGTTACCCTCATCTATTTAACTATATGAAATGGAAATTCTGAGGATGATATTTCTTAAGGGTGAAGATTTTAACGACCCAAACATTTATTGATGAAAATAACACTTGATATAATTAATTGTATTATTATGTAAAATTGTTATATAAAATATTCACTTAATTGGTTTGTTGATTTGGGATTTCAAAGTACCGTTATGAATTGTTACCATTGCTGATATAGCCTTTTAATAGTGATCACATGATTAATATAAATATAGGGCTTTAACAAATCATATTTACTCATACAAAGGAATTGATGGCCACATCTAGTAGAATTTATCCATACGATGCTCATTTGTCAGAGTGAATAAAGGATTTAGAATCATTGGGATTCACTATTGACCAATCGGAAACTAACCTTCAACTTTTTATGGTTGAACGAAACCACCCGGGAGAGAAGGCGAAGTTGATAGAGATTACTAGCCGGGAAATTTTATCTGAGAGTCCCAAAAATAATGTCACCATCGCCCACCTTACCCTTATATCATATGCAGGTGTTATACGGGGTTATGTTACATGGCTCTAACACTATGATTATGTGAATTATATTTATAAAATAAATAATATACTTTCATTTCCATATTTTTACATTGTATATTGTTTTTAAAACACAGATAGTATTGTTTTAGTTAGTATTAAATTAAGAAATGTTTTTTGATGAATTAATGTAATTTTGAATTCTATAATATTTTAATAAAATATTATAATAAATTAATTTAATTAAATATAATATATTTTATAATATTTATGAATACAACTGTAATTTTCATTATGGTTTAAAAGCTATTATCTAAAACCAAAGAATTTGTGATAAATGTTGGTTTTTATTTTAAATTAAAAAACACAAATATTTTGGAAATTATTCAGATAAAATGAATACTATTATGGGAGTCAAGATGTTGAAATTATCCAACGATGAATCTTTCATAATTTTCTAAGACAACCAATTTTTTGCGTAAAAATAAAATACTGTTAAATATATACTTGGTTTTATGACATCATAATTTCCCAATAGTGTTTTAATAAAATACTATAAATGGGATTTTCGACCAATATATGTTTTTCCTTAAAAATAATGTGAATTTAGGTTGTTTATATATTTTTAAATGCCTTAGTGGACCCTACAAGACATATAATACATTTTTACATTTTGAAATGATTTACTTAAGAGTGTGATTCACCTCTACATGAGAAAGCCTGATATTTTTTTAAATTATTCCATTGGAAATATAATATAATGTCTTCCAATACAATTCAGAAAATCTATGTGGAAAATTTTTTGGATTGTGGTTATGATTAGTTTAAGGTGTGGTGTCCAATACATAAATAATAATGAATTCTCTCTCTTTTTCATATGTAATGCCACAATATCATCCATATATATTCAATAAAATCCATTAGAGAATGACAAACACCTAACCTCCTCTCTCCAGAACCCCCCCCAGTCAACCCATGTTCCCAATAGTCCTCGGTCAATCCCTTCCAAAGCCATTGGGATCACACTTTGATGTAAGGGATTTTCTTCATTTAATATTTTTTACAAAATTTTATTTTGTTGTTATAAAATTTTTACTTCAATTAAAACTATTGTGGTATTATTTCACAACTCCCAAAAACATCCCTCCTTATGTTTGAATGATTATTTATCAATTTTTATCTCATTAATTCCTCCCATGTTCACCTATTACAATGCCGAAATTCCGTAAGGAATTTCTCTCTTGTCATTTACATTCATGAAATTCTTTACAATTGTGAATCTAAATTCAATTATATATTTTGGTAAATGTATCAATATGACCCTGTTACTATAAATTTCATATACATATTTTGGGACATCCATTTCTCTCTCATCAACCATTTTTATGAATTCTAATGACACGTCATTATGCAGCTGAAATTAAAACACGGTCTTCCAAGCAAATGTACTAGTGTAGTGAATACCAAGCCCATTTCCATATCAAGGGTGTTAAACATTATGCACATTTAATAATTGATTATATAGTTTCGTTTTAAAATTCCATAATCAGTCAATGTCAAAAAAATTATGGTTTTTATTGAATCCATTTTATATGATCCATGTGGCACACTTATGCATGAAATGAACGGATTAAGAAGGGTGCACCGTGATATCATTCCAATTCATTTTGTAAAGATTAGTATAATGATATATCAAGTGAAATTTTGTTTTAATCATTCTAATTCAAGTGTGATGAGGCTTTAATCATTCTACATGAGCAATGGTCCTTGACTCATGGTAATATCATGTTAAATGTTGTTGCCACATTTCAATGTTATGATAATCATGTTATATCATGACTTTATGTTCATGTTTCTATTATGATACATTTATATGACTATTTCCCAGAATCTAATGATTTCTTCATGTTATTCCTTTTTTCTCCCTTACTATGCTTTATAGATCACCTTTTTTATGCATTTCTGTAGGTTATCCCATGCTATGCTATGTATGAAGGAATGTCTGTGGGCATGTAAAATAAGTTTTTAATAAAGATGTGTATTTAATGATTTTTTTGTTATTTAATGTTCCAAAAACCCAATAACACAAGTCCTCTCGATATTATATTTTTTATCAAGTGATGATTTTATTTAATGAATTTTGTTTATGTCTTAAATAAAGAATATGGTTGTTATATGAAACTTATGTAAAGATTGATTATTAAATAATTAATAACTCTAAATTATTCAATGGAAAATAAAACTTTATTAAATATTATACTAATTTACATATTGTATTGAAGAACTGATGAATGAATATTTGTGATAATCCAAACATTAATAATTATTAAACCCTATATAAGAATTATATTTACTCAAATATGTTAAAATAATATATAAATTAACATTGTTTCTCAATAGGATTATTATGTGATCATATAGGCCTATTTGTTAGTGGAATTATGAAACATTACATGAATTTTAATGTCATATTTGAGAAACATTCCATGTCACGAACAAATAAATTAGTTAAATTCTTTATCAAAAGAAACCATATACAAAGGCCCACCATGTTATATAATCCCTTTTCATTCATATATGTAATCAAGAAGATTGCATAGTTGTGTAAATAACTAAAGTTCTATATGTATCTTTCATTTAACTTGTGGAAATAAACATACTGATAAGAGTACATGGTCATAGAGTTAATCAATGTGCTCTATTCCCAACAATTAACCAAATAAATCAATGACTTTTAAGATAATATAAGGGAAAATTACTTTCTCTCTTTATTTATTAATGTAATATTATACATGATTCTCCCATCCTTCCCAACTTCACCATGAATATATTGATATGTTTCATTTTATCATCTAATAATCCTTAGTGGGGGAAGAAAAAATTATGCACAAAATAATTTATCCCTAATAAATAGAATTTATAAATGTATATGAAATACACAAGAAAAATGGTTTACCTAAAGAACCAAAACATCATTATCATCATCTTTATCTTTTAAGATGTTTTAATGATGACAATCTTGAGGAGAATTAATTGAAAACCTCCTACCTCTAAGGTGTATAAATGAGATAATGGATCCATGATATATTTTGTGGACTCCCAATCCTTCAAAGGGGTTACATTAACTTCACCAGGTGATTAATGAATTTTTTTAATGTAATAGTGACTTGGATAACATGTAAATGATTTACAAGAATCAACCACAATCCACATAATCAATAGGAGATGTATCATATCATTAATTGGTATTTTTAATACTCTCCATTCGATTATAAGTGTAATTTGTTCGAAAGAGATTGATTAATAATCTATTGTCAAACTTATTGGAATGTTATATCATTTATCAATTCAATTTATGATGTATGATGGCGATAAAATAATCAAAACAATGTTTTCTAACTGAATAAACATAATAGATAGGATGTTTCACCATGAAATACATTTCATGAACATCATTTCAAACATGGTAATCGATCATGGATTCATATGAACCACCACATTGTGGTGGTTCCCCTACCAGACCGTAATATTAAATGTACAACCATGGTTGTGGAGGTTTCCCTTTTAGTAAATATCCAACAATATCCCACTTTCACTATAATCATTTAATCACTTTTTTCAAAACATAACATCTCTTTGTGAATGAATCAAAAACTCCATTAAGATGTGGTTTCCTCAAAACTGTCTCCATTTTGTAACAAACATTTTTTACAACTAATAATATTTATCCCAAGGATTAACTCTTTGACCTTTTTGTTCGTTTCAATGTTATAAACAAATATAAAATGAATATTTCATAAATATAAGAAACATTATACCTCAATAAAATTGTATGTACTAGTTTTTTTACTAAGGGTTCTAGTGTGATATCCATCAAACATACTCATATCTATATAAACAATTTCCACTAATATATATATCATATAAATTGTATATATACCAGTATAATAATTTTTCAATGACATCTAGAATCCACAAGACATGTAATGTGTCATTCGTGTATAGGCCTCTCATTATTTCTTGACTCTCTGAAAAATTCTATCAAATTTGATGAATACATCACATGTCATTCATAAATTAGATTATAGCATCAGATGTCACTATCTATGTTGGTGATAACATAAAATGTATTTCAACTATGCATGGAAATGAATTTCCTCGTTCTATTTTAATCAAGGTATAGATGATTTTTTTCATAAATTTGGATAAATCCAATCATTAATATTCACTAACTAATGAATATTTTATCAAAATAACCAACTACTCTTAGATTAGATAAGTCAACATGTAGATATGGATAAATAAGAAATAAATGTATAAATTTTTTCGTGATATTTATCTCACCAACCCCAGGTAATTAGTAAGGATAATAATAATAAATTCATTTGTAAATTAATGATTCCCTGGAATTCCACGAGATATACATTAGTGGATAAATCAAAGTAATAAGTATCAACTAAATACCCCATGAATCCATTATCCATAACAAAAATATAACTCAATGGATTGAGTAATGTAATATATTCAAAATTACCTTTGTATATTACCACTATACATAATACTTTTGGGTGATCATAAGATTGGGATAACATTAAGTCATGCATCAAGGGAATGTTATAATCTGACCATTCAAATTAAATAAAATTTTGTACACATGAATGAATGGAAAACAATGATTTAATTCATTATAATAACATGTTACACTTACATGATTAACATTAATCTATCATGTATCTTATACCTAGAGGGTCAATATGACCCTCCTGCTTCTACTTTGATAAGAGGCACATCAATGAATCCTCTACATTATCTTTATTTGCAACCTGACTAATATTTATATCACCCCTATCAATGATCTATAATATTATAATGTATTTGGAAATAATGTGTTTTTTTTCAGTTATATTTTTGTTTCATTGCCTAAAAAACAACCACATTACATATAAAATATAGCTTAATTTCTCTAATGATGCAAAGAGCCACCCCAATTTAGAAATAAACTTCTTGATCAGAAAAACATTCGTCACTACATCTGATGAAATATGTACTTTAAATCAATTATCGAGTATTATATAGTGTCTTTTTTAGAACCCTTATAACTGATATATCCACCATTTTAGGAAAAAAATATGAATCTAGTTTTAGATTTCATGTCATATTTGTTGTATTGAAAACTACCATATCTATAACATTTAACACAAAGTTCATCCTATCCCTAAGGACCAATAACATATTCTAGGTACTTTTTATATACTTTAAAATGTTCTCTATAGAAATATATTGACTCTCCCTATGATTTGATTTGTATATAGTTCTTATGTTCATAGAATTATAGGCATCAGTTTGAGTACACTACTTGAAATACATGATAAGTCCTATGGTAAATGTGTAAGAAATATTATCCATACATCATTGTTCATTAGAAGGATCCCAGATCTTCCTATGATTCACACCATGAAATAATGGTAGATAACCCTTTTTAGAGTTCTCCATGCGAAACCTATTTAACACTTTACTAATATTTATTTTCTAAAGTTGTCTATGTGGCCTATTATATCTATACATATAGATATTCATACAGAGCATGCTAGACATTTCACCAATTTATTTACATGAGAAACATTAACCTTCCCATGAAATTACTGAGTGAACACACAGGATATCATTTTTGATAAGAAATATGTCATCGAAAAATAATATCATAAATTCTTTAACACTCCTATTATCCATCTTATACAAACATGGGCCACATGTTTTCTTTAATGAAACATGACAACATGATTTCATTATTAAAATGGTTATTCTAACCTCAATGTTTTTTCATTAGTCCATAATAAACATTCACAAAATTAAAACCATATTAGAATTATGTGGAACTTCAAATAAAATCAGGCTATATCATATACACATCATCAAATAAATTCTAGTTAAGAAAATTGCATTGGAAATACATTTTATGTATATCATAATCAAAATAAGATACTGTGGAAAGCATTATCTTAATAGAAATTTTCAACATAATAGGTGAAACATTATATTTATGTCCTATACCATAATCCTATTTGTAACTCTTTTGTACTATGGTATTCATATAGTTATAAAATACCATCCATTTTAGTTTTATTGGAAAAAAATTGGTTATACTCTCTGGGTATTACCACATTAGGTGAATCCACAATGTTCCCTAGATGGATAGTGTACAATGATTCCATCTCATATTCTATGTATTTTAATTATTTCATAGATTTATAACTCTCAATATATTACTATAAAATTATAGGATCATCTCATATGAACACTACATCATCATTCATAGAAATATATAATCCAAATATTAATAGCCCATGAGAAATACAACCAAACCATTGTGGTTATTGTGTACTATATGTTTGGTCATCTTCCGAAAAACTTTATATAATCATCTTGTCCTCTTTCTTATTAACAAATTCTATTTGGTGGTCTTGGACTTCTCTAATTTATATTTCCATCACACATACTCCAATACTCATGTGTTTCTTTTTGAGGAAAATACCACATCATGTCATAAACTCTTCATGTTCAGTCAGGATATATAATTAATATCCCTTTTTTATTTATGATAATTTAAAATTTTAGAACTTGCCTTATTTTGATTTTAGTTAATTAAAATTTATATGTCGTATTCATTCATCAAAACCAAAAGTATTCATAAAAGGAAAACATGGAATTTTTATAAACCATATCACTTAATGTGTATTTATGAATACTTTATATATAATATTGTTTAGTATAAATATATTAGTCATAAGTGAATAATCCCCCAAATAAATATAATGGTTATGTTGAGTCATCATTGACTAAACCATGTATAATAGTGTATGATTTCTTCTATTAGGCATACCATTCTAGTGTGGTGTTCAAGTAGTTTGATTTAAAATAATACCACAATCATTCTAATGAGTTTTTAATTCCTTGATTTTGTATTCACCACCCCGATCTAATCATAGAATCTTAATTCTATTACCCAGTTGATTATATAAATCATTCTAAAAGCCTATGGACATATTAAAATTTTCAAAATATTGTTTATAAGAAACACACATCAATACCTTGTAAAGTCATCAATAAAAGTAATGATGTTTCTAAAAATTATATTTTCTTATATTCTCAACATTTCACATACATCACTATGTATGAGATCGAATAGCCCACTATCACATTATACTTTTCTCAAAAAATGTCAATTTTTTTCCAATTAAATATATTCATATGCATCAAATCACTATCAAATGTGTCAAAAATCTATCTCTATGTAGTAATTGATAAGGTTTAATGTTGATATGTCCAAGGTAACAATGCCAAAGGATGGTGGGATTAGAATTCAACATAAAATTATTAATTTTAAAGATTTGAATATGACTAGGTATTTTTAGAATATATAAACCAT
Source organism: Viscum album (assembly GCA_963277665.1). Lineage (NCBI taxonomy): Eukaryota > Viridiplantae > Streptophyta > Magnoliopsida > Santalales > Viscaceae > Viscum > Viscum album. The sequence continues at coordinate 860,652,481 of OY728133.1, read as the reverse complement.
TCATTACATTCCCAATAACATAAAAAATTTCAGCGTCATATATTGATCAAATAATATTCATTATAATGAATATAAATCCTATCTTACCCAAAGAAGATAAATAAATAAAATACTTTTTTATAGTGGGTACATAACAATTGTTTTTAAATTCCTGTATCAATCAACATGGTAAAAGTAGATCAAAGGTTTTGACCCAAAATGCAAAAAAACTTCTCCATTATCAACAAAAATATCTACTTTACCTCTAAAAATTATTCTTTTTTATTAGTTTTTGTCTTTCATAAAAAATGTGTGATTCACACCTAGTATCCAATACCAATGAGTCAATGTTGGAAAAAGTGATTACAATAACATTCAAAATAGGATACTCAAAATAATTATCCATGGGATCACTTATCAATAAAAGATGCTAATATTTTACTATCATATAGTATATACATATATGTTATCTCAAAACAGTTATTATTAAATATTCCATTATCTATAACAAAGACATATCGGGGTGTGACTACGATGTAAAGTGTTTATCATTAAGGACGTTAAATGAAATTAAACCCACATAAAATAGTGATCCAAAACATCATATCCATTTTTCAATCCAGGATCAATATATCACATATAAATGTTTCAACTATAGTGTTTCTCTCAAAAGAAAGTCATTTCGTAATGGAATTAATCCAATCATAACAATTATGACTCATAGATTATTGAGAGGATATGCCTTTTTTAAAATCCATCATATGTGTCCTGTTTCAGTCTAAATAACCCATATAAACTGTACTGAACTTAGACCTAACATTGATAAATCGACATTCTGGATCCCCATGGGATAGAGACTAGCACTGAGGCATCGAAAATAACTATGGGAAACAATTAATTCACAAGGAAAACTCGTCAAAATAGGGTAGAAGATATACAACAATAATTATTCGTTATGCCAAACACTCCATATGGGATAAAAACCCACAAGCAAGAAGATATATGTATCAAAACTGCTATGTTATCCCAATTCATTAGATGAGACCATCTAGACCACAACCTAGAAAATCCATGTAGCAAGTAGTTCACACTTTCCTTCTCTTACCACATTCTCTCAAGGATTAAAAATCACGAACATGTAATTCTTTAATGCAGTACTTCCCATTTTCCTGGATCTAACAAAATAAAGAATACAAAATCCAAAAGGAAAATGTATGTTGTGAGTAAAAATTCTCAACAGGATCTCACCAAGAAATCTATATAAATTCCATAACAAATAAAAAAAAATTCCTCAATTTTACATAAAACATGGAAAGGAAATATTTTCACAATTTAAATAATGAATATTATTTCGAAAAAATTTAAATGTTACTTTCAAAATTAATAAAAAAGGTTTCACATTGAATATCCATATAATTAGGTATATATAATCATCATTAACATAATAGTCATGAATATAAATTTCATCAAAAAAATACATGAGTGAATCATTTTTAATAAATCAATGGAATTTTTAATAAATTTCATTCACATAAACATGGTTAAGATACCATATATTAGTTTAGTACTAGTATTAATACACATCACTATGATGTGAGAATCCTTGTGTGAACAAACTCTCTGGATCATTAATATTATGGGGGATACTATAGATTCCTAATGAAGAGTCCCTCTAACCTCAATATAGTTTCAATTGAAGGAAATTGAATTATAAAACCACCTACCTCATTCATGATTGATAAAAAATGCACATGTGATAAAAAAATGGAATATTCAAGGGATTTAATAGTCAAATAATAATTTTAGAATAATAGTTACCAAATTAAACCACAATTTCATCAAATATATGAGGATTCATCACTCTAAAATAATGAGACAAATTAGGAAAGGTAGGTCTACGAGAAAAACAAGATTACATTCACTAAGGGAATCCAATTCGTCAACTGGTGCATATATCAATAAAGAAACAATGTTGAATGACCCCAAATTACTTGATAAGGCATCCTGAAAGATTAGGATTTACTGAAATTTGATATAGGTAATTTGGAATTAAATTGGGAATTAATGAATTGATGTACCATATAACCCTTGATTTTTCATGCTCTATCGTATTCGATGGCTACATGTTTCCCTCCATCGGCTACATGATGTCATAGAGTATAATGCCTAGATTTTTTGAAGTCCTGCTAGATAGTCATGGGACTTACTATCATTGGACAATAAGATAAATAATATGTCAAAACAACTGGAGACTCCACTAATTTGATGGTGGAGTTCTTGTAGGAACTCTCTACAGCCTGTCCTCTACTAGTTGACTAGAGGCCCCCCACTAGCTATCAAGTAGACCTACCATTGCCTTTTTGGTTGTAGGCCTTAGTGAATCTGCATGTTTAATACCTCATCCATCTACCATATCCCATAAAATGAAAAATGTATACTTTCATCCCCACCAAAGGGTTGTAAATGTGTGAGAAAACCCATAACCAATGAAACAACTAGAGATCAAGGCCAATAATAAGGAATGCCAAAAATATATCAAGGATAATACATGAAATATACTAATGAGAAGTTATAATATTGCCAATATAAATGATTTATAAACCTATAAATCATATAAATAATTCTATATAGGAAATAAGTGAGGCCACTACTCTCAGATTAGTGCCTCACACTACATGGTCTCATGCAATTCAGAACCATGATTTTGTAAAACCAATACCAAATTTATGGTCATTCCATGAATAATTATTATATAAATATAAAAAATATGATCCAATTTATCGTTCATAAATAAATATTTTTCCAAATCAAGGTACTCCCATTTGAATACCTTGGATGGGTCATAGTGACACTTTTTGAGATATGATACATGGAACACATTATGGATCAATTTCATTTTTTGTTTCAACACCAAACAGTAACACACATTTCCACTCTTTTCAACAACCTCATGGTTTCAAATATCTTGGTGATAACATTACATTTTTTCCAATACATTGATGCTACAAATTATGTTGAAATATTAAATACATTAGGTCACGAACCACGAACTGCAAAGGGAATAGATAATGATCATTATCAGATTTTGTCAATATATATGTGATTACCATTATTTTTAAAATCTACTGAATTTTTTTCATTGTCACTGTGATTGGACTAGGTCCAACAGGGGATGCTTCACAACCATCATGCCAATATAACAGAGATCCACATGGCCATCCATTCAAGGCATAAACGGTTTCCATCTTGATGGATTACAATTAACTACTGTTATTTGAAAACTCATGTAGACACCGGTGGTTATCCCATGATCCACCAATGTCATGGAAAAAATCCAACAATATATCCTCAAGAATGTATATATCCCATTACGCAAGTCTATTTACTTGAGGATGGTACACCGTAATCAACCATAAAATGGATTTAATCAACTCTAATATGCACTTCTAGAAAAGTGATGGGAAATAGGTATCCCAATCAGAGACTATGGTAGATAAAACTCCATGAAATATATTGATCTTATACACTCATAGGCATCCCAATCCCTCAACATTGTTGGTATACAAAATCAGAAAAATGTGAGTTAATTTGGATAATCTGTCAATCAAAACCAATATAATATTCTTTTGATGAGGTGTTTGTAGAAACACCATAATAAATTCTATGAATATATCATCTAAATTCCATTACATCATAAGAAGAAGTTGAAGTAATCCCGAAGGCATATAATGCCCGACATTAACCTTTGAACATGTATGGAAATGGGAAAAAATTAGAAATGTATTCTCTGATACCTAGACAAATGAAATACCACCTCATATTATAGAACATATTCATGTATCCATAGTGTAAAACACATTGGGAAATATTGAAATCATACCTCATATATATCCTCAAAGGAAAAGGAATTACATAACAACATTATACGAATTAGATACCCTCTTATAATAGAGTCCACTCACCAATGGTCTCCCCAACATATAAGGAATCCCTGGTTCTATGTAACACATCATCTAGATAGTGTTCATGGGGAATTATATCCAGAAGTGCAGAATTCAATTGATCACTTGATAACATTGACTATGTCTTGTTCACTCTGACTCCCAAGAGAATATGAGTAAAGAGATAATTCAGATTCTTTTCCTGGGATAATTAATTCATGGACTAGATATATGTTTCCAACTCAATGTAGCAACAACAAAATTATCTTTAACAAGATTGTAGGAAATGATAAAATCAATATATTATTTGTATTCCACCCACAATATTATCAAATGCATCAATTATTTTTTAGAAATTATATATCTAATTCTTTTATAATCATAGAAAATAGTAAACCATGTTTCAAAATGATAATTCTTCTAATTCATTGGGGAATTCATCATAGTTGTGACTTCTATATAATGTGTAGGATAGTTCTTCTCAGTATTTCGAATATATAAAGAATCATAAGCTAGTACACAACTCCCCTATATAATAATTCATCTAAAACAAAAACCATATTCATTAAAAACAACCACATATCATTAACTATATTTTTTAAGAGCTAATATAGGAGGTATTGTCAAATGATGTGTCATCTTATCAATGCAGTCTTAAAATTTCCATTCCTATACAAAAATTACTCCATTTCAAGTAATAGTGTTCTATGTAGACTCTATCCATATGAAATACTTCACATAATTGTGGTAATATACTTACAACCCCAAGAATCATCGAATATCAAATACTATTTATAGTTCCTCCTTGTTCATAACATATTTAACCTTATTAGGAACAATAGAAATATCATGTTTGGACATTATGTGTCTAAAGAATGATTCCCATTGAATCCAAAAAAGTATTTTGAAAGAACGGTATACTGACTTTGATTCATCAAGATATCATGAATTTATCTCCAGTTATGAACATGATCCTCTTGATTCATGGATAAAATGAATACATCACCCAAAAATACATATGCAATAGAATCCATGTATGGAATGAATATCTATTTCATAAATGACATGAATAGTACAAGATAATTGGTCAAAAATAGAATAACAGGGTAATAATAATGCACATAGATACAAATAAATGATATATTATGGATTTTATAATCGTTGATCCTATAAAGATAATTACTAGATTGAATATCAAATTTCATATAATAGATTTTTCCGTTTTAGTTTGTAAAAAAACATAAATTTTGGGGAAATGATATTTATTATTAATCGTTTAACTACTTCAATTATGTTTATGTCATATGTTGGGGAAGAATAAAAATAGTTTCGATAACTAGTACCAAGTGATTAGAAAACTCCCCCACCCACAATAGTGAAAAACTAGAAAATAATTATGGGAACACATTGGGAAACTCAAATACTATTGGAGGAATATCCCCTATGGAAGATTACTATTCAAGTTCAAATGAAAAACATATATAATTCCAACCAACCCTATAATGGGAGAACCAACACAACCCGATCTCACATCCCATTCTACATAAAAAACTAGAACACCAAACCAGGGAACTAGAGGAGAACATCTAAAAATAACACATGATATGATATTTATGACTGGTGATCTAACCCATCTTGGTAGTGAAATCCATAGGTTTAATATCTATAATGAAAAAATTCAAATATGACCTCAATATATGTGATGGACAGAACCCTAGAAATGATATTTAGACCCCATACTCTCTTCAACCCAAGAGGAATAGAAATTTCAATCAAACAGTGAATAAGATCAATATAGAGATTTACTAATTCCACAACCCATGATGACATGATGAAATTAAAAGAACTAAAATCAAATAATTAAGAGACTAACATTTTTGAAATAATAATTTTACCTCTCACTACTGAGAGTCCTCTATCAACATCCATTCCAGACTAATCTACAGTGTGAAGAAGCTTCATTATTGATATCTTTGGTCGGAACCCATTATTTAATTAAGCATATAAATATGAAATATAACATCTTTGAACATTCTAGAATGTACCACTACATGGAGCGGTATAGAAAAGGAAGAATATTTGTATGTGGCCTATGTTTACACATGAGCAATAAATCATTGTTTTCCCCGTATTGGCAAACTTAAAGTGACTAACATCGCCACATTGGAAACAAGAAATTGGTCCTTTACAAGACACTTTAGAAAATATAAAATACATAAAATATTGAGTGCCACCATTAAGATTTCCACCATAAGACTCATTATTCGTCCCCATTTCATTTAAGGGACCATTCGAGCCACTCATAGGAGTAGGATGAGTTCCTGTAAATCCTAACTACAAGTGAATTTAATTTCCACCATCAAGGATCAATCTAGGGAATTCATAAAAGAGGTGATATTTTATAAGAAATTTTGAGGTTAAATATCTTTTCAATGAACCATCTAAATCATATGATCTTTGAGTTTCTCATTTTCCACCACCTTAGCTGAAAAATAAATATGTTCAATAAAGTTGTTGGCATAGAAATTGACAGTTTAATTACTATTATCAAGTTAAAGGAACTCTGTAAACTTATCCAACACAATCAATTATAGATATAGCTAATTATTCAAAATAAATTTGAATATTTACACTCCATGAGAATATTCATCATCTTCTGAAAAATCGTGTCCTGCTAACTTTTTATAGTCCCTTTAATATTGAATGCAACACATATCTCCTTAAAAGAGTAAGGAATCATCAATAACTCAAAGCCCTTCTCAAATTTATTCATCCAATGTTAATCTACATGAGGATCAATGGTACTGTAGAAATATGTTGGGTTTAGATCATCGAATTCATGGGAATTATCTCCAAATTAATACCTCAAGTTTACAACCTCTATATGCAGAATTATAATATCATAAAATAATATAACTATTTATTGGGATACAGAAAAAATCCATGAGGTTCTGATCAATTGGAGGGTTTTATTTCTGGTGTTAATCATCAACATCCCAATGAGTTCAGTTCAAACTGAAGATCCCTCTTTTTGTTTGGAGGGAATTGTTTTTCAACCTATTTTCAATGTTTATAAATGGTGATCAATGATATATAAGAATATCTTATTTTGTCCAATGAGATTAAGTACATAAAAATTTAATGGATCATAGAGAATAATTATCCTAGTTAAATATGATGATTCTTTGCTTGTTTTTATTTAAAAAATATCATAAGTTGTTTAGAGAACATTTAATGAAATCAATATGATGGAAAGGTGCAGTAATGTTTTCTCTAATTGTATTCAGGTTTGATTGGAAAGAAAAAAGTGGTTGGAAGTTAGGGAAGTTACAATAAATTATATAGTACATTAGATGATTCTATATATGAGATATGAAATTTTAAACATCATGATAGGTTTGGTTCGTGATAAAATAATATTATCATGAATAGTTATTTATGGTGTTGCGGAAATTGATTTTTAAGGCTAGAGTATTTCCTAGTTTTGGAATTTTTCAGCCTAAAATTAAGGAGAATGTTTTAGGAAAAGGTATGTTATCTGTAACGAATTTTGTGAAGAACAGTTCATAGGCTACATATGAGGTATGTAAAATGGAGAAATAAAATCATAAAAGAGAGGATTTTCACATAACAATACTATGTAGACAATGAAGCATGATAGAAGGACCATATATAGAAACTAGTTCATTAGAGGCATATAGTTTTTAGACGCTTATAGTTATTGGGAAGCACAAACATTGTGCTTGAGTAGCACTGATTCATTTTTAGAATACATTAGAAATAATGAGGGAAGAAAGGTGTTATATAGTCTATATATCATAGTTCAGGGTGAAGTTTTTCCCTCATCAAAATTAAAGGTATATTAGATTGGTAGGGGTTTAGATCATATTTTCCTATATAATGATTCCTAATCAGATAATAAGTGAGAGATAATTATATTAGAGAACATATTGGATGTTATTAGAATTCACTGATGTCTGAAGTAGTTAACGAGGTAAAATTTCAAGAAGGTTAGTAAGTCATGGATGAAATATTTCATGAAGGAGGATGTTTCGAACTTAAATTAAAGAACCATGCAAAAGAGAAGATGGTTCATTTTAGAGAAAGTAGTATAATGAATAAGGGGTAGTTCCCAAAAGGTAATACATTCTACAGGAGAGAAGATAGACTATTGAAGTATAAATGTTCCATAGAATGAAGATTTTTTGTGGAATAAATTGTAATCTATGATGGTATAGAATTATAAAGAGAATGGTATGTTCATGAGGCATCATCTATCCATGATTTTGGGTCATTCTCTAGAAGAAAAAGTGTAAAGAACTCATGCCCCATGGTGCAATGCATCACATGGTTCAATGAAGTGTGTAGAGGATATAAGATAGTACACAATAGAGAAATATTATGTTTTCACCCTCTTCACGAGTCATGAATTGAATAATCAATAGAATCTCCAAATTTTTTAAACGCATGCACTTGTAGTGATTGTTGAATAATTATTATATTAATATGTGTATGGGTTTAATAACCCCTTGTGTTTTGCAATTTAATACCGTGTGTGTACCTATTTGGTACACAATGGATAGGGAAGAAAAAACATTTATAGTTTTTTGGGATGATGAATCAGAAGTGAACCTAATTTTATATATTTAATTTTGGATTAATGTGATTCAGTGAAGTCATTTTTCACTGAATATGAAAGAGGGATCAAGATAGTGTTTCATAATTCCATTTTGTTGACGGTTAAAGATGAATAATAGAGTGGCCAGTCTATATTCATTTTTTCAGTCCATAATAATTTTTATGGATCTATTTTGAGAAAAAATTCATTAGTTTAATAATAACAATTGATATTTTTTATTCTTGTAATAAGAATAAGAAGATATATTAGTGTAGTTTCCCATTCACTGAAGTAGAAAAAGAACCAAAGAGAAGACGATTTGGTGACCAATTTTATATCTTCTAATTATAATTTGGTGTAGAGATAATTCAGTATACATTAGTCTAAAACACATTAAAATTATTTTTACTACAATTCAATGAAGATAGTGAATCTATCATGTTTTTTTATGTGATAAGATAAGAGGAGTTTCTTCCTTGTTGATTTCATAGTGAAAAGGTGGAGAAATGGATGTAGAAGAACAAAGTAGTGCTACGAAATCAGACAAGGTTGAACTAGTGGAGGACATTCTTGGTGTGATAAAACCTTATCAACAAGGATAAGACTAATTTTAAAGTCAGTATAAAGATCCATCAACGATCTATTAAACATGCACTATTCCACTATTTTCAATTTGATACACAGATGCACTATTGATTTTTTTTTCAAAGTTCTACATGAGCGTAAGGGAATATCCTAATTATTTTATGCCCCAAAATGGTTATTTTTCGGTGTCTTTTGTGGTATTATATTATTTCCAAACCATTCCAATGATGTAGATACTCTTGTTTTGTAGTGAATCTTGTAAAAATATCATGTTATGTCATTACTACATTCATATAGACTCAAGAAATGTGTTAAAGAGAATAAGATAATCATGATCCTAACATGTGTTAGAGGTAGATGGATAAAAAGTGTCAATTGAATTAAAAAGTACCCAACATTGATTCACCCCCTCGCCCTTGGTGTTAGGTATCTCCAAAACTGAAATAGAACAATGTCCTTTTAGAGGAAATGTATTACACAACATCAATTGGTAACAGGTGAATCATTAGTCAAGATACATGAAATAAAAAAATATATCAAAGGAATTTTTTTCAATTATACCATGGTAACTTTAGGCTCATTAGGATGAGAGATGATATTATTCTCACTAATATTATACCCATTGAGTCTCAATAATCAATTATCCAATCTACCAAGACATCACATAGTACATACCAACATCCTAGATGATTCACGACCATTTTTCAAACTAAATTATCACTAACAAACCCAAATAAGTATTCATTATGGTACCCAAATCAGTTATTTTATGGGCCAAAGGGAATTCCTGATCCGTATGAGCAAGAAACTAGCCTTGGGTCATCAATACAACAATAGATAATTATTTTTCCACAAAAACTACACATTTCATAAAAGTAGAAAAAATAAAAAAATGGAAAGGGAATCACTCTACAATGGAGAAAGAAACCACAAATTAATAATATAAATGGTTCAAAACTAAACTATTAAATGAATTCATTTGAAGAGAACATCCAAATATCATCCCAGAAACACTATGAAAATAGTTGATCACACATCCAACTTTCCACCTCCAACTTTCAATGTTTTAAAATCGAGAACATAAACCTCCTCCAAGTAGAGCTCTAAATTTTCCTTATCCAATCATATGTAAATATAAAAACACCTAATGTAAAAGGTATGGTGTGAGAAATAAGTCATAGAAATATTTCACCATGTATTTCATAAGAAATATATAAAAAATGAACTATCATTTATAAATTGGACCTAAATCATGGAAAGTAAATATTATTATTATTCTTATAATTAATTAGATATTCCCAAAAAAATCATTGGATATTATACAATATGTTTCCATACTTGTTTTTTTCCAACTACTAATATATACACATCTTTAACTGAATAGACGTGAATAAGACTTTGTATCAAAAAAGGCATGATTAATTCAATTTTTGTCAATCATTGTAATGTATATTAAATCATATTCATACCACCATTGTTAATAGGCATAAGGGTATTTTGGTAAAGGGATTGTCACAAATCATATAAAAGTATGGATTTATGTGTGAAAACATTACCTAGACTAGAAAAAGTAGGGTAAATGAGTGAATCAGAAAGAATAATCTAGTTACCCTCAAGATAGGGTAGTAGTTATTGCAATCATTAATCCACTAAATGGTTTATCTAATACATTACTATAATCTTTTCTTACCACCAAACTTCCTAGGATCCCATGTTATTAATGATAAATCAATAATTTATAGTGATATTATTTAATTCAATAAATCCAAATCATTTAAAAAAATAATTTCAATGATCCGAATATTAATGTTTCAAAAACAATGCGTTCATTTCCGAAACCATCGAAAATTGTTTCCATTAAAAACTCATGTCCATCATCTCAAATAATTTTATTTCAAATCATAAATAATTTAATAACACTCATATAAGAAAATGATGCTCAAAGCATTCATTTCATTACAATATCATTTTTTAAAAATCCAAAATGTGTTAAAAAAATCGTATTCAATGGAATTCGTCACAAAAACACACACCCTGACATTTCAAATGTTCATCAAGAGACTCAATCGAATATTAATAAATAACTCATGAATCCAATTTGAGATAAAAATAATCAATGGCTTCAATTAAAATATATTTAATTTCTAAATGACCAACCTAATTCAAGATCAATAAAAACCCACAAGGGATCCACCAAAATAGGTTCAAGGGATAGAATGCTCAAACGAGAAACCAGGAATCATAATTCCAAAATAAAAACATAAATCCATCTAAAACATGCGGATTCATTAGTGTCAAAGAATGATAAATTTTATAAAATAAGGATATATTATCAAAAAAATATAACACTCGCTGGAGGAAACCAAAAGCATTAGTTGGTGCGTCGATCGATGAAGATAAAATGTTAAAAGAATACAAAATCATCTAGATATCATCTATAATGGATAGGTACTAATGAAATTAATTAGAGGTAATTTAGAATTAAACTGAGGATTAAGAAGGGATGAAAAAAAAATATTACCCTTATTTTTCTTATCCCTATTGGTATCATTTCCTAGAATGTGCACTCCATCAGCAAGTCGATGAAACTGGGAAAAATGAAGAAAATTTTCAAGGTCCAATTAATTGGACATTGGTATTCTACATGTGGGATGATGAGGTAGATAGAATTTCTAACACACTGTCCACTCCACCATATGGCTAGTGGCCTCCACTAGAAATCTAATTGAAAAATGTTTTTTACAATCTATTACCCACCCCTTTCAATCATTCCTCATAAATATCCTAGACTCCCTAAAAGGTAAAAATATACCTTGATTTCGAATAAAGGCTTGTCTAAGAATAAAAAATCCAAGAATCAACAAAAAAAACTAGAAATAAATGTTAATAACAAGGTACCCCAAAAATAAAAAAATGTTCATACCTGAATGTCGGTAATATTTTGTTATAAAATATATTCAATCACATATATTATTCTAGTAACTTAATCCTATTAGGGTATCTAATATACTATAACTCAAATAAAACATCAAAAATAGTCTAATAAAGTAATCAAGGGGCACCAAAATATTTATTAACTAGACCCTTCATGTTTTGATTTCACTAATTATTTTCCTTCCTTACATAATATAGTTCATTGTCACCCAACTATGGTATAACCCACATGGTTCGATAATAGAGTTTAAGTGAAGTTCCGCTTTTAATGAAATCTCAAACTAATTTTTTGAGTATTTATTAATAGTCTTAACAGTTAAATATTCATTAATTCAAAATAAAATCCACATCTATTACATAATATTCCATAGTAAAATTCTTGGGTTTTATTACCTTTTTTTACAAAATATACAAAAATTTCTTTTTAAATCTATATTCATATCAAAAATTTAATATCTTCACACCCCATTAATGTTTAAACCTTTACATAGCTGAAAAGTTTTTGTAGGTCACCCATAATTAGATGTCATGTATATGCATACATATTTAACTCCATTGCATGTTTATTTTAAATGAACTCTTTATATAAAATAAATGACATATATGATATTGAAAATATCTACATAAGTAAGCTAAATGTTATGGATAGACACCTTATTCACCTTTCTAGAAAAGACATACCCACCACGTCAATAGTTGGACCAACCCTTTGTCTCTCTACCTAGGGACACTTTAATCAAGAGAGCATTGAATTCACTATAACACTTACACTTAATATGAAATAAAATATTCAATAACAATTATAAAGCCTATAATTATGAACAATTAAAAATTAAAAATATAATAACATATATTCTTGCATTTTAATTTATAAACATTATAAATTATTTCAAATGATTTATATATATGAATTTAAATTTTATATCATAAAATATTCCATATAAAATTTAAAATTAATTTTCAATAATAACATTTATTATTTTATTGATATTTTAAATGATCCAATACAATTAATTAATTTTAGTAAAATTATAACTATTTAATTATTAAACCATCCCTGAATAAAATATCCCAAAATACATTTTATATTGTCTTATAAACAATTTATAGACCATTTAAATCATATTTGTAAAAAGAATTAATGAATTTTTATTATTCACCATGACCTAAAAAATATTGTGGTGATTAAGTTCGTATCATTTTGGAAATAAATACCTAAATATAAAAAATTAGATAAACTATTGGGAAACCATACCGTGGTGCCACCCTTGGTGGTGAAGAACCAACATGGTCATCATTATGTTGTGGTGACTTGGAACTATCCCCGGTTTATACACATCCTATGAACAAATACCACAATAATCACTATGTCATGGTGTCCTTGATCTATAAATTTTAAATCCACTATAGATATGAATATATCTCTCTAATCTAATCGTGATAATATTGTTTTTTTGGAAACACTGATTAGACACATTTAAATGTTAATGAAATGGACTTCGATACAATTGATGATTTTTTGGATTATTAAATGACACTTGTAATTGTATGTGAAACCAAACCAAAAAAGAATATATCACCATGAATGATATATATATAAATGGATTCAGAAAAAAGAGTAATAAAATTTTGTACCTAGAACTCCTAAATTATAGCATCATTGACCTTCATTGTAAACACATTTTTCAATATAATATCCTTTTGTAGAAGTAGATCATAGACTCAATTATCTGATGGAAATATAATGGGAAATATATCATGGAACATTATTTGGGGTCTCTAAAAATTTTCATAGGGATGTCAGTTCCTTCTCTCTGTGATGAATGAAGTTTGGGAATGGATGTGACTCTAGAGAGAATGTATATTATTCCTGGTGTAAGCTAAAACTCACATAATCAACAAGAGAAGTATAACATCATTTAAAAATATCATTGAAACACCCCATTAAATAAATAACATCAGTAGAATATAATATTTTGAGTAAAACATAAACAATACACCTATTAGAGTGTTCATTTATTGAACACGTCAATGAATGATGTGTGCTAGCCCTAAACAAATATACCCCTTGACTCAAAACTAATGAAACATGTATGAGTAGATGTTTCACAATAAAATTCATCACGTGTATATCAAAACAATAATATTTTTCAAAAAATAAATTATATAAACCATCATGATTTAGTGGATCCCATGTCAGACCATGATTTCAAATGCACCCCAACAATCACGAAGATTCCCATTTTAGTTATTATACAACATATATATCATCATTATTTTTAAAAATAAATCAATGTATTTGAGTCATGAAATTCATTAAAAATAATGTTAATGACTATGAATCATTACATAAATTTTCATATTGGAACATTTAATGAAACCATGAAATGTAGATTTATTACTAGTTGGACATGTACTCATAATATTCATAACTCAAATATTACTATGTATAAACATTATGTGAAAAATTATAAATGTATTATAATACCCTTAAAACTGATATCTTTTATCATATGTATCATTATTGATGACATTATCGATAAATAAAACAACAATTTTTAGAATTGCATATTAGAAAATCTAGGTTCTCATTTTTGTAGGGATATAGTATGACCTTTTAGTGTGTCTAGTATTCTAATTAAATTATCAAATACAATTTCATGTATAAGAATAATCATATAATGATATGAACATTATTAAAAATCAAAAACCATGATTGATAGTAATCGTAAATAAGATATAATTTGGTTGTTGGGAACTAACTCCAACAGACTCCAACATTCACTAGAACCATCTACTAAAACATTTACTGGACTAGATCTCACTGGAAATTCATAATTCATCTGAAATAATACATTAGTTAATGTGTTCTCAAAATTCTACTTGGATGAAACATTACTCTTTACAACATCCCCATATTGTGAAAAATCACTTAAGAGATGACACTTCAAAAATATAGTCTTCATCCATTAATGTAAATTTGGATCTTTTGAAAGATCCACAATTTGTAGTATTATCACAATATAATTCTATGATATCATTACTAACGGTCATTAAATCATTCTATTATATGGATTTATATATCCAATCTACTTCTACATCTGTAAAAGAAGATGTTATATAGTCATATTCCACTGTAGAATCAGTTAATACTAGTTATTTTATAATTTTCTATATCACAGGTCATCTTTTGAGACTTAAAGACCATTACAACTATGATTTTATATCATTCTCATATTTTTTAAACATTGATCAATATATAACCTAATGAATAGCTCCTCATTTCCTCTATAGACTTGGAACATATCCTTTGTATGCTTAAGATACATATGTTTATTTTTATGAAAAATCCAATATTGTCCCCATTATTATCTTGATATCTAATTACAATGTTGAAGACTTAGGAAACTTCAAGCATGGTACATAACATGTCAAACATGATCAATCATATAATAGATATATATAGAATCTTACTCATCCTTTATCTCTCATAATTATTTAGGAAACATTTTTACTTGGTTTTATTCAATGTCACACTATAACTGATCCCAGATTAGATTGTCTGATTTCAAATATCATATATAACTGCTCAATGTGTATACGCTTAGTTATTAAAATAATCCTCTAGGATCTATCACAAATGTCCTCGATCCATAGAATGTATGATATTTCACATAATAACTTATGGGAGAAGTATATGTTTTACTAGACCATAATCCTCTATAATATAGGTATTTCATTTCAATTATGTAATATGTTATTTCCCTATAATACTAATAATATGACCACACTCATGTCAACCGTCTTATAAAAAATGGCACGTATTCATTATTAATGAATTCAAACTCGTTTATGGCTCAATTGAATCAATTTTTCAATGAACCAAATGATTATTTAGTCTTAAAATAGAAATTTATAAATAATACCATATTAGAATCACAAAGAGTCAAAAACCATTCTGGTTTTGTCATATAAATATCATCTTGAAGGTTCACATTATAGAAATATATTTTTTCATCCATGTTACCAATCTCATATTCATGGATGGATACTATAACTATTAGAACTACGATTGATTTAAACATTTATATAGGAGAGAAGGATTCATAAAAATAAATTTGTTGAGACTTTTTAAACCCTTTAGAAACTATTAATTCTTTTTAGGTACTTAATTTAAATTTCATGCCCATTTTTCTCCATATTTCTTATTTTCACCTAATGGGATTTAAATCAACAAGAAGGTCAACCAGATCCCAAACATGGTTCTGATATATGGAATCTATCATTGAATTCATGAATTTTCTCCATATAATAGATTCTAATATATCTACTACCATTTTCTAGGTAAAATTATCATTATTATAAACCAATAGTGAGTTACCATCCATGGTTACTAGAAAACTATATGTTTCTAGTTCTCCAACAACTTTGGTTCTCCTAAACTGTACTCATGTTTTAGGAACAACATATTCCATGGGGACCTATGGAATATATTTTTACAAAATCTTATATATCATTCACATCCAAATAAAATTATATCATTCTCCCACTATCCTTTTAAGGATGTAATACCATTCTAGATACTTATGACATTGATCGGCCATAATTCTTTTATATTATTGGTTTTATACCTAATATCCTTTATATTATATAGGATATCTTATTAAATAATACTTGTATCATGGTGTTAGTTTGTTTTCTTGATTGGGACCTAAATATTTCCTCAAACCCACATACATCCAATTTGGGAAACACAGCTTACTTCCCGGTATATTGATATTATATGATAACATTTGATATATTAGCTAGATTATATTTAAATATGTTTTGTAAAATTTTTAATCCTTATCCTAAAAAATATTATGTAATATTTTCCTGAATCATTAACGACCTCATCCTATTACAAAATTTATGGTTCTTCCTTTCACTAAAACCATTCAATTGTATTGTATAAGGTGGTGTAGGTTGGGATAAAATCATGCACACTTATTGAATATCTAAGAACACATATTTATGATACTCACCACTTTGATCATATTGAATCTCCATTATCTTCTTACTATGTGGATTCTATACATGATTACTTAAATAGGGGAATTTATCAAAATATTCAATCATATACATCATTAATTTAAAATAATGATATCCACTCAAGTCATCACTAAATGTTATGAAGTATGAATACCCAACTCTAGATTCAATTATAAAATTCTCTACACAAATTTGTGTGTAAAAAATCTAGATGCGTTGTGTCACTGTCACCTTGTCCACATAATGGAGGATATGTAATTTTTAAATGAAAAATAACACTATATATTGAATGTATATTTAATTCAAATGATTCTAAAAAATATATTTTTAGATCATTTTCAATCTCTTCTCATTTACTTGTCAAATATGGAGATTCCATGGGTGGTATTGGAATGATTCATGTGATCCTGATTGTTAATAAATTTAAATGAATTGGTTTTGGTTATATAATAAATAAATACCATTATTTCATTGTTTCGTTCCACAACATATGTAGTATATAAGAAGAAGACAAAATTTATTTAAAAATTTAAATATAAAGTCATCTTCATCTTGGTAAATATTGAAATGAAAAATAAAATTGAAGGTATATAACAATATTATTTCATATCTCTGATCATACTTGTTAGAAATAAAAGAAGATAGTCTTCTTTAGTCATGGAATCCTGTCAAGATCCATTGACTACTCAATGATCAACCTCCCCTCTAGAAATCATCTCAATTTTAATTGGTTATACCATTTGGGTATAGATGTGAGTACCGAAAGCTAAATCTTACACCCAATTAGAATATATGGAAATATGTCAATCAATAATGAAGAAACCTAAAGATTCCCCTTACATATTTAATCGGGTTCAATTATTCATCCTATTTTCTAGATTTACAAATGTAAAATATATTGTGTCTGTTTAGATTCACATATATTTAGATCATCATCCATTTTAATTGGTGATGCACTTGATTAATAGAGTTGGATTATATATTGGGAACCAATGCATTGTTATTCCTTTCATTCTATATAAGGTCCACTCTCCTTTCACTCCCCATGATGTTATTAACAATGTGAATTAATATAATAATTTTTGAGAGATTCCCCTAACTCTTATTCATATTTAATTTAATAATGAATCGATATTAACTATTAGTTAGTGAGGATAAAATTTTATCTATGCAATAATATTTAGGTTAACTAAAATTTATTGATTTAAAAGAACTATTTTTAGTCAATCATCTTGAGTACATGAGGCTTAGATAGAGCTGACCCTCCCAAATTTCATGTAAATAGTTCATTGGATAACTCACATATCTTTTTTATCACCTTCTCTAGATAAAGATTGTATGGGTTATACATCTCTATATACACATCAAATTCCTATTATTTCTTTATTCAATCATTTGACATGGATAATAACCTGATTAATAAGAAATTCATGGAATCTTTCTCATGTTTTGGTAGATCGATACTTATCCTCCCTATCCTCTTTCGTAGTTGACTTTGGAACAATGGTTTCCATCATGTATACTTTGTGCTCAGAGAATAGTATAATGAAAACCAACCTATATTATTCCTTATAATTCAATATAGTGGAATGTTCATCCTTATCAATTGTAGATTACAATAAAAATTACACAAATTAATTTTGTTAGGAATAACATGAAAAATACGTCAACTCATGATTCCATGATTCATTAAGAGGACTCCCCAATCATGAAATTATGAACTGGTATTTCATAATTTCTTTCCGAAGAAATGTTATTAATTAGAAATTTTCTATAAAACATAATACTAAAAGGTAATGTTAACAATAAAAACTCAAAATAATTCCTTAAAAAATCATGTTCCCTGAAATTGGTCATAATAACCCATATATCAATGGTTTCATTCTTATTTAATTAATGAATTGATTGTATAATGTAATATTTGATTGAGGAATTTTAAAATTTATTTATAAATTTCACATTTTATCGCTATTATATAATTATAAATATTATGTGGATTTTACATAAGTTATAAAACACATATTCATATAATTTGTGCATTATACAAGTTTATTTTATTTTTAATATTTCATTCAAAATATTCCTTTTAATTTATGTTATCTTGATAATATAATCAAAAAAATAAAAAATTTCACTTGAAAAAAATTAAAAAATAATAGTCGTATGATCATGATCATTTCAAATTGTTTGTTTAACAATAGAATGATAAACTAATTGTCGACCATATGGGAATAAAACCTTAAAGGATAACTTGGTTTATGTTTCAGTATTCTAGTTATGTATCACATAGATTGGATTTGACTATGCTATGAACCATAATTAACTCCCCCAACCTGAGATATCCATCCATTAAAAAAAATTCACACATAATCATGGGTAACCGTAAAATTGGTTAAGGGGTTTACATAAATGAATCATCAAACACATAGATCCTTAAATAATTAGAAGAGAGGATGAAATACATAACATCATTTTAATTCATTATATTATTATAAAACTCTAAGAAAAAAAATAAGATAATCCTTTCCTAGAAATAGGTTGTTATTTCATCTTGAACATGCATATTCTTGAAACGGATATACTTATAAAAAACTAACATAAATTTCTAGAGTTATTAATGAAGAATAAATATTCATGAATCAATTAATTTTATTTATCAAATAACCAATTCAATTAGATTTTCTTCATTCGAAAATATCCATGGTATTCTCATAAAATTAAATTTTCATCAAATTAATGAAATTAGTTATATTTAGCATAATTAATTATAGATTATGTAATTAGATGCAACACGATGAGTGACTATTCAAATTACCCATTGTATATTGTGGTCATTTTTTTCTACTCATATGGAATATAACATGAAAAAGTTTTCACAAAATTACATGGAATACAAAGATAATAAATATCACAACCAAACATGTTATTTAATATATCATTTAATTATTTTAATGCATGTAGAGTAGTCAATTTATTATAACATTATATAATATAATGTTTTTAATATTAAAAAAATATTAATTAATAATTCAATATATATATATATATATATATTATCATGGAGTTTACTGTTAGTAAATGGCACATTAACGCATATTGATTAGGTTTAAATTGATTAATTAATTTATTCTACCTTATTTATTAATTGATATGATACAAAAAATGTACAAGACATCTATATATAGGGTATGAATCTTCATCTTCTATCCATAACACATGGCTATGGAGTATAGTGTATGTACACCATAGATATTTATAAGGTACATAACATGTATTATAGTTTAGCTCCATGTGACCATTAGAAAATCATGTGCCATGTTGGCCCAATAAATACAAGGTGTGTATTATTAACCCCATGTATAATTATTGCATGATTCCCTAAATTTTTCATGGTTTATCCTGGTTTAATTTACAACTATACACAAGATAAGATATACCAATGGGATAAACATCATAAACTCTCTAAATATCCAACCAAACATCTCAGTATCTACAGATGGTTTCTTTTGTTTTTATTCATATGTTTTTAACTCATTATTGGTTATATGAGAACGAATGAAGTAGAAATACAGTGGATCTCAAAATTATGATATTAAATATTGAATTTAAAAAATCAAGAACTAATGGTAAATGAATTAATAAATAAATATTCAATAAAAAACTATATGTTGATATGTGACCACTATGATACCACTTGATGGTTTAAAGAGATTATATATTTGGGCATACACATTCTAAACAATGGTTTTTCATAAACAGCTACAAATTTTCTCAAACAACTATATGAAATAGAAACCCCATCATCCAAAATATATGATCATGACCTATAATTTTAAATTAATTAATAGAGACAAATAATTCCTTTAATTGGAATTAATTCTACATTTAATATTCAATACCCACTTCTTTATGAGGATTCATTATATTGATACTTTTATAGGGTATAATCTCACTATATGCGATCAAAATGATCTCTAAAAACCTCTATATTTCACTATAGAAGTCCCTGGGTGCATGAATGGAAGAATCTAACACTTATTTCCATCATAATATATCACCATGATAATTTCTTCAATGTGGAAACATTATTCTATTCTCTTTATACTTGAGAGGGTGGATAAGTATGACCCCTCTCAATAATGGATAACATTCTAGTAGATGAACTCACTAGGGATTGTGAGTATTCTTTCTTCAATTCATTATGTGAAATAATTAGAATTACTAGGCCTGGGTTAGATAATAACATAACTGTGTATTTATATAACTTGGGTAAGAGAATAAAAATTGTTCAAAGGCCCTTATTGTTCTCTTAATTTCCATGTAAACCCATATCTAAATCATAATACTAATATTTTTATTTAATTTATAGGTGTATTATTTTTGAATAAATAAATATTTTTTTAATGATTTAAAAAATTAATATTTATTATAATTTATTATAATTTTTTATTTTTCCCTTGACTATTAAAATCCATACACTAATCATCCATAATACATAATGGACCATAAATACAGACTATATTTTAAATTAATAAAAACCACATCAATATTCACCAAAAATGAATTGTTATTTAACCATGTGTGGGAATTATATTTATTCAAATCAGTTAAATTCATATCAGTTTTAGGTGAGTATTCTAATACACTCATTTTGTGATGCACTAGGACTTTTTATCAGTGGATTTATGAAATCCCTATTAAATTCCAAGAATATAATCTAGAAAATTAAAATAAATGAATATATAAGTAATTTAAATTCCACATTAAAAAGAACCACAAATTAAATAACATTGTGTAACATAAACTAATTTGAGACATGTCTATAATAAAATAGGTAGAATGTTGTTGTCATCAACATATGAACTTGATTTATCTTTATTTGAATTTTCAAAAATTCACATCATAATATATCTCCATTAATATAACCATAATCATATAGTTTCATTCATATCAATGGGTTTGAGATACCATCATCTGTTTAAAGAACATATGGGATAAATCCTTTCTCATTTTATTCATTAATGAAATATCTGTCATGATGCACCTAATGTAACCAAATTCCCAATGAATATAATTCTATTTTTATTATGAAAATTTATCAAATTTCATTACTTATGACAAACATTAATAGTAATTTTAATTATTACAGATTATTAAAACATTTTCATATATGAACATCTAATGACACATATAAATGTAGATTTCTTTTTGATAGGTTATTTTCTATTAAGAATCATATAGATATCTAATGAAGATATTTATTATATGGAGTCTAAATATCCAATGATATCACTACCCTTGATATCGTATATCATCTATTTATGATAAAAAAATTATTATTTCACACCCTATGTCCCTCTTAGTAAATTTATTTTATATTATTTTAATTAATTCAGGGAAATTTTAATATTTATAAGTCCCATGATTGATTTTTTTTTTGTTTTTTATATCTACACATTTTTTTCCATATATGGATTTGGAGAAAATATACACTGATTCTTATGCAGATGAACACACAGTCCGCTTTTAGTTTATTTTGAACATTAAAATTTTGACCTTAATGGGTTGTTCATGGTTCACATGACTCGTAGGAGAAACTTTTATACCTTCATTATATGAGTGTTGGGTGGAGCATAGTCGGAACATGATTACGATTAACCAGGTGGAATATGTGTGTGAGGTTGTTTTCCTTCTAGTGGTTCCACACAACTGGGCTATGGTTTAGAAAACCATGTTACCAAACTGTGTGAGATTCCTAGGTGTTTAATTTATTGTTTTCTATTTTCTACAATGGATATATATAATTGGTATTGTAGAGACCCAATCTTAACGTACATGGAAATTACATTTCTTTTTTGGAATAATTAATACATAACAAGAACCAACACTGAAGGTCCATAATAGTTTAGTTTCTTTGGAAACTCCGAATATAATCTTCTAATCTTAGTGAAAGATCATCATCATCTCCCATAATGATCATCCATTTTTTTTCTTACCTAAAACCTTTCATTATATCCTAGGGAAAAGAAAACAAATAAAGGTTGAGATATAATTCTTAGTAATTGTACACATGGAGAAAATAATACAAACTATATAAATTTGAACTTAAAAACATTAACATAATGTTTAAACATCAAAATCTTGATAAATGAAATAAAACATTACAGTACGTAAGGCATTGATCATAGTGGAACATAAATAATGTTAAAATATAATGGGAATAAAACATTTAATTTGTGTGAAACAATTAGGAACATGATATTATTTCTATTGTATCCAAGGC
The DNA here is from genome assembly GCA_963277665.1 of Viscum album. Classification (NCBI taxonomy): domain Eukaryota; kingdom Viridiplantae; phylum Streptophyta; class Magnoliopsida; order Santalales; family Viscaceae; genus Viscum; species Viscum album. The sequence goes on along the minus strand of OY728133.1, from coordinate 860,629,110 downwards.
ATTGCTGCCCAGACCATCATAGTGGACAAAATCTCTTTCGGAATTTAGTTCACTCCTCGTTCCAGTCCTCTGTCACGGAACCGGATTAACTTACCATTACAGACATGTCTATCTCATGAGATATAAATCTTTACCCAATGAATTTTAGGGAGATATATGTCCCACCCATATCATAATGAAATAATTATTACTTGTGCCACAACATAAACACAAATCATTCATCATAACCCAATGAATAAAAATGGTTTCATAAATATCATCCCATCATAACATATTTCATATAAAACTAATGGATATAATTTCATCATAAGAAATTTAAAACCATTTAAATCATAGAGATATTATAATTGAAAAATACACATATGAAATAATTTCATCCTAGATGGAAAATGGTTTTGGTAAAACACATGAAATGAATTTTTGAGGAAAATCATCATTCTTCTTTAAAATAGTTTTATTTTAACAAAATGAAATGAAAGTTTAAAAGAAAGGTATTTTTTATAAAATAGTCATGAAATATTTTAGAGTATTCTAAATGAAAACAAGGTTTTATAAAACAACAAAAAACCATTCATTCCATATAAGTTAAAAAAACATTTTCCTTGTACTTTGGTTGGAAAAGTGAAAAAGTACCTCGTATGGTAATCAAAAGAATGATTCCATCCATAAAACTATGTAAAAGTAAAATAGGGGTAAAAAACATGGAATAATATTAAACACTTAATGAAAAAACATTTTATGGGCTTGGATGAATAATATAGCCCTAGTAAATACTTACGTATAAGAAATCTAGGATAAAAATGAGATTGCAATATTATCCCTTACCTTAGGTCTGATATGCTTTGTACGTATCCAAAAATCCTGTATAATGTTTCCAATAATTCCAATTACTTATTACAGAATCATATTCATTGTTATGATATCATATCTGGTTCACTTATGACTTTACATTACCCGTTCTTCTGAAAATTCCCTGTTAAAGAAGCGTTTTAGGAAAAAATCGTTTTATTTATCGTACATGTTTGGAATTGTAGTTCTTGATATTATTATTACTTATATCATGATTTAATTACTTCCATAATGTAAATCATGATTTATATATCAAATATATTAATTATATATATAATAGATAGATAAATGAAATTAAATACACCGTTCATGGAGTCGGTAGGCCGTACGTACGCATGAACACTGTTGTCATTTTCTTATTGACTTGAATGGAAGTAAGTAGATGACATATATATATATACATATTTACAGTATCTTTATCATGTCATATATTTCATTATTATTCATTATATATACATTATAATCATTCATGAATGGTTAACATGGAGAATGAATCTCATCGCGTCTTGGAGACGGTAATCCGTACGTATACACGAGCGATGATATCGTTCCCATAATTATTGAATTGAATTGGAGATGATGATAAAATATCTCAGAATAAGTATTATGTTATAATAACTATATATAGTTTTTAGTTACATCATTATTCCCATCCATGTAAGGTGGTTGTGGAAAAACAGATTACACCACTACGTGGAGACGGTATTTCGTAAGTACGCACGCGCGGTGATTTTGTTTTCTGTAGGATGGATAGAAGGTGAAATTGGGATGTTTCATATTTATAATAAAATATATGTATATTATTGATACTTATTTTATTAATTTATAATGAAAAAAACTAAATAAGAAGAAGTTGAAGAAGAATCAAATCCTGAAAAAATTGCTAGAAGAGATTACCTCTTCTTCGACATACATCTTTTAAGATTCCTCTTAAGGAACTAGAGTTTGTGTTTTGAGGAGACTAGAACCTCTATAATGTTTCTAGGGATGTTGATAAAGAAAATGGGAAGGGTTTGTCCGAGCTTGAATGCTCAATATTGTGTAAAGAGAAGAGGGAGGAGGTGCCCTTTTATAAGGGAGGAGAGGGGCACCTTAGAAAAAATAGAAAATATTATTTTATAATAAAGACATATTATTTTTATAATAGCTCCAAATTGATTCATTTCTAAGTTTTAGTTGTAATGGGTCAAACCCCTCTCAACCAACAGATTTTAGACAAGTTTAGGTAACTATTTTAACCTTATCATTTAGATTTAACTCTAAGTTTAATAATTTAACTTTTACTGTGTATTCTTGTTTTATTACAATATATGTTTAATAAACTCACTATAACATGCCAATATAAGCCCAAGTGGATAATTATTAATATATATATCCTCATATAAGTCATTTTTCCAATAATTATATTTTTAGGAATAAAATAACAATTAATAATATAATAATTGTTTTAAAAACTATTTTATGTCAATTTTGACGCTATTTGGTAATTGATTTTTGTGAAAATCATAACAGCATGATTAGATTAGAAAAAAATTAATTAAATCAATACTAACATGTCATATTAACCTATATAATTATTGTAATTCATAAAAAGTGTCAATTTCATTTATTTGGGTATTTATAACATCAATTATGTTAATATTTCATCAATAGGATAATTACTGCATCATCATTGTGTCATAAATAAATTATATTATTTAATGTCTAAATACTATAAATAAAATAAAATAATGTAGTAAATAGTTTTATATTTCTAATTAATATTTATAGTCTAATTTATCTTATAATTATCCTAATATTAAAAATGTTTTAGTTTTTAAACATTGATGTTAACTCTTTTAACTCTTCTTTAAATAAAATAATAATTACTGTCCTAATCTAATCCATGTGGACCTAAACGGTAATACTTTATTCCTAATTTTTTTTGGTCTAATTACACTTATTAAATAGAATTATGACATGTGTTAGGGTAATAATAATATCATTTTTTACCCTTAATTAAACTATTTACTTTTAACCGTGGTAAATAAAAGTAAAAAGTTACTATTCACCAACATTTATTTTTATCTCATTGAACCACATTTTACTCCTTGATATTAACTGTGTCTCTCAGATTTTTGAAATTCAACTCACAGAAGTGGTAAAATTATGTTTTATGTACAATTACAAATTCTCCTAGGAGGTCGGTAAAAGAAGGTGATAAGTTCAATAAACTTTTTATGTATCTAAAATTATTATAAAATGACTCCAATGAATTACATTGAACTTATATAATTATTATGTATCTATTTTGACCTAGAATGAATTTAAATAAAATAAATTATTATTAAAATAAAAAGTTGGTTTGACCCAATAACTCAGTGTTTTCACTATTCATCAAAAATTGAATGTTTTCAGAAAAATACGAAAATTTCACCCTATGATAATTTCGATATTCCAAATCCAAAAATGAAGTCCATTTTGAAAGGTAAAATTTAAAAAATTTTGAAAAGTTTGTATTACTATTCACAATGGGTAGTTTATATAATATGTTAATAACATATCTTTGTTTAGTGAACCTCAGTATTGTGTACAACACACGCTATCGTGGAAGGTCGCAATTGCGTGTAAAGCAGGCCAAGTCAGGTTTGCATGTAGTGAACGATTCCTTTGTTGTAGTGTATAATAGAATCTAACCATGTTTCATTTATAAATTCAATAAAAATATATATGTATACACTCAATGTTTTGTATAATAACTTCTATCAAATGATCTTGAAATTTTTTGTAACACGATCCATGAATAGTTTTGCATATACTACAAGCTAATACGGTGTTGCATATAGCGCAAGATAATCATGGTGTAGCATAAAACACAAGACATAAAATAAATTAAATATAAAACCTCTCATAAAATCTCGGGGTGTTATATTTTACCCCCCACAAAATTAATTTCTCCCTCAAAATTCGTCTGGGTTATAAATTGTTTACTACTTGAAAGTTTCTTTAATAAAAACCCACACCATAAAAAGGACAACCAAAACACATCCTAGAAAAATAAATTATTAAACGTAACAGTTACCCAAATTAACTAATCACTGGGATTCCACATAAGAGAACATATGTGAAAATATGTATATGGAAGAGAAATTTAAACCTCAAGTTCAAATGGGGATTGGTAGAGAACATGGATATGAAAAATCCAAAAATCACAAAGCCATAAATTTCTGATGATATAAGGTACCATCTGATTCATCAGATATAAGGGAAATATGAAAACATTTTTGGTTTTCCAGATCATTTTCATAAAGTTGAAAAAATTGGAATTATAAGAAATACATTCTTGATTTTGGTAATATATCACCGTTGGACATTACTTTAACAATTCCCACTTTATCTGTTAATTAAATGAAGTTGAATTTACCATTCATGAAGTGTTATCATATCATGTGATAGAATTACTGGTCATTCCATCTGTCTCAAACAAATAGTTAGAAAAAGTTATTAAATATACATAAGACCATATTTAGTGTCATTAATCTCATACAGTTCCTAAAATGGACTTATACTTCATATAACACACCAGTTAATAAATTAAAACTAATATATACTAACCAGGGAGTACTTGTAGGCTAGTGGTATGCGATAAATGTCTATCGCGCTTCGGTTGTGGGTTTGATTCTTGTATCCTTGTCGGACGCGACGGGTTTTCGCCCATTCTACGGGTTGTCCTTTTTTAAAAACTATACTATTATATAATTCCAAAAATAATATCAAAAACTTCTATCCTTAAACAATACTATACGATTTCTAAAACTATCGATTCCAATCATTAGGTTTATCCAAAATACATCTATCTATTACCATAGTATAAATAAAACGATTACTAGAAAGGTCATCTACCAAGCATTGAATACAATCATTTATCGCCCGTATATCATAAGATATATATATCTTGTTGGTCACAATCCAAACATGTGAATTCCTTAATCATGTATTCTCTTGAAACATGAGTACCCATTGATCCTTAGTGAAAACATGAATGTTGTCAAAAGTTAACACTTTCGACATACCAAAATCCCAAAATTATGTATACTCAAACCATGACATCATTTTGTCCTCATACCAATCATGAGCTCATTAATACAACAAAACTTCTCATTATCTCCTTATCCTTTCATTATGAACATTTCATCTACCATCCAAAAATATTTGAATAACCTTTCATGGTTACCAGTACCATTCATCATATACTTTCAAAAACTCAAGGAAATACATCAGTGTAACTATCATTAGATTTTTCTTAATTCTATAGTACCATACATTATTATTGATAAATTTACAATCATTCCATTAACTTATTAAACCACTAACTGAGCATCATCATTTCTTTCATCTCATATATCATTTGTAGTGTCTTCATTATCATCCACATAAGTACTACCCATATGAACATTCTGATTATCTTTATGAGATTTTCACTTAGGGAATTGGTTTTCATAATGCTCATACATTCCACATTTTAATCATTTAACCGTTGTTGATGTCTTAGCAATACCATTATCCTTTTCCATGGTGTTAACTGATCTTTTTCCTTTACAATTACTGGCTATGTGTCCTTCTTTTCCACACCCAAATCATATTCCAGTTCATTTGAAACATTCTCCTTGAAGCCTCATCCCACAATATTAACATGACGTAAATTTAAATTTCTTTCTTCTGTAATCATCATGAAACTTCATCTTTATCTTATTAGCCGAGTCAGGAAACATAACAAAGTTGATATTATTGATCATATAATGAGATTTCTGATTAGGAATAATAACGATGTTTGGAAATCCAAATCACAATTCATTTGTTTGATCCCAAAGAATATCATTCCAGTGTCCATCAAATTCTCCATTAACATGAATCCTATTGTTTCCTGCCTTTTCTTAAAACCTAGAATAAATAGTATGAGAGGAAAAACTCATAACAGAAAAACTACATAATCAATGGGGATTTCATTTAATCTATAACATCTTAGGTTTAATTCTATGATCTTTACCATATTTATAGGACTATGACCTATACTTATACTTAACCTTAGGGACATCCCTAGACATAGCTTATATTTATCTCTAGGGATCTCACTAATGTTTTCACATCCTAGTTTCCAATGGTTGACTAAACCATTCATTTGATACTAACTATAGAGACCCAATATTGACGTACATGTAAATTACATTAATTTTGAGGAATAATTAATACATAACAAGATCCAACACTCAAGGACCGTAATAGTTTAGTGTCTTTGGAAACTCAGAATATAATCTTCGATCATGGTGAAAGATCTTCAACATATCCCATAAATATCTTCCCTTTTTTTCTTACCTAAAACCTTAATTTATATCCTGGGGAAAAAAGATATAAAGGGTGACCTCTAATTCTCAGTAAGGGTAATCATGGAGAAAATAAAACATACCATATACATTTGAACTTAAAAACATGAACATAATGTTTAATCATCAAAATCTTGAGCAATGAAAAAACATGGCAGTACGTAAGGAATAGATAATAATGGAACATAAATCATTATAAAATACCATGGGAATAAAACATTTAATTTTTTCAAACCATTAAGTACATTATATGATTTCCATAGTAGCCAAGGCATTGCTTCTAATACCATCTTAGTGGACAATGTCCCTTTCTGAATCAAGTTCACTTCTCGTTCAATTACTGTATCACTGAAATGGATTAACTTATAGTTCCTGCCATGACTATCTAATGAGATATAAATATTTACCCAATCCATTGGAGGGAGATATAGGTCCCACTGATCTCATAATGAAATCATTCTTACTTGTGCCACAACATAAACATAAATCATTCATCATAACCCAAAGAATAAAAATGGGTTTCATAAACATCATCCCAGCATAACATATTCCAAATAAAAAAATGTATATCATTTCATCATAAGAAAATTGAAACCATTTAAATCATATAGATATTATACTTTAAACATAAAAATATGAAATAATGTCATCTTAGATGGAAAATGGTTTTGATAAAACACTTGAAATGAATTCTTGAGGAAAATATCCTTTCTTCTTCAAAATCATTTTCTTTTCAGAAAATGACATGCAATTTTAAAAGAAAAGGATTTTGTTTAAAATAGTCATCAAAATCTTTTAGAGAATGTTTTATGAAAATAAGTCATTATAAAACCGTAAAAATCCATTCATGCTGAATAAGTTAAAAATCATTCTCCTTGTACTTTTATCGGAAAAGTGAAAAAGTTCCTCATAAGGTAAAAACAGATTCCTTCCACAACACAAAGTAAAAGTTAAATAGGGGTAAAAAAAGCATGGAATAATATTAAACACATTATTTAAAACATTTTATGGGCATGGATGAATAATATAACCCTAGTAATACTTACGTATAAGCAATCCCAGATAAAAATGAGATTTCAAAATTATCCCTTACCATACGTCTGATATGCTCTGTACGTATCGGAAACTCCTATATAATGATTTAAATAATGACATTAACTTATTAAAAACCATATTAATTGTTATTATAGCATATATTCTTCACTTATGACATTATATTACCCATTCATTTGTAAATTCCATGTTAAAGCAGCGTTTTAGGGAAAAATCGTTTTATTTATCATAGGTGTTTTGAATTGTTGTTATTGTTATTATTATTACTTATGTCATGATTTACATAGTTACATAATGTAAATCAATATTTATATATAATATATATTTAGTATTTATATATAATAGATAGATAAATTAAACGAAATACATCGTTCATGGAGACGGTAGGTTGTACGTACGCATGACCGATGTTTTCCTTTCCTTATTGACTTGAATGGAAGTAAGTAGATGACATATATATATATACATAAATCCAGTAGCTTTATCATGTCATATATTTCATTATTTTTCATTATATATACATTATAATCATTCTTGAATGGTTAACATGGAGAATGAATCTCATCGCATCGTTGAGACGGTAATCTGTACGTACGCACGAGCGATGATATCGTTCCAATAATTATTGAATTGAATTGGAGTGGATGATATAATATGTAAGAATCTGTATTATGTAATAATAACTATATATAGTTATTATTTACACCATTATACTCATACAAGTATGGTGGTGGTGGAAAAACAGAGTACACCACGGCGTGGAGACGATATTTCGTACGTACACACGCGCGGTGATTTAATTTTCCATAGGATGGATAGAAGGTGAAATGGGGTTGTTTCATATATATAATAACATATCAGTATATTAATGATACTGATATTATTAATTTATAATGAAACAACTAAATAAGAAAAAGTTCAAGTAGAAAGAAAACCTGAAAGAATTAGTATAAGAGATTATCTCTTCTTTGAAGCACCTCTTTTAAGCTTCCTCTAAAGGCACTAGAGTTGGTCTTTTGAGGATACCAGAACCTATATAATTTATCTAGGGATGTTGAGAATGTAAATGGTCATAGGCGATCATAGCTTTAATTCTCAAAATTTTGTAAAGAGAAGAGGGAGGAGGTACCCTTTTATAAGGGAGGAGAGGTGCACCTTAGAAAAAACATAAACTATTATTTTATAATAAAGTCATATTCGGTTAATAATAGCTAAAAATATATTTATTTAGAAGCTAAATTAGTTATGGTTTGAAATCATCTCAACCAATAAGTTTTAGACAAGTTTAGGTTACTATTTTAACCTTATCATTTAGATTTAACTCTATGTTAAATAATTTAACTTTTACTGTGTCTTCTTGTTTCTTTACACTATATTGTTAATAAACATACTATAACAAGCCAAAAGAACCCCAAGTGGTTCATTATTAATATATATAACTTTATATAAGTCATTTGGACGAACCTTATATTTTTAGGAATAGAATAACAATTAATAATATAATATTTGTTTTAAAAACTATTTTATTTCAATTTTCACACTATTTGGTAATTGATTTTTGTGAAAATTATGACAGCATGATTAGTTAAAAATAAATTAATTAAATCAATACTAACATGTCATATTAACCTATAAAATTATTTTAATTCTTATAAAGTCTCAAATTAAATTTATTTGGGAATTTATAACATCAATTATGTTAATATTTCCTTAATAAGGCAATTACTGCATCATCATTGTGTCATAAATAAATTAAAATTTTAATGTCAAAAATTATAAATAAAATATCATTATGTAAGAAATATTTTTATCATTTTAATGAATATTTATAGTCTAATTTATCTTATTCATAACCCTATATTAAAAATGTGTTTGTTATTAAACATTTATTTTTATTCTTTTAACTCCTCTTCAAATAAAATAATAATAATTGTCGTAATCTTATCCATGTGGACCTAAAGGGTAATATTTAATTCCTAAGGTTGTTTTTGGTCGAATTAAATTTATCCAATAAAATTAGTACATTTTTTATGGTAATAATAATATCATTTTTACCCTTAACTTCCTAATTTACTTTTAACCGTGGTAAACAAAAGTAAAAAGTTACTATTCACCAAAACTTATATTTATCTTATTGAACCACATTTTACTCCATGATATTAACTTTGTCTCTTGGATTTTCTAAATTAAACTCACATATGTGGTAAAATTATGTTTTATGTACAATTTCAAATGCTCTTAGGAGGAGGTTAAATGATGGTGAAAAGTTACATAAAATTTTTATATATCTAAAAATATAATAATATGACTCAAATGATTTACATTGAACATATATAAGTATTATATATCTATTCTGACTTAGAATAAATTTAAAAAAAATAATTTATTATTTAAATAAAATGATTTTTCTAACAAATAACTCAGTGTTTTCAATATTCATGAAAAATTGAAAGTTTTCATAAAAATACCGAAATTTCAACCTAGGCTTATTTCGATTTTCTCAATAAAAAAATGAAGTTCATTTTGAAAGAAAAAATTTATAAAATTTCAAATAGTGGGTATTACTATTCATAACGGCTAGTTTATATAATATTTTATTAGCATATCATTTTTTAGTGATACTCGGTATTGCGTATAACACACACTATCATGGAAGGTCGCGATTGCGTGTAAAGAAAGACTAGTCAGGGTTGCGTGTAGTGCAAGATTATTTTGTTGTTGGGTATAATAGAATCCAACCATATTTCTTTTATACATTGAATATATATATATATATATATACACTCAATTTTGCGTAGAATAACTTCTCTCAAACAATCTTGAAATTTTGTGTAATAGGATCCAAGAATATTGTTGCGTATACTGCAAGCTTATACGGGGTTGCGTATAGAGCAAGATAATCTTGGTGTATCATACAAAGAAAAGACATCAAATAAATTAAAAAGAATAATTCTCATAAAATCTCAAGGTTTTACATGTATTATCCTTTATTTCTCTCTCCCTTTATTAATGACATCCTTATAACTCATAAAGGGAGATCCTCCTCCCTCCTTGGGTATCATCAAGCTTTCATTCCTTTGATTTTCTAGAGAAACCCCTACATAATCTCCCCATTCATCATTATTTCATCTTCCTTATATATTATCCTTTAGTTATTATCTCTTTTATAAACCATAGGAATTATTGGGTTTGTTTTTAAATCTCTAAGAGATCTAACTATGGGGGTTTTAGTTTTAATTGAATTCATTTGACCCTTAGTGTCTTGTTAGGGCATTCATCATGATAGGTGATCACTTCTAGCTTGATTTTCATTGAACCAAGGTAGGTGATTTTGAACATTCCATTAATTAGTAATGAATTTTGGGGAATGATGATTATAAATGATTTATTTTCAAAATTATTCCAATATGTGATAGTTAAAATTGATTTCATAAATGTTTAAATGGATTTTTTTAATTGGAATAAAACTTTTACTTGTTATTGCAAGTCCAACATGAAATGATAAGAATAGTTAAAATGTTGAAAGAATTCATTTATGTAAAGTGGTGGTGTTTTAAGAACTCTCAGCCCAATGGGGTAGTGAAATGATTATGATGTAGTGTTTTAAACCTTTTGAATTTTTAAAAATGAAAAATACAGTTCTATTTGTAATTTTTTAATATAGATTGGATGAATTGTTTTATTAAATGTTTTAAAATTTTATTTTAATATTTTATTTCAAGGAATGATTCAATATTTCGTATTAAAACATTGAAGAATTAATTTTCATAACGAGTGAAAATTTACTACAGGGTTCTTTTAGCACATATGATTGATTTTCTAAATATTTAATGTGTGTGAGACCCTATAGAACCCCTTATTGAACTATATCAGATAATGGGGGTATTTATTAATTAATTAGTGTGTTTTTCAATATATTTTGATTGAAATGTGAAATGTAATTTTACTTATGAGGTTGTAGTAGGTGAGATTATATTTACTAATTATGATTTATTAATGCATGTGATTTTAATCCTTATATTGGTTATTGTACAAGGGTATTATTTTTGTATTAGTGAGGGATTATATATGATTACAATCTATTTATGTTTATATTGAATATATCTACTGTCATATTGGAGGACACTTTTTGTGCCACCGATGAGGACAGATTATTGAAATTGGATGGTCATGCACTTAAGAATACATCAAAAGTACAACATATGGTTCTGAAACAATTATTTCTAGTATCACCTCATAGGATGTATCATAATTTCTAATGTCTACTTCATGATTCTCCTTAGGGAAGCTTCTTTATTTTTTGTTTCTGAGCTTCATCAACTTGTGAGGAACCATTTATATATTCTTTTTGTTATTTATATATATTTTCTTATGACAATATGGACTAGTTATTTTCTTTTATTATTTATGTGTATTTTTCATGTTTATTTAATTTATTAAATATGATTTATAATGATTATTAATAATGTAAATTTTGAAAGTGGATTTGAAATGGGTAATTTTGGGAAAATATACTAAAGATGAAGAAATGTTTTCTAAGTGACTATTTTATTTTAAAATAAAAATAAAGGATGTTTTAAAAATGAGTTTATTGTGATATTATATTTATTATATTCAAGAGTGATATCCTATTTTCATGTTTTATTTCGAACTAGAGTCAAAATTAATGTTAATTTTTATGGTATTGAATAAACACTTTGTTGAAATCCGATTAGGCCTCATTTCACTCACAACCTTCATAAATAATTCAATGTATAAATCTTCTATAGAATTCATTAAGGTTCTTTATGTTTGGATTTGGCCTTCTAGTTCATCATGTTCATGTAATTCATTGTGGTTGTCTTGGGAGAAGGAGAGTTATGGAGGGTCAATTGGAGATCAATGATAGTTGATTAGTTTGGGATATTATTTTATTTTATTTTGGGAAGTATCTATACAATACATAGAATAATATTTCTATTTTTATATCTTCTAGAATACTTTTTATTTATTCATCAAAAAATGTTTTTGATGTTTTCCACTTTATTTTTTAATTAGATTATTAATTGTCTCTTTCTTCATTGTTTACAATAATTAGATGTCTTTAATTATTTATATCATTGGAAAAATCATTCCCATTTGTTATTCCTTAAGACCCTATATTTATTTTTTAGCTCAGTGTGATTAGGTATGTGACTTCAGTATGGAAAGTGTCATCTTGGGTGCCTGATATAGGGGAGTCCTAGATAGGTTCATGGAAAAATTGCATTAAATAATTCTTTAATTATATCTGGGGCATCTATAGGTAGGTGGATATTAGAACAATCATCATAAATCGATTGGTATATATAGGGAGGGCCATAAAATCTCTTTATATTTAAGATCCTCATGTAACCATTAGTGACCCGAGATGAGAACTTTGATTTTGATTTTAGTTTTATATAACATTCAAGATTTTTTTTGCGTGATAAAATATAGTCTCCAAGGAGAATGTTGATGGTTTTTAGGGTTGTTTTAATTTTAACAGTCAAAAGTGGGTTATAAACAAGGTCTTCGTAGTAATCCCATTATTTTTTTATAAACCATTCATAGTTCATATAGAATGGCTCTACAACCGGCATAGTCAATATCAAACTGTGGGTGCATGGTTTACAAGGTTATTGGATAAAATCAAGTACAATGTTATTTATCCCCCATATTGTTTTTTCATCTCTAACATTCTAAATTAATCTCAATGATGTATACCATTGGTTTGTTGATAATTAATAGTGTTTTTTTGGCGCATAGGATATTTTTGGCCACTATCTCTATCTATAATGGTTTTAATCATCACAAATGATGTTCTATATTATAATATATAAATTTTCTCACTACCACAAATATTATCTTAATATCACAACACATATCTTACATCAGGAAAAATACGAAATCTTGTAAAATATTTTCTAGTAAATAGAACATTTCAATAATATACATAATTATGTTTTGTAATGTATAAACAATATTATAACTGATTATCTTTGTGTAATTGTGGGTATTAATACATTCTAACATTAATTTACAGTAAGAGAAATAGAAAATATAAAATATTCAATGTATGAGCCATTGAAACTGATAGAATAATTGATCCATCGATAGAAAAATACCTCATCGATGCGTCGAGTCACCGACTGATGTCTCACCGATAGAGAGACACACAGATAGACAGAATTTCCAAATGGATGACTAACATAGTATTTTCTCACTAACAGAATGACTCACCAATATACTGACTCAATGACAAGATGAATCACTGAATGATGTGTTACCGAATGGAAGACTCACCGATATGATGACTCGCCAATAGACTAACTCACCAAAATGATGGCTCACTGATTGACTGACTCACTGACCATGGAGTCCCCAAAAGTTTGTTTAAATTTGAATTTAATAAAATTATTCCTAACGGGAAAATCAGAGTCATTTAATTAGGCTAAAATATTGAATAATCATTTGTAGTACTTTTAGTAGATAGAATGAGGAATGATGAACCTATTCACATAGAATGATCATACCCTCTATAAACCCTGTATAATAAAATGAATTTTTATGATAGTAGAAAATGAGTAGTGTGTTGTGCATGTGTGAGAGACATACAAAAAAACATCTAAAACTGTCATGCACACACTGTGAACTCAAGAACAAAAAGAATAACACATGAGAAAATCTCGTTTGACATGTAAATCTAATTGAAAAACAAATTCCGCATATCAAAGAAGGATATGGATATGCTTGTAGAACCATACATGTACCTCGAAGCTAGAATATGCCACACTGTTTTTGTGTTAACATCTAGAAGAAGACTCAAACCTCATCTCAATTATATCTAAAGAGTCTAGAGTTGTATCCTAAGACAATAAGAGCCTTCAAAATCCTTTATCATTTTTATCTGACCTGTTGTGTGAAATTTTATATACAAATTTTTAGTGTGGCTATTATTCTATAAACCACATATTGTCTCTATTATAAGACAGAAGGATAAAATATATCCTTCCACTTATACCTTTTAAATTTGTTTACTCCCACAGATAAGTAATGAAGAGGTCATTTATTCAACCTGGTAGTTTGTACCAATGAAGAATAGAGGTAGAGTTCAAGTAACCTAGATATCCTGCGTACTTTTGTGAACCCCGATCCAGGATGTGGATCAAACAATTTAACAATTTAAACTACATGGTGGCAGGAGATCACCAGGTCCAAAGGATTAGGTAACTACATGAATCTGAACATCAATTATCATTTCTATTGTTCTTTCACTTTTAGTTATACTCTGTTTTATCACATATTTCATAAAATAGTATTGAACTATATAGTTAGTCTTAGGACGTTTTTATGACTGTATAGACTCATTAGTTATGTTTCAAAAGTTGTAATAATTATAATATTGATATAGCAACGATCTAATCAGTCTTATGAGAAATTAATCGAACAGTCATGCTCTTATAAATTCACTACTAGCTAACTAGTCAATTGTATTTGAAACTTTGGGGAATTTCAAATAATAATTTTTAACTTCAATTTTTATATAAACGCAATTCACCCTATCTTGAGTGTCATTCCCTAATAATCATTACATATCAATGGAGTGTTCCAAATCCCAAGTTCCACATGTTTTACTTAGTTTTTCCACTGTGATTTTAGTTTTTTTAATGATATGAAAATTTCTGTTAATTCTATATTTTTAGTTCTTTAAATATCTTCACTTTTCTCAATAGTATGGATAATGGATTTGAAGATAGGGTGACCAATATGCCTCAATTAATTAATGGATCCTACTATGATCAATGTAAAATTAAATGACGATGCACTTAGAATGTACGGGTTTTGAAATTTTTTCTTCATTTATGGATGAATATATGGTTCCTAAAGCATCTAGATCTACTTGGGATGACCCCACAAAGATTTATTATAACATTAATTGAAAATCCATGAATGTATTATACTATTCCTTAGGAGATAAATAATTTAATAAAATTTCTGCATGTAAAACAATCAATAAAATTTGGGATACATTGTATACATAATATGATGAAAACACAAGTGGTCAGTAAATAAGGGTTAACACATATACCATTAAATATTATAACATTAAAATGAATCCTTATGATCCTATTTGTTGACATGTATCTCAGGAATAATGAAATAGAAAACACTATGATTTCTCTGGGAAGAGATGTTAATGTCAAAGAACAAATTGTGAGGATTATCATATGATTACTAGATATATAGAGAGGAACTTCTATCACCATTATATCATCATTGGACACAAGCTAAATACAAATCATATAATTAAATTTAAAAACTGATGATGTATGAATAAGAGTTTAAAGTCAAAAAGGAAGAGGATGAACATATGTAAAAATTTGTATCATTCAATACTACTACCTCTAATAACAATGAAAAAGTGGTGGTTCTATCATATGTTGAAAACTCTTGTAATTATGAATGAAAATATTTTTGTGATTAAGAAATGGATCATCTCGAAGGATGATTTAATAATTTTTATAAGAATAAAAAGTACTTCAGGAATCCCAATTATAAAACAATATATGATAATAAAGGAATCATGATAAAGGACTGGAAATGAAATGACAACACAGAGGATATTTTCTTCTATGAATGTAAGAGGATATGACATCTCAATGATGATGGTCCGAAATTAAAATACACAAAGAATAATTGAAACAAAGACAATAATTATAAGATTTCTATGAAATCCACATGGAGTGCCACATAAGATTGCTCCAGTGAATCAGCATCATCTCATGATATGAAAGGGGACATGGAAAATATGTGTTTTATGACTAACACATATGTGATAACCTCATATTCTCTTGTACATAAATCATAAAATTTTGTATATTAAACCGGTTCTGAAAATATTTTATGAAATGAATTATTTTAACATTATAACATAATAGAAGATACATGCAATGAATAAAAAGATTAATATAAATAACTGATGAAAAAACGTGATCTCACTATAAATATTATGTCTAAACATACTACTAAAAAAGAAAATATTATTGTACTGCTAAAAAAACAATGAACTAAAACAATTTTATGAGAAATTAAAAAAATATCTTGAACATTTTAGCAATGTGAAAAATGATCTTACTAAAATTCATTGTAAAAATATGGTACCTAAATACACTTCTAGTATTGAATATCCACTTGGAAAGAGAAACATATCTTAAACATATTTTGTAACTAAATATAAAAAAGATTTTTTTCTACCTAAAAATTTGTATTATGCTGCTAGTTGTAGTTCTAGTAAATCATTTACTACTACTAGTCTTTCTAGACCCAAAAGAAAATATTTTCCAAATATGTTATATCCTTCTTATAGGAAACCTGTAAATGAAATTTTGGTACCTAAAGGTTTTATTACTAATTTTACTAGACCCAAACAGATCTTGGTAACAAAAATAATTTTTTTACGAATTGTTTTATAGAAAGCAAGCTTAATGATATCTTACAAGAATTAGTGGTACTTGGTATGCGGATGATCAAGACATATGAAAAGGGACTGTTATTACTACAACAAACTGGTAATAATTAATGGTGGATATGTAATCATTAGTGATAATGCTAAAGGAAACAAATAGATAAGGCATGATTGGTTACTCTACAAATTTTTAAATTTATAATGTACTTTATGTTTATCAATGTAAAAATAATTTTCTTTGTATTTCACAATTATGTGATGATTGATTTGATGATAAATTTGAAAATTATGTTTGCATTATTTTTAACAATAAATATAAATTAGAATTTTCTTGCATATATAAATGAAAATGTATATGATTTCAACTTAGATTCATTAGATTCTGGAAAATTTTCTTGTTTAAGTGTCTTTTATAAAGATTGGTTATATTGGAATAAAATATTATCACACAATAATGTACAGTCACATGGAAATATTACTAGAAAATGGATTGTCAAGGATCTAACCTAACAAGAGTTTTCAACAAAAAAAATATGTAATCCTTATAAAAAGGGTAAACAACACAAGAAATTATTCAAATTAAAGAAATAAGTATCAGCTTATCATGCATTAGAATTGGTTCTCATGGACTTTTTTGGACCCTCTTCAGTTTTCAGTTTAAATGGAAAGCACTATGTTTATGTTCTTGTAGATGACTTTGATAGATATAAATGGACATATTTCTTAGCCATAAATAGTGAATCGTTTACATTCTTCACTAAGAATTATTAAAAAGTTTAAAATATATGTGGACTTAGAAAAAAATCATTACGAATTTATCATAGCCATGAAATTTTAAATCAAGACGTTGAATCCTTTTTCTCACACAATGGTTATAGTCATAACTTCTCTACCCCTAAGAAAACTCATAAAAATATAGTTTTGGAAAGAATAAAAAGATATTTACAAGAGATATCAAGAACAATGATTATTGAATATGATATATCTATTTAATTCTAGAATGAGGCAGTAAAAATAGTTTCATACACAATTAATTGAGTTTTTTTGCTCATCCTCAAGAAGAATCCCTCTAATTTGTGGAATAATAGACAACACAATGTTAGTTACATAAATTATTTTTCTTACATAGTCTATATCCTTAATACAAATGTCAATATTGAAAAATAATCATCCAATATTGATGAAGGAATATTCTATGTTAATAAACCTATAATAAATCCTATAGAGACTTTAATAATATAATAAAGTGTGTGGAAGAATTCATACATATAAAATTTGATGAAAGAGATCTAGGTGATCCTAAGATCTTCCTAATCCACCATGAAGAATATGTTTCAAATGTAGACATAAATGAACCTGAACATATATATAATCCTGAAATTACTAGCCCCTTCTTTTTATACGAACTAGAACTCTAATGAACCATCC
Source organism: Viscum album (assembly GCA_963277665.1). Lineage (NCBI taxonomy): Eukaryota > Viridiplantae > Streptophyta > Magnoliopsida > Santalales > Viscaceae > Viscum > Viscum album. The sequence continues at coordinate 860,610,954 of OY728133.1, read as the reverse complement.
ACTAAATGATATTGTTGGATACATTGATAAAGAGAGACAAGCTAGAGTTCATCTTAGAAAATATGTGGAACATCAACAATTATTTTCACAGCATGAACCTAAAAACAACAATGATGAAGTTAATGGTGATATTTGGGTGATGGAGATGCAAGAATAACATAATCAATTCGAATGAAATAATTTTTGGAAACTTGTGTATATGTCCCAATACACCATCATCGTTGGCGTGAAGTTGGAGTTTCTGAACAAGGTAGACGAATCTGGTAACATTGATTGAAATAAATCCAAATTTTTTTCACAAGGATAGATTCAAGAATAAGGATTTGGCTATGAATAAAATTTTGAAACTTTGGCTATACTTGAGGACATAAGAATCTGAATTTCTTATGTTTCCCATATTCAATTTTTTATTTATCAAATGGATGTTAAAATCACATCCAAAAATTGGTATATATCTGAGGAATTTTTTGTTGATGTTCTCATCAATTTTACAAATAATCATTTTCAAAATCATGTTTTCTAACTAAAAAATCATTATATTGTTTAAAATAGGCTCCAATAGCATGGTATGGTAGAAAAATTACTCTTCTCATTTCCAAAGATTATACAATATGAATTTTTGATATTATTATTTTTATAAAACGAATTTCTAATGGTGTTTTAGTAGTTCAAATTTTTGAAGATGATATTATTCTTGGATCTTCAAAAAATTAATTTTGTATTGATTTTTAAAAAATAATGAAAATTGAATATGAAATAACACTATGGGTGAACTCAAATTATTTAATGGCTTTTTTATTTTTCAAAATAAATAAGGTATCATTTATATCAATTTAAATGCACAAAATACCTTTTAAAAAGATTTGTATTTGATAGTGTTAAAGTAGTGACACTTAAGTGAGTACAAATTTTATATTGGAACATTACGAAGATGGTAAATCTATTGATAAAAACACTTATAGAGAAATTATTGGATGTTTTCACTACATGATTTCTAGTATGATATATATAATTTATAGGGTGTGTATGTGTGCCTGTTTTCAATCTAACTCCATTAATTCTCAAGGAGATGTTATTAAATGAATTATCAAATACCTCAAACAAACTATCTATTTATGTTTATTTTACCACAAAGGACAATAATTTGATATAGTGAGTTATTCTAATGCTTAATTTGGTGGATAAAAGTTAGATATAATTTGAACCTATAGAACATGTAACTTTTTTGGAAAGTATTTGGTTTCATGGTGTAGTAAGAGAAAAATTGTAGCATTATATACTGATGAAGTTTAATACATCACTATTGATAGTAGTTGTGCTCATATTTTGTGGAAGAAATACATTGTACTTGGATATGGATATCAAGTAGCCATTCTTCTATAAATTGTGACAATAAAAGGGATATTAACATTTAGATGAATCAAGTTTATCACTCTAGAACAAATCATATTGATATAAGACGTCGCTTTTCAGATATCATTGTCCAATTGGTTATATCACTTCAGAATCTATTGGCACTGAATATCAAATTCCTGGAATATTAATTAAGATATCGAACGATAAAATGACGAATTAAATTATACATGAGCTAGGAATAATTAAAATCTACGTTTCTTATAGTCTTTCTCCATTGTCAAAATATGGAAAATCAGTCATGTCGACACTGTCATGGTGACTCAATCATGTCGACACTATCTTGGCCACTATGTCAAGCCAACTATGTCATGCCGACCATATTATGCTGACATTGTCATCCTGACACTGTCATGCCAACATTTTCCTACGGACACTTATGTCTTACCAAAATGATTGTCATGTTGACACCGGTGATTAACTCTTTTAATTGTTTTATATTTTTAAACAAAATGAAAATGTTTTGATTTTTTATGAGTCCCAGTTTGAGATTTCACAATTTTCACCCAATTCAAGCCATTAAGGATATATACTCAAATTCTTTAAAAATACTAATTACTGAAAGACTGTTATCCCTCACTCTACACTAAATCTTTTACCTTCTGACCTTATTCCATGCTCTGAAAATGGTAATGGTGAATCACTTTAGTGAAGGATACTCAAATAATTCATTTCCTAGTAAGAATCATAAAGGAGTGTCGAGGGGATCTTTTGGTCAAGGAAGTCGATCATTAGAAAATTGCACATTTACTCTATAAAATGTGGGGTCTGCAAAATGGATATTGGATGGAAAGTCATTGTTACTGAATGTTTTACAGGATCTGAATCGATTCATAGGTTTTGTAATAATGGAATAGAATATTATCCAATGTTGGTGCATGAGTTCTACATCAATTATGAATTTTATCATGAAGAGAGTGACTCCTATTTGATAAAATAAGTGGTAAAAGAACAGAGTATCTCTTTATCTTCAATGTAGTGGGTTAAATGTATCATATTCCACCATGAAGGAATTTTTTATTAATAGCAAGGTACTCCACCACCTTAATATGATATTTTCAGTCTTGGGACATCTATAAAAGGACTTAATAACAATGAACAACCTTAATGGACGTTTTCTAATTAGTTTCATGGTGAGTGCTAAATCCGACATAAGTTTATCTAACACAAAATTTTCCCAAGGAAAGGGGGATTTTCATCCATGAAGTATCAGGTTGTCTACCTTATTTATCTTCTAAGGAATTGAGTTATGGTGAATCTTTGAATTTATTTATGGTTCATGTATGTGAGATGATCAAACCCTACTGTAACATATATTCATTTTTTTACCATATTATGATATGTAAAATTATGAATGAGAAACTAATGTTTTTTTGATAGTGATGAAACTGTATCAGAATGTAGTATCTCTTCTTTGAATATGTTTATCTACTATGGAATGATTATTCATTGGAATCCATGGAAGATAAGTGGTTTGGTGGTGAATTAAAATAATATAGAAAATTTAATCATGTGGATCACTCTAACAGAACCTGCGATGTGAGGGACCCCGGTCTGGGCCCTGATGATGAAGAAACATATTCCAATGATCAAGGATTTTACAATGTTTTAGCTAATAGGGAAGGATATCTCATTTATGACATTATTGATCCTAATGTTTCTATAAGTCCTCTTAATATGAAATATGGTAAAGGTCTTGTGACCTGGACAACCCATGTGATGTTCTGAACCTCATTCAATGGTGAGGATCAAACTATTTGTTAATTAAAACATCCTGGTGGTAGGTGATCACCAAGTGGAGAGGATTAGGTCTCTTCTGGAGACGGAACCTCTTGTTACATTTCCTCAATTATTTTACATTACTTTTTTCATTGTTTTGTCTCATATTTCATAGAAAAATTGAACTCTAATAGTTATTCTAAGATTGTATTTAATGATATTGAATCATTAGGCTAGTTTAAAAATCAATATTAATTATCAAATTAATATAACTAAGAAATAATCACTCTTCTATGAAATTAATTGAACTTTTATACTGTTATGAATTTTCTATTAGAAAACTACTGAGTTGAATTTTAAATATGGTGGAATTTCAAAAAATATTTTATAACATAAAATTTTATAGGAACACGATTCACCCACCTCTTGAGTATCCTACAACGAGAAATAGTTTATATGAAGAATTGATGTGATTGTGTGTGGTTTGATTGTGATTTTTACTTATATTCATGGATATTCACATTAATAAGATCAGGTAATTTTTTTATAAAATTGTATTTTTTGATTGAAAAATAAATGTTTTGATGTGTTTTGATTTTATAACTCCATAAATAATGTTTATATAGAATTTTTGTTGTATCTGTAAAATAATGTGTTTGTATTTTGAAGAATTTTGTTTTATGATCGAGTGGTTTTAAATGAGATGAAATTTTATTGAGTAAATTTGAAACATATATAGTTTATAATGAATATAATGGATTTATTTCTGGGTGGAAAGGGTGATTTAGTTTATGAATTGAAATCTCTAAATGATCAACTATTAAAATTGAATTTTTTAAAAAATATATTCAAAGATTCCCCAAATATATCAATTTAAAAATAGGATTTTGAACTTTATAGGTATTGAATGGGGTTATTTTTAAATAAATTTAAGGGAACTGTTTTGGAAAGGGTGCTAGAGTAATTATATTATTAATTTTTCAAATTATTCTCTTTCAAAAATTTAGACCATTATAGAGATAAAAATGGTATGAAATATTTTTGAGGGCTAATTTAATATAAAAAATGTGGGTTATGGAAAAATATAATGATTATAATGTGTTTTTTAGGGAATTGTGAATTTTGGACTGTCCTTCAATTATGGGATTATAGGTTTGGTTTAAATAGCATGAACGGTTCGGTTCATGTCTCAATAGTTATTATATGTCTCCCAGAAAGGTATTAATGAAATATAGTGTATTTATACATAAGAATAGTTATTTTGTGCTCTCCTTAATTTATTATACTTATATTTTACATTTCATGTAACCTACCCATACTCTAAGTGGGGTGGTTGATCTAGGAATTTTTTTGCACTTTAGGACTTCTTGGGATAACACCCTTCATGAGGACCACACATTGTATATGATTCATAATTTTTTTTAAATGGTTGTTATTGGTTTTAATTTGTCTTCAAAAAAATATAAATCTATTTCATAGATTTCAATATTAATATGAAGATCGAAATAATAATCGTATATAAATTAGTCGTATCATATTTTATTATGGAAGTTATTTTGAATACATTGTGATTACAAATGTGATAAATTTTTAATTTATATTATGCTCAAATACATGTTCCAATTACATTAAGAGAGTGTATAGTTTCCACATAGTTTCCACAAAACTTAAAAATGTGGTGATTCTTGGATAATTTTAATGGATTCAAAAAATGAAATTGAATGTCATGTTTGAACAATTATCATAAGAACTCTAGATATTATTGAAGTGATATTCACGCAAACGACAATATTTAATAGTGAATAAATGTTTAAAATAATTCATAAGATGATAAGAATGTTTTTTGGATGACTATGATATATTTGAAATATATATTTTAAAAGGAATAGAGGAAGTGGAATTGAAGAAGGACATTAAAATATTTATATCATGGGTAGTTCATTTAATACCATGCAAATTTTTATTTTCCATAATGAAAGAATAAGGTGTCTATACACTGTAAATTCATGAGATATCATAATGTGGGTGATTTTTTTTTATATATTGATGGATTTCTTATTATTGGTATCAACTAAATTTATGTATTTTTTGGGGATTATTTAAACAATTTCCTAACCAATATGTCCCTAATGCATCTGTTTTGGTGGGTAGGTCAACACCTCATCCAAACATAATGATGGTAATTGAAAAATGATGATGAATATCTCATGAACAGAAAGGTAATGGGGTGAGAACACATGGGTCGAAATTCATAGTATGGGGAAATGTTGTTGTTATGAAACTTTGTGAAGGATAGTAGTGGAACTCAGTTTCATTCTACTGGCTGAAAAAAAGTAGAATATACTATACTGAATATATCAGCTGACCATGGTATTCGTTATAATTTTTTTCAAATAAATATTAAATAAATGGAGTTATTTGGTTGGTCAAAACACTCTTCACTTGGATTGGTGAGAAGGATTTGAAAGGGGGAATCCCACATTAGAATGTGCATATAGAATCCCATAGCTCATCTCATATAAAATGAGCCTTTAGATTTATTCTTTTAATAAAATACATAATTTTGAAAATGATCTTAATGTGTTTTTAAAAATATATATTTGAAAAAATATTTGGTTTTATATTTATATATATATCCAAAAAAATTAAATAAAATAAATAAATCATCTTATTAAAAATTTACTAATTACACTATTAGTCAAACCCATAGGGAGAAATTTATTCAAATCATGAACATGTGGCAATGTTCCAAAACGGTTAGACTAAACTGGTGTAACTTTTACCTTTTTTAGTTTATAAATTTTCCATGTGGACATCGCTTAGTGGTGGCCATTTTTTTCAATTTAGAAAATTCTACAAAATCCTCCTAACATTGGTGGAGTGGGGTATTTGGGAATTGGTGTCTGATTTCACCTAAACATTTTGTAAATCCTCATGGAATACATCCATCGGGAATCATACACCATCAATGTAGGGGTTGATACAACTATTCTAGATACTAAATCCAATTCATTCATCAATGTTGTATCTATTTTCTTCTTCTACCTGCATATTTTCCTCAATTTTTACACACACAAAATTACATGTAGTTTCGATTATTGCTAAACATCTACCTACATGGAATGATTTTGGTAAATCACAAAAAAAAATATTGATGACATTTCCATGGAGAAATTTCAAAAGCATCTTCTTATTGAAGAATAATCCATGTTGAGAGTCATGGGTATAGATATTCGATTTGATTCAATGGTTAATATCATTTAGGGTAATAAAAAACCAAACTCCTCTTGCATATTAGTAACAAAATTAAAAAATTCAGGAAAAAATGTAATCATTCCATGAAGAAAAGAGAATTCATTGTCTATGGAAAACTAGTTCATTTTTCAATGTATTGTTGATATAAAAATAAAGTTGATGGACCCATTTCAAATATGATGACTACAGAAAAATATATCCACAATGTTATTTTATGTCAAAATGACTTCAATGAATATGGGGTGCTCTCTATATTAGGGAGCAATGGTGCATGTGTGCAACGATCGTTCGATATTCCAAATGTTTGACGATTTTTCTATTGTGGATGAGTCACATCTTCATAATAATGAATTCATCAATGTTAAAAGACAAGTAATTATAGAGATATAATTTACATCTCGGAAGAATTTGACACTTCTAAATGTGTTGTGCATCCCCAAAATATGAAATATCGTTTTTTCTATCGATCTTCTATGTATGAAGTGATATCATGGTTCATTCAAATCTGCATGGTTATCATATCAAAGGGAGGCATGATAGTAGGGAATATGTACTCCAATGACAAAATGTATCAACTTTTTATTAATAACATGGTTGAAACTTCTTATCACATGATTAAATATATTAATTTTTTTCATTTTGGAAAAGAACCAAATAATTTTAATTCATTAAATATAATGAAGAAGATAAATATGATTTCCATTCGAAATGATTTTGAAAATGTGAAATATGAGTATAACATAAAATAAATAACAATTTTTTTGAAAGTGTTGATATAAAAAAAATATTAGATTTAGCGCAATTTCTTATTTTTGAATTAAATGGAATGTTAACTCATTGAGAAATTAGATATTCTATTACATTATTTGATGACTACAATAGATATTTACATTATTATATTCTTATAAAAATGATTAATATTTTACTATGTTTAATAAGTATAAATATGTTTTTGAAAACCCATTAATTAAAAATATTAATGTATTACACTATGACAGAGGTGGTGAAACCATTATGAATGAGTTCAATGAGTTTTCTGATGATTATGGTATAATTAACCCAATGAATTCTTCGTACACACCTCAGTAAAATGTCTAAGTTGAAAGGAAAAACCGCTCTTTGGTAGAAATGCTAAATTGAATTATTAATAAATTTAAATTACCATCAAATTTATTGGGAAAAGATTTATTTACGACATGTTATATTATTAATTGGTTTGTCTCTAGGAAAATTATTTACTCCCCTTTTAAAATTTATACAGGTAGAAGGCCTAATCTTTATTTTTGCAATGTTTTATGGTGTTTAGATTATTATAGTGTTCATGGTCCTGAATTAACTAAAAAATTTCCCAGATAAATTTAAGGTGTTTTTATTAGATATGAACAAAATGGTAAAGAACATAGAATTATGTATTCTGGAGCTAATATAATTATAGAATCAAAGGGAGTAGAGATTTATGAAAATATGTTTTACAAAGATGATGTAGAAGAAGTTATTCCTAATACCACAATGTCATGAACTTAGTCTAGTTCAACGACAATAGTAGAGAATTATTATGTTTCTTGAGTTTAACCAAAAAAAAGAACATTAATTAGGAATGTGAAACATCAACATCCTGATTTTTTTTCCATATTCTATACATTTTCTAGATGGATGAGATTAAAATAATCATCTTCTAAATATGTATCTGTTGTTATTTACCTTAAAATATGAACCAAAGACTTATAATAGGATATGACATATAGAGATGTCACTTTCTAAAAAGAACCAATTAAGGATCAAATGAATTCTATTATGTGGAATAATATGTGGGTTATTATGGATTTATAAACTGGTTCAAATCCTATTTTTAGTAAATGGGTTTTCCAGAAGAAATTTTATTCCAATTGTAACATTCATGCTTTTTAATATACATTGTTAGCCAATGTATTAAGAAAAAAAATGAAGAGATGGATTATTTTGATATTTATGCATATGTATCTTGAATTACCTGTTGAGGATATTATTTTCTTTAGGTTTAACTAATCATTTGTATGTTCTTAAAATATATTTCTAATCTATTTTTTTTAAATGTATAATTAAATTAAGATATTTACATGGAACAACAAGAAATGTTTGTTTTACTAGGTATTGAAAACAATGTTTGTAATCTAGTCAAATCACTTTATGGTCTTAATTAATATCTGACTCAAAGGCATGACAAATTTGATTCTATTATTTTATCTAGTGAATATTATCATAATAATAAGGATAATTTTTCATAATCAATGATCAAAAAAGTTATGAAATTTTTTATGTCTATATATGGATGATATACTAAATTTTGGATCCAATTGTGTTGGTGTAATTTTGACAAAGAATTACTTATCTTCTATATTTAAAATGAATGACCTTGGAATAGGTGATACTATTATTGGTATAACTATTAGACCAAATATTTTGGTTTACTCTATAAATTAATCTCATTTCTTATTAAAATGTTAGATAAATTTTATTATCATGATATTAAATTTACCCATAATCTAACTGATTCTAGTGTACAATTTTTTATAAATAAACGTAAAGTTTTATCACAACTTGATTATGCTAGTGTAACTAATTATTTAATGTAAGTGATGCATTGAACTAATCCATATATTTATTTTTTAGTATGTAAAATGTTTAGATATACTAGTAATCCTAGTGTTGATCATTGGATATCTGTAATGGTTATTTTTTGATACATAATAAAGGCCAACGATTTACATTTATACTATTATCATAATTTGGATGTATTAGAAGGAAACATGGATGTGTGTTGGATTACATGTATTGCTTATACCCATTCCACTTCTAGATGGTTGTTTACTCGTGGAGGTTGTTATTTTTATTTGAAAAGCACGAAACAAACATGTATTTCACATCTAAAAATGGAGTCTAGGTTTGTCGACAAAGAGAAATGTTAAAACAATGGTGAATGAATTAAAGATCTATTATTAGATATTATATTGTGGCCTAGTCTAATTCTTTCTATCTCTATCAGTTATAATAGTGATGAAATATTATCAAAGGAATATAGTTTCATGAATAGTTTAATTTCTAGATGTATATGTTTGAGACATTATTATGTGAGATAATTGATAAAATATTGGACTATATAAATTGTTTATATGAGATCATGTAAAAACCATGCGGATCTGTTTAAATAATCTCTAACGAGATAGATTCTTCATGAAACTAATAAAGAGATGGTGTTGAATCACATATAATGAATCTTTATAGTAATGGAAACCCAATAATTCTTTCATGTAGATTGTAATAAAACTAAATAATGGGTAAAAAAAGTTACGATAGTGATTGTTGTTATTGAAAATTATAACCAAAACTTTTGGTGTAAATATCATGCTTTAATACTAGAGGTTATGTTATAACCTATTATCAAATTTTATGACTCAATGAGTTATGTGGACTAATAATGAATGAACATAGTTATATTTTCTATATTCAAACATAGAAGTGTTGCCACTACATAGAAGAGTTAATGGCTTTACTCCTTAGAGATTTTATGAAAAGTATATATGCACATAGTTATAAAAGTTCTACAAAATGAGATATTGGATGGATGTTTCATTGAATGTATGATAACTCCATTTTATCTCAATGATTAATAAGATGAATGTTTATAAAACATATAAATCAGATAAAGATATATCTATTTAATTTATGTTAATGTTAAAATTGAAATATACCATAATTATGTATAATGACACCCTCGGGGTAAAAATAATTAATATTTATTAATGAAAGAGGGGGGTTGATGTATTTTTATTCAGAAAACATTAATAAAAATAAGAGCTATTTTGATTACTCAAAACACTCTTCACATGGATTGATTATGTGGCATTAAAAAGGAGGGGCTTCCCACTTTGTAATATACAGATAGAATCCCATAGATAATATCCTATAAATTGATATATGTTATTTTTTATTTTAATAAAATATATATTTATTCAAATTCTATTAAAGTGTTTTTAAAATTATCTATTTAGAAAAAAAAATCTATATATATATAAAATAATAATAATAATAAAATATTTTATTTTATTTTATTTTATTTAAAAAATATTCTAATGTCTTGATTAGTCATAATCACAAGTATCCATTTATTCAAAACCCAAACATGAACCTCCCTTCTAAAAAGTTACCCTAAACTAATGTAACATCCACCATTTAGGGTTTATAAATATGCAATGCAGAGATCGCTTAGTGGTGACAATTTTTTAAACAAGGAAATTATCCAGAATCGTCCAAACATCGTGGTTGTGGGAAGTCGGAAATTGTCGTTCGATTTCTCCCATGCCTTGGTGAAATCCTTGAGGGATACATCCACCGAAATCCATACACCATCAATGTGGGGGTGGATCAAACCCTTTTAGACAGTGAATCCACATCACTCATCCAGTTACTATATGTTTTCTTCTACTAACTATATATTTTTTGAAATGATTGATGTGGAATGACTGAGTAGAGAGGATACTATTCCTCTACCAAAATAATACACCTATAATGTCAGAAACTAGATCGAATGGATCTACTCCATTTGATCAACTAATAATATCAGATTATTCCTCTATCCCTATCGAATGATATCTATACACTATTTCTATTTCATGTGGTGAAGTCCATTATCAATCCAAGATCCCATGATAGAATTAATGAGCTGTTTATATGGGGATAACTATGTACAATGTTATGTAAATAATAATCATTACATGCTTTAGACCTATATAAATTACAATTGATGATATTTTAGAATGAATTATTCACATATCTAGTTTTAGTTTAATACACACTATATTAGGTAAAGATGGTGTATCCATGTATATCATCCTACATAAATATGTATTAGGAGAAGGCCAATATAATATTGTGTGTAAGAGGATATTCAATAAACAATATATGAAAATCATAAATCTATTTGTAGGAATATTTTTAAATCACATTCTGTTAGAAAAACATAATGAATTTATCAATATCCTATTCTAGTTTTCTTGATCAACCTATGTGAGAGAAGTGACTTCATGATATAGGGAGAACAGTGCATGAAAGAATCACTAAATTCATATGTACAAATGAAACTAAATTTAAAAAAACAAACCTTGATAAAGATAACATAGAATAAAATAAAAACTACTTGGTATGTTGTAGGATTTGTATGAGAGTGTAATGAAACAACTTCATGAAGTAGATATAAAACCAAATATTGGTTTCTTATTAATTTTCTGAGTCCATGGATTCATTTGATTAATGAATGACAACTATACTAAGTACTTGATTAACTGTGAAGATAATTCTAAAAAAATCCATATTTACTGTGTGAAAGGTTTTACAATAAAGATGTTTTGTAATGACTTTGAAAAAATCATTCCATATTCTAATAATCACTAAACAAGTTAGTTATTTTATCAAGATTTAATGATGGAGGTCTAATGCAGTATATTTTTCACTAGAGAAGATAGAGACCACAACACTAATACACTATTTAAAATTATTTTTTTTAAAGATCATAGAAAGAAGTGTTGACCATTCATATAACTATTTTTTATGTTGTTAGATATATTTACGACACTTATAAAGTATCAATTTGGTATCACATAACATTTGATGTAATTAATTGATATCTACAACATTTATACATAGTGTGGATATTCAACATGTATTCTTGTCTACTCTTAGTTAATCCTACAAACTTACTCACCAATGAAAGAAAAAAAATTTAAATGAAAACATTTTCTGTCTTTCTTATTATTTTCCATGATAGCCAATGTAGACACACCATGGCCTCTTTTCTTCCAATTTATATAAGATCATTACCCTCTTTATTTTTAATTACCATAACGGTATATTATACTGGACCACCCATTAGATTCTCAAATATTTTCAACATATTCGTGTTGTCTGATAATGTTTTACATATTTTTTCATATTATAATTCACAACAATTTACCAAATCCTTTCTTGAAGTGATTGTATAATGAAATATTTGGAAAATTCAAGATTAAGGGGATTAAATATCCTCTAAAAATAGTTCACATATCTAATCATATAGAAATAATGGATGGTGAATAATGTTCCTTGTATCATATTTCAATGAAAAATATGGTTACAAACATCATATCATTCATTCTTTAAATTTTATTAAAAAATTCAGTCATGTATTCCTAACATTTTTTAGGAATTCTGGGTCCCCTGATTTCGTAGAAATAGTGACATAATTGTAAAAATCGTGAGTGTGGATACTTCATGTGAATCCCTTACATTATTATCAATATCATATAATTCCTTTTATTGAATTCCTTAAACTGTTGGATTCATAGGAAGGAAGAAATCTAACACATATAAGTGTACATATTGTTTAAGAATTGTTCTCATATTTGAATACCAATAAAATAAATTACAAGAATTTAGAATTTCTTAATAAAGGATTTATCTCAAGGACATGTTTCATTATGAGGTCATTTATCTTAAACAATTCTGATGAGTATTATTATTTTTAACCAAACAATAAATAATTTTATTAAATGGGGTCCCTTTAAAATGATGACCCCTTTTAAAACCCATCATATCCATTAGTAATCCAAAATTTGTATTACACAAAGAACTATGTAACATTAGTGCTTCTCCAATTACATGGGAATTTAGGTATGGTAATATCCTAATCATATTATATATGTATCTTGTATATTCAATCGGATTACTCTATACAATAACCATCATATATATAAACAAAACATTATTACTATAGTAACCCAATACAATTAGGGTCTTATAACTTCTGTAACCCAAAATAAATTACCAAATAAGCCGATAAAGGAAAATATTGGAGAACCCATATTTACCCTGACCAACCTAGAAGGAAAATCTAAATCCATTTATTACATTCTTTCCTTACTAAATATAATACTGTAGAACCAATCATTATCAGGTACTTCCCAATTAATGATAAAATACATTATTTGTACTGAATATGAATTAATATACTTATTTTTATCTAAAGAGGTTTTAATATCACTATGTTACCTCATTTTATTATATATATATCTCTCTCTCTTTCAAGTAATTTTTTGGAATATTATTTATTCCACTAAACTAGTATATTTAAACCATATTGATGTGTAACTGTTTATAAAACCCATGAGTTTTATTAACCAACCAAAATTAGAAGGCAGACATATTCATCCATATCTAAATGAATCATATGAATAAGGTACATGAAAATGTTACATAATGTTATAAAGACATTTGAGATTGAGAACCTCCTCATGAGTAAGCATGTAACGTTAAATAGAAAAGCTCGTTTTCCTTTCTTAACATGGAATAAGCCTCTGGGAAGGTAGGTGGTTAAACCCCATGTCCGTCTCTCCAAGGAGACATTACATAGGATATAATAAAATTAATCTTTACTCTAAAATAATATACACAAAAACAACATTAAACAATAAAATTCAATTTTTTAACATTAATTTCAAACAGATGTAAAGGTATATAAAAAATAAAATTCATTAGTTAGAAGAAAGTAGAATGGTAATTCAATTTTCTCTCCTAGAATTAATTTATCATATAAAAATTAGCATACAATTATTCATAATATAAAATAATTTAACTATTAAAAAAATGTGGAATATCGTTTAAATTAATAAATAATTCAACTATTTACACATGAGATAAAAATGTTTGAACAATTCATAAATAAAATAGAATTAAAATTTTTTAATAATTTCTTGTTTATTTATAATATAAATTCTATAATTATGAATATTACACTTTACTGTAATTTAAATAATATCTAATCACATTCAACATTTTATAGAATTATAATTTAAATAAATTATACTATTATGTATTATAAAAAAATTATAATATAATTTCTATAATGTAGGTATGTTAAATTATGTAGATTTAATATTAATATCATTTCAAAACAAAGTTTAATTCATTTTAAATATAATACTCCGATATTTCATATTATTTTACCTCTTTAAAGTAAGTCAATAGCTTGCACTATATGCAACACCGAATTCAAGCGCACCACGACCTATCAAACTAGATATTTAAAATGTGGTTATGAATAAAATTAACCAGGTTTTTAATTATATATATATTAAATAATTTAAAAATTCATAATTTCTATTTTCTAGGCATAATATGTAGTCTAATTTAGTTTTTCAGATAAACTAATTATTTTTAAAAAATTCGGTTTTAATACCTTTTAATGGAAAACCCTTTTTTAAAATCCAATATTTGACACTTTTATATGTTCAAACTAATAAATTAAATACTTATTTAGAGGTGGGATATAAAAATATAGTTACAATAAATTTTTGGTACTTTTCTTATAACTTTCATATTTTGATGAATAGTGAAAAAATACAACATTTTAGTTGAAAAAATAATTTAATCAAAATATTTTATATTGATAAATTAGGTATTTGATTTTTTTTAAAGTATATTTAGATTATATTTGTATCCTTCAATTTAATTTAGGTCGTTTTTTGTAATTTCACTTTTATATTGGACATAAACACATGCTAATATTTTGATATTTTTTACATCTTAAAAACCTTCTTTCTACTTATGACAAGATGAGTAGATTTTAAATTAATTATTGAAAATTATATGTTTTAAATTTGGTAAAATTGACATAATTTTTTAATTTGGAATGTCAAATTTACCTTAGTGATAATTTTCGGTATTTTTTGGAAAACATTCAATTTTTTATAAATAGTGAAAAAATATCTTTATTGTTTTAAACTGACCATTTATTTAAAAAATTTATATTTTTTAAAATTTATTTTAATGTAAAAATTGATACATAATATCTATATTATACCAATTTAATTCATTGGAGTTATTTTTAAATAATATTAGATATATAAAATATTATTAAAATATTTAATGACTTTTACCCACCATCTATTCACATTTTCAAATATGAATAAAAATTAATTTTACTGCATTATAAAATTGAATTTAAAAAATCCAAGAGACATGGTTAAAATTAGTATGTAAAATTTGGTTCAATTGGATGAAATTTTTTTGGTGATTAGAATCTTTTGAATTTTATTTACCACCTTTAAAAGTAAATAGTTCAATTAAAGATAAAAATTATATTATAATTACCATAATATTGTTCTAATTATATTGGTAAATAGTTTTCGACAAAAATTAACTTTAGGAAATAAATAATAATATTTTTTATCAACATGGAATATATTAGGAAATTTATCATATTTTATTTATTGAATAGGTAAATGTGTTAAATTCCAATTTTAATAAATAAACCAGTTTTCTTATAGGTTTATATATAAGATAATTTCTAATGTAAATATACAATAGAAATATAATAATATTTTGTAAATCAAGGTATTTTTTTTATAATTTTATGAATTTAATTAGTCAAATTTATTTATGACATAATGATGATGAAGTAATTACATATTTAATGAAAGACAAAAATAATTGATGTTATTAAAAAAAATAATTGTAAATTGATACTTTTGATGAATTACAAGAATTTTATATTTCAATGTTAAATTATAGTGTTGATTAAATTAATTATTTTTGAATTAATAATGTTTGTACGACTTTCCCCAAAAACAAATACTAAGTAGTGTCAAAATTGACAAAAATGATATTTTTAAATAAATAATATTTTGTAAAATTACATAATATCCCTAAAAATATAAGGATCAGAAGAAGTACTTATACAATTATATATATGTCACTAACGAACCATTTTAGGTTCTTTTGTCATTTTATAGTATATTTATTAACCATGTATTATTATAATATAAGTAGACATGGTAAAAGTTAAACTATTTAACTAAGCGTTAAATCTAAAATATAAGGTTAATATGGGGACCTAAATATGTATAAAACCTATTGGTTGAGAGGATTTTGACCCATACCCATCATACACACAAAGTAAATTAATTTGGATCTTTTAGAAACTGTATATTATTTTATAATAAATTAATATTTCAATATTTTCCTAAAGTGCCCATCACCTCTTCTATAAAAGGCACATCTCCTTCTTTTAAATTGACACCTACTTATCATTTTGGCTCAGAATTACCCGTATAAAATATCCTCCAAACTAACCTCAATTCAACATAGATTCCATTCTTTGATCACAATGCCAACCTATGGATCCATTTTGTCAAAATCACAAGGAAGAACCCGAAGAAGAATTAATGACTTCAACAACACTTTCAAAGTTCCTTTCTTCTTCAAATTCGTAATTATTTATAGTTTCCATAAAAAATCCAATACCTTTTATATAATAATATGTTATTATAAATATGGTAAAACTATATTCATTATTCTATCTATCCCATGAATGAAAAAGTCACAATATGTGTGTACGTACGGCTTACCGTCTCCATGTTGTGATGTAGTTTATTATTCAACACTTCATTTTTTAAATGGGAATAATAATGAAGATTATTGATTTAAATAATACATATATAAATTAAATTATTTTTTATATATAATATACCATCAAATTACATACAATTCACCGTGAATAGAATTATATTATCACATGTACGTACGTATGACATACCATCTCCATGGCGTAATGAGATTCATTTCCACGTTCTCTGTTCAATGATGATAATGAAAGTATATATTATTAATAATTATATAATATATTGAATAATAATTATACTATAAATGTTTTTGTGTGTGTTTCAGTGTTTACATATATCTCATTTTCTTACATCTGTTCAATATGACATGAGAACTTAAACAACATGTATGCGTACGTAGGGCCAAATGTCTCCAAAAACTATGTTTTACATTTCATATATATATGTATTAAACATATTTAAATTCTAAATTTATATGATACATAAACACTATTTTATATTCTGGAAAAAATTAAATCTAAATATAAGTGATATGATCATGAATAACATGTTAAAACACATAAGATAAAGAAAGTGTTTATTACAAAAATTGTTGTTTTAACGTAGAAACTATTATTAAATGGGTTGTATAAAGTAATAAATGAATCATGTATGATATCATAACTAAGAATATAGTTCTGGTACAATTTAATAACATACTATGGTCATTACACAAAAGGTTAAATGTACCATCAAATAAAGGAAAGAACAAGGTAAGGGTTAATTCATAAATCTCATTATTATCCAAGATGTTCGTGTGTAAGTATTTATTTGGAAATATTTATTATCCATGTCCATGTTTCATAAAATATTCATAAGGATTATTCTTTTAACATACTCTTTAACTAAAAAATCATTTTAAGTGTTTTAAATATTTATTCTTCTAAATATTTCTGATAAATGCCTATATTTTCAAAATGGTTTTAAGAATTAATTTAAATGGACATGAGTGTTTTAAAATATTAATTCCATTCATATGATTTAAAGTGTTATAGGACACTTTCATTCAATAATATCTTCTAAATGTTTTCTTTTATAAATATTGTGACTTTTAATTGATTTCATGAAGAAAGTACATTTCTCTCAAATATTTATAATGATCATTTTCATCTATGTCAACATCCTTTACTTGATATCATTCTTCAATGAGGTTGATTAATTATAGTAAAATATTCCATATTATATTTAATATGTTATGATATTTTTGACTGTCGATATGCTCTTTTAATACCATTCATGGTTTATGGTTACTGTATTAACATTTCATATGCTAGTTTCAATACAAATGTTTCTACTAAATTTTAAACTTTTCATTAGAGGAATGCATTTGACCAAGTATGGGATGGGCGGGGCTTTCTATAACCCCTCGATGCATCGGTAGGTCTCATGTGACAAATTGGTGTCTTGGAACAAGGCCTTAACAAGATTTTTATTTGTAGTAGTGGCATGAGGCCATGAATATGTGGTTATAATGTCAAGCATTTGTCATTTTCCCGTTATGAAATTAGTTGTTACATTTGATTATTCGACTAGTATAATATCTATGTGCATGATTATATGGTAATTTTTTATTTATTTTTTCCAAATTATGTCCATGTTTTGGATTAAAAGGGTTTTTTTATTACACATCTTACCTTAAAAGTTTATAACATCCACTAAATTTTTTACCCTTTCTATGCATTTGAGATCACCCCTTTCTTTGGTTTTGTTTTCCCATTACTCCAAGAAGTGTATTATAATTGATATTCCATGTTAATATAAGAGAATAATGGAATTATCAATGGGTTATTTAATTTGTGTGTTATGTTTGAATGTGTAATGTAACATTCATTTATGTAACATATTTTATAAAACTGCTAAACTGATCGGTCCTTCGGGATTTTATTCCTTGTAATCATTCCAATTTATTAAAATAAATAAATTGCTCTAGGCTTATGGGGTATGGTTACAAACCATGGAAAATAAATTTATAAAATCTCTAATTCTAAAACATTACCCTAATACATAATTTGATGATTAGTATAGAATAACATCAAAAAATGATGGTCATGTAGAGAATTTGTGTGTTTTAAAAGAAATACATCCTTGTCTAGATACTACAAGTGGATGTGGTTTTGGAAACTATGTACCTAGGAGTGAAAACTCTGATAAGTAGTTTCAGGATTTCCCTAGGGTATCTTGTTATAGAACAATGGGCCTTACTGCAAACCTGGTTTGACAATCGAGGGAGATTTACTCAGGTCAATTCACATTTTCTTTACAAACAATATTTAATGATTTATGAGCAAATATTTCAGAAAAGAACCTATTTTTATTATTTTGAGACTATATGGGTTAAAATATTCAATTAATGATGATAATGTTTCTATTTTGTTGATTATTTATTATAATATGATCTATCGTAGTGTATTTTCATCATTTAGAAATGAATCCCAATAGAAGAAATGATATTTCCAACAATACACATTATCCAAAGACTGAGAAGGATCATATTTTTCATGTTCACAAGCCAACAGTTAGATCGGAAACAGTCTCCCACATATTCTCATCAAATGATTAAATAGTATCATGTGTTAATAAGATATCTAAATAATTCTTTGATTCATATGGATTTGAAGATAACCAATAGAATTAAAGGATGGTATATATAAAGATAGATAATGTGAAGGATGTAAAAATGGATTTTTCCCATATGTGATAACTATAGAGAGAATCACCCTTGGATGTTCTTGAAAGGAATGTGTGTTTGTTTAAAATATGGAGAAAGAGGACACCATGTTTTGTATTTCATGTGTAAGAAAAATGTTTCAAATTTACAATGCTTCATCTGCTAATATTTGGGACACTACGTGAATCAGTGACCCAATCATAGGAGTATACCAAAAACGATTCTATTAAATAATAATCAAGTTATGATAATACTGCCGATGAATTTGAATGATTAGTGTTCTTAAATTTTTATTAAATAATTTGTTCATTTGAATGTTGTATTAATTATGTACAAGTTATATGAATTATAAAATATATAAGGATTTTAATGCATTAAAATTTTGTTAAGGATTCAGGATTTTATAATTCCTTGATATGATACACAGTTTCAAGTTAAAAATTTTGGAAAATATATTGTTGGGGAAAATATAACACATAATATGTTTATAAAACTGATATAATTATTTTTGAATAAGATATGATTTATTTTCACAAATTATATAGGATGTTCTGACTCCATGAAAGTAATTATATGTTTTTTTATTCTGTCATTATTGGAGTTTACAACAATTTTGGATATAAGGAGTATATATAATATTCTATGAGGAATAAAGTAGCAAGAATGTAATAAATAATGTTTTACATTGATTAAGGTTGTTACCCTGTATTAAATGAATATATGATGAAGGTATTCACAAGTTATTATGTGGAAAAATAGATCTTCAATATTTTTACCTTCCTTATAAATTAAGGAATGTGAGTTTAGATAGAAGTATATTAGATAAGCCTAAATTTTGGATTTAATTTAGTTGTAGATAGTATACAATTATTTAAGGTTAAATAATTTCATTTTATTAATTTTCAATTGATACAAAATAGACTACCCAGAGATCGAGAGACAACACAACGGGGCCGACAAGGCTGTGAGACTTGAACCCGCAACTGAAGGGCTATGAGGGTTCATTACCTACCACTGGCCTATATGATGTCCTGTATTTTAAAATAACATTTTTTTTGAAATTTTCTAATTTATAAATTATGTATTCATTTTTTGTAACCCTGTATGATTTGTGAAAATAGAGTTATATTATTTTTTGGACTGAAAGATTAGTTTTTGGTAGAAATTACTGAATGAATGAGAAAATACTAGTTATGTATTTTTATATTTATATGAATAAATACACATATAAAAATTAGGGAAGGGATGTTGAAACAAAATATGTGTTCTCTTAAAGCCATATCTTTTGCTGAAATTATGATACATTAAATCATCATAGATTGATGGATTTGTGGCCCTTAATTTTTACTTTATTGTTCCATTTTTTTTATTGATGACCTCAATCACACCATATAAAATTTTATGCTTTCACTCCTTTTATGTGTCTATAATTTCCAACAATGTTCCCCTATTCGAGGTCCTATGTTGGTGGGGACTTTTTCATTCCCCTTTTCCTCTTATTAAAACTAAATTTTATTAACTCTATTTCTGATGTGGGTTTTCCCAAAATGTATTTTCTATTTTAATCCATTAATTTACAAAGAACATTTTCATATTTCAAGAAAACAATTTATTGATGGAGGGTGGAATGTAACACCCTGATATTTCATTTTACTTAATTTCATAAAAGTAATTCAATAACTTGTGCAAAACACCACAATGATTTCAAATGCATAACGACCTATCAAACTAGCTGTTTAAAAAGTGGTTATGAATATTTTTATCCAAATTTTGAATTTTATATATATCATATATAATTATAACATTCATATTTTGTGTTTCTTAGGCATAATATATGGACAAATTCAATTATTTTAATAAAAGATGTATTTTTCAAGAATACATTTTTTCAACCATTTAATGGAAAATAATTTTCTTAAATCCATTATTTTACACTTTTACATATTCAATATAATGTAATAAAAATATTCATTAAAATCAAGACAAAAAAATTTAGTTTGGAGAAGGTTTTGGTAAATTTTTTATAACTTTCATATTTTGATGAATAGTGAAATTTACAAATTTTAATAGAAAACAACTTTTTTATTCGAAATAATTTATAGTTCTATAGATATAATTTTATTGTTTTAAAGTGTAATTAAATTATATTTTTATCATTTAATATAATTTAGTTAATTTTATTTAATTTTATATTTAAATTGGACATAAACCCATGTCAATAATTTGATAGTTTTTACTTCTTAAAAACCCACCTTCGTATTATGACAATGGAAATTATTTTTAAATTAAATAATTAATCTTCTATGTTTTAAATTTACTAAAATATACATCATTTTTTAATTTTTATTTTCAAAATTAATTTATGGTGTGTTTTGGTTATTTTTCAAAAAACATTCAATTTTTTGATGAATACTTATAATAGTACGTAATTTTTTAAAACTATCATTTTATTTAAATAATTAACATATTTGTTTACATTTATATTAATGTAAAAATAGATACATAATACCTATATATATATATATCAAATATATTTCATTGGTTTCATTTTATAATAAGTTTAGATATATATATATATATAAATTGAACTTTTTAATTTCTTTTACCCACATTCAAGGAACATTTGCAAATTTTCATAAAATGTAATTTTACCACTTCTGTAAATTGAATTTTAAAATTCTAAGAGACATGGTTGACATCAGTACATATATATGGTTCAATAGGATGAAAATAAATAATTTGGAATAATTACTTTTGAATTTTATTTTTCACAGTTATATGTAAATACCGTAATTAAATGTAATAATGATATTATAATTACTCTAACACATGTCCTAATTCAATGGGATAAGTGTATATCGACAAAAATCAACCTTAGGACCAAAATATGATCCTTTTTTTCCATTTTTATTTGATTTGGATGTTTATTATATTTTTTTTGAAGAAGTGTTAAATTTTAATATTAAAAATTAAACCAATTTTAAGATAGGGTTGTACATAATATAAATTCAACTATAAATATGTTTTATAAAGATAAAAATAATTTTTTACATCTTTGTATTTTATTTATAATTTTTATACATTAAATACATATATTTATTTATGACACAATCATGATGCAATAATTAACTATTTAATGAATAACTAAAATACACGTTGATATAAATTTTAAAATAAATGTAAATCTAGACTTTTGATTCTTACCAATAATTTTCTAGGTTAATATTACATGATAGGGTGATATAATGATTTCTATTAAGTAATCATGTTGTTGTGACTTCAGAAAAATACTAAATAGTGTCAAAATTGACATAAATGTATTTTTTAAACAAAAATAATTTTATTCAATTATATAATAGTCGTAAAAACTTTTGGTTTTGCCAAAAATCTTATATAATTATAGATATGTCATTAATGAACCACTTGTGGTTCTATTAGAAATTTATTGTATATTTACTTACCTTGTATTATAATATTACAAGAGGACATGGTAAATGTCAAACTATTTAACTAATGGTTATATCTAAAAGATAAGGTTAATATGGTGACCTAAACTTATCTAAAATCCATTGGTTGAGAGGATTATGATTGTTTCGACCGATGGATGGGAGGACTGATGCCCCTGACGGTCAATCTGGTAGAGAGATGAGTTCTGCTCAATCGCTCAGATCTGGTATATCGGTCTCTCTTTCGAATATCCATTTGTTATTAATCCAACGATTAGTGGACCATCTTTCCCATGGCAGGCGTTCGCTGGGCGATTTGGCCAGAAATTCTTAAGAACTCACATTGGTCGGGAAGATGGGAAGTTGGGCTCATAACACCCTTTTGGGGGGAAATTATTACCTTTTCCAGGACTCTGTTATAGATTTAAGACGTATTCATTTGTTCGCGAATATTTGGTTTATACCCAGGCATAGTATCCATGGATTACTCCTGGTTGGCAATGGTTAGTTGAACGATGGGATTCAGATTCATTTAGGCCCAAGGTTTACAATCCTTCATTGGATTAATGACTCTAACGAGTTGGGACTCATTGAGACGGGACTGATTTGAAGCCTTATAACATAGCACTATTTATTTTATTGTCATCCAAGAGGTATAGAAAATGACTTGAGTATTTGGATCGAACTTGTGATACGGTCTTCCTACGTATCCTCGTGATAGGAATCCGAATCCACGTAGTTCATTTCCACTTGATGGTGCACATCACCTTTTAGGGTTGTGCGACAAGGACCCAACTGTATAGTTTAACGTCTTGTGCCTTGGACACCTGGGTGAGAGATTCTCGATAAAAGTTGGTGTGGGAATCACGCCGAAGTGGACCCGAAGTCCCAAGGGAAATGATTTCCTAGGCCTGAAGATGGTCCTGCTGAAGTATAAGGACATGGTCTGACAAGGAAAGATGTGTATCAGACATTGATACCAGGATTTCACCTCGGGTAGGTTTTCTACGTATCCCGGTTAGTTGGGAATAAAAGTCCATGTAGTTCTTTGGATATTAGGGCTTACACATTAGAGTTTCCTGTTATTGGGATTGAACCTCGAGGGGGCGTCCTACGTACCCTGCTTAGGAGACTGGGATCAAAATCGACTTAGTTCATTGTGAGGGGTCGTGATTGGGATATACAAATGGTTAGTGGTCTGAATTGGGATTGAACCTCGGGGAGGAATCCTACGTACCATATTTGGGAAACAAAGATCAAAACCCACAAAGTTCATTCATCTGCTTCCATCATGCGGATTCCATGACAATCAAAATTCTCTAAGCCCACGTGAGTCTTTCTCAGTGTGAGAAACAAGGGAATGCGATAGACATGGATAGCCTCACACATTCTCCTCCTCGGGGGAAGGTGAGGAAGATGAAGAGTACAGTAAAATGTCGGGACCATGGGACTCTCCTTTTCCCTAATGTTGGAGGACGGTAAGAGTTGCGCAGCGGATCAATGATCATTCTGTGATGAGAAGAGAAGGGTCATCGTATTCTAGTGAGGATGGTGTGGGGCTTACTCCAGGTGGGATGCCCAGCCACTCCTAAGAGAGGCGAGAAGTGCTCACCGTTGGCGCTCGTCGAAAGGAAACATGATAGGGGTCTCTCAATCCTGGAAGGTGGAGATGAAAAAAGGGGAATCTTGGGCTTGGACCCTGCACTACCCTGGGAATGTGAACACATGAATGTTTTGGGAACTCACTCAAGGGCTAGAGAAACCCCTTTTCCCTCGCCTAGCGTGGGTATATGAACATAATGCAGCGCGCTGATGCACCTGTAGGTTGCATCATTTGGGTCTGGTGGCTTTGGTAGAGGCACTGGCTTGAGGGTGATGAATAGACCAATGAAGGTATTTTTAAGGATCAGGTCGGAATAGAAGGATTTTATCTAGCTTGGGAAATCGAAACACCAAAGGAGTTGGAATGCCTCATGGGTGTATGAGGACTAGCACCCTTCACGTATGGGGGTGCTACGTGGCTGGAGAGGCCATCCACGTACCAAGGTGGTACGCAGACTGAATGGAATCCCACGTACCAGGGTGGTATGTGGCTTCGGGTTCGGTCTGCATACCATGTTGGTAAATGGAAGAGTCCATGTGAGAAACAACAGCCAGGGTTGACGTCGGTCGAGGGTTCGTCGGTCAGGGATTTTCCAGCATAGGAGGGTGCAACGCGGTGCGTCAGATCGAAAAAGGGGCATAGTCTCCATGGTCCACGGGGAGTACATCCGCGGAGGGTCCATGGCTCTAGGTATTCTTTTTTTTACATTCACGGTTCACCAATTTGTTATGAGTTTTTCAGTTCTTCATTAATTTGTTTCCAGTTTTAGACCTATTCTTGTTTGTGAATTAGAACATCGTTGTATGTTAAATCCTAAACTCCGTCCTATAAAATCATTTCACCTGAATCTGATCGATCCCTTACTTCTCTCCCTCTATTTCCTTTTATAGAGGGGGAATGAGATGTATCTATGGTCATGTAACACCTTTTGTGGAGGCCAATGACCAGAAACCCGGTTTACAGACAACTTGGTCAATCCGCAAGTCACAGGGGGAATTGAATGCACCTTACCCATGATCCAAATTAGTTCGGGGGGTCCTTCGCGTCCGCGCAAGGCTCCGCCTCCATTATTTGAATGACAGCGCACACGGTCTAGGTATGGTTGACGCGTTTCGTGGCTGGGGCAGTTCGTGACGATGGGCCGGCCTGGCACCCATCCTGCTTCGCACCCGTGAAGGGTTCTCGCTTCCATTTCGCAGACGATGCTAGTCTGCAGAGGGGGCGGCTTGCGGAACCGGCCACGTACCATCTATGTTGGACCGGTACACGAACCGGGTCGATCCTTTTCCAATTCTTGGTTGTTATCCATATTTTTTCCTAGTTCATTGAAGGAAATTGGGTAGAATATTTTCACAAATAATGGGATTCCCGTTCTCCTTTGCAGATTTTTCAAGACCCTAAAAATGCCCCCCATCGGAATGGGGTCTGATCGGAATGAAGAGGAGACTATTCAGATGTAAAGTGGTCCGGAAATTTGGAAATATTGTGGTAGAGGAGTGGACCCGTTAGGGGACCACACCTATAAATATGGGGGGACCCATACATTTCCTTTTACTGGATTCTTCACGAAAACATAGCTCTCTTTTCATCTTTGTGTTCCTGCCTCCTTCGTGAAACTTCTCGTCCACGATCCAGCATCTGTTTCCACGAACCGCTCCCCGTTCACGATGGCCTTCACCCGCCGAAAAATCTACCAGCCGTGAACCAAAACATCTAATCATCTAAAAATTAAGTCATGATGGGCTGCGTAGTAAATTGCTATGTGGTTTTAGAAGGTCTGCGGACTGGAATAATCCATACTTAGAATACTTCTGAAGTCTTTCGAACCTAAACATTTAAATCTGGGGTTGAGATTCCATGGAGTTTCCTAGTTTGCAGCTTTTGGTCCAATGCTACATAGGCCAGAGTAATGCATACATCCTCCACGTAGTGCTGGTTTGGGGGATGCCGTCATCGTGAACTTTCTTATGAGGCCAGCCCGCAGATTTTGTCATGAAGGATTCTGGATGGAGTCATTTGTAAATTACTTGGTGTTTTGTCCAAATTTTATTATTTTGGTCAAACCATTTGTATGGTTTCCATGATGTAGGGAAAAATATGGTTCCTCCTCGACCAGCGACTAGGCCTACTGCTGAGCCTCTTTTGAATGGTCCAAGCAGACGTCTAACTATGATCCATAGAGCTGAGAATATCAATGAGGACCCTAGCCGACCCATCATTCCCGACAATGGTGTCTTGAAGGACTTTCTCTCTCCTAAACTTATGGGCTATCCATCATCGAATCTTTTTCTGATATATGGTTTCAACCTTCAAGATGACATCCTTATCCCCCCTATCTTCTAAGGTCTTCCGTCCCCTTGTTTGGAAGCGTCGCCGAAGTGCACTCAGGCGAACCTCGCCCAGTCATGAGAGATGATCTCAGAGTATAATCTGAAAGGAACTTTTATTTTGATAGGCTCTGTTTGGACTCAATGTTATCAGTACACACAAGATTTCTTAAAAGAGGCCTCCCTCAAGGGTTATCCCTTATTGATCAACCTTGATCGAGTGGATTTTGAATCAGGATGGATCCCCGTGTGGGATCTTCATTCTAGTGGGATCTTCTCAAATGACTGGTCCTGGGCCTTCTGGGTCCATTATCGTTGCCATGATTTCCCCAAGTCACTGGAAGTGGTAAATCTATACTCTGCAGTGTGGACTTCCAAATTTTTTGGTTTCCCTCCATCATCAATCCTGCATAACATGCTTAGTCACTGGTGTTCGAGCACTGACACTTTCCACCTCACCCATGGCGACGTGAGTATTAGTTTATGGGACATCTACCAAATGGGAGGGCTTAAAATCATTGGGGGGATGTATGACGAGTTTCTTCCCACTCCTGATGCATGGGATGATGTCAAACTGCTACCTTCGTTGGCGAGGGACTTGCTGGTTATGGTGGAGCGGTCACAAGGTCGGCCCTTTAGTGCCCGCTCTCAAACCCCCTACAACATCTAGATCATGTTATTTCTGGAGGCCACGTGTTCGGTGTCGAAGGTCATGAGCCCCATGCCTCACCCTTCTCAACAATCACATACTATCCTAGGTTCCTACTAGGCGATTCTGGAGGCGGGAAACTATCTTTCATGGGGTTATAAGGTCTTTCCCAGTGTGTTGTCTATGCTCAGGCTGGCATATCTTTTCATTATGTTTTTTAGCGGGTGGCTATTCCCCTCTCGGGATATCCACCCAGATGTTTGGGCTTGCACCCTGATGATGGCAGCTGAGCCAGCGGGAGGCTGCTCGGTGAATCTGATTGTGCCTACTTTGGCTCGTATTTATGAATTACTTAGCCACATGCAGGAGGGAGGGTTAAATTATTATCGGTTTGGCCCATTTAAATTCTTATATGGCTGGGTAGCAGATCATTATCACTTTTATGAGTATCGTCATAACACATTCATCCCTCTTCCAACCCTTCGGATTACCCTGTTTGATATAGTTGGAGTTCTTCTGATGTCCTTCAGCTCTGATGAAGTCGTCAAGCATCTAAGTGACTTTTCACAGTTCTCTTTCACTCCCTACCCCAGTCCTTCTGGCATCATGGTTGACGACCATAGGGGGATCTTAGAAGAGTGTTCACACATGATTTCACTGTAGGATGGGTTTTTATACGTGCGGGTTGATGGGGTATCTCTAGGTTTTCTTATATGGCATATATTGTATTTATTGCCAGTTTGGATGCATGCAACTCGAGGTTTCCCTTTCCCATCCTCATGCTTGAGGACTACATCCGACCAATCTCTAACAATGGTGGTTGATATTGATGCAGGAGGGATCTAGCACAAGGATTCCCTTTCCTGGCATAGGAGCGGCTGCCAGCCTATCCTGGTAGTATGTGAGAATGTGGATAAAGAATTATCTAGATGGATTTTGGGGAAGGCTATCTGGAAAATTCACAAATCAGGGGTGTTTCCTCTATAATTGGCAATGACCTCGTTGATTTATGGTTCAAACATTCCATGCGTTTTCTAACGGGTTTGTTCATAGAACCAGAAAAATCCAATGATTCCATATCCATTTGGACATACATTCCAATGGTAGGTTCTCATTAGTTGTGAACTGATGAGGATTAAGAATTGGCATTGGTTGAGAGAATGGGAGGTCGGACTCCTCACACATTTTTTTGGGGAATTATGGTCTACTACAGGAATCTCTTTATAGATTTATGTTATGTTCATGAATCCTTATTACATTACCATGTATGAAAATTAAATTTTCTTTAGATCTAAAAATCAATGATTAGTAGATCTGAGATTTAGAGAATCTTTTATATGTATTTGAGGATCTTCATCGACATAGAATCATCTGTATTGTTAGAGATTCTCGGTCAATGGTATCCTTCGACACATTATATAGAAATATCTTGGTCATTATGATAACCACACTTGTTTTAAATCCACTCAGTGGGGCACTTAAAGTTTATTGTCATTCAGAAGAACATTGATTATTTCAGAGTTGGGATCACACCCGCAGATGGGCTACCTACGTATCCTTTTTTTTGGAAAAGGAATCAGAAGCCACGTAGTTCGAGTAAAAAAGTATGAGGTTTATGTATGATTTATGTCTCATAGAAGTATGTCAAAATTACCTTTACGCTTTAATCTCACGTGAGTCATGCTCGGTGTGAGAAACAAGAGGTATTGATAACATCTGACAATTGTTCCATTAAAATGTGCAATTATAAGAAATGATGTGGGGCTTATGCATGTATGACTACTCAAATAGATGAAGATTAGGATTTACTTCAGGGAATAAACCTGAGAACAAGGTTCATAAATGTATATGTGATTTATAGAGATTTGGATAGTTAACATAGGACTTAATCCTGAGAAGGATTCACAAATTATAGGGGACTTATGATTGAGTTTTATTCCTGATAAGGAAGCCCAAATCAAAAGTAAATTAAGACTAGTTAAGGTAAATGAGAAATAAGATTTATTCTTGAGAAGGAAGCCCAGGTTAAGTAGAATTATGACTGGGGCTTACTCCTGAGAAGGAAGCCCAGGTTAAATGATTTGAGAACTAGGATTTATTCCTGAGATGAAATCCCAGGTTAAGGGGAATTATGACTGGGGATGGTTCCTATGAAGGAGGCCAAGGTTAAATGGTTTTGAAAACTGGGGCTTGTTCCTGAGAAGGAGGCCTAGGTTAACTGGGATTTGAAAACTGCGGCTTGTTCTGGAGAAGGAGGCCCAGGTTAAAAGGGATTTGAAAACTCGGGATTACTCTTAATGAAAAGGCCAAGGTTAAGGGAATTTAGAATTTTGGAACATGGGGATTACTCCTAAGGAGGATGACCAAATTAAAGGAATTATGGTTGGGGATTACTCCTAAATAATATGCCCAAAATTATGGGAACTTGAAGACCGGGTCTTATTCTATAAAAAAGGCCCATTTTTAAATGATATTTGAGACTTAGGACTTATTCTTGAGAAGGATTCCTAAGTTACTGGAATTTAGGAGAGGGGATTACTCTTAATGAAGATTCCCATATCTTGGGAATTTGATATTGGGACTTACTCTTGAGAAGGAGGCCCTTTTGTTATGGTGATTGGAGACATACGACTTATTCCTGAGAAGAAGTCATATGTTAGTGGAATTTAGGAGTGGGGATTACTCCAAATTGAGATTCCCAATTTAGAGAAATTATGACTGGGGATTACCCCTGAAATGGAGGCCCATGTTATGGAACCTCTAATATTAAAAGGATGAGTATGAATGAATAAATTCTCTCACCTTAGTGACATGAATATATGTAAATCACTAAATTTTGAGATATGTTCCATGGAATTCCATTCATATAAGGAATAAAAGTAAGGAACCATGACATAAATGGATTTGAGTATGGCCCTTAAGGATGAATCATGAATATAAGAGGTGGATAGACATAAGATCGGTGAAATAGGCAGGAGGGTCACCCAAGAAGATAGAGGCACGCGAGTCCTGTGTAGGCGCTCAAGTCCAGGGAACACAAGTATACTTTCGCGACACATTGGAACTTGCACGACGGTCAACCCTTATGGTAATACTTGGGTGAGACTTGTCTCATGCCCTTAGTATTATCCCTAAATTCTTCCAAAAAAGAGGCACGTCAGTTTTGTTGAAGGGATAAGGTGGTGTCCAAGTGTGGCCATTTCCCTTAAGGGCTTGCCACTTAGGCGCACAAGTGTTGATGAGTTTCAACACTTAGGCCATGTTTTCCTTGTTTAGAGATTCCATTCTAGGTATGTATTTACGTTAGAGGTGTTCTTAAGACTTCCAGAAGAGACTTGGGCTACTGGAGCTCGAATATGAGTTTTGGAATTTTTCTGTCCTCGAAATGGGGGGCCCACAGAGGGTATATATAGGCTGGTGAAGACCCTGGGAGAAATTCTGATAGGGTGTGCAAGTCACCTACACGACCACTTGGCCGCGTGCAGGTATAATTGTGCAACCTTGGTGGAACTTGCGCGACCCAAGTGAAAATGAATCTTTTTTCATGCCTTTGTCAATTTTTGATGTGTATTCAAAGGATGAATAACTTTGGGTTCATGGAATTTCCCTTTTTAGTCGTTTAGACTCTGTGATGGAAAGGAGCCTCAACAAAATTCCCCCCTCAGTGTTGGATCCGAATGAAATGAAGAAGTGACTCTGAGAAAAAGAATAAAACCAAGGAACATGTGGCACACAAGTGTTGAGCGTGCAAATAACGGCGCGCAAGTCTTGGGCGCGCAAATAATGGCGCACAAGTCTTGGGAGTGCAAATGACGGTGCGCAAGTCTTGAAAGAACTAGATTTAGGCGTGCAGGGGTGTGGCCTGGCCTATATATATGCGGACATTCTCATGAAAAGCACCCGAATTTCAAACTTTCAAGCTCTCACCGTGAAAGTTCCCTTTGCCGCCCAAGATACTCAGTTATCCGATGATTATTTGTTGTCGCGCTGTGGTAGAGGTATTTGGACTTTTGCGGTAATACCTACACGCCAAAAACATGCACGACACACTTATACTTGCACGCCAACTTGGGACTTGAATGCCTTAATGCATGAGCCATTTTTTCACTTTTATTCACAAAATTTATGAAAAATAAACTTGCTTAAGAGTTAATTATTCAACTTTTGTGTAGATTAAATGTCTCCCAAGAGAATCAGAATGGCCGATGAACTGTCTAGCAAGTGAATTGATGATATGATGAGCATCATTGGTCATGATTATTATACTATCTGTGACAGCACTATTCTAGATATGGCAAATTACCTGAAGAAGTATCATCTTGACTTCCCACAGAGCATTTATTTACCTCTGTACGGCTATGGTCATCTACGAGAAGTCACCATTCCAGAGGAAAAGAACTATCTCTCAAATTCTTGGTTTCAGAAATACACCAATTTTGCTTCAGCAAATATCTAAAGTGGAGGAGCATTCGTAAATGCTGGAACAATGGAGAAGGCCTACATAATGCATCATACCCCATTTACCTAAGATCTGAAAACTCACAAGCCTGAGCTGTAACATCATGGTTATCCCTCAATCATCCGAAACACTGAGATGGATCAATCCAAAGGCTGCAAGATGAGTTGGGACATTCGTCCTGGAGGATGTGTGAAGCTAAGTTGGATGTTGGCATACTAGGTGCGACAAACCTGCATAGAGTTTGTCAATGATTTGAATGTAGCTACAATATATGAATCTGTCTGGGCTGGGTAAATATATGTTTATAGGAATTATAACTTTGTGCCGGAGATACTCAGACATTGGAGCCCAGAAACCAATTCTTTCCATCTGACTCGAGGTGAAGTAGGCATCTGTATGTGGGATGTCCAGAAAATCTCAGGTGCTCCACTTTTGGGTGATATGTATGATTAATTAATTCCTCCCAAGGCGACATTGAATGATTCAGAGAAGACCCCAGCTTTGGCTTGGGAAATATTAAAAATATTTCACAAGATCAAGAGTTCAAAGACCTC
This sequence comes from Viscum album, assembly GCA_963277665.1. Classification (NCBI taxonomy): domain Eukaryota; kingdom Viridiplantae; phylum Streptophyta; class Magnoliopsida; order Santalales; family Viscaceae; genus Viscum; species Viscum album. Next base: position 860,578,413 of record OY728133.1, on the reverse strand, counting down.
CTTAACTCATTCTATAAAGGATATTCATCCATAGTAGTGGATGAACATGTTTCTTAACAATATGTAGGAGAATGAGATGAAGGAGAAGGGATCTATGGGGAAGGGTACCAAGAAAAATGGATCGAAGGGGAAGGGGAACAAGGAGAAGGGGCCCACTTATACTCATCCTACCACCTGCCCCAAAACAGAGAAGAGGGGTGCTCCTAGAACATTCTGGCCGACCATTGAAGCAGGATAATGTGAGAAGTGGGGATATGAATTAAATCAAATAATCCCAAAGAAGACTTTCCCAACAGGGTTCATGGCTATGTGTCTTAGTGTTTATCTTTTTTTAGTTAGGGACTCGAAGGGAGGCGTCAGGTTAGGTACCTTCGTTGATTCAGCCAAGTTGGATGGGGGAAAAATGTTTGGGTTGGCTACCCCCATTTTAGAAAATATTCAGAGGATCATACTCCATGTCTTCATGGGTAAGTATCCTTTGAGAATAGTGGGACCATTCCAAGTTTTGTGGGGATGGATCGCCACTCACTTCAAGACGTATAATGTACAGAACGAAGTACAAATTCCTAGAAGTTCTTTCAGGCCATCAGTGTATGCATTCTCTGGAATTTCTCCACTATCTATAAATTCCTATGAATTGAATTTGAGGCGGAGCATGTATAAGGAATTCAATTTTGTTCCTTATGGAAATCATCCAACCAGGTGGTTTGTCGATGATGGAACAGCCATCCAGGAATTAAGGGAATACATGTTGGCCTGCAGAGATGGTTTACTGGTCACTAGGATTGACAGAGAGATTATATGTGAGGCCTATGCTCCTTATATATTTACACGTCAATTTAAGTGTTTGCATCAGACTTTTGTATATCACCCAGTGCATGTCAGGTCAGAGCCACATCTGATTGTTGCCTCACAACTATGGTTGCAGACATCTAGGGAGAAGACTAGGGCAGTATTCGATCCACTAGTTGATAAAGTAGAAAATAACTTGACTACATGGTATGTTGTGAACTGGATAGCATCATACCCTAGAGGTTTGTTGAATCACTTGGTTTATCAGGTGTGTAAAAGAAAAAGAACTGCAGAAAATAAACCCTTTATCTGGAAGGTGATTCTTCTACACCACCTGGAGCTGATTCGTCGGGTTCCTCACCTACGGCCAACTCGTCGGATTCCCAGTATGGGGATGATGAGGTACATCATGCGGCAAAGAGGCCTCATGATAGATATAATCCTCCTTTCAGAATCAAAAGTCCAACTCCATCAACTCTTAGTGAGTTACTTCATTGAGGCAATTTCACCACTATTACTTTATAGTGTAACAAGTTAATTTTCTTATTCTCAATCTGTTCTTGTAGGAGCTGGAAAGAAGTTGAAGTCAAAGATTGTAGGACCTTCCTCACAGCCTTCTAGTACTCATACTGAATATTTATGACCAGAGCGTATCCAAACATAGTGGATTTTATACAGCAATGCTAGAACTGCCTGGGTGGATTTGTGTGAGGGGCTATACCTCCCTAGAATTTGGAATCTTCTGGATTATACACATATCTATTTCGAAAATAACTCTGATGAAGTGCCAGATTACATCAGAGACATGGAAATTCTCATATATTCCACCAACGATTCCTTTCCTGTCACCAAGAAGGGGAAGGAAATGATATATCATGGCACCACTAAGGGGATTAGTGCTTCCGGTGATGAGTAGTGGCACGATTACATGGCTCCTGAAGATTTAAGTCTCTTTCCTCATTTTCGTTGCAACTTGATTTCAATAAAAGTTTTGTTACTAAAGGAAATTATTTTCTTCATCCTGCAGCTTGAAAATAAAGGAACTACTGAGGTTCCTTCACCACAGTATAGCCCCAATGGTACTAGCATCGGGGCTGCTGCTGAATCTCCTATCATGTCGGGTGAGATATCTCTAGGCCAACAAGCAATGGATGAGGAGTTGTATATAGCTTTCCATTCTCCAATTCATGTACGTTTAATGGAGACATGCCGACACTACCAAAAATCCAAAAAATCAAAATCTTCTAATGGGGAATTCCATAGCTAAATGCTTCATCAGTAGTGGTAAGTCCTTGGGATAATCAGGAGTCATAACCCATGAAAAGGTTTCTCATACTTCTTGAGATTGCAGGGGCTTCTCCAATTTCCCCTTTGATGGAGAGAACTGATCCTCCATTGAGGACCACAGAGGGTACTGTTGACCAATCCCACGTTCAGGCTGACTTGGCTGCTCCTGGAGAAGAGCCAACGTCTGTTCCCAGTATCCCTCTTGCTGCTTTTGCAAAAAGATAAGATCCTACTTCTGGTAAGTTAACAATGATTCATAAAATGTTGAATGAAACATCAACTAACTTACATTCATTGATACATTAGGTTCAACCCCTACACTTGATCTCTATGCGTCCATTGCAACTAACACCGCTATTTTATTTGAAGAAGCTATTCAAGGTCAGGGGCCACAGAGTGAATGTCTCCAAAAAGACATATCAAATGCTCCCAGTGGTGAGATTAACCAGGATTATAATATTACATTGGATGAAATGATGGAACTTGGCGCATCTTTTTAGGATTATTTATTTCATGTTAAATTACCATGCAATTTAGAAGATTACGGACGTGAGTGTTATCCTTCATCCTGTTAAAAAAAACTTCTTATTACATCTCTAATCATGCTCAGTTAAAATATGTAGTTCTATCTGAGCAAGCTGTTGAACTTCCAATGCCTGAAGGGGGTACATAAAACCCTACAATTTCAGATACATTAGCTCATGTGGAGCTTAATATGGCAGAGCTTCCTGAAACTCATATTGAAAATCTTGTTGAAGATAGGAAAGACAAGTAGGATCCTTCTCAAATTACCGATCTACCATTGGGTAAGGGATAACAATATTTTCTACTGTACTTATTTTTCAAGACATCCAATCAATCTTTTTTTTCCTTTGAAACTAACCATAGCTATCCATTGATTATGTAGGGCCATCAATTTCAGTGGTTAGATCTGTAGTTGAATCCTCAACCTCCGCCTCAACGAGAATAGATAGTGAAGAAACATGGGTCTGGGGTAAGGAGTAGAATAGGGTACTTCCCTAAGTGAATTAATCCCGAATTATATTCCCCCATGTGACAGTGATGATGAGTCCGACCCGGAAGTACAGAAGGCACTACAATTTTCATGTCGCAAGGCATGGAAGAACATATGTAAGATCATTTACGAAGTGCTTTGAAGATTTGTCATCAAATATCATGTGAATGTCATCCCTGTTTTTCATGTTATGATATGGAAGATTTGGATATCATTAGATCAATGCCATAGTGAAACAAGTCATCTTAAGGAGGGATCAGGAGGAAAAATGCTGTCAAGATTTGACCCGGGTGAGGCTGTCAGTCAATATCAATGAATTTGAGGCTGCGGTGTCCCTTGCTAAGGCTGATCATGCTGTCATGTTGAAGGAGCTAAAGCATAACATCAAAGACAAAGTCGTCCATCATATTCACCTTCAACAACAGTTATATGTTGTTACTGGGGAACATGAAAAGCGTAACAATTCATTGGAAGGAGTTCAAATGAATGGTATGAAAGCCATTGAAGATTCTAAGAAAGAACTCCATCAAGATGAAAAGAGTGAAGTTAGTCGAGTTCATGAGCTTCAAGTTGCTACTTATGAAGATCAGGATACTGTAAATCAAATGAAGATTTATCTTGAAATCCTTTTGTAATTATTGGAAAATAGAAGAGACACAAATCTATTGATGTCCTTCTTACACTTGTGTATCAATGAAGAATAATTTCATCTTCCATCATTTGGGCTGGTATTCTTTGATACCTGCTTTATATTTTACCTATTCCAATGGGCCTAGTAATCATAGATTTATTTTTCTAGGATTATTATGAATAACCCTACAAACCATGAATCATTTAATTGATCAATATTACCTAAAATCATACAAAATGTAGGTTTAGTGAGCTGGGACTTGAAATTTATTCAGAGTTCCCTTGTCATCGGTTGGTAGTTTAACGTCATGCATGTAGGACATAAAGAGGATAATTTTTTATGGTCGAAATAGCTTTGACCAAATGTATTAGAATTGAATCAATTACTTGATAATTTATCTAAAAACATATTACCATGTTCAAGTATGGGGGAAAATGTAAACTATGACTTAAGAAAATTTGAATCTAAGGAATGATATGAAAAATGGATAAAAGGCATTGGAAGAAGTAGTTCCCAAAAATGATGTTACCATTACTTAACATACTCGTTAGGGGGTTGAATTATGCAGGGCCACCTAGGGGCACTGGATGCATGGTCAAATAATAGTATCTTTTGGTTGACAATTCCATTATGTAGACTACTTATGCAAGGCCTCCTAAGGGAACGTGATGCATAGTCAGGAAAAAGGCCTCTCAGAAATTTACTTTTCTACTGCTAAAATGCCTGTGAAATTCTATGGAGATTCAAATTTTCCAAAGCATAGAGTTTGCTATGTGGATATAGGTAATTGAATATGGAGAAGATATTTCCAAACAAGATTGTATAAGAACTGGATGAATGTCACTCCTACCAAGGTTTGACCCAAACATAAGGAAACGAAATATCAACCATAGACATAAATCCTTTAAGATCATGAAAAAGAGTATGGGACAAATATGTTAAGGATGACTATTTTTTGCAGATCCCTGCATATTTTCTTTAAGACCAACTAAGGAAAAAAGAAGTTTTCTTCCCAAGAATGAAGTTACCATTTTTTATCAAACCCATTAGGGGGTTGAATTATGTAGGTCCACCTAGGAGAATTCGCTGCATAGTCAAATAATAGTATCTTTTGGTTGACATGTCTGTTATGTAGACTGTTTATACAAGGCTGCCTAAGGGCATGTACTGCCTAATCAGGCAAGATAAATCTTAGGTATCAAACATTTTGTGACCAGAAGTCATGAAAAGTGGTATAAAGATCTGAAAATATTTAAGGTTAGGATTATGACACATAAAAATGGGAATTGTTCAATGCATGTAGAGATAAACTGACCAATGCTAACCATAATCTTGTTGTGGATGGGTCCTGAATTGAGATGATGGACTTCACTATGTGTCCCATAAGGATGGGAATCAATCCATACATAGTTCATGAAATATATTTTAACGTCATGTGGGACAATATTATGGGAGATCATAAGTTAGGTTCATAGATCTCAGACCATAATAATGAATACAAGGTGTGTGTTTTCATACGGACTTTTCAGCTAGGGGACTAAAAGTAAAATTAGGGGTTAGGCCCAAAGACATGGGGCTGGATTCGAGGGATGTTCGAACTTTCCAACGTATCCCTTAAGGATGAAAATGAAGCCCACGTAGTTCTATAAATACCCTATATATATTTGGTTCGTATAAGTGAAGGGTGAAGTGGACTTTAGTGCAATGAGGGTTTGACCCAAGATAAATGGTTCGGTCATTTCCATGTATGCACATAGTCTTTAGAATATAACATGATTAGATATCAATGTAAATAATGATTCTCTCTCAAGTGAGGGTATCAAATAATTATGTTGTTTATTGTCATACATGACAACAGTGTTGTAGAGTATAATGTCATGTAGCAAGGACAAAGGTGAACCAATGTGAAGAGATAGATTCTGGGGGTGGATTCACTAATCAACATCATATGAGATGGAGGTGAACCGATGCGAAGAGATTGGTTTTGGTCTTGAACCTCAGAAGGTTGCCTACATACCCATCCTAGAAGGCAATTATCAAAGTCCACGTAGTTCAATTAAAGAATGAATCAGTAATCAAGTTGTTCTTGAAGACAACAACCCAAAATAAAAAAGGTGTTGGGACATACACATGGTTAACGGCCCAGAGAGGTTGTTATGGTGGAATTTTACTCTAAGATTGCATTAGTCATACTCGGTGTGAGAAACAAGAGGTAACAACAACCTTAACAATGCATAGTTTAACATCATGTAGGACGTATGAAGGGACTATGCAGTTTATAGTCTTACAGTTAAGACTATTGGTGTTGCACAGTTTAGTGTCATGTAGTAGGGACACAATACAGTATAACGTCATGTAGGAAATATTAAGGGACTTTGATCAGTTTTTTATCATGTATGAAGAATGTTCAGTATAGTTTAACGTCATGCAGGACAAATATAGGGACACAGTTTAACGTCATGTTGGACTTGAACATAGTTTAGCCTCATCTCAGACAATAAGGGTGTTTTACAGTTTAGCATCATGTAGCTTAGAAGATGAGGACAATACAGTTTAACATCATGTTGGACGTAAGGGGGACTGTGCAGTTTAATTTCATGCAGTAAGGACAAAAGAGGACACAATTTAACGTATTGCTGGACTTAAGGGACTTCTATATAGTTTACCATCATGTAGATAAGACGTCACAATTTAACATCACATTTGACGAAATGGGTGAAAATGGATTAAGGTCATATTCTTGGACTGTCGAAGCTGTATTTTAACGTCTGGTTGTATGATAAATTATTTGTGTTACACAATGTACTTATTCAGAGATCAATCATTGGTTGGAGTAGTGATGAGTTCTCCATCCATTGAGATTAATAAAAAGCTCCATTGGAGTAGACCTTATGTATTGAATAAGGTCCTTCCCATTTTGGCTTCATCTTGGGAGGTTTATTTCCGAGAATCATTGGAGTTCTAAGAAACAATACAAATTATCCATGAACGAATGAACGAAGAAGAACCTTTTTGTTGAAAGACCGTGATATTCAATTCTGATAGACTTCCATGTGGTTCAAGGTGCACAAACTTTTCTCGTCAAATAATTCCAATTCAACCAATCGCTTTTGAGATTTTTCATCTGTAGATGACTGATCCCAAATAGCTACTCTGAGCGAGGGTAACTGAACCTCAAAGAGCAATACTGCTTCTGTTCAATATACCAATGAATAGAGTTGACCGCGTTGTAGTGCGGGTGGTGGTTCGATAAGACCATAATGCATGAAAGAGTTTATTAGGAAATGATTTATTATCTTTATCCATCATCTTTTGCAGTATGTTTGAAAGAGTCTTGTTGAAAGCTTCTATCTAGACATTGGACACTGCATGATACCGAGAGGAATGATTGGATTTGATGTTGTATTCTTGATACAACTTCCTCTCCTCGGATGAACAGAAGTTATTTCCATTGTCCGTCAATATGGTATGAGGGACACTAAATATGGTAATGATGTTAGACTTGATGAATCTAACAATGCTTTTAGGACTAACTTATTTGAGAGGTATCGCCTCTGCCCATTTGTAAAAGAAGTTAGTAGCAGTAAGAATGTACTTAAACTACATGGATGTAGCCGAAAGATAAAGTCCCACAACATCCCTTCCCCATGTGGAAAATGGACACAAGTATTTAGTTGTATGAAGCAACTCTAGGGGTTGATGAAAGAAATTGGCATGTACTTGGAACGAATGGAATTTCTTTGTTAAATCAACATAATCTTGTATCATTGAGGGCCAAAACTACCCAAGCCTTCGAATTTGATCAGATAGTCTATGTCCAGACTGGAGGGCACCACAGAATCCTACATGTACTTCTTTAATGACATCCATTGTCTCTTCACCATCAATGCATCTGAAGAGAACTCCATCAAAACCACATTTTTAAAGAATATTCTCTCTGGGATCTGGGCTGTCATAAAGAGTGAAATTGACCACACATCTCCAAATTTGTTCATTCCCATCACTATAAGGTGGGAGTGTTCCATTTTGATGGTATTCCCTGATATGTGTCATCCATCCCGTAGTATGACCATAAGGTTCAGGAATGGGACTAATTTCATATACTTCCTCTGTTCTAGTTTAAACATAAGGTGAAATTGTACGACGGTGGGCAATACTGATGGTTGTCTCCTCACGATTTGGATCTTCTAGAGCTGTTTCTATATTTTCCAGTGCATCAGCTTGGGCATTTTGTGATCTTGGGACATAAGAAAATGTCAGTTCTGAAGGAAATTCCGCCATTAATTCTCGGACGTAATCATACAAAGGGATTATCTCTGCTTTTATAATGGCACAATCCCCATTGAATTGTTTGATTACCAGGTCTGAATCACCATTCACCTTTAAGTGATTCACTTGGGCTTGAAGTGCCAATTCCAATAATGCTATGAGAGAACGATATTCTGCTTCATTATTTATACCGCCTCCCAAGAATGAGAAGGAATAGGGTAACACTGCCTTTTCTGGAGAAATGAGAAAAATTCCTAACCCAAAATTGATGAATTTAAGATTTTCCATTTTCATCCCTATTGGACTTCTGGAAGAACTATCAAATAACATTTCCAATTTGTCAAGACAATATTGAATAAAGAAGACTTCTTCATCAAGAAGTTCAATATCTGAAGATGTATCTTCTACTGATGGAAGTTCAACAAGTAAATCATCCAAATCTTGGCCCTTTATCGCCTTCTGACAAACATATTGGATATCAAATTGCTGAAAAATAACATCCCACCTTGCTAGAAGTCTTGTATGAATTAAATGACTAAGGATGAATTTGAGCGGGTTATTGCGAGATACCAATTGGACATTGTGATTTTGCAAGTAGTGTCTCAACATCTGAACTGCATAGATTAATTCTAGGTATCACTTCTCAATACTTGAATATCAGATTTCTGCTTCATGCATAGTTCAACTGAGATAGTAGAGGCTGTTTTCATTTCCAGCATCATTCATTTGAGCAATAAAGGCACCCAATGATAACTCTCAAGTTGTCACATAGAGTATATGTTATCTTCCTTCAATAGGTGGTGTTAATACTGGTTGAATCAATAGATACTTTTTGAGAATATCGAATGCTTCTTGACATTCTTCAGTCCACTGGTAAGTGACTCCCTTCTTCATCAATTTGGTGAAGGGTAATCTTTTTTCCTTTCAAATTGGTGATGAAATTCCAAATATAGGCTAAGCTTCCTTGATGTCCTCTCAATTACATTAAATTTCGTGGAGGTCACATAATATGGCTTGACATTTTCTTCTCCGGATCGAATTCGATACCACGATGGCGTACAAAAAATACTAGAAATTCTCCTAAGGTTACCCCAAAAGCACATTTTAAGGGGTTCATCTTCAAATTATGTTACTGAAGTTTGTGGAATATGATTTCTAAATAAGCCAAGTGATTATAACATTATTTGGATTTAACCACCAAATAGTCCACATAACATTCAACAAACTTCCCTAAAAAGGGTTTGAAGATATGATGCATGGCGCGCTGATATGTTGCGCCTGCATTCTTCAGGACAAAAGGCATTACCTGATAGAAAAACACACTCTAAGGGGCTCTGAAGTCTATAGATTCTTTATCTTATAGATCCATTCATATTTGATTATATCTAGAATATCCATCAATGAAGGAAAGTGCTACATAGCCATCTATTTCATCAATTAAGAGTTCTGTAATCAGTAATGGAAATTCATCCTTTGAAAAATGCGGATTAAGATCTATGAAATCACTGCAAACTCTAATTTTCCCATTCTTAATTTTCACTAGGACAATATTAGCCAAACATATGGGATATTTAACTTCTATGACGATGTTCAATTTGATAATCTTATCCACTTCGGCCTCAATTTTGGATGCATAGGTTGGGTGTGTTCTTCTAGAGGCTTGTTTGAATCCTTGATGTTCTTCTAGAAAACCCAAACAATGAGTGGAAACATCAAGACCATGACCTAGAATCTCTGTATAGTTCCAAGCACATATATCTCTATTTTTCATTAAAAATGAAATATTAATCTCGTGATCTTCAAGAGTCATGGCCGCACTAAATAATGTGGGGATTGGATCTTCTTTTGTACCCAGATTTATTTCTCTTTGTTCATCCACAGTGGTAGAGGTTCCCTCTTCAAATGTTGAGGAGATTCCCTAAGATCTTCCTTTTCTTCTTCAACATGTGTTATTTCTTCTGTTTCTACTTGAATAGTAGATGATGAAATAGAATTTCCATGAACAAAAGAGATGTTAAAATGTGAACATCTTGAAGAAGAGGCTTCCATTGCTGACCCTATTGATGATGAAGGGTATTTCATGGGTAATATAGAGGAGATAATGGATTGAGAATTGACATCATTGTTCACCTCTAACATTGCTATAACATCTTCTTCCCTGAATGGCATAGTATAGACTTGCTGGATTTCAGTGGATGAAATGAAGAAATCCCCACTTGAGCTGTCATCATTACTTGGTGGATCACTATTTTCTCCCATGTTGTCTGGTTTGTCTTCTGTAATTGAAACTATGGAATTTCCAATAAGAGTATTTGGGCTTGGGACTATCCTATCAATTTGACTAACAGGCAATACATAATCTATACTCACATGTGCTTATTAGTTTACTGGAATCTTTTCCAAACCATATTAAGCATTAACTTTGGCAATCTCCCTTGTTTTGGATTCCTCCTTTCCGTCGTCTGATATAATTCCACCTCAATGTATTGAGATTCACATGTCTTTAATGCGGACTTATCACCATAGAATGTCCCAATTTGACCATCGAAACAATATTTTAGTCATTGATTGTATGATGAAGGGAAAGTTGCATGTTGATGTAGCCAGGGTCTTCCAAGGAAGATGTTGAAGGATGTGTCTTGATCAATAACCATGAAATCTGAATTGGATACAAGATCTCCAAACTGAGTTCTGAGTGTAATCTCACCCAGTGGTTCTTGTTCATTTTTATCATATCCTTGTAACATCAATGTAGAAGGAGATAAATCAGATTCTGTGTGGTCCAATCGACGAAGTGTATGAATGGTGATGAGGTTGACTCCTGAACCATTATCAATGAAAACACTTCGGACGTCTACACCATTGACCTTTCCAGATAAGTACAATGATCTAATAAGACCATGCACGAAATAATCTTCATCTTCATCTGTGAAATATATAATTGCATGGCATTATGTATGATTATTCTCTGCATGGTAGACATCATCTGCAGCAATTTTAGTTTCAAACTCATGAGGAATTAAAAAAGCCTTGATGAGAGCCTCCCGAAGGTCCTTATATAAATTCAATGCATCCAGAATTGATAACATGGCCGGTATTTGGGCCATGTGTTTCAATACATCATACTTTTGATCTGAAGGTCTGCATTTCCCAATAGGAACATGTGGTTTCGCAGGTGCCTTAGAAGATGATTATTTGGAAGTTGATGCATCATATATCGGGGTAGGAATTAGTAATACTCCTGGCTTTGGAAGATTAGACCGATTAGGTCTATTTACTTGCTGAGAGGAAGAAGGTGGAACCTCCAACCGATCATCCAGAATAATTGTGCCAGCACTGAGTCAGCTATTGTTGGAAGAATTTTCTTGTACTTGTTGAGCCCATTGAAGGGCTCTGCCATGCATTTCTGCTGAATACACAGTTCTAGTAGTGGTAGAATTGGAATAGTTTCCTCTGAAAGATCCATTTTTTCCCCGATACCCTGAGCCTTTGGAACTCTCCCTGATTCCTCTGTTCGATAGAGGGAACTCGGGCTCATCAAAATCGAAACTGCGACTGGCATATGGATCTATTAAGTGAATCATGTTAAAAGAATCAAAGAACAACTCTTCATCTGATGAAGACTCTTCCTGATTAGCCAGTTTAGGTGGTGTCTTTTTGTGGGGTTGTTCCCGTGGATTCGTAGTAGATGGCATGAAATATTCCAGAGTCAAAGAAAAACTTGGGCTTTGACACTATTTCATATTCTTCTTATTGTTCCTCTTTCTTTTAATTATTCCATTTATTTGATTATTTTCCCTCTGATGATGAGGGTTCTGCTATGGCATTCATGGGAGAATACATAACTGGTTTCTTCAATTGTGTCTTGAAAATAGCATGAGTTTGGTTGATCGTTTTTCTGACCATCTAATCATCATATTTTTGTGCATTTTTGTTCTTGATTTCTTGCCTCTCGCCTTCCTCCTCTGGATCTGTAGCAGTAACACATGCTACCTGATCTGAAGAACCATTCAGTTGGACATGACCCGAGTCGACCATTTTTTACAGGAGGTTCTTGAAGACAAAATACTCTTAAATGGGATGCCCTAACATCTAATTAAATAGGAAATAGTTGCGATGGTCTTCATCTTCTTCTTTTTTTGGACTCTTGGTCCTTGGAAATGGAACCAAATTTTTTTCCAGAGCCGAAATGAAGTAACCAAGAACTTGTTCATTTAGGAAAGAGTAAAATTCTATCTTCAAATCCTCAAATTGTTTCCATATTTGATCTATTGGATCATCTAGACGAAACGACCTCTTCTATTTACGCTCAAGAGGGGGATACCTTCGGTAAGATGAAGGTTTTGATATAGAAGTAGGTATAAGTGCATGTTTAAGAATATCTGATGCAGTCTCTGCTCTACCCATTCTCCTTCCTGGAGTTGATGGAATTAAATGAGTTTTATCCTTAGTCTTCAGAAGAGAATATTCAATCTCTTGAGTGATTGAATTAAGGTCTCAAAACTCTACTTTTTATGTCAGATGGATCAACGGCATGCGTAGTTAATCACATAGATTTTCCACACAGATTGGCAATAATTCCTCTTAAGGGAGTGTTATGCTTAGGGAATATGTTAATCCCTTCCAGCAAGCAATGAAATCTGAAACCCTTTAATTCTCCATTTTCTTATAGTTTTTAAGATCAAAAATTGTTGTCTTTTCCAATGTTGAGCTGAATTGATGAAAGAATCATTGGTGGAGATCCTCCCATCCTGTAATTTACCCGGATTGCATGTTTGTGTACCAGAAAAAGGAAAGCCCTTGTAATGATTGTACAAAACACCTGATTTTAACTGCTTCTTGTTGCTGAGGGGTTCCCATCATATGATCGCAATGAGAAACAAAATTTGTTATGTGTTTCTATCAATATCCCAAACCATTAAATATTGGGAATGTGGTACTTGAAAAATTTGATGGGGGCAATATTTTATCATCCCATTCAGGGTATGCTCTCTTTTCTGGTTGAATTTGAGTTCGTTTTCCCTCTATAGATTCCAACCGAGTTGTTATGGACTCAATAGTAGTTATTAACTTTTGAGAAACATTAATTTGAGCATGGACATGAGTAGAAGCAACCACTGGATCTTGGATAGGTGTGGGGGCTGGTACTAAAACTGATGGTTGAACAAATGATTGCTGTTGTGCATGACCCATAAGATTAGACCAGTGAGGGTGTACTAGTAGAGGAGGGTATTCTTGATCCATCTCAGTAACTGCATTATAATTTCCTTGGCTGAATGACTCCAGCATGCTTAGGGGGAATACTACCCTGAAGTATTTTTGCATTCAACCTCCTCAATTCCTTCATTTCTTCCTCCTATTGTGGAAATCATTGCTCTAGTGAGAGAGAATGGTATTCTCCAGAGGAAGGGTATGAAATCAGATTCTTTATGTTCCCCTTATTGGACACCTTTCTAAGAGGGGGAAGTGGGTTACTTGAAGTATTACATAGATTCTGGGTAATCCATTGATTTCGTGTACACACACCTTCTTGATTTGGGTCTGTGCATACAACGTATTGAGCATGATCCTCTTTATCTGATGCCTCCGAGTTTGCCTCATTTTGGGGATCATCAATAATGGAATTGATTGTCATTTATTGATGAATAATGCATTTCATTCCTTCTATCGACATTTCTACGATATTTTCTTCTTCCATGTCCTTGATGAGACACTGCCTTTTGTTGATTTGATCCCTTCAGAACTTCTTGATGAACCGTAATGTGGAGGTAATATCCTAATTATTTGCCTCTTCGTTCCTCTTGTGACTTCTTCCCTAATCGAGAGAATATTTACTTTCTTTGAGGGAGAGATTGAGGATTTGAAAAAGTCACTATTCCTGTGGATTGGGGTTGTTCCTCCGGTCTCTGCATAACTCCTCGAATCATATTTGTTGATTCTGAGGGTTGGGTTAAAAGAGTCCTCAGTCTGGTAAACTGGGGTGGTTCTTGAGATGCTACATCTAAGACTTTTTTGAAACCTCTCATAATTCTGTAGACTTTATTCCAGAAATTGGCTGGATGCATCAACCTGCATCCAATTTTATCACCCTGCTCAAAAGACTATTGGATGATTTCTGACACTTTTGTCACTTGATGATGTGCTTTCTCCAAATGAGAGGCCTGTTCAATATTCTCATTTCCTTGATGCAGGAGTAATTCAACAAATTATTCTCTATATACATAATTTTGAGAATAACTAGTTGAGGAATGTTCTTGAGCGAGCCTTTTATTACAAACCAAGCTAATTGGATGTGGTCGGCCATGGGCAATAACATTGAATGAGACCATTTTTGGCAGGGCTTTGTTGGATTGAGAGTACAGTGAAATTTAGTTCTCCATGAACACCCCATCCCCTGATATGAATACCAAATGGATAATTGGTAATTAACTGGAACAATCTTCTTAGTGCACCTAGGCATGAACGCTGAAGGGATCTCTACTACTTTTCAGCATTCGGATATTGAGAAACAGAGAGAGATTCCAAATCAATTTGGAATTATAACCCTTGTATTATCTTGAAAAAAATTTCTTATTCATCATAAGATAATATTATCTTTTTCAGCTGACAAAGATTTTTTCATATGGTGAGACAAATATCATGAATTCCATCTTCCGTAAACATCTCTGGAATGTCATACTGAGACTCATCAAAATGCCAAAACATAAATGGCACATCACCTTTCGCTAGTGGTTTTGTCATATTCAGTAATTCCTCAATATCATTCAATGAAGATACTTCTAACTGATTAGACCAGAGCTGGTGCTTCCTTGTTTCTTAATCAAACTCAACATGATCGGTAAACAATTCACTTATCAAACTATATGATGAACGACCTCGGGGTGGTTCTGAGAATGACCTACACCCCGGGCTAACTTCTGATTGAGAAATTGTTTCACCTGCTGGCGGTAAAGCATAAGACATGACTGGCTTCACATTTGCAATTGCCTCAAGATAAGAGGGATTTCTTATCACTACATTTTCCATTGGAGAAATTTCTAGGCAATGTGCATTATAACTACGAAGATGACTTTCATAGCTGAATTCATCATCATGGGGAGGACCACCATGGTGGCTTACAACAAAAGATGAAACAATTTTCTCCTTTGTCTTTTGTCCACAAAGAGGGTTCCTGTGGCTCTCATATATAGATGAAACTTTGAGATCGGCTGAATTTTCATGAAGAAAGACTTCATTATGAAGTGTCTAATTAAGACATTTGAACTTAATGTTCCCACTATTGGGAACATTTAGAGTAGAATCTTGAATTCCAACAGATAATTGTTTGAGGGATTCAAGAACTCCAGCATCGAGTAAAGACTTGTTAAAAGATCGCCCTTTATTTTTTGACTGTGCAGGGAGGGTCTTATTCTTAGACGCCTTCTTACTCATTTTAGGATCCACATGTTGAAAAATGTGGTCCTTATGGGCATGTGTATATGCCTTCTCAGAAGAAAAGATCAGGGTAGGATGATTATCTCCACTCAAAATAGGTGTATGTGCCTAACTTGTATGTCCGTATGATACGGGGGAGTATTCCCCACAAACCTCTTGGACTGGAACAAATATTTTTGTTAGTTTCGAAGTGAACTATTTATGTGTCACTCCACTGGTAGGGATAGATTGTCATTTCAACCCCTGTGATGCTGATGAAGCTGTTATTATATCCTGGTAGGCATCTAGAATATGATCATGGATTTGATTCTGCTATTTCACCATTGAAAGAATATGCTTGGCGACTTCAGCTGCCAGAAGAGGAATATATGTCCACTATGTTATTGGAGTAGGTGTGTGTTCCTACTCCTGTCCTCCTTTTCCTCTTAGTAAATTCTGACAGTACTCATGTGTGGGGACAGAGTGTTGAGTATGCCTCTTGTTTGTCACTGGATCATTCTGACTGACTTCTCGGAATGCTACCAAACAAGACTATTGGTAGGCTTGATCAATACTAGCATATTTATGTCCCTTCTTATTGCACTCCTCTGAACGTGGTTGAAGAACTTCCTTCAATACTGACCGATGAGGCTGCTGGTAGGATTGATGAGTGTATGCAGGTGTATGTGCCTATTTTTCAGTTGTCAACACATTGGTTTGGCGGGCTTCATCATATGTAGTCAGACGAGCATTCTGACTAGATGATGACTTATAAATAGTTCTATATACCTGTATATAGTACTTTGATGGAATTTCCTAGCGGGATTGGTGTGTTACTTCCACACGAGTCTGCTGTACAGCGAAATTAAAACGGACGGGTGTGTGTGCCCGCTCATTGCTTTCCACCATGTTAGGTTGGTGGACTTCTCCAGAAATGGAAGAGATGATAACCTTCTCACATTTGACCAGTTGTTTCCTATGTTAGTTCATCTTGCCTGCTCGGGTTCGAAGAACCTAAGCCGAACTCTTGGAGAGGACACCATCGTCATGTAGAGGGCGCACTGCCGCACGAGTCTGGTGGCGATTGTTGTTGAGAATCCTCGGGAAGGACGCATGTCTCATTGAATTAAGGCCCTGAGGGACCTGCTCATTCACCTCCCCATAATATGGGAGGGACTTGTTTATTGCATTCAGGAGATAACGACCCAAAATGGTTGGAAATGGTGGTTGGAACCACCTTCCTCTTGATCACTGTTTGTTGATGTCTAGAAAACTAGGGTGAATTATTGACTTGGAGGGCATGTTGAGTGGTCTCCAGAGTAAGAATAGTACTATTTTGATGGTACTCCTTAACCAGTTCATTTGATACCCAGCATTGAGGATGCTGAGTAGGTGATGTCGTCCTCAGAGCAGATGACGATCTAGCAAGAGTAGCAGTATCTGCATTCACAGCATATTTATTCACATGTGTGACCAAAAGATAAGAAATTTTTGTAATGCATAAGATCTTGGAGAAGAGTTCATGTTTGATATAACAGACATAATCATGATATGTTCGACCACTACATCTATTGGATGAGAACATATGTTATTGATTTTTTTGTTGTCCCTCTCATTGGGATTAAATAGGGGCCTCACAAATAAGTAAAACATCATTCTAACATTGTTATGTATTCACAGCGGGTTCACCATTTTTTGTTTCCTCTGGAATTGGGGATGATCTCATTGATTTAAGGTTCAAACATTCCAAGAGGTTTCTAACGGGTTTGTTCGTAGAACTAGAAACATCCAATGATTCCATATCCATTTGGACCTAAATTCGAATGGTATGTTCTCATTAGTTGTGAACTAATGAGGCTTAAGAATATGTGTTGGTCGAGAGGATGGGAGTTCAGACTCATCACTCCATTTTGAGGGGAATTATTGTCTACTCCGGGACTCCCTTTATAGATTTAGGTTATGTTCGTGAATCATTATTACATTACCATGTATGAAAATGAGCTTTCCTTTAGATCTGACAATCAATGATTTGTATGAATGAGATTTAGAGAATCTATTATATGTATTCTAGGTTCTTCACCAATAGAGAATCATTTGTATTGTTAGATATTCTTGGTCAACGGTATCATTAAATGAATTATATAGAAATCTCTTGGTCATTATGATAAACATACTTGTTTTAAAGACACTCTATGGGGCACCTGATGTTTATTATCATTCATAAGGACATGGATTATTTTCAGAGTTGGGATCGTACCCGTAGATGGGTTACCAACGTATCCTTTGACTTGGAAAATAAATCAGAACCCACTTAGTTCGAGTAATGAACTATGAGGTATATTTATGATTTATGGATCAAAGAAAGATTTCATAATTAATTTTACGCTCTAAGCTCATGTGAGTCATGCTCGTTGTGAGAAACAAGAGGTATCGGTAACACATGACAATTGTGCCATGAAAGATGCAATTATAAGAAATGATGTGGGTCTTATGCATGTATGACTGCCCAAATAGATGAAGATTATGATTTAATTCAGGTAAGAAACTCGAGAACATAGTCCATAAAGGTATATGTGATTTATGGAGATTTGGATACATAACATAGGACTTAATACTATGAAGGATGCCCAAATTAGAGGGGACTTATGATTGAGTTTTATTCCTGAGAAGGAAGCCCAACTAAAAATTAAATTAACCCTATTTAAGAGAAATGAGATCTTGGAGTTATTCCTGAGAAGGAAGCTCATGTTAAGGGGAATTATGACTTGGTCATTCTCCTAAAAAGGAGGCCCAAGTTAAATGATATCAGAACTGGGATTTATTAGTGAGAAGGAAACCCAGGATAAGTCGAATTATGATTTGGGCTTGTTCCTGAGAAGGAGTACCATGTTAAAAAGATTTGAAAACTGGGGCTTGTTCATGAGAAGGATGCCCAGGTTAAAAGGGATTTCAAAACTGGGGCTTGTTCTTGAGAAGGTGGCACAGGTTAATAGAGATTTGAAAACTGGGGTTTACTCCTAAGGAAGAGGCCCGGGTTAAGGGAATTTAGAATTTGGGAACTTGGGGCTTACTCATAAGGAGGATTCCCAAATTAAAGGAATTATTGATGGGGCATACTCCTAAGGATGTTTCCCCATATAAAGGGATCTTTATGACTGGGGAATAATCCTGGAAATGCGCCCATTTGTTAAGGATATTTGAGACTAATGATTTATTCCTAATAAGGGGGCCTATGCTAATGAAATTTATGTGTGGGGATTACTCATAAAGAAGATTCCCATATCGTGGGAATTTGAGATTGGGACATACTCCTGAGAAGGGGGCCCATTTGTTATGGAGATTTTAGACATATGACTTATTCCTGAGAAGGAGGCCTATGTTAATAATATTTATGAGTGGGGATTACTCCTAAAGAAGATGCCCAATTTAGAGAAATTATGACTGGGGTTACTCTTAAAAAGGAGGCCCTGGTTAGGGAACCTCTCATCATTAAAGGATGAGGATGAATGAATTAATTCTCCCACCTTAGTGACACGAAGATATGTAAATCACTAGGTTTTGAGAGATGTTCTATATAATTCCTTTTAGATAAGGAAGCCAAGGAAGGAACCATGGCATAAATGACTTGGAAGATGTTATTGATGTATGAATCTTGAATATAAGAGTTGGATAGACATAAGAGAGGTGAAATAGGCAGGAGGGGAACCCAAAAAGATAGAGGCACCCATGTCCTATGCATGCACGCAAGTCCTGGTCGCGCAAGTATACTTACGCGACTGATGGGTACATTCACGACTGTCAACCCTTTGGGTAATACTTGGGCGAGACTTGGCTCAAGCCCTTAGTATTATCCCTAATGGCTTCCAAAATATAGGTGCTCAAGTTTTGTTGACGGGCTAAGGTGTCGCGCAAGTGTGGCCATGTCATTTCAGAGCTGGCCTCTTAGGCGCGCAAGTGTTGATGAGTTTCAATAGTTAGGCCTTGTTTCCCCTATTTAGAGCTTCCACTCTAGGTAAGGAATTACTTTATAAAAGTTCATAAGACTTCCGGAAGAGACTTGGACGACCAATGAATGAATATTATTTTTGTAATTTTTCCTTCCTCGAAATGGGGGGGCCCACAGGGGGTATTTATAAGCTAGTGAAGACCCTATGCGAAATTCAGATTGGGCACGTAAGTCACATGTGCGACCACATGGCGGGGTGCAAGTATACTTGCGTGACCTTGGTGGAACTTGCACGACCCAGTGTGAACATCAATATTTGTTCATGCCTTTGTCAATTTTTTATGTTTCTTCAATGGATGAATCACTTTGGGTTCAAGGTATTTCCCTTTTCATTCGTTTAGACTCTGTGACGGAAAGGAGCGTCAATAAGGGGTTACTGCGACTGCTGTTCTTAATGCACCTTCCTCATCAACTTTGATAGAGGACTGATTTATGGCTCATAGTTCGAAGCGGCTCAAGGCATCTTCCTCTTCTAACCCCTCTACGGCTGAAGATCAGACATATCCAATCCTTTTGGATGTAATTGAGGATGACCCTACGGCTTCGGGCCCCTGTGATGTAATTCCCGAAGCTCCACTGGTCGATACTGGACTTACAGGATCAACTACCAATTTCGAACTAGGGCTACAAGATTCAGACTCTCTAGTATCAGAACCATCTTCTAGTGGGCACATGTCATTGCTGGTTGTAATTCCAGACTTCATTCATGTGCTATCTAGCGAGGATACAAAAGAACCTTGTGTCATGGAAGACCACCGAGCAGTGAGAAGGTGGGCCTGGCCCCAGATCTATGATATTTTTTCTGAAACTCTTTTGGCTGAGATGGAGAAAAAATTGAAGCCCTTCGGAAACTCTTCAATGGCATGGTGAGAGGTGGGTTCGACTATCGACACCTTTATTTTCTCACATTCCATGTTTTCTCTTCCCGTGGGGAGTTTTCCACTAGTGAATGTAATCTTTCTCACCTCACTACCACTCACTGCGGGACCCGAGATTTTGAGGAAGCTATGATGAAGCTCCATCAACTGATATCACTAGAGGTAAGCACTCACGATCAGGCGACCACCATATCTACAAAGCTACATGAATGCGAAGCTCGAGCAGCGATGGTGAGGGATCAGTTTCCATCATTGATTGGTGACCTTGAAGCTACCAGGAAAGGGAACACTGATCTCCAAATGACGGTGAGGCATACTTGTTCGATGGCTGAAGATGAGACTAGGTAGAATTCTGTGATGGAAAAAACTCGCAATAACCTTCTCCTCGTGGTTGCTGATCTCATGGAGAGAGCGAGCCTGGATCCATTGTGATTTTTAGAGCTATTTTTCTACATTTTGTTTTACCTCTTTTATTTCTGAGAATGAGAGACTTTTCCTTGTGGACATCCTCCCTTTTTTTCTAAATCAGATACAGTCTCCTCTTGATCTTTCCTTGCTATAAAAATTGACTGTTACTGGAAAAAATGTTGTATAAATAACAAATTAAGGAATCTAAATTAATAATAATTCATAAAGAAGATAAAATAGAAATGAGCTCTAACTTTTTCATGGACTATGGGATCCAGCAAGCATAGTTTGACTATTTCTAGGTTTTTATAGAAAAACCCCCCACAAACATTTTTTCTTTTCTGTCAAGAACCTATTTTTACCTAGGACCATTTTTTGTGGACCCATTGGGTATGGATCATCTTTTTTGTAGGTCACCCTTTTGGGTTTTCGGCCTAATGGGATTTGCACCTCTTTTTTGTGAGCGGTTTAAAGTCCCACCGACAAGACTATCATTACTGATGTTTTAAATCGAACATTTTTGACAAGATATGGTGGGGGTGAGTGCCTCGATGAGGTTTGGTTGATTAAAAGGTTTCTCAATACCTTTTAGAGGCACGTGGGGAGAACATTATTAGATTTTAATGACATGCAAGGCATGTCTCATGGCATGGGAATCGTATCGGCGTGCAGAGGTTGGAAAAGAATCGCCTAAGGAAGACTTGCCTTTGTTAGATGGGCCAGGGGTGATCAATATGAAGATCCATAGTGGGCATGGTATGCATAGTCATGCAAAGGTGTCCTTATGTCAATGAATGTCCATTTATGATGTCCTAAGGACTTCATGGAAGTATGGATTATTGAAACCACCATGGGTGTCATGTAGAATTAAAAAAACATACCAGGTGTGGTTCGTAAAGGGTATGTGACGTCTGAATGGTTTTGGGAACATTTATATGAATCATGAGTGTGGGAGAAGGGTCCCTATCCTTCGCATTTAGTTGGATTAAATAAGGGTTGGAGCTTGGCGCAGTTTAAAGTCATGCTGCTGGGACATTACATAAAATGGAACAGCTTTTCTTGGTTCTCGATAATCTCATCAGGGACATTCCACCATATTCAGGCAGGGTTTATGAAGGACGTTGGTAAACTGCAGCTCAGAGTGTTTCTGAATCTCTGGATGGATATGGGGGCTCAGTGGCCAAGAGGCATATGAAGAGAAGAATTTCCTATGGAAGTCTTGCCTTTGGTAGACGGGACAGGGGCAAGCAATATGCAGAGCCAATAGGGGCATGGTATGCCTAGTCATGCCAAGGTGTCCTTAGGTTAATGATTGTATTCTCCTGATAGTTGAGAAACTTCAGGGAAGTTGAGATTCGCGACCACCAGGGGTATCTTACAAGGGTTCATCTCTTTCTGAGTAAAGACCGTGATTTATGAGGAGAGGGTGTATGGATATGTAAGAAACATAAGGGAAAAATATCACAGGAATCGGTGAGGTCATCCCTTTTCATGTTGGTGTGAGACTGTGGGTTTTTCAAGTCTATCTCATGCATTGGGGGGTAGAGGTAACCTCCATTACTGAATGAACCCATTATAGTCTTGATCGTGATGTTTGATGACATGTTGTAAGGATAGTGGGCATTTTAAATTCCGTTCTATTTACCGTCATGCGGTAAGGACGGATTTCATGTAGTTTAACGTCATGTGGTAAAGATGAGGAGCATTATTAAAGATATTATGCAGTTTAAATTCATGTAGCGAGGACAGAGGGAATTTTTAAACTTGTGAAAATGCTTGTAGATGGATTCATTTACCTGGATGTTTAATTATTGGTCCTCGTAGCTTCACACCAAGAGGCCAAGATATGTTCTATGCAGTTTTAATCGTCATGTGGTAAGGGCATAGTTGCAAAGTACACTTTGGATTAGAAAATAACTGGTCTTGAATATCCCGACTTTTACAAGACATGGAGATCGGTTGATGGTGTAAATCGTGGTTACGATGCTTCATTGATCAAGAGAGATGATACATGAGCTCTGATGCCCGTAAGCGTATGGGGTTAGGAAGAGTATCACCTGGGGAGATATTGTCGTTGGTATATGGACCAGGGGCTATCAATATGGAAAGACACTGAGGGAATGGTAAGAATAGTCATACAAAGGTGTCCACGAGTCGTTAACTTTCCACTTCGATGGATATGAATGATTATGAGGATCCATGATTGTAAGGGCCATGAAGTCTATCATTTGGTAAGGAAGTATCTGGACATGTCAAGGATGTTCATCCATGGTTGCTGTTAAATCACAAAGAGTTCCCATGATGATTTTTCTTGTTCATGGCGGGTACCATTACTCTATGTAGAATAACGTCATGTGGTAAGGATGAAGTACTCTTATTTTAATGATCGTAGAGTTTGGACCATTGGGTGACTATTACTACTATCACCCAGAGGGAAACTGAGTTAGGAGGATCTGCTATAATTTGAACAAGTGTGAGGGAATGAGGGTGTAAACTGTAACTCTGGGGTTTCCAGAATCATGATTTATGGTATGGGGGCTCGGAGGCCAATAAGCGTATGTGGCTAGGAAGAGTACCGCCTAAGGAAATCATGCCTTTGGTAGATGGTCCAGGGGTTATCAATTTGAACATCCACTGAGGGCATGGTATGCATAGTCGTAAAAAGGTGTCCACGGGTCGATAACTATCCTCTTTGGATGGCCATGTATGATTATGAAAATCTAGGATTGATCATAGTATAGTGTTCGACATATGGGGATAATGGTGTCCAAGCATACAAGAAACATCTTTACCGCAATTTCCCGTCGAGTCAAAGTAGCCTAGCCCTACCTTGATGTTTGTAAATGTAGATAGTCATGTTAACCACATGAGGATATATAGGCTAACCAGGTAGGGATACCCTGGAAAAGTTTGGATGTGATAGGGGAATGAACTTATAAAACAGTACTCCATAAATTTTTGGATCGGGAGATATGATATGGGGGCCCTAATGCCTGTAAGAGTATAGAGATAGGAAGATTATCACTTGAGGAAGTCTTACCTTTGGTAGATGGGACATGGGCTATCAATATGAAGAGATGCTGATGGCATGGTATGCATAGTCGTACAAAGGTGTCTGCAGGTCGATAACTTTTCACATCTGATGACAATTAACAACTATAATGATACACAATTATCTGGGTCGTGAAGTCTGATATATGTAGAGGATGCATCCAAATTATCTATGAGTAATCCAATTTTGTTTTTCCGTATATATTGGGTGGGTCATGATGCAGTCAGTGAAGTTTAACATCGTGCGGTGAGGATGAAGTCATTGCAGTTTTAACGTCGTGTGGTGAGGATGATGATGAACCGACGTGAGATGGGGATTCTGTGCAGTTTGGAGTCATGTGCTAAAGATGATGGGTATGTATACATGTGCTTTCATTTATCGGTGGTTGGCCTAAGAGATAAGATCATGGCACGTCTATGTATCCTACGAGTGCAGGAATGAAGCATCACGCAGTTGTTTTGGGGAATACACCTTGTGCGGGCCTGGTCCGTATGGGGGAAAGGGGGTATTTGTAGCATCATTTAGTGTGGGTAGGGCAGGGTATGGAATTCTGGAATCACTATGTATCCTACATGGGTAGGAATCAAACCGTACATAGTTCATTTATGGATAATATGCCCCATGTAGGTCTGGTCCATACATGGGGGAAAAGGGAATTTTCAATCATTCTTATCCATTCAGTTTAACGACGTGCGGTAAGGAAGACAAATAAACCTCAAGTAGGTTTGGTCTGTACATGGGGTAGAGCACATTATTTTTCTTTTTTTATTTCATTTGTGGGTGGCTGATCCTTGATGTGGAATTTTGGCGTCACTATGTATCCTACGAGGACAGGAATCAAGCCGTACATAGTTATTTGGAAGGTAATACACCCCGTGCAGGTCTGGTCCATACACGAGGGAAAAGGGAAATTTTAATTTTCATTCGGGGGTGGCTGGTCCAGGATATGGGATCCTGGCATCACTACGTATGCTGCTAAGGCTTGAATCAATCCATACATAGTTCTCTAAAAGGGATACACCCCATGTAGGGTTGGTCCATACACTGGTGAAAATAAGACACATTTAACATTATTTGGGGACGACAGGGCCAGGTAAAAGAATCCTAGTGTTGCTATGTATCCTGCAAGTGCAGGAATCAATCCTTACGTAGTTCTCTGAAATATGTTCAGTTTAGCATTGTGCAGTGAGGACGAGGAATACACCCCGTGTAGTGTTTGTCCGTACGCAGGGGAAGAGGGAATTGTTTTCCTTTTACCTATTTCATTTGGGACGGATAGGCCAGGATGTGGAAATTCTGGCATCACTACGTATCCTATAAGGGCAGCAATCCAGCCGTACATAGTTATCTGGAAGGTAATACACCCCATGCATGTCTGGTCTGTACATGGTTGAAAAGGACATTTTTATTATTCATTCGGGGGTAGATGGGCCAGGATGTTGGATCCTGGCGTCGCTACGTATCCTACAAGGGTGGGAATCAAGTCGTACGTAGTTCACTGAAAGGGATACACCCCGTGCAGGATTGGACTGTACACGGGGGGGGGGGGGGAAGAAGGAACTTTTAACTTTATTTGGGGATGGTAGGGCCAGGATACAGAATCCTGGCATCTATACGTATCCTTCAAGGGCAGTAATCATGACATACATATATCTCTAAAATTTGTGCAGTTTAATGTCGTGTGGTGAGGATGAAATAATATTATATTAGGTTCATAGATTTTGGACTATTGGGGATTGGTAGTTTAACATCCTTCAGCTCGGATGATAACTTCATTTGATTATACAAAATAATTCTTCAGAAATCTCGCATTTGTATGAGCGGTAGTGAATTTTTCATCCATGGAGATCAGGTCATATGCTTTGTTAGAGTAGACCATGTGTATAACATATTGTCCCTCCCACATGGGCTCCAGTTTTGGAGGTTTCATTCTATGTATCATTGTGGTCCGGAGGACCTACACCAGTTCTCCTTCTAAGAAAGACCGAAGAAGAACCTTTTTATTGAAGACTCGTGTGATCCAATTCTGATATGCATTCATATGGTGCAAGGTTTGCAACCACTTCTCATACATCTGTTCTAATTCACCTAGCTAATTTTCTGATTGCTCATCGTTGGATAACTGATCACAAATGGAAACATGGAGCGAGGGAAATTGGAGCTCAATGGTAATGACTTCTTCTGTTCTGTATACTAATGAGTACGGAGTAGCCCGAGTAGCAGTGCAGATTGTGGTTCGATAATCCCACAATATATGAAGGGGTTTATCCAGACATGATTTCATTTCTTTGTCCACCCTTCTGTAGATAATGTTGTATAGGGTCTTCTTGAAAGCCTCTATCTATCCGTTGGACGTTGCATGGTCGTTGGATGAGTGGTTAGACTTGATACTATATTCTCGGTATTGTTTCTCCAATTAAACAATGCAGATGTTGGTGCCGTTATCCATCAGTATTGTATGTGTGGCACCAAATATGGTGATGATATTGTAATTCACAATGCTGAAAATGTTTCTTTCCCGAACTTCCTTGAGAGGTTCAGCTTCTGCCCATTTGGAAAAGAAGTCAGTTTCTATGAGGATATAATTCTATTGATTTGTCATGGAGGGAGGATATGGTCCCACAACGTCTATTTCCTAGATGGAAAATGGCCAGGAGTACGTGTCCGGATGAAGTAACTCTGGGGAAAGGTGAATTAAGTTGGCATGAATTTGGTAGGAATGAAATTTTGCGGTAAAGTGCTCGCAATCTCAGGCCATGATGGGCTATTAGTACCCAAGAATTTGAACCTGATGTGAATGCTTAAACCCTAACTGATGTGCTCCACATATTCCAGGATGCACATCAGCCATGACGGCATGAGCTTCTTCTCCATCAATGCATCTTTGGAGGACTCTATCGAGGCCTCATTTGTAGAGGAACTCTTGCTGACTTGTGCCGCCGTATAGGACAATGTTGATTGCGCTTCTCTGTATTTTCTCTCGTTCATCCCTTTCTGATGGAAGTTTTCCCCTTTGATGGTAGTTTGCAATGGGGTTCATCCAGCTGGTGGCAGGAGCATATGGATTAGGGATAGGACTGACGTCGTTTATTTCTTCCATCTTAGTCTAAAAAAATGGCAAGACCATTCAACGATGAGCAATACTGATAATTTTTTCATCCCTCTCTGGGTCAGCTAGGGCTATGGAAACATTTTCTAATTCATCGTCATGGGAATTCTAAGACTGGGGAATATAGGTAAATGTTGGTTCTGTGGAGAATTCATCCATTAACTCTCAGACAAGGTCTAGCAGTGGAATCAACTCCTCCTTTTTTATAGCAATGTCACCATTGAATTGCTTGATGACCTGTTCTGAGAAACCTTTTACCTTATGTTGGTGTACCTATGCCTTGATTGTGAGCTCCAGACCCGTAATGAGGGCTTGATACTCCGCCTATTTTTTCATACATCCTTATAATAGGAGTATGGGATATGGAATGATTGCATTTTTTGGGACATGAGTATTTTCCCCAAACCCACCTTCTTAAATTTAGGATCCCCCATCCTCTTCCCTGTCTGGCTTTGGGATACACAGTCGAAGTACATTCCCCATGTTGGGAACTCTTCTTGAACCGAGAATATGTCTTCATTAGGAAACTCAATGTTTGTTGCAGTGGTCCCTGTCGAGGGGAGATCTACCAGAAAATCCTCTAAGGCCTGGCCATTGATGGCTTTATGAGGCACAAACCAGATTTCACACTATTACAGGATGACTGCCCATCGGGATAGACACCAGGTCAGCATTGGGCGGCTGAGGATGTAAATGAGCAAGTTACTACGCGAGACCAAATGGACCTCATGATGCTGCAGATAATGTCATGATTTTTGAATTGTGAAGACCTAGTCTAGAAAACTCTTTTTGATGTTTGAGAGTCGAGTTTCAGCATCGATCAGGGTTTGGCTGAGGTAATAGAGATTGTTTTCATTTACAACATCATTTTTCACTGTGAGGAAGGCTCCTAGTGACAGCTCTTGGGCTGTCATGTATAGTATAAGAGGTCTTCCTTCAACCGAGGGCATGAGAATAGGCAGGCTTAAGAGGTACTTCTTTAGGTGGTATAATGCCTCTTGGAAATCGTCTTTCGATTGGTACGTAATCCCCATTTCCATTAACCTGTTGAAGGGAAAACATTTTCCCGCCATGATAGCTATGAACCGCCTAATGTAGGCCAGGTTTCTTTGAAATCCTCTCATCACAGTGAGATTGCAGGGAGGTGGCAGGAAAAAGATAAACTTTTTATTTTCAGGTTCGACTTTGATGCCATGATTGGCATACGTCAATTCCATGAAATTTCCCGGAGGTAACCCCGTAGGAGAATTTCAAAAGATTCATCTTTATGATATGTTGTCGAAGTTTTTTGAAGATTGGTTCATGGTATGACAGGTGATCTGAGCATTGTATTGATTTGACCACCAAGTTTTCCATGTAGCAGTCGATGAATCTCCCCAGGAATGGTTTAAAGATACAATGAATGGAACGTTGACATGTGGCGCCAGCATTCTTGAGACCAAAGGGCATGACCCTATAACAGAATACTCCTTGAGGGTCCCTGAAGGTAGTGGCATATTATTCTTCTTGGGACATCCTGATTTTATTATACCTAGAATAACTATCCATGAAAGAGAGAGCTACATACCTGTCCGTTGCATCAATTAACAACATGGTGATCGGGACTGGGAAATCATCTTTCGGTCAATACTGATTGAGATCTATGAATTCGATGTAGATGTGGATTTGTCCATTCTTTTTCTTTACGGGGACAATTTTGGATAGAAAGATGGGGAATTGGACCTCCCAAGTGAAGCAACATTTAATAATATTATCGAATTCAGCCTCTATTTTGGTATCATGTTTGGGGTGCATCCTTCTAGCAGCTTGTTTATAGCCCTGGTGGTCTTCGGGCAGACCTATGTGATGCGTCGCCACATCAGGATCGAGTCCCATCATTTCTGTGTAATTCTATGCTTAAACATCTCATTGTTTCCTCATGAAAAAGGAATATACCTCATGCTCCTCAGGAAACATGGATGTACTAATGAGAGTGGGCCTTGGGTCTTCCTCTATGCTAGGGTTTATTTTCCTGAGCTCGTCCACAGTGGTAGAGATACCTTCCTCAAATGATGGAGCTACATCCCCGTGATCTTCCTCCTATTATTCCCCCACATTATCATCTTCTTGATCTGACGGGGGGAGAGTTATCGACATGGGATCTTGGGAGTCTGGAGGCGAGGCCTTATGGGACTCCCTGCTCAAGTATTCGTCCACAAATTGAGGTTTAGTGGTCGCTTCTGCACTATTATGCTCGACTATTATTGCTGAAGTCATGAGGAGAGTTTAGTGTGTGTTTGGGCATGGACCCATGCTCTCAACATTGTTGTTGGGAAATACGTAGTCTCCGCCTAGATGCTTGAGGGTGTCATCAAGAACCACTTCCAGACCATTTTGAGTGGGAACCCAGCTGATACCGTCGAGCGAAGGATACTTTTTCTTTTTCTCATAAAGCCCATCATCAATGTTGTGTGACTTAGAGAGCTATAAAGGGTCCTTGTTAGTGTGAAATGTCCCACTTTTTCCATTAATGCAATAATTGATACATTGGTGGTAGGATGACGGAATGTCCATGTGCTTGTGGAGCCACGACCTTCCCAGCAGGGAATTGAATGTTGTGTCTTGAATGATCTCTAGGAACTCCATGTAGGCCACAGGGTTTCCAAAATGGGGTTTTAGATTGATTTTCCCCATTGTATTATGTTCACTCATGTCGTAACCCAACATAGTTGTGGCTGAGGGTATTAGGTCATCCTCCCCGTAGCCCAACATACGGAGTGTCTATAGGGGAAGTAGGTTAACTCCATAGCCTTTTTCATTGAAGACTTTTTGGATCTCAACATCATTATGGGTACGAGACACATATAGTGGTTTGATGTGTCCTTACACGATGGAATCTTCATCCTGATCGGTGAAGGAAATTACATCATTGCAATCATCCGAGCCAGTCTTTGTCCGGTAAATCATGGTGTTATCTACCTCTCTTTGAAACTCCTAGGGGCTAAGAATGGATTCTATTAGCGCCTCCATAAGATCTTCTGACAATCTCCATACATCATGGACAGACAGTTTTTCTAGTACTGACACTAGCTACCTAAGGATATCATATTTCTGCTCCAGCGATCGGTGCTTCTCCATTGGTGGAAGAGTTTTAGCAGGCATCTTGGGAGCTAGAGTACATTAAGGGGAGGGACAAGCCATGAGGTCGGATGTCGACGGAGTTCCCACGTTCTAGGGACTTGGCCCAGCTGGTCTGTATGTGCACACTAGGCAGCTAGAGACTTGTTCCTCCACGGATGGGTACTTCAGAATGACTGGGCTCGACTGGATGCTTTTGGAGGTGGATGGATATTCATTCTCCTATTGATCCCTTTGAAGGTATCTCCCCTAGGTTTATGCGATATTAATGGTTTGGGTCGGGGTAAAACCATAGGGTTTGTTTCGGCTGCTACAACGTCTCCCCTAGTATCCCATGCTTGTGCGATTCCTCCTTCCGGACCCTTGTATTGGGAACTCAGGTTCGTAAACATACCCATCATCAGGGAATGATTCAATTAGATAGATGATGTTGATGGAACCAAATATTATCTCCTCATCATGTGATAGGTCAACCTGGTCGGTTGTCCCTGATGGTGTCGTTTTTTGGGTCGGTGCTCGTGGAGCCATGTTTGGGGGCATAAAATATGACAGTTTCGGGGCTAACTTCTGCCTCTTTGCGGACTGATCCTTTTACGCATGTCTCATCCCATCTGGATAACACACGGTTTACCGGATCATGGAGGTTGGTGAGGCCGATATTGTCAGTTATGTGGAATTAGGTGCTGTTAGTGGCAACACCGGCTACTGTAGTTGAGCTTGGAGTATGCCCGGAGCTCTGATGATAGCCTTCTGAGTCATCCAGTCATCAAACTTATGCCCCTCTTGCTAGTGACTTCCTGCCACTCCTACCCTTTGTCAGAGTCGGCAGTAGAGATATACATTACATGGGATGGGGGTGGTCCCAGCTTGACCTACTCGGAGTCTACTGTCCTTTACAGGAGGTCATTGAAGATGAAGCATTCCTGGTTATTGTGCCCCAACATTCTATGGTAGATACAATAATCTAGATTGTCATTGTGGATGACGTCTTCGGTCTTCCTTGTCTCCGAGAGTTGGAGCAAGTTGAAATTCATGTCGGTGATGAAGTAGTCGCGGACATGGTCCTCTCATAATGAGTATACATTGTGTATTCATTCCTCAAATTGGTTCTGGTTCATTCCTCAACGATCTACCCACATGGTCAGAGGCAACAGCTGATATACATGGGGTCCTTGATGATTTGGTGGAGGCCTAGGCAGTGGAGTAGGTGCAGGGGATGGAATGAGTGTGACAAAGGATGCTTTAGCTCTAACTGTTCTCTGTGTAGAAGCCTGTTAGGCTGTTCGGGACTTCACATTAGTCTGTTGTAGGGAGACATCAATTCTATGGGCAATGGAAGACAGATTAAAGAAGCTAGTGGTGCAGTCCATTGGTATGAGTGGTGTTTTCAAATCATCTCAAAGGTTATCGATGCATATGGAAAACATCTCATCTTGGGGAATTGGCCTATTCAGAGAGTAGGTTATACCCTTCCACCTGGTGATGAAATCTGAGACCCTCTTGTTCTCCCAATATTTTCAATTCATGAGGTCACTGACCATTGTTTTAGGCACCGTTGAGCTGAGGTGGAACCTGAACATCTACCACAGGTCTTCCCAGCTTTTTATTGAATGAGAACGAAGATTCATATACAAGACGAAGACATATCCTTGCAAGGTATGCACGAAGTATCTGAGTTTCCCTGTTTCTTGTTGTTTTGAAGATCCCATAATTGGGTCGCAATAAGACGCGTAGTGCATAAAATTCTGTTTTGGATCACATGATCCATTGAAAATAGGGAATACAGGGCTCCCAAAATTTGGCGGAGGTGGCATGATTCTCACCCAATCTGAGTAGGTCTTTTTCTCTGGCTGTACCAGAGCATGTCGACCTTCTATTACTTCAAATCAAGCTTTTAATGCCTTGATGGTGCTGGAAAGACCCTGTTTTACATCCTATTAGGCTCGATCATTAGTATGTGTATCCCAAGGAATTGCTTGAGGATTCATCTCGATCGTCACCAAGGGTGCATATTCCATTTGTGACACCTTCAGAGGGTTTAGTCGTACTTGCTCCAGTTTCACCCTAATTGGGGGGAAGTCTTGGCATTCACCCGAATCTATGTTCAGGTAGATGGACGGACTGGGCACCACGTTGGGTGGGGGTCCTGACCGTGCCTCATTTTTTGGGGAAAAGCATGGTCTTTGAGGTGCACTTTCTAGGAGTGAAACATGTGGCTCTTCTTGGGAATCTCCTTCCATAAGATTGTTCCTCTAGAGTATCTCGGTGTTAAGCCGCCTCAATTCTTTGATTTCCTCTTCAAGTCGAGCGAATATCTCTTCGAGCGTAAGTGGCTCATTTTTATCGAGTAAAGGAGGTGGGTTATGGGTAACAAGTCCTTTTTTCTTATCCTTGTTTGAGGCTCACTGGGTAAGCGGTGGAGGGTTAGCTAGAGGGGAGACCATATTTAGGGTGGCCCTTTGGTTTGGGGTGTGCACACCTGGTGGTTCGTTGTGAATCATAGCCTGACCGAAACCATCGTCTCCCGATCCATCTAGATTTTCATTATATTTGGTACCACCCATGGGGATAACCTCTATGGTGTTGATGGATGAATATCAAGGGGTGGGGGATATGTCATCTTCCAAATTAGAAGCGGATCTCTCACACATTTTACTAGTCTTCCCTTTCCTGTCCCAGGATTTCTTTCGGACTCCATGGTGATGGGTGATGCAGAGATATCTTTGATACGACCTTACGGTACGCCTCCATCGTGAAGAGGATGATGATTCAAAGGACATGATAAAGCATGAACCTCCTGTTCTGGCTGTCCTCCCTAGATGAGATAATACTGATTCTCATGGGGGAGGTTGTTGTTGAGGTGGTAAAAATGCCCCCAACCCTGAGGGTTGGGGTTGGATCCGTTCCCTGGACGTTGAGTCTTTTCCCATATTTATTGGTATTATGGGGGAATTTGTTGTAAAAAAATTCCTCGAGCCCAGTAGGATGAGGGTTGAACCTAGATTGCACCAGTGGGTGTTGTAATCGCTACCTGCCTTATCTTGAGTGCCCCCATTCGAGGGTGAACTGGATATGATGCCGAGTTCACCTGTGAATCATCCCTCTCTAGGGACGCAATAAATGATTGATTATAGGCCATTCCTAGGCGAGAGGCATGATTTATGCTTTCGGTGGCCTGATTCATGTGTTCTTGAATGGATTTTTCCCATCGGGCCTGATGCTTCTGGGACGTACTCTGGAATTTTCTTCATTAGGTGTGTCTTATTTCCCGAACAAGGAGACCACTCGATTGTTGTCTTGACGTGATTAAATTGCAAGACATTACACTGAACGTGTTCTGCTGGGTGGGGATATGATAGAAATGTAGTGCTCCATGTGCTCCCCATCCATTGATATAGACTCCCGTCAGAGCTTCACCAATGAGGCGGCACAACTGGTGCAATGCATTGAGGCAGCCTAACTCAATGTTTCCTTTACGCCTCTCAGGTCGCGATTGTCGCGCCTAAGGGGAATCATCTAGGTCTATGTGGCAGATGATCTCTTCTATGGTCTAACATAGTCTACATACCCATTGTAGGGAAATAAGCTTTATTTCAGCTGGTGGAGGGTTGTCCATTTATTAGAGGAGATGTCATTCACACATTCCTCTAAAAACTTTATGGATATGTAAAATCGAGAGGTGGCCATGGGACAAAAAATAACTGGTACATCATCTATGGAAAATCATTTCCTTAGGTGCAACATGTTGGAATAATCATTCGCTAGTGATTCCTCTACCTGGTCATCCCAACTGAGATGCTCACCGATAGTGTGGACAGAGGCAGTGGGGCTGGTAGGTATTGAATTGTCATGTGGGAGATTCAAGGAGGTTCAGAAGATGAACATGGCCCCGGACCCTCTCCTGATTGTAGATGGGTGTTGTTGGTGACATGATGGGAATCTTACATTCTCTAATCCAGTCCTTCCGAGTGCCTTGGAATATGGGGGATTTTCGGTTCTTGATTCAGCATGGGGAGGACATTCCTATCGATATGATATGTCACAGTGGGGAGGATCTTCACAATGGCGGCCAAAATGGTGGGGACTACTATTACAGCTGTCGTAGGGAGAGAACCTGCGGGGTATAACCAGGGGAGGGCCTTCATAATGTACTGCAATGAGGGGACGACCTTCTCATTGATTGGCGTCTAGGTAGAGAGGGCCTCCACTATCCATGTCGTAATGGTGATGATTACCATTACTACTTGACACCTCAATGCATAGAGGACTTTTGCAGTGCATAACTAGGGGAGGACATCCAAGGCATGTCGCAGCAAGGGGAGGACCTTCTGGCTAGTTAGCATTGTTACAGGGATGTCCTTCACAACCACTTCCATCATGGTGAGGATGACCATCATGGATTGACGTTCGATGTGTATTCTGGGGAGGAACTTCAAGACACACTACATCAAGGGGAGGACCTCCAAGTTGCTTGGGGCCATTGCGGTGAGGAATTTCACAATGACGGTCATGGTGGTGAGGACTACCATCACAGCTGCTGCAATGGCGAGGACTACCATCACAGATGCCTCATGGAGAATGTCTACGGGGTACACCCTGGGGAGGGCCTTCTCATTGCGTGACATCCCTATGGGGATGACCTCCATTATCATAGTAGAGAGGACTACTAGCGTGATCTAACGTGTGGCTGCACGAAGTGTCGTTGCAACGTAACCCCTGGGGTGGACATTAGGACATGCCATGACAAAAGGAGGGCCTTCTTGTCATGTTGAGATGTCGTTGCAGGGAGTCCTCTGCAGTTGCGACTATGATAGTAATGAATACTATCATAATATGTGGTCCCATTGCACGGAGAGTGTCTACAGTGTATACCCCGGGGAGGACCTTCAGTGTGGACCGCTGCAAGTAGAGGGCCTTCTTGCTGCTCGATCATCAGGTCACGCAGAGTGCTTCCATGACTCGCATCAAAAGGGAAGCTCTCATGATCGATCATTATATGCCCATGGGGGAGGCCCCTACGGGTGCTCTGGGGAGGACCTTCAGAGCTACTGGTAGAGACATTGTGGGGTGGGCCTTAGTAACTGATACTACTACTCCCATAATATGGAAATTGGTGGGCAGGTTTATGAGACTTCAATATGTGCTTAGAGGAATTGGGAACCCCATCTTACTGCAGATCAGAGTCATGAACCCTCTAATTATTTTTTGGCTACCTTCGACGCATTCGAGGATCTTTCTTGTGGGCAGCGGGGACCCTCTAATGTTGACAATCGCCTCCACCTTTGGTCCCTTTCAAATTGGGTCTCGTGATGCAGTCGGGATATTCCAACAAACATATTGACTATTATAAGGGATATATGCCTGCTATTGAGCATCCATCATGATGGATGGGTGTCCCCCAATTGGAACGAGTGAAGCTGGCCGATCTGGTTTCCCGTTTATCACAGAATATGGTCGACAACCCTCCTAGGTGGAAGTAGGGATGCATATATACTCCGAAGCAGCCGTCTTGTATCTTATATGAGTCGCCTTAATTGGGGAGATGGGCTCACGAGCCTGAGTCCTTGTTGTTTCTTCTGATGCAATTAAATTCTGATGAGTCTGTAAGATATGATCTGGGATCAATGCATGCTCCACCATCATTGCCATGATATGTGGAGAGACATCTTTGACTAGAATAGGTATGAAGGCCCATTATGGTATCAGATTAGGAATGTCCTACTATTTTCCTCCAGTGGTTAGTGGGTACTAAAAATTATCCTTTGTCGGGGTAGGTGAACGAGTATGCCTCTGTGCTGGGATACACTGATTTATCTCACTGTTTACTCTCACATCAGGATTGTCGAATTTACATGGATCCACATGGAGTCGGCCATGCATATTTTGGATCCCCTCATATTGAGATGGTGTCCTTTGTTGTAAAGGAGACGTTCCCACCTATTAATTGCCACCACATCTGGATGGCGTGCTTCATTGATCTCCACCACATCACGATGGTAGTCATCAAGAAGCATCTTCTAGGAGTAGGTCTTGCAGGAGTTGGCTTTCTACCACATCTGGTTGGTGGGATTCGTGACCCTGTGAGGGGAGAGGTGCCTTCTAGGTAGGTTCCATCCTATTTGAGTGATGAGCTAGATGGAGCTCTGCAGGGATGTGTGCCTGCTCGTATGATGTCGATGTTTCTGGATGGTAGGGTCTGGAGGAGCAGACATGTGTTTGAGCCTGCTCGCAATATGTCTCCATGATTGGGCATCAGAGCTCCTCCTCTGGGACAAGGGTGATGACTGGTCCATGGTTTTAAATTTTCCTCCCTCATCAGGTGGTTCTAGGGGATGAAGCTCAAGGAGCGTGGGCCTGGATCCTCAGGGCGACATTGTTATTAGTGTAAGGATATTGCGTTGCGGTGTAACCACGATGTCGTCTACCAACAGGGGCCTTAGAGTGGAAAACTTGTTCAGAGGGGATGATGTCCTCAGTGTTGAACTCATCCACATCCCTATGATAAGGGAGATATGCATTGTATCATTCTTGGGATAGACTTCCAAAAAGATTTGAGACGGCAACAGGAGCCATCTGGATCTACTTTCGCGGTCACTGCTGGGCAGGTGACCAGCATGTCTTGGAAGATTGGAGAGCATGTAAGGCCACCTCCCCCATCAGGAGAGTACCATTAAAGTGGTACACTCGGATTAAAGAATCTGAGAACTAGCATTGAAGATTCTCAGTAGGTGACAGGGTCCTTCATTGGTGAGGATGTTTGGTCACTGCGTAGCTTGAATTACACGTCTATGAGTTTGTCCTTGATGCCATTTGATCAAAGGGAGTTTTGAGTGGTACATGTAAAATATGATAACAATTAAAAATATAAAACTCATCAAAGAAACATCTCATGATCCCATATATAATTAATGACCATTCATGGCCCTCCATGTGAGTATAATGGGTCACAGAGTGGGATTAGGTTAAATTCTTCATGCTTGGTTAATGATTCATGCCGGGTTCACCATTTTTGTATTGACCGATGGATGGTAGAACATACGCACCTGGTGGTCTATCTAGCGGAGAGCTGAGTTCAGCTCAATCGCTCAGGTCGTGTATATCGGTCTCTGTTTCAAAATTCCCAATGGTTCTTTATCCAACAATCTGTAGACCTCCTTTCTAAAGGTAGTCATTCGTAGGGAGATTCAACCAGTGATTCTTAAGAACTCAAATTGGTCGAGAGGATTGGATGTCGGGATCATTTCACCCATTTGGGGGGAAATTATTGCATGTTTCGGGACTCTCTTATAGATTTAAGACATATTCATATTTTCGCGAATCCTTAGTTTATACCCAGGCATAGTTTTAACGGATTACTCCTGGTTGGAAATGGTCAGCTGAACGCAGGGATTCGAAATCATTTTGGCATGAGGATTGCCATCCCCCAATGGATTAATGACTTTGATGAGTTTGGAATCATTGAGACGACACTAGATCGAAGCCTTATAACTAGGTGCCCTGGAGTTTATTGTCATCCAAGGGGGATATATAACGGCATAAGCATTTGGATCGAACCCGCAATACGAGCTTCCTAAATATCCCCATTAGATGAATAAGAAATCACGTAGTTTGTTTCCACTTGGTGAGACACGTCACCTTTTAAGTTCATGCCACAAGGACCAAACCGTACAGTTTAACGTCTTGTGCCAAGGACACCCCGAGAGAGATGCCCGTTCAATATTGGTGTGGGAATCATGACGAAGCAGCCCGGATGTCCCAAGGGAAGTGATTTCTTGGGCCTGAAGATGGTACTGCTGAAGTATGAGGACATGGTCTGATTGGGATAGATGTGCATCAGACTTTGATATCGGGCATGCACCTTAGGGAGGTTTTTTACGTCTCCCGGTTGGTTAGGAATCGAAGTCCACATAGTTCTTAGAGTATTAGGGCTTACACGTGAAAGTTTCCTATTATTTGGATTGAACCTCGAGGATGCTTCCTACCTACCCCACTTAGGATACAGGGAGCAAAACCCATGTGATTTGTTGTGAGGGGATGTGATTGGGGCTTACAAATGGTTAGTTGCATGAATTGGGATTAACCCTTGGGGAGGCGTCCTATGTACCCTATTTAGGAAAAAGGGAAAAACCCACGTAGTTCATTCATCCGCTACCATCGCGTGGACGTCGTGACCATCACAAATATCTAAGACCACGTGATTCATGATCTGTTTGAGAAACAATAGAATGCTATAGACTTGGCAAGCCTCGCACATTCTCCTCCTAGAGGAAGGTGAGGAAGACGACGAGAGGAGGAGAAGTCCAGGACTATGGGACTCTCCTTCTCCATGTTGTTGGAGGAAGGAAGGTGTCGCATAGTGGAAAAATGAACATTCTGTGATGAGAAGGGAAGGGTCATCATCTTCCAGTGAGGATGGTGTGAGGCTTACTCTAGGAGGGATGCCCAGCCACTCCCAGTAGAGGGGAGAAGTGCTAACTGATGGCGCTCGTCGAAAGGAAAATCTAGAGGGGTACTCAATCCTGGAAAGTGAAGAGGCAGAAAGGGGACTCTCGGGCTTGGACCCTGCACTTCCATTGGAATCTGAACACAAGAATGTTTTGGGAACCTGCTCAAGGGTCGGAGCAAGTCCTATGCCCTCACCTACCGTGGGTATGTGAACTCAAAGAGGCACACTGATGCGTCTGGAGGTTGCATCATACTAGTCTAGTGGCTTCGGTATATTCCTTTGCTCGGGGCAGATGAATAGACCAATGATGGGATTGCAAAGGATTATTCCAGATTGGAAGGATTCTATCTGGCTCGAAGATGGGAACACCAAAGGAGTTGGCGGGCCACATGGGTGTATGATGAGTGGCGCCCTTCGCATAGGGGGGTTCTACGAGGATGGAGAGGTTGTCCACATACCCGGGTTGTACATGGACTGATAGGCATCCTGCGTACCAAGGTGGTACTCAGCTCTAGGTTTGACCTGTGTACTCGGTTGGTACATTGCTAAGTCTGCGCGATCAATGACGTTCAGGGGTGACGCCGGTTGGGGGTTTGTCGGTCAGGGCTTCGCCCACATAGGAGGGTGCTACGAGGTGTGGTAGATCAGAAAAAAAGGCATAGGCTCTCTATTTTGCGGTGATTACATCCCCAGAGGGGCCATGGCCGACGGTCTTCTTTTTTTTATTTTAAGTTCATGGTTCACTACTTGGTTATACATTTTTATGTTCCCTATTAATTTGTTTCAAGTTTCATACATTTTCTGGTTCGCGAATTGGACCTTCGATCTTTACATAATCCTATGCTCCTTCCTCTGAAATCCTTCCACCCAAATCTGATTGATCCCTCACTTCTACCCCTCGATGTTCTTTAATAGAGGGGGAAAAGATATGTATATTTGGTCATGTAGAACCTTTTGCGATGTCTTGTGACCGGAATCACGGTTTATAGATGACTTGGTCAATCCACAACTCGCGGGGGCGGCATTGAATTCACCTTAACCACAAACCAAATTTGTTTGGGGGGTTCTTCGTGGCCGCGTAGGGCTCCGCCTTCGTTCTGCGAATGAAAAAACACGTGGTCTGGGGACGGTTGACGTGTTTCGTGGCAGGGGAAGTTCGTGACAGTGGACCGGCCTGGAGCCCATCCTGTTTCGCGCCTGCGGATGGTTCCAAAATTTGTTTCACAGACGACGCTAGTCCGTGGAGGGGGAGGCTTTCCGAACCAGCCACGTACCATCTATTAGGGACTAGTATGCGGACGGATCGATCCTCTTCCAATTTTTTGGTGTTCTCCAAATTTTTTCCCAGTTCATTGAAGTTAATAGGTTAAAATCCTTTCCCAGATCAAGGGGATTCCAATTATCATTTATTGATTTTTTAGGACACTACAATGACCCATAACCACATTATCTTCGAAATAGATCCATTTTTACCTATTAGTAACTTAAAATTATTTTAAAATAATATAATATTTCAAACATTACCTAAAGTTCCCAACAACTCTCTTATAAAAGGACACCTCGCCTTCTCTTAAACATACACCACCAGTGCATTTGGACATGGCCATCCCCTTATCAAATATCCTCCCAAATACCCTCACTTCAATATAGACACCTTACATTGATCATAAATCCATCCTATGTTGACCTTTAGTAAAAATCATAAGGAGTAACATGCAGAATTGGTTATTACGTCATCAACTGTTTCAAATATATTTTATTCTTCCACTTCCTCTCTCTTTGCCATTTCAATACCAACATAATAACTACAATACCATACAAATACTGAGATTTTATTTTAAATATGGTACAACCACATTAATTATTCCATCTTTTCTATGGATGAAAAATTCACCATACGTGCGTACATATGACTTACCATATCCAAGTCGTGGTGTTGTTTATTATTCAACACTACTATTTTTGGATGGGTATAATAATGAGTATAATTATTTAAATAATAAATATTTCATGAAAATTATTCGTTATATATTATATACCATCCAATTACAAACAAATTCACTATTAATAAAATGATATTATTGCTTGTGCATACCTACGACTTACCATCTCAACAACACGATGATAATCATTTCCTCATTCACCATTCAACGATGATTATATAAATGTATATTATTAATAATTTTGTAATATTTTTCTAAATAATGATACTAGAAATATATATATATATATATAATTATTTACATATATCTCATTCTCTTACTTTTATTCAATAGGATATGAAAACAGAAACAACGTTTATGCGTGCGTATGGCCTAGTATCTCCATAAGCAGTGTTTTCCATTTCACATATCTATCTATTATACATATTTATATTCAAAATATGTATGATACATAAATTGTGTAATATCATCTGGAATTAATTAAATAATGATATGTGTGGTACGATCAATGATGACATGTTAAAACACGTATGATAAAAAAGATGTTATTACCCGAATGTTTATTTTAACATGGAAATTATTTTTAAATGTTTAGAATAAATTAATAAATGATTCAAGTATGATATCATAAATATGATTATGGTTCTGTTATAATTTAATAACATAATATGGTCTTATATAAGAGGTTAAACGTTCCCTTGACCAAATGAAAGTACATGGTAAGGGTTAATTCATAAATTTAATTATATTCCGAGAGTGGTCATGAGTAAATATTTATTGGGACATATTTATTATCCATGTCAAAGATTCATAAAATAGTTATCAAAATGATTTCTTTTTTATGTTACTCTTTAACTAAATCGTTACTTTAAATATTTAAATTGTTATTCTTTTAAATCATTTTCACTAGTGTATATGTTTTCAAAATTGTTTTAAAGACATTTTTATATAGACATGAATGTTTAAAAATATTAATTCATTTCAGATGTTTCAAAGTGGTATGTGACATTATGATTCAAAAGTATATTTTAAATGTCATCATTTATAAATAGTGGGACATTTCAATGATTTCATGAAAAAGGTACATTTATCTCAAAGAGATATATTGATCATTTTTAACCATGTCAACATCATTTATCAGATATTATTATTAATTTAGGTTTATCAATTATAATACAATATTCTTTATCGTATTGAATGAGTTATGATATGTTTGACAGTGGATGTGCGATTTTTATACTATTCATTTTTTATGGTTAAAGTATTAACATTTCGTATGCTAGTTTTAATACGAATGTTTGTGGTATGATTCAACCTCTTCATAAATGGAATGCATTGGATGTAGTAAGTGACAGGCAGGGCCCGCTATAGCCTCTCGATGCATTGGTAGGTCTCATGAGACAAATTAATGTCTTGACACCATGCCTTGACAAAAAAATAATTTTTAGTCTTGGAATAAGATCCT
Source organism: Viscum album (assembly GCA_963277665.1). NCBI lineage: Eukaryota > Viridiplantae > Streptophyta > Magnoliopsida > Santalales > Viscaceae > Viscum > Viscum album. The sequence goes on along the minus strand of OY728133.1, from coordinate 860,536,582 downwards.
GACTATGTGGTTATGATTTCTGACATTATGCATTACCTCATTATGAAATTAGTTATATCATGTGAAAATAATGAAACATTCTTAAACATTACAAAATCATTAATTAAATGGATAATTCACATTGTGGATATTTTCTGGTGTATTGTTTTCAAGAATTTGGTAATAACATTTACATAACAACATGAATATTACATGAATAAAATTATAATCAGAATCAATTTTTATAAATAAAATAAAAACTTTTGAAAAAAAGTGTCATGTCTAGTTCCATGTTTTAGACTGCATGAATTTTTTTGATCCCATCCTTCACCCTTATTCATATTTATGTCCTGTGGAAAACATTTCAAAAATAATTGATGAGCATAAAAAGATCAGTAAGGGATATAAAATAAGGAATGAAAACATTATCCCATAAATAAATAAAAAATAATGAAACTGTACTTTTCAATCATATGAATCCACATGAAATCATAATATTTAGAATAACACACAGAAATCATAAATGATTGAGGTAACTTAGGTAATAAATATGAAACATAAATTTTAGCTATCACAGCTACATAGGGAGTCATAATTGGAATACCAATCACTTTATATTCCATAAATCTCATAGAAGAGACATTCATGTTTACCTCCTTCCTGTTATCCAATGCATTGGAGGGCTATCTCGGGATCACTCACAATTCGTTTATCACAGAACCACCCGTATTCATAAACAATTCCCATGAACCATAACATATTCATAACACATAAAACAAAAATAATTGAAAGATAACATTTTAAATTTTTAGTACTAATATATCATTTAAATATATTTCCATAACAAATCCATTATAAAGCGCATTTTCAATATCAAAATATGTAAAAAGATATTTTGGTATTTTTTGTACTTTTCAAAAAATTATGGCTTGTTATGGAAGCCAAATATCAAATAATTCTCATAGAGGTGGAAAATGTTGTTGTCACTACTTACGATAAAAGGAACCATTCTTTTTTGTCATTTAGTAAAACGCCATGTAAGAATAGATTAGCTTTGAATGAAATGCAATGTCATTGTTATTTATACACCGTATAAATGAATGTCGAAAATGAAACCAAATATTCCGCAATAAAATGAGATTGAGACAAAGTCCCTTATAAAGAAGATATCCTTAGATTAGGGATAAATTAATGATATAATTATGTGTGAAAAATATAAATATTCCCAATAAAAGTTGATATTATGTGAAAAATAATTAGAGGTGATTCACACAAATTAATAGCATGAAATAATAAAGAAGTATATTGCTGGTACCAGAAAAAGCATCCTCAAAATTTTACAAATGCTTCAATACATGATCCAAGAACGTATCACATTTTTCAAGATTCGAATTGGTAGGTTGTAGAGCCCAAACGGAGTAACGGATTAGGAGTTATGGACATTTTAAGTTGGGATGGAAAACTGGTTCACGAAGCCCGTTCGTGAAGCCCCCTCCGTGATCGCGAAGTACCGCCGTGAAGCAAGAAGGCGGGAAGCTCCGAGAACCCCTTTTACATTCACAACGCACCGCGAAAACCAACCGCGAAGCAAGGAGGCGGTATCTCTCCACGAACCCCTTTGACGTTCTCGAACCCGCCGTGAAGCAAAGGAGGTGGTATCTCTTCGCGCCGCGTGATCTCTACGTCATGACGCCCCTTGCCTATAAATACCCATATCACTTCCCATATCTAGACAGCCATTTTTCCGCCATTTGGGAGGCCGATCTCTCAGTTTGCAGAGCTCTGATTTTCGTCGTGAAGCTGCTCCACGAATCCATGCTCCGCGAGCAGCTTCCTTAATGTTGCTACTTCGCGAGTCCCTGCTCTGCGAGCAGCTTCCTTCGCATTGCTGCTCTGTGAGCCTATTATCCGCAAGCCAATTCTCCAAGAAGCCATGCTCCATGAGCCAATGCTCTGTGAGTCCATGCTCTGCGATGATGCTCTATGAGTTTATGCTCCACGATGCTGCTCCAAGAGTCTATGCTTCACGAGGCAATGCATCACAAGACCCCATGCTCCCCAAGCACCTTTTCTCAACGAAACTACATCGGTATAACCTATACTTCATGCCCACCAGTTCATACCATGGGGGATGCGCCCCCGCACCCCCGCTCGAGGACACTGCCGAGCAACGGTCCTAGCCCTTCCCCCTGGTCCCTTTGCTACCGTCACAGCTCCCCATGATAAATGGAGAGTCACACATCGAACTTCTTGGGGGCAGGATGTCAGGATCTTCCATTGCACCCTTATGCACATCGATCTTCAATATTTATAATACCATGATTCGATAGACCCCTCTACACACCATGAAGCACCTTCAGTCAACATATTCCTCTTGGTCCCTTCCACATGTCCTGAGTTGCGATTCTCATCATCAATTCCCTGAGTACCTTGAGTAAAACCATTCTTAAAGTAACTCATCCAAACCCCATCACTTGGATCCTATTCCAGGATGAACGATAAAGGGCCGCCCTTGCATAAGACCCAACACCAACCATTTCTAGGCGCCTTATGCCCAATAGTCTTACCTACAAGACTCTAAACTATAGTACACCCTCTGTGCCAACCATAGGATGCCTCTTTCACCAAATAAGAGATGCCTCATGCTCCTAGAATTTGATTCCAATAGTCCTATATACATTAATATAAACTGTAGTAATCCATATATTTCAAACATAGGATGCCTCTTGCTCCAAATAAGAGATGACATATTCTCCAAGCATGAGATGCCAACAGTCCTATCAACAAGACTACAAAATGTAGTACACCATAGGTTCCAACCATATGATGCCACTTGCACAAAACAAAAGATGCCTTATGCTCCTAGAATGTGATGCCAATAGTCCTACGTACAAGACTCTAAACGGTTGTACACACTATGTTCCTAACGTAGGATGCCTCTTGATCTAAATAAGAGATTCCTCATGCTCCTAGCATGAGATTACAATAGTCCTCTCTACATGACTATAAACTATAGTACTCCCTATCTAAAAAATGATAGGATGCCTCTTTCCCTATACGAGAGATGAATTATTCTCCTATCAAGAGATTCCCACAGTCTTATCTACAAGACTATAAATTGTAGTACAACCTATGTGCCAAACATATTATGCCTCTTCTATTAAAAAAGAAATGCATTATGCTCCAAGAATAAGATGCCTAATGCCATGATTACAGTGGCATGATTCCAACATCCCATGGAATTATCCCTATTGTGCACTGGTGTATAGGGGAAGGCCTCAATTCCCCATTGGGATGGAATTACCTCATGGCCAGACATGAGGATGACATTACGACCAACATCCTTGCGTAAGCCCCTTTCACCAGTGCCGCTCCATTGCAGTACCTGGGCATCATCCTTGCGTAAGCCCCATTCACCAGTGCCGCTCCATAGCGGCACTGGGGAATCTTCCTTGCGTAAGCCCCATTCACTAGTACTTCTCCATAGCGATACCCGGTCATCATCCTTGTGTATGAATCGTTCACCATGGCTGATCCATAGCAGTACCCGAGCATCTTCCTCGCATAATCCCCATATATTGTTGCCACTCCATAGTGGCACCCAGGAAGCTAATTTTCGTAATCCCCATTCACTATTGTAATCCTATCCAGTAGTAAGCCATTGTGACCCCACTTAGATGTAAGTCGTTGAAATCCTTATCCAGCAGCAAGACATTGTGACCCAATCAAGCTGTAAGCTGTTGAAACCCCCAATTGGCGGTAGGTCGTCATCAAGAGAACTATGTGGAATTTGATTCCCTGCCACTGGGATAAGTAGGAAGCCACTTTAAGGATCACGCCCGAAACCACCGTCGTCCTTCTCCTCGGGCCTCAATCCTGGAGTATGTCCCAACACCATAGTCCTCCTAACGCGTAAACCACTCATCGTTTCTCACAGATGCACCCTTCGCGATGTGATCTTCAGATCTCTGCTGCCTCTTCTTTCTCACACTGAGTACAAATCACGTGGGCTTTGAGTAAGCATTGACCCTGAAAATGCCCCCTTCTTGCATGACGTTAAACTGTATATTGTCCAGCATGAGGTTAAACATTACATCCATATAAACTACGAGGTCTTTGATCTATGTAATGTCATGTTACGTTGAAATCCTATATGTGGATCAAGCACACCGCCTGTCATTTCTTCATGTCAGGTTCCACCCTCGTTCCGCATGACGTTAAAATACATTCCAGTCCAGCGGTAAGACGTTGTGACTATCCTGAACTATGCGGTATTTGATCCATGTAAATGCATGGTACACATGAAGTCTCATGAGGTTCAAGCCCACCACTCGTTGGTTGTCCCGACCTCCTTCACGTCAGTTCACCAAACTCCACCATGGGCCACCTCAGATCATAAGCCCCCAAATTCCCACATCTTGCACGGCGTTAAATTGCACACCTGAACTATGAGGACTTTCATCCATGTCAAGGCACGGTACGTAGGATGCCTCAAGAGGGTCAAGCCCACCACCTGGTCATTCCAACCTCATTCAAGTCGGTTCACCCACCACCTTGGGCAGCCTAGAGTGTAATCCCCACACCATACCGAACTACGAGGACTTTGATCCATTCTAGGGCATGGTATGTAGGAAACCTCACGAGGTTCAAGCCCAACAACCATTGAACCAAGGTCCACCTTCACGTCGGACCTCCGGCACACCATACCAAACTATGAGGACATTGATCTGTGCTAAGTCTGGTATGTAGGAATCCTCACGAAGTCAAACCCAACACCCATTAGACCAATGTCCACCTTCATGTCGGTCCTCTGGACCACCATCCAGAACTACAAAGACATTAATCTATGTAAACGTATGGTACGTAGGAAACCTCAAGAGGTTCAATCCCAACACCTATCGGACCAGGTTCCACCTTTACATTAGTCCTCCGGCGCAACATCCCTAACTATGAGGAATTTGATCTGTGCTATGTCATTGTACGTAAGAAACCTCACGAGGTTCAAGCCCAACACCCATCGAACAAAGTTCCACCTTCACGTCGGTCCTTCGGCACACCATCCCGAACTATGAGGAATTTGATCCATTTCAAGGCATGGTACGTAGGAAACCTCACGAGGTTCAAGACCAAACACATATCGGACCAAGGTCCACCTTCACGTCGGTCCTCTAGCGCATCATCCCAAACTATGCGGACATTGATTCCCTACTACGGGGATATGTAGGAAGTCTCTTTGAGGCTCAATCCAAACTTCATCGTCACCCTTGGGATGGTCCCGTTTCATTTCCCCTCAACTTCATTCATTCATCCATCATAAATCTCGATTCTCACCTAGGCCTCCAGATCTCGATGGGATCATGTCATCCACACTCCTTGCTGCTCCTAGTAGTACCTGGGCCGATATCCACGTGTAAGCCCCACCATGTCTCCGGGTCGTTGTCTTCTGTGTACACCCCGATTCATCAACCCTTTTAACTATGTGGGTTTTGATCGTTGTTGTCTACACTGGGTATGTAGGAAACCACCATGAGGTTCTATCCCAGCAAATGGTAATCCTTGGTGCTTCCCCATTCTGGGGTGAATGCTCCCTGATTCACCCTTAGTAGTGTATAGATCATCCATTACGGTGTGACATCTCTCCTCCTCGGAGTTCACCACTTCTGATCCATCCATATTCCAGGTATTCCCCCCTTGGGATATACCAAACTGATCTGTCTCTATGGGACGTTCTGATCACTATCATACCATCTCTGTAGGACATTAAACTCGCAACCTACCTCGTGATAAACATGATATGCCAGAGGAAAACCTCAGTAGACATGCCTTAGGCATAATTGTCTCTGCAAGACGTTACACTCACGACATACACTGTGATAAACATGGAAATCTAAGGAAAACCTCAGATATATACCTATGGCATGTGATTCCCCGCATTTGACATGGGATGCCTCAGGTTATTCACCCTTGGGATGCCCTTTTATGAGGAAGAATATAGGTTCCCCAATGTTCACGCACCCAGAGATGCCCCGACATGCCTGATGTTGTCATCTACTCCAACGAAATGTTTCTACCATTTGATGACGCCAAGGAATGTCCTGACAAAAGTAGTGTAATTAACTGTCATCCATGAAGATATGTCACCAGGAATGAAATTCATGAACAACGTATTAAATCTATGAGGGATACCCGGACTAGGTGATGAGTTTCGAGGAGGAATCTTTGGAAGGAAGAACTGACATCCCATCATCATGTTTTGATCATGGAGAAAACGTCCCTGAACAAGGAACGGATGCCATCCGCCATTGGAAAGTGGGAATGCGGGGTAACAGTAGTGCATCCTCATAGACAGACGTGCGCACCCCATCGAAAGCATCAGAAACATAGAAGTTTAACACAAAAATTGAAATTGGTTTATGAAGTTTTCTTATAGGAATTATAGGTTCTAACGACGTCACATTAAAATTCAGAAAATAAGTTGATGAGAGAGAAAATGAAATTTCATCACATGGCTATAAAATTTACATCAATAAAGATATAAAAGAACAAATCCCAACAAAATATGATGTAAATTAAAATGAGTAACAAAAAAATGTCTTTTACAAAGAGGAGGGTGAAAGGTTCACTTACCGAATTTGTAACTTATAAAACATACACCCCATGAAATAAATATAACATAATGAATATGTAAATACCTATAAATTAAAGTATATTACACAAATTATACAATCATGGTCAGTAAATCCACCACACAAAATAAAATTGTGGATAATATAGCACGAATCTCACGAGAATAAAAAGTCAGATGAAAAGCCCTTATAACGTTGTAATCAATCGAGTCGTATGAGAAAAAGATAATAACCACCAAATGAATCACAGAATACCATGAATATAAATAGAATCTTGATAATATATATCAAATGGAAGTACAAAATATACCACATTCAATAAATAAGTGGTGAACAAAAGAAATCTAACTGGATTAAAAGTGAGAGAAAAATAACATACCTTGTATCCAACTTGACCCGAATGTTCCTTATTCTTCTTGAATAATAATCTTAAGTTAATTTACACTTTATTAATAACATTTTTCATTCTTATTATTACTTTTATATCACTTATTACCTTGCTATAAATTTTATTTAATTATTATAGTTCATATCGGACAATTTTGTCGATGTTCAGAATTTTAGATAAAAAGGAACTTGTTATAATTACAATTTTTCCATGTGGTCAAAACTCCATTATCTACAGAATGATATTAAAGATTTAGAAATCATATATATAATATATATCAAATAAATATTTATATATATATATTTACTTATATTTAATAGTACATCACATTTGGAGATAATAAATAAAATGCATCGTTCATAGAGACGGTAAGTTGTACGTACGCATTAATGCTACTTTCATCTCTATTTAATATTTAGTGGAGTCAAAACATAATGATACATAGATATATTTTAATTAAATTATAATATCACATGATATATATGTTACATAATTTCATTAACTCCATCTTTATATGTTCCATGTATGTCATTGAAGAATCATATCACCTTGAGGGGGCGGTAGTACGCACTTCATAAAATGAAATTATCACATTTAACCATTTGGAATCCATAATGGTATGACAAAAATGAAAAATACAGAATCATAAAGAAAAAATAAACATATCATATATCATATATAAATACAGTTCCATCATAATGGCCACCATGTGTGGTAGTAGGAGTTAATTGAACAATCATCATTTTTGAGGTGTTTGTTTTCCACCCACAGAAACATTATGTTCATTACCCATTTGATAAAGGTGTGTGTATATTTAGTTTGAATAGGTCTCATAACTACATCCTAGTATATTGAGGTTACATATTTTCTTATAAAATAAATGAATAAAAAGTGTTTAGGGGGATGGGGAAGTAAAATAAAACAAAAGAACATAAGAGAAGATGTTACCATTAAATCGGGTAACTCCAATCAGATTGAACCAAAATGGTTTCTTGAAATGATTTCAACCTAATGTAAGGCTTCTAATATTAAGATAGGGATATTGGGATCGTATTGAAGTAGTGTCTGTATGATCCAAAAGCTTGAGATGTGTGAGAAATAGGTAGGAAATGAGGGATTTTTATAATTGAGACGAGCTCTTTAAAAAACATTGAAACAATTTTTTTTATTATAAACACATATTCGATTTCAAATGGTCATCTAATCAGTAGAGTCTAGGATAATATGAATAATGGTCGAAATAAAATCATCTAATAGGAATTTTACAGGTTTTGGATACTGTTTTAATATTTAGAATCTTATTTATTTAAATCATTTATAAATGTGGTAAATATTGCATCATTATTGTGTCATAAATAATATAATTTATTTTATTTCCAAAAATTATAAAAAACATGATATAGGAAATATTATCTCATTCCAAATAATTTTTATATTTAAAATTATAACTTATATAAACCTATCTAAAAATTGACTTACTAAAATATTTTTGTTTATGTCATTTTTGTCTTTAGTTTAAATTAAATAATTTAAAGTGTCATTATTACACCCATGTGGCTTGATGGGATCCCAAATTCGACCCATGTATGCCCATGGACGGTTATGAATCAGAAAATATGATTATGACACATTTTAAGGGAATTTAATATTATTATAATATTATATTGGACCCTTATTTACAATATTTACCCTTTAATCATGGTAAATAAAATATTTACTGAAATAAATATTTAAAATGACTAAAAATAATAGTTACCTTTTTACACAATTTGGACCTACTGATTCTAAATATGGTATATATGTTTTTTAATTCAAAACATAGAAGTATAAATAATTAATTTAAAATTAATTCCCACTGTCAATACAAAAAGCATGTTTTTATTAAATAATAACTTTCAAAATATTGACACTTGTTTTTGATCAATTTCAACATGAAATTAATTCCAATGTACAACATTGGATTAACTGGTAAAAATATATTTTAATTACACATTGTAACTAATTAAAAATATAATATAACTATATAAATATATTAGATTAAAAGAATCTTTTGAATTAAAATAAAGTATTTTTCTATTTTCATTAGAAGATGAACTTTATCAAAAAAATACCAAATATATATCCAAAGTTAAAATTGATCTCACAAATCAAATGAATAATTATATTTTGTCAAATAGAACATATATAAATGAACAAAACTATATTTTAAGAAGGTTTTCCATCAAAAGGTGGTAAATCGACCTTTTAAAGAATATTAGAGTATTTATGCTTAGATTCATTCACTTTTAAGCCTAAAATTTTTAATTGATAAATGTAAAAACATTTAAAAAACATGTATACCCATATTTTTGATAGTTCTATTTATTACTGCCATTATAATGGCTAGGATTTAACTTCCATTTAAAATAATAATATTATATTACTAGTGTGCAACATAAGATTTCAAAGAAACACATTGTTGCATATTCGTTACGCCATTGAAAATAGCATACCCTTTAAAGTATAACTAACATTTAATTTCCAAATATTAAGAAATATGAAAAATTTCATGATATTTATTTACATGAGATGTTACATCCTTCCCCCCTTTTGGGAATTTCATCCTCACAATTTAAAATTTTGGCTCAAAAACATTATTTAATGTCCCACATGGGAAAGAGAGTCAATAAAACTATCACTTTAAAAGAAAGAAAGAAACACAAAAGTTAACTGAGATAACCTACAATGGGATTCCATTTAGGAAAACGAGGATATGGAAGTTTAAAAAACCATCATGTTCAGATGGGGAAGGATAGAAAACATGATTAGGATAATGTTAACCTTCAGAAAATCACAAACTTGTGATGTGTTAAGCAGTCATTGATAACCTAGTAGGAAACATAAATTATCAACGTTATTGTTTTAAGATTATTTTCTTAATTTTAGGAATTCATTTAATACATAGAATAATAACATAATAAAATATTCCTACCATCAAGTAGACTTCCATAATTCAAGAAGATTCTACCAAAAATTAATATTTTTTCCAAACAAATATTATTCTAAAAGATATGGTCACTTGAAAAGCACGAGAATCAACTTCTAGAGAATCACATCATCCACAAAGGATGAACTATATATTTCCCTTGACTTTAGACATCAACTAAAACCAAAATGGAATGTATGAGATCATATAATCCCCAAAAATGATAATCCTTTATAAAAAGAAATACAACTCTTAATCTCCAAAATTCTACTAAAATTACCCAATGGTCCCGGAAGACCATTTAGTACAAAATAGTCCTTTAAATGTTTCAAAATAATACAAACTATGATTGAAACCAAAAACATAAAAGGATTTAATCACATAGAATTCCAATATAAATAATAACATTTAACTCCAAAAATCTATACTACTCTTAAAGTCTCATACTAAAGCATAATTATCCAAATCACATATTCTCTTTTATAGGATAATCATTTCCATAAAGAACCCAAATCAATATATATCCACACACAAAACATTCTTCCAAAATAAAGTTCTACCATTAATCCTTAGTTGAAATTTCAAATTAATTTATTTTCCATATGCATATAGTGTTTCCCTAAAATATGGAACATATCCCTTTATCAAATAATCACCAATACATTATCCTATATTAAGGATATCCATTTAATAAAATAGAAGTTCCCAAAATCAACTTATTCTTGATTCATAAAATCATTTAACTAAAAATAATAAGTCCTACTAACTAGGGACTTCACGTAGTCTAGTGGTAGACGATAAATCCCATTATCACATTTGTTGTTGGTTTGATTCCCACAGCATTGTCTGATGCGACGGGTTGTCACATGGTCTGTGTTTTGTCCTTTTTATAAAAATAAACAATAAACCTAAAATGTTTTAACCTCAATGGATTCTTTATACCACTCATTTTCATCCCAAATCATTATGATATCTACATCTTAATTATTGAAGTCTTATATATATTTTCATTTATTTAATTTCCCCACCATATGATAAGATTAAACAATCCCTGGAATAATGAACATCATACCTTAATCATAATGTCCACTTGGTTTCAATGTTATGTTTTTCACGTAGGTAAATAGTCCATGCATTGCAACAATGATTTAGAGATCCCTCAAAATCAATTTCTTATGACATCTAAGGTTGTTCCTAGAAAAATAGTTTTGGAATATAATAATGTATGAAATAATATTTAAAAGCATGTGATAGAACCAATTTTTTTTAAATAGCCAGACTGAGATCGAGTTTAAACATTCAATCTGTGGTCCATTTAAATTACCATTAGTATATGTTGGGAGACTATATTTTGAAATCAAATATAAATAGGTTGTGAAAGGGTCTCTTTCTTTATCACCTTTTTTAAAATCATAATACACTTCAAAATCTTTTGATAAGGTAAAATATATGAAAATTGCTTGAAAATATTTACATTTCATGAAAAATATGAGAATGTATTTAAAATAGGATTTGATTAAATGAAACCCACGATCCACGATGATATCGGGGTAATGTGGAGTTGTTTGATATCTCAATAAATTACATTCAAGTGAGTTGTAGGTTACAAAAAGTCTCAGAATCATTCAAAGATGACATTCCAAAAATAATTGCAAAAAAGTCATCAGGAAGAGATATGAATGTCCTTGGAAATACTCCCCCTTCCATTTGTAACATACATTCCTTGATCTGAAAAAGTTTTTAAAAATAAGGATTTAACATAAGGAGTAGACATAGAGACTAACAATGTTTCAAACAAAAAAAATTAATACCTAAAGTTTTCTAAACTGAACTCTGATACCAAATATAAGGACATGTCGTTAAAAATTACATAATCATAAATTAAATGGATAATTCACATTGAGGATATTTTCATGTTTAGAGTTTTAGATAATTATTTCATAACATTTACATTACAACATGAATATTACATAGAGACAATTCTTCTTATTATCCATTTTTTTCATAAAATAAAAACTTTTGAAAAAATGATTCATGTCTATATCCTTTTTTTAGACATCATGACCTTTCTTTGTTCCCATCAATTACCCTTATTCGTCTTTATGTCTTATAGAAAACATTTTAAAAACATGGGATGATATTAAAAAGATCATAAAAGGAAATAAAATAATGAATGAAAACAGTATCCCATCAATAAATACAAAACAATGAAACCATACTTCAAATCATAACACACCTCATGAAATAATATGACTTATAAATAACAAATAGAAATTATAAATAATAAAGGTAAGTTTTGAAATCCATATCAATCTTACATTGTAGCTATCACAACAACATATGTAATAATTTTTGGAATACCCATCACGGTATATTCAGTAAATCACTTAAGGGAGACATTCACATTTACCACTGTCTTGTTACGCAATGCATTGGAGAGCTATCTCGGGCTTCCCCACCCTAGGTTTATCACGGAACCACCTGTATGCATAAATAATTCCTAAGAAACATAACATATTCATGACACATAAAACAAAAATAATGGAAGGATAACATTTCCACATTTTAATACCAATTTATCATTTTAATATATTACCATAATAAATCCATTATCAAAAAAAAATCAATATCAAAATATGTAAAAAGAGTATTTGGTATTTGTTTCCCTTTTAAAAAAATTACATCTTATTAAAGAATCCAAATTTCAAATAATACTAACAGCGGCGGAAAATTTCATTGTCACCACATAAATTAAAAAGAAAATTTCGTTTTTTATTGTTTAGTAAAACAGCTCATAGGAAAATATTCCATTTGAATGCAATTCAAATTCAATGGTATTTATACACCATATAAAATAATGTTAAGAATAAAACAAAATATGACTCAATGAAGAGATATTGAGATGAAGTCCCTTATAAAGATGGTATCCTTTGATTATGGATAAATCAATTACATAATTATGTGTGACAAATATAAATAGTTCCCATAGAATTGGATTTTAATTGAAAAAAATAAATGGTTATTCACACAAATTTATATCACAACATAATCACATAGTATATGTTTAACCAAAAAAATTGATATTTGTTTATGATCTTTTCTTACCAACATTCGACAGCCTAAAAATGTCACTTTAAAATAAAAAAAAATTAGTTTGATCGTAGATAAAATGATATATCATCACTTGGACATAAAAATTACATTAATAAGGATATATAAGAGTATATCCCAAAATAATAATATTTAAATTAAAATACATAACAAAAAAGAAGTCTTTTAGGAAGAGGAGGGTGAACAGTTCCCTTACCGATTTGGTAACATACAGAACTTACACCGCATGAAAGAAATATCACAAATGAATATGTAAATACTAACAAATTAAATTATATTACACAAATAATACAATAATGGTCAGTACATCCTCCACACAAAAGGAAATATTGGCTAATATAGCATTAATATCATGTGAATAAAAAGTGAGATGAAAAACTATTACCACATTCTAATCAATCGAGTCATTCGAGAAAATGTTAATAACCACCAGATGAATCATATAATTACATGATTATAAATATATTCATGATGATATATATCAAATGTCAGTACAAAATACCCCTCATGAAATAAATAATTTTTAAACAATGGAAATCAAACAGAATTAAAAGTGAAATAAGAAATCAGTTACCTCTTGTCCATCCCGACTCATATGTTCCTTGTTCTTCCTAAATAATAAAATCAGGTTAATATATACTTGCATAATAACATTTTTAATGTTTATTATTACTTTTATAAAACCCTTTACCTTGAAATAACAGTTAGTTAATAATTTGAGTTCATATCAAACATTTTGTCGTTGTTCGGAATTTGGGTTAAAAATAAACTTGTTATAATTAAAATTTGTCCACGTGGTCAAAACTCCATTATCTCCAAGAATAATATTAATTATTTAGATATCATATAGATCATATATATCCATTATATATATATATAATAGTACATAACATTTGGAGATAAGAAATGAAATGCATCGTTCATGGAGACGGTAAGCTGTACGTACTCATGAACGCTGCTTTAATTTATATTTAACATTTAATTACATGGAACCCTATTTCTACAGAGGTATATTATAATTTCATAATAATATAAAAAGAAATATATGTTACATAATTTCATTAACACATTCTTTATACGTTCCATGTTTGTTATGAACTAATCATATCACCATGTGGGGGCGGTAGTTGGCACTACATGAAATGAAATTATCGCATTTACCAATTATGGAAACCATAATGGTATTCTATAAAAGAAAAATAAATTAGCATAACGAAAAAATAAACTAAAAAAATATCATATTTAAATACAGTTCCATCATAATGGCAACCATGAGAGGTGGTAGAAGTTAATTGAACAATCATCGTTTCATGAGGTGTTTGTTTTTCCATCCATACAAACATTTTGTTCTTTACCCATTAGATGAAGGTGTGTGTATGATTAATTTAAATCATTATCATAAAAATATAATACAATATTGAATATACTGGTTTTGTTATAAAATAATGAAATAAAAAGATTTTTGGGGGTCGGAGATGTAAAATAAAACCAAAGAATTTAAGAGAAGACATTACCATTAAATCAGGTAACTCTCATTGGTTTTAACAAAAGGGTTGCTTGAAGTGATTTCTGTCTATGTTAAGGCTTCTAGGATGAAGAGAGTGATCTTGGAGCTTATTGGAGATGTTTTGGTATGATCCAAAGGCTTGAGAATTGTGTGAAATGGGTAGGATGTGAGGGCATTTTATAAGGGGGAGGATGGGCTCTTAAGGAATGTTTGAATCAATTATTTTATTATAAAATAATATTCAGTATAAAAAGGTCGACTAATCATTAAATTATATGTTAAGATGACTCATCGTCAAAATAAAATCATCCAATAACATTTTTACTGATTTTGGATATATTTTTTATATTTATAATCTTATTTATTTAAATCATTTATTAATGTGGTAAATATTGCATCCTTATTGTGTCATAAATAATTTAATTTATATGTTTTAAAAACATTATAAAAAAATAAATTTATATAGGTAATATTTTTATCTCTTAAAATAATATATATAGTTGAAATGGTAACTTAAATAACTCAACTTAAAATTTTATTTACTAAAATATATTTGTTTATGTCATTTTTGTGTTTACTTTAATTTAATTAATCTAAAGTGTCATTATTAAACCCATGTGGCTTCATGGTGTCCCAAATTCCACCGAAGGATTAACATCATCGGAAATTTATCATCCAATAGGATTATGACACATTTGAGGTTAATTTAATATTATTATAATATTATATTTTACCCTTATTTATTATTTGTACCATTTAATCATGGTTAATAACATATTTACTAAAGTAAATATATAAAATGTCTAAAAATAAAAGATACCTATTTAATCAATATGGATATACTAATTCCAAATAATGAATCCATTTTTTCTACATTACAAACATATAATAATTAGATAATAATTTTAAAATTAATTCTTTCTGTCAAAACAAAAAAGTGTGTTTTTAAGAAATAATAACTATTAAAATATTGACAGTTGTTTATGTCCAATTTCAATGAGAAATTAATTTCAATGACCAAAATTGGATTAACTAGTAAAAATATATTTTAATTACACTTTTTCAGCAATTAATAATATAACCTATCCATATAAATAAATTATATTAAATGTTACTTTTGAATTAAAATACTGTATATTTGACTATTCATTAAAAAAATGAACATTATCATAAAAATACAGAAAATTTACCCAATGTAAATTTTGATATCAAGAATCTAGTGATTAATTTCATTTTGTCAAATAGAAAATAGAAAATTGAACAAATATATATTTAAATAGGGTTTTCCATCAAAAGGCAGCAAATCGTCGTTTTAAAGAATATTAGAGTATTTATGCCTAGGTTTATTTATGTTTTAAGACTCTAAATATTATTACATAAATGTAAAAACATTTAACAAACATGTATAATCATATTTTTGTTAGTTAATTTTATTCTTTCCATTATAATTGCTAGGCGTTAACTTCCATTTAAAATAATAATGTTATATTAATTTTTTGCGACATATTATTTCAAAGAAACTCGTTGTTGCATATCGTGTATGTCATTGAACATAGCATCCCCTTTAAAGTAAAATTAATATTTAATTCACATAAACTAATAAATATGAACAATTTCAAGTTCTTTATTTACCTAGGATGTTACATGTGATTATTGAACCAGTATAATATCCATGTGAATGATTATATGGAAATGTTTGTTTTATTTTTTCCAAATTATGTTATTGTTTATGTTTAAAAGGTTTTTTATTTTATTAAAAATCTGCCATTAAAAGAATATAGATACTACTAAATTATTTACCATTAATAACCATTTTATATCACCCCTTTCTTATGTTTTTTCCCACAATTCCACGTAGTGTATTATAATTGATATGCAGGGTATCCTGGTGGAATAATGTTGTTCTTGAGTGATTATTTATGTTGTGTTTTATGTTTGAATTTGTAATGTAACATTCAGGTATGTATTCTATTATCTAACAATGCAAAATTGATCGGTACTACAGGAATTAATTGTTTCTAATCATGCCAATGTATTAAAATAATGCAGTGGCTCTAGGCTTCTGGGCCTAGGATGTTACAATAAAAACACAAAATAATTTATTAAAAAAATTAATAATTTAAAATCTAAACATTTTTTTTATTTTTGCCTCATTTATTTAAGTTATAAACACATTAAAAATTATCTTTTATGATTTTAAAATTATCCCCTTTATTTATAATTCATGAAAAATACCATATCAGTATAAAGGAAAATTAAAATGTAAAAATTACTTATTTAAAGAATATTTAATAAAAACAGTTTCAAAATATTTATTAAAATTTTTTATTTACTTTAAAACTAAGTATTTAATTGAAATTATAATACCTAATTAGAATCCCAAAGAAACAATTTATAATAATTTAATAAAAAAATTATTAATTATTATTTCAATTTACAATTTATTATTATTGAAAAATAATTTTTTCATTATCACCATCACTGGTGCTAGGACATTGTGGTGATTGTGGTAAAATACTCCACCATGGATTACACTACAGAAATTTATTTATTTGGAATTCGTTATGAAGGTACATTCACTTATGCTATGTTGTGGTGTTCTTTTTGAATCTATTATAAAGCATAAATTTACCTTAGAATGATAACATCTAAACCACAACATATTTCGGAATTTTACATGTGGTAATGCGTAAGGAAAGCACCAAGAACACTTTTATTTCTTTTAAAGACGCTCAAAAATAACTTTCATAATATTTCGCATTCATTTTCCTTATGAATAATGGAATAAATTATTTCATTCCATCTTTTCCAAAAAACTAATAATGTAAGAAATACTTATAAGAATCAGGTTATTCCTACTAAACACTCATAGAAAATGGAACATGACGATTCATCTCACCAATATGTGTGGGTGCTTCCAAATACACCCAAGAATGTCAACCTTACATTTATGTGTATGATTGTTTTGATAGATTACCCTTAAATGCATACTATAATTCATAGTATACCTTTTCCAGGTAATAAATTTTAAAAAAAATTAAATAACTCTTCTGATCAAATCCATCCACCTCAAACATCGTTAAAGCCTCTTCATGTCAACTCAAGAACTCCTAAAATTCAATAACATCATAAAATAACATATTTCATTTAGTTCAATCATAATTGACCCAAATTTTCCTTAGGGTGGATTTTCCATATTTAAAGTTGATGTTCCTTGATACAACAATCATTACTTATTAATTGTTATATGGTTCCTCATTACGTTACCATATGAGGAATGGATGAACATATATCACATACTCTATTCCACACAACAAGTAATATCACCATCAATTCTTTTATTTATGTTATTCATCCTTATCAATCTCATCTTCGGAATAGAATGATTCTTACCACCAATATTGTTAGGGTATTATAACTACTTATAATCACCTCATCTTATATATATCTTCTTATACTGAAAAAATATAACAGATATAATATGGGAGAGATAATCATGTGAGAATATGTATTTAAAAATAATACAAGACACCCAAAGTGTATTCATCAAAATGGATTAATTTGAACTAAATCAGATCAATGTTTCTATAACAAGTTGTAAAATCATGATTTATTTATAAAATTTGTATTCTATGTTATTGATATTCAAATGGAGATTTCAAAATACAATGGGTATCATAATTAATGGTTGATTTTTTCAAAACTATTAAAATTAAGGATTGTAGGGTTGTAAAGAGTATTCTTGAAATGATGAATGATGGAGATGTATGATGTGGGAGTTTTCTATTGTCCCGAATGGAGTATATCATGATGATTATCTATTGATCTAGATTAAGATGATGTATATTAGTTTGAATTTCCTTATTTTCGAGTGATTTTTTGTTAAATGGGAAAGTACAAAATATTTAAAATGAGAAGATATGCATTGGAAATGATACATTTTGTTTTAAAATTTCTATTTTTTATATAAAATTTTAATCCCTCAACATGACATTATATTTTTTATGGGAGTCATTAGTTAGTTTATTGTAAACCCAATGAAAGGAAACTAGTATGTATTTATATGTGTCATCAAATATCTATTATATATAGAAGATACTACCTTATGTTTCGTGTTATCTAAATCATTACAAGGATGTATGTATATGGAATTTAAGGGTGATTCCAATACTCATAAAAGCACAAGCGGACATGTGTTTACATTTAAAGTAATTAAAATCTGTTGGTTGTGTATGTTGTAGTTATTATATTCAGTATCAACAAAAGATGATGAATATATAGTAATAACACAACATACAAAGGCATATAACTAGATTAAATGATAATTTGTGGATCTAGGGAGGAATTGGTAATGTGGTTTAAATTACCATGACTTCTTAAGTATAATTCCCTTAGTGATAAATCTTTTGTTTTATTATAGGAATAAAAATATTGACCTAAAATAACATTATATTAACAATATTGTTGAGGTTGAAGAGTTAGATATGTGGAATATTTATTGAAAAAATGATAACTGACATGTGTACTATATTTTTAATTTATGAAATTTTGCGGCACCACTATCCCTCTATGGAAAGGGGCTAATCAAAAGGTGGTGGAGAGCACCGCATATATAAAGAAAGTGTATGAGGACATAGAATCATTCTATGTTTTGAAATTTTCGTAGTGATCTTATTGAATTAATAATGTTGAATATTTTTTGGAATCTGAGATCACTTCATGGATTCGTATTTTGTGTACTTGAAGAATAGGATTGATTTCATCGAAATTTGGTAGTGGAAAAGAGTCTTCAACTAGTAACACAGTGATTGGGAGTAAATTACAGTGGAAGGGTCATTTTATTAGAAATTAGATTAATTTTTGGATTCATTATACCATAATATGGTGTAACACATGATCTACCAGCTATATATAGTATGTTTTTGGTTTTCTATAGTAGATCATTAGTTACGGTTGCATAAGAATGGGGACCCATGAAAAATAGAAATCATTGTAGAAAAATGATTGGATGGACCCCAATATATATATTGCGTGGGGAATTTTTTTTTAATTTTAAGTGAATATTAATTTATTTTGAGTAATATATATCATTGAAAAATAACTATGATTAATTCATTTTACTTCTTGTTAAATATTCTTTTTAGTGTAATGCTATTGTGGTATGATGAAAATTCAAAACACATAAATCAAAATGCTCTTTAGTTTTATGAATTTCCTTAGCATTCATGAATTATTTTTTATTTGTTATCATATGAACATTTTTTTTGTGATCTAGGGTTTATATGTCTTTAAATTTTATGGTTCTAGATATAGGGGGAATTTGGCATGTGGGCTGCACAAGATGTTTTAGTGCATAAATTTCAAATGGATGTAGGATCCTGTAACAAGTGGTCAAACAAATATTAATGTAATGATTTTCTTATATTCATTATGCTTCATTCCAATAAATATTATTTCATGTTACCAGATGGTAACATGTCAAGACAATGAGTGCAATAATTCATTACACATTCAATAAACACGTCCAAAATATGGGTAGTAGTACATCATTATTATTACTTTCTATTTTTCAATTTCTATTATGAAGACCATATAATAAGCATGAAATTATCACATATACCATGGGTTACTATGTGATCAAATCAATTTATAATATTATGAATAATCATCACAATCACAATAAAGGTTGACACATAGTTGGATCCAATCCCTTGGATAATACCTCAACGCACAACATGTGGATGGTTTCTTTACATCTCAATAAAATATCCCTTAACTACCTTATATATGAAAAAGAATATTTTATGCTTCAAATTATACTCAATCTAAGGGTCATCCATTACATGATTTACACAAAGTTTTATATATTACCTCTATAGTTACACATTCCATTAACATTGAAGAATAAATGCCCAAATTCCATTTCTGTATATTATATATATATGAGCTTATTTTTTGTCTTGTAATTAATTATTTTCATGAATAATAGGCTATATAATTACATAAACGTTTATATGTGTCCAAATGATATTGGTTATCATTAAATATTTTATTTAATATAATCCATTATTAATGTGCCATTTATTGAGATGAAATGGTTTGGTGTATAAGTATTCTTGTATGTCATACCAAAATTTACAATTGAATTTTGTCCTTACTTCCAATGAATGATTAAATGAATGTTGTTTAATAGATTATTAAACAACATATATTATACATTATCATGGTGAAATTTATAATAGTATGTGCTTACAAAATTAATTTCTAATATTATCATACCCGAAGCTATCAATCTATTACTGCCATTGCAACTTCGGATGCTAGAAGATAATAAAGGATGGAGTGACATACATGCATGACTTATGGTTTGGTTAGACTATAGATTATGTGTGTATATGGGATTATTTCAATTTACCTTATGATATATTAAATAAAACATATGATGTTGATTATATAGTATAAGATCATTGGTGTAAGGTATTCCATTTGGAACAATATTTATTCATTTCAGTTTTATCTTTGGCTTTATTTTTCATGCACGGAGGTCCTCATAAATTGTTATTAACATCCTATACTTGTTCTGATTATTGTGGTTTTCCCATTTAAAACCCTTCAGTGGTATTTGTTGTTTCTTATAATTTAGGTACATGTAATATTTCATTAAAATTAAAATTAAATGAAAATATAGCATCATTGTTTAGGTATTTTCTAAAAATGTTGAAAGATTGTTGACATAACATTATAATGCTAGATAATGGAAACAGAGGGATTATCATTACAAAAATGGGTTGAGTAAAGGTAGATAGTGAATTACATTTCTATTGAAGGTTGTGTAAACGTGATCAAGGATTCTATAAGGCAATAAAAATGTAATATACAATATACTCTTACTTGAAACTCTTGTACATTAAGGTAACTAAGGACTTTCTTTTATGTGAAGGATTTCACATAATGGTAATTCAATATTTCAGTAGTATTTGTTATGGTTACTATGAGGAACATTAAGTTAGTAAAGGATTTAAATATTTACATAATGGTATGGAATGTTTTAAATGTTTATGTAATGATTGATCATTAATTACCCATATGTGAAAAGTTCATGTAAATTTATGTCCTCTTATACCTTTACATGACATATACTACATAAGGGATATGGATATCTACCATTGCATAGACTATCTACATATGGGTAGATGAAGATACCCTTAGACAGAATATGGATGCTTTATAAGGGTAAATAGAAAAGGATTTAATATTTTTCAAAAATATATAGTTTTTTTAAATAATATTTTTATTAAATAATATTACATAGAAAATAAAAATTTTAATAAATAATGGATTTATAAAATGAATAATTAGTTATAAATGATTTATAATTATTTAATTAAATGTTTATAAACCTTATATATTTTATAATATTATTTGTTAATATTTAAAATATCTTTTATTTAATTATATGGCATGTCTTATGATATAAAAATAAATGTGATTATTTAGAAATCAAAATAAATAATTTCTAATGTGTTATAAATTAGAAAATAATGATAAATGTAAAAATTTTATATTTAAATTATAAATTGTTCATATTTAATTATTTGAAATTATTCAAAATAAGAAGTGTCCTTATTTGGATATTATTTTATTCCCCAAAAAGTGTTCTGGTCAGTGGTACGATCACATTTTAAATAATGTTAATCTATAAGATAACTAGATTATGTAAAATGTTTACTTAAAATAAATTAGATTATAAATAATTTATAATTTTTATTATATTATTTACATAAAAAAGAAATTCCATGAAAGATTAAATATGAAATAGTACATATTGAAATAAATATAATGGTTTTATATTCAATATTATTGAATTTCCATAATGTTAATTTTAAAAAACATAAAATATTTATCATTAGATTTTATTTATGAATTATTCATAAATTTTTATTTCATGTTTAAATATTTTAATTGTTTATTATTTTAATTGTTATTTGATATTTTAGTCATACATATACAATATTTTTATGATGAATATTGTATTCTTTAGTTTAAAATGTTAAAATACTTCGAAGATAAATCCATTCATTGCATTTTAGGTGTGATAATGAATTTAGTTTTTTCATAGACCCTAATTAGGTTTACAATTGAAGGTTTAAAATTAATTTTTTTCAATTTACATTAAACATAATAGGTTTTAGTATCATGGTGAATTGAATTCTCACATTGGTATATTATCCCAGGGTTTATGGTCATGGGGTCATATTGCATACCTACAAAGAGGATTATGTCTTATTTAGGCTGGTGAATGGAGTTTTCTATCTATCTCTTCATGCTTAATCATGTAGATATTTTTAGTAAAATATATTTCTAAACCATTACATATTTCTTTAATGTACATAATGCATAGGTTGTATTAGGATATGTATAAATATATATTGGTACTATTTTATAGTGAGTAACACAAATCGGTAGGTTTTGTAAGGAGTTCCATATCAATAAGTTTTGAACATGTTGGTTTGGTGGAGAGTTTTTTATTTCAAAATAAATTAATAGAATCAAACATACATAAAAATGAATAACATGGGATAAAAGATTTATATTTAAATATCCTATAAATACTAAGTGTGGGATTCCATCGAAATCTATACTTTTGATGGACTTAATCATCAAATCGGGTATGTTATAATAAATCTAGGTGGCCCAAGATTATCGTATATAATGAAATAACGTAATAAGTTACTAAGGAATTCCTTACTAGGTATATAATATAGAATATAGATTCCACCATGTTGTCCCTTTTTATATTTTTATGGAATTTTAAGGTTTCCCAAGCTAGGAGATAATAATAGGATTAAGATACAATGGGAATAGAGGTAAATATTTCCATATCATGGATTAGAAAAATATTTATTCTCTCAACTATCCAGGGGTCATAATTTTTATAATTGGGATAACTCCAACAATAAACAGTTATGTTATAAGAGAAAAACAAACATGACCTAGAGATTAATGAACTATTGATCTTGGAGCACTAATTTATATGATGGATTGTGAAAGGGATTTATCATTTATGTGTGATCCCATTTAATAAAATTCATTATTGAATAGTTATAATATAGTATACTCATATAATAAAATATTCCATAGTATACAATTTCATCATCATTATAGAAATTAAATTTTTGATCATTCATTTATAATAAGAAACTTAATGTTAGAAATGCTTATGAATAGAAACATAAAAAATTTTATTGTGTAGGTTTTGTGAATAATGAAACGTTATTAAGGAAAATTAAATGTGTTAAAATACTTCTTTTTTGAGTAACCAAAGGTTGATATTGTTTAACAAGTAAATCTAGATGCATATGGAAGAACATTATGAATCATTTAATGTTAAAATTTATTATATGATAATTAAAACAAGTAATTTTTGTCTCTACTCATGTACTCAATATAATGGCCTATATGAATTATTTAGTAATTATAGTCTCATATAATATATATGATATTTATGAAAAAGTAAAATAAATATGATTAAATATGATTAATGAATTAGTCAGACTGACAGATTCCATAAATATTTATTTATCATATAAATAAATTATATTATTCTTATGAATATATGATATATAATATAATTTTACAAGGTTTTGTAAATATGAAAAATATTAGAAGATTAAAATAATTAATTCTTGATGTTTTCCTTAAAATAATAAAATAATGGATTTTCAACATTGGTATCAAGGATACTATATTATTAGATGAAAATATCATAATATGTTTATTTTTATCTAATATAGATATTGAGAATATAATATTAATAATATTTTTTTAAATGAAATGAGATGAAAATTTATAAATGCAAATGGTTTCTCATTTTTTAGATTATATATCATTCACTAAGAGAGGATAAAATGGATTATTCGGGTCATGGATTTCAACATATATTCGCCTATGAAAATTTTCAGATATGTTTAACGATTTCAAAAAAAAATTTCTACATATTCAAAATGTGTTGAGAATAATGAACTAAAAAATATTTTGTTTGGATACTAGTGGCGTGTCTAAAATAATATTGGGAAAATGATTAATCATGACGAATAAATGTGACCTAAAAAGTGCATATAATTTTTTTCATGAATCCATTAAAATTCATTAAAACCTATATTTTTCTGTAAAGAAGAAGAATAATACAATAATATTTTATTATATAAGATATTTGTAAATGATTTTATAAAACTCCATGGAATATCCTTGACAAATATTGATGGTATTGAAATTAATTATTTTATTTGGAATGTTATGTGATATCGAATGTAAATTTTAGAAAGTGTTGGAAATAAACAAGATTTCAAAATCAATGGAATAATTTATTGATCAAATAGTTTATAATCACAATATTAATTAAATAATCATTAAATTGAGTATTTAAATCGAAAGTAATTTATCAAACTCAAATTTATCTAAGTAAATAATATGTATATTCATCAAATTTTACTTATGTGATAAGAGAAGATTTTTACTAATAAAGTTTTTTTATGAAAAACATTAGATTATGTATTATATACAAATGATTTACGGTTCTTAATTTTTTATATCAGGGTTAGAGTAAAATATATGTGTATGTATTTTTATCCAAGATTAAAGTGATTATCGAGTTGTTTGTTTAAATATGAGGGAATGTGATCCTACCAATTATTAGTGATATATTTTTCCATGTTCTCAATGTAAAGGAAAAAAATTCACCAAGGACATAAAATGTTTTATATGATATGGAAATAATATTTTATTCATTAAATGTTCTCACTCAATGAAAATAACAGTTATTTCCTAAAAATAGATTATTTTTTATGAATCCTAAGAAGATATTATGATTGAAATTTATGTCTATGAGGCTAATGTGAGTATTATTAGATAGAGATATGATTAGAGTAAATAAATAAATGATTACACAAATATTATATGGATTTTCACTTAATATCCTATAATGTTATAGGATATTTGATGATAAGGAAAAGTGTAAAGTGTAAATTTGAATTACCTTTGAAAATATAAATATAGTTATTTTATAATGAATAATACCAAAATAATATTTCTGTGTTTTACACTCTATATCAAAAAACAGATTAGGATATGTGAAAGAAACAAAAATGTAAGGAGTTATATTTAGTAATCATGAATAATGAAAAAAAAAGTTTCGAACGATTATACAAAAAAATGAATATTGAATAATACCCTTTTACTAAAAGAGTTTAGGGTATGATAGTAAATGGAAATTTAAGAGCTACATTTAGTCAGTGTATTATACAGTTTTTCAAATTATCAGATAAGAGTTTAGGAGCACTACTAAAAATTAATATAACTAGTTACATTAATTCAATAAAAAGGTTTCAATGATTAGGGTTCCAAGAATGATGATGATGGATTTATGAAGAGTAATAACTGTTAAATAAATTTTTACATCCTATAATATGATATTATGAATTTAAAAAGATTATTTATATTCAATTATTTTAATAAATCGATATATTATTCATAATTCCCACCATTATTCATAACAGATATTTTTATAGTGGTTTATCAACTAAAAATATTAGTTGGAATGTTTTAATAAATGGTAAAATGGGGATGTGGCATAAATTACATATGATTTCATTAGTTAAAAAATATATAAAATATTGAAAACATATGTCCAATTTGGTAGTTTGTTGGATGTGATACGAAAAACCCGTTCTTAAATTTGTTTTGTAAAATATTAATAATTTTTTAAAGAATATTAAAATTGGTCATATCAAAGGCATCCTCTTTTTTATT
This sequence comes from Viscum album, assembly GCA_963277665.1. Lineage (NCBI taxonomy): Eukaryota > Viridiplantae > Streptophyta > Magnoliopsida > Santalales > Viscaceae > Viscum > Viscum album. The sequence continues at coordinate 860,510,198 of OY728133.1, read as the reverse complement.
ATTTATTCATGTTTTCTACATAAATGTATGTATAGATACATATTTTGTGGAATGAAATTATTGTTGAACTATTAAAGTGTTTATTTCAGTTTTTTTCAAACTGATGTTCTCTATGGAGAATTATACATATGAAGAAATGATAATGATAGATTGAGATACAATGAAGTATAAAGATACTAAATTTTATTATGTGATTAAAATAATAATATTATTCTTTTTTGTACACTGGATGACCTGCTAAGTATTTTACATGGAGTGTCTTAGAGATGTCTCTTGTATAATAGGGATTCATAGATCATATTTTAGTCCTCATTACATGAGGCTAGAAATATATATAGAATGAAAACCATATTATATTGATACAATAATTATGAAATTTGTTTTATTTACTTAACTAATATTTAGATGGTTGGGTATGTAGATGATCATGTTGTTGGTTGGAACATAACCAATGTGGGATTTTTTTTCTCCTATGATGAGTATAACATATGATCACTCGATTTAGATATAGTATAAGAGTGTGATTTCACATCTAGATATCATATATATAAATATTTTAATATGGTATAAATTATTAAATTATTTATATGGATAAATGCAATGTGATTAATTCATTTATTATATCAGTCTACACTCTATGAATAATGAATAGAGGAGTCAGGTATATGTATTTGACCTGTATTGTGTCACATTATGACAAAATGTATTGGATAATGGGAAAAATATTAGAATACATGTTTTTTATTATAATAACTATAGGAAATAGATATATAGATATTTCGGTTTGATAGATATCACATTAGATCCCTTAGTATCTTGAGTAGAATTGACACTTTTCTAGAATCCCCCCTTTACTTACATATAAGGATATAATGATTCGTATTTGTTTTTAATTATAGAAAGTAGTATGGGGCCACACATTGTGGATAAATGAATCTAGATTGAGTTTTAATCATATAACTACTCTAAATTCATTTTAGCATTGATCTATAAGGGTTTTGAAATGATTATTCACAAAGTATTTCATATGATGTGATATAATATAAAGAGAATGAAAACATTTCAAATGTGTGTTGGAAGATATTGAATACTATTTGTTTAAATTTTTTTTGAAATTTATTATATACAATACAATATAAGTTGAATAGGAACAATGTATATTTTTATTTAATGAATTTTTTGGAATGGAGAATATTTTACCAAAATAAATATTTATATACGATATATTAATCAGCATAATTGAATTCTAGGAAAATTATGATTTTCATGAAATATATTATGCGTCATTATATAAAACATAATGGTTATCATTAAATACATTAGTTGACATAAGCAATCATTCATGAACCATCTCATAAGATGAAAAGGTATAAGTATTCACGTTTTTTATACCAGAACTGGCCAAAGAATTTAATCATGCTTTTCAATTCAGGGGTGAATGTGAGATGTTGAGGAGTGTCAAAAAAACCTATATAATACATTAATATGATGGAAATATATATGTGGTCTGATTACATACTTCATAGAGGATACTCCCCAACCAGAATCTCTATTTCTCTTAGTGAATTTACTCCATCAGATGCTAGAACATCATGCTGGATGGGGATTTAATCATGTATGAAATGTGATTAGGTAAGCCTATGGATACATTACAATGACGGGGTGTCTTCTAGCTTCCATTTTTTATTTGTCAATAAATGCATATGAATGTAACGATTGAGCAGTAGATCTTCAGTGTAAGGTACTCCATTTTAATAACACTTGATCATTTCAATATCATCTCATGTATCAATTTTCTTATTTTGAGATCCCTAAACTCAAGTTTATGTAACTTACACATGATATAATAATTGTTATTTGACACATTTAAAACCCTTCATGGCCATAACTAATATTTATCCCAAATACCGATTTCTTGGTAAACCTACCATTTTTCAACCAATGTGTTCTCCACCATTGGTTGATCAATTTGTATATTTCATATTTAAATTAACTTTTCCTATATAATATATCTCAGACCCATCTCTTAAGTCTCCAAACGAATGGTAACTTATAAATAAATCTCATTAACCCCTCCTTAAATGTACCTACCTTGAAATGAACTAATTAAAGGATGGTTAATACATATTATACTCTTAGTATAATTAATCAAATAGACATATTATTCATTGAAATATCTTACACATGGATCTCAATTAACAATCATATGCACCTTTCTTGATAAACCCAATTTCTCAATTAATGTTCAAGAAGAACATCATTCAACAGACACAAAGCTCAAAACCCTCTATGAAATGTCATGCAATAATTCCCAAGGCATCAATAAGAAACTACAGACATTATCATAGGATAGGTACACTTTTTGGGGTCCCATAAAATTTAACTCAAATATTTCACCTAGATTGAAATGTAGTGTAATCACTTTTTCTAATGGGTTATTTGTTATGAAATTTTATCACAACAAATCCATTATAGAAAAAAGAATAAAAATAATATTTTTTTAGATTGATTCCATAATTAACTTCAGGGAGATAATGTTTTTTATGAATTAATTATTCCACACAAAAGAAATTTTAATAATATTTGGGAGAGAATCACCATTTTTTATAAAACAATTACAATAATTATATGCGTAGGATAAAAAATTCATTCAAAAATAATGAAAACCAATATAAATAATAATTATAATAATTATAATAATAAATCATATATATTAAACAAAAACTACCAAATAAAAAAACTGAATAATAATTTACACAAGGTGGTCGGGGATCAGGTCCAGCTAGTAGTGGGATGTCCATCCACTAACAATATGAAATAAAGAACACATACTCCTTGATCTCCTTTTTCTACTACTCTGATTTCCATTGTTTTTATTACTATTTTCATCTCTTCTTTTTTTATCTATTGTAAATCTATGAATAATCATATCTTATGTTCACAGCCCAACTCATACTATATATAATAAAATTATGATGATGATGACACATATCCCTTCTATCCGTATAATTTCATCACTTTAGTGTTACATTACCTAGTCAGGGATGATTGTAAACCAATACTAATCACTCTTTTTTTTTGAATACCACACATCATCACCTAAATCCATGAAACCTAATAAAAATAGGTCCCGTATGTAGAATCATCCCCACCATTTTTATTTATACGACTCTTTTTCCAGTGAGAAATCATTATCTCATATGTTTTCAACATAAATAAATATAGAAATTAGTAATATTAAAAAATGTTAATTTTACAAATTTAATGAAAAAAATACTAACCACAATATGTTACTTTATATCACTGATAATATATTTATTAATATTATGAGTTTTCATATGAATATGCATGTCAAAATCTGTAATGGTTTGGCCAACCATAGATTCATAAATTTATTGCATACATTTAGTCTTTTATATATATAATTATTATATAATATTATAATACAAATATAAATGATGTATACTGAATGTACGAATTCAAACTAGTGGGTTGATATGTTTTTTACTCTGATAATGTTAAATTATTCTTTAGAAATTATCTCCTATAAAATACCTTTAAAATCCATCCCAATCCCGAAATTCTATATTATCCAGTTGATGGGGAATATAATACATAACAAATAAAATAATAGATTACCTCCGCAGAGCCCTCCTCCAAAGGCTATGTAGAAATTAATTTAATTTATCACTCATGTAGGCCTCTCATGCATCCCAAATAGAGGGTCTCATTATCTGATCAAATATATAGAATAACCCATAATAATTATTAATAATAATGTGAGCTATAATTTATAAAAATTTAATATAAAATACAATTCTTATATATATATACCAACTATTTCCCAAACAAATGATAGCTTAACGCCATAGGATCCGAATCCTATTAAAAACACTGAGAATGAAAATAATTACTCAAAAATGTAATACAATGACCAATGACCATATGTTTACAACTTTGAAAATAGCAATATTTATTTACATTATTAATAAATAAATTAAATTAAATGGAAACAAAATAAAATTCACATTTATACACACATTATTTCAACATGGATCAATGTAAAGAGATGGATATGACAAAAGAAATGGATAGAATCAATAATCACACAATGCCCTGACCCCTCATATAATTCAATGTCACATCAACACCAACAATTGGAAAATACGGGTTATCATCACTTATTAAAAAATACATATTCAAGCTATGAATCATGACATGATAGTTGTATTGAACCATTTAAAAAATATAATCAATCTTATGAGAAATCTTGTATTCTATAACAAAATATGATTAATATAAAAATTATTAATATTTTTTAAGGAAAGTTATTGGAAATAATATTACCTATAAATAATTGTTAATGTAGATATCAAATCAAAATAATAATATATATTTATTGAAAATAAATAATACATTATTATTTATATTTAACATCAACATCCTATACAATTTCATTAGTGTCAATGTATTCATGTTCCTCGACATCATCAATTTCCATATGCACCTCAATTTTATCATCCCTTGTAATATCAATATCATTAGATACATCATTAATGTTATCATCACTATCGACCCATATCTATGGGGTTTCACCATTGATATTTGTTTCTCTTCAATTAAGAGACATATTCATTGATGTTTCATGAAAAATATCAATATTATGAACATCAAAATCACTACATTCATTTTTCAAAAAATTAATTTCATGATATTTCAATTTTATAACACTCTGTCAATCACTTAAATTTCAAATATAGGGAAAATATATTTCTCAATATACATGATGTTATGGATATTCCATTGAAAATGGTTAATTTCCTATAATATGACTTGAATATTTATTATAAATACCTCGATGACATGGATGAACATGAATCCCACCATCTGTATCAAACCAATGACGTTTAACTATTTTTATATAATTCTTCCTCATATGACATAACTCAAATATTTAATCCATGATTCCATAAAAGAATATAAAACATTATTTTGGAGGATTTCCATTTAAATAAACACCACAATTAATTGAGTTTTTTTGATTCCCCATATATAAAAATATGAAATGAAAAACCATTAACATCATATGTATTATAATATTTGACAAATTTTGATTGTGGATTACATAGTGCATATAATTGAGTATAAAATTAATTTTTTTATTTTGATACATAATCAAATAGAAATAATAATTAATAGTATATTTGATGAAAAATTATACTTTTTTCATATGATGATAATTAATTTAACTTAAAATACATTGAAACTTGTTGGAAACATTATGATTTCTATATTATTCAAGATACAGTGGGGTTTTTGGTGTGATTTGTTTGATATAATTTTCATATAATCTATAAAAAAATTAATATTAATGTTCTTTTAAAAATTATCTAAAAAATATAAGTAACAGTTTTAATTACAGCCTAAATCATATGATTTATTTATAATTTTGTTGAAAATATATATATACTCTATGAAATTCATCACTTGTAAGTCATTAGTGCTGATTACCCCCAAAACCAATATTATGTCGATTAAATACTAACAATTAGTGGACTGTGACATCATCAACATTTTCTATAATGTGACCCATTCGATTTTTTATGTTGGATATTACAATTGAAAATAATTAGAGAAAAAATATGAAATTTCCTCTTGTTATTACACTTCATAAATGGGCCCTTCAGTTTATGTATTGTTCTTTACCTTATTTAATTTTTTCATACATCTCTCAAATGGGTATTTCTAATGGAATTTTAATGGACCTCCAAATATAGATTCATCTTCGAATTATTTTTTACATATTCTATTGTTTCAAACAATGATGGAAAAAATACTTTTATAAATTTAAATAAAATTAGAATTAAATATTTTGTCACCACACTCAATGCTTCATAATTTTTTTTGCCAAATTTCTGAGAGAATATGATATTTCAGACAGCACATACAATATTGGATAATTTATAATCTCTCTGAGGAAAATATAAAGAAATCATTTCATCATGACATGATAGCCATAGATTTTTAACCATGAAATATGTTTGTTTTTTATTTAATAATAAAAATTATAAGAATATTCATATGTTAATAACAAAATCATTATGGTTATGAAAATATAAAAATGGAATTAATTTTTAATGATCATAAGATTATTTTGGCTTCATCAATTTTTTGTATCATTCATTAAAAAAACTCATGTTCAAGAAGCTTGTAAAATTATTTATGATCTTATTGTCCCTTGCCAATATAGTTGGTCTTGGTAGGTGCATCAAAAACAAAATAACATATGTTATCAAAATAATATTCTAAAAATTCATAATCATTATGAAAATAAAAATAAAAAATACAAACCCCAACATTATCAAATATTCAATATCTTCTAAGGGAACTCTTATAACATATACAAATAGTTGTTCCTACCAAAGAATTCTATATTTTATAATATAAATGATATAAAATAATTAACACCCTCAGTGAGGAAGTGATTTATAATACAACCATTTGGATATTTGTGATAATTTATTTGATCACAATATTTTATTAAAAAATGGTGTATATTTTTCAGAACTATAGTTTTCTATGAAAAAATCATTAAATAGATCAACATATAAAACATATTATTGAATGTATTTTCATTAAAACACATGTTCATTATTGTTTTATAATATATTTCATTTGTTATATAATTAAATACTTCAAAAATTTAATAAATGAGTTTTGGGGGTGGGATTTTCCTCTCATGAGAGTGTGGGAGGATAACATAACACATGATGGAGCACATATGTACCATTTTGATGCAATATGTGTCTGTGGTACATGAATTTATTTCAAATTATAGTAAATTATTACTATTTTTACAAATTTATACTAATAAATAATATATTATTATTATTTTTGATCTTGATTATATGGATATTTAACAGTTTATATTAACTTATAATAATTTATTTTACAATATATTAATATGTAGTATATTATATTTTTTTATTAATTTATAATAAATTTTGATAAATTTATAAAAAATTATAGTAATTTATACTATATTTAAATAAATTAATCTAATTTATTGTGAATTACATAAATTTATATTAATATTAATGTATCAATTAATATATACTATTTTATAATATACTATTCTAATTTCTACTAATATATTAAAAAATTTAATATTTTATACAAAATAATAAAAATATATATTAATTTATACTATCTTTTATGAATTTATACTACTTTTTAGTAAGTTATTGAAATTATTATGAATTTATAATAAATTATATCAATTAATAGTAGTGAATATTATTTTATACTAATTAGCTACGATTTAATAATAATTAATACAAATTTATGTTAATTTTTATGAAATATTATCAATTTAAAGTAACTAATATTAATTTATGATATAGTATATTAATGTATTGATATATATATTAATTTATAAAAATTCATACTAATACACAATAAATTATAAAAATTTATAAAATAATAATAAAATTTTTAATTTATAAATATTATACTAATTTATATGAATCTATGTTAATTTATACTAATCTTTTTAATATATAAAAAAATATTATAATTTATAATATATATAGATATAATCTATTATTTGAATTTATAGCAATACACATTAATTTTTACAACATTTTTAGAAATTTAATCTAATTTATGGTGATTTATATAAATTTATATTAATTTATACTAATTTATAGTATCATGGATATATTTATAGAAAATTATAACAATTTTTATCATTTTCAATTTATTAATAACAATTTATATTAATTTATAAATAATTATATTGATATATATTAATTATTAATAATTTATACTCACTAATAATATTGAATGAAAATTTTAATAATTTTACCAAATAATATTAATATTTTTTAATTTTTTAGTATTTACACATTGTTATGATGTATAATAATTTCTATTATTTTATAGAAATTTTTAATAATTTAAATAAATTAAAAATAATTTATAATAAATTATCTATACATTTAGGGATGTATATTAAATTTTATTAATTTATGTGATGTAATAAAAAATATTTACATCAATTTATAATAAATTATAAAATTGTTTACCAAATATATGTGAATATATAATAAATTTTAATAATTTATATTATATTTTATCAATTTACTCTCATTTATATTGATCTATAATGTTATTGTTAATTTATACTAATGTATATATTTTTATAATAATTTGTTTATGAATTTATATTTTTTTTGAAATTATACCATTTTTATCATTTTATTATAATTGAACATGATTTACCCCAATTTATAATAATTTATATGAAATCTTAATAACTTAAACAAAATAATATCAATTTATTTAAATTCATATTAACATATGAATGTTTATACTAATATACATGAATTAATAATGAATTATATCAATTTATGAAAATTTATATGAATATATAAATAATATTTACTGATTTTTTTAATATTCATATATTTTTACTCCTTTATAATATTTTATTAATTTTTTATTAATTTATTCTAAATGATAATAATACATACTAATTTTTAAGAATTTATAATAATTTCTATGAATTTATAATGATTTTTATTAATTTTTGTAATTTATAATAAATCAAATTAATTTAATATAATTTATACCTAATTATGTCAATGTATATTAATGTAAATTTATTTATTGACATTTATAAATATTTATATAAATTAACAACAATTTATATGGAATTATAATAAATTATATCAACATATAATAATTTTATGAATATATTATTATTATTTTTATTTTTTTCTTAATTTTTATTAATTTATAATATATATATATATTTAAATTTTTAATAATTTATGTTATATTATATCACTTTATTATAGTATATATTAATTTTACTTATTTTCAATGAACAAATAGTAATTTATAAAAAAAAAGTATATGAATCTACACTAAATTATGACAAAAAAATTGAAATTTTATAAAATTTTAGATATTTATATGAAATGTAATGTCAATTTGAAAAATTAAAATAACTAGAAAATTATGAAAAATAAAAAATATATATAAAAAATTAATGATAATTAATGTTTTTAATGTTTCCTTGAAATTGGTATTTTGAAAATGATATTTAGGTTTGTTTTAGAATCTATGGAGTTGGATGTTATATATGAAATTTGAGGACCATTTCATTACAAACGGAAGGATTATGAGTAGATTGTGGGGGGGGGGTCAGTGCATAATTATAGTTTTTCTTTTTTTTTTAATGGGATTTCAGTTCAAAAAATATCCCATTTGGACTAATTTCAATGAGTATTTTTGATGAATAGTTTATCTGTCAGAAAATGTCCTTGTGAAAAATAAATTTTTACATTCCTAGATAAAGTATTTGTGACTGACTAGTAATTCACAAAAATATAAACTGACATTGTATTTGTGATGGATCTTCTCCAAATACCCCTTAAGGTGCTGGGTAATTGCAATGAACTTTCCATTCTGTCACAATATGCTTGTTACGGTCATCGTGCATGAATACAGACCAAATATTTTTCATTGCCTTATTCATCTCTCGTGAAAAAACCAATGCCGAAAAATCATTTCTGATAGATGACCTTGTCGGTGGAAAATATGATTTTCCCCTAGACTATTTGAAACAAATTCTATTTTGCGGAAAATAATAAATCACAACAAATCTATTTTCCAATAATAGTTATTTAGAATCTGAAAACATAAAATAGAAATCATTTTTAGTTTTTCCACTATAGTGAAATTATGTCAAACATATTTTCCCATAATCGTATATTCCCCTTCCGCGCTCATTAAGGTCTCTCACACGAACATACACTCACAAACAAATGGTTGTAACATATTTATAATAACATCAATGTATATAGAAGATACTGGAGTTATTATTTTATAATGGAAGTAACAATGAAATAAGAAATTGAAGAAGAATGGGACTTGAAAGAGGGTGGTGAAAACATTACCTCTTCTCTCGGTTCTTCCTATTGATTTGATCAAAATGTCTCTTATGTTGGCTTGCTGGTCAAACTAAAGCCTCTAGGTTTATCTAAAGGAATTTGATAGAATATTTGGGTAGGGGTTGGCTGATCGAAAAGGATTTGAAGGTATAAATTTGAGAGAAGGGGGAGTGCCCTTTTATAAGAGGCGTTAGAGGCACCTTAGGAAAAGTTAGAAATATTATTTTATAATAAAATAATATTTGATTTATAATGGATAAAATTTGAATGATTTAAATTTAAAGGTGGGGATGGGTCGAAAACCACCCAACTAATAGTTTTTAGACAGGTTTCAGTCACTATATTAACCTAATCATTTAGTTTTAACTCTTATATAATTAGTTTCACATTTACCATGTCTCTTTGTATTTTTATATTATATAGTTAACAAACATTCTATAAACATAAAAAATACTCCCAAGAGGTACAGTAATGATAAAAATATCACTATATAAATAACTTGTCCAATCCTTAGATTTTTAGGAATTGAATATCAATTAATAATATAATATTTTTTAAAAAAACTCTTTTATGTCAAATTTGAAACTATTTGGTATTTGAATTTTGTGAAACTCATAACAGCATGATTACTTTATAAAAACATAATTAAATCAATACTAGCATTTCATATTAACATATAAAATTTTTGGAATTCATAAAAAGTCTCATATTACATTTATTTGGGTATTTATATTATCAATTAATTTAATATTTTATTAATAAGGTAATTACTACATCACCATTGTATCATAAATAAATAAAGTTATGTAATGTCTAAAAATTATAAATAAAATAAAATTATGGAGAAAATCTTTTCATATTTCTAATGAATATTTATAATCGAATTTATTTTATGTATAACCCAATATTAAAAATGTTTTAGTTAATAAACATTTATTTTAACTCTTTTAACTCTTCTATAAAATAATGTATAATAAATGTCTTAATTTTATACAAGTGGACCTAAATGAAAATATTTTATTCCTAAGGTTGTTTTTGTTCGAGATACATTTTTCCAATAGAATTAGGCCATGTGTTAGGGTAATATTAATATCATTTTTACCCATAATTACTCTATTTACTTTTAACCGTGGTAAATAAAAGTAAAAAGCTACTATTAAACAAAATTATTTTCATCATATTGAACCACATTTTAATCCCTTAAATTTACCGTGTTTCTCAGATTTTAGAAACTCCACTCACAAAATCGGTAAAATTATCTTTTATGTGAATTTCCAAATTTTCCTAGGAGGTGGGTAAAAGAGGGTGAAAAGTTCATTTAAATTTGTATATATCTAAAATTATTCTAAACTAACTCCAATGAATTAAATTTAACTTATATAAGTATTATGTATCTATTTTTACCTTTATTAAATTTAAATGTAATAAATAATTATTAAAAAAAATTCATTTTTAAACTATAACTCAGTGTTATTGCACTATTCATCAAAAATTGAATATATTTAGAAAAATACCAAAAACTCACACTAATATAATTTTGATATTCCGAATCCAAAAATGAAGTCCATTTTGAATGATAAAATTTATAAAATTTCAAAATGTGTGTATTAATATTCATAACACCTAGTTTGATTGGTTGTGGTGTGTGTTAGAACTCAAAGTTGTGTACAACACAGGCGACTGTATTATTCAAAGAGAAGCGTACCGTGGATGCTTGTGGTGTTACATTCTCCCCTCCAAATAATTTCATCCTCGAAATTTATTGAACACTACTTCATGAAATGACTCAGGTGGTTGTTCATTATATGTTCCTTGGGTTCCCACGTTGCCTCTTCCATCTTATAGTTTCTACATTGAACATTTACCAGACGATTCATTCGGTTTCTCAACACTTGTTCCCCTGTATCAAGAATCCTGATGGCATCTTCGCAATAATATAGATCGGGTTCTACTTATAATTCTTCACAAGTGAGAACATGCATTGGGTCATGCATGTATTTTCTCAACAGTGATACGCAGAACACATCATGAACTTTGGAGAGACTAGGCGGCATTGAAAATCATTAAGATATAGCCCAAATTCTTTCTAGAGTTTTGAAAGGTCCGATGTACCAGGGACTCAATTTACCCTTCTTACCGAAACGTATTACTCCCTTCATTGGAGATACTTTCAAGAAAACAAGATCTCCTACCTGAAATTCAAAATCCTTCCTTTAGTTATCGGGATAGCTCTTCTGACTACTTTGAGCTGCTTTGATGTGTTTTTGGATTACCTTTACCTTTTCCATAATTTCCTCTAACAGTTCTGGGCTTATAAGTTTTCTTTCACCAACAACATCCCAACATGTTGGTGTGCGACATCTCTTTTTGTATAATGCTTCATATGGTGCCATCGGAATACTCGAATGGAAGATATTGTTATAGGAAAATTCCTCCAGAGGTAAATATTGATCCAACATACCCTGAAACTCAATCGATCAAGATCTCAACAGGTCTTCTAAGATTTGAATAGTCTGTTCTAATTGTCCATATGTTTGTGGGTGGTAGGCAGTGCTCAAACGAAGATCAGTATCCAAGGCCTTCTGCAAACTCTTCCATAATCATGAAGTAAAATAGGGATCACGATCATAAAAATTCAATAGGGGTACTCCATGAAGACTCAAAACTTCATTAATATATATTCTTGATAGACTTTCAAGTGGTAGATCTTATCTTATAGAAAGAAAATGTGTCAACTTGGTAAAACAATCAACAATGACCCATATTGTATTGTTCCTTCTAAGAGTCTTTGGTAGTCCCATGACAGAGTCCATCATGATATTATCTCATTTTCACTCAGGTATGGGAAGAGGTTGAATGACTCCTTCAGGCTGTTGCCTTCCAGCTTTAAGTTATTGACAAACCATACAACTTGACACACAATCAGCAATCTCCCTCTTCATGTGGTCCAACCAAAACTTTACCTTCAAATCCATATACATTTTGGTTCTCCCATAGTGTATAGAGAAATTGGAACTATGAGAATCGTCCAAATCATACCTTTTTATATCAGGTATATCAAGAACACAAAGTCTCTTCCCAAATTTCAAAATTCCATTTTCATACACAAAGTCATTCAATCTCCCATCATTCACATCTTTAGTCATCTTTTCAAATTCTTCATCATCGGCCTGAGAACTCTTTATCCTTTCTAGTAAAGATGGTTTGGCAACAATTTGAAAACATATCGATGTTTCACCTTCGATGGTTATTCCCATGTCGAACTTTACTAGATCCATGAAAATGGGATCCATCTATACTCGCATATTGTTCAAAACTCTATAATCCTTTCTACTCAAGGCATCTCCAACCTTATTTGCCCTCACCGGGTGGTAGTGTATCATGCAATCATAATCCTTTAGTAGTTCAAGACACCTCCTTTGCCTCATGTTGAGTTCCTTCTGTGAGAAAATATGCATCAAACTCTTGTGATCAGTATAAATCTCACATTTCTCACCATTGAGATAATGTCTCCATATATTCAAAGAATATATTACAGCAGCTAACTCAAGATCATTAGTAGGATAGTTTTTCTCATTAATTTTCATTTGTCAAGATGTAGAAGGGCAAAATCATGTCCTTTCTTTGAAGCATCTCTTTAAATAACGAACTCATCATTGCTTGATGGTAGAGTCAATATTGGAGAATTGACTAATTTTTTCTTCAGTTCTTCATAACATTCTTCAAAATCTTTTGTCCAAACAAATTTAACCCCTTTAGGTGTGCGCTCCGTTAATGGGTTAGCAAATCATGAAAAGTTCTAGACAAAATGCCGATAATAACATGCTAATCCAATAAAACTGTGTAGCTCAGTTATACTTGTCGGTTCTGGCCATTCTGGGATTTCCTTGGTCATGGAAGGATCAACAGAGATTCCATCTTTGGAGACAATATGGCCATGAAAAAAAATCTCTTGAATCCAGAATTTACACTTTCTAAACATCCAATATAATTCAAGTCTTCTAAGAGTCTTTAGGATAATGCACAAGTTATTTTCGTGATCTTCATAGCTTTTGAAATATACCAAGATATCATAAATAAATACAAAAAACTAAATCATCGAGATATTCCATGAAAACTCTATTGATTAGATCCATGAATATAGAGGGTGCATTAGACAACCCAAAAGGTATTGATGTAAACTCGTAATGCTTGTACCTGGTTCGAAATGCTGTCTTCAGAATGTCTTCCTTCTTCACACAAAACTAATGGTATCCAGATCGAAGGTCAATCTTTGAAAATTATTGAGATCCATGCAGTTGGTCAAATAAATCATCAATGTGGGGTAGGGGACACTTGTTAATTATTGTTATAGCATTAATCTACCTATAGTCGATGCGTAACCTCATAGTTCCATATTTCTTTTCAACAAAAATGAAAGGGTCTCCCTATGGAGAAACACTAGGGTGAAAAAAGTCCCATATTACTCAAACCCACTAGTTGTTTCTTTAGTTAAACTAATTCCACCGTGGATATTCTATAAGGGGTCATAGATATAGGCCATGAACCAGGAATTAAATCAATGGAAAACTCAATTTCTCGTTCTAGAGGATGTCCATGAAAATATTCAAGAAACACATCAATATATTATATCAGAATATTTACATCCTCTATTTGAACATTCCTTTATTCACCCATAGTTATTTCATTCTTTTCCTCCCCAATAATTGAGTTTAGTTGAGCTACTGGTGGTGGATCATGATGAATCTTAGGTGGTGACGATTCTACTATAATGATAAGGTGTTCCATATCAACATCATAAAAAATCGTAACATTCTTCTTCTTACAAAAAATATTCGCATTGTGGTATGAAAGACAATCCATATCAAGGATTATATCAAATTCAATAATGGGTATGATGATGAGATCAGCTGATAAAGAACATTTATGTTCTCTAATGGGGACTGATCCACAGATCATTATAGCAATGATACTTCCCTTAGGAGTTTTAACTGACATATCTCTTGTTAAATCAAATTGAAATTATCTAATTTTCATATCAAACTGGGATGATATGAAACAATGTGATGATCCATAGTCAAACAAAGCATTGGGTAAACTTGAAGAAACCATTAAATTACATGCCACCACGTCTTTCGGAGCTTCTACCTCATCAGTAGTGATAGAATAAGCCTGGCCTTGATCCCTTGGCCTTTTCTGAGTTAAGTTTCTCTGTCTCTTAGGACATTCATTTTCATAATGTCCCATCTCCCTAAAATTGTTACATTGGACATCAGTAGCTTCCATCATCCCCTTGCAATCACGAGCATGGTGTCCATTTTTACCACACTGGTAACAGACTCTCATTCCTTTTAAGCAAGTACCAGCGTGTTTCATCCCACATTTAGTACATGATGGATATTCAACTTTTCTCCTTCATCCCCTTAATTCCATTTTTAGATTGATCAGAAGATCTCTTCTTCTCTTGCTTTACTTTAAATTCATAATAATTAGAGATTTTTTTTTCTGTCTTGATAGCACATGAGACAATATCATCGTACGAAGAGAAGGATTTTGAGACTAATGATCGATGAAGAAATGGTTTTAACCCAAAAAAGAAATGATCAATCTTACTTCATGGGTTACGTATATAATCTCCAGCATACCTTTCTAACCTTTTAAAGTTAGCATCATAATTTGCGACATTCTCATCCTCCTTTTGTCTCAGACTCAGAAATTGCCTTTCCATATCTACTCGATGGACACAAGGAAAGTATTTTTCGAAGAAAACCTCTTTGAACTTCTTCCACTCCATATTTTATACCTCATAATCTTCCTTTTTGTTTTGAATAAATGACCAATACTGATCAACATCTCCAGTGAGGCGGTAAACTACCATGATAACGTTTTCCCTTTTCACTACATCCCATGGCATGAAATATTTTATCCAATAATTTATCCATTGCTCGGCTACTAAAGGATTTGTACTACCATTGAATTTTGGTGGTCTTTTCCTCATGAAGCGGTCTAACATTGATCCTCCACGCTGCGGATCGGGGTGCTCCATACGGGTAACGTTATTGTTCATATCCTGAGTGATTTTTCCCATCATGGTGATTAGCTGATCAGCACTAATTGCATCAGCAGCGCCACAATAATTATCTTGAGTAGGAGAGAAATCCCTACATGGAGTATGTACATTGATACAGTTTCCATTTCTTCTACTAAGAACCATTTCTAAACAATGGCATAAACTAGACCAGTTTATGAGTCAAAATACATTATTCCATACTTGTAAAACACTTAACATATATTGAACTCTATGTGGATATAATCCATATTCATAAATAAATGTATTCATTGAGGAAGTATATACTAATAATCCCTTCATAATGGTTTGTAAGGAAAATGAGAATTATCCTACGCATATCCCGCAGGAGTGTCATAACCAAGAGTGCAGCAAGGCCCATTGTCATGCACCAATTCCCATTCGAGTCTATCTCAATGCTGTGTTTTCAGGTTTTACCCCTACGTACATCGGTGCCAGAGCCGCCTCTACCTGCTCGTATCCAGACATGGATGTATTTCTCAGAAAACTCAAAAAATCATTAAAATACCAAAATTCTAGGAAGTTCTTCTATATTAATCCTCAAAGGCCATATTAGTTCTATGTGATCTAATCAGAGTTTATCTAAATCTAACTCACAAGGTTTCTACTAAACATCTCTCTGATACCAACTGTAACGCCGTGAACCTAGTTACCCAGAGTTGGTGCATTATTACATAACATTGGAATGATAACAAAATATCAAGTCTCGAATAACCGATTAGTTTAGTAGCATTGGAATCACTATATACATTCATAAAGCTTACATTACATAATAATGTGAAAAATAAACAACATCTTTTATCTACACTCATATCCCCTTATACTATCCCTACAGGTCATTCATAAAATACTTCTTCACATCGTGGGAAAAATAAAACATTTAAAGTGGTGAGCTCAGATGCCCAGTATAGATAACAATATAGAAGAAACATTCATAAATAAGCATAAACATTTAAGTCAATTCATAACTAAAAAAAGCCTTTTAAACTTAAACATCATCATAATATCGAAGAAATAAAATAAAATAATTCCATTTACTTATTCACATGGATATTCTACTAATTTAATAATCACGTGAAATATCAATAACCACTTTCATAATGATGGAATGTATAGTGCTAGACTATCATTACCACATAGTCAAGGCCTTTTGTTAAGACTGCAAATAATATTTTGTCAAGTCCTTGTTTCTAAGACACTAGTTTTTCTCATGAGACCTACCTATGCATCGAGGAGCTATAACGAGCACCACTCGTCACATATTAAGTCCAATTCATTCCTCATATGAACATTTTTAAGCATAACATAAACATTCGTATTAAAACTAGCATATGAAATGTCAATACATTCTCCATAAAATATGAATGGTATACAAATAACACATCAAAATTCAATTATATCACAAAACATTCAATACAATATGGATGTTTTGTATCATAATAAATAAACATCAAATAAGCTTAAAATCCATCAATGGATGTTGACATAGATGAAATCAAAAATATTTGAGGGAAATATATCGTTTTTTAAATCATTTAAAAGTCAATAATTATAAAATAAAACATTTACCTTGAAAATATTCTTATAAGATTTTAATGGAAGATTCGGAAATTTTATAACGGTGGAAAATATCCACACCCACCGTATAAGTTAAAAAAAGACATTCTTACCTTAATTCTATCGAAATGGTTAAAAAGGATCTTGTTTGGAAAACGACAGAAATATTCTTTATAAACATCATATAAAATGTCAAAAAGAGTATAAATGGCTTTAAACCATAGTTTTTAAAATAATAAGAATTATTTGAAATACATTTTTATGAAACATAGATGTGGATGATAAAGAGGTCCCAGTAGATAATTACATATAAACAACCTCAGATAATGAAGAGATTGTGATATAAACCCTTACCTTGTACTTTTCCTTGGATGAGGGTAGGTTAACCTCCTCTATAATGGTGAAATTTTTTTTAGTAGATTATAAAAGAATTATATACATTAATATGATATCATATATGATCTTTTAACATTTCTTTGTTAATAATACCTTAGTATTATCATCATTTCGGCTGTTAACTTACTCATTCTTTTTTATATGTTTTGTTACATAAGTCATGTTTTTTATGTATAGGTTGTATCATATTAATATCTAGAATGATATCAATTTCTTAAAAATTATTATTAACCATCAAATGAAAATTATTCTTTAATGGATAGGATGGGGAATGAATCTCATCGCCTTCATGGAGACGATAATCCGTACGTACGCACAAGCGACACTATCATTTTTTAGATATTAAAATAATATATAATTGGATGGTATATCAGGTATAAAGAATAATTATCATATTATATTTATTATTTACTTCAATTACACATCATTATCATATCCATACAAATAATAATGTTTTGAATAAAAATTACCCCATGACGTGGAGACATTGAGCCGTACGTACGCACGTATGGTGACATGTCATTCAAAGGGTGGATAGAATAACAAATATGAATGTACCATATTTATAATAACATCATAATATATATATATAATATACTGGAGTTATTATTTTATAATGGAAATAACAATCAATGAAGAAGTTCAAGAAGATAGGAACTTGAAATAGGGTGGGGAAAATATTACCTTTTCTTCGGATTCTTTCATTTGATTTGATAAAAAGGGATCCTTACGTTGGATTTCGGATCAATATAAGGACACTAGGTTGAAGTTATGTAAGTTTATAGAATATTTGGGAAGAGTTTGGACGAGGAAAAGGGCTTTGAAGGAATGAATTTGAGAGAAGGTGGAGTGGCCTTTTATAAGAGGGATGAAGGGCACCTTAGGAAAAGCTAGAAATATTATTTTAAAATAAATTCGTATTCTGTTTTAATGGATACAATGTTGATTATTTAAAGTGTAATGTGGTTATGGGTCAAAAAACATCCATCCATTAGGTTTTAGACAGTTTTGGGTCACTATAAAAACCTTATCTTTTAGTTTTAATTCTTAGTTAATTAATTTCCCAATTACCATGTCTCTTTATATTATTTTATTATATTGTTAATAAACGTAATATAATTTCAAAGAGTCCCCCAAGTGGTCTATTAATGATATACCTATCATTATATAAGTCTCTTGCTTGAACCACATATTTTTAGGAATTTAATATCAATTAATAATATAATATTTGTTTTAAAAACACTTTTATGTCAATTTTGACACTATTTGATATTTGATTTTTATGAAAATTATACCAGCATGATTACTTAAAAAAACACAATTAAATCAATACTACCATTTCATATAAACCTATAAAATTAGTGTAATTCATAAAAAGTCTCAAATTTCAATTATTTTTGTATTAATATTATCTATTATTTGAATATTTCATTAATTAGATAATTACTGCATCACCATTGTGTCATAAATAAATTAACTTATTTAATGTATAAAAATTATAAATAAAATAATATTATGTAATTAATATTTTTAGCTTTCTAATGAATTTTTATAATCTAATTTATTTTATGTATAACCCTATATTAATAAAATTTAGTTAATAAACTGTGATTTTAACTCTTTTAACTCTTCATTGAATTAAATAATAATAAATGTCCTAATATAATATTAGTGGACCTAAATGATAATATTTTATTACTAAGGTTTCTTTTGGTCTAGATACACTTGTCCAATTGAATTAGAACATGTGTTAGTGTAATATTAATATCATTTTTACCCTTAATTACCCTATTTACTTTTAACCTTGGTAAATAAAAGTAAAACGTTACAATTCACCAAAAGTTATTTTTATCTTATGAAACAAAATTTTAATCCTTTATATTAACCATGTTTCTCAGATTTTTGAAATTCCACTCACAGAAGTGGTAAAATTATGTTTTATGTGAATTTCCGAATTTTCCAAGGAGGTGGGTAAAAGACGGTGAAAAGTTCAATAACATTTTTATATAGGTAACATTATTCTAAACTAACTCCAATTAATTACATTGAACATATATAGGTATTATGTTTCTTTTTTGACCTTAAATAAATTTAAATGAAATAAATAATTATTTAAATAAAAATTCAGTTTTAAACTATAACTCAGTGTTTTCAGTATTCATAACAAATTGAATCTTTTTAGAAAAATACCAAAAATTATCCCTAAGCTAATTTCGATATTCTGAATCCAAAAATGAAGTATATTTTGAATGATAAAATTTATAAAATTTTAAAAATTGGGTATTACTATTCATAACGGCTAGTTTGATTAGTTGTGGAGTGTGTTAGAACTAGAAGTTTCGTAAAACACACACTACTGTATTATTCAAAGATAATCATACCATGGATGTTTGGGGTGTGACAATCCCAAATATACACCAACCTACACCAAAACTCACATAACTTTTCTCATAAGGAACGCCCAATCGTAATGGTCCATGTTCCGCAGATGGCACAACAATTGGATGCATGGTCGATTAGTTACACAAATTTTAGTGAAATGGGGGATGGTTGGGTCTGGGGTTGGCCCAACTGGGGCCTAACATGACTTGGTCTGACCCCACCCACTGGACTACATGTTAGGCCTACATTTGGACCAAAATTTTGGGAGGGACATGAACCACATATAGTACCATGACCCGTTGGGGCAGGCCTGCTTCGCCGACCCAGACATGGCTTGGTCGTGTCTAGTTCGTCACCCGGTGGTGCTAGCGGGCACAACCTTCCATTTTAACCGCCCTACAATGGAGAAAATTCTTAGTGAGTCAGATGTGGATCTTCCCTGTCTTTTTCATCCAACACGGCTAGCGAGTCCTCTAGCGTACCTTCGATAGACTGCATTCTGCCAACTCACCTAAGCAGCCCAAACGCGGGACGACCCTCCACACGGTGCTGGTCGGCGCCACACTTCCACGCAATGTAGCTAGTCATCCATGGATCTCTACCACCATGGCTCACAAATGTGCATGTCTTCATTTCATTCATTGGTCCACCAGAGTCACTCTAGTGGTTTGTTTCTCAAACCGCCTATGACTACGGGACTATAGGGCTTCCACCTTCACTGCAACGACCTCAAACACTCCTTACCAAAATTTCAAGAATTTGTCCATGAACATCACACATGGTGGAGTTGCTAGGGAATTATTAATGTTGGTCTGCGGCCTCAGTATTAGATGATTGAAACAGGGGAGTTTCGAGATCATAGTTTTTAAATCTGTCAACAATCACTGTTCCGATCAACTTGGAAATCACAACCCCGCAGGAACACCCAATCAGCGGATCAATATTTTTGTGGGTTGAACTACGTTTGTTGTATTAGAATCAATAATGGGGAATTAATGCACACATTAAATCCCTAAATTGATTCACATATATCATAGGTGATTATTGATGATCCAAGTCATCACCAACTCATGATCCATTGTCGTTATTCACCGTCCATCCATTCCTGGATTTGATCTCATTCTCCATGAGATTTATTGCCATGCAATAATCCGCAAAAATTCATAATTTTAAAGGTTTATATGGAATTATTTGTTATTTTTTGGAAAAGAATTCCACCTATGTATCATCATAGAATCCCCATGGTTTAATTCTCCACTCTCCAGCGCATTAGTTTAATAAAAAGTATCATGTTCCATCATTTCTATTACACTGCAATGTTTCATTGTTAAACTATTTCATTTATGAAATAGTGTAGTGGTTATACTTGCACAATGGGGAAATAAGTTTCATCATTTAATGTGACTAATTTTTTCCATGTCGCTATTCCACAGCGCAACCATCCACCAGTCAATGGTGTGAATGAAAAAAATAGCATGTCTTTGTTATTTTATTATTTCCCAAAACTCAAAGAAATGAGTTCTCCATCCGACCATTTATGGTTTAAGTTAATAACATTCTAGGTGATTCTTGACATTCTAAGTTCAACAGTGTAACATATACCAACGGTTTGTGAATCTGTTTGTATATCTCTTACTTTAACACATATACAAATGGTTTACACACAACTGTTGGTATAAGGCTATACCCACAACTTACTTGGCCATGGTTTGGGAAACCAATGGTATATAATATACCAATGGTTTCTTAGCCTTTACCAATGGTTTTGAATCATTGGTAAAGTGTAAAATTTCAGTAGTGTGTCAAAAGGAATACGTGCTCCCTAACTATTATAAAACTATCAAGAGCCTGTCCAGAGGATATTTGAGCATGTCGAGCCATGAAGTCAACATCCAGTAGTTCTGCCTCCCTAACTCCTAAAAGGGGTGTGGGAGTGACAGTTATATATAAGATGTAAGCTACTCCATCAACATCCATGAAGGATATCTTCATCATTGCAAGATACTTTGTCACCTCACTCAGCATCAAGAAACTAGGCCACATGTTCAGTGTAACAACCAACGAATTCCCCTTAACATGAGAATAGACTATCTCGAATTCATTGTCATGGAGTAACACTAGAAATCACCATAGTATCAAATTTTGGTCCTTCAATGAGAAGATAAACCTGAAACTATTTTGGTTAAAGTATAGGATAAAATGTTCACCCATCAAGTACTGCAACCACATATTCATGGAATATCCCACTACTACTAATACATAGTCATGGTTCACAAATTTCAAATCATGTGGCCTCAAATATCATGAGACGTATGTGATCATTTTTTGCTCCTACACCCGAACACAACCATGTCTGGTCCCTAATGTATCATAGAAAACTACATACCAAACACCCACTTATGATAGTCTCAAGATGGGGGAACTTTTCAGTCTCCACCTCACCTTCCAGAATCTCTGAAGGAACCTCTCCATCCATACAAAAAAATTTCACTTACTTTTTAATGATATTAATTTTAATTTTTCTATAGAAAATTCAGGTACGAACCTTTGGTAGTACCCTTCAAACCATAGGAAACTGCACACCTCGTTTATGCTCCACAGTGGTTCCCAAGAAAGAACTGCCTCTATCTTCAGTGGATCCACCGAAACACCAACCTCAAAGATGAAATGTCCTAGAAAGTACAAATCCTAAATCTAGAAGTAGAACATTGAGGTCATACCATAATTCTATTGATCTTAATGTGCATCCAATAATATCTAGTGTTCTGTATTGTGCTCCTCCTCTAACACCAATAACAGCAAGATGTCATCAATGAAGACCACCACAAAACAATCTAGGTAAAGCTGGGAGATCCAGTTCATGAGTCCCATAAAAACCACTGGGGAATTTTTCACTCTAAAATAATCACGAAAAACTCATAGTGGTTGTACTGGAATATAAATGTTGTTTTCAGTATGTCCTCATCTTATAGTTCAAGCTGATGATCACCTTATCTGAGGATGAAGTTTGAGAACCACCTCACTTCCTTCATCTGATGGAAGAGGTAATCAATCCTTGGTAGTGGATACTTGTTCTTCACTATAACTTGGATGAGGCATTAGAATCCCCCAAATTATCTCAAGATTTTTTCTTCCTTTTGTTAAATCAATATCGGGGCTACCCAAGGAAAAATAATTTGTCTTACCAAACACGTCCTATGTAAGTCCTCGAACTGTAATCTCAAATCCCGGTGCTCCGGAGGATCCATTTGATATGATAGTGTAGATATTATTGTCATACCTAGTTACAAGTCAATGTAGAATTCTCCCTCTCTGTGAGGAGGTATTCTTGGGGCATTTTTGGGAAATACGTCCATATACTCATCCTCCACTAAAGGAAACTCAGACTCCTCCCATCCCCCACGCTGAGGGTGAGGCTGACCAACTGGTCAGTCATCAGATGGACCTTCCTCCGATAAAGAACATCCAATACTAAATGGTTCTCCTCTCACTAGTGAAGGGAAAAATGGTACCATCCCTATAGACACACCTCACATTCCACCTAAAATAGTTTATTTGAGGATGGACAGTAGATAACCAGTCCATACACAAGATGATGTCATAAGGCCTCGATGATGCTTTTAGGAGATCCCAACAAAATCTATTGCTCCTAGAGTATTCTCACTCTATTGGAAAATATGTGTAATCATAGAATACCCTATTATATGTGTCTCTAATCATACGGATCGAGTCGATGTTTCCACCAGAATCATAGAGCCTCGAACGAGGTTCGTGGAAAGGAATGAGTGACTGGAACATGTTTCTATATGAACTAAAATTATGGTGGAGAAGACACATATCATACCTAAAATCATATCTGGAGTTTCGTGGTTATAGTCCTCCACAGCCTGAAGCTATGCTGAACCCTTTCTGTCGACCCCCTATGACATTGCTGGACCACCTGGGGGTGGTGGAGGTGGTACCATGAACCTTCATCCACCGCGTAATGTTCGGCTTGCTCCCATGCCACATTTTCTACCCTGTAGGACCTCCTTAATCAATCACATAAATCTTCCTTGGTGGTCTCCCGACCATATGCTGATCATCTATGTGGTGGGTCAGGAAGTCACGTGCCATGTGTCTCTGACCGCCATAATAGTTACAAACTCTAGCCCTCTGCTGACATCCTCTACCTCGAGAGCTCCGCACCTCCGAACCTGCATCCTGTGGTCATCCTCTGGATAATTTTTCCTTTTTGGTCCTCTATGTCATATATCTACTACTTAATACCGATGACTCTCCCACCTATAGTCTTGTGGCGGCTCTCACCGTTATTTCCTTCTTCACTATGAAGATCTCAACCATTGGAATTCTCTCTATCACTGCAGCATGTGTCGGGATGCTGAGCGAAATAATCGATGCCATAATCTCCCTCCATTGTCCCTGTGCAATTGTTTGGGCCCTAAAAAATGGTCTCATACCATGTTTATGGTGTAGCTGGAGAGGTTAGTAAACCACACTGAGTACTTTTCCATAGTCATGCTACACTATGTTAGTTGAAGTTTCTTCTGAATATGAATTGAGCATAGCCTCCCCCGTATGAACTCCACCCCAAAGTGGATCTCAATTTCCAACTGAGGATGGGTCGCCTTCTTGTGTGTTTGGAGAGTCACACTCCACCATCTCCCCACCATGCCCTGAAAATGGCAAGCGGTTAGGACAACCATCTAGTCTGTAGGTGTCTCTACAAAGTGAAAACACCATATAATTGCCTCCAACCAATCCTCATCTTTCTATGGATCTTTATCACCGAGAAACCTCAATGTCTTATGCCTCATGAACTCGTGTAGTGTGATCAGTCGGCATGCAATGTTCTTTGGTGTGGTCGGTAGCAACTACTTCTCTAATGGTTGTGGTGATGTTGTTACACCAAAAAAATGATATGTCATTGTAAGAGGATTATACATAGACACATCATCTATCTATGGGACATCATCAGGATCCCTCACTAGAATCCTTGAAATCAGTCTTCTTGGAGTAATCCTATTGGGAAACAAATGTTCCATTTTTAAAAGCTTATGCTGGGTGAGCTGACTCAAAAGACATAAAGAGAAAAACATTTCCAAAACAAATGGCACTATTTTTTACATGTACTAGGATGGAAAAACAATTCATGGTATAGGGGTGTGGATACATTGGCCTCCACACCAACACTGGACACCCTAGACTAAAATCATATCTCAAGACACTTAACACTATTTCCCCAATCTAAAATATAGACTCTTACTTGTTTTAGTTGAATCAACCGCCCCTCTATCAACACTTTTTCATGACCCATCCCTTGGGGTTAGTGATGGGTGTACCCTAATCCTACCTTCAATAATTTATTTTATTTAACTCTATTTAATTCATAACTAATAAATTAAAATACATATTTTCTAAAGTTATTTAATCATATTCATAACCATTAATTTAGGGGATCAATTTTATCTTATAATATTAAATAACATTATTATTAATAATATATTATTTTTATTCCTAATACTCAATCTTCCGGGTTGCACAAGAAATCAATTATTTTTAGTCTTTCATGTAATGTATGCTAATCTCATTGTTCAACATAGATAATTCAAAACATTATGTTTCATATAACATAATATTAAAATTGTCTTTATTGTATAGTAATATAGGAATAATAATTAAATTTATTCCAATAGAAAAATATTATAATGGCTTGTGGTGTTACAGATGAAGACCTCACCCTTCATAAATTAGTACCTTAATATACTCTGATGATGAAATACTGATCAATTCCAAGAATAGTGAATAAGACTCTTGATCTTTAAGATCTACGGTTCTTATTAAATAATTATACCAAATATTAACATCTGGACTATCCTAGTGTATTCTCTTTGATTCATATGAAAATGGAATTAGAATTACTGTTTCATCGATCTCATTTTATAGCCACCATTGAATGATGGGGTCCAAGGGGTTTGTCCAAGGGATTAAATAACTAAACAAGTAATTTTTTTGACATTGATTAATGCAACTATATAAGGCCTACCTTAACACTTTAATATTTTTAATATCCACCACCAATGTGGTCTATGGTGCATCTACAAAATGATACTAGATGATTTCTCACATGGACTAGTTTTTGGCATCAATGGATATACATTAGGCCTTCATAAGCACTATATATTCGGACACATGTCACTTGCTATATGGTGCTTCCTTTTAGAACATACATAATGAGATTCCGTTTAGTCTAGTTTTAATCTGACTATAAGTTCAATACCTTCCAATAATTATTACATAATATGAATAGATAAGACATAAATTGATACATGTAGATATAATTTTGAAAAAAAAATATAGTGATTGGGATCATTAAAAGAATTACATTATGAGGTACAATAATCACCAAATTTTACAGATCATAAATACATAATCTAAATATCATGATATGTAATAAGAAAAGATAAAGGAGGAAGCAGTTACCAAACATTCATAATGCCTCATCTCCACCTTTATGGAACATAGAAATAGAGTTCCCCACTTAATGAAAATCTATTTTAGAACAATAATTCTTTTATCTTTTACATATAATAAAAACATTCCCCTATATGATATTATGAAAAAAGAACATACAATATATGGGTGTTATGGAAATAAGATATGAAAAATAAGTCAAATAATATATTAAAAAAACATTTTTATAACATTATTAAAAATTATTGTCTCACCCTAATGAAAATAATGTTACATTAAAGTGAGAGGATATAATATATATATAGATAATTAAGAGATCATAATGGAAAAAGAATAAAAAATAATAATTTTATGAAAATACATTGAGTACGGACCATGATAAGTCACTGATAACATTATTAGGTAATATAGATGATAAAATAAAAAATAAAAGATCATTCAAACAACCACTTATGAAAAATAAGTAGAAAAAATAACAATAATTAAAGAAACAATGAATTTAAATGAAATTTATAAAAAACATATATGATAAATTAATCTTAATTAAAAATCAAATTTATGATATAAGGATCCACCTAAAATAATAGCATCCTTGACATAATGTAATAATAGATAAAATGTTATGTTTAAAAAATTAAAAAAATGAAATAAAAAAAAGAAGGAAAAAATTGGATAAAAATGAATAATGGAATAAAGACATTTCTCTTCTTTGGATAGATCATAGTGATGACATATATGTGGGATTTTGAAATATTATCCAAGGATGTTGAATAAAATTTATGATGTAATTATTTACTATAAGGTTTAGAATTCAATAAAATAGTAGAATTATTTCAAAATTTTGGGTAAAATCACATTCTATTAAGGGACTATACCAACCGATAAATCAATGTTGTCATGGAAAAAATCCTGACAATAAATCATCTAAACGAGACTCTAGTACCCTTTAGGTTCTTTCCTTAATAGAAAAAGATCATTTGGGTGAAGAAACTAAGATAAGTCCGAAATAATTGGAAAAAATGACCTAGGGTCCCAAAATTGGATAGATCTTCAAGAATATTGAAAGAATTTTTATTCCAATTTTTCCTTCCATATCATTCATTTTTTAATCGTATTAATAAATTAAAATTAACATATTTATTCAAATAATTGAAAACATTATTTTCCGAAATGACATTAAAAATTGTATTTGTTTAAGAAGTGGTTTTATTATTTCTAAAGTCAAAACCATGATTTTTCCTTTTAATAAATTGAAAAAAAAATATCATATTAAGATATTTTTCAAAATTTGGGAATTCAGAAATAGATATATTTGAGATACATGTTTTTAAAAATGAAAATTTCAACATTAGGTGGATTTTTTATTTTAAAAAACAACTCATTGTTTTATATTAAATGAAATTCTATTTCATTTAAAAAAATTAGGTTTCTTATTCAGATTTTTGAAATCATTAATAATATTTAATAAACCATTTCCGAATTCATCATAAGAATTTTCATGATCCCCAGGCGATGTGGATATTAAATAAAAATAATTGAATGATAGAGAATGGGATGATGTGGATGAAGATGATTTAGATGAATAATGAGACAAGTGATTACTATACACTTTATCATCTTTTATTTGTTTCATGAGGAGTTTAATACATGATTCTCTTATGGTGGAATAGTCCATGGAATTATCACTAGCACTCTAAGTAGTCACTTATATATATTTCTCACCTGTCATCTTATTTTCCATCATCTTTTTTTAGATCTATCATTTCTGTTTTATACTCCTCTATTTTTTTGTGTTTATAACAAGTCACAATCGGTGATTTTATTTAATTTATATTAATGTAATTCTATGGAGGTTTTTTTTCATTACATGTTTTTTCACGTCTTTTAAAAAACATCATGTTCACCATAACCATCAGTGTCAGTTTTGGAAGAATTATTATTTTTGATTAACATAAAATAAAACATTGTTATGTGATTCATTCTCTTACATTGAATCATTACCTACTTATAATTTCATTATTATATCTTATGTCATTAAATATCTACTGAGATCCACATCCAGTAGATTTTTTATAATTAAATCTTCTCTGATCTTTGTCACTTTGGTACCCCAAGAACTAGGTAAACCCTATTGAATTTTCATAAAAACGATTTTGCGGACAAGTCATCATTGATATATTTTTTATCCTTATAAAGGTATCTAAAATGTGAAAACATGATAGTAATAGATTATTCATCTTTATTGAATAAACCTTTTAAAACATGATGATACCTGAATAATCTAGTGTCATTTAAATTATTGGTACATTCATTTTAAATTTCCTGAAACTTCCAAATTTCATATGCATTCTTCTGCTTGATATTATATTTCAATTATTTTTACCAAAACCAAAAGTAGACGTCAATATCATTTTAGTATAATTCAAAATATCATTATCTTGATGTGTCTATTTATATTAAAATTTATATATATGTTTATAACCATGCATAACCATTTCCATAAAAGATATCCAATGATTACAATAAAAATTGACATGTGAGTTTTCAATATGAATACATTGAACCATATATGAAAGGAGATTTTGTATAAGAGTTTTATACCATATTAAACTTAATCATTGAAAATCACTAAATATTTGAATAACAATTTATTTTAATTAGATTCTGAAAAATTGATTTTGAAAAATAATCAAAGACATCATTGGGAAGAAATTGTTGGGTCATAGAAACAGAAACATGGGAGGGAGATGAATTTAACTTTTAGTAAATTTAATTTTATCAATAAATCTATTCAAAAAAAGATACGATGATTTAATAAAATTATGAAATGATATCAAAGTAAAGAATTAAGGATTACTGAATAAGGAAATTAAGAAAAATCCTTTTGGAATAGAAAAATTTGAAAGCAATTGGTCAATGGAAATTTGGTAAAGATGTTTAGAAGTTATACCAGAAGGCATATGTATGTATCCTCCCCAGGGGATATCCAATGATTGTTAAATAAAAAAACACCTTGTGTTGAATGGGAAGTATGAATCCAAAAATAACTAGTTGTAATGAAAACTAAGAACCTAAAATACCCTTTATTTTAATGGAATATCAAGGATATAAATCCATTAATATGAATGGATAAAAAAGTTACATTGAAATAGGGGGATTATAAAAAGATGATTTTGAACTTTAAAATTCACGAACTTCACTCTGTCATGAATAATTAGAACAATATAGAAATAGGGGGATAGGTAAATAGGATGTGAGTGTTAATGGGTTATATAAATAATCTATATAGGATGAATGATAATGAGGTATACAATTATAGAAAAAAATTTCCATATAAAGTAATTGAATAAAACACTCTTTTTTATTTAGTGCCTCAATCTCGTCTACTGATGGAATCCAAATCTACCATTGAATAGAGAATAGGTGTTTATATATTTATAGTATTGAGATATTTTGAGATTATTGGATCTAAATAGAGCCTTGAGAGTGATATGGAATTTGATCATTAGCTAAATGGAAAATGGAATGATAAATGATGATAACATGATATCCTTTTATATCCTTCATAAGGTGATCAGTTCCACAAGGTCGAGAAAATGTATTAAAGATCCGAAAATGACACTTTCTGAATAAAATTAATTCATCCAAAAAACATCTCCATCAAAACCAATAGATACCCAGTAGCCACTGTTGGGTATCTCGTGGTATTACTAGAAGCACATACTTACAATCCATTCCCATTGTCTAAATGGTGGTCATTTTGGAGCACTTAATATTCTATCACATTACACTAGCTGGCCAGTTCTAGCTACTATAACATGCTTTGTTATAATCTAATTTATCATAGTTTGAAGAAAACATTAGGTTGAGTGATTCATTTCCATTATAACATAATCGAATCACATGAAAAACACTTAAAAACAATTAATCAGTTTGGAAACAAATTAGAGTGTTTCTTATCATTAAAATATTTACACTATTATGTATAAAAATTGAACATCATTGCCATAGTTAAAAATTTGGAAGTAAATTGATTAATAAAATAAACAACATAACATCGATATAAATATATATTAGGTACTAAAAAACTAAATCTTGTCCAATGAAATACCATAATGATGCTAAATACTAGATAGTAAGGGCATTACAAAAGAAACAAGTGAATTAGAGTTTTCCCAAATGTAAACTAGAGAAAAATATTTAAGGATATTATGACACATATAAGTTATGAACCTTGTCCCATATCCTATATACCAACTTCTAAAAAGAAATTAAATATGTCATCAACCAGTTTTAATCCCTTAAACATGGGACTCGTGTCCAACAACTATATTCTTAGGTACCCAGATTTCATTGTATCCATAGTGAGGTGTGATTATAACCTAGTAGTCCACCACTAATGGCGTATAATGAGAATCCATTCTATGATAGCAAAGCATAATGTTGTTATATAATAAAAAATAAATAGTAAAAATAATAAGTTTCCAAAATAAATAAAACCCAGTTTATCCTTGGGATTCACAAATATAACCCAGGACAACATTTCCTTCTCTGGATGACACTGAAAAATCTCATCATGGTGGTTGAATCTTATGTCATCATATTAATGAGGAACATTTTTCATTAAACCATAATCTAGTGGTGTAAGAGGAATCCCCATGAAAAAATAGTTATTTTTACCTAGTGATACCCAAGATAGATTATATGTCTGGTGTGAACTAATGGTACAGACCATGACATTCAAATGTACATATTAGTTGAAATCCTAACTCTATCCCAAGTCATTCCATACCACTAAAAAACATTATCAATCTAGGGATATCATCCAATTTCATTTAATTAGGGACTGTATAAATAATATATTACATTAATATTTTTAATTCTCTATGTGTATACATTACTCAAAATATTGGAGGATCTGGCCCATGGTATTGAATGTAATGAATCTAGGAATAGAACACATGATTAAATGAGGAATTACAAAATAATGGACTTAATTTAATTGAATAAATAATTCACTCATGACATTCATATGTGTTTTTACACCCTAATATTCTACATAATGCTTTGTCTTATATAATTCAACAGTTTGTGATATACACTACATCGAGTTCGGGCACACTACAACATATCGAACTAATCATTTAAAAAGTGGTTATAAATAGTATTAACAGACTTTTTAAATATTATAAATTTTATTTTTCAAAATAGTCTTCATTGTTTAATTAATAATGATTGAATTATCTTTGTAATAATTGTTTGTACTTTTCTGAAAAATTATAATTTTTGATGAATAGTGAAAAACACTACATTGTGGATAAAAACTGCCTTTTTCATTTAAATAATTATTTTATGTTACATTTATTTTAAAGAAATAATATTTACATAATTCCTATATTATTCCAATTTAATTCATTAAAATAATTTTTTTAATTGAATTAGATATAAAATGGCATTGAACATTTTTAAATACCTTTTAACTACCTTCTAGCCATATTACAATATATTTATTAAATGTATTTCCACCCCTTCCATGAATATAATTTTGAAATATGACATTACTAATTGTTATAAAAATGAAAAATGTATTTTAATAGGATCAATATAATTTTTTATACATAGTATCTTTTGAATTTTATTTACCACTATTAATGGTAAATATGGCAATTAAAGGTAAAAATAATATTATATTAATATAAAATACCCTAACACCCCTCCTAACGTAATAGAGTGAGTAATGGAAGACCAATAAACCTATTGAGACACATATTTGGACTTTTTATGCCACATGGGTGTGAGTAATACATTTATAACAATTAATTTTAAGTAACGGTAAAAATACCATAAACATGACTCTTGTTACTAAAAAAATTTTAATATGGGGTTATATAAGTAGAATGTTATTCTATAAAAATTAATTATAAATTTAAAATTATTTAATGAATCATTAAATTTTATTCATAATTTTTAGACATTAAATAATTAAGTTTATTTATGAGACAATAACGATGTAATGATTACCTTATTTCTGAAATATTCAAATTAATGATACTATAAATATTATAATAAATGTTCATTGAATATTTGAAGTCATATAAATGTTATTGGATGACTATGACATGTTATAAATGTGTTAATGGATCTTTTTCAAAGGAACCATGTAGTTTTGACATAAAAAAATCATGTATTAAATAGTGTCAAAATTTACCAAAATGAGATTTAAAAAAATACTATTTTATTAAATGATATAAAAATCATAAAAATATAATTTTAAGAAAAATAAAAAATATAGTGATAAAAATTTCATACATTATACACATAGGTTCTATTAGAATTTTATTGTTACTATAATAACAATATAGTGTAAATATAAATGAAGACATCATTAGAGCTAAACTATTTAACTATGGGGTAAATCTAAAAGTTAAGGTTAAATTTGTGACCTAAACATGACTAAAAACTATTGGTTGAGAGTATTTAGAACAGTAATCATGTTACAAAAGAATTAAATCTCTTTTTATCTATTATTAACTTAAAATAAATTTATAATAAATTAACATTTTAATGTATCGTGAAAGTGACAATCAACCCTCTTATAAATTGACACATCTCCTTCTCATTAATTTCCACCTCCAAAACAATTTGGCTCGTCCAAAAATGAAACATTGACTATCTATAAATCTTTCAAATAATCCTAGAAGATAAACATTATGTATAAATTCATCCTATGGAGTCATTTTGTACAAATCAGAAGGAGCTCTCGAAAAGATGTCCTTGTTTTATCACCTCTTTCAAAGTTCTTTTCTTCTTATACTTCCACATTATTTGTTGTTTCCATACTAAAATAATAAATCCAGTTTCTTAAATGTTAATATAGGTTATTATTATTATGATACAACCATATTCCTCCTTTTACCTATCCTATGAAAAATAATAATACTATTTATGCATACGTACGACTTTCCATTTCCACACTGTGGTGTAAATGGGTTTTCAAGTACACCATATTTATATTGGTATAATGATCTAAATAATTGATGTAAATAAAAAATATAATAGTATATTTTTATGTAAAATTTATATCATATCCAATTCAATACCATTTAACAATTAATGAAATGATATTATCGTTTGTGCATACTTACGACTTACCGTCTCCATGATTTGATGAGACGAATCTTCCACACTCAACCTCATAAAATTATTATAAGAATAAATATTATTAAGTATGAAATATATGAAATAATAATTCAACTAGTATTATATATATATATATTCCATTCAGTTACATTCATTTAGTACTATAAGAAAACGGAAACACCGTTCATGCATGCATACGACCTACCGTCTTCATAAATGGTGTGTTCCATTTTATTTATCTATTTATTATATATATTTATATACATAATATATATGTAATAAAAAAATTATAAATTAGGTAATTATGTAAATTTTGATCTCTATAATATGATAAAAAATAAAATATTAAAATTTATATGATAAAGAAAGAAATTATTTCCTCTAACATCACTTTAACATGGAAATTATTGATAAACATGTTATATAAAGTCATACATGAAAACAAATATGATATCACAAATGTGGATAATGTCTTTGTATAGTTTAATAATAATTTTTAAACATTATACTCGATGATAACTCACCCTCTACTCAATGGATTTATATGGTAAGAGTAAATTTTGCTAAATCATTTATTATTAGAGGTTGTTGATACGTATGTTTATACTAAGATATCTTTTTCATCAATGTCAATGTTTTTAATAAAATTCATAAATTTTGTTAATATTATCCTATGTATGATTAATTTTATTTTTACCCATTTTTTCATTTTTATAAAATTTTTAGACAGGAATCTTATAGTCATTTTACAAATGAGGTACTTTATGACCTTTTCAACAAATAATGGAATGAATGTTTTTAACATATACAGCACGAGCAGCTATTTTTTTCCAGTATTTCAGGACACCATTTGGAATCATCCTTTATAATCATAAAATTTAATTTTCAAAAGAAAATATGTATTTTAAAATTTCACAGCTTTTAAATGATTTAATCAAAAAAAAATTAATTCAATCAAAGTGTTTTAATGAACTTATTAAATTATTTTCATTTATGTCAACATCCTCTGTTGGATTTTAGGTTTTTTTGAAATTGATTAATTAAAATACATACTTACATATTTTTTAATGTGTTCGGAAATTTTTTACAGTGGATGTTCAATTTTTATACCAGTCATGGTTTATAGTTAATGTATTAACATTTCATATTCATGTTTTAAAATTTATGTTTATTCTATGATTCACCCTTTTCATAAGAGGAGTGAATTGGACATAGTATAAGATGTTTGGGAACCACTATAGCCCCTCGATGCATAGGTATCTATCATTAGAGAACCTAGTGTCTTGGAATGAGGCCTTGACATAATATTTTTGTATAGTATTGTCATGATGCCTTGACATAGTGGATAAGATAACTGGTATTATGATTTCCCTCATTGTAAAATTTGTTATTAATTTTAATTGTGATTAGTAGATTTTTATAATATCCATGTAATTCTTTAAATTAAATTATTTTATTTATTATTTCCATATTATATAAAAGTTAATGTTTGAAAAGGGTTGTACTATTGTTCTATTCCTTACCTTAAATGTTTATGCTTATTTTGGAAAGCTTACGCAATATTGTTTATCCTTAATGAGCATCTGAGCTCACCACATTATTATGATTAAATTTCATAGTATTCCAAGTAGTTTTTATAATATATGGGAAGGATTATTCAAGTTAAATAATAGAAATATAAATGGATTATTGGGGTGTATTTTATGCTCGGAATTGTAATGTAATGTTCATGAATGTAATCTATCTTCAATGATTTCAATATTGACCAGTCCTTTGAGACTTGATTCCTTACAATAATGTCAATGTATTAAAATAATGAACTATCTCTCTGTAACTAGAGTTGAGGCGTTACAGTTCGTATAAGAGGATGTTTAAAAACATCAATGGAAATAAATTTAGTAAACATAGATAATGGATCCTAACCCTAAGATTGAAATTGAGGATAAGTACTGAATAGAATCTTAGAGTTTTCATGACATATTGATTTTGTACTATTCCAAGAAAATAAATCCTTGTATGGATACTTAATGTGGATTTGGTTCTAGCACAAATTTACCTAGGGGTGAGAACTCTAAAAAGGTATCCTGAGAAAAACATGGGGTAACCTAGAACACGTCAACGAGCCTTACTACACAGATGGTTTGAATCTCAAGGGAGATATGATTAGGATAATTCATATTTTCTTTAGAACCCATCATAAAGGATTTATGAGAATATATGTCCTCAATGGAACCGTATTTATTAATATATATTATATATAAATAAATTATTCAATTTATGTTAAGTATTTTACTCGTTTAGAATTATTCATTATGATTTTTAACCTAATATAGTGTATTCCATTTTTTAAATGGAAAATAGTGCAAGGAATGTAAATTGTATTAATGCCCAAAATCTACATAGGGATTACCCTCATGTGCCGGATAATAATAGTGGAACTAGTGAAACAAATGGTACTGAAAAACTTATAACCATACAAGGAAATATGACTTCGGTTATGTATAATAACCTTACCCGCATGGAGAAGCTTTATATACAATGTGGAGGATAAATGTTTTACCTATTCATGATAAATCATCCTCCAACATTCAATAGGACTATAAATCCATTATAATTAGAGAAATGGAAATTTTTCTTAGGGAAAATATTTACCACTTTGGTAAGTAACGAAAGGGAAATGGTTTTCAGGGAAGGTAATCATCTCTCAAGATATACAGATCAATGGTTATAATTAATTCAGCACACAAAAGAAGAAGATTATGTTAAAAATATTGAGTTGAGGGAGTTTAAAGAACTTTTCCTAGAAAAATACATTCCTTGTAAACAACGAGCTAATATGGAAATGAAATTAATGAGTCTAAGGAAAATAAAGTATTAGAATGTTGTAAATTATGAGGCTAACTTTACAAGGATAGAAATTCATGCTATAGACTACATACGTAACCCATGAAGTAAGATTGATTGATTATTTGATGGGTTGAAACCATTCCACTGATGGGAATCAGTCTCACAATCATTCACATTGTATGAAGATATAGTCTTGTGTGCAATCAATATGGAAAAGTAATTACTTAACTCATATGATATTAATATTAGTAAATATAAAAAGATAGTGATGGAGAAGGAGACATGTAAATTTATAATGTAATGAAGGATTTTACATTATGTGATAACTGTGGGAAGAAACACAATATTATGTGCCGAAATGTTATGGGAGTTTATTAAAAATGTTAATAACAAGGATACCAGGATCATGATTGTAATTGTATGAAAGAATCTATGAAATAATAAAAAAGTAAAGATATGGGACATTATAAAAATTATGGAACAAAGCATTATGGAAATATATATCAGAATAAGAAAGTGGATCAATTTCAAACTTATGTTATTACTACTGTCGATGTAAAATAATTATTGAATTTTTGTTTCTAGAATCATGAATTATATTCTTGTTATTAGAAAAATGGGATATATATATAAGGATATTAATGCATTAATTTTTTTCATAATGGTTTATTAATATATTTAATATGTGACAATACGAACAACATCAGGTTGTTTAGGGAAACTGATGTTACAATTGAATTTGGAAATTTAGAGACCATTAAGAGAGAGTTTGGAAGGAATTAAAAATCTAAAGGCTGGAATTGATTTATTTGAACGTTAGATATTACATTTTATGTATAAAACGATTCTTAAAATTATTTTTGGAAAGTTATAATTCTATAGTTTTAGAAAAAGGACAACCTGCATATCGGGCGACAACCCATTATGTTAGACATGGCTATGGGAATCCAACCCACAACTAAAGTGTGATAAGGCTTTATTCCTTATGGATAAACTACAATAAGTCCCTATTAATTATAACATAGTTTTCTATATTTAACTAGTATATGATTATATTTGGGTCATTATACGATAATGATAAATATATTTTTTTGAATGTTATTATCTTTTCATATGTAGGATTCTTTTTTGGTAGGAATTAGATAATATTTAAAACTCTACATGTCAATCAAGTATGTTTCCTTGTGTTCTCAATCAATGAGGTAAATTCAATATTTAACTCTTGGAAAAGGATATTCAAAATGAGAAATTATATACATGTCCTATTTTTGAGGTATCAAATGGTCCCGTAGATCACAAAAAATTTATAGCTTTCAAATTATTAGCTTGGACTTGATCATGTTATCTATCACTCTCTATTATAATAATATGGTTATATTTTTTCACTCTTGTAAATTTTTTTCTACATAAAACCCTATTATGTGTTATTTCTCATAAACTTCATAATTACATTTCTTTTTTTAGAGTAGAATTATCATTAATCCATTTTCTGATGAGGGATTTCAATAATGATATTTTAAATATCAAACCCTAGTTTTCAATGAAAATAGTAAATTATGAGGATGTAATTTATTAGATGGGATAATGTAACACCATAGGATTCCACGATATACATCCTTTTAAAAAATAAAATAGAATGTGATTTACGCAACACTCTGTTCGAGCACACCATGAACTATCAAACTAGATAATCCAAAAGAGATAACGAATGATATTATCCAAATTTTTAAAGTTTATAAATATAAATTTTCAAAATAGATTTTTTTTAATTCATAAAACCAAAATTAACTTAAAGATAATTGTTGGTATTTTTATATAAACATAAAAAAATTTGAATAGTGGAAAACACTACAATGTGGATAAAAATGACATTTTAATTTAAATAATTAATTTTATATTATTTTATTTTAAAGTCAAAATATATAAAAAATACATATAACATTCCAATTTAAGTGATTGAAATCATTTTAATAATAGAAATATATATAAAAAATCATTGGTCATATTTATCTTCTTTTTACCCACTTTCTAGCCACATTAGAATATTAGAATTAAATTTGATTTCACCACTTTATTGAATTGATTTTCGAAAATATGACTTACATGGTTTTAATCAAGAATAAAAATATAGTCTAATAGGATCAGAATACTTTTTGGAGAATAATATCTTTTTAATATAATTTACCACAGATAATGGTAAATAGAGTAATTACAGGTAAAAATAATTGTATAACAATATAAAATTACCCTAAAACATGTAATGGAATTATTTTATGAGTTATGTATAACCAATAAAACCCTTGGGACACACATGTGGCCTTTGGAGTCCACATGGGTGTGATTAATACATTTATAACATTTAATTTTACATAAA
Organism: Viscum album; assembly: GCA_963277665.1. Lineage (NCBI taxonomy): Eukaryota > Viridiplantae > Streptophyta > Magnoliopsida > Santalales > Viscaceae > Viscum > Viscum album. The sequence goes on along the minus strand of OY728133.1, from coordinate 860,470,981 downwards.
GGTAAAAATATCATAAACAAGACTCTTATTACTATAAATGTTTTAACATGGTGTTAAATAAGTAATTTCTAAAACTATAAAAATTAAAAATATAAACATATTTCCAAAATCATGGTATTTGTTTCATAATTTTTAGAAATTAAATATTAATCTTTATTTCTGGGAAAATGATGATTCGGTGATTACCTTATTAACGAAATATTCAAAAAAATGATGTTATAAATATTAAAATAAATGAAATTTGAAAATTTTGATGGAATCCATTATTTTATTAAGATTAATATGACATTTTATCTTTGATTTAATTCTTTTTTAATGGATTCATGTTTTTATGACTTTTACAAAAAATCAAGTATTAAATATTGTCAAATTTGACATAAATGAGATTTTAAAATAAAATACTATTTTATTAAATGACATAAAAATCCTATTTTTATAATTTTAGTCCAAATAACATATATAGTGATAGAAATTTCATAAATTATATACTATAGGTTTTCATGTCATTTTATTGTAACTATGTTAAATATGTAGTGTAAAAATACAAGAAGACATGGTAATAGTGAAAATATTTATCGAAGGGTTAAATATATAAGATAAGGTTAAATTTTTTACCTAAACATGTCTAAAAAATGGTTGAGAGGAGGTATACCCATCATAATCTGATCTTCGAATTAAATCCTTTTGGAGATATTAGAGTCCAAAAATCAATTTATAATAAATTAATATTTTAAGATCTTTTAAAAGTGCATCCCACCCCTCTTATAAAAGGACATGTATCCTTATCATTAATTCACTCCTCCAAAACCCATTAGTAGGGAAAAATACTATCCATTCCCTCTCCCATTGGCCCTCATATCATTTTAGAGTCTAAACATTTAGATGAAATCTATCATATAGTATCCATTTGTGCAAATCAATAGGAGACACATGAAAAGGGGTAATTGTTTAATCACCAATTTCAATGATATTTTATTCTTACACATTCTATTTATATTTTTTTTAAAAATAAAATAATACATTTAGTACCTTCCACATTTTAAGATGTTATTATAATTATTTTTCAGCCATGTTCCCCTTTTTACCAGTCCTACGTTAAACAATATCATCATGTGTGCGTGTATACGACATACTGTCTCCATGTTGTGGTCTAAATTGTTTTTCATGTTCACATTATTTATATGAGTATAATAATGAATATAATGTAATTAAATGATAAATATAAGATTATATTGTTTTTTAACAATTCATATTCCATCCAATTACAAATAATTTAACCACTTTGAAAATGATATTGTCGCTCGTGCTTATGTACGGCTTACAGTCTCCATAATGTGCTGAGACTAATTTTCCACATTCACCATCCATGAATAATTATAAGAATAAATTTAATTAATTATGAAATATATTACTTAATGATTCTATTTGTATAATATATATATACATATTTCATTCACCTACTTTATTTAAATACGATAAAAAACACAAACCGCATTCAGGCACGTGTACGACCACCCATCTCCATGAATGGTGTGTTCTATTTTTTTTACCTATATATTATATATATTTATATACAGAATATATATGATTTAAATAAACATGTAATATAAAGTCATAAATGAATCATATAACATTTCATAAATATGGATATGGTCCTAGATTAATTAAAAAGTGTTTTTAGCCATTATATGGGAGGATAACTCACCCTAAACTAAAAAGTGTATATGGTAAGGGTTAATTTCCCAATCACATTTGTTATGTGTGGTCGTTGTTATGTAAGTATCTACTAGGTCATCTTTATCATCCATTTCCATGTGAATGAAAAAAATCATAAAATGTTTTAATACAATACTGTGGATTTTTGATTTCATTTTTACCACATTTGAATTTTTAAAAAATGTTTAGAAATTATTATTTCAGTTGTTTTCCAAACAAGGTACATTGTGACCTTTTTTATAAATTAATGAAAGAATAATTTTTTAACCGATATAGCATGAGAAGCTATTTTATGCTGTTATGTTTCCTTATAGATAATTATCTTACCATATAATATTAAAATGATATTTTCAAAAATAAATATTTTATTTTTAAATTTTACATCTTATAAATGATTTAATGTAAAAAAGGCATATTTTCCTCAATGATATTTAATAAATTTATTAAATTATTTTCATTTAATTTCAACATTATTTGTTAGATTTTATTCTTATTTGATGATGATTTATTTCAATAAAATATCATATATTTTATTTATTGATTTATGATATGTTGAACTGTGGATTTTTTTTATAGCATTCATAGTTTATGGTTAATGTATTAAAACTTCATATTTTAGTTTTAATATGAATTTTTATTATATGTTTCACCATTTTAAAAAGTGGAATGCATTGGACATTGTATGTGACATTCAAGGCCTATTATACCCTTTAGATGCAATTGTAGTTCTACGGAAAAAAACAGGTGTCTTGGAACAAGGCCTCGATAGAATATTTGTGTGTGGTCTTGGCACAAGGAATTGATGTAGTGGTTAAGATGTCCAACATTATGTATTCCATCATCATGAGATACGTTATTGATTTTTCACGTGATTATTCGACTAGTAGGGTATACATGTGAATTATTAAATTGAAATATTTGATTTATTCTAGCCATATTATGAAAAAGTAAATGTTTTTAAGGCCTTGTGTTTCAGTTTTGTTAATTTCCATAAATGTTTGGGGTTATTTATGATAGCTATTTCTACATTGTTAATACATACAGAGCATCTGAGTTCATGACTTTCTAATGTATTTTTCCCAGGATTCCGAGAAGTATTTTATGAACGATATACTGTATTAATATAAGGGAATAATTTTTTTTAAAGTATTATCTATGATGTAGTTTATGTTAGAATTTTGAATGTATGTTTTATGCATGTAATATTTTTTCGATGACTATTAAATAAATAATTCTATCGATAATTGATTCCTTTTAATCATTCTGATGTATTAAAATATTTCTTTGCAATGTGTAACTATGGTATAGGTGTTACATAAATTCCCCAGTTGTAACGTCCCGGACCTGGGTGCCACGCAACGGGTGCCCTGAGCCCGGTTTTCCACAAGTCCTCAATCGTATTTCCCCAAACTCCAGAGGCTGCTGACTAGGAATGAGGGCTCAGGTCTGAGAGTGGGGAAACTATGCCCTCATTTTTCAAAGTGTAGCGCAGCGGAATGAAAAATAAAATATACAACAAATAGCAAAAGCAGTAAACATACACAATTGAAATAACTACAGCAGTGGATGTAACCAACAGTATATAAGTTATGATGCTACATGTTTCAAGTTCTAAGAAAATAGCTAAAACATGTTATACATCAATACAATACAGTAGAAAATAGAGTACAACAAAACAAGAAAACTGCTGGCAGCGGCATCGTGAGCCTAGTCTCGGTCCCATGCCCTCCTACTTCTCAGCAAGAGTAAAGTACCTGTATAGGGACTCTTTCCACTATCTACACCTGCAGCAACATAATCTGTTTGAGCCGAAAAGCATGACCCAAACAGGGTTTCAGAAATATATCTCAGTAGGCACCCACCAAAGGCTCGTGCCCAACTGTGTGTAAGCAATGCAACAACAGTGTGCATTAGTAAAATTCAATAAAGTAAGCAGTACTCAAAAGTAAATAATTACCAGTTATATTTCTATTTTATTATCCATTTAATCCCTTTAAATATTAGAAATCACCACAGTGCATTTCTATGTAAACAGTCCACGTCCTCAGAAAAACAAAACCTTACCCTCAGGTAAGCAAATTGAAACCCGCGGGTATAGCCCTCAAGAAAAACAGGAATTGCCCTCGGGCGTAGGAAGTGTCGCCCTTAGGCACAGAAGTCAAGCCCTCAGGCAAGAAAGGTTTCGCTCAAGCGAAATAACTACAACCCTCGAGATAAATAGTGCAGTGCCCTCAGGTAAATCACAAAAATGCCCTCAGGCGTAGGAAGTGTCTCCCTCAGGCACAGAATTCAAGACCTACGGCACGAAACGTTGCCCTCAGGAGAAATAACTACAGCCCTCGGGCTAAATAGTGAAGTGCCCTTAGGATAATCACAACAATGCCCTCAGGCCAAATAAAAAAACACCCTCAGGCTAAACAGGAAATCGGGCCATACCCAACAGGTAAACAAGCAGTAAAAAGCATTTCCTCTCAAGGCAATTATACAATTACTACTATTAAGGCATACCCTCAGGTATCCTGGCCAAACGGATAAATAGTGAATCACACCCCATGGGTGGTTCCGGATCCAAGTAGTGTTCCCAACCAGTAGTTTAATATTATAGTTTAATCTACTATGCAATTCTAGCCATTAAACATAGCAACGGCCTCAGCCACACGACACCCCAACATGGGTTCGTGGCACAAAAACGCACAAAACACACAGCAGATGGAAGATAAAAACAAACCCAACTACCTTAAACATATACGAGCATTATACCCGAATGTCAATTCCAGAAATTCCCAAGAACGGCGTAGATCTGATGAAGATCAAAACCCATTCAAACGTAAATAGAATACGCTAGGAGAAGAATTGGAACGAATGGTACCAGGAGAGGAGAGGGCTTACCTGTGCGGTTCCAACGAGATCGTCTGAAGCCAAATCGGATTCAAGATGAACGCCTGGTGGATCATCAAAGATCTGGCCTCCTCCTTTGCCTCCAAAACAGCTCAAGTGCCTCCTCTGCCAAATGAGGAGGCTACTTCCTGTTTTAAGCCGAAAAAACAAAGTACATGGCGTGTACTTCTGAGTACACTGCGTGTACTTATTTCATTTAACTGTTCTTTTGGCGGCACCACCACACTGTTCACTTGTCGACTGGAGTACACGGCATGAACTCCTAAGTACATGGCGTGTAATGTCACCCAGCTGGCGGCGACTCCACCGCCTTACTATTCAAGCCTACCGACTGACTACACGGCGTGTAAGGAACCACTACACAGCGTGTAGTCGGTTCCTACACCCCTCATCACCGACAAGGCTACACGCCCCGTGTACTCATCCCAACACATCCAAATGTACATGGTGTGTTGATAATGTACAAGGCGTGTAGTTACAAAATTCAGGGTTTTTTCCCATATTCTATATTTTCTCAAAAACACATAAGGAAAAGGAAATGAAGAAGCTCGTACCTCTAAAATAAGAGCCGGGTTCTTACAAACTTCCCCCCTTATAGAAATTCGTCCCCAAATTTCCCTTCCAAGGGTGGCGAAGAGAAAGCTCAGAACAGCTCTGGCCACTGATCACGTACGTCGGCCTACCGCTCCCAGGTCTCATCCTGCACTCGGCCATGCTGCCATAGCACCCACACGAGAGGAACTGACCAGCATCGGAGAGTATTCGTGCTCCTATCAACGATACAGATCTGATGCTCCTCAAAAGACGCATCATGTTGTAGCTCAGCCTACACTGGCTGAATGGTGTGAGACGGGTCTGAATGGTAGCGATGAAATTGAGACACGTGGAAGACGTCATGCATGGCTCGGTACCGCTGCGGTAACTGCAACCGATAGGCAACCTCCCGACTCTCTACATAATCTCAAATGGTCCCACATACCTCGGTGAAAGCTTACCCTGTCTCCTGATCAGTTTGTGTCCTAGCCTCGGCGAAACACATAAGAAAACCTGATATCCAACCACGAACTCCAAAGTTTGTCTACGACGATCATCATAAGTTTTCTGACGAGACTATGTGGTAGCCATCCGCTTCCAAATCAACTGGACATGCTCATATGTCTCCTGCATGAGTTGTGCCCCTGGTAAAGCTGCCTCACCTGCCTCTAACTAGCACAAAGGTGATCGGCATGAACTACCATATAATTCCTCGTATGGTGCCGTCTCAATATTCACCTGAAAACTATTGTTATAGGCAAGCTTGACTAAGGGTATATGTTTATCCCAAAAGCCCCCAAAGTCTAGGACGCATGCACGCAACATGTCCTCAAGCACCCGTATTGTACGCTCTGTCTGGCCATCTGTCTGAGGGTGGTATGCTGTGCTCAGAAGTACCTGTGTACCCAGCGCCCTCTGAAAACTCTTCCAGAAATGAGACGTAAAGCGGACTTCCCAATCTGAAACGATAGAATGAGGGACCCCATGAAGACTTACAATCTCTCGGATATACAGACTTCTGAGCTCATCCACACCAAAGGTCTCTTTGATCGGCAAGAAGTGATCAACTTTCATGAGTCTGTCCACAAAAACTCACACGACGTCATTTCCTCGAGGTGACCTTGGCAATCCCATCACGAAATCCATCGCGACATCATCCCATTTCCACTCCGGAATGGGCAACTGCTGTAACAGTCCAGCTGGTCTCTGATGCCCTGCCTTCACCAACTGACAGGTGGAACATCTGGTAACAAAACAATCTATCTCTCCCTTCATACCAGGCCACCAGTACTGATGTCTCATGTCTCGGTACATCTTGGTAACCACCAGATGAATTGCCCACGCTGAAGCATGAAACTCCCTCCTTAGCTACTCTCTTATATCCCCTGGAACCCATACACATCCATGGAAAGAAAAAACCTCATCATCTCCTATTTTCCAACCGGGAGGAGGGTCCTCACTTGACACCGACTCTCGTAGAACTAGGCCTTCTAAATCTGATAGCTGCCTCATCCTCACTCCGTCCAGGAGGGTAGAAGTCACAACTAACGAGGAAAGATAAGCCTGCCCCTGACTGTCATGCGACATCAGATGCATCTCAAAGAACAAATCCATAAGCTGCCACTCACCACTGGCCTCTTGCAATGCCTGTATCTGAGTCTTCCTGCTCAGAGCATCAGCTACTGCATTACCTTTACCAGGTGTATAGGCAATCTCAAAATCAAAGGACTATAGTTACTCGACCCACCTTCTTTGCCTCAGATTCAGGTCACGCTGAGTAAAGATATACTTGATGCTTTTGTGGTCGGTGAAAACCACAATATGCTCTCCCAACAGATAATGTCTCCAACAACACAACACATGCACAACTACAGCCAACTCGAGATCATGCGTCGGGTAATTCCTCTCATGTGATGTCAACTGCCGAGACCCGTATGCCACAAATCGGTCGGCCTCCATCAAAACGGATCCCAGGCCAATCCCTAACACATCACAGTAAACTATATAGCTCTTCCCCAGCTCTGGGAGGGTCAGGATCGATGCTAATGTTAGCCATCCCTTCAAGACCTGAAAATCTATCTCGCAAGCATCTGACCAAATGATCGTCACACCCTTCTTAGTCAGACCTGTCAACGATGCTGTTAAGCAGGAGAAGTCCTGTATGAAGCTCCTGTAGTAACCATCTAGCCCTAATAAACTCCGTATATCAATCACGTTCTTGGGATTCTCCCAGGAAACCATTTCTTTCACCTTCTCTGGGTCTACTGCAACTCCTAACTCTGAGATGATATGACCCAGGAAGTGAATCTGGTCCATCCAAAAGTGGCACTTCGAGAGCTTAACATATAGGTGATGCTCTCTAAGTGTACTCAATATGATATCAAGATGGGTGGAATGGTCGTATAAAGTGTGAGAGTACACTAAGATGTCATCTATGAGTACTACCACAAATGAATCAAGATACGGATGAAACACATGATTCATCAGAGCCATAATAAATGCTGGTGTGTTTGTGAGTCCGAACGGTATAACCGTATACTCATATAGACCATACCTACTCTGAAAAGCTGTAAGCGGTATATCTGATGGTCTAACGCGCATATGATGATAACCGGATCTCAAGTCAATCTTTGAGAACACTTGTTCTCCACGAAGATGATCAAACAGATCATCTATCCTTGGAAAGGGATATCAGTTCTTAACCTTCAACTGGTTCAGCTTCCGATAATCCACACAAATTCTAAGGGTACCATCCGACTTCTTCACAAAAAGGACCGGAGAACCCCAAGGAGATGTACTGGGTCGGATAAAACCCTTTTCCTGCAACTCCTCTGACTTCCTCTTGAGCTCCTGGAACTCAGGAGTGGCTATCCTATAAGGAGGAATGGACACCGGTGCTTCTCTTGGCACTATTTTGATAGAGAAATCCACCTCGCACACCGGAGGTAGGCCTAAAATGTCATTCGGGAAGAAATACCTAAAATGATCAACAATTGGAGGGGAATCCGGCTAACAAGTCCCATGGTCATCCAGATATAAGCTCGCAATTTGGGTTGTGACTCCACCTCGCCCATGACGCTCTGGTCCAGCTCGACTCGCCTGAACATCCCACTCGCCCTTGTATAGAAACTCCCCGCCCTCTGCTGACATGAAATGCACCTTGCGATGATCGCAGTCTACAATGGTTCAAAAGGGAATCAACCAGTCCATCCCGAGAAGGACGTCATAGCTTGTCATCTCCAGGACATAGAGGTCCCAAAGGAAGTGACACCCACCAACCTCAAGGGGGAACTCCTTCCACTGATGCACACCAACCGTCTTAGTTCCCAATGGAGTGTCTAGAGTAAAGATATCAGAAGAATTAGAAGCTACTAGAATAGTAACTCTGACTGTCGAAGGTCCGGGCTCCTACTTCTACTTGGTCTGTTGCACTGCATATTTTTGTCTAGTGTCGTGGACCTGTGACATAGCCTGGCTACCCTTAGTTGTCCGACCCTACTGCCTCTGTGATCCTGGTGTCTAGCTACCATGGCCACGACCACCGTCTCTGCCTGCACGCCCTAACGTATTCCAGTTCCCTGATTGGTAAGAAGCCACTAAACCTGCTCCCGCACACAGAGTCTTCACAGAACCCCTATCACTAGCCACTGGTAGAAACGCCCTGCAAAAGCATTGCAAATGACCCATCTTTCCGAAAGATCGACTCTCCACTGGGTCCCATGGACACTGTGACCTCTTTTGCCCCTCTCTTCCACACTGGTAGCACCTGACCGGTCCACCTGAAAAAGCTTCTTGGCTGGTACTGTCACCCTGAGAGAAGTCAATCTGTCTCTTCCTCTTGCCAGCAAAAATAGTACCAGTAACTGGTGCTGAACCGCCCTGGCCCACACCACTTGATTCCCGCAGGTTCCTCTCTGTAATCAGTGCCTGATTTACAATTGCATGTACAGTAGGAAACCTGAAAACATTTACTAGCGCTCGGATGTCATAATGAAGACCATCCTCAAAATTTCTGGCTGTAACGTCTCATCACCCACCAGCACGGGTGCAAACCGCTGAAGCTCTGTAAAACGAGAAGAGTAGTCCATCACCGATATAGCACCCTGCTGCAGATTCATGAACTCTCGAGCTCTATCTGCCCTCAGTGTCTCGGGAAAAAATATGTCATATAAGACTTCCTGAAAATCCTCCCACACCATGTCCATGTGATGCTCTGACTGGGTTGTAACATCCCACTAACTCTTGGCCGAATCACGCAGCATGTATGTCGCGAGCTTGACCCTCCACCCTGGAGGCATCTCCAGATGTTCTAAAATAGTCTGCATCGATCCTAGCCAAGACTCTCCAGCCTGTGGTCCGCCATCCCTTGAAAATGTAGGTGGATGCTGCAGGTGAAAGATATGCGTCAGCTCCACCATAGGTGTGGCATCCTGCGGTGCTTCCTGAATGGTCTGCATGAACCGCAATAAGCCTTCACGGAACTGCACCTATGCGCCTGTGTCTGGTATAACAGCTGGTGTTGTATCTGGCTCTGCTAGTGGATCTACTGGTAGCCCATGGCCCACCATCTCTGGATTATAATCATCACCGCTCTCCTGGCGAACAACTCACGTTCGTCTTGGCAGCATGACTCTATAAGGTCAAAATCAAGCCTCAGATTCAAGATTATTAATACTGAAAGAGAAGGAACCACAAAGGAACTATAAGAATAAGGCGTTTCAAATTTTTGAAAACAAGACTACACGGCATGTACAATGACTACACGACGTGTACATGACTTTCCTTCCCCTTCACGGGTCCTTCTACATGGCTAATCCACACAACTTCCTTTCATCAAAACTACACGGAGTGTGTAAAATCTACACATTGTGTACGGTGTTATTTTCCAACTACCCGTGTCGTCTGTGACACGAATGACTACTCGGATTAACACTCCACGGCGTGTTACACCCGCACACGGCATGTACACCATCCTGTTTCCCAGCCACATGGCTAACTCCACAAAGTCTGTCCTCGGACCAGACTACACGGCGTGTCCCACAGGTACACAGCGTGTTAAGGGAGAGGTGACACCGGACCGTGTTGTTAGTTACACGGCCGAGTCCCCAGGTCACACCACACGGCGTGTTAATCATTGACACGGCATGCTGTACAGGAGTTCACCGACCTGTGTTGATAGTTACACGGCCGGACTCCGGGTCATACTACACGGCGTGCACAAAACTACACGTCGTGTTTTACCCAAGCCCTTCCCTACCTCGTGTCGCCGCCCACACGGTTTGTGACGTGGGAAGAGACTACATGGCATTTACTCGGGGTACATGGGGTGTACTCAAAAAGATCAATTTTCTTCCTGAACAGAAGAACACACACGGCGTGTATGAGGTCCTACACGGCGTGTATTCGGGGTTTTTCGGACTGTATGCCTCATAAACTTCCCCGGAACCTAGAAAATACCTAAAACTGACACCTAAGTGTCAAATTCCGACATATGGGGGCCCATACTCCCCACGAATCAATTTTTGACATCTTATCTTTGTTATAACCAATAAACGGTCAATGATACACCAAATTCGGGTCAATGGGGGCCCATACTCGCCAAAAAATGAAGTTTGGCGTTCATTATATAACAATCTCAAACAAACATACCATATCACAAGGCATGTATTTATCAAACAGCTATCACAACAGCATGCTTTATTAGCACAACAACTATCACAACAACATGACAATTCTAATGCACCTACATGGCATGAAAACTATGCATGGCATGTGATATCTAGCATGTGCCTATATGATGCATGAGATGGCATACCCTCATCTCGTCGGGTTGCAACTAAATAGAACCCTCAGATAAAATATAAACAGCACAATCCAAGTTCGTCACCCAACGGTGAAAACATATCAACTGTAAAATTTAAAAATCAAAAGAATGCAAAAATACGAGGTAGACTGGCTTTTCCCTATACACGGGTTAGCTACGCCCGGGCACAGCTTATTACTAACTACCGTTCCATCCTATCCCTAACTACAGCTCCAAATATTAATTCAAAGTAAATAACTCCTCCGATACAACTTTGTAACGTCCCGGACCCGGGTGCCACGCAACGGGTGCCCCGAGCCCGGTTCGCCACAGGACCTCAAGCGCATTTCCCCAAACGTCGAAGGCTGCCGACTAGCAGTGAGGGCTCAGGTCTGATAGTGGGGAAACTATGCACTCATTTGTCAAAGTGAAGCATAGAGGAATGCAAAATAAAACATACAACAAACAGCAGAAGCAGTAAACATACACAACTGAAATAACTACAGTAGTGGATGTAACCAAGAGTATATAAGTGATGATGCTACATGTTTCAAGTTCTAATAAAACAACCAGAACATGTTATACATCAATACAGTACAGCAGAAAACAGTGTACAACAAAACAAGAAAACTGCTGGCAGCGGCATCATGAGCCTAGGCTCGGTCCCATGTCCTCCTACTCCTCAGCAACATTCAAGTACCTGTATAGGGACTCTTGCCCCTATCTACACCTGCAGCAACATAATCTGTTTGGGCAGAAAAGCATGAACCAAACAGGGTGTGAGAAATATATCTCAGTAGGCACTCACCAAAGGCCCGTGCACAACTGTATGTAAGCAATGCAACAATAGTGTGCAGTAGTAAAATGAAATAAAGTAATCAGTACTCAAAAGTAACTAATTACCAGTTATATTGCCATTTTATTATCCATTTAATCCATTTAAATATTATAAATCACCACAATGCATTTCTAAGTGAACATTCCACGTCCTCAGACAAACAAAATTTACCCTCAGGTAAGCAAAATCCAACCCGCAGGTATAGCCCTCAAGCGTAACAGGAATTTCCCTCAGGCGTAGGAAGTGTCGCCCTCAGGCACAGAAGTCAAGCCCTCAGGCACGAAAGGTTGCCCTCGGGTGAAATAACTAAAACCCTCGTGCTAACTAGTACAGTGCCCTCAGGCTAATCACAACAAAGCCCTCAGGCGTAGGAAGTGTCCCCCTCAGGCACAGAAGTCAAGCCCTCAGGCACGAAAGGTTTCCCTCGGGTGAAATAACTATAGCCCTCGGGCTAAATAGTGTAGTGCCCTCAGGCTAATTACAACAATGCCCTTAGGCCAAATACAACAACGCCCTTAGGATAAATAGGCAACCGGGCCATGCCCAATAGGTAAACAATTATTAATGAGCAATTTCTCTCAAGGAAATTCTGCAATTACTACTTTGAAGACATACCCTCGGGTATCCTGGCCAAACGGCTAAACAATGAAACACACCCCGGGGGTGGTTCCAGATCCAAGAAGCGATCCCAAACAACATTTTAATATCATAGTTTAATCACCTATGCAATTCTAGGCATTAAAAATAGCAACATCCTTAGCCACACGACACCCCAACATGGGTTCGTGGCACAAAAACGCACAAATGACACATCAGTTGGAAAAGAAACACAAAGCCACCTTCCTTATAAGTCAATGAGTGTTATACCCGAACGCCAATTCCAGAAACGCCTAAGAACGGCATAGATCCGAAGAAGAACAAAACCCATTCAAACGTAAATAACTTATGTTAGGAGAAGAATTGGCAAGAATGGTATCGGGAGAGGAGAGGGCTTACCCGTGCGGTTCCAACGAGATCGTCCGAAGTCGAATCGGATTCCAAACGAACACCAGGTTGATCTTCATAGATCTGGCCTCCTCTCTTGGCTCCAAAATGGCCCAAGTGCCTCCTCTACCAAATGTGGAGGCTAATAATTGTTTTAAGCCAAAAAACAAAGTACATGACGTGTACTTCTGAGTACACAGTGTGTACTTCTTTCATTTAACTATTCATTTGGCGACACCACCACATTGTTCACTCGTCGACCTGAGTACACGGCATGTACTCCTGAGTACATGGCGTGTACTATCGCCCAGCTGGTGGTGACTCCACCGCCTTACTATTCAAGCCTGCCGACTGACTACACAGCGTGTAAGGTACCACTACACGACATGTAGTTGGTTCCTACACCCCTTGTAGCCGACAAGGCTACACGCCCCGTGTACTCATCCCAACATGGCCAAAAGTACATGGTGTGTGGATAAAGTACACGGCGTGCAGTTCAAAAATTCAGGATTTTTCCCAATTTTCCATATTTTCTCAAAAACACTTAAGGAAAAGGAAAAGACGAAGCATGTACCTCTAAAACAAGAACCGGGTTATTACACTAGTGGAATCCAAGAATCATACATGTAATTCAACATCAATACATATCATAGAAAATCTTAGTAATCACTTTAAGTCATTCCACACCCATCATTTCCATATATAATCTAAGGGACTTCCCAAGGAATTCCACCAATAATATATAATTATATTAGTATAAAAAAAGTTCACACTTATCGCCCTTTATCATATATATAATTTTTTCATACTAGTCTTAACTCACCATTTAATTCTATTTCACAATTCCACATAGGAAAACCATGTTCAACAAAACTATTTCTTCCTAAAAGTCAACCTATAAAACCATCATTACAAAATTTAGCCATTAAGATATCATGGGAAACCCCTAACTACCATTTTAATTTAATAGTGTATAAGGTACTAACAAATTCTAATATTTTAATTCCCTAAATTATGTTACAACTGAAAAAACCATGATTTAAAAACTCTATGGTGTTTTCCTAGGGATAAATGTGAAACAAGAAAGCTTAATATAATTATTAGGACAAGGGACTGATAATATAGTGTGACTATGAAATACAAAACACAATTCAATGATATTAATTTAATTTCAACCTCATAACAATTACCACCTTAACCACATACGAACACCCAAATAAAATATTAGATATTGGAAATGAGATAATTTTTTGAATCTTAAGAATACCATGAAATTATGGCATAATGACCAAAAATGGTATAAACACAGTTGAAAGAAAAAGAAAATATAAAATAGGAAAGATTACTATTTCCATTTATAAAAGAAACACAATTCCGATGATGAAGTCCAATTTGAACAACAGATAGAGGTATTCCACCCTAGATGATATGATAGGTGGTGAATTGCCTCATGTGATGTTGTTTGAAATAAATTTAAGAAGAAGGGGATTTATAAAATTTTAATAATGTAAGGTAAATAATATCTTTAAACTTATTAAAGGGAATAGAGTTAGAGAAAACATATTCAAAATAAGAAAACTCCTCTACTGTAAATACCCCATCATACACACTTAGCAATAGAGTTTGAAAAATAATTCACCAAACATGTGAATTATCTCTACAATAAAATACAAGTGTTTTCATGGATCCCTATCCCTTATAGAATGGTTTAATAAACCATGATCCACCATTAATAAAATCACACATTTTGGGTGCATGATTAGCAATAATCATTCAATAACTGTGTTCCCCAAGTTACAACTCCAAGAAACCAATCTAAAAGCCCTAAACCCTATAAACTCTCCAAAGACCTCCAGACACCCTAAATTACTTTATTCTATGTCCAAAACAAGTATTTTTCAGGATTTCAACCTTCATAATTCAAATATGATAGCCATTATAAAATCAATCCCCTCCAAAAAATTAAAATTCAATCTTTTCATTAAAAAGTGGACACCCATACTAATATATTTTTTTACACATACCATGTATGCGCAATAGACCAAGACATCCACGTACACTATAAAATATCCTGGTTAATTTTTGAAATCCCACACAACCTATTTATTATGTAATATAACTCAATCAATCAAATCCTAAACATAACACATATGTATTAATTCATTAGGTAGTGCATCTATAATACATGAATACACAATAACCTCAAGTGATCACATCCTAGAACACACATGTATAAGAAAACACCTTTATGCTAACACACATATAATTATTTATCGAAATAGAGAGAAGGGGATAGGGGATACATCAGAATACATATATTTCATAAGATGCATGTTTTGGAAAATACCCCCATAACCGTTAGTATTTAGTTTCCTGTATGAGATGGGTGGGGATAGATATATCTAACAACTAAACTAAGGGAAAAAACCAACATGTAGACTCACATATCATTATTGTATCCCTAGACACACACCATCCACTACAATGGTCTAAATTTCAAAAAATTGTAAAACCATATATATTAATTAGTTAACAATATTATAATTAATATTTTTCAATTTCAGTCGCTAACTATTGAATATTATATTACAAGTTCCAACAAAACTATTTATTATTTTTTTGCATTGTCAATTATCCCATCATCATACATTATCATCAACAACCAACACCATTAATTCATTAATTTAATATAATTTAATTACCATATAGGTACATTAAGACTTGGCCTAGGATACCCTTAATATTCACTCATATTTAATAGAATTAAACTCCATTCCATGGTTGGAAATAGGTAATATAAAAAATGAATAGTAATTTTCCATAATGAATGAATTAAAATGAATTAAGAATCGGTTAACATGAATCACTATGAACTCATCCAGCCCGACGTAGTATCCCACACCATCATACATAAAGTACATCAAATATGTGACACTAATATAATTAAATTAATCACATCATTCCACCACCATCATCAGCAGCAGCATCACCCCATTCCAATAACATCATATTTACTAAAACCCCATTCCACTATCTTCATCATAACCAAAACCGTAATCCCCTATCATCATCACACTAACCATTCATGGTTATCAACCATTTAAACCAAAGGCTCTACATTTTTTTAGCACACATACTCATCAAATGTATTATTTCACACATAATTCTAAAGGAAACTATGAACAAAGAATCAAGGAATTCAGGCATCCAAAACTATATTATGGGCTCTCTCAACCCTAATCAACACATATTTACCGAAAAAAAAATTTCAATTCCATCTTCAATTATCCAATTTATAATGTGTAGTTTTCTATTGTCAGTTAACTTATATCATTAGCTATAAATTGCAATTAAAGACATAACATGATTCTAGAATTATTTCCATGTATAAATAATTCGAAAATGAGTGGTAATTATACTTCACATGACTATTTAAATTAATTTATAATAATGTATAGAATTTACTTTTTATTTACATCTAGTGTTAAAAAATTATAAAAGAACAATAAAAAATTTCAATTTAGTAGATTGCAATGTTTTTAATAAATATCAATAAGAAACATAAAACACATTCAATCACAAAGTCCAATTCAATAATTTAATTTTTTTCATCATGATATATTCAATTATCTAGGAATGTGATAATCGGTTTTCTCTCTCTTATAAATCATCCATAATTAAAAGTATCAACAACAATATTAACAATATATTTTATCATGAAATTTTCAACAATCCTATGATATTCGAAATTATCTACAATATGCAATATAATTTTTAATTCAATTCTTGAAATAATACCTACAATAGGTTATCCCTAATCAGTATGTAATAAAGTTATATTTAATTTATTGAAATAGTAAATAAAAAATAAATGATATTAAACAATATACATTAGTCCTTCAATATAATTATTTTCATATAACTTAAAAAATTACAAAAAATATCACATCATGTGGAAAAAAAAATTCATCATTCAGTGAATTTCATGGATGTGGAATATATTTTACCTAATGCATGTGAAAATAAATCTTCTATTTAATATTCAAAAATTTCTGAATCAACAAATATTAAGATGATAATATTATAGCAGGTTATTATTCTAAGAAAAAAAATTAGATTGTATTATATAAAAACCATTTTCCACCATTTTGTTATTTCCATATTTTTACATAATTTTTATAATTATAACTTATGAGAAGATGTTTCCCAAATAATAAAAAATAATTATTCTTCGTGCGATAAAAATAATTATTATTTTTTTATGTTTAACATCATCTATTTAAATAAATAAGATAAAACGTTTTAATTTTATACCTATATATAAATGAATAGAAGTAACACATCCCCTTCTTGAAAATGAAGATAACAGTGTTCTCTAAAAATAAACCAAACACCAAGTTCCAAATTCTGATTAACTCTGTGGTGGGGTACCAATGATCCTTAAAACATCACCCCCAACAAGATCCATATATCTTTAATCGATAATGATTGAATGAAAAAAGAGATAAGAACCCACCAATACACGTAAATTAAAGATCATAATTTTAGGTTACCATATAATAAGATTAATATAACTTTTTATCATAGAGAATATCCCTCATAATATCAGTGTTTGAAGTCGCAAAAAAAGATTAAAATCCTCTAAAAATAAACCTACATCACCCAACAACTATGAGGAAAGGTGGAAGAGTGATACATTTTGAGTGGATTTAAATTTTTTGAAAGAAAACATATAATTTGAAAACAATGGTGAAATAACTGATAACATGGTGCAGTGGGATGATGTGGAAAAGAAATGAAGACACAAATAAAGAGGCCACATTACATCACACCTATTCAATGTTTAATACACGATCTACATCATCTTCAATGATGATATCATATAAACATTAATGTGTTGTAGTTCCCCAAAAGAACAATTGTGCTGTATAATTATACATCTAATTAACATGGCCACCCCACCACCTATACCTATGGTACATCAAC
Source organism: Viscum album (assembly GCA_963277665.1). Classification (NCBI taxonomy): domain Eukaryota; kingdom Viridiplantae; phylum Streptophyta; class Magnoliopsida; order Santalales; family Viscaceae; genus Viscum; species Viscum album. The sequence goes on along the minus strand of OY728133.1, from coordinate 860,453,222 downwards.
ACTAATATTTAATAGAACATGAAAAATTCACCTCTATTGTAATCCACACCAAACCTACTCATACATCAAAGTTATACCAAAATTTTAAGAACCAAAAAACCAATTATCCAGAACATTATAGTTTCATCATTACATCAATAATTCATCCAAATATCTGAACGAGAAACAATGTAATAACAGAAGAAACCACATTGAAACACTACTCCATAACTGAATTTCTAGCTTAACTCCCTTCCTTTTTCCTCTTGAACACCCATATCACCCAAAATGTAAGATAAGGACATGATAAAAATGGTCCTATATATCATTTCTTTATTATTTGATGATTTATTATTTTTCTAATTTCGAAATGATATGTTTTTTTTATAAAGGAGAATCTAAATTATATCATTCCAATAGAAAAGATAATATTTATTCAATTAATATTTCGATATTAATTGAATGAAGTGCTAATTATTTAAAAAAATTTCAATATGACTAATTAATGGTGTATGTGGCTCAACCATATAAATATTACGTTACTATAAAGGAATTGTAGATAACAAAAGAATATTCATTTTATATTTTTATCATTGAGAAGCAGACATATTTTTTATTCAAGTATTATTAGTAAAAAATGAAAATGTTTTTTTAGAAATATTAATGATGTACAAAAAGTAAGGCCTCTTAAAATATTGAATTTAGATTTATATATCATCATTAAACCTCTTATTAGAGATATAAATATGTATTTTTTAGTTGAAATATACTATTTTAGTATATAAAAAATGATTTTTTTGTTATTGCACATTATTATGAAACGGAAGATTAATTTATTGATTATTTTAATTTATTTCTAAATGAGAAATCATATACTATTTTATAAATAGGATTTAATAGATTCAATGAATTAGAAAAGTAAATAATTTTTCTTTTATATGAGGAAAAATAATATTCTAATAATTTTTTAGCATCTTGGAAACCCTAAAAAAAGGGTCTTGTGGAAATGATCATAATACCCTTCAAGAAATGGGTAGAAGAATTACTAAATAGATTAATTTGTCTATATTTTTTGGCTAGAAACTATGAATACAACTTTCTATTTTAGTAATAAAATTATTTTAACACCTATTTTCAAAAACCCACCTTATGAATATTGGAATAGAGGAATACCTATAATTATTTATTTTTTAGTTTTTGTTTTCAGTGTATTTATCCCAAATACCACATATGATTTAGATAAATTCCATTAAAATATTTAATAAAGGTATTTTTTGGGTTTCTCAAATGTTAGTGGAGAATAATGAGTATATAATAAAATAACAATGTTTATTGAATATTAAAATCATGTTAAATTTTTAGGAATAGTTTTATTTTAAAAATCAATTCAAAAGAATAAATTATTGAATTGGTTAAATATTTTAATTTTGGGGATAATATAAAATTTTATTTGATTTCACTTGTTTAGAGGTAGAAAACCCCTCTTGAAAGAACACTGAAAATTTATTGAGGTCAACATTATTGAGGTCTTCATTCATTGTGAATGTAACACTAATCCCCCTCATAACATCCATGGGAGAAGCAAGACACACTAAATTCTAGGAAAATCATCAACAATATCAGGTTATTCCAAGAAAAATACTTATCTAAACACCATTCATTAGAGTATGTCACGATATGGATTCTTCAATATTTGTCGAAGCCACCAATACTCCATCTTCAAAAATGATGTTCCTGAGGAAATGAACCTATTTTATCTAGAATTCATTCTTAGAAAATTTCATATATTATTAATTATCACATAATATGCTTAATAAAATATTTATGTTATCTTTCTGGTAATTATTTCTTCGAGAATAAAAATGAATATTATCCAAAAATACCTAAAAATCTAATTATGGTACATTTTTAGGATATGGATCATCAATTTAATGATGACTAGAAATTAATTCGTCAGACCAAAGCACATGGAATCATATTTGTAATGTACATATTGAATATTGAATGCAATCTTTCAAATATCCCCTCTTTTAACACTATTCCATTGATTTCCTAAGAATAAATCATTATTAGAGGACTACATTGAACCCCTTAATTAGTAAAGAATATCAGTAATTTGATAAAGTGGATACCAATTTTTGACTGTAACTTGATTACTTTTATGACAATAAATACCTAAAGAGAGTGAAAAATTTTCTTTCTATATGAATAACACTAATCTAGTATAATGTGATGTAATAGGTATAATTAATCCTTAATTCCCTAAATCTTATACATTGACCTTCAATTCTAAAAATTCATCCATATCCAATATATTATACCAGTGAGTAAGAGGTTTTGTTCCTAGGATAAGATTAATAGGGAGTTCTATTTCCTGGTCATGTGGTAATCTAGAGAAATAATTTGGATTGACACCCCGATTGAAATCCATGATCTAAAGAATATTATTAATTTCATTTTGATTCGTATTACCCATTTTCATTAATAAAAAATGTCCCAAGATGGTTCCATGTACTAAGACTAATGTTCCCTCACTACCAGCATTTATATGCCAACCCCCTTGAATACACAGACAGATCTATCTAGGGATATGAAAATCACTTGTCAAGTGTTGCAGACAATAAGTCCAATAAATCTTATTATCCCATCAATAAAAAATATCAGATAAAAATAATCCATCTCAAAGACCATAAAGTCCCATAAAATAAATATTGAATCAATTGTAGTGGAAGATGTTGGGAACATGAATCTGCTTCAATCGTGTTGTTCGATGGGTGTCTTGATACTCATAATGTGAGACATAATTTCCATCTGTAATCTTGAAATTTTAATCACACATGAATAATGAAAAGAATTTAATTCACCATTATCAAACAAGACATTCATAAGAGTCATGTTCAAATGTATGGTACATTACACTATGGGGGAACATGGTAAAAGTAAGGGGGATTTCAGTTAGGGAATGATCTAGATAATGGCATTGATGGTTCTTCCTCCAATTCAGAATGATTCTAGTTAGGTAGTTCCTCCATGGTATAAGAGGGAATTTTTTTGGCTTGAACATGTAGATATTAAAAATAAAAGTGTAATTAGTTTCAATTCTCCACCAAATGTAATGGATACCATTTTAGTGGGTTTTATCTATCTCCAAATTTTAGATAAGTAAAGAGTAAACATTGAATAAATTTCATATTCATACCTATAATAATATCCTATGAAAAAAATTAAATTTATTATCAAAATATATTTATTTTAACTCTGATAAACACTTAAAATTTTCTAAATTATTTAATTCTCACCCTTTTGATCATTTTTTATTCAGATATTGGGTCCATACACTAACCCTCATAGACACATCATGTAACCCACAAATTATCATTTAATATATTGTAATCTTATATTATTTACATATTTTACTTATATATAATGACTGGGATGTGTACGTATTTAACACTTTTATTATTATTATTACTATTATTATTATTATTAGGGTTTTTAATGTTTCTAGATATTAGGTTGAATCATTTTTTCAGGTTTTTCCTTCTTCGTGTCTCCATAAATTAATACTTATTCTTCATATTTTTATAATTTATAGATTTATATTTTCTCTGAATTCCTCAAAAAGACTTTTATTCTATATTCATCCCCCACATGGGGAGCTCCTCGAAATGTGGGTTGCTTGAGTGGAAAAGTCAACCTATGATCCTACATCAAACAATGGTTCAAAACCCATAACGGGGGATTTTTTGGTACTATAGGAGTAAAGAAGCATTGTATGTGTGTTGTTAATATAAGATTAAATATAGAGGTAATTTACAAAAAAAATCAGCCTATTTACATGATTTATAACTATGAAAATAGTCTAAAAACATTGGATATAGACTAAGGACATTGTTTACTTGAAACACTACACTACATGTTCACTGTTGATCTAAAAATTAATTTATTTTTTCACACTATGGTGATTATTTATATCCATCCTTCAATGATTTTCCCAATTCCCCACTTTTCAAAATATTAAGTTTCTCTATTTTTCCATTATACAGTACCTCAATGCATGTTCTGAAACATTTGGCTTGTGGGTTTTTGGGTTATCTTGCCTCCATGGGTTTGATCTATTGATCCTCACTTATAAACTATATTTTACTCATTTTATAATAAGTCCATGAAGAAATTGAGAGTCTCCAATTTTCAGCTCATTCCTAACATAATAACAAATAATTCATTCATGGTTGTGAATGTATTAGGATAAAAAATTAATTTCATAGGCAGGTAATTATTCTACTAAAAATGTGATCCTCAATTTTTTTAGTTTTCATAAAGAAGTGATAAGCGAATCGTTTATGCTTTGTAAAGTATTAATTTTTATAACCTCATAGAATCATCCTCGTTTTGATTCAGTCTGTGGAACTCTAAATATATCATAAGATGGAAAATATAGGTAGAATATTTGTTAAATATTATTTTCTTATAATCATTCCCATTTAACAGAAAAAATTTCCTCTTCAACCATCATGTTTTTTTATAATTGTCCACTAATGATCATTTTCTTACTGAAAACAATAAACTAACAACAAATCTATCTCTTCTTATGAGTATTGGATAATAAGAAAATACATTCTTAGTGGATTTTATCCATTATTCTATGCTGAGGGGATTATAAGATCGAATAAAGATAAGAAGAATTTTTTGGAGGATTTGACCTCAAAATCCACATTCTTAAGAGAAGGAGGCTATTCCACAGAATTCATTTTATTATTTATAACATGAACCTATTGATCTATTATTATCTTGAGGATCGAGGATTTCATTCGAACCATGATTGTTGTGTAAATAGGGTAATCAATACATTTCATGTCACATTTTTTATTAGAATGAGTATCAATATTTCCAACTACTAACTAAAAAAATACAAATAAAATTAGGGGGGCTTGAATACATTACCAATGAGAATAAAAAAAGAAAGTATGATCATATAATGATAAAATAAAAATTAATTTTATATCATGACTTATTATTCCATAGTTTTCAATCTAGGTTTTCCATGGTTTTAGAATTATCCACAGTTCAGCTAATAATATTTTCTAGTCATAATTCACAAAAAAATCTAGAATATCCTATTATATCATAAATAATGACCAAATCCTATGACACATATTATTACATGAATTTATGAATAATTTTCCATTAAATACACACCAAAGAGAAAAAAACCATTTGCCTTTGGAAGACTAGGTGCATAATTAGAAAACATGATACTAAAATAAAACATCTCATTATAAATCCTTCTAATGGTCTCCATACACCGTTTAAGCTCCTATAACTTCATTGGATAACCTAGGGAATAAATAAACAATAGGGGTGAACTAGAAATCCCAATAATGGAATAAATATATAAACAATGAATAAAAATTGAGTGAGAAGGCATAATAAGATTTTATAAATGGTGTGTCTCATGAATAAAAATATCAAAGCATAGCTTATAGAAAATATAATCATATGATTATGTAAATATTGAAATGTCGAGAAAATAATATATCATGAAAAAAAACTGATTCATGGATAACTAACAAGTTGATATCACATGGGGGAAAAAGTCCAATAATAGATTATTTTTATTCCATCATTTCATAGATAACATCTCATAAAAATAAGACATTACAAAATGAATTATATTGCCATCTGGGTGTATCCATAATAGACTATACAGTAATTCATGTTCCACGTAATGAAATCAAACATAAGGAATAAATTTTACTGTTACCCATCTAAAGAAATGAGTTTTATAATCATTTTATAAGAAATAACCAAATGAATTAACGTAATGGTACCCATGAAATAAGGCATTAGATCATCCTAGGAAATTCATAACTAACATCTATGAATATATCTTGAATAAATATGTTCAACTAAAATGATAATAATAATTTTATTTGTCAGATATATTTATGAATGATCACCTTAAGTGTTGTTTTAGTGAAAAGAATAAATAGTCTTGATAGAGGATAAATGAATAATTATTTGCCTAAATAAATGAAGTAAAATAGGTTTTCATCATAAAATAAGTGATTTTAAAAAATATTTAATGCTTAAAATATTTTATGGATGGTAGATAATAATGGGTATGAAAATAAAATTTCTATTTCATCGGGATTTCGTATTGAGAAGAATTGGGAGGGGAACCATTCTAAAACAGGTATTTACCCTTAAATGTAATAGTTATGGAGAAAATATTATGTGTTTGGAAGATATTAATTTAATTTAGGAAACTATATAATATGAATGAAGTGATAAATTAAGGTAATGGGAGAGATGACATAACCCAATAAAAATATTGAGGTTTGGAGTTGTCCCATACCTTATGTATAAAATAAAAAATAAAATAAAATTAATCTTCAATATAATAAAATTATAACTTTTAATTACTAGTTCATAACCACCTCCAAAATTATTTTATTTGTTATTACTTTATTATTTCAATTTATGGTCATTTTGATGAGTTAAAACGTTCAATTTTGACGTCCCATGAGCATTTGTTTCATAGTTTCATGGTCAGTTCACTTTTGTATACATATCGATGTTCTTTTAAAATGGATAAACTAACCTAGATGTTAAATGAAACATTATTAATGAACTTAGATTAAAGTAAATTCCCCCATATATAATTTTTTTCTATCATATATATAGTTCCTTGAGTAAAAATGATATCATTATAAGGTTAGTTCATTTATGCAGTATTACCAGCCATTATATACTAGATTTATTTTATTTAATATTATGTAAATATAATAGATTCAGTACATGAAATCGGTTATAACCTACTTATTATAATCTTATTTAACTTTCATATTGGTTTAGGACCATCCTTTATGGTGACAATAGAAAATGAAAAATCATTGTCCATGATGATGGTTAAATAATATAATTTGGACAATGGTTTCATTAAGTTGAATAAGAGGCGATTTAAAAAAGCGATGGATAGATGATATTCCATTATCAATATAAAATTTCAGTATATACATCATATTTGATTTATTATTATTTAATTTATGACTTAGGTGAGTAGAAGGTAAAAAAGAATGGAAATTAAAAGAGGCAATTTTATAATGATACCTCTTGATTTTGACCTCCATGAAGGACCCCTTACGGAACATGGAATTGGTATATTAGTGAGACCAACAACAAATTAATATTGGGAGAGTGGAGAGGATATGATTTCATTTATAATTATATTCATTAGTTTATTATTTTGGATTATTACTACCAATATTTTTGATTCATGGGACTTTATAAAGTAAATGATGTAGGTGAGTTTGAAATAATGGGATGTAAAATTACACCTGACTATAAAATTCATGTATTAAACATACTAATAACTAATGTAAATTATCATATTTCATTATTCGACCAAAATTAATCTATTTTAGATAAATCTATAAAATTAACTCTAACCATTTTCCAATGAGTATATTTCAAAAATAGAGTCCAATTTATTAAAATAATTTTCTAACTATTATATTTTTAATTTTAAAATAAAGTCTTGATTCATTCAATTAGTAAGTATTTTAAAATTATCATTGATTATATGACCCCTTCTAAATAATTTATGATGCGATAAATTTATATTATTATCATATTATATCATAATATTAATTTATAAATCTGTTTTATAAAAATAGTGTTTTGAAATCATTATATTCATTATAAAATTTAAAATAAAGCATTTATATTTTACAAATATACCAACACATAATTTATCATTTTAAAAACTATTATTTACATTACCGAAATATAAATATATCATATTTTCAATTTTATTGATAATAAATATTATTTACATTTCTATAGGTGATGTTGCTATTCTACTAGTAGGATTACTATTCCTAACAGTCAGATTACTATTCCAATGCTCATGTTGTAATTCTAATTGTTAGATATTGATTCCAACGATCTAATTTTCAATGGTTATATTGGTTTAAAAAAAACCTACTAAAACATCTTATTCAATTAATATATCATTTATTCTATTTCCAATAAATTTTATTCAGTCATTCATCATCAAAATCAAAATTTTGTAATTAAAATTATTTTTTATTTTTATATCGTTGTTCATAAGAGTGGTCATTTTGGTAGATTGATAATATCCAAATTATCTTATATGTATTTTTTATTCTCTCATTATTTATAGAGTGAAATAATTTACATACTTATTATTTTATTTGATGACTTATGTATCCTTTTTCACTAATGTGAACTAATGGTTCTTGTTGAAGGGGACATATGCATTTCAGGTTTATATATTATAATTTATTCTAATAATTGTCTCTAGAAACCAAGAGAGAAGAAACTTACCAAAAAAATATAACTAATTTATTTAATATTTTATGAAATAAAATACCTATACATAAGAACAATCTTCATTGGAGAATGTTGATCATCATTAAATAACTTTTTGAATTACTTGTGTTCCACTAAGAGGATCCAAATATAGAATACCTCTATAGGTGATCCACTTGTGATCCAATGATCAAAGAGATATAGTAATAAATATTTGGGTGCTAACGTGGTAACTCAAATGTCTTGCATTGTTCTATCTTAATCAATTTTTCATTAGTCTCGATGAAATTTCTCTTGTGCTTCTCATTATTTAGTGGGAGATAGGAGGAGTCGAGAGAGAACTCATTATGCAAAAAAAATCCATATTCTGAATTTTGGATTTAGTATACAAAAGAAATATCCATATATTTATAAAGTTAGTATTTAGTATAAAATAATTTTTAATTTCATTTTTTTAATATAATATCAATTTTTTCTTTTTATAAACCTCGTGTATCCTGAAAAACATCATAATAGTATTATTTTTTGGTGTGTGCCAACTCCTACAATAAAAGAAATATTTAACCACCATCCTAATTAATATTTATCACATAACATGATATTAGTCCATTCACACTAATATTTAAATTATTTCACAACTAAACAAAAATTTAATTTATGAATAAATATATATTTGACATTCCGTAAAGAAATGATCTATCAAATATTCAATAAAATAATTAATTTTTTTTCAAATACTAATGATTATGTTTTTATTTAATTTGCTAATTAAATATAACATGGATGAAATTGTTTCTTGAACATGATAATAATATTTATTCAATTAATTAAACTAAATTATTATTTAATTGAGATCAAAAAGAACACATAGTATGTGAATCTCTATGATTATTCCTCATTGGCATTATGTGGGCTTACATAAAGTCCAAGATTACTGTGTGTCAATGGGTCAAGGATCCCAATAGAATTAACTTAATGGTGAAATGTTAAAATCCACGTATGAATGATCAGTCTGTAATATAATCCCTTATCTCAATATCCAATTAATCAGGTTTAATGTTGTTTTCATCTACCTATTTACTCGATATATCTTTCATCGACTCTATTAAATGAACACATCATAACACCATGTACACTGAATTTAATTAAATAGTTATATTCCACTAAAAGTGATAAGATATTATCTTCCATAAATGTGGAAGGAAAAAAAACATCCTCAACCTAAACATTAATGACATTTCAATCATGAACCACCCAACGTACCCAACTTCCCACTAATACATGGAATAATTTTTTGTAAAATAAATATTTTTGAGTTATCCATGGAATAAATTAATTAAAATCATAAATTCTGAGGAAAATTACACATGTTCATGTATAGGAATATTCGATGAAACTAAATCATGTTGAATTACTACTGTAGGGTTAGTTATGAATCTCCCACCTTGTAGATTAATAAGTGAAAACATCATGAGAAGAATAATTATCATCTTATAGGAACTAACAAACAATAGTCTTGGTACAATTATTATGATAAAAGATCCATATTCATCCAAAAAATATATTAATAATATTATCATATCACTTAATGGTTATCATCATATAGTGGAACTACTTTGACCTTATTAATGTGATAAACATTTTTGTACATTATTTCATTAAATATATTGTATTAAATATTAACAATATGTAAGAATAAATTAGATTAATAATATATTCATAAAATATAAATGTAATCAATGTAAAATCATTTAGTCATACTACATAAAATCTAATATACTACCACTTTGACCAGACCCAGATTCCTATGATATTCAATCTTCTAGACCAAACAGGGTGATACTATCTCTATTAAGTCAATGATTTAGTCATGGGATCCTCCATGTTGTCTTCTATGGAAATACTTCTCACTATAACCCCACCTCTTTTAGAAACATCCCTTGATATAAGCTACTTCTAATGTATGTGATTCATCTATTTATTTGATCTTTTACCTTTTGCGAGATCCCCCACTAATTTATTTTCACAAAAGAATGTGATATGATCATTACATCTAGGAAAGACATAAATATCATAGAGATGTTTTCACATCCTTTCTACTTATTTAGAAAGCATAGAAGCCTAGACATACTCAAACTCTACAGTATGAACTATGACTATAGCCTTCTTTGAAATCTTCTATATAACAATACCTCCATTAAAATTGAAGACATATACAATTTTTGAATTCAAGTAATCCTTATTATATTGAAATCTAAAATATTCATATTCTATAATTATTATTTAATTATCTTTTCCATATAATATAAACATATCCTTAGTACACCATGGATAAAAAAGGATCATATGTGATTCCATCCAATGGTGGTCACCTCGATTAGATGGATATCTTCCTACCCCACTCAATGTTTATGAAAAATCTAGTGTAGTATATAGAATAATATACATGACTAACCCAATCATTGATTTATATGGAATCTTTCCATTCTGTTTCCTTCCATATGTGTCTAAGGAAACATTTTACATAAATATAAATTACAAAAATAATATAGAAACAATCCAAACATGTGTTTTTCTATAATGAATATCTTTGATATCTTATCAATGAACTTAATGTTTCAAAGGATAACTAGTGTCACGACCTGTCCCCCAGGGCCTCTTCCAGGACTACCCTACCCCAACATTTGATAGTCCATGGGATAGAGTCTATCATCGAGTAGGCATTTCCCAAAAATGGGAGCCATTTTTTATGAACATGTACACACACAACCAACTCTAATCTATAGGGATGGAGCGTTAAAACAATATGTAATGGAAATTCATGCATACCACTACAACTCAAAAAAATTGATATCAATTAAATAAGTAATGTACTAACAATATAGAATACCAACCCACCAAGGGAAAGAAAACTGGGTAGCCCGACCCCAAAATAAGGGTACTAAATCTGCTGTAAGAAGCTGACAGAAACACCTTAGCCCATCTAATATCATAAAGAGCCACATGTTCTAAGTCCTTATCTATATGGGAGTCTACCAAAGAGTTGGGATTTGACACAAGACACAAAACATGTGGGAAAATAGCGTGCAGGGATCATTAAAACTATACTTAGTTAGGGGACCCTGAAAGTGTCAATCAAAAAGACCAAAAAACACCACCAAGAAGGAACAATGAGCTCAACACATGTATATTACATCAACACATATAACAATATAATATTGGTATACTCATAAAGGTATTTAAGAAGGAACATCTCATCCACTGCCATCCATATGGTTCTGTGGGTAGCACGCTTGATTCTGAGAGATCCCACTCCTTGAGTTATGAGATAGTAACAAGGTAGAACAAGTCTACCAAAAGGACCAAGGAGATCATATGGTCTCGATACATCATGGCATTTCCTTGAAATACCTAGTCTCACTGAGACACGAGTCTCAATATCACAACTGATCCTTCATTATAGGATTCCTCTCAAGTTACGCTTGTCCTAGGAGGACTCTTTCCCTGTTCTATCGAGATATCAAAGACCTACGCAAAGAGGTCCCGCTTCATTAGGCCCCAACCAAAGAGAACACACTGGGAACTAACAAAATTACACTAATTTTTTAATAACGCTGAACATATATACTGATGAGGATCTTATCTCAAATAGTTCATTGAGGTCTGCTCATCGGTCTGGCGACTGAGGTCCACTATGATACCTGGCCACTGAGGTCCTCTTGGCTACATCTCCCATGTCGGGCCACTGAGGTTTTCTCATCAACTAGTCATATGTCGGTATAGAGAGGTATTATCAGCTACTACTCACCTTTCAGGACACTAAGATACATTTGGATACCCGGCCACTAAATTATTCTTATCATTAACTTATCATTATAGCCAGTTGTAGGATTTCTACTCGTAGAGAGCTTGAATCACTGAGAATATACACCTTATCCCATCATTCATAACACAAAAAAAATAGAAACTCACTTGGAGTATTTTAAAATTATATTCACATTGTGGGAGTCCCAATGCCAAAAACATCTCATTGATCAGATGTACAAATTGCATGTTAAGACCATTTTACTAAAAATGTGTCGGTTTGGTATGGGTCCGGTCTGACATAGTCAGACCGACATTACCAGTCTCGGCATGGGGTCCACTAACCTAAACTGGGTAGCACCAGACCTAGAATTGACCTCATCCACTAGGGCCAGCCCAGACTGGCAGGGAGGAAGGTCATAGCTGCCGATCAACAAGTATGGGCCACTGGTCTGCAGGATCGTCCTGCTCTATCGCACGAGGTGGACCACCCCCTAAACTAACCTACCTCCTCCTGCTCAGCTTGAGGTGAGTGGGATTGCATACTATAGACGAGACACACTGGGGGAGATGAATCTTCCAAACACCATGTGGGTCCCTGAGTGGTCGGCCACCACTAGAGTCTAGCTTGACTGGGGCCCTCTAGTTGTGCGACATGGCGTGGCCGCTGCATCTACATGTGCTGCCATAGGCTATTATCTGCAGCCTGATCCACCACATGAAATGGGATTCAATGGTCCACCTCACCACCGCAGCATGCACTAGTGTGCTTCCTTCCCAAACTATTGCGGTTGATGAGCCACGTCCCATTTTCACCTCCTATGGCCCCTGACCATGGGCATTGAAGCCACCGCGGAACGCCATCAGCGTGTGTTTCCTACAGCACCAAACACCTCCCATGATAGCCACCACATTATGCTACAACTTTAAGCTTATGTTGTTGGTGACATTCATGGTCCACTACGTCAACTCTGTATGTCTGTTTTCAGATATGAAAATTCATTAAAAGTCCTCAGGTAGTTGTCGCCCCTGATATGGGTTCAAAGTAGCATTTTTGTTGATCCAAGGGGTCGACCGTAATGAAAAAAAAAGAATTCTAAAAATGTATGTATCTTGTCATGATCGTGATGGACCAATTCGTACTTTATAGAATTAAAATTTATATGATTAATATTAATATTATATCCCATAGATCCCAAGATAAACAATTCCAACCCATTATAAAAAACAACAAACAGATCAACCAGTTAGTGGGTTGATTCCCATTAATTGTTTACAATGAATGAATGGGGAAATATTTTCATCCAGGACAAACCAATACCTCCATTTCAATAGTTTGGATACATAAAATGATGTTGTGTAGCCACATCGATCTTTATTATGCTATTTTTCATCGATTCATCACCGCTTGATCAAACCCCATGCTCTGATCCTTCATCACCGATGAGAGATCATCCTCCCCCCATGGCTTATAGAAACAGAATATTTCTAGAGGAATTCATTAATGTTATGAATTATAAAGTTCTACCATGTACCCAATTAATGGAAAAACACATTAACACATTAACATGTTTCAGCATTACAGTTTCTCCTTGAAATAGTGTTGCCATGCTGCTTCATTTATGAATGGAGAAAATGTTTCTCCATCCATTTTTCATAGAGTTTCCATGCTACAAAACATAAAATGAAAATAATATGGACTTATTATAGTTTATTTTATTCTAAATTAAAAATCCCAAAAATTTACTTTTACCCATGACCCACGTCGGTCATGGTTATGTTCTACATAAGGAGAATATATTTTTACAAACTCAACCATGGTCTCAGATTTGTATTCCGGGTTACCATTTTGGAGTTTTGAGGATTAGAAAAAAATTATTATAATTTAAGTGATTTTATTTATATTTAAATATCAATAAAAACATTCACAGTCATCCCACCTCAACCAATTTTAGGATCTTCCTTAGAAATGTATGTGCTCATGAGCTCAACGGTGGTCACTGATTTTCAATCCTCGTAACTGTACAAGAGTTATAAGAAAATGGAAAATGGAAAATTATTATTTAATTATATTATTAAGAGATATTCTATTTTTGGTTTTCCACAATGGAGACCCATTCCGACTAAACTTAAGACATGCCTATGTTAAACCATCTTCTCGAAATTCAATAGTGCCCTCAGATTTCTGATATGGGCACCTATTTAAGAGTTAATCCATTTTTTTGGGAAAACTGATCACACTAACTAATTTAAAACTTATCATTTTCTGACAGATCATTTATAGAACTCCAAGAAATATAATTGAATGTCGTCTCGCTGTATGGTCTCATAATTTCCCCAATTCTTTTTTACAAATAGAACCAAATAAATATGAGTTCTTAAATGACCCCCACATTAAGGCATTACATCCCCCAAAGCCATGCTAATATTTTCCCAAAAAGATGAGGGAACGAGCATGAACATAAGCCTCATGCTCCCACATTCTCTCATATATAATACTATACTTCCATCTAATGCGAACTAGAGGAATCAATCTCCCATCAATTTTCATCTTCTATAGATCATCGATCTCTACTATAAACTCTTGAAAAGTAACCCTGTTGTCAACATCAACCTCACCCAAGTCAAATAAATTGCACATAGGGGCATCCTAAGGCCTCTACTAAACTCTTCTCTAGGGTATTTAGGATGTGGTTCAACATGGTGTGTCATCCAACAATCACCCAGATGGTATCATGTTTCATGGATGTACATCGTAAACCCATCCGATAGTCCATAGATATCCCTTCAAACTTCCTTCCATATAACCCTAGATAGAGAAATATTAACCCTTGAAACATATTCATACAAGAATTAATATTTTTATCTAAATAGGTAATCCCATCTTCAGCCCATTATGTCTTTCCCAGTGTCCACTTTGAAATACTCGAATTACCTACATGCATATATCCACTCTAGGTGTCACTGTTACAACTTCCCATCCAATGAAAAGAAAAATGTGATACCCACCATTCAAATGTCCATTAGGGGTATTCCATGTGGAAAACTGGTCACACGATGACTCGTAGTCTTCTTCGTCGATTTCTGCATCCCTGATACATTTGTGAGATGATGGGTTACATCCAATGACTAGAGATAATATACTTCATCCCCATCAATGAAGGATGACTGTACCGAGCCCTACTACTCTATTTCCTAGTTCAAAAAATATGAACTAGATCTCTTACTGATAGAAACTACTACCATGTTCCGCTTACATGGATTATAGATACTTTTGTGTCGTAGTCATCGGGGAACACCAAACATTATTTTGTCTTAAGTCCATGTCCTTCTGAGAGAAAATATATTCGAGATTCTTGTGTTTTGATAAGAGAGAAAACTATTAAAACATGGAGGTAGGGACTCCAAATAATCAATGCAAATACTGTTATGGCAAACTCAATATTGGGGCACTGGTCAAACTCTTTATCAATTGTTGAAAAGAATACAGGTACATTTTCATCCATGAAAACATCCATCTCTTTCAACTGATTGATTCATTCACCCTCCCATTATTATTGGGAACTCATTATACATGACTAATTAGTTAAAGGGATTTTAGTCTACACATAACCTCAAACATTTTGTCTTTATAAGACCTCCCTCTACAAGTCCCCCACCTATACCCTCATCTTATGAAGAACTGTGAAATCCATCTAATATACTGATACTGAAATCTCGTCCATCTCAGGGGGTGTAGTATGATACATAATTCTGTATCCATATTGGGATTTAATCCTTAAAATACCTTCTGAAAAAACATCCCTCTACTCTTCCACTACTGCTAGGGACTGAACAATCAATACAGAAACTACCACATGGGTAAGGATTGACAATTCACGTTTGTTCGGTTTCACCCATATATAAATGTGATTTATATCATGCTTCCTCAATTTCCTTTTATGTGACCATGGAAAACCCTATTCCAATATTGGGGAAATACAACATCCTTTTACCTGAAATAGTAAATTTTGGCATGAACTATGGATGACCAGTCAATTCCAAAAAAACATTTTAACTCCTCGACACTACCCCCAACAGGTTCACACGGGAACTCTCATCTAAAGAGTTAGATCAATCCATAATCATAAGTGTTATTATTGAGTCTTTTCCCATAGTTATCTCCAATGTAAGGGTCAATTCTTAGGTTTAATGGGAAACTATATGTCTTTAACTAGATTTGTGACAAGAAGGAATGGTTTTCATATGATTCTACTAATATGGAATCAATGAGTAGACCTAGACCATACATCGAATCAATCATAGATCCCTTACATCATAATACATATATACATCGAGGTACCCCATTCCCCAGTCTTATAGCTCCCTGAGACTGGTTTGGACTACATTGGGGTGGTGGTTGTAACATGTCAAATTTTATACCACCTCCTACTACTCCCCCATCTCTTCTACCATATATGCCACGCCTGTAGATTAATATGTTCATATAACTGTAACTTCCATGGTTGTTGATCAACCATTTCACAGTCAGCACGACAGGATGTAAAATCTCTAGAATGATGAACCCTAATGTCTTTTGAAAAGTATTACATATTTCTAGGCCGACTGGACCCACCATAAGAGCATTGAACTATAGATATCTAATCTAGGGACATATTTTCATAATGTCTCATGCATCCACATCTCTAAGATGGACATTGGTTTCATGCATTCCCACTGCTTCCATCCAATGGTTGTATCTGGTCAGCCAAAAGGATTTCAACCCCAAAGGATCTCTCTAGCACCCGAGCATAAGTATGAATGCACCGGGGAATTAAGATGGCTCAGATGTCCCTAAAAAGATCTTGCTCAGAGGTCTGAACCCTAATGAATTGGTCATATTATATAAATCATATACCTAGAATGGATGGTACACCTCGATGAATATTGTGCGACTAACATGTCATCTTGTCGATGTTGTAGATACTCTGGGGCTCACATAGCCCTTATATTTTCTGAAAATATCCCCTTCACTATGAAAGGTTCTCAAGCTCTATCTATTGAAAAGTCACCACATCATATTCCCGGGTAATATATTCCCCGAAATCACCCTATTGAGCCACAAAAAAGGCTCCCTAATAAGACCTCTATTTTATATAATGGTACCGTAAATAGATGATAAACTCATTCACCGACTCATTCTAGTCCTTATCTGTATGTGGGTCTGGTTCTCCTTGGAACCTAGGGGTCGTATTCAATGAAACTCATGAAGTGAGCTTATACTTCACATCTCATCCATTGGTACTGTGAGGAATGTGTGCTACCACATAGTTAGTTGTATAGTTAGTACACCACCTAGGGGTACTATCTCTGGTACAAACCCCTGTACCCATCTTGTCACCTCACTGATCATCCTTGGTATCACGTTGTTGAATTTGGGTGGGCTGACAACTTGGAAACACCTTGAAATAGAGCACGATGTACCACAATCAATATGGTATGCCTAGTGAGCTGAATCAAAATGGACATGGAAAATCATCTGATTCTTTTATGATTCATGTACCATAATTTTTTCTAGTGACTAGTGTTCCCATATACCAAGTTTACAATCAAAATTTTGGGTCCTATTTTATGGATACGTCAGCTTCCACAACAACACTTAATTACCTGACATGAAATATGAACTCAAAAAAGGGAACACTATTTCTTCAAAATAAACTCATTGACAATGGGTTCATAAGGT
Organism: Viscum album; assembly: GCA_963277665.1. Lineage (NCBI taxonomy): Eukaryota > Viridiplantae > Streptophyta > Magnoliopsida > Santalales > Viscaceae > Viscum > Viscum album. The sequence continues at coordinate 860,435,380 of OY728133.1, read as the reverse complement.
ATAAATGGTATCCACTAATACCACATAGTCCTGAACCTTCCCCAAGGTCCCATGTCATGACTACTGAAAGCCCTCCTCTGATAGGCTAGGGGGTGGAGACTATCACTAAGTGGTAATATCCCAGAAATGGTGGCCATAATCCTATGAACCAATACACAAGAACCCAACTGAAAGCCATAGTGATGGATAATGAAAACAATATGTAAATGATATGAATGCATACCACTGAAACCCAAAAACAAAGTATGATGGAATTTAAAGCAGTAAAGTACAATCTGGATAGAATACAAGCCCACTAAAAGAATGACAACAGAAAAGACCGACTTGTAAAAAAGGGTACTGAAAGTACTATAAGAAGATGCTAGAAACCTCTAATCTCATCTTATCTCACAAGGCCCCCCTGGCCCTGGTCCTAATCTTACTCCATATAAGACTCCAACAAAGCGTCAGTCATATTTACAATACAAAACACAAGTGGCCAAAGCCCGTACATGGGTGAGTAATACAATACTCAATAAGGGACATCCAAACACATAAAGAAAAAGACAAAAAATGAAAAAAACACCATCAAGGTACATTTATCTCAACAATTGTATATTTCATAAAAACATATAACAAGATCATATAGGTATACACATAATGTAATATAAGATGTATCATCTCATCTGTTCTTACCCATAGGGTTAAGTGCGTAGCATTCTTGATTTTGGGAGATCCCACTCCTCAAGTTGTCTGATAGAAAATAGGTAGAACAAGTCTACCAAATGAATCTAAGAGAACATATGGTCTGGATACATTATGATATTCCGCTGATACATCTAGTGTAATTGAGACAAAAAGTCTTGATATCCTAGGTAATAATTCATCATAGGATTCTGCTCAAGTCTTGCTCATCATGGGAGAACTCGCTCCATGATACATCAAGTCATTAGAGACCTGCACAAAGAGGTCCCTAATATTTGGGTCCCACCAAATGAAAACATCTTTTTGAACTACCTGAAGTACACTACTTTAGTCATAACGCTAAAAAATTGTACTATTGGGGGACTCATCCCCAGGAGTCACTGGGGACTTTTCATCAGCTTGGACACTAAGGTCAACTCATCCACTAGGCCACTGTGGTCCACTCGGATACCACAAATCTACTGGGCCACTGAGGTCAGCTTCGATACTGCTCTTCTGCCAGGCTATTAAGGCCCTCTCGGCTACTACTCTTCTACTGGTTCACTGAGGTCCCCTCAGATATTTATTCTCTTCTAGGCCACTGAGGTTTTCTCAACTACTCCTCGTCTTTAGGGCCATTTATATCCACTCGACTACCAGCCCACTGAGGCCCCCTTGTCACTTCCATCTAGTCAAATCCAGTTGTATTATTTCTACTCATATTAAGCTTGATTCTAGGAAAATCTATTCCTGATGCCTTCAGTCAAAAATCTACATACATATAAACTCACATAGAGTATCTCAGAAGGACCATCTCACTTTGAGGGTCCAAACTTCACAATAGAATGTCAATCGGGTGTACTATTTAAATTTTATGAAAATTTAAATGAATAGGGGTTGGTTGGGCCTAGTTTTGGTTTGACCTGATTGCACTGATATGACCCAAATACTGTCAGAACCGACCCAAATTCGACTTAGTTCGCTAGGCCCAGACCAGAATGGTTGGGCCGCATGTCAAGCCTGGACCAGCGTGGCCATGGGTCTAGCTCAAACCATCTAGGGCGCATGTCCAAATAGAGGGTTGCGCCCATTGGTTCACCAGGAGTGTTCTGCCAAATCCTACATGGCCCGCTGTGAGTGGGGAAACCTGCTCCGGCCTAGATGCGGTGGGCGAGCCACATCTTCCAAACACCCCAAGGTTAAACATCGGGTCAGCCTCCACCATAGACCAGGTAAACTATTTCCTTCCAGCCATGTGACATGGTGTGACTTCTGTGTCTTTGTGAGCCATCACTGGCCTTTTCTGGCATCCTGATACACTGCCCACGTTTGGATTCCATGGACCCCCTAGTCGTCTCCATGTGTTGCAGGTGCTCCGCACTCCCACATTATCATGTCTTACGAGCTACATCCCCCTACCGAAATCTTTGCCTCTCACTAGAGCACACCATTGGTTCATGTCTCCTCCCACACCAGCGATCATAGTGTGTCACTTCTGGTGCCCTCTGTGGGCCACTAGGTTCACTTTGGCTATCCATTTTCTGATCAAGGATCTCTTTTGGGTTCCTCGCTTCATCACCATTCCTACTACATGCACAATGTATCATTTTCAATGATCCATGGGTTTTTTCATAATGCAAACGAGAATGCACACATAAGAGGGATCCTCCCTTTTTCATGTCATCCTGAATCCTTCGTTTTAAAATTAAAATCGATAGGATTTACACTATTTTTATCCCTTCATTAATGAGACAAAAAAATCCAACATTCAAGAATAAACGACCCACAGAAGAACTTGTTAGTGGGTTAATCTATGTTTTTAGTATATAATGAAATAATGGGGAAACAATTTCATCATGATCAAACCCCTAACTGGAGTTGGATCACTTATAGATGTTGATTGATGTAGTGTCGCCACATCCATCCTTCATCTGATATCGTTTAGTGATTCGTCCACTTTTATCAAACCCAAACCTCTGATCCATAGGCAGTGGTGAGGGAGCCTCCACCCCCTTTCCATAAGGAAACATCATAGTTCCCAAGTAATTCTCCATCATAATGAATTGTAATGCTGGACCTAGTCCCTGATTGATGGGGGAACTCATTAACGCATTTCTACATTACTATTTCTATTTCAAACAATCTCTATATGTTGCTTCATTTATGAGTGCAGAATGGTTTTCTCTAACGTAGCATCACATCATATCCATGCTACGAAAACTAAAAATGGAATAAAATAGACTGCATTTAGATTATTTTATAAAAATTTAAAAAGTAAAAAAATTATCATTTACCCTTGACCTGTGCTGGATGAGGTTACGTCCTTCTTATGGAGAACGTGTCATTTCAAAATCAACAGTGGTCTAGTATTTATATCCCGAGTTACCATATGAGAGTTATGATTATTCAAAAATAAAATAATTTTTCATTGAATTATTTATTTACGGTTGCGTCCCCAAAACAAACATTCACAAATAACCTATTCCAGTAGATGTTAGGATTCTTTTAAGGAAATAACACCATCAAGTTCTTCATGGTGGTCTCCTATTAGTAAATCGAGTTACCATTCATGAGATATATTGACTTTGTCAATAAAATAATCTATTTAATTATTTTATTTATGTTTATAGAATTTTTATTTTTTCCCGTTGAAGAATCGCTCCAACTAAACTTATGTCATTCCTAGGGTAAACCCACATCTCTAAATTAAACGGTGCCCTCAGATTTCTGATCTGAACATATTTTAATAAATTTTTGCCAATTTATTCATAAAAACCACTTTCATGTAATATTTAGAAGATAAATGTTTTCGACATGTCATTCCAGGCTTTTTGGGCCTCATAATTTCATGTTGTCTTAGTTCCAAGTCTCTTAATTTTCCCATGAATTTTCAAAAAATAGAGTAGTGAAAATCTGAGATGTTTCAACTAGTATAATGGATTTATCAACATAGAACTTGATCCAAATAATATATGTTGAATATCCCAGGTCCATCATGTAGAATAACTTATTCAGCCATTTTATAATAGATTGTAATATTATTATTTTTATTTGTTTTGTGTAACATTTCATCCAAATATATTATTATGAAAACAACAACATTCTCATTTAACTAGACACAAGGCTCATAGTCATTCTTTATGAATCCATGTTCTGTTATGGATATCAAATGAATATTTCATGAGTGAGTTGATTTATTTAATCTATAAATACATATATTTTCAAATTTCATATCATATAATAATATATTGTAGTCAGGATCACTTCACATTGATTCATATAAACATATTCCTAAAGTTAACACTAAAGGAATTCTATTTTTACATCCATATTCCATATCACATTATCTGTGTAATCAAGAATAGAAATTATAATTCTAGTAGAATTCAACACTATAAATGGTTAAATCACTCTTTCATAGTCAGTTCCTTGATTATATATAAACAATTTCTTCAATCATTCTTGCCTTATATGTACTTACTTTTCCTTCCGTGATAAGTTTATTCATTAATTATCATTTAAAAAACTAATTATATTTACATCCACATGAGGATTTACCAAATATTAAACTTCTTTTTAGTTCATGGAATCCATTTCAGAATTCATGTATTGTTTGCACTTAGAAACATATATGCTACTGACAATTTTCTTGTATTTTAGATTATCATTATTGTCAAGTAATAATGAGTCACCATACATAGTGAATATAAAACCATAACATTATAGTTATATAATCTATCTACAATGTCTACACCTTACATGGGTCCCCAACATATATTAATCTCCCACATGGATTTCATAAATCTATTCTTATCCCATATATCGTGCACCTTCATCAAAAAAATTCAATAGTGTCTAAATGTTTCTCACTATCTCTTTTGGAGATGTTCTCCCAAACAATTAATATGGTTTTTTGCACTATTAATTTTTTTTCTAAGGATTTTTATATGTATTATCCCCTTATTTCCTTCTTTTATGCTATAAATGTACACTTTGTGCCTCATAATGAATTTTTTTCAGCTGGAGAGTCCTCAACAAATTCTTCACTTCCCCAAAAATTTAAATTTGATAATATATTTTTCCATCCTATCCAAAATTGTTATGAAATAACAATTATCGAATTTGTTGGTATATAATTTTTATATGTGTTGTTTTTTGTAACACATATCCCAAAAAAAGATAATACAAGACTCACATGGCTTATAATTGATCTCACAAAGTCTAACAAGGTGAGGATACTCATTTCCATTACAACATTCCACTAATGTGTGTGAGGAGGAGTGTGTTGGGAAAGGATCCACAAAACCTGTATTAAATAATGGAAGTCTTGATTATGGTAATATTCACTATGGTCTGAGTAGAGATTCTTAATCTTCTTACCAAGATCATTCTCAACATTATTATTGTATTCAATTAATTTATCAAAAGAATCCAACTAATACCTCATTAAGTATACATATTTATTTCTACTATAATAATTAGTCAATATTGTGAAGTATGAGTACCCACTCCTTGATTAAATAGGAAATGGTCCACACACATCAGTATAATATAAATCAATAATCACTTTATCCCTACGACCATTCCCACTAAATGTGTCATTGTCAATTTTTCCTAGTAAACATGGGAAATATAAAACAAGTTGTTTTAGTTCAAAATAATATAAATATACATCATGATGTAATATATTCAAGTGATCTTTGTTTAAATTGATTAGACGGTGATGCTAATGCTGGGTGTGGTTTGAGTTCTATGAATTAAAATTGTTAAAAATTTCCATTATATGGTTTTTTGTAATCCAACACATAAATACAGTTATTTAAATATCCCAAACCATTAAATTGGAATTTTTATAAATTAAGAATATTATATTATATAAATTGTTAATAAATCCATCCATATCATGTTTAGATATAGAAATAATGGTTTGGTTAATAGATTTTACATAATAAGAACCTCTCAAAACTATGATCATTCTGGTTAGTAATGTGAGGTTGTAGTCCTTGATAGCTACAAAAATTATATTAGTTCATTGGAAAAGCATAGATCTACCTCCCCTAGATCAATCATTTTAATATACTTGCATCATGTATTTGAATACATATCTGATCACCACATGCTACATATAATAGTCTGTTTTTAGATGTTGAAAAACTGTACTATATTTATAATACACCCAAAGATTCATCATGCTTCTTTCTTGGGGTGTAATTTTTCATTAAATTTCCCTTCATTCCATGTTAAATACAAACAACATAAGGTTCCCTTGATTTCCCCTTGATCATCCACTTCTTAGAATGATAAGAAGAATCTTCGGGATTAAATTACTTTTCATTCCCTTTCGGTTTATTCACTATAATTATACATGGATTTTCATTCTTTGTGCCTTTATGTACAGAGCGATGTGGTTTGAGATGATCTCGAATAGACTTATCAAAGTTGTTTATAATAAAATTCAAAACAATAATGGATAATTTTAGAGGAAGTGCTTCTTGAATGTGGTCATGGCTTAGTTACTCTACGAGTATAAAGCCTATATTCACTAGGAAATAAATGTTGATAATGATATTGAAAACAAAAGGACATGGCGGAGAACCCTCTCTAAGATATCGTTGAAAGAGATCATTGAAATCACAAATAATTCTTATTTATATCCCTCCTCACAAAGACCACATAATATTTCACTCATTCTATATGTATAAATTTTTTCTTTAGACTTCATGAGTTCACTAGACATTAATTTAAGATTAAATATTTATCATTGACCATGTCACACACATGATTTTCCTAGACAAGGAACTATTCATCACACTTCACCATATCAAGTGGATTTGTCATTGAAGGCTCTAGAATTTATGATTCCCATCCATGGAGTATAAAAACGAGAATTATCTAAAACACTCTTATATGTTACTATCGGTTAGGAGGATTTTGTTCTATAATTTTGATCATTGGGATAATTTAGATCATAAACATTCAATTTTATACTATGATTAAAATTATAGATTATTAGAATTTTTTCATGATGAAAAATTATGTGAGAAAATAAATTAATTGATTTTACTAAATATCACAATATTTTATCAATTCTCAATAGCCATAACTATTGTACTTGGAATTTATAGTTTAATTAAAATTATAGGGGAAAGGATGCATATTCCTCACTACATAACCCCAAAAAGGGAGAGTCATGTTACTTAAAGGTATTTAGGTAGGACGGTTTTTTCCAATTGCAGGATTACAACTCCTTGATATATTGTGTGGATTCCCCAATCTCGAAATCCATTTTGCGATTTCCTCAACACCTACACCCAAATTACACAATGTCATGAAAGGGATTCTCCCCTTGATGTAATATGGTTAATTCTACAAAAATATTCTTAATAAATCCTATTATAAAAGTTATATTCCCATCAATGGTTGGACAAACACATAGTATTATTGACTTATATTCCTAAACATGAAATGGAAGGTCTTCTCTGACTTAATATTCAATTAATTGGTTTTTATTGTTATTCATAAATTATAATTTTTTTATCATTTTCATATCTATTTACTGTTATGTTGATGTTACTTAATTAATAAAAATTGTTGGAAAAAACATTTACACCTAATTCACTTATTAAATTTCTATATTTTCAAAATAATCATATATTTAGGCAATCACATCCTAGAATTAATATAAAAAACAATTTTATAGAAATAAATAAATTCATTAATTAAATGACACAACAATTAGAATATCTAATGGTTCATTTAATGATATGAATGTAAATTAACATATGAACTTGGGGAACAAAACAATTTTTTTGATCATGGAATGAGTAAAATATATCCACCATTGTACCTATGTTTTATCTGATTTGGAATCATAACAGTGCCATATTGAACCAACTCCACACTCTATGGGATGATCCATTTATTACAAATATTTATTACTCACACACTGGTAATGGGATCCAAGGATTTGGCCAAAAGAAATTGAATTAATTTACTTAGAGACATAGGTCCTATATAATAATGTAGGGAGATATGAAACATAGGAAATCATATTTACATTGATAATAAATTTTTGAAAACTCACACATTAATTTAATTTAAACACACAACACATATACTGGTCTTATTCACCCTCCTGAATGGTCTTCCATACAAATAATATTAAAAGGAAAATTGTTAGAATTCATTCCTTTATTAATTCATTATTATTTAATATTAGTGTGCTTACATTAAATAATTTATTAAATAATTTTTAAATTTATGATAATATTAACATAATTGGATATACCCATCTGATATAGAATTCCTGGAAAATATATTTTAGAACCAATACTAAAATATTAATTAAAATAAATTGATTGATCGTCTAAAATTATTTAGACCCATTATTATATTTTCGAACACATATTGGTGTGATAATCAATAAAATAAGGTTTTAATGATTTAATTTTCAATTTAATGAAATTAATAATTGTTACATTTAATGAGAGACTACATGGCCAACACATTGTAATTACACATTTTGTACCTTGGATTCTATGTATTTACATCACACACATAGGTCTCAGTGTGTTTACTCGACAAGACTACACAATTTGAACAACCCAACTACTCACCATGTGTCCATTTTCTAGATAACATGATGTCCCAATCAATATATCATGTGAAATTAAAGTACAAATAGTCATGAACTTCTCAGAGAATCTTGGTAAATTACCCATCAGTGCACAATGTGTTATTTGACTATACTCTATGTAAGACAGTTTTATAGGACAATGATTTTTCACATCCTAATAGAATCACTATTGGTCCTTTGTCTATTAGTAAGCCATTATGAAAATGAATTACTACACATACATTAATATGATGTCAATAACCTATTAAATCAATTTATATTAATGAACAAATAACACAAAAGGAAACTCCCACCACAATTTAACATAGATATAAAATCATATAAATAATTATAAATGAAATAGTGAATTTTTTAATACCACTTGATGGTTTTGGGTGTAATTTTAGTGTGAGTTTGTGGGTGATATACATGTTTTATAAATTATCATTTTATGAAACCAATACTGATGATATTTTATATCAAATTTATAATTTAATTATTTTATATTTGATGATATAAAATACTTGGAATTAGGAAATTTCTTTGTTAGTGAATTTCGATCATCTAAAAGGAACCTTTAAAGGTACATTTGTTTCACTATGAAGATCCATGGACATAATTTCTATGGTTGTGATTCATACATGCTCCTATGATATCCAAGCAACATTACCCGGTCATCGGGTGTTATTATGCTGTTTCAAATTTCTTGTGTTGTTCAGTCTTGATCAACCATTATTTATTTACGGATAAATCACTTATCACTTCCTGTTGTATAGAGGGATAGAGAAGGACAAATCCAGAGATAATTTTTTAGGCACATCGGTTCTATATTTTCCATTTTTTATTTAGTGCACAATAGACATATTCTTCTATTTATAAAGGTAGTATTTATGTATAAATATTATTTAATTTCACTTATACCATTAAATAAAATATATTACTTCTATAAAAATCATGCCTCATAATGATAATAACAATATTATTATGTTTTTTGTTCACCCATTAGTCCTATAAAAATAATATTTAACAAGTTTGTTAATTAATATTTTTCACCAGATGTTGTATTGGTCTATTTTTACTCATCTTGTATTTAATTAAAACCCTGATAAAAATCATATTAATAAATAATTTTTTCATTCACATATTCATGAATAAATATTCAATAAAATAAAAATGTATTTCTCCATTAAAATTCCTACAAATAAATATTTAATTAATTTATACGATCTATTTAAATTGAATAAAATTATAAATTGGACATGAGAATAATATTTATTCTATTATTTCAAAACAATTATAAATTATTCAAGATTAACAAAAACTCTTAGTGTATGCCTATCTAGGATAATTTACAATTGGAATTAAGAAGGCTATCCTAATTTCCATGATTACTCTCTAGAAACGGGTCAAGGACCCAAAGTGAAAGGACATGGTGTAACAACATCAAAAACTATATATGAAATCTCACTATGTAATGTTATACATTTATCACAATATGTCATCATGTAAGTTGAATAACAGTTTCATCAACCTATTTACATAATACATTTTTCTTTGAAAATATGAAATAAACATGTCGTCATACTATGGCCATAAAATTTAATGTGATGGATCTATTTCAATTAAAGGGAAAGGATATCAGATTTCATAAAGATGGAAGAGAAAAATACCTTCCCGATACATCCATTAATTATGTGTGAATCATGACACACTCAACTCGCCCTAGTTTTCCACAACATATGGCATGGAAATTTTTGTTAGTAAATCATAGTTAAAGTTTTATGACATATATTAATGATATTCCTAGTGTTTAAGGATCATTAAACATGGTTTTAGATATAAATATCCAATGACACCAAAAATTTTAGAATTACATAGAGCAGGTCATTCCTCATAATCTCTAGTCATGGAGATTTCAATTATATCATGAGTAGATGACCCATCCATTTTTGAGTATGCACACATCACAATATATATACTATGTGTCTCACCATAGTTCTTTATTGAACATATGAACTACGTTTATATATAGTCATAGCACTTCAATGATCTCATCATAGTTGGGTACGTTCTTGATATTATCAATGTGAGAAATACTATACGACATTATTAAATTAATTCAATGTAGAATAAATAAACAATATGTAATCAGATGTAAAATTAATTTTCAATACATAGAATATGCTTGTAATAAAATTACAATTATTTGGTCTCGAGACACTGTTTCTAATAAGAATATTTTTTTGGATTATCCTTGTTATTTTTTTCATTATATTAACTAATATAATTTTATATATGTAATTCTCATTATTATAATTCTTTGTTGTTGCAGCTCCTCTTGGCCATTGGGCTAATGGGCCATTGCTTTATCAGTGGTGGGCCTTTGGACTTCCTGATGGAGTAGTTCTGGACTAGTGGATATTCTATAAGTGAAAAATACGAATTATGTGATTATGATGGACATGGTGGTCAATTCATGAAACAAATAATAAACACATTTTCACATTCTCATTTGGGGAGATAAGGATGATGGACCATAAACATGATATCTAGACCACAAAATGTGGAAGGATATGCTAGAATAAAAGAAACATTGTTTCAGTTTGGTGTCCTGAGGAATTATGCTTTCAGGATATGTACTAGGTCCTTCTGTTTTTGGTCCATATATAAATGTATTGTAGATCATTTTACCTCTCGGCCTTAATGTCATGTAATAGATAAAAAATTGGTCAAAAGTGGTATCAGAAGAAAATAAAAATATGGTATTTTCATGGATGAATCCACTCTCTCCAACTTTACAATTTCTTCAATATTTTTTTTTTGTTTTTTCACAATTCCATATCAACAGTAACCTCAATGTATACCCCTATTTTGGTGTCAAATATTGTATTATCGGATAATAACACCACCACGACCAACAATAATAATAATATAATTAATATATTATATAGTGTTATAAAAAAATAGAACAGTAATATTTAAATTAATTAAAAATATAATGGATGATGAATCCATTTAATTATTATTATGCATCGACTACCGGCACATATTGTTGACCACATGTCTCCATCATACATTGGTGTTAACCATCACTAACAAACATTTATCATCATCCAATTATAATAGAAGGATCTTCCCAGTATGGGGATTAAAAAAATGAGCTTCATTCATTGAAAATCATAAGGAGTCATGACTCCCCATAGAAAGTCAATGATTCCATTTCATTAGGCTTAATATATCTCAACATTAGAGGAAGTGAAGAGTAAATTATGATCAATTATATGTAATATTATATAAATATAACATGTGAATATTTGTAATTTTTTCACTACATAATCTTTTTATATTTGATAATCCATTAAAATTATCTAAATTGAAAATCTCAACCCTCTTCATCATTATTTCATTCTCATATTAAGAAGATCACTTACTATCACTAACACATCATCCAACACATAAATTATTATATAATATAATATAATATAATATTTTTATAAATAATATATATATATATCTGTGTGAGGTATACCTCTATAATTATATTATTATTATTATTATGTTTTTATAATGATGTTAGTCAATAAGTGGATAATTTTTTTCATTTTTACCTTCTTCATATCTATAGAATTTAACCTTCTTCATTTTTTGTTACATATTTTTGATTTTAAGTTACACAGTTGGCAAAACTGAGTATTTTTTTGCTACATTTGACCCCACAAGGGGTTGATCTACAATTTGGGGCTTGATTGACCATAAACCTCACCCTATGATCCCACATCAAAACTATATTCAAAATTGGATAGGTGTGAATATCTATGGAACTATAAGAGTACTACAAAAATGTAGGATTCTAGGTAATATAGGATTTATTATAGTGGGGTAATCTAAAAAACAACCAAATCTGCCTATTTATATGGATTAAAACTATAGCGAGAGCCTAATGCCACAGTTTACTTGAAATGGGGTCCATATTTTCATTAAAATATTTTCCATCTTATAGCAATTATTTCAAACTATGGCCTTAGTTGGGTATGTCCATGGTTCACATGGAAAGTGCCCACAAGCTATTGTAACGGCAGTTATTGGAACTATTTAGTGAACCATCATCATTGGTGTTCAATATCAATAACCCACATGGGTTGTGGCCATAGGCTATATGTTATACACCTTGTACCATGATTAATATTCATTCGTAGTAGTCATTGAAAAAAAAATGTATCTGGTGATGATTGATGTTGTTAAAAAATTAATAATCCATCAAACACATTATCCCAACTCTTAACTCTACTATATATCTAATAATAAAAAATTATAATTTTTAATCATCTAATAAAAATCAAAAATATTTTCAGATGGAATCCAATTGTAATGATTTCCAAAACCTTGGATATAAGTAATTTATGAGATGTCTATTGTCATTGTTTTTGAAAACAACGGTAATAGTTAATTTTTTTACTAGAGCAATTTTGCTATTAAAAAAACCACAATAATGGTCTAATTCACCAAGGGATATTTCCACAGTTATAAAACACCATGGGAATTGGCTATTTCCATTATAATCCAATGTTATTGTAATAGGCCTTTCTAAAAAATTAGCACATTTTTTGGGGGTTCACGAATAACCAACCAACACGCTTTTAGATAAATGTGTATATAGGCTACTTACATACACAATTTTACAAAATGAGGTAATAAGATTATAGCAATAGGGTCAACATATAGTTGTTGTAGTATTAGTATTATTCAAAAAAAATTATGATTTATGGACGTATATTTAGTCCTACGAGACACTAGGCCTCAAGGCTATCAATGGTGATCTTATAGGCATTTTATTGTAGTAGTTATTAAATGGTATAGAAAAGGTAGGTGAAAATTATGTCTTTGGACATTATTGTGGATTTGGTGGTTCATTCATGAAGTGTCTAGCATAGACATGTTCATGTATCATTCAAGGAGATAAGGATGAAATTACACATTCATGACGTCATGATAACATGCTTGAGAAGTGTAATGTAGGATTACCAGAGGGTATGTTTTAGTGTGGGATCTTGGGGCATTGGGCCTTCTATCCATGTACTAGGGAATTATGCCGCTAGTCCTTTGGGTCAGGTATTTCATGTCTTGATGCATCTAGGAATTCATGTTAGGTATTATATCCCCTAAAATTAGATAAAAGGATGCATCTCCAAAAATGAAAATATGGAATTTTCATGGTCAACTCGTTTCTCACTCACCATACTATTTGGTTGGGACTTTTCTAGTTTTTTCACATCTCCTCTTCACTGGTAACCTCAATTTCTACCCCTATTGTGGGTTCAAATAGTTTTTTTGTGATAATAACTATTCTTCCACCAAAAAACTGATATGACTTCTACATTATATACATTAATATTATAATAAAATGATTATATTTTAATGTATTTATAATATAATTGATGATAAAAGAACCACATTCCACGTATCCATACTACACCTAAAACAAATTTTGTTCATCACAACTTCATAATCAGTCATTGTTAATGACCATTGACTGACACCTATCATCCCCAAATTTTAGTAGTAGGTTCTACCCAAAATTATTCTTCATAAAATTAGGTTCATTAATCGTAAATCATACATTAAGGCCTCTAACATCTAGAGATATGTTTAAATTAATACAATATCTCTCACAAATATATATCAATAAATACTTAACTTCATTTATCCATTTTATATATATAGTAATTAAATTATTTTTGAAATTTGGACATCATCAAATTTACATGAATTTCATTACTAGATTAAATATCCACATCTTCAACTCAATAGAGAAGTACAATTATCAATATGACACTCTTCTTTCATAGAATCTCAGATTATTTTGTTTAGAATGATTATATAAATTTGTAATAATAAAAATTTCCAGATATATTTTTATAGAAGTGTGTTCTGAGGGTCATCTTATTTTTGTTGTGTTAGTGGTATTCTTTACATGAATTGGTATTCTGGGCTACGTATCTGGTCCTTCAAGCCACTAGAACTCTGGGATTCCAATGGTGGGCCTTCAATAGTTTTTCTAGAGTTGTTCCTGACTGGTGGAGAGAATTAATGTGAAAATGATGTCTTTGTTGAATATTATGTTTGTGGCGGATCCTTAAAAAAGTATCATGTTCACACAGGTTCATGTCCCCATTATGGAATCACACAAACAAATTGAGAAATGGTCCTAATTTTTCCTTAGTTCATCTAATAATTTTATATATTTTTTTGTCTATGTACCCCATCTGCTACTCATTCTCATATTCTACAATTTCATTGATTAATTATGATCTCTTTAGAAAATTCGTGAATTTATTACATTTTTATAGGATTCTATAAATGTTATCAAATTTTCTCATCATCCATGTCAGTTATAGAATTATAATTTTTTTTTCATTTTTTATACCCTCACTATTGAAATATAAAATTTATTTCATTTCCATGAAAATTCCTCAATTTATGGTTTCCTTTTTCTTTGGTCTTGATATTGAACCTTATTGATTAGAATAAAGATATTGAATTTTTAATTTGTTTTCATCGGTGATGATGATTTCTTTTGACATTTTAATTGTGATGTTATGATATGATTATTGGGGAGAATTATTGTTTCCAAAAGATGTTGTAGGGGGGATTTATTAGAATCATAACAAACTGAGTCTCTTCTTGCTCCTACATCCTTCCTTTAATAAGGCATATGAAAAAACATTCTTGGGAATTCCATATCTGAATGCTTCATCTTGCAAAAATAAGACAGGATGAAAGAGGAGGGTTGGTCATCAGAGGTAAAAAGGATTAATAATTTGGATATGATTATTCAATATGAAATATAATTTCCTATAATGTAAAATTCATGCTCTCATAGTCATGATCTCTTGAAATTTGGTATGTTACTAATAATGTTTACATTTTTTATTTAATTTAATATTGCTAAATTATGTATTCCTTTTCGTAACAGAACTATAAATGTTTTTTATCATTATATCATTTGAAAAATTATATATTAATGAATAAATTTTAAATTATATTAGATTTTTTCACTATCATGTTTGTAACTATCTTACTTTTTTTAATATATTTATGAATTATTCTCTTATTCAAAATCAAAAAAAAATCAAACTCATTCACCCAACTAAATGTGTATGCGTAAATTATTTATCTTGTTCATATTTTGGTGTGTTATCTAAATATTTTATCAATCATGTATATAATTTTTATTGACTATTTGTATTCACCAATCGTTGGATTTTATCCCTAACAATATATCATTTGATTTGAATATCTTTTTTCCTATTCTATGGATTCTTATTAGGGATCAACTACATGATAATATGTATATCTTATTGGAAAATTTGAAAACAAAAATACTCATATTATAGCTTATCATGAATGGTGACAGAAGACATCAATTAATGTAGACTGAATTATCAGAATGTGTGGCTAAGGCGAGGATGTTTCCCATTTGAGGGGGAATGGTTGGGTGGACCCTTTATGGATGGGCACCCATCCGAGCCAGAGCCTTCTGGTAGTCATCCCACATGTCTAGTTATGATTAGGAATTAGTGTTATTTTATTTTAGATTATGTGTGGCTAACACGGGAAATATTCCCATTTGAGGGGTCATGGATGGGTGAACCCATTTGGGTGGGAAGCCTTTTGAGATCGGGCCATCTGGTATGCGTCGTATGTATCTCGATTTGGTCAGGATGCAGAGTTATTGTTGTTCATAATGTGTGTTGATGTTTTGATCCTCAAAATCCTCTAATCCCACATGATTCATGATTTGTGTGAGAAATTAGAGGATTTGAAAGATTCAAAATTGCACACGCCTCTTTCCCCTGTTGGTGGGAGCGGGAGAGCTTGCAGAGGAATAGGTTGGGGAGATGGTGGGAAGGGGAATAGAGCAACAGACCAATAATGTAAGATGACATTAAAGTTTATGTGACCCTGTCTTGGTGGATTTGGGAATCACCTCAATGGTAGGTCCCCTGAACATCATCTTAGGTATACTAAAGGTCAAATTCATAAAGATTGGATGGTCCTTAAATGCATGTCAATCATGTTGGGATGTTCTAACATGCCTCAAACATGAGAGGGAGAGAACATGTAAACCATGATTATAGAGGATTTCAGAATAGGGTAAATTATGTGAATAATAGAATCCATTGAGGCGTAAAAAGGTGGGAAAGGACTCTCATGATGAAGAATTCACCTTTGTATGATAGGCATTTTTTTGGGAAACAATTACATAGCCACCGGGGAATGATGTGTATAGTCAAAGAGAGGTGTCCTAATGACACTAGCCTTCTATTACTTATGGTTGGGATGTTTATGAAGATATGAAATCACCTAGTATACTACTATTTAATGTCATATATCATGGATGATGGAATTATAGTCAAATGTCTTATGGGAAGGACTAATATCATACTGTTTAATGTCTTGTGGTCAAAACGATGACTCATAGATTAAGGTCATAGAGATTGGACCATGGAGGGATGGATCCATTATTAAATTAAGGATAACCAAGCTAGGATGTTATTACATCCCTTAAAAATCATAGGGAAGGAATGTGTAAACTGTGAATTTAGGGATTCTCAGATATGGAGAAATGATTTGGGGCATGGAATCCATTGTGGCATACAGATGTAGGAAAGTACTATCTTGATTACAAATATGACTTTGATTAATGTCCGTCTGGTAGGCTTATTATGAAGATCCACCGGGGCATGGTTTTCATTGTCAATCAAAGGCTTCTACATAACACTGGCCTTTTAAATATTATGTCCATTGAGGTTTATGAGAATCTAGAACCACCAAAGACACAAAGATTGTTGGATGGAAAAGGTGTGTTGGGGAATTTAAGAAACACTCAGGATGTAATTTTCCATGGAGTTCATAGTCAACCTAGTATAATAGGCAGGTGATAGGGCTTTTTTGGAGGTTCATGAGGAATGTATCTTGTCATGGTATTTATGGGGTGACTATTTGGGATAAAGAAGGTTGAAATGGAATATCTCGTCGACCTGACAAAAAATGTTCGCGGTGCAACTCTCCATATTTAAATAGGGGTGACTGACAGTCTCAAAGGGACCAGCAAAGAGGGATATAGCTGCATCTCTTTAGTGATTAAGAGCGGGTGGGTGCAGAGGCACATCCCCAGAAGTGTAGACCTGTGGGGTAAATTATTATCTGCATAAGGTTTTCTCGTATTAGTAGGTCGTGTAAGAGAATCCATGTTGGAGTTGGCACAAACAATCTGTTTACGAACATGCTGGCCCTGTAGTATGGTACGTGGAAGTGTTATCTGTGTATGATGGTAAGAATATTAGTTATCTATGAACATTATTCTATATAGGGCTTCTATGTACTATCCTCCACTTAGGGTCATCTGAGAACTGTCTTCAGTATATGGGCTCCCACATACTATCTTCTTCATATGGGCATCCTTGAACTGCATTTATAATATTTTTTTAATCGGTTCATTGTATGGGTGTAGAGTTTCTTTGGAAAACGGTTGGCGGGGAGGACCTTCGTGAACTAATTCCTACATATGGTTCACGAAATGGATTCACCATTCTACTTTTTATTTTATGGATGGAATCCACGAACTGCTTATGGTTCATGAGAAGGAATCCAAAAACATCGTCAGGTGTAGGAGAAATTTCTCCAACAATGTCTACATTATTTTTATAGAATTTATCTCATCCTAGATACCTCCATATTTTTCCATCATCTCCTCTTACTGTCCTTTTATAGAGTTTTAGTTGATCTATATCAGTAGTTCGCACGACACCATATATGGAATCCCACTGAGAGATGTCTTTACATGTGGAAGACTCTGTCCACAGGGGTCTTCAAGGGTCGTGGTATGTCTTCATCTTCTTCTCATCTGTGAACCACATTGGTTAGCGGGGATAGTGAATAGGGCATATCTCTATCATGTTATCACCTAAAAAACATTTCCCATCGGCTTCAGTTTGCGGGTGGAAATTCACTGCAAACAACTTCATTTGTTGGCCAACACCTCGTAGGAAAGTGCTTCATTGGCCATCCATGTCCTTGTGGATCGTGATTTATGCCTTCCTCCATCATTTCTTGGTGATGGTATGCAGGTTGTTTAAAAACCAAGAAAACATGTATTCATTCATGTTCTTTCAAATTAATTTAACTCAATTTAAGTCCCATTACCTTGATTGACTTGTAGAAGAACATTATTATGATTTTAATTGATTGTAGGGGGCATTCTCCACATGTCCTAATTTTATGGACCATAAAAAGTCCCCCATCAGAATGGTGTCAATTCTAAATAAAAATGGGACTATTCTGATGTATAAGTGGTCATGAATTGATAATAGTTTGCAGTAGAACAACTACACCCCGAAAGAGGTGACCACACCTATATATAGGGGGGCATGTCAATTATCTTTTAATGTTTCTCATGGAAAAATTTTCTCGTGATTTTCTCGGCATCAATAAATCCCACATACCATTCTCCTTGCAAAAACCCTATTTGAGAAGCATTCCGTACATTCTTTAAACCGATTTCTTTTCCATTTCAACATTCGCATAATAAATTTTTGTTGCCGTGAATGAGACTGTGGAATTTTAAAACATAAAATATAGATTCTGCATTGAAGAACACAATGTGGATGCCTTATTAAAATAATAAACATCAAAAAAATTTTGGACATAAATCTTCATCCCAAACATCAAAATGTTATCATAACCACGGTCGAGGTCCACCGATTCTTCTTTATGTGGAATGTTTTGTTCTCCCACCAATAGTTCGTGGTCCGGCACGTCACATACTATTACATAGCACGATTTTACATGGTAAGAAACATATACATACTATAGCCGTAGGAAGAGTAGCATCACTGTGTCGTGTTTTATGATAAATGATCTTTCCACATACTGTTTTTAGGAATAGTACGTGGAGCCTTCACCAAACACATTTTAAGTCCTTTTTTCTTTTTTTCCATATCCTTTATACAACATTTTTCAATCATAATAACTTCTCATTAGTCTCTGGATTTTCTTGTGTATGCTAAAATTTCTGATTCACATGCTACTGATAAATAGATGATGATAATGACAACCAAGGAGTGGAATTACGATGATTATATTCAAACCCATGGAATTCCCCGTGAATGCTTTGTGATGGTTTTCATGACACAAGAGCTTCTAGGTTACCCGTTATCTATACAGTTTCCACTTTATAGATTTGGTCTTCTTACCAATGTTCCTTTGTTGTTTCCTGACCCTAACATCCCTTTTGTCCTCTTAGAGGCACCACAAGACTTGATCTTCCCAATAGTTCCCCAATCAGAGAAATCGCCACCCTTCTATTTAGGAAAATGTCATTATAAAACGAGGTTCGGAAAGGACTCAACTAAATAAAGGGTGTAAAAAGGGTTTCTTAAGACTAGAAGTATAATAATACCCATCCATTATTAGTGTATCTCATGAAAATCCAAGTGGAGGGTGGAGCACCATGTGGGATATACGTACTAGAGGATGTTTCTCTTATGAGTGGTCCTGTGCCTTAAGGGTGCATCAAACCTATTTGGAGTCCCCCAACTAGTTGGAGGTGGTGGGTTTGCACCATGTAGCCTAGGTGTCTTAGTTTTCTATCATTTCTATAGGAAAAATAAATCCATAATTGTTGAGCTTCCAGAGTTCAACAACCAACACCTCCACCTACTGCATAGAGAGGTGGGAAACAATCTATGGGATATCTACTTTCTTGGATTCCTTCACATCCATGATGAAATGTATGATGATTTTCTCTCGGTACCTGTTCATGGAATGAAACTGATCACATTTCCCCTTTGAAAAGGAGATTATTGTTCATGGTAGTGAGATCAATAGATCATAACCTCAAGGCTCATTCCCCTATCCCATTCAATGTGTGGATATGTTTATTATTATAGAAGAAAAAAACCATGCTGAGGGCTCTACTCTATCAAACCCATCCCACAAGCCATTTCTGTTTAACCCTAGGGTCATAATGTGCTACCCATTAAGCAAGGTAGTATGCCAATTGGGGATATGAGCGTTGGCCCAACATTTAACCTGCACTTAGGCTACAATGTTTCAACGACATGTTCTGAAGTTTAAAAATCATACCATATCGTGACATATACACCAGGGTCCGGGACAACACCATGATGAAGGATGCCACACTAGTCGAGGGTCAACAAATTATTTTTTTCCTTCCAACCATTGCCCAAATTTTATGAATTGTTTGGACAGATTCAGCAATGCAGGTCTCTGCATCATCTCAGTGGACCATTCCAATTACTATACTTGTGGGTGGTCGAAAACTTCCCATGTTTTGGATAACATCATACCATATGGGTTCCCTATTCTGACATTCATCTGGCTCTTCTCATCATTTCATTGGTTTGTCCTAGGACCCCGAGTGTTACTGATGTGGTTGGGATGGGGAAGGACTCATCTCACTTCTCAGTCGCAATGCATCCTACACCTCTTGGATCATTTAATGGTTATAGGGGAGGTTCCTTGTAAAAATGTCCATACCTCACCAATAATCCGGATGGGATGCTCACTACCCATGTTGACCATGTAGTTATTTGTCATCCTTGCCTCCCTTACAGGTTTTCCTAGTAGTTTGGATGCCTTCAACAGACCACACTACTTCCGGTTGTTCTACTAGGGGGACAATCTCATCACGTGGTTCTCCAAATATTGTGGAATTTGATTATGCATTAATGTGTTTCTAGGGATATTATCATTCCTAACATGATGGGGCCCACTTTCTTATAATTGGAGTATACCTAGCTATGGGTAGATTGTTACCCTATGAGGATGATGAATGAACTAGTTCGGTGGGTGTAGAAACCCTTGATTGTTTCTAATATCATCTTTACTCCATCAAAAAGACCACAAATTCCTTTTATCTTGAGAGGTGAAATAGAGACACTCCTTCATCTTATGTCCCTCCAGCAATAAAGATGGAAACACCTCCAGATTTTTCTGTCATTGTGAGAAGGTTCCTGATCTACCGTCCAAAGCGTCTATGAGGGGTTTCATCAGTATAACAAATTTTGGTGGGGAGCTATTCAGACTAATCTGATCCAATAGATATTTCCCATGATCTTAAAGATACTAACACCAGGATTTTATCACCAAGCCCCCCAGAGGCCTCAATTAGTCCCCTACATATTTCTCCAGTTGATGGGACATATGAGGGAAATTAGAGTATACTCTCTTGGGTGACATGCCATAGGTCCATCCCCACTCCTATGCCGACACATCCCATTTACAAGCATGTGGTGTAAATAGAGGATTGAAGTGATGGTGTTGTTGCAAGGCACTAGGTAGTGCACAAAGAGGCGTGGATCCAGCTACGTGCTCTCGCTATGGAGACACCCATGGCCAATATTACTGTTGTGGGTGAAAACTTTCAGTGGTTATTTACAAAGGTGGGTTCTGGAATATTTTATTATCAGCACCTTCACCTCCTAATTTACTGAATCTTCATTTCCAGAGAATATCACACCACATGCATGGAATAACTTTCTAAGTTTAATTAATCCCATTCTCAGGTGGAAACCATCAAATATATTTCAAACGATTTTGATCATATAACGTTTGAGGAGGTGATGTTCCATGATGTGGTGGCTGCTCGAGAGGAAGAGTTGCAGGGGTGTAAAGCCCGTATAGCTAGGTTTAGGGAACAAATATCCTCTTCACATGCCAATTAATAAGCCGTCTCGAAAAGGGTGCAGGACCTTATAGTTGTCCTTCAGCAGGTTAGTCTGACAGTCAATGTCAAAATGGAAGAAAGAAGTTCTTTGGAACAGACCATCGATGGCCCACGGAAATCTCTCCCCATCCTTTTGGAAAGGGAGAACTGAGACCTTTTGTTGTTCTATTACAAATTATGAAATGTACTCTCTCAGTTTTTTACTCGAGAGAGACGCTGAATTGGTAATGATTGTCTATTTTGTTTGAACCCAATGGAACATATATTCATTTAAAACATATCTTATTTTTTTTTTCTTTTCAATATCATTTCTATCATATGTTAATTTTGAACAATGACTCGATATCAGTAAACAATGTTAACCAATCAAGCCCTAGTTTTTTCCTGATCCAAGGGTCTTAGAAATTATACATAGACTATTTCTTTGGTTTTATGGAACACCTCAAGAACATTTTTTCTATATTTCATTATTACCCCATGTTTTTTTCCTAAGACTACTTGAAATTGCCTTAGCGGGCATGAAATGGATTTTCCATAGGAATCCCTTTTTGGGTTTCCAACCAAAAAAATTATTGTGCCTTTTTTGATGGATCAATGCAATTTTTAGTGAACCAATACTTGAAATTTTCCCAAAGGTTCCTCTGCATATTTTCCCTCTAGAGTGTATAACATCATTTTTTTGTATGTTCATAGTCCTACCAATCAAACGTAATATTGATGTATTAGGTCGAACATATAGGAACAAATTTAATAAGGTAGGACCAAAATAGGGATAGTTAGTACGGAATGTTCTTGTATCCTTCAAACATGGGTAAGTGGTTTTTCTTGACCATGGATTTGTAGAATATAGATATGTATGAGGCTCAAAACATACTTTAGGCATACAGAGGTAATAATGACTCTCCAATAGAAGAATTTTCCATTCATTCATTGCCATTTTTGTGGCTGACATATGCATTGCCACCATGGAATGATGAGTATAGTTAATCAAATGAGTCCCCAGGACACATGCCTTCCACATCCGATCAACTTGTGGGATTTTCAATATTTTGGATTTATTTTGAGGTTGGGAGCCACAATAGGTGTATGGCTTGAGTTTTTTTGTCTGAGAACATTAGGAACATTCATATCATCCTTTAGTGAGAAATAATTCCCACACATTTATTACTTGGGTCAGGGAGAGATAGTAAAAGGTCAGTTTAGTTAAGAGTCTTTTCTATGTCAGGGGAACATGGGAAGAATGAGGTACATGATCCACCATCCATGATTTTTCTAAATCTGGGGTGTGAAAAGACGCGAATTTCATTTGAGCGTATGGAGGCTAGAAAATACTTTCTTGGGGACAGATTATCCTTTGATTGACAACCATTTTTGTCGGCGGCATATGCAGAGAAACTGGGGAATGATGTTCATAATCAAGAATAGATTTATGAAGGACACCGAACATCCATTTATGATGGCCTTTGAGGATTATGTAGATTGGTTAATTTCATAATACGGTGTGTAACCTTCGACCAAGGGGACCCTGAATCAATAAAGGAGGCTTCGTAGCTGAGCTTCATCAGGGAAACCCAAAAATGAGTGGGGGGAACAGTTCCTTTTAGGAGTATCAACATCATGTATACAGAGGGGATATATTATATAAACCTGAAAAGTGTCTATATATAAACCGAGAATGTATGCTCTGATATATCCAGGATGTGTGAAAGGAGGATAATGTAAACCAATACATTGAAGGCTCATGAATCATGAGGGATGGAATGACACATGGAAGCCATTGGGCATACTGAGGTAGAAGAGGACTCTCGAATGTAAAAATTTCCCTTTGATTGAAGACCATTTTTGTGGGATACAGATATAGATCCATCGAGGCATGATGTGAATGGTCATTTAAAAGAGTCTGTTGGACATTTTCCATCTATCCCAGATGGCCATGGAGGGTATAGAGAGTCAATATCACTCAAATCAAGGATTTTTTAGTATGATATGGGTGTACCCAGACATATTATAGACGTTAGGGCTGAGAATTACTCATGGAATGGTGTCCCATACATAGATATGACCTGTCCAAAGGGTGAGGTATTTGTTCAGTCATTGGGATACCCGATCATTTAACATCACAAGGCTATGACATAGGGTTCCTATCTGGGGAGGGAATCGTGACATGATTTGTATAGTAAGGATGCTAGGACCCAATTCCTATGTTGTTTTCCCATAATTTCATGGTGGATATCTGGATAAGATCCCTAATCTCACGTGAGCTCTGCTCGGTGTAAAATGAAATGGATTAAAAGGGTTCCATGTCATCATCTATGAAGATTGAAATCAATATTAGGGAGAATTTGTTTTTGGATAAACCCATTTCTTTGTAGATTATTGTTTTTTGGTGAGGATGATTTTCTATTTTCTATTTAACATCGTTCAATGAGGATGATTTTTGGATTTTATATTAACGTCATGTGGTGATGATGATTTTGGCCTTATAGTTTAATGTCGTGCGGTGATGACGATTTTGGCCTTACATTTTTAGGTCATGTGGTGAGGATGATTTTTGAATTGATGTGTAATGTTGCCTGGTGAGGACAATTTTGGCCATATTTTTTAACGGTGTGATGATTTTGGACTTTCATTTTAGCATCTCGTGGTGAGCAAAATTTTGGCCTTGTAGTTTAACATCACACAGTTAGGATGATTTTGGCCTTGTAGTTTAACATCGTGACGTGAGGTCGATTTTGTCCATTAAGTTTAACGTTGTGTGGCTAGAATGATTTTGGACATACAGTTTAACGTTGTCTAGTGAGGGAGTTATTTTACATATAATTTAACATCTTTTGGTGAGGATGATTTTGGCCTTGTAGTGTAATGTTGTGTGGTGCGAATGATTTTGGCCTTGCATAGGTATTCAAATGTATCAGGTTAATCACTGTCAGGATGATCCAACAATCTTTAAATGTGAGTAATGATTGAAGGTGTAAACCATAGTCATGGGGGTGACATGGATCAAGAGGGATAACATGGGGCTTGAAAGGCATTGGGTGTATTGAGGAAGGAGCATACTATCCAAAGGATGAATATTCCTTTGATTGATGGAAATTTTTATGGGTGACATATTCATAGCCACCAAGGCATGATGTGCATAGTCAATTAACGGTGTCTGCAGGACACTAGCATTAAATCTCAGATGGCCTTGGATTATTATGACGATCCATTTTTTCTGAGGTAAAGAATTTAACAAATGGGAGAGGTGTTCCTGAGAATGTGAGAATTACTAGACCACGAATAATTATGACCTTCCTGGAGCTTTGACGTAGGTCTGACCCACACATGGGGGAAAGTGGAATTTTATTATGGTTGCTGGTCTTAGATTTCAAATCTGAGCATCAATACGTATTCTGTGGGTGCAAGAATCAATCAACAGCAAATTTTGGATGTTCCATAATTTTTTTTTGATGTGTTAGGGTAACGTGAGGTAATATTGGTTTTACTTGATACAGGTGTCAGTCATACCATAATCCCCTATAGTTTATTTATGTAAGGGAATTCTTACAACTGATCCTAATATCACTTGAGTTATAATCGATTTGAGAAAAACTTAGTTGTCACAGAGTCTCCTTTGCAAATGCACGCAACATAGAATATGATGGGGGAATTTTCATTGTCATTCCCGGTGGGGCTGGGCCAATATCACCGATTGAGGCATCACTATGTATCTCATGAGGGCAGATATCAAGCCGCACATTGCTTTATGTGTACCCCATACCGGTTTGGATTGGTCCAAAGGGTAGGGGAACATCTATTCTACCCATCACAGTTTTCATGTATGCCATGTTACCCCATAGTTGACCTCCATAAGAGAATCTCTAACACCATTACTAATCTCAGGGGAGTTGTACTCGATGAGGGAAACAATGACTGATAATGGTTTCTCTTACGAATATGGGTAGATATGGGGCATGAAAGAGGAATTGTTTATTTTTTTATGGGTGATTTGCTATGATTAAAGATCAAGTATTGACTACGGATCCGGAAAGGGTAGGAATCAAGCCACCTATAGTTCTAGGAGAGATCATGCAATTTATTATCTTGCAGTTAGAACACTTTATGCTCCGCAATTCAATGTCTTATAGAATGGAAGTGTGTCAGAGATTGTTGTCGTGTTCCATGGACGATTTCCATACAGTTTAACATCATGTGGAATAGAAGATGACTTATAGATTAAGGTCTTTAGTTTTTGGACATTAACATTGGGATTTTTTTAGTTAATCATAGAATATTGTCTTAGTGTATGAACCATAACATTGGAGTATATTTTTTATAACTCATAGTTTAGTGTTGTAGATCTTGGACCTCAAAATTGTGGCCAATTTAGTTTAATTTTGTGTTTCATGGACTTATACCATAAACTTTATTGTCATGTGGCCAGGAAACTGACTCATAGATTAAGGTCATGGAGTTGGGACCATGGCATCAAAGGCATCCTTTATGACTCAAGGTTTTAGATCATAGAGCTTGGACTTATACTTAGTGTTGATATAACTCATAGTGTGGGGTCATTAAGTTAAGACTGATACATAGTGGCAGTTTTATGTGATGTATTTCATCAAGAACTTCGCATTTGTTGTAGCTATGATGAGATCTTCGTCAATTGATATCACTGTGTAAGATCTATTATAATAGAACCTATATATGAAATATAGTCCTTCACACATTGGATTGAGCATTGGGGTATTCATCCATAGTATCATCAAGGTTCTGAGGACTAACACCATTTCTTCTTTGAGGAATGATCGATGGCGGACATTTTTTTGGAAGGCACGTAAAATCTGTTTTTGGTAGATTTCTAAATACTATAGACTGTGTAGTATTTTTTCATCTATCAGCTATAATTCATCAAAATTCATATGGTATTTCTCATTCTTGGATAGTGTATCACAAATGGACACCCAAATTGATTGCACTTGTATTTTTATAGGCAACACCACCTATTCCCTGTATACTAGTGTGTACGTGTATTACATAGTGGTGGTGCGGGTTGTGGTCTGATAAGCCCACAATGCATGAAAGAGATTATCTTTCCATGATTTCTTATCCTTATCAACCATCTTTTTAAGTATGTTGGACAGTGACTTGTTGAAAGCCTCTATCATCCCATTGGACACTGTGTGGTAGTTGGATGACGGGTTAGCCTTGGTTCCATATTTTTAGTACAACTCATCCAGCTCTGCAGAGCAGAAGTTAGTGCCCTTGTCTGTCAGTATTATATGAGGGACTCCAAATTTGGAGATGATGTTGGAATTCATAATGTAGATGATTTTTTTCAAGAATAATTCCTTATGGGGAACAACATAGTCCTATTTAGAAAAGAAGTCGGTCGCGGTTAGTATGAACTTGAATTGTATGTCGGTAGTCAAAGGATATTTTCCCATAACATCTATCCCCCAGGCGATGAATGGCCAAGAGTACATAGCCTCATGAAGCTACTCTGGGGGGAGGTGTATTAAAAAAGAATTAATTTGGTAGGAATGGGACTTCTTAGTTAATATGGGGCAATCATGTATCATGTTGGGTCTGTAATACCCATGCATCCAGATTTGGTGAGAGAGCATGGATGCTGACTGGTGTGCTCTAGAAGATCTGGCACTTACTTATTTCATGTTGGAAGGAGTCTCTTATCCATCAATGCACCTGATAAAGACTTTTTCAAGGACTCATTTTTAGAGAACATTCTCTTGGTTCAGCCCATGCATAGGTTAAAATTGACTACCCGTCTTTTGACCTACTCCCTTTCAAATATAATTGATTGAATTTCTCTGTTCTGAAGGTAATTTGTAATGGGTGTCATCAAACTTTTGGTATTACCATACAATTCAAGAAGGGGGAAATTTTCATCAATTTCCTATGCATTTTTTTGGATTAATGGAAAGAAAATATGACAGTGAGCAATGCTAATGACTATTTCATCCCGGTCAGGATCATCCATGGTTGGGCTGCATTTTCCAAAGCGTCGTCCTGAGCATTCTGTTTCCATGGGAGATAAGTCAATGTTAGATCTGATGGGAATTCTTCCATCAATTCTAGAACATGTTTGAACAAGGGAACCAATAATTATTTCTTTATATCATAGTCATTGTTCACCTGTTTGAGGACTAGCTCTGAATAACCCTTTATTATTAGGTGTCTGGCATGCACCTGGAGTGCCAATTCCAGGCATGCAATAAGGGCCTGAAACTCCGCTTTTTTTGTACATCCTACCGAATGTAGGAAAACTTAAGGCCAGATGGCCTTTTGGGAGATATGAGTACGACTCTTAGCCCCACATTGTTGAGCTTGGTATCCTCCAACCTTTTCCCTATCGGGCATTAGGAAGCACCATCGACGTACATTTCGCGTGTCTGATAGTTCCCCTAGATGTAAAACCCATCTTCATCAGGGTGTTTGGTAACAAAATATATTGTTTCATCCAATGGGTTCTTTGTTAGAAATTATGCTAACTCATGGTGTTTGATAGCCTTCTAGGGAATGTATCATATGCCAAACTATTGCAGGATGATTGCCCATCGTGATAGGAATCCATTTAGCATGGGACGGTTGAGGATATACTTCAGCAGCATCAGCTAGAGACCAGAAGGACCTCATGGTGCTAAAATTAATGTCTGGTCTTCTAAACTATGATTATTATGTCTAGGATGTTTTTTTGAATCTTATAATACCGATTTTCCACACTAATCACTGTTTGATTGAGGAATTAGAGGTTTTTCTCGATGCCTTCATCATTTTCCTATGTGAGGATTATGCTTAATGATCATTCCAGGGCAGTTACATATAAAATGAGTGGTCTCCCATCAATTGGTTCCATGATCACCAACATTCTTAAGATATATCTTTTGAGATAGTGAAATGAATCTTGGAAATCGTTATCCCATTCAATCATAACTCATTTCATAATGAGCATGGTGAAAGGAAAAAATTTACATTTTAGGTTGGCAATAAAGTGACCAATATAGGTGAGATTCCCCTGGAGTCATCTCTACCTAGTGAGGAAGTAAGTTTAATTGATTCCTATAATGGATTATGTCTTCTTGGGGTCGACATCGATGGCATGATGGAACATGAATAAGCTAAAATATTTATTAGAGGAAACATCGAAGGTGAATTTCAGGGGATTAATATTTAAAATATACTATATCAATTTTTAAGATAGTTTCAAGGTCATCCTGGTGGTTTGAACATTGTCGTGATATAACCATAAGGTCTTTGACATAAAATTTGATTAATTATCCGCAAAAGGTCATGAAGATGTGATTCATGGCATGCTGATATGTGGTGATAAAATTCATTAGACCCTCGGGCATCATAGTACAATTGAACAACCCCTAAGCAACCATATCAATGGAAGTTTCTTCATCTCTTCAGGCCTTTTGAATTAGATTATATCTTTTATAGGCATCCATGAAGGATAGGGATTCAAATCTGGATATTACATCGATCAAAAAATAATATGATTGGGACCTAAAAGTCGTCTTTTTTGCAATGGCGATTAAGGTCCCTAAAATCTATGGAAATTCTGATCTGTTCATTCTTCTTTTTGATAGGAACTATGTTTTCCAACTAGATAAGTTATTGGAATTCTCGTATGATGGTTTCTTTGGTCATATTTGTCTCCTTCATCCTTTATTTTGGAAAAATGGATTGGGTGGGTCCTTCAAGCTTCAAGTTTATAGCACTGGTGATATTCTGGTAATCCCAGATTATGGGTGGAGACATCATGATCAAGGCATGGCATCTCCGTGTAATTCCAGGGGAACACGTGTTGATTCCTATTTAGGAAGGATATATAAGCCTCATGATCCTAAATAGGCATGGCTACATTGATTAATGTGAGCCGAGTGTCATTTTGAGTGACTATATTTATCTCCTTAAGTTCATATATAGTGTTGGAAACGCCTTCTTCAAATGCAATATGGGCATCATTGGGGTCTTATTCCTCTTCTTCTTCCTCCTCATCATCATCTACCCCTTCTTATGGATAATGTTTTATTCAGATGACTTCTCAAATATTTGAAGAGAAATGTATTTTTCCTTTTATGTAATGAAATTGTACTTTGTTGTCCCAAGGATGGTCGGAGAGAATATTTTTTAGTTATTTTTCAAAAAACATAGAAGTCATCCCTCTCTTATGTGTCTTTGGATTTAGTGGTCAAATGAATGATCATGCCGAAGACTGATTATGTATCCGAGCTTGTAATTACACATTCATCTTGGTTGATGGGTAGTACGTACTCCTCCACAAGCTGTTGGAAGGCATCAGTGGTAGCCATAACCAATACATTATGGGAATTGATCCAATCAACATCTTCGACCGAAAGATATATTTATTCCAAGTCATATAACTTTGTGTCATTGTAATGTGACTCATAGAACTCTAATGGGGATTTATTGGGATGAAACACCCTCATATTCCCATTAGTACAATGCATGAAGCACTACTACTAAGAGGACGGAATTACAGCATGGTGATGAATCCAAGGCCTCTTTAACAATACATTGAATGTTGTAATTTTCCACACCCCCAGGAACTCAAAATCTTATATGAGATCTCCAGGAATGGTTTTTATCTTGATTCTTCCAAATGGTTTTGCTCACTTTTTTCAAATCCTAAATGAGTTGTTATATAGGGTGTCAAAATGTCTTCCTAATATCCCAGTCGAAAAGTCATTCCTAGATGGAGGAGGTTTACTCCACAACCATTATTGATTAAGATAATAAGAAAATAAATTTCGGTTATCATTCTAGACAATTATAAGGGTTTTATTTTTCCATTCATGATATCATCTTCATCCCCATCTGTGAAGGATGTGAAAAAGTGACATTCTATGGGATCGGCCTACATTTGGTAGACTTAATCCACTAATATTTCATCATTTAACTCCTAGGGACTTATCAAGGCTTTGATGACTGCCTCCCTAAAATCAGCAGACAAACACAACACATCCTAGATTAACATCATTACTGGTACTGAATACAGCTGCTTTAAAATTTCATACTTCTTCTCTAACTTTTGGTGCATCTAGACTTCAGGTTTCTCTTTTATAGTCACATTATGGGATTGCTTTTTGGATGTCGATAGTTGAACATCTACAGTATGAGATTCCGGTGCTGAAGTGCTTTCCACATTTGGCCAAAATGTTCTTCCTGAATACATTGGGAGGTTCAGTACTTGTTCTTCCACTAATGAATAGTCATAGATAATTGGTCTTGGATTTCATCCTATGGAAGTGAAGGAGAATTTCGGTTCTCATTGCATTTTTCAGAGGGTCTATACGTCTGTTTCTGTGTTGTTAATGGTTTGACATGTGGCATTCCAGTTAATTTGACCCCTACAACAATTATGTCTTCTAGGAAACCTCTGGCCTCTGTGGCTTCTTCCTTTATCTCTCCAGTTGGGTGTGTGGAATTCGAGGTCATGGCCATAGCCTTTATTAAATAAGGGGTCCATCAAGTGAAAGCATTTAATGGAGATAAAGTTAGTTTTCGATCTAATATTGTTCCTATATGATTTCCTCATTCTGATGGTACAATTTGGAGGGGAGGTGCCCATTGAACCATATGTATTGACATGAAGTCTGAAAGATTAAACAATGACTTCAGCTTTGGTGTGAGCATATATTCTTACTATTTCACTTTGACCTTCTGTCCATTAGTGGACTGCGAGGCCAAGGAGGATTTATGTGCTGTATTAGGATATTTTAGGGGGTATAGTATGTTATTTTAACTACACATGGAGGATGTAATGGACTCAGTTGACGATATTTCGGGTCATCTAGTGGTTAAACATCTTCTCCTTCATTCTGGAAACTATTTTCCACTCCTCTTCCTCTGTTCTATCAGAGGAGAAAACCTATGATACATGTGCTAGCGGCAAGGAACGCATATCATTCCTAGAATCCACCATATTTGGAAGATATCCTTGAAATAAAATGAATTCCTGGATGGTGTGACCTAGTATCTGGTGATACAAAAAATAATTTGGATGGTTTTCGAGACCCACTTCCTCGGATCACTTGGGCTCTGAAAGCTAGAACTGATTGAAATTCATGGAAGTTATGAAATAGTTTCAGAATTGGTAATCTTGGAACTAATAAACATTATTTATTAATTATTTTAATGGATATCCTATAGAACCTGATCACTAAAAATGCAGAGGTGGGGTAGTTGTTGGCATCCATGGGGTCCCACCCAGTTTGGTGGGGGGCACACAACTAGGGATGGTGCCAGGGGTTTCTTAAGCGTGACAAAAGCGACTTCAGCTTTTCCAGTTCTTTTCCCAGCGGCCAGTGGGGATACTCAGCACCTATGATTGTTCCTTTTCAAGGAGTATTTTATCCTTTGGGAAATGGTGGAGATGTCTCTAAGCCCGCTTTTTTTACTTTAGATGGATGAGCAGCGTTTAGAATTCATCCTTGAAGATATCGATTCACATGGAGATCATCACATCCTAGTGGAGTGGTTGATTCAGGGAATATGTCAGAACATTTAATCTGGTAATGAATTTTGAGACTCTATAGTTCTCTGACTGGTTCCAGTTCATGAGGTCACTAACTTTCGTCTTGGGAAGCATCAAACAGATCTATAATATAAAATTTCTACATAGGTCCCCTGCCTCTAAATAAATTGATTGGCCAACTTGTATACCATAGGAAAGCTGAGCTCTGTAGGGTTCATATGAAAAACCAAAGTTTTATGGGTTATTGCTGTTCTCGTGAAGTAGAACTACCTCTCAGAGCTCATGATTCTCGGGGAAAAGAGTGCTTCGCGATTCGGTAGAGGAGAAGCCGAAAGGTTGGATTGTCTGTCCACGGGACTCAGGGGGAGTCCAATATTTATAGGGAAGGGGCGCTGCGAAGCAGAACTCGCACACTGCCTCATGTGCTTCGCAGCGCGCTCATGAACGTCAACGTCGTCTGCAGAGGGTTATCGCCTCTGGAGCTTCGCGACGGGCTCGCGACCATCAAATTCGTTCGTGGAGAGTTACCGCCTCTGGGGCTTCATGGCGGGCTCACGAACTTCAAATGCGTTTGCTGAGAGTTACCGCCTCTGAAGTTTCGCGGCGGGCTCGCGAATTTCAAATGTGTTCGCGGAGCGTTACCGCCTCTGGAGCATCGCGAGGCCGCGATGCTCAGGGTGTTTTGGCGTCGGTGCTTCGCGACGGTGCTTCGTGGCGGTGCTTCGCGAGGCAGCGTGCCAGCCTTCTTTTTCGTCCCACCCTTTCATGAAATATTTTGGCACCAACAAATGCCCCCCCTCAGACATGGTGCGGCGGAGGGCGAAGGGTCGAATTCTGAGGGAAAATCGCCAAAGTTGTCAGCGGTTCGTGATGCGGCTTCGCGAAGGGGGGCCCGCGGTGCTGCCCAAGGCCACAGATCCAGACCCGCTGTTATGCTCCGCGTGGGTGAGGCGCGCCGCGATGCTCCGGGGTCGCCGCCGATAAATAGGGGGGTCGACTTATTTTGTCTTCACGTGACTTCTTTGTCTTTTTGCGCTCTCGACTTCATGAAGATCCACGTAATCCACGACAGCCCTGCGCGAATCGAGCTTCGCGGTGAACTGCGGGTCTCTGACTCCGTGTTCGCGCCAAACGAACTTCTGCTTGTCGGCCTAGGCCAGACTTCGCGGCTGGGTCTCGCGACCGGTCTTCATGATCCGGCTTCGCGATTCAGCTTCGAGGTCCATCTTCACGATCCAGCTGAAAACCATTCTTTTTTTAGGGCCGGAATCGAAATGGCCCATCAAGAGGCTGTGTTGGGGGGTGCTTGAAGATGCTGCTCGTCGGGATGAGATGGCCAACTGTCCAGGCCTAGGGGAGATGGTCCGAAGCCACTTGGACCACACTTCTTTGACAGATCTGCTATCGGAGGGTCATAATGATTATCCGCAGTGCAAGAAACTTCCATTGTACGGCTTCGGGTTGAAGGATGATGTCTTCATCCCGGAGGCGAGTAGGGACGAACCAGCTTGCTGGATCGGGAGCACACCATGCCATCACCAATGGTTTATGGCTGCTGATGGTCATTCACGGGAGGAATTCACACTCGTCACCGCAGACTTTCTCTACAACCATTTGAACGATATTGACGGGAAGCAACTCAAACTGGAGACGTCTCCTCCCCTCTACCGCACCATGTTGAAGGCGGCTTTGCAGGATTCGAAGAAGGGATGGTCCGATGAGTGGGACCTACACCAGGGCGGAAACTTTACTGATGACTGGGCCTGGGCCTACTGGGTAGGAGCCTCATGCGAGGAGTTCGTGGCCGAGCTGAGGAGAGTAGGGTTGTATAAGGCGGCATGGGCCTCCCAATTCCACATTTACCAACCAAATCAATGGATGCCGGAACTGCTGAGCAGATGGTCGTCTAGGACCAATACCTTTCACCTGCATCATGGGGAGGTGGGCATAAGCCTGTGGGATGTCCACCAGATTTCTGGGGTTCCGATCTTGGGGGCCATGTACGACGAGTTCCTACCCATCATCAGCGCGTGGAAGGATACAGAGCAAATGTCGCGACTGGCGTCAGCGCTGATGGCACTCATCCCTGGATAGGACAAGGAGGCAGTGAGGGATGTCCACTTTATGAGATGGTTTAAATGCTTTCTGAATTTCCCAGAGAATCGAGAGTTCCCTCCGAGGCCTCGAACTTGTCCAAGGGCGGCCCAACGGGGGAAGGGGCACTCGTATTAGCTGGTCTTGGAGGACAGCCAATGGAAGACTTGGGGATTCCGTGTCAGCACTGAACAATAGCCGATAGTCAGGCTGGCGGCATTCATCGTGGCTCTCATCTGTGGTTGGATCCTACCAGTGAGGGATACAAGCATGGGGGTATGGTCCATCTCGTTTGTTATGGCGCCGATGTTGGCCATGGGGCAGCGGATCAATCTGGGGATTCTGATGCTCACCAAACTGTATAGAATGCTGCGGCACATTAGCGAGGGCAGGAAGCCACCAAGGATATGCGGGCCCTTACACCTCCTGTATGGGTGGATCGCAACGCATATCAAGGGGATTTATGGGTATCCAAACCACATTTCTCCGCCGGGATCGAACTTCCGCCCCTCCATCCTGAACGCGGTCAGGAGCTTCCCGTTCAAACTAGCCGTTCTGATGGTGCTGAATCGGGTGTGGAGGGCGGATGAGTTTAATTTACATCCCTTCCCATTGCTGACGAGGATACTTACTGATGACGGGTGGGGAACGAAATAACATCAGGCTTACCTTCTACCCTTTCGAGGTGGAGTTTTGGTGGGACGGATAGATCGTGAGCCACTCTGTGAACCGTACACCCCGCATTGGATTGTAAGGCAGTTCCAGTGCCTCCAGCGGTTGACCCTGCAGGTCTATTGGGAGGAGCGTCACGAGGAGCACCCATGTGTGATGAAGAATTCATGGCTCATGTTCACACGGGCAGATGGGAAGATGCGGATTGCAATTCCTCCATCCACCGCCGTATTTGGGTTTGTGACGGTGGGCCTCCTCTATCTCGAGGTTGGGGTCGGAGGGCAGCGAGGGCCGCTCGCGGTAGTGGGGCTTCCATGGCTGCTAGACCCGCACCGGCCGAGGGTATGGTAGCAGCAGTGGATCCGGTGATTCCGGAAGAGCACGACCATCCAGAGGGGCGGCTACCGAGGGGATTTCGTAGGATATCCACTCAGTCTCCGGGGAAGCGGTTGCGTTATATTGACATGGCAGAGGATGATGGCTTCCCAGAAGCCTGTGACATTTGGGATGTCGACCGAAAATTCCTCAGCCCACCCGAGATATGGGCCCACCTGAATCACCTCGGGATGGAATTACCGGGCATAGGCCCAGTTGGGGTTGGATTCATGGCGTCTCCGGCAGAGGCAGAACAATACCTGGACGAGCTGGAGGATTACATCCACTACAGTGGTATCCCTCGCCCAATGACCGACCGGGTGAGGGTACTATTGAATCAGACGGTCCTCCCATAGTTATCGGCTGCCGATCTGAGGGAGCCCTTCCCCCTCCCAGAAGAATCATAGGACTCCTCTCGGGAGGATGAGTCTTGAGGAGGGAGCCCGTTGGAGGAGGTCTAGGTTGGAGATCAGGGCTCAGATTCCGACGATTTCTCGGAGGCTCTCGAGGTAGCATTCCGAACTTCTTTCCTTACAATCTTCTCTTAGGTCACTATGGACTTCTCACTGATGTTTGAGCCATGAAGGAGGAACTTGTTCCCAGGCCTCATTCTCACCCCTTGGCAGGTGATGATGCGGGACCTTCAGAACCTGCGCCTATGGCTGCGTTCAGTTCCGCGTCTGGTGGGACTAAAGCACCCGAGGTGGCTACTCCGGAATCTCCAGACCTTCCAACAGTATATGGAGGGCCTCGTCTCAGGGTCCCGTTAGTACCGGCTCATGAGCAGCGCCAGGAGGTCGATCTCCGTAAGTCTCCTCTACTGGTCTCCTCGTTGTCACATGTAGACCATGCCAACTAACTTTTATGTC
The DNA here is from genome assembly GCA_963277665.1 of Viscum album. Lineage (NCBI taxonomy): Eukaryota > Viridiplantae > Streptophyta > Magnoliopsida > Santalales > Viscaceae > Viscum > Viscum album. The sequence continues at coordinate 860,398,838 of OY728133.1, read as the reverse complement.
CCTCTCTGTCATATAGTTCTTCGACTGGTGTGGGATGCTGCGGCAAGACTGGTCGGGTTTTCTGGTGGTGTCCCTCCTAGGGGCATGCCGTTGATGGTGGCGATAGTCACACCATCTTCTCAAGCTGTGACACACATCATCACTGGCAGAACCACCAGCAGGGCCGTACCCGAAGTCATTGAGGTGGACTCCGAGGAAGATGATCAACCAGTCGGTCCCAGTCTTTTCACGCCTGCTTTGGCGCCAGGTGCTGTACTGGATTCAACACCGGATGTTGATCCTTCCGAGGATTTTCTGAGGGTGTATCCCGCGTATGAGCCTGCCAATCGCGCAGACTGGAACAAAACGGCCTCTGACGAGGAAGACAACAGCATAGTCTGCCGCCGGTCGTGGAAGTTGATCACACGCTTCATCAAGGACACCCCCCAAGCGCAATGGCTGGCCAAAATGGATAGACTCCGCTCACGGTTGTGCGAACTATGTGCTATGGGAGTAGATGCCTAATGTCCTCACGCACTCATCCGAGATCTTATGGATGAGAAGATCCGGGGGCATGATCGTGGGGTCAGCGTGGGCTGGCAGTGGAGGAAGGCGGCCAACATAAAGAAGATCCAGGAGGCTGAAGGCGAGGTCCAACAGATGCAGACCCGGGCAGACGAGCTTTCAGGCTCCCTTGATGTACAATCTGAGCTGGTCTCACGGTTGAAGGCCCAGCTGGCAGAGGCAGATGAGCATATGAGGCAGACCTCTGGAAAGATGGCTGTCGTTCAAGCTGGTGTAGAGAGGGCCAAAGATAGGACTGACGAACTGCGCCCCGCCGCTGTTGGGGAGGAGCGGGAGCTAAGTCAGCGGCAGCAAGCCTTGGGTGCCACAAGTCAACGGGTGGCAGAGCTGCAACGCTCTTTTGATGGGGTCAACTCGTCCATGGGGGGATTCGACCCCAGGGTATTGTAACAAACCCAAAAACCTTTTATTGGTACTTTCATGCTTCAATTTCTTCTTTCTTATTTAATTTGAATGTCGTAGTGCACACGATTTCCACTGTTTTTATCACCTTATTACATCCCTACAATGTTTGTGGGATGTTCAGCGACAATTTCTCAGGCCCACGTGGGTCGACCCCGATGTGAGAAACAAGAGATAGTTGCCTTCTCATCCCACCTAACATAGGAGTGGGGACCATGCTCCAGGAATCCGGGATTCGGATTACCAGTCCGGATTTCTTAAAGACGGGAGAGGCTTGATCGGAGAAGGAACTTCCAAGATATCTGAATTACCGTTTCTTCAGCGTGCTCTTATACAAGAACGGGGCAATGCCAGGGGTGTTGAAATCGGTCCAAACAGATGAAAATGGGAATTGTGAATCACAATACCCATGATTCGGAACACTGTGGGGACGGCGTGGAAATAAGGGACAACCGTTAACCTTAGAGGAGAAGCAGTATCCTTACTGCATTATCCTGTAATGGAGACAACAAATGAGGGTCAACCATTGACCATGTTCGAAACACAGGACCATGTCACAAATTTTGTCGATCAATCCTTTGAGATGTTGGCACAAGACAGTGGGTGGACCATAGGTCGACATCCATACTATTAGGGGGTACTTCCAAACATGACCAGTCTTCTGGAACGTTGGGCCAGGACGGTAGGTGAGCCGATGCGGCATGAGACTAGGCCGTTAGGGGGTCCCGTGAAACATGAAAGGGGACGAGGGTCCGAATAAGGGGCACGAAAAGCGTGGAATGTGGAGTGATGGTTTGTATGAACAGAATCCAACACATAGGTAGTTACACCACCGTGGTGGGAGTACACCATATGGGCACATTGTTTTTATCATGGATCATTCCTTCTTTCAGACAGGGCCTCCATGGCGAGGGGATCTATCACTTCCCAATGGGATCTTGGGGCATCCTGAACTTGTTCTTGGTAGAACCGCAGTTTAGTGTCATGCATTGAGGACACATGGACTCCTGTAGTTTAACGTCATATGATAGGATGCGGAATAAAAGGGAAGATCCTAGAGAGCGTGTGGCGCGGTAGATATGAAACCGACGTGAATGAGGACATAGAGTCCAAATCATACCACATACCCCTGGAGGAAACTCTTCAGGTCGAGGGACCAAGAGTGAGGATTGGGCTGGGCCCGAAGCAGAGTGGCCGGGCGTTCCTACGTACCCCATGAGGATGGGAATCAAGCCATACGTAGTTCTGGAAGCGCAGCTTAACATCATGCAAGACGATGAGAAGCCTGGCCGTGTTGGTACACATCCCGCCAAAACTACTAAGCCCACGTGAGTCGTGCTCGGTGTGGGAAACAAGCAGTAGTGGTGGGAATTTCCCGACATAGAAAGGGGAAGGTTAGGGCAAAGGGACGCTCGGTGAATACTAGCCTAGTGACACTAACACGATCATTTAGCGCACATAGATGCGCGAAGAGAAAGAGCCGAGTATGATGGAATTCCACTTGAACATGAGGAAGTGGGATGTGTGAATCATGGAGCTCGTGATTCAGATCACGATGATAGCGGCGTGACGATGGAGCATAACTGTTGACTGTGTTCGCAACACAGCATCCTGTCGTGTTAGCCTGGAATGGGGACAAACAAATGAGGGTTGACTGTTGACCATGTTCGAATCATGGGACCATGTCACAAATGTTGTCAGATATCCGTAGGGGCGTTGGCCCGAAACGATTGGAGGGCCCTTAGGTCCAGCATTCCTGGATAGCCCTTAATCCTAGCATCCATGTCATCCGAGGGTCCTTTTGGATGTGGAAGAGGATGAGGATCCAAATAGCGAGCTCGTGAATCATGGTCATGGGATGAGGGGGATGTCCCTGTAGAAATCCCACACTTCAGCCTCTTTGTCTAAACACATCTAAATACGACAACGAGACGTATTAGATAGAGGGAGAAAATTCCATTCCCCTAGGGAGATCTTAGTTTAGGGTCGTAGAATTCAGACCATGGATGGGAGGAGACATAAGAGGCACATGGTATGAGGACGCAATCCCATATCACATCGTAGGACCTCCTTGGGAGAGGCTTTATATCAAGGGACCAAAAGAGAAGGTTAGGCCGGGCCCAGGGGTAAGTATCCAGGCGCTCCTACGTATCTCATAAGGATGAGAATCAAGCCTCACGTAGTTCTTGATGGACCTTAGACCATAAATGAGTAAAAGGAGCAGAGGACGCATGGCATCAAGACCCGACGTGAAGGAGGACCTAAGCCCTAATTACCATGCGTTCTCTGAGGAAATTCTCGAGTTGAGGGACCGAACACAAAGGTTAGGTCGGGCCCGCGGGGAAGTGCCCAGGCGCTCCTACATATCTCATAAGGATGAGAATCAAGCCATACGTAGTTCTGGAAGTTGACATGGTAAGATACCAGTGCTGGGGGAAAAGGGGAGTGCGGGCGTGGCCCTTGCACTAAAAGAAGCGGAATTTGATGAATCTTTTTTTAAGGTGAATGGGTTTTTTTCTGAAGCGACAGGCCTAGAATAGTAGGCTGTGATGTCGCCACAAGGATCAAGCCGTGATGGGCATTGACAAATGGCATGGCACATGACCAATACACCACGTGATTTCCTCTACAACGAGGTCACCACAATGCAGTGCTGTTTTTCGTCGTGTGGCCAGGACGATAATGTCACAGTTTAGGGTCGTATGATAGGGCCAAGCATGCATTTTATCATCATGCAGCGTAGACGTAGCAGAGAAGATGCTAGGCGGGAAATGTGCGCATTGTTATAAAACAAAATTGACGGAGACATGATCCGACATCAAATTGTACGCCAATTGGAGAGATAGACCTTAGGCCAAGGGGCCTATATAGAGGTAAGAGGTGAAATAGGGAGAGAGACTGGTTCCCTAAATGGGCTGTACCCGAAGATAGGGCATCCGGGCCGTCCTATGTATCCCATGAGGATGGGAATCAAGCTATACGTAGTTCTGAGGGTTCCTTTTAATGTCATGCTGGACAAGGAATAGGAGGGATAAATCTCAGAAAGGGGGTGTGCGTGGTGCAGCCATTGCAAACCCGACGTGAATTAGGACGTAATCCCAAACTACGCCACGCGGTCCCGTAATCGCGGTCCTGAAGCCAGGACCAGAGAGGTGAATTTTCCTAACTCAAGCTGGACCCAAAGATAGGAGGTCTTGGCATTCCTACGTATCCCAATAGGATGGGAATAAATCTGAGCATAGTTCTGAGAAGATCTTAGTTTATGGTCTTAGATCTTGGACCGTGAATGGTGACAACTTCCCGAGTAAGAACAGATGTCAACCCGATTCTTAAGCCCACGTGAGTTAAACTCGGTGTGGGAAACAAGGGGGGTATCCTCATCGAAATACTTGGGGTGAGTCAAATGGGAGTTGGTAGAGCCCCAAAGGACACCTTTGACGTGGCTTGTTCCCCCAACGCGCGGACGTGCACGGAGGAAAAGTACCAAGAGTTCCGAGACTCTACTTGGACGGGATGAAGTGATGAAGGGTGTGAATTGTGTACCCGACATTTTCGGCTTAATGGGTTGGCATGGCGATCAAGGAAAACTGTTAACCATGGTGGAAACACAACGTCCATATCACGTAAGCCTGAGTTGGGAACAAAAAACGAGCATCGACCGCTGACCATATTCACAACGTGGGATTTTGTCGATTTGTTGTCCGAAACCCTCAGGGGCGTTGGCCCGTAACGGTAGTCGAGCCCTTGGGCGTAGTATCCAGGCCGTTCTTGGGGGTCCCTCTAGGTGTGAAAGATTATGAAAGGCCTGATGCAAGGATACAAAAAGCCTAGAAAGAGGGTGCGGACGTGTCCGAGTAAAGCTTGGCATTCCAAGTAATAAACCAGAGTACTCTTAGTCACATCATTGAACTGCCGAATAGGGATCGACAAAACATCTCAGGATGGAGAGGTACATGGCGTGATAATTACGAGATCGAAGTGAATGAGAAAATAACCTCAGGCCACACCATACACTCCTATAAGGGAGGACCTGGGCCATGGCCCGGAAAGGACAAGGGGCCTGATGTTTAGGAATTGGTCAGGAAGACCTGACCTGCTTGCAGTTTAACGTCTTGCAATGAGGACGAGGGTCGGGGACCCGAGAAGGCCAAGGGGCCTGAGGCTGGGTCTCGTAAGAGGAGGCGTACGACATGGTACATGATCCCGACGTGAATGAGAACGTAGTCCCACACCACACCGTACACCCTGGGTATGAGGGGACCTGGGCTGGGGGGAACAAGAAGGCCAAGGGGCCTAAGGTCAAGCATCAGTCAGGAAGGCCTGACTAATTTGCAGTTTAACATCCTACATGAGTACAGGGGTTGGGGACCCGAGAAGGCCAAGGGGCCTGAGGCTGGTCGTCGTAAAGGAAGGCGTATGGTATGGTACATGATCCTGACGTGAATGAGGACGTAGTCCTACACCACACCGTACACCCCTATGGGGAATCAGGGTTGTGGTCCTGATTGCTAGCACCACCCGGGGAGGAGCTTATTACTTCGGGATGGGGCAGAACGAATCAGTGCACTCGATGTTTGGGACATCTCAGGGTGGACCCGAAGATCCAGGACACAGTTGACCATGTTCGAAACACAGAGTTCCAATGGTGATCCGATATGGGAGCAACAAATGAGCGTCAACCGCTGACCAAATTTGCAACGCGGGACTTGTTTCGGCTTGTTGCTTGAAACCCCACGGGGGCGTTGGCCCGTAACGGTAGGAGAGCCCTTGGGCATAGTATCCAGGCCATTCTTGGGGGTCCCTCTGGTTGTGAAAAATGATGGAATCCCAGTCAAAGAGTGGGTGAAGCATAGCTGTATCCATCCATGAAAGAGGCAAACATCTCCAGGGGGATGTGCAGCTGGGTTGAGGCTTGCTCGATGTGAGTTGGGGCAAAAGTGTGCACCCTGCCATGTCTTGACCCGAGGGGAAGATTTTGGCTTTTGGGTTGGGCCAACGGACGAAATTCCCGGGCGTTCCTACATATCTCATGAGGATGAGAATCAATCCATACGTAGTTCTTGAAGGCCATGCAGTTTTGCATCGTGCGGTGAGGACGTGGGAGGATAGAAGAACGGGAGTGGGCACGTGTTGCAACCCTTACAATCCTTGTGCGAGCGGGGTCGTATGAGTGGGGCTAAGAAATCCTTCCCCTCGCTACATAAGGAGCCTCCAAGGAAACTATTCTCAGGGGGATAGTGGAAGAGAAAAGCTTGGGGTTGGGCTCAAGACGAGGCGTCCGAGTGTTCTTATGTATCCCATGAAGATGGGAATCAAGCCACATGTAGTTCTTGAAATGCAGTTTAACTTCATGCGGTACGAGGAGCATCTCATTTGGGGATATGTATGGTACGTCGAGTAATCCGACGTGAATGAGGACATAATCCCATACCATACCGTAAAATACCGTAAGAGGGTAAGTCGGGGAAAACCAGCTTGCGGTTTAACGTCTTGCGGTGAAGACGGGGGGCAGGGGCCCGAGGCGGGAAAGGGGCCTGAGGCTGAGCCTCGGTCAAGAAGGCCTGAACGTCTTGTAGTTTAACATATTGTAGTAAGGACGGGGGGAGATCATAGTTTAAAGTCATAGAGCTCGTACTAATTTGTAGTTTATTGTCTTGCAGGATGAAGATGCAGTTTAAGGTCGTGCAGGACTTTACAGTTTAGAGTCGTGTTGCACCATAATGTGTAGTTTGAAGTCATGCGGGACCATTTCACTGTTTATCGTCCTGCAGGACGAAGATGCAGTTTATGGTCGTGCAGGACCATCTTGTAGTTTAGGGTCGTACAGGACCCTTTTGCCATAGGCAAAGTATCGCTTAAGGTACTTGGCATTGGTGGGAGGGGTTATAAGATCTCAATCTGCGGTCACCAAGGAGTATGCTCCATTAGGGTAAACCTTATGGATGATATAAGGCCCTTTCCATTTGAGTTCTAATTTGGGCGGTTTCATACCGGGAATCATTGGTGCTCAAAGGGAGAGTACCAGGTCGCCCTGTAGAAAAGATCGGAGACGATCCTTCTTGTTGAAGGGCCTCGCTATCTTATCATGATTCCTTTCCAGATTATGCAGGGCACGAAGCTGGTTCTCGTCCAGTGCTTCTAATTCAGATAGATAGATCTCAGCTACCTCATCTGATGTCTGGTGATCATAAACTGTAGTGCATAACGATGGAAGCTGGATCTCAATGGGTAGGACGGACTTTGCTCCATACACCATGGAATATGGGGTCACCTGGGTAGAGTTGCGAGTCGTAGTCTGGTAAGCCCAGAGGGCATTGGGGAGCTTGTCCGGCCAACATTTCTTGTTCTGACCAACCATCTTCTGCAGAATGTTAGAGAGGGTTTTGTTGAACGCCTCGATCTGTCTATTTGCCTACGCATTGTAGCGGGAGGTATGGTTCGACCAGATGTCATACTTGGCGTACAATTTCTTTAGTTCAGCCACTCGAAAGTTGGTGCCGTTATCGGTGAGGATGGCGTGAGGGACCCCAAACCGATGGATAATATTGGAGCTCATAAAGTCAACGATGGAATGAGCCTTGACCTCTTTGAGAGGAACTGCTTCTTCCCACTTGGAGAAGAAATTTGTAGCAGTCAGGATGAACCTATAATGGCGGGCTGTTGCCGGTGGATACGGTCCCACTACATCAAGTCCTCATACCGAAAATGGCCAAGAGTACATGGTGGGGTGGAGGGGTTCTGGCGGCCGATGCAAGAAGTTGGCGTGAACTTGTCATGCGTGGCATCTCATGGCATACCCAATACAATGTGGATCATAGAGGGCCAGAAGTACCCTAACCTCCGGATTTGATGGGACATCTTCGGCCCAGATTGGTAGGCGCCACAGGAACCAGCGTGAACCTCTTTCATAACATGAGGTATTTCTACTCCTTGGATGAAACGGAGGAGGACACCATCGAAACTCCGCTTATAAAGGATCTGTTCAAGACTGGGGCCGCTATGGAGGGTAAATTGTAGCGCGCGGTGTCGGCTTCGCTCGCGCTCGACCCGGTCGTCCGGGAGGCAACCATTTTGGTGGTACTCGACAAAAGGTGACCTCTAGTCAGGAGTGACTTCAACCACTATGCCTAATGAACCCGGGACCCCTGTCGTGGAGGGTCCGGCGGTGAGATGACCTACCCGTAGGCTATCATTGTCCTCTTGGGTGACGGGGGAAATGACTCTCCGGTGTGCCACATGTATTGTCAAATCCTCTTGCTCGGGTTCTGCGAGCGATGCAGCCAAGCCATCCAAGGCGTCTGCTTTACCGTTCGGTGACCGTGGGACATGGGTAACCTCTGGTCGAGAAGAGAACCGGGCCATTAGGCGGAGGGTGTACTCCAGCAGCGGTGAAAGATCTGGCTTCCTGACGACGTAGTTTCCATTAACCTGTTTGATTACCAGCTCGGAATCTCCCTTCACATGTAAATGGGGCACATGGATCTCAAGGTCCAACTCGAGGCCGGTGATGAGAGCCTGGTAATCTGCCTCGTTGTTCGTACAAACTTCTGACAACAGGAACGAGTATGGCAGGATGGCCTACGCTGGGGTAATGAAGACAATACCCAGGCCCACTCTGTTGAGCTTGGGATCGGTGAGCCTCCTACCGGTGGGGCTCCGGGAGGCGTCGTCGATATGCATTTTCCAACACGGTACAACATGATCGACTGAGAGGATCGTCTCATCAGGGAAATCCAGGTCCATGGATTGATCCGCGGAGGTTGGATGGGCAACTAAAAAGTCTGCCAACACCTGTCCCTTAATGGCCTTCTGAGGTACATACCTGATATCAAACTGCTAGAGAATCACCGCCCACCGTGCTAGTCAGCAAGTCATCATGGGGTGGTTCATGATGTTCTTTAGTGGGTCTACTAGGGAGAAAAATTACACCTCATGATGATGCAGGTAATGTCGCAACTTCTGCACGACGAAGATGAGCGCAAGGAAGCTCTTTTTGATAGGGGAGTATCTGACCTCCATATCGAGAAGCATGCGACTGAGATAGTAGAGACTATTCTTAGTACCCTCGTTATTCTTCTGGGCTAGCAGTGCACCGAGGGATATTTCCAGGACGGTCACGTAATGGACCAGTGGCCTTTCAGAGACGGGCGGCATCAAGACCGGAGGTTGGAGAAGATACTGCTTGATTTCCTCGAAGGCGGTCCGACACTCCTCATCCCATTCGTAGGCGGCACCCTTCTTCATGAGCTGGGAAAAGGGATTACACATTCCGGACAGATTGGCGATGAATCGGCGTATATAGGCTAAGTGTCCTTGAAGGCCTCGAAGTTCCCGAATGTTGCTCGGGGGAGGCATTTGGATGATGGCCTTGATCTACTCCGGGTCGATCTCGATACCTCGGTATCTGACAACAATGCCTAGAAACATCCTGGAGGTGACCTCGAAGGCACACTTCAGCGGTTTAATCTTCAGGTGACGGGAACGGAGGAAACCGAACACTTTCTCAAGGTCTTTGAGATGGTCCTGGCGCTGACATGATTTGACTACGAGGTCATCAACGTAGCATTCCACCAATGTCCCGAGAATCAGCTTGACTATGTGATTCATGGCCCTATGATAAGTGGCACCTGCATTTTTCAAACCGAATGGAATATCCTGGTAGCAAAAGGTACCTTGGGGAGCCCTGAAGGCAGTGGACTCCTCGTCTTTGGGGGCCATCCGGATCTGGTTGAACTCGGAATATCCATCCATAAAAGAGAGAGCTTGGAACCCGGCCGTGGCGTCAATCAATAACTCCTTCACCAGGAGTGGGAAGTAATCCTTTGGGCAGTGGCGATTAAGATCGCGGAAGTCGATGCAGACTCTGATCTGCCCGTTCCTCTTCCTGACTGGCACAATGTTGGCAATCCACTTGGGGTATTGGACATCCTTAATGAAGTTGGATTTGATAATCTTGTCAACTTCAGCCTCAACCATAGCACCATGAGAATGGTGCATTTTCCTGGGGGGATGCATAAACCCACGGTGTTTTTCCAGGAGGCGCAGAAGGTGAATGGCTACCTGGGGATCTAGTCCTGGAATCTCGTTGTAACTCCAGGCAAACATGTCACAGTGTTGTTTGAGGAAGTCTACGTACTGCTGCCGCTCCTCGGGGGACATGGCTGCAGTGATCAATGTGGGTTTTAGATCTTCCTCGCTACCAAGGTTCACCTGTACCAGTTCATCAACCGTGGTAGAGACGCCTTCTTCAAAGGCGGGGGGAGCATCCTCCAGGTCTTCCTCCCCACCCATGGAGGGACTTCCCGCGACGAAAGATACTTCTGTGCTATCAAAATCCGAGGGGAAGCTGGTGCCAGCTTGGGCAGCAGCGGTGATCACATCTGGGGACTCACTTTCCATTGAGACCATAGCAATGAAGGCAGTCGACACTATCCCATCTGGCCTTCGGCCTAAGGGGCCACGTTTGATAATATCAAAGCAGTGGTGACGTGTCTGCCTGAGTCAGTGGATTCCAGCCCGGAAGAAGAGACACGTATGGCGTACCGCCGTTGTCATAAGCTTGACATTCTGGTACCGTACAGGGGTAAGAGGTTCAAAGATGACCTGAGCCTGGTTGATGTAGGAGTATGGGGTGATTTTCCGCCGTCTCTTGGACATGGGAACATGCCTTCCTTGCGTACCCGAAATAAAAAAACATTGTCCCATGTCGGGGGTCGTGGCCTCCAATCGGTGGATCAGGAGGACGTAGGTGTCATCCATGCTTGTTCAGGGATCACTTGTGACCGGGGCGGGTTCATCCTCACTTACTAGGATTTTCTTATCCTTACTTTTGTAATAACCAGCATCCAGATAGCGGGCCTCACAAGAAGCGAAAGGGGTCACATCTCCTTGGAGCACGCCTACTCGACCGTTGAGTGAGTATTTGAGGCACTGGTAATACAAAGAAGGGGCCACTGCATGCAGATGGAGCCATGGACTACACATCACTGCGTTGTAGGCGGTGTCCTGAGAGACGACCATGAACTCGGTGCTAGCAATTGAGCCACCGAACTGAGTCTTCAGGCGGATCTTGCCGACTGGGGTTTGCTCGGTCCTATCGTAACCCTGGATTCTGAGGTCAGTGAGAGTTAAATCACCTTCATACAGACCCAAAATTCGCAACGTCCGAGTTGGAATTAGATTGATTCTGGAACCCGTGTCAACGAGAGAGTGGAAGTCTTCCACGCCATTGAAGTGACCAGTGATGTACAACGGGAGAATGTGCCCCTATATAGGAGGGTCCTCATCTTCACCGGAGAACGAGATAACCACCTGACAATCGGCGTTTTCAACCGTCTCAGTATGGAAGGCTTCTACAACTGCTACCTCCGTCTCAAACTGGAGGGGGCTCCTTAGGGCCTCGGCAAGTTTCTCGTGCATTTCGGATGATAGGTGAAGGGCCTAAAGGATTGAAATCCTCTCCGGAATGCTGGCCAGGTGCTTCAGGACATCATACCTTCACGCCAAACGCGAACCTCTGTTTACAAGAGGTCGTTCGACATTTGGAGGCATAGCGGGTCCTGCTGGTTGAACCGGCGATCAGCTAGTACTGGGTACATCTTGCTTCCTACTAGTAGAAGTCTGGAGAGTAGTCACCGGACAAGGATTGGGTAGCGGAGGTTGGCCTGTATCCGGGTAAGACTGACTGTGATACGAACGAGGCAGCTCTCCATGATCTAGTAGCAAGAACGACGGTGGAGGTAGATCTGAGAGTGTTAGATGGGGTTGCGCATGCTGAGCTCTGCGCTGAGCCTTCTGTCTGGTCTCAGTAGCGTGCACAGCTTGGCCAAAAGTGCCCTCTGATGTACCTCGATGACAGGATCGGTTGCGATTCCGCTGACGTTGACGTTGGATGGGAACTTTGGGGAGGTTCCCCTGGCGTTCCCCCTCGTCGGGGGTCATATAGGGCTTTACCAGCTCCACGGTGTTAACCGAAGTGTACCCCTAGCTGTCGCTCGAGGAGTCATCCACCGCTGGGTGGATTCTGGGAGGAATCCCCATTTCAGGGGGCATAAAGTCGTCGAGAGTACGAGATGATGACGGCACCAGTGGTGCGCGTTGCTTCTTCTTGCGTCGCCGCTGCTTGCCCTTTTGGGAAGAGGTCGTCTGTGAAGACGATGCGGAGGCACCGACTACTTCTTCTGAAGGTTCCGGATGCTTCAGGCATGTCCGGATGATACCATGGGCATGACCTATTGTTTTTCGAGCCCTCCAGTCATCGTATTTCCGGGATTCGCAGCTGGGGACCTGCTGCCACTCGCCTTCGCTGTCGCTACCGATCTCTGATCCTGCAAAGACACCCGCCACTTGTGCTGGTGCCGGGCCCAACTTGAATATGTTGTTGTTGACCTGGTCTTGAATCCTGTCATTAAACACAAAGAATTTCTTGAGGGTGTTCCCCAGAATCTGATGATAAGGGCAGTAGTTGGGGTGATCGGTGAGATTTGCCTCTGCCGACCTTCTACACTCGGGCAGACGCACAATCCCTTGCTCTAGAGCACTTCGGAAGTAGCCAGGGACCTGATTTTCATTGAACGAATATGTCTGGTGCCTTCTTTCCGGATAGGCGGCCCTGGGGGCCTGGCCCTGACAAGGGGACGGAGGGGCCTGCCGAGGAGGCGGCGCCTGATTGTCTCGCCTAGGTGGCGGTGGCGCATTGCGCAGGGGAACCTGTCGGTTCTGAGGCGGTCGCTGCTGGTCAGGAGCCTGTGCTTGAGGTGGAGGACCTCTGCGGGGTTTCATGGATGGTTCCACCGGCAGTAACTCCAGCTGCCTCGGGGCTTCTATTTGGGCCACCGCGGTGGGTTCAGCCATGGCGGTCCTCCTGGCTGGGATCATAGGGGGCAACAAACGTGCCTGACTAGCCTGTTGCAGGGCTTCCTCAAGGCGCTGAGCCTTATATGAGAAATCTCTAAACCCTCCAGGGTAGTTCTGGGTAATCAGGGAGGGTACCAGCTCCGTTTTGACATTCCCCACACACATCGTCAGTAATTTCTCCTGAGTCAGTGGCATATCGAGGGAATACGTAAGTCCCTTCCACCGGGCGATGAAATATGCAACCTCTCATCAGGCCTTTGATTTCACTTGAAGATGTCCGCAATGTTGGTCTTCCCCGTGGTGGAGCTGAACTGGTACAAGAACTGCCGACGAAGATCCTCTCAACGGGTCACTAATCCGATAGGGAGCTAGTTGTACCAGACGAATGCTGGACCTTCCAATGTCTTTACGAAACATCGGATCTTGGCGGCTTCTTGTTGAGCTGGGGTCCCCAGCATGGGGCCACACCTGGAATAAAAATGAGCCAAGTGTTGTGGCGGGTCCCCTGTCCCTTTGAAGGGTGAGAAAGTGGGGTTCCCAAAACCCGGAGGCACGGACATATCATCCACCCACGCGGGATAAGGCTTGCCATCCGGTGGGACTTCCACCTGCCTCATTTCCAACGCTTCGAGGCGGGCTGTGAGCACCGCAATAAGATCATCCGGGTGGGGGTCCCTGTCTTGACGGGGATCTATAACCACAAGTGCGTTGCTAGGTTCTTCGACACGGTAGATGGCTTCGGCAGCTCGTGGATCAACTGGTGGAACAACCTGCAGGGCGACTGGGGGAACCCGGACTGGATTATTCAGATTGCCCCATTGCTCGGGAGGGTTTGGCGAGACGTATCGCGCCCTCTTGCCATAAGTTCCGTCTTCCACCCTGTCTGCGGTAGTTGCATGATCAGGGTTTCCCGGAGGCATCTCACCGGGGGGAAATTGTTCCTGCCCCTGTAGCCCCGGCCTGGGATAACCATAGTCAGGTCGCCGCTCTGCAGCGCGCTCAGCCCAGAGTTCGTCAACCAGCCTCTTCTACTCAGCAAGCTGCTGGCATAACGTGGCCTTCTCGGGATCTTCGTCCGTTTTCTGCACAGAGGCGGACAGGTCGGAGTGCTTGACAGTTACGACGTTCTCCTTACCCTTGCTGGTGTTTCGACCGAGTACCAGCGACTCAGTGGGTATGGGGAGGCCTAGCAAGTTCCTCTGCTGACATGTAACCCTCCCTGATGGGTCCAACAGTGGCGGTACGCCCTCGGGGGGTTAGTCTCCATCAAGGAATTCAAGCTCGTCTTTCTTATCCACTACGTCAGCCATGTGGACCGCGACGCCTCTCGAGGGCATGTCCTCGATGTCTCATAGCGAATCAGGCTGTCGTTGGATAGGGTCGAAGAGGAGAGCGGCAAAGTGTCCCCAACCACAGACTTGCACATGGGGGGTAGCTTCCCTGATGATTCTGCGGAGTGCTTTGAATCTCTGAACTCATTTCCGTTGAAGGGCACTCTGACGGCCTGGAGACTCGGGGTGCTGGGCTACAAGGAGTGCGGCCACATCGACCATGCGGCACTGTTCGCCGATTTCATCGAAGTGCTCTCGACTTCTGGGGTACACCACCCGTCTGTAACGAAGGCGGAAGTGTGTCGCTTATAGGGTTTGAAAAAAGCACCCCACTTCTTCAGGGGTAAGAGACTCTGGTACGCGAAAATTCAGCGCTGCCATCGGCCAGAACTTCTCCGGGAAGTAATCTACTACAAGAATACTCCTGAAGCTCCTGGGTTCGGACTCGGGGTCTGACCCTGTATTGCCCCACTCATCAACCGGGGGCAGCTGAGGGACCGGTAGCAGTACCGAGGCGGACCTCTGGGATAGTAAGCTCGGAGGTGGAGAATATGGTGAACGAGCTGACTAGCCACCAAATTCAGGGCCATCATCCGAAGAGTAAGGTGACCTAGCCACGATGTCACGATACGATGGGCTGATATCCACAGCTTCTGGCATAGGAATCGCAGCTACCGGCGACCAGTCATGTCATATCTCTACCGTCGTAGGCCCCCAAAATAGCTCTCCGTGATCTCTGGTAGAGGTAGAGGGCGCTTCTGGTGACAATGGCGGTGATTGCGCGGTCGAGACCTGCAGAATTCCCATGATTTCTTCCTCCTGGATGTACCTGTGGAGAGAGATGGGAATCTGGTGGACCTCATATTCTGGGAGAATGAGGCTAACACATCTGTTCCTAACCCGGTCCATGATACGGAGGTGTGGGGAGAAAGTTCCGTCGCTGATTTTCATTCCTCTTCAGATTCGGAGAAGCGGGAATGTTTGATCACCACCTGGGCCTTCCCAAGATTCTTCTTATGGCAGCAACGACCCGCTCTCTTGCCCCGGGGTGGCTCTTCGGGACAGGGTTTATCCCTATCAGGTAGTCTCAGGGCGGCGTTGGAACCGTAGCGGAGAGGGCTCCCACTCGAGATAGCCGAGGTGTGAGGGGCACCAGGGAAAATGTGTAAGGGTACATGGGGAGGACCTCCATGAACAACACTCATGTAGGCGGATCCTCTTTTGGAATCGGCTGGAGCATGGGGAGGACCTCCATGGTCGATGCGGGCGAAGCGAGGCTGACCTTCACTCCTCGAGTTGCTGGGGCGAGGAGTACCTTTTCTAGTTTTAGAGAGGACGTAGGGAGGGCCCCCATGTTGGAGAAGGACTGGATGGATGGTGCCTTCAGATCGGCGGTCGGGGGCAGGAGGATGGACTCCATACCCTGTATAGTGGGCGCGGGAAAGGTTTCCACGCAGAGCGTCACTGCCGTGGGGCAGGGCTTCCTTTGGGATGGGGGTATCATGACTCATACCTCCATGACGAACATCGGAACGGGGAAGGACTACCCCATGTGGAGTAGTGGTACGTGGAGGACCTCCGTACGGGGTGACATCACCGCGGGTTAGTTCGTGGCGATCACCACTTGGGCCTACAACCTGGAGAGTCAACACAACCTGCCCGTGGGGAGGTTGGGGTCTCGATCCTGGTTGGGTGAATGAGTGCCCCTACTCAGTGTATGTAGGGGATTCATGATGCACGTCGGCAGTGGCTCGGGCCACTGTAGCTATCGATGTCGACGTGCCTGGGCAGGCGTCCTCATCTCGGGCCCGGTGCTGACGTCGGGTCAGGAGAGCTAGTGCAGGTGGTGTAGGGGCATGGCCTACCTGCACTTCCTGCGGATTCGAACATCGGCGCTGACACGGCCGGGCAGGAGCTCTTTCCTGGATCCCTTGGGTCGGGACCCTGGGCGGGCTGAGCTGGACGGCGCCTGCCTCTTAAGCGTAAGGCGAGGAGTCGTCAAGGCGTTCTGGGGACAGGCTCCCGAAATGGTTGAACGTTGGGGTGGGGAGCAAGGGATCCCTGCATGGCCTATTAGGGCGGCGTTGACGGCGGGTCCTGGATGCCTCCAGGTCCAGGCGGGCCATATCCGGAGTTGGGATGACCCCTTCCTCATCGTACCTACGCACGAGGTTGTTGATCACCCTTCGCTGGATGACCTCTGATGGGGAAAGGGGACGTGGGTGCCACATATTATACAATGTGTTGGCCGTCGTGGTGATAGCAGCGCCATGTGGGGTGGCTGTGGCGTTGTATTCCCTGCCCCTGCATAGGCTAGCGGGCAGTGATCGCGTCTCTATAATAGCAACCTAGTTCCTGAGAAACGAAGGGATCAACTCATCAGCACCGATAGGGAAGAAGATTGACGACCAGTTCCCCAGCGTCCTTCCATTCTCTACATCTGTAAGAGTGATCCACGCCAACACGCTGCAGAACGGAGTGCCCCATGTTCTACTGCCTCGACATCCGGTGAGTTTCATGACAGGACCGCTATTTGCTTGGCGGGACCAGGCGCCTGATATCTGGATCCAGTGACACGTCAATCTACTGGTGTCTCGAACGCTGCTAACCTCCATATTGAGGAGAAAAATTTCACGTCGGGATCACCATTTCTGTTTCTGACGCTTTCATCGGGGTGCGCGCGAATCCGTCCGTGGAGGAGGAGGACACGCAGCTGTTGCCCCACATTCTTGCTTTCCAAAGGTGGGTGGCATTCACTACTTATTCAGGGACATCTTCTCCTTCATCGAAACAGGATAATGGGAAGTCAGTTCTTCCTTCTGGGGATTCCTCCTCAGAACTCGTCCCCTAGTCCAGGTCTCCCTCATAGATTTAATACTTAGTTCATGAAAATCTTCCCAGTGCAATGTTTCCATGGACGCCGGTAAATTACACTACTTCTATTGGGACATTCCAAACCGTCCGGTCAGGGCAGCAACCTT
Source organism: Viscum album (assembly GCA_963277665.1). Taxonomy (NCBI): domain Eukaryota; kingdom Viridiplantae; phylum Streptophyta; class Magnoliopsida; order Santalales; family Viscaceae; genus Viscum; species Viscum album. The sequence goes on along the minus strand of OY728133.1, from coordinate 860,381,704 downwards.
CAGTCGGGGGAGTAGTCTCGTTGAGGCATCAGTAGCGTGTCTGGATGCTGGGGAACCTGGCATGTCTGTCTGTTACCCCTGGTCACAGGGCTTCTCGAGGGCGTGGAAGCCCGAGGAATCACACATCAAGCGTGGATAATTATATTCCATAGACACATATCTGAGGTTTTCCTCAGCTTCTTGTGTTTAACACAGGGTATGCCGCGAGTTTAACGTCCAGTGGAGACGGATCATCCCGAGCCGAGCATTAGCTAGAATGGATCGGATGGAGGGATTTCCCTTGAAGGGGTGCCGATACCGGGACCAGCCCATGGGCGGCTGTGATGAGGAGCGTATCGACATGGTCTCACCGAGATATGACGGTCCGGGCGAGAATCAGGATGGGTGATAGGTGGATGAATGGAGTGGAGGGGGAGTGAAATGGGACCGTCGTAGGGGCGACGGTGAAGTTGGGCTTGAGCCTTGAAGAGGCTTCCTACGTATCCATGTGGCAGGGAATCAATGTACGCATAGTTTGGGATGGTGCCGGAAAACCGACGTGAAGGTGGACCATGGCCCGATGAATGTCTTTTGCGAACCAACGTGAAGGTGGACCTTGGTCCGATGGGCTTCGTCAGCATACCCACTTGAAGGTGGACCTTGGTCCGATGGGAATCATTAGCTAACCGACGTGAAGGTGGAACTTGGTCCGATGAGAGATGGGATTGAACCTCGGGGAGGCTTCCTACGTACCATGCCATGACATGGATCAAGGACCTCATAGTTCATTTGGGGCTTTGTCAGTGAACCGATGTGAAATTAGACCCGTGGGTCCACTAGTGGTGGGCTTGAACCTTGGGAAGGTTTCCTACGTACCATGCCTTGACATGGATCAAAGTCCTCGTTGTTTAAAGGATTGATGGAATACAGTTTAACGTCATGCGGGATGATAGTGAACCCTGACGTGAATAAACGACAGGCGGTGGGTGTTGGTGAACCGACGTAAATGAGGGACCTTGGTCCGATGGGTGATGGGCTTGAACCTCTGGGAGAATTCCTACGTACCATGCCTTGACTTGGATCAAAGTCCTCATATTTTGGATTGAAAATGGGGACATGGCACACCGACAAGGAGACGGTCTGCGTCAATGATTTTTGGGCCTGAACCTCGAGGAGGATTCCTACGTACCATGCCTTGACACAGATCAAAGTCCTCGTAGTTCGGGTTGTGGAATACAGTTTAACGTCATGTGGGACGGGGGTGAACCGACGTGAATGAGGTCGGAATGAACGGATGGTGGGTGGGATTGAACCTCAAGAAGGCTTCCTACGTACCATGCCTTGACATGGATCAAAGAACTCATAGTTCATATGGGTGTGAAGTTTAATGTCATAAGGGACAAGGGTATACAGTTTAAATTCATGCTGGACGAGGGCATGCAGTTTAATGTCATGTTGAACGAGGCGTGCAGTTTAACATCACGCTGGACGAGGCATGCATTTTAACGTCATGCTGGACAAGGGAGAAACTCGACGTGAATGAACGACTGAGTAATTTGGCTTGAACCTCGTGGATGCTTCCTACGTACCATGCCTTGACATGGATGAAAGACCTCATAGTTCAAATGGGGCTTTGTCAGCGAACCGACGTGAAGGTGGACCATGGTCCAATGAGTGGTGGGCTTGAACCTCTGGAAGGCTTCCTACATACCATGCCTCAACATGGATCAAAGACCTCGTAGTTCATATGGGAATGGGTGTGCTGTTTAATTTCATGCGGGAAAATGGGAGGAATACAGTTTAACGTCATACAGGACGAGGGCGAAACTCGACGTGAATGAACGACCGAGCAATGTGGCTTGAACCTCATGGAGGCTTCCTACGTACCATGCCTTGACATGGATCAAAGTAATCGTAGTTCTCTAGGGGTGGGGGTCAGGGTCGGTGCTCACTCTAAGCCCACGTGAGTCATTATTGGTGTGAGAAACAAGAGGTTGCAAGGACCTGACAATCACGTCGCGAAGGATGCGTCCGTGAGAAGCGAAGAGGGGCTTATGCGTTAGGCAGCCCATGGTCCTGGGACTTACTCTAGGATGGAGGCCCGGAGTGCGACAAAGCACAGTGAAAGAGGGATTTGGGACCAATGATGGGAGGTGCCTCATTCCCTATCACGCCCTCCATTGACCTTGGAAGTGGGGAAGTGCGGAGATGCAGAGGTGCAGCCATCCATTGGGGAACTAGGGTCGCCCTTCTCCTATGAACATACGCCACTCCAATAAATAGAATATCATCCCTTGTGGATGGGTGATTCCATTCCTGTGGAGACGAGTGGTGTAAAGAATGTTCGAGCTGGGGGGACCCTTCATGAGAGGCACGAGGTCGGGTCACAGTTGAACGTCATGTGTTGAGGACGTGGTGCTTGGCAGTTTAACGTCCTACAGCTCGAACGAGCTGGGTTCACTCCGCACCCCTAGCACTTACATAACTGGTACCTTCTGGTCCTTGGGGAAGGGAAGGTACAATTAAGGCCATGGTCAAGGGGGTTGTGGAACGAACCATCAAGGGGTCCACGTTAGCGTGACTATGCGAAGAAGAAATATCTGTTAGCTTGCCTATGCGAAGAAGCATTAGGCGAAGCAACGCTATGGGTGGTATTGTCCATGGGACTTTGAAATCACATCGTGCAAACCTAGAGGGTCACACGGGAAGAGGAATTGCTAAGAAAAGGAGTGTGCTTCGCGATGTGGAGTGCCTTGGCCATAGCATGGGGCATAGGTGTGAGTGGAAGGTGATTCGTGAAGTGGAATAGTGTTCTCAGAGCACTTCCTCGCAAAGAAGGGGTGCCTCGCGATGCGGGGTCCTGCGAAGTAGTGTGCTTTGCAATGTGTAGTGATCCTGCCTTAGCAATGGGATCACTAGTACATGTTGGGTGTTTTGAAAGCATAAACAATCCGCGGCTGCCTGGGTTCCCTTGGGAATCCCCATCCTTCGCGAATGACCTTGAGCTTCGCGAAGGGCATCCCTCTCGGAAGAGGGGCTCAAAACGAGACAAAGAAAAGGAGTCTCGCGAAGTAGAAGTACCTCGCGGAGCTCATGAATCCAGGGGAAAACAGTGCTTCACGATTCGGGAGAGGAGAAGCCGAAAGGTCGGATTTTCCATCCTCGGGACTCAGGGGGAGTCCATTATTTATAGGGAAGGGGCGCCACGAAGCAGAACTCGCCCGCCGACTCAGGTGCTTCACGGCACGCTCGCGAACGTCAACGTCGTCCGTGGAGGGTTACCGCCTCTGGAGCTTCGCGGCGGGCTCATGATCGTCAAATGCGTTCGCAGAGAGTTACCGCCTATGGAGCTTCGTGGTGGGCTCGCGAACTTCAAATGCGTTCGCAGAGCGTTATCGCCTATGGAGATTCGCGAGGCCACGATGACCGGGGTGTTTGGGCGTCGGTGCTTCACGACGGTGCTTCGCGGTGGTGCTTCGCGAGGCAGCGTGCCGGCCTTCTTTTTCGTCCCTCCCTTTCGTGCAATATTTTGGCGCCAACAGTTGTAATAAGTGTGATTTTTGGAGCCTAAAAGGTTCAAATGATACTTTATAATGGTATTGGTGAAGTGTATCTTTTGTAAATTTTTATTTACCAAAGTTAATGTAAATAACGTAATTAAAGGTAAAAGAAATGTTATAATATTTAAATGTTAACCTAACTGTTGTTATAACATCCATGGATATGTTATTTTTTGCCCAAATCAACATCCATCCAAAATATTTATCTTTTTATCCCAAATGGGTGAGAATAATAATTGTATTATGTTTTATTTAAAGATAAGTTAAAAATGAAATTCTCATAATTCTAAAAACAAAATAATAATTAATATAGTGTAATACATAATATTAAATCATCAAATAATAGTAAATTGAAATATAATAAATTTATTTTCATCATGATATTTTAAATTTATTTTTTGGAGGATAAATAATTTATTTAATGGCTCTAATAATAATAATGTAGTAATTATTTAATTAATGTAAATATCAAATAAATAATATAAAAAATAATAAAAAATATAATTTTAAATAATAAAAGACTTAAATTAATTTTTAGAAAAATTACACATTTTATAGTTATATAGGAAGTGCTTTTTAGAAGTTATAATTTTTTTATGACATTTTTAAAATGAAAAATAATATTTTTTATGAAATTTTATATAAATTTGAATTTAAAATAAATAGAATTTTAATAATTTATATAAGATTAATAAAAATATATATATTGTCTATATGACTTAGATAATATTATAAATGTAATATATTATCTAATTGGTATTCTTCCAGAATTTTATATTAACTATATTAACACTATATTGTAAAAAGACAAGTAGTTACAGAAAGAGTAAAATTGTTTAACTAAGGGTTAAGTCCAAAATATATGGTCAATTTTGAGACATAAACAAGTCTAAAATTCATTTTTATATTATTTCAACCCATGATCGTCTTAGATACAAAATAAATATACATAGAACTATTTTAAATAGAGAATAAATTTATATTAATGTAATTGTTTTAATGTTTCCAAAAGTGCACATCCCCTCTCTTATAAAAGGGAACCTATACTTATCTTTTTAACACATCTAAAGTTCACTTTAATGGACAAAACTAAACCATTTCTACACCCAAATTCCATAAATTAATATTATAGGCCATAAATTTGGGATAAATCCAACCTTATATGTCTTTTTGTTCAAATCAATTAGAGATGCTCAAAGTGGAGGTAATTGTTTTACCAATTCAATTCAATTTATTTTATTATTCAACAAATACTTCTTATATTGTTTCCATACTAATTTAATAACTAAATTATCATATATATTCTGATATTTCATTACAATTATCATATAAACTTATTCCAACATTACCCATATTTCAAATAACAATATCACAATATCTGTATATGTATGACATATGGTCTCCATTTTGTGGTGTATTTTTTTATTACAAAATTATTAGGATTGGTATAATGATTGATATAATGGTGATAAATAATCAATATGACATTATATTTATTCATTATAATTAATATACCATCTATTTTCTTGCCCCTTTACCATTAATGGAATGATATCTTTTCTCGTGCGTACGAACGAGTTACCATCCCCAGGACACAATGAAATTAATCCTCCATGATGAATATTCATAAATTCTTATTAATAATTATATAATAAATGAGTAAGAAAATGTTACACACCGACCCCCGTTACCAAGAGTCATTGCATTATTTTAATACATTGTCATGATTACAAGGAATGAAGTCCCGAAGGTCCGATCAGTTTAGTCGTCTTGGAAAATATATTACATACATGAATGTTATATTAGACATTATAGAATACAACAAAATATAAATAATCCTTTATGAACTCTATTATTAAATTTAAATAACCTTGAATATCAATCAAAATAAACATCTCGGAATCCTGGGAAAAATAAAACATATAAATGGGTGAGCTCAGATGCTCAATAAGGATAACAATATAGAATAATCCTTCATAAATAACCATAAGAAGTTAAGATAAGGTATAATACAAAAACATAATACTTTTAAACATAAACTTCAGTATAATTAGAAGAATATGAAATCAAATAATTCCATTTACATATTCAATGGAAATTTTACTAGTCTAATAATCACATGCAATATCAGTAGCAACATTCATTGTGATAGAATGCATAATGCCAGACTTCCTAACCACATAGTTAAAGCCTTGTGCCAAAACTAAAAATAATATTTTATCAAGGCCTTGTTCCAAGACACTAGTTATCCTCATGTGAACTACCGATGCATCGAGGAGCTAAATCGGGGTCCACCCATCACGTACAAAGTCCAATTCATTCCACATTTGAAAATGTTTAAACATAACATAATCATTTGTATTAAAACTTGCATACAAAATGTCAATACTTTATCCATAAACCATGAATGGTATAAAAATAACACATACATATTCAATCATATCTCAATACCTTCAATACAATATTAATGATTTGTATCATAATAAATCAACTTCAAAGAAGATTAAAATCCATCAAAGGATGTTGACATAGATGAAAATGATTTGTAAAACTCTTTGAGAGAAATATCACTTTTTCATGCAAACATTTAAAAGTCACACAATTTAGAAAGGAAGTCATTTAATAAAATTTTTTACTCAATGTGTCCCAATCCACATAGAAATATTTGAATTTAATTAATAGTTTTAAGACATTCATGTTTATATAAATAAATCATTAATTTTTTTGAAAAGATGGACATTAATGAGAATGATTTAGAAGAATATGTTTTTAAATCCATTAAAATGTTGTTTTTGAAAAAAGGTACCTTCAAAATAATCCTTTTAGAAACTATTTTATGAATCAAGGACATGGATAATAAATATGTCCCAGTAGATACTTATGTAAACACAACCTCGGATAATAAAGAGAATGTGAAATTAACCCTTCTCTTCCACTTTCCATTGGTCAAGGGTACATTTATCCTCCTGTATAATGACCATATTATGATATTAAAATATACCAGAACCATATTCTTGTTTATTATATCATACATGATTCATTTATGACCTTATACTAGACATTAAATAATGGTTTCAATGTTAAATTAACATTTGAGGTAATAATCACTTTCATTATCTTACATGTATTAATTTGATATTCATGATCGTATCATTTATATCATGATTTCAATAATTCTATAATATAAAAATTGACATATATATCATATATATTTAGAATATAAATAATTATAATATATTGATATTTGAAATATATGGCACCTTTTATAGAGACGGTAGGCTGTACGTACGCATAAACGTTGTTTCCGTTTTCATATTGTATTTAACAAAATTATGTGAATAAGATATATAAAAGTACATATATATATATATATACAGTAGAAATATTATTTCATATATTACATAAATATTAATAATATATATTTTTATAATCATCGTTGAATGGTGAACGTGGAAATAAATTTCATCACTTCGTGGATACGGTAAACCATACGTGCGCACAAGAGACAATATCATTATATTGATGGTTAAATCGTATGTAATTGGATGGTATATCATATATACAGAATCATTAACATGTTATATTTATTATTTACATATTTTATACTCTTTATTATACACATCCAAATAATTATTTTTTTGAATAACAAACTAGACCACGATGTGGAGACGGTAATTCGTACGTACGCACATTTGGTGGCTTTGTCATTTATAGGGTAGATAAAGTAATGAAATTGGTTGTAAAATTCTTATAATAACATAGAAATATATATAAGTTAATGGTGTTATTATTTTAGAATGGAAACAACAATGAAAGTTGAAGTGGAATAAGAAATGAACTTTAAAGAGGTGATGAAATATTTACCTCTTCTTTCAGGTTCTTCCTTGGGATTTTATCAAACAGGCTCCATAGGTTGGATTTTTGACTAAAGGAAGGCCTCTATGATTAAGGGAGGAAATACGGGAGGATATTTTTGTAGGGTATGGACAAGAAAAAAGGAATTGGTGGTGTGAAATTAAGAGAAGGCAAAATGCTCTTTTATAAGAGAGGTTAGGGTCACTTTAAAAAAAGCATGATATATTATCTTATTATAAAATAATTTTCTGTTTCTAATAGCTAAAAAATGAATTATTTAATGTATAATGTTGGGATCGGCTGAAAATATCTCAACATATTGGTTTTTGACAGGATTAGGTCTTCATATTAAGCATATATTTCATATTTATTGTTAGTTAAATAGTTTGACATTTACCATATCTCTTTGTATTTTTATATTATATGGTTAATAAACATAATATAAACTACCTAGTGAACCCCAAGTGGTTATTTATTATTATATATAACCTAATATTAGTATTTTTTCCGAAACATAGGTTTTTCTTAATATTATATAAATTTATAATATAGTATTTGTTTTAAAAACTCAATTATGTCAATTTTGAACCAATTTAGTATTTGATTTTTTTGAAATCCATAAAAACATTATAACATTGAATAAAATTTATTTAAAAATCCCTAACAAGTAATATTAACCATTAAATTTACTGTAATTCATCAGAAGTCTCAATTTAAATTCATTTGGATATTTATAAAATCATTTATTGTAGTCATTAATTAATAAGGTAATTACAACATCAACATTGTCTCATAAATAAAAAATTTAATTAATGTCTAAAAATTATAATTAAAAAACCATTATATAGGAAATCTTATTATCTTTATAATTAATATTTATAGTTGTATTTATTTTTTGTGTACCCCAATATTAAAAATTTTCTAGTTATTAAACCTTGAATTTAACACTTTTATATTCTTTAAATAAAATAATAAAAAATGTCGAAATCTAATCCAAGTGAATAAAAAAGGATCATATTATATTTTTAAGGTTGTTTTTGGTCGAATAATACATATAAAATTGAATTAGTATGAGTGTTACAGTAATTATGATATCATTTTTACCCTTAATTACCATATTTTCTTTTAACTGTAGTAAATAAAAGTCAAAATTTACTATTCACAAAAATTATTTTCATCTTATTGAACCACATTTTACATAATTATATTAACTGTGTCTCTCAGATTTTTGAAATTCAATTCACAAAAATCGTTAAATTATGTTTTACTCAAATTTATAAATTCTCTAAAGAAGTGGTTAAACGAGTGAAAAAAATCAATAATATATATATATATATATATACCTATTATAAAATGACTCCATTGAATTACATATTACTTATATAGGTATTATGTACCAATTTTGACCGAAAATAAATTTAAATAGAATAAATAAGTATTTAAATAAATAGTCGGTTTTCACCAATAACGCAATGTTTTTCACTATTCATCAAAAATTGATAGTTTTAAGAAAAATACCAAAAATTCACCCAAATAAAATTTTCATATTCCAAATTTAAAAATTAATTTTATTTTTAAAAATTCAATACATAGAATTTGAATTTATTAATTTAAAATTACTTCATGTTGTCAAAACCAAAAGCAGGTTTTTAAAAAGTAAAAACTGTCCAAATACATTCATGTGTTTATGTCAAATTTTGATGTAAAATTACTTATAATGACATAAATTGTATTAAATGATAATAATATAACCTAATAATACTTCAAAACCATTCAAATGAATAATTTAACACTATAAATTATTTCTATTAAAAAAGTTGTTTTCGATTAAACATTAGTATTTTTCACTATTTGTCAAAATATGAATGTTATCAGAAAAGTAAAAAAAATATATTTGAACTAATTTTTTATGTCCCTATTCTAATGAGAAATATAATTTCCATAAATTTAATATATATAAGTGTCAAATATTATTTTTAATAAGGGTTTTCCATTAAAAGGCACTAAAATTGCATTTTTTAAAAAATAATTATTTTATCCGAAAAAATGAATTGGTTCATATATTATCTCTGAGAAACACATAATATGGATTTTGAAATTATATAGAGTATATAATATTCAAAAATCAGTTATCTCTATTCATAACCACTTTTTGAACGTCTAGTTTGGTAAGTTGTGGTGTGCTTGAACTCGGTGATGCGTGTTGCGCAAGCTATTTAATTACATTAATGATATAACATACTATGAAAGATTTGGGTGTTACATTCTATCATCCTTCAAGAAATTCTATCCTCGCATTTTGAAATTGTTTTTAAAAAATTGAAGGTTAAAAATAGAAAAATAACAATGTGGAAAACCGACATCGGAAATTGGGTAAATAAAATTTAGTCTTAATAAGCGGGAAAAGGAATGATAATGTTACTACCAAATTATGATATCTATTAAGAGAACATTGGTGGAAATTATAGACACATAATTGGAAGAAAAATGTAAATATTTAAAGGTAGTGAATGATGTCATCAATCACAAATAACTATAAAATAGAGGGCCTCAAATCCATCAATCTATGATGATTTAATATATCATTAGTTCAACAAGACATAAGGTATTAGGATAACACAATTTTGGTTTTAAAAACTCTTAACTAATGTTTGATAATTAATTTCCTCATATATTAAGAAAGATAAATATACTTGACTAGTAGAGTTCCATCTTTTAACTAATTTCTGCCACAAACTCATCTTTCATTCTAAAATATAATATAACTTAAAAATATTCTATTTATCCTAATCATATAAGGTTTAAAAAAATGAATATATAATTCATCTATCAGACCTATTATAAAAAACTACACTATACAATACAGAACATAATTTATGCCAGTGGTAGGTGATCCACCCTTGTCTCCCATCGGTTGGTGGTTCAAGTCTCGCGGCATTGCTGGACACGATGGGTTGTCACCTGACCTCCAGGTTGTCATTTTTATGACTTAACAAAGATTATATCAAGAAATGATTTAACCTTGAAAAAAACATAATAGATTCCAACCAATAGACTTATCCAAAATACATATGTCCAAACTCAAAGTACAAATATAATAATGAACTTAGAGTCATTAATGATTCTTTTTTCCACGTAATAACAAGTGAAAACCTTCATCATGTATTCTTTTAAAACACTGTAACACCCTAAATTTCCATAAAACTTTATTTATTACATTTATACACCCTTCATCCTTATAAAATACTCGATATACTCCTTCTATCAAAAAATGTTGTAAACCTTATCTATGATGGAATATACAAATCATTAATCAGTTCTTTAGATGTCAATTATATCCAATATAATTTTTCAAAATCAATCATTTCTTATTCATAAATCACTACCTCAATAACAGAATAATATTAACGTTTATATTTCTCTCAATCATATATTTTCCAAATATTTAACCTTCCACTGAGTCACTTTTCATGGTTCCACACAATCTAATGTCCTTAATGAAATTGTACTTAAGTATAACCCTTATATACTATATAATTCATATAACACGTACATCATTAATACAAAACTCAAATTGAACAATACATTAATAAAAAATTAAAAACACTTAATAAATCCTCTTCACCTTGGTAGTATTATAACTAGATTATTATCCAATATCATCATTTGGGTATTCTCTGATTATTTGTACATTGATTCGTATAGTTTCCCAACTATTTGAAGATGAAGCATTGTACATTCGAAACATTTTTCTTACCCTTTCAACCAGGTACATGGTGTCCTTATTCTCAACACTTATAAAAAACTCTCATTAAGTTCAAGAATTTACAAAGCTGATTCTTTCCATAGTTATCACATATAGGAAAATCATTTTTTCCCCTCTTCCCTTTATCCATCATTCTCTCATCCTTCCATTTCTTATCTTGCTTCACATCAAAGCCATAGGACAAAAGTAATTTTGTACTTATATTTTTAGCATGTGATACTATTTCTTCATATGATGAGAATATGTTTGTGACTATTTCCATTTTAAATGTTGTATTAATACCATGAATGTTATTATCCTTCATTATTTTTCAATCATTCTTATCGATGGAGTTCATATACCTTCTACTAGGTTCCATTTCTAAAAAATTAAATACACTGGGTTATTTTATGAATCACAATACATAATTTATAAAAAGTAAAATATAAAATAAAAATTGAGCAATTTATGGATATAATTTATAATCATAATTTTTTTTGAGGAAGTATATATTCATAAACCCTTCATAATGGTTTGTAATGAAAATGATAATTATCCTAGGCATATCCCTAGAGAGTGTAGTAACCAAGAGTGCAACATGGATCACTGTCATGCACCAGTTCCCATTTGATTCTAGCTCAAAGTAGTCTTTTTGGGTTTTACCCCAACGTACATCTGTTCCAGAGCCTCCTCCAACTGCTCATATCCAAATACAGATGTATTTCTTGGAAAACTCAAAATATCTGTTCATTACCAAAATTCTTGGATGTTTTTCAATACTAATCCTCAAAGCCTGTCTTAGGGTAATGCTATATAATTAGAGATTATCTAAATATATTTCCAAGTTTGTTGTTATACTTCCTCTAATACCTACTGTAATGAACTAACCCTAGCTACCCTGAGTCAGTGCATTATTTTAATACATTGGCACAATTACAAGGAATCATAACCCGAATGTCTGATCGGATAAGTAGTCTTGCAAAATAGATTACATACATGAATGTTACATTAATAATTATAACATACAACACAACAAAATTAATCCTTTATGAAAGTCATTATTTCTTTAACATAAGCCTGGATATCTACCACAATACACTTCTTCGAATCCTCAGAAAAATAAAACATAGAAAGGGGTGAGCTTAGATTCTCAGTAAGGATAACAATATAGATGAACCATTCCTAAATTAGAAAAAACATTTATGTAAATGTATAAGACTAAAACACAATCCTTTTAACTTAATCTCTTGCATAATATGGAATAGTTAAAATAAAATAATTCCATTTACTTATTCACATGGATATTTTAATATTTTAATAATCACAAGAAATATCAATAGCCACTTTTATAATAATGGAATTCCAAGACTACAAATAAGATTTTTTCAAGGACTTGTGCCAAGACACTAGTTTGTCTCATGAGACCTACCAATGCATCGAGGAGCTATAACAGGATTCTCACATCACATACAAAGTCCTATCCATTCTTCATATGAAATGGTTTAAACATAACATACACATTCCTATAAAAACTAGCATACAGTATGTCAATAGTTTATCCATAATACATGAATGGTGTAATAATAACACATCCACAATCAAACAAAAAACAAAACCTTCAATACAATATAGAATATTTTAATCATAATAAATCAACTTCAAGCAAGTTTAAAATCCACGAAAGGATGTTGACATAGATAAAAATGTTTTGTAAAACTCTTTGAGAGAAATATATTTTTTATCATGAAAACATTTAAGTGTCACTCAATTTAGAATGGAATACATTTAATGGAATATTTTAATCAAAGTGTCCCATACCACTTTGACACTTGTGAAATGAATTTATATTTTAAAAACATTTACGTCTATATAAATAAATCCTAAAACCCATTTTGAAAACATGGACATTAATGAGAATGATTTAGAAGAATAAATATTTAAAACACTTCAAATGATGTTTTAGAAAAAAAAAATTATAATCCTTTTGAAAACTATTTTATGAAACATAGAATTGGATAATAAATATTTCCCATTAGATACTTAATTAAAAACATCCTCAGATAATAAATATATTGTGAAATTAACCTTTACCTTGCACTTTCTATTGGTTGAGGGTACATTTATCCTCCTGTATAATGACCATAGTATGTTATTAAAATATAACAGAAACATATTCATATTTCTTATATCATTAAGCATTCATTTATTATGTTATACTACCCATTTAATAATGATTTCCATCTTAAATTAATATTTTGTGTAATAGTCAATTTCTTTTCCAAATATGTTTTATCTTGTTTTTATCGTATCATTTAGATCCGGATTTAAATAATTCCCATATATAAAACTTGATTTATATATCATATATATTTAGAATATAAATATTGATAATAGATAGATATATAAAATGGAAGGAACCATTTATGTAGACAGTAGGCCATACAAACGCATAAACATTGTTTCAATTTTCATATCGTATTGAACGGAAGTAATTGTATATGATATATGTATGTAAATACATATATATATATAAAGTATAATATTTGTTTCAGATATTACATATATATTTATCAAATATATTTTTATAATCATCATTGAATGGTGAATGTGGGGATGAATCTCATCACTTCTTGGAGACAGTAATCCGTACGTACACATGTGCGACAATATCGTTATATTGATGGTGAAATAATATGTAATTGGAGGGTATATCATATATAAAATATGATTAAAATGATATATTTATTATATACATATGTTATACTCATTATTATATCCATCAAAATAATGAATTGTTAGAATAATAAACTAGACCACGACATGGAGACGACAATCCTTATGTACGCATGGTTGGTGACTTTTCCATTTATAGGATGGATAGAGTAATGAAAATGGTTTTAACATTTTAATAATAGAATAATAGTATATTGAAGATATGAGTGTTTTTATTTTAGAATGGAAACAAAAAATAAATAAGAAGTAGAAGAACAAAAGTAAATGTTAATGGTGATGAAATATTTATCTCTTCTTTCAGGTTCTTCCTATTGATTTGTTAAAAAATTATCCATATGTTGGCTTTATGACCAAATAAATTCTTCTAGGATTAAGGGAGGATTCATGGGTGGATATTTTGGAAGGGGTTGGCCGATCCAAAAGAATTTTGAGGTGTTAAACTAAGAGAAGGTTAAGTGACCTTTTATAAGAGAGGTGAGAGTAACTTTAGGAAAAGCTTGAAATATTATTTTATAATAAAATAATTTTCGTTTTATAATGGCTCAAAAATGAATTATTTAAAGTATAATGTGGGTATGGGTTGAAATACTATCATCCAATCGGTTTTATACAGGTTTATGTCATCAAATTAACTACATATTTTAGATTTAAATGTTCGTTAAATAGTTTGACGTTTACCATGTCTCTTTATGTTTTTATATTATATGGTTACTAAACATAATATAAACAACAAAGTGAACCCCAAGTGGTTCATTATAAATATATATAACATTATATTAGTCTTTTGGCGGATCCTTATATTTCTATTAATATTATATGAATTAATAATATAGTATTTCTTTTTGAAACTCAATTATGTCAATCCTGACACTATTTTGTATTTGATTTTTTTGAAAGTCATAATTACTTTATCACAATGAATAAAATTTATTTCAACAACCCCAAAATGTCATATTAGCCTATATAATTATTTTAATAAATCATAAGTCTAAAATAAAATTTATTTAGATATTTATAAAATCAATTATTCTACTCTTTCATTAATAAGGTTATTACTGCGTCATCGTTGTGTCATAAATAAATTACATTTTTAATATCTAATTATTATACATAAAATAAAATTATGTAGGAAATCCTTTTGCATTTATAATTAATATTTATAGTCTAATTTATATTGTGTGTATCCCTATATTAATAATAGTTTAGTTATTAAACATTTTTATTTAAATCTTTTAACTCATCTTTAAATAAAATAATAACAAATGTCATAATCTAATATATGTGGACCAGATAGGATCATATTTAATTAAAAATGTTATTTTGGGTCTAATTATACATATAAAATACAAATAGTACATTTTTTGGTAATTATGATATCATTTTTACCCTAAATTACTCTATTTACCTTTAATCGTTGTAAATTAAAGTCAAAAGATAATATTCACTGAAAATTATTTTCATCTTATTGAACCACATTTTACATACAATTATTAATTGTGTCTCTTGTATTTTTTAAATTCAACTCACATAAGTGATAAAATTAAGATTTATAAAAAATTTCAAATGCTCTAAAGATGTGGTTAAAAGACGATAAAAAGTTCAATAATTTTTTTATATATCTGATCTTATTATAAAATGACATAACTGAATTACATTTAAAATATATAGGTATTATGTATCTATTTTGAACTATAATAAAATTAAATAAAATAAATAATTATTTAAATATAATGATGGTTATAACCAATAACGTAGTGTTTTTTACTATTCATCAAAAAATGAAAGTTTTTAAGAAAATACCAAAAATTCAACCAAATATAATTTTGATATTCGAAATTCAAAAATTATGTCTATTTTACCAAATTAAAAACACAAAAGTTTAATTTAATAATTTAAAAATAATTTCTGTTGTTAAAACCAAAAACATGTTTTTTAAAAGTAAAAACTATCAAAAGATTGACACGGGTTTATGTCAAATTTTAATGTAAGATTAAGTATAATGACCTAAAGTTTATTATATGATAAAAATATAATTTAATAATACATAAAAACCTTTCAAATTCATAATTTTACAATATAAATTTCTTCTATTTAATTTTTTTTTTCAATTAAAACATAGAATTTTTCACTATTAGTGAACATATGAAAGATATCATAAAACTTCCGAAAGTTTATGTAAACTTAATTTTTATTCACATATTCCAAATAAAAATTGAATTTCATTAAATTTATTATATAAAATTTTCAAAATTGGGTTTAAAAAGGGTTCTCCATTAAACAGCGGTAAAATTGCATTTTTTTAAAAATACATATTTCATCCAAAATAAATAAATTTTTTCTTATATTATCTCTAATATACCCATTATATGGATGTTAAAATTATATAGAGTATATAACATTAAAAATGTTGTTAATACTATTCATAACCACTTTTTGAACGGTTAGTTTGGTAAATTGTGGTGTGCTCGAACTCGGTGTTGCATGTAGCGCAAGTTATTGAATTACTTTAATGATATAACATACTATGAAATAATGGGATGTTAAATGAAATATATGAAATTTTAATGAAATTATAATATATATATATATATATATATATTGTTTACATTCTTCCATTCAATGCGATAAGAAATTAGAAACAATTTCAATGCGTATGTACAACCTACTATTTCCATGAATGGTTTCTTCCATTACATATTATATATATATAGACTAAATATATTTTATATATAAATCAATTTATACATTGGGAAAGTAATTAAATATTTATCTAAGTAACTGGATCAAGAATAACAATTGAAAATACATATTATTAACAAAGTGGTAATTATCCAAAACATTGCATTAAATTCTAGTTTTTAATTAACAAGTAATATAATGTCTCCAATGAATCATATGTGATATCATAAATAATGGATATGGTTCTAGTATAAATTAATAACATATTTTAAAAAATTATAAAGGAGGTCAATGCTAATCCAACAAAAGGAAAGTAAGAGGTAAGTGTTAATTTCTCAATATAATTATTATGTTTGATTTTTTATATATAAGTATCCATTGGTACATATTTATCATCTATGTCCATGTTTGATAAAAAAATTCCATAATATTTTGATTATTATCCTTACTTTTCAAACATATTTTACACATGATTTAATTTTTATAAAACGTATTAAATGGAATCTTTTCTCATATTCTAAACAAAGTACATTAAGACTTTTTAGACATATGGATTGTTTTTTAAAATTTGGGGATCAAGCATCCATTCCCACCATCAACATGCATTAATATTTTATTGTTATCCTTATAATATTAAAGTGTTACATTGAAAATAAATTTTTTCTCTTAAAATTTTAGCTGCATTGATATCATTTCATATTAAAAGAGGGGTATTTATCTAAAAAAACAGTAATGATTAAGTTACATGATTTTCATATATGTAAACATACATTATCAAAGTGTTTTTTTCATTATTGATTTTTTTATGATAGAATATACCATATTGGGTTGAAGGGTTTGTGACATATATTGATTATGACTGTTCTATTTTTATACCATTAATGGTTTATAGTAAATGTATAACTATTTCATATTTTAGTTTTAATATGAAAGATTATGTCTGTTTTGTTTCGTCATATCCATATGAGGAATTAATTGGGTTTATTAAGTTACAGGTTGGAGACCTATAATTGAAATCCTTTTAGGATTGGGACCAGTTAATGAAATCCCTATCGATTAGGGAACAGTTAATGAAATCCCTTAGATGAATCAGTACTTCCCATCAGTCAATATAGTTTGGGATTCCACTATCTTATTACCCATTTATTTATGGTATTGGAATGAGGACTTGAAGGTATATTTATGGTGTCTGGTGTTATTCATTCCCTCATTTTGAGTTTTTTTTACTAATATGACATGTGATAATTCTACTAGTTGAATATCCATGTGAATGTCTAAATGGAATTATTAGATTTATTGTTTCCATATAATGCTCAATATTATGTTTAAAAGGATTGAGTTTTAATTTTAAATGTTGCCTTAAAATATTATTTTTATTTATGAGTACTTTTCTTGTATTATTTGCCCATTTGGAGCATATGACCTATCCCCTTTATATTGTTTTATTTTCCCCGGATTCTACGATGTGTGTTATAATTGATAAGTAGGGTTATTCTATGAGAATAATTTCATCCTCAGAGCATTATTTATATTTGATTTTATGTTCTGAATTATAATGTAATGTTCATCCGTGTAATCTATTTTCAAATACTTCTAAACAATTTTCTCCATTGTGATTTGACATGTGTATCTATCCAAATTTTATAACATATTACATCTACTCTGGTCATTGGGGTCATGCTATTACAATTTTTATCAAATGATATTTAGTAACAACCTTGGAGCTACATTTTGAAAACAAATATATGGGAACAAAACACTAATAAAGATATTTAGGATTAGTTTAGGAGAAAATTAAATAATTTTAGTATGATATATATTATGTTGGTATCCCTAGAGATACATCCCCACCTGGATACTACAATTGGACATGGTTATGGAACTGATGAACTAAGGAGTATCAACTCTGTCAACGTACATTGGGCCTAACTTAGGGTAATATGGTACATGACAACAGGCCAAACTGAGCAATAAGTTCGACACTACAGGACAGAGGTTTCAAAAAATTAAAATTTCATTTTAAAACCATTATGAAATTTTTAAATGTAAATATGTCCTCAAAGAAACCTTGTTTATTATTATATGACGCGACATTCATAAATCTTCTTTTTATGTTAAGTATTTTTCACGTTTTTGGATTATAAATTATGATATAATCAAATCTAATGTATTTCTACATGTAAAAATGGTGCCTAGTATAAGGAATTTAAACCTCACTGATTCATGTGTTAAAAAATTAGTAAGGATCATATATTTCAATATTTTAATCCTCTATTTCAAAGGGAAATAACATCCCAAATTTTCTCATCATACGATGACATTGTTTCAAGTGATAATGGGTAACATAAAGTGTAATCTATGTATTATGGTTTGAGAGGTAAGTAAGAGTAGAAAAGGGCAACTGGGAAATATTTGGATAATAAGAATAATGGAATGTATTATTTTTGAATGTGTTATAATTTCGAAATAAAATGCCCTGGTACTTTCATGGAAGGAATGAAAGAAAATTACAATATAAAATTCCTCAATTGAGAAGAGATTTGACACAATGCAAATAAATATCTCATGCATCAATGGAATATACCCCCAAGAAGACATATGGATCCTGGTCAAGATTATATTATTACCACTGATAAATATAAATGAATAATTTGATTATGTTTGGATTGAAGGATTATGTCATATGAGTATTTTATAATTGATGGATTGGTTGTAAGAATTATGCTAAATATTAAGACTATGCCATAGTAAAAATTAATTATGGATTTAAAAAAATGCATATTTTCATTTATGATTCTTGGTGGTCAAGGTATTCATATGATTTATAACATGAAAAAAGGTCTACATTATTTATTTTGGGGAAATATGATGTTAATTTGATATTATATATTTAGGTACATTCCTAATAAATTTTTTTGGACAGGAAATTTGGACATATATATTGTGATGAGTCTTAATGATTGAATGGATTATAATGAAAATTGGATATTATTTTTGGGGCATAAATCATAATTTACCATATTACATAAAACATGCTGAACATTTTGGTTTTAGTAAATATTTTAAAAAATAAAGGAAGGACTCATAGTTCTTATGATTTATTAAGATATTCATACATGAAAAAAATCCTTTTTGAAAACTTATTTATATGTTTATGTAATGAAGTAAAAATATGATCTATGATAAACCATAAGATGAGATTATACATATGAAATGTATTGAAATTAGGTAAGTTCATATTTAATGTAATCCTTCAACTATAGGGAAAATATCTTGAAACAAAAATGGTATCTTAATAAATTATTTTCTAATAAATCAAATTGTCTCATAGACCATAACAAGATTGTAGATTTTATACTGTTATTTTTCTCCTAACCATGTTCCATATCACATTCCACCAGAATATGATTATTAAATTTACCTTCCATGTCTATGTTTTTCTACATGGAACCTTATTATGTGTTATCTCTTATGACCTTCATTCTTCCATTTCATTCATCCTCTTTCTGATGCGGGACATCATCAATGATATTTTTAATATTCAAAAGACTTATTTTTTATACCAAATACAATATTTAGAGGATGAGATTTATTTTAGGATTAGAGAATGTAACACCACAACATTTCACGATGTGTTTCATTTTAAATAAATTCAATAGCTTGCACTACACACAACCCCGAGTTTACGCATGCTATAATCTATAAATCTATTTATTCAAAAAAGAACATTTTAATAGTATTTACCTGTAATGTCTTAGTAGTTATTATTTTTAATTATATTCAATTATTTCGAGACACGATGCTTTGAAGGAATATGATTTTGAGGTCCAGTGATCCCAGAATGGAATTTTGATTTTATTTTATGTTGGTTTAATTAAATGTGCTAGTGGGTCATTCAAACATTTGAACTAGTGCTCGGTTAAAAAATTTGAGGGCACTGTTGAACTCAATACACTGGGCTCCACCTAGAAATGACATAAAATTGACCGGCAATGGGCGATAGGAAATGATAGTTTTATAACTTTTAAAAAAATAATAAAATAACATAAAATTTTATTTTATTTACTTACATAACTATTTAGTAGCAGATGGAGGTGTTGTAGTGCAACGGTGAGTTTAATTTATTTAATATCAATAATGGATTGTTTTGGGGTAGTGTAACACACATTAATTGAAGCATAATTGTTAAACAGTTTAATAAATGAAATATTGTACCTACGTGATGACAAAGCGTAACAGAAATGCTGCATCAATTTTCCTTCTAATGGGTCAATGCTTGGGAATGGTGAGAATCAATGGGTGTAATTTCTCTTATTAATAACAGTAATAAATCTCTCCAATGATGAATGATGAACACCAATGGATCATTAATGACTTCAATGAATCTTGAGGAACTGGACCTGTGAGTGATGAATGCCTCAAACGTCTTGAATCTTCAGGGGTGGACCGTATCAATGTCGAACAACATTGAGGTATGGGTTTAAATGTTATAAATTTTCATTGTTTTTATTCTTAAAAAATGAGTGTGGATCAAAATTTTTTCCACATATTTTGGGTTCTTATAGGTTGGTGTTCTCCTTGGGGTGTTTGACTGTGATTGAAGATTATCCAATAGAAAATTTATCCCATTCCTCCCTTATTATTATACTTATAATGCAGAGGGCATGAGCTGACATGTACAGGTCCTGATCCCCTCCTCCATTTGTGTTATTAAAGGACAATCATTAAAAATGATTGAAAGGAAAATATGAGGCCTCTCTAAAGATGGAGAAACCCCATAGAGGTCAGAGGCGCAGGCGGCGTAACGAACGGACCACCGGTGCGGACTTGGTGGTCTATGGAAGAACCTGTCGAGGAACCAGTGTCGGCACACCGGCAAAGCGTTGTGGATTGCTCATGCCAAAACAGTGTGAAAGAGTCACCGACCTCTATTTTGGTGGGTGGAAGTGGGTGGTTACATCCAACCATCTATGCTAGTGGACATCAGACACATCAATGCGTCGTTGATGCAGCACCACACCGTGTCACACGCAGAACATCATGGTCAACCGACTGCAGTAGAGGTGTTGGCCATGAGGTTGAACGGCTGGGTGAGGGGGAATTAGATGTGACATCCATCCGCTTCCCGACTAGGCTGACAAGATATGGGACATGCTAGCCCTATGGCCTAACATGCATGACTGGTTCTAGGATACGCAGATTGACCCGGGTCAGGTTAGACCGGACACGAACCCATTCAACCTATTTTTGAAGAAATCCCAATATATTTAAAACCGTGTGTCTGATTAGAATTACATTTGTGGAGTTGGAACCAACATGATGAAGCAATGTTTTTGAAAAAATATATGGAAACATTCATGGATGTTGAAGTTGATGAATATTTTGAGGAGATGTTCTCCTAAAATCAAGCACACTACATGCAGAAACCATATAGTTGGCTATGTCCTAGAGACTACTAACAAGAGACCCAGTGCTGATCAGATACATTGGACCAATTGGAAGTGGCATCTATGTGACCCGGTAGGCCCATGGTTGGGAGTGGCTTTGTGTGACCTGGTAGGACCATGGTAATCGACAGGTGGAGTACCTCAGTATGGCCATGATGGGAAGTATCTTTTGTGTTACCAGGAATGCCAACTGTGGGGATAAACTCTTGTGTGGCCCATCATACATTCAGAACTCATCAGGGATGTTTACGACAATTTTCTAAGGTTAGTGGGATGCCACTTCATTGTGACCCAGCAGGCCCACGATACTCATTGATGAGGATTTCCCTAGTATCCCATGACGTTTCGTGACATGACTAATGTTCTTACATTCCTACTCTAAATTATACATAGTGTGAGATCTATTGTGTTGTGATCATGCTTCTTGATCATGTTTCATGGATTGCAATATGGATTGACTTGGGTTCTTTCCATTGTGGTTTGGCGTCCCTATTGAATATATGGTTACTCACCCCTGCATGGGATTCACATGCATGAGTTGTTTCTAGTGCAGATGACTACCACCTTGGTGATGGACATGGAAGCCAACGACCTGATGGTGCCCAATGAGACTAGTCAGGCATGGAGAACTTCACCATCTTGTAGAAGTTAATCAGTACTTACCCATTATCTAGGGTTTCCATTCTATGGCTATTATCATTTTCCATGTACTTTCCTATTTGCAGTTTATATTTTTTATTTGTATTTTTTCCCATTTTACCTACAGTTTATACTTTTACATAGTGTTTGTTTTCTTGCAATCATGTTTACTTTTCTAGCATTAGGACATGGTTTTGTGTTTATGTGTGCCGGAACTCAAGAAAATTCAACACACATGTAGGTAGATGCCTTCATTGCTAGTTTCCAACAACTAGCCATCGGGTGGCAGGATTGGGGTATGTCATGGCATGGGCCCTGGGTGATGAGTCGTGAAAATATGGTATCAAGGGTGGTCAGTTCTACATCAATTATTGAGAGTCAATTGTTTTCATTTTGGGGAAATATTGTTTAATGTTTCAAGTTTTATTTTCAAATTTGTGGAGACTATTGTTGGTACGATAACCGACATATCCATACACTAGAACCATTAATTCATTATTTCGTAATTATACATGAATACATTGGCTACATGAGTGTTTCCTTATGATGATTCTGAATAAGAATATACTCACAAGGTATAACCATATTTTTGTGGTACATATTGATCTATTTTAGGATTCCTCCACACAGAAAACCATCTTGGCTTACGCTACATGATCATGTGGACAACCTGCCGGGCGATGAGGCATCAGTGTAGGGACCGGTGCTAGAGATGGTATGGCCAGGTGGTGCACCAATGTTTCCACTACCTTTTGATCTGCTGTTACTGTCAACATTACTAGTATAGGGCATACACAGACTCAATTACATGTATGTGTTTCAGAGATTGGGACCTCCCATGTTCTAGGGAGAGATTGATCCATAAGATGTTGAGGACTAGCATGTGGTAGTGACACAATTCTACCTCTTAGAGAGGACACCACATGACCAAATATAGATATTGGCCATCATCATTATGCAATTCTCGGTAGGGAGATGGTGGATCATTACCATCCAGACGAATGATGTGATGACCCTTAAATAGACAGATATTTACCGGCTATTCTGAGAGGATTATTTCCCCCTAAAATTTCACATTATGCAAAAATATGAGCTGATTGACCAAGTTCATGACATCATGTTAGTGGAGGAGTACTCAGCGAGGATTACATACCTCTCTAACTATTTCACAAGCATGAAGTGAGACCCTTTTATTAGGTCTCTAGATTATTAGTAGTGTCTATGATGGGAGATCATTGAATATTTTCTGTCTCTAAACATCCCAAATTTTCCTAGAGTGCTGGAACGAGACATTTTTTTAGACATATTTCTAGATGAGTAGGCATTGACTGCCGGATCCACTCATAGACATCAAGAGGAAGAGTCTTTAGTGGTGAGCATAAGGTAGCATATGGGGTGACCCAATAAGGTTAAATATTTTAGGGGATGACTCCAGGACTTAGGAACTGTAGTGTGGGGGTCCCAATGAATAGGGATTCAGTAGGGAACCATGTTGTACTTCAAGTTTGGAGGGAAGGGAAACATGGATCAAAACTTCCCGACCAACTGTGCAGATGATTAGCTAACGGTGGAGGGACTACCATGGTAGAGGCAGAGGTTTGAGCAATGAGGTATACAGGGCATCTCACATGGAAGTAGAGAAGGCCGAACAATAGTAAGTGGATGATGGTTCGAGATTCTACCACCACCTCCCCCAGGACATCCAACATAGGCTCAGGAACCTAAAGATAGAGGTGTGTCCAACTTTAGGCATTGGGATCCTACGAACATAGTGATCCAGAGATGATTAGAGGTATAATCTATGTCATCTCCACCATATATGCAGTTCATATATAAACTGTTTCCATTCACTCTTTCCTTTCATGGAATCTCATTCGAGGATTAGAGATTCTGGTGGATACGTCGACTCAATCCTTATGATTAGAGACTCCTATGTGCGGGGATCTCATTGTTACACATTGGTTTCAGAAGTTTGAGCTTTTTATAGGGGGTGAGAGATACATCTGGGATATCCTAGTAGAGACATTGAGTCCATATGATGTAATCATCGGTATGGACTAGTTATATATAGTCCATGCTTAGATTGACTATATTAGGCCCAAGGTGCGGTGTGTTTGAAAGGATGCGACCAGGTTTTTCTTTCATCAGAAAGAAGGAATATTTGGCCGCACATGATGTACTATCTCAAAGGAGTGTGCAACCGATCACTCACCAGTTGGCTAGCCTCCACCTCAGTGTGGTGGACGAGATAATTACAAGAATTCCAATAGTGGTGGATGTGTTTGAGGATGGAATTCTTGAGGATATTTCAGGACAACCTCCTCACATGGATGTTGACATCAGGATCAACATGTACCCTAGGATGACACCCATATCCACATTGGTATATCAGATGGCTCCCGCATAGATTAATGATTTGAGGGTTATGATAGAGTAATTGTATGAGAAGGGATTCGTGAGGCCTAGGGTTTTGCTATGGGTAGCCCCATTGGTGAGAGAAAAATCATTTAGTCGGAATTCCTAAATTTATGTTGGTTAATTCATGGATAAATATGTATTCATATTATTTTTTATATTATTCTTCTTTTAATAATATATTTTTTTAATTATGTGAGAAATATATGTATAAATTTATATCTATGATATTAAAATTTTGTATTAAATGATTAATTTTAATTGAAAATATACATATATGTTTTATATTTAAGAATAATAAAGTCTTGGTAACCTTGGAAATAAAAATTATTATACATTAATTTTGAAAAGACCCAATTATATAAATCTAAATTAAAAGTGAGCGTAAAGGAACTTAATTTATTTTGAAAAAACATAGTTAAATACACTAACCATATACACCCATTACATCTTATATTGGATGGTATTAAGGATTAGAGTCACTCGATAGAAAAACAATCCATTAATTTATTTATTCCATTATACATTAACCTTCTTTACGTGTTTTTTTAACTGACCAATTAAAAATAATTTTTTATTTCTTTGAAATAAATAATAATTAATTATTGTTATGAATTACATAAAATATCTTATATGACTAATAATCAATACATTATAATTTCATTAAGAACAAGTAATTCATTCATCCTAACAAAATAATATGAATTGTAAAAAATGACGTTAAAAACATAGAAGACAGTTTTTATTTCAACTTATTATATTTTACCAAATTGAGCACATTAACATTTTGAATGATTGGAAAATATATGTAGAAAAAAATTGGATATTATTTATATCATATTTTTTAATACTATTCATTATTATCAAATTAATTAATACATTTATATTACATCATTCTCCTTTTCTATTTTTCTTAATCTTTACTTTTCAATTTTAGCACCTTTTTCTATAAATATATTTATAACTTCAAAAGTGATTCTAATAATGAAACCTTAAACATTAATTTATTTTCTCATATCACCATTATTTCTACCCACGGGTTTGGGACCAACTGAGAGATTAGTTATATACATTAAATGAAATAAAACTATAGAAAATATAAATTTACCTTTTTAGATGATGAACAGAATAGATTATTTTTCATTTAAAATTGGTTGAATTATCTTTGTATTCAAAGTATTTGTTATTGTGTCTCAGTTTTATATGGTATTTATGTTTAATTTAAACATTTAATTATCAAGTTCAATTAATCATGAATACATTATATTTTTATGATATCCTTGGTATAATACATGGATCAGTCATATACTTTTATATGAGATCAATGATACGTTGTCTCTCAATTGATAGAATTTGAGATTGTTTGAGTATTGTAAAATCATTGAATAATTTGATATGTTTTATATGACCAATTATTTAACAAACCTAATGTAATTATATTTTGGATTTAATTATTTCATTATTTTTCTTATTTTAAATATGTTTTACTAAATGGTGTGAATAGAGAGTATTTTTCAAACAAACATAGAAATATCATAACATTATCCATATCCATAAAAAATTAAAACATGAAAGATTTTTATTAATCATATATAAATATTTTATTATTAATTTAGTGACATATACCTACTAATTAACATCTTGGTATTTTCATGAATATATGAGTTCCCCTTGAGTCTCACTAGTGATAATACTGATTCAAGGTCTTCATCTATATTTTTATCTCATCTGAGTAGCATAGAGGCTAACCTTGGATGTCTCTAGTTGTGTTCACTAAATTAATCAACCATCATGGGAGTTGTCACTATTTTTTAGGATATTATTCCACATGAATTAAAATTAAAACATGAATAGTGGAATGCTGTTTTATGTGATATGAATTGGAAAATCTAAATTCAATAATATGAAATTAAAGAGTGATAATAAATAATATATAAAATAAGTGTTGGAATAATGATCAATCCAAAGGAAATGTTTAGTTTAATGATTATAATTTATTTAATTAAATTTTATTCCACATCAATTATTTGATTATATACCACTCCTCAAACCACAATTCAAAATTTAAATAGGATGGGGATAGTATAGTCAATAGAATATCAATGTGCAAAAACAAACCACTTTATACATGGGCAATGATAATTGAATATAATTCTAAAATGTTCATAGTCTAACCCAACTCATAATGGTATCATTTATGTCATTCAAAATTAGTAACTCTCAAATAATCAATCTAACGAATTTTAAAAGAATAAGGGGTTTTAAAATTGATTTAATAGTGGATTATATAATGATTTATGTAATGTGATGTAAAATGGTTCAAACATCAGTAAAATATCACATTGATCCCTACATTACATGAATTATGAACCAATTAATAACTTAAATTGAATGAATAAAATTAAGGTTGCAATAACCTCCCCCTTTGATCATTCCTCGTGTAGTTCCCTATAACCATTCAGTGTGAGAGTTTGATGATGGAAAACCACAAGGTCATTTAATTAGAAATGTATCATATATTATTTATATCTGACCCTTTATTTTTTCCATCACTTTTTTGTGGATTATCTCAAGTAGTTATGGGTGTCTTATAGAGTTTTTTAATAGTCTACAAGACTATTGACACTTGGATCATGGTTTGTGAAAACCTGTGTGTGCTATACTAGGAAATCATACACCACATGGTTGAGTTTTTGAAGAGGGGACATGATTGAAAACATTTCTAGGGTATACTATGTGGACTATTCTCCAAACTATGTGGTTTGGGACAATGGTTCTTTCATTGTTGGTGAATTATTTTTCAAAAACTATGGCTAAACCGAGAAACTATTTACAATGTTCTAGGAGGGGGTGTGCGTTTAGTGGATTTATTATTGAACCATGTGGCCAAATAGAGTAGATTCCTCTAGTATCTTAGTAAGATGTGAAATGTTTATAAAAACATGAATCCAATACATGTGATGGTTATTAATAATCTAAATATCTGAATAAAAGACTGAAGACTCCTATTTTAAATTCTGAACTCCTCCTAATTTATGGTAACCCAACCCTATCAAATTTGGAGGCTCTCTATAAGTGATTTTGGCCCCTCCAACATATTCTATTATCAAATTAATTTTTCAGTGGATTCATTGGATTATTTCTAGTAAGTGTAATATCATTGGTTGTGAATTATAATTTCTTCCAATATCACCATTTTTCACTGTTTTGGAACCTAATTTCCATGAGTGAAACTATGACTCTCCCCTTATCATTCAACCCTTTAACACTCCTTGTAGAACCCCTTTTGGGTGTTGATGATCAGGGACTGGGTTATGTGATTTTTTACAAAACTCTCTATAAACTAAATCCCATGATGTTTAGCTACTTGATATAGATATTTAACTTAGTTATGAATCTTCATTTCAGTGTCTTGATAAATGATTTGGAAATAGAACGGTGTGTGATAAAAAAACATTGAAAATGGATTTTGAAAATAAAGTGTCGGCTTCCAGAAAATGATCTTAAAATAAAATTATAGTTTGATGTATGATTTTGATGATATGAAAGGTATGAAATTAAATAGGATATTTTATAAAATGATATTATTATATCGGAATAATATTTGATAAAACCCTTTAAATTTTATTTTTTAAATGAAGTGAAATATTTGGAAGATTGAACATGTGGATAATTGAAATGATATTTTGAAATGATTTGATGTTGTTTAAAATGTATGATGGCCCCTTGTATGCTTTTAATCCATTAGGCACATGAGATCTTGGTTAGTTAATAGTAGGATTTCGATGCTACAGGAAAATGATTAACTATGAATTATTTAATGATGAAAATGAGACTGAAACTACGAGAGGACATTGAGGTCATTATTTGGGATGAATTCTTATCCCCCATATGCCTTATCCCAAGGCTATGTTCAACCTTGGAGACATATATCATTGATATTATGAAAAAAATCATGAATCAACATAAATAATCCCAAAGTATTAGACTCATGGTGATATTATTGAAAATGATGATTACATACCAATGATTATGAAATATAATATTTATGAAAATTTTATTAAATAATTTAATTCACGCCTGTTTTGAAAAAGACACTTGTTTGTGACCAATTTTACAAAAATAAAATTTTATACCAAAATTATACTTGCCTTTTAAGTGCATTGAAAATCCTGTTTTGATATCAATTGGGAAATTATTTCCATGTCATATTTTAGTTTAAATTTATAATTTCTTTTTTATTGGTTATATACTACTGATACAATACATGGTGATATCCTATGGAATTTTTTTTTCACAAAAAAACATTTCCATTGTGTTATTGTATATATAATTTTCTGGTTCTATGAATAGGGAAGGATCCACTCATATGGGCTGTATATTACAAACTGTAGGAACATTACTCTTGGAGGTGATTAGTGGAATGTGTGATCCCTTATTATATGGAATTTCCATGTAGTTGTATTTATGGTCCCTTAAAATGAATACCGTTGATGTTTCCACTTTTTATACTTTTATTTTTTTACATCTAGATTTCTCTCTTGTGGAGTGTTTGGAATAATGACCGAATATAATTTTTTGTCAACTATTTTGTCTTGATGACTAATAATTGTGTTGAAATTGTTCCCTCTAGTTTGTATTAAATCCCATAAACTAGTCACCAATGTAATGGTATCAGTAATTCCCTCCCATCCATGTAAGGGTTGGTTAATATGACATTTTGGAAGGTTATTTTAGTTGGTTCATGATTAATTTGTATCGAAGGTAGTGATGCCACTTCTTTGATGTTTGTATATAGTTTGGAATGTCTTGGTACACTTGAGAGATTACTGTTATTTCAAATGGGTTCGGATATAAGTGAGTGTATGATTTTCTCTCATCAAAACAATCTATATGATACCTTGTGATATTGAGGAAATGTGTATTTAAGGATTTGTTTTATCCAATCATCTAATTTTAAAAAATTATTAATTCAAGAAATTTGTTTTCCAGTTTCATTATGACTGATATAGTTGATGATATCATTTAAATTGATTTATTTTCTCCTTATTATCTATTGTGGATTTTTAGTTCCATGCCGCTAAGAATATTTTTTAACATACCTGGTGATAAAGACACCGATGAACAATGGAATGAAAATCCAATAGTTATCAGAATATTTTGTATGTTTTCAGGAATGTGGTTCAAGCTTTGGGCCATATGGTTGAGCTTCTTCTAATTAAATAAGTAATGGATCTACACTGATCTTTAGATAGTAATTATTTTCCCCTGGACATTAATCATCTAAATCCACAATATTTACAAGTTGCTAATGACCCTATGGAGTTTGGGGATTAATTGAGGAAATTAAAGAAAGTATTTGATTTCAATGACAGATGTGATACTATTAAAGTGAAATGTGATTCCTCAAAGATTTATGGTCTTAGAAGAAGGTGGTGAGACATGATAGTGATGATTTATATGATTTTTTTCTTGGAATGGAAATAATTTGGGGTATTTTTCAAAAAATAATTCTACCTAGAATCAATGGTGTTGGATTATAAAATAGTGTTTCCTAGACTCCAATAATGTGGTCAAACTTTGAATTAGTATGCCAACAGCTTCACTAGGATTTTTCATTTATGATAGGAGGTGTTATTGAATGTGAAATAGACAACCCAAATGTTTGATATGGGTATTCAAATGGATATCTGAAATTAAGTTTCAATAATGAATCTCACCTCATATATGGATATCTCATGTAGGTATTTCTGGTAAAAACATGGCTTGGGTGCAACATAAGGTTTAGTGGGAGATCCCCCTACTCCAAGTGGTATATTGTGTACTCCATTTAATATGAATTGGAAGTGTAATGATTCATGTGGTGGAAAACGTAGTGTTAATGAATCTTAGTTGCATAATTTCACCAAATCTTCTATAACATCTAATAAATTACCATTACATTGGAAACAATATGAAGAATCTGGCCACATGAAGCATATTTTCATAGAGGTGTCAAAGATTTATTCTTCTCATCGTTAGTCGTGTCACTTATTGATGTTTCTGTGTGTTTTTTCCACTATTTTTAGTTGTAAGTGAATGACTACTGAACTCTAAATGGGTTTTCTTCATTATATCATATAGAAAAATAATGATTTATGAATCAATTATAAAATAATTGATGTTTATTTTTCTATTTCATGTGATTTATATTTTTATTAAACTTATTTATTATTTTGTTATCAATCTTTGAATAATATTGGTGATTAGAAATCACAAACAACAAACCTAGTGTCTCATACTATATGTGTCATAGTGTATATTGATTATCTTTTCCATCCATGGATGTTATATCTAAATATTATATCACACTTATATAGTATTTATTGACTTATTATATTCATAAATATGTTATTCTTATCCCAACACCATTTTTATATTTTTTAATTATCATGTTTCCATTTACCAGGGATTCTAAATTGGTACCGACCCATTTGGTTGAGGTATATCTTATAGGGCATGTTGAGACAATGAAAAATGCCTTTTTTTAGTATGAAATAATGGACAGAATTAAATAAATGCTGCCGAGGATACAAGAACATCCCCTCTTGATTAGCGCAATTTAGTTCTCCGTAAGTATAGAGTATGTGTGGTTAATGTGGGATGAACAGAAGGTGATTTATGGGGAATAAATGTGAAAAAGGAAAGAATTGTGTAGAATAAAAACACATGACCGTTGAAAATGGAGAGTAAAATAATAAAATCGAGTAGCCAACTTTCTATTTAGGAAGAATCAAAATATACAAATTCCTGAATACTCCATTTTTCCATAAAAATAAATATTAAATATTCTATAAATTTTAATAATATCATAAATATTGTACCAAGAAGGATAATCTCCACCTCCATATTTCCCAACATGTACAACCCTCATCATATTCATCAAGAAACCAAAAATGAATTAGTTTTTTTGAATAAATAGTGTCTCATCTTATCTACATTGAGACAGAGTGGAAATATATTATGGTTTAAAAAAACACTGTAGGAGTGTCTTAGGTGGAGAAAAATGCATTTAATCTATAGAATACATCATAATTTTCATTTCACTGATATGAATTTTTATCATTAGGATATGATTTATTCAGTTGGTGGTTGGGGTCAGAACTATAAGTGGACTTATGTAAATCCAAAATTTACTAGTATATCTGGATTAGGTGACTAATTCGAGTATTGGATATATGAATACAATTTTATGAATGTTTTTCCATTCTAGAAGGTTATATTTTCTTAACAGAATTCAGAACCAATGGAGTCAATGATAGCAGAACTAGAGGTTTAGAACCAAGAAGAAACAATGGGACCATTATAGTTTGAAAATATTGAAAGGGAATGTAGAGAAGTTCTAGAAACTGCATTGTTAACTGGAAGATTTTGATTGATTGAGTGTTTTAGTGGCTAGGTATCTATTTCCTTGATCAACCTTTAGATGATCATAAAGATTAGAAGGTGGAGAAAATGGATGAACTAGAATGGATTCTATGTATATTTGTCATAAGTTGATCGGTGTGGGACACTTTGTGAATATTGTATGTTTATAATTATGATTTGGATTTACTATAATGTTTCGTTTCCTTTTCTCCAAGGTAGTGTTCCAAATTTGTAACATGTAACTCAATGAAGTATTTCTATTATTATCCTCATTATTTATTGTTAATGTTTATTTATGGTGTATAATATATTTCAAACTACAAATATTTCTATTGTTCTATGTTAGGTGATCAATTTCTTTTTTTGATTAATTCCTCTTTTCGAGTGAGATTAGGGTTTTATTTAGGATAGATTTAGTGCATGGATGGGTTGTAAATATTATGTTTTTGGGATATACTTATTTATGTGTCAACTATTTTTTATCATTTACAAACCTTTTTTCAAATTTGAGATTCCAAATGTTGTTCCATAAAATGGATTTTTTATAGAAACAAGTTATATTATTGATTGGTTCACACCTTAGTTTTGTATCGCAATTTCTAGCCCACGAGAATTCTGCGTCTTACCAATTATAAATTTTCATTTCAATGGGAGTTTTGAATTAGAATGATTATTTTAGAAGAAGGAAAGGTTTTCCTTCACAGATTCAAATGATAAAACATTTTATTTTAAAGGATTCACTTAAAGTATTATCTGTACTGAAGATATTTATAGATTAAATTCATATGTATCATGTTAGGAACCATGGAAAACTATGAATGGGAAACAACCAAATACAATTATCTATATGTGATTCAGATGATGTTGTCACCAGGGGTGCCAAAAACCCAACAAATCTGGTTTATGTCTTGTTACACATGAGATAATGATGGGTTTAGTAAATTTGGGTCAATATGGGATCTTATTGGGTTGGTTCATTGGTTGTAAAAATTACTGACCATTCTAACACGACCAAACCAACCAGTAAAAAATTTATTTTTACTATTGGTCGGGCACTCTACTTCTCTATTATATCCTCTTCAAGGATAGAAATGTCTTGCAAATTGTTGGTAATGTTTATTGTAAATAATAGTTACCTGTAATGATTTATTTTTTGAAATATCTATATAATTACAAATACAATACCTTCAATGTACAAATAAATTCAATAGATATCAATTGAATTTTATAGAAAATATAAATGTTTACTTAATTTTTTTAGATGCATGTTTATTTGAATTCAATTTTTTGTTGGTTGATATAGATTATATGTCATTTTATAGGGCATGCCAAATTTATTTAGAAATTCATTGTAATATTTCATTGGATAACATAATTGGATTGTTTTAAATAGATGATGATGTATGTCTTGATTTTTTAACCAAATATTTTTACCTTTTTTAATTTAAGTTAATGTGTACTGTTATTATATTTGAATTTCTAGGATTTTAATAGTTCCAAATTTATTTATTTTTAATTTGATTTAATGTTTTATAATTCTATTGGTGCTCATTCTATTATTTTATCACTTTCTCATCTAGAAAACCTGACCGTACACTACCTGAACCACCATGGGTTGGGTCAGGTCATCACATTACTAATAAATATTGCCCAACCCAACGGAAAAAAATATTGAATTGAGTGAAGATTTTTACTAGAACCAACCTAATTAGACCTATAGACACTCTCAGATGGCTCAGAATGTGGCTTTCAAAATCTCCAAGCTAAATACCACTGTAAAGTTATTTTCCATTTTTAACAGGATGTATGAGATTTCTACCACAATTAACACGGTATTTATGATTCATAGTCTTTTAAATATATATATTTCAAAAAAATGGTTGATTTATGATCATTTCAATGAATTTAATGTGTTTCGTATCTACTTGGAATTATATGATGTAATGTCTGTTGGGTAATTATGGGTTATGACCATCTATCAATGGCTTCATGTATCATGGGATGTGAATTTTACTATGGTGGGACATTCTAATGGTATGTCTGGCATTATATTCTAGGATATATGGTATCTTATTCTAAATCAAGATATCCATATGAAGGAAGTATAATATGTAAAAAAATCATAAATCTGGTAGTAATGGTACATTATGTTCTAATGGAAATGCACTAGAAGTGTGAATGAAGAAGTGAAATAAATTGAGAAAATCATTTGGCCTGGTTGATTCTACAAGATTTTATTACGGAAAATATTAAATTTATGGATGGAATGTCAAGGGAGAGGAGTCAATTATAAAAAGTATGATTCTAGTTTATCTCTATAATCCATAGATTTTAAAGAGGACGCTACATTTCTATGTAATTAATGTCTGTTGGAGTATTGGAATCCAGATTCTAGGGATTTTTCTACAGAATCCATATATGTCAAATTGGGAATGAAGATTAAATCTGGGATCAAATGGCATGGCATACATCACATATAAGGATTTCTGGTGAACCTTATTTTGGTTGGTCCTCTAGATAGCGGGGAATTCAATATAACCCTTGGATAAGGTGTGTAGAAAATCATAGAAGCCTCTATGGTATTGCCTCACAGTTTTATGGAAAAATCAATATATAAGACTAAAAAATATGAAAGTGTAATGAAAACTTGGATTTGAATATATATAATTATATATAAATATATAAGACAACCAATTATTATCACATTCCTATGAATTTTACTTTCTGTTTAAATTTTTAATGTTTAATGTTTTTAATCAAATTCATTAATTGTGTTTTAATTTTTTATTGAATAATAAAAGATCCTTGTTGATGTTTAGTTCTTAAATTCATCACATGTTTTTTTTATTCTTATATTTTTAGTAATTATTATAAAATTGAATTTTAGAGTACATGGATCCCCCTAGGGTTAATTTATTTAGGTATTAAAATAGAATATATAATAGTTCAATGGTTTCATATGATATATAATATTTAGTATCACCATTTGGTTTTCATGTTCAAATATGATTTAATGCATTATTTATTTTGTGAGATCCTTGATATAAGGATTAAACATATAATTTACTATATTTCCTAATTTATTATAAGTTGGGTCCTTCAAAGGTGGGAATTTGTTTCTATTTGATTGTCACAACTCAAAGAGTTACCTGACAAGAATCAAAAGCTTGATAATATAGAAAACTATACAATATAATTTGAATTATATTCAAAATTTTGGTTTTCATTAATTAATTATATTTTAATGTTTAAATTAGTATTCAAAATTATGTATAAGGAAATTATTTTTTAAAAAATAAAATAAATTGTTTACAGAATTATTTTTGTTCTTCCAAAAAATGGCACATTTTTACCAATAATACATAAATTGTTTAAAATTATATAGTGTGTTTTTGTGGACTCAATCCATATATTTTTATAGATAAATTGAAAAGTAAATATTTTAAATGATTAACAATGTTAATTTTTTTTAAAACGTATAATAATGATTTGATGAATGTTGTCGACCATATTTCAAACTCAAATGAGAGATTATAAGAAGTAAAATAATTAATAATTTCATGTAAATCCAATATTATTGGGTTACATTTAATTAATTATTCGAATTAATTCATTAAAAATAAATAAGGTGTTGGATTTCATGAGAATTCCAATTAATTAGCTAAAGGGAACCATCTGTACAAGGGAACCAAATAAACCATTTATTTATCTTGTGGACTCGCTATGAAAAAATAACACTATGAAATCTATATTTATCTTATTTATTAAAGAGTAAATATATTTTCATCCAAATTATATATAATTATATTCAATTCAAATGAATTACATAGAAATGTCAATTTTGGTAGGTTAGGAAAACAATGTTGTGGCTTACATTCTAAATCCATGATTCAAACAATTATAAATTATAAATATTTGAGTGGTAACCATGTTCAATATGTTTTAAAATTTTTCATTAGTGTTAAAAAAAATATTTTAACAGAACTCATATATTTATTCCTATTAATAATCGAACTATAATTGGTTATCGTCCCTCTATCTTTTGAAACATTAATGATTCAAGAATAATTTATGCAATCTGCATGGTCTTATTTTATCTCTATAACGTGAGGGAAATTTTTATTATTATTATGGATTATATATATTCTTCTCTTATAAATTTATGAGCTAGATCATTGATTCAAAATAAAAAACATATAAATATAAGTATTATCCTGCTTGTTGTAATAGTTGGTTCTCTAAAACCGACCATCTTTGTACCATCAATTTATAGAATATTAAAAAGTTTCTTTTAAAATAGGGATTGTTACTTATATCATTAATGTGATAATATACTTTTTTTATTTTCACATCAATGATTAATAAATGTTTCCCACTATAATATGAACTAAGAAATGATATGATAATATATATAAACTTATATAATTTGTTTATTTTTTTCTTACAAATAGATAGATGATGTTTTGACAATTAGGTTGTGGAGGCTCATAACACAACATGATACATGGGAAGTACCCACACCTCTATACAAAAAAAATTTTATAACAAAGGGTATATATTTACCTATTCCGAATAGTTCACACAAACTATTATTAAAGTGTAGAAAATCAATATCCTATACTAATGGTTTCATAATTTAGTTAGAATATCGTTTTCTCTAGAAACAGCTCATTGAAATCATTGCTATAGAGTCAAAAATATAATGCATGACCTCCCCTCCCCCTTGATACTTAGCTCTTACTTATATGCAAAAAAAACCCCTCAATATCCCTAGGATAATATCCCAGAATTCATTCATTTTTTATTCAATTATTCTTCAACATCAAATCATTGAGTTTTGGGTCCATCTTCTGTTTTGATGAGCATATGATTCATTCTTATCTAGGTATCAATGAAAATCTAAGATATTATAAGTTCATGATTATTCCAAATTAATTATACTATTGTTCATTTTGATTATACTTCTTCATTATTACATAATATATGTGACCATAGATGATGTATTTTTTGAAAAAAAAATTCAATATGCTTTTAACTAAATCAATTATAATGTTTTTGTGTGTAATCTGTATTATGAAATTACACAATTATTTAATTTAATAGTTTTTTGTCTAATATATTATAGGATTATAAAATTATTCATTTAAATTTTTTATTTTAATTAAATAATTTTAAAAATATCGGTATAATTAATTTCAATATAATGTGGTGTGAGAATCATGAAAAAAAATGTCTGTAATACTAAATATATTATATAAAAATATTTTGAATAAAATTGATATTTATCGACTATTTCAACACTTATTGACCATAATTTTCTTTTCATAACAATTATGATAGCGATTTTAATAGTTTGATTAATATTTTTAGTAGGTATTATTAAATGGAATACTGAGTATGACAAAGAGTTATAATCTAGTATAAAAACATATTTTAAAACTTTTACTTACATGGGTTCATTTTCAGTTGTTTTATAAGAATAATTATGTGTGGTTATTTATTTTTTTATTAAAAATTAAGTTTGATGTGAATATTGGTTTTATAAATGTTAATTTTTGGATATAATGTTAGCATTATTGTTTTAAAAGGATGGATTAAATGAGTCATTTTTTTTGTTCATATTAAGTTTATGGAAGAGTTGATTATAGAAAACAGTGTTGTTATAAAATCATGTTTTAAAATGTATTTTATAATTTGGTAATTTTTACTTGATGTTAATTATGATTAAATGGGATTATATTGTTTTAAAATCATGTTTAAATGAGTTATGTTGTAAAAGTTTTATCATAATTCAAAGGATTATGTAATTCAAGAATGGTTCAGTCCTTGAACCACATATTAATTATATAAGATATTATTTGTTAAAAATATATCATCTTCATGTTTACTTTTTTTAAGAATCCATTCACATTTCTCAATTTGAATCCATACTTGTTTGGTTTGGGTTGTCTTAAAAGGTTACTAGCTTTTAAGTAAATGAAATGTTAATTATATTAAAAGGGTTAAATATGTAAAAATACATTTTATTTGGATACATTATATTTTAAAAAGTAGGTATTTTCCTAAATTATGATTTAAAAGATTATAAATAAAATTTAAGGAGGAATATAAATTTTTTTATCAAAACTGTTTTCTATTTGAAAATCCATAAATCAGGCATTGATTGGTGTACAATTAGTATGCATTAGTTTTTCTTATTAAAAATATTTTACTTTTATTAGATCGCTAATATTAGGTATTTATTATAGCTCATTCCACCTCTTATGTTTTTTTGGATTGCTAACGTTATGATTTGATTACATTCATATTAAAATTCTTATTTTTGTTATATTATTGAAATTTTGTTAAGATATATTATATTGAATAATGTCATGATTAGTCTTTTAATAGAAATTTCTATATGGTTATGTTATATAAAAAGGGAATTGATTTTTTTTCTTAATGGTTATGCCACTTTTTAACACGGATAATGTATAAAAAATGTTTTTTTGGTTGTAGGTTATGAAGGGAAGTTATGATTTTTAATTTATGGTATCCCATTATTAGTAAATTTTGTAATCATGAATAATTTTTTTAGTAAAATAAATAACTAGATTTATATTAGTTTAATTATGTTCATAATTAATTTAGTATGAAATTAATTTGTGAACTAATATTTAATTTTCTAAATAATAGTTTTATTTTTATGGAAATTTATTACACTGGATTTTTTTCAAACCAAACATTACTAAAAAAACAATTGTTTCAATACTTTTAGTAATGAGTTCTTGTACGGGTTAGTTCTTGAACTACCATTGAATTAAATATATTATTCCTTATAGAAAATATATCCTCATAGTGATTTTATTCATTATTAAGAATTTATCAAATTCCCCTATTATAACATAGTCTTGGGGTCCCCCGATATGACATAATAGGTAACAATATTATGTATAAACATAAAATTAATAATTTCAAAAGGGTTTAATATGTAAAAACATGTTTTTCGGGGATATTATATATTTATTTAAATAGATGTTTACCAAAATTATGTTCTAAAAAATTGTAAACTTATTTGTATGAGGAGCGTTAACGTTTTCTTGTGGATTTATGTTACTTATTGCTTTATACATGAAATTTTATTTCATTTGTTTGTTAGCATTTTATATTAGTTATTTCATATTCTATTCCTTTTACATTGTCTCATTCACAACTAGTATGCAACGATTATAATATATTCAATCTCTTATGATTTTTTAGCTACTACTTTTCTTTGATACCATTCAAATTATAATTGGAATTTGGATTATTTTATTTAGCATATTCCATGGAAATGTGATATTGAATATTTTTCTGAAGTTATTATATATTTTTTCACTATTGAAAACATTTATATCAATGTTGGGACAATACATATTTTTTGGAAACAAGTTCTTATTTAAAAAAATTTCCTAGGATTAAACACACATATAAATATAGTTATAGAATTATTTTGTTGTTCTAATATGTATTAAAAAGATTCATATAAGAAATAAATATTCTAAATATAGTATACTATGTTGACATTGAAAATATATTTATTTTTAATGGAATGGATGAATAAGGATGTATGATTCGATTCAAATATCGTATGAATATAAAAAATTGTTAAATTT
Organism: Viscum album; assembly: GCA_963277665.1. Taxonomy (NCBI): domain Eukaryota; kingdom Viridiplantae; phylum Streptophyta; class Magnoliopsida; order Santalales; family Viscaceae; genus Viscum; species Viscum album. Next base: position 860,341,611 of record OY728133.1, on the reverse strand, counting down.
TTTATATTTTTCATATAATAAATATTTATATTGATGGAATATATCTTTTCTTCATTATAATTATGTAATTAGTCCTTGGGTGACTCTGGAATAACTGAGATACCGCATAAAAAATTGGTTTTTATAAATACAAATATATTTTGTATCAAAACGTTGATAAAAACGAATCCTAGACTCTTCATTGTAGAAATTAAAGGAGTCGCATGTATAATTTCATAATCAATCACTTTTTTTATTTATCATCATAGGAAATACAGTATTTGAATAAAATAAAATAATATTAATAGTATGCATGATTGAAATATTGAAAATGTATTTGTTTAGAGTGTGAAATTTTTAATGAGGCAATGACTCATGATTATTTTGTAATACCCCATGCTTTGACGGCACATTTCCCTTTTAATAATGGAGTAGATTGCCTTGTACTAAACAAGGAGTGATAATGCACCATGACCAATCAAACTAGCCTTTATAAATAGAAATTAAAACATTTTGAAATTTTAGAAATTTTATTTTTCATAATGGACTTCATTTTTGAATCGGAATAACAAAATTAGCATAGGGTTAATTTTTGATACTTTTCAGAAAACATTCAACGTTTGATGAATAATGTAAACTACTAAATTTTAATTAATAAATTTTTCAATCAAAAAAATTTATAGTTGTAATTTATAAATTTGAGTGTTTTTAAAGTATTATTATATTATTTTTTTATAATTTAATATAATTTATGTCATTCTATGAAATTTCACAACTATACTAGTCATAAACAATAGTCAATCCTTTGAATGTTATTATTTCGAAAAAACACGCTTTTTGTTTTCACAGCGGAAATTAATTATAAATTAATCTATGACACTTATATGTTTTGAATTTATAAAAATTTATTCCATATTAGGAATTCAGATGACCAAATTTAGTAAATATTTATCAATTATTTAATGATATTATAAATAATTACATTGGAAAAAATTTATTTACCATGGTTAAAGTGTAAATCCGTTAAATAAGGGTAAAAAATAATATTTTAAAAATATTAAATTACATAACATATGTCTTATTCCTATTTGTTGATACATTTCCGACCATGGGAATCCTTGTGTCGATTTTGGGACACTATTGATTCACATTAGAGAGATAATGAAACATTATATTAATTAATTTAATGTAAAGGATAAAATGACATAAACATATGCCTTTTAGTAAATAAATTTTTAAATGGGGTTATATAAGTTATCATTTATACTATAAAGACTCATTATAAAGATAAAAATATTTCATATATAATATTATTTTTTTTATAATTTTTATACATTAAATAAATGAATTTATTTATGAAACAATGGTGATGTGGTAATTATCTTATTAATGAGAGAATATAATAAATGGTATTATAAATTTTAAAATAAAAATAATTTCACGGATTTTATGACATTAAATAATTTTATAGGTTAATATGACAAGTTAGGGATGATTAAATGTATTATTTTAGAATTAATCAATTTTTGATGACTTTCAAAAATACCAAATACAAAATATTTACAAAATTGACATAAATGAGTTTTCAAAAATAAGTTATATTATTAAATTATATAATAGTCCTAAAAATTGTTGTTTCTGAAAAATAACATATTTAATGACTGTTTAGTCATTAATTAACAACATGAGGTTTTCTGTGAATTTTATTTTATGTTTATTAATCAAATATTATAATAATACAAGAACACATGGTAAAAATTAAACTATTTTACTAAGAGTCAAATCTAAAAGATAAGGTTAATATAGTGACCCAAACCTATCTAAATACTATTGGATGAGAGGTTTTCGATCCATAACCAACATATCCTCGAATTAAATAATTTTTGATGCATTATAAACTAAAAAATATTTTAATATAAAAAAAATATTTCAATCTTTTCATAAGTTGCCTCTCACCTGTCATATAAAAGGGCACTTCCCCTTCTCTCAAAATCACACCACCATATCCATTTGTAATGGCCAAAACCTGCCCAAATATCCTACCAATTTCCCTCCTGTAATCCTAGAGGCTTTTTTATCATAAATCCAACCTATGGAGCCCTTTTTATCAACTCAAAAGGAAACACGTGATGAAGAGCTTATAATTTCACCACCCTATTTCTAGTTCTTTTCATCTTCCACATCATCTATATTTGTTGTTTCAATTATAAAATTATAAATAATGTATTTTCTATATATTGTGATGTTATAATGAAAATGGTACAACCATATTCATTATTCGATCCATCATATGAATGACAAAGTCACCATACGTGCATATGTATGGCTAACTGTCGCTAGGTCGTGTTGTAGTTTGTTATTCAAACACTTCTTTATTTGGATGGGTTTAACAATTAGTATAACTTAAATAAATAATAAATATAACATGTTAATTATTCATTATATATTATATACCATCCAAATACATATGATTTCACCATCAATATAATGATATTGTCGCTCGTGCATACGTACGGATTACTGTCTCCATGAACGTGACGAGATTCATTCCCCATCGTAATCATTCAAGAATTATTTCCATTTTTTTATTAAAAATAATTCTTAAGAACATAATTTCATTATGAATATTAATAAAATACCTTCTAAACATAAGAAACATGGCTAACATAACCGATCACATATGGGAAAATGAATCAGTTAATACCCAAAACATGATACTACTGAAATATTATTAACAATTAAATATTAAGGGACCATATATGATATCATATTTATGTATATAGTTAATGTATAGTTTAATAAAAATATTTGAACAATTATATTAGATTTTAACATACAATATACTCAGGAAAAGTACAAGGTATGGGTTAATTTTACAATATCTTTATTATCTGAGGTTGTTTTTACATAAGTATCCATGGGGACCACATTATCATCCACATCCATGTTTCTTAAAAAATGTATTTCAAAACTTTTTTAATATTTTCTAGAGTATGGGTTAAAGTCATTTATACCATTATAGTAATTTGTATAAAATTTTCTGAAATGAATCTTTCTATCATTTTCCAAACAAGGTACTTTATGACTTTTTCAGAAAAATTAAGGTATGAATGTATTTTTTAAACATTTGCAGCGGGTGTGGCTATTTTCATCCGTTATATCATTTTTGAAGCATCCCATACAATCTTATGAGAATATTTTCAAAATAAATGTTATGTTTTTTTAATTATGTGACTTTTAAATGATTTTAAAATAGAAATAGGTATTTATTTCAAATAGTTTTAATTTCATCTATGTCAACATCTTTGATGGATTTTAAACTTGTTTGAAGTTGATATATTGTAATACAAATAATCTATATTTTATAGAAGGTTTTTTGATAGTTTTTCATATGGATGTGTTATTTTTACACCATTCACGGTTTATGGGTAACGAATTGACATTTCATATGCTAGTTTTAATACAAATGTTTATTCTATGTTTAACCCTTTTCATACGAGGAATGAATTGGACATAGAATGTGACGGGTGGAGCCTGCTATAGATCTTCGTTGCATCATTAGGTATCATGAGACATACTAGTTTCTTGGTATAAGGATTTGAGGAAATATTTTTTTAGTCTTCACACAAGGCCTTGAATATGTGGTTACGAAATCTGGCATTATGCATTCCATCATTATAAAAGTGGCTATTGATATTGCATGTGATTATACAACTATTAGAATATCCATGTGATTTACTAAATGAAATTATTTGATTTTATCTCTTCTATATTATGCTAATGATTATTTTTAAAATACTATAGTTTTAGTCTTATACACTGCCTTAAATGTTTCTGATTATATATGAAATTTTCTTCTATATTTTTATCCATACATACCATCTGAGATCACCACATTCTATGGTTTATTTTTTCCAAGATGTGAAGTAGAATTTTATTGTAGACCTGTAAGGATAGGCTATGGATATATGTGTGTTCATAATGGGAAAAAATTTTGTTGATATTTTTATTTCCTGATATAATGAAAAACTTATGAATGTATATAGTACATCCAGGAAAACTAAACAATCAGTCATTCGGGACATGATTCATTGTATCTTGAAAAATTTATCTATTAATGAACAGACTCTAGGTTACTGGGGTAAGGGGGTTGTAATTAGTATCAGAGAATTACTAGTACAAATGAAGGAAACCATATTTATAAAAACAATGATTAGAGATCATTACCATAAGATATACTTTGAGGATTTTATAGAAGAACTTCCAAGAATTTTGGTAATGTAATGATTTTGTGATTTTTCAATGAAATGCATCCTTTTACTGATAGGAGCAGGTAGACGTTGCTCTGGAATAGATGTACCGAGGGGTATAACCCAATAACACTGCATTGAGGTAGACTTGAGCAAGAACTGGGGCATGACAAAGGGCCTTGATAGACTCTTGGTTTCGACACTCCTAGGGGATATGATTAGGATAATTATAATTTTATTCACAAAACATTATGATGGGTTTATATTTATATACTTCTTCAACGAAATTTTTTTATGATTACTGATTATATCCAAAAACTGTTAAATTTAGTTTAACTATTTTAATAGTTTGGAATTATGTATTGTGATTCAGAAACTAATCAATTATATGCCATTGTTTAGAAATGGTGCCTAGTGGAAGGAAGGAAAACCATATAAACCCACATGATCCATGTAGGTATTTACCTCCTACTCAAGATAAATATAGTGGATCATGTGAAGAAACTAGTTCTGATCAACATATAATCATACTGGGACAACTCACTCAAGTTATGAATAATAACCTTACCCATACGGAGCACCCTGATCCACAACGGGGAGGATCAATGACAGGCTACTCCATGGGGCAACAACCACAACATTCATTGGGAGTATAAATCCTTTAGTAGGTGAGAAATGGATAATTTGAATAGTGAAAATATTATATACATTGGGGAGTAACAAAAAAGAAGAAGTTATCATGGTAGTTTATCACCTCAGAGGAGATGCAGATCATCAATGGCCTTTAATCCAAAACACAATGGAATATAAATAAGTATAAAACAAGAAATTTTTTGTGTTTAATGTGTTTTTCATAGAAAACTAATTTCTTCAGGACCATCTAGGTGATATGGAAAGACAATTTCAGAGTCTGAGGTAGAAGGAGGATGAGAATATCGCTAATTATGAGGCTAACATTACAAGGTTATCAAGGCATGTAAAAGATTTTATACGTAATCCAAGGAGTAAGATAGATCATTTCTTTGTTGGGTCAAACCCATTTCTCTGATAATAATTACTCTCACAATCATTTTCATCATACAATGATATTGTCTCATGCGCTATCGAGACTGAAAAGAAGTTCCCCAAGTCATATAACTTGAAAGAAAATAAATAGAATAAGAGATATTCAAAATACTATGGAAATGGAAATAATCGGACGAAGAGAAAAGTTGAATATCCACCCTATTTTAAATTTGGGAAGAAACACCCTGGTACATTTCTGAACAGAATGTGAGTCTATTACAAGTGTAGAGAAAAAGCCTACCAAGCTCGTGATTGCAAAGGGAAGAAAGAGACTTTCAATGTTGCATGCTATAATTGTAGAGAAAAGGGGCATTAATCAAATGAATGTCCTATGTGACAAGGAAAATTACCTCATAAAAGTCTAAGGGATCATGTCCAATCATATGTGATCATTATTGTTGAGGATGAAGCATAGAAATATGTGGTAGCTGGTAATTTAATGGTTTCATTAATTTTAGCCAATTCATTATTTGATTCTGGATGATTGCATTGTTTCATATCTTTCCAGTGTTCTATGAAAATTACATATTTTCTATTTGATTTAACAAGGGAGTTGTTAGTCAAAACACCTAAGGGAAGTATCATCACAACAAATATTTTTGAATTAGTTCTTATTAGAACATTTACATGTTCATTATCTACTGATATCATCGTCATAAACATGATTGAAGTTGATATAATCCTCGGTATGTATTTGATTTTGGACAAAGATGAAATAATTTATTATAAGCAGAATGAGGTTAAAAGTTCTTGATAATGATATTGAGTCCATTATCATTTGAGCATAAACTTCACCACCTAATTCTTATCTAGATCCACCCCCAGTAGCTCTACTAAATTAAATTATTGGGGAGGAGGAGAATGAAATAATTATTTGTGAGGACAATATTGTTCAAAAAAAGGACGCACAAATTGTTCTCGAATATGTTGATGTGTTTCCAAAGGATTTACCTGGACATTATCAAGTGTGATAAATTCTGATATCCACTAAATTTATTCCTAATTCAAGGCCCATATCCAAGACCCCTTATATAATTTACACTGTGGAATAAGTGGAACTAAAAAATTGACTTGAGGAATTGAGTAATAAGTAAATTATTCGCCCTACTATTTCTCTATGGGGAGCACCTATTATATTTTTAAGAATAAAGATGGAGCTATGATTTTGTGCAATGACTACAGGGAGATCAATGCTATAATAACAAAGGACATGTATCCCTACCTCGCAATGATGATTTATTTGACAAAATTCATAGAGCTTAATATATTCAATTATTGAACTTTGATCATGATATCATCAGTTGCGTGTAGAGAAGGAAGAAATTCGGAAAACATCTTTCCAAACCAGGCATGGGCATTATGATTTTACAGTAATGTGTTTTGGATTGACAAATGCACCCTATGAATTCATGGATCTAATGAATAGAGTATTTAAAGAATATCTTTATGACATTATAGTGGTGTTTATTGATGATATTTTGGTATACTCAAAAATCTACAAAGATCATGAAAATAACCTGCGCATTATCCTAAGGACTCTTAGAAGAAATGAATTATATGGGAAATTTAGCAAGTGTGAATTATGAATTCACGATATTTATTTGACAGGTTATATTGTCTATAAGCATGGAATCTCTGTTGATCCCTCAAAGACCAAGGCATTCCATGAATGACCATCACTGACGATTATAACTGAGGTATGCAGTTTTAATTGTTTAGTAGGTTATTATTAGTTGTTTTTCCAGTATTTTTCCTGATAGGATAACCCATTAACCAATATCACACATAAAGGGGTTAAATTTGTTTGGACAAAAGAGTGTGAAGATTGTTTGGAAGAACTGAAGAGAATATTATTTAATGATCTTATCTTAAATCTACTATCTAGGAATGATGTGAGTGTTATTTATAGTGATTCTTCAAATAAATAAAATGGTTGTGTCATTTTGCTGAATGATAGAGTCATTGCCTATGAATGATGACAGAAAAAAATTAATGAAAAAACCATCGTACTCATGATCATAAGTTAGCAGTTGTAATATTTTCTCGGATGATATGGATACACAATCTATATGGTAAAAAATATGAGATTTATACTGATCACATGTGTTTAAAGTATACTTTTTCCCAAAAATAACTCAACATGAGGCAAATATGGTTCCTTGAACTACTCAACGATTATGATTTCACTATACACAGCCACTCGGGGAACGGAAATAAGGTGGAATATGATTTGAGTAGAAAGGATCATGGAGTTTTGAACTAGATGAGAGTTGAGAGGGATCATATTTTCATGGATCAAGTAATGATATATATTAGAATAACCATGAAAGGTGAAACATCAAAACTTCTTCAAATGGTTGAAAAACTATCTTTACTAGAAATGATAAAGTGTTCTCAAACTGATGATGAAAAGTTTCAAAAGAATAATAATAATGTGAATGATGGGAGATTAAATGAATTCATATATAATGATGGAATTTTGAATATTGGGATGAGACATTGTGTCCCAAACATAACTTATCTAAAAATGTAATTGTCGGATAATTCTCATAGCTCCAATTTGTTTATACACAATGGGAGCACCAAGATGTGTAGTGATTTGAAAGAACATTTTTTTTCGGACAACATGGGGAGGGAGATTGCGGATTTTGTGTCAAGATGTATGGTTTGTCATCAAATGATAGTTGGATGGAAACATCCTGGAGAAGTAAAGAAACCAATTCACATACCTGAGTGTAAATGGGATAATATTACTATTGAAATTTTCATGGAGATAGCAAAGACTCCTAGAAGAAATGGTGCAATTTGTGTAATTATAGATCGTCATACCATGTCATCACATTTTCATACAATAAGATTATATTTACCACTTGCACGTATGGCAAGACTATATATTAGTGAATTTTTAAGAACTCATGGAGTACCCATATAGATTTTTTCTAATCGTGATCCCCATTGTATATTAAGATTCTAGAAAAGTATTTAAAATTCCATGGATACTGAACATCGTTTGAGCACTTCCTACCACCCTCAAACCGATGGACAATCAGAACAGACTATTCAAACCTTAGAAGACATGTTTATATCTTGCTAACAAAACTTTTAAGGTACGTGGGATCAATATTTTCCACTAGTATAATTTTCCTACAACAATATCATCCAATCAAGTATTTAGATGAAACAATATGAATCATTATATGGAAAGAGTTGTCGCACAACAAATTGCTGGAAATATGTTGGTGGAAGAAAACTAGTAGGCCCCAAACTTGTTGAGTAAATAATGGAAAAAGTGAAGATTGTACAAACCCACATCAAAGAAGATAATGGTAGGCTAAAGAGCTATTCTTATAACTGAAGGAACGATTTGGAATTTCCTATAGGAGATCATGTTATGTTGATGGTATCTCCCTAGAAGGGTGTTATATGTTTTGGTAATAAAATTTAATTGATTCCTAGGTACACCAGACATTTGGAAATCCTATAAAGAATTGGTGTTGTAACTTATTATTTGGTAATGTCTCAAAGTCTCTCCAAAGTTCCTGATGTGTTCTACGTATCACTATAGAGAAAATAAATGCCTGGCCCAGCACATGTACTCAACTTTGACGAAAATTAAACTGGAACCTGATCTGTGATCTTGTGAAGACTCTTCAAAATTCTTGATACAATAGAACATGTTTTGTGAATCCGGATGACTCGTCTGGTAAAAGTTCTATTGAGAAACCATATGATGGAAGATGTAATGTGGGAACTCGAGGAACTTATGTTGAAGATCCACCAAAATATTTTTATGCAGTAATATTCTAGAAATTTCAAGGGAGAAATTATTTTAATGTGGGGATAAGGTAAGACCCCAAGAATCCATGGTACGTTTCACTTTTAATAATATAATAGCATGTGTTGTACGAAACATGGTGTTTTAACACACCACGACCATTCAAACTAGCAGTTATAAATAGTAATGACCACTTTTTGAAATTTTATAAATTTTAGTTTTCAAAATGGACTTCATTATTTTATTCAAAATATTGAAAGTTTACTATGATGAATTTTTGGTACATTTTGGAAAAATTTCTTTTTTTATTAATAGTGAAAAATACTAATTTTTAATTAAAAACAACTTTTTTAACCAAAATAATTTATAGCTATAAATTATACCTTCCATGGTTTTAATGTATTATTATATTATATTTTTATCATTTAATATAATTTAGTTCATTTTAGGTAATATCACATTTAAACTGGACATAAACAAGTGTCAATCTTTTGATAGTTATTATATCATAAAAAGACTCTTTATGTTTTGACAACGATAACTAATTTTAAATTAATTTCTACTAATTTTGGGTTATGAATTTGGTAAAATGGATTCCATATTTGGAATCTGAAGGTTTAAATTTTGTAAATATGTAACTCTTATTGTTAAACATTTTGAATAATTACATCGGAAATTCTTTTATTTACCACGATTTTGAGGTAATTCCAGTAAATAAGAGTAAACAATAATATTATAATAATATTAAATTACCTTAATATATGTCATATTCCTATTTTTTATACATGTCTAACCATGGGAATCCTTGGGACGATTTTGGGACCCCATGGAGCCACATTATATTGATAATGACAATTTATATTAATTAATTTAATGTAAAGACAAAAAGGACACAACCAAATATTGTTTCGTAAATAAATATTAAAATGTTGTTATATAAGTTATAATTTCTACTATTTATAATATTTACACAGATAAAAATATTTCCTACATAATTAAATCTTATTTATAATTTTTATACCTTAAATAATAAAAATTATTTATGACACAATGGTGATGCAATAATTAACTTGTTAATGAATAATCTAATAAATGGTATAATAAATATTAAAATAAATATAATTAGAATGTTTATATGACAACCAAGAATTTTTTAAGTGAAAATGACATGTTATAGTTGATAAAATGTTTTTGATTATGAGTAATCATGTTGTGATGACTTTCACAGAAACCAAACAAAAAATAGTGTAAAAAATGACATAAATGGGTTTTTAAATCATATATTATATTATTAAATAATATAATAGTCCTAAAAATCATGGGATCTGCAAAAGAAAATATCTAATGATAGGTATATCATTAATTAACAACTTTAGATTAACTTGTAATTTAATAGGATGTTTATTAACCAATTATTATAATAAAAGAGGAATACATGGTTCAAGATAAAGTACATAACTAAGAGTTAAATTTTAAAGATATGGTTAATATAGGGACCCAAACCTGTCTAATACCTATAGAATGAGAGTTTTTAAACTCATACACACATTATCCACGAAATGAATCCTTTTTAGCAATTATCAACCGAATATAATTATATTATAAAATAATATCTCAATCTTTTACAAAGGTGCTCGTCACCTCTCTTATAAAAAGTCACTTCCCCTTATCTCAAAATCACACCTAAAATTTAATTTGGCTTAGAAAACCCCTACCAAACTATTGTCCCAATTTCAATAAAATCATCCTAGAGGCCATAGTTTTATCAGAAATCCAACATCAGGATACCTATTGATCAACCAAATGGAAACACCCAACGAAGAGGTAATCATTTCACCACCCTCTTTCAAGTTCTTTTCTTCTTCCACTGCATCTTTTTTTGTTGTTTCCATTATAAATTAAAAAAATATTTATATTCTATATAAATTTATGTTATTATAGAAATGGAACATACATATTCATTATTAAATCCATCATATGAAAGAAAAAGTCACCATACGTGTGTAGGTACGGCTTACCATCTCCACGTCGTGGTGTAGTTTTTTATTCAAACACTTCATTATTTGGATGTGTATAATAACAATTATAACTGATGTATAAAATAAATATAAAATTTTAATGATTATTTATATTTGATATACCATCCAATTAAATATGATTTCCCTACCAATATAATTATAGTGTCGCTCGTGTGTACGTATGAAATACCATCTCCACGAATGTGATGAGATTCATTCCCCTTCATAATCATTCAAAATTAATATTCTTTTTATGATTAAAAATAATTTTTATGAACATAATATCATTCTGTATATGAATTAAATACATTCAATCCATAACAAAAATGTCATGATGGTGGTGTGGTCAGGTTCTAGGTCTCCCCATGGTGTGGATCAAGGAGGGTTGTTGGTTGTTCGATGTTGATTTTGGCGGTATTTTAGAATTTTGGTTTTGAAAATTGAAAGGTGTATCTTGAATTTTGATCTAGTTGTGGATGTTATTCGGGAACTTTTCCAATCTTATGGCTCTTTTGATTGGTTCCCACATTTCCAAAGGTGGTATTTAATAAATTTAAAAAACGTATTGTGGCCAGCATAACAAACATGTCTTATGTAACTGAGCATATAAAGAAAAACAAATCACGTAACACCTGAAATGATGATACTAATGAAATATTATGAACAAAGAAATATTTCTAAATCATATATGATATCATATTTATTTATATATTTATTGTATAATTTAATTACAATGATTTAACTATTATACATGAGGTTAACATTCCACTGACTAAGAAAAAGTATAAGCTAAGTGTTATTTTCACACTATCTTTATTATATAAGGTTGTTTTTAAGTAATTATCTACTAGGACCTCTCCATTATACATATCCATGTTTCATAAAAATGTATTTCAAAACATTTTTTATATTTACTAGACTATGGGTCAAAGTAATTTATACCCTTGTATGACTTTTTATACAATGGTATGAAATAAATATTTTTGCCTCTTCTAAACAAGGTACATTATAACCCTTTCATCAAAATTATTGTAAGAACGTCTTTTTTAACTTATACAGCAAGTGTGGCTATTTTCTACCATTATATGATCATCCAAACATCCCGTACAATCTTATATGAATATTTTCAAAATAATTGTTTTCTATTATAATTATGTGACTTTTAAATGATTTCAAAATAGAAAGATGTATTAATTTCAAATAGTTTTAATTTTATCTATGTCAACATCCTTTTATAGATTTTAAGAATGTTTGGAGTTTATTTATTATGATTCAAATCTTACATATTCTATTCATAGTTTTTTGATATGTTTGATTGTGGATGTGTTATTTTCACACCATTCTTGGTTTGTGGATAAATAATTGACATTTTTTATGCTTGTTTTAATGAGAATATTTATGTTATGTTTAATCCTTTTCATATGATGGATTCATTTTACATAATAAGTGACAGGTGGGGCCCACTATAGCTCCTCGATGCATCAGAATGTCTCAGGAGACAAAACAGTGTCTTGGAACAAGGCACTGACAAAATCTTATTTGTAGTTTTGGAACAATGCCTTGACTATGTGGTCATGAAGTCTCACATTATGCATACCATCATTATAAAAGTGGCTATTGATATTGCATGTGATTATTTTACTAGTATAATATCAATGTGATTATGTAAATGGAATTATTTGATTTTATATTTTCCATGTTATAGTGATGATTAAGTTTAAAAGGATTTTTTTTAGTATTATACATTTCCTTAAATGTTCACGCTTATTTATGAATGTTTTTGTTTATATTGTTATCCTTACTGAACATCTGAGCACACCCCTTCCTATGTTTTATTCTTCCCAGGATTTCAATATGAATTTTATGGTTGACCTCCAAGGATAGGCTAAGGATATAAGTGTGTTCCAAAAGGGGACAAAATGTTTTTGATGTTTTTATTTTAGGATATAATTTACAAATTATGAATGTATATAGTACTTTAGTGGATACTAAACCGATCAGTCCTTTGGGACATGATTCCTTTTATCTTGAAAATGTTATGTAATAATTCACCGACTCTGTGTAACTGGGGTTGGGGCATTACATTTTTTATATGAGGTTAAATATAAAATCATGAATTTTTAGTGTGACTAAAATAAGGGAAAATCCCTGAATAGAATTATTAATACATGAATAGACTATATTCTTAATTTTTTGGTGGACATACTGATGATTGAGATATTTTTGAAATCATTATATAGATTGGAAGGTGACATATCATCTTGGATTTTTGAATAATAAAATTCATTCCTTCCCTTAGTATTTTAGATTATTTTTAAACGATACCACTAATCTAAATGATTGTGAAGAATGTTTTACATCACTATTCAATCCAAATGATAATGGAACACCATATTTTATGCCATTGAAGTTAAATTGACACTTTCAATAGGGTGGAGGAAGGTAAATCATAATCCACTTTTTACATGTCCTTCTACCTTTTAATTGTTGTCATGGACACTAATTGATCATGTAGTACCATCCTGACATGAAACCCCAGGTCCCACAAATTGTTAGGAGGTAGGTGAATCAGAATCCTTATTTTTCTCAAAATATCAGGTAAATATACAAATGGTTGGAACCTTTTTGGGTAGTAAATATCATGTAGTACATCACTGGTGGGTAGAGTGATTTTCTTCAACAACACTCACATAACCTCAAGAGATCCACATCCGTTTTGAACTAAAAAATGTAAATAAAAATAGTAAATACTGAAGCCTCTTGTGGTTGTAAAAATCATGAAACAATCCCTTGGATAGTCACATGGCACTGTATCACCCTAGTGACATGTTGGCATCACTGCATGAGAGCCTTCCAATGTATCACCATTGAGACACGTGGGGCCTCATACATATCCATGTTGTCTTGTACCCTCATCATTTTCTACAAAAACAAGTAAAAGTGGTTTCCCATGATAATTCTATTACATCACCCAAAAAACAGTTGTTTTTCATGGGGCATATCAATGGTGGGGAAAGTTATTTTCTTTGAAAACACTAATTCATTATCCAAAAATCACATAAAATTAGAAAATTAAATGAAGTAAATGAAAGAGAAAATAGGGGAGGCTCTTGCAGTTGTAAAATTCATGAAATGAGCTTATGTACTCTGTATGACTTCTTGAATGACTCATAACAATCCATTATTGTCTTTTGAAAGGTCCATGAAAATTGGTATATGATCATGTGAAAGTTATTCCGCAGGCATCATAGTCTCATGAATTTCCTTAGACATGTCGGACAATCATTATGATATTTTATCGGTGTGTCAAAATGATTCGACAAGATCCAAATAATTTTCCATAATCTAATAGTGGGGGTGTCGAAAATATGGTCTTATGGTAACTAGAAATAATGAGACACAATTAGAATAACATAAACTAAGATCCCTTGAAATGCATGATATCGAATCAATCGACCAAATAAATTATAGATTCATATTATATGAAACATGAAATGAAATTATTTATATCTATGGAATGGAATATATATCCACCACATATTATGAAAAGTTTTAGGTAATAATAATTGAAACATTGCATCATCACACCCTGGGATCCTAGTGGATTTACTAGAGCATATACTATCTTGACTTGGAATGTTTTCATCCAAGTATTATCTAGAGAAAAACTTGAGAGATCATATACCATATATATAATAATTTCATGATACCTCATAGATCATGCAAAGGACTTCTGGATTATCTTGTGAAGAACATCCATCATACCTCCTATATCCTATGGGATATGAAAAATTATATCATTGAAAAATTATAATTCAAATAAAATAAATGGATTGCACTAATACTAAAAATAAAGGATAATTATGTGAAAAATCATAAATGCTGATCCTCATGTGTTTCGTGTGAATCACATGGGTCATTCAACAACACTAGGAAATATTACCTAAATATCATGATGCTCTTTTGGAATAATACTTGGATCATGAGAATTTATCCAGACATGTCAAACCAAGTAACATGGTTTCCTCCAACCATGCAACCTATATATCCTGAAACCCAGCAGCCCTATCGTCCTAATGTCATGATAAACTCTAGACATGTAACCAAAATCATAAAGCAACCCCATTGTATGTTAATTATGCATCTAAATGGAATTAGGTATTTACAATTGGAATTCATGATGTCCTCTAGAAAATCCATACAAATCATTTGATTCCCTTGTGTAATTTTTTATTACATATTAAATACCCGATACATGACAATTGGATTTCATGATTTACCCTGGACAAGCAAGCCAGATATCATGATGCCCACCAAGTATGTCGGTTTGTTCTTCAGATGTCCCTTAGAAATGTCTACTATATTTCATAATGACACCCAGATAACTCATCTATGACATGTGGTACCCTCCAAAAATATCAAATTGACTCTCATGACACCCTCCATACATGTCATACAACTTTTTCAATGACAGCAGAGCAAGTCAAATGGATCATTCAATGCCCTCTGATCATGTCAACCAATATAATGCGATTGATTCTTGGATCTACCAGCTAGGTCATTAAATGTCAGCCAAAAAATTAATCAAATGTAATATTATAGTCTATAAAAATGCCGTATAGATTATCTGATTCCCTATCAACAACTCAACTTAATCATGTGATTGTCAATGAATATTTCAGAAAGACATCCTCTATCATGTCAAGAAGAAATTCAAGGCATGTTGAGAAGACATTTAGTGCAAGTCGTACGAAATGAAGGCTCAGTCAATCCAGCATCCTAGGACATGATAACCATCTCCAACCACTATAGATGAAAATATCAATTTTTAATCCCCAAAAAAATTACCATGTTGACATTGATTTCTTCCATAACCATGATATATAGGAAGCCTCTCTAAGGACTGTGAACTCTATAAACCATCAAAATGGAAATTACAACACATATGTCATGCATCCACAGGTAGTGATACTAATTATTTTTCATCCCATGTTTCATAATTGATAATATATCATGTGGGATAAGAGAGATTAAATAATTATATCATTCATAATAGGAAACCTCAGAGTGTAAGTACGAAAACACATATCTATAAAAAATTTCATTCTTATAATAATAAGGATAGATAGGACACCATCCTAATAGTTGAGATCAAATTTGAATCCACTTAAATTAATATTCCTCCCTGAACTTTACATTTCAATAATCATTGTATAATTATTTCCCTAGACAGATCATTCTGCATTATCCACCATCAGACCGAGAATCCAATAGTACTACTATATCCCTAATTACTTCAATAACCAGAATACATATGACTCAATCAAGTGGCTTGATCCTCATATTCAATATCCCATGTCCTCTCCCAGTATATCATTCCACTATCCATATACATTGATACTGATTATATGGTATCCCATTTTTTACACCGATCATGGATAACATAGGGTTGTGGAGTTATAATATTCATATCCTTTGCATCATGAATATCCACCATCCCGAGATACATCAGTGTTTAAAACCCTAGTGGGTGGAAAGGTGAGATTACCCCCATAAAAGTTAATTTACCTTGGGGATAATCCAAAATACATGAACAAACTATAAAATCTATGATTCATTCAATAACTAGGATTCATAGAATGACACCTCATGGTTTGATCTCAATTACCAAGGGCCAATGTTCCAACACATTTTACCTCTCCAAATGAAATTGATCTTAATATGATTAAGATAAATACATGGGTTTTTATTGGGGTTATACACTAATATACATAAGATGCCTCATAAAGGAAGAAATATATCATCTAAATATTAGCCACCTCCATATATAAAAAACTATGAAGTTCCATGTTATATGGTCTTAATATATATTCATAGACCCATCCAAGGGAAATAGATGAAGTACCACAGATACAGATAGATGGAGACAACAACAAGACACCCCTTCTCTCTCCATATAATTACACATAACTTGTGCTCGTTTTTTAGGGTAACATGACCCATATAGGGATTATGAAGAGATTAATATACATATCATATATATATAAGAGTCATGGAGTGATTTAAAATTTTCTCCAAAAGATTTTAATGATCCCGACCTCAAATCCACTCTACCAATGTGTGTTCCTAAGCATCATTGTGTCTAAAACCTCAATTGAATGCCTTCATTTCGAAGGTAGGGTTGTACCTAGTCATGGATGTGGGATGAGTGGAATGTTTTTTGTAATGTTTAACAAATTATGAGCCCAATGTGAATGATTGTGTAACACATTAATCGAACCACAATAAGAAAACAACACTAAATCCACCAACATACATTTGGGGAAACAAAAATGGTGAACACGACATGAATCAATTATATAAAAGGATGACATATTAATCATGAATCAAGCCATTTCTTCTTGCATAATATATGCATCCTAAAATTGTGAAACTCTCATATAGAAATATGACCAGTTGGCCATAACATGGATCATATGTCTGATCCATCGTAGCAGGGATTCTCATGAAATAATTCCATAGTTATTTTGTCTAGTTGACATCATTAAAATGGCCAAATCAAGTTCAAAATAGAAATATTATTAGCAATGAATATATGATTGAGAACACATCAAGCATTCAATGGTGTACTAACCACTTAATTATTCCCATGTAATCTCCATGTCTATTATAACTCCTCTCATCAAACACACCTTGATCTAGTATAATTTCTCCATCCATTGACCATTCATACAAATCATTTTCCACTGCAACTCCTACAAGAATCATGATGACCTCACCCACCCCAAATCTTCTACATTGGGTGACAACATCAATGGTATAAGAAACAAATCGACATATCATAATACTGACCATTTCAGATGACCGTATAGGTATTTATGTTATAAAATTGACGAGTCCACATCATCCAAGGAAAGATAATGTAAAGCCGGGGAAACTCGATACAACTTCTAACAACATCTGAAGATTATCCCTAGAGCACGATAATCACCACCTTCAAAATCTGAAGTAGGTCGATCAAGGGTCCAACTAATGATCCCTTTTGAATTAGGATCCACTGAGGATAGCTCTTATCAATTGTCAGCACCAGCACCATCCCACTAGATCCAATTAGTCAAGTGCTGATTGTTCCACCAAACAGACTATCACAGCTAAAACCCATTTACGAGGAAGAAAAAAGACACATCTTGATTCTAAGGTTATAGACAAACATAAGATGGATCCTATCCCTACTCCCAATAACAATGTCTAATAGCATCTTCTAGTAGTAATGGATGACTAGTCTCATATCCCTTATCAGTCAGAACAAGTCCTCTATCATAATTCTGGATCAGACAAAGTGGAGGCGGATATACCTACTATCATACATGGATTACATCATCATATTACATTGGAATTAGGAGGATAGAATTCAGATAATATCCCCAATTCAATTGAATATATCAGGCACTATATAGTGGAGATATAAATTTTCAAGACTTATATCCATGAACACACATTTATAAAATGCAATAACATATTAGAAATAGTTGAAGGAATCAACCAGCTGATTCTGAAACTAGTATAGAAATAGGGACATGAGCATATTCATATCCCTATATCCTGTGTACTATAATAATCTGATCATAATGAACATGTGGTTACAATTGCGAATGGGAACATTCTCACACTCATCAATCCAAATTATTAGTATACATTGGTAAAGGGAGAGGCCTCAAAACAAACTCATATTCTCATTCAAACTAAGTCCCACTAGGTGAGAGAGGAACATGCATGGAAATTGGGGAACATGTTTGTCAAAAATGTCTTGAGACATTTTCCAAAGGCCATGGATCATGGTCATATAAAAATTCTTGATTATTATCACTTAATGTGTGGGTCACATGCCTTGGGATAGACTCATATTTCTATTGAAAAACATCAGTGACAAAATATAAAGGCCCATGATCGGGAACATATTCTTGTTCTGGATGAGGATGAACATGTGAGAATGGAACATTTCTCGGGACATGATGGAATTCCTATCAGTAAATCTACCAGCAACATTCCTGATGGTCATAGATTCAAGGTTCTTATTATTAATTATATCGATGAAAAGTTTCACTAGAATCCCTCTATGTTAATAAAGAAGCATTCTATTATTAATTATCTCATCATAGAGGTCTGTGTGAATATTCTAGATTAAAGAGAATATTCAGACTGAGCTCTTATTCTGATTCCAATTAGGTCTCACCAAGTCAGAGCAACACATTTCTGAGTGTATTCTCATACCCCAGCCACAAAAGTGTAGCGGTATATCTTAAAGGCTCAAATTAGGGATCACAACCCCATTCAAACTGAGGCTCACCAAGTGATAATGACACGTGCCTTAGGATTGTCTTATATTTATATAAATAATGACAGAGCTCATTTTAATATTACTAAATCTTTTTTATAGTGGGTTCATACTCCCGAAACACCAAATATATGTTAATAAGGTCTATAAACTTCCATATAGTAGGCTCATATCACTGAATAATTATAGATTATATGTTAGAATATTCTTCCATGACATATAACGATGCTGAAATAAAAAATATTATTAATGTTAGTGTCTTTGAGTTAGTTTGAAAAACATTCTCAACACCCCATGGGTTCATAAACTCTTCAATAGAAGTAGTATGAGATAATTATTAGATAATCATCCTTGTGGTAATGTAGAATGGATCATGGGGACTTCACACCAGACATCTGTTATGTTCAACCTCATTATAGTGACATCTCAAATGAATGATGAAATCATTCCCTTTCATAGAAACATCCATATAGACAGGTGTTGAAAAATTATAATCCTTTTTATAGAGAGGTGGTTGAAATATCAAGAACCATTTCATATGGTTCCCCATCAACTTCTAGAAGCCCTACACTACACTCAGTAGTTGGACCCAAGAAGCATCTTCGAAGGTCTGATCAAATAGAGGCATGAAATTATGATGAAGAAGACGTTGACATTTATATATGGATATAGTTTACATGAGCAACCCCATAATTTTTTGGACACATTCCACATCAGACTATCAGATCCCAAAGGAGATAGAGAAAGAGTGAATGCATTATCTATACCAACATATGTTTGCAACTCATCAGCAAATGAATACTAGACATCTCCCCTATCCATGATACATGTATCACCTTCAACTCAAACATATGATCTATTTTCCAATGGATTTTTCATCCTTTTCTATGTCCTATAATCTAGGAGTAGAGGAGGATCAAAAAAGAATATATAGTGTTTATCATTATGACATGACAACTATCCAATGACTGATTTTTATGGAATATCTTGACGTTCATATCTTCGAATTAGTGAAATATAGATAAATTCACTTCACTATATCACCATAATAACAGAACCCATAAAATAAATCTTCTTTTACTATCATATCCTTCAAATAAATCATAATAGTGGGTAACATGTGATCTAATTAGTCACTAAAACTTAATTCCCTCGCTTCAAAAAAGTGATCAATTCATAAAAAAAGGTATAAATAGTAACAAGATATTTAAAATCATCCCCTAAAACCAAGTGGAACGAATTTCAGTCAAGAAAGATGATTTTGTGTTCGACCAGAAAACATCCCATAAAGAATAATTCCCAACATGGGCTTCCATTACCCTAATATCCCATATCAGAGGATATGTTTCACATAAAATGAGTCATAGTATAAGCTTTCGTAGTAGTTATTCATGAGAGAACCCAACCCAATTGGTTGGGGGAATATCTACCAATGCCTCTACATCTTGAATTGTGAATTCTCGAGGGGATTTAAGACATATCAGCAGTAAATATAGACACTACTCAACCAACTGTGCCGGGGGAATTTATAACTCAATCCCCATCACTAGGTTCATTATCCCCTTATGGTGTCCAATGAAAAAATGGTTACTCCATATCATATATATCACAATTGGATGTGGGAATTTATATCTCCATGGTCATCCCATGAATCTTAAAATCCTCAACTGTAACTTTCAAACCCTCAATAACAGGGCCAATCAATGTTTAATGTTGCATTAGATAACCCCCATCCAGCATGGATGGGGGAATTTTATTCATCATCGTCCCCACAGAGGTAATTATTCTTCTATTAGTTTGGAGATAAATATCAATGGTCAACATCCCATCATTTCTTCCCAATGTAGGAAAACTCAATGATATTTGTGTCTAATTTAGTAATGAAAACTAAAAACCCCCCATTAACTTCATTACACATAGGTCAAGATTGGAGAAGCATACAATGATGGAAATCAGACCCCATCAGGGCCGCAAACCAATATGACCTTATATAGTAAAGTAATTGAGGAATGAACCTAATATAAGTAGTTCCAAATCATCATATCTTGTTGAAAGTAATTGGACAACTGACATTCTTCAATATACTTATATTAATTACATCACTATTAATATAACAGATATAGTAGATAAATATGAAAATAAAAAGGTATGAAAATTGAAAAAAAACCTATGAAGAGGGTGGATTAGATGCACTAACTAAGTCTAAATGAACCTAGAACAAAAGAAGGATAAAAAATTTGGAAAATATTAATATCGTGTTCCTCCTCCCCAATGGTACACTAGAAATGATAATAGGAATGGGGTGGATGCATCCCAATCACCACCCCAAAAAACCAAGGTTCTGTCTATAAAGGAACTATTTACACAATATGATAATGTTATAAAAACTATTAGAAAACTCAACAAGGAGCTATTTAGGGGCCATAATCTCATTAGGAATCACCTTCACGAAGAGGTGAATATTCTTCCCCATATAGATGATCTACTGGCAAAAGCATAATATGAGATTTTGATCGACTCTGTATCTTGGAAGTTGATCATTATAAATGACATTGTCCAAAATGTTCATGAAATCCCTCTGTTATATTGACATCCTAACCCTCTCTTGGGTAGTCACTTGTTCAATTTGTGGGTTAGGAATCATTAGGTGATAAAGACAAGGCCATTATGCCAAGACTCTCCCGCTCCATGTAGATTGGAGGCATCTCATTCAAGATTTCCAATATAATTCACAATTCAATCAATCCAATGACTACTAGAAGTTAATCCATTGAAGGGAAACGTCCACCTATG
Organism: Viscum album; assembly: GCA_963277665.1. Lineage (NCBI taxonomy): Eukaryota > Viridiplantae > Streptophyta > Magnoliopsida > Santalales > Viscaceae > Viscum > Viscum album. The sequence continues at coordinate 860,319,396 of OY728133.1, read as the reverse complement.
CAACCTGAGTGGAATCCATATCCTGACTGGGTGGCTAACTCTTTTCCACCGCATAATTTCAAAAATCCTATCTTCTCCACCATTGATGGCACAAGGTCACTGAACAACATATCACACACATTTAATCCTGCTTTAGTATAATGATGGGTCCTTGAGATTAAAAGGTGGAAAAAAAGAATATGTGTTTTATATAGACTCTGATTGGTCTATCCCAGTTTTTTTGTTGTAGACTTCCAGTACGATCATATTCAACATGGTAAGAGCTTCATCATAAATTTCATTATCATTTAAGCTAAATTATTTGGATAATTAATATTTTTGACCTAATGAAGTGTATGTAATGAAAAAATGAAAGGGTTTCTCTCTTCATAGGGACATGTAAATGTTTCACCTATTCACTCAGCATCCCCCTCTAATGGAATCATTTTTTGGAGCTCGGTACTAATAATCTCCAGGATAATTTATAGACTCCTTAGATCAAAATATATTATATTGGTGGTTTCCTTGAGTTTGAAAAAACATAACAACATTTGGAGGACATAATTAATCAAACCCGAGCTAAATATAAACATATTACATTATTATAGGTGAACAACTTAGAATGGACGAAACATCCCCTATAACAGTCAAAATATTAGTGGTTCCCATTAATGGTACTAAGGATGTCCCGAACCACCTATAAATCCTTCCATGTGGATAAAATCTAAAAATAACCCCCTCAACAAATAAAAAATAAATTAGTGTAGCATGGGATTTTAGTAATCGAAGAATAATGCCCACTCCATCTAAAATGATCATGTCCCCAATTATTTCCTAAAAACCATGGTCAGTAATCTGCTCGAGATCACACATACCACGATGTTTATTGAGGTCAACCTCACTAACCATACTGACTACATACCATTCCATATAAGGCTAGGTCATGATATCTGGGATTTCTTCATCATCAAATATGTCCTCAAAGGCTGGTTCATCTCTAGATAAGTAGTGTTAGATAAATACTAAAAGATAGTGGTATGTTTATCTAGTTTGTAGTTATATGAATGTGGTGATTGGAATAATTTTCCCACCAAGTGTGAATATAAGTTGGACAACTTAATGAAATGGAAAATAGTTAACTGACCTCGTTCCACCATAAGATAATAGATGTGAAGGACCTAAATAGATCCACCACCCAATAAATAGACATTATATATGTATTTGTATGTTGATTCCCACCATCAGATGTAGTTAGAGACTAATTTGTTAGAGTCATTATACAACAACATATTCTCAGACACTTATTTATGTCTTCTCCGCAACATTTGAAACATTGGTAACACCCCTCAAAATGGAACACTCTTCATAAGACAAAATATTATTTAGTTCTATCAACCTAATAAACATGGAATACCCCTTATTTGATAATGAATATGACTCCGCGTCTCAGTTCTCCACAAACAATCGGAGATATTAGTCATTATTCCTAGGAAATGAGGATATAGGGGAAATCACATGCACAGTTTAAAATAATATTTTGGTCATGTCCCCACAGTGAACACATAAACATTAGATACCCATGAGTAAGAATTTCATCAACCCCAAAAAAATATGATGTTGTCTCAGAACCCTAGAGTGGTTGTTCGTTCCTAGTTTCCTTACATGAAAGTATTGTTGAGTTTTGATTACCTGATCATCACATGCAACAGTGGAGGATGACATGACCCTCACCCCTAGGAGAAGTGGACCCCTCAACCTCTATAAAAACAATATGTACGTCCACATCAACTTCATAATCTCATGTTCCTTAGGCCACTGTGAAACCCTACCTCAAGAAGCTCCACCCTCTTGAAAAAAATCGTAGCACTTGGAAATAGATGCCATTTATCCCAGAAAGTCTCTCAGTCCTCAATGCACTCCATATTTCAAAATAAATTATAGAGGTAGTTGTTAAATCCATCTAAATACCATAGGAAATGATGATAAAATTCACTTAATATAGGATATATATAATTGAGACAATTTTACCAAAACTCCACTTGAACGTCTCATTCTTAAATTTTTATTAGGAAGATTTCATCAAAGGAAACATTAGAAAACTATCTGTATTTGGTATTGTCATTAATGTCAATATCTGAAGGGGTCTTATTGATATTTCCTCTAGGATAAATTTCTTCCCAATTCAAACCATTTGATTATTAGGATATATAAAAGGGGATTATTCTCCCTAAAATCAATTCATTAAAGTGCATAAAAATCATGTGAAATGACATATCTAGAAGATAACACTCAAATCAGAACTTGGGGATATCACATCTAATGCTGAGTTTTTGTTCATCCTGTAAGTCAGAACATATAATTTCATACCTATAATTCCTTGGAACTATTGTCACATGTAGGTACCCCCAACATTCCATTAATTTCTAAGACACAACATCAATGGAAAGGTTGAGATACTACATGTTGACAGATCCACCTTCATGTGTTTTAAAGACATGTATGTATACGAATTTATCTACAAAAGGAGAGGAAAACTACCAATGGTGTATGATGATATATAGGTTTTATCCCCCAATACCATGGGGCCACCCCTGAAAATACCTAGAGTATTCTAAACACAGACAATGTTCTACCAAAAAACTTGGTTAGGGTAATATACCAAGCCCCAGAGGTCCAAGAACCAGCTCTCCCTAGTGAATGTGTAAAATTTTCATGCTCTGGAATCTATCTATAATAAATTTGGAATAAGGGTATGATAATGTCTCTTCTAATGGATTCCCTCAACATTACAATGCTAGTAATTTCCCAACATTTTCATCTCCCTATGAAAATGACTATAAAGAATCAGACATGGAAGAGGAAGAGGATGACCTCAGTAAGGTCCCTCTCACATTCCAGGAAGGTTTCTCCATCAGCATTGATGAACCTAGGAAGGTATATTGGGGAATACAATAGTACTAGTTGACTAAACATGTTTTTACCATCTTTCAACGCTATGTGAATGACATATATATTGAATTTCTAAAACAACAGTAATATGTGTTCACATTGAACTATATAGAAATGCTCGAACATAATCCAGATGTGGCTAAACAGTATATAAGCATAACTGATGACTATTTAGGCTACATATAGACATCCAGTTGGACGAACCCCTCTCATGATACCAATTTAGAGGTGGAAGATGATAAATTATTGAAATAGGACTTTGGCTGATGTGTGAAACTCTAAATATGGATCTCTTATATTATCCCCATTAAGAAAAATATGGGTATATTAGTGTAATAATCATTTTCATAGACTATAATCGAAATTTCCCAAAGTATGAATTACCATTTACAATCACTTATCTCATTATCATTGAATCATAATGATTCCAAGATCATTCTATTATTTATGGGTATTTCAGGTAGAACCAGATAAATATGACCCCTAACGATTAAGAAGCCATTGCCTTTAGATCACCCCATGAGTTATTTTTAAATTAGGTCATTGAATTTGTATTATGAAATGATAGTTCCACTTATCAACATGTCATTCATCATATCATTAAGCCATTATAGTGAAGGATTGATGAATTTTCTATTAATGACAAAAAGGTCTAATACCAATAGTGTTTTAATCACTTCAAGGATCTTCAAATAGTCTTCGACAAGCTACTTTAGCATTGTCTAAAGTTAAATCTGTAGAATATTTCATAAATGGTAATGTCAGGGATGTTCCTTGGATTTGTGGTATGTCAATGTGTTGTCGATTTCGACCTAGAGAATACCAATGCTATTTTAGTTGTGTGACCTCTAGAAATAAAAATGGATTGAGGGGACACCAAGGGTACCTCGCCTATATTTAGTTATTCAAAGACAACATGTCTATAAAATAAATCCCTTTAACTATGATAATGAATATGGTAATGACATACAAATAGGATGCGGACTTCCCTGATTCCATTAAATGTATCAAGCTATATCTAATGCACCCACTTGTACTGATTCCATTAGTAGGGGAAATCCAGACATCATATTTATAGACTCCTTGGAATAATCAAATAGAACCCTAATTAGGAAAACAAATGATGTTTGGAGTGGGAAAATCGCTATTACCTCAGCGGAATAATGATAGGTTTTACAACCCGACAGATGGATGTAATGAATAATGGCCTCACACACATCGTTGTAGTAAAAAATATATAGAATTACTTGAATCACCCTAATGTTAATATTGTCTATCATATTGATATTATCAAGTATAACCTTTTATGCCCCATGATAAATGGTTATCTGGAAAAAAGGGCGGCAATTCTTCAACAATTTGACATCTAGATTGTTCCACAAAAGGAGGGGAATGGGAAAGCCATGGAAGATTTCCTTTGGTACATCATTCCCCATAAAGTACACCATTCATCATAGAAAGTAACACCATTATTTTTATAAACCCTTTTCCAAAAAAATTAATTTTCATTTATATCAGTCATTTCATGAAACACCATGTTATTTTTTCACTATACACTACACAATGATAATCTTGTGGTACATGAAAGACCGACTTGCCTTGTGTTAAACATGACACTCAGTTTCTATAAAACAACACTTTGTTATTATAATTATTTAAATGAGATATTTAAAACATTTCCATTAAAAAGGGTAATTTTAATATTAATAAAAAAATTAAATAATTTTCAAAATGATATTTTGAAAATAAATCCTATTTATAATAAAACATATAATCTTTGGTGAAGCCATTATATGTTTGAAAAAATATATTTTCTCTCAAATGAAATGATTTTTAGGTACTTATATTAACAATAATAAAAATAATTTTATAAACCATTACAAATTTAATTTTTAAAAATAAAAATATTTTTTTATTTGATAATATCAAAATTATATTAGGGTGAATTTTTAGTGTTTTTTATGAAAACATTAATTATGGATTAATAGTGAAAATACCAAATTTATTTCAAATTTTAATTATTTTATTTTTTATTTTTTTTATTGTATTATATATTAATTTTTAATTAATTTATAAATAGATAAATTATACATAATTAAATCCAATTTGGTTCATTAGAACTAGTTATAAATTGAGTGTTTATATAAAAAACGTCCATTCTTTTGATCATTTTCACATTAAAAACTCTTTATCTCATCTCATATTTAGGATTAATAGTAAACTAATTACCTCCACTTCTGTGGTTAGACTATGAAAAAATGGATTCCATACTTAGAATCTGAATAATATATAATTTTTAATATTGTAAACATAGTTTTTGATAATAAAATATTAATGAATATAATTAAAAGTAATAAGTATGACTTCGTTAAAAAATATTACTTAGTAGTTAAAAATTAATTTACATGTCCAAATTAGCTATAGACATGTACAAAATCCATCGAATCGAAATATATTGACTATATACCTTATTGAATTGAATATTTAATATTATTGGAGAGGCATGATTTAAGAGAGTACTATCAATAGTGATTAACTTTTTATATTAACTAGAATGTTACTCCACACCCGCTATAATAAGGCACCCCACCTCATTTATTTACATCTATATAGCCATTTGGATCTAATAAAAACACCCAAATATCCATAAAACTTCTCTTCACTAATCATATATGCCTCACTAAGGGAAAAAAATAATCAAGGATTTTTTTTGATGGAAACCATAAATGGTTAGCCAATGAAGACTTAACATCCATCAACAAACTCTTTTGCTTTTATACATTATCAAACACCTAAACTTTATTATTAAATTATTTTATAATAAAAACATTATCCTAACATTAATTATATGTTATTATGTTATTTTTGATACATATACTCACACAAACATCCATCTATTTGGACACACAATCATCATTTTTGAGTGTGGAAGTCTTTCGTCCCACGAACCGATGTCCCTCATTCATCCATTTCCTCAATTCATGATTTGAATTAAGGATTAAAATTAAAATAATATATTTTATTTATGATTTATTAATGATTTATTTATTCTTTTTTAATTATTATAAAATACATACCTACCCATTTTCTACTTTGTGGAAATATGATACCTTCGTTTGTGGTCATGTGGACTACCGTCCCATCAATGTGATGTTATTCATTCACAAATTACACGGATGGTATCATATATGTTTTTGTAAAGTTATATGATATATATGACATAATAATATTAATTTAATGATATTATATACTTATATACATATATTATATTTACATTAATTCTTTATATACGATAATAAAGAAAACAATGTTTATGTGTACAAAAAACCTAAACTTTCCTAAAATAGTGTATTTAGTTATATATATATATATCTTATATATATTTTTATAAATAAATAAATATTTAATATAAATGATATTTATATATTTTTTTACATGCTGGATATCTTGAGAAAAATTATGAGACCAACAATATAACATTTTATAATTCATTTGAAAAACAAAGGAGTTATTACCAAAAACATAACTTTAACATGGAATTGATAATAAACGGGTAATAAAATAACATAAGTAAATAATATATTATATAATATAATTTAATATTGTTCACTATTAAATTTATAATCAACCTAAATTTATTATTCCACAGGTATGAATTAGTATGAAGATATTCAATACATAAGGTCAGGGAATTTCATCTCACATTCTTATATGTGTGAGATAAATGCCATATTTAACCAAAATTCATTTTATGATAAGTATATGTTGACCTAATACATTATATATCATTAATTAACAATATAAAATTGTTATATGAGTTAAAATTTATGATATTATTTCAAGGGTAACCTGATTCAAAATTTAACCAAGTAGTAGTGGGATTTATTGTCTAACTATTTTTTCTGCGAGACATATTCTTTATTCACTGTTAATTATGGTTTGTGGTGTATAAAAAACCTATAAATGTAATATAAACCATTATTTGTTAAATTTATGGATATTTAAATTAACATTATATTATATTTATCTCATGGGGTTTTATAGTTAAATTGATACCAAACTGTTAAGGATGTTTGGTCTTAATTTTCTTTTTTGAGACACATGTTTTGTTATGAACCAAAATTCTTTTACATGGTGTATATATAGAAATTTGATATTATATATCAGGAATGTATTTATTTTCATGTTATATTAATCTTCATTTGATGCTATTATTTCATTGGGATTCAGATTCAATGATACCAAAGAGGTAAGAGTTTATTGGTACAATTTGATCATTTCTCGAGATTATTTATGATTATGCTTCCATATATGATATATTATGATTAAAATCTTAATAATTCTCATAATTAGAATATAATATAGTTGTTATTTATATATTCAAGTACTTTCATTTTTTCCCAATATTTTTACACAAGATAACTATGAAATTGTTTTAATAAAATCTGAACTTATTTTTTTCATTTAGGTAGATATCTGCTCTATTCAAAAAACATTTTATAAAAAATTTAAATGAAATTTAGGATTATTTTAAAATAAAAAAATATTTAAAATATTTTCAAATATTTATTTGTATGTTTTCAAATACATTTTCATTGACAATATATTTGATATTTTTTATGTTTAAAAAAAAATCAAATAAAAAGTGTTATTTTCATCAATAAATGATTTTTGAAGATCATTAAAAATTATTTTCAATTAATGATTACATATATTGGTGTTAGTCCTACATTAATTTGGATATGATCCATAGGTTCCATTCATATTCATTATTTGAATGGTTTTTAATGCATTCTCTTTTATGGGTTAAATTCTTATGAAACATATTTATACATCATGGGTTATATTATTTTTAATAACACTTTTTTTAATATGTTATGATTTGATGAAATTATTATGAAAACTGTCATTTTTTTCATAGGTTGGTATATTATCATAGGTTTATGATACAAATTTAATTTCATGGGTTTGGATGTGATAATTATTATGAAAAAGTGTTGCACATATCAAGGAATTCATTATGAGATGGGAAGGACATATATATCCCTCCAATTAATTGAGTAATAGTTTATATCTCAATTGATAAAAATTGATAGAAACATTAGTGATTTTGGTTTAGTAATTTTATATATCTGTTATGTTGGTCTTGAGAGTGATCCATGACTATTGAAATGGTTCGGGGAGTGAGCCCTTTTTTCTAAGATTCCATTGTGAGTGATATGTTGACTACAATGTAAATAATTTTTTATTATTATATATCCACCAAAGATTAATGAATTATTCATATGTTATGAATTCATTTCATAATATTTTCATTTCCTTATTATTCATGTTTTATGAGCTACCAATAATTGTTTCATGATTCCAGTTTCTAATTATTATTATGTATGGTATCATCTTTTAATGTTATGCTCATGTTCTTATAACCTTAAATCATGATTATACATAATTGTCTCCTGATTTTACCCTTACTTATCATATGAGATCTCCCATTTTTTGTGATTCATTCCTCAGGTTATAATGATATTTATGTTGTATGATGTTTATAATTTGTTTTCTAGTCATGAAATAGCTAGTGGGATATAATATATCTCTTTTATATAAAAGATATAATATTTCCATGATTCTAAAGTCACTAAACTAATACGGTATTTGGGATTATATTTGTGTATTGTATTTATTATTCATTAAATATGATATAATGTTAATTTATGTTAAGCTATAATTAATAAATAATAACTAGAGTCAATTTTATTTTACTTTGGAAACTAGTATCATAAAAACATAGTGAGATCCCTATGTATATTTTTCTATGGATAGGGCTAAGGATTAATCATTGTATAGGAAAATGTCCATGAATTTTGGAAAAGGATAGAGTGAGTGGATTCCTAGAAATACATTCATTTCTATATATTGCAAGTGGATGTGGCTTTGTAATAGATGTATGTAATTGTAATAACCCCAAATACATTGTATTGAGCATGACATGATTGAGAACTGGTTCATGGAAATTGGCCTTACTGAACTTCTAGTCTGACACAACCAAGAGATATGCATTGGAAATTCACAAAATTTTAATGAAAAATCATTAATGAATTAAATAGAAGTTTTTAATCAATAACCCATGATAAACCTATGGTGTTAGAGATTAAACAGTCTTTCATAAATTAGACATCCTATATATAGTTTTCCAGGATTATGTAGTTCGCTTCTATGATTATTACTTTTACTATAAAATTTTTCATTTTAGTTAATTAATGGAACCTAAAGGAATCAAATTAATGATGACTGTGATGGTAAATGAAAGGATTTTTCACCATGGCTTCCAAATTCCATGGGAAATGGAATAAATCATATTTTCAATGTTCTCGCCAAACTTTATCATGCAATGAATCATGATATACATCAATATGATCAAAGGAGAAAAAAATATATTGAGTAATTCATGAAGTTACACCCACCATCATTCAGGGTGTCTTAGATTCACTGGTTCTTGAAAAATGGATTAGTACCACACAAAAAATATTATACTTTATCAAATGTTCAAAACATGGTAAAGTATATTTGGATGCTTATTAATTAGAGGGAATAGTGGACCAATGTTAAAATCTAATCAAGAATATGAGGATGAATTATAAAATTGAATACATGTTTTGGGAAGTGTTTATGAACATATTTTTCAATAATTACATTCCTCCCATTCTTTTTACAAATATAGAGAAATAGTTTCTTGAGGTTAAGAAAAGGGATTATAAATCCATTGGTACATATGATTCAAATTTCACAAGACATTTGAGGTACAATTATATTATTATCATCAAACCAAAAAGTAATTTTGATAGGTTCTTTAGAAGCATAATGCCATGTATCATAAAGGATTTGGCCAAAAGATCATTTTAGTCGCTACAAAGAGATAGTGCATATTGAAATTTTGGATGAAATATAAGTAGGAGTTACGTATAAATCTCTTGATTTTGATTTTAAAGGGAAGATTGCGTTGAAAGTAAAATCATAAACCCATGTAAAGATGAATATGTGATGCTTGTTAGGCTCTATTTTTGGGGAAAATCAAGGAGGAATATGTCTTATGTGTCTTAATTGATGTTTTAAGTTTATAAGGGAATGTCATCAGCATTTTATTGATAATATGATTGGCTGAAGTTTACTATCTAGGTTAATGAAGAGAATTCTAAAGACAATGAAACTTCTTATCTTTAGTTTTGAAAGTGTAAAGAGAACATTAATTATGGTAACTAGTTCCCAATCAAGAAGGATAATGATGATGATCGTCATCAGTAACCTATTACAATGATGGAAAAGGGGGGATCTCATGGAGTAACTATTTCTGATGAGGGTTGTGATAATTATGTGGTGAAATGAACCCTTACCATCCACTCTAGAACAACCAATGTTTCATTTTATTATGAATCTACCCACTATCCTAACTAAAGAATTTTATAACGGTATTATGATTCCCAAATAATGATTATATGTCAAATTATCAGTGAAAAACCTTAATTTAATGATAATTGCATCTCAATGATAAGATTACTCTCTAGTTGTTATTTGTGGGAATGTGTTTCAGGAAAATATTTTCCTTCGTCCTCAGGTTTAATTTTATTTCATCATAAGTATGGATTCTAATAATATACAAAAATCCCTAATCAATTCTTATATAAGGGTTGTTGCATTTATTATTTCAAACCAACCTTTATCAAAAATAATTATGATAGTATGTATGACGTTTCTATGGAGATTACATCAACTGTGTGGGTCTTAATACCAATTCAGAATCTGTGTTTTTTTCTACTTGTTTGGGAGAAACATGTCATTTATGAAATGACAATTGTTTGTGATTTTTTTAATGTATTTCTTGAAAATAATCCTAGAATACCACCAAAATTTGATGTTTAGTTATCAATAGAATTCATACCCAGATCCAACCCAATTTCAACGACTCTATATATAATGTCCCAAATTGAGTTATAGGAATTAGAGAAGAAACTCCAAGAAAAACTTGATAATGTATCCGATCAGCCAAGTGTGTCACCTTGGATTGCACATCTTCTTTTCATAAAAAATAAAGATGAATAAATGTGACTCTAAATTGATTATAAATAGTTAAACAAGACCATTATCATGAAAAATTATCATCTTCAATTTAATGATTTCTTGATTGATCAAATACACAGAGCTCAATACATCACCATTATTGACCATTGTTTTGGATATCTTTATGGAGGATATTCCTAATATGTAATTATGTACATGGTATAGAAACTATAAAAATATAGTGATACCTTATGATATTATAATTCCCCTACTATATTTTATATATTTTATTAATATATTATTTTAATATTACATTGATTAGTTTATGTTATTATGATTATATTATATTCTTATCTATCTATATAGAAAGGAAGAATATGAAGGACACTTGGAAGTTGTTATAAATATCCAGAGGAAGGCGATTGTGCATTAAAAATTAACAATTTGATAATTTTTTCATCAAAATGATTCATTTTAAGGGTCATATAATCTCAAGAGTGGGTATAATATCAGATCCGTCAAAGACAAAAGCTGTTGACTATTCTCCCAAACCATCTATGGTGTCTAAGATAAGAACTTTTATTCGAATATAAGAATATTATTGAGTATTTATGTGTAAATTGTCATGTCTATAAATTAGTTTAACCATGTTAAATTGGAAGGGAGAAAATTTATTATTGTTAAATGAAAGTGTAGAAATTTTCAAGGAACTAAATAGAAGGATTTTCAGAGAACCTAGGATTACATTTTACTAAACTAGATTAGGTTTTGTAATCTATATAGTCAAATACATGAATTGATTGGATGTGTTCTTAATATGAAAAACTTGGATATAGATTATTCCTCATCAATTTTTATGATTCATAAGAAAAATAACCCAACTGATGATTTTAAGTTAGTTGTGATAAATTTTTTATTAAATATATGGAGGTGTTATCTTTACAGAGAAAAGGGTGATTTATATACTGATCATAAATGATTGAAATATATAGTCCTAAAGAAGGATTTAAACAAGAACAAGATTATAAGGACTCAACCTTAGACATTAAATTATCTTTAATTATGTCAAGAATTCATAGTGAGGATCTATTCATGTTTAGAGTTTTAGAGAATTAGGGTATAACTATTACATAACAACCTGAATATTACATCTAGACACTACCATCATTTTCCATTTTTTAATAAAATAAAAAGTCTTATAAAGAAACATGTATATTTCTATTTTTAGATAGCATGACTTTTCCTTGATCTCGTTCATGACACAATTCATCTTTAAGACTTGTAGATAAAATTTCAAAAACATGGGATGAGCATAAATACATCATTAAGGGTTATAAAATAAGGAAGGAAAACAGTATCCCATCATTAAATACAAATCAATGAAACCATACTTTTCAATCATAACATACCTTAAGAAATCATATTGTTTAGGAATAACACCCCCAATATAATAAATCATAAAGGTAAATTATGGAATTAATAACATTCATGAATTGTAGCTATCATATCTACACAGGAGAGTCACATTTGTAATACCCATCATAGTAGACTTCATATATCTCTTTGTAGGAACGTTAAATTTTACCTTCGTCACGTTACATAATGCATTGGAGAGCTATTTCAGGCTCTCCTTCCATAGGTTTATCATTGAAGCATCTGTATACGTAAACAATGACCAATAACCATAAAATATTCATAACACATAACAAAAGTTGAAATAAAGATAAAATTTCCACATTCCAATCACTATATATCAAATCAAGATATTGAAATAAATAATGATTTATCAAATAATTTTCAAAACCATTTAAAACATTTAATAATGAGATCTTTGAATCAAAGTGTTCCATTCCACTTTGAAACATTTAAATAAATTATCATTTTAAAACATTAATGACCATATAAATATATATTTAAAACCATTTTTAATACATGGAAATTATTGATAACTATTTAGAAGAATAAATCTTTAAATATTAAATATAATATTTTAGTTAAAGAGTTTTTAACAAAATGATAGACTTTAGAATTAAAATAATTGAGGAATAACATTGAATCAAATCATTATAATATCATGAGAATAAAGGGATTCATGATATAATATGCCAATGTACAGTATATAAACCATATATGAGTGAATTGGTGCATAACAACAATTAAGTCTCAATGGAAAGTAAATTGAGATGAAATCCCTTATAAAAACTATATACAATGATTAAGGATAAATCAATTACATAATAATGTTTGAGAAATATAAATACACTCAATATGATATGGATATTCAGTGTAAATTAATCATATAATACTCGCACATATTCATTTTAAGACAAAACCAATGACTTGAATGTTTTACTCAAAGAGTGGAAATTGAGATAAAATTACTCTTATCAAGTCCATATCGATGACATGAGAATTTATCAATGGATTGATTATATGTAACAAAAGTATATCCACACAATTGGTAGTGTAAATTCAAAACATAAATAAATAAATAGTGATTCCACAAATAATAATAGCATGACATAATTAAGAATTAAAAGATTATGCCAAGGAATAAAAATTGGCTTAAAAGGTTCCCTTACCGATTTGGTAACATACGAAACATACAACACATGAAATAAGTATCATAAAATGAATATTTAATTACCAATAAATGATTTATATTATAAAATGAATTCAATCTTGGTCAGTGCATACACCGCAATGAAATAGGGGAAAATATAGCAGGAATCTCATTGGAATAAAAAGTGAGATGAAAATCCCTTTCCACGTTGTAAGAAATCGAGTCGTATAACCATAATTTAATGACCACAAAATGAATCAAAATACACCATGAATATAAATATAATTGTGATACTATATATCAAATGTAATTATAAAATACACTATATTCAATAAATAAGTGTCCAATAGTGGAAATCTCACAAAATTGAAAGTGAGATATGAAACCCCTTAACTCATGTCCGACATGACTTGTTTGTTTCTTGTTCATCCGGAATAATAAACATAAGTTATTTTATAATTAATTAAGAACCATTTTTAAAGTTTATTACTCCTTTTATATCAAGTATTATCATTTTATAAACAATATTTAATAATTTATGTTAATAATGGTCATTTTGTTGATATATGGTACTTTAGTCAAAAATGGACTTCTTATAATTACAAGTCGTTCACATGATCAAAATTTCATTAAATCCAGAATTATATTCATTATTTAGATATCATATATATTATATATTTCTAGTATATACATGTCTTTATAATTGTACATAACATTTGGAGGTATGAAATGAAATGCATTGTTCATGGAGATGGTAAGTCGTACGATCACTTGAACGATACTTTCATTTCTATTTCTTATTTTAATTTAATTAAAACATAATTATACATAGTTATATAATAATTATAGTGTATATAATATATAATATCATTAACTCCATCCTTTATACATCCCACATATTGAATTAACTAGCCATATCACTTTGAGGGGGCGGTAGTCTACACTTCCTCAAATGACATTTTCGCTTTTACCCATAATGAAAACCATAATGGTATACTATAAAATAAAAATACAAAAGAATAAGAAAACATAAAAATAATATATTTATCATAATTTAATTAGTTTCATCTTAATAGCTACCATGAGAGGTGGTTGGAGATAATCGAACAATCATGGTTTCGTGATGCGTTAGTTTTCCATTCACAGAATCAGTATGTTCTTCACCCATTAAACGGAGGAGTGTGTAAGTGTACATAGAATACATCACAAAAAAACATCCTAGTATACTGAGGATACTGGTGTTGTAATAAATGAAAGTATAAAAAGATTTTAGGGGATTTAGAATTAAAATAAAAAAATAAGTTATGAGAAACTATTACCTAAAATTTAGGGAACTACCTTTGGTTTGAACCGAAAAGACTTCTTGAAAAGACTTATTCCTATGGTAAGACTTATAAGAGGAGGATTTGTATATTTAGATCTTATTAAGGCAGCATGTGGAGGAGGCAAGGGGCTTTATAGGTATGAGTAATGGGTTATAGGTGAAGGATTTTTATAAGGGGGAGGGGTTCTTTAAGAAAGTGTGAAAATATTACTTTATTATATAATTATTTTCAGATTCTAGATGTCCAGAATTCATTATGGACTATGATAAGATGAGTCATGGTAGAAATAAATTCTTCCATTAATAATTGGATAGGTTTTGGATAATTTTTTAATATTTATAATATTATTTATTTTAATGAGTTATTAATGAGGTAAACATTGCATTGTTTTTCTGTCATAAATAATTTTATATAATTGATGTCTATAAATTATATAAAAATTAAAAAAATGTATGAAATATTATATTCATATCAATGAATATTTATAGTCAAAAATATAACTTACATAACCCTATGTAAAAATTAATTTACAAAACAATATTAGTTTATGTCATTTTTGCCTTTACATTATGATAATTAAAATAAAGTGTCATTATCACTCCCATTTGGCTACATGGGGTCCCAAAATCTACCCAAAGATTCCCATGGTCGAAAATGAGTCAACCAAAAAAGGTTAGTTAAAGTGTTAATTTAAGTTTTTATTACTATAATATTATTTTTTCCTTGATGTGCTATATTTACCTTTATCCGCGGTAAATATATGTCAAAAGTTACTACTCATTAAAACAAATTTCATCTTATTTAACCACATATTACATTATAATAACAACCATGTATGTTTTATTTTCTAAATTCCATTCACTTATATAGTAAAACTTCATTTAAATTTAAAATTAAGTTTTTTAACTACTAGTTGGTGGTTTCACTATTTTTCAAAAATTGTTGTTTTTCAGAAAAAATACCAAAAATTCAAACAAAGCTATATTTGATTTTCTGAATTAAAAAATGATCTCTATTTTACAAAAATATAAACATCAAGGTTCCATTAATTAATTTAAAATTAATTCCCATTGTCAAAACAAATAGAGTGTGTATAAGAAACAATATCTATCAAAAGATTGACACTTGTTGATGTCCAATTTCAAAGTGAAATTAATTACAATGACGCCCATTAGATTAACAGAGTAAAAATTTAATATAATTAAACTATAATAAAATTAAAATTATTATCTAACCATATAAATAAATTATATTGAAAACTGAAATTTGAATAAAAATACAGTATTTTTTACAATTCATTCACGGACAGTTTTCCATCCAAAGGCTGTAAATCGACCTTTTAGTGAATATTAGTGTATTTATGATTAAAATCAAATTCTTTTCTTATTTTAATCCTCTAACATTTATGGGATAAATGTAAAAATATTTAACAAACATGTATAATCATATTATATTTAGTTATACTCATTATTCCCAATAAAATGGCTAGGCGTTAACTACCATGTGAAATAATAATATTATATTATTAGTGTGCAATGTATGATTTAAAAGAAACTCATTGTTGCATATCGGGTAAGCCATTGAACATATCATCCCCATTAAAATAAAATTAATAATTAATTTACATATATTAATTAATATGGAAATGTAATATTCTTTATTTACCTAGGATGTTACATCCTTCCACCATTTTGTAAATTGCGTCCGTGCAATTTTAAAATTTGGCTCGGAAACATCATTGAAAGTCCCATATCAGAAAAAGAGTCAATATAAATATCACATTAAAATAATGTAAAATATATACAAAGGTCACCCGAGATAATAGATACTAGGATTCCATGAAAAATTGAATATGGAAGATAAACATACTCTCATAGATTAATAGAGAGAGATAGAGAACTTGATCACGGAAATATAACCACCACATTACCATAAATTTGTTGTTGGGTAAAAGTCTGATGATAAAACAGAGCTGCTAAATTTCATACTTCCATATCCTTTTCAATGAGTTATGTAATTTTATTAATAACTAGACTAATATCATAAGGAAATATACTTTCTTTTCATGTAGAGTGTCATCCTTTAATAAAAATCTTCCACAAACTCATGTTTTCTCAAATAGATAATTATTCAAGATGACTTTTTCACACCTGAAGTGAATGAATCAACTTCTAGAGTATCACATAATCTACAAAAGAAGGGCTATATATTTCCACTATATTTAGACATCTACCAAAACCAAAATTGGTTAGTAGAAGATCAGATAATCCTAAAAATGATAATCTTATACCAAAATAAAAACTACTCTTGATATCTAAAATATGTCAAACAATACACAATGTTCAACCGAGACTATTCAATAAATAATTTTCCATAAAATTATTCAATGTAATTCGAACCAATATTGTATCCTAAATCTCTTAAGGATATAATCACATAGTCTTCATAGATAAATCATAAAATTTGTCTCCAGATAACATCTGTCACTCTTAAAGTCTCATATTGAAAAGTAATTAACCCTAATCACATATTCTCTTTGATAGGATGATCATTTTAATAAAAATCCCAAAATCAACTTATTATCGATTCAATAAATCATATAACAAAAAAAACATAGTCATACTAACTAGGGACTTCATGTAGTCCAATGGTAGGTGATAAATCCCAATCGCACTTTTGTTGTGGGTTCGATTCCCACAACTTTGTCTAACATGATGGGTTGTCATGCGGTCTACCTGTTTTCCTTTTTCAAAAACTATATAATTTTATAACATTCCCAAAAAAGGATAAATTGATCAAAAAATAACCATAACATATTTTACCCCCAATGTTTATCTAATAACTTTTATTTGCCATCCCAAAATGTATTAACCTATAATTGCCTCAAATTCAAGGACAATATATACCCAAATGGTTATTCATAACTATATCCATAAAAGAAAATATATATATTCCTTGAATAAAATTTTCATATCTCAAACATCAGGGTTACACATACTATAAAAAGTCTTCTAATGTAATTCCACCATCAAAATAGTTGTACTACTTTTTAGTATTCGGCCATCCTAAAATCTAACATAACTCTTGAATCCCTTATATGTTTACTTCATACTCATTCAATGTTCTTCATGTTCCATTAACCATTAATTTTCATATTATTCCTAAAAACTTATTTCATACAAACAAAATAATGAATCATATCATAAGATTCAATAATATCAAAACATATGTTATAAAATAATCAATATATTTTATTGGTCATTCTCAGTTTCTTAATCCTTAATCGGAATGGATTTAGGTGTTGATAAACAAAAATTTGTAGGATCCTACTGATCCCATTCCCAAATCATCTATGTAAGAAAATTTTTTGTATAATGAAAATTCACACCACATTAATAACATTCAATTAATCTCTCATAAATAACTTCTTTCTCTTTACTAGATTCAACTGGATGGTTCATTTTTCCATGGAAGGTTCATAATTTATATCCATTATTCCCACATCTATAGCATCATCCTGTCCCTCTGAAGCTTTTTCCTAGGTGCTTCTTTACACATCCTTGACACATATATTCTTGAACATACATACCTCTATAATTATTACATGAATTTATAAAGGGACTTGTTGCTCGCATATATTATTCCTCATAAAAATCACTATAGTTGAGGTTGTCAGTCATTGCTCTAGATAGTTGGCTGAGAATAACCACATAAGATCTCGTTGCAGCTCCCATTTCATTCAGTTGCTCATTCAGAAATCTATCATAGTGTTGAATCGAATATGTAAAAATGAGATGCTCAAATACAAGAGGGATGAATTGTATACTTTTAAAATCCCTAAGTACATTTTTTCATAACCAAAATTCACAACACCTCTAATCTCTAATAACTTGCCTGATTCCAGGAAAGTGATTCTGGAAATGAAACTTAACAAATGCTTACAACAACTATGTTTCTACCATAAAGCATATAGAATCCTATATAATCAGAGTACAATTATAAGTAATTATAAGAATATTATACATTCCACATCAACTAAAAGTACAACGGAAAACAAAATAGAAATAATACTAGTAACAAGTATTAACTCTTTTATCCCAAAGAGAAGGGTATCCAGCCACCCTGGATAAAAGTTCCCTTGATTTATACTTTCAAGAAAGAATATTTTTTCCAAACCTAGGTAAGCCCTCAATTTGTCTTTCTATCCTTTAAATACCTCGATTTGTAAGTTAAAAAACAACTCTGACTTCATAACCTGAATTCTCTGATTTCAATGATATCACACCTATGCAATAAGAAAATCTCCACAAAGAAAAGTTTGAACAAGTCGTTCAAACTTTCTGCATGAAACCTGAGTGTTTATAAGTACCTCTCTCTCTAGAAATCACTTCAACAGCATGTATGCACAGTTTTAAATGTTTATTCTTGATCTCTTTCAAATGAGATCATATTTATAGGCAAGACTTCAACGATCGTCTCCCTCCTCCAATGATCTTATTTTTACTTGAATATTAGAGGGACCTATACATATATTACTCAAATAACAATTATTGAGTAACTGAAACCAAGAAATCATTTTATAACTTAACAAGTGTATGAAAAACTAAAATCTGATATTCAGAATGTAAGCAAATTAAAGTTACGAGTCTAACCAAAATTTAATTTGGAGTCTATAATACAAAGATAATCAGATTCTGTTTTCTAGGAATTCAGAACCAGAACTCTATTGGATTCCAGAGTCTGATTTTCAAGGTAATTTGGAATCTGGATTAACAAGAATTATGAATAAGAGCATACAAAGTTTGGAGTCAGAGTTCATGAGAATTTGGAGTCAAAACTCATATGAGTTCGTAACCAGAATTTATAATCCGAATTCGGAGTCAGAACTCAGAAGAGTTCATAACCAGAATTATGAGAATTCAGATTCTAAAATAGAATTCTTCATATCTAGTTATTTATAGGATTTTGAGGTTTTGGATTCAAAATGAATTATGATATGAACAATGAAAACATGTTAAGGATTTAATTCCTTAGGGATGGAAATTTTTCCTTATAGATGTAAAACATAGGGTAAAAATAAATTTTCCTTCAGATAAGGTCTTTGTGATTTTCAAAACCATAAGGAATTGTAAATTCATAAGGAAACCTTATTAGCATTAAAATCTCCCCAGAGTATGATGGAATGGAAAAGTCATAAAGAAGACTTTATTGACTCAAGAATCTCCCCCTTTTTGGAAAGCACAAACCTCCTTACGAAAAATAATATTAGGAATTAGAAAAAAAATTTCTAGACATTGAAAATAAAACTTATCTCCCTTTATATGTGAACAATGGTGAATATGACTAACTACACCTTAAGCATTGGAACTCTAAGGATAGTATTCTATATTTTGGGAATGAGAATTTTCATTATCTAGAGTATGGAAATCATTGTAATTGAAAACTACCCCTTCGATAAACTCGTCCTAACTTAGGGATATTTCTTCTTTTACATAGAATTATTTTTTCTTCTCCCCCATTGTGATTTTCAAAAATAGTTTGAGGGAATAGAAAAAATTATGGTACTTGAAATGTTAGTACAAGCATCCAAACAAAATCGAGCAACCACAATTTCATTATCATTGGATGAATTTGTATAAGGAAAAAACGAATACAACAATATATCAGATTTGGATATATTTTGCTTCTTTTTTATTTGGGTATTAGCCTTTTCATGATGGTTTTCAGCTTCTTTAGATCTTTGTGATCCTCCACTGCTTGCTTCTCTAAGGAATTGATCCTGTCATCTGGATCCTTCAGAGACTCTGCCTAAGCCTTCGGCAAGTCATCTTTCTACACAAGCTTTTCTTGAATCTCGATCCGGATAACCCATTCTATTTTCCAACATTGGACAATATAACTGAACTTCCTATT
This sequence comes from Viscum album, assembly GCA_963277665.1. Lineage (NCBI taxonomy): Eukaryota > Viridiplantae > Streptophyta > Magnoliopsida > Santalales > Viscaceae > Viscum > Viscum album. The sequence continues at coordinate 860,298,615 of OY728133.1, read as the reverse complement.
CAGATATTTGATAAACTGAATCTGGGTATTATGGTAAATATTTATCTTTTCCTCAAAGCTATTTGTTAGATCCTTGATTTTTCTATATTGAGTATCAAAAGATTCCTTAACATCATCTTAAAAGTCATCATGTTCTCTCAGGTCATCGTGTATAATATTTGACTTTCTTACCATTTTGTTAAATGATTTTATGTGGGATTCATAGTTGATAAGGAAATTTTTGTGTTTTTACTCAATCTTTTTGCACATATCCATCACCAGGGATATAGAGTCTGATTTCTGATTCATTCTATGCTGGAGAATCTGGCATCAGGAGTCAATTGATGGAATGATCGGAATGGTGTCCACTAGATTCTTCAGAGATTTAATGACAAAATCATGTCATAGAGCTAATGACTCTGAGTTTGACACTCTCATTGGTTGTGGTTCTTCCTCAAGCTCGACAAGATTCCTCTTAGAAGATCCACCAACTTGTTTCTTCATTAAAGGATTTTTGGTTTGTGTGTCCATGACCACTTGTTAGCCTTTTCCATTTTTCAGACTATCTTCTTCATATAGAGACTCATGCTCACTTTCAGATAACTAAACAATCTTATCTTCATCAATTTTTTCATTCTTAGCTCCTTCCTCAATATCCTCAAAGTGAATGAAGTTATGATTATAACTCTCTTTCTTAGATAATTTTTTCACTTCCTCTTCAGCCTTCTCATCAACTCCAGGGGTAGCATGTTTCGAAGATCCGGCTTGAGAAGTATGTATTTAAAAATTTTCTAAAGCATATTCCTTGTCATGATAATCTTTATATTGCTTAATTAGATCATCTGTGTGAATACTACTTTCTTCATTTTCCTGCACTTCTTCCAAGTCTTATATCTGTTCAGAAACCTTCTCATGATCTTTTTCTGGAGTCCTAAACTTTTTCCCCGGTGTCTCAGGTAATGGTTCAACTGCGGATAATTTAAATACCATAATGTTCTCATATGCTACTTCAGTAGCCTTAAAAATAGATTGCACAATCTCTACCTCTGACATCTTCTTCTTATGATTCTTCACATTGGCTTTCTTTTCAATCTATTCACCAACTTTCTCTTTTAATGCTTGGGAATTTACAGGGTGTAGGACAAACTCTGGTTCCCCTTCTTTCTGTTTCTTCTTATCCTCCCTCTATTTAGAAAAAACTTCATTTGGATATGCTTTCTGCTTATTGGGATTTGGAGTTACGGTTTGAGATTTCATAGCATTAGGGGTTCCACCTTCAGCTTCCACTTCCCTGAATTTTATTTTTATTCTAGATTTCGTAGACGGTTCAGCCTCTTCATCATTTTTTGGAACGTCTTCTGCCTCTTCCACTAGAAGATCATAAAACTCTATTGAATCTTTATAAAAGACACAATTCATTCATTTCAATGTGTCATCGCTTACTAATATCACTTTTCAATTCCTCAGCATGGAACTGCAAGGAATCTCGAATGATTCAAGACAACGAAATATCAACTTGGAGATTTGTGCAAGATACATAATTATCTGTGCTCTCAGATTCCCATTCTTGATATTCTCTATCATAATGAGAATATGCTTTATTAGATTGATCTTTCTTAGATTTACCAAAAAGTATAAGATATACATATCACTTTTCTTAAGAGTGTCCATGTCACCCTTTCTCAGTATGATTAAATCCATAATGCATAACTCTAGGATCTGATTGTTGGTAGACAAGTGAGAATATTTTTTGGTCTTGACATCTGTAATTCCAAGAAATTTCTTAGTCTTCACTTTTACAAACCTTCATTGATGATCAGCCAGCTTGTGGGAAAAATCATTCTGCATCTCCTTCATAGGATAACCCTACCAAGATAACATCCTTGCTGTAAAAAAGTGCATATGTTTTTTTTCAAAGCTTTTGAAGGATAATTTTTCTCTGCATCTTACATGAACAAAATGATAACTCTTACAGCTCAATGAGGGGATCCAGATACACAATATCTTGATCCCTTAGCTTCATAATGGATACACTATCCCATCCATTAATCTTGATATTCTTGGAGATAATAGAGTCATATTTTTTTAAGAAGTTCGGATATACCATCCTCTCCCTGTATATCTACCACACCGCAATCGGTATGATAGTAGACATCTCTTGAGAAGGAAATTCACCATACATCCAGAATTGAGCACTTTTGAAAAGTTCGGAATGGGATTTTGTAGAGGGTAATAACTTCGACACACAAAGGATTGAGAACCGATGTCGGACAACCATCGGGGGTCCACTTTTATAGTTTTTGAAGAGACATTTAATCTTCCCATATCAATCCAATGGCTGAGAATTCTTCTGATCTGATATGGTGGTTGAAATGATAGCCATGTGGAAAATTTTGTAGGATCCGATCATCAGATGTTTTTAAAGGAAAAGATTCATATTTAAGGAAATTAGAATCTGAAAAATGTAAAACTAAAAATAAAATACCGGAAAGGAAATAATGACTACGAAAACTTAAGATATATTACCATTGAGATTATCAGGAAGATTATTAAAAATAGGTAATATTCTTCTTGATGAAATATAGATGACGGAAAAAAATAAAACTCGATTGCATAAATGTTCATAATGAAAATTTGATGTATGAAAAATTCCATTATGAAAATTTCAAGAACAAAAATTTCTATTACCAAAATCTCAAATACGAGAATTTTCATTATGAAAATTTGAAAAAACATTATTTCAAAATAATTGAAAAACATCATTGAAACAAACGTGACAAAATTCATTATGAAAAACATGAAAAACTACATTACAAAAAATATAAAAAATACTTCATTATGAAAAATATGAAAAAAACTCATTATGAAAAATATGAAAAATGCATATGAACAAATGTTCCCCCCTATGAAAAAGAGTATATTAATGTAAAGAGATTAGTTCAACAGGAAGTTATTAAGCAGGATTACCTTCCGTTAATCATTCCTAACTTCTTTATAATGTATTCAAATCTATCAGAGGGTAAATATTTTGTTAAAATATCAGCAAGTTGTTCTTGAATTACGATAAATTGAAGAATGATATCTCCTTTTTCTGTGTTATACCTCTAAAAGTGATGCCTAATTTCTATGTTCTTTAAACGAGAGTGATGTGCATGGTTTTTACTAATGGAAATAGCACATGTATTATCACATAAAATTTTTGTTTTGGTAAAACTCACACCATAGTCTGTGAGTGTATGTTGCATCCACAACACCTGATCACAACAACATCCAGTTGCTACATATTCAGCTTCAGCAGTGGAATGTGCTAATGAGTGTTTCTTCTTGTATGACCAAGAAACTAATGAATATCCTACAAAATTACAAGTTCCTGATGTACTCTTTATATCTATTCGATATCCACCAAAGTCCGTATTCGAAAAACGTTTTAGAATAATATCATTTCTAGAAGTATATAAGATTCCTAAGTCCATGGTTCCCTTTAACTATCGAAAAATTCATTTCACTGCATATAAATGTGATTCTTTGGGATTGGATAGATATCTTGTACATAATCTTACTGAAAACATTAAGTCTGGAATACTTGCTGTTAAGTAAAATAAACTTCCTATCATACCTCTAAAAGTTGATTGATCTACTAGTTTCCCATATTCAACAAGATCAACTGTGTTTGAGGTACCATTGGGAGTACTTATACCTTTAGTTTTTTCATATCTATACATTGTAAGAAGATAATTAATATAATTTTGTTGGGATATACAGATTCTTTATTGTTTTTGAGAAATTTGAAAATAATGGAAAAATATTAACTCACCCATCATACTCATTTCATACTCATATTTCATTAGATCCACAACGGAAACAGTTAAAGATTGCTGAGATGAACCAAATATAATGTCATCAACATAAATTTGACCAGTCAAAACATTTTTCTTATCGTTCATTATAAACTGGGTTGGATCTGCATTTCCCTTAACAAAGTTATTTTGAAGAAAAAATCTTGTAGGTCTATCACTCAAAGCCCTAGGGGCTTGTTTAAGGCTATACAAAGCTTTAGTAAGTCTAAAAAAATATCAGGATGTTTCGTATATTAAAAACTGTGAGGTTGTTCCACAAAAACATCCTCTTGATCATAACCATTAAGGAAAGTACATCTCACATCCATTTGAAAAAGTTTGGAATTGATGAATGTTTCGATGGAAAGTAAAATACGAATAGATTCAAGTCTAGCTACTGGAGCATAGGTTTCTTCATATTCTATTCCTTCTTGTTGACTATAGCCTTTAGCAACTAATCAATATTTATTTCATAAAATGATTCCATTTTAATCACACTTATTTATGAAGACCCATTTTACTGTAATAATATAATTTTCCTTAGGTCTTTCAACCATGTTTCATACATTATTCATTTTGAATTTATTTAGATCATATTGCATAGCTATAACCCAATAATTATCACCTCAAGCATCATCAATGATTTTTGGTTCTAAAAGGGAAAGGAATGCTACATGTCCATATTCATTTCTTAACGATATTCTAGTCCTTACAGGCTGATTTACATCACCAATGCTTCTCGCACTGGGATGAATCTTTAGAAGCAACTAATTTGGGTTTTCTAAAACCTGTTCAATCACATAGGGTAGAAAATCATATGGGGTAAATGTTTCAGAAGTATCTTCATGGAAATTTTCCTTATCAATAGGATCATATAACACAAGTTGATAATAAGTTATTAAAAACACATCTGAATATGTAGGCTGGGGTTGATTACAAACAAAATGATCAGTTTCATCAAATTTAACATGTACTGTCTCTTCAATAGTGCATGTGTTTTTATTGAAAACTCATTATGCCTTAGAAGTTGTGGAGTAGACTCAGAAAATTCCTTCATCATATTTTGGGGTGAATTTATGTATATTATCATTATTATTCATAATGAATACCATGAAACCAAAAACCTTCAGGTAGGAAAGTCCAGGTTTTCTACAATTCCAATTCTCAAAAGGAGTTTTATTATGAAAAGGTCTAATCAAAACTCGATTTATATTATAACAATAAGTACTTACAACTTCATCCCAAAAATGTTTGGATACAGAATATTCACTCAACATGGTTCTTGTTATCTCTTGAAATATTCTATTTCTTCATTCAACAACACCATTCTGTTGAGGTGTTCTGGGTGCTGGGAAGTTATGATTAATGCCTTTTCTACTACAAAAAGTTCCAAAATCATAATTTTGAAATTTCCATCCATGAACACTATGAATAGTTTTCGATTGACGGATTTTCACATTTTTAACTAGGGATCTAAAACTTTTGATATATGATAAGCCTTTAGACTTCTTTTCTGGACAATATACTCATGTAAATCTAGTGTAGTCATCAACTAGAAAAAAATATATAGTGCTCGCCTCCAATGCTTCCAGTTTGTGTTGGACCAAAAAGATCCATATACACTAGTTGTAATTCATCCATAGTTGAGACTTCACCGACTGATATAAAACTTCATTTATGTTTCTTTGTATAATGATAAGGGTCGCGGTCTTTTGAGGAATCAAATCTACACTTGGGTAGATCCCTAATTATCCTTTTCATAGAGAGTTTTCATAAGTTCCTAAGGATACAGTGACCTAACCTTCTATGCCATAACCATGAATGATCCTTCATTGCACTAAGGCAAGGTAGATCTTCTCTCCTAAGGTATTCTATGTTTAGTGTGTAAATATTCTCTTGCATATGGATAGAAAGAATGAACTCTTCCTTGGAATTGTGTACTAGACACTTTTCATTCCAAAAATTCACAATGTTACCTTCATCAGAAAATTAGATTATGCTAATTAGGATTTGATTAAGACTATTAACAAATAATACATTTGAAATAAATTTTTTTTCCAAGAATAACGATGTTACCTATATAATAATTTCTCCTTGATCTCTATCTCTGAATGTTATTTTTCCTCCTTTTGTCTTGATAATATTTTCAAAGTAGATTTTGTTACTAGTCATATGTCGGGAACATCCACTATCCATGTACCAAGTATTACTGTTGGTACTCTCTCTATTTTCCTAAAAATTAAAGAGTTAGGTTTTTAGAATCCAATATTTCATGGATCTGGAAATCTCAGAAAGAAAAATTTTAGGCACCCACATTTTTTTAGAAAAATAGGATTTATGAAATCCTAAAGAATGAGTTTTTTTAAAGAACAATTTTTTTCCTAGTTTCCACCACACGGCCAATTTGTGAAGAAAGGTTCACTTTTTGGATCCAAATAATTGTTATTAAAAATAGGTTTAGAACTAGTATAACCAAAACTAGAATTTGTCCATAGAGTTCAGATTTGAAAATAAATATTATCAAAATTTTTTTTCCTAAGGTAATGTTTGATAAAAGAAATTTCAAGGAAAATATTTTGGATTTTATTTTGATAACCAAGTTCATTTATTTAAAACATTTTATTATGAACTCGAGCTAGGCTTTAAAACATTTTTCTTATAAATTATGCTTTCTAGATCATTAGAATTTTTATTATTATTAGAACATAATTTCTCAATATTTTATGAAATACATTCAAAATATACATTTTACTTATCATGATATTTAGAATGATCTTATATTTCCTTAGTAAGTAAGGTATTACTAGAATTTTCCTTATTCTGTTTTTTCATTAGTTTTGAATTCTCAATCTGAAAAAGTTTGCAAAACATAGAAACTTCATCATAGGACGGTAAAGTATTATCTTCATCAGAAAAATTTTCTTCATTTGAAGAGTTATAATATTTATCATTAATATAATTTTCATTTAATGAAACATTGGTCTGTGATTCAACATTGTGTACCTTATCTAATAAACAATGATTGTTAAAAGGTAGTCTGGATATTATACCAAGATTCTTCTATCCAGAAGATTCATAATCTAAAGATGCATCTAAAGAGTCTCCACCATTGGCACTCTAGGTGTCATTATCTTTCAAGAATTTCTTAGCATTAGCATTGTCATAATTTTTTCAATTTCTCTCTGAATTCTATTCTTTTCTCTTAAGAATATGACAATCAGGTCTTATGTGTCTAGCTCTCTTGCATTCATAACATGTGAATTCTGAATCATTCTTATATTTCCATTATTTTTTCTTATATAGGAATTGAATGTTCTTCTAACTAGCTGTCTTATTCATCATTTGAGCAAGATTTTCTAAATCATTCTCTTAGGATTCAATTCCATTGTATTCAAAATAGATATCAACATTCTAGGATTTGGATGTGATAATTCTCTCAGGAGTCTTAGCTTTCATATGATTATAAGCTTTAGTAAAAGAAAAACATCCATTTACATTCTTCTTATTTACATTATCAGCATCTCTCTTCATTCTAGTCTCATGCTAAAGAAAAATTCCAAACCGTTCGTCTAAGGATAACTGAGTAACCTTTTTGTTGTCATCAATAGCAGTCCCCTTGGATTCCCATTCATTCGGCATGATTCCAATGATCTTATCCAAAAGATCTTCATCATCTAATCCTTTCTCACCCATGGATTGTAAACTATTCACAATATTAATGAATCTTTGTTGCACCTTACATATAGGTTCTTTTTAAGGAAAGAAGAAACCATGATATTCATCTCTAATCATGGCTCTACTTGTTTCAATTACCATGGAAGTTCCAAAGTGAGTAACGTCATGTTTCATCCAAATATAATTTGATAATTCACAAGATGAAATTTGGCTTCATATGTTTATAGTCATGGAACAAATCAATGTATTGTGTACCTTATAATTCATTTGATATTCATGCTTTTCTTGATTGGTAAAGGGACTAACTTCTTTTTTAGGGATTTCATATCTTCCAGTAAGCATAAAAAAATTATAAACTCCAGTTTTGATAATAATAGTCTTCATTTTATCTCTCTAATATTTGTAATCATTCACATCAGAGATAGGTGGTCTAGTTGGATTTATATTTTCTATGGAACCAACATTGATTCATGCCATCTTATAGAAAATATTTTCGACAAGAACATGTTAATAGAAAAAGTTCGTAAACTTAGAGAATATTCCTAATCTTGGAAAAAAAGAACAAGAGTATCTCTAAGAAAAACTAAATCCAAACTATACATGTTTGAAAAATAAGATTAAACAAATATGATGCTGGAAAAATAGAAGAAGAAGAAGAATTTTCTTCTGAATCTAATCATGAGATTAATTTAAAATGAACAAAAAATATAAATCCAATTCTTGAATTGGTTCAGGATTCATGGTCACCCTCTCTAATACATTAATCGAATATTTAAAAATGAGATGCTCAAATACAATAGGGTGTGTGAATTGTATAGTTTAAAAATACATAAACAAATTTTTGCATAACCAAAATTCACAACACCACTAAGCTCTAATAACTTTCTTGATTCCAGAAAAGTGATTCCAGAAATGAAACATATAAAATGTTTACAAAAAATAATATTATACCTTAAAGCGTATATAATCCTCTATAATTAGAGTAAAAGTCTATGGATGTATAAGAAGATTATACTTTCCTCATCATCTAAATTTACAGTGGAAAAAAAACAGAACTACTATAAGTAACAAGTAGTAACTCTTTTAACCCAAAGAGAAGGGTATCCAAAAACCCTGCATAAAAGGTCCCTTGATTTATAAGTTCAACAAAGAATGTCTTACCCAACCCCATGTAATCCCTAAATCTGAATATCTATATCTGTCTTGCTATGCCTAAAGCCCTCGATTATGTGAGGAAATCGGCACCTCTGACTTCACAACCCGAAGTCTCTGATTTCAAGGAAATCACACCTCTTCACTAAGAAAATCTACATGAAGAAAAGTTTGAACATGTCATTCAAATGTTCTGCATGAAGCCTCAGTTATTATAAGATCCTCCCTCTCTAGAAATCACTTCAAAACCATGTAAGCACAGTTGTTGATGTTTAGTCTTGAGCACTTTCAAATGAGATCCTATTTATCGGCACGGCTTCAATGGTCGACTCCCTCATCCAACCGTTATATTTTTCCTTTAATTTTGGCGGCATCTATAAACGTGTCATTCAAACAATGGTTAGTGAGCAACTGAAAGCACTACATCATTTTAAAATAAAATATGTGTAAACATAACTAAAATCTGATATTCTAAATGTAAGAAAATGAAATTTCGTATTCTAAAAAACATTGAATTCGGATTCTATAATACACAGATATTCAGCTTTTGATTTCTTGGAATTAGGAATCTGAATTCTATAAGATACCAGAGTCTGATTTTCAAGGAAATTCAGAATCTAGATTCACAAGAATTCGAAACCATAACATACAAAGTTCGGAGTCAAAGTTCATGTGAATTTAGAGTCAAAACTCATAGAAGTTCTTAACAAGAATTCATAATCAGTCAGAGTTAGAACTCAGAAGAGTTCATAACTAGAATTCATATAAATAATTCAAATTCACAATGTAGAAGAGTTCATTACCATAATTTCGAGATTTTGTATTCTAAAATAGAATGCTTCATATCTAGGGTTTTATAGGGTTATGATGTTTTGGTTTCAAACATAATTATGATATGAACAATGAAAACATATTAAGGATAAATATCCTTTAGGAAGTAAATTTTTCCTTATAGAAGTAAAACATAGCGTAAAAAAGAAATTTTCCATGAGATAAGGTCATTCTGATTTACAAAACAAAAACGAATTGTAAAGACATACGGAAACCTTATGGACATAACAATCTCCCCCATGTATGAAGGAATAGAAAAGTTATAAGGAAAACCTTATTGACTCAACACACAGTTTGCTTCACATCCACTATTTATTTGATGCCTAATAGAACCAGCAATTTAAAAAAAATGTAAGTGTGAGTATATCAATAAAATCATTATATAATATCTTATGAGGTGGGTAAATACTAAGATATACTTATTCAAGTTATTTGAAACTCATTCACTTTATTAAAAAAACTATTTCTCTTTCTAAAATCCTAACCATTATGGTTATGTCACTTATTCTTAATGAATACGATAACCTATAATGTTATCTGAACTGACCACTGATACCAAATATTGGGACACGACCGTATACATTACATAATCTTGAATTATTTAAATAATTCACAATGAAGATCTTTTTAAGATTATAGTTTTAGAGAATTAGGCCATATATATTACATAACAACTTGAATATTACATGTAGAAACTACTACTCAATACCTATTTTTTCGTAAAATTAAAACTCTTAAAATGAAACTTGTCATGTTCCATGTTTTAGACCGCATGAATTTTCCTTGATCCCATCCTTGACTCTATTAATTTTTACATCATCTAGAAAAAAATTCAAAAACATATGATGAGCTTAAAAATCACAGAATGGGTGATAAAATAAAGAAGGATGACATTAACCCATCATTAAATACAAATCAATGAAACCATACTTTTCAATCATAACATACCTTACTAAATCATAAGATTTATGAATGACACCCACATATCAGAAATCATAATGGTAATTTATGGAATTCATAACATACATATATTTTACCTATAATAGTTATAGAGGGAGTTGTATTTGGAATTCCCATAACAGTATATTCCTTAAATCACATAGGTGAAACATTAATGTTTACCTTTGTCACATTACACAATGCATTGGAGAGCTATCTCGTGCTCACCTGCCATAGGTTTATCACGGAACAACCCGTATACGTAAACAATGCCCAATAACTATAACATACTCATAACACATAACACAATCATAATGAATATATATTGAAATAAATAATGCATTATCAAATCATTTTCAAACCCATTTAAAAAATTTAATGATGGGATTTTTTATTCAAAGTGTCCCATACCACTTTAATATATTTAAATAAATTTTCATTTAAAAACATTAATGACTACATAATTATGTACTAAAATAATTTTTAAAACATGGTCATTAATGATAATGATTTACAAGAATAAATCGTTAAAACATTTAAAATGATATTTTTGATATGGAGATTTTTAAAAAAATTAGAGACTCTTCAATACAAATAATGGAAGATTAACATTGAATCCAGAGTTTATAATATCATGGGAATAAAGGGATTCATGATATAATATCCCAAAGGGAATTATATACTCCATATAAGAGTGAATTTTTGAATAACAACCATGAAGTCTCAATGGAATGTAAATTGAGAATAAATCCCTTATCAAAACGTTATCCTTAGATTAAGGATAAATCAAGTACTTAATAATTTGTGACAAATATAAATACACTCAAAATGATTTAGATATTAAGGGAAATAAATCAGAGAATAACCAACCATATTCTATTTAATACAAATCCAATGAGATAGATGTTTAACTCAATGAATGGAAATTGAGTTAAAATTACTCTTATCAAGTTCACATCGATGACTTGAGAATTTATCAATGGATTGATTATGTGTATCAAATATATATCCACACAAAGGGGAGTGTATTACAACATATATAAATAAATAATTATTCCACACATAATCATATCATGAAATAATTATGAATTAGATGATTAACCCATGGAATAGAAATTGGGTTAAAAGGTTCCCTTAACGATTTGGTAACTTACTAAAAAACAACCCATGAAAGAAGGATCATAAAATGAAGATCTAACTACCCATAAATTGAATTATATTACACGATGAATAATATATTGTTCAGTACATAAACCACAAAAAATAAATAGTGGTGAATATATTAGGAATCTCATGGGACAAAAAATTAATATGAAATTCCCTTTCCATATTTTAATCAATCTATTAGTATGACCATAATTTGCTGAACACAAAAGGAATAATATAATAACATGAATATAAAAATAATCATGATAATATATATCAAATTTCAGTACCCAATACACCACATGCAATAACTAAGTGGTTAACCATTGAAAATCTCACGGAATATAAAGTGAGATAAGAAACCCCTTTCCTCCTGTCCAACTTGACTTGTTTGTTGCTTTTTATTCATAAATAATAATCATAAGTTAATTTATACATGATTAAGAACCCTTTTTTAATGTTTATTATTCCTTTTATATTACATATTACTATGTTATAAACCATATGTAATCATTTAAGTTAATGATGGTCGTTTGGTTGATATTTGGGACTTGAGTGAAAAATGGACATCTTATAATTACTAGTTCTTCACATGTTCAAAATTTCATTATATAGAGAATTATATTCATGATTTAGATATCATATATATCATATATATATTTTATATACATGTATTTATAAAATTACATAACATTTGGATGTATGAAATGAAATGCAACGTTCATGGTGATGGTAAGCTGTACATACGCATGTAGGCTACTTTTATTTCTATTTCTTATATTAATGGAATTAAAACATAATAATACAGAGTTATGTTATAATTAAATTATAATATCATATATAATATCATTAAATACATCCTTTATATGTCCCAAATATGATATTAACGAGTTATATAACTTTGAGGGGGCGGTAGTCTGCACTTCCTTAATTGGAATTATCACGTTTACCCATAATGAAAACCATAATGGTAACCTATAAAATAATAATAAATAAAAATAAATAAAACATAAAAATAATATATATATATATATATATATCATATATAAATTAGTTTCATATTAATGGACACCATGAGAGGCAGTAGGAGACAATCGAACAATCATTTTTTCATGAGGCATTAGTTTTCCATTCAAAAAATAGTATGTTCTTCACCCATTAGATGGGGGTGTGTGTAAGTGTAGTTATAATACATCACATAAAAATATCCTTGTATATTTATCATAATGGTTTTGTTACAAAAAGAAATTAATAAAAAGAGTTTATGGGTTGTAGAAGTAAATTAAAAGTAAATAAGTTAATATAAACGGGTACCTTTAAGTTGGGAAACCCCCTTTGGATCGAACCAAAATGACTTCTTGAAGTGCAATATGCCTATGGTATGGCTTCTAGGAGGACTACTAGGATATTTAGAGCATATTTTGTCTAGTTTGGGATGAGCCAATGGGCTTGATATGTGTGAGTAAGGGGTTAGAGGTGAGGGCTTTTTATAAGGGGATGGAGGGGTACTTTAGGAAAGTGTAAAAATATTATTTTATTATATAATTATTTACAGTTTCTAAAGGTCCAAAACTCATTATGTTCTCGTATAATATGGATCATGGTGGAAATAAATTAATACAATAATAATTTGATAGTTTTTGGATGTTATTTTAATGTTTATAATCATATTTATTTAAATGCTTTATTAATGAGGTAAACACTACATTGTTTGTGTGTCATAAATAATTTTATTTATTTTATGTCTAAAAATTATTATAAAAAATACCATGATGTAGGAAATATTTTTATCTTTCAAATTAATATTTATATTCTAAACGATAACTTATATAACCACACGTAAAATTTAATTTACTAAAAGGTATTTGTTTGTGGCATTTTTTCCTTTACTTTATGTTAATTAAAATAAAGTGTCATTATCCCTCCCAAGTGGCTACATGGGGTCTCTAAATCGACCCAAAGATTCCCATGGCCGAAAATGAATCAACCAATAAGGTTATGATAAGTGTTAAGGTTATTTTCTATTATTATAATATTATTTTAACCTTGAATTACCCTATTTATCATTAACTGTAGTAAATAATTGCCAAAATATACTATTCAGAAAAAATTATTTTCATCTTATTTAACCACATTTTACTTTATAATAACAACCATTACTGTCAAATTTTCATAATTTCATTCACCGAAGTGGTAAAATACCATTTAAATGAAAAATTTATTTTTGAACAACTACTTAGTGGTTTCCCTTATCAATAAAAATTGATATTTTTCAAAAAAAATACCAAAAATTCAGCCTAAGCTATATTTGATATTACGAATTCAAAGATTATGCCTATTTTAAAATATTAGAAACATAGAAGTCGTATTAAAAAATTATCGTTTTCAAAATAGATAGCGTGTTTTTATGTAACAATATCTATCAAAAGATTAACACTTGTTTATGACCAATTTCGATGTAAAATTTATTCCAAAGACATGTATTTGGCTAAATGGTAAAAATATAATATAATTGCAAATTCAAATCAAATAAAGATATAATTTAACAATATAAATAAATAATATTAAATTTCATATATGAATTAACATATTGTATCTTTCATAATTCATTAAAAATGAATTTTATCAATACAAAATACCAAAAAATTACCCATAGTAAATTTTTCTGTCCAAAATCTAAAGAGGAATATAATTATGTCAAATAGAACAAATAGAAGTGGCCAAAAACATATTTAAGGAGGGATCTCCATAAAAAGGTATTAAATCTACCATTTGGGGAATATTAGATTATTTATGCTTAAAATAAAAATATTTTCATATTTTATGCCACTAAAATTTATTAAATAAGTGTAAAATCATTTAACAAACATGTATAATCTTATTTTAGTTATATCTATTCATTCCTGCCAATAAAATCTCTAGGAGATGAATACCATTTAAAATAGTAATATTATTTTATTAGTTTGTAATGAATGATTTCAATGAAAAAGAATAATAACTTCTTAATATATTGACACCATATAAAAGTAAAAAGGTAGTCAATTAATTAATTCAAAATGATCTTGATATCTTATATGTGATGAGGATAAAAAATGATCCAATATTTCAGGACATGGAAAAAATGGATATTTAAATCATGATTGTAGGCAAAACATAATATTTCATCAGTGAATGTTTCTCCCTATATCCATGTGATGATTAAGGAAGCCCTGAAGAACGATGTAGACCTGTAGAAGAATGTATGAAATGTACCTAAATTTAACCTTAATAATGATGGAATGAAAAGGTTTTGGAGCCTCATATGTGTTATTAAAATATCGAATTTTATAAATGTATTATTAGTGGAATATTATAGTTAATAATTATATATTTATTTTGGAAACCTGAATATGTATAGATACTTGAATGAATACTTATGGTGGGATGTAATAAAGATGCATATCGCAGATTTTTTACTATTGTTCTTGGTACGCTAGTAACATAATTATAATAGAAAAAATTATAAGGATATTTTTCATCCATTATCCTTACAATAATTTAAATTGAAGATATTCACTTTGGATTTTATATTTTCAATCCCAAAAACCAATAAAGTGAATAATTCACTGTGGGTGGTAGTCGATCTCCTTACTAAGTAATCAAACTTCTTTTCTACCAGATAAAACATTTATATGTATCAACATTCTAGGATATACTTTATGGAAGTGGAAAGGATGCATTTTGTCTAAAATTATATTGTATATGAATGTGATCTAAGTATTACCTCAATTTTTTGGATAAATATTTATCTCATCCTTGATACAGAATTTATTTTTATAACTACTTGTCATCCTCAACCAAATGGTTAGTATGGAAGAACCATTTATTCCAAAGAGGATACAATGATATATTTTTCTATGGATTCCAATGGTTTTTGGGATAAAACACTACCTCTATTTGAGTATTTATATAACAATTGATTTCACTCAATAAATCAAATGTCTCATTGTGAATCCCTCTATATGGTAAAATATAGAGCTCCTACATGTTAGGATGATGTCGGATAAAGAAATCTATTTAGACCTTCGATGACTGAAGTAATGGATGAGAAGTTTATAACCATTCAACATCATATCAAGGTAGATCAAATATGGAAGAATATTTATGTTGATAGAAGTCAGTGTGATCTATATTTTGAAGATGGTGATAATTTTCTTTCATCAAATATCCCCCTTGAGGATGGTTATGATTTCGGAAAGAAAGGAAACTAGTACCTAGTTATATCATTCCATTAGAAGTTATTGGTCATTTAAAGATGATATAATATCATCTAGATCATCATTTAACTCTCTATAAAGAATATTATGTGTTCAATGTATATCTTCTAATGAATTACATACCAGACCCTTTACATATATTGAACTCAAAGGTCATACGACTAGAGTAGGGTATTACATGTAAAAATCAATTAATTGAATCACTGGATCATATAGATAACGTTCAAAATAACAATACCACCCACCTAGTAAATGATTTATCGAGAAATCACCAGTTACAGGATGATATATGGGAACTTGTTGATATGATGAGGCATAATTGACTTCATTTTTTGATTAAAAATACAAATTTCTATGGGTGAAGTTCATTTTAGTGGGATGAATGTAACACAATGAGATTCAATGATCCTTTTTCTAAAATGAATTAATTTTCATGTATGTCATATGTTGAATTCAACAAAACTCCAACTATTCATTACAAAGATCATAATGTTATGATTTTGATATATAAAATTCCTATTTAGCTTGCATTACATGAAAACAGTAAATTTCTAAGATTCAATATATTATTATTATTATTATTATTTAAATGAGATACTTATAACATTGCTGTAAACAAATTAATATAAAAATAAATATCTAATTTTATAAGTATAATTTATAATATTATTTTAAATATAAAAAATATTTGTAATAAAACTTGTAGAAAATAAAAAATTCAATTTTTAGTAATGTCAATATTTGTTTGAAAACAAAATTTTCACAAATGACCTCATTTTCATGTTCTTTTGGAATAAAATTAAAATATATTTTTGAACCATTTAGAAATTTTATTTGGTAATATATATAAAAAAATTAATTCAGATTTTAAAAATTATCATAGAGTCAATTGTTGGGATTTTTATGAAAAATATCATATTTGGTTGAATAGTGAAAATACTGGACTGAAATTAAAAATTTATTTCTTTAATAATTTATTTATATTGATAAAATGTATTTTAATTTCGTGTTAAAGTATAATTTGATCAATTATAAATCATTTAAACAAATTTACATTATTAGAACCAATTTCACATTGAACATTGATATAAAAATATTTCAATCTTTTGAGTTTGATCGTTTTAATAATTCATCGCATCATCCCATCTATGAGATTAATTTTAACTTATTTTCAGAAAATTCAATGATTTGAATATGGAAAAATGGTTTACATATTTTTTATCACAATATATTATAATTTCTAAAATTTTCAACATAGTTTTGATAATAAAATATTAATGAATGTAATTATAATTAATTTACAGTGATTAAAGTAAAAACAATAATACTTATCAGGTAAAACATAATTTAAAGGAAAATAACCTAAAAACACATTCAATATCCACTGTTTGGAAATATTTCAACAAATTCCCTTCTTTTAATAAGAATAAATAATTATTGTGGACATTTCATGTATGGGAGACCTCTCAATAATCATTACATTTTTATATATATTGGAATGTTACTTCACAAAACTATAAAAAGGCACTCCCACACCCTCAATTATTCACACCTCTAATTCCCTTTGACGGGGCCACTATAGAATAAATATCCTACAATATTTTCTACTAAAATCAAAGTGGACTCACTTTCTGTAAAATCTTACCAAGGAATTCCTTTAGTGAAAACCAAAATGAGTTTCTTGAAGAAGAGGCAACATCCTTCCTCAAACTCTTTTTTTTATTTTCATTCCTCACCCACTAATAATTATTAGTCCATTATTTTATAATAAAATTAGTTTCATTAATATGATCATATTTGTTTATACATATTCTACCTACACTCACACACATTTCCATCTAATTGGATATGCAACCATCATTCATCTGTACGGAAGACTATCATATCATAAATTAATGTCACTCATTATTCCATTTTCAAAATTCCAATTAGAAAATAATGATTTAATTTTAGTTTTTATATTATATTTATGATATTTATGATTTATATATACCTCTATAATAATTATATAACACATACCATATGTGTTCTATTTTTTGAAAATAAAATAATTTTGTTTTTGAACGTGAGGAGTACCGCCTCTTCGAAGCTATGTAATTTTTTCGCACATTACATGGGATGTAGTAAGGATGGGTTTACTGAAATTATATTATTTATTTAAAATAATAATTATAATATAATGATATTATTTATATATATATATCATTTACATAAATTTATTTAAATATGACATGAAAATAGAAACAACATTCTTGCATACAGAAGTCCAACTATCTCCATGAATAGTGTATTTAAATTTAAATTTATATTATTTAATGATCATTATAAATACATATATAATTTATATATATAGTATTTATATCATATTTTACATTTTTGGAGATCATGATATATGTATGAGGACAAAAAATATAACAAATCGAAACACATGTGAATAAGAAGTTGTTACCTGTAACACAACATTAACAATGAATTGTTAATAAATGTGTAATGGATGGTCATAAGTAAATAATATATAATATGAAATACTTTTATATGATTATATAGTTTATTTATAATAATACTATGTTTTATTATATTTTATTTTTAATGAGTACGATGAGATTCAAGACATAAGTTGATGGAATTTAATCTTACATTCTTGAAATTTCCAGATACATGCTATATTCATCACTAATATTTTTATGTGGTGTATATAAATACCTAATAAAATTTATAATATTAATTAATTTTTTTTAAATATATCAAAATTTTCAATTGATGTTATTATTTAATGGGTATCACGATTCAAAAGTTACTCATTTAGTAATGGGATTTCTTGTTTCAATTTTATTTCTTTGACATTTATGCCACCTCCAACATTCGTTTCTTCTATGTGTTGTATATAATTACCTATAATGAACATTGTTATAGTTATAATTTAATTTATGTGTATTTAAATACCCTTTTTATTATATCTATTTCATGAGGTTTTACTCTTCAAATGTTACCAAATCGTTAAGTTAGTTTTGTCTCAATTTTCCATATTAGAGATAAATTTATGTAATAAAACTAAATTTTTAAGAGTTTTATATAATTAGCTTTTATAGGCTTTATCATAAGTCTTATTATTTTAATGATATTTTAATCTTCAGGTAATTTTATTCCATCATGGGTATTTTGATTCAATGTTACTAATGTGGTAACAGGTTTTTATTACAGTCTTATCGTTTATTAGGATTTTGTATTATTATACATCCATCGATGGAATATTATGATCCATTTCTCAAAAATTATCATTATTTTATTGTCATATGTTTATTCTTTATATCATCATTTATTGGTACCATTTTCCACTCTTTGGTACTTAATATAAATTAGAATGTGTTTTTAAGAAAATGTTACCATATTATTGTCTTTAGTCCAAAATCTATTTTATTTAAAAAATATATTTTAAAAAATGGTTTAAAAATATTATTCAATGTTGTTTTAAGATTATTATAAAATAAAATGTGTTTCAATGATTTTAAAATAATCTATATATGTTTTGAAATCAATTTCCTAATAAAAATTCTTATGAAAAAGTTTTATGTTTTTAAAAGAATATTAAAAATAAAAAATGAAATTTTCCTTAAGAAATGTTTGTAAAAGATATTTTATAATTATTTTCTCAATAAGACGTCATCCATTGGTGTTACTCTTTCCTTTCAGGGGATATTATCCCATGGTTCCATTTATATTCATTATATAAATGGTTTAGGATTTCAGTGAACACTCATTCATCCTTTATATGATTTTGAAACTTTTATAAAATTTAAAGGTTATATTCTTATGAAAACAAATTATTTTCATGATTTAGTATTTTAGGAAATGATTATGTATGTTTTCTGTATTTCATAGTTTGGGATATGATTACATGTTTATGCTACCCATTTCATATAATGGGTTATGATTTTATAAATATTAATGATCTTGTGGCACACATTTGTATGGTTTAATTAATATATTTGTGAGAACTATATCACCCTCCAATGCATTGGGTAATGATTTATATATCATGAGATAAAAATGGATAGAATCGATAATGAACTTATTTTAGTAAAAAAATTGTCTACTATGTTGGTATTGGGAGTGAACCTCGGAAACTAATATAGTTTGGCATGATACCACATTCAAAAAATATGGTGTTTGATTTTATTATTTGACTACTATGGAAATTATTTTATATTTTTAGGTGTCTTCCTCAATTATATTTCTTGTTCCTGTGTTATATTTGAATGGATTATTATCCTTATTTCAATATGATTCATTTATTATAAATTACTAATCATAATTCAAGGATTTAGGTTTATCATCTCTGAAATGTAGTGCATGAACATTTAATTTTATGTTCATTTTATTATATCCATATTTACCTCTCTTTCATGACTCATAAAATTGATAATGTTTTTAAGGTTAATTTATAGTCTAGGGCATACCCTAGGTCATCTCTTGAAGAGCGTTGATAGGTTTTGAGTGTGTATTTTTAATAATGATTACTAAAGAAGGGGGGATTTTGAAAACATTTTTAAGAAAATAACATATCCTTATGAGTTTAATAGTTTTTAGAATAAGGTTTTGGTTTAATAAATACGAGATAAGGATAAAAATTCATGTTCACTACACATCTCAGATAGTTCATTATTCTGAAAATTTCACATTGTTTTGTTTAATTCTTTGGTTGAGAGTGGTCAAGATCTTGATTCCCCTCTTGCCTCTCTAAACGTTCTACAATGTACCAACTCATGACACGACAATCGTGTTGTCAAGGTTAGGACAAAAAGAATAGATTAAAGGTTACCAAAGCACACTAAAATAGTTTGTATGTGTGAGAGACAGAGGATCCTTTTGTTTCCCAATCGGAACAACTCAAGTTTCCCACTTGAAATTTCAACCCAATCACTGTTGAAATGAAAAGAGGTTCACTTAATTTATCCCAAAAATGAAATCAGAGGAGAAACATGTTTAGATAAAACATTAGTGAAATAATCCACAAAAAAATTACACAAACCAGTAGAGTATCAAGGTCCGGAACTCCCTCCCATGTATGTGTATCTCTATCAAAATGATCATTCACCATTTATCTCCCCATCGAGAGGAGGAGAAATCCCTAGTTGAACTCCTTCTTTATTTTTGATCCCCCATTGATGATAGGGGCCTCCAGAAATTCAATTCTGTGGAGATAACTCCTTTGGATCTCCAAAATACAAGAGCATTTCCTCCTGGTCGAACATGAAAATGAGGATCCCAAGGTGCCATTTTATTGGGAAATTAGAATGTGGTTTTGAGCACACAATATTATTAAAATAACTTGGAACAGGTATTTCGACCTCCAAAAATCATTATCTAGATTTGGAAAAAATAAAATAGTTTTTCCCCACCTTTTGGATGTCTCCACCTAATTTTTGGCACAATTTGGGCACCTATAGCCCGAGATATGGAAAAATCACATCACACCACTTTTGACTCCGTCCAGATTTGGTGTGCTAGACCGATCAGGTCGTCAAGGACCTCAAATGGCCAAATTTTCCTAGGGTGCCTTCATATGAAATGTAGCCCTATGAAATTTGGACATGCCCACCAAAGTGAATCCCAATTTTATTCACGGTCAATTACTAGTGTGCATATTAATCCACTGGTGTGCTTGGATCATGTATAGTTTGGCCCAATTTTCTTGGACATCATCATGGACCCTCCCAACCACCTTCATCTTCAATGAAATATTATAGACAAGTAACATTTTCCTTTTTAATAGTGATAAACACAAAATAAATGATTCAAACATGGAATTAAATTTTTTATTATGTTTTGAATTTGCCATACAAATACAGTTTAATACAATGGTGTAAGTGTGAATATGAAATAGTGAATTGTGGTATGCTCACACCCCCACACCTAAAAATTTTCACTCTTCAGAAAAGTCACATATCCAAACAAAATGATGCATATATATATATATATTCCCAAAATCATTAAGATTTACCATTTGAGGTGATTTTAATTCACTAAAGTAATGTGATCAATGCTCGATCCACACCAATGAGTTCTTCCTAGTGAAAATGGAAAAAGATGACTCATAAATCATATCACTATAAAATTCAAAGATATTCATGAAACCAAAATGAGAAAGGAATTCAAAATTCAACAATTCAACTAAATCTCCTTGTGTGTGTGTGAAAACCATTCTATGCTATTGTTTCTGCTTTCTATCAAATAAAAACTGTTTATTTTAACCTTATTCATCTTTAAATGAGTTTTCACCAAACCCATCTAACAACCTTTGCAATCATATTTCAAGACCCACTCACTAAAAAAATTTTAGAAGTCATAAAACATGCTCCTGACCTATATATCCTCATATGTTGCTTGTTTCATTACTCCCCTCATATATTGTAATTTTTTTTTGAAGTTTCATTTGGAACAAATCTCACACTCATCTCTCAACCCTTGTTTGATCTCCTCATGACACTAATTGAAATATTTATAACAAGAACAAAGGTTGTTGAGTAGTAGTTATTTACCTGCCAAAGACACAATTTTTTTGAGGGCATACAATAGTCGGACAATAAGTACACATGCATAGGTCAATCTAGAACATTAATGAATCAAATAATATAAGTAACAAACGTATGAAAATATAATTTAAAGATGAAAAATATTAACCTAACATATATTTAACTTATATTATGTATGAAATATTCGTACTCTAGGGTTTAGTGCAAACATGGATGGAGATATTAGTGACATAGTTTCCCAAAACCACTCACACAAGGGGCATCAATCATCTAAAATGTTTCACAGTGATACAACCATTTTTATCATTGATAGAAAACCAATTCACTAAAAATCACTCTCTGGTGTTAAATTCATACAAAAATTATTGTACCCATCATTATGGTATTTTTACCTCCCCCCTTTATGGTCACCACATCATGGAACATAGAAATTTTTTATGGGGAAAATAAAAATAACTTAAAGATGACAACAAAGAGAAGAAATGGGAAAGACAATGGAAATCCTAATGAACCCAGAAAGATGCGAAAAAGTGAAAATGCCATATAGAAGGCAGAAAAAAATGAAGAAACAAAAAAATAATGAAAAATCCAAACTATCCCAAGAATTTACACATCCCCCACACCTAATGTTTACAGTGTCATCAATTTAAGAAAATAGGATGTGGAAAGGATGGATAAAACATGCTAAGTTTCATACATAGATTGCTTCTTGACCATGGAGTTCCTCTATCAGGGAATCTGGAATGTATTCATGGAAGTGCATCACCTGATGCCCATTGAAAGTTAATGTTTCCTTGGTTTATTCATTTTTAACCAGAAAAACACCAAATTGAGAGGCATTATTAATAGTGTATGGTCCAAACAGCCGGAACAAAGCATACCCGAATGCAAATTTAGCCTTGAATTATAATGGAGGACCTTCTTCCCAATGTGTAACTGATGATGAATGATAAGACGGTCATGGGCATCCTTGGTTCTCTCATTATTAATCCTGGAGTTTTCATATACATCTCTTCTCATTTCCTCTAGCTCCTAAATCTGCAACTTCCTTTTAGAACATTCACCAGAACGATTATAATTTCATTTTTTATGGCATAGTAGGACCGGTGCTCAATCCCAATTGGGAGGTGACAACTCATTCCAAACACAATACGATAAGGTGACATTCCAATTTGAGATTTTAAAGAAGTACACTAGGCCCATAATGAATCATCAAGTCTAAGACTGTAATAATTTATATTGGGTTGAACAGTTTTCTCAAAAATTGGTTTCACCTCCCTATTTTACACCTCGGCTTGACCATTGGTCTGTGGGTGATATGCAGTAGAAACTCGATGACCGAACCCATACCTACGGAAAAGTGATTTCATTGTTCGATTATAGAAATGAAAACCCCAGTCACTGATGATGAACCTAGCTAATCCAAATCTAAATTATATTTTTCCAAAAGAGACCAGACTCAAGGACCTTGTGAGCAGTTTGTAAGGGACCAAAGTGGAACCCACAAGCAAGAGTGTGGAAGAATCTAATAATGGACTGAAACTCACTATTGGGACCACAACGCCTAAGGACATGATTTGTACAGGCTCTCCAATGGTAGGGGTCACCCTAAATATACAAATGGGACTCATGTTTTAGACGACTGACTTGGTTTCTATTGAAATCAGTAGGAATGCAAGATGCTACCTAATAATTTACATTTTCATCATACCAAGTAATTACACCATTCCCTAGGTACATTTTCTCATCAAGAAACATTTCATTTATGGGAATACAAGGGTATGAGTCAATGACTGAGGTTGTCTAAACCATTCTTATATGGCCCGCCACCACATTCTCTGTTCCTTTTCTATCTTTAATTTCTAGATTTAATTCTTAGAGGAGGAGCATCCAAGGAATAAAAGTGATTTGGCTTCCGGTTTCTTAAGGAGGTACCGGAGGGCTGCATGGTCTGAGAACACAATAACATTGGACCCCAAAATTTTTGACCTGAATATTTATAAGGAAAACACAATGGCAAGGAATTATTTTTCAGTTGTGGTGTAGTTTTCTTGGGCAGGGTCCAAAGTAGGTGAGGCATAGGCTATGACATGTGGAGCTCGGTCGACCCTTTGTGACCAAACATCCCCAACTGCATAGTTAGAGGCATCACATATGATCTCAAATGGTAAATCTCACCTAGGTGGTTGGATTACCAGGAGTGAGTTGAGACTCCATTTTAACTTATTAAAACAATCCTCATGTTCTTTATAAAAAACAAATTCATTTTCTTTTTAGAGTAATCCGTAGAGGGGGAGTGCAATATTTCTAAAGTCACGAATGAAACGATGGTAAAATCTAGCATGACCTAGGAAGGATCACACATCCCGTATATTTTTGGGGAATAGAGGGAATAAATAAAATCAAATTTTAATTTATCTATTTAGATACCATCCCCAGAAATGACATTCCCTGAAACTATACCTTGTCGCACCATGAAATATAATTTCTCATAATTTAATACAAGATTCTTTATCAATACAATGTCATAGTACTGAACCAAGAATACTCAAGAATTCATCAAATTAAGATCCATAAATAGTGAAATCGTCCATTAATACTTCCATACAATTCTTTATGAAATCCAAAAAAATAATGACCATGAATCGTTGGAATGTACCTGGAGCATTGCACAGACCAAATTTCATCATTCTATCAGAAAATGTACCAAAGGGGAAAGTGAAGGCTGTGTTTTCCTGATCATCAGGGGAAATATGGATCTTAATGTATATAGAATACACATCAGGGAAATAAAAATGGGACTTACACGCAAGCCTCTCTAGCATTTGGTCAATGAATGGAAATGGGAAATGTTCCTTCCTCGTGTGTTGGTATAGTCAGTATAGTCTATACAGGCACGAAAACTATTTTTCACGTGAGTTAGAAACAATTAATGGATTTCATTTTTAATTACTATAAAGCCATTATTTTTAGGAACTACTTTAATGGGACTGGCCCATTTGCTGTCAGAGTTGGGGTAAATGATTCCATCAGCCAATAATTATTTTAACTCATTTTTTATAACATCTAAGAGGCTTATGGTGCTGTCGACGTTGTGGCTGCCTCACTGGTTTAGAATCATCATTTTAAAAAATATGATGTGCACAAATTTATGGGCTAATACCATGAATTTAAGAAATTTCCACACCAAATATTGTTAATACTCCCTCAAAAGTACATGAAGTCGCAATTCTTGCTCAGGAGGGAGTGAACTAGAAATGATAAAGGGAAAATTGTTTCAATTCTCAAGATATGAATATTTTAAATCACGTGGAAGTTGTTTTAGTTCCAATTCATGTGGATTTTTGATTGATGGGAGTGTGTCTGAATGTGAGAGGCCATTGATCTCATCTAACTTCTCAATGTTATCTACCTCAAATGAGAATTGAGCTTTTACAAGCTTATTTTTACCATCGATGTGCAGTGTATCGTCAACATTCAAGAAATAATCAATCAATGAACATTCATGATAGTTTTCTAGACCACTACAAAAATCAATGCATTAATCATTTCCGAGCATTTCTTTCATTGAATAAAACTAAAAAAGGGGATCGGTGGAATGAAAATTTTCCTTTTTAGGGGTAGGGAGTATATCAATTGAATTAACAGAGAGTGAGGAATGTTCTTCTGAGGGGTGCTTCATGGCATCAAGGATGTTGAAATAGATTATTTCACCACCAAATTCCATAGATAATGCACCATTGTGGACATTAATTCTTGTTTTCGTGGTTTTCAAGAAAAGTCACCCCAATATAATTGGGGCATGTCCATTCATCCTATCATCCTCAATTTTAAGGACATAAAATCCTGTAGGAAAAATTAAATTTTGGTCCCTCACAAGAACATCATCTAACGCACCAGAGGGGTGTAAAGTACTTTGGTTAGCTAGTTGAACAATAATTCCACCGGGCTTCAGTTCCTCGACCTGTAATGTAATGTAAATGGAGTGAGGAATCACATTTATAGAGGCACCTCAATCAAGAATATCATTAGAAAAAAATATTCCCCTATGGTGCATGGAATTGAAAATGGTTCAGGATCATAGCACTTTCTGGGGTGTGATGGCACTATCAATGGTGAAAAATTCCGTCCCATGCTCACTTTTTGATCACCTCAAATTCTTCTTCTATGTGTACACATCTCCTTTAGAAACCTATCGTACCGTGGAATTTAATTCACAACATCAATCAATGGGATATTAACTTTCACTTTCCTTAATATTTCCAATGTTTAATTATCATGTATTGTTCCCTTTTAATCCTGGATGAGTGGCCCTTTGAGGAAATGGAAGAGGAATGGTTGGGCTAGTTGACTAATCAATATTAAGACTCTTTACTTTTGAAGGGATTATCTCATGTAAAGGTTATTCAACATTTGGAACATTCTTAATGGTTGGGAGAGAGGATTCTTCAGGAGGGGAAGACTCTAATGAAGGATTCATTTTACTTTCTAGTTGTTTTCCACTCTTAAGGGTGATGTAACTAGAATTTACTTTATCTCTTGGGTTAACTACTAGTTGAGAGGGTAGTTTACCTGACCCATGACATTGAATTTCACCCATTGAGTTATCCAGTTGGCCTAATTGGGTTTTGAGGTCTTCTATGGCTTCCTGAGTGGTTTGTTGGAATTGGATATTATTGGCAGCCATTTGTTTCATCATATAATCTAGGCTAGGATCGGGTTTATGTGGGGTTTTTTTGGAAAGGCCATTTGGGTTATTAAGGGTGTCTTGGTTGTGGTGGTTGATGAATACTCTTCCATGGTTGGTTCTATTGTTGGTGAGGTTGGTTTCAATACCCCCCTTACATATAGGATTGGTTCTCTTTCCACCCACGATTGGATGAATGGTAAGGTTCTTTCCTAAAGGGTTGGTTATAGGGGTGACCTAGAAAATATTTTCTCAAAACTCTCAGATGATTCCCTCAATTGAGGACATTGGTCAAAGTAGTGGGTGTCAGAGGAAGATATACCACAATGGATTGAAGGAGGAGATTGGTATTTATCTTGGGAATGAGAAAGTTGTTGAAGAATGGTACTTACCTCTTTGAACATTGTGTCCACCTTCTTATCGACTTCAATACTTTTCACCTCATGGACACCTTGAATCGGTATATTGGTCTTGGAACCAAATTTTGTTGTGTTTTGAGCCATGTTCAAAATCAGCGTTCTTATAGAAATTGGGGTCTTATCAACTAGTGCACGACCTGCAACAACATCAATCATATTTAGATCAATAGGGATTAATCCTTCAAATAAATTTAATTAAATGTTGATCACATATTTTGTGGAGTGGGGGAACATGAACATAACCTTTTAAAAAATTCCGAATATTCAACAAATGTTCCCCTTGATATTGAATTATCCCACAAATTTCTTTCCTTATTGTTATGGTTTGAGAGGCTGGGAAATATTTTTCATGAAGAAGGCGTTTCATGTTCTCCCATCATCCTATAGGGGAATTAACATAATATAACCAATATTTCATAGTGTCTTCCATTGAAAATGTGAATTCACTATGCTTTACTTGTTCCTCATCCAAATTAATAGTTTTTAATGTTGAACATATTTTATGAAATTATTTTAAGTACTTGTTTGGATCCTCTATAGGAATTCCAGGGAATCTTGCTAATAGATGAATTAAGCCCGATTTTAGTTCAAAATTGGGTGCCTCACCTTGTCATTTAATATAGGTGGGATGGATATCAACATCAGGAGAGGATAGTTCTTTTAATGTTCGGTTGTTTTCAACCATATTATGCATGTTTAATTCAGTTTTTATATTGGTTCTAGAAGAAGAACAAGAAGGATCGATAAAAGTGTTAATGTTTTGTGGGTCCTCCTTTGATGGGTTCTATTGTGCGCCTCAGGGTCGCTGACATAAGAAATTATCTGGTTCAGGTTCGAAAGGAGGTAAATATCTCGAGTTAGGACGCGTCATGCACCAAACCTACACAAAAAATATATCAGAATAAAAAAATATAGGTAAAGGTATAAAATTAATAAATATTCACAATATTTACAATTTGTTTCACAAACGCGCACTAAAAATCAAAGTGGTACCCGAAAATGGTTCCAAAATTCGACCGCGCTATTATGACATGTCTAATTGATAATTTTTTTAAGATTAATTTTTAGTCTAGGGAAGACCATAGGTCATATATCGAGGAGAATTGATAGGTTATGAGTATGTATTTTTAATAAAGATTACCCAAAGATGGGGTGATATTGATAATATGTTTATGAAAATAACATAACATAATGACTATAATAGTTGTTAGAATCAGGTGGTGGTTTAAGAATTATGAGATATGGAGAGCAATTCATGTTCACTAGACATTATGGATAGTTCAATGTTTTTAAAATTTCACATGGTTTTGTTTAATTCTTTGGCTGACTGTTGTCAAGATCTTGATTCCCCTCTTGCCTCTCTAAACTTCGTGCAACGTACCAACCCGTGACACAAAAATCATGTTGTCATGGTTTCTACATCAACAATAGATTGAATTTTACCAGAGAATAATAAACGCTTTTGTATGTGTGAGTGAAAGAGAATCCATCTGTTTCCCAATTGGAACAACTCAAGTTTCCCACTTGAAATTTCAACCTAATCGGTGTTGAAATGAAAAGCAGTTCACTTAATTAAACACAAAAAATGAACTCCAAGGAGAAACATATTTTGATAAAACATAAGTGAAATAATCCACACAGAAATTACACAAAACCAGTACAGTATCATGTTCTAGAACTCCCTCCCCAATATGTATAGCTCCCTTGAAAAGATCTTCCATTGTTTATCTCGCCATGAAGAGGAGCAGAAGCTCAGGAGGAACTCCTTATTTATTGTTGATCCCCATATGATAATAGGGGCCTCTAGAATGTCAACTTTTAGAATAGAACTATTTTGGGTCTCCAAAATACCATAGCATTTCCTCCTGATGGAACATGAAAATGAGAAGCCCGAGGTGCCATTTTATAGGAAAAAGGGAAGGTAGATTTGGGCACAAAAATTTATTAAAATCACTTGGCATAGGCAATTCAACCTCCAGACATCCTTATCTCGATTTTCATAAAATAAGAATTTTGTACCCCTTATATTGTCTATCTCTACCAAATATTTGGCACAATTTAGTCACATATATCTTGAGATATAGACAGATCACATCACACCACTATTGACTCTGTGCATATTTGATGTCTTGGACAGATCAGGTCGGCAAGGCCATCAGATGACCGAATGAGCCTTGGGTGTTTTCATATGAAATTTATCCCAATAAATTTTAACCATCCCATAATATTTCAGCCCAAATGAATTCATGGTCAACTAGAAGTGTGAAGAATAGTCCACTGGTGTTCTTGGATCCTGCGCAGTTTAGCCCATCATTCTTGGACTTCATCATGGGCCCTCCATATCACCATCACCATAAATGAAATTTTCAAGTAAAGTTACATTTTAATTTTTTATAGCAATAACCACAAAATAAATAATTCAAACATGGAATTAAATTTGTTATTATTTTTGGAATTTTCTATAAAAATTTAGTTTAATACAATGGGGTAAGGGTGAACATGACACAGTGAATCATGGTACGATCACTTATATATGTGTGATGTGTCTAAGAAGGGTTCTAGTCATGAAGTACCTAGTGGTATATGATTTTTCTAACTAATGTAATACTATTTATGTTTCTATGTATCCCAAGGAACTAAACTAATACTATCTTTGTGAATCTATTTGTGTAATTTATTAGGTATTCATCAAGAATTAATTAATGTTGCTGTATTTAATGAGAGGTTATCTATACTGAACTCCCAAATGATGAATTTTTCTACACCCATGATACTCT
The DNA here is from genome assembly GCA_963277665.1 of Viscum album. NCBI lineage: Eukaryota > Viridiplantae > Streptophyta > Magnoliopsida > Santalales > Viscaceae > Viscum > Viscum album. Next base: position 860,268,385 of record OY728133.1, on the reverse strand, counting down.
TTAGACATGGGAGATGCATTTTATAGTGGATACTAAAAAATTATCGGCAAAACATTGGAAAATTCAAAGATCAATATATTTTTCTTAGGGATTGGGTTTGTTTCTATAGGCAATGCATTTTTTATACCATTTCTAACTATTCAGAGGCTGTAGAAATAATGAGGAAAAATACCAGACCCTCATTTCTAGCGTAGAAATAGTATGGAAGAATTATATAGACTACCTAATGTCATAGGGGATGTGTAACTACTGATAGAAAAGATCAATTGAAAATATGTAATTAAAAATAAAAAATTTTCCCCTATCACCAGCTACAACAGAAGACTAATGGGTTAGTTACTTTTTTATATCCAAATGCATCCTGATCCCATATCATCTAATACAATGTCCCGTATTTTTTCATTTATCAGTTTTTAAATATTATAAGGATTAATTTTCTGAGATGGAATTAAGATGATGTATGATTCTGAGTCTCAGTGTTTCTAAAACAAATGTTTAAAAAATATTAAATATTTACTATCACATGTTTGTCGTATAACAAAAAAATTGAATCAATCTTAAATAGATCCTTCGATTATAAATCCGTGGGAACATTGAGTTTGGAGTACTGGATTTACCCATGGAATGAAATAATGTTAGTTTGTGCGGGTCTTAATTGAAATAACTCGAAAAAAACAAGATCGTCATAAAATTATTTGAATGAAAATTTTTTTCTTGAATAGTGATTACCATTAAAAGTAATATTATGTTGGAATCCCAAGGATATCTACACAACTCGAGGAACACTGATGAATCACTTGCTAGAGTTTTGGATAAACCTCTAAAGAAAATAGTGACAAAATAACAGATTGATAGTCAATAAATTCCATTCATGATAGATCTCACCAACAATAGAGACACAATGAATGATCATCATTAGTGAGTAATTTAAATAATGTGTAGGATGTGTTATTTTTTATTTCTTTCCCTGTATATGAGTTTGAAAATTAACGCAGACCATCCAATTTATAGGTTGATCCATATATTGATCATAACCTTGAGAGATGGTTTTAATTTATATAGGATTAAAAATGAGTTTAAAATTGTGTTTTTGGCTGAAATTTTTTAATTTCATTCAATAAAAAAAGAAAAATTATTGGAAAAAACATAAATCAAGGTCCATTATTCTTGTTTGATTTGTTCATACCCCATCCCATTCATTGTTTATAGTGTGAGTTCTTCGCTTGGCCTGTGACATGATATATCCCGATTAGTATATCATTGCAAGCCTAATTATTCACAAAACTATTTGATATCTAAAATATGGGATCATAGCAACATTATGGAGTTGCAAAGATAGACATGGAGTAATTCAGATGATGGTGGATCCATGAATCGTTGTTCATTTATATTATTTAGCAGAATGAAGAATGAAAACATTAATCCAGTGTTCTATGGGATCATAATATATAATGTGTTGTTTAGGTGATTTCATGAATGAATGAGTATGGATTTTGGGTTTTTGGGAAAGGAATGACCAGAATGGCAGTTGGATAAATGGAGGAGATAACTGGGATGCATACTAGGGATTATAGATAATACCATTATACACAGTTCGTAGTCCTGGATTATAATGTCTGTGGGGAACCTTGAGTAGTGTCTAGGGTTTTAGATATGAGATAAGTATCACATTGCATGTGGATCTACCTACATGATGTGTTGTCTCTCATGGATAACATGGGGTGTACTCTAGGAGTAATCCGGAACGGGTGGAGTAAAATGGTTTCATACATAGAATGTCCCCCACCCCCACACCAAATTTCGTGCCCTGTACCAAGTACACGGACTACCCCATGTACCAATACATGAGGTGAAATACACTATTTGACACTGTTTACTGGGACACAACTGGAGAACGTGGGTGGACCCTGGACAAATGGGCATGGCGTGTGACTTCTTCTACACATTGTGTACCCATATTCTACAAGTCACAGTTTGGAATGACATTGGATATTTTCTATAGTCAGTGCCTAGAGTCGAGGGACACAATGTGTGACACTGCTAAATGAAGTGTATCTCTTTCTACATTGTTTGATACTAATTTCATATATATCAAGGAAAATTTTCATTAGGGTTAATTCCCATATCTCTTCCCTAATGGTTGGTGTGTATCATTTAATACTCATATAAATATGATCCATTTAGTAAGAATTCATGGATATAGTTGTTGGAGTCACCGCTCCCCCTAGAGATCTAGAGCTACATCTTCAATTCATTCAACATGGCCTTGGTATATTACTTATTATTTATCATACAAACATCAAAAGGAATCGATCCTCTTCTTAAAATGATAACCAAGATGGAGTTTTTGGTATCACCCCATATCCCTAGTTGTGATCCTCATATATGCTGCCATATTATCATCAGATTTAACATCTTATCTCTTTAATAAATGTTCCCAATGAATATCACATCTCAGACAGATGTCATAAGTGATATCAGACTCAGGAGTGTGTTCTCTCATATGAGGGATTCTTGGAATCTTTGATCTGAGTCCATACAATTTATTATTTGAATTTGTGAGTTCCCTCTAGACTACATATATTGGTTTTACTATATCTGGATATTCTTGATATATGTGTTGTACACAAATACTATGTCGAGGTGACATTACATTCTTTTGGGTATTGATTACTGGATTTGAGGTGTCCTGCTAACTATTTTTATACACACCCTTTCATGGTCATTTCCTGAAAGTGTGGTGTCTTGTGTAGGCCAGATAACTTTTGACAGAGTCCTATACTGACCATGACTAGGTGGTGATTTGTGGGACCAGGCATGCTGAGGAGTTCCTATGGTTACATACAATAGTCCCAGTACCTCGTCATAGAGGTTGAACTTGTTTTTGAAGATTTAATTTTTTTAGTATTGTATTTTGGCCTAGTTTAATTTACTACACATTACATTCCTATCATAATCTAGTTAATATATTATGTTATTAACGCATTTGTTCATATTATTTTTTACATTTCAACCTTTTGTGATCGTGGAGATGTGTGTGTGTGTGTGTAAATAAACATAAGAAATGCCTTCCATGTTAGAGATATACCTAATCAGTGTTAGTCACCATCCCCTGGCCTATTAGAGGTGGGAATTGGGAGTCATGGCATGGGCCCCAATAGGACGTTCCATGACATAGTGGTATCAATGGGGGATGGATCCACTTTCGGAAAATTATTATTTGAGTTTGGTTTGGGGAAATAATGTTAAGTGTTTCATGATTGCATTTTGTGCTAGGGAAATCATTGTTGGTTCAGCAGTGGATGTACCCATACACAAGGACCATGATTATCTTTCTTCATCTCAGTACATGAGATCACTGGATGTAGGGAAAATATTGGTATTTTCATTATAAAAGAATGTGTTGGGGTTCCATGTCATTCTTGAATTTGATCTGCAGATATACACATTAATTCTGGTACATCTTTTTTTCTTATAAGCGTCCCTTGAGAGGCATAACATCAATGATTATGTATCATAATCATGTGGACGACCCCCTTAGGGAAGAGGTGTCAATACAAGGACATGTTTCTTTGATGTTACATCCAGATGGTGCACCTACTATACCACCAAATGAGTAGTATAACGTGGTACCAACAATACCATTTGAGAAGGAGTTTAGTATTATAATACTTCATGTGTTTTAGTGGTGGCTAACCCTCATGTTCTGATGTGAGATCCACCCTCAAGTGGATTAGTATTTTATTGAGTTGTTTGCATGTGTTTCCTATCTTGTAAGGACACTGGAAGATCAGATGTCAGTCCTAGGGTTGAGCTTTCTATATGGCTCAGCTGGTCGATGGTGGAGTTCATCTCTCAAGACTCATGACCAACAGACTCTATCATTGAAATAGTTCAAGTTTCTCTATAGAGAGGATTTACAACCAGTTACACTGAGAGATATGTGTATATATGTTCTACTTCAGCTCCAGCAGGGCAACATGATACTGGATGATTAATCATCACTATTCACCCACATTTTATTGTATTATGTTTATATGGATAGTGACCTATACATTAAGGAACAAAAAAATTTGAGAGGTTTGCATGGATGCATCTAAGATTGTGTTATCTCTTTGTGTATTCATAATTATGAAGTGGTACTTTAGAAATATTTGGTTGTTAATATTCTAATTGACTATAAGGTATTGTTGGTGATAGTTAGAAGTGGATTGGATATAGTAGAGTCCCAAAAAATGGGGAGCCTATTTCAGGCTCATTGATCTAGACATGGGATATGTTTCAGGTGGAGGTCCAAGGATAGCAGATTTGGAGTTCAGGGCTCACTGGGTTGGTCCAGGATGTCTATGGATTGGCAGTCTTGTTCGTATGATAGAAGGTGACATATAAATTGATATTATATGAAACATCGTGTTATTGATGATGAGATAGTGTATGGATCACTGAGGTGGAGATAATAACATGTTTAGGAAATTATACCAGGAATAAGATGTGGAAGATGTTCTTGGAGAACAGTTGGAGGTGTCAAAAAATACAACTTATTACCACCACCACCATCATGTGGTTAACACCAGGCTCATGGAGATAGAGAACAGGAGAAGGGATAATGGTACGCCATCATGGAAAATGACCCAGGGGTTCTGGAAATTATTTGAGGTATGATTGGTTTCTTTTCTACATTAGTTTTAGTACTGATATACATAGGTGCTAGTCATTAATTTCACTCCACATATCATGTTAGAGACCTAGAAATTCTGGTTGAACCATTTACCCAACCCTTGTGCTTGGAGACGCATACAGTAGAAGACTCTGTGATCACACATTTGTTCCAACATTGTGAAATTATTGTTGGAGGTGAGAGTTTTAGCTTTAACCTATTAGGGTCATTGTTGAGGTCGTACAATGTCATTCTTGTTATAGAATGTTTTTCCATAGTCCATGCTAATATTGATTGTTTTATGAGATGTATGTAGTGTGTCTATAGTGGTAGAATGAGGCTTTCCTCTTTCAGTGAAATGGAATCACAGATATCATAGGATGGAATCATGCATAGGATGGTGAAAAAGAGTACTCATTTGTTTGCTATCCTGGCCCTTGGTGTAGTGGATGTTTTGAGTTACAAGTTTCCTACAATAGTGGTACAGTATGAGGATGTCCTCCCAAAAGATGTTCCAGGATTAACTCCCCATTGGGTTGTAGACATCAACATTTATTAACATCCTAGGATGGCACTGATACCATCACTATTATATTGGATGGTTCCCGCAAAGCTATGTGAGATGTGGGTGTAGTTAGAGGACATGTAGGTGAATGGATTTGTGATACAAATTCTTTTACCCTGGGCATCCCCAATTTGTTTCCCAAAAAAATGAAGGGAGCTTGAGGATGTCTGTAGAATACCACTGCATGAACCAATTGTCAATAAAGAACAAGTATCCACTTCTGGGGATCAATGACCTCTTCAATCAGTTGATAGGGGCATAATGGTTTTCAATGTTTGGGCTCTGATTAGGCCATCACTAGGTATGACTATAGGACAAGGATATACCGAAAATATATTTCAGATGTCGTTATAGTCTCTATGAGTAATTGGTGATGGCCTTTTTCATGAAAAAATTACAAATGTTTCTATGGGAATCATGAAATAGATATTCCAGACATACGTATAGCGGTTCGCGGTAGTCATCATCAAAAGTATCATTGTGTACTCTCCGTTGGAGGAGTGTCAGAAGAGACACATATGGATTGTTATAGATTCACTATTATAACACCTGCTTTATGGGAAAATCTAAATTTTCTATTTTGGGATTTAGAAGGTCCACTCTCTAGGACATGTTATCTCGGTGGATGGGTTGGTTGTTGACAGAGCCATGGATGAGACAATGTTAGCAGGGGAGGCACCTATGAGTGTGACAGAGGTGATGAGCTTCGATGGGCTAGTGGGATATTAAATGATATTCACACATAATTTATCAAAACTATAACCACTAATGGATGTGTTCAATTGAAATGGGAAGCCTTTCATGTGAAAAAAATATGTGTTTCTAGGCTTTTCAGCTGTTGAGGAAGAGTTTGACGAGTTCTCTGATCTTCTGCTCATTGAAAGAGGGTGTCAATTATGTAGTGTATTGTGATGCATAGAGAAATAGTATTGGTTTTTCCATTATTTAAAACAAAGTGGAGATTTAAAATTTTCCATTCCCTCTAAGACCACATGATTAGAACTACATGTCCAACAATCTTGAGTTCATAGTAGTAGTCTTTGTATTGAATATTTGGTGACAATACACGATGAGAGAGAGATTTATCATCTAATATAATCATAGGAGTGTTACGTATATATTCATTTGTAAGGATACAAGCATGAGATAGAGGAAATGGCTAGAGTTCCTCTATGATGATGACATTTAGACTTTCAATACACTTGGGAAGGGTAACATGGTGGATTATTCTCTTTGTAGGATATCTACTTAAAATTTTTAAAGGACTCCTCATAGAAGTTGGGATCATTATAGTTATCCTTACTAGATAGAGATGGATATTATTACCTCAATTTTGTGGTTGTTACCCCTACACATATACAATTAGTCTCAGAGTAAAAACATGAGTATGCTGGCTACAATAACCTACATACTCATATTTCAACAGGGCATGCTCCTGATGGATAATAAAAAGGTGGGGGCACATCTTTGTTTTTCAAGGACACACAATAGTACTATTGGAATTACTGGAAGAGGTTCATTGGGAGTTTCATACATACCCAATGGATCTAAATCATGGAATGGATAAAATGTTCCAGGTCATCCAATGTTAGTTTTGGTTTCTAGGAATGGAGAAAGGACTGGTAGAGTTCATTTCTTGATGCCTTAATTTTCAGTAAGTTAAGGTATATCACCAGGTTCATGCAGGTTTAGCTCAACCACTTGACATTCCATAATAGATGTGGGATTGATATAGACTGACTTTTTGAATGTTTTACCACATAGGTCCAGGTGAAATTATTCATCTATATGATTGTTTAACAACTCAACATGACCCCCTTCCTAACTATCAAGGTGTATAGTTTAGTAGATAGCATGGAATGCCTATATGTTCAAGAGATAGTTGAACCCCATGGATTTCCGTAAACGATTGTTTCATATCATGATGCTCATATTACATCATGATTGGGGATGGGATTATAATATGAATTTGGGACCGAGTTACACCTGAGCATATCGTTTCACCCATAGATGGATGGCCAATTAGATGGAATCATTCATGGTCTAGAGGACTTGATATGTGATTGCAGTTCAATTTAATTGGTATTTTGTTTGATCAACTACCAATAGTTCATTTTGTGCAAAAGAACGACAACCATTTCACCATATTTATTGGGAAATTCAATGATTTTTTTGGGAGACCTTTCAAGTCTCCACATTGAGGGACTATCCAAGGAGATATAACACCTATGAGCCTGTAGTTATTGAGAGCTACTACAATAAAGATGAAAATCATCCAAGAGTGGGAGGAAACTATATAGATCTGTCAAATGTCTTATAATGAAGACCATCTATTTTTTCAACTCCTTCCTTGATAGGGATTGTATAGATTTGGCGGGGGAAGAAAGTTATCTCAGAGTTTTATTAATCCTTTTCAAATACATTGTATAGTTTGTGGGGTGTAATACCACTTAGATCTACCCCCATTATTAGATTAGGAACATAACATCTTCCACATGTTTCATGTGAGGAGGTAACTGTGTGACCCATTACACATCATTGTCAAGTGAGTGTTTAACAACAAGGAATGGTTGAATCTTGATGAGTACCTAGTGGAGATCAAGGATCAGTAAGAGTGTATCCTTGGTGGGTGACTGATTCATTGGGTTTGTCTAGTAGAAGAATGGGAATCTCCAGAATATCACACGGGAGAGGGAGGATCATTTAAATGCTCACTTCCCACATCTTTTTTAGTATTCTTATCATGTATTTTCAACAACCAAAATCTCCAAGGTGGGGAGAATGTAATAACCATGTTTATTTCCCAAGTGTTAATTTTAAATATTATTTGGATTAATTAAAAAACCAGGAGCTAAGACAGAGTGGGATCTTGAGACCCAATGTGCCCATAATGACATCTAAGAAATTATTAAACTCTTAACAGTATGTGAACTATGTTTTCCTAAAAATTGGAATAACTCATAAATAGTTGTTTGTATTAGAAATTTTGAGGGCACTATTGAGTTTGAATTAGTGGATTTTTCCTAGGGGCGATATAACTTTTTTCAGTATAGTTCTTCTGGCGAAAAATAGTAAAACAATGTAATCATCATTAAAAAATTTAAATAAATATTTTGACGCAACAATTTCCTTTAAAAAATATCCTTATGTACAAAACTGAGTGTTATAAGCATAACCATATGAATAACGGAGAATCTATAGTGAGAGATTTTAAGAACCCTCTCCCAGAAACGACAATGGAATCCCTAATCAATGATCTACACACACTATTCTTAACGGATCATACCATCGATGGAAACACATTGACCGATCATTGTCATCATGTGATCCGAATCAAAAGTCTGATGTGTTATTTTGGATTTTTTTACCATTTATGAATTAATAAAAGAATAAGGTCCAACCAATGAATATTTTGATCTGCAATTTGATCATTAACATTCTTGAAGGAATTTTATTTCTACTTGGTTCCTTGGGATTTGGATAATGTCATAATTTTTTTGGACTAATTTGATTGTTGTTATGATGGAAATAAACCAAAATCAAGAAAATCATTGATCGAGGTCCATTAAATTTTTATATTTATGCCCCTCATTCAATGTCTGTCACAAAAATTCTTCACATGGACAATGACTCGACATATCCTAATCAATCGATTTTTGCACACCTAATTCTTGAGGAAATTATATGATATCACATATATGGGATCGGTGAAACTCGAAGGAGTTGTGATTATAGACACATAGAAATTCAGATGATGGTGGATCCCGGAAGCTATGTCTATTAATGTTCTACAGTATAATGATCAGAAACCATTTTAATCCATTGTGAGAGTAGATAAGAAGACAAAATGTATTTTTTGGTTGATGGCCTGACCAAAGGAGGATGGATTTTGAGTTTCCCAGCAATTAGATGTCGAAATGGTGCTCAGTTCAACAGAGGAGATGATCAGAGTGTGAACAAAGGATTATAGAAAATGTTGTGATACATGGAATTTAATCCATGATGATACATTGTATGGGGACCCTTAAGTGGAATCGAGGTTTTTGGGTATGATATAAGTATCACATGGAATGTGTCTCTTCCTACACGTCATGTGGTCTCTCCTGAATAACTCTGCATGTACTCTGGGAGTATGAGGTCAAAGGGAGAAGAACATGAGTTTCCTACATGGACTATACTCCCCCACATAGAATGTACTCCCACACACATCTTGGACAAGACCATTTTCACGGAATACCCCATGTACTAGTATATGGGATGATATTCACAGGATAACACCATGTACAGGAACATCACTAGAATACATGGGTAGACCCTGAATAGAAGGACCTAACATGTCACTTCTTCAATACATCGTGTATCAATCTTCTACATAACCCAATCTGGAATGTCACGAGTCATTGTCTAGATGTAGTACCATGTTCAAGGGACATGGTGTGTCACCCTAATACATGTCATGTATCCTTTTCTACATGGATTTATTCCCTTTTACTCCATATCTCAGAAATGTTATATTAGGTATTTTTACCTTATCACTTCCATAAATGTGGCTATGAATCATTTCCTACTCATAAGAATATGATACCTTTAGCAAGAATTCTTGGATAGTGTTTTCGAAATCCCCTCAATGAGAGGCCCAAATCAGGATCCTCTATTCAATATTCATTCCCTTGGTAGAGTCTGTGGTACTTTTGTGACCAACATCTCTATGCATTAATCCAATACATAGTAGGTTAGTATAGACGGAGTAGTTGGAATTACCCCATAGCCCTTGCTATTATCCACATTTATTTTATCTTATTCTCTTCAGTTCTGACAACATATATCTATCATGATTGTACCCAAAGAATAGTACTTCTCAAACGAGCATCGTTAGTGGTATCTGACTTAGGAGTGTGTTCTCTAGGATGATAGCTTCCTATAATCTTATAGATCAATCCCTAGTGTTGGAATATAGTAGTTGTGACTTACCACTAGACTATATGCCCTGGTTAGAGTATATTTGGATATTCATTTTGTATGTGATGTAGAAAGATATTGTGTAGAGATGACTATACTTTGCTTTGTTATTGCGTTGTGGTTTTAGGGTGTATTACTGGGTATTGTTATACTCACCTCTACAAGGGATTTTCCAGAATGTGTTTTTCCTTTTGCATACAAGAGACCTTTTGATAGTTTCCTTGTAATACTATGACTAGGGGTTGGTTTGTGAGATATTGTTGGACGAAGTGTTCCTGTATCCACAGTCATCTGTCCCATTATCTCTTCTTATAGGTTGGACTTGTGCATGGAGACTTTTTTTTGTCGGATTGTATTCTATCATAGTTTACATTACTATACATTACTTTCAAATAATAATATGTTTGGGATATAATGGTATACATGCATTCAGTTCATATTAGTTATTTAATTTCAGCATTTTGTGAGCATCGAGATGTGTGCCTATGTACCGGTATGTAGGCAATGCCTCCCATGTAAGTGATATGCATACTCGGTGCAAGTCACCAACCCATACCCTATAGGGGGAAGGAATTGGATGCCCTGAAATGGGCCTCAATATGAAATTTATTAACATATAATTCTCACAATGAAACATTGGACAATGTAAAAAATTTATTGGATGACCCTGATGATAATGAAAAAATATTCCATACCCCACAATAAAGAATGTTCTTGTCGATCATCATCTAAGATATGAAGAAGAAAATCTAGTGGAATATGGTAGATTCAAATTTATAATACCATCTATGTATATAATTGATACTAGACATATTACTTTATAATGATACAACTCATGATGAAGAAGTAGAACAGAAAATATGTTTGAATGAATTGGTAGAAGAAATTACGTCTTCTAGGACACATTTCCTCTAAATATCCTCATAGAAATCTATATTTTGACATTGAAAAATACTATATACTTTATAATGTTATTTGAAATTTTTATAAAGGAAAGGGGAAGGTGATGGTTGAGTTTTAAGGGAAAAATTTATGTGAATAATTTAGGGAGGAGGTGCCCATTTATTATTGAGGTGAGGGGCACCCTAAGAAACAGTTAAACAATGAAGTTAATAAAATTTAACTTTTTAATAAAAATAATTCAAAATTGAGATATTTAGAAGATAAGATGATGATATTTCTAAATCCTCTTATCCAATAATTTTTAGGGATGTATTTCCATTATTTTAAACCTTATCTTTTTCGTTTACCCTTAGTTCTTAGAATTTAATTTTAATTGTGATAACAAGTTTTTAATTATTAAGAGCCTGTTAATTTAACATATATGTGGTAAATTTACTATAATTGGATACATAATTAACTTTTATAACATATAATAGTCACTTGGTTATTTTAAAATATTTTTATGTTTTTATATAATTTAATAAATTACTTTTTTTATAAAACATCAACTATTTCAGTTGTTACACTATTCATTTCAATGAAATTTACAAAAAATAGAAAGAATGGGATAACATTGAAAAAAAGTATTTTATAGTCTTCAAACATGTCATATTCACCAATAAAAATTGTGGATGATATAAATTATTTCATATGTTATTTATTTTAATATTGATAATATCATTTATTTGATATTTCTCATAATAAAATAATAATTGTATCACTATTATGTAAATATTAATGGTTATTATTTAATATATAAAATAACTAAATAAATTTAAATTATGTATATAATTTGATTATATTTATAGAGACTACTTATTTTCATAGTATCATCATGTTTATCTGTACATTAAAATTTTTATACTGATAAGAGATAAGAGAGTGACACATTGTAACTTTCTTGTGTTTTAATAATAATTATATCACTTTCATGAAAAAACGACTATTAAAAGAATAAAGTTTCATTCTTAAGTGCTAAGGGTAGAATATTATTTGAAAATTAGTATTTTTTCAGGAGCTATGGTAATTTCATTATCATTATCATATTATTTGTCACCCAAATATACTTGATTTACCATTATCAATGGAAAATAAAAAATAATGTAGTTTTTATTCATCATGTCCAAAAATAAAAGGGAACTATTTAAATAATATGGACTTAAATTTACATATTTTTAATCCATTTTTCCAAATTCAAAAGACATAATTGGAAGAAAATAATTAAAAATTAATCCTAGTTGTCAAAATGAGAAAATAGGTTTTCTAAAATTAAAAACCATCAAATGATTGAATTTCATTTATATCTAATTTCAATGTGAAATTACCTAAAATTAACAACATTTTATTAATTTATAAAAACATAATCTAAATATACTCTATAAAAAATTTAATAGATAACCTAAATATATAAATAAATAAAAAAGGATGTTTTGAATTAATATATAGTATGTTTCACTATTCATTAAAATATGAATTTTATCAAAACAATATACAGCTTTCACCGAAAATAAATTTTGATGACCAAATTCTAAAGAAGAGTAATATCATGTCAAAAATAATTTATAAAAGTGTTGAAAAACTAGATTTAAAAAGTGCTCACCATCAAATGGCGGTAAAACTGTATTTTCAAAAAAACATACCTAGTTTATCAATAAAAAAATATAGATTGATATTATATCAATTGTATAAAACATATATGATGAATTTACATATTAAAATTTAATATATTACAATTATATATCATTAAAAATCAACCGAGAGTGATTTTATTATTTTATAAACACACCTATTTTTATTTAAATACTTTTCAGAAAAAAATTTCATTTTATTTTATTAAAATGTTTTATTTTCATTTATAAATAATTATTCACAGAAAAATTTATTAAATACTTGTGTAATAAATTTTTTCGTAAATAATATAATAATCTTCAATTCCACCATTATAATAATGTGTTTATAAGTTAAACTAATAATAATTAGTTGTTCACTTATACTAAGTCTTACATGAAATTATTTATATCAAAATAACTTGAACTTGTGTGTAAATAAAGCAATCATAGCATTTCATATATCACATGATAATATGGTTTTTTATATAGCATAATCGAGTCATGGTGTAGAGTAGAACAGAAGAAATAAAGGAAATTAAAAAGACTCTATCGCATAAAATAACAGTGTTTCAAACTTATCATGTATTGTTTTGGGTGACATTTCGAGTTTTAGTCGTGGTTTATAGTCTTATTCATTGTTAGTTCACTATTAGTGAAAAAATTTCTGGTCACTGAGGAAATTATGTTCCTTATGTTTGGTTTATTTATGGGCGCATGATTAAAAGCTCTTTTAGTGTAAATTTTGCATCCTAACCCCCAAATTGTGTGGATATGGATAGTGGAGAATGTATAGTTGTTGAATTATTTTTAGAACAATGTTTCTAAACAATAAAATTCATTCAAGTGTCTTATGAAATGTCATACAGGTGGTGCATGATTTTTTAAATCAATTGGCCAAACCATGTGACTACATTTATACAGTCAAAATTTATTAATTAAAGTATCCTGACCTTCCATTGTAAATTATAAACTCCTATTAATTGAACCTAACATTTCCCTATCAATTCTTTAGGCTCTCTAGATGTGATTTTATCTCATATAACATCTCCTATAATATGATCTATGTGTCAGTGGATGTGTTTGATAACTTTTGATGAGTGTAGTCTATTTGGTTGGGAATTCTCTTGTCCTAATCTCTCAATCTCTTTGAGATTCAGGGATCCTCATTGTTGTTGTTGATTCCAAAGATCAAACTTCTTCAGTGCTTGATTTAATTTTTTCCTTATTATTGAATTTAATTTGTCACAACATGATTATTATTTTTCATGATATTTTTGTTTGATGATATCCATATAATATATATCATTATGAAAGGTCATAGCAGTTTCCCGCTATGATTATAACCTAATGGTGCGACAAAATTATTTTTAAACCATGTTCTTCTACTTGATGATAATTCTAATGAGACATATAAAATATGTGAACTTAGGGTTAGATGGAAAATAATACACTGAGAGACCCTCTCGTTTTGCTATCTATTAGTAATCACTAAAATATGCGGTTATGAGAACAACAACATCAACAACAAATCCATATTTCCTTTTTTCATTGGATATTCATATCAATGAACAGGTTTGTTGATCCTTAAACATCATTATTATAATTAATGGAAATCATTTACCTATATACATTTATTTATTAATGAAAACCATGATGACATATGTTCATAGTGATGAAGTATGTGTTGGGTGAATAACAAATGTGGTAGATTTAATTGATAATGACAGTAAGGTTTTATATTTTTTCCCTATATGAATATTAAAAAATCATCACATTTGATGAGAATAGAACCTCTTGTATAAATCTATTTATATGGTGTTTTATGGGTTATTAACCACCACCTATTTAATGTAATTGACCCTTTGAGTGTGAATTTTGTGAATATAGTGTCATTTGTAACGTTTTGACGTTTTTTTATTTTTTATAAGTTTTTATGGTTTGTATTGTGGTGTACAGTGAGAGAAAAGTTAGTAAAAATTGTGAAACAACTTCCACTAAACTTTTCAACATAAAAAGTTGGATCTAGGTAGGCTCATGGTTAGGTATACTATTTGGCCAAAATATTATTACACCGAGGATAAACCATGAATATAGGTATATAGATGTTTTTCATGGATGGGTTTTTGTTTTTATGAATATTAAATCCAACCATACTAGGGATTCTTTGATGTAGTTGATGAAGAAACATTTGCATACGGTTTTCGTAATTATGTTCCATTACCATGCACTATTAAAAAAGAGATCCATAAATTGTGGATGCAATAAATATTTCCATATTAATGGAATTTTAAACCTAAATAGACCAATATAATATTTCCTCCCCTCCTATAGGAAGTGGTGACCCATTCCATGGATTCGAGATTAATCTGTTGGTGTTTATTTATGCATTGGCGGCTTAAATTTATTAGAATGTGTCTTTGCGTGGTTTGTTTTCTATGATTTCATCTTGTTCCCCCTATTGGAATCATAGATCTAATATTTTGGATATAGATATATTTTTTTATGCTAATCATGATGATATATGAGTTTTTCGTTGATATGAAACAATATATATGGGCAGATTTTGGTCTTTCAACCCGGTTTGTGGATGAATTTTTGCCATTAATCATTTCTCCTATGGTTAGGAGGTATCTTCCTTCACTCTCAACTCCTATTAATTATAAATAAATGGTTTGATTTAAATTTTAATGAATTAATTGAAATTAGTTGTGAAATTAATGTGTGAGTCTTGTTATAAACCTACATTACAGATGGTTTATATACTTTTGAAAATAGGTTTTGTTATGAAAAATTTTCTTGGTTCAAGATTTGAAAAAGTTCGATTTAAAATTATTGTTTGGTATTGGTGTTTGGAAATTTTTTTTATAATTGTTTTAAATAATATATATATTTTATTGAAATTTCTACGTTTTGGTTTTTGAATACATGATTAGTGTGAGATTATGATTACGATGTAATAATGAATAATAATTGGGTGCTATTGGGGTACAAATGGCAAGACCCTAAATAAGGAATATAAGCCATTATAGAATAAGGATATTGGAAACTTAGTGATGATACCATTTATGGATGAGAAACTGGTCATAAGTGTGGAACTGTTACATGGACATGCATGTGTGGTTGTGTGGAATGAAATGGGTTATGCTAAATAGATTTTTTAAATTGTCTGATGGGATAGTTAGGATTATTTACAAGTAAATTTTTTGTTGGAAAATGCTATTACATATTATTTTAACTATTTATAAAATTTTAATAAAAATAGTTTTTTACAAATTTTCAAACATTTCCTATTATAGTGGAATCAGTAGGGATGCCATTTTTTGAAATGTGAATGAGTTTTATAATCACCCCTTATACGAGATCATTGGTGAATTTTCATATATTTGATTACATGACATTAGTAGTGGAAAATTATCTCATTTAATTATTGATGCATCATGATGCAATGGGAATGTCTTCTGGGGTTGGATTAGATAGTATGTGGGGAGATGTGGAGTTTATGTCTTTGGAGACTATTTTTTTTCTTGTTTTTTCATCCTATTTAAAATTTTATTTTGGATTTGGTTTCCACATTTTACCCTTGTATGGCATGTCATAGGGTTTTCTTTCATCTGAGTCGAATTACATTATACATAGGAATCCTATAGTGGTAATCTAATCTTTATTTTTGATATAGTTGTTTTATATCAAAAAGTTTAGACTATCCCCCAACTATTTAGGAAGACCACGAAACATATTTCATCCATTGGTTACATGGGGACAACATCTATGGCCTGGTAATGTTCCACCATATTCTCAAGAAAATGAGTAGGGATGATATGTTACAAATTGCATCAGTCTTATCCAGTCCATCATTCAATTTGGGAAAAATTGTATTGGTTTCTCGGTCCACGAGAATGAAAAATTCTATCGACATCCTTGAGTTAGACTGATATAAATATATAGGATAATTGGTTCATGTAATGTAAATCATAAAGAGGGGTAGCTATTCAATTTATGAAAAATGTCATGTCATAGGGGATTTGGATACATATGTTTTTGGAAAATCAACTAGGAAGTATTACCTCATCAACATGGGATTAGCCGATGAGAAGAGAATGACATGAATTTATAGAAATGGATTCCCACCAGGAATGCATATTTCATTTTATATAATAATTTATGAATCAGTGAAAATTATTATATTTGAGAAATGTGTTGTATTTTCTTTTAAATGTGAGATTTCAAATAGGAATGGTATTGGCATTTAAAAAATGGTTTTATTTTCTAAAAAATAATGGATCTTTAAAATATGGGTTGAATGTGTAAAATTTTTTTTTTATAAAAACATGTTTTTATATGGTTTACTATTGTAAATTTGAAATTTTTACAGATTATATTTATATATAGTAATAATAAATTAATTTTCCTTGTGATTATATATAATGGATCTGGGATGGAGTAGATGAAATAGTCTATAAGAAGCTACTAAGAATGTGGATTCAGCTAAAACAAATGTGAACCAATAGCTAGTTCAGTGTGTTTTCAAGGATTTTCATGTCATGGATAGAAGAAACTAAAGGTATGGAATACAATTTGAGGATAATTAAACTCACCTTTATAAGTAGAATCTTATTAGGGTAATGTTGAATTGGAGAAATTAGAGGTGTGGAAAAATTAGATGAATAAAATCATCAATTTCCTTGGCACACCAGTAGAGAAATAATTCATGATGGAAGTTTATAGGCTATAGAATATTTCATTCAAGTGGTGGGATTTAGCTGTTAAGGATAAATTAGACCAAATCATTTCATTAGAGGAATTTCAAGATTCTTTCAAAAACCAATTTTATCCACACATTACCAGAATTTCCTAAACAATGTAATTTTATTATTGAAGATGAAGAATAAATTTGTTATAGATTATTTTTATAAAGTATCAAATCTAGTCCGCTTTTCAAATGAAGTTGCGGTAAGTTGGTTCTTTAAGGAACATATTTTGGAATCAGGGTTGATACAAGAGACTCTCACAAAGATTGTCATGATTTTTAAATCCAATTATGTGGATATGGTCAATAAAGTGATAGTGGAAGAATGAGACATCTCATGAACTATAGGTGGAGGATGATTTTTGTTACATGTGAAAATATTTGGGAACTCTAATACTGGGAATAAGTGGAATATGGACTCTTATTTTAGAAGGTTGTTGAATGAATCAGAATTAGATGGTTGGATCAATGAATGTTCCACAAAAACCAAAGCATAAACACCGATTCTTTTAGTTGGTGTCTTTTCATATCATGATATTATATTATAAACCACAACAATAATATTACCAAATTTTCAACCAGATGGGAATATTTAGGGATATTATTGCAATGACCCATGGTTAGATGTTCATGACACATCTAATGTTTTAAATATGTCATATGATTCTATGGGATGATAGTAGTAGAATATTTCTCATTACCAAAGCCAAGGAACCCATGGTCAATCCAAGAATTCCATGAATTCTCAAGAAGTGAAATCTATATAGGGTAATAATGATCATTGTGTAATGTGTAATAAATTTTATGGAGTGGATAAAGTGATTGTGGATGATCAATCGAGTTCATTAATGGAGGGAGTTATGATTATTTTTAATTATTCCTTTATATAATATTTTTTTGATATGGATTTATCACATCTGTTTATAGCTTCATGTGATGTGTATCTTTTGGGTTTAAATGTTGATATTATTACTTATGTTTTTAAACATCAAAATCCTCTTTGCTTAAGTTATAATTAGAAAATTATGTGAAAATCATGTTCTATAAAATTTTATGTAGCTAAGGAGACATGATATTACACTATTATTGAGATTGATTTAAATGATTTATTTATAAGTATGGATTATTTTAAAATTTCTATACCTCTCATTTATTGTTATACAAAAAGGATTAGTTTTACGTTTGATGTTGTGGTCAAGTATATATTTAAAAGACACTAGAATATAAATGAATGTGTGGTAGGTTTGTTGGAACTAGTAGATGGAACTATATCAAACCATTTGGAGTCTTTGACCATGGAATTAGTGGATGAGATGAGGGATATCAGTTTTCCATAAATTGTTGATCAGTTTATGGATGTTTTAATAGATATATATAAGGTTTTCTACCCACAATATAAGTTATGTTTACAATTGATCTCATACTAGGGAAATATCCTATTTCCCTTCTATATTATCAGATAAAACCAATATGCTTATAGGAATAGAATGTTCAGTTGGACAACTTTTAATGATAATGGTTCATTCAGCCTAGTATGTCCTTATTGTCAGAAATGGTCTTATTTGTGAATAAGGTATATTTCATTCTAAGGTGTAGGGTGGATTATTGAAATCATAACCAAGAATGGATAAGGAATATTTATCCACTTACAAAAATTGATGATATATTCAATCAATTTAGAGGATCCCAATGGTACTCTATTATTTATATGCACTTATAATATCAGCAATTGTGGGTTCTAATTGAGGATATTCTAAAAATTGCATTCAGATGTTGATATGACCATTAAGAGTATGTGGTTATTCGTTTTAGTTTTATGAATGCCTAATAAGACTTTAGGGAAGTTATGAATTGTATATTTCAAGTTTTATAGTTTATTTTTTGGTGGTGTGGTTGGAAAATATACTGCTATTTTCAAGGACAATGGATGAGCACGAGAAACACTTGGACATAGTGTTTAGAATCTTATAAATCATTATATGTTTGCTTAACATGAAATATGTGTTTTTACGATACAAGAGGCATGTTTCGAAGTCAATTTTATCTCAAAAATATGTGTTCATATGGATACATAAAAGTTATAGGATTTAACAACTTGGAAACAAGAAAAGAATGTCTTCAATATACACAGTTTCTTTGGTATGGCTGGTTATTAATGATGTTTTTCACATGAATTTCATGAAAATATTCCCAAATAATTTTTTGGACTAAGAAAATGTTCAATTAAAAAAGAATTATTAATGTGAAAATTCATTTCAAAATCTTAATGATTTCCATACATCATCGTCAAACATGATATTTCTATAATTAGGATAGGGTTTTGTGGTGTACTATGATACATCTAGATCGAGGTTGGGATATGTTCTAATGTAATAAAATTATTTTGTTTCATAAGGATCATGTACATTATAGTATCATGAGAAGAACGACCCGAAACATGACTTGGAGTCCGGTGATGTAGTCCATGATTTTAATACATTGCTTTATTACCTCTTTAGTGTGAAATTTAATATGTTTTCATATAATAAGATCTTTCAACACATTTTCTCACAAATTAATTTGAATGTGAGACAATGACGATGGATGGAATATCTCAAAATGATTGAATATGGGTTTATTTATACACTAGGTAATGGAAATTATGTGGTGGATTCATTATGAATATGTTCAAATATTCATTTGTAAAATTAGGCTTCAAATTAGATGAAGAAGATATTTGTGATAGCTAACCTACACTTGGATAGTGGAGATCAATGAGGTGTAGTGTTTTTATTCAGGTTTTCTACTATTCCTAATTTGGTTGAGAAGGCTAAAGAAGAACATATATCAAATATACAAATAGTTTCAATGAGGTAAAAACTCAATGGTGGGGAGACCGTTGATAGATGTAAGATGGGTATAACTTTAGTTTTGTGGTTTTGAGATTAGATGTGCATAGCTTTGGATTGTTGGGATAAATGTCCTCAGGCATACCGTCATTCAATATGGGTATATTAATCATGAGTAAAAAGGATGTATACGGTCTTGAAATCATAGTTATGGTAGGTATCATGAAAAGTAGTGTGGTTTTATTTGTGACAAATTACCTCACATATCTACAGTTTAAGGCAGATCCCAAGTGGCCAGTGGGCATGATGCATTCTTTATATATTACTATTTGGAAATGGGATTTGAGAGCCTTGGATTATGTGATATGGCTCCCAAGGATGGTTCAAATACATGATTTCATATGGGTGATAGTGGATTAGATCATAAAGTCGTCACATGTTTTCATTATTTTTGAAATTAATATAGTGGAGGACATGCATAAAATATATATCCATGAATTTTTAAAGAGGAATGGAACACCAAATTCGATAGTATCAGACTGAGAACTGAGGTTAATGTCTCATTTTTAAAAATCCTAACAAAAATCATTTGGGAATCTGTTGATAATTATCATAAAATATCATCTACATATGAATGTAAAATATGATAGAATGATACAAATATTGAAATAAAATATTTTGTCTTGTGTAATGGATTTTGGTGTCTCATTGGATGAGTACATACCATTAGTGGAGTTATCATATTACAAAAATTATCAGTGTATGATACATATGGATCAATTTTATACATTGTATGGGAGTCCTTTTAATTCTACACATTGTTGGGTGGAAATAGGCGATACATAGCTAGTTGGGAAAAGCCTTGTGCAAGAGACAAAATAATATTTAGTTGATTAGAAAAAAGATGGTGATTGCTCCTCGTTTCTAGAAATCATATGATGATCATAGTTTATAACCATTTTTATTCAAGGATTGTGAACATGTGTTCTTGATAATCTCTCAAATACTTGGGAATAATATTTTTGGAATGTAGGGAAAGTTATCCCATCTGTATGTTGGACCTTTTGAGATAATTGAATGGGTTGTTGCGGTACCATATTGGTTGGATGATCTTCTAATTTTTAGTTTCGTGAATAATGCGTTTCATATATCTTAGTAGAATAATTTTCATCCAGATCCTTACCTTGTGATTGGATAAGATCATATGGTGCTAGAGCAATATTTTTTGATAGTTTATGTTCTATTATATAATTTATATGGAAAATATAATTTTTTTCATTTCAAATAATTGATCCACTATGGTTTTTATGGAAACATGGAAAGATTCTGTAAAAATGTGTGAAAATGAGAATGAAATTGGCAAGCAATGGCCCTAACACATTCTAGAAAATCGTGTAATTACTCAGTATTTTATTAATAAAATTTCCCTTATTATAGATATGCTATATAGTATAAAACTTATGGAGAGCCTAATAAAAAAACTAATTTTAAAAAATTATTATTCAATAAGTTGTATTTAGAAAATATGAGGAACATTTACCAATCAAATAGTACCTTTACACTTGGAATAAAAACTATGACTGTTATAAATTGAAAACCATAAAAAAATTACTAACACCACCTATTAATGTATAAATAAAAGTTATGTATCATACAATTTAAAATGTAATAAATCTATATTAAGTAATATATATGTACATATTTTAAAAATGATAAATTAATTATTTGTATATTTGTAAAATGTAAATGTTTATTTACAATTTTATAATTTAGATAATGATTTCTATGATAAGATACTTTCATAAAATATATTCCAAATTTATTGTTTTTTTATATTATTATAATATAGTTTTATAAGACCAGAATTAATTTTTCAAATTGTCAAAAAATCGGTTAGAATCTTTCAAACAATATTTTTTGAGTAAATTATTATTTGTGTTTAATTTTCTATACTTTATATTTAGAAAATTATTTCATAAAATAAAGTCCATTTTTTATTTCTACATGTCAAAAAATAAAAGGTTAATGTTTTTTGATTTTTCTAAAATTGATGATTTTTTGTCAATAGTGAAATAATGTAATTAAGTGTATTTTAAAATTATAAAATAATAAATGAATATATGAATAATTGTTGAAATAGTGATAATTTAAGTGGATGTTATCCTAAAATCATAGTCTCTAGTTCCTATACATAATTGTAAGAATCAAAATTATTAATAGTCTTGTCTGAAAATAATAAACAAAAAAAATTAAATAATCCAAACACCAATCTCCTCACATAATAAATACCTCCCCATGACACCTCTTATATAAATACCTTATAAGAAATGGATCTATATTATATTCTGACCAATTAATCTCTAAATAATATTCCCCATGTTTTGGTGTTTATGGTCTCAAAAAAAGGACATTTCAATGTGCCTTAATGATGTTCTCAAGGACACGACACTCAAGAGGTAAAACCCTCCCCTTTCTATTTTAATTTCATTATTATTCTTTTATTTACCTAACCTCCTCTATACAAAGTGAAATGATTACTCCAATATTATATATATACTATATTTTTATTTTTTTAATGTAATAACAATCATCAAAATTATTTTCTTCTACCTTTGTTCTAAAAATGAAAATATCATATGTGAGGTGTCGATCCACCACCTTTGTGGATGCCGAGTTTTTGTTTTTCACTACGCCATTCAAGAATGGTTTTAAAACCATATTTAGGGTTAAAAATATTATAATACTTGAATTATAACCTAATTAATTTTTTATCTTGTATATAAACAAATAATTAAGTAAAACGATACTAATACGTGATGGTTGTAAAAATGACCAAAATAAACAATTCCTTTTTTTCATCTATATTTTATCCAATAAATCATCCTCATGTAAAAAATTTAAAATGATATATTGTAAAATTTATAAATATTGAAATAAATTACAACTATATCTTTCTAGTTCAAGTATTTTTCACCCATTTTAAAAGAACATTAATAATTACCCACGATCCACCCAACAATGAAACCATGAGGTGAACACTCCCAAAATGACAATATTAAAAACAATGACTCAATGAAATAGACATAAATAAACCTAATAAAAAATAAAAAATAAAAATTTTCTAAAGATGTACTGAATTAATTAATAATATATCTAATTTGATTATCTAGAACATTATGTGGAAGTCCAGAACACTTTCAGACACAAGGTAAGAGATTCTCTCTGAACATCCATCATTCATTAATGTTACTATTTTTTTATCTTTTCCCCAATATATTTCATATTAATTATTATATAATCCTCTTAAATTCTTTATATATGTTCATAAAATATATCCCAATCAAATTTTAGCTTTCATTAATGGGAATATACATGTTTTAGAGGGTTAACTTCTCAATTTGTCTAGATAGGCAACCCTGATTAAAGAGAACATGATCATTTCATACCAATTATAATAGCCAATACATTATCTATTATAATCCATAATTCTTCTTATAAAATAAAACATGAAAAAACAATATTATTTTATATACGGTTTTATTAGAAAATTTAATTTTTCTTCATTAATGAAAATTTCATATTTTACCATTAACCACACTAATGTAGCTCAATTATAATGTTTCTTAAACAATATTATTACATTTATTCACATCTGTGGGAATAATTAGTCATGATATATTCCTAATTACCCATGTGAATGTAAATATATCATTCAATTACATTATTTAATGGAATTAATTATGATTCACCAATTTGTATGCCTAAAGATATGACTATGATACCCATTTTGTCCCATGTGAAACCCTTATGCCTATAACTTATATTAGATTATTCATGTGGTACAAATATTCTGGATCATTTTTATATGGGTTCACCAAAATATTTCTATAATGCAATGGGTAATTTTTTTTATTTTTTGAATACTCTTGTTGGGCTAGAGAGTAAACCTGATTCCTTTATGGTACTGTTTTCACCATGTGATATAGTATTGGAATCTCACCTAGAATCATGTTTATGTAATGTTATATATTTATTCCACATTCAAATGTTTTCATTATTGCATGATCCATTGTCCTACGTGTTGGAATGACTTTTTTTATTCATGTTCCAGGCCTTTTCAAGCCATCATTATATTCCCCATAACCCAAGTTCTATGCATTATTCCAATGTATATTCCAATACTAGGATTTTTAGATCATCCATTTTGTCTATGTATTATCCATGTAATCTTATGCATATATAAGATCTTAAAATAAGTTAGGATCTCATTAAGGATGATAAATATAATGATTCTTTATTCTATTTTCATGATTTCAACATTATGTACATAATCATCTATAGACACTAGACTTTATGATCCTTTCATTGTATTTGATGGATAATTATGCTTAAAATAGTATAATAATATGTGTAAAAATCTAGGGCCATAATACAAGATATCAGAGAAAGATCATGTTATTTTAGAGATAAGAACTATAATACTTTATTATTAACCGTTGTTGTAAATCAATCACCATGGATACCCAAGATTCAAACTTAGGTAATTAAAATTTAGGATATTCATTTCATTTGCATGATTATCCTTCCATGTTCAATAATTACATTTTTATATTCTTATTATCTATGTATTCAATCCCACCTAATATTAATTTTATTATCTATTTAATTGAAGTAAATAAGATATGTACCCTCACATATTTTCACAGTAGTATGTAAAATAATATTTTGAGATGAAAATATCATAAGTGTGGAAGAATATAACAACCCATAATTTTATAAATTGAATTTTCCATTGTATTATTTTTTTCAAATTGTTTAAAACATATATATAACCTAATAAAAATATTTTTTATGTAAATTAAATATGAAATATGTTGTATTTATATAAATTTAGTAACATGTACCAATTAAATAGTAACATGAAAATTGGAATAGTATTGTGACCATTAGGAATAGAAAACATTCCAATAAAATAGTAACCTCTCCTCTGAAAGTATAAATAAAATTTATCAATTTTATGAATAAAAATTTAATATATTAATATCATGTAATGTGTATATAAATGTTTTAAATAGATATAAATTATGTCTTGGTATTTTTTTAAATTTAAATGTTTATTTACAATTTTTAATTCATATATCATTTTTTAAAAAAAATTATAAAATTGATTCATAAATTTATAGTTCATTGTCTTATAATAAAAAAATTATTTAATGTGACATTAATTAATTTTTCACTCTATCATAAAATATGTTAGAATACTAAAATAAGTATTTTTTGAAGAAACGATGATTTAAATGAAAAATTAAATTTCACTTATTTAGAAAATTATATTCATAAAATGTTGTCAATTTTTTAATTATACATTTTTAAAAATGGTTTTTTCTGATTGTTTTTATTCTTCTAAAATTTTTGATTTATGATTGAATAGGGAAATACATTAATTTACGTTATTTAACATTATAGGTAAATAAATGAATTATTGAGTAATGTTTGTAATGACCCAATGTTTTATCATTCGAAATTATATTCTTATAATTATGTCTTATAATCACATGAAATCCCCACACAGTTAACTTATAAGAATTATTTGGCCATAAAACATAATAATGTCACATATATGATTTGAATTTCAAAAATCTGACATACACTTTTGCGATCTGTAAGATGTTTGGAGTCTGTTAAGATAATGGTTTTTTGGGTGAATAGTAAAACACCCATACGAATAGTAACATACCATTATGTATATTAATATAACCCTTATGAATAGTGAATCATCCAAAATAATAGAAACCTAACCTTTGTAGGTATTAATAACATTTAGGCATTGTATAATTGATAATATGACCATAATAAAATTATTTATATTTTTTTTGTTGTAAATATTTAATTAAAATTTATTATGTAATTTACAAGATGATGTGCATTCCTAAAATGTGTTCATAAATTACAAATTTTATGTCTTATGGTTTTATGATCATTTTGTAAGACCATATGTAATTTTTGAAGGCATTATAAATTTAGAAATAGTTTTAAATTTTTTTTTTCAATAAAATAATGAATTTATTTTAAAAATAAATTTATCATAATTAATATTTTATTTTAAAAACATGAGTGAACCTGTTACCTTCTACAAAATGAATAATGTATACGGTGAATTTTTTAGATTTTTCTAAAATATATGAATTTATTATGAATACTAAAATACGCTAATTTTCAATAAATGATAAAAGCTGACTTTCTACAACATGCTTCAGTCATTAATGATTTTGATGGACATTGGTTACAACTAACATAAATTTATTACTAATATTGGTCACATTAATCATTACTATTGATTGTCTTTTGGAAAAATAATAAACTAATGATTAAATTACTATGAAACCCCCTACCCTCCTTTATTAAAACCCACCCACACTCCCCTCTTATGTTCACTCCTCTCAAGAATTGTGAATTATCTAAATTCATCCCAAATATCACTCCATGATCCTCCCCCACATCCATCATCCCTTGGTATCCTCAAAAGACCATATCATCTCCCCATAAGAGTCCCTCAGGGAGATAAACTCAAGATGTAAACTCCTCTATTATGTTCTTCCATTTTTTTATTCATGTTCCATTGTTTTCATTTATTTCCTAACCTCCCCTCATCCAAATGCTATGATAAACCAAGTTACATACATGTACTGGAATTGTGTTATAATAATGGGAAAATCCATTATCATCTCTCCTTTAACCTTATTTTATTTTAGTTGTAAAGACACAATCCAAGATGTGTTAATTTAAAAGATTCTAGGACACTGGGTTTTCTGTTTTGATTACTACCTTCAATTATGGTCATGAATCCATTTTAATGGTTTAACCATGCCATAATATATTTATTATATATTTTATATGGTTTGGGAATAATTTTTTACTAATGGTTTTTCATTTATAATACAAAACATGTACATTGTGTTCAAAAACCACGAACTAATCAAAAAGGATATCAGAAAAGTTTTAAATATTATTAATTATCACTACAAGTCACCAAAAGAAATTTACAAACATGTAACCTTTTGAATTTTCACTAGTTTCATAAAAGATAAATTATGGACAAAAATTCTCATCACACATGTCTATCCAAACATGAATCTATTTGAAACTATCATTAAAATCAATGAAGAAAACACACCTAAATAATGAAATTGAGCATCTTAACACATCAAAAAGATCATGAATTAAAATTAAAGGGTTATAATAAAAAATTTATATATAGTATAGGTTCAGGGATTATTAATTAATGAACCACATTTTATTATTCAGTTCGTTAATATCAACGGTAGAACCACATAAGACGTGAGGTAAGGGAACATATCTTTCTCACATTTATTCAAGAATCTTCCCTATCATATTCCCTTTTATGTGTAGTTAATATTGATGGGGTATGATTTCACACCTTCAAAAAACATAAATAATTAGGTATAAATGAATATAAACCTCCTCTATCTCATTAATATATCCTATGTAGACTCCATACCATACCGATATTTTGTATGTGATTCTACTCAAACTGCCTACAGTCCTCCGAGTTTCACATTCATTCTTTTTATGCAAATAAATTTATCTATTATTTTTTTATGAATATTTTAGATACTATGTATATGTTATGAAATCGTGTTTCATGAACCATCCCCCATTATCATTTGGGGTTATACTTGTTTTTAAATTATTCTCTCCCCAGTACTTCAAGATTAGAAAACCGGTTTTGCATGAAATTACAAAACTCATACCCAATTTAAGTTAAACTATATGATCTATTTTTAAGAAACAATAATATTTATAAAAATACACTTTTTTGATGAATTAATTCTTGTAACAAATTTATTTTTATATAAAATATTACACCATTTTCTATTTTAAATGCTCCTTAGAATTTTTCTTTCAACAACACTAAAAGGTTTTAATGATAAAATTTCATAAATACACTTCTTTAATATGGTAAATTATTTTTTAAATCACATAACATGATATATGATTATTTTATCTTCTGAATTTTCATTTATGTTTTAAATTCTCTCTTTCATTGATACTTGTATGATACGCTAATTAATAAGGCATTATGTCTTGATTATGGTACCATTTCCTTCCGCTGGTACCCTTATGATTATGAATGTCTGTTTATTTATTATTCTTAGTGTGGAAAACATATTAAGAAACAAGTTAATATGGGTGATCCCAGATATCAATCAAATTCATTAGGTCATGTTGATATTCATGAGACATTATGTGTAATGGTCTTGGTGGCTTACCATGACTCGTGCTACCATGTGCAACTGTCTTGGTGGTTAACCTTGACTTGTGATCCTCTATGTGAAACGAGCCTTGATTCAAGATAATGTTATATTTTATATAATTTCAACATTATTATGACTCCATTTTAATTTTATCCCATGTTAATATGTTATGATTTCACATGTTCCATTACTTTTTATATCATTATGTCATCCATCTTAACCCATGTTCTAATGTTTTGCAACTATGTTTATTGCCTTACTAGGCTTTTATCTGATCGCTTTGATCATGTTATCCCCATATTACCCTATGAAGATTTACACGAACAATGTAATATAGGGTATCATTATGAAGATTAAATAAAAATTTGTTTTTAAAATGCTTGATTATGCACCTATTCTTCCTAGACACTAGAATTTATGATCCATGTCTTATAATTTTATGTTTAATTATTTTTAGAAAGATTTAATGTTATATATAAAAGTATAGGGTCTCTATAGTTGGTATCATAGTACTGTCTAGTTATCTTAAGATATTCGGAATATATATCTTTTTAGGAACCTTATGTATGATAATATGTATAAACAAACACGATTAAAATTTGCTAAGTATAGAGTCAGTTTATTATCAAGAAAATTAATATATGTCTAGATAAAAATAGGTAGAGGTGGGTATATATAAGATGTATCTAGGGGTAAGACCCAATATAAAACCCCACTCTGATCTATACTCAAATGGGAACAGTTTCACGCTAATGATCCTTACTGAACTCTAGGTTTGTCACTCTGAGGGATATGCTTTGGTAAATTCATGATATTTGTACAAAACATAATTAAGGGAAAGAAAAAAAATCCCATAAGAATATAAGTTAATAAATAGATGATGTATAACCTACATTGAAACATAGGGAATCCTAAGTTAGGATATACTTCTATTTTACAAGTTTTTTCATTGTGTTCAATGATTCCTTTTTATGCTCAATAATTTGGTATTCAATACCAATAATTGTTTGTTCTATTACTTAGTTAATGATGAGTAACAGAGGAAAGTGTTCCAACAATCAATTTGATATGGAATGTGATGATTTAATTAATTATATTCTTCATTTTATGGGGTTGGGTGCACAAAAGAACATGATAGTACTTGGTCAGCTGGCTCAAGTTATGAATAAAAACTTTAATACTATGGAACACCCTCCTCTTTAAAGGAAATATAAAGTTATCATTGAATACTTCTTTGGGGATAGCGTCCGATGTTTGTGGGATCTTCTAATAACCTCCGCATGGAATAATGTATTAACTCCAATGAAAAGATATTATATATCATCCAGTTCTTAAGAATAAGAAAAATTCATACTATAATTCAATCATTTTGATGGGGAAACTGATTAGTGTTGGAAATAGGTCAATAATACAATGATTTAGGAGGAAATTGGTTCCATGGATTTGGAGGCATTCAAGAGAATGTTTTTCAATAAATATTTTCCTTCAACCCTCCATCTCAAAATGGAAAGATAATTTCTTGTACTCAAGAAGTAGGAAGATGAGTCAATTTTGAAATATGAAGAAAACATTACAAGGATTTCTAGGTATGTATCTTGATTTTTCATTAACACTGAAATCAAGCTGGATCTCTTCTTTATCAGACACAAGTCAAGTGTATGAAAAGCATTGATGATTCGGTAATGAAACAACTATGAAAATATTGTTTTTCGCTCTTTTTAGGTAGAAATAGATATTGAAAACTCTCATTGTTATAGGGGGCCTACTGAAAAAAATCGGAAAATGGAATATAGTGTTCGTGGTTCTAAAAATAAATTATATGATGGAAAGAATGCCGATCTACTCACGTGTAAAAATTGTGGTAAGATTCATCTTGGGAATTGTATAAGGGGCCAGGAATTTTCTTAAAATGTGGAATGTTGTGACATCTGGATAAAAAGTACTGATGGGATGTGACGAGTCCCAATAATATGAAAGTAGAAAAGATGTTTCAGATTATCACTCATCCTAAAGTGTAGTGTTACAACCAAAAGGAACATGGGAATTATGTGCACAATTTCTCGAAGTTGTGGGTTGTCCAAGGGAATCAATAACAACCTAAAAATAAATAATCAAGGTCTTATGATAAAAATACTACTAAGGTGGATCAAAAAAAAATTTGGTGATAGGTATTCAAGTTATTCATTAACGGTTATAAAAATGTACTATTTGATTCTAGTTTTACACAGTATTTTTTATCTTTTATATTTAGAATGAAAAATTCAAATGCCACCTCAAAATTTGGATGAAATGTTATATGTGAGAACATTGAATGGGGAAATTATTTCATTTGTGGTCTATAACTCCTACTGAGTTAATTTTTTTGGACTAAACCTCCCATAAAATATCTTAATACTTCCTTTACTGGAATTTAAATCTTTCATGGTCATGGATTGCATATATTTATACAAATACAACATTAACTACCGGGAAAGGGAGATCACTCATCACATCTCGAAGAATCCTCTAATTATTTACATGTGTAAGGATGAACACAAATCTCAATTAGAATAATCATCTCATTTGTGGATGTTTTTTCCATATGAGAAAGCAAATATTTCCATAATTATTGAGATGAAGTATAGAATCATTTGTGAAGACATGCCCATCGTGAGGGATTAATATTATGTATTTATTAAAGAGTTTTCTGGTCTACATATTGATCTAGAGTATGAGTTCTCAATTGAAATCATTCTTGTATCTCTACCTATATCGAAGACACCTTATATAATGACCACTATAAATCATGAAGGGTCGAAAATAAGTTATAGGATAATCCGGGGAAGTGTTTTATAATACCAAGTGCGTCACCATGGGGTGCACCATTCATCTTCATCAAGAATAATGATGAACCAATGTTAATCATCCTTGATTATCATGAGCATAATAAAACCACAATAAAGAACATCTATCACATGCCACTAATAGATGACTTATTCGATCATTGTAGTGGGGATAGTAATTTCTGTAAAGTGGACCCTGGGGAAGGGATATCTCCAATTAAATGTGAGGAAGGAAGATGTTCCCATGACTGCCATTCAAATGAGGTATGGACATAATGAGTTCAGAGTGATGCCCATCAGAATCACTAATTCTCAAACAAGTATCATGGATTTAATGAATTGAGTCTTTAGATATTACATCGAAAAATGTGGGGTAGACTTTATTGTTTGATATTCTGGTACACTGTAAGAGTTAGGAGGAACATTATGTGCATTTGAATATTATGTTAAAGACATTGCGAAGGGAAAATATTTATGAAAATTATAGT
This sequence comes from Viscum album, assembly GCA_963277665.1. NCBI lineage: Eukaryota > Viridiplantae > Streptophyta > Magnoliopsida > Santalales > Viscaceae > Viscum > Viscum album. The sequence goes on along the minus strand of OY728133.1, from coordinate 860,236,491 downwards.
AAATGTGTGTTATGGATGAAGGTAGTACCATTATTGGGGATTGTTCCCACAAGAAAATGGATATTTGTGGACCCTTCCAAGACAAATGTGATTGAAGAGTAGACCAGACAAACATCTGTAATAGAGATCTACAGGTTTCTGGGTCAATCTAGGTATTTTTTGAGATTTTTGGAGAACATCTCAGAATTTTCAAACCCAGTGACCTAGATCACACAAAAGGGGTAATGTTTTTTTTGAGTTAGGAATGTGAAGACTATTTTAAGATGATTAAAAAGAGTCTAATCAATGTGCCAGTACTCACACTCCCAAAAAGTGGAGAACTCTTTATGGGGTATAGTGATTTATGAAAAATGTTATTTGGATTTGTTCTAATGAAAAACTATAAATTTATAGTATAAACCTCCATTAATCTAAATATCCATGAGAAAAACTATCCTATGAATGATCCGGAGTTAGAAGATGTGATTTTTGCGTTGAAAATGTAGCGTTATTATCTCTATGAAGAAATCTATGAGATATATACCTATAAATAGAGTACCAAATATATATTGACCCAAAAAAAGAATAATATAGACTAGAGAAGATGGTTAGACAACATCATGGATTATGACTGCTCAATCCATTACCATCCTAGTAAGACCAATAAGGTGGAGGATGGTTGGAGTAGAAAGGATCCTACATCTTTTTAAATGACGAGAATTAAAAAGATCTGATCTTCATATATTTTTAGAGGATGAACATGGATATAATTAAGGGAGGAACATAATTTATCCATTCTCTAATGATTTATCAACCATACCTCATGGATAATGTAAAGGATGTTCTATGAAAATATTTGAAAATTCAGAAATGGGTGGAAGCCATTAAAAATGGGAAATCCTAAGTGTTCATGATTGATGAGGAAGAAGTTGTAAGGTTTGGGTAATGATTATGTGTACCATATTATCCAAAGTTAAATAAGGATCATTTTAATGGCTAACATAGTGCAACCTTCTCTATTAACCTAGGGAGCATAAATATGTATCATGATCTTTGATAGAAATTTTGGTCAGACAATATAAATAATGAGATTTGCTGAGTATATATCAATGTGAATGGTATGAGAAAAAGTGAAGGCTGAATTAAATATGTCAAAGGGGATGACTCAACCACTTACCATACCAACACGGATGTGGGAGAATGTCACCGTGGTCATTGTTATTGGACATCCAATTACATCCATATGGAACAATGCTATATGGGTCATTATGGATCGTCTTACAAATACATCTCACTTTATCGCAATTCAAGAGGAATTACTATTGGATCAACTTTTACAGATATATATATATCAATGAGGTGGTAAGATTGCGTATATTAATAATATCTATTGTCTCTGATCAGGATCTAGAATTCACCTCAATGTTCTAGAAAAGTCTCAAACATGCTCTAAGAACTGGACTGAACTTTAGTACGGCCTATCATCCTCAAACAGATGGACAATATAAGCAAACTATGTAGAGAATATAATATATTTTGATAGCATGATCTATGGATTTCAATGGATAATGAGGCCAACATCTTCTACTAGTTGAATTCTCCAATATCAATAGCTACCACTTGAGCATCTGAATGGCACCATATAAAGCCCTTTAATGGAAAAGGTGTCGAACACTGCCATGATGGAATGAATTTAAAAAGTGTATGTTTCATGGACCAGAAATTGTCAATGAAATGGTGGAGATGGTGAAAACCATTCAATATCATATTATGGTATCCAAATGACAAAAAAGTGTTATGGAGGAAATCGTCGATGAGACCCTGAGTTAAGAGTTGTAGTCATGGTATTTCTATGAAATCTACGAGGATGAAGGTCATGTGGTTTGGGAAAAAGGAATGTTATGTCCCAGGTTCATCATCCCCATCGATATTCATGATCATTTCGGGGTTGTGGCCAATGTACTAGCACTTCCACCTACTTGGTCCATATTACATGATGTCTTTTATGTATCCCTCTTGAAGAAGTAAATACTAGACCCTTCATAAGTACAATCTCAGAGGTGGTACAACTGGAGAATTATCTTTCTTACAAGAAGTAGATAGTGATGATACTGTATTTTAGATATAATGATCTACGAAACAAGACTACATTCCTGATCAATGTACAGTGGCAGAACCATAAGTACGAAGAGGCATCATGGGAACTAAGGGAGGCAATGAAGCTAAAGTACATCCACTTGTTTACGTATTATAATGTAAAATAAAATTTTGAGGGTGAAATTCTATAAGGGGAGGAAAATGTAATGACCTGATGTTTTATCAATAGAAAATCTAGTCATATAATTATGCCATACAATCACATGAAATTACAACACATTGAACATCTAAAAACTACTTTAACATTAAACAAAATATTTTTACTTATATGATTTCAATTTTGAATTTTTTATATACACTATCACAATCAGTACGTTGTTTAGAGTCTGATGAGACAAATTTTTTGGGTGAATAGTATACTACCCTTAAGAATTGTAACATACCTTTATAAAGAGTAATATGAACCTTATGAATATTAAATCATACAAAACAATAGAAACTAAATCCTTGAATTTATAAATAAATTTTCGGTATCTTATAAATGATAATATGACCAAAGTAAAAGTATTGTTATTTTTGTAAGTCAAAAATAATAATTTAAAATTAATTAATTAATTTAAAAAAATTATTTTGTAAAAAGGTGTTAATAAATTAAAAATTTTATGTCTTCTTGTTTTAATATTTTCTTATAAAACCTTATGTGATTTTTGAAAGAATTATAAAATCTGTTCTGGTGTCAAAATTTATATTTTTCAAGTAAATTAAGATTAAAATATAAATTAATTAATTTGATATAAAAAATTATTTTTTAAATATGGAGCTCATTTTTTGAATCTAAACATCGAAAAGTTGTTATGCTTAATTTTTGGTATTTTTCTAAAATACTGGAATTTTTTAAAAATAGTAAAATACTATAATACATGATAAATGCTCAAACCTGAATTTATGCATCATGTATGTGTCATGGATGATGTAAATTGTCATTTTATCAAACTCAAATGAATATTTTACTCTCTATGTTTTCAATAATACATAGTATTTATTTTATTATGGGTAAATAATAAACTAAGGGTTAAAACATTAAGAACCCCCCCCCCCCACTATAAAAACGACCCACACTCCCCTATTATCTTCACTCCTCTCAATAGTTTTTCCATCCCAAATATCTCCCCATGATCATCCCCCAAAAATTTCAGCCTGTGGTCTCCTCAAAATACCAAATCCTCCCCCCTTAATAGGAACTCATTGAGATAAAATCAAGAGGTAAACTTCACTTTTGTTTTTATTCATTTTCTTTTTACATTGCTTGGTTTTATTTTATTTCATAACTTCTCTTCAACCAAATTGTTTGAAAATATGTTACCATAAATTTATTTTAATTTTGTTATGAAAATTAAATAATTCATTAGCATCTCCCCTTTACCATTCATTTTTATTAGTAAAGACAATAATTGAGTGTTCTAATATACCAAATTCACGGACGATGGGTTTTCAATTTCCATTTCCATATTCAGTTATGGTCATGAAAACATTTTAATGGATGAAACATACCATAATATAATAATTATGTATGATATATGGTTCTGGAATCCTTTGGTAGAAATTGTTTTGATTTATAAAACAAAACATGTTCATTACTGTCAAAACACCCCAATTTACCCAAAAGGTTGTAGCTAATGTTTTACATAATGATTAATATTCACTCCAAGTAAAAAAATGAAATTTACAACCATGTAACAATTTTTATGTTAACTAATTTCATATAACATCAATTATAGACAACCATTCTCATCACACATGTTTATCAAAACATGAATATTACTAAATTGATCCTTGAAACCAAGGAAGAAAACACACCCACACAATGAAATTGTACCACTTAACCCCTCAAAAAGGTCATGAATGAACAAAAAACATATAATAATAAATAATTTAAATTTAAAAAAAATTCTATAATTATTAATTATTTAACCTAATTTTATTATTCAGGTGAATAATAGTAAGTGGAGAAATCCATCGGACTTAAGGTATGCGACCCTTTCTTTCTCACATTTATTCAAGAATCGTTCCTATGTTATTCCCATTTATGTGGTGTTCCAATTGATGGGGTATAATTTTTCACCTCCCATATATACCTCTAATGGTGTTTAAATATAGAGAAACTCCTTTCACTATGTTTATTTTCTCTTCTGTACAACTCTTACTATGTCGATATTCTGTATTGGATTCTACCAGAACCTCCTACATTCCTTTCAGTTGCTCTATCTTTATTTTTATCCAAATGATGTTGTAAATTATTTTTTAAAAAAAATTATAAATACTATTTATATTCACCAAAATCGTATTTTAAGATCAATCTATCATTGTCTTTTAGGGATATACTTGTTTTTATCTAATTACATCCCCAATACATTCCTATAAGCAAAGATAATTTAAGGGAAATTTGTAAATTCATACCCAATTTCATGTACACTATATGATCTGTTTTGAAGAAACTATTTTATTTATATAACCAATAATTTTATCATTAAATACTTAATGGTACACTTCATGTTTTATATTAAATATTAATCCCGTTTCAATTTAAAATACTTGTTAGTATTTTCCTTTAAACCACAGTAAAATGTTTTAATGCTAAAATATCATAAATACACTTCTTTCATGTTGGAAATTCTGTTTGATGTATCCTACCATGATATATTTTTATTTTACATTATGAATGACTATGTATGTTTTAAACCCATTCTTTCATGGACACTTGTATGATACACCCATTCATTATGCTTTATGACATGATTATGATACTCATTTTCATCCGTGGGTAACCTCATGTTAATGTATGATTTATTATGTATGGTTATTAATATAGAAACATATTAATGAAAATTATAATATGGTAGTTACATGATAGATCTCCAATTTATTTGGTAATTTTGAGTCTCGTGAGATTTTATGTTTATTGGTCTTGGTGGTTATCCTTGACTCGTTCAACCATGTGGAACAATTTTTGTGGTTAACCTTAACATTTTATCCTCTATGTGAAAAGAGATTTTAATCATGCTAATGTCATGTTATATGCTACTAAAAAGTTATTATGAATCCATTCATATATGATCCCATGTTTATGAGTTATTAATTCACATGTTTTGTCCTTTTTTATAGAATTATTCCATGCCTCCTAACCCTTGTGATAAAGGATTACTATAATGTTTTTCCCTTACTCGGTTCTTAGCTCATCCCTTTGTTCATGTAATCCCTAGATTATCCTATGAAAATATATAATAATAATGAAATATAAGATATCATAATTGTTATTTAATAAAAAATTGTTTTTATAATGTTTGATTATGTACCTAGTCTTCCAAGACACTGGACATTACGATCCTTGGCTTCTAATTTGATGTTTAATTATGCTTAAAATCATGTAATGTTGTATGTAAATGGATAGGGTGGCTATAATGGTTTATTAATTGATTATGTAAGTGCTCATTATATTGATCTCACATGGTGTAGTTACTTTAATTATTCCAGGTAATCAAAAAAATTTATAGTCTTGACATCAATTAATAATCAGATGAATAAAATAATAAAAACCAACTCTCTCCTCACATTGTAAATGCTGCACCTCACCATCCATTCTCCTCACACCTTTTAATCATTTTATATTGGTTATATTTCACCCAATTAAACTCCCAAACCTCATTAAATATTATTGATCTTTCTGGTCTCACCGAAATACCATTTATATGTTCTATAAGGAGGTTCTCAAAGAGTCAAAACTCAAGAGGTAAAACCCTCCATATTTCCTTATTTATTTTTTTGTCCTTCCCTCACATCCCATATCTGACGTAACATGATAATATTATATAATATGTATAGTTTATATTTCTTTCTTTAATTTAATATTCATCAATAAATCTCTCCTCATCTTCTTTTTTTCTAAAAATAAAAACAGTGTCTCAGAGGTGTTGATTAACCAAATTTGTGAATGATGAGTTTCTTTTTTTAGTACCGCATTAATGACTGATCATACTACCATTTTTATGGTTAAAAAAATTTATAATATGTGTAATCTATCTAATTTAATGTTCTATAACATTTATATAATCATATTTTTAATAAAATCAATACTAATTCATGGTGGTCATACAAATCGCAAAAATAAACTAAATTTTTTTAATAAATTATTTATCTAATGAATCATCGTCATGATAAAAATTAAAATTTTTCAATGGAAGATTAAATTTATTTCTAGTAAATTAATACCACACAAATCTAGTTCAACATTATTTCATCCATTTAACATGAACTTTCATAAATATACACAACTGGACGGACAATGAAACCATGAGGTGTACCCTACCAAAACAGCAGAATTAAAAGTTATAACTAAAAAATGGCCATAAATGAAATTAATAATATTATAATAAATAAAATATATAATTAATAGGTTATGAATTAATGAGTTACTTAATATAATTTAAATATCTCGGACATTTTGTAAAATTGAAGAACACTTTCGGACTTAAAGGTATGGGATTATCTCTGAACATCCATCATTAATTTGGTTATCATTTAACTATATTTACCCAATTTCAATTCTTAATTTTTCTTATTTACACTTCCAGAATTATTTTTTTTTTCAAAAATTATTTTTCTTGATCTATTATTCTTTAATTAATGTGGAAATGCATGTTGTATAATGTTCCTATCTAAATTCCCCCTGATAATCAAGCCATATTAAAGGAAACCTCTCCACTTCATACCCACTATCATGTACACTCCATAATCTATTTTAATCCACCATTACTATTCTAAAACAACACATCAAAAACCAATATTTTAAATTATTGTTTTATAAAAACAACTATGATTCATCCTCTTTGAAGACTCATTTATATTCTCTCATAACCCATACTAAAGAGACTAATTTGTAATGTTTCTTTACCACTCTTTTTATATGTTTCCACTTTCAATGGAAATCATTTACAATTATATATTCCTAATTTATATGATTAATGTCCATTTCTATTTTAAATCCATTCTTTCATGGACTTTATTATTATAAGGCCAATGTTTAATAATTATGATATGATTATGATGCCCTTTAATTTAATGGGTAACCATTCTATTTAAACCTTATGTTTGATTCTTCATGTGGAAAACATATTCATAAACCTATTTTGATGTGGGTGCCATTATATCACTCCATTGAGTTGGGTAATGTTTAATACGATGACATTTCCTTCTAGTATAAGGAGTAAACCTGATTCCATTATAGGAATTTTTATACCATGTGATACAGACTTTTCAGTTATCCTTGTCACATGATTTTGTCATGTTATATGTTAAATACACATTTCTATTTTTCCATTATTACATGATCCCATGTCCAAAAATTTAATATTTATTATGTTTATTCATGTTACATGCCTTTTTATGTAATCATATTTTGTATTCTAATCCATTTTCTATGTTTCATTCCTATGTTTACTCCATTAATTTGACTATTAGGATGTAAATTTTGTTTATATATTCTCTTGGTTAAACTATGTAGATTTAAGAGCATAAAGGATTCTATGAGATCATTATAGAATATTAATATAATTTTGTTTTACCTAATTTCAATGTTTTCAGTTTTATGTAAATAATATTCTAAAGAGAATAGACAAAATGATCCTTGGGATTGTATTTGATTGTAAATTATTCATTAAATCAGGTAAAAATTTGTGTAAATGGATAGGGACATTATAAATTTTGTTTTTTTACTATCCAGGGATGGAATGGCCAATGTTGTGGAGAGCTTTTCATCCCTGATTTCAAAAACTCAACCCCTTATTTATGTATTTTTTGTATATGAAGTTATAGGGTTATGTTTGAGAAATATTGGGGGGATTTTGATATGTTATTGAGATTTTTATGGCAGCACACCATTTGAGAAAATTTAGATCAAACAATGAAACATCATTTATGAAAATGTGAAACTCAAATAGTGTGCTATAGTTAGGCACATGGTTTGTCCAAACTGTGTGGCCACCCCAGGAGTAACTATTTAAAGTTGAACATTGGGGTTTTGTAATGTTTGCACATGATTTTTCAAACTGTGTGATCTATCCATGTGAGGGGTGTCTGGCGGATGTTTTTGGGACATAGTTTGCATACGGTTTGACTAATTGTGAACCCTAACCATGTACTATTAAAAACCAATCCCAAAAATTTTGTATTTAATATAGATTTTTCCTTTGATGTGGTTTTAATTTAAATTTACCCTAATATGATATCTTCTCCCCCAAATTTCATTTGATACCAATCCCCTAGATTCCACAGTTAACAATTCATGTTTTTTTGTGCGTTAGAGGATCAATTTCATTGGTAAGTGTATATTAATTATTACATTCCTTATATCTCATTTCATTACTTCTATTGATTTCATATATATAATATTTTATGGATAAATATATGTTGTTTTATTGCATTCATGATGAGATATGTTTTTTATAATGATTGGGTATAATATTTAAGGTGGGTTTTTGGAGCGTCTACCAAGATTGTTAATGAAATTGTCCCATTATTTATTTTCACCGTATTTTGCGATGTAGGATGTTTGACTCTCAACTACTCTTGATAAAAACTAGAATAATTTATTTCAGAATTATTTAATTCTATGAAATTAGTTTTTATATTTATTAAAAAATCATGGAAGAAACCCTATTTAGATATAGTTTATAGGCATGTGGATGTTGGCTGTTCTGTTGAAAATACTTTTTGTTTATGATTTTAAAATGATATATTTCAAATTATGGTTTGGTTTTGATTCCTAGAAATGGTCTTTTTATTTTTTTCAATTACATAAATGTTTTATTTAAATAGTTTGACATCTAATTTGGCATATATGATTGGTTTGAGTTCATGATTTTGACATGACCCTGAATATGGGGAATTAGAACTAGGGGTACTTGGGACATGACAATAAGTAATGGAATATTACATTAGGGAATAAATATATTGGGGAATTATTGATGACTTATTAGATAGATGAGAAACGATTCAAGATTATAGAATTCTCATTTGGGATTGACAGTTTGGTTCTGTGTAATAGAATTAGTTATGTTTAATGGATTTGTAAAATAGTTTTATGGGCATGTTTGGCTTTGTTTCTAGGAATTTGTTTTGTTGGAAAAATGTTTTTGATTTGATATTAATAATTAAAATTTTTTAAATTGTTTTCTATATATTCTCTAACATGTTCTATATTATGGGATTGATTGTGGATTCCATTTTAGGAAATCATATTGAGTTTTATAGTCACCCCTACATGGGTACATTGGTGTGTTTACTGATAATGTTTATCGGGAGACATGAAAATGAAAAATATCTCATTTATTTAGTGTTCAATCATGATACTCTGGGAAAAAATTTTGGATTTGGATATTTGATTATGCTGGGATCTACAAATTTTAGATCTTTAAAGTGATTGAGATTTTCTAGTTTCATATTTTTCATTATACTCTAATTTTAGATTTGGATTTATAAATGTACTTAGGTGTGGTCAATTGCTTCTTTGGGTGACTTTTGGGATGTATTATACTGTACTCTTGCATCAAATAGTGGTTATTCAGTTACGTTTCTTTTATATTCAAAATGTAAAATAATCCTCCATTTTTTTATGAAGCCCTTGACATTTATCACCAGCCATTGGTTTGTTGATAACGTCACATAATGACTAGTATATTTTCATCACATTCTTAAGACATTGAGTATGTAAGAATGTTTTAAGCATGTTTATGTCTAGAAATTAAATGAAAGATACATCTTGTAAAAAGTAGGTGGTAGTCTTATGTAACCTATGTAATTTTTGATATTGTAATAAAAGTAGTATAATACATTGTAATTGTTCAGTAAATGATGGATATCATTGTGACACTAAATTCAATATTTTTTAGTTCCTCAGTATATGGATAAGCACTAACCATTAACATTAAGAATTTATTGTCAATTCCATAGTGAATATTCCATATAGGGCCACTCACATAGTGTATAATCAATGTTAGTTAAATTATGGTATTGAATTTAACAATATAGAATACATAATTTTTATTTCATTTTGGCTGATTTCTAAAATTTAATTAAATGTTTTTCAAAATAATATGACGAGTTAAATAATAATAATAAATATTATTTTCAAAGTTTTCTGAGTAGGATATTTATTATATTTGTTGTAGAGAAATGAAATGACATTTATTTAATTAAATTATCACTATTGAAGGATTAGTGAATCATAATGAAATAATGTTGATCGAGTTTATTGATATAATTAGAATAATTAATATTTATATATATTCATAATGTTTTACAAATATTACGATATTAATAATAAAATTATTTTTAATAGAAATTGGTTTTTTCAAGAATATTAAATATCGTTGGGTTGTTGTGTCTAATTTATCTACCCTAAACCAGATATAATAAAAATCATGTCATATAAAAATGTTAATTAACATTTGGTGTGAATAATAGATAAAGGGAGAATAGTGACCAAGAGTAAACCCTCTATTCCTCCTCTCTCAGGAAATTGAGAAAATAGTAAGGGTTCTTCTCACTTCATGAATAATACTTCAACAATAAACCCTGAATAATGAATGTGATTAGGATCAGTTCTGAAAGTACCAGACATTTTCATGGTGTTGATCAGAGATTTTGGTGAACAAGAGGATAGCCGCTAGAGGTATTATGAACAAGAATCCTACAGTGCGGCGATATGTGAATGATTTTGTTCCTTTAGATCATCAATGAATGTTAAAATAAACATGGGATAAACATTATATCTCCAAATAAAATGATTGAATATTATATACAGGGATCATCTCTCTATGTTTATGACTTATTAATTTACTCTGTAAATTGAATTTTTGGATATAATGATATCATGATCATGTAAATGATCGATTACACCGGATTTAAAACTAAAATAGAAGTTGGGTATACCTTTAAAGGACTATTACTATATGCTCGAAAACTACAAGGGGAATCACACTCATCAGATGTAAAATTTATAATTAATATTTATTTTTTCATTGATTACATGTTTTCTATTTTTACTAAAAAACTATTTTTTTATTATCTAAACATCTTCGCCTCTTTTCTTATTCATTCATGACAAAAAAAACAGTTACTGGTTAATGATTAGAAGAAAAATTATATATATATTTCCATCCGCAAGTGGTATAGGTTCTACCTAGAGATTTAAAAAGTGCATGCATGTACTTGATGAGTAAAGGTTCTATAGATTTTCACCACATGTCCAGATTATGTGATAAATTCTGATAGATTTGATCTATTTAGATCTAAAATATGACAAAAATGGATAATAACATAGATCTAGATAGGCTGGAAATTTTCGTTAGGAACTACAATACATGTAACCACTCTAAACAATGACTAGTGCCCCATGTCTTGTGGCCAAGAACATGGGGTGTCCCAAATGACCCATGTTGTAGTAACCATGGCTAGATTAACAACTAATAAGGGATTGGTGAATAAATGGTTTGTTTTTTTGAATTCTATTTTTTTTTCAAGTTAAATATCTCGATCTTTTTAGAGTTCTTGATCCACTAAATATTATATATCAAAATCACTTTCTATGTAGTGTTAGAAATATATTGAGAATCACACGATATTTGAATGTTTTAGAATAAAGACCCACTCATTTCAATTTTAGACTCCAACATGGATTCTTCATAATTAAACAAATGATTACAATGCACTATCTCCAACTTAGAGTCTCTATTTTCATAGAGCTAAAAATTAAATACAGATACTGTGGATATAACTGAGAGACTCCTTATGCCCCAAGATCTAAATAGAACACTTAAACTACACCCCAAAAAAACTAAAATAACTTTCCTATAATGACGAAATGATCCATTATAGGATGATCATTAATCCAACACCATGATATTGTAGGATATGAATTTATATAGTACATTTAATGTATCCTCGACATCCAATGAAGACATATATTGGTCTTTCTCAATTAATTTCTTTCACCTGTAATGACCAGTTTCCTCGATGAAACAATTCATATTCTTTTCTTATATATGAATTATGTCACAACCACACTCAAATATGTGAAAAACGTGGACACAATTTTCTAGAATATTTTACACAATAAATAACTTCCAAAAGGTCAATAAACTTATTATTGTATTATCATCTAACATAAATCATGTATAGCTAATGTACGGATTACATGGAACATGAATTATTTTGGTTTTCTCAATTTTTGCTTCTTGGATAGAATGGGTAACATGGAACATTTCCCTTCCTCTATTATTAACTAAATCATGTGAAGCCCATTGTTTAATAATGGATATATTATATGTTTACTACCATCATATAAACGAAGTGATGATTTCAAAATGTATTGGACTAAACAAATAAATACTTTATATGATCTCAATCCATATCCATCTGTAGATGTCATACATTATTTGTCAGTCCTAGATGTGTCATGGTTTTTATAATATGTTCGTCACTAGATATCCATTACAGGATACTGGTGGTGTCCAAATGACAATCTCAAATTCTGTATGGGATAAGAGATATTGTACATTGTTTTCTTCTCAAATAACATCACATGAAAAGTTGTGTTCAAATCTATATATTCCTCAACATCATTAGAAGACCTTTTGCCTCATTTGTTTTCCACAAAGACTTTTCAAAAACAATTTCCCTCTTAGTATCCACCGTTATGATTCAAATGTATCATTGATATATATCAAACTCATTTGTGTAAGAAAGATAATTCATGTTCCTTCATGATTAAATAATGTGTTTCATTTGTTCCTTCATGATACATTACATTTCCTTACATTCTAATGTGGTTAAGAAATAAGTTTGTTCATGAGATGGATTCTCAAGATTGATTAAAACAATTTCTCTTATTTCATTATAGATTTCATTTTTTTAGAAACTAAACTCTTGAAGGCTCTTTGATATATATTGTTATGCCTAAATATTGTATCTTTGAGTTTTAAAGTGTTATTATTGATTATTTAAACAACCAATAATCTTAGGATCTAATGAATTTCATGATGCACCATGGTAATATTATTTTGATGCCTTATTTATACCCTGTTGTATGCTCAGTGGACATCCTCCTTATAATAAAAAATGATAATTCATGTAAAACATAGTATCATCATGTGGTCATAAATTTTCATGAAGTGTTTTTAGAATTTTTTTCACTCGATCACAATATCGACATATCATCACACAATGGCTTCATGCAATACTCCTCAATTCTTGCGACAACCCCAGGTTCTTATGAAGGGATTCATGTGATGAATTTAGTACAAAAATTTGAATAAATGGTGAATAATCATGATTTTTTTGCTTTATTCTTCCTTTTCTCAACCCTTCAATATGTTATATGGGGTCGGTAAGTTTTTTACATCTCATAGTGGCTGACATTTTTAGTTTATAATAGAAAACCATCATTTAGTGGTGGAAGATGAAAGATCTATTAGAATATGTTATGTTTGGGAGACTTGATAGTGTGAATAAATTTTGATGGTACACATCATTATTTCAATAAATATAATGATGTGGGAATAATACCGATAACCCTAATGTCTCACCTAAAATTCTTTATCCTGATTTTCAATGGTTTACCATTCAATACATGGAAAAATTCAGTCGAGCCAAATACATGGGATCAACTTTGGTCACACATGCATAGGACTCCATACATGCTTCATCCCACTAGACCAATATGCATGTACGATGCACTCATCCCCATTTTTGATCCTATATATGTCTCATCGGTCCACACATGCTGGCATGCACTCTCAGACTTACACATGGATCATGGTACCATGTATTCTTTCTTTGGTTGGTCATCCAGTAGGGGTTGATCCTTAGATCCCCCATGTATATTTTAGGGATATCCCTTGGTTTATTGTAGTTTATTAACTAATTTTTTAGTAATGCCAAATTTAAATACATATTTAAGTTTTTTGTCAAAATTAATTCAAATCCTTTTTAAAAAATTCATACCAACGCAAACACACTCAAACCCACACCTATTCTTCTCATATTCATCATGAATAATAAATATTCCTATTTTTTCACATCCATTAATTAAATCATCTTTATCCTTCATAAATCTTCACAAAATTATGGTAAATAAATTGTTCCTTCTTAACACATGTCTTGGACATTTAATAGCAAAATAATTAGTCATCTAATTTGTTTCTAGATAATTATCCGTTCCCGAAATCCAATGACATTATATAAATCCATAACAATTCTACATGCATCACCACATCTACCATATCTCAAAACAATGAAATATTATATATCATTAATAAGATATTAATCATGGGGTCCAATAATCTCCCCATTTGTATAATTTTCTATACAAATTTATCATTCATTCTATAATTCAATATGTCGTATCAATATCCCCTATATTTTAAATAAAATTAAAAGGAAATGTGGGTATTTTTCTAAAAGGCAATTTATAAAAGAACAATTTTTCTTGAATACCTCTTAGTGAAGGGTGATATCATATATAAATCATAGAAATGTTTTTATAGATGATAAACACCACATCTACGTGTCTCAAACCAATGTAGAAAAAACTAATTTTGTGACCATGGATTTCAATGATGTCCATAAATAGACATTCTTGTGAAACCATTATTAAAATATCTCAATTCACAGTCATGGGGTTGTAAATAATCTTATATATCAATGAAATTATAAATCCTGCACGTATTCCAACAAAAAAAACAACAAAAATTCATGTGTATAAGATAATTCTCTCCCACTTTCATAATTTATCATCAAACAACAGAACCTTAATTGATCGAATAATAAAAATCCAAATAAGGGATGGAATTTTGATTTGAATACCTTGACCTTTGAAGATGAATTAATCCCATAGTTTTCATATATGTTCTCATGGTTTCTCTCCCTTATAGGATGCACACATTTAGAAAAATTCATTGAAATAATTAACAATAATTAAAAATATCCTAAAGCTACAAGTAAATGATAGCCTCAAATATCACATCAAATTCTATAAATTATTTTTTCAGAAGACATATAATAATACAGAATATGTAGTAACCTTTGAATATTTCAATAGTAATATTCAGACTGAGAGATTATTCTCAATCATGTATATTATTTTCATTAAATATCATAATGATAATATTTCCTTGGACTCGTTATTTGTTTTTTTTTTGAGCCTCATCTGTTTGAATATCTCCATACAACCACTAAACATAATCATAGTTTTGAATAATGATTTTAGTCTCATTTTTCTTGATCTTCATGTTTATGATTGTGGATAACTTCTCATGAACATCCAACTCATTTTCTATGACTAGTTTATTTTATATAAATATACTAATTTTAACAATTGTTTCTACATTTTTACAGAGTTTCAACAGACATTTCCATACTAGGATGTGTTTCTTGACATTTTCAGCTTTCTCAAAATCTATACATGAATTATCAATATTTATTTTTTAACAACCACCATTTCATTTAATATATAACTTATCTATTCAATCAAGCCAGTCATACCAAAGCCATGTGACCTTTTAAATAGTATATACCACAATCAACTTCCAAAATATGATGTTTATGTAGTTTTGATAGTTTTGGTGAAGATCTAATCAAATGTTATTTACTTTAAAATTTTATCCTATGATTCTTATTTAAAATCCCCAATGATTCGTTCCTTATTCATTAAAATGAAATTTTGAACAAAAAAGAGTAGTACTTTTTACCATTCTTAAGGATAACCCAAAAATATCCTTAAAACATTTTTTCCCTTGATTTGTTCCAGATGAATTTATATTTGTGTTGTTGTTATCTTCAGTTTGGGGGGCGTGGCCATAATTGAAATATTTCCCAACCCTGGACAATGAATTATTCCTCTCATTTTACATGACCCACATATTATAATATTTTTTGTTAATACCTAACCAAATAGAAGTATAATATTTAAAAAAAGGATTAAGTACATTTTAAAATTTCTTCTATCCAATCTAAGATGTTTATCCAATTTTATCAATGGATTTATTGAATTTTAATCACTCTATATTCAACTCATTTTGAGCAATGAAAAATATGTACTGTGTCTGAAACAACCCTTTTTTCCAAGCATCCATCATTTCTTCAGGATCAGATGTTATATATTTTTGTTCAGTAATTTTAAATATATCAATCTTAATATCACTGAAAAGAAGATAATTCTTTCTTTATTAGCTCATTTTATTCATCAATAGGAACTATTTATTATTTATTCTTTTCATTATGTAAATTCTTATTTTCATTCTTAAAATTCTTCATTTCATTCTTGATATTACAGATATATTACATAAATAATTATAAATTTTCATTCAGCTTCCACTCATGTAATGTTTTTTCCAATAACTCATCACTAATACTTGATAAATCAATTATTACCTTTCATTTGGAAGACTTCCAAAAATAATTATCCGAATAAAAAAATAATGATTAATCCATAATATTAATTCTCCTTATATTTATATTCTTTAAATAATTTTATTTATTTTTTTCTTATGAAATTATTTATGGGATCTATCATCTTCCAATTCACATTATGATTCTGATTCACCAACTATATTCATTGGCCACATCATTGAAAAATTACAAGTGCTACCACATTTTAAGGATTTGTCTTATTTATTATTATTTCCCTTCTATTTTCCCTTTACAAAACATTTTTATATAATGTACAAATGTGATAGAAGACATCATCATCCTTATAACATTCTGAATCTTCATATTCATTATCCTTTTCATCTACGGCTTTTCTATTTATCATAGATTCAAATTCTATTTAATTTTTATCTTTCATTTTGAATGTCACAATTATCCTCATCTCAAAATCTAGGGAAATTTTTTGTAGTTCACCAAGTGATAAATAGTCTATATCATCATGGGCAAAGACCTTTAAATAGAAACATTCGGGAAAATTTGTCATAATATTTTTAATATGGTTAGAGTCGTCGAGCTCCTCACAAAATACTTGAATTTTACTCATTGTATCAATTTATTTCATTCAAATATTTATGAATAATTTCTCCATAATTCCATTTAATGTTAGGAAACATACAACTCTTCACTTTTAGATTTCATTCATTAACTTTGAAATTTCCTTAACTGTTTATTTTATGTTTATATGATAAACCCTTAGTATTTTGGAGAACTGTGAACATTTTGTATACCTTCTTTATTAGAGATGTGAAGATAACATTTTCAACCTTTTCATATAAATCTATATTTATTTTATCAACTTATGTCATGGAATCAACATCAAAAATATGTGGAAGACCTGATGTTGTGGTATCTCTCACTTATATGTTGAGTGATAGGATATATGGTAGCATCTTATTCTTCAAACTGTGATAATTACTCTCATAAAATGTTGTAAAACCCAATATATTAACAAAACTAAAAGTATCTATATTAAAAAATTCACCATGTATCATTAGAGGGAACCAAATAATCTAATACCACTTGTAGTTCTCTATTTCTAATTGACCACTAAGATGGTATGAGTGAATTAGTGGTGTCTTTTTTAAAAAATTCCTTTAAATAAATATTCAACCTATCTAACATGTAATGTTTCTCATCCAACCTACTATAATATATAAATTTCACATTATACCCCTATTACCACACCCACATGGATTTTTCTCTATTAAACTACTGATTACAGTGACATGGCTCTAATAAAGAGCCATTATTTTCATATTACTCCAACTCAAATACTTCTATTATAGCATCAATCGAGAGACTCTTCATGCTCTATCATCATACTAGATGACTTCAACTACACCTAGAACCAACTAAAATAATTCAACACTACTGAAATATTAATCAACTACATGATGATAATTAAACATTTTCTATTATCTTTTAGGATCTAACTTTATTTTTTACACTTCATGTATCCTCGATAGCTAATGAATATATTTTTCAGCCTTTCTCAATTAATTATGATTACCAATATTATCTAGTTGTAACAACCCAATATTATATAATATTTTCATTTTAGAATATATTTAATTTTTTTCAATATGATTTAAATGAGACAACAAGTTAATATTACACTACTGATAAAAATGAGTTGTTCTTCATTACACACTGGACCGAGTATTACAGAACAATAAACTATTATTGAAATATTAATATTTAATATAATAAAATATAGCCCAACTGTTAAGTTGGAAGATATGAGTATTATTAAAAAAATTACGAAAATATATATTTTAAGTCATTGGATACCAATTAATTTTTATAACAAATTTACCGTACATGTACGGGGAACTTTCACCTTAAGAAATGATATCATTTGTTTTTTCTTTTCACATTTATTGGATGGTAATAATGATGGAAACACAATTTTAATATGATATTTATGATATTTATGATATATATGTATTCTTACTAATTATTTTATTTTTATATATCATATATGTTTATTATTAGTATATTTTTTAAATATGATTACATCATTTGTGGAAGTGTGGATTGTCGCCTCATCAAAGAAATGTGATACCTTCATACTACACATGGAATATATAAAGATTTTTTAACTATAATCTATTATATAAATTACATATATATGATTTTATAATTATAATATAGATCATTTAAATTTCATTATTTTAATATGATAATGAAATAAAAGTATTAGACATGCATACATATGGAATATTTCTAAAATAACATTGCAAATAATTTTTTTTCTCTAAATTTTATTTTTGATTATAAATAAATAAATATATATATACTGATTATATATTGTATTTCAATCATTGATTAAATTATAAAGATGATAAAATCATTTTTTAATTAATAGTATCAACACGTAATTAGTCACTACATACGTGAAAAACATAGAAATCCCAAATAATAAAAATAATGTAATATTGTTATGAAAATGGATATGAGATAGTATAAGAAGATAATATATTATATTATAAATATAAATATGGTTCCTGTATTAGTTTATAACTTTATTAAAACCATTATACAAAAGTTTTATGGATTTTTATCCAAAAAAATTTCGATGTAAGGGATTTCATCTCAATTTCATTTCAAAGAGGCATATTGTAATCATATACCAAAAATTCCATTTATATGGTTTATATACTACTCATTAAAATTTTATATGAGAATGAAAATTTTCTCATGATATAATATGTTTAATTAAATGTTATTCATTCATGAGTATTATGATTCAAATATTTAATATTTGGATGGGAGACAATAGAATGCTTAAAGATTATTTTTTTTAAGATGGCTTCTATTAGACATTCATTGGTATTTCCATTCATCAATGTCAAAAAATCATTTTTTACATTTAACTTACTAGGGAGTTGAAGTTAATCCTTATTATTTATTCATGTTAGATATTTTATGATATTTCACATTGTGTATTAAATAAATCGATTTATTGATATATGATAAATGTTTTGTAATGGTGTGATACAGGTTAGGGACCTCTAAATGTAATCCCCTTAATGCATTGGTTATATCATGGGTCAAGTTCAGTTACGAAAAAAAATCATTTTTAACCAATGTGTTTTAAGCTATCTTTCAAAAGGTATTGATGGTATTGTTATGGTTATAAAAACAAAATTTGATTGCACCTAGTATGTTTTAATCTATCTTCTAATATTTATTGACGGTAAGGGTTCAACATAATTCGGAAACATGGAATCCAATATTAAATCACTTAAATTATTGGGAGTTCATTTATTTTTATTAATATTATCCATGATATTTTTTTATAAATTTTCTATGGATTATTTTTATTTTTAGATTATTTATTAAATAGAATGTTTTTTAGTTAGTGATGGTGGAATATATAATTATTTTCATTTGATTAATTATTGAATTTATAGTACTTTACCTTACCTAGTATTTGAGATTACAGTTATTATGTTTCCATTCACAAGATATGAATAATTTTTTTGAATGATCCCTCAATGATAGATAGATTTTACTTATGTTATTCATTATTTTCTTTTCCTAATATATTATGGGTATCATGTATGTAATCTGCCTTTACGAGATAGTCAAAATGACCTGTCTTTTGGTATTTGATTCTTTGTAATCATGCTTATATAATAAGATAATTCACAATATCTTGGCTTCATGAGTCAGGCTTTATAGTTGATATCAATGTATGTTTAGTATATTCCTTTAAAACTATATATAGATGACGTATATTAGGGAACATAACCCATATATTAACATTGATGAAATGTACATATGAACATAATAGAATCTTTATAAGGTATATATTATTTAGGTCATACTATAAATATATCCATGTTTATATACTATATAAGTTTATGTTGTTCTAGAAAATATATTTCCTTGGGTTAAAATCTCTAACAAGTTTCTTCAGTTTGGACTTGATGTTACCAGGAACATGAAAACATGCCATACTGTATACCTATTTTTAAACTCATAGGGGATACACTTAGGATAATTATAATTTTCATTTAAAACTGTTATGTGGTATTTGAAATTACTGATATCCCCAAGGAAAACATGATTATGATTATGAGATTATATGCACATAAATTTTCTAGTTTATGTTAAGTATTTCACTATTTGAAAAATTAAACATTATGTTTCATAATAATATGTTAAAATCTAGTGATTTGTATTATATAGTTATGGGGGATAAAAGGTTGAATGGTATTAACACATGTGGAATGTTTAGATATTTCCCTGATGGGGAAACCAATATAGATTGTATCAGATTGGAGAAAATTATGATCATACTTGGTCATCATAATTAGGTTATAGAAAATATCCTTACCCAAATAGAGAAATCTATTAAACAGGGATATTATATTAAATAAGATCATTTTATTTGAAAGAGGCCCCAATTGTTATGTGGTAATATAGAGTCAATAAAGGGTATGTTGTAGATTATGTTTTTGTCATTAGGATGTAGTGAAAAGGAGAATGGATCACTTATACTGTATTGTCTCAAAAGGGATATGGATCAATGATGGTAGTTGATCTAGAATACTATAGAAGAAGAAGAGATGAACCTAATGGATTAGATAATTTCTATAGAGGAATTATTTGATAAATGTTTCCCTCATTATCAACAAATTATGAGGAATATAAATTTATTTTTTTAATTAAAAGGGGGATGAAGGTGTTGCAGAGTCTGAATCAACCTTTGTGATGTTATTAATGATTGCTTTATATACTGTACACAACAAATAATATAAGACTGATCATTTCATTGATCAGAAAAATCCAATTTTCCGATGGGTGTTGGAGTCTCATGATTTGTGTTCATGTGATGAAAAAGTATTTTGTGATATCAAGATAGAGAAAAAAAATATAAATGTGTTATTGATTAAAAGAGAATCATGTTAAGAAAAGAGATGAAGAGAAAATAAAATATAAAGTGAAGAAGGGAAAAATGATTTTTAGTCATATGATAATAGCGGAAATAATCCCCAAGGTAAATTCTTTAAGGGATTGGGATTAAATTGTATGTATAGAGAGAAATATAACTTGGAAAAATAGTGCAATGTGATGATTGAAAAAACTATTATTTAGTGTTATAACTAAATTGATATGTGACACGTTGAAAATTAATTCCCCAATCATCAAGGAAATATACCTTTGAGAAATCTATGGGATCTATGTCAAGAATATATTATTTAAACAACCAAAGAGGAATGATTAATTTGAATCTTTATTTTGATCTAAAAAAATATTTTTTAAATAATTTTTGTATTGATATCTTATTTATAAGTATTATGGAATGTATAAGGATTTTATTGTAGTATTTTTTCATCAATGATTTAAAATAGTATGTTGATTGGTACTGATAACAAATAAAATTGATTTTGTAACAATTTTAAATTTTTAGAAAATAACTGGATTTGGAAAATATTTTCCTTAATATGTTCCTAATGTTGAGATAATGACGATGGAATAAGTGATTATTGATATGGATAATTTAAATTGGATATTGTTATCTTCCTTATAATAGATTCTATTGTTTTAGATAATAACTAATGGAATGATCATAATATTAAAAATTTATGAAATGGTTTAAATTGTATATTTAATTATGTTTTCTTTATTATTTTCTAACATAAAAATGTGGTGAATCATGTGCTATGAATATAAGTTGATATAGTTTAAGGAATAATAATAAGACTATTCTTAAAAAAACATATAAAGTATGTATATTTATTTTTTTCATACAAGGTGAATGAATTACCAAACCATATGAATAATGATCTTAAAAATAATGATATCCTATTATTATCATTTTTTATGATATCAATGACCATTTTCATCACTGTGGTTTAAGGATTTGTGTTCGCAACTTTCCGTTGAACATGTTCTCTATCACTCTCCTTCAAAACAAGATGGTTTGTTTTCTATTCTATATACTAATTTTCACTTGTGTTATAATATTAAAAAAATGGTTTTGTGGTGGAATTTTAATTTCCTATTACCTCTTATTTTTTAAATTATATTTTAACCCTATTTACAATGGGGGTTTTTAGCCATTTTTTATCTTCATATATGAAATTATATACTAATGATAACCACTTTAAATTAAGAGGAAACAATTTTTTTACGGTATGAAGCATACAACACCCAAATAATTTAAAATAATTTCATTTTTTATACATGTAATTTTGTATATAGAATTATTTAATCATAATACCATGCTAATCTTATGTTATACCCAAAAATTAGTTGGCTTTTGTTACAAAAAAGATAGAGTTTTACCAATGAAAATAATATTACTAAAGTATTATTATTTAATATAAGAAGATATAACTTGAGAATTTAGTTTGATTTAATTAATAGTATTAAACATATTATGAAAGTGTATAGTTTAATTATTTAGTTAACAACTAATTATAAATTAATATAATAACTAATAGAATATAATGAGAATGTTTATATAAAAACTATTTTTTCTCACAAAGAAATTTTATACTAATAAAATTATTTAATTAATATTAGTGAATCATATTAATTAAAGGTTTACGTTATAAATATCATAAAATGTTTTTTATATTAATCCAATATATTTTATAGGAAAAATAAATTAATAAACCCAATATTACACATAAAAACCTATATTTTTATGAAGGCAATTTTACCTCCTAATAATATCAAACCTATTTTAAAAAAATAGTAGAAACTTATTTGTGTTCCATTAGTCCGAATAATGAAAATTTATAAATCATAATATTAAAATTTAAATTGGTTCAGTCTTTGGAGTTTTTCTGATAAGTTTCATGTTTTGTTGAATAATGATAAAATATTTCATTTTAATAGAAACAATATTTTTCATTTAAATAATTTATAGTCTAAAATTAAATTTTAATTCTTTTATGTCTAACATTATTGATATTATGTCAAATTAATACAATTAATTACATATCCCATTATTTTAATTTTATTAGGAATATAAAAATTAATAATTTTTTTTGTATTTTTTCACATTAAAAATTGTTTTCTCAATCATTAAAGTTCATTAAATTAAATTTAATTACTAAAAATTTCATCTTAGGTATTTTTAAATATGTATTCCATATTTTTAATTAGAGTATCCATAATATTTAGTATTGGTTTTTTTATTTTTGGGCATATGAATACTAACTTTAGTAATATTTTTTATTACCATGGTTAACCGTAAATAAAAAAATTAATGTTAAAAAGGATGTTAAAAATATTTTAAAATTTCAAAAATAGTGTTCCTAATTTAAATGGAATAGTGTGTATCAACAGAAATCTTTCTTTTTATTTTATTATAACCATTTAAAGACACTTGTATGAGGATATGGCATTTATAATATTATATTCAATAAAAAGTAAATTTTTTCACAATTTTATTTTCAATGTGGGAAATATGACTAATATGGGTTTATATAATGGATATGTTCAACTATAAATTGAATTTAGAAAGATAAATATTTTATACACATCATGATAACATATTTATTATTTTCATTGATGAGATAAATTCCTTAAATAGTGACACAATGATGACATAGTAATTATTTAATTAATGTAAGAATCTAGTAAATTATATTAAAAGTATTAAAATGAATATAATTTGATATATTTAATTTCATAGAAGAATTCTATGAATTAAAATGACATTTTATTTATGATTTTTTTTGAATTTACCTTGTATTTAGAAAGTTTTTAAGAAGTCAGCAAATAAATAGTGTCAAAATTGTCATTGTTGATATTTAAAAGAATTAAATATTCCAATAAATGATTTACAATTAATAAAAATCTAAAATCAGAAAAAAAAAATACTGGTAAAAAGATGAAAAAATCATACATAACTCATTTATGGGTCTTTTAGAATTTTATAGTAACTATATTAACCCTTAAAAAGTAATAATCATAAATTTTATGGTAAGAGTTAAAGGGTTTAGTTAAGGTTTAAGGACAAATGAAAAGAGAAACAATGTCACCTAAACATATCTAAGAATTATTAGATAATATTATTCTAAATCATCCTCATCCTATATTCTAAATAAATCACTTTGATTAAATTTTTCATAAAGAACTATTTTATATTAATTTAATACTTTGAGAGTTTCTTATTTTGCCCTTCACATCAATTATAAAATGGAACCTCCTCCCTCCCATTCTCATGCCACATTGATCTTTCTGGCTAGACCAACCCATGACTTTTTAACTTCTAAAAATATCTCCCCTATTCAATGAATCCTCACTTGGTTAAAAAAATTATGTATTTTCATATAAACTAAAAGGAGTTACCCAAATATGAGGTTATGTGTGTTCTTCAATGATCACTTTCGTTTTATTTATCTTCCAAATCCTTCATTTGTTATTATTCCATACTTATAAAATAACACCATTATCATATATATACTATGATTTTTCTTTATAATGATTATCTCTATACTTGTACACACTTATATAAAATGGAAAATGAATTTACCATTTGTATACGGTGAACTATTGTCTTGTGAAATGAATTCAATAGTTTAATCTTTACCACCACTCATGAATGATAATTATAAAGGACACACTATTTTAATAATATTTTTATGATATTTATGTTTTCTTCATAATTCTCTAATTTTTATATAACATATAACCTCATGCATTCCATTTTTTTAAATACAATAACATATTTTGTGTAAGTGTAGACTACTACCTCGTCATGGCGATATGATTCGTTCATAATATACATGGAATAAAAACATTATGGTCATAATAAACATATGTGATATTTATTACATAAGAATGATATTTTAATTATAATATACATCAAATTATTTTCCTTCATTTAATATTGAAATTAAATTAATGAAGCATTCATGTGTACGCACGACCTACCATATCCGCGAACGGAGCATTTCATTTAACATCTCCAATTTTTTATATTATAATAAATACACATATAATTAACATATATGATATATAAATCAAGGTTTTATGTTTTTATATTATGAAATAATGATATAATGAAAAGTAAAAACATGTACGAAATCACAACAAACTTGTAGAAATAGGCAATTAGCACCCAAAATTCTAAAAATAATAAAATATGTTTAAAAAAGGGAATGAAATATTATAATAAGATAATATATTATATTATAAATATATTTATGGATCTGGAATATGTTAATAAAATTATTAAAACCATTATACTTGATTTCAAAGGATGTTCACCCAAAATGAAACACATTCTAAGGTATTTCATTGTAATTTCATTTCATTGAGGAATATTATAATTCAATCTTACTAATTCATTTTATATGGATTATATATTTCCCATTTAAATTTTAGATAATGAATATAATTATTATAATGATATTTTTTGTTCATTTAATGTTTTTTTATTTATGAGTATTATGATTCAAATATTTCAATGTGGTATGGGTCACTATACAATGTTTAAGGATTATTTTCCTTAAGAATGTTTTTAATGATATATCATTTTTATTTCAATTCATTAATTTCAAATACCATTTTTTTACATATACAGAAATGGTGAATTACTAATAAATCAATATCATTTTTTCAATATAGATATTTCAGGGTAACATACATTTATTATTAAGTAAATTTATTATTCAATATATGAGAAATGATTTGGACTCATATGACTTTGGTAGAGAACATTTAATGTAATAACACAATGCATTGGTAGTCTCATGGGAACAATTCAGATGAAAAACCCCTTCACATTTGTAACTAGTATGTTTCAAACACTCTATTAAAATATCTCTATAGTAGAGTTAAGCTTCGACAAACCAAATTGGTTTGTAACCAGTATCTTTTAAATCGACCTGTGATTTGTCTTGACTGTAAAGTTCATTTGTACCTATGAAACATGGCCTTAAATCATTAGTGATTTTATTTTTTGGGAATTAATTTATTATTATTATTATCCTTGAGTTTTTCATAAAATTACATATTAAGGAATTTCATTCATAACATACTGATAAAATGGAATGTGTTTTCTATAATTGACATTTGAATATGGATTTAATATCATTTGATTCATTATTTATTCCATTGAACATACCTCTACCAAGGATTTAAAGTCACCATAATTATGGTTCTTTTCCCCAAGATATGAAGAATGAGTTTTTGAATAATCATTCAGGGATTTATAGATTTTTTTTTATTTTATGATTTTTTATTTTAATTAGATATTTTGATTATCATATAGGTAATATGGCTCTCTAAAACATAAAAACTGATAGTTACTATAGTATATGATTCATTATAATCATGCCAAAATAATATGATAATGCACTGGTTTTGGGCTACTGGGGTCAGAGAAATACAACAGTTTCCCCTCTACTACAATGCACAGTCTCTATTTCTTTTAAAATAATGTCTTCCCTCACTCAAATATCTGTAATAGGTGCACACAATGTTCATAAATATAATATATAAAACAAAACACTCACAAACATAGGCATCTTTTCTTGAATTGTCATCTCACTTCAATCATGTACATGTTTTCATTGTTTACCTGGCATCTGAATTGTATTATGTGTCTCAAATATGGATGCATGGATTTTATGGGTATAATTAGAGCTTTTTATTACTATATTATTCATTAAATAATGTGAATTACATGATATAATCAACATTTTGCGGTATTATCAGTACCATTTCATAATTTTTAATGAACTAAACTTTTTAAATGATTATTTTTTCTAAAAATGTGTGTTTTTTTATATTTCACATCAAATAAAATATCGTTACTATTGAAATGAAATTTATACACTATAAAGGGAAATGTGAACATCAGGAATGGACTATTATATAAATTTTAAGTCAAATATGACCACTGTTCAATATAGAAATTTTGAACTGTACTCTTTGAAATAATATTAATGTAATAATTAGAGTTTTATGTAGAAATTAAAAAGGATAGATAATGTAGAGACGATAAGTGATTCACGTAAATAGTAGTGAATTGTCATATGGAGTCATTTTGTTTGAACATGGGAGGGAGGTCACATAACTAAGGTTTACCCCTAACAAAGACAAATCCTAGATTCAATTAGTGATACCTGAATAAAATCTCCTATTAGAGAAGTTCAAGTTAGTGGAAATTTCTACTTTGATGATGTTCGGTGAGCCTCCCAAAAAATCAATCAATGTTACACACCAAGAAACATAGTTCATAAGAGGGTGTTATATGCATTTATTTCTCCAAGACTCAGTTACATTACGATTAATTTCATTTTATAATTTTTTTATTTCATAAATAATTTTTCTTATAAAAAATAAATGTTTAATTGCGATAAAATTTCATAAACTGATTTTCGGACAAAAATTTAACATTTCAGAATTGATATAAATTTGTTAATAAATAAATTTATTATGTATAATATTTTTTAAATGAAATGGTATAATAAAAAGGCTATTATCTATATGTAAATGAAAAAGATAATTTTATCATGTCTTTGATGTTTATAAGTGTTAGATATCGGAAAATGCATTTCAACCTAATTTTTTAATAAATAATTATTTTTTAAATTCAAAAACAATAATTATTGTATATATAGAATTATTATTATAAAAATAAAAACAATTTTTAAATCATAATGTAAAAATTGTGTTGGGTATAATTTATGAAAATTTTTTAAAATACATTATTTTTTGGTGAATAGTAAAATTATAGTTTGGGTATTTCTGTATGATTAATGAGTTTATAATTAGTTAATATTGATTTAATAATACAAAATCCATGATAAATGACCTATATTAATAATTTTTATTAATATCATGTAATTTTATAGATTTTAGTAAATTTCTAAAAATATTATTTACTTTACAATGTCTTAAATAGAAACATTGAATTTTAAAATCTTATTTTTGGAAACATTATTTTCCATGAAAGAAATTATATTATATTATAATAAATACATGTGGTTTACGATATGATAAAATATGTCTCAAATGTCTAAAAATATAGTAATGAAAACGGATATTCTAATGTTTTTTCTTTTTCTACAACTTACTTTTCCAAGGAATATATTTTGAAATTATTAAACAAATAATCCAGATCTGTTATAAATACCCACATATTTCACGAACTTTCTTCTTTTATAGATTGTCATCTATGAAGTGATAGTAGTATTTCCACCCTTGTAGTTCCCCTAATGTTTCTTCAATCCCCCAGGGGTTCTGTTTCTCAAAATCATTGAGTAACTCTATAATGTAAGGGTATTATACTTCCTTTCTATTCAAAACGAGACATATATATATATATATATCTTGTAAATTTTATGTTCACTCTATTTTATTAACATTATATTTATACCTTTACTGCAAAATTTACATTTATCAAAGGTAAACACTTATACCCATTCATTTTACCATTTTCTAAAACAACAATTTATAACTGTGATCCTCCATATTTAAAACTAAAAATTTATCAATTCTCCCCATGAAATTATTTTTGTTTTCATGATGTGGACTCTCATCCCATTTTTTCCCATGGATATTTACTATGATGTAAAAAATATTTATTGATTTTGGTATTTATATATAAGAATCCCTATATCCCTTTTCATTGGTAAAAAATAACATAATTACAATGTATTAATGAACTTTTGAACACCACTATTTTTACAAGAAAAACATTCTATATTAATTATGGTTTATTAATGTAATTTATCATTATTTTTTTGGATACCATTAATTAATACATATTTATGATTCACCTTCATATCACTCAAGTTAATTGGGTAAAAAAATTAATCTCTAGAGATAACATGTTTTTTATTACCTTGGTGAATAAAAATTGTTATTTTCAATTATGACACCTTGTTAACAAAACATGGTGATATGAAAATGAATATCACATTGAAATTTTATAAACATATTTATATGTTGTGAGTAATTTTATTATTATTATGTTATTCCTATTTATCAATTTTTATCATGATGCATCATATTCTTATTGATATGTCTCAAGATCTCATGTTATATGTCTCCCTTACTTATTTCTATACATAGATTCATACTCAGTCCTTTACTTTTATTTATGTTCCAACTATATGAGAGGAATTAAATTTACATAGGATGAACCTATGAGGAATCCCTTCAAGGTGATTATAATATTTTTTAATGTTTTTCTATATTATATTCCTGATTTCCATGAAACTAAAATCTAAAATATCCTCTTTTTTGTCTAATGTAATGAAAATTTTATATATTAATAAGTGGTATTCTATTGATGTTATCATAGGAAATTTTAGTTATTTGTAGAAATTTGGACTATAATTACATAGTTTGAACCATATATAAATCTTTAAAAATAGAAAAACACACTAGTTTTATAGTGAAATATTATGTATGTGGTTTATGAGAAATGAAATGATTTCCTACATACGAAAATCTAGTTGTGTTTGTGGCACAGATATATATATATATATGTGTGTGTGTGTGTGTGTGTGTGTGTGTGCGTGTGTGTAACACCTGAAAACAACTCTCTGAGATAAACATGAACCGTATTTGGTGCACAATAATGGGACTTGATTCACCCATAGTTTGGGACT
This sequence comes from Viscum album, assembly GCA_963277665.1. NCBI lineage: Eukaryota > Viridiplantae > Streptophyta > Magnoliopsida > Santalales > Viscaceae > Viscum > Viscum album. Next base: position 860,206,276 of record OY728133.1, on the reverse strand, counting down.
CCATTAGGTTATTATGGGTTAATCACATGTTTTGATGAACCTTTATGAATGAATTATAAAAAATGTATTTTATGTCAATGGAAAACATATTAAAGCATTATTTATTAAGACATAATAATAATTTATAATTATATGAATCTTAAAATAATCATTTATCTCACTAATGTTTTATTATTTTCTAATGTGATGTTAAATAGGTGGAACCATGTAAATTGTTGTAACTCTCAATGTTTTCATAGTAAGTTATTTCTATAAAGTAATTCATTAACTTTCACTACAGGAAACATTGAGTTCAAGTGCATCACGACTTAGAAAACTAGCCGTTCAAAAGTTGTTATGAATAGTACTAACTGAATTTTGAACATTATATAATCCTTATAATTTTAGAATCTATATTATGAGTTTCTTAGAAATAATGAAAGAAAAAATTCATTTTTTCAGATAAAAGTATTATTTTTCAAAAAAAAATTAATTTTACCGCCATTTAATGGTGAACCGATTTTAAATACAATATTTGAATCTTTTATATACACATTTTGAAAAAAATAAAATTCTTAATTAGAATCAGGACATAATAATTTAGTTTCAATAATTTTTTGGTGTTTTTTTCTGATAAATTTCATATTTGGGTGAATAGTATAAAATACTACATTTTAACTGAATTTTTTTAATACAACTAATTTATTGTATTTAATTATACATTTTAATGGTTTTGAAGTATAAATAGATTATATTTTAACCATTTAATCCAATTTTGGACGTTGGAATTAATTTCACAATTAAATTATACATGAACAACTGTCAATCTTTTAATAGTTATTGTTTTTTAAAAAGATGCTATTTGTTTTGACAACAAGAATTAATTTTAAATTAATAAATTAAACTTCAATGATTTAAATTTGGTAAATTAGAGTTCATTTTTGTATTGTAATATCGAAATTATCCGAGGGTGAATTTTTGGTATTTTTCTAAAAACATTCAATTTTTGATTACTAGTGAAAAAACAATTAGTTATTTTTTAAAACAATTTTTTTTTTAAAATAATTATTTATTTTATATAAAGTTATTTTAGTTTAAAATAGATACATAATATCTATATAGGTTCAATTTAATTAATTTGAGTCAATTTATAAAAAAATTAGATATATAAAATATTTTATAGAACATTTCACCGTCATTTACCCACCTCCTTGTAGAATTTTCGAATTCACAAAAAACATAATTTCCTACTTCAGTTAGTGGAATTGAAAAAATATGAGAGACACAGTTGATATCAGTAAGTAAAATGAGGTTCAATAAGATAAAAATAACTTTTTGTGAATAGTAACCTTTTACTTTTATTTACCACCGTTAAAAGTAAATAGGGTAATTAATTGTACAAATGTTATTATTATTACCCTAAAACATATCCAAATTCTATTGGATAAGTGTAATTCAACAAAAAACAAACTTAGGAATAAAATATGACCCTTTCAGTACATTTGGATTAGATGAAGACATTTATTATTATTTTATTTAAAGAAGAGTTAAAACAGTTAAAATAAATGGTTAATAAATGAACCATTATTAGTATAGGGTTATACATCATATAAAATAGACAATAAATATTCATTAGAAAGATAAAACGGTTTCTTACATAATGGTATTCTATTTATAATTTTTACAGATTAAATAATTAGATTTATTAATGACACAATGATGAGGTACTAATTACCTTATTAATGAAAGAATCAAATTGATGGTATTATAAATATTAAAATAAATATAATTTTAATGTTTTTATGATATCCACCAATTTCTTAGGTGAATTTGACATGTTTTTATTGATTAAATGTATTTTTTTAGGTAATCATGATGTTATTATTTTATCAAAAAACAAATAAAAAATAGTGTCAAAATTGACATAAAATAGTCTTAAAAAAATATTATATTTTAAATAGATATAATGGTCCTAAAAATATAAGGTCTTTCCAAAGGACTTATATAATAATATATATGACATTAATGAACCAATTGGGGTTCTATGGGAAGTATATAATTATTTTATTAACCATATAGTGTTATAATACAAGAAGACACGGTAAAAGTTAAATTATTTAACATAGAGGTAAATCTAAATGATAAGGTTAATTTGGTAACCTAAACTTTTCTAGAACCTATTGGTTGAGAATATTTCGACCCGTCCCCACCCTAGAATCGAAATAAGTTACTTTGGAGACATAATGAAACTAATATGAATTTATTATAAAATAATATTTTATGTTTTTCCAAAGGTACCCCTCACCCCTCTTATTAAAGGGAACTTACCCTTATCTCAAATTCGCACCTCCAAAGCCATTTTACTCAGCCAAACCCTACCCAAATATCCTTCCAACTATCCTCAATTAATCCTAGAGCCATTACATTGGTCAGAAAGCCAACCGATGGAGCCCTTTTGATAAAATCTAAAGAACCCAAATAAGAGGTAATGATTTCACCACCCACCTTCAAGTTCTCTTATTCTTCCACTTAATCATTCACTATTTTTTACATTATAAAATTCTAAATATTGTATCTTATGTATAATGTTATGTTATTATATATATGGACCAACTATATTCATTATTCTATGCATCTTATGAATGATAATGTCACTATGTGTGCATACGAAGGGCTTACCATCTCCACACAGTGGTGAATTTTTTTTATTCAACACTATGTTATTTGGATGGATATAATGATGAGTAATATGTATCTAAATAATGAAAATAACATTCTAATGTCTCTTTAAAATTAATATAACATCCAATTCCACACTTTTAAGGAAATGATATTATCACTCGTGTGTACGTACGGATTATCGCCTCCACGACGTGATGAGATTCATTTCCATGTACACTATTCATCGAAGATTATAAAAATATATATTAATAATAAGTTGTAACATATGAAATAATAATTAAATAGGAGTTATATGTGTGTTTGTGTGTTTAATTACATATATCTTATTCACTTAGTTATGTTCAATACTGTTGGTCGGAGTGGACACTCAATGGGGGGGGGGTGAATTGAGTTCCAATTAAAATTTCTGTTAATATATTTTCTATTAAAATCCACCAAATTATAAAACAAGTTAAATTGTAGTGAATTTTTATTAATGCAAAGGGTCATTTAGGTTCTCAAAGATTGATTAGTTCTCAGTTAATTTAACCTGAAGATTAATTTACTTTTGAAGTTAACCTAATACTTTAGAAAACCTAAAAACACATACTACAATAACTATCAAAGTAACCTTAAAAAGGATTTATATTTCAAATTAATAAGCAGCCAAATATAAATTAGATACTCTATAGTTTGAACTTAAACTAAAAATACTCAGCAGATATAACCAAGAGGTTCAGTCTCAAGCCGAGACATAGTCCTCTCAAATTTACATATTAAAGTGATCCACACACTAGATCGGGGTTAACAACATTACAAGACTATTTAGGCCACACAGGTACCACTACCATTGTTCTTCGTGAGAAATGAAAATAATGACCTGGCCACACAAGGACCTCATCCATAGTTGTCATGGGTAAACAAGAGTAAGGTGTTTTGGTATGAGGATTGTGATGTCCTCCAATTCAGCACATGAGACAGGGTATGCGTAAAATAAATAGGATACACACACTTATCTAAAGTAACTAATAAATCAAAAAGAGAAAGTATATGAATGTTTAGAAGTATATAGTGATTGGAAATGCAGCTTTGGACCCGTTGGATTCAGCATAAAAGAATCTGAGTCATTTCTCTAGTTTTTTCTAGAAAAATAGAATGTCGTGGTTCAGCTTGAGTTTTTCACGAGTGAGAACGTTCTCTTGATTTTTCGTGTTCCCTTCCGTGGAGTTGGATTTCACTAATGAATGTTCTTTGACTCTCTTCTCTATTCTCTTGATTGTTCTTGTAGTATAGTATAGTGCAATAATGCTTCCTTAGTTGTCGCGCATATGTAGGTTCTTCTTTTTTACTTACGCACTCGTGTACTACAACTCAATATTCTTTATATTTCCCGACCTCCGGCAGTAGGAATGATTCTTCTTCATAGGTATGAGATACGGTATCCTTACATGTCAACAACTATCAATAAATTTCATTAATTTCATTAAATACATCAAATATGACCAATATCATTATTTAAATAATATCAACGAAAAGGTTAAGAAACATTATCACAATGATTATGTAAATGGTGTCTTTTTCCCTGTATGTCCTCTAGGGTATGTGATTCATGGTATGTGGCTCACTGTATGTCCTTCACGGTGTGTTTCTCATGGTGTCTTAGTCACGGTGTGTCCATCAAGGTGTCTGGGTCACGGTGTGTCCTTCACGGTGTTCGGGTCACAGTGTTTCCTTCACGGTGTCAGTTTGACTGTGACTGTGTCTTTCACACAGTCTGTCATACTGTGTCAAACATCATGGTGTCTTGAAACTTAGAAAAATATCAGTATATAGAATTAAAGAGTAATATAAAGAATATAAATTTAACTTAACCATTAGAATGTAAGAAAACTTTAAACATAAATACAAAGGTCTGATAAGATAAGTGAGATTTCTGATCATGCATAGGATTTGTAAATAATAGTGAGATTAATTAACATCAATAAGATTTTCTATCATTAAAACCTGATTAAAACATGATCTGAAATTTATTATTGAGATTAATTGACAGTAGTAAGATTTGTGATCATGGAAACATGATTAATACATGATGTGCAATTTATTATTGAGATTAATTGACAGTAGTAAGATTTGTGATCAGTAATACATGATTAATACATGATGAGTCCAACAATCTCCCCCTTTTTGATGATCAAAAATCATGTGTAGTTAAAAATTATATGAAATGAAACGTTAGAGAAAATAACACATAGAATAACAGATTTAGAGATTAAAATATTCTACAGTAACATATCTTTTTAGAATACTGACACTTATTCTCTTTCTCCTCCTTTTGGGATTATCAAAAAGTGAAACAGAAGGAATGGAGTGAAACAATGCATTTTCCATTAAAAACGTCCAGAATACTTGATATAGTAGAAATACAAAAAAAATAAATACATCCCCATCAAAAAGAATGCAGTCACTTGACTCTTCAAGGATCGGCCTTTGCCTTTCCTTTATCAGCGGTAGGAGCTGATGATGATGTAGAAGAAGGCATATATTTGGTAGATAAAGATGGTAATGGTAGACCTTCAAAAATAGATGGAGCCAAAGTAGGAGCAGTAGAAGATCTAGTCTTTGTTCGGTCAAGAATGAATGGTCGGATCTGAGAAAGGACTTGACTGACTGACATGGCAGTTGAGGCTAATGCAGGTAGACCAGGTCTGAGGGGTGTAGTAGTTGGAGCAACGATAGTAGTATTCTACACATGAAGATACGTCTTCAAAATATTGATGAAATCAGCAATGATTTCTCCACCATATTTCATATCCTTTTCAAAATCGTCTTAATTCTCCATGAACTTGTCCAACAGTCTGGTGAACTCTGTAAGCTTCTGAACCTTAGCATTAAAAGCATGAGTCACTAGAGTGATTTTCAGGTTCTCCACAAGATACATAAACTTATTTTTCATGTCACTTTTAGAGAAAATATAGGTGAGATAAAATACTATCTTATTTGTGATCTCCTGTTGAGCATCATTTGAAATCATAGAATTAATCTGAACAAGATCAAGTGCTCTATCACTGTTCTTCATAACTTCAGACAAAGGATACAGATCGAAACCACTAAGGGTATTATGAATTTCTTCCTTGATTATAGACCTAAGAAAGGAATCACCCAAAGAAGGTCTGGAGGTCTAACAAGAGGGAGGAGAAGCCTTGAAAGCTTCGGTTAGAATGTTGAGTTGTTTCAAAACAAATTTCAGACATCCAGTGTACTAATCTTTGAGCTTATTCAGATTTTCTACAAGATCTCTCATGCATTGTAGCATCTTTGTGTGTCTTGTTCCAATCTTCTCATCAATAGATAGCAGATAAGGTTGCACTTAAGAAACAATCTCCCAAGAACGGTTTGAAATATCTGGTTCATGAGAAGCAGCTATAGGTGCAGGAGAAGAAACAGGAGCCAGAATAGGCTCCAATCAAGAAGAAAATTCATGATGGATGTTTTCAACCAAAGCATTCGAATTAGCAACATCAGCACTAAGAAACCAATTTTCAACTCTGACATCTTTAATTTCACAGATCATCCTGGGTTGAATATGCAAAATAATGTTTTCCAAATGAATCGATTCATATTCTTGACTTAGTTGAGTCACTGGATGAGGATGAGTTGATAAAATCTTCTCAACACCAGACAAGATAGTCTATAGAAATAATAACAAATCATCATTAGTTACAAAGTATTGTTGCTCGGTTAAGAGAGTTGGTGAAGGTAGTAGTACAGTTTCTGATGCAGATTCTGGTTGTGACTCAGAATTAGTTTCAGATTCAGATTCAGATGAAGGTTGAGGTTGAGGCTCTGGTTCTTGTTCTGGGTGAGCTACTGACTTCAGTTGAAACAATGAACAGAGATCTATACTAGTTATAGTCACTTGCTGTGATTCACCCACATTTTAAAAACACATTAATTCGTACCGAGTGTAAACAGAATGTGTGATAATTGTATGAGATGTTCTAGAAGATCCAATTTCTTCAATCTCAATGTTTTGAGGTTTCTCCCCCCTCAAAATGCGCTTCCATTTCAGGTCCTTGAGGCACACCTGCATGATCAAGATCCATAGGATCTGCTCTAATCTCTTCATCAAATTCTTTCCTTGCCAACTGAAAAGCAATTTCCATCCACTCATCAATAGAGGGTATGTACTCAATAAATGATTGTTCCATTGGATGTGCTTCCAGACATTATTCTTTGTCAATAGGGATATCTTATTGGTTAAAATATTCCATAGCACGGATTTATGGTAGATTAGCTTCTTCCATGACTTGCTGATCTAAATCAGGGATAATCATATCTCGTGCAGCCTTACACTGAACTTCTTGATCAACATAATCTCTATAACCATAAGCTACTTATTCTCTAACAACATCAACAACTTCCTCTATGAGAGGTATTTCAGCAGTAACATCAGTAGGGACATCAGTCCTTTATTCCTCGATAGGAGATTCTTCCTCTTGAGATATTTCATCCTCTTTTTCATCTTCTCCTTCTGGGTAATCATCCACTTCATCTGGTACCAATCCAGTATCAGTTATATTCTTCAACCTTTTTTGGATAATCGACAGGATTGTTCTTCTTATAAAGCTTATCATTATCCTTAACCAACTGCTTCTTCCAGGGGTTCCAAATAATCTTCATCCTTATGATAATAGGCTTGGATAAACAGAAATCAAAGTCGTCTAGCCTTTCTTCATTCTGTCCAACCACTCCCTTGGATAGTAACATTGTTGAAGTAATCCTTGAGTAAAACAAGAAGATGGATTTGTAAGTGACTTTAATCAGATCACATATATGGTTAATGAAATATTTTCACAATTATAAATTATAGCCATTCTTCAATAGATGAATCAGGAACAAATCATGATACTTCAACAGAGAAAAATATCCTTTTTCTAGGACTATTCAAATTCTGAAAAATTTGAACAGTAGTCTTTTATCCCCATCCAATTAAGCTGTTATGGCCCTTCGCTTGGTGCCATTTCCAGTTAGGATTTCCAAAGGATTCTCCAGATCAACGATGTCAGTTTTTGGAGGAGTGACTCTTTGGAAATCATCACAAATTCCTTCAGGAGGAATCCTCAGGCATGAAACCCACAACCTTGAAGAGAATGAACACATTTTTCCATTGATCCAGCTTGTTACCTTATACCTTTCTCCAGCATTAAAGGAAAGCATTACATACTTGTAAAATTGAGATACCATCCTCGGGTAAATTGGCCTATCTTGTCTAGAGAACCAATCGAGCCATCCTTGGTCTCTTATGACATTCAAGACTAACAACTTTCTAGACATCAACCACTAGGGAAGAATCTATTTCTTAAGAACTACAGTACGTCTTACAAGGTTTGGATCCAGGGGTCCTTCGGGTACCATCCTCGATATCAACTTATGATTCTTAGAGTGGAACATCTCAGATGAGGGTGAAGATTGACACTTCGTCCTTGGCATTCACTGACGGTTCAGGCGGGGGAGAAGATAAGGCTTTCATGGTAAAGAGGGTTTGAGAGATTGAGTAGGAGAGAGATCGGGTAAGGAATCGAGTGAAAACCCTTATGTTGTATCATTTGAGAATGTCAAACTTCATAAAAACAAAAACACAGGAAATCAAATAGCGGGGAAATAAAAAATAACGTGATACGGGTTAAAGTAAAAGTATAAATAATCTTCACAGTGAGACCATGAGTAGGTGGAACGGTGTGATGAAAAATAGTCATAATAGTGAGATAGTTGGTAGTCATCACGGTGAGAGAATAACCATTTTTGTAGTCACGGTGAGACAGTGAGTGAACTGTTCTATCACGATTAGATAGTTAAGTGACAGACCGCGAACACAAGGTGTTTACTGTGAGACCGTAAGCATGAAACAGTAACTGAGAAACAGTGAATATGAAACCGTAAAGTGAAATATAGAAAAATAGTAAAGAGTAAGATCTGTAGGATGTCTATTTATGGTTAATCATAACAAGATCATGTATGATGTAGTCTAATCTATCAAAATTTAATGTTTTAGTGAATATATCAGCAAGTTGATATTCAGTACCAATGAATTCCAAAGTGATATCACTTTTTTGGTAATGATCCCACAAAAAGTGATGTCTTACATCAATATTCTTTGTCCTAGAATGAGAAACATGATTCTATGAAATTTCAATAGCACTTTTGTTGTCGTAATTTATTGGTACATGTATGAATTGATATCCAAAGTCTAGTAAATTGTGTTTCATCCACATAATTTGTGCACATCAACTTCCAAAAGCTATGTATTCAGCTTCTACAGTAGATAATGCAACAAAATTTTGTTTCTTACTACACCATGATACTAGTGAATGGACTAAAATGTGACATGTTCCAGTGGGGCTTTTTCTATCTAACTTACATCCAGCAAAATCAGATTTAGATTATCTAAGTAGTTCAAACGATTTTCCTTTTGGACAGAATAGTCGTAAATTGGGAGTATGCTTGAGGTATTTGAAAATTCTCTTTACAACACTTAAATGTGACTCTTTAGGGTTTTCATGAAAAGAATCACAAATACACACACTAAACATGATATTAGGATGACTAGCATTCAAGTATTGCAGACTTCCAATCATTCCACTATAAGTGGTTTGATCAACAGATTTATCATCTTCATCAAGATCCAACTTACAGATGGTACTCATGGGAGTGTCACTACCTTGTGTGACATCTAATCCAAAAAGTTTTAAAAGATATTTAGTATACTTACTCTGAGTTAAAATAATTCCATCTTCATTTTGAAAGATTTTAAATCCAAGAAATAATTTATGTTCACCCATTAGAACCATTTCAAATTCGTTTTGCATCATTTTATTAAAATCAGTACATATGGAATTTCTTGAAGATCTAAAAATAATGTCATCTAGATAAATTTTTACAACTAAAACATCATTAGAAATTCGTTTTATAAAAAATTTAGGATCACTTATTCTTTTTGTAAAACATTTAGAAATTATAGAAGTACTTAATCTATCATACCAAGCTCTTGGATCTTGCTTTATACCACATAAATCTTTTGATAATTTGAAAATATGATTTGGAAAATGAGGGTTTGTAAATCTAGGTGGTTGTTCAAAAAAACATCCTCAGCTATATACCCATTTAAGAATGCACTCTTGACATCCATTTGATATAGTTTGAAATTTAGATGTGCAGTATAAGCAAGTAAGATCCTAATTGCATCTAATCTGGCTATTGGAGAAAAAGTATCATCATAGTCATTTAATTCTTCTTGACTATAGCCTTGTGCAACTAATCTAGACTTGTTTCTAACAATGTTTCCAGATTCATCTACTTTATTTCTAAACACCCATTTAGTTCCTATGGTGAAAGTGTCCTTAGGTCATTCTACTAGTTTCCAATCATTATTTCATTCAAACTGACTGAGTTCTTCTTGCATAAAAATTACCCAAAATTCATTATTTATAGCATCATCAATGTTTTTAGCTTCAAGTTGTGACAAGAATGCTTGATTTTCAACCGAATTTCTAAGAGAAGCTCTAGTTTGTGTCCCTCTATCAATATTACCGACAACAGCATCTAAAAGATTATTCTTTAGAATTCTAGTTGATCTATTAAAATTAGGACTAGAAATTTTAGGTTCATCTCTAGGTTCGGGTTCATTAGGAGTAGATTCTGAAATATTTCCCGAACTGGTTGTCTTTAGAGAAGTTTCATCGATTTTATCATTAAAGTTCAAAACATATAAATTTCATCAAGATTTTCAATAGATGACTTAGGTTCATGTGGATCACTTTTGTCAAATTTGATGTGAACATATTCTTCCACACACTTGGTTCTCTTATTGAAAAATCTATAGTCTTTTCTATTTAAATAATATCCTAAAAAAAATCCTTCACCACTCTTAGAATCAAACTTTTATAGATTATCCTTTATATTAAGAATTAATACATTACAGCCAAAGACTCTAAAGTAATCGACTTTAGGATTTCTATTATTCCATAGTTCATATGGGGTCTTCTTGAGAACAGGTTTGACTAAGACTCTATGGATGATATAAAAATCTGTAATTACAGCTTTAGCCCAAAAATAAATAGGGAGGTCATATTCATTAATCATGGTTCTTGTAATTTCTTGAAGGGTTCTATTTCTTCTTTCTACTACACCATTCTGTTGAGGTGTCCTAGGGGCAGAAATGTTGTGACTATAGCCATTGTGTGAACAATAAGATTCAAACTTTTTATTTTCACACTCACGACCATGATCACTTCTAAGGGTCTTAATCTTAAGTCCACTAAGGTTTTTTAATGACATGTAGTATTTAATAAAGTAAGAACAAGATTTACTTTTGTGAGATACAATGTATACCCAAGTATATATAGAAAAGTCATCTACTATGACATAGACATATTTCTTCCCATTTAATCTAGAAACTCTAGAAGTTCCAAACAATTCCATGTGAACTAGCTCGAGAGGTTGAGAAGATGATAGATATTTCTTTGGGTTGAATGAGATTTTGTGTTGCATTCCATTTTTAGAGGGATTAAAAACTTTGTCATTTGGAAACTAAAGTTTGGGTAATTGTCTATCTAAGTTCTTCCTAGTTAGTTTTCTAAGTGAGTGGATATTGCAGTGTCCTAATCTTTTATTCCATAACCTTGATTCTTTATGAAAAGAATTTAGGCTTTTAACATTATGTTTGGATCAAGAATTTAAATCCACTACATAAACATTTTCATTTCTTAAAGAAGAAAATACTAAAACATTCTTAGTAATAAAAACAGTACAAGAATTATTTTCAAATTTAACATTAAATCCATAATCACATAATTGAGATATACTTAACAATTTATATTTTAATCCATCAAAAAATAAAACATTAGAAATTAAAACTGACTTAGTATTACCAATTTGGCCTTGGCCGATGATTTTTCCCTTAGAATTATCACCAAAGGTGACATGGACTCCATCAACCTTGATTAGGCTCTCGAAGCATGAGTAATCCCCAAACATATGTATTGAACATCCACTATCCAAATACCATGTCTTCTTGTGGGAAATCTTCAAACAGGTTTCCTACAAAACAGATTTAGTTGGGAAATTACTTTGGTGCCCAGATCTTCTTGGGTCCAGACAGGTTATCAATCAATGATTTTGGTACCCAAATGTTTTTATGGGTTTTATACATTTAACAGAGTCAAAATATTTTTATAGATAAACTCTATTTGATCTATAATTTTGTGAATAAGCAGTTGAAGCATGTGAATTTTCAGAACTGGAACTAATAGTATTCTGCCAAATTTAGGAATAAATTTATTCTTAGTAGTCTGTCTCTGTCCAGGTTGGTAGCCTATTATAGTACTATATTTTGGTTCCACTTGCATTCCTAGAATTTGAGTAAGTGTATCCTTTCCATTTGGGAACTTTTCTACGTCCTTTCTATGTTGTTCATTAGGAATTTTCAATTCTGTATTTTCCCTTAAGAGTTGAGCATTCTTTTCTTTTTCTATATCAGGGGAGGATTCAACATTGGCAGTGAGAGCATGCTGTTTCTTTAATGACTTATATTTGTCTTTGAGTTCATTGCATGGTTCTTCTATCATGTTACAATATTCAGATAGTTCATCTTTAGACTTATCTTAAGAGTCAGAATTATATTTTGCATCATCTCCAGAATAATAAGAATTTAAAACATGAGTATCTAAGGTTACCTCTAACGTATTAGTCATGAAACACAAGTTGGCATGATTCTTTTCGTAATTAGAAACATCAGATTAACTTGTGCTGTCTTCTGAAGCACTCCAGGTTTCTTTCAATGATTTATTGTACTTACTGTCTTTATAGTCATTTTTCTAATTGAACTACAGTTTTGGACAGTCTACTTTTATGTGAACATTTCTTTTGCATTCATAGCACACAACTTCATCATTTATATCATCTTTCTTCCAGTCCATTTTCCAATGAGCTTTACTGTCATACTTTCTTTTGTAATTTTATTTCCTGAAGAATTTCATCTTCCTATAAAACTTCTTGAATCTTCTGGCTTTTTGAACCATCTCAACATCACTATCTGAATCTGAATCTTCACTGGTTGGGCTTTCAGTTTTTATTTGAACTTTTTCTTTTTCCATGCTCATAGAATTAGTAGATTTAAAAGCTACAAACTTTCTTTTCAGTTCATCACCTTCCTTATTATTCACTTTTAGTTCTTCCTCATACATCATAAGTTTACCAATAAGCTCTTTAATAGGCAGAGCTCCAATGTCACATGATTCTCTTATTGAAACTGATGTGCCTCTACATCGGTCTGGCAGACATCTGAGTATCCTGATAATTTGTTCATTTACTGGAACAGCTTTACCAAGTGAAATCATTGTAGTGACTATCTAATTTAACCATAGATACATATCAGAAATAGGTTAATCAGTCTTCATTTTAAAAACTATCAATTTTAATATTATAAGTATTTAATATCATTTCTTTATCATTGGTTGTTCCTTCATGAGAAACACCCAATGTATCACAAATTTCATAAGCAGTTTTGCAAGCTGATATTCTGTTAAATTCCTCATATCCTAATGCACAATACAAAGCATTCATAGATTTACAGTTATTATTGTAAGTAGATTTTTTAGGTTACTCCAAAGATGCTCTTTCAGTTTTGGAATTTTATATTGAGACACTATAGCAGTACAAATATCCAAACCCATACATTCCAAATGAAATTTCATTTTTAGTTTCCACTGGGAAAAGTTTGTACCATTAAAGAAATGTGGCCATTTAGTAGAAGCACCTTCTAGTCTATTGACTATAACTATATTTTATAATTTAAATTTAATGATATAAGCATTAGAACTAAATGAAATTTAAGATCTTTAATGATGAAACTAAAATCACAGTTGAAAACAAAGTGTTATGAAAACTTGTATTAATAAAACAACCTTTGATACCAAATGTTGGTCGGAGTGGTCACTCAAGAGGGGGGGGGGGTGAATTTAGTTCCAATTAAAATTTCTATTAATATATTTTCTATTAAAATCCCCCAAATTATAAAACAAGATAAACTTTAGTGAATTTTTATTAAATCATAGGGTCAGTTATGTTCTCAAAAATTGATTAGTTCTCAGTTAATTTAACCTAATGATTAATTAACTTTTGAAGCTAACATAATACTTTACAAAACATAAAAAAACGTTCTAGAATAACTATCAATGTAACCTTAAAAGGGATTTATATTTCAATGTAATAAGTAGTAGAATATAAATTAGATACTGTATAGTTTGAACATAAACTAAAAATACTAAGCAGATATAAACCAGTGGTTCAGTCTCATGCAGAGACATAGTCCTCTCAAATTTATATATAAAAGTGATCCACACACGGGATCGTGGTTAACAATAGTATAGGAGTGTTCAGGCCACGCATGGACCTCAACCACTATTCTTCATGGGAAATGAAATTAAAGACCAGGCCACACAATGACCTCTTCCACAGATGTCATGGGTAAACAAGAGTAAGGAGTTTTTGTATGAGGATTGTGATATCCTTTAGTTCAGCAACCGAGACAGTGTATTTGTAAAATAAACAGGATACAAACACTGCGCGAAAGTAAATAATTAATCACATAGAGAAAGTATATGAATGTTAAGAAGGATCTAGTGATTGTTAATGTAGCTCTGGACTCGTTGGATTCAACAGAAAAGCTTTTGAGTCCCTTCTCTAGTTTTGTGTGGAAAAATAGAGTGTCGTGGTTTAGCTTGTGTTCTTCACGAGTGAGATTTTTCTCTTGAATCTTCGTGTTCTCTTCATTGGAGTTGGATTTCACTCATGAAAGTTATTTTAATCTCTTGTTCATGCTAAATATTGTTCTTCTAGTACACTATAGTGCACTCGTGCTTCTTCAGTTGTCGCGCATAGGTAAGTTCTTCTTTTGTACTTGCGCACTCGTGTGCTGCAGCTCAATCTTCCTTATATTTCACGAGCTCCAGCAGTAGGAATTATTTCCTCTTCATAGGTATGAGATACAGTTTTCTGACATGTCAACAACTATCATTAAATATCATTAATTGAATTAAAAAATCAAATATGACCGTTAGAATTATTTAAATAATATCAACAAAAAGGTTATGAAACGGTGTCACGGTGATTATGTAAATGGTGTCTTCTTCACGGTATGTCCTTCATGGTATGTGCTTCATTGTATGTGGATCAAGGTATGTCCTTCACGGTGTAACCTTCATGGTGTGTTTATCACGGTGTCTTAGTCATGGTGTGTCCTTCACGGTGTCTAGGTCACGGTGTGTCCTTCACGGTGTCTGGGTCCCTGTGTGTCCTTCACGGTTTCTATTTGATTGTGACTGTGTCTTGCACACAGTCTGTCCTTCTGTGTCAAACATCATGATGTCTTGATACTTAGGCAAATATCATTATTTATACTTAAACAGTAATATGCAGAATATGAATTAAGCTTAACCATTAGAAAGTAAGAGAACTTGAAACATAAAAACAATGGTTTGATAAGATAAGTGAGATTTGTGATCATGCATAATATTTTTAAATAATAGTGATATTAATTAACATCAATAATATCTTCTATCATTAAACCATGATTAAATTATTATGTGTAATTTATTATTGATATTAATTAACAGTAGTAAGATTTTTTTTAATTAAAACATGATTAATAAATGATGTCCAATTTATTATTGAGATTAATTGTCAGTATTAAGACTTGTGATCATTAAAACATGATTAATACATGAGGATTCCAATAAATACGATATGAAAACTGAAATATCATTTATGCGTACATATAGACTACTATCTCCATAAATGGTGATTTTCATTTCATATATATCCTTATTATACATATTTATATTCTAAATATATATTATATATAAATATTTTTTAATATTATGGAAGTATTTAAATCTTTATCAAAGTGATACAATCAAAATTAAAAAGTTAAAACACGTACGATAAAGAAAAGCGATTATTACCCGAAATGTTAATTTAACATGGAAATTATTATTAAATGGGTAGTATAAAGTCATAAATGAATAATTTATGATATCATAAATATTAGTTTTGTTCTGGTATAACATAAAAACATACTGCGATCTTCATATAAGAGGTTAAAAACATATTCGATTAATGAATGTTCAAGGTAAGGATTAATTCCTCAATATCATTATTATCTGAGATTGTTTATGTGTAAGTATTTACAAGGACATTTTTCTCATCCATATCCATTTTTCTTAAAAATGATTTCAAAATGAATATTTTATGGATTTTTGAAAGGTAATCTTTATCAAGATCATAATTTTAATTGTTTTAATGATTTATCTTTCTAAATATTTTTAATTAATGACCATGTTTTCAAAATGATTTTAACGATTTATTTATATGAACATGAATGTTTTGAAATGATAATTATTTTCATAAGTTTCAAAGTGGTATGGGACACTTTGATTCAAAAATCTATTTTAAATTAATTCATAATAAATATGTGACTTTTTAATGATTTTACAAAAAGGTTATTTCACTCCAAATGTTTTATTCGTCATTTTTTACTATATCAACATCCTTTACTGGATATTATTTTTGATTGAGGTTGATTTATAATAATACAATCTTCCATGTTGTATTGAATGAGTTATGATATGTTTGACTGTGGATGTTCTATTGTTATACCTTTTAGGTTTTATAGTTAAAGTAATTACAATTCGTATTCTAGTTCTATTATGAATTTTTATGTTATGTTTAATCCTTTTCATGTGAGGAATTTATTGGACATAGTAAGTGACGGGTAGAGCTCGTTATAGCTCCTCAATGCAATGATAGGTCTAATGAGACAACTAGATGTGGAATTGTCCAAGGCCTATCCCAATTTCATATATGAATTTTTCCATTTCCTTAATCATTTTTAGAAGTCTTGGCCTATGCTTGACAAAAATTTTCAGAATTCTGGAATTATACATTCCCACATTATGAAAATAATTTTGATGTTTCATGTGGTTATTCGACTGGTAGAATACCCATGAATATGTTTTATTATGGAATTATTTACTCAGATTATATTCCAACCATGACAGTGTTCATGTTTATTATTAGTAAAGGCATGTGTTTTTAATTATTCACCATGCCTAATATTTTTGTAATCTTCTGCTGTATGGCATACCCATATTGAGGGTTTGTGATCACCCATTTCATATGTTTTTTTTTCAGGATTCCAAGAAGTGTTTTATGACTGATAAGCAGGGTTAATCCATTGGATTAATGAAGGTCGCAAAGGACTATTTATGATGTGTTTTATTTTTGAAATTATATTGTAAAGTTAGTGTATGTAATCTATTTACCAAGACTGCTAAACTGATCAGTCCTTCGAGACATGATTAAATAACGCCAATGTATTAAAATAATGCACCGACTCTGGGTAACTGGGGTCAGGGCGTTACAGTTGGTATCAAAGGAAATTTATCAATAACCTTGGAAAATAGATTTAGATAATTTTTTATTAGAGAACATTATCGTAAGATATACTTTTAAGATCATTATAAAAGAACATCCATAAATCTTTGTAATGTAAATATTTTGTGTGTTTTCTTAAAAAATACATATCTGTCTGGATATGAGCAGTTAGAGGCGGCTCTGGCATATATTTACCTAGGGGTAAAGCCTGAAAACACCGCTTTGAGCTAGACTCGAATGGGAATTGGTGCACGATAATGGGTCTTGCTGCACTCTTTGTTATGACACCCCCAAGGGATATGCTTAGGATAAATCTTTTTTTTTTCATTACAAACCACTATAGACTATTTTTGAGGATATACCTCCTCAACTAAAACATTTTTTTGATTATGTATTATATCAATAATCTAGTCAATTTACGTTTGGTATTTTACATGTTGGGAATTACAAATTTCGATTCACAAATTGACTTAGTGTATTCCATTGTTTAGAAATGGCGCCCAGTAGATGGAATGAGGACTCCAACAATACGAATGATCCAAAGAGTAACAAGGGTCATATCATTCATGGTATTAATCCAAAATTCAGAAATGAAATCCTCTACCATGTATTATCATCATATGAATAAATTGTATTATGTGTTAATAAGATCAGTAACGAATTCTCTGAATCCAATGGCTTTGAGGGGAAGCCAGAGAAGAAAAGGATGGTAGATAGAATGATGGATAAAGGGAACAAAAGAATGCATGATTTTCCAATATGTGATAAATGTGGAATTAATCACCTTGGTAAATGCATGAATGGAATGGGAGTTTGATAGAAGTGTGGAGAAAAAGGACACCAAGTACGTTATTGGAAGGGTAATAAAAAGTTCTCAAATATAAACTGCTTCATCTGTAAGGGGTTGAGACACTACACAAATCAATTTCCCATTCATAAGAGTATAACGCAAATAATGATATTGGATAATAAACATGTTATGATACTATTAATGTTCTTATGTTGTTATTATGGAATTATTTCATTTGAGGGTTGTATCAACAGTATAATGGTCACATGAATTATAGAGATAAATAAGGATTGTTCTGAAGTACTATTTTATTGACGATTTGAGATTATATAGTTTTAATAAAAGTGACATAATAGTAAGATACTCTTTTTGGAAAATAAATGGTTGAAGGAAAGGTAATCCTTAATATGGTTCTGATAATAAGGTAGTGATTTTGGTATAATAGATGGTTGATTTTGGTAATTCAGGATGTTGCAGCGTTGTAAAAAAATACATGATGAAGGCGTTCACATGTTATTACCTAGAAAAAAAGATCCTCATTATGTTTAACATCATTATAATCATTGGACTGAGAGTTTGGATATAAGTATATCAGATAATTCTACTGGTTGGAATGGATTAAGTTTAAAATGGGTAACTATTGTTAAGGTTAATTTTGGATTTCCATAAAAAGGACAACCCGGAGGTCGGGTGGTAACACGTTACGTCCGGCATGGCCGTGGGACATGAAGTCTCAACTGAAGGGAGGAAAGGGTGTATCACCTATCACTGACCGACATAATATCATAGAATGAATTATGTAATTTTTTAAAGGCTCTGATATGTGAATTATAAATTCATTTTTTTTGAACCCTATGCGATTAAGATAAATTGAATATATATATTTTAAATATTTTAGAGTGAAAGATGAATTTTTGGTAGGAATTATTTGAAGGATGAAACCCTACTTGTCAATTATATAGATACATATATATATATATATATTCCCTCTAAGTTTATGGATAAATTAATTATTAAACATTATAAAAGGGATGTTTTAAACGAAAATCTGTTATCCTAAAACCTTACGTTTTGTTGAACAAATGATATTTTAAATGATTATAGATTGGGGGCATTGAGGACCGCAATTCTACAAATGTTTATGATTGATGCCCAAAATAATTCCCTATAAATATTTATTTTTTTCCTCAAATTATGTGTCTCTAATTTCCACCATTGTTCTCCAAATCGAGATCATAATTTTGTGGTGACTTTTTCATCCCCCTTTTCCTCTTATTAAGACTAATTTTTTTAACTCAATTTCCGATGTGGGTTTTCCCACAACGGTATTTTATATTTTTTACCTTTTATTTTAGAAGAATAATTTCAAATTACAATGACACAATTTATGTAAGGATGGATGAATGTAACACCCCAAGATTTCATAGTACACTATTTTTTCAAAGTGATGCAATAACTTTCACTATACGCAACACTGAGTTCAAGCGCATCACGACTTACCAAACATGCCGTTTAAAAGTGGTTATAAAAATTATTAACTAAATTTTATACATTATATAATCCTTATAATTTTAGAATCCATATTATGAGTTTCTTATACATAATTTAAGAACAAATTCATTTATTTCATATAAAAGAATTATTTTTCAAAAATGAAAATTTACCACCTTTTAATGGTGAACCCTTTTTAAATCCAATATTTGAAACTTTTATATACTCATTGTGAAAAAATAAACTTCTTATTTAGAATCGGGAAATAAGATTTTATTTTCAATAAAATGTTGGTGTTTTTCTGATAAATTTCATATTTGGGTGAATAGTGAAAATACTATATTTTTACTGAAAACAAATTTTTTAATCAAAATAATTATTAGTGATTAATTATACATTTTAATGTTTTGTAAGTGTAATTATATTATATTTTTACCCTTTAATCCAATGTTGGTCATTGGAATTAATTTCATATTGAAATTATACATAAACATGTGCCAATCTTTTGATAGTTATTATTTCTTAAAAACATGTTAATTGTTTTGACAATGAGAATTAAAATTAAATTAGTAAATGAAACATCAATGATTTTAATTTGGTAAAATAGACTTCATTTTTGGATTCAGAAAATTTAAATTAACCTAGGGTGAATTTTTGGTATTTTTTAAAAAACGTTCAATTTTTTATGATTGGGGAAAAACACAAAGTTATTGTCTAAAACCGAATTTTTATTTAATTGATTATTTATTTTATTTAAATTTATTTTATGTCAAAATAGATACATAATATCTATATAATTTTAATTTAATTCACTATACTTAATTTATAATAATTTTTGATATATAAACAATTATATAGAACTTTTCGCCATCGTTTACCCACCTCCTAAGAGAATTTGTAAATTGACATAACACGTAATTTTACCATTTATGTGAGTGGAATTTACAAAACCTAAGAGACATGGTTAATATCAGTATGTAGAATGTGGTTCAATAAGAAAAAAATAATTTTTGGTGAATAATAACATTTTACTTTTATTTACCACAGTTATAAGTAAATAGGGTAATTTAGGGTAAAAATGTTTTTATTATTATCCTAAAACATGTCCTAATACTTTTTTATAAGTTCAATTCGACCAAAAACAACCTTAGGAATAAAATATGACCATTTTTGTACACTTTTACTAGATGAAGACATTTATTATTAATTTATTTAAAGAAAGTTAAAAGAGATAAAATCAATGTTTAATAACTAAACGATTATTAATATAGGGTTATACATAAGATAAATTCTACTAAAAATAATCACTATAATGATAAAAATATTTCCGACATAATGGTATTTTATTTATAATTTTTATAGATTATATATTTAAATTTATTAATGACACAATGATGATGTAGTAATTACCTTGTTATTGAAATAATCAAATAAATGGTATTATAAATTTTAAAATAAATATAATTTCGAAGTTTTTTTTGACATCCAAGAATTTTATAGGTGAATGTTACATGTTAGGATTGAATCAATGTATTTTTTATGTAATAATTCTGATATTATTTTATAACAAATAAAATACCAAATAGTGTCAAAATTGACATAAAATAGTCTCTAAAACAAATACTATATTATTAATTGATATAATGGTACTAAATATCTACGGTTCAAAAAAAGATTTATATAATAATGTATATGACATTAATGAACCAATTTGTGTTCTATTTGAAATATATAGTATGCTTATTAAACATATAGTGTAAGAATACAAGAAGACGTGGTAAAAGTTATATTATTTAACTTAGAGTTAAATCTAAATGATAAGGATAAATTGGCAATCTAATGTTGTCTAAAACCAATTCATTGAGATTATTTAGACCTATCCCCCCTTGAGTAGAAATATGTCACTTTGGAGCCATTATAATCCATATATGAATTTATTATAAAATAATATTTTATGTTTTCCAAAGGTTCCCCTCACCCCTCTTATAAAATGGCACTTCCCCTTATCTCAAATTTTCACCTCCAAAGCCATTTGGAAAATACAAACCCTACCCAAATATCCTCAATAATATCCTAAATTAATCTTAGAGGCCTTAAATTGGTCATAAATATAACCAAAGGAACCCTTTTGATTAAATCAAAAGGAAGAACCTGAAGTAGAGGAAATGATTTCACCACCCTCTTTCAAATTCTCTTATTCTTCCACTTAATCATTCTTTGTAGTTTCCATTATAAAATAATAAATCCATTATCTTATATATACTGTGATGTTATTATAAAAATTTAACAACTATATTAATTATTCTATCCATCTTATGAATGATAATGTCACCATGCGTGCGTGTGTACGACTTACCGTCTCCACGCAGTGTTGTAATTGTTTATTCAACACTATGTTATTTGGATGGATATAATGATGAGTAATATGTATATAAATAATAAAAATAACATTTTAATGTCTTTTTAAAAGTAATATACCTTCAAATTCTACACCATTATGGAAATGATATTGTCGCTCGTGCGTACATACAGATTACAATATCCACGATGCGATGAGATTCATTTCCATGTTCACCATTCATCGACGATTATAAAAATATATATTACTAATAAGTATGTAATATATGACGTAATAATTCTACTGGATATATATATATATATGTATATGTACTTAAATATATCTTATTCACTTAGTTCCGTTCAATACGATATGAAAACAAAAACATCTTTTATGCGTACGTACGGACTACCGTCTCCATAAATTGTGTTTGCCATTTCATATATATGTCTATTATAAATATTTATATTCTAAATATATATGATATATAAATAATGTTTTATGTTATGTATGTATTTCAATATTTATCTAGGTTATGCAATCATGAGTAACAAGTTAAAACACGTACGATAAAGAAAAGTGATTATTACCCAAAATTTAATTTAACAAGGAAATTATTATTAAATGGGTTAAATAAAGTCATAAATGAATCATGTATGATATCATAAATACTAATATGGTTCTGGTATAATTTAATAACATAATACGATCTTCATAGAGGTTTTTAAACGTACCTACGACTGAAGTAATGTTCAAAGTAAGGGTTAATTACTCAATCTCATTATTTTCAGAGATTGTTTATGTGTAAGTGTTTACTGGGACATTTTTATCACCAATGTCCATTTTTCATAAAAATGATTTCAAAATGAATATTTTAAGGATTTTTGAAAGGTACTATTTATCAGTATTTTAATTTTAAATGTTTTAATGATTTATCTTTTTAAATATTTTTAATTAATGTCCACGTTTTCAAAATGAGTTTAATGATTTATTTATATGGACATGAATGTTTTGAAATGATAATTCTTTTCAAAATTTTCAAAGTGATATGGGACACATTGATTCAAAAATCACGTTTAAATCAAATCCATTATAAATGTGTGACTTTTAAATGATTTTACCATAAGGTTATTTCTATCAAACAAATTTACTCGTCATTTTCAACTATGTCAGCACCCTTTACTCGATATTACTTTTATCTGAGGTTGATTTATTATAATACTATCTTACACATTTTATTGAACGAGTTAAAATATTTTTGACTATGGATGTTCTATTTTTATACCATTCATTGTTTATGGCTAAAGTATTGACATTTCGTATTCTAGTTCTATAATGAATGTTTATGTTATGTTTCAAAATTTTTGTATGAGAAATGTATTTTACATAATAAGTGACCGGGAGAGCCCGCTATAGCTTCTCGATGCATTGG
Organism: Viscum album; assembly: GCA_963277665.1. Lineage (NCBI taxonomy): Eukaryota > Viridiplantae > Streptophyta > Magnoliopsida > Santalales > Viscaceae > Viscum > Viscum album. Next base: position 860,183,095 of record OY728133.1, on the reverse strand, counting down.
TAGGTCTCATGATTCAACTAGACTTGTAATTGGCAGAGGACTTTCCAAATTTGATATATGGTTTGGCTAAGGCCTTAATCATTTTTAGATGACTTGGTCGAGTCCTTGAAAAAATGTTTTAGAATGTTTGGAATTATACGTTCCCTCATTATGAAGATAATATTGATGGTTAATGGGGTTATTTGACTAGTAGAATACCCATGAATATGTTTTATTATTGAATTATTTACTCATTTTATATTCATTCCATAAAAGTGTTCATGATTATTATTAGTAAAGGCATGTGTTTTCAATTATTCACCAAGCCTAATATTTATGTTATCTTCCGCTGTATTGCGTACCCTTACTGATAATTTGAGCTCACCCCTTTCTAATGTTTTATTTTCCCAGGATTCCAAGAAGTGTTTTTTGACTGATAAGTAGTGTTATTCAATGGGATTAATGGCGGTCTCAAAGAACTATTTATGTTGTTTTTATGTTTGAAATTGTAATGTAATGTTAATGTATGTAATATATTTTCCAGGACAACTAAACTGATCGGTCTGTTGGGACATGATTCCTTGTAATCATGAAAATGTATTAAAATAAGGCACTGACTCCAGGTAACTTGGTTCGGGGTGTTACAGTTTGGATTGCAATAGACCATGCACTGAAGACCCTTTTATGGGATCTAGAATGGTAATATTTTTGAGAATGATAAATCACCTTACTTTACTTGTTAACTATATCTTCAATATAAATCAGAATCTAGATTCACCTCAATGGGAATAACATTACATTGAGTCCATTATGTGTTAATGACCACCAAATTTCTATAGAACTACTAACAAATTTATTTTTTTATTGGAGGATAGTCTTTATAGTAAATTTCTTTTCAATAATCTAATTTTTAGAGCATGATAACGTGAACCTAGATGTTTACCGCAAAGAGGGAGAAGATGCTTATTGTTGAACACTAATTAAAACAAATAATCCAAGAAATGAAATTGATGATATAGAGTGGTAAGAGTTCATGGTAAAAATTTTAAATAAATATTTTTCTTGATTGATTGGAATGAAAATGGATAAGGAATTATTAGAGGTGAAGTAGAAAAAAAATGAATCAGTGGGAGTATATGATATCATCATTACAATATTTCCTTGACAGAACAATTACATTGTTATATACCCTAAGGGAAGGTTTTTGAGATTGTTTATTCGACTAAGAACCCATATATGGAGAAATATACCTAGTTCAGACAATTATAGTTATGAGTAGATAGTGTGGACTGCCATAAAGGATGAACTACAGTTTTGATTGTTTTAGGTGTCATAGAGGAAAAATAATAGAAGAGATCAATTGATCAAAAAATAAGGAGGAACTCTGGTAACTGATGAAGAGGAAGGAAATTGAAACTCCCCACATGAAGAAATTTTGGGAAGTAGTATTTGATGAACTAATTTCTCATGAGTGATAATGATAAAACTGTTGAAAATATGACCTTATATCTTGGAACTATAATAGTGAGGTAAATCCTCAACTTCATAATATAAATGACAAAGTGAAGATTCTGCAAGCCCATCCTAAAGTCAAATTCATTAAGTGTGGATAGCTTGGGAACTTTTCCTGTCACTATCCAAATCACATTATATGGGAGTAGAATCCCCATCAACCTCAACATAGTTTTTAAGAGAATGCATTGGAATTTTATTTCATGACATCTCAAACAGATGCTCCAAATGATTTGTATGTAGGTACTCTTTTCATTCTATAAAAGATTGAATGTACTATGTTTGATTCTGATGATAAACATTACATTATTTCATTTATGTTAGCAAGAACTATAGAATCAATCCCTAAACATCAAGTTGTATAGTTATTAGTCAATATTTTTAGAGGGATCATTCAAGAATCAATAGTGTATAGAAACTCTAGTATTGACATTGATGAGAACAATCTCATCAAAAATATTTTACTCAATCCCATGATCTAGTTTTCAATATAATAGGGATGAAATGCCTCTCAAAATAAAATCCAATGATAAAATTCATAATTAAGGGATTCTCATTAGTCATAAATATAAATCCTACAATTGTATTCAAAGGAGAAATATCTCGGCCTATTCATTGTCTATAATCACCTAACATAGAGATCTTTAGAAAAATGATTGGTGAAGATAAGATGGAAATGGATGTACAAGAATAGAAAATGTCCCAATATTTCAGGAGTGCATTAATTTAGCTCCTTATGAGTTACCATGACAATATCCATAAATAGAGGTAGATTTATCCATTGAACTCATACCCGGATTCAAATCGGCATCAAATACCCAATACAGAATGGAAAATGTTGAGCTAGAGGAATTATAGAAAAAAACATCATGATATTTCACGTAATGTATTTATATGACTATGTTTTTTTATTTTGGGAATACCTATTATATTTATAAATAAAAATTGTGGTTCAATGTGACAACACATTTATTATGGAGAACATTATATAATTATAGTGGAGAACAAGTAGATCCTCCCAATTATTGATGAATTATTTGACCAGCTTCATGGGGATCAATTATTCTCTATGGATGATCTACAGTTTGGTTATCATAAATTGATGGTGAATAAATAAGATATTTCCATGACCAAATTCTGATCAAGATATTTTCATCATAGCTTTCATATTATTTCATTAGGCACAAATAATTATCCTTCTATATTTACAGATTTGACTAATTATGTTTTAAAGGACTACCATGATAAATTTTTGATTGATTTTATAGAATTTATTTTGATATATTCCAAAAAATTTTAGAAAATGGGGATCATATAAGGGTTTTATTAATAATTCTTTTTGAAGGATAGTCTATTCATAAAATTCATCAAATTTAATTTTTGGTTGTAATATGTTTCTTTCCTATTGAACATTTTATCCAATAAAGGAATCTATGTTGACCCTATCAAGACAATGATAGGGGGAGTGGGTGCATCCTATAATAGTGTCTGAGATTAATAGTTCACTTGGTTTACCATGATATGATAAGAGGTTTGTGAAAAACTTCTCATGTCACTCTAATCCAAAAAATAAGTAATCTCGAAAGGGGATAAGTTCATCCTGACACTAGTGTGTGAATAATGTTTAAATGAACTTATGAAGATATTGGTTACTGTACCTATATTTACTCTATCCTCTATCTGAGAGTGATTTTTTATTTTTAGTGACCCATCTTTGAGAGGTTTTGGTTGAGGGTTTGGTGGAGTAATAACGAAAAATGACACGGTGTAATCTTATTAATCTAGACAGTAAAAGCCTCATGAGAAGAATTATATGATTCATGACATTGAGCTAGTTGAAATTTTTTTTCACTATAAATTTGGAGGAATTATATTTATGGGGTGAAATGTGATATATATACAGACAACCAACGGTCAAACTATCAGTTAATGAAAAACTAATTGAATATGAGACAAAGGAGATGGTTGGATCCTATAAAATACTGTGATTGTTCAAATAATTATCACACTGTAAGGTAAAAAATGTGTTGATGCAGTATGTATAAAAGAACCAATTATGGTTAAAATGATGAAGATTCAAGGAGCTCCATTGATCAAGGTCCAAGTATGGTTGGATATGGGAATTGTGAGGGAAGGTAAATCATCAATCATTTTCCAAATGATTTTTGAATCATCATTACTATAATCATCAAGATATCATAAAGATATGATCCTATATGAAAAAACTATATAGAAGATGTGAATAGTGGGAAGATTCCTATGTTTAATATTGAAATAGAATTTGTATTGAAAATATTTATAGGATTATGTGTTTAATATATTTAGGAGATATAGATACAACTGATGGATTATGCTCATATCTCGATATTATCTATACTTCCTAGAACAATGAAAATTTATTGGGACCTCTATGATCATTATTGGGGGGATAATTTTAATCATGATAATTCGGACTACACTAAAAGGTGAATGATTTGTAATCAAGTGAAGGCGGAGAAACGAATTCTTAAAGGGGTATTACAACCAATACCCATACCAACATGGATGTGGGACAATATCACTATGGACATTATCACCTGTCTCCAGATAACATCCAAAGGAAACAACATGGTATGGATTATAGTGGATGGACTAACCAAGACATCCAATTTTATCAAAATTCGATAAGATTTATCTATTAAATATAATTATAATATATATTTGAAGGATGTGGTGAGGATTCATGGGGAACCACATTCTATCATTTATGATCATGATCCATGGATCATATATAAATTATAGATATGACATAAACACGTTCTAAATATTTAATTGATTTTTATATGGCCTGACACCCAAAACTTATGTCTAATCTTAGAGGACTATACTGACACTCTAGGAAACTATTTGAACATAGTCAATGTAATTTAATGTTTTATGGGAGCAACACCTCACATTAGTTGAGTTCTTATATAACAAAAACATCCAATAAAGTATTAAAATGGAACCCTAAAATGTTATATATGGTAAGATATGTATAACTAATTCTTGTTGTGATTAGGGTGGTGGGAGAAAGATGATTGAAACAAATATTGTGATAGGGATGATAGAAAAGGCTCATTTCACCCAACAATAAACTAACTTTTCTCAATGTTATCCGAACGGATTTGATGACAACCATCAAAGGGACATAGTTTTTGTTGTTGGAAATAGTTTTTCCCATCTAATATACCCATGGAAGAGATTCATGTGGTTTGGAAAGGAAGGAATGACTATCAAGGGTAAATTTTCTCCTATTAAATCCTCAATCATATCATAGTAGTGTGTTATTATGAAGAGGATTCGGTGCAGATCTTGGCCCGTGGAGACAAAGTTAAATGAAAAAAGACTTCCCACCTTGTCAAAGTGTTATGGAGGAACAATAAATATTCATAAGTAAAGTGGGAACCAAAGGAATTAATGAGAAATAATTAGCCACAACTTTTATTAAATATTATTAGGATTCATAATTTCGGGGATGAAATTTCATTAGGGGGAATAATTCGTTGAACCATATTTTTAAATGATATTTGTTTAGTAAAAATTTTATTAAGTTTATATTATGAAAAAAATCATATTTACAAATAATGAATTTTTATTTATAGAGTATAAATGGAAATGAAACCATTGACATTCGACCATTATATTATTGTTTGTCAAATATGACCATTGGTCAATTTGAAAATTGGGAAGTACAATCTTGGTAATAATTTTATAATTACAATTAGTGGTTTTTATGTATAAATGGTAATGGATAATTAATGTAAAATGGAGAAGAAATGGGCTCATATTTTAGATTCATGTTGTGTGATGATAATTTTTTCAAAAATAAAGAGGGATATAGGATCACTAGGTTTCACCCTTTACCATGACCAAACCTAACTTCCACAAGTGAATCTTGAATGAAATATCATATTGAAGATATTCAAGTTAGTGTAAATTACCACTTGGTCGATACTAGTTGTGTTTCCCCATGAATCTATCGCCATTACACAACATACTTATAGGTTATAAATCGGTGTTATAGAGGTAATGTATCTAGGCCTTAGTTATATAATGATTAATTCAATAGTATAAATAAAAATTTTATTATATTATTACTTTTCCTTAATAAAAATATAGGTTTAATTGAGATGGAATTTGATAAATTGATTTTCGGACCCATATTGATCTTTTCAGAAAGGATATAAAATTTTAATAATGGACTAAGGTATTATTAATAATATTTATTATAATAAAATGCTATAATAAATACAAAATTATATAAAATCAAATTATCATGTACTTTTATTTTTCTACGAAAATGCTAAGTGTCATAAATTTGACTGGGTATTTCAACCATATTTTGTTAATAAATAACTACTATTATATTTAAAAGTTCAAATTATATTATATAGATAAAAATAATAATAAATAAAATATGATTTTTGAAATTATCATGTGATAATTATGTTAGGGTGAATTTTTCTGAATGTTCTAATATATTTATTTCATGAATAATAAAATTATAGTTTGGGGTTTTTAGTATGTTTAATGACTTCATAATTATTTCATAATAATGTATTAATTATTTAACAAAAATGCATGACCTGAAATATTATATTTTATTATTTTTTTTATTTTAATATATTTTAATAAATTTCATAACATATACTTTACATTCCAAATATTAAAATGAATTCTTTGACATTAAAAATATTATTATCTGGAAATATTGCTTTTCCACAAAAAAATAATTAATATAATATAATGCTTGGTCTATCTGGATTAAAATAAAAAAAATATGTCACAAATGTCCAAAAACATGGAAAAATATATGTAATGTAATGGTTTTATATTTTCCATAACCTATATTTCCAAGTTATGTGTTTGGAAATTGTTTAACCAATCCTCCTTTTTTCTATAAATACCCACCCATTTAATTACTCCAATTCACTTCAATGGCATCATACACATATTTTTGGATGTTTTTTCTCGCATCGATTTCCCCCCAATGTATCTTCAGGCCCCCAAGGTTCCATTCCTCCCAATCTTATATTAACTCATTATAGTCTGTGAATTATCCTAATATTCTCTTCAATTTGAGATTCTTTATTGTATATGTCCAATAAATGTTATGAAAACTCTAATTTATTACCCTTTTATTTACACCATCACATATAGATTATATTTTATCAATGGTAAACCCTTGTCCCCTATCATTTCATCCATTTCCAAAACCATTTATTATACTAGTTCTGCTAGAAAATTTACTTCTCAAAATTATTATCTTCTCCCAATGAAATTATTTTTTGTTTTCATTGTATGGATACCCATAGATTTTTATTTTCAATTGGTATTCAACTAGATGTAAACATTATTTGTTTATTTTCATTTTTACACTTACAAACCCCACATTCCATTTTCATGGGATAAAAATAAAATAATGATCAAGTCATTATCGACCTTTATTACATCATTATTTTGATAAGAATACAATTAATTATTCACCATGAATTATTACTTAAATGATTGATTATTATTTATGTTGATCACATTAATTAATTAATTTGAAGGGTGGGAACTGATATCATTCTCAAATATTAGGTAAATAATTTAATCACTATATATTAAATGTTTTATGTTACCTTAGTGAGTAATCTTGGTAACTATAAATTAGGACACCTTGGTGAAAAAAATTGGTTATATTATTATAAATGTATCATTAAATTTTTTGTCACCATTTAAATTTTATGATTCATGTTCTTATTATTAAGATATTCCTCTATCTCATGCCTCAATGTGATGCCTTAGGTTCTTATTGATATGTATAAAGATCAAATTCTATATATCAATCCTACATATTTCCATATTGGGCCTCCTATTCACTCCTTTCCGTTGATGTATGTCCCAAGGATGAGATATGTAGTAAATATACTTAGGATGAACCAATGAGTAATCTTATCAATTGGATTATGATAAATTATACAATTTTCTGTATTATATTTTTGATTTCCAATAAATTCAATATAGACACCTTAAGCATGACGTACTTGGACATTACTTTACTTTTGTGGAATACTTAATACATAACAAAAATAGACAAACAAAGACCATAATAGTTTAGTGTCTTTGGAAACATGGAACGTAATCTTCTAATCGTGGTGAAAGATCTTAAACCTCTCCCATAACGATCTTCCAATTTTTGTTTCCTGACCTAAAACCTTTCTTTTGATCCTGGGGGAAAATAAAACATAAAAATGGTGATCTCAAATGCTCTGTAAGGGTATGAATGGATAAAATAAAACATACCATATACATTGGAACTTAAAAACATGGACATAATGTTTAAACATTAAAATCATGAGCAACGACATAAAACATGGAAGTACATAAGGAATAGATCATAATGGAACATAAACCATGATAAAATAGCATGGGAATAAAACATGTAATTGTGGCATCCATTAAGCACATGTAATTATTTCCATAGTAGCCAAGGCATTGCTGCCAAGACCATCTTAGTGGACAAAGTCCATTTCTGAATCGAGTTCACTCCTCGTTTCAGTCCTGTTTCACTGAATCGGTTTAACCTACCGTTCCAGTCATGTCTATATCATGAGATATAAGTCTTTACCCAATGCATTGGAAGGAAATATAGGTCCCACCCATCGAATAATGAAATCATTCTTACTTGTGCCACAACATAAACTTAAAACATTCATCATAACCCAAAGAATAAAATGGGTTTCATATCATATGATCATCACATAATCCATATAAATCAAATGGATTCTTCTTCATAAGAAAAGTGAAAGCATGTAAATCATAGAGACATTATACTTGGAACATACACATATCAAATAATTTCATCTTAGATGGAAAATGGTTTAGATAAAACACTTGAAATGAATTCTTGACAAAAATATCCTTTCTTCGTGAAAATCATTTTCTTTTCACAAAATTACAGGCAATTTTAAAAGAATGATATTTTTTTGAAAATTTTAATGAGGTCTTTTGGAGGAATCTTCATGAAAATAAGGCTTTATAAAACCGTAAAAATCCATTCGTGCCGTAAAAGTTAAAAAAACATTCTTCTCGTACTTTTTCCGGAAAAGTCAAAAAAGTACCTAGTAACGTAAAAAAACAAAGATTCCTTACATACCATGTAGTAAAATACAAAATGGGTAAAAATTTCATTAAAAATTCATGAAAACATTTTTATAAAATTTGGAAATGGATGATAAATATAACCCCAGTAAATACTTACGAATAAGCAATCTCAGATAAAAATGAGATTTGCAAAATTATTCCTTACCTTATGTCTGATATTCTTCGTATGTATCCGAAACTCCTGTATAATGATTTAAATAATGTTATTGACTTATTCCACAATCATACTTATTGTTATGATATCATATATGGTCATATTCATATATTATTGTTAGTAATATTTCATTACTACTTATTATTCGGGTGTTTATTACTTTTTTGTTCTTATGGGTGTTTTTTGAATAAATTATTATACGTCTCTTTAGGTTATAGATACCTCATTTACAGAATGGTATTATTGTTATATATATCATATTAATTCATTCAATTCATTTATATAATCATTATGCAATTAAGATCATGTAGAACGAATCACATCACATCGTGGAGACGGTATTCCGTATGTACGCACGAGCGATGATATCGTTCCCATGATCGTGGAATTGTATTGGAGTGTATGTATACTATATCAGAATCAATATCACTTTTTAATAGTCATATATAGTCATTATTTACACCATTATACCCATCCAAGTAAGGTGGTGGTGGAAAATAGATTACACCACGTCGTGGAGACGTTATTCCGTACGTATGCATGCACGGTGATTTCATTTTCGGTAGGATGGATAGATGGTGAAATAGGGTTGTTTCATACTTATAATAACATATAAGTATATGAGTGATACTGATGTTATTACTTAATAAAGAAACAACAGAATAATAAGAAGTGGAAGAAGAGATAAAGATGAAAGAATCGGTAACGGACATTACCTCTTCTTTGAAGTGCTTCTTTGAGACCTCCTTTTAGGGTACTAAAATAGGTCTTTGAAGAAGACCAGAACCTCTAGGATGTTTCTAGTGAAGTTTATAGGAGAAATTGGTAGGGTTTGGCCGAGATTTAAGGCTCAAAGTGGTGTGAGGAAGAGGGAGGAGGAGGTGCCCTTTTATAACGGAGGAGAGGGGTACCTTTGGAATAACTAATACTATTATATTATTATAAAGTCCAATTCGGTTTTAAATAGCTCCAAATTGATTTATTTAGAATATAAGGTGGGGCTTGGTCTAAAGTAGCTCATCCAATATAATTTATACAAGTTTATGTTCCTATTTTAACCTTATCATTTAGATTTATCATTAAGATAAATAATTTTACTTTTACCGTGTCTTCTTGTGTTCTTATACTATAAGGTGAATAAACTATCTATAAGAAGCCAAACGAACCCCATGTTGTTTATTATAAATATATATAACCTTATCTATGTCATTTGTCCGAACCTTTGATTTTTAGGAATAAAATAACAATTAATAATATAATATTTGTTTTTAAAACTATTTTATGTCAATTTTGACACTATTTAGTAATTGATTTTTGTGAAAATCATAAAAGAAATATTAGTTTGTAAAAAGATAATTAAATAAATACTAAGATGTAATATTAACCTATAAAATTATTTTAATTCATAAAAAGTCTTAAATTACATTTATTTGGGTATTTATAACATCAATTATGTCAATATTTCATTAATAAGACAATTACTGCATCATCTTTGTGTCATAATAAATAATAATTATTTAATACCTAAAAATTATAAATAAATTCCTATGATGTAGATAATTGTATCATATTTCTGGATACTATTCATTTTCTATGTTTCATGAAGTTTTTCACTAAATTAAAATTATTATACTTATAAGATTTAATAAAGTGTCATGTTGTCACATTCATTGGTTTTAATAATAATTAAATTATTTTCATGGCACAAAGTCCATTAAATGAATATAATCTTAACCTTAGGTAATATGGGTAGACTTTTAGTCATCCAATATGATTTTTACATGGGTTAGTGTAATTTTATAATATTATATTTACCCTTAATTACCTGATTTACCTTTAACTATGGTAAATAAAATTTACCTTAGTTACTATTCATAATTCCCAGAAATAAAAAGTAGCTTATTTACATAATTTGGATCCACTGATTCCAAATATGGAATCCATTTTTTCAAATTCAATACACAAAAGTTGCAGAAATTAAATTAAAAATAATCTCGTTGTCGAAAGAAAACGAGTTTTTCTTAAAAACATTGCAAAAGATTGAATTGATTTATCCTACGAATTCAAGGTAGAATCAATGATAATGACATACATTATATTAAATGGTAAAAATATATTCTATTTATACATTAAAACCATTAAATATTTTAATTTTACCATATAAATTATTGCGATGAAAAAAGTTGTTTTTAATTAAAATATAGCTTGTTTTTACTATTCATCAAAATATAAAAGTTACCAGAATAATATGAAGATTTTATCCAAAGTAAATTTTTATTTCATGATTCCAAAGAAGATTTTTATTTTGTAATATTGAAATTATAAACATGTAAAAAACTAGATTTAATGTGGGTGTGCCATCAAAAGGCGGCAAAACTGCATTTTTTGAAAAATACTTTTTTTACACGAAAAAATTATTTTGTTCTTATACCATGTTTTAGAAAATGTGTAAGAAAAATAATAATGTTATAAGATTCATAATGGCTAGTTAATAATTATAATAATATATCATTGTTTAGTAAAACCCGGTAATGCGTACAACACATGCTATCAAGGAAGGTTGTGATTGCGTGTAATGCAAGCCAAGTCAGGGTTGCGTGTTGTGAAAGAATCCTTTGTTGTTTCGTATAACAGAATACAACCATATTTCATTTATACATTGAATATATATATATATATACACACTCAATGTTGCGTAGAATAACTATTATCAAAATTGTGTGTAACATGATCCAAGAATAGTGTTGCGTATACTACAAGCTAATACTGTGTTGCGTATAGCGCAAGGTAATCTTGGTGTAGCATAAAACACAAGACATTAATGAAATTAAAAGAATATTTTTCATAAAATATTGGGGTGTTACATTCTACCCACCTTAAAATGAATTTCTCCTTCGAAATTCGTCGGGGTTATAAATGGTTTTTCTACTTGAATGTTTCTTTAATTGAAACCCACATCGTAAAAAGGCTACCAAAACATATCTTTAAAAACTAAAGTATGAAATGTAATGGTTACCCAGATAAACAAATCATTGAGTTTCCATATAAGAGAACATAGGTGAAAATATGGATATGGAAGAAAAATCTAACCATCAAGTTCTGATGGAGAGTGGTAGAGAACATGGCTATGAAAAAGACATCAATCACAAAGCCATAAATTTGTGATGATATAAGTACCACCTGATTCATCAGATATAGGAGCACTAGGACAACAGTTTTTTTATTCAATATCAATTCCCTAAAGTTGAAAATTTTGAATTATAATAAATACTTGCTTTATTTTGGTACAATATCACTATTGTTCGTGCTTTGAACAATTTACACTTCATCTCTTAAAGAAATGATGTTGAATTTGTTATTCTTGAAGTGTTAACAGATCATGTGATAGAATTATGGGTGATTCCATCTGTTTCAAAAAAAAAGGTTAGAAAAAGTTATCAAATATACATAAGTCCATCTATGGTGAGATTAATCATATATGGTTCCTAAAATGGACTTATGCTTCATATATCATTCCGCTTAATAAAATAAAACTAGTTTCTACTAACCAGGGACTTCATGTAGGCTAGTGGTAGGCGATAAAGGCCAATCACACTTCGGTTTTGGGTTCGATTCCCACAGCCTTGTCCGACGCGATGGGCTGTCACCCGTCCTGCAGGTTGTTCTTTTTCAAAAACTGCATTACTATATCATCCCATCAATAATATCGAAAAAGGTTCTATCCTTAAACAATACTAACTTATGTCCAACATAATCCATTCCAATCTGTAGGCATATCCATAATATTGCAGTCCATTGTCATATTATAGTGAAAACGATTACCAGATATTTCATATAAGAAGCATGTTAATACCATCATTGATCCCCATATATCATAAGATATGTCTTGTTGGTCACATTACAAATGTTCGAAGGCCTTAATCATGTATTCTCTTGAAAAATGAATACCCATTGAACCTTAGTGAAAACATGAATGTAGTTAAAAGTTAACACATTCCACATACCAAAATCCTCAAAATTCAATATACTCAAACCATGACACCACTTATTCCTTATATGAATCATGAGCTCATGAATACAATCAAACATTTCATTATCTTTTTATTCCTTCATTATGCGCATATCATCTACTTTACAAAAATATCTGAATAACATTTCATGGTTACTGGTACCATTCAACATATAATTTCAAATACTTTTAGGAAAAACAATAGTGTAACAATCATTAGATGATTATTTATTCCATACTACCATTAACTATAAAACATAACTCTCAGTAAAAATACAATCATTCCAATACTGTAAAAACAACTGACTGAGCTTCAACACTTCTTTCAGCTCACATATAATTTGTAGTCTCCTCATCATCATCCACATAAATACTACCCATATGACCATGTTGATTCTCTTCATGAGATTTTCTATTAGGGAATTGGTTTGCATAATTCTCGTACGTTCCACATTTAAAACATCTAATCATTGTTGATGTCGTAGAAATACCATTATCTTTGTCCATGGTGATAACTGAACCTTTTACATTGCACTTACTGGCTTTGTATCCTTCTTTTCCACACCCAAAGCATCATCTAGTTCCTTTGAAACAATCTCCTTGATGCCTCTTCCCACATGATTTACATGAGGGAAATTGAACTTTCCTTCCTCTATGATCATCATGAAACTCCATCTTTCTCTTATTATCTGAGTCAGGAATCTTAACAAAGTTGAGATTATTGATCATATTATGAGATTACTAATTAGGAATAATAACAATGTTTGGACTCCAGATCCCATTTCATTTGGTATCTCATGAAGAAAATCATTCCATTGTCCGTCATATCCTCCATTATCATGAATCTTCCTGTTCCCAGCCATTTTCTAAAACCCAAAAATAATAGTGTGAGAGGCAAAAATCATGATAGGGAAAACAACATAGTAAAGGGGGAGAACCCTCAATATCCAACATCATAGGTTAAATTTTAAGATCGTTACCTTAGTTCTAGGACTATATCTTATACGTATACTTATCCATAGGGACATCCCTATACATACCTTAGAATCATCTCTAGGGATCTCATTAACGTTCTTGCATCCTAGTTTCCAAAGGTTGACTGAACCTTTCCTCTGATACCAACTGTAGAGACCCGAATCTTGACGTACATGGACATTAAATTACTTTTGTGGAATACTTAATACATAACAAAAACAGACAAACAAGGACCGTAATAGTTTAGTGTCTTTGGAATCTTGGAATGTAATCTTCTAATCGTGGTGAATGATCTTCAAAATCTCCCATAAAGATCTTCCACTTTTTGTTTCCTGACCTAAAACCTTTCTTTTGATCCTAGGGGAAAATAAAAAATAAAAAGGGTGAGCTCAAATGCTCAGTAAGGGTAAGCATTGATAAAATAAAACATACCATATACATTGGAACTTAAAAACATGAACATAATATTTAAACATTAAAATATTGAGCAACGACATAAAACATGGAAGCACATAAGGCATAGGTCATAATGGAACATAAACCATGATAAAATAGCATTGGAATAAAACATGTAATTGTGGAATCCATTAAGCACATGTTATGATTTCCATAGTAGCCAAGGCATTGCTGCCAAGACCATCTTAGTGGACAAAGTCCGTTTCTGAATCGAGTTCACTCCTCATTTCAGTCCTGATTTACTGAACCGGTTTAACCTACCATTCCAGTCATGTCTATATCATGAGATATAAATCTTTACCCAATTCATTTGAGGGAGATATAGGTCACACCCATCTAATAATGAAATAATTCTTACTTGTGCCACAACATAAACATAAAACATTCATCATAACCCAAAGAATAAAATGGGTTTTATATCATATCATCATCACATAATCCATATAAAACAAATAGATATTTCTTCATAAGAAATGTGAAATCATGTATATCATAGAGACATTATACTTGAAACATACACATATGAAATAATTTCATCTTAGATGGAAAATGGTTTTGATAAAACACTTGAAATGAATTCTTGAGGAAAATATCCTTTCTTCTTGAAAATCATTTTCTTTTCACAAAATGACATGCAATTTTAAAAGAAAGAGATTTATTTGAAAATAGTAATGAAATATTTTGGAGGAATCTTTATGAAAATAAGGCTTTATAAAACCGTAAAAAATCCATTCGTGTCGTATAAGCTAAAAAACATTCTTCTCGTACTTTTTCCGGAAAAGTCAAAAAAGTACCTCGTAACGTAAACAAAAGAAAGATTCTATACATACCATGTAGTAAAAGTAAAAATGGGTAAAAATGACTTTAAACATTCATGGAAAAAAATTTATAAAATTTGGACATGTATGATAAATATAACCCTAGTAAATACTTCCGAACAAGCAATCTCAGATAAAAATGAGATTTGAAAAATTATCCCTTATCTTATGTCTGATATGCTTCGTATGTATCCTAAACACCTATATAATGATTTAAATAATGTTATTGACTTATTCCAGAATCATACTTATTGTTATGATATCATATATGGTCATATTCTTAGATTATTATTAGTAATATTTCATTACTACTTGTTATTCGGGTGTTTATTACTTTTTTGTTCTTATGTGTGTTTGTCAAATAAATTCTTCTTCTTCTCTTTAGGTTATAGATAACTCATTTACAGAATTGTATTATTGTAATATATATCATAATCATTCATTCAATTCATTTATATAATCATTATGCAATGAAGATCATGTAAAACGAATCGCATCACATCGTGGAGACGGTATTCCTTACGTACGCACGAGCGATGATATCGTTCCCATGATCGTGGAATTGTATTGGAGTGTATGTATACTATTTCAGAATCAATATCACTTTTTAATATTCATATATAGTAATTATTTACACCATTATACCCATCCAAGTAAGGTGGTGGTGGAAAATAGATTACACCACGACATGGAGACGGTATTCCGTACATACGCACGCGCGGTGATTTCTTTTTCCGTAGGATGGGTAGATGGTGAAATAGGGTTGTTTCATACATATAATAACATATCATTATATTATTGATACTGATTTTATTACTTCATAATGATACAACTAAATAAGAAGAAGTGAAAGAAGAAATAAAGATGAAAGAATCGTTAACGGACATTACCTCTTCTTTGAAGTGCTTCTTTGAGACCCCCTTTTAGGGTACTAAAATAGGTCTTTGAAGAAGACCATAACCCTAGGAAGTTTCTAGGGAAGTGGATAGGAGAAATTGGAAGGGGTTGGCCGAGCTTTAAGGCTCAAAGTGGTGTGAGGAAGAGGGAGGAGGAGGTGCCCTTTTATAAGGGAGGAGAGGGGTACCTTTGGAATATCTTTAACTATTATTTTATTATAAAGTCAAATTCGGTTTTAAATAGCTCCAAATTTATTTATTACGAATATAAGGTAGGTGTGGGTCGAAATTATCTCATACAATAGAATTTAGACAATTTTAGGTTCCATTTTAACCTTATCATTTAGATTTAACATTAAGTTAAATAATTTTACTTTTACCGTGTCTTCTTGTGTTCTTATACTATAAGGTTAATAAAATTAATATAAGAAGCCAAACGAACCCCAAGTTGTTTAATATTGCTATATATAACCTTAGCTAAGTCATTTGACCGATCCTTAGATTTTTAGGAATAAAATAACAATTAATAATATAATATTTGTTTTCATAACAATTTTATGTCAATTTTGACACTATTTAGTAATTGATTTTTGTGAAAATCATAACAGAATTATTAGTTCGAAAAAAGTTAATTAAATCAATACTAACATGTAATATTAACCTATAAAATTAGTTTAATTTATAAAAAGTCTTAAATTACATTTTTTTGGTTATTTATAACATCAATTATGTCAATATTTTATTAATAAGACAATTAATGGATCATCATTGTTTCATAATAAAAGATAATTATTTAATCCCTAATAATTATAAATAAATTCCTATGATGTATATAACTTTATTAGATTTCTGGAGACTATTCATGTTCGATGTTTCATAAATTTTATCACTAAATTAAAATTATTATACTTATAAGATTTAAGAAAGTGACATATTGTCACATTCTTTGGTTTTAATAATAATTAAATTATTTTCATGGTCAAAAGTCCATTAAATGAATCAAATCAGACCCTTAGGAGATATGGGTCGACGTTTAGTCATCCAATAGGATTTTTACATGTGTTAGGGTAATTTTATAATATTATATTTACCCTTAATTACCCGATTTACCTTTAACTATGGTAAATAAAATTTACCGTAGTTGCTATTCATAATTCCCAAAAAATAAAAAGTAGATTATTAACATAATTTGGATCCACTGATTCAAAATATGGAATCCATTTTTCCAAATTCAATACACAAAAGTT
The DNA here is from genome assembly GCA_963277665.1 of Viscum album. NCBI lineage: Eukaryota > Viridiplantae > Streptophyta > Magnoliopsida > Santalales > Viscaceae > Viscum > Viscum album. Next base: position 860,165,879 of record OY728133.1, on the reverse strand, counting down.
TCATAAATTAAATTAAAATTAATATCGTTGTCGAAAGAAAACGGGTTTTTCTTTAAAACATTGCAAAAGATTGAATTGATTTATCCTACGAATTCAAGGTAGAATCACTGCTAATGACATAAATTATATTAAATGGTAAAAATATATTCTATTTATACATTAAAACAATTGAATATTATAATTTAACCATATAAATTATTGAAATAAAAAAAGTTGTTTTTAATTAAATTATATCGTGTTTTTACTATTCATCAAAATATGAAAGTTACCAGAATAATATGAAAAATTTATCCAAAGTAAATTTTTATTTCATGATTCCAAAGAGGAATTTTATTTTGTCAAATTGAACTTATAAACATGTCAGAAACTAGATTTAATGTGGGTGAGCCATCAAAAGGCGGCAAAAGTGCATTTTTTGAAAAATATTTATTTTACGCGAAAATATTATTTTGTTCTTATACCATGTTTTAGAAAATGTGTAAGATAAATAATAATGTTATAAGATTAAAAATTTAGTTAATACTATTCATAATAGCTAGTTCATAATTATTATAATATATCATTGTTTAGTAAAACCCGGTATTGCATACAACACACGCTATCAAGGAAGGTCGCGATTGCGTGTAATGCAAGCCAAGTCAGGGTTGTGTGTTGTGAAAGAATCCTTCGTTGTTTCGTATTACAGAATCCAACCATATTTCATTTATAAATTGAATATATATATATATACACTCAATGTTGCGTAGAATAACTATTATCAAAATTGTGTGTAACACTGTCCAAGAATAGTGTTGCATATACTGAAAGTTAATACGGTGTTGCATATAATGCAAGGTAATTTTGGTGTAGCATACAACACAAGAAATTAAGAAATTAAAAGAATACTTTTCATAAAATCTTAGGGTGTTACATTTAACATTAAAATATCCATGGGTTTGTACTATGTAATGAAAATTGTACATGATAAAAATTAAGGATTCCATATAAACCAAGTTTGTATTTATAAATGTCATAATATAATGACACACCCAAAACTCATTATCAAATCTACTAGGTGTGGATCAAATATTTAATTGACATTTCACTTCCAATACTAACTCCAAAGGCTTAATATAAAAGATGTGCAGGGTCGATCCCAGATAGGGCGGGGAATGATGCCATAAAAAATATTAACTAAATGTAATGTCCCTTCAAATAATGAATTATTTTTTAAAAAATAATGATGAAATTAAAAATAAATTAATTCAGATAAAAAAATTAAGCTAGGGGAATCAGTTCCCATGTCATTTTAACAAAATACATGTATTCTTCGTTGCTAGAAAACTAAGCATAATAGATTTCTACAAAATCAATGGATTATAGAAATGGAATATATTGTAATTATATCTCAGTATAACTTAAAATTACAATTAATAATGTTATCACAAATCAAAAATGGATATTGTACATTTAGTTCATATTTCTAAAATCATAAGAATAATTCATTTCAACGGTCGTGAATAAATCATTTCAATCATGTCAGTGTTCAATTAGTATTTAAGTAATATGTTCAATGGTTCAATGATAAATAAAAAAACCTATATGGAAAACATTTAACTAACTAATAAAAATATATCATGAGTAATGTATAATCATTCATTGTTGGTACAGAACAAATTTCACTGATTCCTCTCTCCCCTATTTGGCATATCCATTGGGTGGTTGTCAGTGATGAATAATCAAATACCCATAACAATTTTATTATAAAATAATATTTTAAAATTTAATAAAGAAAATTAATAGATTTTAATTAATCTAAATAGAATAAATGGTTACATCAAATAAATAAAATAGAAATAAAAACCTATCTGTGTAGAACATCTGGTTAGAATCTTGTGGAAGCCTCTCGGTGCTCAAACATCTATGTTGTAATATAAATCCTGATTCCCTTGGCTAGAATCCATATTTATAGGTCCTCTTGACATTAGTGGGATATTATGTATCAATGGAATGTTCTAATGGATATTTGGGGGTCAAAAAAATTGTCATCCAAGATATGTTATAAAATCATATTTTTCTCCTCTATTAGGCATTAACAAGGAATTTATAGTTTACATGACATGAAATATTGCACCATATGTGCCACATTCATACCGTTTATTCTTCGTGGGAATAATTCAATAGTTTCACAACATGGAACATATGTGTAACACCATGACACATGTAAAATTCACTTTATGTCTGATGTGTAATGACTATATGATGTGTAATATCATCTTATAGTGTTGGAAGCTCCATTTTTTCATGGATATTTAGATTTCCTCCATATGGACCTCCCTTATTTTCTTTGGCTTCAACAATCTACCAAATCTTCATCATCATTTTACATTGTCTGGTTGAGCCCCTTCGGGGCTCAGAACGAAGTTCCTATTTATTACTAAATTTCCATGTTTTCCATCATATGCTCCAAATGCTGGTCCTATATTTAAATACGCAAAAAAATAGTATCCTAAATAAATATTATATCTACTGAAATCATATTCCAAGAATTTATATATATATAACCCATCAAATCACAAAATAAAAAATTGTGATATCATATGAACTAGCAAAATCTATACAAGATCTCAAGCACTATATGTGGGTTTATATATCTCAATCAATGCAGGACCTTAATATATAACATGGTCTTCAATTATTTATTTATATATATATATATTTCCTTCACAATACACTTATGGTATCAACATTTGGATGTTAAATTCTTCATAAGTCAAGAGATTTATTCCTTGGGTTTCTTGTCAAATAGCTTCAGATGACAGGTTGTGTCTGTAGTTGTTTTTCCCCCATTACATAGAAATACCTATTATATTATGCGTTTTACTCAAAAAAATTGTAAGGCCTATGAGACTCATTGGATTCACCTTCATGAGACTACATTTTTCAATGAAAAATATCAAACTCCTTTGCGTAATTAATTGTTCATGAGTTCCCTTGTGAGAAAATAAATTTGTCAGTGTGTTCCCCTCAAATATATAATATGTCTAAGGATTATCTTATATGAAAGAAATCATTTGTTTAATGATATGTATTCACATAATTAATTCATTTACGTGATGATTTTTCATTAGAACACTCAATGTTTTTTCATAAACCAAACTCTTAAATGTGCCTTAGTTTATATTGGCATGTTGAAACCTTGTATCTCCACATTTTATGGTGTTCCATGTACTTACTAAAACACAATAATGTCTTATTATATCAGGAAATTTGATATTATCGGCTTTTACATGATCATTTCAGTTGATTCTGTGATCTCATGATCGCTTCTGTTTATCATTAACCACCATAGTAATGGTTTTTCAATGACTTCATACAACCCCTCTAGAATGCTAGGTATAAATCCTCAAAATAGACTTTAATTATAATTCAAGTAAAATATGGTATCTTATTGTGGTGAAAGTAATTCATGTGATGGAATCAGTGTTTTTGTTTACTTGATCTCATGATAAAAATATCATCATGTGATGGCTTCATACACTGTTCCAATTTCATATGAAAATAACTAGTTCTTACGATAGGATTCATGTGATGGATTCATGGAAATAATTATCGTGAAAGTCCAACATTAATTATTTCTCTATTTTGTTATTCATTGTCTAAAAAACATTTACATTTTAAATGGGTTCATCGAATTTCTCGATGTCACGTTTGCTGACTGTCGAGAAAACCTTGTCCAGATTTGGAAGATGATGACCCCATTTGTATAAGAAATTCATGGTAGATCGGACAGTGCGAATAAATTTAATTTTCGAACAATCCTTATTTTCAACATTCTATTGATATGGGAATAAAACCGGCAATCATGACATACAACATCTATTTCATTAAAAACTCCACTATGTTTTATCAATCACCGTGTGTTGTAACCTTATCAAGATAATTACCAAGGGACATCAATTGTCAAACAGATACTGCACACCACATGAGATTTGTCCCACTAGCACACTAAGGGTGCACCATGAACCCATTATCATTTTCAGGACTATACCAATACCAACACATCTTAAACATAGGCATTCACTCTACGGTTTACACATATCCCATGCTAGCTTCTTACAACCTTGGGATGTCCTCCCCATGGGGGTTGACCCACGGTTCCCCTGAAGTGCAGTTGGGGGATTTCCCAATGTGGCTAGTAGGTGTTGGCCAAATTTTTTATGTAAGACCAAAATTAAGTACATAGTGAGATTCTATGTAACAAATAAATAATTACATTCTAAACATTTCAAACTAAATAAATCCTTCACATCTTCCTCCTATATTCATCATAAAAAATATAGATATATATTTTTGCAAAGTGTTCAGTTAAATTTTCATAGGCCTTTATAACTATACCAAACATTGTGGTAAATAATGTGTTCCAACATAACACATTCCCTAGAATATTATGGTATGAAAAAAAATTGAATTTAACGAATAATTTTCCAAGCATGAAATACAATTCCAATAGATAAATCCAAAATAATTGTATGAAAAACACCATGTCATCCAGAACTCACTAAACACATATTGATACATCATTGAAAAAGAGAAACACTGGAACCAAAAAATATATTGGATACTTGGACCGGGGACCTCTAATATATTAAATCTAACGTTACCTTCCATGTATTCTAATTACACACTACATACCTTGAACATGTTTACTATAGGAATCATAGCTAGACACAAGGTGTGTATTATGGGCATGGTCAGAAGGGATGTACACACCATGTACTTGTGTACACCCCATAGAGTCTTCAACTGTCTTTGTTTTAAATTGTTGTCAAAAAATTATTTTATATTTAAACCCTTTGATTATGTATTCCATGTGTTATTAGTTAAATGGTAAATTCCATGTCCTAGGATTAATTTTTATACATTTAGTAAATTTCCAAGTTAAAATATTTATTACCACACTAGGTTACATAAAACTACACTTGTGCACTACATAAATTATAAATGAAGATAATTTTGTTTAAAATGAAATATAATGGTGATTTAATGATGTTCAGATAGAATTAAGATAAAATGGAATTAGTTAGATTAATTTTTGGTTCATTATATTAATTAAAGAATTATATGAAATGATTGATAAAAATATTGTAAATGTGTCATATTTTCATAATGTATGGATGATCTTGAGATTATACCATCTCCTGTGGCTGATTAGTTTCTTTTAGTTTATTATTGTAAAATTATTATTGATGGTTTAAATACCATAACTTTTTAATAATAATTATTTCCTAAATTTATGTGTTATTTTATTTTATACTCAACATAACTATATCATTTAATTAATTAAGTAAGTACAATTAAAATAATAATTTTGTGTTTCGATTTTCATATGATCATTGGTCAATATTACCATTGGAAACTAAATTCATAACGATACAATTATTGTTTATAAATTCTAATTATCTTGTTTAATTAATACCAAAAGAAGAGTCGATGGAATATTCTAGTAGACTCGGTCCATATGAATCCGGTCTGTCGGAGCTTGTGAAGGAGGTAGCATCACTGGGCTTTGCTTTGGACCAATCCCAAGCCGAACTTCTACATCTGAGGCCAGAATGGAATCACCTAATAGAGAATTTCAAGATGATCGAAATCACCACTCGGGCAATGTTGTCGGAGCCACCGCAAGAATCAATCACCATAGCACACCTTACACTTAGGTCCTATTTTGGTGTTATAAGGGGATATGAAATGAGACCTTAGCTACATTGTGTAATCCTCTTATATAAATAGAATTTTATTTCTATTACGGTAATGTTTATGAATTTAAAATGTCCAAATCAATATAGGATATATATTATTGAAGAATATATCAAAAATGGAGTATTTTAAAATATTTTTTTATTCTTAAAATAATTAATAATATGAATTGATTTTCAAAAAAATGGTCTTCTTATGTTGTGTTCTATAAAAAAGTTAGAGTCTAATAATTTCAACATAATTTTTATTGAATAGTAAAGTATGAATAGTAACATAACCTTATGAATAGTAATAAATTTTAATAAATAGAAAATCGACCAAAAAAATTGAAACTTCACCCATGAATGTATAAATACATTTTAGACATCTTAATAGTTAAAAAATTATCATCCTTTAAATTTTGGTATTTTTGTATGTCATAAATATTTTATTTAAAAATATATAAATTATTTAATAATTAAAAATGAAAATTTATTTTCGCAAAATTTAATCATAAATTTTTACTTTATTGTCTTATGGTTATAAAATTATTTTATGGTACCTTGATTACTTTATTATGGTGTCACAAAATGAGTTATAGTTTTAAAGTAGTATTTTTGGAATAAATAATGACTTTTTTTAAAATTAAATTAAAAATATTTAAATAATTCATTTCATAAAATGGAGTACATTTTTTAATTTAGAGCATCGATATAAGATTAGTGTGATTTTTTGGGATTTTTCTGAAACAATTGAATTTTTGGTGAATAGTAACAATACAGTTTTATGTTTTGAGAGTTTAATGACATCATTAATGATGTAAAAATTATGAAAGCTTTGTAGTCCACATATTAATACTGAGATATTCTATGTGGTGTACCATGTGGCCAATAACATGGGAAAATACCATGGGAAAGCCAATGGGTTTTCAAAAACCATCGATGAGGTGACCCTTGGAAATTAATAATTTATTCCCATATTTGTCCTATAAATACCCAGTCATTCCTTCATTAATTTCATTACAAAATTCATCTAAAAATATTTCTTGTCCTATACCTCCCAAGGAGTCCTACCGAGGTTCCCTCAAGGCTCAAAAGGTTCTGACCTTCCATTTTTCGATGTTACTCTTCAAGGTAAGGGAACCTTCCACCATCCTCTTCTAAGTCAGGACTTCCATTATGTTATGTCTTATAGTTAAATATTATTATGTCGGTGATTGTTCAACTATATATTCACTACTATTCATTTCATTTACAATTGATGAGAGACCCTTTCCAATCTAAGAAAATTACTTTTCTAAATTTATAAGGGATGTCGTTATGCTGCAAAAGTTTTCGTAAAAGAACTCACATCTTCACTTTTCATTCATTTTACCATTTCATATGCTATTTCCTTAAAATATAAATATCATGAAATTATTTCATTTTATTATGTACTTCAACTGAAAAATGATTCATTTATTGATTGGATTCTCTTGTCCCTTCTGTTTTTAAATATTTTCTAAAACCATGTTATATAGCCGTCATGCTAGAGAAATTTTGTATCAAAATTTCTATCTCTTTCTCTTATGAAATTTTCATGTTTTAAATATCTGAATACTCAGAACTATTTAGTCTCTATGGATGTTAATAATTAAAATAATAATATATTATATTATATAATTGACATTTATATAACCCCCAATCCATTTCCATGGGTTAAAAATGACATAACGATATTATTTTTATGCACTTTTAAAACATCATGTTTTTGAAATGAAACCCATTTCTTTTATTTTCAATGGATTGTTTATGAAATGATTTTTTATGATATATGTGGCTCAGTTGAAAATAAATACACATTAAGGGTGTTCCCTGATAGCATTCCAATGCATTGGGTAAATAATTAATCTCTATAGATGACAAGTTACATGATACCTTGGTGAATAACCTGGTAAATTTTTATGACATTATGGGGATGAACCATGGTGATATGTTAATGAATATATAAATTAATTGTTTTATACACACATTCAAGTTATGTTTCATGATATTTTCATTATGATATGCCAATTCTTCAATTGGATCATGTCATTATTTTTTTATCATGTTCTTATTGATATCACCTGTAAATTGATTCCCTTGTTTACCCTTATTCGGCCTTCTACTCACCATTTCCTTTCATGTATGTCTCTAAGATATGAGATGATGTAATTGTAAATAAGATGAACTTAGGATGAAGTGTTACCAGTAGATTATAAGAATGTTTTATGTATTTATCATGTTTTATGTTTCAGATTTCCAAAACACAAGACATTAAAGATCATCTGTTTGTAGAATGTAATGAAATGTTCTGTAGTAAAAAGGAAAGAGTCCATTGTTTGTATCAAATGACAGTTTAGATATTTATGGAAATTTGGATATGAAAACATTAAGAATAACCCTATAGAAAATTTTAATTATAGGAGAACATCTTGGTATTTTGGTGAATATTCAGTAAGCGGTTTATCAAGAAAATACATCCCTTTTTGGATACGAGCTGATAGAAAGATCTCTGGCATAGATATACATAGGGTTAAAATCCAAAAATACAACTTTGAGCTAGACTCATATGGGAACTGGTACACGAAAAATTGCCATGTTACACTCTTGGATACGAAACTCATAGGGGATATGTTTTGTTGATTGGAAGCTTTTTATGAATCATTATGAATGAATTATAAATAAATGTAATTGTTTAAGAATTATGATTTAAGACATAAAATATTTTATTGTAAAAATATTTGTATATAAAATAAGATTCCCACTATGTTTTTATTCTTCTAGAAATGGAATTAAATAGTAGGAACCATGCAAATGGTGACTGTAATGGTCTATACACTGGCAGCCCTCCGATGAAAGCAAGAAAGGAAACACTCATGTGAATGATGATCCAACTGACTCATGTTATGGGAAATAACATGAATCACGATATGATACTGATCTCACCACGAAGGGAACAACATTTTGTTGAATCTATTATGCGTCAACGACCACCAACCTTTAGTGGATCGACCAACCCATTGGTTTCAGAAATGGGATCAGCTCTATAGAGAAGATCATTTCATTGCTCCTCTATTTAATGCAAGAGATGGTCACACTATCTATCTATCACATTGAGGGAAAATTGGATTAGTGGTGGGAACTGATTAAAACATGAGGCCAAGAGTGGAGGTTGATGTAATGGAGTGGGAAGAGTTTATAGGGTTCTACTTAAGTGAGTATTTCCATCGTCCAATGAGAACTATAATTGAAAAGGATTTTCTCATTCTAAGAAGAATGATAATGAATCTGGGGGAAGCTATAAGGTGATCTTCACAAGGCTTCGACATTACACCTCTATCTCGGTCAGGGATCCAAATGGTAAGGTTGATAGATTCTTTGGTGGACTGATACCTCATCTAAGGAATAATCTAGCCATCTGAGATTATGATTTCTATGAGGATATCATTCTTGTGCGTTGAATGTTGAGCTAGAGTTTGGAGAAACCTAGTGGTCTCATTAATCTATCGATAGGAAGAGATAGATAAATCCTAGATCCAGGAATAAATTTGATCACAGAAGAGGAGGAAAGAAAGTGTAGCATCCCACATGTAATAAATGTGGGATGAAACATTCCAGGAACTGCATGCTCATGAGTTAAAAAGGTTGCAGTTGTTTAAGAGAAGGCCATACTGTGAGGAATTGTCAGAGTGAGGTGAAAAATCAACATACAAACAATAACAACGAGGGGGTGATTGTCTTGGACCAACCTAATATCATGTGCTTTATGTGTAGACAACTTGGTCACTTTTCCAGTCACTGTCCAAATCCATGGGAAGTAGAGGGGAACCACCATTAGCCTCGTCAAATGCCAAGGTATCAATATCATTATTTTTCTATCACGATAGCAGAAGTTGAAGATCCGAATTATGTGGTATAAGCTAATCTTATTGTTATCTCAATGATATCAAGTACATTGTTTGATATTATTTCATCACATTCCTTTATTTCTTCCATGTTTTAAATAAATTTAGAATCAACCCATGATTTGATAAATGAAAAGTTATCAGTCAGGAACATTAGTGGGATTATCAAAGCATCGTCATTATTTAAGAACACTTGTATTTACATTAGTGATAACAATCATATCACAAATAATTAGTCATTCCCATGCTATAATTTGACATTATATTAGGTATGGACTGCATCTCAATGTATAATGCTATGATAAAATTCTTAAGCAAGTAAATCTCAGTTTTATTGAATGGAGAACCTACAGTTTTCCTCCATGGAGAGATATCTCAACCTGATCTTTCCCTAGAATAACCTCTTATATCTTTATTTATGGATTTTATCAGTGGAAAAGAATAATTAAATGACAGTTTAATGAAAGAGAATGTCCACATCATCTAGGAATATGTTGATGTATTTCTTAAGGAGTTTCATGGACCTCCCCCAGAAAGAGAGGTAGAGTTCTCTATTGAAATCATACGTAGATCTCATCCAATATCAAAGACCCAGTATAGGATGGAAAATGTGGATCTGGAAGAATTAATGAAACTACTCCATGGAGTTTTGGAGAAGGGGTTTATCCGACCGATTGTGTATCCTTGGTGAGAATTTGTTCACATTGTGAAGAAGAAGGATGGATCGACACCGCTATGCATTTATTATAAACAACTGAATGGGATTGTAACGAAGAACAAATACCCTCTTCCATGAATTGTTGACTTATTTGGCCAACTTCATGGGGCTTAATTCTTCTCTAAGATTGGTATTCGATTTGGTTATCCCCAATTTAGGGTGAATTAAGGATATAATCAAAAACTGTTTTCTGATCAAGATATGGGAATTATGAGTGTGTTGTTATGCCCTTTGGATGAACTAATGGACCTTCTATTTTTAAGTATTTGATGAATAGGGTCTTTAATATCTAACTTGATAACTTTGTGGAAGTTTTAATTAATGATATTCTGATCTATTCCAATATTCATGATGAGCATGACGATCATCTAAGGTTTATTTTACAAACTCTATGAAAGGAGAGGATTTTTGGTATGTTCACTAAATGTGAATTCTGGTTACAATAAGTTTCTTTATTGGGGCACATTGTAACCAATGAAGGAATCCCAGTTAACCCTAAAAATACAAAAGTTGTAGAGGGTTGTCATCATCCTACAATAATAACTCATGTTTGTAGTTTCCTTGGTTTAGCGGGATATTATAGGAGGTTTGCGAGAAAAGTTTCATGACATTATAATCCATTAACCATGATATCTAGAAAAGGTGTGAAGTTCATCAGGTCAATGTAGTTTGAGGAATGTTTCCAAGAGCTGAAGAAGATCTTGGTTACTATAGCCGTGTTATCTCTACCCTCAAGTGGAGAAAGATTCGTTATTTTTAGTGATGCATCTCTAAAAGGGATTGGGTGTGTCCTCATGAAAAATGAAAAAGTCATTGCTTATGGATCTTGATAGTTGAAGACTCAAGAGAAAAACTATCCTACGCATGATCTAGAGCTGGTTTCATTTGTTTTTCCTATGAAGATGTGGAGGCACTATCTTTATGAGGAGAAATGTGACATATACACAGACCATCATTGTTTGAAGAATATTTTCACACCAAAGTAATGAACATGATAAAAAAGAGATGGTTGGAACTTTTGAAATACTATGATTGTTGAATCCCTTATCATCCCCGAAGATCATATAAAGTCACTGAGGAATTAAGCAAGATATACCCAGTTGTTCATTCAATGATGTGGATTCAAATAGATCCTTTGATAAATGACTTAGTAAATCTGGACATGTTAATTATTATAGAAGGGATATCATTAACCCTAACCCAAAGGATTTCTAAACCGTCATTAATTGAAAAGATCAAGAATGCTCAGAAAGAAGATCTCTTCTTACAGAAGAAGATTGAGGTTATAATGGATGGGAAGTTTCTTGAGTTCAATAATGATCTAGACGGTGTACTGAAATATCATACAAGAGTATGTGTTCTATATATTTTGGAAATAATGAAAGGGCTGATTGATGAAGTACATAGCTCTACTTTCTGTATATATCCTTGAATCAGGAAAATGTATAAGGACCTTCATGATCATTTTTGGTGGGATAATATGAAATGGGAGATTGCTAACTACCATTCCAAGTGCCTACTATGTCAGCAAGTGAAGGTGGAGAGACGTATTCCTAATGTGGTATTGCAACAACTACACATACCAGCATGGAAGTGGGATAATATCACTATGGAATTCGTCACTGGTCTCCTGAGAAATTCCCAAGGAAACAGTGCGATATGGGTTATTGTGGATAGTCTCATTAAGACTGCCCATTTTATATCCATTCAGTAATATTTATATCTTGATCATCTTTCTAGGATTTATGTGAAGGATGCGTTAAGGCTGCATGGAGTTCCACATTATATAATATTTGACCGTTATCCATGGTTCAACTCAAAATTCTGGAGACGTCTTCAATATTCTTTGAGCAAAGAATTGAATTTAGGTATGGATTATCACCCCCAAACTGATGGAAAATCTTAATGGACTATTCAAACACATGAGGACATGATGAGAACATGCTCTGTGTTATTTAATGAAGGATGGTATTAACATCTTCTTTTAGTTGAGTTCTGTTGTAACAACAACTACCACTTGAGCATTCAAATTGAACCCTATGGAGATCTATAAGTGAAGTGATGTATAACTCTTACATGTTGGGATGAACCTAGTGAGATAAAGATTTTTTGGCCTTATCATGGGCAAGAGATGACAAAAACATTTCATGCCATCCAGCAACACATTATGGTTGCTCAAAGTCGGAAAAAGAGTAATGCCGACAACCGTCAAAGGGACATCGAGCATGATGTTGTGGATAAATTATTTCTTCAGATTTCAACTTGGAATATATTAATGAGGTTTGGAAGAAAGGGAAGCAATGACAGAAGTACATCGGCCGCTATGAAATCCTTGATTGAGTGGGAACAGTGGCCTATTAGTTTTCACTTCCTACAAATCTATCACAAGTTCACGATGTCTTCCACATATCCCTCTTGAGGAAGTACATACATGATCCTTAACATGTACTAAAACCAGAGATGGTACATCTAGAACATGAACACTATAATGATGAGCAGCTGGTGGAGATCATGGATCTTAAAGACAAGGTTCTACTCAACAAGACTACTCACCATGTTAAGTTGTTTTGCATGAACCATAAATGTGAGGATTCCCCAAGGGAACCAGAGGAGTCTATGAGGTAGAAGTACCCACACATTTTTTCCTCTTTGGGCATGTGTTAAAATTTTGGGGATATAATTTCTTAATGTGGAAGGATTGTAACGACCCGATATTTTTAATAATATTTATTTCCTAAATTTTTGTGTTATTTTATTTTCTACTAAACAAAATTATTACCTTTAATTAGTTAAGTGAGTATTAATAAAATAATTTTATTGTGTTTTGTTTGTTATATGACTGTTTTTCAATATGACCATTGGAAAAAAAATTCCTAATTTTACAATTATTTTTTATAAATTCAAATGATCTTGGTTAAATAATACTGAATTAATAGTCTATGGTATCATCTAGTAGACTCGAACCATATGAAGCCCGTCTGTCAGAGCTTGAGAAGGAGGTAGCATCATTGGGCTCTGCTCTAGGCCAAGCCCAAGCCGAACATCAACATGTAATGCCTGTATCGAATCCCCTTATGGATACGTTCAAGATAATATAAATCACCACTCGGGAAATGATGTCCGATCCAACACACGATTCTATCACCATAGCAGACATAACACTTAGGTCTTATGCTGGTGTTATAAGGGGCTATGTAACGAGACCTTAGCTACTTTGTGTAAAAATTTTATATAAATAAAATTTTTGTTTCTTATTATGTTAATGATTTTGAAATTAAAATTACTACATAATATATAGGATGTATATTGTTGATGAATTTAGGAAAAAAGGATACTATAAAATATTTTTTTATTAATAAAATAATTAATAATTTGAATTGATTTTCAAAAAATGGTTCTCTACAGTTGTGTTCAGTAGAAAATTCTGATTCTAATAAGATAAACATAATTTTTAGTGAATAGTAAGCTATGAATAGTAACATATCCATATGAATTGTAATGAATAGTAAGGAATATTAAATTGACCAAAAATTTAGAGACTTCACCCATGAATTTATAATTACATTATAGACATCTGAAATATGAAATAATGATCACAGTTTAAGTTTTGGTATTTCTAAATGACATAAATATTTTATTTACAAATTTATAATTAATTTAATTATTTAAAATGAAAATGTATTTACATAAAATTTAATCATAAATTGTTACTTTATTTTCTTATAGTTATACTATAATTTTATAGGACTGTGATTTCTTTCATTAGGTGTTACAGAATGAGTTTTAGTTTTAAAGTTTTATTTTTTAATTAATTAATTATTTTATTTTAAAAATAAATGAAAATTATATTGAAAATTAATTTCATAAAAATGATTTCAATTTTGAATTTAGAGCTTCATCACCAGGTTACAGTGAATTTTTGGGATTTTTCTGAAAGAGTTGAATTTTCGGTGAATAGTAAAATTACTGTTTTGAGTTTCGGGTGTTTGATGGCATCATTAATGATGTAATAATGATATAAATTTTTTTATACATATTGATAGTGAAATATTTTATGTGGTGTCCCATTTAGCCAATAATAGGGACAAATACCATGGGAAAGCCCATGGTTTTTCAAATACCAACGATGAGATGTCCCTTGGAAATTAATAATTTATTCCCTCACTTTTCCTAAAAATACCAATCCATTCCCTCATTAATTTCATTAAAAAATATTCCTCAATGAATTTATGGTCTTTTACCACCAATTTGTTCCTCCCAATGAACCCTCAAGACTCACAATGTTCCAACCATCAATCTTTTGATATTACTCTTTAAGGGAAGGGAATCTTTCTCCCTCCACTTTTATGTCATGACATCCTTTATGTTTTGCCATAAAGATCAATTTTATTATGTGAAAGATTTTATTATATATCTTTACTATGTTCCATTTCATGTCCAAATTATTAGAGACCATTTCCTCTCCAATCAATTTATTTTTCGGAATTTATATGTGACATCTTTAGGCTGTCAAATTTTTCTTAAGAAAATCGCATCCTCTCATTCCTTTCATGTTTCATTTTCATGAAGTATTTCATTAAAATATCTATACCATGATCTTATTTATTTTATTTTGTCCCTATACTAAAAAATGATTCATTTACTTATGGGTTTCCCTTTCCCCCTCTCCATTTCTTATTTTCTAAATCTCCGTTATATAGTCGTTATGCTGCCAAAATTTCATCTCAAAATTTCTCTCTCTTTCTCTCAAGAAATTTTTTTATTTTAATTATTTGAAACCCCATGCCTATTCCATTTCTATGGATGTTTATAAATACAAAAAATCATATATTTTATTATTGAATTGATATACATAGAACCCTCACTCCCTTTTCATGGGAAATAAATGACATTATGATCATCTTTTTAATCAATTTTAAAACGTCATGATCTTGAAATGAAACGCATTACTTTTATTTTCTATGGGTTATTTATGAAATGTTTGATTATGATATATTTGGATCACCTGAAAAAAATACATTTTAGGGGTTCACCCTGATAGTGATTCAATTCCTAGTGTAATGAATTAATCTCTAGAGATGACAGGTTTCACGATACCTTGGTGAATGACCTCGGTAAATATTTTTATGACACTTTGGGGATGAACCATGGTGATATGGTCATGATTGTATAAATGTAATTTTTTTCCACATATTAATGTTTTTTTCATGATGTTTTCATTATGATATTCCTATACTTCCATTTCTCATGTCCTTTTGTTTTTATCAAGTTCTTATTGATATCATAAGTAAATTGATTCCCTTGTCCTCACTTACTGGGACGTCTGTTCACCATTTCCATTGATGTATGTCTCCAGGATATTATATGATGTAATTGTACATACTATGAACTTACAATGAAACCTTAAAATTGGATTAGAAGGATTTTTTATGTTGTTTTCATGTTTTATGTCCCTGATTTTCATGACACTAGACTTTAAAGATCATCTGTTTGTAGAATGTAATGAATAGTTATTTAATAAAAATGAGTCATGCCATATAGGGTCAACATGTCATCCCCAAATCCTAATTACATATGACCCATCATACCCATATTTTATTTTATGTAAACCCCCATTATCTCATCCATTGGATCCCCTAACCTCTGTGAGAGTAAAAGATTATGTGAGGATGATGATACCAAGTGTGTGGATATTGTCTGAGTCATGTATATGAATTGAAACCTATCAATGTTATATGTAGGATCCATGGCGGAATACTACAATAGGAACTAAGATGTGGTTCTAGGTGTTTTTATAAAGTCTAAGGGTTATTTTATCATCTTTTAAGCAAACACCCCACTAAACAATTATCTTAATCAACCCACCGATATTTTATTTCTATTAGTTTCATGTTTAATTATTTATGTTTGTGAATTCTACATGATCACACAATATATGAATTAACAATAACATAATATGGGACAAAATAAAAATTTATTATGCATTAATGTAATATTAGACATGGTTAATCACATATGTAAAATACAATTAACAATAAAAAATTATTTATAACGATAAAATGGGATTAATACATATGGAAAAAAATACCTCATTTAAAATATTATTTTGTCTTAGCCTTCTAGGAAATATCTTATAATCAATCTCATTGTTCAAATTACATGAACAACCCATGTTGGTGTGATGTAAATTATCCTAGAAATTTTCTCTATATGTTTTTTGTTGGTGTGACTTAATTCACATTAAGGGTAGACTTCCCACGAATGACCCGATGTATCTAAGTGGAAACAGTTGAGGAAATATGGATGAAAAAGATCTCTAGATTGAGGAGTCCAGTCATGAGTGAATATAACTACATGTAAATAATGTCGCCTATTATGCAAACCTAAAACCATTCAAAAATATTTTCAAGACCATTATGGAATATGAGAAGGGTATTTGGATCCTTTCTAATAAAATACCATAGAGATATGATATTCTAATACTAACGGTGAGAGTTACTAGTTTTTGAAAAATAAGGTGATATTAGTAATGAATTAAAATAAATTAAAATTTATTAATATGTTTTTGAAATAAAAAAATTAATAATTCTTTGTTCATAACTATTATTTGGAATATCAAACAACATCACAAATACCAATATAATTCGTAGTAGAGAATGATAACCTTCTCACAAGAAAAATAATAATTGAATGGTAGAGTGGTTTTCTCTTTATACTACACCATATATAAAAATTTCATGTTCATGAAAACCCACATCCCAATTCACATACAATGAGGCTAGTGAGGAAAAGGTATCTCTAAATTTGAAACATCTAGATTATGCAATTAATGTCCAATATTTTATTTTTTATGATGTGTCCACTGAGATTTTAATGCAATATAAGGATATGGAATGTTATTATACAGTTTCCCACCTTAATGTCCCCTATCAAGTTAGGTTGATATTAGATATATATGAGATCTTCAATGGACTATTTAAATGCATGTTTGGAGAGTAATCACAAACTAGGGTATATGTATTCAAGGTGAATGACTACATTGAGCACCTATACTTATTGGGTTTTAGGATCCTTGATGATTTATTCATCTATCTCATTCTATCCACATGACCCAAAATATTCTAAATTTTTATAGTGATTATAATATGACTAATAGTGGGAAGAAACTATAAAAACATCATAATATTATTCACCAAGTACATAAACACATGGGGTGTTACAAACCCTCTCTCTTTATGCTGAATAAAAAGAATACATACCAGGAAAAGTGGATGAAGACTCATTCCACATATAAGGCATGAGAGCACCATCCCCTGGAGAAGGAGAATATCCATTGAAATGAAAAGTCACAAGATTTTTATTTATTTTATTATGGAATGTTGGGCCACATGAAGTGAAAATTCACACAATCAAATAAGTAAGGGGAAACATTGGGTGATTTCATTATCCTGTGTAATTATTATATATGTAAAAATATGGAATTAAATACTAAATTTGGGGACCATATTTGTTTTGAAATATATGATCCATGTAGATTTTAAATGGTCTTAAGAGATTAGGTGGATCTATGGGTTTATAATAGAGGGAGTCTAGTAACTATATCCATTGGATGATACTATATAACATTCTCAATAGTATTAATTGTTTTTATAATGATATTTTTTTTGTTCCTATTGTTGACATGAATATTATTTCCATCTCTTTCTTGGATATGTATGGATTTATTATCATATTTAGAAAAAAGTTTGAAACTTTTATAATGATATCATATGTAATGTTATGGAATTTATATACTATAGTCACTATGTTTTAGATTATTGAAATCAAATATTCGAAATTGATAATGAAACTAATTCACACATATCATATAACAGCTAGTTGTGGAATCACAATCTTGGTCACATAAATATTATTTTTTTACAAAATTGTTTCAATATTTCTACTCAGACTCAATTGAGTTTATGCCACATGAATGAAGTCATGATTTTTTACAATGTAATATGATCAAATGAAACATTAGTGATCAAGGTGAAAGAGATACAAATCTTATAGAATGGTTGTGTGGAATTTGATAAGGATAGATCAGGATAAAACCTAACACACTATGAAACAAAGTTTATCATTATAGGGTATCCCGAGGAAATAATATATACTATATATATTACCCTTTTGACTATAATGTAACATTCTCAAGAGATTTAATCATTAATAAAAGGGATTACATCCTCAACAAGTATAGTAGGTGAATTACTGACTTTAATAAATTCAATACACAATAGATACAAGAATTCGTATAATAACAGTTTCCATAAGTCCTCATGGAATTTGTTATTATAGAATCATAGGTATTGTATGGGAGAATCAGATAGGTAAGTGAACAAAATAGATTGAGTTTTTCAGTAACTAATGATGGTAACTCATTATTAGTTGATAATGACGATCATCTACACTATAAAAAGGTAGTATAGAGCACATAAGATAAAAAATGGAAATAATCCATGAATTCAGTGATGAATTCCACGTATCAAAATAATGTTTGTGTTTTGATTGATTAACCTGTTGACTTAAATCTTTTTGGTTGTAAATTGGTATTCAAGATATAGTTATACCTAGATGGTGAAGTGAATACTGATAATTCACGTTTAGTGGTTTTAGGGTTTACACAATGTTATGGAATTCACTATATTTCCCCCCATTTACATGTTTAAATCCATTAGAAAACTATTTCCTAAAACATATTACTATTACTATGAGATTTGGAACATGGTTTTAAAATTATATTTCCTTAATAAGAACCATCTCGAATATCTATATTTTATATAAGAAAAATGGATTATGAATCAATTTAATTCTAAAAATTAATGAAAGTTATAGACATCCATTTATGGTTTATATCAAGAATCATGTTCATGGAATTTGTTTTCAATGAATCCATATATGAATTTAGATTAATTTAGAATGAATGTGAGACATGTTTTTATCTGTGGTTTAGTGGGAGAATAGTTATTTTCATAGTAGCATGTGTGGGTGAAATATTACTAGTTGGAAATGATATAGAATCCTTATAAGAGGATAAGGCATGGTTGAGATAGTGATTCCCGTAAAAAGAATTTAGGAGAAGTGGCATCCATTATAGGGATGCATATCCTGATTTATAGATCAAATATGTTAGATTGACTAGGTCATGGTACATAAATTGACCTCATACTAAAGATACTATGTATAAAAAATTCAAATAAAGGATTGGTTCTAGTGTTATATAGTATGCATCTTTCTATGGAAATGTGTCCCCATGAATAAGGGAAAAGAGATAGAATGTGTAAGATCCCATGTGATTCTATTAGAGGGTATATCATTTATTCCATGTTGTGTTTGACGTTTGTTTTTTCTTATTATTTGAGAATATTTGGAAGTTATCATGATGATGAAAGGGAAAAACATTAGAGTATTGTTAAAATAATCCTTATTAATAATATGAAAACTAAGGATACGTTCCTATTATATAGAAAATATTATGACCTAATCATAATATTTTTTACATATGATAGCATTTCAATAGATCAGAATGACCTAAACTAACATTCAGGATATATCTTTTTTGCCTATAGAAATGATGTGAGCTAGAAGAATTCAGAGAAACAAGTTTTGAAACAAGATATAGTATATATGTATATTTTGACTTATTATATAGATAAAGAAGAATTTTGGATTCAAAATTTATCCTAAATATTGATTTCGTTCCAAGTAGTAAACACTCTATCAAATATTTCTATGATAAAACTATAGTGGCAGATCTCTCTAAGGTGATGAGGTCACACCAAAGGAAAAATTACTTGATTTTTAATTTTCATTTCATGTGGTATTTTATCAAATATTTGAAATTATTTTTAGAATATTATACATGGAGTAAAATATGGTTTACATCATAATAAAGTGTTTATATTGATTTGATTATGATTATCATGTGAGAGATATGAGACTAAATGATTTTTCAGATGTCTCTTGTGTTGGTAGATTTCTGTCTGATTTGGTGATCTAGAACAAACAATTTTAGTACTTCATTACATTTTTATATGATTAATGAAGTTTAATTATCACATATTTATTATTTTTATATATGTTATTTGGAGTTTTTGATTTCTTAAGAATATATGTCAAAATAAAATGTCGTAATTTGTCCTTATATTGATGAGGACATAGTGGTTCCATTACATTATTCTATAGCCTTGTTCTATGGACAAATAATATTGTCTAACATGACATGAAAAATATTGTATATCAAGGGTAGGAGGAGAAAAGGACATTGAGACACCATCTAATGGTGTTCATCCTTGGTAATCTATAATATAAGTAGACTTGAGAATAAACATGTTAATAGGAAATCTAGTTTTACATGTTTCATTGGATGTTCCAATATGGAGACACATGTGTTGATCATTATAATTTATTATTATCATTAATGGATATCAAAAAAATTTACTTTGATGTATTGATGAAAAATGTGATGAAATATGTTCACCAAAATTCCAGATTGGTTGGTGGATCTATCAATGATGTGGTATTAATGGGTAATTTGAGAAAATATTTATTTCTTTTAATAAAATAACCAAAGATAATATAACATTCCCATTTATGGGAGAGGAACTTCCTAAATAAATCCTTTTTCATGGGGTTTTATGGGAGATTTCATTTCTAGAAAGTCAATGAATGATATGTTGAGTGTATCGGTCGATGGAACAAGCATTTTACATAAATCATTTGAGATATTGTGAAACAATAAATATATTACAAGATAAATGTTTATAGGGTGTTAATAATCATCAAAATGTAAACATATTTATCGATGGATTTCTTGGAATTTTTTTAAAATCCAACCCTATAATTTCTGTAGTGTTTCCTAATTCTATAAAGAAATATAGCTAAGGATTCACACACTATGTGTAACTACAATATTAGGTAAATTCTTGGTTTTAATTTAATATGATAGAATTGTAACACCCTGAGATTTTATGAGAAATTTTTTTTATGTCTTATGTTATACGTAACACCAAAGGAATCTTTCACAGCACACAATACGGACTTGGCTTACATTACACGCAATCATGACCTTCCTCGATAGTGTTTTTAGTATGCAATACCGGGTTTCACTAAACAGCGATATATTATTATGAACTAGCCGTTATGAATAGTATTAACTACATTTTTAATTTTATTATTCATCTTACACATTTTCTAGAACATGGTAAGAGAACAAAAAAAACTTTTTGGGTAGAATAAGTATTTTACAAAAATGCAGTTTTGCCGCCTTTTGATGGCGCACCCACATTAAATCTAGTTTTTGACACGTTTATATGTTCAACTTGACAAGAGAAAATTCTTCTTTTGAATCAGTATAGAAAAATTTACTTTGGATAAATTTTTGAAATTTTTCTGATAACTTTCATATTGTGATGAATAGTAAAAATAAACTAATTTTTAATTAAAAACAACTTTTTCTATTGAGATAATCTATATGGTTAAATTATAATATTGAATGGTTTTAAAGTATAAATAGAATCTATTTTTACCATTTAATATAATGTATGTCATTATCATTAATTTCACATTGAATTCATAGGTAAAAACATATCAATCATTGGCAATGTTTTAACTTTTAAAACCCGTTTTCTTAACAACATGATTTATTTTAAATTAATTACAGCAACTTATATGTTTTGAATTTTAAAAAATGTATTCCATATTTGGAATTAGTGGGTCCAAATTATGTTAATAGGCTACTTGTTATTTTTGGGCATTATAAATAGTAACTACGGTAAATTTTATTTACCATAGTTAAAGGTAAATCGGGTAATTGAGGGTAAATATAAGATTATAAAATTACTATAAAACCTTCCAAAATCCTATTGGATGACTAAAAGTCGACCCAAATCACCTAAGGGTCGGATTAGATTAATTTAATAGACTTTTGTCCATGAAAATAATTTAATTATTATTAAAACCAAAGAATGTGACAACATATCACTTTCGTAAATCTCATATGTATAATAATTTTAATTTAGTTATAAACTTAATGAAACATCAAACATGAATAGTATCCAGAAAGCTAAAACCAGTATCTACATCATAGGAATTTATTTATAATTTTTAGGGATTAAATATTTATCATTAATTATGACACAATAGTGATGTTGAAATTATTTTATTTATTAAAATAACAAATAAATGGTTTTAAAAATATTAAAATAAATATTATATGAACTATTTAATGTGCTAAACTAATTTTCTAGATACATATGACATATTATGTATCTAGTAAATCTTTTAGTTCGAACATATCTTCTGTATATATTTTATTTAAATTCAAATATATGAATAGTGTCAAAATTGACACTATTGTTATTTTATAAAAATAACATATTATAAAATTGTTTAAAAATCACAAAAATATTTAAGAATTTTAAATAAAAATTTATATTGTCGACAATGTCATAATGTGTCAAATTATGGAAAATTCAAAACACACATTATTTATATAATTTAAAATTTAGAATATTATTACCACAAATAAAATTAAATTGATAAATAAGGATAAATCAAGTTGATAATGTTTAAAATAAATTCCTAACATGTCTAAATTTTATTGGTTGAGGATATTACAACCATATCTCATCTAATCTTTGGATATGATAAATTTTGGAATATTTCAAGTGGGGTTGGGATATAATATAAACTAATATTTCTTATATTTCCAAAGGTGCCCCTCTCCTCCCTTATAAAAGGGCATCTACTCCATCTCTTTCTCACACCAATTTGAGCCTTCAAGATTGGCCAAACCCTGCCCATTTCACTTACCCACTACCTTAGAAACCTACTAGAGGTACTGGTCTTATCAAAAGACAAACTCTAGTGCCTTAAAAGAAAGTTTAAAGGAGGCACTTCGAGAAAGAGGTAATACCTTCTACCATTTTCTTCAAGTTCCATTCTTCTTCTACTCCCTCTTCTTTAGTTTTTTCATTATGAGGTAATAACATCAGTATCACTAATATAATGATATTTTATTATAAATATTAAACAGCCCTATTTCACCTCTTATCCATCCTACGGAAAACGAAATCACTGCGCCTGCGTACGTACGGAATACTGTCTCCACGCCGTGGTGTAATCTATTTTCCACCACCACCTTACTTGGATGGGTATAAGGGTGAAATTAATGAATATATATGATTTTTTAATGTTTTATTGATTATTAAATAGTATAAATACACTCCAACACAATTCCACGACCATGGGAACGATATCATCACTCGTGCGTATGTACGGAATACCATCTCCACGATGTGATGTGATTCGTTCTACATGATCTTCATTGCATAATGATTATATAAATTTATTTAATAGATGAATATTATATATATTACAGTAATACAATTCTTGAAATTATGTATCTATAACCTAAAGAGAAGAATAAGAATTTATTCGACAAACACACATAAGAACAAAAAGTAATAAACACCCGAATAACAAGTAGTAATGAAATATTACTAATAAGAAGATATGAATATGACCATTTATGATATCAT
Source organism: Viscum album (assembly GCA_963277665.1). Taxonomy (NCBI): domain Eukaryota; kingdom Viridiplantae; phylum Streptophyta; class Magnoliopsida; order Santalales; family Viscaceae; genus Viscum; species Viscum album. The sequence continues at coordinate 860,141,938 of OY728133.1, read as the reverse complement.
AACAATATGTATGATTATGGAAGAAGTCAATAACATTATTTAAATCATTAGACAGGTGTTTTAGACACTTACGAAGCAAATCAGACCTAAGGTAAGGGAAAATCTCGTAATCTCAATTTTTATCCGAGATTGTTTATACTTCGGAATTTACTAGGGTGTATTTTATCATCAACATCCATGTTTCCCAAATATTTAATATTATTTCCATCCACCTACAATTTTTTAAATCCAATTTTACCCTTCGGTGAGTTTTTAGTAAAAGATATGAAAGGAATCTTTTGTCGTTTTTTGTACGAGGCACTTTTTGACTTTTCCAACATAAGTATGAGAAGAATGTTTTTTTAACTTATACGACATGAATGGATTTTTAAAACATTATTTCCAAGAAGCATCCTTTATAATTATTCACGTTCAATTTTAATGCACTTCTTTTAGTTTAAATTGTATGACATGTTAAGAAAGGAAAATGTTTTTGAACTAGAAAGGATATTTTCCTCAATAATGGAGTTCAAGTGTTTTATCAAAATTATTTTCCAACTAAGATAATATAGAGTTTTGTTTCTATCCCTATTGTTACATTGATTTTATTATGTTGTGATTGAATTATTTTTATGAATTCCTTTAACTTATATGAATTGTTTTATGATGTCATGTTTTTTAAGAATCCCATTTTTATTACATGGGTTATGCAATGATGTATGATTTATGATTTTGTGGCACACATAAGAATGGTATAATTATGAGATGGGTGGGACCTATATCTACCACCAATTCATTGGGTAAAGATATCATATCTCCTGAGATAGACATGGCTGGAATGGTAGGTTAAACCTGTTTAGTAAAACAGGACTGAAATGAGGAGTGAACTCGGTTCAGAAATGGACTTTGTCCACTAAGATAGTCTTGGTAATGAGTCTTGACTAATAAGAAATGATTCTATATGATTATGGGTGTATGCCACAATGTTTCATGTTTTATGTTATGATTATTGGGATTTCATTTCACTACTATGATTTATCCCATGTTATTAAATTATGCTCACTTTTTCTGGTTAAGATTTCCAAAATGTTATGTTATTATGAATATGATGTGATTGATATTTATTTTGTTTACCCTAAATGAGAATTTGAGCTCACCCTTTTGTCTGTTTTCTTTCCCCAGGTCAGGAATAAGGTTATTAAGTAAGATATGCCAAAAGGGACTATAGATATGATGAAATAAATGGGAGACAATGTAGACGCTTTATGAACCAGTTTTTTATGTTTCCCAGTTTATAAAGACACTCTACCTATACAGTCCTTTCATGGTTTTGTTATATGTTGTAATAAGTATGCTTCAATTTTGAAGTAATAACAATGTATGTAAATTATGATTCGTTATAGTTTGAATCAAAAGAAAGGTGTAGTCAACCTTTGGAATCTAGGATGTGAAAGCCTTAGTAAGAACCCTAAGGAAAAGTCTAAAAATAGAACACAATCTTAGTGTTTTAGAAATGACCATGAAGAACCTAGGATAAGACCTTAAGTGTGAAATTTTATTCTTTATTACGTGGTTTTTCTATTATAATTAGTGTTGCTCACACTATTCTTCTTGGTTTTAGTCAATGGCTGGAACCCGAAGAAACCGTGATAATGCGGAATGCGACGGGCAATGCAATTATTGTCCCCCTGGGAAATCAAACATTATAGGAGCTGGAATGAAAAATCTTGTATCCATGCTCACACAACTTTCTCAAGCTATGAATCACACAGGACTTCCAAATGAGCAAAGGAAAGAGCAACATTCTGTTAAATCCTTCATGAGGCAGCTTCCACCTTCTTTCAGTGGGTCTACTGATCCCTTAGTTTTTGAACAATGGATTAGTACTACTGAAAAGATATTTTTAGTTCTTCAATGTTCTGAACATGATAAAGTCATCCAAGTAGTGTATCATTTGGAAGGAGATGCTGATCAATGGTGGAATCTTATTAAGAATACAAGGCAAAGGGATGAAATTGAGTCCATGGAAAGGGACGAGTTCAAGAACTTATTTTTCAATAAGTACTTCCCTCGTATTCTCCGAACAAAGATGGAGAAAGAGTTTCTTGAACTGAAGAAAAAGGATGATGAATCTGTTGGTACCTGTGAAGAAAATTTTACAAGAAATGCAAGGTACGCTTCCGGTATTATTATCCAACCTAAGAGTAAGATCGATCAATTCATTAGTGGCTTAAAACCAAGTCTTTGAAGGGCCTTAGGCATAAGAGACTTAAATAGCTATGAGGAAATTGTTCCATGTGCTCTCAAAGTTGAGATAGAGATTAGAGTAACCCATCAGTCATATGGGTTTGATAAGAAGAGGAAAATGGTATTCAAAGGAAAATCCAAAGAGAACACTGAAAAGAAGATGAGTTTTCCCTTATGCTCAAAGTGTGGAATGAAACATGGAAGGAGTTGTATTAAAGGGACAAGTAAATGTTTCAAATATGGAAAGGAAGGTCATCGGGCATTTGAATGCCGCAATGATGGGATGAAGATGTCTAGTGATGCGAACAATGAAAAGGATACATAGAGTGCACCTCCTACACTTCAATGTTACAAATGTAAGGAGATGGGGAATTATTCCAATAAATTCCCAAATCCAAGGGTTGATAATGATGGTCGATGTCAAAAAACTTTTAAGGCTAATGACAAAGGAAAGTCACATGAAATTTCAATCAGCGATGTGGAGTATGATAACGATGTGGTGAAAGGTACACTTACCATCCACTCTAAAGTAGCAAATATTTTATTTGATTCTGGATCCACCCACTCTTTTATTTATGAAGAATTTTCTAAGGGTATCACCGTATTACCTCAACAATTAGATGTTGTGTTAGCTGTGACAACCCCTAATGGCACAACAGTTGCATCAAAAGCTTATAATTATTCTCTCATTGTATTTTGTGGGAACGTGCTTCCTGAAAATCTTGTGATCCTTCCTATAGTGGAATTTTATGTGATTATTCACAAGGATTGGCTTTATTTATATGGATCTCATATCAATTTACAATGAAGGGAAGTCACATTTCATATTCCAGATCAATCTATGATCGTCTATCGATGCAAGGATGAACATAACCTTCCAGTGGAAATTCCTTATATCTTATGGGTCTTGATTCCACTAAATGAAGGTTATTTATCTCAAATGGTTGGAGAGAAACTCACGATTAAGAATATTCCTGTTGTACGTGAGTTTGATGATGTCTTTCCATAGGAATTGTCAGGTCTTCCACCAAATCGTGAAGTTGAGTTTTCAATAGAACTTGTACCGGGTGCTTTGCCTATTTCAGAGACACCTTATAGAATGGCCCTAATTTAGTTGCAAGAATTGAAGAAGCAACTCCAAGAGAATCTTTATAAGGGATTAATACACCCCAGTGTGTCACCTTGGGGAGCACATATTCTGTTTGTTAAGAAGAAAGATGGATCAATGAAACTCTGCATTGATTATCGAGAACCTAAAAAGATCACTATCATGAAAAAAAATCCTCTCACACGCATTGATGAATTATTTGACCAACTACGAGGAGCTCAATACTTTTCCAAGATTGATCTTCATTTGGGGTATCATCAATTAAGGGTCAAAAGGGAGGATATACCAAAGATAGCTTTCTGTACAAGGTATGGACACTATGAATTTATAGTGATTCCATTTGGTCTTACTAATGCCCCTGCTATCTTCGTGGATCTGATGAATAGAGTCTTTAGAGACTATCTTGATCAGTTTTTTGTAGTCTTTATAGATGATATTATTGTTTATTAAAAGAGAAAGGAAGAACATGAAGATCACTTGAGAATTATATTGAAGACCCTTAGAAAGGAGAATCTTTATGCCAAATTTACCAAGTGTGAATTTTGGCTTCAAAAATTTTCATTTTTGGGTCACATATTCTCAAAAGAGGGGATATATGTGGATCTAGAAAAAACAGAGGTTATCGAAAGATGGTCGAGAACAACAACAGTAACTGAGATCTGAAGTTTTTTTGGTTTGGCTGGATATTATCGACGTTTTGTGAATGATTTTTCACGATTATCTAATCCACTCACCAAGTTGACTCAAAAAGGAGTTAAGTTCGTGTGGATGGACGAATGTGAAGAGAATTTCAAGGAGTTGAAAAGAATTTTATCCAGTGCACCTGTACTCACACTTCCTTGTAGTGGAGAATGGTTTGTGATCTACAGTGATGCATCCAAGAAGGGATTGGGATGTGTTCTCATGCAAAATGATATGGTGATAGCTTATGCCTCACGACAGTTGAAAATCCATGAGCAAAATTACCAAACTCATGATTTAGAGTTAGCTGCGGTAATATTTTCAGTAAATATTTGGAGGCATTACCTTTATGGTGAATGATGTTATATTTATACTAATCATAAAAGTTTAAAGTATATTTTAACAGAAAAGGAGATGAATATGTGCCAAAAAAGATGGTTGGAGCTTATTAAGGATTACAACTGCTCAATCCATTACCACCCTGGGAATGCAAACATGGTGGCAGATTCATTAAGTCGACAAGACCATGCCAGTTTATCCATGATGAGGATCACAATAGATCCAATAATTATGGATTTACAATGTATAGATCTTGGAATTATAATGGAAGGCGAAAAATCGTATCTTTCTCAAATGAATGTTCAACCATCTATACATGTGAAGATTAAAGAGGAATAGAAAGAAGATGTCAAGTTATAAAAAAAGGTGAGAAATGATCCTGAATTTAGCCTTGATTGTGATGGGAAAATAAAGTTCAAGAATCATGTTTGTGTTCCTCCAATCCGTGAATTAAAGAAGGAGCTGCTGGATGAGGCCCATAGTTCTTCATTCTCTATTCATCCTGGAAGCACGAAGATGTATAGGGACCTTAAAGAGTACTTCTGGTGGGATGGAATTAAAAGAGATGTTGCTGAATATGTCTCATGATGCTTGGTTTGTCAGCAAGATAATTCTGAGAGACAGAAGTCTATGTCAACGTTACAACCATTACCCATACCCGAATGGAAATGGGAAAACATCACTATGGACTTTGTAACCGGACTTCCTAAAACATCCAAAGGTAATAATGCTATCTGGGTTATAGTTGATCGTCTTACGAAGTTGGAACACATCATTGCTATTATAGAAGCTTTTTCTCTTGATCAGCTTTCCAGGATATATGTGAAGGAAGTGGTAAGATTCCATGGAGTACCACTTTCCATTATATCTGATCGGGTTCCGAGGATTACCTCAATGTTCTGGAGAAGTCTTCAGCATACTATGGATACAGAGTTGAGTTTCAGCACAACTTATCATCCTCAGACATACGGTCAGTCTAAGAGGACAATTCAAACTCTAGAAGATATGTTGATAGCTTGCTCTATAGATTTCAAAGGTGGTTGAGATCAACACCTACCTTTGGTGGAATTTTCATATAATAATAGCTTTCACTCCAGTATTCAGATGGATCCTTATGAAGCTCTCTATTGAACGAAATGCAGGACTCCAACTTGCTGGGATGAAGTTGGGGAATGAAATCTATTTGGACCTGATCTTGTTGATGAGATGGTAGAAAAGGTCTTATCTATTCAACAACACATAAGAGCAGCTCAGAGTCGACGAAAAATTTATGCCAAAAACCGAAGGAAAGACTTAGAGTTTGAAGTGGGTGATAAAGTGTTCTTACGAATATCTCCCTGGAAGAGGGTCATGAGATTTGGAAAGAAGGGAAAGTTGAGCCCTAGATATATCGGTCCTTTCGAATTACTGGATCGTGTTGGGACGGTAGCTTACCGATTGGAGCTTCCACCGAATCTCCCTCATGTTCACGATGTGTTCCATGTATCTCTCCTGAGAATGTACATACCTGATCCATCACATGTACTAATCTCAGAAGTTGTACCGCTAGAGCAAAATCATTCTTATGAAGAACAACGCATAGAGATTCTGGATCGTAGTGAAAAAGTCCTACGGAACAAAACCACTCTCTTGGTGAAAGTTTTATGGAGGAACCACCAATTAGAAGATGCTACATGGGAACTTGAGGATATGATAAGAGAGAGGTATCCTAATTTGTTTGTAATGTAGTGACGAATTTCGAGGACGAAATTCATTTTAAGGGGGGTAGAATGTAACACCATGAGATTTTATGAGAATTTTTTTTATGTCTTATGTTATACACAACACCAAAGGAATCTTTCACAGCACATAATACGGACTTGGCTTGCATTACACGCAATCATGACCTTCCTCGATAGCGTGTGTGGTACGCAATATCGGGTTTCACTAAACAACGATATATTATTATGAACTAGACATTATGAATAGTATTAACTATATTATGAATGTTATTATTCATCTTACATATTTTCTAGATCATGGTAAGAGAACAAAATAAACTTTTCGGGTAAAATTAGTATTTCTCAAAAAATGCAGTTCTACCGCCTTTTGATGGCACACCCACATTAAATCTACTGTTTGAAACATTTATAATTTCAATTTTACAAGAAAAAATTCTTCTTTTGAATCAGGATATAAAAATTTACTTTGGATAATTGTTTGATATTTTTCTGATAACTTTAATATTTTGATGAAAAGTAAAAATACGCTAATTTTTAATTAAAAACAAATTTTTCCATTGAGATAATTTGTATGGTTAAATTATAATATTTAATGGTTTTAAAGTATAAATAGAATATATTTTTACCATCTAATATAATGTATGTCATTAGAATTAATTTCACATTGAATTCATAGGTAAAAACATTTCAATCTTTGGCAATGTTTTAACTATTAAAACCTATTTTCTTAACAATGGGATTTATTTTAAATTAATTAATGCAACTTATATGTTTTGAATTTTAAAAATGGATTCCATATTTGGAATAAGTGGGTCCAAATTATTTTAATAGGATACTTTTTATTTTTGGGCATTATGAATAGTAACTACGGTAAATTTTATTTACCATAGTTAAAGGTAAATCATGTAATTAAGGGTAAATATAAGATTAAAAAATTAACCTAACACCTGCCAAAATCCTATTGGATGACAATAAGTCGACCCATATCACCTAAGGTTCTTATTAGATTCATTTAATGGACTTGTGTCCTTGAAAATAATTTAATTATTATTAAAACCAAAGAATGTGACAACATGTCACTTTCTTAAATCTCATAAGTATAATAATTTTAATTTGATGATAAACTTAATGAATCATAGAACATGAATAGTCTCCAGAAATATAATACAATTATATACATCATAGGAATTTATTTAGAATTTTTAGGGATTAAATAATTATCATTAATTATTCCACAATAGTGATATTGAAATTATTTTATTAATTAAAATATCAAATAAATGGTTTCAAAAATATTAAAATAAATATTATATGAACTATTTAATGTGCTCCCTTAATTTTGTAGATACTTATGACATCTTATTAATCTATTAAATCTTTTAGTTCGAACATATCTTCTGTGTATATTTTATTTAAATTCAAATAAATGAATAGTGTCAAAATTGACACTATTGTTATTTTATAAAAATAACATATTATAAAATTTTTTAAAAATCACAAAAATATTTAAAAATTAAAAATTAAAATTTATATTGTCTAAAATTTCTTAAAGTGTTAAATTATGGAAAATTCACAACACATATTATTTATAATAATTTAAAATTTAGAATATTATTACCACAAATAAAATTAAAATGATAAATAAGGATAAATCAAGTTGATAATGCTTAAAATAAATTCCTAAAATGTCTAAATTTTATTGGCTGATGATATTAGAAACCTATCTCATCTAATATTCGGATATGAGTCATTTTGAAAGTTTTTATGTGGGGTTGGGATTTAATATAAACTAATATTTCTTATATTTCCAAAGGTGCCCCTCTCCTCCCTTATAAAAGGGCACCTCCTCCCTCTCTTCCTCACACTAATTTGAGCCTTCAAACTCGGCCAACCCCTGCCCATTTAACTTCCACAATTCCTTAGAAACCTATTAGAGGTACTGGTCTTATCAAAAGACCAACTCTAGTGCCTTAAGAGAAAGTTTAAAGGAGGCACTTCGAGAAAGAGGTAATACCTTCTACCATTTTCTCCAAGTTCCATTCTTCTTCTACTCCCTCTTCTTTTGTTGTTTCATTATGAAGTAATAAAATCAGTATCACTCATATAATTATATGTTATTATAATTATTAAACAACCCTATTTCTCCTCTTATCCATCCTATGGAAAACGAAATCATCGTGCGTGCGTACGTATGGAATACCGTTTCCACGCCGTGGTGTAATCTATTTTCCACCACCACCTTACTTGGATGGGTATAAGGGTGAAAGTAATGAATATATATAATTATTGTAAAGTGGTATTGATTCTGAAATAGTATACATACACTCTAATACAATTCCACGATCATGGGAATGATATCATCGCTCGTGCGTACGTATGAAATATCGTCTCCACGATGTGATGTGATTCGTTCTACATGATCTTCATTGCATAATTGTTATATAAATGAATTTAATGAATGAATATGATATATATTACAGTAATACCATTCTGGAAATGAGTTATCTATAACCTAAAGAGATGAATAATAATTTATTCGACAAACACGCATAAGAACAAAAAGTAATAAACACTCGAATAACAAGTAGTAATGAAATATTACTAATAAGAAGCTAAGAATATGACCATATATGATATAATAACAATATTTATGATTATGGAATAAGTCAATAACATTATTTAAATCATTATACAAGAGGTTTGGACACTTACGAAGAAAATCAGACCTAAGGTAAGGGAAAATCTCGCAATCTCAATTTTTATCTAAGATTGTTTATACTTCGGAATTTACTAGGGTGTATTTTATCATCCACATCCATGTTTCCTAAATATTTAATATTATTTCCATCCACCTACAATTGTTTAAATCCAAATTTATCATTCGGTGAGTTTTTAGTAAATGATATGAAAGGAATCTTTTGTCATTTTTCGTACGAGGTGCTTTTTGACTTTTCCGTCAAAAGTACGAGAAGAATGTTTTTTTAACTTCTACGACATGAATGTATTTTTAAAACATTATTTCCAAGAAGCATCCTTTACAAGTTTTCAAGTTTATTTTTAATCAACTTCTTTTAGTTTAAATTGTATGAAATGTTAAGAAAGGAAAATGTTTTCGAAGTAGAAAAGATATTTTCCTCAAGAATGGAGTTTAAGTGTTTTATCAAAATTATTTTTCATCTATGATAATATAGAGTTCTGTTTCTATCCCTATTGTTACATCGATTTTATTATGTTGTGATGGAATTATTTTTATGAATTCCTTTATCTTATATGAATTGTTTTACGATGTCTTGTTGTTTAAGAATCACATTTTTATTACATGGGTTATGCAATGATGTATGATTTATGATTTTGTGGAACACATAAGAATTGTATCATTATGAGATGGGTGGGACCTATATCGGCCTCTGATGCATTGGGTAAAGATTTTATATCTCATGAGATAGACATGGCTGGAACGGCAGGTTAAACTGGTTCAGTGAAACAGGACTGAAACGAGGAGTGAACTCGGTTCAGAAATGGACTTTGTCCACTAAGATAGTCTTGGAAATGAGTATTGACTAATAAGAAATGATTCCCTATGATTATGTGTGTATTCCACAAAGTTTCATGTTTTATTTTATGATTATTGGGATTTCATTTCACTACTATGATTTATCCCATGTTATGAAATTATGCTCACTGTTTCAGGTTAAGATTTCCAAAATGTTATGTTCTTATGAATATGATGTGACTGATATTTATTTTGTTTGCCCTTACTGAGCATTTGAGATCACCCTTTTGTATGTTTTCTTTCCCTAGGTCAGGAAGAAGGTTATTAAGTAAGATATGCCAAAATGGACTATAGATATGATAAATAAATGGGAGACGGTGTAGATGCTTTATGAACCTATTGTTTATGTTTCCCAGATTCTAAAGACACTATACCTATAAGGTCCTTTAATGGTTTTGTTATATGTTGTAATAGGAATGATTCAATTTTTAAGTAATAAAAATGTATGTAAAGTATGGGTCCTTATAAGAATAAATAATATGTATTCGATTTTTGTTGACCTCCATAATTTAGTCACAAATTATTCAAAAGAATAAAGTCTGTTAATTTATAATAATAAATAGTAGTTTATAAATTTTGTATGATATAATATTTATTATATTTTTAGTGGACTAATGAATTGACATTTAATAAATTACTTTATCATTATTCAAGGATCTTAAAATGATGATTAAGGAATGAAGAATGAGTTTAATAGTCCCATTTGAAATAATTAAAATTAATTTATTTTCATAATGTGTTAGGAATGATAAGAGAATAATAATAATAATAATAATAATAATAATATCATTATTGGAAAAGGGGTAAATTAAGAATATTAATGATTTTTGTGGACTTCACTATCCTTTTCCAACACCAAACAAAATAAAAAAAGTGTCTTATTATATCACTTTCATAATTCAATTTTCTATTACCATTTGATATGTATATATGTTCTGAAGCCCTATATTTCCCTCTCTATTCCTCCTATATCAAGATATTAAAGAACAAAAAACGTTCTTCAACCCTCTTGGATAATACTACTATGACCAACATTGAATAAAACATGCAATTATGATCGATCGTGCTAGATCCAAATAATTCTATAGAATTGATTTTAGATTATGGTGCACATGTGGATCTCCATTAGATGGATTCTTCACATTGATCTTACACTGTACTTTTGGTGTTATGAATTCTATTCCATCAGATCATTTACAAAAAAGGAATTACAAATTGATGTAATTATATATCCACCTATAATTTAATTATATATTACAGGTGAAGATCACCTCCCTATGATTTCAGTGTATTAATGTTGTCTATTAATTTAATATTTTTACTATACATGATCTCATGATCATTTAATGAAATTATTACAAATGATTTTAGACTAAAATATTAATTTTTCATACCTTCAAATGATTCTTCTATAGTTCCTATAACCTATAAGGGTTATCCGATGGCCCACATGTATAATTTATTTTTATTTATTTTTTATTAATTTATTTCATGTGTTTGTTATTTCTTTTACTCAAATTTATTATTTTTAATATACAAAACTAATATTCTCTTATCTTATTCAATTTTGATAACATGACCAATAATTGGATAATTATTAAACGTTATTAATCATATGTATTATTCCATCTAGATGTTCCAAAGGATCTATATGATGAAACAATTCACACATCATGAACTTCATTAGTACACACCATGTATTTTTTATTCAGATGGTTAGATATCAGGATAATGTTTCTTATATCCAACATATTATTATCTAATATCTGATAGAAATATATCACTATGTTTATCCATACAAGATGGAACATGACATGAATAACTACACAACATTTAACCACTAAACATGATATGTAGTATGCCATGTCTCATGGATAATAACACAAGGTATCCCAAGTGGGACATATATTGGATATATGGTATGGGGACTACCATGTTTTGAAATCCTAGGTTATATTCCTTGTATTCCTAGTACACATTTTGCACCTCAAACTTATCCACAACTAGAAACACATTCATACACAAGGAAAGTGTTTTTGGAATGGGAAATATAGAAGTACCGTCCATATACTTTTTTACACATTGTGTAGTATACTATAGGTGGTGTTATCAAATTTTCATAGGAGAAAAAATTAAGTGAATAATTGAACAGACTAATTATTTGTTTCATCTGTTGTTTATTGAATATATTCTTTTTGGGTCTCGATCCATATAATTTATTTATAAAACAATTGAAAAATAAATATTTCTGAACTAAAAAAATTCTATTTTTGAAACATATAAGCATGTGTTGATGTTTTGTGAACTATATGAAAAACATGAATGAAATTTCATGAAGAAAAAAACATTAATAATAGTCTTTGTGGATCACATTGATTGAAATAATTGAATGACATTAAAAAATAATCAATGTGAAATGAGAGAGAAAAAAATGTCTTTAAAACCATGAAATATATTATCTATAATATTAAAAATGATAAAATATATTTATTTTCAAATTACCATGATAAATTATGGATATTAATTAATGAGAAAATAAGGTTTATTTCTATAATATAAGAATAAAGGTAATAATTATATTCTAAATCAAATAATTTCACATTCATAAAGACCAAATCTCTGTTTTGGAACAATATAGTATACTTTCTAAAAATCAGTATTAATGTGCAAATAATTTTTATTTTTTTCTTTTTAGTGGAAAAAAATATTTATTCTATTTGACTACTAAACAATAAATAGGTATTTTCATTGTATCTTTGGAAAAAATAACGATTCATGAATCAATTATAAAATCACATTGATCTTTTTTCTCTATAACCTGTGTACCTTTTTATTATTTTTCATACATTTTTTTATTCATCTATGATTGAAAATCAAAAACAGTACAACTCATGTCCCTCTGTAATCATTTATGTGTATATTGGTCATCATGAACATACATGGGTTCTGTGTCTAAATATATTATCATACTCTTATATAATGTTTCCTGACTATTTTTATCCACGGATCATTGAATATAATACTCACACCCATTTAATATGAAGTGAATATCAGGTTTTCCATTACCAGGAATGCTCATTGGGGTTATACCGCTTTAGATCATTTATAATTAATTGGGAAAGGTGTGAAAAAAATATGTCCTCAATATAATGTATGAAATTACTAGTGAGAAAAAACATACATTTAATTAGACCATGCTAAACTGATGTTTACTGAATCATGTGTTAATATGTTTTATTTTCAATTTTTATATCAATATTTTTGTAATAATATATTTCTTAATTATGTGGGAAACATATATATAAATTGATATCTATGAAATTTAAATAATTTGTTTAATGTTTCATATTTCATGAAAATATATCTTTTAATTTTTTTACTTTGGTGAATATTTAATATTGGGCCACCCTACATTACAAACTCCTTAATATATAAATATTATATATCTAAATTATTTAAATACTAATTAAATTTGGGAATAAAAAAACATAATTTATTAAGGCATGGACTTGTGAAACCCATTAATCATCGATATCCCTTACATTTAACATCTTTTGGTGTCAAAGATTCTTTAGAATTAATATAAATACAATCATTATATTTTATTATTACTTTATACATTAACCAGTTTAGGTATAGTTTTTTCAAACCAATTAAAATCATCTATTATTTCTTGAAGATATTTATAATTAATAATTTTTCTGAATTATTTAATGTAACCCATATAAATAAATATTCAAAAATTAAAATTTTATTCAGAAAATGTTATCCATTTCATCAAAATGAAATATGGTGAATGGAATTAATTGATTATGAAAACACATAAAGTCTGTTTTCTTTCCTCGTGTTGTGTTATAAAATATTTATCATATTCATGTTTTGGGAGAGTAGAAAATATGAAAATAAAACCATTGGATATTATTCTAATCATAATGTTTTATCTGCTTCATTTTTAAGACATTCAATTTTATATTTCTATTTAATCATTCAACTTTTTTATTTTCTTGGTCTCAATGTTCTAATTTTTTGATCATTTCCCTTAAATTTACTACAAACCTCACAAAGGGATTTTATTTAACACACCAAAATCATTTCTTTAATTTCTCATTTCAACAATGTTGACACCCATATTTTGAGTGATTAACCATGAGAATATTTCTATATATTAAGTGAAATAAATCTATAGAAAATTATATCGTAGCATTTCATATACTCTGAAAATCTCTTATTCAAATAGATTTTTGATTTGGACTAAATGTATTCATTGATGTATTTATTCCTTCAAAAATTATGAACCATCTATATGAATCTTGAATCCATATTGGTTTAATTTTCCATGAATTGAATGTGTGTCTAATTTTTTCTTGGTTTTAGATGATTTTTATGTTTAATTTATTCATTTAATATTCATGTTTAATTAAAAATTACTGTGTTATTTGTATTTGAGATCCTTGGTATAATGTGTGGATCTCTCTTGTACTTTGTTATTATATCAATTATATTTCATCTCTCAAATTCAAAATATTGGGACTATTTGAGTATAAAAAATAATATAATAATTCAACGGGATTTAGAAACAAAAAGCTTTAACAAATATAATGTTGTCATATTCTCATTTATATTAGTTGATTGTTTTATTATATTAATGTTGTTATGATAATAGTTAAAAATTAAAGGAATTTTTAAAAAAATAATTAAAAATATAATAACAATTACCCTATCTATGAAAAACAAAAACCTTGAATGTTTTTATGAATTATATAAAAATATTATATTTATTTCACTACATAGGACAAATAATTACCTTCCATGGTTTGTTATGATGATAAGAGGGACCTTTGATGATCATTGTCACTAAGAATCCTAAAAATTCCTCATTAATTTTTTTTATCACAAAGTAGTTTCATAGGGGATAACCTAGGTTTCCTCTTTAGTTATTCATTAAATTAATAATTATTCCTGAGAGTTGTAAATTTTATTTTTTAATATTTCTTCCATTTAATTACAATGAAACGAAGTAAAGAGGAATGTGGTTTCATGTGTTATGAATTAGATAATGTAAACTGAACAAGATAAAATTAAATAGGTAAAATAAATGAAATTGACAATAAGACAAGTTTTATATTGATAAATGATCGATCCCAAGGAAAAATTTACAGTCATGGCCAACCTCTATTAAATTATAATTCATTCCACTTTAATTACTTGATTACATAGAATTCTTCCAACTGTCTTCCACTGTTTTAATTGGAAGTGTTCATCATACTCGAGAGACTCTAAAAGTTCACTAATAATCATCATTATCCACTGATAATGAATATATAATACACCTCTTCCATGTTAATAATCAATCCTAACTCCTGAATGAATCTCGTGTGTCATTAAAAATCCTTAGTGATCAAATAATCAGTGTACAAAGTTAAATAGATGTGGGGATGTAAAAATTGATTTAATAGTGTGAGAAATAAGAATTTATGTTACATGAAATAATAATTTACAAACATCACTTAACACTTACACCACATTCAGCCTTACTTGCATAAGGAAAAAATAATGACCAAAATGAAATGAATAAAACTAGGGCTGTAAGAATCTCTCCCTCAGATCATCATTATTTATGTTATTCATTTCATTGGAGTGTGAGTTTATTATAGTATAATAAGACAAGGATATTTCAATTGACACGTAACATGCCATTACTAGTTTTTAGGTACATATGAACCTTTTATTGGTTAAATCTTTTTTTGGGATTATGTTGAATTTTTTTGGGTGAATTTTGGATTTTCATCAATGTTTATTATCATTTTTATGGTTGGATCATGGTTATTGAAAACAATTTGGGTAATTATAGAAAACATTGTGTCTTTTGTTTGAGTTTTTGTTTAGTGGAATTATTTATACCAATATTAATGTAAACTGTGTTAAATAACCCCCAACCAATGTGCGTTCGGAATGCAGATCATACATAGTTGGTGAACGATTTTTCAAACAGTGTGGCTATACCATGAAACTAATTCTAATTTCCAAGGATGTATGTAGGGTGAATGAATGTTTTATCAAAAGATAGGTCTAAGAAATGAGTCTTTATCTAGTAGACCAGTAAGAGGATCATTTTTTCAATCCTTTTGGACAAACTATGTGACCTGAATAAAATTCTATAAATTTTTTAATTACTGTCCTCATAGACTAATTTTAAATTCTAATATCCTCATATTTTAACCTAACATGGCCCTCTCAATTTTATCGTCACTATATATGAAATTTAGTCTCCATAAAATTATTCTATTATAAAATAAATGTATCAGTGGATGCATTAAAATTATTCTAATAATTTTAATCTCACTTCATGTGAATTTTTTTGTCTTCATCAATCTCACATTCTTTATGACTTCTGGATATTTATTACAATAAATTTACCCTAGGAAAAACATTTTTATATTAGATTAAATTTTATTCTTATTAATTATGTTTATGTATAAAATTCTTATTATTATTCTCCATTATATTTGCATGTGATTATGACCTTATAATACATGTCTTGTTGAAAGATCATAACAGTTTCCTATTATGGGTAGAACATAGATGTGCCACAAAATTAACATCAAACATTGTTTTATGGATATATTATATTGTCTAATGGGACACATAAAATATATAATATTAGGGGTAGGATTATTATAATACATTGAGACACATGGTGTTGTCAAATGGTAATCCCTAAGAAAGGAGGTTATGAGAATAGGACAGTCAATAGGAAATACACATTTCCATGTTTCATTGGATGTTTCTATTTTAAATCAATGTATTTATAATTATTATTTAATATTATAATTAATTTATATCAAGACATGCATAATTTTATGTATTAAAGAAAACAACATATGTTCACTAAGAAGTTGGATATGATTGGGCGAGTCATAAATGAAATAAAATTAATGGATTATTAAATAATGGATTTGTATATATTTTCTATTGATGAAAGGTAATATCATTGAACCTTTTATGACAATGTAATAACTTGAATACAATTTCCATGATGTTTTATAAGAGAGTTCATTTCTAAAAATTTAAAGAAAGATACATCAATCATACATGATGAAGAAACTGTCATGAAACATTCTAGATTTGAGATATTTTGATAGAAATATTATATTATATGTTATTCATTTGAAGGTATTCATATGTCATTATGACATTTACATCATTATATAAGGATTC
Source organism: Viscum album (assembly GCA_963277665.1). Lineage (NCBI taxonomy): Eukaryota > Viridiplantae > Streptophyta > Magnoliopsida > Santalales > Viscaceae > Viscum > Viscum album. The sequence goes on along the minus strand of OY728133.1, from coordinate 860,125,092 downwards.
CATGGCCTATTTCTATACAATATTCAGGGACTTTAGGCTATTTTTCTAAGTCCCCTGTGCATGTGTCCTATAGGGTCATAGAATAAGTTTATTTGTAATATAAATTAATTCATTTATTGAATTTAACAATATGGAATAAATAATATTTATTCCTTTTTATTTTATTTCTATTATTTAATCACATGTTATTCAAGTTAATAATGTGAGTTAAATTTTAATTCTAAATATTAGTTTTCATGTTTTGAGAATATATCATTTAATATATTTATCAAAAAATAATTTATGGATTTTTTTTAATTAAATAATAATTATCCAATGGTCGGTAAATTCTCGTGAAGGATAATGGAATATGTTTAATGGTCCACATATAAATAATTAAAATTTATTAATATTCTTAATGTGTTTCACATATAAAAATATAAATATTATTATTATTATTATTAATGCAAATGTGATCGACTGTGAATATTAAAGATTTTTGGGGGATTCTATGCAATTTTACAACTTTAAATTAGTTCTATTAAATTTCTAGTCATATCACATGCCTAATTCACTTTTCATGTACACAATGGATAAGAAGATACGGTCTTATGACATATAATGTTATCTTTCTTTCCACCGATCGTAGGCCTTTGAGATAGCACAAAGGGTTATTTATCCATATTAAAGAAAATTTCTGAGTTCAAAAACAAAAAACACAAGTGATTCAGATCATTTAAACTTACACTAAAATTTTATATGGAATTGATCAAAGATGGTTGGGTAGATGTGGGTCATCTATACATGGATTTATTATGAGAATCATGAAGAGCAATGAATGTATATCATATCATATTCCATTGGATTTTCATCTAAAGTATAATTACAATTTCATTTAATACTATAAATTTTCTTAAAATAAGTATAAAATACATATGAATGTACTATATCTATGGTTTTTGAATATTAATATAGTTTATTATTTCAATTTTTTTCATTAGACATGATCCCATAATAAAGTAATCAAATTATTACGAAATATTGAATTCTAAAAGATTACTGTTTCATACCTTTAAAAGATGATTCCAATGAACTCAAAACATATAATTGGTATTAAAGGAGTCATTTTTTTAATTTAAAATTATTTATTATTCATTGATTGATTGCATGCGATTGTATTTTATTTTACAAAAAATGATTCTTTTTAATTTCTTGGTGTTGTAATCTCTTATCTAATCCATTCATGATAACAAAACTAGTATCTTGTAAATGAAAAAAATTGAATAATAATTTTATGATTTCCATTTCGCGGTGAATATGATTTTCTTAGATAAAAAAATACACGCAATACAAATCTTGAGTACACGATCTGTATTTTTTCATCACATGGACATATTTCATGAATAAATATGATAGATCCTATATAAAAATATTTAATATATTATGAAAAATGGATCTTCTTATGGATATAGATAGTCTAGAATAATACTAGAAGGACTACACCTTGTGAAACCTATTTACTAGATGTGTAGTACCATGTTTCTCCTATTCGAGCACATGGGGTGTAAAAATAAATTTTTGTAATGGATTCAATTTATAGGTACTTCAATTCCATTAAATACAAGGATGAACTCCATGTATTCTTAATTCACACCATGTATATATAATATATCAACAATAGGAATCACATACAGAGCCAAGGAGTGTTCTATTGGAATTGGAATAATGTGAGTACAAGTCATGTGTTATTGTGTATGTTGTGTAATCTACCATCAATAGTGTTCTCAAATTTTCTTGGGAAATAATTAATTGTATAATTAAACATATTTATTACATAGTATATGTGTTGATTATTTTATATTACATGCCATGTTATAGGATTAAAAGTTATAAATTAAGTTAATTTCTGTGTTAAAATATGGATAAACACAAAAGGTTTACTCAAAGTAATATTGTGTACTACATTAATTTTAAATTATTTTACGTTTTATTAAAATTATATATGATGATGACTAATGGTTGGAGTAATAAAATAAAAATAAAATTGAATTATTTGGAAGAATTTTTTTGCATTATCTTAATAAATGAACGACTAAATAAAATTAATATTGAGATTTAAAATGTATTCCCATTACTTGATGTGTGGATGATCATGGGATTATACTTTCCCTTGTGTGTGACGATATTCATTTAATTTATATTTGATAAATTATTTTTGATGGAGTGCACTTCATCAACTCCTTTATATTATGTAAGGTCCTATAATCCAATTATTTATCTTAAATAAACCCTTTTTATATAATCAATTACATCCCCTAACCTATGTGTGATTAAAATCTTATCTATATTTAGTGTTCCAATTTGATTGTAGGTGGTATGTGTTTGGGATTCAACGATTTAACAATCAAGGAGATACATAGGAGCCAGGGTCTAATACTATTACATGAAAAATGCTACAGTTCTAGGTGTTTTACCCTAGGATGAGTGCAATTTTATAATCCTATATATAAAATATCAACTTCAATAATATCACGATCAACCCACTTCTATTTTATTTCTATTAGTTTCTTCTTTATTTATTTATGTTTTTCAATTTTTTTCTATCATCTCATAAATTAATTAACCTGAATGAAATATTGAATAAATTATAATCAAATAATTAGAAATAAATTTATCTAGGACAATTAATAACTTAAGTCAAATCCACATAATATTAATAAAATTATTCAAAGGATAATAATGTATATTTTCAAAATGATAAAAACCCCTCGATTAAATTGTTGTGTTGAATTATAAATCCACTAATAAAATAAATATTAACCTCATAGTTTAAATTAATTTACCAACCCACGTTGGGGTTCTTCTAATTATCATGTAAATTATAGATTGACGTTTTGGGTTGAATTGACCTAGTTTACATCAAGGTTAAACATACCAATAAAGACATATTGTAACTACGGGGGAACAATGTAGGAAATATTAATATAAGATTTTATCATTTGTTAGTACAATAAATAGATCAAGGAACAATGATTTAATGAATTTCGAATGTTATTCTTACCAAAATCAATTCATATTGCTTGTTAAGACCAAGTCGTGGTTATGATAAGGGAATTTGAATCCTTTCCACTAGAATAACTAATTGACATGTTGTTTTCAAAATGATGTTTAGGGTTATAGGTTTTCCAGAAATATTTGGTGATTAGTATATAATTTAATTATATTTAATTAAATTAATATATTTTTATCGTAAAAACTAATACTAATAATCATTTCTTAATTTTAAAAATAGAAATTCAAAGGACAATGAAAATAAATAGAAATACATAAGAGAGAAGGATAAACTTCTCACCAACATGAGTTCCATGAATTTTGTATTGCCTTATACAATATACAATGTCATGAATATATACATTGAACATTATAGATACCGCACATTCTGAGTCATTCTCCCAAGAGGCTGGTGTTGAACAGATATACCTATATCTGATGAATGTGTACTACACAATGGATTCCCATATTTTATGTTATCCTCTATATCCAATGATTTTTTAAGGAAATATGATGATAAGGATGCATATAACATAGTTTCTATCCATTAAGTTCGCTATCATGATATGTTTATATCATAAAGATATGATATCTCCAATATACTATTTCTGTGAAAACCTATATATTTGGTGCTAATTTGGGAGAAAGATGTCTTGATGATTTTCTACATTAAGAATGAATAATTATTGGTATTTAAGAACCCTGTTGAGTGGAACATAGATCCAACTATGTCCTCATTACCCAAAACATCTCTGTTTTCATTATGAATTATAATATTAGAAACGTAGTAAATACTCTATCAAAATATTTTACTCTTATTTGTTGAGATGATAAATACATTGGTGGTGAAAACCCCCATATACTTATGGGGAATAAGAAGTATAATAATAAGGAAAAGGGGTTTAAAACTCATTCTATGTGTATGGATCTGGAGAACCATCCCTATATGAAAAATATGATCTAGTGGAAGGGAAATAAACAAGATGTGGTGTGATTTTCATCTGTTAAGTATAATCAGTGGAAAATAAATTTCACCTAACCAAATAATCATGTTGATGCTTTACGTGCATTTTTTTATTGAGTGTAATATTTCTATAACTACATTTGTTGTATTATGTACTATCTATGGTGCTCAAATTTTAATCCAAATACATAAACCATGTATATTTTTGAAGTTTTCAAAGTGTTAGGTCATTCTAGGATCTGCCAATGAAGTGAACTTGGTTGCCTTATCCATTTGAGGAAACCACCCCAAATTCATTACTAAATTAATTTTTTTAATGAATTTTTATTTTTTTCCATGTTTTTCCAAGAAAATTATTTTAGTATATTACTTACATATTGATGGATTTATATTTATATTTCAAAATAAAGAATTCTATATTAATAATAATGGAATATATTATAGTATGGAATTGCTAAATAATATTATTTATGTAATAACTTACAGAGAACAAAAATTAGAAATTCGTTATAAAACTAATACATGTGACTCATATGACACCCACTTATGGAATCACCTTCTTGTTCACATATACGAGAAATGGTTGAAGAAGCTCTATCAAGATGATTTTTACACACTTATAAGCTCAAATCTATTGAATTATGAAATGTTTTTTTATAAGGTAAGATGACCAAAAAACCATTCAATGATCAAGGTAAGAAAGATATAGTTGTTCTAGAATTTTTACACACCATTATGCATGTACCATTTCTAGTAGAAGTTATATGTGGATTCTCATAATATATAATTTTAACTAACAACATGAGTAGGCATGGTTAAATATACTACATGACGTGCATTTCTAAATATGATGAGAAGATAAAAGAGTTCATGAATTAGGAAAAGAATAAACATGGTAAGAATATAAAAAACATCAATTGGATCTAGGTGGTGTATATCTTGTCCAAGAAAATATTGAATTTCTATGGGAGGTTAGGATCATATATCAACTCACTTCAACTTATTCATCATTGTGGAATGGTGTTACTGAATGGAGGAACCAAACCTATTTTGACATTGTATGGTCAATGATGAGTCACAGAAGTCAAATATTATCCTTTTGGGGATATAGATTGTAGAAAACATTATACACACTAAATTGATTATCAAATAAAGTGTAAAACCTAATTCTCTTCATGGTATGGTGTTAAAAAACCATGTTTTATCACATTATCATGAATGGTATTGTGATTAATTTGTTAAGAATAGATGTAGAACCAAAATAGAACCTCAAGTTACGATTTTTATGTATATAGGGTATCCCAAAAAACAATGTCATACTATATATGCAAGCCTATTATATGAAAATAAATGTCAGAACACAAGTTTTCATTCTTAATAAGTTTCACATCTTCATGGGGGTAGTGGGAGAAATATTTAATTCAATGAAATTTATGCTCATTATACACTAGAGTTTCTATATTAATTCATCCCATTGGTTCCAATGGAAGATTTTTCTACATAAAAACAAGTACTACAATGAATTAAATTAGAGGCAATATAACTATAGATATATGGTTTTCTTGTCATTGATTATGTTGAATCATTATTGGTTGATAATGATGATCTTATCTCCAATAAGGAGGAATTAAATATCTAATAGGAATAAATAAGGTTATAATACAAGAATTAAGATATGTATTCCATGTATCAAAACTATATTTCGGTATTGGTAGATCCACAAGTTGATGTAAAACTTATTGGGTGTAAATGCATATTCGGGAGAAAGATAGATAAGGGAGGTAAAGTGAATACTTATATATAATTCATAGTGGACTAAGGGTTTAAGAAATATAAAGTAATTTACTATGATTAAACAATTTTTCTAATTACTAATTTTAAATCCATCATAATACTACTTGATATCAGATTGCACTGTGATTATGAGATTTAGAAAATGGATTTCCAAACTACATTTTTAACGAGAATGTTCAAGAGGATGTGTATATGGAAAAACAATAAGGTAGTATGATCATAATCAATTCCAAAATGGTATTCAATTTTTAGATATACAGTTATAGTTTAAAGAATGATTCCAAGTTAGGGAAAATTCTATATAATGATTCCCTAAAATAATTTATTTTCATTTATAATGAATTTTAACGACGTTTTTAAATGAAATATAGTGGGATATAGTTGATTTGATAGTAGTATATGTGGATGAGATAATATTAATTGAAAATGACATACAATCCTCACAAGTGGATAAAGCATGGTTGAAAAAGATCTTCTCCATGATGGACTTATGTGAAGTGGTATCCATTATATGGATCTAGATCATGTGAGATAGATTTAAGAGTCATACTGGACTATGTGATGGAAAATACATTGACCATATACTGAAGAGGTTCAGTATATAACAATCCAATAGGGGACTAGTTCTAGTGTCACATTTTATACATATTTCATTGTAAATGATTCCTAAAACACAAGGGGAAAGATAGATAATGGGTAAAATATCATATTCTTCTATGATATTATCCATCATGTATGCCATGTTATTATCAATCCCTGTAGTTTCTTATTCTTTGATAATTATATGAAAATATAAAGAAGATCGTGGTGAAAAACATTAGACTATATCTAAAACTATCTTTATGTATCTAATGTGGAATGAGGATATGTTCCATTTATAGAGGGTATATGAAGAGCTAGTCATTATGGGGTTTATAGATTCTAGATTTCAAAAATATCAAAACAATCTGATGTTATAGTCTTGATATATATTTTGTCTCATTGGAGGTTTCATGAGCAGGAAAATTTATAAGTATACATGTATTGACAATTTTATAGTATATTCAATGTATATTATGGAATCTAATGTAGTAATGGAAGAATTTTGGATTCCAAACATTGTCTTAGAGCTTGATGTGGTTCCTAATAGTAAATTCCATATCCCCATAGTTTTATCAATAGGAATATGTTCACCGAAGGAGCCATATTTCTTTGAGATTATATTGAACTCCATAGATCAACAAAAGTATTATCTAAGGAAAATAACCTTGGATATTTTTTGTGAAAATGATGACTATATGATGAATATTCCGAAATGAGTTATTGATTCATGTGTTAATAAAATAGTTAATTTGTATATATTTTAAAAAAAACTTTTTCTTGAGCAATATTTTATAGGAATTTAATTTTATACCAGATTTGTACAATCCATGTAAAATTTTTAAAAGCATCTTTTGATATGAACTGAGAAATTATATTAATTCCATTTTTAATTTAATTTAAACATATTTTATTTATTGTTTATATATTTCTTATAAAATTGATAGTGAGATCCTATTAGGATTTTTTGCTCAGACCCTACCATTGAAATTGGTAATTTTTTATTTTTTTATATCATGTCCAAAAGAGGGAAAACACCACATAGTGGTGGTGGATATTCTTGATTAATAATCCTTGTGAGTTGGAGGTGATTGGAGGAAAGTGTGGTCCAACTGTTAAATGGAGTTTCTATGATTTTTTTTGGTTAGATTCATCTACTGAATTGGGTTGGCGTTCTTATTTTTTGAGAATTGTATTTTTTTACTATTTATTTTCATCAATGTGGATTGTTTTGAATTGAAAAAAATTATCATTTTAATCTACTACTTTTTATTTGATGAGTCATTAATGCGTCTAAATGATTCCCTATAGTTTTTAATGATACCATAAAACGATTTTCCAATGTATGAGGATCATGAAATCCATTTGGGCCATGTTCGGATTTTTTTTCAGATTCCATTTCAGTGGTTTATAAGGGATAGTTCATGAAAATGACTATCAATAGTGTCCATGCATCTTATGTTATGCCATTTTATTGTTATGGATGACTTGGTAGACATGATATGTGATTTTTGGGACTTAATGGGTATGTTATAAGTGATTTTCTTTGAAAATATCATCATGAAACACCTATGTAACCAAGGAATTTTGGGGAAATGTTACTTTGAGAATTTCTCTGAACAGAACCTAGATTTTTTTCAAAATAATTTATTCCATAATTTCATTCAATTTAATTCTGATTGATAAAGTTCACGATCTCATGTCACTTGATTGATCATTCCCTTGTAATATGTTGATGATATGTAGTATTGTTCCCCCAAGAAGATGTCTGGAAAAACCCTAGGAGGGAAACATTGTTGAATCAACAAAAATGTACTATCAAGTTAACCAGAACCATGTGTAATTTTGTGTGTGTTTGTGTCCCATGTTATGGTATTGATGGATATATATTTTATGGATTAGTTGGCATACTTATATCATTGAAGGGAATATAGTAGATATAATTCCCAGGAATGTATTCATTTGAAGCCACCATTTTTATAGGGTACCAATTATCATTATGAGGTACAGTTTTAGTTGAAGAATGTTGAGTAGAACATTTATTTCATGGAGACACATGACTCTATTAAGGTGAAATTTTCTTCCTTCAAGATAATACGGTTTTTTAGAAGGTAGTGGGACTTGATAGATTATAAAGGAATGAATGGAGTCATTGAACAGAAATAATTTAGGGTTCATTTCATGGAATAATTCTATACAAAATAAAATGTGTTGTATAAGTCTATAATGTTCCTTATACACATGAATTCTTATTTAAGTATGACTTTGTATGCCAGTGTCATCTTCAAGTTTACTCATTTCACACTAGAGGTGGTATCGAATGAGAAAAAAAATACATGAGGGTCTGATATTGGTGTTCAACAAGAAAACCAATATCAGGTTATCCTACTAAATATAACATCATATGTGGATGTTATGGATATAACTTTGTCAGTGGAACATGAAATGATTGGTAATTTTATTCTTACAAGAGTGACTCAAATTCTTAGTGGCAGCTTCAGTGGTCCATTTAAAGGGGATATGATGTGGCATTAATCTTATGGTGGAAACCTGGGTAGTGTTGAATCATGACATCATATATTCTCTAAATATTCTGTGGTGTCTATAAAAGGGCTATTAACATATTTCTAACATGAATAATTCAAAAATTCATTTCATGTTTTCATAGAATTGTTGAAGATATATATCTTATGTGGATGACTGGATCCCTTCCTAATGTTTTTCCAAGTTTTTACCACTCTATATAGTACTTTGGGATCAAAATAAGTGGGAGGATTTGAGGAACAATCATTTATATAAAAAATAAAGTAGTTTTATCCCTATTAATTAAGAAATATGATTCTTTATCAAATGGAAGAATCTATAATAGATCATTTGTGGTTCATACTACAGTGAAAGGTACCATTACTATTAGATTGACCTTAATGTCTACTTTATTTGATATTTATTCCTCTTATTCATTCCCATTTACTCAAATTCTATTATTTTTAAATTTTACAATGGTTTTCATTACATATGATATGGATATTTCTCTGCCACATGGGATAAACTGTGAGAAGAGTCAATGAAACCCCTCTTTCTCTTTTTCGTTGATCGAAATATATCTTGCATGATAATTTTTATTCCTAGGTATAAAATCTTTGGATAAAATTCTAATTATAGATTATTGATTTCTGAAAAAACATTTAATTTTTTCATTTCGGAATTTATTTTTTTCTAACATTTATGGGGTTTGTTGTGTCTTTTATGTAGAAAGGGACTCGAGGTCTATTTGGGCCGAACCACTTATTTGAGAGTTTGGTAGGATGATATCCATGTTTTATTTTAAAATAGAGTAGGAATAATTAGGTGGTGATATTCCTTCCATATTAGTGTATTTTTCCATGTGTTTCCTTAAAAAAAATCTAGTTTTCAATGGGTGTTAGATGTATAGATTTTCATTAACATCAAACCCCGTACCTAACCTCCTTTTATTCACCCTTAGTAAATGGAATCACCTAGATGATTTAATGTCAAAGGGACTAATTCACACCAGTGAGTCACCATGGGAAGCACAAATTCCTTTTTAAAAGAAGGTTCATAGAAGATTTTACATTTGTGTGGGTTATCAAAATATTAATAAAGTAACTGTTTAGAATAAATATTATTTTCCCTGAGTTGATGCTTTTTTACCAATTAAAAGGAGTGAAGTGGTTCCCAATGATTGATAATCAATACCGTTAACACTAGTTGAGAATCAAGGGGTCAAATATCCATAAGGAAACAATTAGGATAATTTTTGATCATTATCTGTACCTTATTATACTATTTGGTTAGGATAATGATCCTGCAATGTTATATAGATTTAATGAACATGATATTCCACTAGTACCTCAACTATTTTGTAGTGATTTTTATTAAAAACATATTTGTTCAATAAAAGACATAACAGTATCATGTGAATTACATTATAGTAGTTCTATATATATTGAGAATCCATACACTCGATTTCATTATTTCTTAAAATGGTTTATATATTCGTTATATAAATTAACTAGGAAATGTGGTTTCAGAGAAATTTATTTTAGATGACCATTAGAAGTTGAAAGCTATTATGACCTATGAAGAACAATATAATGTCTTAAATAATTATTTATTCTTTGTTTAGGGATGGTATCAACAATAATATTTTAAAGGTTTATCAAATCTAGATTCTCTAATTAAGTTCATTCTTATAAGGGAGTAAAATTTATTTAGGATTATACATGTAAGGCTCTCTTGGGTGAGTTAATTTTAATGTTAACATCAGCTCCTATATTGACTCATACAAAATATGATTAGGGATATAAAGTCTTTTGTGATAACTCAAGTTTAGGATTGATTTTTGTCCTTATGGTGGGCGATCACATTGTGTCTTATGGATCTCATCAACTTCAACCTCATAATAAAACTATAATACATGTGATCTCAAAATCAAAACTATGTTTCATTCAATTATTAGGTAGTTAGATTACATTTTCAGTTATGGTTTTAGCATCTACACTGATAAATAATTCTTCTGTTTAATCATATCAATAAATTTTTTGATTACATGATAGAGATTGTGGGAAGAGTACCTAGAATCCTTTGATTTCAACATTACCTAAACTCATACTAAGGGTAATGTCAATACTAGTTCTATAAGAAATAATTTTCCATCCCAAGCCATCAAAGAATCTTCCAAGTAAGATAATATAATGGATTTATTTTCTTGTACACACTTGGGAGTTTGGGAGGATGATTTTTGGGTTACTTCGTGAACTTTTTAGTTGAATTAAACACTTCATAAGATGGTTCTTTTGGACCAATATCTCGTTGTTGAGTTATAATTAATTATGGATTATTTATATAGAGCATAGACCATTGTTTAATTGTATCTATATTTAGAATGTATTCTATGATTACAAATTTGTTAGGTTTCTAATTTTCCATTGGGAAATTTTTTGATGAGGGATTTCCATAATTACCTATGGGTGGTACACCCTGTCTCTGCAAAAAGGAATGTATAATATGAGGTGGTGTCTATGATAGTAATTTATGAGATATGACATTGTTTATATTGTTTTTCATTATTATATTTATCAATTATTAAGGATGTACATCGTAATCATCTAGGTATTCTTTAACCACTTCATGTTCCAACATTGACGTTTTAGGATATATCAATATACATTGAGGTTGGGTTGTGTCACATCTGGTTTTTTTCTTTTCATGTCATGGTTTTGATCCAGTTCATTGAAAATCCAGATTATTTTCTCGGTTGTTTGGTGAGATTAATTTTAATTTTTTTACTACCACAAATGTCTAATCATCCTACTTTGGGTTCCCCATTTATTTTTTGGGTGTTTTTAGAGAAAGGGTTGTTACTTAATGATTTGGCCAACCGTGAGACCATTTACAGATTTAAAAACCAAATTAAATTCTTTTATAAATAAATTTTTCACCATTTTTCACCCATTACACTTCCCAATTTTCCTCCGCTAACATATTTAAACCAAAATATCATTTTGTACCTCTTAATAATTAAAAATCATTCTGAATTTTGGTTACTTATTTAGGTATTGGGCCTGCCAGGGGGACCATTTCTAGTTTTAAAAAAATAATTTCTTTCTTTTATATATTTTTCCTTTTTTATATTTTTCGATTATTCCACCTCCGACTCGAAACATAAACCCTATACCCACCCCCAGTATCTACGTGTACTCCATGGGGCTAATTTTTATCAAATATTCAGGAGAAAGTTCTCAAGGTTCCTCAAATCATTCAGATTTGAGAAGGTAAATTCCATCATCCACAAATCATTCATTTCATACTATATTACATCCAAATGTGTTTCATATTGTTATTATGGTCCTAAAAAGACATTACACTATATTTCAAGACATTACCATTCCTCTAAGGGTGTATATTTAAGATAATACAATGAGTTTTTGACCTTCCAAGGTGATATTCCTTCTCATTTCTCCTCCCTCTTCCTCCTCCTGTCATTATTTCGTTGTTTTAAATTCTCCTATTGTCATGAAAGACCTATAGATCTATTTTACCATGATTTAATTTGAGGCTTTTGTTCTTTTAGGGATGGTCGTAAGAGGTTTATATTTTATAAACCCTCAAATAGTGATATCGAGTGTGCGTTTCCATTAGGCCATGGATTTGAGGTAGGATATCCCTTACACATGAATTTACCATTTATTTTTCATTATTTTATTATTTTCTGAAACTAATATATTTGTTTATTATTTTTTTCAGACTTTGGATAATTTTATTGGTGTGAAAAGTGGTTGATTAAGATAGGTTTTGTGAAAGGTATTGTTGTTTTGACATAAATGTGAACACCAAGTGTTGTTTAAATGATCCACTATCTTCTAAAACTCTATTGTGAGGTTCAGTGACCTTTTTATGGTATCTTGAACATATTATTGTATATTTAATAAAATATTGGTTTCAACTGGTGTTTTATTACTTGTCTTGTGCTTAAAATAATTTAATTTGTTTAAAAGTGAATGTCTTGTTTTCGGTAAACATTCCAGATGGATTTTATGTTTTCTGTATTATCGGTTTTGATTTATAAATAAATTGGAAAAATAAAAAAATTTATTTCCTGGTCCTTATATGTTTTTCTATTTTTTGTTTGGTTATATAAAAAAATGGGTTTTGGTTTACAACATGTTTTGACTCGAGTTGCCGGAAAATGGCATGTTTCACATCCTTATGAAAATGGTTGTGTTTTGAGTATGTAAACAGAGTGTTTTAAGTGATTTTTGAATGTGGTTTTCTAATGTAAATGGTGCTTATACACCTCCTTAATAAAATTAAAATGAAACCTTTGTCATATATTAGTTTTTAGATAATGTTTAAATGCATGATTTTCCATTCATAAAAATAAAGAATGAGGGTTTTACATGAATATACCATTTTACATCATTTGGTATTATTTTATGGTCCATGAAATGATTTTATTAAAAGTTATTAGGGATGAAAAGTATGGTTGGGTATGGTTTTGTTGTGTTTTATTACATATAATAGTGTTTTTGATGTAGTTTTATGTGCAATGCCTCAATAAACTCTTTGAAATTGTTTTCCGAAAAATTTTAGTGGTTTATTGATCTGTTATGGAAATATGAACCGTGTTTATGGGATTTTTATGTGTATATGGTTTTGGAATGGTATTTTAATTTGATATGGGAATTTTATAATATTTTTTACTTGATTGATCACCAAAGGGAAAATTTGGTATCTATGTGGGTGGAAGTATACTAGTATTATAGTGATCTTGTTGGGTTTGGTGCCTATTTCATGTACCGAGTTTGACGATGACCATACTTAGTAAAAAATGTAGATGATGTTGTTGGGGGACCACTAGGTTATGGGTATTCTCCCTACTAGTTGCTCATGTGAACGAGAACAAAAATTTATTATGGTTTAATTCACTGAGATATAAGGTACCTAAGCCTCACAACTAAATAGTTCCTAGGGGTGTTCCCATGACAAGTTCTCATTAGCTATTTTGTACTCACCATCAGCATACGGTGTGTATTCTTGGTAAATTCAAAAATGTCTGTGATTTACATAAATGTGTAAATATTTTAATGAATCCCTCTTGAAAACTTGTTTCATTTTAATGTTCACCTCTATGAAAATCGTTACTAGCAATCTTGATTATAAAACATTCTTGTTTTAGTCAGGTAATTTTTTTTAATGGGACCTCATCTGGAAAAAAATCCATTATATCTAGTATTTAAAATATAAAATTTATGTTTTTTTTAATTTAAAGGATGTGCATTGGGAATAGAATATCAAGCTAACCTATTGTGTTTTAATACTCATGTCTATAGTCTTCTTCTATTTTCATCCCCTGTGTACGTTTTAACATTATTCTGATTTCCTGGGGTGACATGTGAACATTGTATTAGAGAGTTACCAGAGAGGTAACATGGATTTTTTCCATTATCAGGTTCAGTCGGTTGAGTTGTTGGTTTAGTCATAATTTCTGTTTCTTTTACAAATAAGGTTCAGTTCAATTTTTATATAAATGTGTTTTGGGTTGTCTCTTTCTTTCAAATGTTCATATGATTGTATATTTTTGGGGGAAATTGTTCCCTTATGTACTCTATTTATTCCCTTTGTTCTTTTTTCTATCCCGGGAGGATCAGAAATGCCTCTCGGGACATGTCAGATGCTATCCTAGGAGACCAGTTCAGGGTTGACTCAGGCTGGTTCAAGACAGGTTGCCTCCTACACCATAATGAAATAATTCAATATGTATGGTGATTAACAGAATAGAAAAATCATATAAATTTATTCCCATTTTTGATACAGCCAATGTGGAGGGATTGGGTGTCTTTATAGGCTACATATTTTCATATTAAATGCAGTTTTGTCTTCATAGATTCCAATAGGTATCCCCCATTCATGTCTTGTATTGGATTTGTCCCAAAGAGGTGATGATATCCCATTTAATTTTGATCATACTGTTCCACCCTCATAAAAATGGGAAGATAAAATAGCATATAAAGATACTTGAGGATAGATCTGAGCTCATACCCTCAACATTATTGTATTTGGGGATTATCGCATGGCACTATTCGAGTTATCCGCTACAATAGATTCCATTCATCTATCAACCAAAAACATTTTGTAAAAAGTTTTTTATGAAATTATAGATCTCCACATTATTGGTATGATATTGGGGAATTTTATCTAGTTTTAACTAGTTTGGTTCCATAAATTAAATGAAAGATTCACTTGATTCATTAGAGAATGGTAACGACACAAAGAAACAATAAATCCTATATTGATAATTAATGTAAAACATTGGAGTTCTTGGATTGTGCCCTGGTTTTTCTAAGAGAGTAAACATGTTTTGGAAACTGATGGTTTAAAATTCAGTGAATGTTATCAATAATATAAATGGGTTTACTTGAGTATGTTGAGAAGTTCATCACGGTGGCTTACCACCCAGATTTCTAGCATAGATGATATACATCCATAATTTTTTCCATGTTTCATAGATTAGAATGTATACCTATGACCCATATCATGTAATAATCATTGAGGTCCTTGACATGGTACCTGATATATCTATTACTGAGTAGCTAATTTTAATTTTGATTCATGTATAATATTTCTACATTGAAATTCAATAACCATGGTTCTTGTATTATAGTAGAGCAGTTCTAATTTTTATATGACATGGGAGAATGAGACATTGGTGAGAGGGAAGTGAATCGTCTCATTGATATGGATTCTTCTTGATATGATTTTTTTGGGAATAAATAAGTTATCATGTAGAGATTTTAACATCTTGTCACCACCTTTTAGGTACTTCTAACACTTTGTTATGGCCATCTCCTATTTATGGATTACTGTGGCTAATTATGGATAAATATTGATGTTTTATGAAGGTTTAATGTATAGTGATGTGTTGGAACTTGGTTTGTGAATACCATGTTGGTAATTTTAGAAAAAAATGGACCTTTTATTTGAGTACTGTAAAAGGGAACATAGTAAAGTGCATGATTAATGTAATTATTGTGGCCTAATTCACAATCTACATAGTTTATGATAGTGAAGCATTCATGGATGGCGAATAGTTTGTAAAATAATGATATTATTTGATATATCCTATAAGGGGGCTCATAATGAGCACAATATTTTTCAAACCATGTTCCCAAACCGTGCATTAATCTCCAATATCCTAGTAATAGGTTCACAATTAAGGAAGAGTTTATCAAATCCCAAATGGGAATTAAAATTTTAAAATTTTTCAATTAATTCCCCAAGACCACAGTTTTATACAATAAACTCTACTTAATCTAACTTAAATCAACCATCTTGAGTTTTGAGGCTCTCTAGATGTGATTTTGGATCCATTAACCACTTCTATTCTCAAATAGATGTTCTCATGGATGTGCTGGATTCATTTTGGAAATTGTAATATATATTTTTTAATTCCACATTCATCCTCACTAAATATAATTGAGAGTTTTGGGTCCTTATATGGTTAATGGATATAGAGATTTATTTATTTATTTTTAAAACTATTTCTCTCCCTTTATCATTCTATAATTATACTCTCCATGTGGATTCGTTATAGGATGTCGTTGACTGTGTATTGTGGTAGGTAGGTTCATATGAAAATATCTATTAATTGAAACCCTTAATTATTTCCTATTTGAATTGGATTTTAAATTGATATATAAGTATTTATTTGAGTCTCTTGATAGATTAATTTTAAATTGTCTGGTGTGTGTGATGAAATCATTTGAAAATGGATTTTGAAACTATTGTGTTGATTTTATAAAAATGATCTCTAAAAGAAATAATTGTTTGAAGAATGATTTTTTTGAGACGAATATTCATCAAATGAATTATTATTTCAAATGAAATGATTTTATTTTAAATGAATGATATTTTATAAAACCATTGGATGTTGGTTTTGAAATTAAATGGCATGTTTTCAATATTGAACATGGGGATGATTGAAATGAATTAAGATTTTATAAAATTAATGATATCCCCTTGTATGATTGTTTAACATTAAACACATGTGAAACTAGTTAATTAAGAGGGGAGATGCATTCATGGTAAACATGATTACCGATGAATGATTTCTTGATGAAAGAAATACAAAAACTAATTTAGGTTTTGGGTTTATCATTGAGATAGATTATTATTCCCTATGGGCCTAAGCACTAGTTATGTGTTCACATTGGGAGTTTTATTTCCCCATCATTTTTTGAACCTGTTGACTCAATTTATCTAATCCTCAAGGATAATCACTATTTTATTATGATTAAAAATTATGAGTATATGCCAATAAAAATGAAATTTATTTATTTTTGACATTTTTAATAAAATAGTTTATTCAAAAAAATTTCAAAAACCTGTTTTTATGCCTAATTTAATCTAAATACACATTTATACATATTTTATACTATACATGTAAATGTTTTGAAAATAATTTTTTTAATAGAATCTGAGAAATGATTTACAGGCCATGTTTTACGTTAAATTGACTGTATTTGGTTTATTGGTCATATATTACGTATGAATTAGTTTGTGATATCATACTGGGATTTTTTGCTCACAAGATAAAATTTATATCATTATATTATATATTTTAATTCCATGTGTTGAATAAGGGAAAAATAAACTCGATGGTGGTGAATGTTCGTGATTAACAGACATTGTGATTTTTCCTTGATTGGTGAAACGTTTGATCAACATAATAAAAGTTTTTCATGTTTCATATCTAGTTGGTATATTCTAAAACATGTGTTGAAATTTATTTTTTTAATAATTTTATTTATTTAATTTTTTTTCTCCCTTGTGGAGTGTTTTTCATATAAAGTGATTATCGTTTTATATCCATGTAATTTATTATGAGTTTTTCTTATGGTTCAATATTTCCCTTAGGTTTATATATACTCCATAATACAAATAACCATCCAATGGGGATCATAAATTACCATAGAGTCATGTAAATATTGGTATATATACTATTTAGATGTGATATCTAGTTTGGTTGGTGATAGGAATAAATGAAAAATAGAGAAGAATGATGTATAATAAAAACACATTAATCATTAAAAAGATAGTTTAAAATAATTGATTTCAGTATCATATGTTGTTTCCTGGGAGACTCAAATATGAATAATCCCCAAAACCCACAGATACCATAAAATAAATAACTAACTCCCTTTAAATTAATAGAATAAATTGAATATTGTACCATGAAGGTTATACCCTACCTTTATCATTCTCTATGCGAAAAACCCTAAAATATTCATTAAATAACCACACCAAAAACATTTTTGTACATAATAAATGGATCAACATATCTACATTATAATATAATGGAAACATAGTGTTCCTAGAGGTGTTGTTAATGGTTCATCTATTGTGCAGGGAAATACATGCATGCACTATACTGAATCAGAATTTGAGATTCACTAATATCATGTTTCATCATTAGGAATAGATTAATTTAGTTATTTTTTTCTCAAACATGTATGTGTGATATATAACATTTCAAATTTTATGACATATGTTGATTTATTTAAGACTCATAGGCTTCTATCTATGGAAACATTTTGTGGAATTTTTTTTTCATTCTATAATGAGAGATATTAGGGTTATAATTAGAAACTATAAGTGGTAGATATTGAAGAACTAGGGTATAAAAATGTATACATGGTGGAAATATATATGGTGGAAATGTTTCAAAAGGTTAGTGGATTAATTACAAGCATTTCTATACTCACATGAATATATTGATAGAGTTGATGTATTAGGGGGTAGTTAGTGATTTCCTTTATCGAGTGACAAGTGAAAATGAAGAAAATAAGGTTTCATACCCTATATAATTATATGTAATGTTGTAGTGATTGTTTATAAATAGATGGTTGTGCATGACTTCGTAGATGTAGGTTGGTTTTCATTGTGATTTGGATTGACTGTAAGAAAATTTTTCTATTTTCTCAAGGGTAGTGTTCTAGAGTGGGAACTTGTAACTCAATGATGTATTTATCTTATTCTTTTTTTAATGATGTATTATTTATATAGTGTAAGGATAGTTGAAAAACAAATTAATTAATTGTGTTTGGTTGGTTTTTCTATTTCTATTTTTCATCATTCCATTTTTTCTGGGAGATGTTGGTTTTTTGGAACATCGATTCAGTGCATGGATGGGGAACAATGTTTATTAGTTCAGATACACTGATCTATAGTTATATTTTATTAGATATTCTAGTTTCCTTGTACAATTTTTATGGTTTTCAATTTGGTTTTGTATCATGTTTTTTTAAAGAAACATATGGAATTATATCATGGTGGAAAACAAATTTTTCAGGCCCTAATTATGACTCCAAGGAAGTTTTATTCACGTCCTTTAAAAATTTTTATTTTTTTGGGAGATATAATTAGTAAGTATTATGTTGGATGAGTGAAAGGTTTAGATGTATTATTTCAACATATCAGATTTCAGATTTTAGTGGACGAATGAGAAAGATTTTTTGTTCTATGGAGATCGAATTATTCTATTAATAGGTGTCTAGTCAAAATAATTGGATAATGGGGAGTATGAATTTCCCAATTAGAATAGTATAAGTGTGATTCAAGTGATTCTGACCGTAGGGATGTCCAATCTTGATCCATCATGATGATCCCGACCCAACCCAACCAGATTGAGTCATCTTGGGTCATTTTAATTTGGGTCGAGTTGGGATTTTGTTGGAAAGAAATTAACCAAACTGTCCCAACTTAGAAAATATATCCATAATTTATTTTGTATAGTGTTAAATCACTACTCTTACCTCTCGTAGCCTCTTATCTGATAAACATTTCATGGAAATTAATGGTAATTCTTATTGAATTTAGATGTTACATGTACTGTTTTATTATTTTTTTTACCAATAAAATGTCAAAATAAAATACCCATAATGTCAAAAAAAATCAACAAATATAAATTAAATTTGTGTATTTTAATGTTTATAGTTTTTTTATATTATTTTTGAATATTTTATGCTTGATTATTTGAATTTATGTTCCGTTATTGGATAATACAACTTATAGGGCATTCTAAAGGCCAGTGGAAATTAGTATTAAAATTATAGCAAAATTGAAAAGGCTTAAGTACTCTATGTGATGATTTATTTCATAGTTTTTTTTAAGAAAAATATTTTATCAATTTTGAATTGATTTTAATCAATATTATTTGTTTTTTTTTGTATTTGGGAAAATTTAAATGTACAAATTTTTTTTAATTTTTATTTAATTAATAGTTTCAGTTTTTAATTTTTAAAATTCATTCATATAATTTTTTCATACCTGGCCTAACAGACTTCACCAGACCCCACCAGATTCGCCTCAGGAAGTGTTGGATCATTACAAAAAATTGTTCACAACCCACCCTGAAATGACCTGAAGAATTTTTATAGGGTGAAGTGTAATGATTTAGAAAACCATCCCAACTTGACTCATGGACACTCCTATCCAACATGAGATCTTCCCTCTAATATTAAAGTGGTGAAGACCACTATAAAATTAAAATCTATGCATGCTAGTTTATATGATATTTTAGCCTTAATACAAAAGTTATTTCTGATATAGATACTTTTATACATGAAGATATCTTATGTTAGGTTGGTGGAAGATCATGACACCGAGTTTAATGTGATTTACTGTCAGTTGGATTTAGTGGGAATAATCGTCATTATTGTTGTGTGGGTATTTAGTCCCAAAAAATATCATCACCATAAGATATATATTAATATTATTTATAAATGACAAAATATATTTTCTTTAAAATTACAAGAAAATGTATTCCAAGATAATTAAGGATACGATAAACTGAATTGTGGTATGCTCGGACAACAAAGTTAAGACTAATATTATATATTCATCAATTCCACATTCATAATGTAAAAACATTTTTGTGGTAATCGAGTACTATAAATTTTAAAAGTTTTCATTAGATTAATATTTTATATTTTTTTATTTCAAGTGAATTGGTATATTTATTAATTTTGACTAGGGAACTATAAATGGTTATTATCATTATATCTTTTTGAACATTAAGGATTCACGAATCAGTTATAAAATCGTTAGGAGTATTTTTATTTATATCACTTGGGTGAATTTTAGATGTGTTCTTTATTTTATGTATAATTCTAATTTAAATTTATTAGTTGGATTAGTGATTCAAAATCACAAACATCTAAATTAACTTCCAAACATATAAATTGTTAGAACTTGTTCACCAGAACCAACTAACATTCTAATTTCAAATAAAATAATATTAATAAATACCTTATCACTTGATTATTTTATGGTTAACATTTATTTGGTAATGACCATTGAGAATCTATCAAGTTTAATGGTTATATCAGTTTCTCAAATTAATGTCAAACTAGAAATGATATGAAAATATTCTTATGTATATGTTATATGGTCAAGATTACATTTTTTTAGAAGACAAATATTAAGTTATTACTATTAGGTGTTTTCAGGTAAAGATACTATTCAAAATAAGGGTTCTACCCATACCTTTACACACACAATTTTCTCTAACAGTGAGTTTAGAGGTCCCTATACCATTTTTTAAAAACAATTTGAATAGAGTCATAATCAATATCTTATACCAATAGGTCTAAAAACCAATTAGTATAAGGTTCATTATACAAATGGGTTTTTACAACCATTATTATAGAGCCCAAAAAAATGCATTCCATGACCTCCCATCCCCCAGGATCCATAATTTATCCCCATATATCAATGAACACCACCCATTCTCCCTAGGTTAATCCCCTTATTCATTTTTCTATTGATTTGATTCATCTTCAATGCCCAATATTTGAGTTTTGGGTCCACTATCTATTCTGATGAGAATCATTTTAATTTTTTTTCAAGGAATCAATGATCCATTGAGATCCTTTTAGGTCATGATTCTTCCTGATTCATCAAACTAAGATTATTTAATATTATATTGATTATAATATTCCATAATAAATATGTTCATAGTTGATTTATATTTTAAATTTATTTCCACAATACCTTTACATAAATCTAGTCCGGAATTATTATTGTTTGTAAAATATATTAGGTGATTTTTTAATTATTCATGGTAGTATTTTTTTTAATTTTTATTCAATTATTGGTTTGGAAAATATTCATTTATTAGTGTAATTTGAAATAATTAATGATCAAAATATTAGTTTAATTAAATTCAATATAATGTGGTGTAAAATGTTCGAATAAGCATGTTGTTAATTATAAAGATACTATATGAAACAGAGATAAATTCAAAAAGATGATATTAATGGATTATTTGGATATTGATTGACCATAACTTTATCGTATATATTATTATGAAAACGAGTATGAATTTTTTAATGATATTTATTAGTAATTATGATTAAATTGAAAACTGAATGGGAGGAGGAGGTGTAATATAGTATAATGGTTTATGCTAAAATTGTTACTTACATGTCTAAATTTTGAATTATTTTTATAAGCATGATGATGTATCAGTAAGTGGATATTTTAGTTATAAATCATTTTATAAGTGAATATTGGGTTTATTATTGTTAATTTCTGAATGTAATGTTAATATGATGATTTGAACAGGATGGAATAATTATGTTTTATTTTTTTTAGCATGTTGGGTGTTATAAGAGTTCTATATAGAAAATAAAATTTTTATAGAATCACGTCTTCAAAATGTTGATATTATTTTTTAATTTATATTGTGACTTATTTAAATTTAAAAAATATGTTACATTTTCAACACTTTTTTGAATGAGTTATTTTGTAAAATTATTTTTTAAAGTAATATATATCAGAGGATTGTATAATATAGGTTTGTGTTAGTTTTTGAAGTACACATGAAATATATAATCGTTTTTTCCTGAAAATTAATAATCTTGTAGTTTGTAATATTTTTTGGAAATTAAAAATTATTTATTTATTCTAACCCATAATTTGGACTTTTTTATGACATAAAAGATTATAATCTATTTCACAAGCACCATGAATGCCTGCATGAAATACCCATGTTAAAATCCATGTGAGGGAGGACATCCTTGATATTTAAGTTAGTGTTATAGTAGAATTTTATATTATAAATTATCTATGAAACTATTTACCCACATTGGGCATTCAAAAAATATAACTGGTCATTTTGGAAAAAGGTCCTAGGAACTAAAAATACTCAAGGAAAATGGGCTATAGGGCCCCGATCCATAAAAAAGAGTATAATCGATTTTGTAGAGAAACCATGGGATAATGGATTGGATTATATGTAGTCACAAGGTTCATTAATGTATTACCAATACAAGAAAAGGGATATAAAACATTCCATTAGCTCATGAAAATCATTAAAAGGTCATTGTATGCTGTTAGAAATGTCATGCGGTGAGATGATGTTGACTTTAAGAGGTGTTGGAGAGGGGTTCTTCCAGTTTAGTCGAGTCTTAATTATATAAAGGGATTATTCATATGACATCTTTCATTTTTAATATATAATACATTAATTACATAGTTAGACATTTTTTATTACAATAGATATTTTATGTTTTAATTTTCATCAAAATTAGGAACGTAATACATGAAAACATAAACATTATTCTAATCTTCATGGAATGATGCTTTATTGAATCATACTATGATACTTTTACTATATCTCATATGTGAGGAAATACATCAATAAGGATGGGGTGATCGTAAATCCTAGTAATAGTGTAAAAAAAGTGTTTACCATCTGATCATGAGGCACAACAATCGGTAGTGACCATAATAAAATGAGAAATTTCATAATATAATGATAATGAAGAATAAAATATAAATATGGATATAAAATAAAACTCATACATTAAAAAGTATATCACTTTGATTTAATTACATGGTTCTATAAAATATAATTTCTACGATTATTCACCATGGTGTTATAAAACATATTTTTTCTTGAGATTAATTCTTCACCCAGTGCATTCAAGCTCTATATAAGAAACCCCTTAATATTTATAAAAAAATGTGTACCATATAGAACATATAAGAAATAATTTTATAAATAACCCATGGGAAATAGTTAATGAATTTCATGTGAAGACATTGATTTCATAAAATCACTCATACATGAAATTACATTAGTTTAAACTCGGGAAAATATATTGGGATATTTACACCTGTAGATTCCCCATTAATAAACTTTTATTACATATATTTTAATACAGATATATAAGGATGATTTTTGATTATTCAAAATATTAGAATATTAAATGTAAAATAGTAAAAAAATGATTTTAGTAGCATGATAAGTATACAATGTAGATTAAGGAAGTGAATAATGAAAGGTAATAAAATTTTCTCATTTATAAAGAAATATTTTGGTATTAATGGGATAATCAAAAGTGATGGAACTGAAATTAATTAATCATTTTGAAGGAAGGCTAAAAAATTTGTGCCATAATGGAAAATAAAAAGAGGACAATTCCCTTTCCATGGAAGTTAACATTCTAATTCATGGGAAGATAATTATTAGGACCATAAGTACATCATATATAGAATTTAAAGAGAGTAAATAAGAATAATTTTCTTCTTATAGTATTTTTATTGGATTGTAATGGGTGGATATGTGTGTTTTTAACCTAAAATAAGAGGAATAGTTTAATAATTTCTAAATGTAGTTCCTGTAAATCTATACTGTGGAAAATGAAAAACCATTGTCTTAATAATGATTTTTTCGTGGTTTTAGATATTTAACATGGGTTTTATAGCATTTTAATTCATATGAAACAAAATCGATTTTTTAAAATTGCATTTTTAATTCAAAAGTAAATATTCCCAGAAAATATTATTTTTAAAATTATAATATCTATTTTAGAAATTTTATATATATTTAAAATTTTAGAAATTAATATGAGTCCATTAAAATACATAATACTAATGAAATAATCTATTTTTTGATGAAGTCCATAACATTATTATTACATAAAATTTATGTATCTATGATTTTATAATACATTCCACATGTTATACCATATTGTATATTTATACAAACACAAAACAGATAGAAAATTATGAAAAATTAACCATTAGTTAATTAGGGTATTATTATTTCAAAAATTTCAACCATTTTATTAATAATATATTCCAAATATGATAAATTTAATTTTTAAATATAAAACAAATATTTATTGAAAAACTCATGTTTTTATTTAACATTCAAAATTTTATCCCTAATCATTAATATATTTATATTGCATAAAAAAATTAAAAAAATTATGTTTGTTTTTAAAATTATATAAAAATTGTTTTTTAAAATATATTTTAATGAAAATTAAATATATTAATATGTATTCCCAAAAAATAAAATCATAGTTTCTTGTATAAAAGGTATTTTAACATATTCTATAATAATATTCATTTCATATAAGGGTGTAATACCATCTAATAAAATAGAATAAAAAATGTTAATTTATTTATAAATAATAATTACATATTCATAATTCTAGTTCCTAGACACATAACCCCTTATTTCTTTAATATATGATCTAAGGGAAGGGTGTGTGATGTTTTAGTTCCGTGAGTTGATTTGACCAACATTAATCTAGTGGTGATATCCACTAACTGGAACTTCACATGTAGGATGTTTCCTTTGAGACTAACTTGTTGAAGCTATACATTGGATTGATTCGGAAAAACCCCAAAAAATTCATCCACCATCCCTAGCTATGATAAATAAGATTCATAAGTAATTATTCTATTCATTATGGTCATTGTTCCTTAATTTTAATTATAATTAACTCTTTTCATTATCTATAATGTACAATTATCCTAAATGTCACTTTATAATGGCTATATTACCGATGGTCATAATTTTAAATGATTATATTAACTATTGATAGTGTAATAGTAATTTAGTGATCATTTTTAAATGACCATATTTATGATTTTAGCTTAAATATATATACCACAATGGTTCAAAATTTAATACATCATTACCAATTGTTTTTATAATTCCAGGGATGATATATATAATATTCCAAGAATTTACTTTTTGTTTAATAGTTTCCCAAGAAGTTTTAATCTTCATTTACGAGTTCAATGTGGTGGAGTATACCGTTCATGGTCAATATTATTTTCTTTCTATATCCATATACTAGTCTCATCAATATTAATCGATATTATTTCTTGAAATGAAATATTAATTTCATAATAATATTTATATGAAATTTACATTTCATAATAGAATAAAATATTAAATAATAAAATAGTGTTCTTTTATTAATCATATAAGAAAATTTCATTTAATTGTATTCTCCCTTATTAAAAAATTATTCCCAAAAAATTTCAGTATTACCTAAAAATAAAAGGGTTTATTTTTCCTTCATACCTTCTTTGGGATCCCAAATATCTTTATAAAATAAGTTATTTATCTATTGGTCATTTACAGGTAATTTTTTAATATTTCTCAACACTTATTCCTATCTTTCAATAATCTTGATCCATTAATCTTCATATGGAATGTCATGTGATGATGGAACCCTACTAATATCAATTATATATTTCAAGTCAAAGATATTTTTTCTATGTTGAGACCCTTGGAAGACATCATGGAAATAGGAAGTATTTTTTAGTTGTTATAGTCGAAAAGAAGTCACTCCAACATGATCCAGAAAATAAAATGTTCCAATATACCATTGAAATAGTTTCCCCTTATTTCAAAATCTCATTTACAATTTATTGTCCCAACATATTCTTTTATCCAAATTCATCCCAACATGTTATTAATAGACACCATTTTCATAGATATAATCAAAAGCATCCATTGGAATACTTGATTAGAAAGTGTTGTTAAAGGATAATTTGATAAGTGGTTGATGTTTGTCCCAAATCAATTGAAAATAAAGTGATCCACCCCTAATCAAGCCTTACAATGTTTAAATCTTCCTCTTAGGATATCCTTAGTTTCGTAGGTGATAGGTTTAAAGTATGTTTACATATTTAATTATTTAATTTTTAATGATCCTTCTAAAACAAGACCAAAATCATGGATATCCATTAGAATAAATAAATAATGATACCATATATAGTATCACTAATTCATGGATATAGAATCAATCTAGGATCTTCAGGTCGAAATCCTATCTTTGAGGCAATGAAATGGGAATACTTTTTAATCTATCAATGATTACTCACATAGATATTTTTCAAATTGTTATCTTATATAAGATAGTGAAAATTTTAATAGTGATGTTGTGACACTTATATACATGTCTGGGTAGTGACATTAAACCAATTTAGGATGTTTTCACTCCACCGTCACTTATCAACACACCAATAACTTTAGAATATAATCCAAAAAACAATTTCTATAATATCCCACCAATAGTGATCATAAAGGTCCTCGTAAAAGTTTATGCTCTTGGGATATATAGATGATGAAGATATGTGATCTTCATCTCTCATCTCAGTAATTATCTCTGGAATAGGTAGAAAACATATCCTTGTTCCACATTGTAGTACACCTTCTTGATCAATATTAAATTCAGAAAAACACTATATTTTTCAGAACCACTATCTTCTTTTTCATGAATATATCATCTCATTGAGAATTATTGATCATCTCTAGTAACTACAATTTAGAAATCATTTATGACAGGATTGATGATTTTCCATACCATATAATTCACATGTCCAAACTTACTATGTCCTTGATCAAAGGATATCTTTTAGTCCTTATCATTTCCATGATTCTAGGATCCATCCCACAAAATGAATTTGTGACTTTGTTTCCTTTTCCAATGTGATAATTAATTGAACAATCATAGTATTTAAAATGTCCAAACCATATCTTCTATAACTTGTTTTTTTGAATGTACAGTTAAAAATTTGGTGGGATGTTTATGAATCACACTTATCCTCATAAATATTGATTTATTAAATCTTCAAAGAGAAAATGAATGCATATTACACTATGCCAGGAGAGGAAAACTTAAACTCATGATGGTTTTATTATAGAAATGCATAGGTGATATCCTTTTCACTTAGTATGTGGTCAGATACAAGAATTATCAGAGATTCATTACTATATATAGTAAATCCTACTTTTGTAGTGGTAAATTTTTCACATGTGCACTAAGAAAATACCATTTTAGTTCCTATAATCTATTTTCACGATATTCCATCCTAATGAGTGTGACTTTCTATTGAGTTAATATAGTTATTTGATTGAAAAATCAGTATTTTTTTCACATAAGTTCGATAATATCTAGTTAAAATAAAAAAATATGAATCTTAGTTTAAATTTTCATTTGAGGCTACTCCTTTAAATCCTTGTTCATGGAATCAGAAACAGATATTCCTTCACTGGTTACAATTTTAGCCAATAATGAAATGTTTTTTAACCATAACACTTATGTACTAAATTTGGAAAAGTGGTTACCTTTCATAATAGTTCTCTATATGACTCATATATTATCCCCATGTTCTGTATGCCTTTTTATATATATCAAAATTACATCAATAAAGGCCACCATGAATTTATCAATTTTTATCAAATAACTCTTTTAATAAGATACTTAAATATCACATGATAATTATTCAAAACAGAGGGTGTAAAAACAATCTCCTTATGACTATATCTAGATCAAAAATCAATATTTTTGATATCTTCATTCATAACCCTCAGATATAGATTCCCATATCAAAAATAAATCTTTGAAAATAATTAATCCCCATCAATTTAGTTGAATAAATCACAAATCCTTTGGATGTGGCATTTGTTCTTTACTATGATCCCATTAATATATTTATAGTTATATCAAAGCCAAGTGGATCTATGTTTGTTTTCCATTATGATAACATGTGCTCCCAACTGAGATACATGTGGTTAAAAAAAATTCTAAGCAGACATGTAGTTTCTTCATTAATACCTATAAATCTATATATTATATTACATAAGGGGACTTCTATATTCTGTTGGATATAGGTTTGAGTTGAATTGATAACTCTAACTCTATTTATCAGGGATTTCTAGGCAACACATTGGGAAATAAATCAATGTATTATTGAACAAAGGGAACATTTTCTATAATTACACTTTTAGTTTCTTATCCCTCTTCACTAATCATATCCACAATGATAGTTATAGGAGGTTCTTATAGAAAAATATTGGGAAAACATTCTCTCTTTGGAAAATAACTCAAGGATTTCCATTCAATACCACTGAAATTTCCTTCCATATATAGTTGATATTAGTATTATAAATTGGGATCCAATCATTAAATATTATAGTTTTGAATTCTTCTATGGGAATGACTACAATATTTGAGATAAGATAGTACTCATCGTAGTTGACAATAATGTTTATATATACTAATTATGCTTGGATAATTCCTCATAGAGTCTTAAAAAATTCTTTTTCTTATTGAGTCATAGTGTTAGATTCTACATTATTTTCAAACATATATTATATAATGTTGTTCATAGAAAAATATTCAATATAGTTGTATCATTGAGTGAATAATGAATGTACCTTCAACCACATTTTTGAGACTCTACTTCAATCCTCATGATTGTGAATGCATTACCTTACTCTATTGGCATATGTGGAGGTTGATGGTGGTTTCCATCCATTATAATTTGAATTGTACATTGATTTACACAATTACTAAATGTTATATACTTAATGTGTTGAACTTATTGATTCTATTTCCGCATATTCAATTTATTGTTTACATTGAGATATTGAGGCATCACCACAAAAGGATAGTTCCAATCTATATGGTTTTCTCTTCCAAACATGTAGAAATTCTCAAATCAATGAATGAAGATCACTAAATGTTTATTCCCATAATTATTTATGATATGACATTTTAGTATCTTTCGTTCTCTTTTATTATCAATATTATTCCTTTAGTTCCGATTCATTTCACAATCTTTTACATTTGGTCTATGATATCATTGAATCCCTACATACACTATTTCAATCTATATGGAACTCCACATTATCTACTCATGTTTTTAATTGTCATTAGTTTATAATTTCATCCTTAGATGGTGTCATCTTCCAACAAATAACTTTTCAATTAGGATCCATAAAAAATCAGAGTTGTATTGATAATGTATTTTAATATTCATCCCATAGCATCCTAGGAATTAATTTTTATTTTTCTTCATATAAAATTATTCATTCATGATTTTTGTTCAAATCATATAAGGAAATTATTTATTGAATTTTAATTTTCTAAAATCTTCACACTCCATAAATTAATCTCCCCTCTTGGATTCATGTTCTTCATTAGTTTCCATCACTATTCATCTTTTCATTCAATGTTTAATATTACAAAGGAGAATTTCTCTACATATAAACAATAAAACATATGAATTTATCTTCTATAGAGGTAATCCATTGTTGAAAAATTAATGGATCAAAACATACACCGAAATTAGGATCATACTAAAGCATGACAGGCTCAATTAGAAGTTTTCCCCATGAAGGTGAATATGTGATCACACCATGATACGAGTTATGCTAAATAATCTGATATACTTGATTCATCATCGTAATGTTTTTTTATATTCTATCCTCCATCATGTTATAATGTTCACCTGTTCATTATCCACTCCACTAAAAATTTATGTAGTTCCTCCTATTTCCACCATTCATCTAAAAGTAGAAAACCATAGTGAAATAATGTTACTTTTTGAAATCTTGTAAATTTAATGGGATGTTAAGTACCCTAAAATGATTTAAATAAGTTATTCATTAATATATATTATTTAATGTTACATTATATATATCCTTCATAGTGGTTTATAAACATCACGTGATTTACAAAGGAATATCCCCCATGTGTGTTAAACCAGAAGTGAATCAAGGACTCCTTGTCATGAATAATGTTATGATTGAGTTAATACAAAATGTACCTTTTATGAGTTATTACATTAATGAACGTCTTTTTTATATCCACATCCATTTATAGTATACAAATTGTGATTTCATCACTTGGAAACCATTCAATTTATAATTATAAAAAATTTATAAAACCTTTCATAAATTTAGACTTATTCATATGGTTCTTAACAATGTTATCTTGTCCTAATTTGCGGAAAAAAATATTAATTTCATACAAAAAATTTCATCCTACCCTCCTAATGAATAAAATTTTTTATAGGAAAATATTTAATTATATAGAGCATATTTTTAGGTTTAGTTTTCTTGGATATTACGAATATAAATATATGAGAATCATAAAAATTATTATAATCCACATAAAAGGATTGTTTATATATTAAATTCATCTTAATTTTACTATATTTCATATCATTGGGATGCACAACAAAATAAACAGGTTTCCCTAAATCTGAGTATTGTAATAAAGAAAATAAATATTTTTCATGTTACCATGGGGCATATTAATAGAGAATAGACATAAGAACACTGGTCATTTAATAACAGACGGATCATGAATAATGACGTGGAAATGTGGCTACAATTTAAAAAATAAGTCATTCATAATAATATCACAAACTTATATCAACAATGTGTCATAAAAAACAATTAAAAAGTTTATTCATGAAGGTATCAAAATCCTATAATATATATATATATTAATTTATTTACCAAAAAATTATAGATCTATAAAATCAAACACTTTAAATGTCTAAATTAATGTGTACAAAATAGACCATAAAAAATCTTTTTTTAAACAACTAATGTGAAATAATTAATGGGATTGATTCAAAGTAGTTGATTTCCTAAATTTTTTCATACATTTAATTAACTCAATTTTACAACATGAAAAGTGATTTTGGGTTTGAAACATGATAATCCAGAATAAATAAATTATGATTACATATAGTTGAATTCACATTGATAAAGAAGAAGATTCAGTATTCGTGATATTGGAATATTTCATGTGGAAGAGAGGACTTAATGAAATGATTTTAGCTACATGATGATTATACATTTAGGAATAAAGAAAGTGAATAATGCGAGGTAAAAAAAATCTCACTTAAAAAAACTATTTGGTGAATAATTATGTTATTAATTGTGTATGAAAATAATGTGATTTAAAATTTATAGGGCATACCACAGAAGTGTCACTTGAATGGAAAAGAAGAAGATGCAAGTTCCCTTAACATGGAATTTAATTTTCTAATGCTTTAAGAGGTAAACCATTGGACCATAGAGACACCAGGGATGGAATTTAAAGATAGAAGATATGAATAATTATTCCTTATAGGATTTATTGTGGATAGTAATGGGAGGATGAGTGGAAAAATATAGTAAAATAGGTAGGGCTGTTTAATTACTTCTTTATATAGATCGTGGAATTTTAGTTTATGCAAAATGAAAAACGAACTGGTTAACCGTAATTTTTTAACTTTTTTAGACATTTATGTTAGGTTTTATAATATTTTAATTAATTTGAATAAAATCCAGTTTTTAATAACAATTTGGAAATGGAAAAGAATATTTTCAAAAATATATTATTTTTTAAATCATCAACTCTATTAAAGACAATGGAAATCCTTTTCAAGTTTTGGGAAATTTTTTAAATACATTAAAATAAAAAATACTAATAAATTATTATATATGTCCAAAAATGTTTGTAACTTAATTTTTTCATCATAGTTATGTGTTTTAATGACATAATTAGTCAATTATACTATACATTATTGTATATTTTATCGAAAAATATAATTTTCTCTGAAAATTATGAAAAATTAACCATTAGTTTATTTTGAGATGATGGTTTCAAAAAATTCATCCATTTTATTCAAAAAAAATTAAAAATAAATGAAATTATATTTAAAAATATAAATTAGTAATTTTCTTAAAACCACTAATTTTTATTAGACAATAAAATTATTATTCGAAATAAATAATATATTTAATATCATCAAAAAATATAAATGAATGATATTATATTAAAACATTTATAAATAATATTAAATTAAAAATGAATTTTTATGAAAATTAAATATATATTTTTTCAAAAAAACATCAATCACAGCCTCTTGTATAAAAATGTATTTTATAATTTTCTTTAATAATATGCATTTTATATTAGGGTGAAACATAAAATAAGAAAAAAACTCAATAAATTTATTAGTTGATTTCTAAAATTATTAAACATTGAAACTTATAGGGCCTAGACACATAACATTTTATTAAATCATCTTATTCTATATGGGTATGGTCTACAATAGTGGCTATTTAGAGAGGTGGTTCGACTGACAATAATCTTGTGGTGGTCTCCACTAGATAGAAATTATCACATAATAGATTTTATTTGACCCAATCTTATATAATATGTTATTCGTATTGATCTTGATAAAACCCCAATGATGTTACGTCCCTCAATAACTCTGGAAAAGAGCTTCATAAGGTATGATTGTAATGGTGGTGGCCATTCTTTCATCCTTCTACATTCAATTCTCACTTATCATTAACCATAATATACACTTATCCTAAAGATCACTTTATAATGCCTACATTAACCACCGTCATAATGAACAATGATCATATTGACCAATGGTCACTTAAAAGTAATCTTATGATCATATCTTAACAATCACACTTCTGATTACATACTATATATATATAATTTTAAAAATTAATCCTTCCGTCCGAATGGTTTTTATAATTCCATTGATATTTTCTATATAATTTTAAAGTTTATTTTTCATTATCAATTTTCATCGAAGGTTTATTAACAACGTCAGAGGTTCATCCTATGAAGTATACCATTCGGTTCTCCAAATACATCAGTTTCTATATTTATATAGTAATCTTATCTATTTTAAAAGGTATAATTACTTAACATGTAATATTTTCTATAATAGTATGTATATGTAATATTTGATTTTAAAAATTATTCATTATGAATAAAAGAGCTATTTTTTAGTCATGGATGTAATTTTCAGGTCGTTACTATGCCCATGGGCTTCTGATCCGTATACATCAAGCTTCAGGCCTCTAGGGCTCCCTGGCATGTAAGGGTTCTCTCTACACACAGTTAAAAATATGGATTACCATATTTTAATAAAAATATAGAATTTGTAAAAAAAAATCATTATATAATATCTACTTTCCCATATATATTTTTTTCAAATTATGTCTTCAGACATTGAAATCTTATTTGGATTAGAAACATAAATTTTTTCTTTTAGAATGTCATTGTTTCTTAATCCAAGTCTTGTGATTTGGTTAGAATGATGCAAGTATATAGTAGTTTTTGATTATTCTGTGCCATATAATATTTTTGTTCACTAATAGTATGAATCAATTACATTATATTACCTAACTTATGACTTGTTTGGTAAGATACTAGTAATCATTGATGACTTCTATATTAAAATTAGTATATATGATATGTTAATTGATATTTATTATGGAATATGATATTGAAATATGTGATTCATGTTCTTATTAATTAAATTAATAAGTGGTTATGTTATAAAAATAGGTGAATTTATTCCATTTATTTAGGGTTATTCCACTTTGATAATAGGAAAATGTATTAAACATTTTTTTAATTTGGTTTTATGATAGGAAAAGATGTTATGAAGGAAAATTTATTGTATTTCATAATTAATAAATTATGAAAGCATGGATTATATTTTTACTAAAAAAACTAACAATGTTAAAATAATTTTTGTTTACGTAGAAAAAAAATCAACATGAAATTAGAATTTCAATCAAAATTCAATTTTTATAAACAGTAGTTATCTTTGTTTTGTAAAATTATTGAGCATGAATTTGTTAAACCAAAAATGAAATTAAACTAATATATATTTCAAACACTTTAACATATTTTTCAATCATGGGTTAGTTTTTGAACCACACTTGAAGTAAATGAGGTATTATTTGTTGAAAACAAATCTTCTTGATGTTTTTTTCTATGAAATCAGTCACATTTATCCATTTTATAACTTACGTGGGTCCTTTGGTATATCTTCAAATGTATATTTTGAATAAATCCGATAATTATTATGTTGAAATGGTTAAATTTGTAATAACATTTTTCCCAAGTATAGAGTATTCTATCCTAAAAATATTTTTTCATAAAAATAATTAAGACATTGAAAACTTATCTAGACAAGGAATATACATTTTATTCTATTTGAATGTCATTATAACTCACAAATATAATATTTTTTATTTAATTGGAATGATCTTAGTGTATATTATTTTTCTATATTCAATTATTATACCATTTTTTATACATACTATTATGCATCATTATATAATATTCCTTCTTATATGCTTTGTTAAGTTATTTACTAGTAGGATTCGATAAATTTAATCTTAAAATTGTTATTTCTCTTATTTTGTTATAAATTTAAATGCATTTGTGATATTTAATTATTCTATACCAATATTATTACTTTATTACTTAATAAAAACAAATGTATTAAATATGGCATAGTTGATGTTTTGTTATGTAATGCACTTCTTTAAAAAAATGTATTTTATGATAAAAACTTATTTATTTAGTTGTTGATTTATTTCTTCATCCAAATATGTATTCATAAATATTCATGGTTATAATTAATTTTATAATTATAGTATAATATATTGACTTTAACATTGTTTTTTTTAATATAATTCATAGAATATAGATGTATGATTTTAATCAAATGTCAAAAGATTCTCATAATAGCTTTCATTCTTATATTTCATTTTTAGAAATGATTTAGATTGGGAATATATTTGATTCCCTTGTTATAATTGTGTAAAAGTAACTTGGTTGAGTTCGGAAGAAGATAACCACCATTTATAAAATGTAGATTTAATAAAATTATATCTCATATCATAATGGTGAGGAAAATTAATCCCAGACATTTCAGGATTAAAATTAATGGAGTGGAATAGAGAATTTGATAATTAAAATATTTTCATTTATTTATAAACTTGTGAAAAAACATATTTTATTTTATAATACAATTATATGATTACACATTATTCATATAATGAAAATGATGATGATGATAGGGTGAGGAAATTGTTGCATGGTGAAAATAATATTATATATTGGGAAACGAGGAAAAATTACAATGAGGAAATTTCAAATGTCCCCATATGATAGTAAAATCATATATATAATTTTTAAGAGTATAATTGAATATTTTAAAAAAAATTGGAAGGAATTACTAATTGATGAAGTATAGATTTATTAATATCATTATATTGAATGGAAGTTAATTGATTGTCAATGATTTTCGACTAATAAAGTTCATCTTTTTCAATAGAATATATTTTAGTTTTGGAGGAAACTACATACCAAAATGGTTATAAATAAAATGGAAATGTGGAACATTTAATTGATTCATAGGATCTATAATATTTCCATGCTTGATGAAATCTCTAAAAAAATGTGATGGAATGATGATGAGAGAATTAAGGATAATTGTTTTATGGTTCATTTATCTAATGGATCATCATGGAAAGCATTATATGCCTGATATCAAAATTTTTTCCTATGGAGAAAAATTTCAGGTTTGGTTCGTCATGTTATGGTTTTATATATTTTATTATGTTTTTTATTCACCTAACACATGAGTTGTTTTTATTGAAATTCATAACCATCCAACTTGGAGGTGTTGGAAACTGGTTGTGTCATATATTTTTATACTATATTCATGGGAATGGATTTCCGTTTAAATAGGGTCCATGAAAACATAAGATATATCCTGGTGCATCTCATGTGTCTATAATGCTTTATCCTATCGCAATACCCCACCGATAGTATCCATGTGATGATTGATTGTTCCTATATTGAATATCCAAAATAAAATGGGATACAACCATGTTTTCCACTAGTTAAAGGATAGTTGAAATATAGAAATTGGGAAATTTTTCCAACTAAATATAATTATAATTAGAAGAAGAAAAGTATTCTATTTTATTCACCTTATTAGTCAACATATTTTTTATATCATTATTTATTCATAATGCACATTAAGAAACCATTATGTGAAATGATGATTTCAATCATTCTCAATGTCATGGAGATGAAAAAAAAAGATTTACAATATTGGAAATACTTATTGGATTGGTGTATTATACCTTAACTACATTCCGATTGTATCTAAGAAAATAATATCAAGGATACATTTGAATCATATGTGATAAGCACTTCAGAGTAAAAAATTCTAAATGTATTCAGACTATAAAAGATCTTAATGGTTATTCTTTCAATATATCAAAATGGGTCTATAGAAGAGTGGGGAAAATAAAATCTTTTAAAAATAAATAATATCACTCCATTATTAATACATTAACCCTAATACATATATTCTATTTAATATCATATAATTTAAGGGTTTATATAAACAGAGTGTGAAATTATTATATATATATATTTATGTTGAACTGTTGACTCATAATTTCGTCAAAATCATTTAATGAATAAGAACCATTATTTATTTGCGAGTCATAGAAAAATTCCCTCCAGTTTTTTCATAAAACTGTTCTATATGTCTTCTCGTATTCTCTATAAAATAATTATTAGGGTGTCTATGTCTTTTCATTGGATATATCTTATCCAAATGAATATGTACACAATGAATTTTATGTAAATACTATTAATCATTCAAAATACAACATTTTTAAAATTTATTTGGATCGATAATTTGTGTATTTCGTTTCTATGTATTTTGAGGATATGATCATGAGATGAAAAAATTAAATTTGAAATGATGTTTTGGAGTATTTGAAAATTGATCGTCCATTTTCTGCACATCCCCAAATGGCTGCAATTCCTAGAGTATATACATGATATACATTGAGCCTTGAAGAAAGGTATATCATGAACCATCCCAGAGTAACACTCAATCTATGTACCAAAATAGTTTTGTATCACATAATAGGGTCATTCTTAATCCTTGTGGGATGCTAGTTAGTTCTAGGGAAATAAAAACTACACAAGTGGTCCTGGTTTTTTCCAAAAACATGAAAAAGTATGGAACCTCTCATATGATTTATGGAATAAAAAAATGTATGTTGAACAACCTTACACATATAGAATAAGTAGTATCATAAGTAAAATAGAACCAAATATAGACCAATCATAACAAATGCCAACAAAAATAAACAAGGCTAAAAAAAGAAACGGATCCATCCTAATGAAAATAAACCCAACAAGAAATACTAACTAAAAATGAACCAAAAAACTAAATAAAGGAAATAAAATTCATCTATATAGTGTAAATAAAAAAATGAAAATTAAACAAAACCATGACCACCCACATTTATGATACAAATGAAACATTTTTACTTACCATGTCCAACTGACCCAAAAATCAAATATCCAAACACCACATCCATGTAGAACCTATAAAAAGATTGTATCAAATATAGGAATGATAAAAAATGTTAATTGGGTTTTTTTCAAACACACCATTCACATCCTTAAGATATAACTCCATTTAATGGTAATTTGAAATAAAATATAAAACTAACCCATTTTATTTTAATTTAGAACATGTCACATCAATCCAACACTTAAATTAATTTTCACTCCAGAAAATCCATTCCCCATTTTTGATATAATCAATCTTTAATATCCTTTCCTCGATTAATAACATATAAAACACGAGAAAAAAAATTTAAATAAAATTATATGAAAATAATTAATTTTTTAGGGATAACGAAAATACTTTGGGTTTAGTAAACTTTTTAGATGAAATATATACATATCAATAGAGTAACATTTTTTATATTAAAATTCAATAAATAAAGTTAATAATAGCATCCAACAAATGAAAATAAAAACCTCTTATAACCAAAATTTTCTAATCATATAATAGAATAATTAATAATACAATTTAGACAAAGGATCTCTTGAACCAATTTATGATAAAACATCATTGAATCCTACTAATTGGTGCTCAATGTGATTAAATATTCCTAAGACTAAATCCTACCCAAACTATAATAATCGACGGGAAAACACCCCAATTATTGGTGTACCCTCACATGGGTCCACTACTAGAGAAAAGTCCAACACTAGTGTGAAATGTGCACTCAAATTTCCATCCTAAATAATCTTGGTCTCTAATTACATGAAATGGAGGTGAGAAAATATATGACACATGAAGCATATTATATAATACAAAAAAACACCAGATCCTTACCATTGAAAAACCATCATATAAGAGGCTGGTTTTTCATCAGTACAAACAATATATATAAAACATTTTCTATAACTGATAAATATTCATCAACTTACACAAACCAAAGTGGTAATACTTCAAGGGAACAATTACATTTAGAAAGCATTTTTATAAAGTTCCAACTTAACCTTTGAAACACCATTTTTGAAACCAAGTTATGATTAAATATTTTAAAAACAAACTACATCAACATTATCATGTATTTACTATAACCAATGTGTACATAAAATTTTAAAATTACCAAAACAGAACCTCCATTTAGAATTAGATATTCTAAAACTAGTTTGAAACCAAATACACATCTCCTTGCTTTGAAATTCCTATAAAATATCTACATTGGAATCTCAATAAACACATTATGTTCACAGTTACATGAAAACAAATTTTCAATTCAAAATATGAAGAAACCCCATTAAAACCCAAATGTATCTGAGAATTATTATTGAAAATAAAAATAACTACACATACTAAAATTAATAGGATATTTAAATCTAGAAAAAAATGGTTTTAAAATTAACGGTTGATGAATAGACCAAACCTAACTAAATATTCACTTTAATTATAAACGGTTTTATATTAACCACTACTAAGAAATAAAAATACTTGAAAATACATAAAAAAACCTATATCATGGGAACATTGAACTAAAAATTGAGTAGAATTAATTTGTGATTTTTATATCCATATTACTGCAAGGAATAAAGTATAAGGGAATAAATATAAGAAATGAGGATGTTTATATGATCTTAACATAATAAATCACCTTCAAAATTTATAAAATACATAGGAGAATATTCTAGATTGATGGAGGATCGACAAGGAATTAAACAATTGTTAATGGAGTCGAGTGAGAGATAAAGAGAGTAAAAATGATTAAATTCTAGCAATTTGTAGAATATGAAAATAGTTTTTAAAAATATTGGAACATACCCATAGTGATACTACTCCACAATAACGATAGGACTACCCTCCCCCCATCTATGAATAGTCAGATAATCACTGCCCAATGTCACATAATTTTGTGACCCTTTATTCATAGCCTGATGACCACAGTTTAATAATCACTCCTTAACATGACACTCTCTTATTATGGTGCAAGGATCATCCCTCGAATCTAGCATAATCAAGGTAATTATTCAGGATTTCATGTCTTGGATTGAACCACCCACTCTTGAAAACCTTTCTATAATTAAACAATAAATGCCTTATAAATAATTTTGGCATGTCCATGCTTGGTCATTATGCGAACCACTACAATCCAAAACTGCAATTTTACCAAAATAGAAAAAAAATACTGAGAAATAAATAACCTCATTAATATGGATAAAATCAAATAAATAAATAAAATTATAATAAATGAATGGTCAAAAACCTACAAAATCTCCTTACCTATTCATAATTATCAGTCTCATGGTTGACACCTCTCCTAGTTATTCCTAATGATTTGTCTATAGACTGGAACATCAATTAATTTGTTCTTATTTATTAGTAAATGTCTTGACCCATTATAAAAAACAGTTCAATTTTTATTATATTGGTTGTAACCTGAAATAATCCCTTTTTAATTATTTTTCTCTAGCTTGGAATCTGAATTGGCATATTCATAATCATATGTCTATGTGTTGGATCCTCACCCAACTCATAATGAAGTAGGCCAGTCTATTAAATTCTTCATCACCATGTCTAGGGAATATTTTTGGGAGTATAGAGCCTCTAAATGGATCTATATTCATTTAATTAGAAGAAAAAAAATCATTTAATTAAGGGTTGGAAGAAATAGAAAAGCTATCAACCTATGGAATATCCTTTTGGTGGTAATTTAAATTATTTGTGAGATTTGAAGAATATGGATTACTTGATGATGTCATTATACTATAGTCTGGTGTTTCACTTAGTATAGTTATTTTATCTAGGCATTTGATGTTTTCTAAAAGGTATCATGGTAATTTTTTGTATGTATGGAGACACGTGAAATTATAAGGTCAGTGAAATCAGATGACCAAATGAACCCCACTATATATATTGGCGGGGACTACCTGTTGATGTGTAATAAAATTCAATTGTTTTTAAGTAATCCATGTGGATGAAATGTCACAATTTTTTTATATTTTTTAATTTAGGTGTAATATACATTTAGTTTTTATTTTATAGATATATGATGATAATCTAAACAA
Source organism: Viscum album (assembly GCA_963277665.1). NCBI lineage: Eukaryota > Viridiplantae > Streptophyta > Magnoliopsida > Santalales > Viscaceae > Viscum > Viscum album. The sequence goes on along the minus strand of OY728133.1, from coordinate 860,083,842 downwards.
TTTAAATTACTGTGTTCTATACTTTGTCACATTTCCTTTTCTTACATTTCTACTAGTGTGTATATTTGTAATAAGTATTTAATGAGTCATGATTTAAGGTACATACAGTTTCATCGGTTTTGATGACCTTATTTTGGGTGAGTTTGTCATGTTTCATTCCAATGATGTCCGAGAGAATGGATTTCTATTTGATACAATATCCTTTTACTAGTTAATAAATATCTAATAAACTCATGATCAATTCCAATGATTCACCATAACCCAAAAAATATTTTTAAATTCATTTTCTAATAAATATTCATTATAATTAGATATCATCTTTTATAAAATATTGATGCTATTTTTATTTAGTGGGAGTTACTACATATGTGTAATGGCATCGTAAGATGGAAATATCTATGTCGAAATGTTTTACCAAAAGGATTATGGATTTTATAGCAAAAAAATGGATGATTATCTCATCAAAATGGACTTGAAATTTTTGTTAAATAGAGTTAGACAAAAAAATATAGATAAATATTGATGGGAGTGGCTGATCTTATGGATCTCAAATTAATGAGGATGTAATTGAAAATTTAAATTTAATTAAACATCATGGAAAAGATAATAATATTAGAACTATAGGATTACATAAGAATCATATATGAAAAGCACCATCATTAAACAATGTTTTTATGAAGAATGGGTTTTTTGGAATGTGTTTTTCAGAAAGGAGACCATCTAATGACCATGTTAGAAATTTTAATACGATCAGAAATCATCTCGAGTTAGTGAAAGTCACATTATCATATAATGTGATGGAATTACTTTTGTTTTTATCACCACTGAAGAGTTGGGTGGTGATGGTCACATTTGTACAATATTCTTACAAAAAATACCACATAGTAATTGAGGATTTTAGGTACTTAATTACGAGTGATGATATTATATAGAGGGGCTTCCAAGAGCCAATCGGTAATACATTGAGGGTTGAAGGTAAAGGATGATCTCTCATGAACTGGCCTGGTCCACCCTTAAATTGGGCACCCAAAACAACCAGTGGCATACCCATGATATATACCAATTAAAACTGGGATAGAAACTATTGATAGGAAATAAAATAGAATTAATTGGGTGGGATTTCATTGAATAAGTAATATAAATCATGGATTGTAAGACCAATAAAATTTTGCATCACACATTTTGAAATTGGATATATATAAAAACAGATAAAAAATCCTAACATACCAAAAATATCTTAGGTATGATCAAAATATATCACATAATAAATACAAGCTATACCAGATGCATTGATATAATATGAATTTCACCTAGATGAAATAAAAATGACTTGAAATAAAAGCCATAATAATATACCAATCTCTCCATGGAAACTTTTTCACTACATCCACAATACCAACATAACCATTACATGTTCATCCTAAAAAGTGAATTATAAAATATATAACATTATAAGAACATGAACCTAGAAGAATCTATTTGATCTATAGAAACTTGTTTGTGTAAATATAGTATGAACATAAAAATTACAATATTTAACCACTACATAATTCATTATATCATTTTTATAATCATTCCAAATACACAAGATTAAAATACTATAATTTAAAACTAGATTTTCTATCACTTTTAATACCAATTAAAAATAATTTTTTATAATACCCTTTCTATTTCCATTTATAAATTAAATGTTCTTAGAAATCAATTTTATAGTACTTCATTTTAAAATACATTTAAAACTCAATTTCAAAAAACAATTTAAGACCCTTTATAATAAGGCCGGAAAATAATCCAAAATACTCATGTAAAATATCAAGAACATAATTAAAACAATGTAAAAATATCGAAATATGAAACTATGTAAATTAGCAAAAATAATTCATCTTGCATAGTAATAAAAATTAAGGTAATATATATAAATAATGAGAAATTCATAAATAACCGGTGAGATGATACAAGTTGTTCTCAAGTGGAATCATTTATTAACCTATTGATGTAAATGTAGTCTATAAATAATAGGTTGATATTACGTAGACTCGCTAGTGGAAATCCTCAATAGCCTATGATTCTGTTGAGGGGATACTTTGTCGAATCCGGACAAGATAATAATATTCAATAAATCTATCAGTATGACTACTAGGATTTTATTGATAATGTTGATATAGTTCGAAGATAGATGAGTACCTTATTTGACATACACTAATAATAGACTACAAGGAAACCCATTCCAATAACCACCTAAACCCACCCTCAAACTCCCGTTTCAAAAAATAAAATATTCAAACTCAAATAATAAACATCATTAATCATATATAACCATCAAGCACACTTCATTATAAATCATAATGTATTATGTTCTTGAGTCATTTATTCTAGGAAAAATCCATATTCATTATGATCCAACTATTCCATGAATTTTAATAGTAATGAAATACTTTTGAAATATCCATATAAAATTCATTTCTAAATCATGATCATATTTGATATCCCCTTCTTCCTCCAAGTTCTAAATTATCCTTTAGATTCCATTTAATAGTTATATATATAATTGGACAATAATAATATATATAGATATATATATTCATGTTTATATGTATGTGTTATCATGAGTATACATATATAAGTAGATTATTACAATCCTTATTTTAAAAACAATAAGAGAAAATTTGTGACACCTGAAGACTTATTTAAAACCAAGGAGGAAACCATTCCTTAAAACTTAAATATCTAAGAAGAATCTAAAAAATATCTAACACCCAAATCAGATTAACCAAATTCCACAAACATAAATAACAAATGAACAACAATGTAAGATAATGAAGAACACATAATACAACATAAAATTAAATTCCAAAGTAAAATCTATCAAAGTCCTCTTATGATTCAAAAAAAACTTTTTAAATGATTTCCTACAATTGTAAACACCTTGTAATCATTTAATCATAGACATGTCCACATTAATCACAAGTAATTGTTTTACAAAAAAAAAAGAATTACATGTAAAGTAATGGAATTGAGAAATGTACAGAAAAAAATACATTAAAAAAGAATAAATTATTTGATAACTACATGAATGAGGAGAGGAAGTTCCAAAGAGATACCAACACACAGTAGGAACCCAAACCAAAAGAAATCAGAATTGTAAAATAGGATGGTTTTGACCAGGATAAACCCATAAGAAGAGGAAATGAATAAACAAGAGAATGAGTTCAAAAGAGATAAAAATAATTCCAAAACATCAAAAAACCCACAAAGAATAAAAGATGGAGCCTCAAAATCCGAAATGAGATTGAGTAGAAGATATCCATTAATATGACTAGGGTTAACTGAAATAAATTTGATAAGATGATTGTGATGTTGAGTATGAATTTAGGTTATCAGGATATTCATTTCACACTTTTTAAAATTATAGGTAATGCATATGTTTTTTTAGATGGTATTCCAAACAACACACTAACCATGTTCCCTTCATTGGTTAGACCAGGAGAATAACATAACTAGACCACAAGGATTGGAAAAAATGCACTGACCATTAAAACTAACTATTCTAAAAACTATATTTCCTTCCATGGTCAGCCACATGGTCTGTACTAAACATACACTAACCATGTCCCCAAATCTAAAACTCAAAATATATAAAATTCAAAAAACATAATCACATGATTTTAAAGAAACTATAAATTTCAATAACATAGAGAAAATAATATCTATAATGATTGTAATGGTGGGATAAAATCACCCAACTAAGATATGAGTTGTAATAAAATAGAATAAATTGAGATATTAGAGTATAGCTAAGTGTATTAAAACTGGACTTATTTATTGTAACTATGTTAAGGAAAGTAATGTCAAGAAATATTGAAAATTTGATAAAGTAACTTTAGGATGAATATTCTATATAAGTACCATTTCTTTAAAATTAGTGGAAGATAAAAATGTTTTTTATATTATGTTTAAATATTCTAGTGGAATAATAGATTTTTTTTCTCCATCATTACTTCATTCCACATCAGATAAAGGGTTAATGAAGAAATATTATTCAAATAATTTATCTAGGTAAACATTGAAGATGAAAGTGATAATTAAATTTTTAAAATGGGTGATGTGAATGTCTAGATACCTAAGGGTGAGTACTTAGATATTGAGTAAATGATATACTTATTAGACTTATATGAAAAAAAAAATCCATGGGGAAACTGAATGAAGAAGGATATGAAATGAACATGGTAATTGTGTATGGAAAATTACATGATAGTCAATGGTTGTGAAAATAAGTGTTATGAATGGGGCCTTCTATCTACCTAAATGTTCTGATGTATTTTTGTTGGCTATAACTACAAATTCTGGATGTTTTGATTTTGGCAGAAATGGATTGGTCATAAAATTGAGAAAAAATAGGAAATTTATTTTTATAAAGGGTGTATTGAAACTTAATTATATCGATGATAGAACATGTGGGAGTATACAGATATGGAAATTGAGGACAAGATCAATTAAATTTTAGGGAAAGAAATAATTTTTTTTGAAGGTTAAACATGTTCTCACTGATGTTTGGTTTCTATCCCTAGTTCATTTTGATATAGGATCCATGTTTTTTCACTTTTTCCGATGACAACACAGGAAAGTATTGGGAATACATCCCAAAGAACAAGTCATAAGGGTATGATACATTCACTAAATAAAAATTTTTTGTTTAAAGGGAGGATAAGGGAAGGCTTAAATTACATAGGTTAAAGAGTGGTTATAAATATAGAAGAAGGTAATTTAAACTAAAATATTATAAGAAATAAATTTTACATGAGGAACTAATACTCGGAACACACGGAAAAAAATTTGGGGATGAATATAAGAATTTAATTTTGACTGAGAAGGCATGTAGCATGGGAGAAAACACAGAAATTTGAAATTAAATTTATTCAGAATAACAAAATTATATATAAGACCATGTTAACAGAAGTCACATTGATTGGGTGGGAGAATTAGAAATAGTTGTAGCTGGAAAAACCAATGAAAATTAATTGTCTAAATATTTTTGGAATTCTCTAATATATTCCAATTTATTTTGAAGCAAGGAATAAGGTAAAGGTTAAGTCATAAATTTCTTTCGTTATGGGTTATGTAGATTATAAATTTTTTAAGTAGTTGTGGATGATAATTTTTAGAAGAACATCATAGGGTAGAAATTTCTCATTAATGAGTTATTCTTATATAAATATCATCATTACTGAGAGGATGAGGTATAGTTTAATGAATAAAAAGATCAGACTAAGGTTGATCTAGATGAGGGAATCAGAATCACTCTAACTCTAAGGAATTCATGTTTTATAAAAATTTTTTTGGAAGATAATTGTTTGAAGATATTCTTTAATTCCCAAGTGTTTTATATCCATGAAAAAAGATATAGTATTGAAAACACAAAAAGATGATATATAAAATTAAGTATAATCATAGATTAATTTTGAACGGTCTTATAGTCATACAAAATAAAAAAATATATATTTTTTCATGACATACAATATCTTCTTCTAATTGATGTAGTGAGATCGAGTGCCTAGAAGAAGCAACACCACTAAATGATTTTGATAAGTGGAATTTGAATGTTTAAGAAGAAAATGATTCTATATATTCTATCGTTTCATGGGAGATAATATATTTCCCATTAATAATGACAAAACATGATAATAATTGAATATTATGATTAAATAATGATGTTTCTGAGGGTAGATGGTATAACCATGGGCTGGTGGTGAAAGTATTTCAACAGAAACTGATAGTGGATTTCACTAATATATGTTCACCAATTGTAAAAAATAATACCATATGTATGGTCTTATGATTAGTTGATACTGATTATTTTGTTTAGATGAAATGAATATAAAGACCACATTCCTACATGGTGATTTATAGAAAAATATTTACATGAACCGACCTATTGTTTTCAGAGATAGATTAAGGATGGGCATGGTGAATAAGTTTAAATACACTCTCTATGAAATAAAACAAGAATTGGCCTAATTTAACTAGAAATTAGAAGCATTCATGGTAGAAATGGAGATGGTATCTCAATGGGACATGTTCAACACTGATTGTGTGGGAGTGAAATGATATTGTTGTATTTTTATATAATTTAATCTTTTTCCCATAGAATCTCCTCATTTATTTAGTCTATGGGTTCCTCTATCTCTCATTATTTGTCTAATAAATTCATTATAATAATAAAATTTATGTACTAATTCACACAAACAAACACTTATTTTTCTATGGAGTATTTCCTCCCTAGCTATGATTATGACCTCAATGTACCATAGATTTTGTCCTACTCATAGTTGAATTCCGATTTTTTTAGCATATAAAACTCAGGAATGGTTATAACCATTGGATTTTTACAAATAAAACCCAAACCGAATCCATAAAATAATTTATCAAACTTCTCTAGTTAAAATAATTGACTTTTATTACCACAATGTAGAATATTAAAAAAATTTACTACCTCTTCTAAAAAAATAATATTTTCTCCATCAAAAAATATTAACATAAAATGTTTCCTCAATAATATCTAGCTCCAAAAATATAAAAATATTTAAATTTCGGATCAATAATTTTGTATTTTTAATTTTTTAATATCCTATACAATTGATATACTATCTTTTTCATTTTTATTTCTTCTTCTGTGGAATATAATGGAATCGGGTCACTCTTTCTTCTTCAATAAACATGATATTTCATTTGATGGTGTATTAGTTTTCTAAAAATTTAATTGATTCATAGGTATTATGATTCAATATTGTATAAAAATAACTCTTTTATTCTTCACCATCACCAAATATATATTCATTACATCATTAAAATATTACTTGCATAAAATTTTCTCTTTTCGTCAAAATGATATATAGCCTTTCAACAAACAATATTTTCAGTATCTATTATTATTATATGTATATTTCACGAAATTATAACTAAAGTTCTGAATATCATTTACCAAAATTTTAGAATATTTTTTTGAATCATCTTTTACCTTTTTATGTCCAAAAATTCATTAAATATTAAATAAATCATTACTTCATCTAATAATGAAGTAAAATAAAAAAATATAGAATCATTAATTATGGTATAGAACTCACAAAGATTATCTATATTCATCATATTATTGTTATCTGTAATATTCCTTAATTATCATTCATTTCCTTCGTTCGTCATGAAAGTCTTCATGGAAATTTCACATTCTTTATCCTCATCCAACAACTCGAATCATGAGAAATGTATAATGATATTTTCATTTTGAATACTTATATCACATCCATCATCATTCTCATATATTTTAATACATTAGAAAACCCATAATCTTGACATTTTTTATATCCTTATATGTCATAATGTTATAAAATATATACACTTCTCTTTGAATTCATATTCCCACAATGTTATATAATATTTTTAATCAATTTCATACAATCATCAATGTAGTATGATGGATCTGTGTAACACACAGATGTTTTTATGAAATATTATCTTTGACTAATTTATATTCATAAGTATCTTTCTATTCAATCAATAATCAGTCTAAATGAACCACTATATTCCCTTATTATAAAATTACCATTATAACTAAGCTATTGTGTTAGCAATAATAATTATACCTAACTTATGAAAATGTATTATGACTTTATTGTTTGTCAATTATATATGAAAAAAATATATCATTTACATATTTTTATTTTTGGATTTAATTATTTTTGGTAATGAAATTTAGTATATATATGTGGATTATATACTTAATAAAATATTTTAGATGTTTTATTCATATGGTACGAATAAGACCCAATTTGATGTATAAAAATCTATTTTTAGGGTTAATTTTACACCAATGAATGAAAACTAAATAGTAAATAAATATTTTGACACTTTATTAATTTTCATATGACTACATGAACAAGTTATTTTGAGTCGAGATATGAAAAATTAATTGGAATTAATTTCTGGTATTTTCCTGATAACATTCATGTTTATAAAAATTGTAAAAATTCCCTAAATTTTAATTAGAAACAAATTTTTACAGAGAGAAAATTTATATCGTTAAATTATAATATTTAAAGGTTTAAAATTATATATTAAATATATTATTATCATTAAATATATTTTATTTCATTAGAATTAATTTTACATTGAATTTATAGGTCAAAAATTTTCAATATTTGGTAATGTTTTTACTTTTAAAATCTTTTTATATCATTTCGAAAACTGGACTAATTTTAAATTATTAACTGGAACATCTATGTTTTTAATATTGAAAAAATAGACGTCATATTTGGAATCATTAGGTCAAAATTATATTAATATGCTACTTTTTTTGGCATTATGAATAGTTACTTTTGTAGTTATTTTTACTACCATGGCTAAAGATAAATTTTGTAATGAAGGGTTAAGAAAATATTATAAAATTACCTTGAAAACTATAAAAATATTATTGGATTACTAAATTAAACCCTTAGCATCAATATTTTTAAATGGAATCACTTTATGGCCTTTTAACTATGAATATGACATGAATGTAATTAAAACTAATGAATGTGACAAATTTCCAAACTCTGATTTTATTTAAGTATATTAATTTTAATACATATAGATAACTATGAGATAATTTCAACTATAGATAGTATATATATATATATCTAAAAATTAAACTACATCATAGGAATGTATTTTCAATTTTTATAGATTAAAATATTGCAATTAATTATGACACAATATTGATATAAAAAGTATTTAATTAACATATATATTAAAAATGTTTTCCAAAAAATTAAAATAAATATCATATGAACTAATTAATATTACACACGTATTTTATAGTTTACTATTATGTATTATGAGTTTATTTAATATTTTTTTTCTAATTTATCTCTTTTTTTGATACATTTTAAAGTCAAATAAATGAATAGTGTTGAAGATGACACTATTAATATTTTATGAAAATAACATTGTATTAAATTATATAAAAATCAAAAAAATATTTAAAAATTTCAAATTGATAATAATAAGATCTAAAATTCCATAAAATATCCATTTATTGTCAATTAACACTATATAAGTAAATATTTATAACAATTAAATATTTAGATTGTTTTTATAACAATTAAAATTTAATTGAATAACTAATTGTCAATTAAAATGATATAGTTTAAATTATCAAAACAATTATTCAAAAATTTATTGTTTGATTATATTAAAACCCTATATCATCTCATATTTTCTATAGGATTATTTTTGAGGTTTTTTTGTAGGGTATGATTTGATTATAAATTATTATTTATAGAGTTTTCAAAAGTACCCCTCAACTCATTTATAGAAGGGTACATCCTCCCTCATTTTTTCACTTAATTTAAAGCTTAATAGCATCGTAAAAACCTACAATTTATTCTTATAAACATCGATATTCTTATTTTAGATGTTCTTTTCATCTTCAATGAAAATCTCTAGAAATTTAAGAGGAGATTTAGAGGTGCACATCTAAGAAGAGGTAATATCATTTAACGATTATTTCAAACTTCTTTTTTCTTCTACGTACTCTACATTAGATGTTTCATTATAAGGTAATAACATTGGTATCACACATATTATGATATCTAAATATAATTATTAAAAACCTATATTCCAACTTCTACCCATCCTATGAAAAATGAAACTCCCACGCATACGTACGAATATCTTATCATCTCCATGCCATTGTGTCATATTTTTTTCACCACCACCTTACATGGATGGGTATAATATTGAAAACAATAAATATATATGATTATTATAAAATGATACCGATTCTTAAATACTACCATTAAATAATTTTTTGAATGATATCATCACTGGGGAATACGTAAGGCCTACCATCTCCACGATGCGATGCGATTCATTCATTATGATATTCATTAAAACACGATTATATAAAAAAATTGAATTAATAAATGTGATACATATTATAAAAATATCATTCTTTATGGGATATAACAAAAACCAACAAAATAGGAATAAGAACATATTTAAAAAAACATGCATAAGAACAAAAAGTTGTTAATACACGTATAATGAGTAATAATGAAATATTACAAACAAACATATAAAAATATGATCATTAATGTTATCATTAAATTTATTATGAATCTATAATAAATCAATAACATAATTTAAATCATTATACATGAGTTTCAGATATATATTAATCCTATCAAGCATATGGTAATAGATAATTCTGTAATCTCATTTTTCACCTATATTGTTTATACATAAGTGTTTACTGGGGATATATTTATCATCCATGTCTATGGTTTCAAAAAAAATTCATTAAATTTTTACAATTCATCTATTTAATGTATAATGTTTTTTTACCCAATTTTTTCTTTTACTGAATGGTACGTACGGAATCACTCTTTTGTTTAATATTGGAGGTACTTCTTGAATTTTCTTAAAAAAGTATAAGAACAATGTTTTTTAACTTGTATAGAATGAATGAATTTTTAGGATTTCACAATAACTTATTTACGTAATCCATCCCCTAAAATATTACATAGTTATTTCCACATAAAATTATTTCTCCTAATGTTTTGTTCCATTTTGAGGAAGGAACACATTTTTGAAGAAGAAGGGATATATTCCTCATGAATTAATTTCAACTATTTTCTAAAAACTATTGTACTTCTTAGATGATATTATTTAAATAGTTCAATTTTAATCCCTATTATTACTATCATTTTATTTTATTAATTATGTAATATTATTAAGGAAATAAATTTTTTTATATAAATTTTTATGTAATGATGTTTATGAAACCCATTTTATTATATGGTTTATGTTATGGTAAATGTTTTTTTTTGTGGTACACATATGAAGGGATTCATTTTGGGATAGGTGGGACCAATATCTCTCTCTAATTAATTTGGTAACGATTTTTATCTCATGATATAGACATGACTCGAATGGAATGTAAATCAGGTTTAGTAATAAAGGGAAGGAACGAGGAGTTTTCTCAGTTTAGTAATGGACATTGTCTTTTAGGATGGTATCAACAATTATCCATGACTAAAATGAAATTATTCCCTATGATAATGTGTGTAGCCCAAAAAAAATTCATGTCATATGTTATGACAATGTTGATTAAATTTTATTTTATGATTTTTTGATGAAATGATATTATAATCTTTTATATGTATGACAATATTTTCAAATTTTATGTTCTTATAATTATTATATGATAGAAATTTCCCTAGTTTACCTTTATTGGGAATTTGAGCTCACCCATCCTTATATTTATTTTCCCTTGGTCATGAATAAGGGAAGAATGTAAGATATTCCAAAAAGGGTGTCTAGTTATGATGAAATAGGTGGGAGATAATGTGGTTGTTTTACGTGCCAGTTTTTTTTCTCTATTTCTAATGACACTAAACCTATACTGTCCAATAATAGTTTTTTTATGTAATAAATGTTCTTCAATGTTGAATTAATATCTATATGTAATGTATGGGAAATTATAGTCTATAAATACCCATACTTTACATACATTGTTAGTACTTAAAATATTGAAGCACACTTATTACAAAATATAACAAAACCAGGAAAGGACCGTATAGGTATAGAGCCTTTAGAAACTGGGAAACATAAACAGCTGGTTCATAAAGCATCAATTTTTCCTCCCACTAATTTCATCATATCTAGAGTCCCTTTTTGGAATATCCGACTTAATAACCTTCTTCCTGACCTGGGGAAATAAAACATATAAAAGGGTGAGCTCAAATGCTCAGTAAGGGTAAACAAAAAAAATATCAATCACATCATATACTTAAGAACATAACTTTTGGAAATCATAACCCACAAAAGAGATCGTAATTTCATAACATGCGATAAATCATAGTAGTGAAATGTAATCCCAGTAATCATAACATAAAACAAGAAACATTGTGTCATACACACATAATCATAGAGAATCATTTCTTATTAGTCAAGACTCATTTCCATGACTAACTTAGTGGACAAAGTCCATTTCTGAACCGAGTTCACTCCTCGTTTCAGTCCTGTTTCACTGAACCGGTTTAACCTGCCATTCCAGCCATGTCTATCTAATGAGATATAAAATCTTTACCCTATGAATTGGAGGGATATATAACTCCCACCCATCTCATAATGATACCATTCTTATGTGTTCCACAAAATCATAAACCATAGATCAGAGCATAACCCTTGTAATAAAAATGGGAATATTAAACATCGTGACATCAAAAAACAATTCATATAAGGTAAAGGAATTCATAAAAATAATTCCATCACAACATAGTCAAATAAATTTAATAATAGGGATAGAAACAGAACCCTTTATTATCTTAGATGGAAAATAATTTTGATAAAACACTTGAACTCCATTCTTGAGGAAAATATCCTTTCTACTTCAAAAACAATTTTCCTTTCTTAACATGTCATACAATTATAAACTAAAAGAATTTGATTAAAAATAAACTTGAAAACTTGTAAAGGAAGCTTCTTGGAAATAATGTTTTAAAAACCCATTCATTCCATATAAGTTAAAAAAAACATTCTTCGTACTTTTGTCGGAAAAGTCAAAAAGTACCTCGTACGAAAAACGACAAAAGATTCCTTTCATATATTTTACTAAAACTCACCGAAGGGTAAAATTGTATTTAAAAAAAATAGGTGGATGGAAATAATATTACATATTGAGGAAACATGGAGGTATATGATAAAATACATCCCAGAAAATTCCAAAGTACAAACAATCTCGGATAAAAATGAGATTTTGATATTTCCCTTACCTTAGGTCCGATTTGCTTCATAAGTGTTCGAACCTCCTGTATAATGATTTAAATAATGTTATATACTTATTCCAAAATCATAATTATTGTTATGATATCATATATGGTCATATTCTTATCTTTTTATTAGTAATATTTCATTACTACTTGTTATTCGGGTGTTTATTACTTTTTGTTCTTATGCGTGTTTTGTCGAATAAACTCTTATTATTCTCTTTAGGATATAGATACCTCATTTCCAAAATGGTATTAGTGTAATATATATCATATTCATTCATTGAATTCATTTATATAATCATTATGCAATGAAGATCATGTAGAACGAGTCGCATCACATCATGGAGACGGTATTCCGTACGTACGCACGACTGATGATATCGTTCCTATGATCGTGGAATTGTATTGGATTGTATGTATACTATTTATGAATCAATATCACTTTATAATAGTTATATATAGTCATTATTTACACCATTATACCCATCCAAGTAATGTGGTGGTGGAAAATAGATTACCCCACGACGTGGAGACGGTATTCCGTACGTACGCACGCACGGTGATTTCTTTTTCCATTGGATATATGGTTAAATAGGGTTGTTTCATAGTTATAATAACATATCAGTATATTAATTATACTGATGTTATTACTTCATAATGAAACAACTAAAGAATAAGAAGTGGAAGAAGAAATAATGATGAAAGAATCGGTAACGAACATTACCTCTTCTTTGAAGTGCTTCTTTGAGACCTCCCTTTAGGGCACTAAAATAGGTCTTTGAAGAAGACCAGAACCTCTACGATGTTTCTAGGGAAGTGGAGAGGAGAAATTGTCAGGGTTTGGCCGAGCTTGAAGGCTCAATGTTGTGTGAGGAGGAGGGAGAGGAGGTGCCCTTTTATAAGGGAGGAGAGGGGTGCCTTTGGAATAACAAAAACTATTATTTTATTATAAACTCAAATTCGGTTTTAAATAGCTCCAAATTGATTTTTTAAGGTGGGGATGGGTCGAAATCCTCTCATCCAATAGAATTTAGACAAGTTTAGGTTCCTATTTTAACCTTATCATTTAGATTTAACATTATGTTAAATAATATTACTTTTACCGTGTCTTCTTGGGTTCTTATACTATAAGGTTAATAAACATACTATAAGTAGCCAAACAAACCCCATGTTGTTTATTATTAATATATATAACCTTATCTAAGTCATTTGGCCGAACCTTAGATTTTTAGGAATAAAATAACAATTACTAATATAATATTTGTTTTAAAAACTATTTTATGTCAATTTTGACACTATTTAGTAATGTATTTTTGTGGAACTCATAACAGAATAATTAGTTCGAACAATGTTAATTAAATAAATAGTAACCTAGAAAATTATTGGAATTCATAAAAAGTATCAAATTACATTTCTTTGGGTATTTATAACATAAATTATGTAAATATTTCATTAATAAGATAATTACTTTGTCATATTTGTGTCATAAATAAATTAAATTATATAACGTCTCAAAATTGAAAATAAAATATCATTATTTAGGAAATCTTTTTAGCTTTATAATGAATATTTATAGTCTATTTTATCTTATGTATAACCCTATATTAAAAATTATTGTCTTTTTAAACTTTGATTTTTACTATTTTAACACTTCTTTAAATAAATCAATAATAAATGTCCTAATCTAATCCATGTGGGCCTAAATGGTCATATTTTATTCCTAAGGATGTTTTTGGTCGAATTACACTTGTCCAATAGAATTAGGACATGTGTTACGGTAATATTAATAACATTTTTACACTTAATTACCCTATTTACTTTTAACCGTGGTAAAAAAAAGTAAAAAGTTACTATTCACCAAAAATTATTTTCATCTCATTGAACTACATTTTACTTACTAACATCAACCGTGTCTCTCGGATTTTCGAAATTCCACTCACAGAAGTGGTAAAATTATGTTTTATGAAAAATTCAGTTTTTTTTAACTACCACTTAGTGGTTTCACTATTCATCCAAAAATGAAAGTTTTCAGAAAAATACCAAAATTTCATGCTAGGCTAATTTTAATATTCCGAATACAAAAATGAAGTCCATTTTGAAAAATAAAATTTATAAAATTTCAAAAAGTGGTTATCACTATTCATAATGGCTAGTTTTAATAATATTTTAATAGCATATCATTGTATAGTGAAACTCGGTATTGCCTACGACGCAAGCTATCGAGGAAGGCCGCGGTTGCATGTAAAGCCAGCCAAGATAGTGTTGTGTGTAGTGAAATATTCCTTTGATGATTTATGTAACATAAAAATGAAATATTTCACATAAATGTCTCTGGTGTTACATTCTACCCCCCTTAAAATGAATTTCGCCCTCGAAATTCATCATTTTGTAACAAACAGATGAGGATACATCTCCCTCATCATATCCTCAATCTCCCATGTAACTTCTTCTAATTGGTGGTTCCTCCATAAAACTTTCACCAATCGAGTGGTCTTGTTTCGTAGGACTTTTTCGCTACGATCCAGAATCTCTATCGGTTGTTCTTCATAAGAATGATCTTGCTCCAGCGGTACAACATCTGAGCTAAGTACATGTGAAGGATCAGGTATGTACATTCTCAGGAGAGATACATGGAACACATCGTGAATTTGAGAGAGATTCGGTGGAAGCACCAATCGGTAAGCTACCTTCCCAACACGATCCATTATTTCGAAAGGACAGATATATCTAGGGCTCAACTTCCCCTTCATTCCAAATCTCATTACCCTCTTTTAGGGAGTTATTCGTAAGAACACTTTATCACCCACTTCAAACTCCTGGTCTTTTCTTCGGTTGTCAGCATAACTTTTTTGTTGACTCTGAGCTGCTCTTATGTGTTGTTGAATAGATCTGACCTTTTCTGCCATTTCATCAACGAGATCAGGCCCTAATAGCTTTCTTTCCCCAACTTCATCCCAGCAAGTTGGAGTCCTGCATTTCATTCCATAGAGAGCTTCATAGGGAGCCATCTGAATACTGGAGTGAATGATATTATTATAAGAACATTCCACCAAAGGTAGGTGTTGATCCCAACCACCTTTCAAATCCGTAGAGCAAGCTCTCAACATATCTTCTAGAGTTTGCATTGTTCTCTCAGACTGACCGTCTGTTTGAGGATGATAAGTAGTGCTAAAACTCAACTCTGTATCCAGAGTATGCTGAAGACATCACCAGAATATTGAGGTAATCCTCGTATCCCGATCAGATATAATAGAAAGTGGTACTCCATGAAATCTCACCACTTCCTTCACATATATCATGGCAAGGTGATCCAGAGAGAAATCCTCTCTAATAGCGATTAAGTGTGCAGTCTTTGTAATATGATCAACTATGACCCAGATAGCATTATTTCCTTTAGATGTTTTAGGAATTCCTTTGACAAAGTCCATAGTGATGTTTTCCCATTTCCATTCAGGTATGGGTAATGGTGGTAACATCCCCTTAGACTTCTGTCTCTCAGCTTTAACTTGGTGACAAACCAAGCATCGAGAGTCATATTCAGCAACATCTCTTTTCATGCCATCCCACCAGAAGTACTCTTTCAGGTCCCTATACATCTTCGTGCTTCCAGGATGAATATAGAATGAAGAACTATTAGCCTCATCAAGCAGCTCCTTCTTTAATTCCGGGATGGGAGGAACACAAACTCGATTCTTGAACTTTATTATCCCTTCACAATCAAGGATGAATTCAGGAACATTTCTCACCTGCTGTTGTAACTCGTCATCTTCTTTCTGTGCCTCTTTAATCTTCACATGTATATATGGTTTAACATTCATTTGAGAAAGATATGATTTTTCCCCTTCCATTATAAGTCCAAGATCCATCCTTTGTAAATCCATAAATATTGGATCTTTTGTGATCCTCATCATAGATAAACTGGCATGGTCTTGTCGACTTAATGCATCTGCCACCTTGTTTTCATTCCCAGGGTGGTAATGGATTGAGCAGTCATAATCCTTAATCAGCTCCAACCATATTCCATGTCGCATATTCATCTCCTTTTGTGTGAAAATATACTTTAAACTTTTATGATCAGTGTAAATATCAAACCTTTCACCATAATGATAATGCCTCCAAATCATTAATGCAAAGATTACCACAGCTAACTCCAAATAATGAGTTGGGTAATTTTGCTCATGGATTTTCAACTGTCGTGAGGTATAAGCTATCACCATATCATTTTTCATAAAAACACACCCCAATCCCTTCATGGATGCATCACTTTATAGCACAAACCTTTCTCCACTATAAGGCAGTGTGAGCACAGGTGCACGAGATAACCTTCTTTTCAACTCCTTGAAATTCTCTTCACATTCCTCCGTCCAGACAAACATAACTATTTTCCGAGTCAACTTGGTGAGTGGATTAGATAATCATGAAAAATCATTCACAAAACGCCGATAATATCTAGCCAAACCAGAAAAACATCGGATCTCAGTTACTGTTGTTGGTCTCAACCATCTTTCGATAACCTCTGTTTTTTCTGGATCCACATATATCCCCTATTTTGAGATTATGTGACCCAAAAATGCCTCTTTTTGAATCCAAAATTCACACTTGGTAAATTTGGAAAAAAGCTTCTCCTTTCTTAGGGTCTTGAATATAACTCTGAAGTGATCTTCATGTTCTTCCTTGATATTTAAATATACCATAATATCATCTATAAATACTACCACAAACTGATCAAGATAGTCTCTAAAGACTCTATTCATTAGATCCATGAAGATATCAGGGGTATTAGTAATACCAAACGGCATCACTATAAATTAATAGTGTCCATACCTTGTACAGAAAGTCGTCTTTGGTATATCCTCCCTTTTGACCCTTAATTGATGATACCATGAATGAAGATCAATCTTGGAAAAGTATTGAGCTCCTCATAGTTGGTCAAATAAGTCATCAATGCGTGGGAGAGGATATTTGTTCCTGATAGTGATCTTGTTATGTTCTCGATAATAAATGTAGAGTCTCATTGATCCATCTTTCTTCTTAACAAACAGAATAGGTACTCCCCAAGGTGATGCACTAGGGCGTATGAACCCCTTATCAAGATTATCTTGGAGTTGCTTCTTTAATTCATGCAACTCAATTGGGGCCATTCTATAAGGTGTCTTTGAAATAGGCAAAGCACCCAGTACGAGTTCTATTGAAAACTCAACTTCATGATTTGGTGGAAGTCCCGGTAATTCCTCCGGAAAGACATCATCAAACTCCGGTACAATGGGCATATTCTTAATCTTGAGTTTCTCACCAACCATTTGAGATAAATAACCTTCATTTAGTGGAATCAAGACCCATAAGATGGAAGGAATTTCCACTGGAAGGTTATGTTCATCCATGCATTGATAGACGATCATAGAATGATCTATAATATGAAATGTGACTTCCCTTATTTGGAAATTGATATGAGTCCCATATAAAGAAAGACAATCCATGGCATGAATCACATAAAATTCCACTATAAGAAGCATCACAAGATTTGTAGGAAGAACATTCCCACAAACTTCGATCGGAGAAGAATTATAAACTTTTCATGTGACTGTTGTTCCATTAGGGGTTGTCACAGCTAACTCAGCATCTAATTGTTGAGGTAATACAGTGATATCCTTAGAAAATTATTCAAAAATAAAATAGTGGGTGGATCCAGAATCAAATAAAACATTTTCTACTTTAGAGTGGATGGTATGTGTACCTTTCACCACATTGTTATCGTACTCCACATCGCTGATAGAAATTGCATGTGACATTCCTTTATCATTCGCCTTAAGAGTTTGTTGACGTCGAACATCATCATCAACCCTTGGATTTGGGCATTGATTGGAATAATGCCCCATATCCTTGCACTTGAAACATTGAAGTGTAGTAGGTTAATTATATGTATCCCTTCGTTTGTTTGCATCATTAGAAATCTTCTTCTCAACATTCCGGCATTCAAATGCCCGATGACCTTCGTTTCCACATTTGAAAAATTTACTTTTCCCTTTAAGACAACTCCCTCCATGTTTCGTTCCACACTTTGAGCATAAGGGAAATCTCATCTTATTTTCAGTGTGCTCTTTAGATTTTCCTTTGAATTCCATTTTCCTCTTCTTATCAAACCCATATGACTAATGGGTTACTCAAATCTCCATCTCGACTTTGAGTGAAAATCGAACAATTTCCTCATAACTATTAAAGTCCTTTATGGCTAACCCCCTTCGAAGACTTGATTTTACGCCACTAAATAATCGATCGATCTTACTCTCGGGTTGGATAATAATACCAGAAGCGTACCTTGCAAGTCTTGTAAAATTTGTTTCATAGGTACCAACATATTCATCATCCTTTTGCTTCATTTCAAGAAACACTTTCTCCATCTTTGTTCAGGGAATACGAGGGATGTACTTATTGAAAAATAAGTTCTTGAACTCGTCCCATTCCATGGACTCAATTTCATCCCTTTGCCTCGTATTATTAATAAGATTCCACCATTGATTAGCATCACCTTCCAAACGATACACTGCTAAGATGACTTTATCATGCTCATAACATTGAAGAACTGAAAATATCTTTTCAGTAGTTCTAATCCATTGTTCAGAAACTAATGGATCAGTAGACCCGCTGAATGAAGGTGGACGCTGTCTCATGAAGGATTCAACAGAATGTTGCTCCTTCCTTTGCTCGTTTGGAAGTCCTACATGATTCATATCTTCAGAAAGTTGTGTGAACATGGCTACAAGATTTTACATTCCAGCTCCCATAACGTTTGGTTGCTCAGGGGGACAATCATTGCATTGCCCATCGCATTAGGCATTAACACAGTTCCTTTGGGTTCCAGCCATTGACTAAAACCAAGAAGAATAGTGTGAGCAACACTAATTATAATAGGAAAACCACATAATCAAGAATAAAATTTCACACTTAAGGTATTATCCTAGGTTATTCATGGCCATTTCTAAAACACTAAGACTGTGTTCTATGCTTAGACTTATCCTTATAGTTCTTACTAAGGCTTTCACATCATAGTTTCCAAAGGTTGACTATACCTTTCCTCTGATACCAACTATAGAGGTCTGGAATTACTTACAGTGGAATATAATTGATACCTATCAGGGCACTCCATGGGTGGCTACACCCCCTGGGCGGGACACACCACCATCCCCAGTGCCAGCCATTTCCTCATGAAGCCCATGGACGGAGAGCCATGCTTCGTCCAACGCTCACATGTGAGAGTTCCCAAGGATCGAATACATTCCTACCTCATTTGCCTCTGATACCAACTATAACGACCCATACATTACATACATTGTTAGTACATCAAAAATTGAAGCACACTTATTACAACATATAACAAAACTAGGAAAGGACCGTATATGTATAGAGTCTTTAGAAACTGGGAAACATAAACAACTGGTTCATAAAGCATCAACTTTGCCTCCCACTTATTTCATCATATCTAGAGCCCATTTTTGGCATATCCTACTTAATAACCTTATTCCTGACCTGGGGAAATAAAACATATAAAAGGGTGAGCTCAAATTCTCAGTAAGGGTAAACAAAAGAAATAACAATCACATCATATACTTAAGAACATAACTTTTGGAAATCTTAACCTGCAAAAGAGATCGTAATTTCATAACATGGGATAAATCATAGTAGTGAAATGTAATCCCAATAATCATAACATAAAACATTACACTTTGTGGCATACACACATAATAATATAGAATCATTTATTATTAGTCAAGACTCTTTTCCAAGACTATCTTAGTGGACAAAGTCCATTTCTGAACCGAGTTCACTCCTCGTTTCAGTCCTGTTTCCCTAAACTGGTTTAACCTGCCATTCCAGCCATGTCTATCTCATGAGATATAGAATCTTTACCCAATGCATTGGAGGGATATTTAGGTCCCACCCATCTCATAATGATACCATTATTATGTGTTCCACAAAATCATAAACCATACATCATAGCATAACCCATGTAATAAAAATGGGAATCTTAAACATCGTGACATCAAAAAACAATTCATATAAGGTAAAGGAATTCATAAAAATAATTCCATCACAACATAGTCAAATCAATGTAATAATAGGGATAGAAACAGAACCCTTTATTATCTTAGATGGAAAATAATTTTGATAAAACACTTGAACTCAATTCTTGAGGAAAATATCCTTTCTAATTCAAAAACACTTTTTCTTTCTTAACATGTCATAAAATTATAAACTAAAAGAAGTTGATTAAAAATAAACTTGAAAACATATAAAGGAATCTTCTTGGAAATAATGTTTTAAAAATCCATTCATGCCGTATAAGTTAAAAAAACATTCTTTGTACTTTTGTCGGAAAAGTCAAAAAGTACCTCGTACGAAAAACAACAAAAGTTTCCTTTCATATATTTTACTAAAACTCACCGAAGGGTAAAACTGGATTTAAAAAATTTCAGGTGGATGGAAATAATATTAAATATTGAGGAAACATGGATTTGGATGATAAAATACATCCCAATAAATTCCAAAGTACAAACAATCTCGGATAAAAATGAGATTGTGATATTTCCCTTACCTTAAGTCCGATTTGCTTCGTAAGTGTCCGAAACTCCTGTATAATGATTTAAATAATGTTATTGACTTATTCCATAATCATACTTATTGTTATGATATCATATATGGTCATATTCTTATCTTCTTATTAGTAATATTTCATTACTACTTGTTATTCGGGTGTTTATTACTTTTTGTTCTTATGCGTGTTTTGTCGAATAAACTATTATTATTCTCTTTAGGTTATAGATACCTCATTTCCAGAATGGTATTAGTGTAATATATATCATATTAATTCATTCAATTCATTTATATAATAATTATGCAATGAAGATCATGTAGAACGAGTCACATCACATCATGGAGACGGTATTCCGTACGTACGCATGAGTGATGATATCGTTCCTATGATCGTGGATTTGTATTGGAGTGTATGTATACTTTTTAATAATCAATATCACTTTATAATAGTCATATATAGTAATTATGTACAACAGTATACCCATCCAAGTAAGGTGGTGGTGGAAAATAGATTACACCACGGCGTGGAGACGGTATTCCGTACGTACGGACGTGCTGTGATTTCTTTTTCTGTTGGATAGATGGAGAAATAGGGCTTTTTCATACTTATATTAACATATCAGTATATTAGTGATACTTATGTTATTACTTCATAATAAAACAACTAAAGAAGAAGAAGTTGAAAAAGAAATAAAGATGAAAGAATCGGTAACAGGCGTTACCTCTTCTTTGAAGTGATTCTTTGAGACCTCCTTTTAGGGCACTAAAATAGGTGTTTGAAGAAGACCAGAACCTCTAGAATGTTTCTAGGGAAGTGGATAGGTTAAATTTTCAGGGGTTGGCCGATCTTGAAGGCTCAATGTGGTGTGAGGAGGAGGGGGAGGAGGTGCCCTTTTATAAGGGAGGAGAGGGGTACCTTTGGAATAACTAAAACTATTATTTTATTATAAATTGAAATTCGGTTTTAAATAGCTCCAAAATGATTTATTTCTAAGATAAGGTGGGTATGGGTCTAAATCCTATAATCCAATAGAATTTAGACAAGTTTAGGTTCCTATTTTAACCTTATCATTTAGATTTAACATTAAGTTAAATAATTTTACTTTTACAGTGTCTTCTTGTGTTCTTATACTATAAGGTTAATAAACTTACTATAAGCAGACAAAGGAACCCCAAGTTATTTATTATTAATATATATAACCTTATCTAAGTCATTTGGCCGAACCTTAGATTTTTAGGAATAAAATAACATTTACTAATATAATATTTGTTTTAAAAACTATTTTATGTCAATTTTGACACTATTTAGTAATTGATTTTTGTGAAACTCATAACATAATGATTAGTTATAACAAAGTTAATTAAATCAATACTAACCTATAAAATTATTTTAATTCATAAAAATTCTCAAATTACATTTATTTGGGTATTTCTAACATCAATTATGTAAATATTTCATTAATAAGATAATTACTGCATCATATTTATGTCATAAGTAAATTAAATTATATAACATCTAAAATTACAAATAAAATATCATTATGTAGGAAATATTTTTATCTTTCTAATGAATATTTTTAGTAGATTTTATCTTATGTATAACCCTATATTAAAAATGATTTTCTTATTAAACTTTGATTTTAACTATTTTAACCCTTCTTTAAATAAATTAATAATAAATGTCCTAATATAATCGAAGTGGGCCTAAATGGTCATTTTTTATTCCTAAGGTTGTTTTTGGTCGAATTACACTTGTCCAATAGAATTAGAACATGTGTTAGGGCAATAATATTATTATTTTTACCCTTAATTACCCTATTTACTTTTAACCGTGGTAAAAAAAGTAAAATGTTACTATTCACTAAAAATTATTTTCATCTCATTGAACCAAATTTTATTACTGAAATCAACCGTGTCTCTTGGATTTTTGAAATTCCACTCACAGAAGCGGTAAAATTATGTTTTATGAAAAATTCAGTTTTTTTAACTACCACTTAGTGGTTTCACTATTCATCAAAAATTGAATGTTTTCAGAAAAATACCAAAATTTCACCCTAGGCTAATTTCGATATTTCGAATCCAAAAATGAAGTCCATTTTGAAAAATAAAATTTATAATATTTCAAAAATTGGTTATTACTATTCATAATGGCTAGTTTTAATAATATTTTAATAGCATACCATTGTTTAGTGAAACTCGATATTGCGTACGACGCAAGATATCGAGGAAGACCGTGGTTGCGTGTAAAGCAAGCCAAGCTAGTTTTGTGTGTAGTGAAAGATTCCTTTGATGATTTATATAACATAAAAACAAAATATTTCACATAAAAGTCTCGGGTGATACATAGTCGGTATGAGTGATATGGTATAGTTAAACTTTGGAAAATAGGAAGAGACAAACTTTGTAAGAACCCTAAGGATATGTCTAAACACAGGTAACCATACTACCCTAACTTTTTAGATATTCTCATGAATCACCTAGAATAATACCTAAAGTACCCAAAATTAAAATTTTATTCTGGATTATGTTTTTTTCCTATTATTATTAGTGTCGCTCTCACTATGCTTCTTGTTTTTAGTCGGTGGATGGAACCAAAAGGAACCGTGTTAATATTGAATGCGATGAGCAATGCAATTATTATCCCCCTATGAAAACAAATGATATGGGATATTGAATGAAAAATATTATAACCATGCTCACACAATTTTTTCGATCAATGAATCATGTAGGAATTCCAAACAAGAAAATCAAGGAGGAGCATTTTGTGGAGTCCTTCATGAGACATCGTCTACCTTCATTTAATGGGTCTACAAACCCATTAGTGGCCGAACAATGGATAAATACCATAGTAATGATATATTTAGTTCTAAAATGTTCTTAACAAGGTAAATTTGTCTTATCCATCTTTAATTTGGATGTGGATTCTGATCAATGGTGGACACGTACCAAGAATATGAGGCAAATAGATGAAATTGATTACATAGAATGGGACTAGTTCAAGAACTTATTTTCAAATTATTAGTTTCCTCATATTATTTGAACAGATATGGAGATGTGCTTCCTTTAACTTGAAAAAATGGATGATTAATCCATTGGTGCGAACAGATAAAATTTTACAAGACATAAAAGGTATGCTTATTGAATTATTATCCAGCCTGAGAATAAAATTGATCGATTCATTAGTGGGTTAAAACCATGCATTCGAAAGGAATCAGCCATAAGGGACTTCAATAGCTGTGAGCAAATTGTTTGATTTGATCTCAATGTTTATATTGTGATTGTAGTAACCCATTAGTCATATGATTTTGGTAAGAATAGAAAAATTAAATTCAAAGGAAAATCTAAGGTCCAAACTGGAAAGAAGATAATTTTTCCCTTATTCTCAATGTGAGGAAAGGAACATTGAGGGAATTGATTTAAGGGACAAGTAAATGTTTTAGTTGTGGGAAAAAAGGTCATCATGATGATTAATTCATAAGTGATGGGAATATGATGTCTAATGATGTGAAAGAATAAAAGGCTAAAAATAATTCACCACCTACATAACAATGTTATATGTCCAATGAGAAGAGTAATTATTCCAAACAATACCCAATTCCAACTACTTTTGATGATTGACGTCAGAAAACACTTAAGGCCAATGAAAAATGAATGTCACATGAAATCACTATCTATGATGTGGAGTACGATAATGAAGTGGTGAATGGTACACTTACCATCAACTCTAAAGTATAAAATGTTTTATTTGATTATGTATTCACGCAATATTTTATTTATAATGATTTTTCTAAGGGTATCTCTATATTACATCCCCAATTAGATGTTGAGGTAGCTTTTACAAATCATAATGGAATAACAACCTTTTAAAATGTTTATAATTCTTCTCCTATTAATGTTTATGGGATATTTATTCTTAAAAATCTTATGATCCTTCCTAAAGTGTAATTTGATGTGACTCATTGAATGGATTGGATTTCTCTATATGGAGTTCATATTAATTTCCAACGAAGGGAAGTCACACTTCATATTCCTGATCAATCTATGATCATCTATTAATACAAGGTTGAATAATATTCCAGTATAAATGTCTCCCATCTTATGGGTCTTTATTCCAATAAATGAGGATTATTTATCTTAAATTGTGGGGTAGAAACTCACTAATAAGAACATGCCCATTGTAAG
Organism: Viscum album; assembly: GCA_963277665.1. Taxonomy (NCBI): domain Eukaryota; kingdom Viridiplantae; phylum Streptophyta; class Magnoliopsida; order Santalales; family Viscaceae; genus Viscum; species Viscum album. The sequence continues at coordinate 860,058,265 of OY728133.1, read as the reverse complement.
GGAGTTCGATGGTGCCTTTCTAATGGAATTTCCATTTCTTCCCCCAAATCATGAAGGTGAGTTTTCAATAGAACTCATATTGGGTTCTATGCCTATTTCAAAGACACTGTATAAAATGGACCCAATTAAGATGTAGGAATTGAAAAAGAAACTCAAATAGAATTTTGATAAAGGATTCATATTCCCTAGGTGTCACCTTGGAAAGAAAATCTTCTTTTTGTTATGAAAAAATATGGATCAATGTAACCCTTCATCGATTATAAGTAACTTTAGAAGATCACAGTCAAGAACATATGTCATCTTCTCCACATTGATTACTTATTCCACCAAATATGAGGATATTAATAATTTTCAGGAATTTATCTCCATTCATGATATCTTCAATTTTGTGTCAACAAAAAGGATACACTAAATATTGAATTCTGTACACGGTATGTACACTATAAATTTTTTGTGATACTTTTTTGTCTTAATAATTCCCCATATATCGTCATGTATCTAATGAATAAAGTAATTATATAGTATCTTGACCTGTTTTTGGCAGTACTTATAGACAATATTCTTGTATATTCAAATAGAAATGATTATTATAAAGATAACTTGATAATAGTATTGAATACCCTAAGAAAAGAGAGTTTTTATGCCAAATTTTCCAAGTGTTCATTTTGGCTTCAGAAAGATTCTTTTTTGGGTTACATAATTTCATGAGAGGGGATATATATGGATCCAGCAAAAACAGATGTTATTGAAAGAAGGTCGAGACAAAAAATGTAATTGAGATCTGATGTTTTCTTGGTTTTGGTGTATATCATTGATGTTTTGTGCCATATTGTTCATCATTTTCTAATACACAGTCCAAGTTGACTCAGAACGGAGTAATGTTTATTTGTACAGAGGAATATGAAGATAATTTCAAAGGGTGAAAAATAAGTTTATCCAGTGCACCAGTTCTCACACAACCTTGTAGTGGAGAAAGGTTTTTGATATATAGTGATGCATCCAAGAAGCAGTTGGGTGTTTTCTCATGTAAAATGATATCGTGATTGGTTATTTCCCACATCAGTTGAAAATTCATTAGAAAAATTACCCAACAATTTTATTGGTGATAGATTTTGTAATCATTTCATTAATGATATAGAGGCAATATATTTATGTTGAATGGTGTGATATTTATGCTGATAATACAAGTTTAAAGTATATTTTCACACTAAAGGAGGTCAATATTCACCAAATAAGATGGGTTGAGTTGATTAAATATTACAAATTCTCAATAAATTATCTTCCTAGGAATACGAACAAGGTGGAAGATGACTTTTGATGAAATGACCATGCTAGATTATCCATGATAAGGATCTTGAATGATCCAATATTTATGGATTTGAAAAGGGTGGATCATGAAAATTTAATGGAAGGGGGTAAATATTATCTTTTCCAAATGAATGTTCAGCCATATATACAAGTGAATATTAAATAAGCACAAAAGGAATATGTAGAGTTTAAAAATAATGTGATAAATGTTCATAAATTCAAACATGATTGTGATGAAATAATAAGGTTCAATAACATGGTTTTAATTCCTCCCATAACCAAATTAATGATAGATCTATTAGATTAGGCACATATTTCTTCATTCTCTATTCACCTAGGAAGCACAAAATAAGTACAAGGACCTAAGAGAGTAATTTTGGTGGGATTGCATGAGAAGAGATGTGTCCAAATATGTATCTCGATGATTGGTTTGTCAGCATGTTAATGCAGATACATAGATGTCTATGGGGATGCCACAACCATTAACCACACTAAAATAGAAATGGAAAAATAACAAGGGAATTTTTTGATTGGACTTCTCAAATACTCCAAGGGCAATAATTATATTTGGGTTATAGGTGATCTCCATAAAAAGTCATCACACTTCATTACTGTTAGAGAGGATTTCATTCTTGATCAGATTTATGGGATATATGTAAAGGTAGTGGTATGATTTCATGGAGTACATATTTCTATATATATTATTGGGATACATGTTTTACCTCAATGTTCTCGAAAAGTCTTCTGCATTCTCTAGATACATAGTTAAGTATAAAAAGAATTATCATCCTTAGACAGATGGTCAGTCTGAATGGATAATTAAAACACAAGAATACATGTTGAAAGAATTCTCCATAAATTTCAATGGTGTTTGTGTCAACATATACCATTGGTGTAATGTTCATAAAATATAATCTTCCACTCCAATATTAATATGGATTTTTATTTATCCCTATATGGAATTAAGTGAAAGACACTATCATGCTGGGATTAAGTTGTCGAATGAAATCTATTTGGACTTGATCAGGTTGACAAAATAGAAGAAAAGGTCATATCTATTCAACAACACATAGGAGAATCTCATAGTTGAAAAAAAGTTATGACGACCTCCAATGGAAATACATAGAGTTTAAAGTGGGTGACAAGGTGTTCTTATTAATATCTCCCTAGAAGAGAGTAATGAGATTTGGAAGGTAGGGAATGTTGGGCCCATCGTATATCAGTCCTTTTGAAATATTTGATCTTCTAGGGAAGGGAGCTTACCAATTAGAGATTCTGTATAATCAATATCATGTTCATAATGTGTTCCATGGATCTATCCTAAGAAATTAAATAACTGAACATTCACATGTACTAAGTTTAGAAGTTGTACCGCTGGAGAATGATCTTTCTTATGAAGAACTACTGATAGAGATTCTGGATCTTAGAAAAATGTTCTACAAAAAAATTCCCCTCACATGGATAATGTTTTTTGGAGGAACCAAAAATTTAAAGAAGATACATGGGAACTTGAGTACATGATGTGTGAGAGGTGTATTCATATTTGTGTTACTAGGTGATGAATACCAAGGGCTAAATTCAGTTTAAGGGGGGAAGAATGTAACACCAGGATGTTTTATGAAATATATTTTTTATATATTTTTTATTATTCAGTAGCTTTATTTTCGTGAAGTAATAAATTTAATAGAACCACGAGATTCTCTTATTAAAAAATTTCATTTGTATCTGAGTCGTTAGGTTAGTGTGAATAATTATAACTAACTTATAAAAATGCATTATGAATTCATTATCTATCAATTATTTGGGAAAAATATTAATAAATTAGATATTTTTATTATTTTGTTAATTAATATTGTTAATGAAAATAAATAAATATATATTTTATATATACTTAACAAAATATTTTTTATATTTTAGTCATAGTGCTTGAATAAACCCCAATTTGATGTATAAAAATCATTTTTAACGATTAATTTTACACACTTGAATAGAGAACCCATATTAAATTAATATTATGAAATATTTGTAATTTTTATATGACAAAACAAATATGATATTTTAAAAAAGAATATAAAATTTAAATTTGGATAAATTTAGGATATTATTCTCCTAACATTCATTTTTTAATGAATATTAAAAATATGCTAAATTTGAATTAGAAATAAATTTTTTCATTAAGATAATTAATATGGATAAATTAAATTTTTTAATGGTTTTAATGTATAAATTTAATATAAATTTATCATTAATTATAATTAATTTCTTTAGAATTAATTTTATATTCAATTCATATGTAAAAACATTTCAATATTTTGCAATGTTTTAACATTTAAAAACTCATTTTCTCATTTCAACCATGGGATGAATTTTAAACTAATTAAAAACATATGTGTTTTGAATTTTGAAAAAATGATTCCATATATGGAATCACTAGGTACAAATTATTTTCATAGTCTACATTTATTTATTGCTATTATGAATTGTAACATTGATAATTATTTTTATTGCCTTGGTTAAAGGTAAATCGGGTAGTTAAGGGTAAGAATAATATTATAAAATTACATTAAGTCCTGTAAAAATTTAATTGGATGACTAAATTCAACCCTTATCAAGTATATATTTGAAATTTAGTCACTTTATGGCCACTTAACTACGAATATGCCAGGAATGTTATAAAAACTAATGAATGTGACAAAATTTGATTATCTCATTTTATATAATTATATTAATTTTAATATCTAGATAACTAGGAAATAATATTTACTATATATAGTATATGGAAATATAAAATAATTTAATAAATCATATGAATTTAGTTATAATTTTTTGAGATTATATAATTTCCATTAATGATCACACAATAGTGATGTAAAAATTATTTTATTAATAGAAATATCAAATAGATTGTTATCAAAATATTCAAATATATATTATATGAAATAATTGTTATGATAAATGAATTTTATAGGTGAATATGAAGTTTTAGTAGTGTATTGAAAAAAAAATCAAATTTGTTTCTAATTTTTATTTTTTATAAATTCCAAAAAATAAATCATGTTAAAATTGACACTTAATATTTTATGAAAAAAAAATTTTGTTAAAAAAATTTAAAAAACATAAAAATATTAAAAAATAACAAAGTGATATATATATAAGATCTAAAATGTCATTAAATATCTATTTATAGTCAATTAAAACCATATAATTAAATATTTATAACCATTAAGTATTTCAAATGTTATTAGCATAATTAAAATTAAATAGAATAACATAGTTTCAATTATAAACATACGGTTAAAATTAAAAAAACTTAACTTGTACCAAATTTATTGTATTATTATATTTCCACTCTATATCATATAATATTCTAAATTGGGACATTCTTTAGGTTTCTAGGTTGGATTTTATTTTATTAGAATTTTTTATTTATGGAGATTACAAAAGTTCCCCTCACCTAAATTATAAAAGGGCACCTCCTCCCTCAACTATTCACTCTATTTGAAGATATAATTATTTTCCATAATCATACAATATTCTTTCTCAAAATACCTATATTAATTTTAGAGGTATAGGTAATCTAAAAATACCAACTCTAGTGCTCTAAGAAACGATTTTGAGGAGGCACATCGAAGAATATGTAATATCATTTACTGATTATTTCAAACTTCTTTCTTCATATAATTCCACTTCATTTGGTGGTTAACTATAATTTAATAAATCAGTATAAATCATATATATAAATTTTATTATAAATTTTAAAAAACCATACTCCACCTTATACCTATCCCATGAAAAATGAAATCACCATGTGTGCATACATTCGGTTTACCATCTCAACATTGTGGTGTAATCTGTTTTTCACCACCACCTTTCATGGATGGGAATAATGATGGAAATACAAATGATAAATTATTTTTAAAAAAAGATACTGACTCTGAATTTTTATACTACATATACTATAATACCATTCAAAAAATTTGGGAATGATATCATCACTCGTGCCTATGAATGGCATACCATCTCCACAAGGCAATGCAATGCAGTCAACATGATATTCATTATCATAAGGTTAATACAAGAATTAAATGAAAAAATATTATATATATTATACTAAGATAATTATATAAATTAAATATCTATAAACTAAAAAATATAAATAATAACATATCTAATAAAACATGCATAAGAGCATAAAGATGTTTATACCTGAATAACGAGTAACACTGATATGTTACAAATAAACTGATGAAAATAGGACCATAAATATTTTCTTAAATATTATTATGATTGTTTAATAAATATATAACATTATTTAAAACATTATACAAAATTTAGAGATGAATATTAATCGTATCAGACTTAAGGTAATGGATATTTATTCAATCTCATTGTTATCCATGATTGTTTATACGTAAGGGTTTACTCTGGGTATATTTATCATCCATGTCCATGTTTTCAAAAAATGACTTCAAAAAATGTTTAAAATTATTATATGTATATTGAATATCATTTCTAACCATTTTTTAATTTTACTAAATTCTATGGAAGGGATGTTTCTTTTTCTACCATAGGTCGTACTATTTGACTTTTCAGGTAAAAGTACGAGATGAATGTATTTTTTACTTGTACAACATGAATAGATTTTTACTCCTTCAAAATACCTTATTTTCATGAAGAATACCCAAATATATTAAATATTTATATTCACATAAATTTATTTAATCTATTTTTTTTGGACATTTTAGGATGGAAAAAATTAAAGAATAAATGATATATTCCTTAGGAATTAATTTAAAATTCTTTCTCAAATTTATTTTACTTATAAGTTGACACTATTTCAATAGGGTTATATTTTTATCACTACTATTACAATGATTTTATTTTGTTTATGATTGAATTTTATTTAGGAAATTCATTTGTTTTATATCAATTGTGATATAATGATGTTTAAGAAACCCATTTTATTTCTTGCGTTAAGCTAGACTGAATGTGTTTATATTTTTGTGGAACATATGGGAATGGTTTTATTATGAGATGATTGGGACCTATATCTCCCTCTAATACATTCAATGATGTTTTATATATCATGATATAGAAATGACTGAATGGAATGTAAATCTGTTTCATTAATTCAGGGCAGGAACATGTAGTGAAGTCTGTTCAGTAATGGATTTTGTCTGCTATGATGGTCTCAGCAAAGAGAATTGACTAAAATGAAATGACTTTCTATGATTTTTTGGGTATGAGACGATATTTTATGTCTTATCTGATGAATAATGGGACTAAATTTAACTATTATGATTTATCCCATGACATCATAATATGATATTTTATATGCAGGGTAATATCTTCAATTGTTATTGTATTATGATTATGATATGATTGATAATTTCTCCGATTACCCTTATTGATAATTTCATCTCACCCGTTCATATTTTTAGTTTTCAAAGGTCATAAAGAATTTTATTAAGTAATATATTTCAAAAAGGAATTCTACTTATGAATAAATAAGTGGGAGATAGTGAGGATGTTTTATAAGATAGTATTTTATGTTTCCCAGTTTCTAAAAACACTAATCCTATACTGTCCTGGCATGGTTTTGTTATGTTATGTAATTAATATTATTCATTGTTGATGTAATATATATATATATATATATGTAATTTTTGGGTCATTATAATATATGTCAATAGTTGGAAAATCATGCGATGTATGATTTTCATATAATGACAGTATGGATTTCCAATCTCAGCTCAGGCTTCCATCTTCCTCATCTCAATCTATAAATATTCATATTCTGTATGCACACTATAATTCATAAATATACTCATTTCTCAATCATCATGACATGGTTTTCTTATCTTGAGTGTGTAGAACTAAAAACCAGTAACTAAAATAAAATAATGATGTGACTTTTATATTTATCATGTATTTACAAAAAAATAAATAGAAAAAAATCATCTGAATTTTATCTCATAATTTCAATATATATTCATTATTGAATTCTAACAAGGTTTTATTTAAAAGAAACACTCGCACATATAACCTTGACATTATTCTAATTTACATTCACATAGCATGTTTGACTTTATATTATTCATGGATCACCCATATATATCATGAAATTATTTCATATTATCCTTTCACTAATAGTTTCTGACCATTTTGTACGTTTATAATGACTTTTATTCTTTTTAAACATTCCATTATGCATCTCACCCATTTCACAGAAACAAATATGTAACTTTTGTATTGCTGATTTAAATTTTTTCATATTATGTATTCCATTTATGTATCCTAATATATTTCAACATTACCTCCACCTGTAAGGAGATAACCTTCATATAGATATCAATTTACATTAACTAAGATTCTCTTTTACCCTTACATAGAACAATTCAGTTTAGGATTACAATTATACAGCTGATTGTGATCTTTTATTTTTATTAAAACATGATTTTATCCTAATATATCAAGGCACATGATTAATCTAGTATGGTCCATGTTATTTTAATAATATCTTCTTGGGATGGTGTTATAATTAAGAAATTTTTTAGGTTGTGTGTATCTTTCTTTCAGCTTCCACACAACTCCTCATGAGATCTTGTGTATAAAGGATTTGGGGTATAACTGAAGTTGTCGGTCCCTTTCTATAAAAAATTCCATTAACTCCTTTGAATTCTTATTATAACCAGATGAAATAAAAAACATTATAATCCATGATAAAAGATCATTAATTTTTTTATATTTAATTTATGGATATTAAAAACTACATTGAATTTTCATTCATTCTGAATTGATGATTTATATGAAAACTTCTTCGCATAATATCATTATGGAGAGAGTATTTTTGAGTGAAATCCCTCCAGCATTGATAGAAAAATTCTCTATGGACTTTCAAATGTCACCACAGACAACCTTAGGTTCGTGAATGAAATATTATAACACATTAATTATTTATGGTTGAATGACAAAAGAATACATTCATGGTGGACGTAATCTTTTTTTCTCTCTTGAATATAGAGGGTGGAGAATGAGGAGAACTTGATATTCAGGAGGGAATTATAAATGAAAATATCATTCTTAGTATTGATCAGATTCTCTCAATACTTCTTTGAGGATAAATATTACAATATACAGGGTTGGGTTAAAAAATTATATAACCATGTATTTTGAGGCCAAGGGTAAGTGATTAAATAATTTTATATATTCCCTTATTATTCCCTAATTGCTTGATGAACCCCATGTCTAGGTAGTTTTATTATATATAATTATTTACCTAACATGAATATTTCTTAAGTGAAATAGGTGATTTATGAAAAGTTATTAAATAAATATTCTAAGGGTTATAATAATTCCCTCTGTCGTAACAAATTATTTAAATTTTTTTAACACGTGAATCAAGATGATTATAGATGAATAATGATTCCCTTATTGTTTTAATATAAATAGAATCTAAATAACCAAATCAATCTTATTCTACATGAATTTATTAAATATGACTGGGTTTGTTAATTTTTTAAGTACATTTAGTCTCATATACTCAATATGATTAGGTATTTCAAATGGTAATCAATATGATTAAATAGGTTAATGACTTGGTAAGACTAATGGTATTCATTAATATTTATTGGTTATGATATTCACTAATTTTGTTCTGATGGATATATGATTTCAACTATAATATTAACAAGTTTTTTCAGCATATAGATGGTATGAATGAAAAAATAATTGATTTTTGAAGATCATATTTGTATTTTATGTAATAGATAAATGGTGTTATTGCATTGATAAATTGAATATATCAAATTTGTGAAACATGTCACAAGGTGTGCATATATTATCTTATTTATGTATTGATAATATAATGTAAGAAAATTTATTGAATTGAGATGTATGTTTTAATTTAATAATGTTTATGATTTATTTTATTCTATACCATGATTTAATGGAGACTAAAAATAGATGTTTTTTGGTTACGGAATATTTTCTATTGACATTCATGTAAATGTTACAACAATATAATTGAATTAATGAAATATTACAGTATATTCTAAAATGATAGAGGTTGAATAAACAATACATATTATGATTAGGTTCTAAAGAACACTATTGATTGTAAAAGTTGGTAAAATTTCATACGAGAAAAAAAATTCGAAGAAATAGGTCAACATCATTTCTTCGAGAAGTTGGTAAAGGCCATTAAATCTATCGGTTGTCGGGATGGAGGAAAAATAATTCAATATGACGGGATTATTATAAATACATTAATATGTTTTATAAAATACATAAATTATTAATGTCAGAGATGGATGATAGAGAAATTAATAATTTTAATTATAATGGTTTTTCATACAAAATGTATATTTTAAAACAGCCTATTAAATATACAACAATTAAATATAAATGGGGGAATTATTAGTTCTTTTAGTTTATATTCATGTGATTAAGAAAATAGTTACTATACCATGGATTTGAATGTAAATGATTTTATCAAGATCAGATCAATCTATGTAATGCATATGTATCATTATCTCATTTCTCTTATATGATGATATAATATATTTCATAACAAATAGTTATTTTGAATTTGATTTTAGATAATTAAGGGTCTACACATGGTTTTTTATTCATCTATTTATATAACAGGCTTTCAGAAAATGAAATAGATAAAATTGTTTATCCGGAATATGGAAAAATGGTTTATATTGGATAAAGTGTTTATCCAATTGTTTATTAAAATAGGAGGGAATGTGTTATTTATATCCATTTGTGGTATATTTTAATATATCTTATATTCAAAACAAAATTATTTAAACACATACAATTCCATATATGTTATGTAGTGAATAGTTTATTTTCTTAATATTCATAATTATCGTGAATAAATGTTATTTCCTATTAAATAGATTTTATGCATCCTAGAAATATATTTCTAGAAAATAATATAGTGAATAAGATGTCAGTTGGAGTATATTTAGACCTTGATAACTTTGAAGTTAAAAAATGATTATATAGGATTAAGGATAAATATTTAATCACTTAAAATCTAAATGATTTTAAGATATTTGACAATAAATACAAAATAAAAAAATTTATATAAGTCAATAGCTAAGAATAGATTCTGAAATATCACTGATATTTTGAAAAATATTTTAGGGTATTCCAGTAAGGATATGTTTAATCATTTACATTTTTTACAATAATTGATAAAATATCACATTAATTTCAAAGTGATTATGTTATAATGGTAAAATATTTAATTTAGTAACATTAATTCAATGAAAAATTGTGATGAAAAGGGTTAAAATAATGATTATGCCAAACATATAAATATATCAATGTTGAAAACATAAGTCAACATCATAACATTTGATAATATGATGTTAAGGAGTTTAAACATCTTCAAAGAGCTTAATAGTTATGAATAGATTCCTAAATCTCCCATTTATTCAAATTGCCTTACATCGTAGATGTATCTCACTAAAGAGTTAGTATGAGAGTTTGATCAGATGGTTAGATTAAGATATTATAGGAAATACATATAATGTAATGTTTTAATAGCATAACTAAAATTTTATCATACATAAAACAATTCTTATAGTTTATTATTTATGAAATGAAAAAAAATAGATCATTTGTGTTTATTAAATATTTTGAAAATGTATCATGGTTATGAAACATATCATTATAATAGTAAATATTCACTTTACCATTCTTTCAGAAAGACTGTATAAATGTATATATAGATATACAGTTTTTGAAGTGTAATGATAATTATCCTCTCAATGTATGACTTTGATTTATTCCTATTTGATGTTCTCTATGGTGTATTATATGTTTTGATTAAATATTATGGTTAATAAGAGTATTATTCTTGTATTGAGATATATAATACTATTATAATAAAAAAAATTGAGTATATGAATCTTTATATGCAAGATATGGCACACTAATTATACCACATGGGGTGTTATTTATATTTCATTGGTATACTAGTGGTTCATGGATTACATTTGAGTTCCCATTAACAATGGTTTGAGCGATACATAGAATAATAACCTCTATAATTTGACACACTAACTACATAAGTCTAAAACTGCACTTCTGTAATAAAGGGATAGTTGGTAATGTCATTGATCATTGTTTCAGTTATAAATTAACCAATATAAGATTTTTTTTTCTCATAGGAGGAGTTTGGAATTAGTTCCCTCAATTAGGAGAGATCATGGGTGTTTCAAACCACACTTGGATGTTCTATATCATTTTGGATATGATACATTATATTTTTTTCCCTGAAGGATGATTGACATGTCACGACCCATCCCCTAGGGCTCGTGACGTGACTACCCCTATCCCTCCTTCCACAGACTAGGGGTAGGTGAATAGCACTAAACGGTGTATTCCCTAAAACTGGGAAGGCATTGCCTTCGTAATCTGTAAACACACACAACCAAGCACACATCACGATAAAAACACAAATAAAATTTATAGTAAACTTGTATGTACAATAGAAAAAGGGGCCAGAATACAAGCCCGAATGGAAAGTACAATAGAACTGAAAATTACAAGTAAACTGAATCAACTCATGTGAACACCTTCTAAGGAACCTACCTAATGGGTAGGTACAACACTCAAATGGTATTCTCTACGGGAGGCCTCATCTATAGTTCTCCTCCAAGATACCTCCAGTCTTAGTACCCTCATCCTCAGTCAGTGATGTCTGTCATCTGCCTCAAACACAACAATGGGCAGGCATAGCCCATGCAGTGGTGAGTATAATGATACTCAGTAGGGACCCAAAGACCCACAAATTTCTCACAAAATCCACCATGTATAAACCAAAAATCATGGATTAAATAGTCATCCCTACTTATGTACATTCCCATACAAATACCTAAGTGATCAAGTATACCCATCTCATTCATGAGGAAACACAAGGGACCACTCAAAATCCCAATGCTCAATTGTTCCGCAAAAGAATGAATACCACGAAGGTAACACCACAAAGGTATGTTCCGCAAAGGTAATACCACAGAGAAAAATACCACAAAGGTATCACCACGAAGGTAAGTACCACAAAGGTATGCCACATAGATGAATGCCGCAAAGGCGTCACTAAGAAGTTAAGTACCACAAATGTACAACACAGAAGATACCCACAAGGGTATATACTCAACTCACACTAGGTATATATTAGGTACGGTTGAAAATAAGAATAGATGTAACTACTGAATAATCTTACTCTGTTAAGAGGTAGACCCACGTAGGATCATAAATCATCAGACCCATGTAGGATACTAGTACATCAGACCCACGAAAGATACTATAGAAGTTCCATGTGGATTCCAACAGTAGATCCAAGTGGGACTCTCGAAAATAGACCTAATTAGGATCCCAAGTCATAGACCAACATAAGATTCCAAAGCAGAGACACACTTAGGATCATTTTCTCATAAAATAGCCATCTATAGGGTTCCAGCACTAACATCGCTTGATTCTGGGAGGGTCCTATCATCTTGATATTGTTTGATACTCCAAATGAAATGAAGTACCAATAAGATGTATCCAAATGGACCACCACATAATATTTGTCTCAACACAACATACAATGTTTTTTTCGGACACACGGTCTGTATGTTATTGGCCATTTAGTCCCGAGGGCCCAATTGGAATCGTGTTCAATCCAACCCAGTCATACCCAAAATTTTTCCAAAAATAAATTAAGGTATTCCAAATGGACCGTCTCGATCCATGGTTTCTGTAACTGAAGATGGTTCATCAAATGGACACCTGTAGCTCATGATATGTCTTAATGACTGTATAGGGTCGAAGTTGTTTTGGGTTCGGTCCGACCCAGCCCGACCCGGCCTCAGCCAACCTGAACCTGTTCGGGTTGACTAGGCCCAACCCGTGTTTGGCCCACTGGGTGCGGCCTAGCCTAGCAGCACCGACCATGGTGTTGTGGCCTGCTGGGTCCACCGGCTGGCCGTATGGCCAGCCTCCTCCTCCATATAGTGCAGTTGCACGTCACGCCTTCACCGATGGTCAGTTCGTCTGGCTAGCCACTCTTCACCACTGTAGCACAATCCTACGACTCCTGTACACCGAGTAGTGTAGAAATGTGTTGCTGTTTCCATCATGTGGATGGACGGAGTTCAGGCCACCAACCTTGCTCTGCTGCGACCGATGTGCCGTTAACTTTCTCTGGTTGCGCGGTCGGGCTTCCGCCATTGTCACGACCGACCATGGTGTCGAATACTGCACCTGATTCCCAGCGATGCCAATCTTTGGCACCAGTTATCATCCTCCTCCATCGCGGGCAACACAAAAAAATCACAAATGTTGTGGAGATGTTGGTCATTTTTTATTCGGAATGCACCTTCTGCATTAGATTTGTAGCAAACAGCTCATGTAGAGAGGTTCAATGTAAAATAAAAAAGTTAACAAAGATAAATCAAAATCACAACCCTACCTCAAAGGTTTTTCAGTGTCTGTGAGGAGGGAAAGATGGGTGTCGGTTCGTTGTCGTTGAATACGTCCCTCATTGAGTGGGGGTTCTTCGTTGGAAAATGTGTTCTTCGTTGGAGAGTGCATTCATCGTGGGAGATGGTGTGTTCTTCATTAGAGAGCATGTTCTTCATTGGAGAGCATGTTCGTCATTGGAGATAGAGCTTTCATCATTGGAGAAAGAGTTTCTCCAAGTTCTATCCTTTTCCAACCCTTTTCCAATTATTTCCCCCAACCCAAATAAGAAAAATATCCATCACATTAAAATAATGTTGGACATTAATTATGATGATATTTGAGTAATTAAAGACATTACGTTGGCACAATTAAATTGATGGTTTCCACGAGACAACTCACATTAAAGAGGTGTTTGGGTTTCCCCTCCACTAGAATTTAAAATGTGGGGTTTTGTATTTTCGGTGGCCCCCACCACCACAAATCAAAAGGAGGGGTTTCAAAAGAAAAATAAATATAAAAATAAAATTATTTTTCTTTTTCCATGAGAATGTGATAAAACTTACTTCCATCATTGACCTACTGTAGTCGATTATATGTTCTCCTTATGTGAATATCGGCACTGTGATTTCAATGGTGCCCTTAGATTTCAATTCCGGCTACTGATTCAAAAGACACAAAAAATCACTCGCACGTTTACTGAACGTACCAAAAAAATTTAGAACATCATTCCAGGCACACCGAGGCTCGGAATCACATGCCTTAATTTTTCGTGGGCTCATAAAATTCCCATATAATTAAAAAAATTACATGGAAATTTTTGGGACTTTACATTCTCCACACCTCAGGTCTTTTTGTCCCCAAAATCCACATCAAAAAAACATGGAAAACATATGGGGGTACTGAGCATGAATATGGGCCTCCCACTCCCATGTGCTCTCCTAGAGGTTCCCATAATGTCAACGTTTACGCTCTAAATGTATCGATCGACCATGAAGGACCCACTCATATAGATTCTCAATCTCCACAGGATCCTTTGTAAACGCCACCCCACTATCGATGACAAGCTTGTCCTGGTCATTGACATGTGATTGGTCGTGCAAATATCTCATCAGCTGGGATACATGGATAACGTCGTGCACCCAGTGAAACTTAGGTGGAAGAGATAAGCAGTAATCCAACTCGCCAACTCTGTTGAAGACATGAAAAGGTCTGATGAACCTCGGAGATAACTTTCTTCCATGGCCAAATCTCCACAAACCTCATCGTGGTGGGACCCGTAGAAATATGTGGTCACCATCCTCGAACTCCAGAGGTCTACATCACCTGTCAGAATAATACTTATACCTACTATGTGTAGTCTTCATCCACTCCTAGATGATTTTCACCTTCTCTGTGGTAGCCCATACCATATCTGGTCCCATGATTTCAAACTCCCTTGGGTCAGTCCAGCACAATGGTGGTCTGCAAGGTCGGTCATATAGAGCCTCGAAAGGTTTCATCCCAATGATGGAGTGATAGCAGTTGTTTTATGAAAACTCCACCAATGTAAAGTGATCCTCCCAACTGTGATCGATGTCAATGATTCAAGGATGCATCATTTCCTTAATATTCATAATGTTCCGCTTTTTCTGGCCTTTCGTCTGAGGATGGAAGGTAGTGCACAAATGAATATGCCTCTTGAAAGACTCCTACAACAACTTCTATAGCTGGGAAGTGAAACGTGCATCATGATCGGAGACATTCTTCGAGGGTACTTCATGTAGCCACAAAATCTTCTGCACAGAGGGGCATCTAAAGCTCTCTACTGAACCCTTCTATCTGATTGGTAGGATGTGGGCCGGCTTGGAGAGTACATCGAAGATCACCCCATTAGAATCATGACTCCTGGATGTACGTGGAAGTCCAGTCACAAAATCCATGGATATCCCATTCCACTTCCACTCTGGGACCTATAAATATGAACTAATCCTGATGGTACCTGATTCTCTACCTTCACATACTGACAAGTGAGTCAGTGAGAGGAGGACTCTGTTATTGCTTTCTTCATTCCCAGCCAAAAATGTTGTCGTTGGAGATCTCTCTATATCTTTGTCATTCTTGAATGTACCGCTATAGGGGATGTGTGGAACTCAGTCAATACTTCCTCCTGGAGTGACTTTGGTACCATTGTACGTCCTTTGAAAAGGATGATGTGTTTCCCACCTTCAAAAAATCTATAAGGTGCATGTCCATTGGATATCTGAGCACCCTGAGCCTCGCTGTCAGTGTCTCCATGCTACGCCTCCCTGACAAGATAAAGAAGTGCGGGAGTGACTGTAAGAGACTAAAGAAATATTTCTCCATCTCGATCAACAAAGGATATTTGCAATGCGGCTAGGTGGCTCGTTGCCTCACCTAGTATCTATATACTAGATCTCTTTCTAAGTGCATCAGCTACAACGTTCCCCTTCTTAATATTAGAGACTATCTTGAAGTCATAGTCCTGGAAAAACTCAATCCAACGTCATTGTCTCAGGTTCAGGTCCTTCTGAGAGATGATATTCCTGATACACTTGTGATCATCGTAGTATGTAAAATGTTTACCCATCTAGTAATGTCACCATATTTTCAAGGTGAAGACCACTGCTTCTAACTCTATGTCATTGGTAGCATAGTTCTATTCATGCTATCTCAACTTCCAAGAACCATATGCAATAACTTCTCACTCTAGAATTAGGACACATCTGAGCCCAGTCACCAATGTGTCGTAGTAGACTACGTACCAAATTTCCTCCCATGGAAGCCTCAAGATAGAGGCACTAGTTAGCCTCTGCCTCATCTCCTGAAAGCTATGCTCGAATCTCTTCAGCCACATGATGGGTTTCCCCTTCTTCAACAACACTGATAAAGGTGTTGCAACTCTTTTGAAATCTACCACAAACCTTCGGTAGTATCCAGCGAAACCCAGAATACTTCCTACCTCCATCATACTCCTGGGTGGATCCAAAGAATGTACCGCCTCAATCATCACTAGATCCACCGCAACTCCAGCTTATGAAAAGACATGTCCAAGAATGTGAACCTCTCGGATCTAGAACAGACACTTCAACAGCTTACCATAATGCTGGTGCTCTCAGAGTGTGTCCAGGACTATCTTCAGATGATAGGCATGCTCCTCCTAGATATTCGATTAGATTAGTATGTTGTCAATGAATACTACTAAAAGCGATCAAGGTATGTCTATAAGACCCTATTCTTGAGTCCCATTAACCATTTTGGAGCATTGGTCATGCATAATGGTGTCACCAAGAAATCACAGTTGTCGTACCAGCATCAGAAATCTTTCATCTGTACATCCTCCTCACGAACTCTAAGTCGGTGATAGCCTGATCTATGTTCTATCTTCAAGAAACACAATGCACCCTTCATCTAATCAAAGATGTCATCAATCCACGGGAGTGGGTACTTTTTCTTTATGGTCATCTGGTTCAGCAGCTGATAGTCAAAACAATGTCTCAAGCTCCCATCTGCCTTTTTGACAATCAAAATAGGGGTTTCCCAAGGAGAAACACTAGGCTGTATGAACCCCTTTACTTGTAAGTCCTCCAACTGTACCTGAAGTGCACGAAGCTCCATTATAGATATCTGATATGCTGGTGTAGAGACAGTGTCATCCCAAGGTACAAGTCAACGTAATAATCCACCTCTCTTCAAAGAGGTAGACTAATAACATCACATGGGAAGACATCTGCATGTTGGTCCACCACTACAGGATATCTCGGACTCTCCACATCAACCACTCCGAGGGTAAGGCTGGGAAACTAATGAGTGATCAGATGCACTCTCCTCAGAGTAAGTCTATCCGGTGTTGAAAAGGATCCCTTCTCACCAGTGAAGGTAAACCTAGTCCCATCTGTGTGGAAACACCGCACTTTACACATAATATAGTCAATCTGAGTATGGACTGTAGATAACCAGTCAATACCCAAGATGACGTCATAAGGCTGCGACGTTGCTACTAGGAGATCCCAGATGAAGCCCTCACCTTCTAAAGTATGATCTCACTGTCGGCACCCATGTGTAATCATCGAATCCACTCCCATAGGTTTATCTATCATTAATGATCAATCCAACAACCCCACTGGAATCTCCGAGCTCCTTACGAGGGAAGTGGAAATAAAAGAATGACTAGAACTTGTGTCTATAATTACTGTAGTTATGGTTGAGTATTCACCAATCATACCTCGTATCTTCTCTAGAGCACTGCGGTCTTAGGTTTCAACTTCATAGAGCTGAGCTCTCCCTTGTCCACCTACTCCTTTGGTCAGCGTGGACCATCTCTTGGTGGTGACGGTAAAATCTCGAATCGTCGTCCACCACTAGATACACGACCAGCTCCTCTACCATGTATGTCTACTCCCTATAGACCTCCTCAGTCAAACCTCTGTCTCTGCCTAGGTAGTCTTTTGACCATAGTTTGATCATCAATAGGGCAGGTTGGACAGTCATGAGCCATGTGACCCTGCCGACCATATGCGTAACATCGCCTTCTCCTTGCATGACTGCCTTTGTATTCATTGTCGCACACAAACAACCCTGAATCCGACTATCATCCACTTGTAGTTGTGGTACTCTTGGACCTCTGTGACATATGTCTGCTGCCATCTAAAAAAGACTCTGCTACGTGATGCCTAGTGGTGGGCCTCACTGCTGGTGACTACTCAGCATGAAAACTCTCTACAATGAGGGCTCAGTCTAACTCCCCCTCTTGCATCAGGATGCTGAGAGAAATCATCAAATCCCTGATATCCCTCCATAGTCTCTGGTCTATGGTCTGGGACCAAATGAATGGGTCTTCCACCATATCATTTGAGTATCATGAGTGGTCGGTTAACCTCTCTATGTACAGGACCACAGTCATGATGCCATGCTGCAGATAATGAAGCTCCAGTATGCACACTGCGTGAAGGGTTGCTAGGAAAAACATTGTAAAGAGAAGTGTTACCTTGTTGTGAACCTAGAGCATCAATCTCCACCATCTACCTACTGCATCCTATAGAAAATAGGTGGCAACGATTGCCATGAGATCAGCTACGGTCCATACCAGTCGGAAAACTCTCAAAACATCCCCCAACCAATCCTCAGCCGCCTGTGAGTCTGTCTCACTCCTAAACCTTAGTGGACTTTGGCGCTAGAACATGGGCAACACGATCAAGCAGTGTCCACCCACATCTGATGGGTCAGGTGGAATCAGTGGCCCAACTGGTAATGGTGCCGCTGGTGCCTCCACTGGTAACTCTACTGATAAAAGGCCCTAGACCAAGGCCTCGTCGCTCGGTAGCCTATCATTGTGTTCTATACCCCTAACCATGGTTGGTTGTCTGCATGGATCCATACTAAAAAGGAACAGGTGCACCATGGTAAATATGTTATACCTGGTGAGCTGACTAAAAAATATCACAAATAATAATTTTCGAAACACACACACAATTAGTGTTTTTGTGCCCTGAATCAGAAATCAGAAGTTAGTGTCTGGGTGTATGGATACACCAGCCACCGCACCAACACTGGATTCCCTAAACTGATAACCACACTCACAACACTTAACAATATTTCCATTCATAATATCAGAGTCCAATGTTTTATTGTAGAACTGACTCCTCTGGTACCAATTTGTCATGACCCATCCGTCGGGGTCTGTGTCGTGACTTCCCCAAACCCACCGTCTATAGACCAGAGGCTGGAAACTTGCATCGAAAGGCGTATTCCATAGAACTGGGAAGGAATTGGTTTTATATACTACAAGAACACACAACCAAGCACACAAAAAGATACTTACACAACAAAAATTTATAGTAAAAGAGTTTTGACATTAGATAAAGGGGCAAAAATACAAGCCCGACTAGAAAGTGAAAGAAAAATGAAAGGTACCAGTAGATTAAAACTGCTCTTGTGAACACTCTCCAAGGACCCTACTTGAAAGGTAGGTACAGCTCTCGAATGGTCTCCTGTATAGTACACATCGCCTAATGTCCTCCTATGGGATTCCTCCAGTACTATTAACCTCATCCCAAGTAAGCGATGTCTATCATCTTCACCAATCACAACAAGGTGTGGGCGTAGCCCATGAAAGGGTGAGTATAATGATACTCAGTAGGCACCCCAAGAACCTCAAAGGTCTCACAAAATCCAAAAATGATAAACCAAAAATCATGGAAACAACAGTCACCCCTACTTAGGTATATGCCCATACATATACCTAAGTGATGAAGTATACCAATCTCAATCATGAGAAAACACAAAGCCCAAATCAAAATATGAAAGCACAAATAATCCACAAAGGAAGGAATACCAATAAAATAACACCACAAAGGTAACTCTACATAGATGAATACCACAAACTTTTCACCATGAAGGTAAGTACCCAAAGGTACGACACACATAAGAATGCCACAATGGTATCCGCACGAAGGTAAGTACCACAATGGTACACCACACATAAGATTACCACAAAGTTATAGAATCATATTAAACCAGGTATTACAAAGGTACAGTATCAAAGATGATAATATGTAAAAATCGAATCATCTTACTTTGTTAAGAGACAGACCCACAAAGGATCTAAAATCATTAGACCCACGTAGGATCCTAGTACAGTAGACCCACATAGGATACTAGAGTAGTTCCATGTGGATTCCTAGAGAAGATCCAAGTGGGACTATAGAACAAAGACCCATTTTGGATCCCAATGCACAGACCCACATAGGATCCAAAAGTACAAACCCACATAGGATCTGTTTCTCATGATATTGCCAACTATAGGGTTCCCGCATTAAGATCGCTTGACTCCTATAGGTTATTCTCTTATAGAAATAGTTCAATATGCCAAATTCCACAATGTCCCATGATGAATTATCCTAATGGACCTCCATGTAATGGGGGTATCAACGCAATAGATAGATCATCAATCGGACGCTCGGTCTGTAAGTTATTGGCCTTTTAGATTCGAGGGCCCGGTTGGATTTTTGTTTGATCCAACCCATTTGTACACCATCATTATCCAAAACACAAGTGTGGTATATCAAAAGGATATCTCGAATAAAGGTTTATGGAACTACAAACGATTTTCCAAATGGATGCTCGTAGCTCATGATATGGCTAAAAGAGAGAATAGGGTCAACGTTGGTCTGAGTCTCGTCTGACCCGGACGTACCGACCCAGCCTGACCTGGCCTTCGGTCGACCCGACCCACCGGCACAGCCTGGCCCGGAGTACGGCGGCCAGCTGGGTACGCCGGTTGGCCGGATGGCCAACCTCATCCTCCGCGTGGAGCGGTCGTGCATCGTGCCTCCACCAGCGGCCAGTTTGGCTGGCCACCCTCCCTTCCCTACTATGGAACAAGGTCGTGGCTTCTACACCAGGTGCGGAGTGGATGCATGTCGCTGTCCCCATCTTGCGTCCATCTTGAGAGGTGGCCACCGCCATGGATCTGTTGCGACCAAGAGGCCACAACCCTTCTCTGGTGGCACGGTAGTGCCACCACTGTTGTCGTATCCAGCCATGGTGACGGCTGTCGTACTCTAGTCCCACCGGTGCCAATCACCGACTCTGGTTTCCATTATCCTCCATCACAAGTAACACAACAAAACCACAAAGGTTGCAGAGATATTGGTCCATGTTCGTTTGGCACACACCCTCTGCGTTATAGAATTATAAAGTGGCTCATGGGGAGTGGTTCAATGTAAAATAATACAATTAATGAAGATAAATCAAAATCACACCCCTACCACAAAGGATTTTTGGTGTCAATGAGGAGGGATGGATGGGCGTCATTTTGTTTCCACTGAATATGACCCTCATGGAGTGGGCATTCTTCGTAGGAAATATCATTATTCGTTGGAGATGGTGTGTTATTTTTTGGAGAAAGAGTTTCTCCAAGTTCTCACCATTTCCAACCCATTGTCAACGATTTTCCCCAACCCAGATAAAAAAATATCCAACTTATTAAATTAATGTTGGCCATTAAATATTATGATGTTGGTGTAATTAAAGGCATTATGTTGGCACAATTAAATAACTTTTTTCCAAGAGACTTTACAAATTTAATAGGGATTTGGGTGGCCTCAACCACAATAATTCAAAATGGGGGGTTATCTAGTATGGGTGGCCCCCACCCCCATTACCCAAAAGGAGGGGTTTAAAAAGAAAAATAAATATTAAAATATTTTTATTTTTATTTTTCAACAAACAATTGAAAAACTAAATTCCACCATCGACCTACTGCAGTCAAGTTGAAGGTTTCTTTAATTGAATACTAGCACTTTGAGTTCAATGATGTCCTCTTATTTAAATTCCAACCACCGATTCAAAAGTTACAAAAACCCACTCACACAATTATAGAAGGTACCGAAAAAAAGTTCTGAATTTCATTTTGGGCACACCGGGCCTCAGAATTACGCACCACCATTTTTGGAGAACTCATAAAATTCCCATATAATTAAAAAATTTACATGGGAATTTCCGGGCCTTTACATGACATTTGATGTATTCACTAAAAAGTTCAATTTATACACATTGAATTGAAAACATGTGAGTTTTTTATATGAGAATTTTATGATCAGTTCTCCATGGTCATATTGTGTAATAGAAAAAGGGGAAATACAGAAATGCACATTTTTATATAAAGGTAACTAGTGGAAATAGGTTAAGAAATACATGTGTTTGATAGATATCATGATAGGTCCATTTATTGGATGAGTTACATTATGGTTATTCTAGATGATTCACTTTCCTTACAATTATGAAAATGAAGATTCAAATTTATTTTCAACACTATACATGCCCATAGGGTCTCAATATTCATATGACATAATGGGGATTAAGTAAAACATAGAGATATTATTAGAAATATTATTTAGAGTTTAATATAATAATGATTAGGATAGGTAATCATAGTTTCTTTAAAATGATGTGTCACATGGTGAAGTTAGTGATATTGTTTTATAAGTGTTTTGGAAGGAATCTAAATGATTTGAGGATATGATTTCTCATGTTATTTGGTATGATATAATTTAAGGTGAAATTGAACAAAATATTATAGGTTTTAGTCTAAGTTTGATATTTATGTCGATATATTCCCTAAATCCACATCCATGGGATTTATACAACAAATATACATATATGAGTCATATCTTATGATAGATATATACGGATTTTTGTATGAAATTAGATTCCATGCAATCTACATTCATTTATAAAATGAGAAATTGAATAGTAAGTGTTGATAATTTAATGGATAAATATCATTTAAATAAATCATTTACTAATTTTTTATATAATATATAATGATAGAGTAACATTAAAATTCATGTGATGAATGTTTAAATAGACTGAAACATTAACTCCTCAATAGAAAAAGCATGAGTTAATGTGTGAACTATCAAGGAAATTTCTCCATGTATCTATTAATTCTTCTAGTGTAAAACAATAGTGTGTGTGTGTGTGTGTGTATTTTATGCTAAAACTAAACTCCAATCACATAAACACAATTTATTCTATTCCATTACATTGGAGGATCCAATAGGGGGTGGTGGAAGTAATTATCATATTGATATGATGAAATATTTAGGCACAATGCTTGGATACTAATGGAGGAGGATTTATTTTGGAAACTACTATAGTGATATTTATCAGGAATATCAAGAAAGGATAAAATGTTACAGATGCTCATTAGTGTACGATATGTGCTAAAGTACATTATTCATTTAATATTATCATGTTTTCATTTATATAGTATGGGAACCCCTCCAAAGGGATTTTAATCTCTTCCGTATCGTCACATTATTATTATTTAACCATAAAAAACCCTTCACTATTAATATTCCAAGTGACCCATATGTTTTAATGATAATAAAAAACACAAATGAAAACAATGCTTTAAAAATACTCTAGTTAGATATCAGGAATCAAGAAGGTTTGATGATGGTTTTATCAACCTATATGGTCGATGTATCCTTTTTTAAATTTCAAGAAACTAACATGACAAAAAAAATTCACTATCATGGATATAATTAGGATGTTTAATTCACATCAAAGTGCTTGAGATATCAACTTATTTTAAAATAATATAAGGGGATTACGTTCACTCCTTATCCATTACTGAAATATCATCCACAACAAACCCAATGTACCCAACTTCTCTATGAAACTATTTCACCAAGGATAATAGAAATACATCAATGTACTTATCTCATGACATGAATTAATAATAAACCAAAATTCTATATATCATTACACATGTCTGTATATAAGAAACTGTAATTTCTTAACGAAATGTGGGCTTCTTACTGATGGTTAATATTATCATATTCACTATATCATGTATATTACCATGGTAGTACATCAGGAGAAAAAGAAGCAATGTCTTATAATCCCATTTCCAATTATATTCCTCATTATGTATGTCAATTTGTAAGATTTCATCTTATACCATCTGTCACAATATGAATATTTTTTTTTTTATATAAATTAATTTCTTGGAAATTATATTTTTTATACGTTCCAAGGTATTTTTTTTTCATGTTTTTTCATATTTTCTATATGATCTTCAACACACAGTTTTGAATAAAATATGTGATTATGATTACAAATATTCACACCAAGAGAATTTTTAGTACATTTTGAACATTAATGGTTTGACCTGAATGGGTTGCACAAGAATTTCAAGCCTCCTAGGAGAAATGTTGATGATTAACCATCGTTGGAGAGGGTTGAAACATGAATGGAACATGGTTAGGAGTAAATGTGGAGATAAAAATGTGGAATAATCATACAAGGGTGGAATCCCCTTCTATTAGCCTCCAAAATCCTTCACATAGTTTATAAAACCTTACCTCCTAACCATACGAATTTCCAAGGTTTAAATTTTTGGTTTTCCCTTTTTTATAGAATTATTTAAAGGGTATTCTTCTCCCTTTCTCTCCCGAATCCTTTGACTCGGCCTATGTTTTCGTAAAGGGATACAACTCATCCTCCTTAGGTGTCTTTAATCATTTATGACATTGATTATCATGTGGAATACCTTGTTAATATCCTATTACCTCTTTATTTCATACTACTCCTCTCTTATCAATCATGTTTACTCAACCTTGTTAATCATAGGGGAAATACTGAATATTAATTTTTTTTAATAATACACATTTGTGGGAAAAGTGAGAAACCAATAATTCATGCACAAAAAACAATAGATGAACCATTTAAGAACAGTTTGAGCAGATTAGATTTAATCGCCATACTTAGATGCCAAGATATAATGCTAACCTGGGTATTAGAATCATCTATTAAAAGGTCTTCAAAATGGTCTGCCTGTTTGTCCCAATCTTGGATGTACTCTTCTTGGCTGATCAACCCATCATTAAATCCCATAATCAATATCAGATCCTATTTTTCAATCAAATTACTCTGCTCCTCATTGGTAACCACCCTTAAAGTTCTTCCCATCATCCTATTTTCTTCATCATCGGTAGCATTAATTATTAAAAACTTTTCCACCATTTCTTCTCCATAGTGCATAAGAAGCTCCAAAGAAGGGTATTTCACTATACTGGACTCACATGGTTGACCAATTTCATCCCTGGAAGATGAAAGGGGATTTTAGGCCCCCATGTTGTACTTGGATTTCTTCATTGATCTTGTCTCCATTGGTGGTGGTAAGTAAGAATAATCTTTCCTCCCTTTCTGAGAGCCCCTCCGACTCATACTTCTCCTCAGGGTTTACCGGATCCCCTTGGAATTATGCTCCTATATCACCTGAAAAAATCTCATATTTCCCATCACTGGATTCATTCCCAGATTCCCACTTCTTGACTGAGGATGTAGCCTGATCAGCCTCATGTTCTTGGTTATCCTGTGAAAGCCCTTCAAATCTATTTTTGTGCACAATTGCATCCATTTGTCTACTAGGTATAATAACTAAATCATGTTGTAGTACCTTACATCCAGGAGATCCACCCTCCCTTGATTCCTAGGTTTATGGGCATTTGTCATAGGTTCCAAACCCTGCGCGCACAGCCCCTGCATATGAATATATCCGAGGATTCCTAATGCCTTATTCTTCAACCATTTAAGAATCCACCACATTGATAACACTGCTAGATTTCACCTTCTCCACAGCCTCACCCCTGCTGGTGTGGACTCATGAAATCCACCCAGATCCTCCCTCAGGAGTTTGAAGACATCATTCACCAAAGAATTCACAACCTGAGGTCCACATCTCACCACTGAAGACTTTCCCTCCGAATCCACACCTACCAGCTTCTGTCCAGGATGTCCTCCGGTGGAATGAGTTCATGATTCCTTACCACTACCAATACCCATATGATTATTAGGTCCCCACGGAAAATATTTTCTCAAATTCCCCAGCCATTTACAGTCCAAACAGAAATCAAACCATGATTCGAAGACCACCTCTTGTTCGCATCGAAATTCTTCATCAACAGTTTTCCAAACATAATCTATAGGATCCTTGGAAACATCTACTTCAACGCAGACCCGCGGATTAAAAGGATGGAAAATCATTGTAGTACGACTATCTGAACACAGATACATACCTATTAAATTTTCAAGTATCCTAATACATAAGGGGTTTTGAAACGGTTGGGTAAGATTCAGAATGAATACCAAAAATTCCACTAAGGAGGAATCACGCTTCTTATGGAAATCGTATGTCTATCGGAAGAGGTAGAACCGATATATGTTAAAGGACTGGGAGAAATAGACTAGTCTTTGATTAAATCCTCCTCTGAGGAAAACATATCATGATATTCCTGTTGTCGATCAAACCCACTATCTCCCCTTCCTATAAATCCCAATAACTAAAAATATACATTTCGAACGAATCAATAGATGGTCATCATTACTTGAACTGAGAATTTTTCGAAATATTCAAAAGCGTCACAGTTTCATTGAATTCCGTGATCGATAATGGCAGATTGGGTCTCCTTTTAAACAAATTGGGAACATTCGGACATAATGAATCTTGAGGAAATGGGAGGATAAATTCGTGCTTAGAGAACAGAAAGAATGAGGAACATTCTCCCTTGTATGAAGATGAAGGTCCCTCCCCTGATGGTGGGGGAGGGACCGTCACAGTGGCTGATGCCTTCATGAAGAAGGATCGTGAAGCGCGACCCCCCCCCCAAAGTGAAACCCTCGCCCTCGAATTGACAAATCATCTCCTATCGGAAATATGGGTTTGTTTTTAGGGTAGATTGTAACACCCCGACCCCAGTTACCCAGATTCGGTGCATTATTACAAAACATTGGAATGATCAAAAAATATCAAGTCTCGAAATACCTATTAGTTTAGTAGCTTTGGAACCACTAGATACATTCATAGAGATTACATTACATCATAAAGTGAAAACTACAACAACATCTTGTATCAACAATCATATACCCTTATATTATCCCTATAAGTCATTCGTAAAATACTAATTCGCATCCTAGGAAAAATAAAACATAAAAAGGGTTGAGGCCAGTAAGGATAACAATATAGCAAAATCTTCCATAAATAAGCATAAACATTTAAGGAAATGTATAAGTAACACAAAAGAAATTTGAACTTGAAATTCATCACAATATGGCATAAATAAAATGAAATAATTCTATTTAATTATTAATATGGATATTCTACTAGTCAACTAATAACATGCAATATCAATATCCACATTCATAATGATGGAAATCATAATTCCAGACTGTCAGAACAACATAGTCAAGGCCTTGTGCTAAGACTAAAAATAAGATTTTGTCAAGGCCTTTTTCCAAGAAACTAGTTTGTCTCATTAGACCTACTGATTCATCGAGGATCTATAGCGGGCTCCACCCATCACTTATTAAGTCCAATGATTTTCTAATATGAACAGGTTTAAACATAACATAAATATTAGTATTAAAACTAGAATACAAAATGTCAATACTTTATCCATAATCCATGAATGGTATAAAATTAACACATCCACAGTCAAACATATCACAAAACCTTCAATACAATATGTATGTTTTGTATCATAATAATCAACTTCAAATAATCTTAAAATCCATCAAATTATGTTTACATAGAGAAAAATAAAACTATTTGAGAGAAATATCTTTTTTTTAATCATTTAAAAGTTGCATAATTATAAAAAGAAACATTTACAGTGAAAATATTCTTATAAGCTTATAAGGGATGGTTCAATGATTTTATAATGGTGAAAAATATCCGCACCTACCGTATAAGTTAAAAAGGACATTCATTCCTTAATTTTGTCGAAAAGGATAAAAATGACCTTGTTTGGAAAAAGATGGAATGATTCATTTCAAACCATTTTATAAAAATTCAAACAATGGTATAAATGACTCTAACCCATAGTCTAGTAAATAGTAAAAATGTTTTGAAATACATTATTCTGAAACATTGAAGTAGATGATATAGAGGTCCTAGTAGATAATTACGTATAAACAACCTCGGATAATGAAGAGAATGTAAATTAAACCCTTACCTTGTACTTTTCCTTGATTGAGGGTAGGATAACCTCCTTTATAATGGGGAAATAATTGTTATTAAATTGTACAAGAATCATATACATTAATATGATATCATACATGATATTTTAACATTACTTTGTTAATAATATCTTAGTATTATCGTCATTTCGAGTGTTAACTTTCTCTTTTTCTTTTATATGTTCTATTACATAAGTAATGTTTGTTATGGATAGGTTGTTTTTTATTCATATATAGATTTATATCAAGACCTTAAACATTATTTTTAATCATTAAATGAGAATTAGACTTTCATGGATACGATGGGGAATGAATCTCCTCGCGTTCGTGGAGACGGTAGTCAATACGTACGCACGAGCGACAATATCATTATTTTGATATTATAATAATATATAATTGGATGGAATATCATAAATACAGATCATTATCTTGTTTTATTTATTATTTACAGTGATTACTCATCATTATCATACCCATCCAAATAATAATGTTTTGAATAACAATTACACCACGACTTGGAGATGGTAAGCCGTACATACGCACGTATGGTGACATGTCAATCAAAGGATGGATAGAATACTGAATATGGTTGTACCATATTTATAATAACATAATATTATATAGATGATACTGGAGTTATTATTTTAGAATGGAAAGAACAAAGAATGAATATGTTGAAGAAGAATGGAACTTGAAAGAGGGTGCTGAAAACATTACATCTTCTTCGGGTTCTTCTTTTTGATTTGATCAAAAGGTATCCATAGGTTGTCTTTCTGATTAAAATAAGGCCTCTAGGTTGAATTGAGGGAAGTTGAGAGAATATTGGTGCTGGTTTTGGCCGATCCAAAAGGATTTGAAGGTGTTAATTAGAGGGAAGGGGAAGTGCCCTTTTATATGAGGGGTGACAAGCACCTTAAGAAAAGCTAGAAATGTTATTTTATAATAAATTCATATTGGGTTTATAATGTCTAAAAAGTATATTATTAAAAGGATAATGTGGGTATATGTCGAAAAAAACTCATCCAATAGGTTTTATATAGGTTTGGGTCACTATAATAACTTTATCTTTTTTATTTAACTCTTAGTTAAATAGTTTGTCATTTACTATGTGTCTTTGTATTTTTATATTATATAGTCAATAAACATACTATAGACTTCCAAGAGACCCCCAAGTGATCAATTAATAATTCACCTATAATTATATAGGTCCTTTGGCCGAAACTTATATTTTTATGAATAGAAAATCAAATAATAATATTATATTTGTTTTAAAAACTTTTTTATGTCAATTTTGAAAATATTTAATAATTGATTTTTTAATGTCATAAAAACTTTATTAATTAGAATTAAATTAATTTATGAAATCATAACATGTCATATTAACAAATAAAATTCTTGTATGTCATCAAAACCTTCAAATTATATTTATTTTAACATTTATGATTCCAATTGTTTGATTCTTTCATAAATAAAGAAAATAGTGCGTCATTATTGTGTCATAAATATATTTAATTATTCATAATCTATAAATTAAAATAAAATACCATTATGTAGGAGTTCTTTTTATATTTATAATGATTTTTTATAGTCAATAATATAACATATATAACCATAAGTATAATTTTTTTTCCTAAAAGATATATGCTTAGGTCATTTTTGTATTTACTTTATCTTAATTAATATAAAGTGTAATTATCACTTACAAGTGGATCCATGGGGTCCCAAAATCGACCCAAAGATGCCCATGGTCAAAAATGTATCAAAAAATAGGGTTAGGACACGTTTTAGTGTAATTTATTATAATTATAATATTATTTGTTTACCCTTATTTACTGGATTTACCCTTTAACCATGGTAAATAAAATATTTACCGAAATAATTATTCAGAATCTCTAAAAATAAAAGTTTCCTATTTTCAAAATTTGTTCCTCATGATTATAAATATAAAATACATTTTTCTAAATTCAAAACATATAAGTGGAAGAAATTAATTTAAAATTAATTTCTATTGTTAAAACAAAAAGCGTGTTTTTAAGAGATAATAACTATCAAAAGATTGACACTTGCTTATGTCCAGTTTAAATGTGAAATTATGTTCAATGACCAACATTGGATTAAATGGTAAAAATATAATCTATTTATAATATAAAATCACTCAAATAAATAATTTATCACTGTTAATCATTTCTATTAAAAATGTTGTTTTTAATTAAAATTTAGTAATCTTCACTATTCATCAAAATATGAATGTTATCCACAAAGTACCAAAAATTCACCCTAAGATAATTTCGATATTCAGAATCCAAAAATGAAGTCCATTTTGAAATATAAAATGTATAAAATTTCAAAATGTGGGTATTAATATTCATAACGGCTAGTGTGATTAGTTGTGGTGTGTGTTAGAACTCGAAGTTGCGTACAACACACGGTACTATATTATTCAAAGATAATCGTATCATGGACGGTTGGGGTGTGACATTCTCATATGCTTCAAATAATTTTGTCCTCAAAATTTCTAGAATACTACCGCATGAAAATACTCTGGTGGTTCTTCATCATATGTTCCTCAGGTTCCCACGTTTCCTCTTCCATCTTATGGTTTCTCCATAGAACATTTACCAGACGAGTAGTCCGGTTTCTCAGCACATGTTCTCTAGTAAAAAGGGAATTTTGAAAGGCTCTTTGCAATAAGACATATTAGGTTCTAGTTCTAAATCCACATAGGTGAGTACATGCGTTGGGTCAGACTTGTATTCTCTCAGTAGTGATACATGGAACACATCATGAACTTTGGAGTGACTTGGCAGCATTTCCAAACGATAAGCTACAACCCCAATTCGTTCTAGAATTTCTAAAGGTCCTATGTATCTGGGACTCAATTAACCATTCTTTTTGAAACGTATAACTCCCTCCCATAGAGATACCTTCCTGAAAAGATGGTCTCCTACCTGAAATTCTAAATCCTTCCTTCATTTATCAGCATAGCTCTTCAGCCTACTTTGAGCTGTTTTGATGTAGTTTTGGATTACCTTCACCTTTTCCATCAATTCCTCCACCATTTCTGGGCCTATGAGTATTCTTTCACCAACATCGTCCCAACAGGTTGGTGTGCGACATCTCTTTCTGTATAATGCTTCATATGATGCCATCTGAATATTTGAATGGAATCTATTGTAATAGGAAAATTATACCAAAGGTAAATATTGATCCCACATACCCTGAAAGTCAAGTGATCATGATCTCAACAAGTCTTCTAAAGTTTGAATAGTCTATTATGATTTTCCATCTGTTTGAGGGTGGTAGGAAATGCTCAAACAAAGTTCAGTATCCAAGGCTTTCAGAATACTATTCTTAAATCTTGAAGTAAAACGTGGATCACGATTAGAAAAAATCGATAGAGTTACTCTTGAAGTCTCACAACATCATTAATATATTATCTTGCTAGACGTTCAAGTGTTAAATCATCCCTTATTGCAAGAAAATGTGATGACTTGGTAAGATGACCAACAATGAACCATACTTCATCGTGTCTTCTGGGAGTCTTCGGTAGCCCCATGACAAATTCCATCGTAATATTATCCCATTTCCACTCAGGTATGGGAAGAGGTTGCTTGACTCCTCCAGGATGTTTCCTTCCAGGTTTCACTTGTTGACAAACCATAAATCATGACACAAAATCAGAAATCTCCCTCTTCATGTTGTCCCACAAAAAATGTTCCATCAAATATCTATAAATTTTTGCGATCCCAGGGTGTATAGATAAATTGGCACTATGAGCATCATCCAGCAATTCCCTTTTTAGATTAGGTATATCAGGAAAAAAAATTCTCTTCCCAAATTTCAAATTTCCATCTTCATACACAATGTCATTCAATCTCCCATCATTCACAGCATTAATCTTCTTTTGAAATTCATCATCATCGGTCTGAGAACTCTTAATCCTTTCTAGTAAATATGGTTTGGAAACCATTTGAAAATGTAATGATGTTTCACCTTCCTTGGTAAATCCCATATCCATCTTTTCTAAATCCATATATATAGGATCCTTTTCAACACTCTTCTTGTTCAAAACTCCCTGATCTTTTCTACTCAAATAATCTGCCACCTTATTCTCCATCCCCGGGTGGTAGTGTGTCATGCAATAATAATCCTTGAGTAGTTCAATCCATCTCTTTTTCCTCATGTTGAGTTATTTCTATGAGAAAATCTACTTCAATATCTTGTGATCAGTATAAATCTCATATTTCTCACCATAGAGATAGTGTATCCAAATATTCAAAGTAGATAATACAGCTTCTAAATCAAGATCATGTGTAGGATAGTTCTGCTAAATAATTTTTAGTTGTCTTGATGAATAGGAAATAACCCCATCATTCTGCATAAGGACACAACAAGTACTTTCTTCGATGCATCACTATAAATAACAAATCCATCATTCCCCGATGGCAGAGTCAATATACGAGCATTGACTAATATTTTATTCAGTTCTTAAAAACATTTTTCACACTCTTTTGTCCAATCAAATTTAACACCATTATGTGTGAGATTTGCTCAAGGGTTAGCCAACCAGGCAAAATTCTGGACAAAACGTCGATAATAAACTACTAAACCAATTAAAATGTGTTCCATAGTTATACTCGTCAGTGCTGGTCATTCTTGAATTGCTCCTCTCCTACAAGGATCAATGGAAATTCCATCTTTAGAGACAATATGGCCATGAAAATAAATCTCCTGAAGCCAGAATTCACACATTCTAAACATCTCATATAATTCATGTCTTCTCAGAGTCTTCAATATAATGCACATGTGATTTTGATGATCTTCGTATATTTTCGAGTATACCAAGATATCATCAATAAATACCACTCTAAAGTCATCAAGATATTCCTTGAAAACTAAGTTCATTAGTTCCATGAGAACAGAGGGAGCATTAGTGATCCCAAAAGGAATTACTGTAAACTTGAAATTCCCGTACCTAGTTTGAAATACTGTTTTCTAAATGTCTTCCTTCTTCACACACAACTGATGGTATCCAGATCAAAGGTCAATTTTTGAAAAGTATTGAGAACCATGAAGTTGTTCAAATATATCATCAATTCAATGTAGGGGATACTTGGTATTTATTGTTATAGCATTGATTTCCCTATAGTCTATACATAAACTCAAAGATTCATCTTTCTTCTTAACAAAAAGGATAGGGGATACCCATGGAGAAACACTAGGGCGAATAAATATCTTATTACTCAATTCCTCTAGTTGTTTCTTTACTTCCACTAATTCCACAGTGTTCATTCTATAAGGGGTCTTCGATATGGTCCATGAACCATTAATTAAATCAACGGGAAACTCAATTTGTCGTACTAGAGGATGTCCAAGTAAATCTTCCAGAAACACATCTACATTTTCATTCCCAATAGGTACATCCTCAATTTGAATAATCCTTTCCTAACCCACTGTTATTCCATTCTCTTCCTCCATGATAATTGAATTTAGTTGAGCTAGTGGGGGTGGATATAGATAAAAATCAGGTGGTGACGATTTTTCCCTAAAGATAAGGTGTTATGTATCATCATCATCAAAAATCATAACCTCATTCTTCTTACAATAAATCTCCGCATCATTGTCTGAAAGCCCGTCCACACCGAGGATTATATAAAATTCAATCATGGGTATGATGATGAGATCAGTAGATAAAGAACATTTATGTGCTCTAATGGGGACTGATTCACATAACTTTATAGCAATGATACTTCCCTTAGGAGTTTTGACTGACAACTTCCTTGTTAAATAAAATTGGAAACATCTCATTTTCATAACAAACTAGGAAGATATGAAACGATGTGATGATCCAGAATCAAATAATGCATTTTCTAAACTTGAGGAAACCATTAATTTACCCGCCACCATGTCTTTCAGAGCTTCTACCTCAATAGTAGTGATAACATAAGCATGGACTTGATCCCTTGGACTTTTCTGAGGTATGTTCCCCTGATGTTTAGGACATTCATTTGCGTAATGTCCAATCTCCCTGTAGTTGTTGTAACACCCCGAGATTTTATGAAAAATATTCTTTTTTATTTCATTAATGTCTTGTGTTGTACGCTACACCAAAAATATCTTGCACAACACGCATCCTTGACTTGCCTTGCATGCAATCACGACCTTCCTCGATAGCGTGTGTAGTACGCAATAATGAGTTTCACTAAACAACAATATGCTATTAAAATATTATTAAAACTAGCCATTATGAATAGTAATAACCACTTTTTGAAATTTTGTAAATTTTATATTTCAAAATGGACTTCATTTTTAGATTCGGAATATCAAAATTAGCTTAGGGTGAAATTTTGGTACTTTTCGGATAACTTTCATATTCTGATGAATAGTGAAAATTACTAAATTTTAATTAAAAACAACATTTTTAATCGAAATAATTAATAGTGATAAATTATTAATTTGAGTGGTTTTAAAGTATATTTAGAATATATTTTTAAAATTTAATACAATGTTGGTCATTGGATGTAATTTCACATTTAAACCAGACATAAACAAGTGTCAATCATTTGATAGTTATTATCTTTTAAAAACACGCTATTTGTTTTGACGAGGGGAATTAATTTTTAAATTAGTTAATGTAACTGATATGTTTTGAATTTTGTAAAATAAACATCATTTTTTGAATTCATAATATCAAATATAGCTTAGGACTAATGTTTGATATTTTTCTGAAAACTTTCAATTTTTGATGAATAGTGAAACCACTAAGTGGTAGTTAAAAAAACTGAATTTTTCATAAAACTTAATTTTACCGCTTCTGTGAGTGAAATTTCAAAAATCTGAGAGACACGGTTGATGTCAGTAAGTAAAATGTGGTTCAATGAGATGAAAATAATTTTTGGTGAATAGTAACTTTTTACTTTTATTTACCACGGTTAAAAGTAAATAGGGTAATTAAGGGTAAAAATGATATTATTATTACCCTAACACATGTCCTAATTATATTGGACAAGGGTAATTCGACCAAAAAAACCCTAGGAATAAAATATGACCATTTAGTCTAACTTGGATTATATTAGGACATTTATTATTAATTTATTTAAAGAAGGGTTAAAATTGTTAAAATCAATGTTTAATAAGTATATCATTTTTAATATAGGGTTATACATAAGATAAATTCGACTATAAATATTCATAATAAAGATAAAAAGATTTCATACATAATGGTATTTTATTTTTTATTTTTAGACATTAAATAATATAATTTATTTTTGACACAAAGATGATGCAGTAATTATCATATTAATGAAATATTGACATAATTGATGTTATAAATACCCAAATAAATGTAATTTTAGAATTTTTATGCATTCCACTAATTCTATATGTTAATATGACATGTTGGTATTAATTTAAGTAACTTTTTTAGAACTAATCATTTTGTTATGATTTTCACAAAAAATCAATTACTAAATAGTGTCAAAATTGATATAAAATAGTTTTTAAAACAAATATTATATTATTAATTGTTATTTTATTCCTAAAAATCTAAAGCTCTGCCAAATTACATATATAAGGTTATATATATTAATACTAAACAACTTGGGGTTCGTTTGGCTTGTTATAGTATGTTTATTAACCTTATAGTGTAAGAACACAAAAAAACACGGTAAAAGTAAAATTATCTTACTTAAAGTTAAATATAAATGATATGGTTACAATAGGAACCTAAACTTGTATAAATTCTATTGGATGAGATTAGTTCGACCCATACCCACCTTATATTTTAAATAAATCAATTTTTAGCTATTTAAAACCGATCTTGACTTTATAATAAAATAATATTTTTAGTTATTCCAAAGGAGCCCCTCTCCTCCCTTATAAAAGGGAACCTCCTCCCTCTCTTCCTCACACCACATTGAACCTTCAATCTCGGCCAAACCCTGAAAAATTCTCTTCTACACTTCCCTAGAAACATCATAGAAGTCCTGGTCTTCTTCAAAGACCAATTTTAGTACCCTAAGAGGAGGACTCAAATAGGCGCTTCAAGGAAGAGGTAATGTCCATTACCGATCCTTTTATCTTTATTTCTTCTTCCAATTCTTCTTCTTAGGTTGTTTCATTATGAAGTAATAACATCAGTATCACTCATATACTGATATGTTATTATAAGTATGAAACAAACCTATTTCACCATCTATCCATCCTACGGAAAACGAAATCACCGCGCGTGCGTACGTACGGAATACCGTCTCCACGCCGTGGTGTAATCTATTTTCCACCACCACCATACTTGGATGGGTATAATGGTGTAACTAATAACTATATAAGATTATCTTAAAGTGATATTGATTCTGAAATAGTATAAATACACTCCAATACAGTCCCATGATCATGAGAACGATATCATGGCTCGTGCGTATGTACGGACTACCATCTCCACGACACGATGAGATTCATTCTCCACGTTAACCATTAATGAATGATTATAAAGTATTTATAATAAGTAATCATGAAATATATAACATAACAATGATACTAGATTTATGTGTATATATATTAATGTCATCTACTTAATTCCATTCAACTCAGTAAAGAAACGAATACAGCGTTCATGCGTACGTACGGCCTACCGTCTCCATTAACGGTGTATTTATTTCCATTAATTAATCCATTATATATATTTATATTATGAATATATATTATATATAAATCATTTTTTACATTCTGGATTTAAGTAATCATGAACTAAGTAATCATATGAATAATTACAAGTTAAAACACGAACGACAAATGAGACGATTTTACCCAAAACACTACTTTAACATGAATTTACAAAAGAACGGGTAATATAAGGTAATAAGTGAACCATATATGATATAATAACAATGATTATGATTCAAGAATAAGTCAATGACATTATTTAAATCATTATACAGGAGGTTCAGACACTTACAAAGCAAATCATACCTAAGGTAAGGGAAATATCACAATCTCATTTTTATCCGAGATTGTTTATACTTTGGAATTTACTGGGGTGAATCTTAACATCCACATCCATGTTTCCTCAATATGTAATATTTACATCATTATATAGTAGTTATTATCCAATTTTACCCTTCAGTGAGTTTTTAGTAAAAGATATGAAAGGAATCTTTTGACATTTTTCGTACGAGGTACTTTTTGACTTTTCCAACAAAAGTATGGGAAGAATGTTTTTTTAACTTATACAGCATGAATGGATTTTTTAAAAATTATTTCCAAGAATATTGCTTTACATGTTTTCAAGCATATTTTTAATCAACTTATTTTATATTAAAATTTTATGACACGTTAAGAATGGAAAAATGTTTTTGAAGTATAAAGGATATTTTCTTCAAGAATGGAGTTCAAGTGTTTTATCAAAATTATTTTCCATCTAAGATAATATAGGGTTCTGTTTCTATCCATATTATTACATTTATTTTATTATGTTGTTATTGAATTATTTTTATGAATTCCTTTATCTTATATGAATTGTTTTATGATGTCAT
The DNA here is from genome assembly GCA_963277665.1 of Viscum album. NCBI lineage: Eukaryota > Viridiplantae > Streptophyta > Magnoliopsida > Santalales > Viscaceae > Viscum > Viscum album. The sequence continues at coordinate 860,020,433 of OY728133.1, read as the reverse complement.
GTTGTTTAAGAATCCCATTTTTATTACATGGGTTATGCAATGATGTATGATTTTTGATTTTGTGGCACACATATGAATGGTATCATTATGAGATGGGTGGGACCTATATCTCCCTCAAATGCATTGGTTAAAGATTTTATATCTCATGAGATAGACATGGCTGGAACGGAAGGTTATACCAGTTCAGTGAAACAGGACTGAAACGAGGATTGAACTAGGTTAAGAAATGGACTTTGTCAACTAAGATAGTCTTGGAAATGAGTCTTGACTAATAAGAAATGATTCTCTATGATTATGTGTGTATTCCACAGAGTTTCATGTTTTATGTTATGATTATTGGGATTACATTTCACTACTATGATTTATCCCATCTTATGAAATTGTGATTTCTTTTGCAGGTTAATATTTAAAAAAGTTATGTTCTTATGTATATGATGTGATTGATATTTCTTTTGTTTACCCTTACTGAGAATTTGAGCTCACCCTTTTATGTTTTCCTTTCCCCAGGATATAAAGAATGGTTTTAGGAAAAAAAAGAAGATCTTTTTGGGAGATGTTGAATATCTTACACCACGATTAGATGATTATATTCCGAGTATCCAAAGACACTAAACTATTACGGTTCTTGTGTGTGTGTTTTTGTTATGTACTAAGTATTCCGCAAAAGTAATGTAATGTCCATGTACATCAGGATTTGGGTCTCTACAGTTGTAGCATTGAACATCGGTGGCTTCTTTATTCCCCATGCAATCACAAGCTTGGTAGACTTTTTCACCACACTTGTAACAGACTCACATTCCATTAAAGTATGTACCAGGGTGTTTCTTACCACAATTATCATAGGACGGAGATTCAACTTTTCCCTTATTCCCATTATTTCCATTCCCAATGTGATCAACAGATATCTTCTTCTCTTTCTTTTCTTTAAAGTCATAAGACTTAGAAAATTCCTTTTCTGTCTTGATAGCACATTAGAAAATATCTTCATACGAAGAGAATGATTGTGAAGCTAATGCTCGATGGAGAAATGGTTTTAACCCATAAATGAAATGATCGATATTAATTCTTGGGTTATGTATATAATCTGCATCATACCTTGCTACCATTGTAAAGTCAGACTCATACTTTGTGACATTCTCATCCTCCTTTTTCCTCAGAATCAGAAATTGCCTCTCCATATCTTCTCGATGCACACAAGGAAAGTATTTTTCTATGAAAAGATCTATAAACTCCCTACATTCCATATTTGACACATCATCATCTTCCTTTGTGTTTTGAATCAATGAACACCATTGATCAGCATCTCCAGTGAGGTGGTAAACTTCCATTTTATCTTTTTCCCTTTCACTAATCCCCAAGGCATGGAATATTTTCTCTAATGAATTTATCCATTTTGAAACTAATAAGGGATTTGTACTCCCATTTAATGTTGGTTGTTGTTTCTTCATGAATAGATCTATCATTGATCCTCCCTACTGTGGATCTGGGTGCTCCATATGGGTAAGGTTATTATTTATAACCTGAGTGAGTTGTCCCAGTTTGGTGATTAGCTAATTAGCACCAGTTTCATCATCAACTCCACTATAATTATCTTGAGAAGGATGGAAATCCGTACATGGAGTGCTTCCATTGATACTGTTTCCATTTCTTCCACTAGGCACCATTTCTAAAAAATGGCATAAACTAGATCAGTTTATGAATCGAAATACATAATTCCAAACATGTAAAACACATAACATAAATTGAACAATTTATGGATATAATTCATAATCATAAAAATGGTTTTTGTGGATGTATATGCTCATAAACCCTTCATAATGGTTTGTAAATAAAATGATAATTACCATAAGCATATCCCCTAGGAGTGTTATAACTAAGAGTGCAACAAGGCCCGTTTTCGTTCACTAGTTCCCGTTTGAGCCAACATCAAATAGGTGTTTTCTGGGTTTACCCCTACTTACTTCTGTGGCAGAGCCGCATCTACCTGCTCATATCGAAACAGGTATGTATTGCTTGGAAAGCACACAAAATCTCTATAATACCAAAATTCTAAGATGTTCTTCTATACTAATTCTCAAAGTCTATCTTTGGTCTATGTTCTCTAATCAGAGTTTATCTAAATATAGCTTCCAAGGTTTGTACTAAATTTCCTCTAATAGAAACCATAACGCCCCGACCCCAGTTAACTAGAGTCGGTTCATTATTACATAAATTTTTCATGATCACAAAAGATCAAGTCTCAAAGTACCGATTAGTTTAGTAGCCTTGGAAACACTAGATACATTCATAAATTTTACATTACATCATAAAGTGAAATCTACAACAACATCTTGTCTCCGCACTCATATACCCTTATACTATCCCTGCATGTCATTCATAAAATACTTCTTCACATCATGGGAAAAATAAAACATACAATGAGGTGAGGTCAAATTCCCAGTAAGGATTACAATATAGTGGAAACTTCCATAAATAAGCTTAAACATTTAAGGCAATGTATAACTAAAATAGAAGCCTTTTAAACTTGAACATCAGCATAATATGGAAGAAATAAAATGAAATAATGTCATTTTCTTATTCACATTGATATTTTACTAGTCAAATAATCACCTGCAATATCAATAACCACTTTCATAATGATGGAATTCGTAATGTAATACTGTCATAACCACATAGTCAAGGCCGTATACGAAGACTACAAATAAAATTTTGTCAAGGGCTTGTGCCAAGAAACCAGTTTGTCTCATGCGACCTAACGATTAATCAAGAAGATATATTGGGCTCCACCCATCACTTACTATGTCCAATGCATTCCTCATATGAACAGGTTTAAACATTACATAAATATTCGTATTAAAACTAGGAAAAAAAATGTCAATACTTTCTTCCATAAACCATGAGTGGTATAAAAATAACACATCCACAGTCAAACATATCACAAAACCTTCAATACAATATGGAAGTTTTGCATCAAAATAATCAAATTCAAATAATCTTAAAATCCATCAAAGGATGTTGACATAGATGAAAACAAAACTGTTTGAGAGAAATATATGTTTTTTTAAATCATTTAAAAGTCACATAATTATAAAAGGAAACATTTACTTTGAAAATATTATTATGAGTTTTTAAGGTAAGCTTCAATGATTTTATAATGGTGGAAAATAGCCTCACCCGCCGTATAAGTTAGAAAAGATATTCTTACCTTAATTTTGTCGAAAAGGTTAAAAAGGACCATGTATGGAAATCGATGGAAATATTACATTCAAACCATTTTATAAAAATTCAAAAAGGGTATAAATGAATTTAAACCATAGTCTAGTAAATATTAAAAATCGTTTGAAATACATTTTTAAGAAACATGGATGTGGATGATATAGGGGTCCCAGTAGATAATTACGTATAAACAACCTTGGATAATGAAGAGATTGTGAAATAAACCCTTACCTTGTAATTTTCTTTGGTTGAGGGTAGGATAACCTCCTGTATAATGGTGAAATAATTTTTATTTAATTATACAATAATAATATACAATAATATGATATCATATATTATCTTTAAACATTTCTTTGTTAATAATATCTTAGTTTTATCGTCGTTTTAGGTGTTAACTTACTCATTTTCTTTTATATGTTTTGTTACATAGGTCATATTTGTTATGGATAGGTTGTATCTTATTAATATACAGAATGATATCAAGTCCTTAAACATTTTTTTTAATCATAAAATGAGAATTAGACTTGCATGGATACGATGGGGAATGGATCTCATCGAGTTCGTGGTGACGGTAGTCCGTACGTACGCACGAGCAACAAAATCATTATTTATATAATAAAATAATATAAAATTGAATGGTATATCATATATACACAAGAATTATCCTGTTATATTTATTATTTACATCAATTAAACATCATTATCATACCCATCCAAATAATAATGTTTTGAATAACAATTACACCACGACGTAGAGACGGTAAGTCGTACGTACGCACGTATGGTGACATTTCATTCAAAGGATGTATATAAAAATGAATATTGTTATACCATATTTACAATATCATCATATTATATATAAGATACTAGAGTGATTATTTTAGAATGGAAATAATAAAGAAAGAATAAGTTGAAGAAAAAAGGAACTTCAAAGAGGGTGGTGAAAATATTACCTCTTCTTCGGTTCTTCCATTTGATTTGATCAAAAGAGCTCATTAGGTTAGATTTCTGATCAAACTAAGGCCTCTAGGTTTAATTTAGGGAAGTTGAGAGAATATTTGGGCTAGTTTTGTCTGAGCCAAAAGGCTTTTATGGTTTTAATAAGAGGGAAGTGTAGGTTTCCTTTTATATGAGGGGTGAGAGGTACCTTAATAAAATCTAGAAATATTATTTTATAATAAATTAATATTTTGTTTCAAATAACTCAAAAGTGTATTTTTTTAAATTTTAAATGTTGTTATAGGTCGAAAACCTCTCAACCAATAGGTTTTAGATAGGTTTGGGTCACTATATTAACATTATCTTTTTTATTTAAATCTTAGTTAAATAGTTTGACATTTACCATGTCTCTTTATATTTTTTTATTATATAGTCACTAAACATACTCTAAACTTCCCAGAAACCCCCATGTGGTCCATTAATAATACACCAATAATTATATAGGTATTTTGGCCGAACCATAGATTTTTAGGAATAGAATATCAATTAATAATATAATATTTGTTTTAAAAACTCATTTATGTCAATTTTGACAATATTTAATAATTTTTTATTTTTAAACTCTTAAAAACATTATTATTTTTAACCAAATTCATTTAATAAATAATAAAATTTCATATTAACCAATAACATTCTTTGTTTTTATCAAAACTTTCAAATTATATTTATTTTAACATTAATAAATCAATTTATTTGATTCTTTCATTAATAAGGAAAATAATGCAACATAATTGTGTCTTAAATATATTTAATTATTAAATTTATAAAAATTATAAATAAAATATAAGTATGTAGGAAATATTTTTATATTTATAATGAATATTTATAGTCGAAAATATAACATATTTAACCCTATGTAAAAATTGGTTTGCTAAAAGATATATGCTTTTGTCATTTTTTTATTTACTTAAGTATAATTAATATAAAGTGTCATTATCACTTACAAGTGCATCTATGGAGTCCCAAAATCGACGCAAAGATTCCCATGGTCGGAAATGTATCAAAAAATAAGGTTAGGACACCTTGGAGGGTAATTTATTTTTATTATAATATTATTTGTTTACCCTTATTTATGGAATTTACCCTTTAACCATGGTAAATAAAATATTTACCGAAATAATTATTCAAATGGTCTAAAAATAAAAGTTACATATTTACACAATTTGAACCTCCTAATTCTAAATATGGAATCCATTTTTCAAACTTCAAAACCCTGAAGTGGCAGAAATTAATTTAAAATTAATTCTCGTTGTTTAAACAAAAAGTGTGTTTTTTAGAGATAATAACTATCAAAAGATTAGCACTTTCTTATGTCCAGTTTAAATGTAAAATTATGTCCAATGACCAAAATTGTATTAAATGGTAAAAATATAATCTAATTATGCTCTAAAATCACTCAAATTCAGTATTTATCACTATTAATTATTTTGATTAAAAAAGTTGTTTTTATTTAAAATATAGAAATTTTCACAATTCATCAATATATGAAAGTTATCCGAAAAGTACCAAAAATTCACCCTAAGATAATTTTGATATTCCAAATCCAAAAATGAAGTCCATTTTGAAATATAAAATGTATAAAATTTCAAAAAGTGTGTATTACTATTCATAACGGCTTGTTTGATTCGTTGTGGTGTGTGTTAGAACTCGATGTTGTGTACAACACACGCTACTGTATTATTCAAAGAGAAGCATACCATGGATGCTTGGGGTGTTACATTGATGGTATCACACAAATATTTTTTTTGGATATTTAGGGAATGAAAAGAACCGCTTGAATCTTTTTTGAGCATTCACCATCACATTCCATTACAACCAACATGATTTTCAATCCACCCAGGTTTATGTTTATATTTTCTACCTTAATTCTAAATATCATTTGATGGATGGAATTTAAAAATTATTTATTATTTTAATTATTTTTATATTTTATAGTAAAAATGGATTTGAAAATTTTTTCAATGGGGTTTCCCTTGTTATGATTCATTTACAAGTAATTTCATGTGGTTTTTGATTTTACAATAATTAATAAAAGATGAAAAGTTTAATTTATAAAAAATGGTTATGTTTGAAGTTATTTGAGACTATTTTGGTCATAAAATGTTTAATCAATAATTTTTTTATGTTTTGGTAGTTTAAAAATGATAAATGTTGTTTTTTTAGAATGGTATTTCATATTTATATTTAATAAATTATTTCACCAAATATTTTAGAAATTTATTTTAAATGTTTTATTTTATGGAATGGATTTGAATTAAATTTCAAACCCATAAGGAATGATCTAGGATAATTTTTGTAACCAATGGTATTTTTCAATTATATTATTCCCCTATATATATTTTAAATTTTTTGTGATGTTCTGAGATAATTTTAGTGGATATTGATGAATCAATAGTTGGATTACATTTTAGTTAACGAAATCTTCACCCCATCTTAGAATATGCAATGGTGATTCTGGTGGAGCCATTTTGCCTCTAAAAATGACTGGGATGAAGATGAAATATGCATTTCGATACTCATTTCCATCAAATATCACACCATTATGATTTAATAAAGTGTCATAGACCATGGTAATATCTATGGTTTACTAATGGGAAGTTAAAAAGGGAATGATGAAACAGAACACTTATTAGTGGTACGGATGGTAGTTTTTTTTAGTAAACCAATGACAAATGGGATTCCCAATATAACCATTTTGACAGCCATGGTGGACTCATTTTAGGTGGACAATGAAGAGGAACTCTATTTAATGGTGTCCCGAAGACAATAATTTTATCATTTTTTTGATATAGAGTTATAATTTAGAGAAACGGTGGGCCCAAATTGGAGTGGTTCAACCAATTTTGGATTTTTGGGTTCTATATAGTGAAAATGGGTTATCAGGTTTTAAAAAAAAATTTGTAACTACCAATAGGTCTTGGATTTTTTTGGTCAAAAATATTTTTTTATTTATATATTCATTATACAAAATCATGTTGTCAATGAGATATCCATTTTAAAGTGATTTTTTGAATTAATATTTCATAATATGTTTCTGATAGTTATTAGGTATTGGATCTCAAAAAATATTTTTTCAATAATATCTCAAATTTATAATAACATTATCTAAATATAGTTCTCATCATTTGAAGATATATTAACACAATGTTAGTTTTAAAGAAGTTTAATTTGATTATTTATTATTTTTTAAATTTCTATTTGAAAATTTAAACTATTATAATAATAATATTTATGTTATAAAAAAAAGAGATATAAATTGTAAAATATATCTTGGATAGAAATTTAATTTCAATAATCTGAGGACATTTATAAAATTGACAGTTCATTGAAAAAAAATTAAAATAAGATACATTGGCATATATTCTTGAAAATATTATATAGAATAAATTAAGAATCCTGAACGAACAACCTCACAGATTGGTGTTACGTATCACTTCTAAAATTTTTATAAGATCGATATGTATGTTTTTTTACACTTTAAAATTATTGTGTGGGTGAGTGGAATAGTTTGGTGATATTGAATGAGTAGTGATCTCCTTGAAAAATTACAATCATATACTAGGGAAGTTGTAATTCATCATTATATCAAAAAATCAATGATATATGCTCCATGTTGTATTCTTTTATAGTAGAACCAAGATAAATATCTAATCTCCTAATCCTTACATATTTTTATTTGGTTAAATTTAATAATAAAATATAAGTTGTCTTTTTAAATGAGAAGACAATATCCAATTTTAACAGAAGAAATGGAGAAGTTGTTTCACACTAATTCACCCCTATAGTGTAAAGTGGGCCAGGGAAAAACATTTAGTATCAAATATAAAAATAGTTCTTGAATATACATGGAGAAATAATTTTTTTTGGGGGATATTATTAATGTTAGAGGACTTAATCAATTTGATGGAATTTATTTTTAGATCTCGAAAAATATGATTAGTTATCATCTAAAATTACATTTTTTGGATGTATTTTATACTACAGTACATAGGATACAAGTGAGTTGATAGGATTCGAAATATTGGATGCTGAAATATATTGATGAATAATGATGTTCAGGCTCGTCATGATTTATCCAGATCACTTTCAAATCAGGTTTATTTGGTGGTGAACGATTTTCAACAACTAACAGAATATGGGATAAACATTCTAATATAAATATAGGTGATAAAAAATTGATTTATAAAAAGCTAAATAGTCTAAAAAATATGTTTTATGATATAAATATGAGATCCATTGAATGCATATATTTTTTCATTAACCATCATACTAATTTTTTTTTCTATTTGAGGGATTGGTTTAGAAAAAAATATTTTTGTATTATAAACAATATTATTAGAAAATTACCTCATATGAGTAGTATAAATGTATGAAATATTAATGAAATCTATATTCATGAATTATCTCTTTAATAATATTATTGAAAAATGTTTTCTTATGAAATTAGGGTGACATATAAGACAACTTTTGAACATTCATATATAAAAATAGAATTCCAATCTAATTAGAAGATGTAATTTCAACAGTCTAAAAATGATGGTAAAACAAGTGATGATTTATTACCTTCATTTGAAATTATTATTAAATGAGGAAAATTATATTTGAAGTAAATATGAAATTTTTTTTATTAGGGAAGGATAGACCTTTTGATGCTATAAGATTATTGAATCTTGATGAAGAAGGATATGGGTATGAGTTTTCACATAAATGAAACATGTTTCCATTTATAAAGAAAATTAATATTAGAAATTCTAGTAGAATTAATTTTTAGAGAAAAACTCTTTTAATAAATGGATAATTTGATGATAAAGAAAAATTTGTTTTATTGTATCAAAACATAATTTATTTCAGATGTATAATATTCGATGATGGAATCAATGGAAAAAATAAACAATAATTTTTCTTAAGATGGTGGGAAAGTTGTAGTTATTGATCTACAACAGGATTTGGAATGGGATATTTAGGGGATTTATTTACAAAGGAAGGAGAATATGAAAATTTATTGTTTTTAAAAGGATTATTCAAGTTATATTGAAGAACATGAAGTAAAAAAATGATCCTCTAGAGGGAAGTGAGAGACTATGAAAATCATCTTGTAAAATATGAATAATTTGTGATTTTTTTTTGATTATTGAAGAACGATATATGATAAATGATGATGTTAACCTATTTATCAATTATATATTTAAAAATATTAAAACTATTAATGAATAAGTTGTGCTTGTGAGAGATAATATTGGAATAGAAATCAAATATAGTGGTTAATGAATCTTCAATTATCAGATTTTTTTGAGAATCTTCAAAATTAATGATTGAATAATATATGAGAATATTTGAAGATATGATAGGTTATCAATTGTAAAAATTATGTACAATATTCCTTTATGGTAAAAAATAAATGACAATGTATTGAGTATGAAGAACACGTGAAATTTGAAGGGACAAATTTATAGACCAATAATTTAGTGACCCAATCTTGAAGAACATGGAAATTACATTACTTTTGCGGAAAAATTAATACATAACAAGAACCATCACTCAAGGATCGTAATATTTTAGTGTCTTTGGAAACTCTAAATATAATCTTATAATCGTGGTGATATATCTTTAACATCTCCTATAAAGATATTCCATTTTTTTCTTACCTAAAACTTTTCTTTATATCCTGGGAAAAATAAATAATTTAGTGGGTGATCTCAAATTCTTAGTAAGGGTAAGAAAGGAGAAAAAATAAAACAAACCATAAAAATTTGAACTTAAAAACATCAACATAATGTTTAAACATCAAAATCTTGAGCAATGAAATAAAACATGGCAGTACGTAAGGTATAGATCATAATAGAACATCAATCATAATAAAATATCATGGGAATAAAACACATAATTATTTAAAACCATTAAGCACATGATATTATTTCTATAGTAGCCAAGGCATTGCTGCCAAGACCAACTTAGTGGACAAAGTCCCTTTCTGAATCGAGTTTACTCCTCGTTCCAGTCTTGTATCACTGAACTGGATTAACTTACCATTCCATCCATGTCTATCTCATGAGATATAAATCATTAACCAATACATTTTAGGGAGATATAGGTCCCACACATCCCATAATGAAATCATTTTTACTTGTGACACAACATAAACATAAATCATTCATCATAACCTAGACAATAAAAATGGGTTTCATAACCATCATCCCATCATAATATATTCCATATAAAACAAATGGATATAATTTCATCATAAGAAAAGTCAAACCATGTAAATCATATAGATATTATACTTGAAACATACACATATGAAATAATGTCATCTTAGATGGAATATGGTTTTGATAAAACAGTTGAAATGAATTCTTGAAGAAAATATCCTTTCTTTTTCATAATCATTTTCTTTTCACAAAATGCCATGAGATTTTAACCGAAAAGGATTTTGTTTAAAATATTAATTAAATCTTATATATTAATCATCATGAAAATAAGGCTTTATAGAACAGTAAAAATCCGTTCATGTCATATAATTTAAAAAAACATTCTCCTCGTACTTTTGTCAGAAAAGTGAAATAGTTCCTCGTATGGAAAACAAAAGAAAGATTCATTCCATAAGCCAAATTAAAAGTCTAATAGGGGTAAATAAGACATGTAATATTATAAAAAACATTATGAAAATATTTTAGGGGCATGTATTAATAATATAACCCCAGTAAATACTTTCGTATAAGAAATCCCAGATAAAAATGAGATTGAAAATTTATCCCTTACCTTAGGTCTGATATGCTTTGTACGTATCTGAAACTCTGGTATAAAGATTTAAATAATTTCATTGACTTATTAGAGATGCATAATAATTGTTATTATATCACATATGGTTCACTTATGACTTTACATTACCCGTTCTTTTGTACATTCCATGTTAAATCAGCGTTTTAGGGAAAAATCGTTTTATTTATCGTACGTGTTTGGAATTGTTGTTCTTGATATTATTATAACTTATATCATGATTTACTTACTTCTTGAATGTAAATAGTGATTTATATATCATATATATTCAGTAAATAAATATATATATATAATAGATAGATAAATGAAATGATATAAACCGTTCGTGGAGACGGTAGGTCGTACGTACGCATTAACGCTGTTTTTCTTTCCTAATTGACTTGAATAGAAGTCAGTAAGATGAAATATATATATACATAAATCCAGTAGCTTTATCATGTCATATATGTTTTTTTTATTCATTATATATATTTAATAACCATTCTTGAATGGTTAACATGGATAATGAATGTCATCATGTTGTGGAGACGGTAATCCGTACGTACGCACGAGCGATGATATCGTTCCCATTATTATTGAATTGAATTGGATTGGATGATATAATATCTCAGAATCATTATTATGTTATAATAACTATATATAGTTATTATTTACACCATTATACCCATCCATGTTAGGTGGTGGTGGAAAAACAGATTACACCACGGCGTGGAGACGGTATTCCGTACGTACGCACGCGCTGTGATTTCGTTTTCCATATAACAGATAGAAGGTGAAATGTGGTTGTTTAATATTTATAATAAAATAACATTATATTAGTGATACTTATGTTATTAATTTATAATGAAACAACAGAAAAATAATAATTTGAAGATGAAAGAAATCTTGAAAGAATTGGTAGAAGAGATTACCTCTTCTTCGACGCACCTCTTTTATAATTCCTTTTAATTGAGTAGATATGGACTTTTGAGGAGACCATAACCTCTATAATGTTTCTAGGGAAGTTTATAAGGGAAATGGTCAGGGTTTGGACGATATTTAAAGATCAAAATTGTATAAAGATAAGACAGAATGGGTTCCCTTTTATAAGGGAGGAGAGGGCCACCTTAAGAAAAACATAATATATTATTTTATAATAAAGTCATATTCAGTTGATAATAGCTCCAAATTTATTTAATTCTAAGATAAAGTGTGTATGGGTAGAAATAATCTCAAAAAATAGGTTTTATACAAGTTTTGGTTACTATTTTAACCTTATCATTTACATTTATCTCTATGTTAAATAATTTAACTTTTAACTTGTCTTCTTCTTTTCTTACACTATAGGGTTAATAAACTTACTAAAACTAGCCAAAATAACCCCAAGTGGTTCATTATTAATATATATGACCTTATCTATTTCATTTGTCCGAAGCTTATTTTTTTAGGAAATTAATAACAATTAATAAAATAATAATTGTTATAAAAACTATTTTATGTCAATTTTGACACTATTTGTTAATAGAATTTTTTAAAAATCATAAAAGCATGATTAGATCGAAAACAATTAATTAAATAAATTCTAACATTACATTTTAACGTATAAAAATAGTGGAATTCATTAAAAGTTTTAAATGACATTTATTTGGGTATTTATAACATTAGTTATGTTAATATTTCACTAATAAGGTAATTAATGCATCATCATTCTGTCATAAATAAATTAAATTATTTAATGTCTAAATATTATAAATAAAATACTATTATGTAGGAAATCGTTTTATATTTCTAATGAATATTTATAGTGGAATTTGTCTTGTATATAACCCTATATTAAAAATGATTTCGTTATTAAACTTTGATTTTAACTCGTTTAACTCTTCTTTAAATAAAATAATAATAAGTGTCCTAATCTAATCCAAGTGGACCTAAAGGGATATATTTATCCCTAAGTTGTTTTTGGGCGAATTTCACTTATCCAATAGAATTAGGATATGTTTTAGGGTAAATATAATATCATTTTTACCCTTAATTGTCCTATTTACTATTAAACGTGGTAAATAAAAGTAAAAGTTACTATTTACCAAATATTATTTTTATATTATTGATCCACATTTTAATCCTTGATATTTACCGTGTCTCTCAGATTTTAGAAGTTAATCTCACAGAAGCGATGAAATTATGTTTTATGTACAATTTCAAATGCTCCTAGGAGGTGGGTAAAAGACGATGAAATGTTCAATAAAATTTTTATATATCTAAAATTATTATAAAATGACTCCAATTAATTACATTGAACATATATGAGTATTATGTATCTATTATTACCTAGAATAAATTTAAATAAAATAAATGGTTATTTAAATAAAAAGTCAGTTTTAACTAATAAGTCAGTGTTTTCACTATTCCTTATAAATTGAATGTTTTCGGAAAAATACCAAAATTTCACCCTAGGCTAATTTCGATATTCCTAATCCAAAAATAAAGTCCATTTTGAAAGATAAAATTTACAAAATTTAAAAAATTGGGTATTACTGTTCATAACGGCTAGTTTATATGATATTTTAATGACATATCATTGTTTAGTGAAACTCGGTATTGCGTACAACACACGCAATCGTGGAAGGTAATGATTGTATGTAAAGAAATCCAAGTCTGGGTTGCATGTATTGCAAGATTACGTTGTCGTTTTGTGTAATAGAATCCATCCATATTTCATTTATTCATTGAATATAAATATATATACACTCAATGTGGTTTAGAATAACATCTATCAAACCATCTTGAAATTTTGTGTAACCCGATCCAAAAATAGTGTTGTGTATACTGCAAGCTAATACGGTGTTGCGTATAGCCAAAGATAATATTGGTGTAGCGTAAAACATAAGACATCAATTAAAATAAAAATATTACTTCTTATAAAATATCAGGGTGTTACATTTTACCCCCCTTAAAATGAATTTTGCCCTCGAAATACGTCGGGGTTATAAATGGTTTACTACTTGAATGTTTCTTTAATAGATTCCCACATTGTAAAAAGGACTACCAAAACATATCATTGAAAACTAAATTATGAAACGTAATAGTTACCCAAATTGACTAATCACTGGGTTCTCACATAGAAGAACATAGGTGAAAATATGTATATAGAATAGAAATATTGTCATCATGTTCGGATAGAGAGTGGTAGAGAACATGGCTATGAAAAAGCCACAATTACAAAGCCATAAATTCGTGATGATCTAATGTACCATCTGATTCATCAGATATAAGAAAAATGGGACAACATTTTTTGTTTTCAAGATCATTTACCTAATGTTGAAAAAATTGGAATTAGAAGAAATACTTTCTTGATTTTGGTAAAATCTCACCGTTGTTCAGTCCGTGAACAATTTCTGACTTCATCTCTTAAAGAAATGATGTTAAATTTGTAATTCGTGAAGTGGTAGCAGATCATGTGATAGAATGATAGGTCATTCCATCTATCTCAAAAAAAAGTATAGCAAAAGATATTAAACATACATAAGTCCATATATAGTGAGATTAATCATATATGGTTCCTAAAATGGACATATACTTCATATATAATACCACATAATAAATTAAAACTAATTTATACTAACAGGGACTTCCTATATTCCAATGGTATGCAATAAAGGCCTATCGCACGTTGGTAGTGGGTTCGATTCCTGCATCCTTGTCCGAAACGACGGGTTGTCACCCGTCCTATGGGTTGTCCTTTTTCTAAAAATATACTATTATTACATTCCAAAAATAATATCAAAAAGTTCTCACCTTACACAATACTATCTTCCAATATTTAGGTTAATCCAAAATACTTCTGTCCAATATCATATTATAAATAAAACGATTACTAGAAAGGTCATCTACCAAGAATTGAATACAATCATTTATCGCCTATATATCATAAGATATATATATCTTGTTGGTAAAAATCCTAACATGTGAATTCCTAAATCATTTATTCTCTTGAAACATGAGTACCCATTAATCCTTAGTGAAAACATGAATGTTGTCAAACATTAACTCTTTCCACATACTAAAATCCCATAATTCTGTATACTCAAACCATGACATCACTTTGTCATTATATCTGTCAAGAGCTCATTAATAATATCAAACATATCATTATCTCCATATCCTTTCATTATATACATATCATCTACCTTCCAAAAAAATTTGAATAACCTTTCATGGTTACTGGTACCATTCATCATATACTTTCAAAAACTCAAGAAAATACAACAATGTAACAATCCTTAGATTTTTCTTTATTCCATAGTACCATATAGTATTCATGATAAACATACATCATTCCACTACCTTCTTAAACCAGAGACTGAGATTCATCATTTCTTTCATGTCATATATAATATGTAGTCTCTTCATCATCATCCACAGAAATACTAACCATATAACTATGCTAATTCTCTTCATGAGATTTTTCCTTCGGGAATTGGTTTGAAAAATTCACATACATCCCACATTTAAAACATTTAACCGTTGTTGATATCTTACCAATACCATTATCTTTGTCCATGGTGTTAACTGAACCTTTTCAATTACAATTACTAGCTTTGTGTCCTTAATTTACACACCCAATGAATCTTTCAGTTCCTTTGAAACATTCTCATGGATGCCACTTCCCACATGATTTATATGATGTAAATTTAACATTCTTTCCTCTATGATCATCATGAAACTCCATCTTTCTCTTAATAGCCGAGTCAAGAAACATTCCAAAGTTGATATTATTGATCATATTATGAGATTTATGATTATGAATAATAATGATGTTTGGACATCCAAATCCCATTTCATTTGGTTGCTCACGAAGAATATCATTCCATTGTACATGATATTCTCCATTAACATTAATCCTAATGTTTCTTGCAAGATATTAAAACCCAAAAAGAATAGTATGAGAGGCAAAACTCATACTAAATAAACAACATAATCATGGCGGAGTACTTTCAATCTATAACATCATAGGTTTAATTCTATGATCATTACCATGATTTGATGACTATAACCTATACTTATACTTAACCACATGGACTTCCCTACATATACCTTAGAAATGTCTCTAGGGATCTCACTAATGTTTTCGCATCGTAGTTTCCTAAAGGTTGAGAAAAATATTCCTCTGATATCAACTGTAGAGACCCAATATTGAAATACATGGACATTACATTACCTTTTCGGAGTAATTAATACATAACAAGAACCGACACTCAAGGACCGTAATTGTATAGTGTCTTTGAAAACATGGAATATAATCTTCTAATCTTGGTAAAAGTTCTTAAAAATCTCCCATAGAGATCTTCCCGTTTTTTCTTGCCTAAACACATTATTTATATCATGGGGAAAAGAAAACATTTAATGGGTGATCTCAAATGCTCAGTAAGGGTAATCATGGAGAAAATAAAACAAACAATATACATTTGAACATAAAAACATGAACATAATGTTTAAACATCAAAATATTGAACAATGAAATAAAACGTGGCAGTACGTAAGGAATATATCATAATGGAACATCAATCATAATAAAATATCATGGTAATAAAACCAATAATTGTGAAAAACCATTATTCACATGATATGATTTCCATATTAGCCAAGGCATTGCTGCCAAGACCATTTTACTAGACAAAGTCCCTTTCTGAATTGAGTTCACTCCGCCTTCCAATCCTGTATCAATGAACTAGATTAACATACCATTCCAACCATGACTATATCATGAGATATAAATCATTACCCAATGTATTGGAGTGAGATATAGGTCCCACCCATCGCATAATTAAATCATTCTTACTTGTGCCACAACATAAACATAAATCATTCATCATAACCCAAAGAATAAAAATGGTTTTCATAAACATCATCCCATCATAAAATATTCTATATAAAACAAATTGATAACATTTCATCATAGGAAAGGATAATCCATGTAAATAATATAGATATTATACTTGAAACATAGACATATGAAATAATGTCATCATAGATGTAAAATGGTTTTGATAAAACACTTGAAATGAATTCTTGAAGAACATATCCTATCTTCTTCAAAATCATTTTATTTTCACAAAATGCCATTTAATTTTAAAAGAAAAGGATTTTGATTAAAATAATAATGAAATATTTTATATTAAGCGTCTTGAAAGTAAGGAATTATAAAACCATAAAAATATATTCATGCCGTATAAGTTAAAAAAACATTCTCCTCGTACTGTTGTCAGAAAAGTGAAAAAGTTCCTCATATGGTAAACAAAAAAAGAATCCTTCCATAAAAAAGAGTAAAAGTAAAATAAGGGTAATCAAGGCATGGAATAATATTAAATACTTTAAGAAAAAACATTTATAGGAATGTACGAATAATATAACCCCAGTAAATACTTACATATAAGCAACCCCGGATAAAAATGAGATTGCAAAGCTATCCCTTACATTAGGTCAAATATGCTTTGCACGTATCCGAAACTCTTATATAATGATTTAAATAATGTCATTGACTTTTTAAATAATCATATTCGTTGTTATGATATCATATATGGTTCACTTATGAATTTATATTACTCTTTCTTTTCTAAATTCCATGTTAAAGCATCATTTTTGGGAAAAAAAATTTATTAATCGTACATGTTTGGAATTATTGTTATTAATATTATTATGGCTTATATAATGATTTACTTACTTACAGAATTTAAATCATTATTTATATATCATATATATTCATTATATTTATATATATATAATAGATAGATAAATGAAATGAAATACACCGTTCATGGAGATGGTAGGTCGTACGTACGCATGAACGATGTTTTCCTTTCCTTATTGACTTGAATGGAAGTAAGTTGATAACATATAAATATATATATAAATACATTAGATTTATCATGTTGTATATTTCATTATTATTCATTATATATACGTTATAATCATTTTGGAATTGTTATCATGGAGAAGTAATCTAATCGCGTCGTGGAGACGGTAATCCGTACGTACGCAAGAGCGATTATATCGTTCCCATAATTATTGAATTGAATTGGAGTGGATGATATAATATCTAAGAATCAGTATTATGTTATCATAACTATATATATTTATTCTTTAAACCAGTATACCCATCCAAGTAAGGTGGTGGTGGAAAAACGGATTACCCCACGGCATCGAGACGGTATTCCGTACGTACGCACGTGCGGTGATTTTTTTTCCTGTAGGATGGCTAAAAAGTGAAATGGGGTTCTTTCATATTAATAATAACATATAATTATTTTAATGATACTACTATTATTAATTTATAATGATACAACTAATTAATAAATAGTTAAAGAAGAAAGAAAACCTGAAATAATTGGTAGAAGAGATTACCTCTTCTTCGACAGACCTCTTTTAAGCTTCCTCTTAATGAACTAGAGTTGGTATTTTTAGGAGACCAAAACCTCTATAATGTTTCTAGGGAAGTTGAGATGGAACATTTTCAGGGGTTTTCAGAGAATTAAAGCTAAAAATTTTGTATGGAGAAGAGGGAGGAGATGCCCTTTTATAAGGGAGGAGAGGGGCACCTAAGGAAAAACAAAACATATTATTTTATCATAAAGTAATATTCAGTTTATAATAGCTCCAAATTGATTTATTTAGAAGCTAAAGTTGGTATAGGTCAAAATAATCTCAACCAATAGGTTATAGAAATGTTTAAAATACCATTTTAACCTAATCATTTAGATTAAACTCTAAGTTAAATAATTTAACTTTTACCGTGTCTTCTTGTTTTCTTACACTATATCATTAATAAACATTCTATAACAAGACAATAGATCACAAAGTGGTTCATTATTAATATATATATCCTTATTTAAGAAATTTTTCTAATCTTTATATTTTTTGTAATAGAATAAAAATTAATAATATATTATATTCTTTAAAAACTATTTTATGTCAATTTTGACACTATTTGGTAATTGATTATTGTCAAAATAATAAAAGCATTATTTGTTCGAAAATAATTAATTAAATCAATACTAAAAGGTCATATTAACCTATAAAAGTAGTTTAATTCATAAAAAGTCTCAAATTACATTTATTTCAGTATTTATTACATCAATTATGTTTATATATCATCAATAAGGAAATTACTCCATCGACATTCTATGATAAATAAATTAAATTATTTAATGTCTAAAAATTATAAATAAAATACAATTATGTATAAAATATTTTTATCTTTCTAATTAATATTTATAGTCGAATCTATCTTATGTATACCACTATATTCAAAAAACATTAGTTATTAAACATTGATTTTAACTCTTTTAACTCTTTTTTAAATAAAATAATAATAAGTGTCCTAATCTAATCCATGTGGACCTAAAGGGTAATAGTTTATTCATAATATTGTTTTTGGTCTAATAACAATTATCCAATAGAATTTGGATATGTTTTAGTGAAAAAATAATATCATTTTTACCCTTATTTACCCTATTTACATCTAACCGTGGTAAATAAAAGTAAAAAGATACCATTCACCAAAAATCATTTTTTTTCTTATTAGACCACATTTTAATACTTGATATTAACCGCATCTCTCTGATTTTAGAAATTAAACTCACAGAAGCGGTAAAATTATGTTTTATGTACAATTGCAAATGCTCCTAGGAGGTGGGTAAAAGACGGTAAAAAGTTCAATAAAATTTTTATATATCTAAAATTATTATAAAATGACTCCATTGAATTACATTGAAATTTTATAAGTATTATGTATCTATTTTTACCTAGAATAAATTTAAATAAAATAAATTATTATTTAAATAAAAATTTGGTTTTAACCAATAACTCTATGTTTTCCCCATTCATCAAAAATTGAATGTTTTCTGAAAAATACCAAAATTTTACCCTTGGCTAAATTCGATATTCTGAATCCAAAAATGATGTCCATTTTTAAAGATAAAATTTATAAAATTTCAAAAAGTTGGTATTAATATTCATAACAGCTTTTCTATATAATATTATAATAACGTATTATTGTTTATTAAAATTCGGTATTGCGTACAATACACGCTATTGTGGAAATTCGCATTTGCGTGTAAAGCAAGCCATGTCAGGGTTGCGTGTAGTGCAAGATTCCTTTGTTGTTGTGTATAATAGAATCCAAACATATTACATTTATAAATTGAATATATATATATATATATATATATATACAGTCAATGTTGCGTAGAATAACTTCTATCAAATGATTTTGAAATTTTTTATTACACGATCCAAGAATAGTGTTGTGTATACAGAAAGCTAATACGATGTGGCGTATAGCGCAAGATAATCATGGCGTAGCATACAACACAAGACATAAAATAAATTAAAAAGAATACTTCTCATAAAATTTCTGGGTGTTAAAAATAATAACTTCTCAACAAACAGGGGATTTTTAAAAATATGTAGTCATTTAGAGAGTATATTACAATATAATTTGTCCATTGATGAAATTTAAATTATGATATTTTATTTTCTACACAATTTTATATTATGGTGAGGATAAAATATATTTAATAGGGTCATGTATTTGAGGCCAGTAATGAAGCGAGGATAATAATGTTTCTATTGGTTAAAAAAAATATTTCACTGGTTAATATTTGAATTGTTTAAATTTGGTATATAATGTAGTTAATTATTAGCATCGTAGAGTAATATATCTATATGGAATAAAAGGTAAATGGGATCTAAGGAAATATAATTTAATTCCCTTAACAAAATTATTTTATCCTATTGAATAAAAATCACTTTATTTTATAGTCCATATTGAAAAATATATGATGAAACCTATGAAGGCCTCAATCAATTCCAAAATTTCATATAAGGAAAATATAAATATTGAGATGTAAAACATGGTGGATGTTTCAATAAAATAAATATATAATAACATCACCAATATTTTGGATAGTGGTTATTCATCCCATATGATAGTTAATGTGAACTTATTCAATAATGTTAAAGGAGTAGCTAGTGGGATTGTGGAATTTGAAAATGATAGAGCATTAAATATTATTGGAAGTGGGAGGAATCATTTAACTATATATGGGAAGAAAATCTATGTTTTACTCTATCTATACACTTTATGACAAATCATATTTTGGGTTTTTTATACTTTTTACTCTTATTTTGTGTTCAATTTTGTGATAAGGGATTATAGATCAAATGAAAATATGGATTTGTTTTATGAAAATCTAGACAAAATGGGGATTTTTAGCAAGTTGATAATAGAGAATAAAAATCCTTATTAAATTTGTTAGATGAAAACAAATTATAGAATATGTGACTCAAAAAATAAATCGAAAAATTATATAGAACAATTAAAGATTTAAATAAATAGTTTATAATTCTACCTTAAATAGATATATGGAAAATATTTTTGACTCAGGCATGTAATGAAAATTAGTTCAAAATCATTATTCTCAAAAAAGGAATGGAGCATCAAATTTTTTAAAATTGATTCATACTGATGTCTGTGGTCTGATTATTCATTAATGAACCTATGGTGAGAGGTATTTTATATTATTTGTAAAGTATGTCATTTAATATGTTAATACATTAAACAAAAAAGTGTTGGATTTCATAAAGAGGATTCAAATAAGGGAAAAAAATGAACTTGAAGAGCATTGAAATATTTTGTATCTAATAATGAAATGGAATACACATATTATAAATATTATATATCTCCTAAAATGAATGATATAAAACATAATCGTTCATTAATGAGAAAACCTCATAAAAGTGGATTGTGGAAATAAGTAATCAAAAGGTAAACTATATAGAAAAAAATTGATAATAGACAATGAAATTTTGGGTCACTACATGAAATAACTGATTTAAGTGGATGCCTATATTAAAAATAGAGTATTTATTGTTGAATGGGTAGAGAAGGTTCGATATGAAATTATTCATAGAAGGAATCCTTCTTTGTGGCATAAAAAATTATTTATAACAATGTGATCCATCTAAAATAATCAATGAAATCTAGGTAAGTATGGTGATTAAATAGATGTTGGTATCTTCTTAGGATATTTAAAAAATAGTATGGCCTACAAATTTTTCAAAAAAAATGAAACCATAAATGTTTTGGGACATGTGAGGTAAACTTTTTTCTTATAAAGATAAATAAAATTTTGGAATTTTTGTTTCTAAAGAAGTATTTAAAAAAGTAGAATAAAAAATTAAATATTTAAGAAAAACTCATGATGATAATGTTGATGAAGATTTTGAAATTGAATCTTTGAAAGTAAAAAATTAAGAGGTGAGTAGTTATACACATTATTTTATAATGAAAAGGTCTAATGTTGATCAAAGAAATAGCAATGGTGAAAAATCTGCTCCAACTCTGACATGTAGGATAAAAAGATTATGACATACTACAATATTCTTTGAGATTAATCTTCTAAAATTTAAATAAGAAGAAAAGGAAGAGTCATGGGTAATTTAAATGAATTAAGAACTATAAAAATATTTATAAACCATTTATTTTTTGGTTTTTGTAAGCTCATATAAATAAAAATGAAATTCGTAAAATGTGTCTACTTATTATAAATTATGAAAATGGAAATGTTATTCGTAAAAAAGATATATTTATTTATAAAGTATTTTTCCAAGTTTAAGGAATTTATGTTGAAGATAAAGGATATAGTCTTTTATACCATTATTATTAGTTAAATCTAAATTAATGATAAAAGTTTTGTATATGGATATAAAGACTAAATTTATTAATTGGCACTAAAAAATGGGGTATATGTTGAAAAATTAGTTTTACATTTTGTTAAAAATAAATCTAATAATTTTTGAACGTTGAGACAAGATTTGTATAGCCCAACGATAACAAATCACTATTGGTATAAAAGGATGGATAATTTTCCAAGGAAACTCAAGTTCAAAAGGGGAGGTTCTAAACAAACCCTCTATATGAATGTTTAAAAAGTGGACTAGTTTATGGTTATTTATATATTGAGATATTATGATTTATGGTATAAATTATAATTATTTTTATAATTTGAACATTTTATTATATTAAAATTTAAAACTTCAATGATCAGATAATTAACATATTTTCTACGGTTAATAGATCATCATGTTGAAGGGAAGAAATTTATTTCACAAATAAATTATACCAAATAAGTCCTGAATAAATTTATAATGAATGATTTCATTTCTATTTCATCTCTTGATGTAGTTGGAATAATATTGGGATAACATGATGATAGAAAGGTAGTAGACATATATTTAGGTAAAGGTATTCTAAGAGTGTAAAATGAGTGATGACGACCTTAATAATCAGAAATTTCATCAAAGTATGTGTCAAAAAAATTTATACCCAGATCCCTTCTACTGTAAAATATTTCATAGCCTTCTAATATTTTAGTTTCATTGTAAATTTTATAACTAAATTAAGTTCCAAATTATTATGAGATAACAAGACTCCCAATTTTAATATACTAAAGTCATTAATAATTAAAAATGTTTAACTTTTACATATTATACTGACAATATTAATTGATGAAAAGGATATTGTAGACTAGTTTTATGTCTTTAGAAGAGGAAATATGATTATCATAATATAAATAGGATTTGTTTTACATTAAAAGTTATAAAGGTTTAAAAACTATGTTATATTCAAAAGAAAATTCTGTAAATTCTCATTCTATTTATTTACAATTAATCTTAGCAAGATAGTGAATATTATGATATCACGATCATCAATCCCAAATAGAAGAGTCACTATCTTGTGCACATAAACACTTAAAATTTTAAATTCAAAGTAAATTTAAATATATAATATAAAAATTTTGAAAATATTATGTGGTATATAAAATCATTACTTTAAAATTAAAAACTATGAAATCATTTTTTTAATATTAATTATGAATCATTTCTACCATAATTGAAAAATAATTAGTACATTACAGTTCAACACTTTATCAAATAAAATATATTCAAATAATTAATTTTTATAGGAACCAATCATAGTTATACCATTAATATTTCCTTTTGATTCATCTTTACAAGTTATAGGACCTCTATCAAACATTATAATATGATTTAACTTGGATGAACCGTAACGTATGTACCTGAAAAAACATTTATCCATATAACAAGAAGATTTTTTTGATTTTTCACTTAAATCATTTTCTTATAAAATATTATGATACTAATATTTTTGGTTCCAATATCTTTGGACACCATAAGTTATCTAACAAATATTTTGGAATGTAATCTTGTTTGGAAAATGACATTGAATTTGAATATTGATAATAAAGATGAATGTGTTTTGGACTACCATGTATATAATTTTCACATTTCAATTCACTAATGGGAAGGCAAGTTTTCTATAAATAATTATTAATTTTATTTTCAAAAATATTAAATTATAAATACATATTTTAGTAATTTTTTGAAAAACAATATTGATTTGTAAAAGGAGTACCATTGAGGTTGTTAACTAATAATTGAGAACCTCAAATTTTGTTAAATTTTCTTCCCATTAGGTAAAATGAAAAATATATTTTGATATCATTTATTTATAATTTGATATTATCAACATTTAGTTCTACTTTTAATTTAAAAACCAAATCATTTTTATCTATCAAAATTTGAACCTTTTCAAAATATAACTTGTTTTAACTTCTTTTTATGATATTTAACATTAAATATTTAATCATAAAAACAATATTTAATTTAATATCTACAATAATTATTGTATTAATAACGTATATAAGTGATAGAATAGGTATATGATTAAGAAATATAACATATTGAATTAAAATAATCCCATACCTTGACATGGTTCAGGAGAAATTTATCACATTCATTTCTTGATTTTAATATGTAAATTGAGTCCTCTATTTCACTCTATATTAAAACCATTATAATTTTATCACCTTGTTTCTAATTTCAAGAATTTTTGTTCAAGGTATAATATGATTAGATGTGTCCCTTATTTTTTGCAACTGAATCATGTAAATTCCATTTCAAGATATTAATTTTAGAACTTTTGGTTAGCTATATTTTTGTCTATGTATTTTGTTACGCTTTTTCAATTTGAGTAGTATTTGATTTAATTTTTTTGATTCATTATTGATTCCATGGAAGGAAAAAAGTATTTTTAGTTTTTTTGACCACTTTTTCTTCCTTTCTGTCTAAACATATCATGGTAATATCATATTTAATGGGAGATCCAGTGAGTTCCTAAACCTATATGTTTTTTTCATATTTTTATTCTTATATGTTGGAAACATTAGGATCAAAAATTAATGGAAAACACATCTTATTTTAATTACTAGAGTTTATATAAAAGGATGATAACAATGATATTTTATCCCATTTTTAGTTTTAGTAAATAGAATAAACATTTAATAATACATTATCTAGGATGAATAGAGAATCTCAAATTCTTGTCAAAACATATCCAATTACGTGTCCATGACATGATTATTTATTTTTTTTTTGTAAATAATAAAAGATTATAAATTTAAATATATATTTTTTTGTATAAATATTATTAAATTATGTTTTATCCAAATCATAATTAAAAGTATTTATAACATTACCATCTAATCCAAATTAAAATATATCATCAGTGGTCTATTTGTCATCTATTTTTCATATATGATGATAACCATGCATAAAAATTTTCTATAGAGGATAACCAATATTTTTAATAAAATTAGACAAACATTTTTTCCAGAAAATTTAATTATTACAAAAAAATAGAGTAAAACCCATTGAGTTTCTTTCCAAATAAAAATGATTATTTTGAAAATACATCTGCACAAAAACAATGGTTCCCTAAAAATATATTTTATATTTTTTAAAAAAATTAAATTAATTTGAAAATAATATAATTCATAAAATCATTTATTACCAATTTTTAGTCTCTATTAAGTAAAATTGAAAGGGGGTAGTGAATATCCCTTAATATTTTAAAATGAAAAAAAAGACTAATAACATATATTTAAAATTTTGATGAAAAAAATATTAAGATAAAATAATCAATTTTAGAAGCATAATTTTATAATTATATATAATAATAAAACAATAAGAATAAATTAATTGTCATTTGGATATTTAATAGGTGATTAGACATTAAATTATAGATTAAAAAATTATTAAATAATTTGTAGAAAATTAAAAAACTTTAATTACAATATTTAAATAGGGATTGATATTTGGTTAGTATGTTTTAAAGTATATCTAAAAGAGATCATATGTCTACCCCTTCAGTCACTTGATGATTGAATATATTAGTCCCTCGAATATAACAGTTTCCATGGGACAAAACATTTACCTTGATTTTAAGGTTATAGTATGAATAAAGAAATATAATATACCCAAGCCTTTTAATAAGAAATATTGAATCATTGATAAGAATAGTCGGTTTTGAGTTTAAAATAGTTGGAAGGCAAAATGATGTCCATTACATTAATGGCAATGAGCATAAAAATAATATGAATTAGGAAGATGATAGGATTTCTAGGAAAAATGACTTTTTTAACATAGTCTCAATTACATTAAAGAATATGAGGAACAGTAAGAGAGAATCAGAATAATAGAATACAATGAAATGATAATATAATTTATATGCACTCACGAATCAATAATAGAATATTTTGAGATGTCATCAAATCAATAGGAATCTAGATATTGTTGAACATTGCCATTATAGAATAATATATGAGGTACTTTACAAAGGCACCCAATGTAATTATTTATATAATATACATGTTTTGGTAATTATTTGCAATACATTGGTGTCCTTTAATCTAATTAAGTCCACATTAAATGTATATTAACAATCATAAATGCTATTTTCTGAACTGCATCTCTAGATCCATCAGCTAATCACATGGTGGCCACCATTGGGATATTAATGGAATACATACTACCACATTTATTTAGTATAAAACTCCTGATTATATAGTCATCCTTCACTACTATTCCAGTGTAAAACTACTGATTTCACTTATTTTTTCATCAGCAACGGCTAGCAATTGCTCCTCCCTCAGGTAGCTAATTGGGTCCTCCTACTTGGGAGTACAATTGAGAATGCCACTATTGGTCAATAGAACTCCATTGGATGGATGATGTTTCCTATAACCTATGGATTTATTATATGTGT
Organism: Viscum album; assembly: GCA_963277665.1. NCBI lineage: Eukaryota > Viridiplantae > Streptophyta > Magnoliopsida > Santalales > Viscaceae > Viscum > Viscum album. The sequence continues at coordinate 859,993,276 of OY728133.1, read as the reverse complement.
TTTTTATAATATTCAATCCAATACAAATTAATAACATTTAATGTCTCCAAAAATAATTTTTGGATATTTTAAAGGAACTACAAACCATTCATTATTTTATTATAAGGAAACCTCTTTTAGAATTTCTTGTTTTCATGTTCCTAATAATAGAGGATTCTGAATATATAAGAAAATTACTAGTGGAACATATAATATACTATTAGAACCCCTCATATCATTGAGTAGTTATATAAAAATGTTTTTTTCTCTTTCATTATACAATGTGGATTACATTTCTGATGGGAGTTGTTATTCCAATATTATATTGATAAAATAAAAATCTTCTTGACTTAGGGATAGTTTATTTTGTTTTCCTATATTATATGAAATAAAAGAGTGATTAATTTCTATAAAAATATTATCCATCACTCCCACACTAATCACGTGGACATAATATTAAATTTTATATGAGATCACTTCAAAAAAGGTGATATCATTCATGACTTTGTTTTCACCAATATTCAACATGAACATATCATTACTAAGCCCCTTACTCTAGATTTGATTTTATTCATAAATGGTCATTTGGGTTTTACTAGAATATGATATAAATATATTAATCAAAATAAATCTTGATAATTTCCCAATCTATTAAAATAATAATTTCCCTAAATGAATTTTTAAAATAAATCATAATTCTAGAAAAATAAAGTGAGTATAAATCTTAAAGAAAAACAATCTAATATAGATTAAAACAAGTGAACTTTGTTATAAAATATATTTTACCATAAATTTTATCCTAAAAATACTTGATTATGTTCCAATCCTTTTCCATCTTGGGCACAATCAATTGGCCATTACTGTGCACCATATTAAAAAATATAGTATAAATTGATATCACTAATTAATAAAATATCCAATTAAACTAAATAATGGACTGCGTATTGAAAATTAATTTCTATGACTTTTACATCATATTCATAGTTTTATTTATGTGATCCATTTATGTCATCCTATTGATTATGTATGGTGGGTATATTCTTGATAATACAAAAGTGATCCAGTAATAGATAGCCATTTTCAATTTTTTAAAAACATTAATTTTTAAATTTAATTTAAGAAATTCATTATAATTTATTTCATAATTTCTTTTTTATATGTTTTATTAATATTTATTGAAAATATATTTGTAATATTTTAATAAACATCATTTTATGAAATTTATAAACTTCAAAAAACAAATCTCTTGAGATATCATTAATAATGATAAGATTATTTTATGTGGGTGATGTTTGTATGGGGAGATATGTCATTTTGAGAGACATATGTCATTTTTTGGGAGAATTTTTTATTTATCATCCAATTTAATATCAATATCTCATTAAAGTGAAAAGTTTCAATGTTTCTAATTATAATTATAATTTTATTTTAAATAAATTAAATTTTCATGTATTTTTAATCATTGAAAAAGTGGTTATTTTGTGTTTATCACCATTGGTTTATTTTAGTGATCCCAAGCACTATTAAATGTGTTTAATATTATATTTTAACTGTTTGGAAGCTAATAATGAGAACATATAGATAGACTCTTTAATGAACCATGAAATATCATTGAATATGTGATAATGGAATATTTAAGGTAACTAATGAATAATTTATAAATCATAAATTTATTTTGAAACATGTTTTCAGGTAAATTTGTGAATACCAATTCTTCATGTTGCACCATCCAGCTAGTGGCATGCCCAGTAGCACCCCCAAGCAGTAGGATCACACTAGCTACCCAGTGGAGGTGTACTAGATATCCATTTCTACTTTAGGTAACTTGTAAAATTAGTAATTTTATACAATACAACCAATGGATGGGAACCTACGTACTAGTGGAAGAATTTAGAATCAATGTTGAAATGGATAGTCCACCAATACACAGTAAAGGATACCTGGTAACAATTGGATTCTTAACAGAAGCTTTGATCCTAGTATTTATTATGATAAAAGGAAATAAACTGTTCTATGAAATGTATTAAATACCCCTAATTAATTCCAAAAAAGTAAATATGATTTTAAAGCTTATAAATAGAGGACTTGTGTTCCTTAAATACTTACATTCTCTATTATTATTCAACACCAACGTGCTATGTGTACTAAATCTCTATCAATGTTATATTTTTCTAAATTTTATCTTTTCCATTCAAGAGTGTGAGTAAATTTTAATACTTTATCACCCTCTTCTATTATTCTAATTCTCTCCTAGTGTAGATTGTATTCTTCGTGAGAATCATGACTAATATAAAAAGTGATTGATTCCTAGAAATCATCTCCTCTACGACTTTCTTGTGAATCTGGTGGAAATATCATTGAAGTTATGGACAATGGTTTTCATTAAATTTACACTTAAAATAAATGGCAGTATTCATATTGAGGTTACAATCATTCATGTTAAGTATATAGTGTTTATAGTGTTCATTGTTTTTATATAACCTAAAAAAGAAATGGAATGGTGTGGGGTGGTATATTGGACATCATTAAAAAAAGAGAATAATATATTAAATCATCAAGTTAATAGAAGTATCTTTAGTGTATATTTTAGAAATATATATGAGTTTAATTAATAAATATTGTTCCTTATTAACATTCTGTAATGTCATTTATTTATTTATTTCTTTTGATTATTTAATCATTTGTTTAATCCCTCTATTAATGCCCAATCACTTATTTACTTTTAAAATATATATTTTATCTTTTTATTATTATTTTATTAATATATATAATTATTTCAATGTGCTTTAAAATATTACTTTTTAATCTTCAAAAGGTTTTATTGTAATCATTATTTTAATTATAATTTCTTAATCATTGGGTTCTTCATTTTAATTTTTTAAGGTAAATTCACCCCTTGCGGATATTTTAATCAACTCGTAACTAAATTAGAGTTAGATATATATAGAATAATCATTTGCGGTATGATATATATTACTTCAACTAGCATAGATATTTTCTATGAAATATTTTCTTCAAAAATATTTTAGATTTTTCTTAAAATGGAACATCTCATGGAAGTTTAAAGAATTGTGAGGTATGTTCAAGGAACCTTGCATTATGGATTATTGTTAAAAAATAAAAAATCATTTACTTATTATCATTATCACATGTTTATATAAAATATTAAATTTAGGATATAATATCCACCAGTGGTGGAACATTAAAATTTCGTAATAATTTTATTGGTTGGCTAAGTAAGAAATAATATTCTGTTTCATTAAGCATAGTGGAATCCAAATATTTTTCATTCACCGAATATTATACACAACTTTTTAAGATGAAAAAAATTTTAATAATAAATTGATAATGAGATGAATAATCCAATTAATTTTAAATGTAGCATAAATATTTCAAAAATAATGATATTTTTATTAAATATTTCTCTTTAAATAATTTTATTTCATTGATAGCTTGTTTTATACGTAACAACAAGTTTAGAAGAACCATTTGACATTAATAAAATATTTATTGTCTATTATTTACTACCTATTGTATTGTTAGGTATTAATAGTAATGATTAAATTATGAAAAATATATGATCTACACATTTATAAAATGAATTTATTACTTATTAAATGATTGTAATTAAAAACAAAGAATATCTTAAAATAAAATTGATGTTTTTTATAAAAAATATTATTTAGGGAATATTTGTTTTTATTAATAAATATTTTTGAATTATTTTAATGAAATTTATATTTTATTTAAATGATAAATTTTTTAAAAAAAGTCAAAAAATAATTATGCATAAAAGACGAATAAATCCAATTTTATGCTTAAAATGAATTTCTTTCTCTAAATGAATTCTTATCAAACATTACTCACTTAATTTAAATTAAATTACTAAAATATATATGTATTTAATGATATAATGTTAATTTCAAACATCTAATCATGAAAATGAAATTTGTTAAACATGCCTCTTTTATTTTTGGTCAATATGAATAGAAATTGTGGTAAAATTTATCGCCTCTGTGAATGTTAAATCTAATTAGTCTAGATTAAAAATAAGTGAAAAGGCCAAAAATATTCACCAAATTTATTATTGAATGAAGTAAATTTTATCTACATAACCATAGTCTCTAAATTGAGTCGTATAATTTAAATGGTTCCATGAAAATGACTTATATATTTTTTAATTCAAAGAAAGTTACCAATTGTCAATCTCTTAGTTTTAGATATTATTTAAATTTTCACATATAGATAAATCATAATTATGAACTAATAATAATATATAATTTATATAATTAAATTATATCCATAATGGGAATTTATTTATAATTTTGAGTTATTATATAATTACCTTAAATACTTACTCAGTGCAAAAAAAGTATTTATAAAATTAATTAAAAAAATAAAATAAATGATTTAGAAAATATGACAAGTTATGTAATTTGAGAAAGTAATACGAGTCCTATAATTCCAATTTTTAATATAAAATATTAGTGTTTTTAAATATAATTTATTTAAATTTTAACAATTCCTTGATTTCTTTTAATTCAAATTAAATGAAAAGTGTCAAAATTGACAATAATGATATTTTATAAAAATAATATTTAATTAAATAATGTAAAAACATATAAAAAATTAAATAAGAAAATGTTTAATTGATACTGTCTAAAATTTCATATATTTTACATTTATTGTCCAATTATCACCTTATATATATAAGAACTACAACCCATTAATACATTAAACGTTGTTATCGTAGTGAAAATTAAAATTTGTTAATTGCAAGTTAATCAAAATGATAAAGTTTAAAATGAAAAAAAATCAATTATAAATTATATTTTATTGAGGTATTATGACCATATAATACTATATTTTATAATCCCTATCCATTAGAAGGTATTTTACTTGAGAATGAATTCATTATAAATTAATCTTTAGAAAAAAAAATCCATAAGTGCCCCTTACCTCAATCACAAATGGGAACCACCTCCCTCACTTATTTAAACCACATTGGGCCTCATATATTGAAAACCATTTGATAATTTATCTTTTAAACATCCCTATATATATCATATATGTTCTGTTTTTCCCACAAGGCTGACCCTATATCCTTTTAGAGAAAATCTAAATAAGTTTTATCAATGAATAAGTGATTTACTTAACCAGACACATTATTTTATACTATTCCATACCTCATATAAATCTATGGTATTTGTTATGAAATAATTAATTTGGTATCCTAAATTATATTAAATTTAATTATTATTATGATTTCCCTATTATACAACAACGTACCCATAAAAATAGATGTTAATGTGTGTCTTGTGCGTATGTACGACTTAGAGTCTCCTCACTGTGATACAATTCAATTTTCCTCACCATATATTATGGATGGATATCATGATGGGATTAATGTTTATATATGATATTTTTTATAAAATTATAATTTTATAATTATAATATCACCTGAACAGTCTTATCATATTATCCTTTTAGAATCGATAATGTCATATATTCATATGTGTGGACTACTACCTTCATGATGCAATGTGATTCGTTTTTCATTTATATTTTACTCAAATTTAAATGAGAAAAATCATGAAAAATATATATGATATATATGATATAATAATTATCTTATAAAGTAAAATTAATATTCACCTTCATTTTTTTCTATCTCTCAAAAAATGAAATCAGTGTTCATGTGTGCATACGACCATCCATCCTTATTAAAGGTGTAATAAAATTTTCCATATCTAAATTTTATAAATGAAACATAATATCTATATAATGAATATATATTAAATTTATTTCATGATTAACATTTTATGGAATATATAAAAACGATAAATGTACAAGTATCAGAACTACTGAACTAAAATTATCATGTCAAATGAATGAGTTATCACATAAAAAGGTGGAATTTAATATGGAATTATAGATAAATGGGGGTGTAAAAAACATATAAAGGGGTAATATATAACATTATAGGTATAAAAGTGAAATTTTAATATAATTAATATAAATTTATATTTATTATACATATGTTTATAGTGTTTCTAAATGCAATGATAACTTGGGTTAAGAAGTTTTATTTGATAATCTCATTGTTTAACGAGATAGTTTATTATTAATTTTCTAATAATAATGAATTAAAATATAACTATCAATAAACTCATGAATTTTATTTTTATCAAATTATATCTTCAAAATTACACATTTTCATTTCATTTTCCCCACCTATTATACTGAATACACCAAAAATACATTTTTAATGAAAATTTACTTCATTTTTCCCTTTGGAAGTTTTTTTTTCTTCCATGTCCATATTTTCTATAATGTTTTATATAATTATTTCACCATTATACTATGATTTTTAATATAATTATTACACATGTTTTAATTTTTTGAAAACTATTTAAATTAAATATTATTTCAATTTTCCAAATAAGTAACTTTTTTACATTTCTAACATTAGTATGGAAGTAATGTTTTTTAACTTGTATGGAATGAATGGAATTTCCTTTTATCATGACCAATAAACACTTTTAATATTCGTTTATAAATTTATATGGTTATTTTTAAATAAATGTATTCATTTATATAAGTAATGTTTTTATATTTTCATATGTCGTTTTCAATTTTGAATGGAAATTTTCCTCAAGAAATATTCGAAGTGATATTTCAAAATAAATTTTCATCTATAATAGAATCCATTGATGTCACTAATTCATTACAAGGGAAATTATCTAATGATTCCATCCTTATTCCTTCAATAAATGATTAATTATGTTGATGAAATATTCTTTATGAAGCATTTTTCTCTTCAATGGGTTATGCTCTGATGAAATGTTTATCGAACCTATTTCTTTCCCATAGGTGATAAAGTGATGAAATGATTATTAAAAATATTTATTATCATGGGTTCTGATATGGTCAATGGTTTATGATATTTTTGAACATATATTTATTATTTTCATTATGTGATGTGTGGGAAATATATATATCTATAATTAATTGGTTAAATATTGATATCTAATGAAAAATACATTCATAATCACTTACCAGTTGCGCATTAACGTTTACAATATATATTATAAATAAACTAAATTCAATCCGAAATATGAAATTATTTTCCCATTAAATTTTAAATGAATAAAATCATCTATATTATAATGTTAATATTCATCAAAGACCTAATAATTAAAAACAACCCATTTAACAAGTATTGTGAATAAAACGAATGAAGTATTTTAGAAAAGATTGTACAGAAATATATCAAAGTGGAACATCATAACTATACTTGTTGAAATTATTTCATAGATAAATCTTAATTCATCATATCCACATTCCTTTTTGTCATTATTGTTTATGAATTTTCAGTTTAAAATTATTTTTCAATTCATATTAATATTTTTAAAAAATATATCCAAAATTTAGTAATTATGAATAAAAATTCCCCTTTTCTATTACACATCAGATCTTGGTGATATTCTATCATATTTTCTCACTAAATAAATTACATTACCATTTTGAAAATAATATTAAAAAAATAAATATAAATTTAATTGTAATATAAAAAATATTAAAATATTCAAAATAATATTTTTATTACATTGATACAAATTTCTCACACATCGCCATTGATAGAGAATAGAAAGTAAAGTGTCTTCTCAAATGAACAAAAACACCCCACAGTTAATGGACAGTCCTATTTAAAAAAATTTAATGATAATGGATATTTCATTAAGAGATACATAACACTTGGTAAGATATATTTTCTATATTCTTGAAGACTAGGAAACATCCATCACTAAATATTATAATTATTCTGAAAACTTATGTAATATAAATTGTTATTTCTACATCATTCATTTTCGTCAATATATTGAAATGAAATGAGAATCAAAAAATAAATATACTAATATATTTTTGTGATTCTTAAAATTTTATTTACTAATCTTATTACAAAAAAATGTATAAATTTTTATTAAATTAACCATATTGAAAATTATTTGTTGATCTAATAACATGGGAAAACATGCATCATGTTGATGCAACAACAAATCCACAATTATAAGCTCTATAATATCAGATTTTAGAGGCACCATAGTTATTTAATGAAAAAAAATTACAAATTCCATTGGAATCTTATAAACATACAACAAAAATTACAATATGATTATAATCTATCAAGACTATTTGAATTTTTATCTAAGGTAATACAACATTTTATTTATTTATTTTACTGTATTTCCTTAAAATTAATATATTCTAATAAAAACATATAAATATATTGAATTTATAATTATAAATAATTTTTTAATTGAGAAATGTAGTAATATAAATATTATACACATAACTATATGTTTATCTGTCAAACCAATTGATATAAACAAACTATAAAGAAACACATACTTTTTCCAACTATACTCACCACATCTTTATGTAATGGTATTCTCACTGATCAATCATTGATATCATGTAAAGTGACCCTATTATGATATATCTCAATCTTTTAAGGATTAATAGTATTTCCAATGTCATATATCATCCCATTGGAAATTATATGAAGTTGGGTTTCATCAACATATAACTCACAATACCTAGAAAGATATAGTGGAGGGGTGTAAGAGTATGAAAATTAGGAGTGGGGATTTCATGAAGAGTTGTAAAAATCAAAATTGTTAGAGTGGAATCTTCTAGTGGAGGAAGAGGGGTTTGATTTTCTATATAAATATATGTTTTCATATATTTTAACATCAATTATTTTGATTCTCAGATCATTTCCTTTATCACCAAATGAATATCTTAAACATTATTTCTAAATATTATATTTTTTTAAACATCTCCCAATGATGAAGCTGCAGAACATGGAAATTATTTTTTTATTAATACACCTTCAAGGTACCCTTTTACACAACCCAGGTGTCTTATCATTCCCAATGATGTATCTAAAATATACTTCTTACCGTCAGTTATGAATTCACCATTTTCCTCTTCTACTCAAAATAATCATTCATAGATTATTTGAAAAAATCTGCAATGAATAACAATACATATAGAATTCATTTAGTTTAAATAAATAATGTAATCATTTTAAAACCCCATAAAATATAACCCATGAATATTCAATAATATACTTTCCTTTTTTCTCATGAGATACCTATTCAATTTTTTATGTCTAGACGGAGGGTAATGAGGGTCATTCTCAATGGAGCCTAAAGGCTCACTTCTCAGGTTTTGAAAATTTTCATAAATCATTTTTCTATCCAATAACTTATACCCTTCTCAAGATAATGTATGATGGTATTGGATTATATATTTTATATCTTGATGATATATCCTTGATTATAGTATATTAAAAATAAATAATTTGTTAGTATGAAAATTAATATAAGAGAAAATATCTAAAATAAAACCTTTCACTGACTAAAAATTATTCTTATCTTCAACATTCGACAAATTTATTCCATGTATCATTATCAATAAATGGATATATATCACATGTGGCATGCTATTTTTTAGTCCAAAAAATGATCGTTCATGTGACGGTTGAATTAAAATCCATCCATCTCCTTGTATCTAATGAAAAAAAATTTCCCATATCTCCTCTAGTATTAGGTATAGCATATGTTATCTGTAATATAGGGATAACATATAGTATAATAAAAATTAATATATATTTAAAATAATAACAAACGAACTTTCCAAAATGGTCCCCCGCACGTGAAAAATTATTAGTTTTTCAAAAATTATCCAATCATCAGTCAAAATACAAACATTTTTTTTAGCCAACACTAGTATAAAAATATTGAATTGTTTTGAATTTGTAACTCTTAAAATATCATTACCGTTAATGTCTAATGGTATCCACTGGTTCTAGAAATGGGTTACTGATAATTTTATTAAATGTTTTTTCCTATTTACCAACCCCCAAACTCATTTCCCCCTTATAGAAGTATATGTATCTTATAAAGAAGGATGAAGAGTCTCATCCATAGTTTTATGTGTACATTCCATGCTAGGGGATTGTGTATCATCCTCTCTATATTAATGTGGTGGATCAGATGCTTGATCTATCATAATCCTATATATCAATGAAACAAACAATTAGTACACACATATACAAATTCAACGATTACAGGAAAATGTAAATAAAAAATTAAAAACTATAAAAAACTAAAATATAAAAAAATATAATTCATATTTTTTATAATTAACTAAATTTATATCAGCATTAATGAGATATCTAATGACATAAACAAAGGAAAACATATTCAAAAATCATGTTTGAATATTAAAATTTCACCAACAAATCACTCCACTTTTTTTAGACTAAAAATAATATTAATTTCATATATAGAAATGGTCAAACTAATAGTAAAAAAAATGAAAATATTTTTATACATATTTTTTACAATATTAATGTAAATTGGAAATAAAATAAATTGGAGGTAAAAAAGAAATAATTAAATGAAAAAAAATCCATAATTACTGTGTAATAGTTAACAGGACCTAATGTAATAAATCATTTTATTCAACAAAATCAATTAATAGATAATTTATGTAAGGGTAAAAATTTTATACCAAAAAATTAAACTAATATAAAAAAATATGTCACTTATTGCTTATTATATGTTTTTTAATAAATAAAATAAAATTAAGACATCATAAATTTTTTAAAATTTAAAAGGTTTTTCTTGAAATAAACATATCTCCCTATAATATTATGAATGTTCTAAAGTATTATTTACAAAAATTATTCATCGTGATTTTCATTTATAGAACAAGACATATCTACGACATTATTATAAATATTATCTTTAAATAATGTCATGGAAGTAGGTATCTCATATAAATTAGCATCTTAAACAAGTTTATCAGTAGTAACATAATATTTTTGGCCTTTTCAAATAATAAGAAACAACATATCATATTGATCAAGAACATAGAAATTTTGTTTCATGTGCTTCTTTGATAAATTGTTCTATAGTGTATTCTAATTTGTCCATATCTAGTGGAATTCCAAATTCATCGTGTTTGACACTATTATTATCAATAAAACATTTTCTATTAAATAATATAAGTTGAAATTTAATGTTATAAACATAAATTATTTCATCATTGAATCCATAATATACACATGACGCAAAGATTGAGTTTTTGTATCTGGAAATCAAAAAATGCATTACCTCTATGAACATTGTCAAACAACTCTTCTAAACTGCACTTATATTGTTCAGATCAATCATATGAACTATTTAGCTCTTAGTTTCACTATCAGATCATGTTATCAATTTTAAACATTTACATACCAATATCAATATCAATTTTCAAATAAATCTGATCAACAATGTAGGTTCTCTATAAACCATAGAAACAATGTATTTTTATGTCCATTCATAACCCGCATATCTTTCTTCATTGGGTAACATTGATTCAACACATTAATATGTAATGTTATATATGGTTGACCATCATTTATGTTATTCAAGATGTATAAATGTACCTTATTTATCACTTCACCTATCAATGATTCTATATTCAATATGTGGATTCCCTTTCCCCCATAATTGACTCATTCATGGAGTTATATATGCAAACTTATGTGCTCCACTATAGACAAGTACCTTGTACAAAACTCTACAACCTCATAAAAAAATACATATAAATAATGGATGCTTCTGGTAAATATGGATTCTTAAAAAATACTTCTGAAAACATCATATACCTTTCAAAGGGATAAAACTATTATATATATATATATTCCCCAAAATAATTATTTTTCACACAAAAATTAACTATTAAATACACCATGATATCAAAAAAAGATGTAGAAAATACATTTATAATTGAAAAATTATAGAAACTGCTTTTTTCTAAAAAAAAGTATTTAAATGATTCAACTTATTAAAAATTGAATTTAACAAATAACATGCCTTCATGATAGTCATTCTTAAATGTATGAAAAATATTCCACACAATGAAACTAGTAGGATTTATTTCATCATGTCATGAAAGTTATTCTATTTGATACCTGTCAACATCAAATAAAATAAAGATGCAATGTTTTTTAAATTTGGAGAATAACCATGTGGATATTTTATATCCTAATAACTCTAATAGAAAATAATTCTCTCCCTTTTAGATAATGTATTATAATATGGGGGAAGGAATGTTTTCCTTCAATAATGTTTGGGATCTAACTCCAAACACATTCCCATTAAGAGTAAGTCAATCTTGAATTCAACCCATATTTATTCTTCCATTTAATATATTAAAATGTTCCCATAATGTTATCTTATATATTCTTCTATATGTGAATGAAATCATTGTTATATTTGAACTCATGATATCTCCAATATAGTAGCATATAAAATATTGACCATTTATTCAAAATATTTATATTTTTATTGGCTTTTGGTGTCTTTTCGAATATTACCACAGTTTATTTCACCATCTCAAAATTAAATGAAATGAATTTTATTTGGATAAATATCATATCCTTATGATCCGTTGAATTCATTTTAAATAATTGGTATGAATTTTTCAAAACAACGTTTTTATGACCCATGTATGCTATTTTTTCCATTATAAAGATGATAATATAAGGTATATTTTTCACAAATTGGACCTTATTTATTCCCCCTTAACACACTATCTAGAAAATTCCCAAATTATAGGAATCCATATATATTGAAAAAAATCATTACATGTATTTCAATATATATATTTTTTAAAAAATTCATAAATCCTGTAACTTCCCACCAATAAAAGTTTCAAATCATCCGTTTATGTTGTAAATAAAATATCAATATCAATTTTTGGGTTGTTTTATTCTTGAGATCATTATACACAACATTAATTTTTTTCCCTCAAATAAATTTCAGAAGATAAGATTTAAATTAGTAATAATATAGATCATTAACTATGTGTTATGTATAGTCTTCAATGGGGATTAATTCGATTCATTGAAAATATAATTATGAAATATCTATCATTATTTATAAATAGAAGAAACTTGTGATCAATTTTCTTCTACTATGGACAATTAGTTAGATTGTGAAAGTTTACATCACATATTTTCTCATCTTTATTTCTTCATAAACATTATTTATCATGCGGATTAGTAAATAAATTTTTCATATGATTAATTGTGTGTGTATATAATAATTCAATGAAAGGGTTTTTTATAGCTACTAAATCATTTTTTGGTTTTTCATTCTTTTTATAGAGTGACATATCTCATTTAAGACACCTATATAGAAATTAAAATTCCTTTCTATATAACATACATTCATTTGGGTAATCATGAATTATCTTACACCCTAATCAAATCATTAACAATACATTCATCACATTATAATGTGTATATGTTTGACCATTATCTTTAGGAAGAATGCCTTTCACCAATTGTATAAACTCTTTAAAACACTTGTCACTCCATCCATGTTTATCACTTGTGTTAATCATTCTTAACATCATCAATAAAACCATAAATTTTGTGCAACCTGGATACAATTTGTATTCTGAATCATCATATATATTCCCTATTTTCAATTATTTCAGAATTTCATCTACTTAAATATCTTGATTTGCTTCTTCAATTTTATCAGTCTAATCATATACCAAAGTATCATCATCAATAGATCGTGAATTCTTCCCACTTTTACCATGCCAAATAAAAGGGATATAACTAAGCGTAAGACCCTAAAAAATTAAATGATCCTGGATCTCACTTCATTTCAACTACATCATATATAATAATTTTTGTCATATATAGGAAACCATTTCGTTTTTTTGAACATTACATTATGCAAATTCCAAAAAACACATCAACACCTTCCTCATATACTTAACTTATTTAAAGTGCAGTAATATAACATTGACTCATTTTTATCTCTAATAAATATAAAAAACAAATATTTTTCAAAAGAATATAGTGGTGATAAAAGATATTTAGAGGGGTAAATACTATATTATTTCAATCATAATAAAAAAGATACAGATGTGGAAATATTAATCAAATAAAATTCTATAGTCTTTAATGATAGTGAATATAATACTTATAATGATAATGTAATTAGAGAGGAAATTAAAATATAATTTAAAGGATTACAAATAAAATAATAAAAAATTGGAAATAAATATGTGTAACTTGTTTTAATTATAGCCTTACTCGAAAAGAACAAATTAACAAAACCCTTAGACAAGGCACTAAATATCTAGAAATCAAAGAATAATATTTTGATTAATTGGTAGAAAAATATTTGATCAAAAGTATAATCTCATTTTTTATTAGAATTATGTTTTTGATTTTCAGATATTTGTTACTGATGTATTATAAGAGTTATTGTTTTTTTTTGTTAGAAATAATTGGGGTTTAATTGGACACACTCAATAATAAAAATTTTCTTACATTGATAATAACTCAGATGAAGTGTCAAACACAAATATTAGTGAATAAGCACATATTTTGTAGGAAAATATTAAAATTTAATGTTCTAATTTCTTAGAAATATCAAATGATGATTTTAATGTTATATTCCTCGTGAAATTAAATGAAATTTTCATTGAAAAAGTGTACCAATTTTTTAATCTAATAGAAGGTAAACATGTGTATCTAACTGCATTAAATAAAACATGGTGTCAAATTCCATAATTTATATTGGAAACATTGGAGGGAAATAATAAATCCACCCATCAAATAATGATAAAAGATTCATATTTTTCAACATAAAAGATAAAATAAAAATAATCTTATGATATCATATTTAACACATGCCAAATAAATTGAATAAAAAAGGATTTCCTATGATTTTATCATAATCCATACTCAAAAATACATTTGGTGGTATTATTATAGTATATATCAAGTATTGAATCAGAAAAATTAAACAGAGATTATATATATATGGATTACATTATAATTGAATTTTAAAATTACATTAACAAATAACATGATATTACCATTACATTTTTTAACTATTTTTATGAATTTGGTAATTTATAAAATATTGAGAATATAATTAAAATTAAATATATTGAAAAAAAATTAATGAAAATTTTTATAGAAAATATAAAATATTTAAGAGAAATTTCATTCATGCAGATGTATTTAAAAAATAGATTCCTTTCGAAAATTTCAAAAGTAAAAAAACATTTAACCTTACAAAATTCTAAAAATATATACAATGATATCCATTAAATAATTTGTATAATATAGACATGGAGGAGAAATTTCTCATTTTTAAAAATGGGATTAAAAAAGGTAAAAAACATGAAATAATTGATTTGGGTTCTATTATAATGATATTTTAAATGGTAAGACGACTTATAAAAATAAAAATGTAACAAACCACCCAATAATACAATTTATGCAGCTTTCTAAACATGTTTTTCACTAACCAGAAAACATATTTATTCTGAAAGATTAGATCTTTAATTTATATCATGATGAAAAACGAATGTAAACCATACATTTCAAAAAATAAGGGTCCAAAAAGTAAAAAATTGTACAAAATCAAACTGAAACATTGAAAATGTAAAAAACATCATAGAGAATCAATTTTAAAAGTAAATATATATGGACCGACTGAAAAAGTGGATAAAAAATGTGTGAATCTTACTTGATATATTATAATATTTATATTTGAATGCGAAATAGTGATACTAATAAATCCTGAGGGAATATAAAGATGGTAATGAAATATTAGAGTCTTCGTGATTGAAAAAATGAGGGATATTGCTTCTGTAACATTGAATGACCAATAAATGGAAAAAATATGTGCCACGTACTTTAGAGATTATAATATCTATCATTAATGTGAAATGATGAGGCCATTGAAATTTGATGGTGTATAAATATCAAAATTTGATATTGGATTACGGTGGATCAATGTAATGAGTGTTATGGAATTTGTTTGAGTCAATCGAGACTACTATCTCAAGAATAAAAAACATTGAAGTTAATCCACTAGATGATTCCTAAATTATTATAACCTATATAACCTAGGACATTTAATAACTACTATGAAAAATCTATCAAGAATTAATTATCCAGTCTGTTATTAAGAACCAACCATTATTGCATGCGAAAATTTCATTTTGACATTGGTTATATAATAACGTTTGTGAAAAAATAATTTTCATAAATTTGTAACCTTGGTTATAAATAGTATATGTGAAAAATGTGACATGATAAATATATTTTATACTAGTGAATGGAACACCAATATATTGAGTCCTTCATAGGAAATTTCAACCTTCTTTTAGTGGGTTTATAGATCCACTGGTCACTCATAAATACACTAGGACCATTGAAATGATATTTTATATTCTTAAGTGTTCATAAACAGAGAAATTTATAATTGTTGTTTATGGTTTGGAAGGAAAAGTAGATATAATGTGCAATATTATAAAGAACATTAGTGAACCATATTAATTGAATGTATATATTGGTATTAATTTAAAATATTATTTTTCAATAATTAAATTCCTTGAATTAATTTTTTTAAAAAATGGAATAAATCGCCAAGATAAAGATAATTGATGAAGAATATGTTGGCACTTATGATGAAAATTTCATAAGACATGCCAAGATGTTTCTTGTAATATCAACAAACCAAAAATTAAGGTTTATAGGTTCTTCATTAGTATAAAAACATGTCTTTGAAGGGAGTTATCTGTAGGTTACTTCAACAAATATGATGAAATATTTTAATGTACACTCACGGTTGAGATAAATATTTGATTTTCCCCTAAATGTCATGGTTTTGATAAGAAATGAAAATTGGATTTCATAAGAAATAAAAAAAACCAAAGAAAAAAGAATATGAGACTTACTTTATGTTCAATATATGGAAGAATTCCTGAAGGAAAATGTATTAAGGGAACTGGTAAATGCATCATGTGCAGAAAGGAAGTTCAATAAAAAATCAAAAGTTAGTGTAATGTGAATAAGATATCAAATAGTGTGAATTGATAGAAATATCGATCGAATTCACCAACCACAGTCTAATATTTTCAATGTATGGATTGTTATAATTATGCTAATTGGTGAAAAAATATGAAGGTAATTGATGATGACAAACATCAACATCCTCTTAAGCCAATAGACAAATGGAAATTTCATGCTATCTATATTTCCTAATGAGGGGTATTACAATGTTGTGAGGAATGTTATACATAAATTCTACTATTAAACTTATAAGCCTTATTTTATACTAGATCAACCCATTATTTTATATCTAAATACATTTATAAGGTTATCATAGTACCATCTAAAAAAAGATATTTATTGAGATTTAAAAACCCATAACAGTATGATGATCACATCCCAAGTCAATGATTCTTTTCTAGTTAATGATTATTGTAATTATTTTCTTATAAATCTGGGAATTATTCCAAAACATCAGTTCAATGTTATATTGGGCATGGATTGGATTTATTTCCATAAATCCCATTTCAATTATCAAGGAATGTAAGTTCCATTATCTATTTTGAAATAACCTATGATGGAATATTAGTGTGGTGACCATAATGGAAATTTGATGTATATTAAAACTATTTTATGGGTTATGTTTTCTATGAAAAGGGTTTATTATAACTCAGGTGGTAGGGGATAAACTCAGCACAATGATATTCCTATTGTACATAAGTTTATTGACATAATTATAAAAAAGTTTCCTAGTCTCCCCTCAAATCAAGAAATTTTTTTTTTCAATAGAAATCAAACATAGTGGTGTAGTGATTTTCAAGAATCCATATAGAATTATACCGATTCAGTTATTCTAATTTAAGAATAAACTCATGGAGAATATTGACAAGGTATTAATTAATCCATGTTTGTCACCTTGGTGAGAACCAGTTTTAATTTTTATGAACAAATAATTATCAATGTTAATCTACATTAATGACCAAGAACATTACAAAATCACTATCATGAATAATTATACACTTTCATGAATTGATAACATATTTTAACAACATCACTGAGCTCATCAATTTCCAACGATTGATCTTTATTTTGGGTATCATCAATTGTGGGTGAAGAAAGAGGATATACCAATATATAATACCATAAAAGGTATGTTGATGCACCAAAAGGTGTTGTTAAATCCTCTAGTAATTATCAAATTATAGATTTATATTAATCTTGAATCATTTTAACTTAAAATTTGTATTATATCATATGTTTTGGGTCAATCACACATAGAGAGTGGAATGTAGTGATGAAAACTCACGACTAAGGGGTTGGTTTCTCCAAATTTTGATTGATTTTAATAAAATAGATGATGGAAATAAAATAAATTAATTAAAATAGAATATTATAATAGAGGGAACTAGTTATGATGAATGATTTTTTTAGAATTAAATCATGATTACAATTTCAAGATATCAAATCTTATTAGATGCATAATAAATTGTATTTATTTTATTAGAGGGATGTTCAAACCCTTTCAATAAACCTTATCATCTTAATTCATATTTTACTGATGAATTAACATAACTAGACACATAATGATCATGTACTAATTTCAGGAAAACCATATTCAATGGTCTTGAATTAATTATCTTATTCATGTTGGGATCCCTCCGGGATTAAAAACACGTCTTCCAATATATAAAAATAGATATGATAAAGATTATTCACAACAGAACACCATTGAATAAATTCATTATTAATTTTAGTAGTAAAATATAACACTTTCATATTCACCCATTTCAACTTATTCCTCTCTCCCCAATAGGTCTCTGAAAATCATTGGCTGGTGGTCTCTAGTAATGAGTAAACCAATACCCATAAGGGGACATTATGAAATAATGAAAAAAGGATTGAATAAAATGAATGGATTATAATTAAAATGAGAATTAATTAAATTATTACCTCAATTAAATAAATTAAAAACCTTAACAAAAACCTTTCTATGAAGAACATTGGGTCAGAACCGTGTGGCAGCCTCCTGATGGTCGCTCCTCAAGCATGTAATGGAATCCTAAATCCCTTATATGGACTACTTATTTAAAATCCTCTATGTCATCAATGGGATTCTCTGGGTCAAAGATGTTTCTAATGGGAATATGGGTTAAAATATAGGGGTCCCACAAAATATATGTAAAAAATTCTATTTTTTAATCTCTATTAGGCATTTACACATTGTGTAATGTGTACATGATGTATAATCTTGCATCACATGTACAAAATTCAGGATTTGTGTATTTTTGGTTTATCTTCACTTGTTTCATAGTGTGACACATTTTATCTTTACTTTATAATGATTCCCTCCACTTCACACAATGTAGTTCTTATACGATATGCACTTATTCATGATGGGAAATGACTATACAACCTAAAATATTAATAAAAAGTGTTTATTATTATTCCATTTTGTATTACAGATCCATGAACTATCTTCATGGATTTAATTAATACAGTATTTATAAATTACCTTGATTAGTTTTTGGTAGTTTTTATAGAATATATTCTTATTTATTAAATCTTTTTTCCAACGAGCATGTACCCTAGTGGTACAGGCTCTTTCATGGAATCCAAAAGACACCGAATCAAATCCAGGTAGGGACAAATTTTTAGGCACTATTGCATCACTGTAGCAGGGGGAGCACTATAGTAGTACTGTAGTAGCAGTAGCGACACTGTAGCGGTCCAGGTACTGTATCAGGAACTGTAGCGGTGGAGGTACTGTAGAAGTTATTGTAGCAGCCTGATTACAGTAGAATTACTATTCACTGAGGGGCCCTTAGGGAAAAAAATGGGTGTTCAAGCCTTGTATTCAGGCCACTTGGCCTTGGGCCTTCGGGCAATGTAATGGGTGTCCCTCTACCCAGCCTAAAGAGATCTTTACTTTAAATAAAAAATGAGGCTTCCACCCCAACCTTTTAAAAAAATCTTATTTATTCAAAGATAAAGGAAGAGTGAAAAGATCAATTGAGAATTATACTAAAACCCTATATAAGGATAATATTTATGTAAAATTTATCATGTGTGAGTTTTGGATTTTAAAAGATTATTTTTTGGGTCATATAATCTCATGTTGGGTTAAATAAATACATCATTCAAAAACAAAAGTTATTGATCATTGGTCTAGACCAACAAATATGATTGACATCAATATTTTTCGTAGTTTGGCTATATATTATCATTAATTTGGGGAGATTTTTTAATGGTTATATAATCCACTAAATATGTTTATATGGAAGGGAGTCAAGGTACATTGGATGGATGAATGTGATGAATGTTTCAATGATATAAAGAGAAGTCTAGTCAATACCCCTATGCATACACTACCGTATAGTGTAGATTGTATTGTAATCTATATTTATACATCAAATAATGGAATGGGGTGTTTCCTTATGAAAAATGATATGGTTATATATAATGCCTCATGATAATTTATGTTCCATTAGAAAAATTACCAATTCATGATTTGTAGTTAGCTATAACAATTTTCTCATTAATGATATGACATCATTAAATTTATGTAGAAATGTGTGACATATATACTAATCAAAAAATTGTAATGTATATTTTCTCTCAAAAAATTTATAAATTGTTACAAATAATATTGATGAGTATAATTAAGGATTATTACTAATCAATCCATTAACACCTAGGTAAAGCAAACAAGCTGGTAGATGTTTCGAGTTGAAATGATCAGGATAGCTTATTTATGATGAGGATTAAAAAAGATCTAATATTTTTGGACATTCAAATTATATAATGTGAAATAATAATGAATGGGGAGAAATATTATCTCTCTCAAATTAGTGTTCAACTATCTATTAATGTAGAGATTAAATGGTCACAGAATAATTATATACAGCTTCAAAAGAAGGAGATAAATGTTTATATGTTCAACAATTATTATGATGTAATAAAAAGTTCAAGAATAGTTTATATGTCCCATTAATACCATGTTTGAAAAATTAGCAGATAGAAATCAAACCCTTCACTGCAAATAATATTCTACACATGCAACCATATGTTCAATATTTTTTACCATTACCACCTCAATGTTGGCTCCATTTCAGGAAGTGCCCTCTAGTCTACTAGATTTCATCCTTATTACCCCATGGGATGGTTACTCTCCCTTACCACATCCATATACCTTAAATTCCCCCATTTAATCTCTTGATATGGGACTATCCTATAGTGAATCCATTTGTTAAACTTTATAGGGTTCTACGAAATCATTTTTTTAGAATTCACATTTCAGTTACCAACCCTTTCGAATGAAAGTAACTAAATCATGGTTGATGTCCATTCCTCAACATTTATAGAATCATTGGTATGTTTGAATAGTATTTTGGTGGGGAGTTATTAATCAAACTATCTACTATTTACTTCTTTCCATATTCTTGTGGGTTCTTGACGGTTGTAATCCATTGCTCGCTTCTCTACCCTAAACAGTAAAGCCTTCTTTGTGGGGTTTTAATCACAATATAAAATCCGTATAATTGGGTGCATATATCCTAGATATGTGGGTTGGTGGTGTTTCAATATTTCTCATTGGGTGATGGATTCCCATTATATATGGTACTCACTTCATGCAGCAGTATGGATTTCCTTACATGGTCTTCCTCTTTTATACTATAATGACCTTTTTCATAGATACAATAATGATTATTTAGGTGGGTTTCATTGTGAAAATCAACATGAAATATTTCTTGAATAATTGTTGAAGTCTAGGATCTATGATGAAATGGTTATCTCCCAACCTCTCTTAGAATGTATCAACCATCAATTTTAGTATTATTTCAAAAGGTTCTATGACCTAGTCAACTATTCACTTCATATGATCTATTAGTCATTCCTTCATAATATGAATTCCTTGTTAGATTATTGGAATATAATCTAGTATATGTTGGGGGTTCTCATGAAGGTTCCTAAAAAATGAATCTTCACCTTCTTCATCGGGTAAAATATAACTCTTTATAGAGAAGGGTTATAAGGCTAGTGGCCATCATTTTTCAGTGGGTTTGGTTGATTCCTCCCATGGTCATTCTATAGGATGGGGTCATGTGGTTAGTTCCTATTACTCCATAAATGACTATGTATACTTATGTCTATCCCTTGTGTCATATAATGAACTACCCCCATATCATATGGGTATAATAATCACTAGGTTGAATTTGATTTTCATCTCTATAGGGATTAAGGAAAAGGGGTTCTCTACAGCTTCCCCACTCATGTTCCCCCTCATCAAGAACCAGTGCCCTCTAACCAATAAATCCCTTATGTATATATCATCCCTTGTGAATCATCATATGTGAAGGAGACCCATCATATCTAGTATATCTCTCTTGTCTGATTTTCACATATGAAATCTTCTTAGCTTGGGGGTTCCCATTCTTTACCACCAACAAAAATGTGTACTAAATCCAATTCCAAGTTTATTTCATCTAGTTCTTATCTACATGATTTATCAAGCTTCAAAATAGGGATAATCACCATGTCAACAAACCCACATCTTCTCATATATTTTTACCTTATCTTTCACCCAATTTAGTGTTCATGATATCACAGTCAAGGAATATACTTGAGAAATATCCTTCTTAGATAAATGTTTCCATGTTTCCTGGGGTTAAAGCTAGTTATCATTCTAAATAGTGATCTATTTCCTAATTTATAATTTTGTAGCCATGAGAATTAATGTTAAAACATACATCACAACTATTGAGATTGAAAATAAAGAGTACTCTCTTGTTTATATCATCAAGTCCAAACAAAAATAAACAAAAATTTATAAGTTTTCATGTAGAATAAGAATTTCTGAATTTTTGCATTCCAGCCAGAGTAACCATTGTATATAGATATTTTGGAAGAAAAATTATTTATAGAAGAATTTAATTCATCTTTTAAGTTTCTCACTATGAAGTTTACCTTTAGAATTCACATCAATTTTTTATTTTTTTGTTTCTGAAAACTGTGATTCCCAGTAATGTGAATCATTATGGAGTGATATATAGGCATTTGATCTGAGTGAGTTTCATGGGTTATATTTGGATATTTCACAATTGATTTTGATCTAATTTAAATGAAAGAGAGATGTTAATTATTATGGAAGGATTTTATGGATTTTGGGTAGTGCATAGCCCATAGTGGGATCAATGACATGGGATAATCAGGGAATTTTTTTACTTGGTGCAACAAACAGAAAGGGGTCCTTGACACCTAGTGCCACCTCAAACATTGTATTTCTAGTGATTATTCGACTTCCACCTTCCCAAATTAAATTGTAACCCATATTGTAAAAATAATCACTAGCCACTCTATTATATGGGTTTCTTTATCCACTTTGTAAGAGGTATTTGGGAACTTTAACATCTCTATGTTTTGAATCATGAATCTTGGAAACTTCCAAGTGGTGAGTGATTCGTCAAATATTAAAATATATGGGAGTTCATGGATATGCCTTCAGAATAATTCTTGGAAAATAAATAGTGATATTAAATAAAGGATTAGTTATTATCCCCCTCGTTTCTAGGACATGGATGTGGTTAGGAGGGATATCGAGTAGATGGAACTCATTCTAGAGAATGACATGAATAAACAATTATTAGGAGTGATCGTGATGAAGAAGTAAATCCATGACGATATGATCATGAGTAAAATATGTTTCACCCAAGAACAATTGAAAATAAAATTGTTACATGAGGGTTATCAAAATACATCATTAATTAACTAATTCAATAATAAGAAACAAAATAGGACCATACCTAATATTATACGGGAGGATGGTACTTATAATGAAGATTGCTTCATGGTTGGGGACATGGTGGAATCCATCTTCATATTTCTCTTTATGAGTCCAGACTCTTTTATTAATTATGGCTATCCATGTATGCATTTAAAATCCTCAATATAGTTCTTACAACTATTTACACTATGTTTAACGTGTTATTAGAATTTGTTCCCAAGGAGAAGTATTTCAATAAGGTGATGATGGGTCTCAACCTATAGATTGCAACAACACCTAATGGATTCCTGGTATTATACTGCAGGGCATCATGGAATATAGAAAGGAATTACCTGGTAATGGCAGTACATGATTTATTTTGGGGTGGTATTTTTCCTCATGTTGGTTATGAAACTCACATGGTGATCATTCCAAATAAAAATGACCCCTATTATCATAAACATTACAGACAAATTAGTATGTATAATTATCTATATATTTTCATTTCTAGTATAATAAATAGAATTCTTTCCATTCATTTTCCACATTGGATCTCCAATTAAAGGCATGGTTTTGTTTAAGGTAGAATGATTCTAGGGGAAATCAGACTCATAGAACAAGTGGTTAGTAATGTTATCAATAAGTGCATTGGATCCAAATGGTTATAAAATTAGAAATGGACAATTAATATGGTATTATTTTTATGAATGTTTTCAAAAAAGTGATGGGAAGTATTGGTTTTTTCTATTGGGCCTCTAACAACATTTTCTTCAGTTTTAGTTCCTCCTAGATAAAATATCATTCA
This sequence comes from Viscum album, assembly GCA_963277665.1. Classification (NCBI taxonomy): domain Eukaryota; kingdom Viridiplantae; phylum Streptophyta; class Magnoliopsida; order Santalales; family Viscaceae; genus Viscum; species Viscum album. The sequence goes on along the minus strand of OY728133.1, from coordinate 859,968,796 downwards.
AAGGGAAAATCATGGATTCTTTAATGAAATTCATGGGTCTTGATTGTGGGTTACTTTATCCCCATGAATTTTCATCCACACTTGTGGTTTTATAATTCAGCTCATCTTTAGGATCATTTTGGGGGGAATTATTCTTCCCTACCACTATTGGGTACATTCCCACTGCATTTCCCATATAATTTTTATAGATAGTTATAAATTCTAGTAAGAGATCAGTTGTTGGTATGAATAAGGTAATTGAATATGATTTCAAATGGAGTGGTCATGTAATCATCCAAGTGAAGGGTAGCTTCTATATCTCAAGAAGTTGCTTGAATAAGATGATATGCATGCTAAGAAATAGTCTAGATATATATAGAAGGATCTTCCCAATGGATTATATATTTTCTCATATTTCCTCAAGTAGGTTGTTCAGATACCAGTTCGATTAGATCACTTGATGGATCAAGGGTCATGTTATGAACTATAAGAATTGAGGTCACTCCTTCAGTGGGAAAATATCATTATTGAATTCTGTACTTTCCACCATATAGATCCACACTCTTTGTGTTATTTAAATTGTGAAAGGAGTTATCTATACCATTCCCAATATTCGAGACTCTATTATTTGGGATGAATAGTTGGATATAAAAAATCATTGGTTTTATTTGGTGAAGATGGCTTCTCCTACATATGAGGTAGGTAAAAACATATGGAACATATTATTTAGAAAACATAGTAGGAATGAAAAGGTAGTGTCGATTGTTTTTAGGAAAGGGCCATTTGGGTAGGTCTATGGGGTACTATGGTTGGGGGATAGGGATATGGTTTTAGCAAAGTCCATATGGTCAATGATTCATCCTCATATATTTACCCTCAAAATACAAGCAAATAGGATGGGGGTATATTCCATTTGGAATTCACAACATGGTTGGTTCCAATCTTGTATTCTCGTATTTTCCATCAATGGACAAGACCATTAGGAAGGAAATCATGTGAAATAAATTTATTAATGACATTTATTAAAATAATAAATTATATATCATTGTCGTAATTGATTTATAAACCTATCCAGAAAAGTGTGTTTTCCTCGTCTTATTAAGGAGTTTTTTTGGATTTTCATAGGGAGATGAAACCCCCAAATCTCTAGGACTTCTATGGTGAGCTCTTATAGTGCATGAAGTCCCCTAAAAGCAATAAATTCTATATTTGTATAATAGGAAATTTAGAACTACCCTTGGATGAGGATATTAGATAAACTGGTATCAACACGGTTTCTATGTGTATGTGTTGCAAATAGAATTGATATGAGAGATCATATCATTTTTTTCTTTTAGGGATACTATCCTTGCATGGTTTGACTATTTTTCAGATACATTACATGTATCCCATCATAGTACTACTTGGGTATATGTTTTCATGGTAGTTGGTTCTAGGGAATGGGATTGGATGGTCCAGGGTTTAATGCGTGATCTATTGTGATGATAGTATATTGTTTGTGTATTTTGAATGTAATAAAAAATTATTCACTTGATGGGGGTACAATCTAAGTAATGGATCTGGTTATCAGAACCAGGATCCTCTTACTATACATGATGAGGCACATCATGAACAATGAATAAACTCCCACCCTTATACAACATTGGGTGGGTGATTCATCCTCCTAATTGGCCCTCATCGTCACTCAAGTCCACTTGGTTCACTAGAGCACCACTATTTGGGTCCCAAACTCAACAAGAATGTTGTGTATAGAATGGGTACCATGCATGGGAGGTGGTGTGGTTTCTGATCTCAGTGGTTATGCTATTTTTTATTACACTACATACATTGGTCATGTGAATTCCCTTCAAACATAATCCATGTATATTCTATTGGGACTCCACTTCTACAGAAAAAGGAATGTGGATATCACGGTGGTGGAGAAAGGTTCCATTACTCATTAGAATTACTTGAAGAGAATGCGTAATTCCCTTTGGCCTATATCATATATTATTAGAAGGTTAATTTTCCTTATTTATAAGAAAATGGAAGTCCTACCAACTTTTCAGGAATTAAACAGGGTGGTGGATTTCCTCACTTTCATACCAGATCATCAGGAAAGTATTACTTTCTTCTTTAGAAAGAACTTCCTCCCAATTAAATGGGTGAACCAGGTAAGATGATATTTCCTCGTAACTCATTAAATAAGACCCCCTTTCTTTTTATATCTCATGTTGATTCAAGTTTCCAATTTCATGTTTCCAATTGGTTTTTTCTGTACCTATTTCTATCATTAAAAATAAAATGATCATGACGACGATGATGTTGAAAAAGGGGCTAATGGGATATTCTTATAATTCTTCATTCTCTATCCATCCTGGAAGTTTGAATATGTGTAGATATTTGAAAGAGTATGTTTCGTGGGATGAAATTAAGAGAGATATTTTAGAGTATGTTTTTAGTTCTTGGTTTATTAGTATGTTAAGGAGGAGAGAGAGAAGTATAATGGGATGTTAAAACCATTATTCTTAGCAGAATAGAAATGGGAAAATATCACTATTTATTTTTTCATTAGATTATCCAAATACTCCAAAGTGAATAATTATATTTTTTTTATGTTGATCACCTTAAAAACTCATTATACTTAATTTCCATCAGATAGTATTTCTCCCTTGATCAACAAACTCATTTATTCATCAAGGAAGTGGAATTATATTCATGGTGTACCTCTATAAATTGTATCTAATTAGGATCTAAGGTTTACTTTAATGTTTTGGTGAAGTCTTATACAGGCTATGGATATAGAGTTATGTTTCAACACATCGTATCTTCCTTAGATATATGGTCAATTTGAGAGAACCATTAGAAATATAGAAGACATGTTGAGAGATTTATCTAGGAATTTTAAAGGGTGTTGGGATCAGTACCTTCCTTTTCTCATATTTTCTTAAAACAAAAGATTTCACTACAGCATTTAGATAGCTCATTATGAATAAATATATGGTATTATGTGTATAAGTCCAATATTATGTAGTTGAGTTGGAGAAGGAATTATATTGGGACCTGATGTAGTATGAAATTGATAGTGAATTTTTTTATCAATCAGAAACACATAAGAACATCTTATGTTCGATAAAAAGTATTTACTGACAATCATCAGAAGGAAATAGAGTTTTATGTGGATGGTAAGGTATACCTACAAATATATATTAGGAAGAGTGTGATAAAATTAATAAATAGGGTAAATATAAGTCCATGTTATATTGTACTTTTTTTAATTCTTGATCATATTGGGAGGTAGCTTATCGATTGGCTCTTACACTGAATCTCTCTCGTGTTAAGGATGTGTTCCAGGTTTCTCTGATAAAGAAGTACATTACAAATTTTTTACATGTACTAAACTCAAGGATCGTTCCACTGATATTAAATATATCTCAAAATAAATAAAAGAAATATATTTCATACAATATAGAGAAATTGATACAAAAAATACCATTCACCTGGTTTATTGTTTTTGGAAAACACCCTAATTTGAAGAAGTTGCATTGTAACATGAGGATGTGATGACGAAAACGTATTTTCAAATTTTTTTGTTACAATAGTGAATTTTAAGGGAAAAATATTTTTAATTGAAATCAAATATGATGCACTAATATTTTTATGAAATATTTTTCTTTAAATAATTGTATTTCTTCCATATCTCACATTATGCACAACAAAAACATTAGAAGAACCCGGTAACATTATTACAATATTATGTGTTCATTATTTATTATCCATTGGATTGGTGGGTATGTATATTAAAAACTAAATTATGAAAAATATGTGGGCTACACTTTTATAAATTGAATTCATGATTTATCAAATGATTCAAATTAAAAAATTTATATTTTAAAATAAAAGTGATGCTTTTTTGAAGAATTTTTTTTGAATAAAATTTATTATTATTAATCATTAATGGTGAATGATGTTAAGTAATTTTATATATATTTACTTGATATATTTTTTTAAACATTGAATTAATTTTTTTCTAGGAACATAAAAATAATAAAATCTAGTTTTTTGATTAAAAATATTTTTTTCAATAAAAAATTAGTTTTTTTGAATTTTTACATACAAACATTAAAATTTATTAATAGCATTTTTAATTTCTAAATTCATATAAATTAATTTTCTATATAAAATCAGTTAAAATTTGATAAATAATCCCTCTTTAATTTTTCTCAACATGAATAGTACCAATGCAAAAATTTGACACCTTAGTAAAGGTTAAATAAGGATAACCTAGGGTAAAAATAAGTGATAATGTTATAAATTTTCATCCTAATTATTTTTGGATGAAGGGAACTATACCAACATTAACGTAGTCTTCAAATTTAGATTTTTAATTTAAAATGAATTATATGTTATTTAAATCAATGAAAGTTAAAAAATATATTAATCCCTTATATTAAAATATTTTCATTATGGAAATTTATTTTTAATTTTTTTATTATATATTTAATATTAATTCATAATCAACCCCAAAAAAATATTAATTTATTTATAGGAATAAATAAAATAACTGATTTTGTAAATATTAAAAGGTATATAATTAGAGTAAAAAATAGTATTACAGGAAGTTTGTAGTTGAATATGAATTATTAGTGTAATGTTAATAGATTATATTTGAATTATTACTTATTATTTAAAACTTTTAACTCAAATTAATTATATATTTTTTAAATTGATAATAATAATATATATCAAAATAATATATTAATAAATTATTTAAAAAAAATAAATATATTGAACTAAGACAAGGTTGATATGATATGGTGAAAAATGTCATAAATAATCTATTAATAGGCTAATTATAAACTTATAGGTAAAAGTTTTGGGACTTTAATATTGAAATATTTATTATTTTAGTGAAAATTAAAATTTGTTAACTTAAGGTTAATGGAAATGATAAAGTTTAAAATGACACAAAAACATTTATATGTTTTATTATATAATGGGATTAAAGCCCTATATTAACATTTAATCAAATAACTATCAATTTTAATTCATTTGGACTGAGAATAAATTTTTTATAATTTAATCTATTGAATATTTCCAAAAGGGCACGTCAGCACAATTAAAAAAGGGAACATCCTTGATTACTTATTTACACCACATTGAGGATTATATCTCAACTAAACACTATTAATTTCTCTTATAAACATCCCTAGACAAATCATAGAGGTTTTTGTCTCCCCAAAATACTAACCATGTGTACCTTTAGATGATATATAAATGAGTCATTTCAAAGAAGAGGTAATCACCTTTCCTGGCCATTTTATTTTCTACCCTTATTTTACTCGTACAAATATATAGTGATTATAATAAAATAAAATCCCTATTTTATAAAATTGATTAAATATTATTATTATTATAAAACACCATTATACGCCTTATTACCCGTGAAATGAGAATTTAATTTACCCCTTATGCATACAAACGAGTTACCGTCTCCACATAGCGATATAATTCAATTTTCATCAACATATTTTATTGATCAGTATAATGGTGGGATTAGTCTTCATATATGATATTTATGAAGTAATTATAATTAATTAATTATAATATCACATCAACCTACTTATCATGCAATATTTTGGGAATAGATAATAGCATTCATGCATATGTGTGGACTACCACCTCCACGAAGCGATGTGATTCTATTTTAAATTATATTTTACTTATATAGTATTTAATAAATATGTAGGATATATATAATATAATAACTATACTATAATGATGAATTATTATTTACATTTATTTCATTCCATCCATAAAAAAATGTAAATAGTGTTCATGTGTATGTATGACTTATCATCTCTATGAATGGTTTCATTAATTTCTCCATATATATATATATATATATTAAATTGGTGACTATAAATATGTATGTAATGAATATATATGATTATTATATCATGAAAAGTTTTCCTGATATTATTTCAGAAAAAACAAATTACAGGAACTAGATATACTGAATTGAATTACTCATGTTAAAAAAATAGTTCACACCCTGAAATGGTTATTTTAATTATTTATTATTGATGAGATGGGTGTTAAAATGTTACAAATGGGTAATATATGAAATTATTATTATAAAATTTACTCTATAATATGATTATAATAAGAAAATAGTTATTAAAAAATAATTTTTGGTCGTTCAAAATAATGTCTAACTTGAGGTATGGGGTTTTATCTTACAATCACATTATTTTTCAAGGATGTTTATGATTACATTTACTAAGATTAAAATTTATGATTTTCCTTTCAATAAACTCTTGATTTTTCTAAAAATATATTTTTTATAGAATATTATAATTTTCTATTAATTTTTTTCACATTGTGTACTCAAGATACCAAAAATATGTTTTTAAGTAAAATATAAATCATTTCTCTCTTCAATAAAAAACAATTTTCATTCTATAGATATGTTCCCTAAAATGTTTTAATTAACATTTTAACCATTATCCTATGATTTTTTAAAATCATTTACACCTATTTTTGAATTTTACATCATTTTTTAATTTAATCTTTATATAATTTTCCCAATGATGTACGTTTTTGAATTTTTCAATAAATGTATGGGACATTGTTTTTCCTATTATATGGAATGAATGTAATTTTACACCATAATTACCACACAAAACATTAGAAATTAATTTATATTTTTACTTTCTTATTTTTAAATAAAATTTATTCTATAACATGTGTGATGTTTTTATATTTTAAAAAAATGTATTTTCAATGTTGAAATGAAATTTTCCTCAAGAAAGGATACATGTGCCCTTTCAAATAATTTTCTTTCTATCAAGAAATCCTTCGATGATAATTGTAAGTTACTAGGGATATGATCCATGTATACTATTATTATTCCTTCTCTAAATGGTTTATATTTATGATGATCATATGATAATGAAACCAATTCCTTTTTCATAGGTCACTCTATAAATAAATGATAAAAGGTTTTTTAATCATGATTCATTCACATAGGTTATGATATAATACAATTTTTATGAAACCTGTTTATTTTCGTGGGTTCTGATATGATAAAGTTTTATAATTTTTTGAATACGCAAATGTTAATTTAATTATGTTAAAATTGAGGCTTATATATACCGCTAATGCAAGGGGTAAATATGAAATCTTAAGAGACAAACAAGACTAGAATGGGGAGTAAAACCAGTTCAATAAGGGAATTTGTCCAATATGATAAAATTGGTAGTGAATTTTGAGTATTATGGTGTTTTGGGGAGTGAACTCATTCATCTATTGTAGTCTTGTAAATGATATTTGACTGATAAGTAAATTATTTTATATAATTATTTTTTTCCAAAATTCAATTTGTTATGAAAATGTTATGTTCTCAAGGATCATGATTCTTAATTACTTTTTGATTCATGTATTATAAACTATAAATCCATGTCCCTTGTATCAAGATTATGAAATGTGGAATACATGGTTTGTTTTTCAAATATTAATATCATGTTCTTATACCATTTTTCTTATGCTATTCTTATATGATCATTGATATATCCATTATATACCCTTACTGAAAATAAAATCTCTCCCTTTCTTATGTTTCCATTCCCATGTTATGGAGAAAATTATTATGTATGATATTTATAGGTAGTGGATAGTTATGAATATCCAATTGAGAAATGTAATAAACCTATAATAAAATTGTTGTTTATAGTTCTAAGATTCCAAATATAAAAGACCAAAATGATTCTTCCATCAATCATAATATTATGTAATGAATATTCATTCATTAATATGTAATATCAATTTATAAAAAGTATGGGTCATTATAAAAGAGATATAAAGTTGTCTAAAAAATTCTTAGACACTTTCATGGGAAGAAAAATGGAATTTGGTGCCATTTCATAAACAAGAGAGTGTATAAAAACAATGTGAGGTGAGTTTATAGGAACTCGATATCAAGTTGATTACATCAACACAAATTTATTAGTAGCTCATGAATTTTAAATTATTAGTTTAATCATTACTGTCCAACCAATTATATCAAACTAAGAAGGTTTAGAGTTACCCTATTACCCCATTTATACTAATTTTATATCCTGTGTTGTGGTTTATTATATGGTCATATATTTTATTGGTTATCAATGATAGGTGGTGTTACGTATTATGGTGTTTGTTTGAAGAGAAAATATTGTCTAAAATATCATTAACCACAATGTATTACATGATATATTCTCGTGATACAAACATTGAGCTAAGTATTATATAGGATTAAAAAAAATTATTTAAGTTATTTAATTGGTCTCCAAATTAGTGGAACATTAATGAACCTTTTTATTTCATTTTTCAATGTTGATTATGAAAAATAATAGGATAATGTTAGTAGGTTTGACATGTATTTGAAATTTATTGAGAATTATCAATAATGATTTTGAAACAAAATCCAGAAAGTTATAATGTTTTAACCATAGGTATTTATTGTTTATATTAATTATCAATATTTATATGTCATATTTTAAGATACATTTTGAATGTATTGTAAATGATATTGATGAATCTGAATATGAATGAAACAATGGTGATGAAAATATTTACCATGGGTTGGAATACACCCTGGTGCTTCTGGTGAGGCCATTTTACTATATAAATATATATAACAAAGATTAAATTTAAATTTTGATCCTCTTTTCAATTAATGATTTCCACGGTAATAAATTTTGAAGAGGTATATGACATGGTCATGGTCATGGTGGACTCATATGATGAATAAATAGATATATTGGATATGCCTTGCATTTCTGGTTTGTCCAGTCTGCCTTTGAGAATTGGGATACACAATATGGTAATTTTGATATCCAGGGTATAATCATGTGATGTTGATGATAGAGAAGACCATTATATTATGGTGTCCATAATTTAAAATTTTAACATATTATTTTGAAATGTATTTATACCTATGATAAATAGTGATCCCAAAATAGGTGTGGTGATACATGTGGTGGTGGAGGTTGTTTTGGACAACGGATATAGGTTATAAAGTTTTAGAAAGGAATGTAAAATTATAAAATAAGGCCATGGATATGGGTGTTTTAAAGGTAATTTCACATTGAGATTTAGTAAACCACACCATGGTGTGATGATGTAAGCTGTTTTGATGAGTTTTTGGGAATAAATACTCAAAAACATGTATGTTATAGAATGTTATGTTGTTTTAGTGCTCCAAAAACTATATGTAAATTTTGGATATAATTTTTTAAAAATGTATTGAAATCTAGTTTTCATGTTTTGAATTTATTTGATCCTAATGTCAGTTATAACAACCCAACTCTTTATTTAATATTTAAAAATGATTTACTACATAAACATGCATATAATACAACTCCAAGGATTGAGAGGTCTTGTTTCATGGAAAATTAGGAACATTACATAAAAACTAAAAAAAATTAATATGAAATATTTATTGAAAAAGTATTTTACATTACAACTACATTCCTTCATACATATCATTTCATGGGATAACCTGAGGGTATACATAAGAAAAGGGGCAGCTATAAAGCCTAGTAAGGAAGTAAACATGGAATAAAAGGAATAATACCAAATATGTTAGGAAATATGAATATCAATAGATCACAAGAGATATTTTAGAAAAAATGCATGATATATCATGATTATCATAACATGGAGATGTGGCGATGACATACAACCTACTATTATATTGATCCATGGCTCATTACACATGGATTAGAATGAGTAAACTTTGATTGAACATTAATTACCTCGATTAACCCATAACGGTACATGAATTAGCTTCAGTAAACCCTCACATCACATAGATTATCATGATACTATATATTCCCCAATGCATTGGAGCTCTATTAGGGCAACCCCTTTATAAATATTTTATTTCATGCATAAGTGTTCCCAATAGATCATATATCATGGATTCATTAAACATCATAATTTATTCCCTGAATAAGTGTTCTTGAATACATAAATTTATTCCTAAATAAAGAATTACATGTTCATAAATGTAAATACCGTTGATAGAGAAATGGGTATGGTATTCCCTTACATGATGATTTTGGACGAGATACTTTAGTGTTACTTCGGCAGCATAACGACATCAAAATGAAATTGTAAAATGGATTGATGTGAGATAAAGGGGTGTCTAAAAATTTATTCATTAGATTTATATCATGACGGTAATGTAACATAATATCCCAAAATATGTATTGAAATTTTTATGCATAATATAAAATAATTTCTTGTATGTAAATGAATAGAGAGAAATCCCTTACAGAAATTTGGGATTGTAACAAGTGTATATGGGAGGAATTAATGAGAGAGAAAGTTATCTCCCATCATTCAAACATAAGGAGGGAAACATAAGGGAGGTTCAAAATTATACCCCAACATTTTTACTTCAAAATTAAAGGTTATAACAATATAAAGAAACATGGATAAAAAGGAGAAAGGAAGACATCCCTTACAAAAATTTGACATGGTAATGAGTATACATAAGAGTTCATAAGAGGGATAAATGAGAGTAAAAGGCAATATCATAATTTATTAATAAAATGGTCAGTATGGAGGATATTTAAAAACATATCCAAAAATATGAATAAATGTAATTCAAACACACAACATGAAAAGAATTCATGTTAAAAGAGGAGGGTGGAAGATTCCTTATGAAATTTCAACATAGTAACGGCATATGTAAGGGTAAAAATGACGGAAAATAAATAATACCTCGTCAAAATGACATGAAATTGACATTATTATAATTAATATAAAAGAATAAAATTATTACCATTCAAAATTTCAATAACTACTTTAAAAATCGAATCTTGAATTTGGAAGGAGGAGAAGAATGTGGGGATCCCTTACATGGAAGTGCCTTCCCAAAGGCTTGGGAGAGGCTTATTAGACAATTTATGGAACCCTTGGAGGAGTATATTGAGTATGGGTCAGAGTTTTGTCAAGCTAAAAATGGTGTGAGTGAAGTGGAATGGGTGGCTGGGTGGGTTTATATAAGAAATGAGACAAAATTCTTTATTATTTATGTTTTCGACACTAAACATTAAACTAACAAAAACCACAAACCATTGCATGGTTTTTTCTCATGGTTACTTCCAAAAGAGATTTTTATATAGTATTTTATATGTCCAAGGTCATAAAATATTAAAATATTAGGCTTCTTCATATAGAGGTGAGTCATACTCTTAAGGAAATCATTTTAAAATGTTAAAATATTTTATAAATATTTAAGGGTCCACTAAGGCATTGTAAAATTAATATAAAAATCTAGAATAATATTATTTTAAATTTAAAACATATATTTTCCAAATATCCATTTTATATTATTTTATTAAATCAATATTTTGTCATTATTATGTCATAAAACAAATTATATATTTAAAGGGTATTTAATTTTTACCAAAAAATTCAACTGTCTCCGAAAATAATGAAAAATTCAATGTTAGATAATTTTAATTTCATGAATTCAAAAAAATATTCACTTTATAAAAATAATATTCTAAATATATGAATTTTCTCTTTTATAATAAAAATAGATTTTTATTGAAAATTGATGTGTTTTGACAAAAATAGTTTTGAAACCATAATAAAAATTAATTTTGACTTCCTAAAAATAAAAAATTCATTTATAATTAATAAAATAATCTAATCAAAATTATTTACTATAATATTATTTATTTCAAAATCCTTTAATTCATTACAAATAAATTTCTTAATTGATTTTTTATATTATCCAAACATAGTATTTATGATTTATCGTATTAAAATATAATTTTTTAAACTGATCAATTAGAAAATTATAAACAAAAAATTATAATAAATAAATATATTAATAATTTTAATGAAAAGTAAATATAAAAAATTAATCTATGTGAGTTACTTTGATTCTCATTTTTTGTCAAATAATTGTTTTACCGTTAATTATCCTATTTTTCTTTAACAATGTTTATTAATATTTAAAACAGTTTATAATAAAATTATTAAAATATTATGTTGAACTTATTAAGAAAATATTAGTTATGTTTATTCAAAATATAGAATAAATCTGATCAACATGAATTTAATTTAATATGAAATCCCTATGAATTATGGAAAACAATTTTCCTAAAATTTCATTTTTATGGAAAATATGACTTCACTATAACAACAAAACTACTACTATTTATATTATTATTTTAAATTAATAAAGATAGATATATTATATTAATATTTCATATAGTTCATTTATCATTATGGGTTATTTTAATTAATTAACAAGGTTGTACATTTTTTCTTTTAAACTAGTTTTCAATCAAATGCATTTTTATTCCTAAAAAACATATAATAAAATCCATTATAAATATGAATTACATGTTATTAATTGAATTAAATATAATTGAATAATAATTATGGTACCTTAAAATAAAATTAATTTTATATATTTTCTATAAAATTATAATAATAAATAAATATAAATCATTTTTAATGAAAACAATTTTTGAGAAACAAAAATACATCACCAAAATTTGATTGAATAATTAATAGTCATTTGTTAACATATTTATGAAATATATACTACATATATTAGATAATAATAATAATTTATTAATATTTAATTAATTCATTAAAATGATCATATTTAAATAATCATTGTTTTGTTTAAGTTCAGTTTTGTGTACGGAATAGGCTATCAAGCAAAATTTTCAATTTTAAAAACCTTGGTCATTACATCAGTTTTAAATAATAATATGTTAAGTAGTTATTACTATTTGAATTATAAATTTTAAATCCAAAAAATATTTGATAATAAGATTCCAATTCAGAAACATATTACAAAACACACATAGAATTAAGTATGAAGACTTATTGTAGATCGAGACTCATAGGATTGTAATCAATTTGAATGTATATTGAATAAAAAGAAGGAACATAAGAACTCAGTGTGCATGTTCATTAAGATTTAGAATTTAATAATTGACTCATCATGGATGAAAACTCTCATTAATTGTTGTTGCTTATATTTTATGCAATCATTGTATTTTTAACATGCATATAATATCGATGTTTTTTCCTCTAAAAAAGAGTGTGTAGAAGCTCAGAAAGGGACATAGAATTTGGATGAGCAGTTATCTACACCTATATATTTAATCACAATCTTTCGAATTAGTGATTATTTTATATATTAATACATCATTGATATGTGGTCCTTGGGGTAGAATTTTATTGGTTGACATAATAAAATCAGTGTGATAATGATCATTATATATTTTTATTTTCATAAATATATTAATTTTATTTTAGTTGTATTTTCAAATATGAATACGTGATCCAATTTCCTATAAAGAAAATAAAACATTTTTTTCATCATGATTCACCCCTATTAGGCATTCTAGTGGGACCGTGATACCAAAATCATAATTCCATATTTATTGAAGTCACATTTGACACTTTTTAAGGGTTTTATAAATTGTGTGAGTGTATGACACCCCATGGAGAGCCTTATTGAAATTTCTCCCTTGAGGGTGATTATTATTATTATATAAGTGTGAGTTTTATCCAAATGGTTAGGTATATATTTTTAGGATGTGATTGAAATTTTAAAGATGATGTTTCTTGTGAGGGTGTAGGGGTGATAAGAGATTAATTGGTTATGATTTATTGATTCATGTGATTTCTCACCTTCTATTGATTGACATAAATGGAGATACTAAGAATATTAGTGATGTATGGTGGATGACTAATGTATATTAATGAATAGATGTAATAGACACATTATGGTATTGGAATCCGTCTAGGATTACCACATGTGAGGCTACTTTAAAGTAGTCATTTGGTTGTAGACATAGGAATGCATTGATAGGCCTGAATGTGGTCCAAAATTTAGTATGTCTTGGATTTTCTGACATTATGTTCAAGACTATTCCATGTCCAATTCATTATTCTACATATGGGACTTTATTTATTTTTAGTTCCCAAAATATATTTTCATGCCTGGATCCATAAAAATTCTTTATTTATTGTTTATATTTGTTCTATTGTGACATGGTAGATTAGTATTTTATATTTAATATTAATGTGTATTTTTCATTTTCTTTACATTATTTATAAATATTTTTTTAAATAGTACGAATAAAGAGAATTTTATAATTGGATTTGAAATGAGTAATTAAATAAAATGTTTGTTGACCAGGATAAATGTATTCAAAGCGGTTTTTATTCATTTTAAAAAAGAAACGTAAGGTTTGTAAAGTGGGTTGAATGTGATATTGGATTTCATAAACTAATTACTGAAAAACTATTTTCATATTGTATTTCAATCTATAATAAAATTAAATTAAATTTGTATAAAATTTTATAAACTATTTTCTGAAATCTAACTATAATTTATTTTTCTCACACCCTATATACACTATTTGGTGTGTGTATATTTTATTTAATTCATTAAGGTATTATGGATTTGGATTTGGTCTTCTAGTTATGAATGTTAAGGTTATTCTGAAGTTGTGATCTTAGGATCTAGAGATTAACCTAGGTTCAAATGGAGATCAATGCTAGTGGATTATTTTGTAGTTTTTTATTTTATTTTGGGATGAATTTTTATCATACTTAGTAGCCTGGATCTCTTTTATTTGTATCAATATTCTTTTTATCAATTACATTGTGTACATATGTGTTAATTTCCACTTAATTTATTATTTAGTTTAGGTCATGCCTCATATATATTTATTTATTGAATATTTTTTATTTTTTATATTAAGGGTTAAATATTCCACACTAGTTAGGATTTGAGTCCCTATATTAGTTTTCTAGATTAGGGTGATCGGGAACATGCATTGGGTATATATTCATTCACTTCAAGTCCCCTGTCTAAGGGAAACCCATGTTTTGTTTTGGGAAAATATTATCCTTCAACCCCTATTTTTTTGGGATGTGAGTATATAGTATTGTGATTATGATGTTTTTTTAGAAATTGAGATGTAAGTCTATGGGAGGGCCTCACTGGGTTTTTCTTATTCTAATTCTCATCATTCCATTGGTTTTTGGGATTTGAGCATTTATTTAATGTTATCTTTTTATATATTCTATGGGGTTTTTAATTTTTCCTTGATAAATTAGTCTGTGACAATTACATAGATTATTTTGGGGCTTATTGTATGATTTAGGGGTGAAAGGGGTGAATGAACTTGACCTACATGTTTAGAAAACACAGTCTTGTAAACCATGAAGAACCCTTGCTGAATAGATTTTCAACCACCGTAGTGTCTTTCAAATGGTCGGTGAAATTTTTACTAGATCTTATGGGAAACCCATGAATAGTTCTGCTTCTCCTTCATATTTTCCCTCCCCTGATTTCTGTATTGATTAGAAATGTGTATAAATTCTATTTTATATTAATTAAGATTGTTTTGTGGTGAAATGATTAAATAGAATGTGGTTTCATTGATATTTTTTCTCGGATTCATGGTTTTGTCACCATAATGACATTTAATAATGGGTTTAAAATTTTCTTTGGGATAAAAAACGAAATCTATGTGGGTTTTTAAAAATTTTTATAAGTATTATGGAATAATGAATTGATTTTTATAAAATTTTGGTTTTTTTATTTAAAAATTGTGATTTAAATTTGATCAATATAAAATTATTTGATATTATGTCAATAAAATTTGAATTTTATTTTCCCAAGAATGAGGTTAATGATTTCATTTTGTGTGGAAAAGGTGTTTTTTAAGAATCATATTTTAGGAAGATCAAAATTTAAAATGAGGTGTTTTGAAATTTGTATTTTGAGGTTCTCTAGAAAAATATATTTGTAAATGTGTTTTTTGGGACGTTTTTGGTTGAAATGGGGGATTTTTAAAAAAAAATTGGATATTCATTGAAATGGTTTTTAATTTTATGAAGAGTTCCATTTTTGGATCCTTTCTATAATTTAAATTGGGTGTTTATTTAATGTAATATGAGTTTTATAAAATGTAACATATATGATGTTTTTTTGAAGAATCTTTAATTTCTATTCAATATCAATTAATTATTGGACTTGACCTTTTCATTTTTATTTTCCATAAATGTACTCCAATTGGGGTGGTATATCCTAGAAACATTGGGAACTGTAGGACTTATTATGTTATAATACTTCTCTTATTTATTGTGAACTTGGTTCTGGTGGAGTATTTATTTGTTTTGGGGGGAATTTGAATTCTCCCTTAAAGGGTCTTGTATGGACCATCATGGAGACACTTGTGGTTTTCTTATGTAATTACTTATTTGAAAATTTTCTATTTGATATGTATATAGTATTTATTTGACATTCTCTTCTAGATACTAATGAACTATAGATTTATGTCTGCTTTAGGTGTTAGGATGTATGTTGGCTTATTGAAGACATATGGGTTAGATTAATGTTGGGTTGAGAATGTTTGATCCTTAGGTCCGTGTTTGGGTAACGAGGATGTATGTTCCTTTCATATGTTTGAGAACTCAATGATGCTAGATTTTTTGGGTTTTTTGTGTGATGGTTTTCTGAGTTTTTTCCCCATATAAACTATGGATTACTATGACACGTAGTCTAGAACAATGGTTAGTCTTCATGTTACAATTATTTGGGTGGTTTATTGTGTGTTTAATGGATGTGTTGTGTGTTAATATTCGTGATTTTTTTGTACATTAGATCATCCTTTGGTAGTCAGTTACTTTAGGGTATGTAATTCTATTCCCTGGTGGTCATTGGCTTCGTTAAGGGTGTAAATATATAGGGTAATTCTAAAGAAAATCTTATATATTAACTCTTATTTTTAATTTCTTGGTCTTCTGTGGTGTGTATTTTTCTTACACTCCATTTACAGATTTTCTAAATTGTGGGGATACCTATGTTCATTTTTTATCCATATTTGGATGTTTCTTTGTGATAGTATAACATAGTTTTTGGATATGTATAATGGTATTGTAGATGTAATCATTCTATTTAAATAAGTTTCTATTGTTTTGTATTTCTATCCTCAATGTGTTTTTGGGCGTTTCTCTGCTCAACTCACCTCACTCCATGGGTAATGATTGTGGTGTGATCTTTGATATTTCCACTTATAATAAAGACTTTATGGGGGAAGAATGTGAAATAGTGGGTAGTTTATCCAACCGTATTTCATTTTATGTATATTTCCTTTGTATTGTTTTTTTAAATTTTGAGAAAATTTAATTTTTATATGTTTTAGGCTTGAGTTTTGTTTTTCATTATTTTTTTCCTTTTGCACATATTTTTAACTACATGATTTAGGGTAAACTATGATATGAAGCTTAAAAAATCACATTAATGGAAATTATTTTTAATTTGGAGAAGCACGGTTTAACCCACAAGGATAGTGTTTGTTTTTAATGACCCATAGGAGAAACCATGTGGCTTACATTCGAATGGAGTTAGTTGGTTCAGGCTAGCACATGGTTATGAGTAACTATGGGGAAAAAATATGTGCGGGTAGTTTTTCCTTCTAGTGGATCCTATATGGCCAGCTCATGATCTAGAAATTTATGCGGCCTAACCATGTGTGTTTCCCAAGCATCACATTTAGGGTTTTTTATTTTTTTTTTCCTTGCCATATTTGCAATGTATTCCTATCTCTTTCTCTTCCACATCATTTAGCTAATCCTAGATACATATCAAGTGAGATCATTATCTCTCCACTACTGTCTTCAGGCCTATATTCCTTAAATTATCAAGGGAAAGTATTAGGTAAGATCCTCATTCATCCATATTTATTCCTCCTACTACATTATAATTAAGTTATCCTATATCTTGGAAACTATTGGGGCTATTAGGCTCAATATTAGGATTCATGGTGTCCTAATCATGGGAACTTTTATTGTTTTTATAGAATGAATAAAACCTATTGAGGCATTTTAGAGTATTCTTTATCAAAGGTAGTGACTTTTGAATTGATTTCCATGGAAATAAGGTAGATTTTTTTGTGTGTTCCCTAAACTATGAATATTGTTCATGGATTGAAAATTTCAAAACAATTAATTACTTAATTATTCTTATGGATGATATTAAAAAATAATTTATTAAAGGACAGAATGGGTTTTTAAATATCCATAAAAATATAATTGAAATTTGAAGTGGTACATAAAATTCTAGGTATTTGTAAATTATTAAATGGTTTTAATTTAAAAAGGGGGTCATTATTGAATTTATATGACCACTTTTTAAAATTGAAATGATTAAGATGTAATTTTTTGAAACATTGGAAGAATTCAATTCAAAATGAGATATGGTTTCAAAATCAATTTTCATATGGATTTAATAATTTTTTTTTTACTTTTTTTACAAATAGATATCAAATGTTTAATTTTATGTAATGGTTTGAAATAAAATTTTAAAATACAATGTAATGAATTGGAATCCAGATTCAATATTTAGTGAAGGAATGTTTTGTATTTTTGAACTCTATTATAACTATTTTGTGTGTGTAATAACCTATTGATCACCTTGTTGAACCTTGAACCCAAAAAAGGAATATTTAAAATTTAATTGGTGCTACTTATGAGATGATAGTAAGGATGAAATGTGAAATAATTTGATTTAGTGGGGTTTATGAGGTAAGATGAGATTTATAACCTTTGATTTATTGATGAATGTTATTTACCACCTCATATTGGTTAACATACATACAGTTCCAAGTTGTATTAATGAGGTATAAGACACAACTTATCTGTAGTATTAATTAGATGGACAGTATCTTCTATGGTATTAGTGATCATAGGTGAGTGCCACATGTGAGGATTTTATAGAGCATATTTAATGTTATAAACATTAGAATTCATTGATAGGACTATTGATGGTTCTGACCATAGTTCTACTAGAACCACCTCATAAATATTTTTGGAATTTCTAATGTATAATTCACTTATATACTTATGAGTATTTCATTCAGTTGTGTCCCCTAGATGGATTGGTATGTGTGGAACCCTGAATCTATATTATTTCATGTTCATATGTATTCTCTTCTGACATAGTACTTTGTGTTTTAAATTAAACATTAATTTGAAATTTTATTGTCAATTTAAATTCTTTTTAAATATCTAGGAAAATTGATATTAAGAAATTAAATTTTGAATATGGATTTTAAAAGTGTAAATTTTGAAAAAAAGACATGGCCTAATGGAAATTTTTCTATATGAATTTTTTATTTAAAAAAACAAGGATGTTTGTTAAATTTGTTTAATTAAATATAAGGTTTAATAATATTATTTTTTAAATCATATTTTATATTTTTTATAAAATTGTATAAAATGAAATTTATTTTGTACAGAATTGAAAAAACTCTTGTGAAATCATGATGCGATCAGTTTTTCTCACTTTTTTATACACAAATCAATATATGAAACATTTATATATTTCGTTACGGATATTTGGGTTTGGTTTTGTTCTTCTAGTTTTATATGTTTGGGATAATTTTTGGGGATATCATGGGAGCTAGAGACTGATCGAGGGTCATATGTAGATCAATGTTGTTGTTTTAGTTTAAGATTTTATTTTTTTTTCTTTTGGGATGTATTAATATCATCCACAATGAACAATTTATATTTTGTTTATATATTATGATGTTTTTTATTTACTCTTTAATTTATGCATTTGACATTTCCCTCATTATTTATTCACCAGTTTATGTAATATATCATTTATATTATTGTGTACTTTGATTGGATGTGATTTCTTATTTATATAAAATTTGAAATCATTCCCACCAATTTTTCGTTGAGACCATGAAGCTATTTAACAGCTTTAGATGATCTGTAATGTTCCTCATGTGTTTTATATGTTAGATTGAGTGCCCAATTTTGGGGTCTCCATTGCTGGTTTGTGAATTATCCTCTGAATATAGATCATGCATTTTAAGAATATTGTCTTATAACTTATGGTTTCTCATCATATTTGGGAAATTCTATAAACTTTCAATGTGACAAGAATTCATATTACATATTCACATACAATTTCATCTAGAGGAATAATAATTATATCATAATAAAAATTTATATATATCCAAAAACCATGAATATAGGTAATCAAGATATATTTAAAAGTGGGTTCTAGGGAACAAACACTAACATTGTTTTCATCCATTTATATCCTATCATGAGATTTGTCTTCTTATTCAAATGTAATATTTTTATACCAATATAACTTACCTTCAATTATTCATATTATATTTCTTCTACTCAGTCCACTTCACCTGGCTGAATGATCAAGAATTTACTTGGTGTGTTCTTGGCCTTCTTTATTCTTTCACATGACTCCTCTATAAAGTTATTCTCCAAGTAAGTACTCATATTTTTGGATTCGAATAATTTTCCATTATATTCATACATTATTCATTAAATATATATATATACTCATGTCTTGTTTACATGTTTCCATGGTTTTGAATTTTCCACCATAAAAGAAGAATCTCTTTTCTTTTTATATAGATAAGATGTTTTATTTCTTGCACATATTGTGAACTAAAATTTTATCCTATTTTTATCCAGAGGATCAATCACATATCTTAATTTAAATATTATTTACAATATTATGTTTACAAATTTTTAAATTTCACATCTGTATAACTTTATGAACAATAAAAATGCTTATTCATGACATGAGATTAGGAGCGCATTTTCGTATTCTAGAGGTTTCTTACTATAAGTTGGGGTCTATGAAGGTAAAATGGGTAGAATGTAATGTTAGAGTTTTTATCTAAATAACAAAGAACATTAATTTTATTACATTAATATTCTTATAATGTAGTATTTATTTAAATTATTATTGCATATTTTTCTTTGATTCCACGTGGGTTTTATGTAATAATGTTTTAGAGTGTCTGTTTCATTGATAATGTCATTGTAGTTCCACACTATTATGAAAATGTTGTAGTGATACGAAAATATCATTAATATAGCTCTATAATTGGACTGATTACAATTATTAGGCACATAGTTGTTATATTGTTAGGTGAGGGTGATCATAAACGAATGAGTATTCTTCTCATGAAGTTCGCACATTGTAATCTCTACAATGGGAGATTATAATAACAGACCCACTAGTTGGTATTCCACATGATTCAATGTCATAGGAAATTTTTTATGTGAGTGTGTTTAATGGTCCATAGAAATGAATATTATGATTAATGTATGTCATGATTCATGCACATAGATTTACTGACTGAAAAAGGTATCCCATATATTTGTGGAAAGTAGGGTATGTTGGTTGTGCCATGATTTATGTGTCAATAATGTTAAGGTAAAAGAATGATTCCTCCCTTACATATAAATTAAAGTTGATATCTCATTCAATTTTTTTATAAAATAAATATCTCATTAAATTTCATGTCCATGGTGTAATGATGTTTTTATTTAATATTGTCAATGAAGGACGTGTCGAGTAAATAGGTTGACGAAAAAATCATTCATCGTACTTGATGGTATATTATGAAAAAGGGATTATATTATACAATGATCATTTATATATGATCGATGATGTTGTGACATTATCATCATTATCTTAGGTTCTTAATCTCTTTTTGTATAATAATCTTCTACATTAGTCAAGCTCGCCTATTGATAACAAGAAATAATCTTAGATGATCAATGAAAAAGTGTTTCTCTTGATCTCGATTAAATTTTATTGATATTAATTAATTGAATAAATATTATCCTGAAGTCTAAGGAATATTTTTTTCATGTCATATTTATCCTATAAATTAAATAATTATTTATTTTAAATAATGTTAATAATAATATATTTATTTATATTATTAAATATTAAATATTTATTTATTCTCTCATATGTGAATGAAATGTTTATGTCTAAATAAAATTTTTATTTTGGTGTTTACTAAATTAAATTATAGTTCTAATGGAACAAGAATATTTTTTGTGAAAAAATAATAATTAAAAGGCCAGTTATATAATATTTTTTATTATTCATGTTGGGTCACACAAAAAAATATTATTATTATTTTTATTATTGGAATGGGTTTCCCTAAAATATAATAACGTTACTTAAGTGCCATCATTAATAAAAAAATATTTTAATCTGATTCATAAATCTATAAATAGATTGCCATGTCTATTAGGTAGTGAATCCAAATTTGAGAATAGTGCATTTTTTGTAACCAATAATTCATCTCTAGATTGCTATGTCTCTCTCCCTTTCATGAATAAGAATAATAAGATATATTTCTTCCTCACCAAAGAAGAACAATCAATAAAAAAATTGAATGACACTCAACTTTCCACTCTATCACCTACCGACTGAATAGTGTTTCATAGATATAATAGGAGCATGTCTGGATCACCACTCGATGGATCCTATCTTTGGATCTCAGAGCACAATGTTGCTAATATGAAATGGAATTTTGGGAAAACAAAAAATGTTCACCAAAGAAGAATGTTCCCATATAGGTGTATTTATTTATTCAAATATTAAATAAATTAATTATAAAATTTATGTGACATATCCTATATCATGGATTTAGGAAATTATTATTTTAATAAATTTTATTATATCTCCCTCCATTGAATTCTTCCACTAAACCCAGATCCAAAAAGTAGAATAATATGGGTTATATTTAAATTTATAATTATTTAAATGATTGTTAATTTATGTGAGTTAGGGTTAGATATTTATTTTGTGTTATTAATTTGTTATTCCAATTTGAATTAAATTTCTATCAACATATTAATCTTTTTCGTTCAATGATTAATTTTCTTAATGGATTAAAAATAGATGAACAATGATCAAGGAATCCCTCAATAATGGAAAAAATCATTGGCTGATAAAAATGGTTACATGGGCTGTAGTTAGAGCACACATCATGTACCCATATACATAGTTCATGGATGTTTTGAGCAGTTAATTACCTGTGGTTATGTTATTATACACTTTTTGTTGACCGAGATAATCTGAAACATGATATGAAATTCAATATTTATAGTTGTAATATATATTCCATGTAATATGATTGATTTAACCTGATAAAGCCCCAGGCATGTTACTCAGATACATAGAAACTATGTTAAATATAATTTATCTATATTGTACACACCATATAGTTTCCATTTAAATGAAACAATTAAATGTTACATTAAATTGAAAATTTTAGTATTTAACACTTTTTTTATTGATTGAAAAAACAATTATAGGTTAAAATTTTAATATTAGTTTTATATAATATTATATTATCAATTAATTAAATTTTATGAATATGAAATTATTGGTTTTGTTTTTTATGTTCCATGAAGACCATAAGTGTTGGTTATCTCCAATTAAGTTTGGATGATCATTAAGATTAAAATGAATTAATTTAAAAAGTAATAAATTAGTACAATAACATTTATCTTAATTAATATAGAATAAAAAATTAAATGAATTCTACCCAATTACTTGTGAGTATTCATTGCATGTATGACCATTCGAGATCTTGAAAAAGACCTGTGTAAGTTTGGGATGTTTTAATGTAATTAATTACATGAGTTTGTAATTATTTATAATTAAATTAAATTTTATGGCATGTTTGTCATCCCTCCCTCCATTATTATGTATTAACTTCGTGTCCAATGATATTTATGTAATCCCATTTTAAACAATCCTTTTCTTCCCCTCACATGTGTGTGAGTCACAAATACATGTATTTAATAGAGTATTCCAAGGCTCATGGAGGTGGTTCATTATAGAACCATAATTATTCCAACCAAGGTGATGCACAGGTGTAATGGTGGAATGTTTTAACTCATTCCCTTACTATTAAATGGATTTATCTAACCTAGGTCAAAAGTTAGTTTAACGTTATCCCATTAAACCAACCATAAAAAACTTCATGAATCGACCATTTCATTATTTATTTATTTCATCCTATGAAATTATTTATTTTATATTTGTAAGGATGAGGTGAAATAAATTAAATAAATAATCATAAAAAGATGGAATTTAATTAAACATACCTTGATTGAATGTTTTATCCATCATGGTTAATTTATTAAGTAACATCCACTTAATATTAACAAGTCATGTCAAGGATAAAAAATTATAAAACTTATGCATAAAAATTAAATATTGAATTATGCATAAATATTTTTTCCAACGTGTTTAATTAATTAACCAACATCCACATAATATTTCAAGTACATGTAAAATATAACCATTATATAATATATAAATAATTAATTAAAATCCCTAAAATAAAATATTAAGTAATTCATGGCCTTCCTTTACATAATTAAGAATAAAACTCAAATTTTTTCACTAACCCTTCTTTGGATACATACATTTATAAAGGGAGTACTTATATTTTTTTCCTATATACTTTAACATTTTAAATCAAGAGGAATTTATCTTAGTACACATTGTGTAATTTGGAGGTGTTGGTTGGAGAGGATACTCATGAGGGGGTGAATTGAGTTCCAATTAAAATTTATGTTTTAAAAACATTGTCTTAAAAACCCCAAATAAAATACTGAATTAAACTATAGTGAATTTATATCAAAGTAAGGGTTCAGTTGGGTTCTCGAGGGATTGATTATTTCCCAGTTAATCAAAATAGAAAGGTTGATTGACTTTTGAAACCGACTTACTGATTTACAACTGATATAAACACTTGCGAATTTAATTATCAAAGTGAATTTAAAACAGTTTTGTCTTTAAAGAGATTAGCAGCGGAATAAAAGAATAACTTTGAAAGATATAACACTGCAGATAAAACCAAGAGGTTCAGTCTCAAGCCGAGACTTAGCCCTCTCAAATGCTTTTATAAAAAGATGATCAACACCTTGGATCGGGGATAAAAACAGCAACCAGCTGTCCAGGTCCAAGACCTCTACCACAGTTATTCATGGGAACAAACACAACAGCAACCAGCTGTCCAGGTCACACGACCTCTACCACTATCCCAATGGGAAATAAACGATGTAAGAGTATTGATTGAGGATTTAAAAATCTTCCAGTTACAGTACCGGAGACAGTGTTTGTGTAAAATACATCATAAAACACACACTGCTCAATATGTAAAAAGATAAATCACATAGAAAATATTTAGAGTTTAGAAATGTCTCTAGTGATTGTTGTGCAGTTATGGACTCCTTTGATTGATCAGAATTCGCTCTGATTCCTCTTCTGGTTTCTGTCTGGAAAACAGAGTATCATCTGTTTCCTTGACTTCCAGGTTCAGAGAATGTTGAAGAAGTTGTTGAGTTGATGTTCTCTTTTTTTCACAACTCTTCTCTGGTACGCACGATTGTAGGTGATTTTCTTGTAAGCTCAGACATCTTTCTTCATGTACATCAGCTTGAGTGTTCTTCACTTGTTCAGTGCGGCTGCAACATCTTCAAAACACGCCTTCAAATCTATTATCTATTCCTGTGTATACGCGCGTGTGTATCTCTCTTTGGGATCGACAATAGCATCCTTCTTTTAAAGAACGAGCTCCAGCAAAAGATATGATTTCATTTTTGCAGGTACGAGGTACGGTTCCCTGACATCCAATAGCACACATAAAAAAATGACAGAGCATTTAAATTATTCCTAATATGACCATTGGTTAGATTAAATAAAGATAAAGAAATTCAAACAGCTGTTTCTGAATATCAGTGTGTCAAGTGATCAGTGGGTCATCAACATCGGTGAGATATCTTCGGTGACTCATTCGATCAGCATCGATGAGAAATTTTCGGTGACTCATTCGATCAGCATCAGTGATACATCTTCGGTGACTCATTCGATCAGCATCGGTGAGACATCTTTGGTGACTCATTAGATCAGCATCGGTAAAACATTTTCGGTGACTCATTTGATCAGCATCGGTGAGACATCTCCGGTGACTCATTCGATCAGCATCGATAAGACATCTTCGGTGACTCATTTGATCAGCATCGGTGAGACATCTTCGGTGACTCATTCGATCAGCATCAGTAATACATCTTCGGTGACTCATTTTATCAGCATCGGTAAGACCGGTGTCCTTTGATATTGATCGGTGCGACCGTTGTCCTTTGATATGGATCGGTGCGACCGTTGTCCATTGATCTAGAGGACTTCCAGAATACTTGTAAATCAATAACAAAGAGATAAAAACATGATCCAACCAATATACACAGATTCATTAAGAGATTGTGATTTTGAGAAATCCAACCGGATTAAGTAATTGATGATTTGTGATTATTAAAAAAGAAATCATTGGAAGAATTCAACAATCTTCTATAGGGTTCAACAATCTCCCCCTTTTTGATAATCACAGCTCTTAGCCAATCACAAAGCTTAGCCATTAATAAATATAAGATATCATCAATAATAAGGCATAATAAGAATCATAAAAAAATGAGATATAAATCTCCACCTGAAATTAGGCCGGTTAAATACTTATGCAAGCATTTCCATACAAAGATATAAATCTCCCCTATATCTCCCATGGATCCATAGAGATACAGATTTCTCCCCCTTTGGGATAATCAAAAAGGATGGAAAACAGATAAATAAGAGATTAAAAGATGGAAGCAGTGAGAATAAAAATAAAAGAGAATAAAGTTCATAAGACATCATAGTAAAATCACAACAGGGTTCATCCTATCAACAACAATGCACAACTATTACTGGGGGTGTAAATGGGCTTTGACCTTGTCGGACGGATCAATGGTGGGTAAGTTGGAAGGCCTGGAGGAAGGTTGAACTGGGCAAATTTGAAACGGTGGTAAAACGACTCAGGAGGTTGGAGGAGAGGATACCACTGGAATTTGATGTGGAGCTATAGGAGCTGGTTGAAAAGATTTCTGAGGAACTGGTCGAAGATGAGAGAGAGCTTGAGCAACAGAGATCTGATTTGGAGCAACATCATAGGCACCGAGAGGGTCAGCAGTAGGATGCACAACGGCAGTGGCTTGTGCATTTAGATAAGGCTTCAAAAGATTTAGGAAATTTTAAATAACTTCTACACCATACTACATAGCCTTCTCAAAATCATCCTTATTTTCCATGAACCATTCCATGGTTGGAGTAAAATCTTGCAACTGTCGAACTTGAGTTTTGAAAGCTTGAGTAACTGGATGTAGTCTCAGATTTTCAGCTAGCACTTTGAAATTCGTGGTCATCTCATGCTTGGTATAGACTTTTGAAAAGTAGTGATCAACATTTTCCATGATTTCTCTCTGAGCATTAGTGGCATCTACTGAATATATTGTTACCATCTTATGAATGTGATCACTGTGCTCCTTCATCTTCCTCAACAAGTCCAAATCAAGAACTTGCCTAATGGCGGACAATTCATCTTGCACAAACTGCTTCAGATCCTCTAGCTCACGAGTGGTGATCTTGGTTACTTTGGCTGTACTTGCTTGAGCAACTATCTGAGTTATCTCAGCATTCAACTTTCTCATATCAGACTTCTTAAGATGTTCAATCAGATTCCACAACACTTCCATCATACCAGAGATGGTGGATCTAAATTCATTGGATAAAGAAACTAACCCAGATTGTATATCCTTTAGAATCTGATTTAGAGAGGCTATGTGTCTGCCAATAAACTCACCAGTATTGGCCAGGTCTGGTGTAATAGCCTTTGAAATTTATTCTTTGACTGTTTCTCTCACAGCAGTAAGAAACTCCCTTTTTAACTTGTCAATATCAGACTAAGAGACAGTAGAACTAGGTAGATGAGCACCAGCAGCATCAACAACATGAGCAGACCTTGCCCCAACTGGTTGGCTTTCCATCATAACAGCAGTAGATTATTATTCTTCTTCTTCTTCCTCAGAATACTCTAAACCCAAAATAGCAAAACCAGGGTAATCATCCCAGACAGCAGCACACAGAGTATATTTCGGTTTATCATAACTTACTTTTCCACTGTTTTTAAGAGATTATCCCTTGCCATTGGCATCTGTTTTTGGTACAGTTTGATGTGTTTCCGTTGGAGGTACAGCAAGACCTTCCACCGGTCGATTATCACCATCATCATCATTATCATCATCATCATCTCCTTTCTCATTTCCATTCTTCATAGAAACGTCGTTGCAGATACTTTAGTGTCACTGGCTTCTTCATCACCAAGAACTGGTTCTGATTCAGGTAAGGGTAAAGGTGGACTAGCAGGTCCAAAGTCTATTCATCACTTAGGACTCACAGTATTAGGATCAATCCTATAATCCGGAGATGACATACTTCCTTCTTCTGTTTCAGCGTCTTCCAAACCTTGTTTACCAGACTCTTCAGTGTCTTTATTCCTTTCAACATTTACCTCTTCTTCCTCATCAGAATAAATTGGTTCCTCATCCGATTTCAAACCAGGGTCTCTCAAACCCTTCGGCCTCTTTCCATGAACAGTGGTATTGTAGGATTCATGCAACTTGTCCTCATCAGCAACCCAGTATTTTTCCATGGGTTCCAATTTATCTTCATCCATTTACAAATCTCTTTGGTAATAAAAAAAGCACTATCAGATTCAGCTATCTCATCAGCTTCATCAACACATTCCAGACTTTTTAACATAGCAGAGATCATTTTGGGATAGAACAGGGCAGTTGCTTTCTTAGAAGGATTCACCATTCCAGCTATTTGCACCATTAGATATCTACACAAATTGAACTTCTCATGGGTCTTTAGTAAAAACAATAGAAAAACATCCTCGTGTCTTATAGCAGCAAAATCTCCTTTCCTGGAGCAAATTTGGAGCTGAATAAACTTAAAGAAAAGTCATCATTCACCGTCCAGCTCCGATGCTATGATTCTCCTTGACTCTCTATTTGTAGTCAAAAGCTCTAATGCTAACTCATAAGAGAAATACTCGGTGGTTGGAGGAATGTTTCCATCATAATTCTCATACCGACCCTCGTGGGGTACATTCAAACATTCAGCCCATTGTTTTGACGTAAAATATATTTTCTTTCCTTTCACTACCGAAGACATTCTGGAAGCCTCGACACCATCTAAAGTAACGTGCAGATTTATATAAAACTCATGCACTATCTTTGGGTAGTATACACGAGTGTTGTCTGAGAACCAGGCTTTCCATCCTTGCGAATCTAAAACTTATAACAATAGAGACTTACTTGTCAAAATCCAGGCGGAGCTGACTTCCTTTTCTACAGCAACAATCCGAGTTTCCAGGTTCGGATTTACTGATCATTGAGTGGAACTACTCGACTCGCCTCGAGCATGCTTTGACGGTTCCAGACTTTCTGATCCTTTTCTCGGTCTCTTCTGCTTATCCATTTGATGATTATGGGGAAAGCAGGAGTTCAAAGGTTCAAAGTGGAGGAGAAGAGAGAAAATAAGGTTTGGCGGGAAAGAAATGAAAGGTCGATGGTTTGGGGAATAGGAATAGTCGAGTATCATTTATTTCATCATTTAGGGTTCCCATAATAAAGATAAAAGTAGTTAATTAATCACAAAATAAAAAGTAATATAAAGAATGATCGGTTTCAAAGATCGGTTTCATAGATCAGTTTCATGGATCAGTTTCACAGATCGGTTTCACAGATCGGTTTCACAGATAGGTTTCACAGATCGGTTTCACAGATCTGTTTCACAGATCGGTTTCATAGATCGGTTTCACAGATCGGATTCACAGATCGGTTTCACAGATCAGTTTCACATATCAGTTTCACAGATCCGTTTCAAAGATCGGTTTCACAGATCCGTTTCACAGATCGGTTTCACATATCCGTTTCAGAGATCAGTTTCACAGATCAGTTTCACAGATCGGTTTCACAGATCGGTTTCACATATCCGTTTCAGAGATCAGTTTCACAGATCAGTTTCACAGATTGGTTTCACAGATCGGTTTCACAGATCAGTTTCACAGATCGGTTTCATAGATCGGTTTCACATATCAGTTTCACAGATCGGTTTCACATATCAGTTTCACAGATCGGTTTCACAGATTGGTTTCACATATCGGTTTCACAGATCGGTTTCATAGATCAGTTTCAGAGATCAGTTTCACAGATCGGTTTCACAGATCAGTTTCACAGATCCTTTTCACAGATCGGTTTCACAGATCATTTTCACAGATCAGTTTCACAGATCAGTTTCACATATCGGTTTCACAGATCGGATTCACAGATCGGTTTCACATATCGGTTTCATAGATCATTTTCACAGATCAGTTTCACATATCAGTTTCACATATCAGTTTCACAGATCGGTTTCACAGATCTGTTTCACAGATCCGTTTCACAGATCCGTTTCACAGATCAGTTTCACAGATCAGTTTCACATATCGATCATACATAATTCTTGTTTAATAAAATTCATTCTTTCAGAGCATAAAGGCTTTGTAAATATATCAGCTAATTGATGTTCAGAACTAATAAATTTTAGAGAAATATAACCTTTTTGATAATGATCTCATAGAAAGTGATGTCTGATATCAACTGAGTTCTGTTTCTTACTACACCATGATACTAGCAATTTTCCAAGTAAATGACATGTTCCGGATGTGCTTTTCCTATCTAACATGCATCCAGCAAAGTCAGCATCTGAATAACTAGTTAGGTCAAATAAATATCCTTTTGTATAAAACAAAATTAAATTCACAGTATACTTAAGATATTTAAAAATCCTTTTAACAGCCAGTAAGTGTGATTCTTTAGGATTAGCTTGAAATCTAGCACACATACACACACTAATCATAATATCCGGTTGACTAGCAGTAAGATAAAGTAATCTCCCAATCATACTTCTATAATTAGTTTGATCTACTGGTTTATCAGTTTCATCTATATCCAATTTACAGGTGGAACTCATAGGTATATCACTGTCCTTAATACAATCCAAACCAAAACATTTTAATAAATCCTTAGTATATTTACATTGATTTAGAATAATTCCATATTTAGTTTGAAAAATTTGAAATCCAAGAAAATACTTAAGCTCTCCCATTAAGCTCATTTAAAACTCATTTTGCATAACCTGTGAAAATTCTGTACATAAAGAATTTTTAGAAGATCCAAAAATAATATCATCAACATAGATTTGTACTATTAACACATCTTTTGAAATCCTTTTTATAAAAAGTGTGGGATCAGCTATTCCTTTTTTAAATCCTTTTCAAATAAGAAAGTTTGAAAGTCTTTCGTACCAAGCTCTTGGAGCTTGTTTTAAACCATATAAAGCTTTAGAAAGTTTAAAAACATGAATTTGAAAATGAGGATTTGAAAAACTAGGTGGTTGTTCCACAAAAAACATTTTCAATAATAAAACCATTTAGAAAATCACTTTTCACATCCATTTGAAATAACTTGAAATTCATATGTGATGAATAAGCAAGTAAGATCCTAATAGCTTCTAATCTAGCTATAGGTGAAAAGTTTTCCTCATAGTCAATTCCTTCTTATTGATTGTAACCTTGTGAAACTAGCCTAGCTTTGTTTCTAATGATGTTTCCAGATTCATCAACTTTGTTTCTAAACACCCATTTTGTGCCTATGGTTATAGTGTCCTTAGGACTTTCTACTAATTTCCAGAATTTGTTCCTTTCAAATTGATTTAGTTCCTCTTGCATAGCCATTACCCAAAATTCATCATTGATAGCATCATTGATATTTTTAGGTTATAGCTGTGACAAGAAGGCTTGATGTTCAACCTGATTTCTTTGAGAAGCTCTAGTCTATGTCCCTATATCAAGATTTCCTACAACAACATCTAACAGATGGTTCTTTAGAATCCTAGTTGGTCTTGAAAAGGTAGGGCATGAGATTTCAGGTTCATCTACAGGTTGAGGTTCAACAGAAGCAGGGTCTGGAAAGTTTCTTGAACTGGATGTTTTAACTACAGGTCCACTGTTTTTATCATTAAGGTTCAAACCAGAGAGATCATCTTCAAGATTTTCAAGAGAGGTCTTAGGTTCATGTGGATCAGTTTCATCAAATTTTATGTGAACAGATTCTTCCACACATTTGGTTCTCTTATTGAAAACACTATAGGTTTTACTGGAAGTCGAGTAACCTAGAAACATTCCTTCATCACTCTTGGATGCAAACTCATCAAGATTATCTTTAGTGTTATGAATAAAGACTTTGCAACCAAAAACATTGAAGTAGTTAACATTAGGTTTCCTACGGTTCCATAACTCATAAGGGGTCCTCATAAGAATAGGTCTGATCAAGACTCTATTAATAACATAACAAGCTATATTTACAGCTTCAGCCCAAAAGTAAACGGGTAGGTCATACTCATTAAGCATAGTTCTAGAAATTTCTTGCAGGGTTCTATTTCTCCTTTCTACTACACCATTCTGTTGAGGTGTCCTAGGGGCAGAGAAATTTTGACTATAGCCACTGTGTGAGAAGTAAGATTCAAACTCATGATTTTCAAACTCACGACCATGATCACTTCTTAGGGTTTTAATCTTAATTCCACTAAGGTTCTCTATAGACTTTGAATATTTAACAAAGTAAGAAAAAACTTCACTTTTGTGAGCTAGAAAGTATACCCAAGTATATCTAGAAAAGTCATCTACAAGAACATAGACATAATGCTTCCCATTTAAACTAGAAACTATAGAAGGTCCAAATAAATCCATGTGAACCAACTCCATAGGTTGAGAAGTTAACACTTCTTTCTTTGATTTAAAAGAAACTTTATGTTGCTTTCCCTTTTGACAGGGATTACAAACTTTGTCTGCTAGAAATTCAAGTTTGGGTAGGTATCTAACTAAGTTCTTCCTAGAAATTTTTCTAAGTGAATTCATATTGCAGTGTCCTAATCTTCTCTACCAAATCCAAGACTCATTATTAAAAGCATTTAAACAAGTAATATTTTTCTTAGCTACAGAATTTAAATCGACAGCATAAACGTTTTCACTTCTTAAAGCAGAAAACACTAAAACATTTTTAATGTTAAAAAATTGCAAGATTCATTTTCAAATTTAACATAAAAACAATCATCACATAACTGGGAAATACATAACAAATTGTATTTAAGTCCATCAACAAATAAAACTTTAGAAATTAGTACTAAGTCAATATTACCAATCTGGCCTAAGCCGATGATTTTCCCTTTAGAATTATCACCAAAGGTGACAAAACCTCCATCAACTCTGACTAAGCTTTTAAAGCATGAGAAGTCTCCTGACATATGTATTAAACATCTACTGTCCAAGTACCAGGTCTTTGTAAAGGAGCTCTTTAAGCAGGTTCCCTACAAAACAGATTTAGATAGGAAATGATTTTGGTACCCAGATCTTCTTGGGTCCAGACAGGTTAGCCATTAATACTTTAGGTACCCAGATTTTTCTAATGGGTCTCATAGAGTTTATAGAATCAGCAGATTTGGAAAGATAAATCTTATTAGATCCAGAACTATGAATATAACTCATTAAAGCATATTAAGTTCCTGATCTAGCTACATTCTGTCTAGATTTAGGAATAAATCTAGTTCTGGTAATCTTCCTTTGTCCAGGTTGGTATCCTATACCAGTAGTTTATCTAGGTGTTATTTTCATACCTAGCATCTGAGTAAGAGTATCTTTACCATTTTTAAATTTCTCTAAGTCTTTCTTGAGTTGCTCATTGCATAATTTTAGTTCAGTGTTCTTTTTAAGCAACTGAACATTCTTTTCCATTTCAATATCAAGATCAAATATATGTTTAACAGTTAAAGCGTACTATTTCTTTAAACCTTTGTATTTCTCTTTCATCTCATTACATGTTTCTTCTAACATATCACAATATTCAAACAGTTCAGATTTAGAAATTTTATCACATTCAGAATCATCTCCAGAATAATATAAATTAGAAGCAAGAGTTTCTGAAGTTACCTGAGCAGCGTTTGTCATAAAGTACATGTTTGCCTTGTTTCTGTGTTCAGTTTCAGAAACTTCATATTCACTAGAACTATACTCAGAAGCACTCCAATTAGCCTTCATGGATTTCATATACTTGTTATCCTTGTATTCATACTTCTTCTTGTATTTCAGCTTTGGACAGTCTGCTTTTATGTGTCCCTTCCTTTTGCACTCATAACAGACAACTTCATCTGATTTGTCAGATTTCTTCCAATCCTTTTTCCAATGTCCCTTTTTGTCATACTTACCTTTGTAGTTTCTCTTTCTGAAAAACTTCTTCTTCTTATAAAATTTCTTAATCCTTCTAGCAATGTGATCCATCTCAGCATCACTGCCAGAATCACTCTCAGTGTCTTCACAGCTTAAACTTTCATTGATAGCTTGAAGCTTTTGCTTATCCTTATTCTTTGAGGTTGTAGTTTTGACGGCAACAGACTTCCTTCTAGGTTCATCATCTTATTCTTTGTTCACTTTGAGTTCTTTTTCATACATAATCAACTTTCTAATTAGTTCATCGACTGGTAGTTCACCAATGTCACATGATTCTCTAATTGAGACAGAGGTTCCTCTCCGTCTTTCAGGTAGACATCTAAAAATTCTCATGATTTGTTCCTTTGCTGGAACATCCTTTCCCAGAGAAGTCATTGTGTTGAAAATTTCATTGAACCTGAGATACATATCAGAAATGGGTTCGTCGGGATTCATCTTAAAATTATCATACTTAATAGTATAAGTGTTCAATCTCATCTCCTTAACATTAGTTGTTCCTTCATTGGACACAGCTAAGGTATCCCAAATCTCATAAGCAGTTTTACAGGCAGATATTCTATTAAATACCTCATCTCCTAGAGCACAATATAAAGCATTCATAGCATTACAAGTATTATTGTAGGCTATCTTAGTAGCTTCATTCCAAGTAGTTCTAACAGTAGTAGGAATTTTATATTCAGATTCTATAGCAATCCAAATATCAAAACCCATGCTTTCAAAATGAATTTTCATCATGATTTTCCACTGAGCATAGTTACTGCCATTGAAAAATGGTGTTCTATTGGTAGAAAAACCTTAAACTCTATTATCCATGATATCTTACTTAAGGCAAATATTTTAAAGAGATAAAAATTTAGAAATAACAGAAATTTTAAGAACTTTAAGATACAACTAAAATCACAGTTGAAAAACAGAGTACTTTAGAATATATTTAAAATAAAACTCTCATTCCAATTGTTGGTCGGAGTGGATACTCAAGAGGGGGGTGAATTGAGTTCCAATTAAAATTTTTGTTTTAAAAACATTGATTTAAAACCCCCAAATAAAATACTGAATTAAACTGTAGTGAATTTATATCAATGTAAGGGTTTGGTTGGGTTCTCAAGGGATTGATTATTTCACAGTTAATCAAAACAGAAAGTTTGATTAACTTTTGAAACCAACTTAATGATTTACAACTGATATAAACACTTGCGAATTTAATTATCAAAGGGACTTTAAAACAGTTTTGGTTTTAATGAGATTAGCAGCGGAATAAAAGAATAACATTGAAAGATATAACACAGCAGATATAACCAAGAGGTTCAGTCTCAAGCTGAGACTTATTCCTCTCAAAAGATTTTATAAAAAGATGATCCACACCCTGGATCGGGGATAACAACAGCAACCAGCTGTCCAGTTCCAAGACCTCTACCACAGTTATTCGTGGGAACAAACACAACAGCAACCAACTGTCCAGGTCACACGACCTCTACCACTATCCCAGTGGGAAATAAACGATGTAAGAGTATTGAGTGAGGATTTACAAATCCTCCAGTTAGAGTACAGGAGACAGTGTGTGTGTAAAATATAGCATAAAACACACACTGCTCAATATGTAAAAAAGATAAATCACAGAGAAAATATATAGAGTTTAGAAATGGATCTAGTGATTGTCGTGCAGCTCTGGACTCCTTTGATTGATCAGAATTTGCTCTGAGTCCTCTTCTGGTTTCTGTCTGGAAAATAGAGTATCATCTGTTTCCTTGACTTCTAGGTTCAGAGAATGTTGATGAAGCTGTTGATTTGATGTTCTCTTTTTTTTTCTCAGCTCTTCTCGGGTATGCACGATTGTAGGTGATCTTCTTGTAAGCTCAGACGTCTTTCTTCATGTACACCAGCTTGAGTGTTCTTCACTTGTTCAGTGCGGCTGCAACATCTTCAAAACACGTGTTCAACTCTATTATCTATTCATGTGTGTACGCGCGCGTGTATCTCTCTTTGAGCTCGACAACAGCATCCTTCTTTTAAAGCACGAGCTCTGGCAAAAGATATGATTTCCTTTTTGCAGGTACAAGGTACGGTTCCCTGACATCCAACAGCAGACATTAAATAAATGACAGATCATTTAAAATATTCCTAATATGACCGTTGGTTAGATTAAATAAAGATAAAGAAATTCAAACAGTTGTTTATGACTATCAGTGTGTCAAGTGATCGGTGGGTCATCAGCATCGGTGAGACATCTTCGGTGACTCATTCGATCAGCATCGGTGAGACATCTTCGGTGACTCATTCGATCAGCATCGGTGAGACATCTTCGGTGACTCATTCGATCAGCATCGGTGAGACATCATTGGTGACTCATTCAATCAGCATCGGAAAGACATTTTCAGTGACTCATTTGATCAGCATCGGTGAGACATCTCAGGTGACTCATTCGATCAGCATCGGTAAGACATCTTCGGTGACTCATTTGATCAGCATCGGTGAGACATCTTCGGTGACTCATTCAATCAGCATCGGTAAGACATCTTCGGTGACTCATTTGATCAGCATCGGTAAGACCATTGTCCTTTGATATGGATTGGTGCGACCGTTGTCCTTTGATATGGATCGGTGATACCGTTGTCCTTTGATCCAGAGGACTTCCAGAATACTTGTAAATCAATAACAAAGAGATAAAAACATGATCCAACCAATATACACAGATTCATTAAGAGATTTTGATTATGAGAAATCCAACCGGATTAAGTAATTGATGATTTTTGATTATTAAAACAGCAATCATAGGAAGAATTCAACAATCTTCCAGAGGGTTCAATAGGAGGAAAGTGTTGTGGAAATCCAAGTCAAAATTTTAGGATTAGGAAATCCCCTCAACGTATCCAAGAACTGGAAGCCAATTGATAGCAATGTCCGTACAACATAAATAACTTCAAGTATCTTGACCAACCCTTCCTGGGTTTATGTAAGAGGGAATATGGATCCTTTCCACTAGAATGTTAAAGAAACTAGACATTTTGAGTCTACTTTTGGGGGATATTTAAACATGATAAAATAGTGAGATATTTAAAAATTTTAATTAATCATTTTCTCTCAAATAATTTTTAATTATGAAAAGTACTAAAAATATAATCCAATAATTGCAAAATAAAATTGAAAGCTCACGATCCACATTATCTCTATGATCAATATTTGATAAAGATAACTTCTTAACTGGTAGTATCTTTAAGAATGGTACATAAAATTTTGGGTTATTCTATTCTATGAATGGAAATATTACATGCTAGAATCCATAATGATTGGACACCCTTATAAGGAGGCGAGTGGTAATTCATTTCTTATCTATGAAAAACATTTGAGTGATGTGGTCGACATTCAATTTCTGTTGCTTTCTTCAAATTCGTGTGAACTCATGAATTCTAACGAGAACATTGATTTATATAGCATACTTGTTCACCTTCATTCTCTTTAGAGGGATAAATATAGATATGAGAAGCTTGAGATCTCCAAATCACTATTTTATAGAAATATTGCGTAGGGTTCTTCAACTAGACCTCATATCTTTAAGGTCATTGGATACATTGAGAACTTATGGTTTCTAGGTTTTAAGTTCCCCAATCAACTATGCACCGAACTCATTCTAGAATCCCTACCTTGGAGATTTTCTATACTTTATATGATTTTTAATATGAAAAACATTTATAATTATCTTTTAGATGAATTGACTCTTCATCTCCCCATAGTTTAGGATATGTATCCTGAAAATCATTTTTTCCATGTGGTGAACAAATGAAAATGGAAAGCATAGTGTTTCATGATTAAATCACCTTCCTGCCCTTACAATAAAAGGAAGATATTTGAATAATATAGGGAACTGGTGCTATCTATTTTTCATTTAGAAATAAGGGCCAATGGAAGACAAATAGAACCCAACCAAATAAGAAACTGGTATCCTTGGGTGTTTTTGTTATTGAGTATAATTTATCATTTTCTTCAAATTGGGTATTAGATACAGCATTTGGTGCTAGAATATTTATTCCAATACACAAACCAAGAATATTCTATAGGGAGGTAGATCTATTAGTTTCCAACAAGGATGAACATGATGTTTTAGCTATCGGGGATT
This sequence comes from Viscum album, assembly GCA_963277665.1. Lineage (NCBI taxonomy): Eukaryota > Viridiplantae > Streptophyta > Magnoliopsida > Santalales > Viscaceae > Viscum > Viscum album. The sequence continues at coordinate 859,930,618 of OY728133.1, read as the reverse complement.
AATTCCTCTCATTGATGACATGAATGTTGTTCGTTTTGAATTTTTTTTACCATATTCCCTCTATTATTAGAAACTTTATTTATGTATACATACATGTTAAGGGTGGATTTATTTTAAAATTTGATAATAAACGTTGGTTATTTTATAAAGATAGCATATTTTGTGGTATGTAACATTTAAATAATTTTATTTATCGATTGAATAACATGAACCAAATAACAGAAATTGATAACAATACTAATTGACATGAGTCATGCCACACCCAAATTTCTCATCACAATCTAGGCCACATAAAAAAATTGAAAGACTAAATTACATCCATATGTATATATATATATTTATTCTCTCAAACTAAAACAATATGGTGTATGTAATGTATGATTATAAGGTTAAATGACCAAAGCCTCATTTAGTGGGAAATAATAAAGGGATAAAGAGATTCTTGATTTAGTTTGTACCCATTTTTTGGACCATATATTATTTAAGCATGAGGTGGGTAATCATACTACATTACTTTTACTGATGATTTTAGCTGGTATGAATATGTATACTTGGGGAGGTATAAGTCAGATTCTTTTGATAAATTCACGGAATACAAGAATGAATTTGAGAACTATCTTAGTCAAAATATAATTAAAATCTCCTCAGACCATTGTGAAGAATACCTTAATCTAGACATCAGTAATTATTTAAAGGTGATTGAGTCTTATCCCCACCATATCCTACTTATACGTCTCCGTGGACAGGTGTAAATTAAAAGAGTAACATCACAATTTCAGACATGTTTATAATAATGATGAGTTATATGATTCTTCCATTATTCATTTTGTGATATGAGTTACCAAAAGAAACTCATACACGAAACTGAGTACTGATTAAATTGATAAATTTAATTCCATTTGAATTTTGGACTAGAATAAAATTTATCTTATCTAATTTACATATGTGGGGAATTAAAGCATGTCCTAAATCCTCTTTAGGTAAAAAACATTTTCCTTGAGGCATAAAGTCTACCATTATAGGAAACCCCAAGGAAACAAGGGGATATTTCATATACAACCTCTCAAATAAAAAGTCTATATTTTTAAAACAATCCCTATTACATTAGTGGGATCACATTACTAGAATTGATAGTTGAAGAATGAAAGTCTTTGATGATTTTTCGGATCAACGTACATAGGATCTTGTATAGGAATATATTCCAAAAAGCCCTATGAAAGATGAAACTATTCAGAAGACACAAGTAATTAGTAGGATTATTGGAGAGGTTATAGAATTATGACATTATGGTTTTCTAGTCACCATGGATGGTGACTACTTAATAGTTTATAATAATGATCCTCCAACCTATAAGAAATAATTAAGTGGAAAAGATGTTTCCATGTTGATAGAAGCCATGAATTCTGATATGGATTCACTATACCAAAACCAAGTCACAATTTTGGTATATCATTTAGTAGATATAATTTTCACTAGTATCAAATTGGTATTATATAAGAAACTAGACATGGAGGTATAATTATGTACCAATAATGTATGACTTTTTGTAAAAGCGTCCAAATAGCATCAAGGTATTATCTGCAATGAAATAATATCACCACTTATAGTTCTGAATTCTATAATAATTCTACATTTAATTATATATCAACATGACTTTTAGATTTATAAAATGGATGTCGAAATAATATTCCATAATGGGAACCTTTTGGAATATGTCTATATTGAAGAAGATTAAGTGTTTGTGACTCTATATGAAAATTAAAAAAACCCTTTATGGATTAATGAAAACAACTTAGTCATGGAACATTCATTTTGATGAAGTCATAATGGAATTTAGCTTCATAAATAATGAATGCTTTACTTGTTTCTACTAATTTTTAAGTATGAGTGAATTCATTTTCTTAATAGTATATGTTTATGAAATATTACTCATAGGAAATGAAATACCGGTCTTAATATATGTTAATAAGTGGTTAAAAAAGTCTTCTACATAATGGAATTGGGTGAAGGAGTCTATATTCAAGGGATCAATATCCATCATAATATATCCAAGAGTCAAATCAACCTAATAAAATTTACATAAATTGACATGATATTGATGATATTTCGTATAGAAAATCCAAGAGAAGAGTGTTTCCAGTGTCACTGTTGATTTATCATTCTATGAAACAATTTCTTATACAAATAAAGAAGGAAATAGAATGGAAAGGATTCCATATGCATTAGATATTGAGTCAAAAATGTATTCTATTATTTATATTAGGCCAGATGTTTCCTATGTGTTGATTGTGGTATGAGGATATCTATATGATCTTTGTTACCATCTTTCAATGGCATTCAAGAATATAATTAAATATATGTGGTGTGCTAAGGATATGTTTATGGTATTTGTAGGAGATGAGTAACTTTTCATCATAGAATACACATATTTAAATTTCCAAAATGATCAAGATGAAATTAATTCAGAAACGGGATACATCATCACATTGAATGGAGGTGTAATGAAATGGAAGAGATCAATGTAGGTTGTGGTCATTGATTTTATAGAACACTTTTATTATATTATGACATATAAGGTAGGTAATAAATTTTTATGGATGCACAACATTATCCAACATATGACATGGTACCTAGTAGTAAATATCACATCACAATATTAGGATAATACGGTAGCAGTGGATCTTGCAAAAATGCCAATGTCACATTAAATGTTGATGCACATATTTGAGAAGTATCATAAGGGATTTTTCATAGTGATGTGAGGTTTTAGTGAGCAGTATTTCCATGAAGACAATGTGGTGGGCCCCATTACTATTCCTTGACCCAATAGTAAAATTATTATCATGTGAGGTCTTGTAGACAAGAAGTTATACGTATTTGGATCATGACTAAGAGAGATATTTTTATAATTTATTTCATAAGACCAACTAATTGTACTTTTATTACATCTATATTTTATGTATTTATTATTAATTTAACATATTATTAAATTATATTTGTTTTATTCTACATGTATTTAATGTAATATTTACATACAGTATTATTCACATTGATAAGGTCGTAGAGTTTCCCCACTATGATGGGACCATTGAAGTGCTATGAAAATATTCTTAAAATAGTTTTTTGGTTGGATAACATAATATGATGGGACATATTTCATTTATACCATCTGGTGAGAGTTCATATAAGAGGATGAAGAATTTTCTCAGGATGTTTGAACTTATTAACCTCTAAGATGGGATATTATGATAATGGACCCGCAAATAGAAATTCGGTATGTTTTGGTTTCATTGAATTTTCATATCTATGACCATGTGTATTGGTCTTTAGACTTTAATATTATAATTAATGTATGTAATGGATAATGCACATTGATTTTCTAAACAAAAAAGTCATACCATATGTTGGAAGGAATTATGGTATGTTGGATTCATCATGGTTGAAATGTAGTTAATGGATTTTTCGAGAAAGGATTTGTCCCCTACAACTACATGGATATTAATATCATGACCATTTAATTTTAATAGAAAAATCACATTAAATTTCATGGACATTGTGTAATGATGTGTTTAATTCTGATAGTCAAGGAATGATGTGTCATGTAAATAGATTTATGACATCATTTTCAACCTCCTGGATTATTTATTGTGGAAAATGGATAGTATTATATAGTGAGCATTCATATGTCATTGTCTAAATTGTGACATTAATTTCCTTCTCTTCGATGCCTTAAGTAGTTTCTAGACAGTAATGTTGGACATTGATGAAGCCTCCCTAATTCCAATAACAAAGAATCCTATATGGTCACACACTAAGTATTTCTATTTGTTTTAATTAAATTATTATTTAGTTTGATTAATGGAATAAATATTATTCTCATGATAAGAGAATAATTTTATTCATGTTATATTTATCATATAAATTAAATAAATATTTATTTATAGGATTGTGAATAAAAATAAATTTATATATTTTATTGAATATTTAATGAATATTTATTCATTGGTATGTGAATAAATATTTGTATATGAATAAAATTTTTATTCATGTGTTCAATTAATACAAGTGGTTTTTCAATAGGCCAAGACTGTGTTTGGAATCAAATATTAATTAACAAGATGGTTATATAATATTTATTATCATGTAAGTTATAAAATTCCCAAAAAAAGAATTATTATTATTATTATTATCAGTAATGTAGTTTATTAAAGGTAATATGTGTTCTTTAATTTCTGACATCCATTTATACAATATTTTAACCTAAATTCAATCTTTATAAATAAAAGATTATGATTATTGTGTATTGTATACAAATTTGATAAATGAGAATCGTTGCACACACAAAATTCACTCTTGGATCCTCATTCACTCTCCCTCTCAAGAAATATAATCACAAGATAGATTTCATCAAGAACAAATAATCAGTGATCATGAACAAATAATGCAGCCATTTGACTCTTTGTGCAAGCACATTGAGATCGAGTGGTGTTGATCGGAGTTCATGGGAGCATGTGTGGATCACCCCTAGAGGTATTATATTATTTAACCCTTACATCCCAAACAAGGTAATCCAAACGGTTCTTTTAATAAGATCAACATTGACCAATGAAGAAAGTTAATATACATATTAATTAATATCTTCAAAAATTAAATAAATTAATAATATATTTTATGTGAATTATCCTCACATTGGTTTTGGGAAATGAATTTGAATAAAATTTTGTATATCGGGCACCACACCACACTTTCTCTCCACCTAGAACCAATATATACCCCTTATATAGCAGTGTAAACTCATTAAGTAAATAACCAAAAAAGAATACATATCAGAGTATACAAAAAGAATAAGTAATCTGAACATGATATTAAAAATGAATTCCTACATATGGAATAAAAATTGTACATTGACCACCCAATAGTTTTATTACATATAAAGACTAGTAAAAATGTAAAATTAGACACTGGATCCCCCATTTACTCAGTAGACTCCCTTATTTGGATCTCTAAACCTTATCTAATCCATACCGCTCGACCACATTATCATGTTGGTTAGAAAAAACCTATTCCTACAATTACCACATGAGAGTGACTCGGGTACCCATGTGTTATAGTCTCCTTAGTAGGGTGTCAATACATAACTCATTAGGTAACCAACAACATGGTCGTGTAATATACTAGAAATATAGTAATATGTGCATGTGATGTGGCCATTATAAAATAATAAACTATTATGAATAAATAAACCAGCCATCATACCTACTTTGTCTCAATTTTAGAATAACTTTGAGCAAGTTATGTAGACCATTCTAACAATAATATCATAACCACCACTAGTGAGTAAGAACATGACCTATGAAGAGCCTAATGATCATCATCTATCCTTGGGTCTAAGACCTTAATACACTATACATGCTTAACTACTGTTAGGGTGTCCTTATGTATGTCATTTAATCATGCCAACTAATATCAAAATCCGGGGATTCCCCATGGTATATATAATAGTTAACACAAACCTCTCATATAGGTGTTTTATTTTTTCTTAGCCCTTACCATAGTTTATTGAACTGATACATAAGGGCCATATGTTTCATGGTCTTCCCTTCAAAGGAGTTCCATCATTTAGGAAAAAATCCCATTAGAGTCTCAGGCCTCCCATATTGGTGTCTTCTAATATGAGGAACAAGACATATAAGAATATTAACTGATATATATACTTTTAAGAATAAATTTACTATATTAGAGATCACCCTTATATACAATAAAAACCTAGATCTAGAAGATTTTAGGCCCACTTCATCTTGTAGGACACAAGCCCCCACCAAAAGACCATTCTAGGATAGCATGAGATTACTCACTCTGAAGCCTCGACTTTAACTCATGGCCACCAAAATAAGATCAAGACTTTTCTAATGGTGTTTTCATTCATGCATATAAACACCCCATGCTGTATACAATTCCACACATCAAGAAATAAATCATAACCATTGGTGTTTATATGCCTAACCCATCATGAAATCAAATTTTAGACTCATCAGAGTACGATCTATCTCTTCACAGCCTAAAGAGGCTCAAATAACTAATACGGGTTCTTGGGTGACACATGTGATCATATATACTCATTCACGCATAGACCAAATCAAAGTCATCTAGTAATGGGTCACCATAAAGGTTCCCCTCAGTCATCAATATGGTGGAGGCATCCCACTGAAGAACCATGATGAAAATATAATTCTAGAGACTATGCCCGACATTCGAAGGACATCCAATACATTAGTGTCACCAAAATCTTATCATGGCCTCTTAAGCCTCAAGGGTACACTATACTATAGAATGTCTTCAAATACGGTTCAAGTCCAGTCATTATGTCTCGGGTCACTCCCTACAGGTCAACTGAACAATTCAATGTTTGATTCTTCCAACATTCTATCCACCTAGTTCTAAATAATCTCAAGGTTCCTCACTCAAACTTGTAGGTTTATCCTTCCCATGTTTCTTATCACCACCTCTATGGGTTTCCAAGTGTCTTGGTCGATATCTAGTCTAAACCCCAGCCATCGATAATGGTGGTGTAAAGCTAGTGCTCGGATTCCCTATTGGCCTTGGAACTTTCACTCTTTTTTGGGTACTAAATCGTGTTTAAAAATTTAATTTATATTTAAATATATAAATTATTTTAAAAAATTAAATAATAACGAGATAATATCCGGTGAGGCTGCATACTTCAACAATCATATTTACAACATTCATCAAGCCATAGGTATTGTACACGAACCAAGGACCACATCCTGATTTTTCTTAAAATTAATACTTAGTGTAAGATCCCACTGGAAAATATCATCCTAGAATCATCCAAACTCATTCCATGCCTACTCCATCACCTGATCACCTACCTCAACCATAACATCCCAAATAATTATGTATAAATATTTATAATTAGTTATTTATTTTCACCCAAAGCGGTATAAATCATGATTTGATGAATGGAAACAGACATACATTATCATTGGATGTCCTCAACATAGGTTGCATGAAATCCCCTTATAAATAGTGTGATTTCAGTAATCTCTAGTAAATTCAACACTTCTGAACTAATCTAAAACAAAACTAAATTACCACGGATAAGAGACAAAGGGAGGGAGAGGATCATGTACCTTGTTTCATTACTGAAAATGCCAAGAAACAATCCCCAAATGAAGGGAGGGGAGAGGATGAGAGACTCGAGACATGTGATGGAAATAAAAGAGTAAGATGGGGATTTCCCTAATAAAAACGTGCAGGAATGATGTAATTTTTCCATCTAAAAAGACCAAAGGTTGGTCAATAGAACCTACTTGTGATCTATTGTCTTTGATGCAGCTTTGGACCCAACAACCATCCAACCCATCCTGATGCCCCTTCAAGACCTCAAGATGACTCCCAAACATCCACCCATTCCTAGAACATATATTTCAAAGCGTAAAAATAGGGAAACAAATTTGATTCAAAATCCTGAATAAAAATATTTCATGTCCAAATTTTTAAAAATTAAAATTTCTATTGAATTTAAATGTCCCATATGGACATTGGGCCTTATAAATGTATTTCACCATCATATCTATGTATGTATCTTCTTTATTCCAAATAATTATTTTCTAGATTTATTAATTTGATTTTGATGAATTCTTAGATAATCATATACAATTTTTAAAAAATATAATTGCAATCATTAGAGATATTTATCATCTTTCAAATCAGTTTTTAACTGATAGAATTTTACCCTTCATCTGTGGATTTTTATTTAAATAATATTTTATCCAAAAAAATATTAGATTCCCTTAATTTAAATATGTTGAAAATTTGTTACTACAATCCAAAACCATATGCCTAAACTAGTTACAATATATAAAATATGATAAAAAAATATCTTCTTTATTAACAGGTTATCCAATTTTTTCAGATTGAAGATCCTATTATTTTTTATATTTTGTACCACTGGTTGAAATTCATCTTGGAAATGTCTTCTAAGAAAAATTCATACAAGTAAAATTTATGTAGTGGTGGTATCTTATGAATTTTCCATTAACTAATTTTGTGAAAAATCTGACTTCAATCCGCATTGTAGAAGAAAATAAATTTAATAAAATCATTGTTTAAAGAAGTGGATGTAACTCTTTATTTGTATCCACCTGATACAGTTATTTATATGATATTAGAATGTATTCCAAATCAGATAGATTTATTTTATTATCATATTTCTCAATGGAATTAAATATCCAAGTAGCCCTATTTTTTAAATTTAGTAAATACATTTCTTGAATGTTTTCTAGATTTTTCAATATGTCTTCGTTTTCAGTAAATTTCATATTTAGTATATTTTAATCATCATCAATGAATTTTATTTCATAGCCAAAAACATTTCTAATATATTATATATTCTTCACAAAAAAATAATTCATTTCATTCATTTCTTCCAACAAACAGTCAAGCTATTTTATCTTGTTGACTTTAATTTGTTGTTGAGAATTATTAACATTTATGATATATTTTTTCTTTTTTCCAATGCATGGAACTTATCCTCTAGAATCTTCATGAATTTATCTTTTAATAGAACTTACATAAAAAATCTATACCCAAAATTTTATATAATTCTTCAATATCCTTGATTCTAAAACACTTGACATTTCATTATTTAGTGATATTTACACTCATCATCGGTTTTTATATTGGTGTTCTCTCTATTTTATCAACTTCCTCTTAAATATGAGTGATCTATATCCCCATGTGTTTTTAATATCCATATACATAAGTGAATAAATCATTTTTTAAATTATTTATAATATATATTAAATTATAAATTGAATCATCTTAGGAATCATCGATTTTGTTATCTTTACCATCAAAATGTGGTTTTTATTGGAAAATTTTGGAAAGAATCTTATGCTTGCTATTTCTCACATATCTGATTTGATTCTTCTTATGTAAAAGAGTTATCCACCTCCTTGGTGAATTAATTCTGTTCCAAATCATCTTCTTCCCCTTGTCAAAACGTAATGATATCTTTGGTAACGAAAGTAAAATATTCTAAAATAATTTAAATATGAGAATCCATTATGGTTGTGACCTAATATGATACCAATAAATTGGATCACAGTGAGATTTATTCAAAACATTGGGGGTGAATTAGTGTTAGTGCATATTTATCTAATTTAAACTATTTTCCTTGTTACCTACTAGTTTAGTTAATGGATTTCTATATCTATCTATCTCTCTCTCTTTCTCGTTATTTGTTAGTATGCATATGATGTAAGTAGGAAATAATATAAAATATCACCATAGGTTTTTATTTTGTTTTACTCCTTATAGTAACTATATCCCTGGTGTACCATTTTTTTTATCCAACACACACAAAACATCTAATTTATTATAATAAAAATCATTGGAATGGGTAAGAACTTTGGAAATATATAACATTGGCACCAGCCACTTCTATAGAACCATTCATCCTACTTCCCTATATTCAATAATATTATTATATCGCTTATGATGATATCAGTGATATGAGTTATTATCTCTCTTAAAAATAATTGATCTACTTACTCAAATATTATCAAGTTCAGATTCCACCGTCATCATCTATAGTTCATAAAATATCATAATATTATAAGTTAGGATTAGTCGTGTTTTTTTGACATATAAACATGCCAAATTTTTACTCAAAAGAACCGGTTTCAAAAAAAGTAGGCAAACATACATGCACCAATTATGATCAGGTAACCCTCCTTGCACAAACACTACACTACTCATACCAGTAAGTTGTCTCCCTGAAAATGGAGACGGTGGTGTGTGTTCATTTGAGCATGACAGCCCCACAGGGGAGGCAATAACAGTTGAGTTGAGTGTACGGATGTAATATACATACCCTTGGGACGGTCACTGAATAAAAAACCATGGCCTCCATTAATAAGGGGTTTGGTTATCTCCATACAAGGCTTGCAGAGGGAACGGCGCACCGGCACCATCAATGGCCTGTTCGCCAAAAACACTCGAGGAGAAGGCATCAACTTCGGGGGTTATCCACGAATTTACAGCTTGCAGCTTTAAAGAGAGGAACTCAACCTGATGCTGTAGAGAGTGAATATAATTTATTATCTCATCAAGGACAACAGCTTTACCGACTACCTTATCGCAGCCAGGGACTAGGTTTTGCAGGGTCTTCATCCTCTCACTTATCTTTTCTCTCCTGGCTCTTTCCGCTAGACAATGATTATCGGTAGCCTGATCCCTCATTGCTCGCACGCGAATATAATCTTGATTCGAAGGCTCCAATGGTTGAGGGTTTTACTCTACTCCTTTGCCTGAACTAGCATCGCCTTCAATCATTGAATCATGAATCTCGTCCCCGGATTTCTTCGTTTTAAGACGCTGGCTACTGCATGCATTCATGCCATTTCCACCGTCAGTGGATACGATTTTGGCCAAGTCTACCCCCTGCTTGCTCTTTGTTTGATCCACGCCTATGTAATCTTCTATAGAAACGTCCCGATTTGAATTCGCAGAGCTTCTGGAGCTCCCGAACCGACCCTGGCCCGGACCAGACAAATCATTCCTGAGCTCCATACCGCCGCCTTGGGACGGCTCAACGATTCCACCACCGTTGATCGTGAATGACCAGATATCAGCCAAGTTTTATGGACTCCCGTCATTCATCGGGCTCTGCCGATCCTTCCCAACGCCAAATGTATTCGTCGGAGACATCAGTTTCGCATCTCTTCAGCAACCGAAGCTATGAATTTGGTTGAGGATTTTTTTTAAATACGTTTTTCTTAAAAAATATTTCTGAAAAACGGCTTAGGTCAATTTGTTTTTAAAAAATACGCTACAATGGCGGCATCTGCGATGCCCCCTTTGCTTCCCCGTGCCGCCTTTGCCCCGGATCGATGACATGGCAAAGGCGACCGGGGGGGGGCTTTCGCCTCAGGGTAAGGCGAAAGGCGGCATCGCGGAATCTGCCTTTGGCCATACGCAGAGGCGAAAGGCGGCTTCCGCGATGCCGCCTTTGCCTGAACTCCTTATAAAAGGGCGGCCACCCCCCCCCCCCTCTCCTCACTTGCTCATTGCATTCCTCACTTCATCTCTCCGAATTTCTCTCTCTCTCTAAAAAATTCTTTTGCTGTGCGAGCTTTTACGAAGCTTCATTTAGAGGTATGTTTCTTTATTTAATTTAATGTTTTTATTTAATTAATTTAATTTTGTTTAGTTTTAAATCTTTCATTTGTTAAGCAGTTTAGGTAGTTCTTAATATTTGGTTATTTAGTTTTTGTAATTAGTTATATATAGTTTTAAATAATTACTGTTAGGTAGTATAGATTAAGTATAGATTAACTTAAGATTAAGTATTTAAAAATTTTGATAGCTTAAAGATTATGTGGTTATCTACGCAATTAAATTCCTGTCTGGATACAAACAAGTGGATGTGGCTCTGGCACAGATGTACATAGGGGTAAAACCCGAAAACACCGCTTCGAGCTAGACTCGAACGGGAACTGGTGCACGATAACGGGCCGTGCTGCATCCTGGTTTGACACACCCGGGGAATATGCTTAAGATGATTCATATTTTCTTTATAAACTACTAAAATTTCTAAGAGAAGAAAAAGCAAATCAGTATATTTATCAATGATAAATGATAAATATAATGTTATAGAATCAAATAAGGACATAAGAATTAACGAATTAAAGTTATTATTAGTTAATTATAAAATAATAGAATAATTAACGATTAGTTGTTATTAGTTAATTTTAGAATAATTAATAAATAACATAGGATTAAAACATGGATTCATATAATGATTAGCTAACGATACTAATGATCAGTATATTTATCAATGATAAATGATAAATATAATGTTATAGAATCAAATAAGGACATAAGAATTAACAAATTAAAGTTATTTTTAGTTAATTATAGAATAATAGAATAATTAACGATTAGTTATTATAAGTTAATTTTAGAATAATTAATAAATAACATAGGATTAAAACATGAATTCATATAATGATTAGCTAACGATACTAATGAACATATAAAATGAAATGAAGAAGAACAAACAAACTAAATAAAAAGGCGCTCTAAAATTACATTCTAATAAATATCATATGGTCAAACATCAGTAGCATAGTTTATGGTATAGAAAGGCGCAATAAAATTACATTATAATAAACATCATATTTTCATACATAATTGTTAATATTTTGTTACACTATCATAATTTTGATGAAAGAAACATTTTTGACGTAGAGAGCCATGTTTGCCTGTCTGTATTGTTATGGGGAGATTATTCAAACTGAGCAAGGAGCTTCTTACAGTACAAAACCAATTACGTTGGTTAGTATTGTTGATTGTGTTACCATAAGTGACCTTCAAGAGAGAATTTGTGTTTCTTTAAATCTGGGACCCGATCAAGAGATAATGTCTATGAGCTATAGACATTTGCAATTTCCAACAACACTGTGGCATATAGCTTGTCCATTGGTTGCTAATGCGAAGTGGGTCCAACCAATTAATTTATTTTCTCAACGGTTATATGGTACCATGATGGAGTTATACGTTGTTATTGCTACTGTACAACAACAACGTCCACTTGTACAAAGACGTAGAAATACAAGAGTGGTTGAAGACAGTCTACCCCATGACATTGAGCCTATTCCAAATGATGCAGCAGAAGAGGACAACCTAGATGATCTTCCGGATATACATGTCAATCCGATTTCTGATGAGGAGTTTCGTAATGATGGATCAGATGGCGACAACAGTGCTGATGAGGAGGGACCAACAGAAGATAGAGAGGAGGTTTTGAGAAATGCAATTGTTGTACATCAACCTCGGTCAATAAATCATCCACCATTATTTTCATCTTGGTCAGAAGCAATGACACGCGTGCCTGAATTCGATAATACTGTTCTCACACCGACAACTGGGTTCCCTGGAGTTGTACCAGATAGGTTTAGTGAGGTGGACAAAACCTTATATATTGGAAGGAATTTTCCCAGTAAAGATGTCTTAAAAAGCACGTTAAAGAGATTTCATATTGAGAGAAACTTCAACAATGTAGTTCACGAATCATGCCGTAGTAAATATGTTATACGGTGCGTGAAGTATGGGGATGATTGTAGATTTCGCTTAAGGGCTATTCCAGACATTACATTTGGAGGTTGGAGAATCTCAAGGATTGAGGCGGCTCATACTTGCGTTCAGCCAAGTCTCACACAAGATCATACTTCATTGGATGCAGAATTTGTGTCATCTATTGTTGTTGAGATGATTAGGACATGCCAAGATGTTCCAATATCCCTTGTGCAAGAGAGGATTCTACAGACATTCGGTTATAAGATTTCCTATAATAAGGCATGGATGGCGAAACATAAGGCAATTGTGAAGGTATATGGTGATTGGGATGACTCATATCGAGTATTGCTGCAATTGATAGCCATACTGAGGCATCATAACCAAGTTGTCTTCCATCTGGATACAAACGAACATGTGTCTCTTGATAATCGACTTGATCCATCTCGTGTTCAATTTCATCGGTTGTTCTGGGCATTCCTTCCTTGTATCTCTGCATTTAGTTTTTGCAAACAATTTATTCAGATTGATGGAACATTTCTGTATGGAAAATACAAGGGCGTATTGTTGATTGCGGCAACCCAAGATGGAAACCGTTCACCTCTTCCGCTTGCCTTTGCCATTGTAGAGAAAGAAAACTATGAATCATGGAGTTGGTTTCTGGCATGTATCAGCAACCATTTCACCAACATTCAGGGAGTTTGTTTGATATCTGATCGCCATCGAGCAATTAATGAGGCAATCAATGCAGATCCTGATACATGGAGATACCCAAATGCACATCATCGGTTCTGCATTAGACACATTGCTAGCAATGTACATAAAAAATTCCACAACGAACCGATGAAGAAGGCAATCACGAGGCTTGGTACGTATTTTATTCATTCTGTTTTACTGTTTCAATATAAATATAAAATCAATTTATGTGAAATATCATCTACGTTTTGTAGCATATGAGTCGGACCAACGACGATTTGAAGAACGTTTTGAACAAATTCGTCAGGCTAATCAAGAAGTTTATGATTATATGATGCGTATTCCAAAAGAGAAACGGACATTGGCATACGACGGGGGAAAGAGGTACGGACACATGACAACAAACATTGTGGAGTGCATCAATGGTATCATCAAAGGACGTCGCAAGTTACATATAACCGCATTAGTTCAGGAGACATTATATCGATGCGTGAAGTACTTTGTGGATAGACAAAAACTAGTATCAGACAGAATACATCAAGGGATAAGATATGGAAGACACTTTCAATGAGAGATTGAAAAAAATATTGAAGAAGCTTCTGGTTATCACGTATGTCTCTTTCGAAGAGAAGACTCCCGATTTGAAGTTCAAGAGCGTTCAGACCCCATCACAAATCACGTCGGTGAAAAAATGGTGGTATTACTGGAAACAAGGCAATGCCAATGTGGAAAATGTCAGGCCTTACGGTTTCCATGTACACACGTCATCACAACATGTGCCTCTTTGAACATCTCATGGGAAGCATATGTTGATCCAGTGTACCGGATGGATATCATTGCCAACTGTTATGATGCACCATGGACACCTATTGTGGAGTATCGTTATTTCCCAATGCCTGAAGGCCAGCCGATAGTGATACCTGACATGAATCGGTTACGTCCTCGTGGGAGACCAAAGGCGAGTAGGATGCGTAATGAGATGGACTGGCCTCAAGAACAAGGGCAGAGTTTGCGATGCACAATATGTTATAAAGAAGGTCATAACCGGATGCGATGCCCTAACGTTGTTGGGTCGACTTCACAGTCTCATTCATAATGATGTATTGTCTTCATTGTGACATTCTCATATTGTAAACTAAATGTTGATGTCTCTTTTTTATTCCTTGGTTTTCTAAACCCCAAACATCTGAGATAAGTTTTCATATTAATATTCATGCTTTCAAGAAATAACTTTAAATATGAAATAATAGAATTTATTTCAAAACTCTGAAAGCGGAACACTTAATCCATATTGAAAAGTGTATGTCAGTTAACCCATTAACATGTTTCTTGGACGTTAATATTAAAAATTTTAACCCTAAACCCTCCAACCTAAACCCCAATCTAAACATGCAGGATATTTTAGAAAACTGTTCTATAACAAATTTATAGTATCATAATAATTATCATAAGATATTTAATACACACAATTAGATAAATTCTAAAAACATCAATATTAATTGACATGGTTTATCTTAATCCAATCCATATGTAGTTAATCACAAAGCTCCCCCAAAATATGTGTAACCAAATTCAAGACTCAATATTTTAGATAACATAACTTATTTCATATTAATATTCATGCTTTCAAGAAATAACTTTAAATATGAAATAATAGAATTTATTTCAAAACTCTGAAAGCGGAACACTTAACCCATATTGAAAAGTGTATGTCAGTTAACCCATTAACATGTTTCCTGGACGTTAATATTAAAAATTTTAACCCTAAACCCTCCAACCTAAACCCCAATCTAAACATGCAGGATATTTTAGAAAACTTTTCTATAACAAATTTATAGTATCATAATAATTAGCATAAGATATTGAATACATAAAATTAGATAAATTCTAAAAACATCATTACTAATTGACATGGTTTATCTTAATCCAATCCATAAGTAGTTAATCACAAAGCTCCCCCAAAATACGTGTAACCAAATTCAAGACTCAATATTTTAGATAACATAACTTATTTCATATTAATATTCATGCTTTCAAGAAATAACTTTAAATATAAAATAATAGAATTTATTTCAAAACTCCGAAAGCGGAACACTTAACCCATATTGAAATGTGTATGTCAGTTAACCCATTAATGTTATATTTACATTTTACACTTATGACTCATTTTATTTGTTTATATGCAGATGGATGATACCATACTACTCACTCAGCAGCCTACCCGTATTTCACAGCCCGTGTTAGAGGGTCATCCAGATCGATTTGTGAGGGTGCGTCGAGCGCACCATTTTCATCACATGGAGCCTCCACATGCCATTAGACCTTACTTGCACCGTGCTGGCTTCTATGGCCTTGCCGTATCAGATTTCACATTTGTAGATCATTACCTACTTGCTGCCCTCGTTGAGAGATGGAGACCAGAGACACACACATTCCACTTGCCTGAGGGAGAGATGACCATCACCCTCGAGGATGTCGCAGTTCTTCTCGGTCTTCCTATCCAGGGGAGACCTGTTATTGGACCCACTCGTGCAGCTTGGCCAGACCTTGCTCAACTCTAGTTAGGCGTTGATGTTTTGTCCGACCGTAGGGATACAGATGGATCGTCCATATCTATGCGTTGGTTGGAGTCGCAGATTCCACATTTACAGGATGATGATGATTAGTAGACCGTCATGCGTTACGCCCGTGAATATATCTTACGACTCATTGGTGGGACCATGTGTACTGATCACTCGGGGATGCACGTGCATATGATGTATCTACCCCTACTAGAGGACTTTGATCGGGCTGGGACGTACAGTTGTGGATCAGCCTTCTTGGCATACACGTACAGATCATTATGCAGACTATCCCATAGGGACCGTACAGGTCTTGGAGGATGCGTCATCCTTATTCAGATGTGGGCATGGGAGCGCATCCCAGCATTCCGCCCTGACCTTGCTGGTCCACCGGTCGAGATGGAGGTGCTGCATGACGCTCCGTGTGAACGTTGGTATGATAAGTCATTTCTATTGGTTTTTTATTCTACTATGAGTTATTGACTATAATTTCTCATTATTTGTCATTATCATTGTATTTTACAGGTGGTGTTAGCGACACAATTTTGACGTGGTTCTGAGACAGCATTTGGGCGTATATCGGCTACAGTTGGACTTTCTCTTACCTGATCAGGTATGTATATACAATCTATCACTGTCTAACATTTTTAATAATAACATCAATTTTGGTTTTTAGTTGGGTGTTTTTTTTGACAAAATCACATGCCATTTCAGATTTCATGGCTTCCATACTAGATTATTACGGACCTGTTGCCAGCATACTGCACTATTGGTCTTGAGGATGCTATGGCTGTAGTGCCCCTCATTCACTTTCATATTACTGAGTGGCAGCAGCCTGACAGGGTCATGCGCCAATTTTTTCGTACTCAGCCGATTCCATTACCATCTAGACAAACAGACAAGCTTCATGGGATGAAGCTGACAGGGAGGTAGGATGATGACTGGTCCCAAGTACATGCGAGTTTTATCGACTGCTGGAACAGACGTGCAGAGTTACGTATTCAAGATGTTCCTACAAATCGATTCTCTCTTTCAGAGCAGGTTGACTATGCGCCATGGTATAGACTGAAGTCTATACTGTATCTTACCCAAGATGGCATAGAGATGTAGAGGATGGTAAGTTAATAAATTCTTATTAGTTTGTTTATTGAATTATTTTCTAATTCCATTTGAATCTACTTACAGGGAAGTCACACAGAGAAGCTTGTTCGCTTGAGCGATGAAGAGGAGGAGGGGGTCTTTAACCGGGCAGCCGTCCATGCTATAGCGCTGGAGGCGAGGGCATCTTTTCATGCGCTTTCCGAGAGCATCTTCACACGTCTGGCTCGGAGACATGAGGTTCCTGCCCCAGAGGAACATCCTGTAGCTGCTGCTAGTGTTGAGGAGCCACGACCACGGCGACGTAGACAGCGTCGTGCTGTACGTGAGGCCTCGCCTGTTCCACAGGAAGAGGTCGGGCCTCTAGTAGTCCAGGATCAGCCTATTCAGGATGTGCCTCAGGTGGCATGGGATCCGTCTTTCCAGACAGGATATCCGCAGTTCTCTCCATCTTGGGTTCCAGATCCTTCACAACCTTGGATTCTAGAGTCGTCATCGTCTTGGGGTATAGCTCCATCACAGGCTTCGTTCCCCTCTGCGATGGAGGCAGGTCCTTTTACCACCCTAGTGGGAGAAGGATCCGAATGGCAGTACGAGATGCAGTTGACAGCTCCTCCAACTGACACACAGATGGAGGATGCGACGGTCGACGTTTCAGTGCCCGAGGATCAGCCTTCTCCAGGTCATCAGACTCCACTACGCACTCGACATGGACGTCCTATTCACAGACCACCATGTGGGACGGAATCTCCTCGCCACAGACATATGCATTGATTTTACATTTTTGTTTACATGTTTTATGTGTACTGAAATCAAAATACTATTTTTACTTGTTGGTCAGAGTGGAATATCAGGAGGGGGTAAATTAGGTTTTATTTATATATATTTATATAACCATATGAACATAAAAATAAAACATTAATAATTACTAATTACCTAATTAAAAATTATATAATTAATAATTCTATTACTAATTAACTATTTAATTAGTATATAATTAATATTTATATTATGAAATAACTAATTAATTAGTATATAGTTTGTAATTTGGTAATTAGTTTTTATTAATCATTAATTATATAATAACTAATTATTTAATTAGTAATAAAATTATCAATTATATAATACTTAATTATTACATATATAATAAATATTTAGTTAATTAGAAATATAATTAATAATTATAACTAATTAATTAGTAATTGGTAATTATTAATTAGTTAATCAGTAATATAAATATTTATTATAATTATTCATTATATGAAGGTTTTCCTTGAAAATCATTCTGCATTTTCGATGTGGGATTCAGGTTCTACCTTTATTGCGTAGTAAATTCTGCATTTCCGATGTGGATTCTGTTTCAAGTACGTGACTTTGAAATACAATAAAATATAAACTATAAGGCCAATATAAATGAAATATTAAAAATTGATTAAACATATAATAAATAGTTGAAAACAAAAAGAATTTCCTCAAAAATGTTGATGAAAAATAATCTATATCCTTTCAAAACCGCATACTTGAAACATAAAAATGTTTCAAGTACGTGAATTTGAAAGACTGTAAAATATAAACTATAAAACGAATATAATTGAAACTTTAAAAATTGATTAAACATATAATAAATAGTTGAAAACAAAAGAAATTTCCAAAAAAATGTTGATGAAAAGTAATTTATAAGCTTTCAAAACCGCATACTTGAAACTTAAAATTTTTCAAGTACGTGAATTTGAAAGACCATAAAACATAAAATAAAAGACCAATATAAATGAAACTTAAAACATGGATTAAACATATAAAAAATAGTATAAAACAAAAGCAATTTACAAAAAAATGATAATGAAAAATAATTTATATGCTTTCAAAACCACCTACTTGATACTTAAAAATGTTTCAAGTACGTGACTTTGAAAGATTATAATTATATTACTAATTAACTAATTAATTATTATATAATTAATAGTTATATTAATAATTAACTAATTATTTATTATATAAGTAATAATTAATGAGTAATAATTAATAATTAATAATTTAATGAATAGCTATAATTAATATTTATATTACTAATTAACTAATTAATAATTACGAATTACTTATTTATAATTATTAATTACTAATTAATAATTATAATGAATAATTATAATAAATATTTATATTGCTAATTAACTAATTAATAATTAATAATTACTAATTAATTAGTTATAATTATTAACTGTATTTCTAATTAACTAAATATTTAATATATATGTAATAATTATATTACTAATTAATTATTATATAATTAATGATAATATTACTAATTAACTAATTAATTATGACAGATTTAATTATTAATAATTACTAATTAATAATTAAAAATTATAATGAATAAATGTAATTAAAAATCATATTACTAATATACTAATTAATTGTTATATAATTAATAATTATATAACTAATGAACTAACTAACTATTATATAATTAATAATTAATAATTAATAATTAATAATTATAATGACTAATTATAATTAATATTTATATTACTAATTAACTAATTAATAATTAATAATTACTAATTACTAATTACTCATTACTAATTACTAATAATTAGTAAGTGGTTTTCAAAGCTTATAAATTATTTTTTATCATCATTTTTTTGTAAATTGCTTTTGTTTTCAACTATTTTTTATATGTTTAATCCATGTTTTATGTTTCATTTATATTGGTCTTCTATTTTATGTTTTATGGTCTTTCAAAGTCACGTACTTGAAAAATTTTAAGTTTCAAGTATGCGGTTTTAAAATCTTATAAATTACTTTTCATCAACATTTTTTTTGAAATTTTATTTGTTTTCAACTATTTATTATATGTTTAATCAATTTTTAATGTTTCAATTATATTCGTTTTATAGTTTATATTTTACAGTCTTTCAAAGTCACGTACTTGAAACATTTTTAAGTTTCAAGTAGGCGGTTTTGAAAGGTTATAGATTATTTTTCATTATCATTTTTTTGGAAATTGCTTTTGTTTTCAACTATTTCTTATATGTTTAATCCATGTTTTAATTTTCATTTATATTGGTCTTCTATTTTATGTTTTATGGTCTTTCAAAGTCACGTACTTGAAAAATTTTAAGTTTCAAGTATGCGGTTTTGAAAGCTTATAAATTACTTTTCATCAACATTTTTTGGAAATTTCTGTTGTTTTCAACTATTTATTATATTTTTAATCAATTCTTAAAGTTTCAATTATATTTATTTTATAGTTTATATTTTACAGTCTTTCAAATTCACGTACTTGAAACATTTTTATGTTTCAAGTAGGCGGTTTTGAAAGGTTATAGATTATTTTTCATCAACATTTTTGAGGAAATTCTTTTGGTTTTCAACTATTTATTATATGTTTAATCAATGTTTAAAATTTCATTTATATTGGCCTTATAGTTTATATTTTATTGTATTTCAAAGTCATGTACTTGTAACAGAATCTCAAATCGGAAATGCAGAATGTACTGCACAGTAAAGGTAGAACCTGAATCCCACATCAAAAATGCAGAATGATTTTCAGGGCAAACCCTCTTATAAAAGGGAGGCTTGGGTAAGAGTTTCTGTCAGAATCCAGACTGCTGTAATGGCTGTAGCGCTGGATCTTTAATAGCAGAGAAATTCTGCTGAATTTTTTTGATTTGTTTATATATATTTATAAACAAAACAAAACAAAACAAAAAAAATAAAAAAAAATAAAAATTTTCAAAAAAAATATTTTTTTAGGAGAAAGGTGGCATCCCGGATGCCGCCTTTAAGGTGCATTTTTAAAAAACAATTTGCCGGAAGCGTTTTCTGGAAAATATTTTTTTTAAAAACGTAAAAAAAAATACATCGGTTGAACGTGAACAACAGAAAACCCTACCATGACAGGACGACTACATCGGCATCACAAAGATTGATGATGGAATGAAGATTGATTTCAGTAGTCAACTTCAAGCAAGGAAACCGGTGACCAAAGGAGCAATGCACAGGAGACGCCAAGACAAAATAGTATTACTCATGTTATAGTTGATCCTATTTAATTTTATAATACAATTGATAATGATTCAGTATTTTTTTATCTTCTTCGTCAGTGTATAATTAATGTAACTAGGTCAATCATCCTTCTTTGATACTCAAGATCTTTAAAATTTGTTTTATGAGGACACTCCCAATTTAAACAATACCCAAGTATTATCCTTGAACATAGTATTAATAAAATATACTCTTCCTCTTTACACTCACTTAGTCCATATTCCCCACCTCAATATTATTTTACATCTATATTATTATCAAAATTAATAACCATGAAACATGCCATTTACATTTCCAAAATTTTCAGTTTTTATCATTTGCATTGGTATTTTTAATTTAATTTATCCTAAAGTATCATCTATAATTTTTTACAAGAAAACAAAATAGATGATGTAATATTATCTGAATTTGAACATCAAAAAATACTGAATATATTAAATAAATCCAAACAACATGTGATAATGAAGAAAAAATAATTTTTTATGGCTGCTTCAAATGTTTCTTATAACCCCTTGTGATCATCTCCATTCATCACGTTCCTACGACATGGAATCCTTTTTCACACTCATTAATTAAATTCTGTCATAATGAATCATATAATTGAAAACTCTCATTAATTATCCTCATTCAGCTTCGAGAATTACAAAAAATGTTTCATGATATTTTAATATTGAAATATTGTCTCACATTTTTTTCATAACCAGATATCATATGATTTTAGAAAATTCATATTCATATAATTTTTTAATGAATATACAAGTTGTAGGATAATCAAATACATATAATCCTCTTTTAATAAATATGCGCACAATTAAATATAATATTCTTCATCTATGACATGGGATCATCAATATCGTATAATGGATCATAGTTATATGATGTTATCTCGTACGATTGATCAAATTCATATGATGACATCCTAAAATTTCCAACTCATATAAAGTAATTATCTTCCTCAATATCAACTCATCAATATTCATAGTGTCATAATTATCAACTTTTGAATAAATGCATACCTGTTTTCATATTGATGTTTTTCAATCACTGTGATGTGGTGTTATTCTCATTGATATGGCAAACAATGAAAATGTAACTTATAATAATGATCTATTTCCAATAATTAATATGTATTTTTATGGAACAAAACCAAATTTTATCATATGAAATGTCTCACATTTATTTAAAAAATTAAAAATTAGGAATTATCACTATGTTTAATTTCATCTTAACCCAATTTTGTTTGCCTATACACAATTCTTATTTAACTTAATGTAGCTATTTTGTAAACTGATATTAGCTTTATATAGTTCCTAGCTCCAATTTACAAAAACATGGTTTTTTTAGTACCCAAAAATGTGTAGAATATGAAATGTACATCAGTTTTTTAGGACCTTTCATTAGTGTACACTTTCCTTTACATAATTCAGTAAGATCCTGGCCACCATTACACAACTCCTAGATTACTTATTTATCATGAGGTTACTTTAGTATGAACTTCACATAACCACTTAGATTTCAACATTACCTTGAATCATGTGAAGAAAAAAATTACATGGATTTTATTTTACCATTATAAAAACTATATTTTACCCTTCTATATCACACTACACTTCAACATTTCCATTACGTTGCAATCTAATTTCTGAGATTTCCAATATAAACATAGTAAAATTTCTATAATACCTTTATGTAGGTAACCAATTAAAAATAGAATTATATATTTCTTATTTATATCAAATATTACCACCTCAAACATCTTAATCACCACATCAACATCACTCAAGAACATAATAAAACCTCCCAACGTCATCCAATAAACAATGTTATTTTTTAAATATTCATTGACCCTCAGAAACCTTTGGTTGAGTTATCAATACTATAAGATGAAATGTTGCACATAAACTCCAATATGCTTCCTCATTGACTTTTCATATGATTAATGGCATAACATATTTCACATCATCTTTTATATGTATCTAGCAATTGTTGATACTCTTCTAACCGTTATGGTATTCCACCTTAAAACACATGGTTTGGGAAAACCATGATTCTTCTCACCAATATACTTGGGGACAATCATCTAATTCCACTAACTTCATCATGAATATTTATTACTTTATTGAAAACTAATAAAACACACATAATGTGAAATAGTGAAGAAAACTGAATTTGGTATTAACAGTAAATAACAAACACAAAAAAAGGGTTTACCAAAAGTGTTTTGTGAAAAACAAAATAGATTATATTTTCTATCCTAAATTGTGAAAGCCTGATTTCATTATCATCTTACACATTTATGTTGATGATTTCAATTTGTTGGGTCAATCATTAATTAGATCATATAATTTAATTGTGAGATTTTTGAAATTGTTTAAATGAACTATCATAAAGTTACAAATCACATTCCGAATATGATGATTTAAATAGATAGAAGAATTGCGAGTTTAGTGTTATCCTAGAGGGAGTGCACCATGTAGGTCATTAGGTGATTTTGAATGACATAATGTAAATCAATTTCACATCGTCTAGGTAGTCACATTTTATGGTCAAAGGGGAAATAACCATGAATTGGAGATTTGGATAAATACATAAAAAAAGTTGCATTTAATTTTTTACCTAAAATTTGGATTTATAAATCATATTGAATCACCATGAAATTATATTTGAAATGAGATATGTATGTCCGAATATGGTTACTATAGGGAAAACACTAGGAAGATATTACGTGGATCATCAGATATCTATAAAATATTAAATATATCACCATATTGTTTGGGTTAGTCATACCATTTAATGGTTACATGAATGTGGATTTTTTATTTTATTTTCATACTCATAAATGTAAAATAAAATTTGGGTTTAAATTTAGTGGAATAAAAATTAATTGTGTGTATAATTTGTTGTCAGTAGTTCAAATATCTACAATGGAGTTAGAATTTGTATGCATAACTGAATTAGAAAAGACTATGGTCATGTTGAAATTTTTATTGGTAGAACGTGGCAGGATTCTGTAATGTGATTTTCTTTTCAATGGTATCCAAAGTTTAATTAACTTGGATAAAAATATAGGGTCACATTCCAATACTAAACATGTCGACCTGAAATATAATTACATTTATAATTATTTTGAGGATAGATATTTTGAGATATAAGAGTTTTTTGAAAGATAGAATCAGAGTGACATGTTAACTAAGATTATAATAAAAGAATGTTTTTGGTAGAACTGTGCCTCAGTGGGATCGGGGTAGTCTAAAGGTGGTGGGGAGAACTGTATGTATTATGAATGAGGATGATAATTTAAAATCATCATAAATTTTTAATATTTACCATGGATCATTAAATATTTATTAACATGGGATATTTTATGGATTTTGAATCCTATTCATGGATCCAAGTTATGCTTAGTATAATCATGAGATTCATTTCACCAGATGTTAGTAGTGGTCATGGAGATTTTAATTAGTGGTGCATCGATCATGAGAATATTCTAATATAAGTGTCAAGTCAGTGATAGTTGGATTACTTAGTGTTTTCATTCCACTAGAGGATAGTGATTCACTTGGTGTACTAATTTTTTCTTGATATTTGACATTTTTTATTAGAGATTGGTTGTTACTGTTGTGTATGGACGGAGACATGTGAGTGTATGATTTTTTTAAAATGTATCACCAAATTCACCCTCCTCTTTATGTGGGATGTGACAACATTATATGGTGTAATAGAAGATTCAATTATTTTTATTAATAGACAAGGATGAATTTTAGTGAAGTTATATTCTATGTACTTCTATAAAAATATAATTTTCAGTGTTCTTTAATGGTCATATGATTGATATATAAAATTTGTATGGAAAAGTGTTCTTTACTTTTCAACTTTTACATTTCAAAAATGTATTCTTCTATCTATATATTTTATAATTACATAATGTGTATTAATATAGTGGCTAAAGTTCTTCTTATGTTTTTGGTAATTAAAGTCACAGGGTGTTTGGAGTGTGCATTGTATATGAAGTTTGGGGGGCTTGAATTTAAAGTGGGTGTATGATACTATAATGAATGGTTGAATAACTGTTGAACTTTTTGTCTTCATCTATATTGTATACATTTCCTAGTAAATACAGTTTCATATTACTGGCTAGTAACATGTCCAGACGAGGAGGATAATATTTTATTCCACTTGCTAAAACAACTTACATTCCATGGGAATTATTTCACCACTATTGGTGGTGTCTATTTGTTCATTTATATATGAAACATCGAAAAATATTCCATATATTTTCATATATATATATATATGTCGTCATTCATTTATAATATAAATTTAAAATTTTACAATTAATCAACACAATCATTACCAACTGTGACACTGAGATAGATCCTAGCACTCATCTAATAACTAATCACACCTCATGAAGAATTTTTCCTGACATCTCAATCATCAAGCCCTAAACTAAATTCATATATCACAATAAATGTGTTAAGAATCCCAATATAAGAAATACAATTATCAACCATCCCAAGAACAATTCACACTCTTTTATACCACCTTCCAAGTGATATAATCCCCTAGTCCAGAACTCATAATTCTTAAAAACATGGATCACATAGTATACATATCATCTGGAAACCAATGGGAAACCCTATCCTAGGTATATCAATGACTCAAGGTCATATTAAACATCACCTAACCTATAAATTTTTTTCATACCCTTCTCATAAGTCTCTACACACATGTACAATGAGCAATAAAGCTCATTACTCACTCATTTCAGGCAATAATAACCAAAGTGAAGTAATTGTAAGATAGTTTACCAATGTTTTATTAATTATATAATTATTTATATATCCATACAAGGATTAAAAATACATCACACACCCATAGTAGTTAAAAATCATTGGCCACCCCTCCCAATGAGCCCACTTTTTCTATGAATGTTCTAGAAACTCCTTCACTCAATTAACACATTTCTAACAACCCTCTATGAAATGTAGTACATTTGTTTCCATGTCTATTCTACGACACTCTATCCATTAGAAAAGGATATTCAATCTCCCTTATGTCCTATTAATTTTAAATCATATGTTTTAACAAACATGAATTGTGGAGTGAAAAAATTTCCATGAAAACATATGTAGGATTGTCACCACTTTCGTAGAAGGCCATGTCTATTTTTTCATAATAACATAATTCCCTTTGGATCCCACTCAGATCTATCACACCATAATACCATCATATACAATTCATGATATATGTTCTTTAATATATATAATATAATATCATATATATGTCTATGATATATATAGACTAAGGGGGTCATACACCCTCCTAATGATGCTCTGTAAAAATATCTGTTATTAATTCAGAAAGAAAGGGTGCATCGATATTGAATGAGATATATTAAAGAAATTTAAAAGTAAGAGAATGTTTTAAAATAAGGAAAATATAAAAATGGATGGAATTTTGAGTGATATTGAAGTTTTTGATTCAAGGTAGTACATTGGATCCATGAAGGAAGTTTCTAACCATTGTTAAATTCATTCATTAAACAAATTAATTGTATCTAAATAATATTATTATAAATAGAATTATAAAAATAAAACTATGAATTATAAATTTAAATAAATTAAAAGATTAATTAATGAGATAATAAATATTTCTAGTATATACAAATATTTCAGAAGTAACCCTAACAAACCTATCAGAGAAAATGAATCTTTAAAAAAAATTCCACAGAGATTACCAGTCCATGATTGAAATATGATCAATTATATCTAAAATATACACATAATAAAATTAAAAATCTATAGGATAATGAAAAAAATAATTATACCAATACATATAAAGAATGTATGTTTAATAGGGGATTGAAAGATAATAAAATTCTTAAAAGTGAAGGTAAATTCTTGAAAATTGATCTTTGCAGATTCCCTAAATTAAAGGAAATTTATGAAATAATGGTGAGTTTGAGTAAATAAAATAAAATTAACTTTTTTCATAGTTATGAATATAAAATACGAAAATTTTATAATAATTTTTTGTTAAAGGTTCAAGTGGAAATGTTTCAAGTGGAATATTTTTTATATATAGGATAGAAAGATATTATGAAAATGAGTTTTCAGGTAGATTTCCTCAATATCTTAGACAGACATTCTATTTTTTTCTAAATATTTATATTTTATATTAACCCATAATACATGTTTTATATCATTATGGGTTCCTAGTATTTCATATATTCTTCTTATTTGACCAAACTTTTCATGGGTACTAAAATTTTAATAAATTTATCTTTTAAAATGAATTTTGTCTTTGATGTTTCAGGTAGATATAATTGTATATGGATACTTATATCTCATGAAACATGACTACATATACTAAAATTATTTATCTCATAATAAATTTTATGTTGATAATGTTATATTTGGATATAATTATTTAGGAAAATTTGAAGTTTTTATGATGTTGGAGTTTCAAATTCTATCATTATTTTTATATATTTGTTATTTTTAAAAAGTTTAGGAAATAGTTTATTAATAATTTATTAATTATGTTATTATAGAATTATTTTTAAATTTAAAAAATGATAGGTTTATTATTTTAAAAAGTGAATCTGTCTTATTTTATAACAAAATGAAAGACAATATCTATTCAATTAATTTTGATGAATTAGTTTACTAAAGTTCATTGTGATTCAATTTTATTCAATCTAAAATATTTTATGACATCGGAGGCTTTACCCTGTAAATTTCATGTCATAGTGTAATATTTCAAGAGAACAAAAAATTATATATTTAACTATTTAACTATGAACAACACATATGTATGTGATCCTTGTATGAAATATAAAAAATGAAAAAAATCTTTTAGATCTATTTTTTTTGTTCAAAAAGAAGGGACTATTCAATTATTTAACTTATATTTATTTGGACCTTTAAAACATAGTTTTATTTCTAGAATGAAGTATTTTTAATGATTATAAATGATTTTATTAGATACATATGGGTTTATTTTCTTTCACAGAAATATTAAAGATAAAATAAATGTATGGATTATTTTAAATTAATTCAAATTAATTAAGTATATCAGATTATTTAAATTATAAATGATAGATATTGAGATTTATTAAATCTATAATGACCTATTAATATGAGGTTAATGAATATTCTAAGAGTTTTTTTGTACCTATGACACCCAAGAAAAATGGTGTTGTGGAATGTAAAAATAGCTTCCTTAAAGAAATGGGAAGCAAAATTTTAAAATGCTTTTAATATATATAAATATATTTTTTGAAACGTATTTGAATAAAACATTCTAAGTTAGCGATAAAATTATATATTTAAAATTTTTGAAAATTACTCTTTCTGCACATTGGAGTGATAAAAAATATTAGAAGTAGTTATTTTAAATTTTTTTGTTCCAATATATTTATATTAAAAAATAATGATGCTTTAGATAAATTCAATTAAAATTTTGGTGAAGGTATTTTCATAGGTAACTCAAATACCATTAAATTGTATAATGTATATAATATAATAACTAATATTATTTAATACATGATTAGTATTAAATTTTATAAGAAAATTTTAAATCATAGATGAATTTATGAACATTATATTGAATAAGTAGTTAGTGAATTTTACTGTGTGTTGTACAAAGAGTTACATTTGAATAAACCTACTGAGGGGGTGAAACACCCTCTTGGAAGAACTTTTCAAATTCATAGAGGTCATCCGGTTGAAAAAGTTATTGGATATATTGATTAAAATGTTCATAATATATATTAATTAATGAGTTTATTTTCTTATCAATATTTTATTTATGATTTTGATCCTAAATATACTAATGAATCTTTTTGATATTCTAACATGATATTTTCTATAGGAGAATATTTAACACATTTTTTTAGAAACATATTTTATAATTTGGTTGAATCACCTAAAAATTTATATATTATGGGAAGTAAATAGATATTTATAAAAAAAACTCATTAATCTAAAAATAATGTGAGAAGTAATGTTATATTAGTTACTGAAGGTTACTAAAAATATAAAGTAATAGACATATATGAATAATGTGATCATGGATTTTAAACATATCTTATCTACTTTTCATCAAAATTGACCCCCTAATTCAATCAAATCATAGGTAAAATTAGTGTTTTGCGAACATTAGGAATTTATATTTAAATTATTTAATGGACCAATTACTGTTTTTAAATGATTAATTCATTATTTGTGGCTGATTGAAATCCATGGAGTTAAAATTTTCTAAACTAAAAAAATGTTCAGAAAGTGGGTATAGTTGTAGAGAAAAACAAGTTACTGGTTTCCCAATGTTATCACAAAAAAATACCACCATGCCAAAGGTAGTACAATCAAGATATCGTTATCCTAATACTATAACATTATGATACCATTACACTATTCCTCCAAGAACCCATCATTCATCAACAGAAGGCTTTCACATTGACTACTCTATTATTCCATTCTTCGGCCATCCTTTCTCCAATGGAAGTTAATAATACTATTCTTACTACCATTCATGATACCTTTCATTAGTGGTAGTTCCACACTGATTCCAATATTCTCTCATTGATCTATTCTTCGCATGTTATTCGACAAAATACTGTCATTGAATTAAACCACCGCTATTTCCCATGGTTGTTCCACACAACTGTCACCACCACTTATTTGTTACTACTGTATCCCCCACCACGTGAATCTACCACTATAATAAAATGAATGGTGAATCTTACTCAAGATTCATCACCTTGTCAAGCCACCCAAAGGTATATAATGACTAATCTTGATGGGATGGAATCGGGCCAACATTCTAAGAGAATCACAGTTATACGCCCATCTAATAAGTGCTCCACATTAAATTAAGCTTACATTAATTGGAATCCACCATGAGAGAATCCATAATAGTATGAAATTTTGAAATAATGAAAAAAATGATTATTTTAATTCATTATATGAGTATAGAATATTTGATTTGTGAATAATCATTGTATAATATGATGTAATCATTAGTAAAAATTGAAATACCCAGCATCATCTCAGTACTAATAAACCAATGAGGACCGTCAACCAAATCCCAAGCATATTTATCTGATATTATCCCTATGAAAAAAGATGAAGAAACACACTATGATGCAATCACGAGTAAAAATGGTCTCAAATCATCATTATAGTTTAGTTAGTGTTGTAAAAATAAATCTAGCTATGTGGAACAGAGACTTTTACAGATCCTAATCACTAGAATACTATAACATTTCAATGCACCTAGAAACCTAGGATTACATTGTGCTCAAGTTCTTGTCACATGTTTCACAAAATAATATTTTTAAAATAAAAAAATAAACATGTTGAGAAATCACCATTTTCCATAAACCCATCCAATTTCCATATTACATGCTCCGAAAACCACATTCAAATAAATTTACCATCACTTATTAAATAATAAATCATTCTTTGACAATGAACAAGAAAATATAATAATTTACCACATAATTCCATGGGCCAATACACTTTCTAAAAACCTACACAAAAACCAAGAATATTTATGAAACATTCTTTTAATAACATAATAAATTTAAAATTTATATATAATGGTGTAAAAGAAAATTCAACATACCAAAGTAACCCAATTTTACTTTTCAAACTTATTTTGAACATGTTCGCACTGAGGGTTCCTTTAAAAACAATTTATGCACCCTTCACATAATGCATAAAAACCTATTTATTAAACATGACAATAAAACATTCAAAAACATACCCTTACTCCTTTAAAAATCCACATTCAACAAGATCGCTTTCCAAAACACCCCAAAAATATACACTTCAATATATTGTTATTTTATAGAACAAGAATAAATACAAAAACAATAATATTGAAAACATCTAAAAATGCTAAGGCATGAAACCACCTTTCTCAAGAGATGAAACTTTTGAAAAACGATGCAAAACCACATATGCACTACCACAAGACCCTAGAAAGGAAATTTACAAAAAAAACATCAATATAGAACCCTATTAAACAATAATAAACCCTAAATCTACCACCATACCAGCTAAAAAATGAAAACCCAAAAAGGAAGTATATAATCCCTAGAACATAGGAAGAAATCAAGAGAGTGGAAACTTACATGAAGATTACTTGAAGAATAAAAGATGAATCCACCACCAAAATAATCCCTAGGGATGTGAGTAGAATGAGGGAGGTGATCATTGGGGTTAGGAGGTGGGGGAGGAGAGGAAATGGGGTTTAGGACAAAAAATATGGGAGATAGAAAAGGGGAAACAAAATTTTAATTACCTACAAAGGCATTACAGTTAGTCTTCATGGTTTGTCAAATAGTGCAACATCCATCTGCCTGCCTCTCTTGAGGAGGTACCCTTGAAACATTTACCTAGGACAAGGTGAATGGTATGAATTATTTTATGGTGTCCATACAGTGGATTCTGCCTCAAACATCCACATACGACACAGTTACATTGGTCAAGTGCATGGTTTCTACAAATTGTCTTCCAACAAGGCACCTCACACGGTCCCCCCAAAATATTCCATTTCATGGAAACATTCATGTTTAAAATCCTTGAAAATCACTAGAATAAGAATAAATAAATGAATGATCTAAAAAACTCAAACCCATCACACCCAATTCCCTAGAAAATAAACAAGAACGAAACCCAAACCCAGAAAAGAAGGGTGAAATCAAAATTTTGGGTGTGATAATTCCCCCCACCGTAATGTTTTTTGTACTGGAAAATCCACAACATGGCCTAATACCAAAACAAAAATAGATACCCTTCAATAGCCCATGGATATTCCCAACTATTGTTAATATAAAGAAGAAAAGAACACCATGAACATGAAAATGAGGTTTACAAGCTGAACCGTGGAGGCTTGAACGAACTCCGTAATATATTCCTTCCACCCCAAAATATAAGACACCTATAGTTGACCGATCAAAGGAAAAGAAATTTTCATCATGCACAATACAACCTTTTGAGATGAAACACTTTATACATTACCAAAAGAAACTCATACCCCTAACATGGATTTCAAAATAACTCCAAATGAGAATACCACAACCATGTTTAATGAAAACTAATAATAACACTTCCACCCAATCACTTACTCTAGGGTAGAACATGGAATCATGTGGATCCATATAAGACCATCCACTACCAAACCAAAAATAGAGACTAAACTAGATTACCAGCATGTGGAGTCTTGAATGGACTCCCCACCATATGAAACATGCTAACATCGTTTCACTCCAGAGGAACTTCAACGAGACCCATAGTGGGTCTCCCCACCATAAGAACCAGCCGACACAAACTGATACTTGAAAACCAACACATACTATACCCCTTACCATAATGGGTTAGATGAAAGAAACTCTAAACCAAATTGAAATCACAATTTGGTTCCCTACTCCCACAGGATGTTACCATCCTCAATTGATCTCAAACTAAAACTGATATTGATTCATAAGACTAACCATATATGGACCATCAAATAGAGATACACATACACTATGGCACAATATCTAAGATTCTATGAATAAAAGATGGCCAGATTTATGTATTACCATAGAGGAACTCTTCCATCCACATGGGTCGTAGCGTGGAAAAGAGGTCCAAAAGAATCTTTCCACCAAATGGACCATTTAAAAAAACCACTACACATAAGTATTAAACAGTATTTGTATCCCATTCTAATTATATATGTTTGACCAAGGTACATTACACCAATGGGGTTTTATGACAATGTGTCAGCTTCACTTTAGTGCATGTGGATGGCGATCTACTATTTGAAACATCTCATGCCTCACAGTCAGACATTAATGAGCCCCGATCAAAATTCCACCTTCTTATGCCACAAGTTGCCACACAATAACCCATATAGAAGAGATAGAGAACAAAACATCCCTGGACCCACTTTACCTGAATGTGGAACTTCACTATGACTAGGAATTAGAATATGCAAACATATAATCCCTTTCACCATGAACAAGAAACACCTAGATGGGTTCCACAATGTCCACATTTTAATTTTAATATAAATCAAAACATTCTACATGCCACTAACCATGACCATTACAGCCTAGGGGGCTTAATGAAAAGCGACATTAGACCGATTCCTGAGCAAAAAAACAATTTTTTTCATGTAGAAATAACAACCTAATACCACTCGATTTTCCACACTATTTTCCATTCTTTTTCCCTTTCTTAGATAAAATTTATTAAAATCCAAATACCCTTTAAGTTAGTGGTCAGCACCAACATCCTAGACTGTTTTCCGCTCTCCTCACTATAATTCCATTTACCACTTCCTAGAAGAACCATTAGGAAAAAAGGTGTCAAACTTTACCATTGATGACTCAAGAAACTCAAGAAACTATGTTTTCATTCAATTCCTTTCATATCTACTCTTCCACTATGAGAGGATCTTCATAAAAAAAAGAAGAGGTGGATTCAATTTCTGAATCACATGAATAATGACTATGGTTTGATCAACTGGGGGGTCATCTGATGGTAAGTCGCAAGTGCCTATACTTTGGATATGTACCGATTAATTATGTGCGCTTAAACGATCCAACAATGAAACCAAGTATCCGATAAAACTAATCCATTAGTGAAAAATCACTGTAAAAAACTCTGAACACACAAGCGGGAACCAACTCAAATACCTTCCAAAACATTGTTAGTAGAAAATACTAACCATTATCTCAAAACCAACTCACCAACAAGAACTCAAACTTTAAACACTAATCCACAAGAAAGAATTATCAGGACGAATAATCCTCACAAACAACATTTACAAAATATAAGAAGACACACCACATCATTAAATTAAAATATCCATTGAAAATAATGTAGCATGGGTGGCTTTCACATTCGTGGTTGTGCTTCACATTCTCTATTGGTATCCCATGGAGCCTCACACATGCATTTTCTCATGCCAAATCGGGCACTAATCAACCTTCCACACATATCATATGAATGTGGACCCTTATGATAATAACAAATGTCAAAACAAAACTTTTACAC
Organism: Viscum album; assembly: GCA_963277665.1. Lineage (NCBI taxonomy): Eukaryota > Viridiplantae > Streptophyta > Magnoliopsida > Santalales > Viscaceae > Viscum > Viscum album. The sequence goes on along the minus strand of OY728133.1, from coordinate 859,896,060 downwards.
TTTCCAAAATAAATATTTAACCTACACTTCCATCCCAAATCACCAAAATCCTCTTTCCGAAAATGTTATCCACAAAACCCAAAACATTTTTCAAATCACACAAAATATTTTCACGAAAACACCATCCATTCAAATAAAACCCATTCTCAAACTAATTGTATCAATTCGAAACTATTTCAGCACATTTATAACATTTTCATACACAAAATTAATCCCACTTTATCAGTAAACATTTAATTGAAAGCTAATCTCTTCTTATTTTAAACATGTTTTCCTAAAAACATTTTAAAAATGAATTCCTTTTTCATTGAATTTTTTTTCAATAAATCTGATGTTTTTATTATAAAAATACAATATCAATAAACTCTCAACTATTTAATAAAATAAACTATATAAAAACTCATCTTTTCAAATTTATTTTCAAAAAAAATTCGAAAACCCATTTTATTCCAACTACTAGTCAAACCATATTCACATTAAAGTCTATATTATATCAATTTTCAATCATGTTTTTTCAAAATAATTTATTTTCAGAACCCAAGGAGATATTTGACCATTCTAATATGGGTAAACCTATATTTATGTGTGTCTTGTCCATATGGTTGTAGTCCATACAACAATTACACCACCATCATGGAGAATATTCTAGGACCATGTTCTCAACTCCACTTGTATTTTCAGGCCCCATGAGCTCATTTAGACCACCATCCTAATTATTATTTCATTTCAAAAACACCAAATAACACATATAAAACTCACTTCCCATAGTAACTTGAGTCTCATCATGAGGTGTGTGAGCTAGGCACTTTACTCATAACTAGAACCTCAAGCTCAGATAGTCCTAGATCGAGTCTACTGAGACTATTTCCTAAATTACATAACCCAAAAGAGTGTAATATTCTTTATTACCATTTCTCACAAACCATGTCAGGATGTCATCTATAATAGCGCCTTACCCAGTCTGTGGAAAATCCCTAAGGGAATTTCTGATCCCCATGGGATGGCAACAACTTCCCAAGTATCAATAACACATCTTGTGAACAAATTCACCCCACTATATAAACATAACAGACATAAATAATTATAAATTATCATCAACTAGAAACCAACAACCAAACAATCCATAAAAAATTTCATATTTGAGGTTACAACACTAGAGAAAAACTCTAAAAGGGTCTATAACATAGGAGAAGAAAATATCCAAAAACACCATATGATAAGATAATCATTTACCTCCAGCCACCTCCAACAACACCTCACAAGGAATGCCTCTAGATACCTGAACCAACATTTCCAAATGCCTTACCTTTAACAGTGTCCAACATAACCAGGTCTACATACATCCATCGGTGTATATAGGGTGTGAACCAAATACTAGTAGTATGCCATCTAAATAAAAGGATTCCATGAAATAACATTTCGATACATTTTAATATGCAAATTTATGTAAATTTTTTTACAAACATCTTTATAAAACATTCAAAAAGGAATGTGTTCAAGGAAAAATATTTCTCAAAAACATTATTTAAAAATGAATTTATAAAGACACATGCAAGGTCCACCGAATTAATATGGATGGAACTACATCATATAGTCATCATGTAATGGTACATCACTATGGGTAAATCCATAGGGTTATTCTTGGTTGAGTGGGATAATATTACTTCATACCTCGGTGTTAGGACGAATAGAAACCATAATCGTAGTATTATCAAAGATGAGCCACAAGGATGGGAATCTTCATGGGCCCAGTGGTCTCCAATCATCATCATAGTTTAGTTAGTGATGTAAGTGTCAATACAATTATGTGAATCATTGAATTTACAACTTTTTAATTAGTATAATACTAGAACTATTCATCCCACCTGGATACCTGGGATTACCTTGTTCTCAAGTTCGTGTCACGTGTTTCACAAAACACCATTTTTCACAAACACCAACCACACATTGTAAACACACACAAAAAATCACCATTTTCCATAAACCCAACCACTTTATTTTTACACACACTGAAATCCACATTCCAAAACCTTTACCACCACATACATAGTTCATAAATGTTTATTTGAAAAAGAACAAAAAAAGCACACAATATATTAATAGATTCAATGGGATAAGCCCCAGCTTTTTAAATCCACACATAAAGAGAGATCATTTTCAAAACATTATTTTCATCACTTAATCACGTTACAAATAATATTTAAAAGTGTACAAAAAAATTAAACATACCAAAGTATCCCAATTATGAATTGAAAACTCATTTTGAACATTTTCATACTAAGGGTGCCTTTAAAACTATTTTTGCTCCTTCAACACTACGCATAAAACCCTTTTGGTAAAATAACACAACAAAATATTCATAAATATACCCTTAATCCTTTGAAAATAAAATTTCAACATGATTTCATGCCAAAACATTCCGAAATATACTTTCCAAAATATAATTAATTTATTGAATAATAATAAATACACAAAAAATCATATTAAAAATATCTAAAATTGTTAATGCATGGGACCACCTACCTCATGAGAAGAAAATTATGGAAGATGATGTGATACCCCATATGAACCACCACAAGGCCCTATAAAAGAATTATCCAACCCAAAACATCAATTTCCAACCCTATTAAGAAATAACAAACCCTAAATCGACCACTCTACCCACTAAAAAAACAAAACCCCAAAAGGAAGGAGAGAAATCCTAAAACAATGGAATAAATCAACAGTGGGGAGACATACATGAAGATTATATGAAGAATATGAGTTGAATATATGACCAAAAAGAGGCCATGGGATAGTAAGAGAAGGATGGATACACACCTAGGGATAGGAAGGCCGATTGAGAAGATAAAATAGGGTTTAGTACTTTAATAGAGGAGAGGGAAAATGGGAAACCAAATTTTAATTACCTAGATAAGACGAATGGTTTTTCAAAGAAGGTTTTGACTATGTGCATGTCTTTGCTGAGGAGGTACCTACCATGTAGTTATGTAGGCTATGGCATACAGTCTGACATACCATGCACTAGCCATGTGGAAGCTTCTTCCTCAACCAGCCTCCAACCACAAGGTTACCTATGCGGGGCACACGGTTTCTACTAACCATGCACCCACCATGTCCCACACACTTTCCACCCTTGATACAAACATTTCTTTTGAAAATTAAATGGGAAAATCATGGACAAGAACTAGACAAAAAATAACCACTTGAAATACCCCAAAACTTTGAACCTATCACACCATATTCCAGAAAAAATAACCAAGAACCAATCCAAACCTGAGAAAAAAATTGAAATCAAAAACCCAAGTGGGACACATCCTCACCATGTATCACTCACCAAATAATTCCAAAAATTAATGCCAATTTATGGAGAACACATTTATATGTATATAAATAAACTCCCCATAACCACTTACATACTGGTTTGTCGCTCCCATTCCCCAACATCGCACATCCCAATCCATCAACTTCATCATAAATAATCCCACCTAAACCACTTGGGAAGCAATATCATTCCATAAACTTCATAAAACACACCATCATGTCTACATCATCCATATTTTAATCGGGTTCATTTCTAGAATTCACTGCAACTTATGTATTATTTTCTATTCCTATTTCCATAATAGCCCAAACATAACAATATGGTAATAATCCTTCGAATACTATATATAGATTACATTAATGTGAAATAAACTCAATCCTTCAAATCCTACAATGCACATATAGGGGAAATACACTTCATGAATACCTTCACATTAAACTATAGTCGTATAGAGATAGGGTTAGAAGGGGTAGTTAATCATTCATATCCTCACTAACCTAGATGGTATGGAAAACACCCCCCCCATAAAATTTGGTTGTTGGTTTCCTTTATGATATGGGTTGGATTTCTATGAAATAAGAAAATAAAAAATAGATATGTATCACAAACACACAAAGGTAAACTACATATCCTTAGACTCAATTACTGATATCATGTCACATGAAACATGACAACCACTTTAAAGGATTATATATCAAACTAGTGTATACGAATTAATATTAATTACTTTACATGACTTAATTAATATTGTTCCATTTACACAATTCTTATTTTAATCATTTATTCCATGTTATGACCACATTGAAAATTATTTTCTTGTATTATCATTATTGTCATCATCATAAGTAAGCATAAATAACCAAACGAGCTTTTTACATTAATTCATTATCATTTCAATAAAATTTGATTACTCAGGGAATTAGCCTAAACTACCAACAAAATGATTCACTCATAGTGTATATAACTGAACTATGTTCCAAAGTTGGATACTGGTTATAAAAATAATGATTTATCATCGACCAACAAGAATGTATCTTCATAACGTAAGCATCAATGAGAATTCCTTTATCTGAACTCATTTGGACTGTCCTAGGGTCTCAGACCATTTCACAAGAAAACACATATGGTATCTCATTGCAATATCGCCACATCAAGAACCTCATTCCTCCATCATCTTTATAACAAACACTTTATTTTTCTATCATCATTATAATAAACACCTAGTGACACTTTCATTTTCCGAACTAGAACCCTATGCCACTATGATTAACATAATTGGAACCCAATGACAATATCATCACCACATCAACCATATCAGTTTATCATTCATTTATACCCAATGATATAAATTTTATAGAAAACATATATATCATGTTTCTTTTCCCACACAAATATTTAAAGGAAAATATGAATAGAACATCATCAAATTCAAGAATCCCACAATAAAGAATTGGCTCGCTCAATCCCAATCGACCCATCTTTATCAAACAACCATTTTATGTCAATCTTGATATAATTGGTTTATTAGGAATATGTTTTCCACATTAAAAACCTATATCATTAGCTAGAAATACCAACAACAAACATAACATGCTTAATGAATTCCATGTACAAGAAATTATAAGATGAGAAGTAATTACATTTCTTGTACCCTTCTAAGTTAATTAATAATAACATTCAACTTTACATTATGTATCTGTTTCAGGAATTATACCATGATGAACAATAATCAAAAAATAAAATAGTGTATATAGAACACTACTAAGTATATATTAAAAGAAAAAATAAAACACATTTAACCTCAAATTCCAAACCAAAAACCTAATTTTCTCCACATGAAATATTAAATTATCTCAGCATGTGATAATTGATTTCCCCTCTCCTGGATAATTTTCTTCATTTATTGTATCAACATAAATATTAATTAAATATTTCAACACACTTTTTTTGTGAATCATAAGATAATCAATATTATCTATAACATGCAATATTATTTCTAATTCAATTCTATAATAACTTCCCTGACTGGTTAACAAAAATTTGATTGAAATAAAATTCTATTTCATTTTTTTGTAATAGTAATAACACATCAAAAATATTACACAATATTAATTAGTTGTTCTATATAAATTCTTTTATTCCAATTTATGAAATAATAATAAAAGTCACTTTATATGAAGAAAATTCCTATTTAAGTTAATTTCAAGGATATGGATTATCATTTATCTATTGTATGTGATAATTCATATTCTATTTAAAATTTTCAAATTTCCAAATCATGAAACATTAAGACGACAATATGGTAACATATAATATTCTAAAAAACAAAAAATTTAAATAGTACATATAATAAAACTATTTTCTCCCTTTAGTTATTTTTTAATTATTATTTAACAATTATTCAAATGTAGAATTAAAAAAAGATTCCCAAATTTATAAATATAATTGTTCTTCATGTGATATAACCAGATTATTATCTTTTTATAGTTAATAAAATCCAATTGAACATATTAGATAAATAATTATTAATTCAAACATACACAAAAAATAATAGAAGTAGTAGATCATATACCTTGATATGAATATCATATCATTCTTTGAGAAAATATTTAACACCATTCTCCAAAATCAGATTACCTATTCTAAGGGGAACCAATGATCCCTATAATATCAAAACGAACAAAATCCCTTTATCATTAATTAATAGAAACCATACTAAATGTATATAATAACCATATATAGTAGGGTAGTAAAAGAACAAAATTGAATAAAACCCTCAGATAAGATAAATCTGGCCTAAGATCACTAAGAAACCACCTCTTCAGATTATGGTTTAAAACCACTAAAAACAATATGAAAAGAATCTAAAATTTTTAATTTATTTACTCCGAACTGAGAGGAATTATTGAATATTTATGCGATTGAAGGGGGTTTGAGAATTTATATTCAAACTGAAAATAAGATGACTGTAACATAAGGTAATTGCATGGAATATAAATCATCATGTAAAGAAAGAGACCAAAACACAAAAAAAACATGTTAAAACAGCATCAATGATCCCTTGTGTAGATAATGACTATATCATATAAACCAAGAAAACATGCCACATCATAAGGGTAACTGAAGGTCCTACGTGCAGTGGAAGCTCATGGTGGATGTACCCACTTGGCTTTTGGTCACTAGAAATGATTAATCCGAGATCAATATGACGATAAACAACAGACTCCATAGATCGAGTCACATAAATAGAAAAAGAAGAATAATATTCGCGGAACTATAAAGGATGATCATCACAAGTTGATCATAATTAATTTAATTAATTGAAAAGAATTACCTTTTATGGAATTCATTCTTCATTGAAATTTATGATAACGTTCTGATGTGATTCGTCATTGCATCATAGAAGCCAATTGTAGACTTCCTCTAGCGGTGATCCACACGTGCACCACGTATCTCTGGATGTCGCCAAATTAATATCTAGGTGCTAGCGTGGAGAAGCCTTTGCATGCATTTCCCACTTTAGATCGCCTTGATCTGATGGAGGTGGATCTCTCTCAGTCTTGAGAGATTTCATGGAGGATGGAGTTCATTCGGTCTTGAGAGAACTCTCCAGAATTTTTATGCACAACAATTCTTAGGAAGAGTATTGGGGTTGAGAGGATATTTATAATCGTATTTGAGGTTATAGAGTTATGACAATAAATAAACGTGTTACATGTTTTATTTATTTCATTAACTCTTATTTAAAACCCCATTTCAAATCGTTAGTTCCTTGACATGCTCCCATGGTTTGTAAAATAAATATCATTTATTAAAATGATTTTATTTCTTCAAAATCCCGACTGAAAAAACTACACAGTGTGTAATCAATAATACACGGTGTGTACTCACTTTTCATCAAAAACTACATGTCGTGTGCATTCAATGTACAATGCATGTATATATTGTTTTCATTTTCCATTTCCATTCCAAAATGAATACTACATGTCATTTACATTCAATGTACACAACGTGTATATCATGTTTTTCATTTTATTCTTCCTCAAACATTAAAACAATTTAGGCTTTCTTGAATACTTATAAAACCACATATGGGAATAATATTTATTCTACTTTAGATACATTCATACACTTTGTGTGTGACCCTCTAGGACTCTTTCTCTTTGTCTTTAGGTGGGATTGCCTAATGTCCAATATTACTGTTTAGCAACGGATCAAGGAACCCAAGATAACGAAGTTGATGCCGCATTGATTTGTCACCTCAAATTAATTATTACCGTGTAATTTAATCCCTTTGTATCAATATCTCATCAAGAAGGTTACATGGAAGTGTTATAAACCTATATGCTTGATATGTCATTCTTTGAATTCCAGAAATAAACACATCAACACACCATGGTGATGGATTTTGAGCGACAATTATATTTCAATCAAATGACTCAAGATATATACTTCCCTAAATATGGAGAGGAAAATCCTTCCTCGACTTATCCAATAACAACATGTCATTTGTGACACACCCAACATACCCTACTTCCCACCAATTTCCTTTTTGATGGTTTTTGTCAGAAAATCTAAGTGTGCGATTCATGACATGAGTTAATAATAATATTCCAGTCTATGGACCATTACCCATGCTCATAGATAGTAATGTCTAATGACACCAAGACATGAGGAATTACTACTGGCGGGTGTGTTCTCATAATCTCCCATCTTGGATATTACCATGTGCGGTCACCATTAGAGAGAGTCTCATATTCTTATGAGTACATTCACATAACGATATTTATACCATGTGTCCTATCATAGTATGTCATCCAACCATAAAACGATATTTAAGATTATTTTTATAGCATTTCAAGGATCTCATCAAATCGAGGATCTACCATGACCTTATAAATGAAACAAATATTCTCAGGACACCAATGCTAATAGAAAAACACACTATATAATTATAATTCCAAAGAATAAGGACACACCATAACCCAACCCTATGACATAGTGACCCTAAAATTGATAGAATCAAAAAAACTCACCTCTCTAGGACTCCATGCCACAACCTACCCCCATGTTGAAGTGACACCAAAATAGGAATAACCATCAAAACAACTCCCCCAAGCCCTCATGCCTCAACATTACATCCATGTTACAACATCAACTCTCTACTGGACTCCATGGAGTAGCAAAATCCTCCTTTCCGCAACAATACCCTTCAAATAAAATTTCATCTTAACTCCCTTATTTCTTCCACTTAGACACCTTAGATCACCGAAGATGAAAATGAGGTGCTATGAAAAAAAATGGACCATTACACCATATATGTCTCCAACAATTATTTTCCATTATAATTTAAAAGAAACCCTAAAAAAGAAAGGGGGTATAAACAACAACCCCATGGAATAACCCAATAGGATATCACTATATTTGGGACATAACCAGCATAATTGAATAGAAATTTCTTAACTATGAAAAAACATTAAATAAGTATATGAAATAATATCCTGAGGGAGATACCTATCAAATAGGTACATGGTTGTTAATAAAACATTACATCAAGGATGATAATAAATCTCATATATCAACATGATATTACGTACCTCATCCCAATTAATTCCATAATTAAACAACTTTAGATTTTGAGAACATATCTATGACTATCATTCTTAATTCAGGTCCCAAAAGGACACATAAATTCCACATATAAATATATATAACATAGATAGTAATGTATATCAACCAAACAACCATTGTAACAAATCATTATTGTAGAAGGAAACACATTCAGAAAAAATCCCTTCACATTGATTTTAATAGAATGTATAGAGTGGTGTGTAGGATAATACGTCATTATATCTGTAACCATAATAATATTTATTATCCATGTCATCAATTGAAAATAGATAAAAGATTTATCTTCATTTAAAATTCTAGATTGTTTAAATATATAAAATTCAAAACATATCATGATTAAAATGTCATGATCATTTTATATTAGCATTCTTTCATAATAATTCATTTTGAGTGTTATATATGGTTCTTTCAATAGTTAATTTGGTCATACTAGGTAAAGAGTAAATAACATAAACATTACATTCAAATGTTTCCCTACATGATGATATAAATCACAAAATTTAATATTTAGAAAATTATGTTCAAAAGAATGTGGATAAAAACATTTCACTAAGTATCATTCAATAATAACTTAGTATGGTATAAAACCATTAATTGAAAAACATTTTAATCCTCAGACATAATAAGAAAATTATGAAAATCCCATTTCTAAAAACACTGCCAATATATTTTTCAAAACAGATATTAAAATAAATAAAATCTCTATATAAGGACCAAATTTGTATGAACCCATATTTTTTCTGGTACATCCCACTTTGAGTTTTATGTTGGCCCTTTGTGGTCAAGCCTTGTTTGGAGAGAGAGATCCTTTGTTGGGGAAAATGACCAAATGTTCAGGTTTGTATGTTTTATTAATTATTGTAGTTTGAGTATAAATTTGTTAAATGGTATTATGAGGGATTTCTATTTGGTGGAAGGCTTCAGTGGTGGTTTAGGACCATTCATCGAAGTTGGGTAGAAAACTTCTCATTAGATAATTAAACATCATGTATAAGATAAACTATATGTAACTACTTCAAGACACATTTCATGAATTGTTTCATGATGTGAAGTTGTTATATATCTTGAACCAAATTCATTTGGTCTAAATGTCAATGGGGATAAATATTAACATATGGTTATTGGTTTTTTTGCATATACTTTCTAATAAAATTCAAATCATTTTAATGGACTACATGACCACTAATTAATACATGCAGTAATTTAAGTAGCATTATATTCTTGTTTCTCATCCCATAATTTTTGGATAACACCTCTCAATCACCAGGTGGATCCCAATAATTTTGAGGTGTCTTCTTCACCACCTTCTATTGTGGTTTCATGGTTTATTCCTAGTCTGTATCTATGTTATGGTCTTCCTCCCCTTTTATCTTTCTTCCATCGAAGTGATTTTTTCTTTTATCTTTGTTGTGGAATTGTATTGATATTATTTTCGCTACGATCTAGGTTCCTTCTTTTTAATATCTAGGCCCCCTTTATTTTTGTAAATTCCAAATTGAATTGTTTCTAAATAAAAAAATAATGGTATGTGCCTAAAAAAGACTATGGTTTGGTTTCAACTACTAAAGAATGTGAAATATACATAATTTCCCCAGTAGAACATGTACATTAATGTGTTAGTGGGAAATTATAAACATGTAATTAGATCACTACTTGGATCCCTTTGGGTCCATTGAGATGCCACCTAGCTTGTGATTTTCTTTGAAATTAATGACATGGAAATAGATTATATATAAATTTCGCATGACATATGTTTCATGTGATATCTTTTTATAGATTAACCTTGGAAAATGGTAAATTTGATTAATTGAATAAATGGATAAATTGAAATACAAATAGTAATTAGAATAATTATCATTTTGAACTTATGTTTTTATATTGTGGAATGCTTATTTTTGGGATATGCACGTGTAACCCAAGTTGTGATGCTTATATATCGGGCTAGGCCTTAACACATGTTCTAATACTTATAAATCAGGACAGTAACTAACACATGTCGTGATGATAATATACCTGCATAGCCCCTAACACATATATTGATCTATATATACTAGTATAGGCCCTAACACATGTAGTGATGCTTATATATCGGGCTAGGCCTTGACACATGATAGGATTCTTATGTATCAGGCTAGGCCCTAACAAATTTTTAGATTCTTATATAAATTCTTTGGCCTAGAGATATGTTATACCATATGTATATGGTTTTGGTTTTCATGGTTGTGCTACATGCTCTGAGACATTATAGCAGGGGTCTAAAGAAGGTTGATTGATGTACAATATTAATGTTGACCTCACCTATTTTTATAATTCCAATTATACTTTCATATACTTTGATAATCCCAATTAATGATTATTTATATAATAATTCTTTAAAATATATGATATTCTATAATGAAGATTATAGTAATATTAAAATAATCTATGAAATATGATAATCATTTATTATCCATGTATATATGAGTTCTGATGTAATTCTAACCCAATCGGAAGTGTTTTTCATAAAAACAGATAAGTATGAGTCACTGATCTATGTATAGCTTCTGATAAAGAGCTACTGGTACTCTGTCTACCGATAGACTTAGTCTACCGATAGACAGAGTCACCGATACACAAAGGTTACCGATATGTATAGAGCTACTAATGTGCATGTATACCAGTAGTTACCGATAGAGTAAGTCTACTGATATGAGCACAGACAGTCACCAATAACCAGAGCTACCGACTGACAAACCAGAGCTACCAACAGAAAAGAGCTACCGATAGACAGAAGTCTACCGATAGATCCAGTTCTAAGATAGTTACCGATATAGTATGTATACCGATACAAGTACAGTCGCTGATACATCGAGCTACCGATGTAACTAGAGCATCTTATGGAATGAAGTCACTGGTATATAGATCAACCGATGCAAGATCAAAGAGATACCGATGGAAGGACCTAAACAAGATACCAACATACACATTTACCAACTCGAGCTACTAATTGGCCAACCAGTCAAACTCTATACTCTCAATACTATATATTTATTAAGCTAACGATTACATTTGATGTTTTTAATGCATTCAATGTTATTTAATTAATTCTGTTCCCATGTCAGGGAACCGTACCTAGTACCCATGAAAAAGGTAATCATTCCCATTTTTTAGAGCTAAAAGATTTAAAAGGGAAGATAATGACCTAGATAATGAGCATGAGAAGTAGAGAACACTGGGTGTGCATACGACAAGAATCAAGGAACTAAGAAGGCACACGAGTGAAAAAGAGAAGTGATAAACATCATTCAAACGTGGTGCATTTGTGAAAGGATAAATCCATACTCCAAGAACACAGGACATACACGAAGCTACTCATTTTCAAGGAGAACACAAGATGCTCCTTGATTGAAGAACTACAACAAACACTTCATGCACTCTAGCTGATAATCAAGACCAAGAACCAATGAATAAAATGACACTCTCTTTTTAGAACAAAAATCAGAGAAGAACTCAGAAGCTTATCTAACAAATCAAATGAGTCCAGAGCTGCACTGCCAATCACTAAAGATTTTCTAAACTCTTTCTCACTTTGTTTAGTGATTCAATCATTACATTTCGAGCATTGTGTGTATCCTGTTTATTTTACACACACACTGTCTCCTGATAAAAACTGGATGATTCTTAAATCCTTACTCAAACTTCATAACTTTTTTTTTCACACATTGGATAGTGGTAGAGGCCGATTACGACTTGAACAACTGTGATATTTTGTTTGTTTGCCACGAAGAGCTGTCGTAGAGGTCTTTGTACCTAGACATTGTGTTCATTGTTGTTTATGGACGATCCAGGGTGTGGGTCAATTTATATAAATTGTTGAGAGGACTATGTCTCGTCTTGAGACTAAACCTCTTGGTTACCATTGCTGTGATTTTTAGTTTATGTCTTAAGCATACTATATATATTTATTTAATAATCCTCTACTACTAAATTGAATTACAAAACTATTTTAAAGCTGCTCTGATAGTTAAATTAGCATGTGTTTATACTCATTGTAAACCATTAAGTTAGATTCAAAATTTAATTTAATCTTCAGATTAAGTCAATTGAGACCTAATCAATCTTTGAGAAACTAATTGAACATTAACACTCAGTATAGATTCATTATAGTTTAACTTTGTTTTTAAGTTGGGGGATTTTAAGAGAATTATTTTTGAACAGAAATTTTAATTGGAACTCAATTAACCCCCCTATTCAGTATCCACTCCGACCAACATTTGGTATCAAAGGACTTGTTGCTTTTCAAATATTTCAAAACAGTCTGTTTTTCAACTGTGATTTTTGTTGCATCTTTAATGATCATAAATTTCTATTAGTTCTAAATTTTATCTCTTTAAAATTTCTTTTCTAAAATCTAGCTATGGATAATAGACTATATGGTGCTGCTACTAACATGCCACCTTTATTTAATATTACAAACTATGCCCAGTGGAAGCATAAAATGAAAATTCATTTAAAAAGTTTGGGTTTTGATATCTGGACTACTATAGAGTCAAAGTATAAAATTCCAGAAACTGAATGAACAGCTTGGGATGAACCTACAAAGACTGCTTACAATAATAACTATAAAGCTATAAATGCTTTGTACTGTGATTTTGGAGATGAATATTTTAATATAATATCTACTTGAAAAAATGCTTATGAAATATAGGATACTTTGGGTGTTTCTAATGAAGGAACAACCAATGATAAAGAAATGAGTTTGAATACTTATACTATTAAATATGACAATTTTAAAATGAAGATTGATAAACCAATTTTTGATATGTATCTCAGGTTTACTGAGATAGTCAATACAATGAGTTAACTTGGAAAAGTTGTTCCATAAAAGGAGAAAATCATGAGAATCTTGAGATGTCTACCAGTACGATGGAGAGGGACTTCTATTTCAATTAGAGAGTCATGTGACATTAGAGAACTTCCTATAAAAGTGCTTATTGGTAAGATTATGATGTATAAGGAAGAACTCAGGGTAAATATAGAGGAAGATGATGAAACAAAGAGAAAATCCATAGCATTCAAGTCTACTGCTTCTAAGAACAAAGACAAAGAGACAATGCCAGTACCTACTAAAATTTCAACCAATGAAGATTCTGATTTAGACAGTGATGCTGAAATGGCTCAAATAACCAGAAGATTCAGGATGATTTATAGGAAGAAGAAATTATTCAGCAAATCTAACTACAAAGGAGAGTATGACAACAAGGGAAACTAGAAAAAGGATTGGAAGAAAGCTTACAAGGATGATGAAATAGTCTTCTATGAGTGTAAAAGGAAAGGACACATCAAGGCTGATTTTCCAAAAATAAAAGTCAAAAAGAAATATGATTATAAAGACAAGAAGTACAAGAAATCTATGAAAGTAACCAGGATTGCATTAGAGGATATCACAAGTGAATATGAACATTCTGATACTGTGAAGAATCGTTCCATCATGTGCTTAATGACCAACACATCTGACGTACCTATTTTCCCTATTCTAAATGATTATTATTCTGGAAATAACAGTGATTCAGACAATGATGAAAATATGTCTAAGGCTGAAATGTTTGAATACTATAACATGCTGGATGAAACATATAATGAACATAATGACTAATATAAGTCACTAAAGAAACAACATGCTCTTACTGCCAATACTAAATCTTCCTTTGATATAGAAAAAGAAAAGAATGCTCAACTGTTAAGGGATAATACTGAAATGAAAATGTCTAATGAGAAACATTGAAAGGACATAGAAAAGTTCACAAAGGGAGAAGATACTCTAACTCAAATTTTAGGAAAGCATGTTTCACCTAAATACACTACTGGTTTGGGATACCAACCTGGAAAGAGATAGTTCACTAAAACTTGATTTATCTCTATGTATGGAAAAAATTCTGCTTATTCCAGTTCTAGAAATTCATATCCTTCAACAAGTTATTCATATGGTTATAGATCAAATAAAGTTTATCATTCAAAATCTATTGATTCAGTAAATTGTATGAGAACCATAAGAAAAATATGGGTACCTAAATCGTTGATTGCTAACCTATCTGGACCTAAGAAGATCTGGGCACCAAAATCATTTCCTATATAAACCTGGTTTCTAGGAAACCTATTTGAAGAGTTCTGACAAGAAGGTATTGTACTTATACAATGGATGTTCAATACACATGTATGGAGATTATTCATGCATTAAAATATTAATAAAGGATGATGGAGGCCATGTCACCTTTGGTGATAATTCTAAAGGAAGAATCATCAGCCTAGGCCAGATTGGTAACTCAAATTCAATTTTAATTTCTAAAGTTTTATTTGTTGATGGACTTAAGTATAACTTGTTAAGTATTTCTCAATTATGTGATGATGGATTTAATGTTAAGTTTGAAAATGATTCTTGTAATGTTTTTAACTCTAAGAATGTCTTAGTGTTTTCTACTTTAAGAAATGAAAATGTTTATGTTGTTGATTTAAATTGTTTAGACAAACAAAATTTTACTTGTTTAAATTCTTTTCATAAATAATCTTGGCTTTGAAATAGAGGATTAGAACACCGTAACATCTATTCACTTAGAAAGATGACTAGGAAGAACATAGTCAGAGACCTACCTAAACATGAATTCCCAAATGACAATGTTTTTAATCCCTGCCAAAAGAGAATGCAACATAAAGTTTATTTTAAATCAATGAAATAAGTTTCGACTTCTCAACCTCTAAAGTTAGTTCACATGGACATTTTTGGACCTTCAATAGTTTCTAGTTTAAATGGGAAGCACTATGTAAATGTACTAGCAGATGAATTTTCTAGATATACTTGGGTATACTTTTTAGCTCAAAAAAGTGAAGCTTGTTCTTACTTTGTTAAATACTCCAAATCTATAGAAAATATTAGTGGACTTGAGATTAAAACCCTGAAAAGTGATCATGGCTGTGATTTTGAAAATCAAGAGTTTAAATCTTATTGCTCACACAATGGTTATAGTCACAACTTTTATGCTCCTAGGACACCTCGGTAGAATGGTGTAGTAGAGAGAAGAAATAAAACCCTTCAAGAAATAGCAAGAACCATGATTAATGAATATGACCTACCTATTTACATTTGGGTTGAAGCTGTGAATACAACTTCTTATATTATTAATAGATTCTTAATAAGACCAGTTCTTAAGAAGACCCCATATTAGTTGTGGAATAATAGAAAACCTATAATTAGTTACTTTATAGTCTATGGATGAAATTTTTTCATTCATAATACAAAGTATAATATGGATAAATTTACTTCTAAAAGTGATGAAAGAATCTTTCTAGGTTATTCATTAACTATAAAATCATATAGAGTCTTTAATAAAAAAACCAAATGTGTGGAAGAATCTGTTCACATCAAGTTTGATGAAACTGATCCACATGAGCCTAAAACCACTCTTGAAAATCTTGAAGAATATTTTAGTGTTTTGGACCTTGATGATAAATATAAAGAACTTGCTATAAAAACATACAGTTCTAGACATATTCTAAAATATGCTACTATAGAATCTAAACCTATAGATGAACCTAAAATTTCTAGTCCTACATTTACTAGATCAAAAAGGATTCTAAAGAATCATCCTTTGTATGCTGTTGTAGGGAATCTTGATAGAGGGACACAGACTAGAGATTCTCTAAGAAATCACATTGAACCTCAAGCTTTTATTTCACAACTAGAACCTAAAATTTTTAATTATGCTATCAATGATGAATTTTGGGTAATGGCTACGCAAGAAGAGTTAAATCAATTTGAAAGAAACAATGTCTGGGAATTAGTTGACAGACCTAAGGACACGTTGGAAATAGGCACTAAATGGGTTTTTAGAAACAAAGTTTATGAATCTGGAAACATAGTTAGAAATAATGCTAGGATAGTTTCACAAGGATATAGTCAAGAGGAAGGTATAGATTATGAGGAAACCTTTGCACCTGTAGCCAGATTAGAATCCATTAGGATCTTACTGGCCTATGCTGCTCATCTTAATTTCAAGTTATATCAAATGGATGTCAAAAGTTCTTTTCTAAATGGTTTTATAATTGAAGATGTTTTAGTTGAACAAACACCTGGATTTACTAATCCTCATTTTCCAAATCATGTTTTTAAACTTTCTAAAGCTTTATATGGATTAAAAAAACTCCAAGAGATTGGTATGATAGAGTTAGTAATTTTCTTATTTCAAAAAGTTTTACTAAAGGGATTGTTGATCCAACTATTTTTATTAAAAGTGTTTCTAAAAAATTTTTGATAGTACAAATCTATGTTGATGATATTATTTTTTGATCTTATAAACATTATTTATGTACTGATTTTTCAAAGATTATGAAAAATGAGATTGAAATGAGTTTAATGGGGGAACCTGAATATTTTCTTGGATTTGAAGTTTTCCAAAACGAAGATGGTATTATTTTGAATCAAAGTAAAAATATAAAAGAACTTTTAATACGTTTTGGTTTGGAGAGTATTAAGGAAATTGAAACTCTTAGAAGTACGGTCTGTAAATTGGATGCAGATGAAACTAAGAAACCAGTGGATCAAACCAATTACAATGGTATGATTGGAAGCTTACTTTACCTTACTGCTAGTCGACAATATATTGTCTTTAGTGTGTGTATGTGTGCAAGATTTCAAGATAATCCAAAAGAATATCATTTACTTGCTGTAAATTTTTTTTGAAGTATCTTAAACATAATGTAAACTTAGGATTGTTTTACCCAAAAGGACAACCCTTTGAGTTAATGAGTTATTCAGATGCTGATTTTTATGGTTGCAAGTTTGATAGAAAAAGCACATCTGGAACATGTCATTTATTGGTAAAATCCTTAGTATCTTGGGGTAGTAAAAAGTAGATTTATGTTGCATTATCCACTGCTAAAGTATAGTACATAGCTGTTGGTAGTTGTTGTGCACAAATTCTGTTGATGAAACACATACTTTGGGACTATAGATATGACTTTAAGAATATTTCAATCAACTGTGACAACACTAGTGAAATAAACATCTCAAAGAACCATGTGTCTCACTCTTGGACCAAACACAATTATGTAAGGAACCATTTCTTGAGAGATCATTACCAAAATGGTAATATTATTCTTGAGTTTAGTGGTACTGAACATCAATTAGCCGTTATTTTCACTAAACCTTTGAGCTCATATAGGTTAAGTTACATTATACATGAGTTAGGTATGTTTAACCTTGATCAGTATTTATTCTCAATGATGTAAAATTATCACCGATGTAAAATTCTCACCAATGTAAAATCATCACCGATGTAAAATTCTCACCGTTGTAAAATTCTCACCGATGTGAATCCTCACCGATGTAACATCACTAATAGGCATTCTTACTGATAGAACCTACTAATGAGTGCGCTGTTTTAAACATCAGTCTTCCACCGGAATCTGAACCGTTTTTTTGTTGATTCATTCTATCTATTTATTTTATGATTCATAAATGATAAAACTAAAGTTCGAGCTACTTCTAAATCCACCGACCCTCAAACCTTTTCCCTCGACCCTTAGCTCCTAAATCCTTAGAGAACCCCACATCCCTTGAAACCGAGATAGAAAAACCAAACTCCCTTATATTAGAGATGTTGTAGATGAGACGAAAGCAATGAAGCAAAATTCTGTGCCAGAATCAAGTGGAAGAGCTAGCAGGACAAGATCAGGAAGACGACCAGTAAATCATCATCTGCAAAATTGAGTTATTGTGATTGAAAAGGATCTGTGTGTAGAATGGCTGCTGCCTAGAAAATCCTTAGTGATCAATGTTTTTGTGGATCAAAAATGGGTGGAGTGTTTTTTGAACTAAAATGGTCCTTACTTCCCAAAGTTAGTGAAACAGTTTTACGAGTTTGTGAGCATTGAATAATCTGAGAATGAAAATCGAGTAACCTCTTTTGTGAATGGAAAGAAGATGTCGTTTTCATCTGTTGAATGGGCTGAGAGCTTAAACGCTCTGCATTAAGTTATATCTTGATATGTCTTGAGAGCCATGCCACCTACCAGTGACATTTTCAACTATGAGAGTGCTTTGGAAGAGATGACTGGTGATGGAAGTCAAAGAAAAATAGGTCCGGCAGAAATGGATGGAGAGAACAGATTGCTGTTCAGATTTGTTCAACATGTATTTATTCCGAGGAGAGGAGACTTTTCCAATTTGAGATATCAAGATATATATCTCTTTCATATCTTAAGAAATTGTTTAATGGTAAATTTGTGCAGATTGTGGATGATCCAAATGGAATACATGACAAGGCCAAAATCAAAAACAAATTCTCTATTCTTTGCTAAATTTATCTATGTGATGATCAAGGTAAAAGGGGTAGCTGAGTCTCAAGATAAGACAGTGGTAGTGAAGAATAACTTTCATATCAAATCCTTAGTGTGCAAATACATGAGGATAAATTGGAACCCTTGGAGAGGAGAATTGGTCAATGATGACCAGAAAGTATATGACAAATTCAATCATGTAGATCATCCTTCAAGACCAAAGGATGTGAGGGATCCAGGTATGGGACCTGATGAAGAGGAGCCAGAATACATTAATGATTCAGGAGAGGAAGAGTCTCTTCTGATGAAGGGGGAGACCCTGACTTACCTCCTAGCCCATCTCATGATGATCAAGATCAACATAAATCAGATAAGGAAGAAGGTGATTTAGAGGATGTTGAAGTGGCTGCTGAAGAAAATGAATAAGATTCTCATGAATGTGAAGCATCTCTGTCAGCTGATTTAAGCCCGAGTACAGTGATTGGACCATATTTAGTGCATGTTAAGGATACAAATGATGTTGACCTACCCTTTCCAATTTTTGAATACTCTCCAACTATTTCAGAGAAAGAATTGATAGTGGAAGATTCTCTTCAGGATGAAAGACATGTTGAGAATTTTTTTATTTTACTGGAGGATGCACCCATTGAGGTGGAGCATCACACCAATGTTGTAGGTGTTACAATGGGTGATGGAATTGAAGATTGGGAAGAAGACCCAGGTTTTGTATTCTGTGGTTTAGACTATCCAGATTTAGATAATGAGGATTCTCACAATAGACCAAAGATTGTTTGTAATATTGAACTTGTGTTCTTGCCTGAATATGTGGTCCGAATGCATGACCAAGATACTTTAATGAAAATTCTTAAGGATAGTTTTTTGGATGAGGTAAAGAAGATGGAAGTTTGTCTGGTCTCTTCAGTTCAATCGATCATGACTGACTCAGTGGTTAGTTTAGCATCTGAAAGAGTCCCACTGTAGTTGCACCTGCTGATATGATCACAAGGGCTGATCTGGAATCCTTGAAGGATGAGATGAAATAATCGTTTAATGCCTCAGTTTCTGAGATGAAGCTTTGTTTTCTGAAGAGATGAGGATGTTGGAAAAATCATTTTAACTCTCTCAAGGCTCTAATTTTTCAACCTTCATGGCAGAAATAATGGAAGAAGTCAAAGACTGCCAGACTGAAGTATCTAGGATGGAAGAAGATCATGAAGCTTCAAAAAAATTGGTTATCTTTTTGGAATCTTACATGATCTCAAAATCCCAAGCAGACAAGGACTTAGCCTATGTCAAGAGTGTGGTAAGGCAGATTGTTGCAGTGTTTGAATGTTTTAAAACTTCCATGAAAGATCATTTTAAAACCCCATATTCTCAAGTTCAAAATCATATCAGTTGGTTGACCATGAACTTCAAAGAAACAGTAACCTTTTTTATTGGTTCTATTTCTTCTAAACCCTCAGTAGATTTGAATCAAATCCAATCTATGATGAAGGAGGAGATTGGTTTAGCTTCAAATAGTGGCACTGTGGACTCATCCGAGCTGTGCAGAGTTGTGCTTTCTACCAGAGATTCAGCTAGAGAGATAATGAAGATATTAAAAGACTATATGAGTGAAGCATATGCCTCTCGAAAAGAAGTCAAAGAAAAGGTGGACTCCTATTTCTCTAGGATTTTCACCAAGCATCAACTCATCAATCACTTCAAAATTCTGTTGGAAAATATGAAGCTACCTCCTGTCAATGAAGCTTTTAGAGAGAAAGTTAGCAAGCTAAGGTAATTGACTCCAGCATTGGACAAGTTTATGGAGAAAAAGGATGACTTCATCTCTACTATGGAGAGTGGAGGAGGAATAATTATGGATTTTGGAAATCAGTTGCTACCTTTTCTACATGTTGATGCTAGGAAAGTGATTATACCTCCAGCCTTACCAGCCTCTGCCTCTACTACTTCTCCGGTTCAGATGACTCCTGGCCAAGAAATTCGAAGCCTCACACCTATGATCACACAAAGGACTCCTCAGTACAAACTAGGAACAGTTTCTGTGTCTCATCTTCCTTTGATCATTTCCGGAATTCCTAAGCCTTCACCTGCTTCCACTTCACCAGAATCCTCTTCTACTCTCAAGGTAAAATCTCACATTATGGATGTGGATTGAACAATTGGCTATATTTTTTGATAGGAATCCATTGTATTTTGTTTTATGTCTCTGTACCTTTTTTTAACATCTAATACAATTGTCTTTCCTTTCTTTCTCATTGTTCTACTTTTTCTATTTCTTATTGTTCTCCACTTTTTGATTATCACAAAGGGGGAGAAATATTTTTACCATGTTTTTACAAAGGGGGAAATGTATTAAAGAAAGTAACAATGGAGGAGATATTTTTTTTCTAAGGAAGAGCTATCTTTATTCTCTCCTCTGATACTGTTACATTTCATTCCCTGATACCATTTTCTCTAACTCTCTTATGTCATTAAATTTTACTTTTGATATCATTCCATTTAATTTTATCTCTGAAACTATCACATTTTATTCCACCTCTGATCCATTAAGTTTTGTAACATACTATTTCTCTAAGATAATTATATTTAATTATATATCCTCTGATACAATTTATCACTATTTTTAAGACAATAATATTATAATTTGTGATTATCAAAAAGTGGTAGATTGTTGACCTCACCTATTTTGATAATCACAATTATTCTTTCATATACTTTGATAATCCCAATTAATTTTTATTTATATATTATGTCTTTCAAATCTATGATATGCTATAATCAAGATGATAATAATATTTAAATAATATCTAGAATATGTTAATCATTGTTTATCCATGTTTATACGAGTTCTAAAGTAATTCTAATCCAATCGGATGTGTTTTGCATAAAACAGATAAGTATAAGTCATTGATCTGTGTATAGCTACTGATAAAGAGCTACTGGTACTCAGTCTACTGATAGACTTAGTCTACTGATAGACAGAGTCACCAATACACAAAGGTTACCAATATTTAAAGAGCTACTGATGTGCATGTCTACCAGTAGTTACCTATAGAGTAAGTCTACTGATAAGAGCACAGACACTCACCAATAACCAGAGCTATCGATTGACAAACCAGAGCAACCAATAGACAAGAGATACAGATAGACAGAATCTACCAATAGAGCCAATTCGCAGATAGTTACCGATAGAGTAAGTATACCGATACAAGTACAGTCACCGATACATCGAGCTACCGATTGAACGAGAGCAACCAATGGAACGAAGTCACTGGTATATAGAGAAACTGATGCAAGATCAAAGAGCTACAGATGGAAGGACCTAAACAAAAGACAACCGTACACATTTACCAACACGAGCTACTAATTTACTAACCAGTATAACTCTATACTCTCAATACTATTTATTTATTAAGATAACAGTTACATTTGATGTTTTTAATGCATTCAATTTTATTTAATGAATTTTGTTTCCATGTTAGGGAACCGTACCTAGTACCCATGGAAAAAGTAACCATTACCATTTTCTGGAGTTAAAAGCTATAAAAAGGAAGATAAAGACCTAGATAATGATCATGATAAGTATAGAACACTGGGTTTGCATACGACAAGCATCAAAGAACTAAGAAGGCACACGAGTGAAAATTAAAAGGGATGAACATCATTCAAACGTGGTGAATTTGTGAAAGGCTAAACCCGTACTCCAAGAAACCTTTACATACATGGAGCTACTCATTTTCAAGGAGAACACAAGATACACCTTGAGTGAAGAACTACCACAAAAACTTCATGCACTCAGGCTACTAATCTGGATCAAGAACCAAAGAAGAAAACGACACTCTGTTTTTAGAAGAAAAACCAGAGAAGGACTCAGAAGCTTATCTGAAAAATCAATAGAGTCCAGAGCTGCACTACCAATCACTAAGGCTTTTATAAACTATTCCTCACATTGTTTAGTGATTCAATATTTATAATTAGAGCATTGTGTGTATCCTGTTTATTTTACACACACACACTGTCTCCTGAGCAAAACTGGAGGATTCTTAAGTCATCACTCAAACTTCATAACTTTTTGTTTCCCACTGTGGATAGTGGTAGAGGTTGAGTAAGACCTGAACAACTGTGAGCTATTATTTGTTTCCCACGAAGAACTGTGGTAGAGGTCTTTGTACATGGACAGTGTGTTCACTGTTGTTTACCCCTGATCCAGGGTTTGGATCAATTTATTTAAATTTTTGAAAGAACTAAGTCTTGGCTTGAGACTAAACCTCTTGGTTACGTATGCTATGCTTTTTAGTTTAAGTCATAATCATACTATATATATTTATTTCATAATCAGATGCTAGTACTTTGAAATACAAAAAAAATTTAAAGCTAATTTGAGAGTTAAATTAGCATGTGTTTATACTCATTGGAAGCCAGTATGTTAGTTTCAAAAGATTATTTAATCTTCAGATTAAGTCAACTGAGACCTAATCATTCTTTGAGATACTGATTGAACATTAACACTCTGTATTTATTCACTTTAGATTAACGTTGTTTTTAAATTGGGGGATTTAAAGAGAAATATTTTTGAACAGAAATTTTAATTGGAACCCAATTCACCCCCCTCTTGAGTATCCACTCTGACCAACAATTTATTTTCAAACTAATTTACTCACATATTTTTCACATTAATGAATTAATTTTTTATAAAAATAGTTCGTTTAGACATGGTGGTGTTGACCTATTAAGTTTTACACACACCCTACTTGGGACACCATTTGGTACCTATGTATATTACATAGATGTTGGTTTGGAAAAGGGTAAAGGACTTTGTAGCTAATAGTTGCTTGTTGTATGGGTTTGATCTTGGATTTGGGACTGGTATGTGGTTCAAGAGTGTGGTCACTAGTGTCTTTATTGAGTCTATTATTTATTTAATTATATATACTTTAGTATGTAATTATTTTTCGTTCATATTTTCATTACATTACCCCTTTATTTTTTATTGGATAATTTAGATAGAATTTTGTGTTTGGCTTATCCCTTGTGTTTTATGTTTTCTATTATTTAATCCATCTAATATTTACATATTTTCTTTTCTATTGCGACACTAAAATAGGGGCATCCCCCCCCCACACACTATGTTTAACAAACCCCCATAGCTAGTTGGAATCCTCTACCATATAGGGAGGGACTCTTGAGGTGACATAACAAAACCATATCAGTCACTGGAGGGAGCACCAGTTTGGGGATGTTACAAAGTAGTAACAGAACACAAAGTTTCATTTCTATCTCTTTAATAATTGGGAAAAGTATAATGGAGACTAGGATGTGTCGGGATTTGGTAATGACCTTGTGAATTGTATTATCTATTTTCAGGGGAAACGTTGATTGGCTATGAATGAGATTATTGTGGATTATGTTCACCTGTTATGATTTGATGTATTTTTACCTTGGGTGATTCACATGTAATGTTATTTTATTACTTTTGAAGTTTATACATGTGACCTGGTATGGTGTGAGATAAATATGCATGATGTATGAGAAGGAAATAGTGATATATACTGACATGAATTGTTCTTCATTGGGACATATTTATTGCATTTGATATAATTTCCAATATGAACTCTAAACTGAGATTGTTGTTATATATGATAAATGAAATATATGAATTTATATTTCATACTAATCAATTGGTAATCAATTTACAGAGATACCATGATCCAATGGTTCTTTTTTATCATCACTTGTTGAGGATGACCTTGTCTTTACCCTTTGTTTTTAAGAGTTTTTTTGTCTTATAGAGAAAATTCATACATGAAATATTTGAATTGTGCATCAGAAGAGTGGAAATAATCACACTCCTAATACAGCTGAGCTAGATATATCTATAGATCATGAGGGTAGGAGAGATATTCAGATTCAGGATATTTTCCTAAGGGTCATAAGATCTATAAAAAAGGACACTATTCCCACCATACCTTTTATGTCTCAGTTGACGAGAGAGTTTCATCTAAAACATCCACCTATCTTTACTATGGATGTAGTCCCCTAGGAAACAGAGTTATAGATTGATTTATACTATATGATCATCAATAAACTTGAGACACCCACATAGAGGAGGGTGATGTCTGATACTTACGAGCTTTTTGGACTATCCGTGATTGGTGGGACATTCTGGAGTAATCTATGAAACAAGGCGAGTTATCATGGAATGTATTTGAAAAAAATTTATAGACACTTCTATCCTGATATATTGACTGTTAAGAAGGCCCATGATTTCATGCACCTAATGTAAGATGGAATATCATTACTGGACTACATTGGGCATTTCACTGACATGTAGCACTTTTCACCATCTCTAGAAGCTGAAAAGGTTGCCCGAGCAATGTTTTTTTATAATGGGATTTTCTATGACACCATTTCAAAAGTGACTATTTTTCATTTGACTAGTTTTAAGGGAATGATAAATCAAGAAATCATCACAAAAGGGAATCTAACAGAGGCCCCTAAGTAGCGACTAGGATATGTCGGTAAAGTGAATCTGGATAATTTCTTTGAGATGTAAAAAACTACACTATGAAAGCATTCTATAAGGAAACGATGGGAAGATCAGTTAGGTTAGTGGGAAACCATATCCAGACTGACTATTGTTTTAGTTCAAGTGGTATGGAAACATTATCCACAAGTGGTCATAGTGTTCATACCATAATTTTGTGATTAATGATTAGGATAAACTAGGTTATCTTCAGATGTTTTTTTGGGAATATCCTACAATATACTAGAGGAAGGGGATCAGGATAGACACTTGAGTCTGGAAAGGACACAGCATCCCTACAATAGACAGGAAGCTGGAATTCCGCATGATGATCAGGTCGTGGAAAGGGATGTTTTACCCTAGTGTAAGAGTGGAAGTATCACTCAAATGGAACAATTCAGGGTTGTTGGACCGGATCATAGGGTATAGGGGTGAGAAAGCTAAATGCTATATAGTCTTCTCTAGAAGGTTTGGACACAGTACCCTCTACCGTCAGAGGTATGATTCTTGTAACATCTACCTTTGATTGTTTTTTGTTTAATACAAAAGAATTGTATTCAATTATATATTATTTTTCTACAATTTATTGGAGTTGGATATGGAGAGAATAGATGTGTTCATGACTATTAGAACACCATTGGGAGTGTAGTTAGAGTGTATCACGCACTAAAAGGAGTGTTCTCTTTATATTAGTGGCTATCACTTACATTAGGGACTATTGGTAATTCAAATGACAAAATTCAATTTAATTATAACTATAGAATGGGTAGTTCTATAACAGGATCATATGAAATATTATCATAGTGGAGTTACATTTCTATTTTCAGATGGAGGCAATTATACACACCAGGGTGAGTGGGATCTTTGGGCTGGTGATGCACGACCAATTGAGTGAAAACAGGATAGTCCGATTGATTAGATAGAACATCATATTTTTTATTTTAGAGGAATAAAGAGAGATACCTTTCCCTTAATGGTGGACCATTTTAAGGACGTATTTTTTAAATAATTATCTATCATACAAACCTAGCATGATATTGAGTTTATTATTGAGATTGTGCCATGGTTTGAACAAATTTATATCCCACCATATTAAATGGAAACAATATAGATTCATGAATTGATTGTTTAGTTGGATGATCTGGTGAAAAGGGATTCATACATCCTAGAAAATATATATGTGGTTCTCGAATCCTTTTCACCAAGAAGGATTATGGAAATTCTCTTTTGTGTGTGTATTACAAAAGACTGAACCTGATTATAGTCAAGAACCGGTATCACCTTCCACTCATTGATGATCGGTTAGATCAACTATGAAATAATAAGATATTATCAAATATTAATTTGAAATTAAGACACTTCCATATGACGGTGAGACCATTATATATACCCTGAACTGCATTTAAAAGAATATATAGATTATATGAGTACAGAGTGAAGCCATTTGCTGTGGCAAACACACTAGCAGTGTTAATGACCTCAATGAATTAGATCATTCATCCTTTGCTGGATTGATTTGTTGTTGTTTTTATTGATGACATCTTATTGTACCCTAATTCCATAGAAGATCATTCCCAATATCTGAACATTGTGTAGAGTATATTTATTGAGTTTTTTCTTTGTGAAATGTTAACAAAATGTAGTTTCTAGTTTGATATAAAGAACATCATGGGCCATGTTATCTTAGAGGAATGATTTCCAGTGGACTCAGATAAGGTTGTAGCTATGGTATCACAGGAGAAACCCATGAATTTCTTCAATATTATGATTTCTATGGGTTTATTTGGTTATTACTGATAATTAATCCAGCACCTTTCCCATTTGGCAGTACTGATGTCCTAGCTAACCATTAAAGGGGTGAAGATTTTTTGTTCAATTTATTATGAGAGATATTTCTAATAGCTAAAGAGTAGGATATCATAATCACTAATCATCACCTTACCAGAGTCCAGTAAAGATTGTACCATGTACACAGATTCTTGAAGAGTTGATGTGTGATAAATTTTGATGCATGAGGTTTTTGTGGTCGTTTATGGCTCTAGATCGATGAGATAACATGAGGAGAATTATTCTACTATGGATCTATAATTAATGGAAATGTTACAAGACCTTTGATTCCATAGACACTATATATTGGGAGAGAGGATTGTGGTGTACATGGACCACAAGATCCTCAATTACATCTTTTCTTATCAAGACACAAGCCTCTAATATAGGAGGTGGGATGAGTATCATCAGTATTTCATCATTGAGCTATAATATACACTGAGAAAGGGAAAGGTTTTTTCCAACACTGTGGTCTTTACAATATAGACAGAGGTAGTGTGGGAGTCCAACAATGAGTGTAAGATGAGGGAACTCATTACCTACAGGCATCTAGATGTTCGGGAGAAAAGGGTATGTGTAGCTCTAAATTAAACATCTATTATACCTATTCTTTTAGACCAGGTAAAGATAGAGAATTTATCAGATAGAAAGGGTGTAGTTTTTATAGATATCTTATATAGTGGGGAGACAACATTAGTATTTTCTCTTGGTAGTGAAAATTATATTCTTTTCCTTAGCTTATTATGGGTTCATATAGGCATAAAAAAAGAGATAATGTGAGGGTTCCAGGATTCTTGATAGGAAGTATATCCTTTTTTCATAATGATTTAACATGATCTTCATACAATGTACTGGTATACATGGATAATAAAGTCGAT
Organism: Viscum album; assembly: GCA_963277665.1. Classification (NCBI taxonomy): domain Eukaryota; kingdom Viridiplantae; phylum Streptophyta; class Magnoliopsida; order Santalales; family Viscaceae; genus Viscum; species Viscum album. The sequence continues at coordinate 859,867,562 of OY728133.1, read as the reverse complement.
ATAATTCATCATGGTAAGATTATTCATCTATTAGTATGTGATAGCTACGAATTAGAAGTTGGATGGGTTTTTTGAGACATTTCCCATTCCTGAGTTGGATTGATATGATTTCCCCATGTATTATGTAACAATATTACCTAGGACACCTCACAAGAATGATTTGGTGTCGATGATTGTTGATTGATATATAATTGTATCCCACTAATTTTCTATTTGGGAGACCAACATTGTTGATGATCTAGTTTGTCTTTATACGTGTGAGATAATTATGGTTCATGTTATTCCAAGGAGTATAATTTCATTTAGGGTTCCTTATATATCTTTTGGTCATGTATGAATATTCAATTGGCTATGGGATTGTACTTCATTCTGAGCATAGCTTATTAACCTCAGACGGATGGTCAACCTAACCAACCAATTCAAATCCTCAGGGATATGTTACGGGAATGTGTTTTGGATTTAGATGGTCTATGGGATATGCATATGGAACTCGTGAATTTTTTTTATAATAATAGCTTCCATGTATTGATAAATATTGAACAATACAAGAGTTTTCTTGGAAGAATATTTAGTTAACCTCTTTTTTGGTTGGAGGTAGGTGATTTGGAATGTTTTGCGCATTTTATCATATATGATAATTATTTATGTGTTCATTTAAACCGGAGGAAGTTTGTGACCTCACAATGTAGGCAGAAATCATATGATGACCATAAAACATAACCTCTGGAGTTTGTGTTTAGACATCTTGTTTTATTTATGGCATCACCTAGGTAGGGTAAATATTGTATCAGGAAATAGGGAAAGATGGATCCTAGGGTTTTTATGTCATTTGGGATATTGGATAAGGTCAGCCCAGTGGAATATGAATTATCCATACCATAGCATTATAGTTCCATGGATGAAATGTTTCAAATTTCATAGTTTTAGATATATTATCTTGACCCTTCTCATGTGGTGGAATTTGAGGAATTTGATTTTTTGTTGACGCTTCCATTCAGGAGAGTCGGATACAGATTTTGGAATGAAGTGAGAAATATCTTTGGGGAAGGACTATACCTATGGTTCAAGAGTTGTGTTTTAATGGGGGTGTTTTAGAGGATACCTAGGAAATGGATTATGATATGTGATCACCAAGTATAAACCTGTTCACTGAGACCCCACATTGATGCTTGGAGTACCTCACAGATGAACTGTTATATAGTTTTGAGGTTGTAAGATCCTCTCTTTTTTTGTATGTTCTAATTTGAGTTTTATGCTGGACCATGGTGGCATAGTGTTTTTTGGAGATAGAGATCTTTTTTTGTGTAAAATGATCTATTTTATAGGGATGTATGTTTATTTTAAATAATGGAGTCTAAGTATACATGTGATAAATGGGGTTAAAAGGGTTTTCCTTTACAAGGAAGGCTTAAATGGTTCTTTAGCATCTTTCACAGAAGTTGGGCTGAAAACTATTGGTTGGAAAATTACACACCCTGTATAAGTTGCATGACATGTAATTGACTCTAGACACAAGTTAGGAACTGGTTCATGACATGTAGTGGTTACACATTATGAACCTAATTAATATTTTTAAATGATGACCACGATTAAAATTAACCTGACTCAATGAGTTCTTTATAGTAGTCATTTACAAATAAATAAATAACGTGTAAATTGATTAAACATAGTCTAATTATCAAGATTAGTGGATCTAAAAAGAATTGTATGTCTATGTGATGGCCCAGACCCTCATGGTCCATCCCTTTGCCAAAATCTGGATCGTAAGGGTGGCATCTCGGTGGGTGCGACCAATCAACGCGTGACTGATCGGTGTGTGATAAATCAGTGGGCGACCGATTGATGTGCGACCGATCAGCGTGTGATCGATAGTGTGCGACCGATCGGCATGCAACCGATCCTTGTGGGACCAATTGACTTGCGACTGATCGGTACGAACCAACCTTGTCGGGTTTTTCTTCTACAGTTCCTCCTGTAAGACCACTTTTATGCCCCTTTTAATCTTTTTTGGGAGTGGTTCACATCTGTTTTTAAGCCCATAATGATTTTTTAAATTCTTAAGGGTGGGGTGACCCTCAACGGACCCAGTTGTGTGTCCTCGTATCGTGCCCCGCCTTTTATATAAAATCCTTTAAAATCACAGCAGCTACCACCTTTTCCCTATGAGATTTATTAGATAAAAATTATTCTCATCGTGTGTAACCACACAACCACGTGGGGAACCACGATCTGACTTTAAAGAACTTAAAATCCCCATATCCCGTAACATCGGGATCTTATCTATATATCGCACGGGAATTTCTTATTCTTCTTCTTCCTTATGGATGACCTCCTTTTCTTCCATTGCGTTTGGAGTACCCCTTTCCGAGGCAAGTGGTGCGCCTGTACCGAATCTTTTCTGCTCACTCTTGGAGTCCCCGATGTTCCTCCCCAGCAAGTCATGCATCCCCTGTTCTTAGGTCATGGAGAAGAACTTTGATCCTTGATCAATCAAGTGGGGGTTTTCCTTTGTCTCTCTTTACTGTATATCATGTTGGGTGGGTATGCTATTGTTTCTGTGGATATTGGTGAAGCAAAACATAATAAAGATGATGAAAATACCTTTAATAAATAAAGGGGGTGTGATCGATGTTCTGTTGTACTCTTTTATGTTGATATGTGTGGTGAACTGTATGGTCTTGTGCTCACTAAAAATCATGGTCGTTGGTGGTCTTTCCTTGCGTCCAAATAAACCCTTGTCTGTAGTGATGACAAAATAATTGTAACATGGAAATTGGTTAGTTACCTAAACTGAGTTGGTTTAAATGGATGTTCAGTAAAAAAAATAATCCTTGTGTGACCACCCGGGTTAAATAATAGAATAAAGAACATAATGAATTATGTGCTTAAACCTGGAAGTTCCTACTCTGTTTTGGTAGTAGGTTTTGTTTTTCTTCTTGGTGCTTATGAGGTGGAATGGATGGGGATGGGATCCCCTATTGTTTTATATTTGTTGGTTGTGGTTCAGGAGCTGTGTGGGGATGTATGTTGAGGCTTTCTTTGGTTCCAGTACTTCGAGGGATCCCACATGACCCCTTTGTTGTTGTGACTTTACAAGAGAATCAGGTGTGAGTGTTTAAATTGTTGTTTGACTATTTCTCTTTCTTGGGCTTGTGGTTATAACTGTTATTTTCCCAGTAGTGTAGAATTCACCAAATGGGATCACTTGAAGGTAAAAACGAGAATGGTTAAAATGGGGAATTGGTTTTAAGAATGTGTTGTGACTTGTCTGTGAGTGTTGAGCATTTCTTTTCTGAATGAATAGTAACAAGGGTGTTTATGCTTAGGTTTTGAAACCCTAGGTTGGGATGTGTGCTTGTTACCTATACATATATCTTTAGTTGTTACATTTCATATTCGAACCCCACCCAAGTTGAGAAATTAGTGTCAAACACCCCCATTTATTAGGGGAGGGTGTTTTTCTTCCAACACATCTATGAGTGGCTTGTTGTTAGCTCTTTTTCTGCTCCCTTTCCCAAATAGCCCAAGACTCTTCATGTAAGCTATAACGGCCTGAGGTCCATTATAGTCCAAGATTATTTGGGCAAGGTAGTTGTGGTAGTTGGCCCAGGTGTGTGTGGGAAGGTTGTTTCCCAAGAATCTTCGGGATGAGGCCCAAGTGTCTTCAGGTGTGGCGGTGGTTGTTCTAGACTAGGGATTGCGGGTGTGGTTACGCGTGGTGGTTGTGGCCCAGGTGTTTACGGACAAGATTTGTGGTAGTGGCCTAGGTGTTTGCAGGCGGGAATGGTGGTTGTGGCCCAATTGTGTGCGGGCTGGGTGTGGAAGTGGGACTATAGTGAGAATGGCGGGATTGGTTCGATGCGTAGGATGTCATAAATAACCAGTGGGAAAGTGGCATGGGGTACCCGAATATCGATGGGATATTAATATAAATTACATGACTTATCTTAATTTGGGAGTGTTACTTACTGAGGCTTGGGTGGATAGTTTTCATTGCTAGGTTCTTTGGTTTACTACTTTTTCACAGGGCATTAGAATTGCTCCCCACTTGTGCACGAGAGTCTTTGCTTTTCCCTGCTGATTATATTTGTATGCTCACCCTATGTATATAAAAATTCTTTCTAGTTTCTAGGAGGACTTCAGGGATCATGTGGGAATATACTAGCTCAGACATTGGGGTAGTTGCTGTTGTCCTTTTCCTTTTGTGGGAAATTTACTTTTGGAGTTCTTTTGACTTGTATCTTCTACTTTTGAACATGCATATGGGAATGGTTTACTTTGGGATTTACCTTTACCTTCATCTTTTGGTGTTTTTTGGGATTTACTATCTTATCTCCTGATCCTATTAAAATTAAAAGGGAAATGCCTTCCATCTTGTGTGTGATTATATACCCTTGGTGATAGTCACCACTCTGAAACCTATTGAAGGCGGGTCTCGGGGGGTCATTATTTCTCCTTCAATATAAAGAAGGATGGGTCTGGAAATCTGTTGTCCCTTCCCTCCTTTTGGTGAAGGCGGGCCGTGACAGAATGGTTTCAAATAGAGGTTGAGAGATAGGATGGAGTCTGGAGTTAGGCACAGTGAGGATTTCATGGGATGGAAGGGCAACAATGTTGGGTGATCTTGGTGTGTGGAAGAGGCCATGGAAGACCGTCTAGGACATGAGATTTTAGAGCCCCCCGTGATCTGATGAAAGGACTCTGGACCTACCGAACGGCCAATTGAGGCTACGCTCCTTGTAGGGTATGTTGGAACCAGGTTCTTCAAAGCATGATTTGTTGTATGGTTTGTGTTTGTTGTCAATCCTCAGTGTAAGTTCAGGGAGTGAACCAACAAAGCAATCATACCGTTCAGGAAGAAAACAGTAGTGAAGGTGGCGCTGTTTCCCAGTGTTTGCCAAATTTTTGGGCCTGAAAATCCGTAAATAAAGCAAAGTGTTTTTGGCAATGATACTTGCGCGCCGAGCTCTTGGATGATGAAAGACTTGCGCGCCATATGTTTTTGAGGATCAGAGCATCACAATTTGGCTAAGGAAAGAAGGTCGCGCAAGTGTTGGTTGGGTCGCGCAAGTAACTTGCGCGACAGAGGATCTGGAGACAGGACTTGCGCGCCGTCGAGGGAATTGCGCGCCGCCACGCAGGGGGTCCAGTTTGCCTATAAATACTGGACCACCCCTCCTCATTTTCAACGGAGTTCAAGGCCGAGAGATTGTTCGAGCTCTCGTCGCGCAGGTGGTTGAGTCGCGCAGGTGGTTGTTTTGTCGCGCAAGTAGAGCTTGCGCGCCAGTGTTTGGCTGTTCTCCCAAGGCAGTTTGGAAGAGAAAGGAAGTGGACCGCGCAAGTGTTTAGTTCAAGAAGGCAGTGTCGCGCAGGTGCTTCAGTGACACTTGCGCGCCAGTTTAGTCTTGCGCGCCTGAGACTTGTGCGCCGCCGGGAGACTTGCGCGCCGGGCTTGAAAAGGAGACCTAGACACTATTAAAGCACGCCTGCCTTGCTGGAGCTGCATGAAAGCCGATAGACTACTCGGTTCATTCGAGGAAAAGTGATACTCTTCTTCTGGTGAGAATCGGACTTCAATAGAGCATCTACATTCAACAAAGGATTCACTCTTATGCAAATGAAGAAGAGACCTACACGTCTATAAACTGAGTGGGACTTCACCAACGGCAGTGAGGCAGGGGGAGTCAACAGGAGTGACCCGAGGGATGCAGTGAGTTATCCCTGAACTATTGTAAAGGCAGTGAGCCTGGGACAGAGTGTCTGTACCCGAACTTTTGTATCCGCAGCTAGTGAAGCATAGTGGATTTAGGTACGACCGGCAACCTGTCGGCGTATGCTACTTGGACGTAGCCCTTAGTGGTGAACCAAGTAAAAATGACTGTGTCTTCTCTGTGCATGTGAATGTTTTCATTTTGATCGTAATCATCATACAGGTTCAACAAGTTCCTACCAACGTGGGAACAAGATCCAACAAATTAAAAGAAAAAGTGGTCACCCTGATTCACCCCTCCCCTCTCAGGGTGTCCCGGGGTCCTTCAAGTGGTATCAGAGCCAGGTTGCTGGCGTTGAATCTGACCTTCTTCGTCATGGAAAATGCGATCAATGTCAGGGGAGTCCCTCACTTCGATGGAAGCAATTTACAGATCTGGAAGAACAGAATGAGATCTCATCTAAGATCTCTTGGAATGGAAGTTCTTTTTTCTACTGTGCAAGGAATACATGTCACTGATCCAACAGGTCTGGCTATGACTGAAACGGACAGGAAACTTCTTGATGCAGATGCCAAAGCACAGAATGCTCTCACTGCTGCCCTTTCTGATAAGATTTACCTGAAGGTGATGAATTGCACCTCAGCAAAATCTATGTGGGATAAACTTGAGAATATTTATGAAGGTGATAACAAAGTGAAGGAGGCAAAACTACAAGTGCTACACAATCGGTTTGATGATCTGAAGATGCATCCAGACGAGAATGCAGACTCTTTCTTCAATCGAATTACTGAAGTGGTTGGAGCAATTCGGGGTCTAGGCGAAGAAATCAAAGACATTGATATTGTAAAGAAAATATTAAGAAGACTTCCACCTCTGTATAATGCGAAGGTGTCAGCTCTTGAGGAAAGAGATCTTTCCAAACTTTCTCTTGATGACTTACTGAGCAGTTTGGTAGCATATGAAATGAGAGTCAAACCAGAAGATGCTACGACTCGGGTGAGCAAGGAAATGGCATTCAAGGCCATGGATAAATTGAAAATCTCAAAGGATAGTAGGGGTGATGATGACGAAGAGAAAGAAATTCTTTCTCTCATTGCAAAGAAGTTCCAGAAGGGGAAAGGGAAATTCAAAGGGAAGTTACCTCTCGCATGCTTCCGTTGTGGAAAAGTTGGGCATATTGCCTCTCAGTGCTTGAAGAATATCAATGATGATGACAGTGAAGATGAAAACTTCAAGAAGCCTCAAAGAAGGTTCTTCAAAAAGGGAGACTTCAAATCTGGTAAGAAAATGCAAAGGAAGAGTTTTGTCTGTGAAGAGGAAGAAGATGACAATGAATTCTGTGATGAAGAAGAACCAGAATTCAAAACTGGGAACCATGCTTCTATGATGGCCACTGTTGAAAAGTCAGAAGATACTGATGGTGAAAAACAACTGAGAACTTGTGTAGATCCTGAGGAGCAACTTAAGGATGCAGTTAGTAAGCTTAAGATTAAATGTAAGAGCTGCAATAAGTGGAAATCAATTGTAGAAGAATCAACTGAATATGTTGATCAACTTGAAGCTGAAATTGAACGACTGGAAGAATTTGTGAAGGTACAGTCTAAAATAATTGAAAGCAATGATGATGCAGTTGATCTGAAGCTGAGAATTGAAGAGCAAGCAAAGGTCATCAATGAACTCACATCCAGACTGGATGAAAAATCCATGACTGTTGAGGGTCTTGAGGAGGAAGTAGTTACTCTGAGGAGTAAAATGGAGACAGAATCAGTTCCAAAAGAATCGAGGAAGAAAATACAGTTCGGAAGATTCTCAGATGCAGAATTACTTGCAAGAGCCAAGTGTGGTTCAGATGGGGTTGGAAAAGTCTTGAGTGATCAAAGACCTGCTTGCATGGGAAAGAGTGGAATTGGCTATGAGGCTGAGTCATCAACTGCTGGAAGTGCAAAGATCCAAAATAAAGATAAGATGAAAGTTGAACATGTTGAAATGTTACCTAGAGTGCTGAAAAAGGAATCCTCAATCCAAACTAAAAGGAGACCTGAAAATTATCCTCAAACTTTCAAAAATGGCAGACAGTCTTACTATTCTCCCAAGGAAGAAGCTATAAGGAAAAATTCAAGTGAGAAGACATTTCTTCTCATGAAGTGTCAGTCCTGTGGCTATCTGGGCCATACCATGTCCTATTGTGAAGAGGCAAGAAGCTATCTGAATGGAGAAGATATAGATTCTCAACAAAGGAGAACAATTTCATATCCTAAATCTTATAGAAGAAATAATTTCTATGGATATTGTTTTCATTGTTCTAACTTTGGTCATAAGGCCATTAATTGCAGGCAGAGAAGGGACATTGACACCTCATATAGAAGTTCGAGACATGTCAAGTCTCGTCAGCAAGACGATTTTTCTCTTTCAAACAGGTTCTCACCTCTTAAAGAAGACTTTGACTATGAAGAACCTGGGTTTTCGGAAGATATAGTTGAAAGGCCATCAGTTCTATATACTCAATCTAATGTCTCATGGAAGGAAAGGAGGAAGATTGAGAAATCAAACCTTGCAGAGGTAGCTCTCAAAGCTACAAAGAACAACAGTACCTGGATTCTAGATAGCGGTTGCTCATCTCATATGACAGGTAATGCCGGTCTACTAACAAATATCATAAAGAATGTTGATGGTACAGTAAGATTTGGTAATGATGGGGCTCTGAAAATCAAAGGGAGTGGAAGTACCAAATTAGCTAATGGAGAACTAAAGAAGACTGAAGTCCTTTACGTATATGGCCTACGTCATAATCTCCTCAGCGTGAGTCAACTCTGTGACTCAGGACTTGTTGTTACTTTTAATCAGAAAGGCTGCACTATCAAGGGAAAAACTGGCAATTCTCTCATGAAGGGATGCAGAACAGAAGGAAACTTGTATCAGGTTGATAGTGAAGAGAATGTATGTTACATGACTGTTGAAGAAGAAAACAATCTGTGGCATCGGAGATTGGGACACATCAATCAACAAGACATGGAGAAATTATCAAAATTGAGAATTGTCATGGACATTCCCAACCTGAAGGGTGAGCGTGAAAAATCCTGTGATGCTTGTATTCGTGGGAAGTTGGTCTGCAGTTCATATCGGCCAAAGAAGAAAAAGGCATCTCACCTTCTTGATCTGATACATACAGATGTTTGTGGTCCAAAAAATGTTGCCGGAACTCATGGAGAAAGGTACTTTGTCCTTTTTATAGATGATTACAGTCGAATGGCATGTGTGATGGTCATTCACCGGAAACGACAGGTCCTTGACTGCATGAAAACATATCGGCGAATCGCCGAGAATGATACTGGACGAACAATCAAAGTGTTGCGATCTGACAATGGAGGAGAATACACGTCCATTGAATTTGAAAATTATCTGGAGAAGCATGGGATACAACATGAGGTAGCTGCTGTGAGAACTCCACAACAAAATGGAGTTGTTGAACGAAGGAATCGACAGGTGAACAACATGGCACGAACTATGCTGATTGAGAGTCGTATTCCACGACATTACTGGAAAGAGGCTGTTCAAGCTGCAGTGTACATTCAGAATCGAACAGGACTTTATATGGGTGAGACGAAGACACCATATGAATTGTGGCATGGACGGAAGCCTTCTGTAAAATACTTTCATGTTTTTGGAAGTAAGTGCTTCATCATGAACAAAGAAGGAAATCTGGGGAAATATGTTGACAACGCAGATGAAGGAATCTTCCTCGGTTACTCAATGAACAGCAAAGCCTACAAATGTTTCAACAATCGTTTGGGAAGGATTGTGGAAAGCAATGATGTTAAGATAATTGAAGAGAAAACCACAAATGCTTCACAGACGTCATATGCTGATGTGATAGAAAGTTATGAAGAATGTGGACATGAAGAAACTACAAATGCAGAAATAGAGGAAGCTGTTCAAAACAGTCATCAATCAAATAATGATGTTGACTCAGAAGAAGAATCTGAAGAAGAAACTATGGCTGAAGAGAATACTACTGAACCTCGCAGGAGAAATCGAAGAGCTGAGATTGATCCATCCAACATAATTGGGGATAGGAGTGCACCCACAAAAACCAGAAGGATGAGGAATACCACGCAATCTGCATTTCTATCAGTTGTAGAGCCATCCTCATTCGACGAAGCTGCAAAAGATGAATCTTGGGTGAAAGCCATGAATGATGAATTAGATCAGATTGATAAGAATCAGACATGGGATTTTGTCCAGAGACCTAAAGGTCACAATGTGATTGGTACCAAATGGATTTTCAAAAATAAGTTTGATGAGCATGGAAGTGTTATCAGAAACAAGGCACGACTGGTATGTAAAGGATACTCCCAGATTGAAGGTATTGATGTTGAAGAAACCTTTGCTCCAGTTGCTAGACTGGAATCAATCAGGCTTTTCCTTGCCATGGCACTCCAAAGAGGATATAAAGTATATCAAATGGATGTTAAGACAGCATTCTTGAATGGTGTACTCGAAGAAGAAGTCTACATTGAACAACTGGTGGGGTTTGTCTTGGGTACCGATGAAACAAAGGTCTGCAAACTAAAGAAAGTTCTATATGGTTTGAAGTAGGCACCACGGGCATGGTACTCACGGCTAGATTCATATCTCAAGAAGTTGGAATTCAAAAGAGGAGGAGTTGATCACAATCTCTATGTGAAAAATTCTCCAAAAGATCAGTTCATGGTTCTTGTCTACGTTGATGATATCATTTTTGGTGGCAGCAGACAGAAATCAGTGGATGAATTTGCCAACCACATGAAATCAGAATTTGAAATGTCTATGATTGGGGAGCTCACATATTTCTTGGGGTTGCAAGTAATTCAAAAGAAGGAATACACTTTCATTTCTCAGGAAAAATATGCAAGAGAGTTGCTGAAGAAGTTCAATATGCAAGACTCCAAACCAATGTCAACTCCGATTCCTGTTGGAACTAAACTTGGAAAGCATGAGGATGGGAACTCTGTTGATCCCACCATGTACAGGAGGATCATTGGAAGCCTACTGTATCTGACAGCGACAAGGCCAGATATTGTCTTTGCAACATGCCTTGCGGCCCGCTTTCAGAGTAATCCAAAGGAGGAACATATGTCAGCAGTCAAAAGAATCATGAGGTATATTCAAGGCACACATAACTTCGGGTTATTTTTTTCTGCAGGCAGGGACAGTGAATTATCAGGGTTTTCTGATGCTGACTGGGCTGGTGATGTAGTAGACAGAAAGTCCACTAGTGGTGGAGCTTTCTATATTGGGCATAAATGTGTTGGCTGGTTGAGCAAGAAGCAAGAAAGTACTTCTCTTAGTACTGCTGAAGCTGAATATATCTCCGCCACAAAAGCATGCACTCAACTTCTTTGGATGAAGCAGCAACTAACAGATATTGGTGATAAGGTGCAGCAACCAATGGTGATTTATTGTGATAACAAAAGTGCAATTGATCTTACGAAGAATCCGGTTCAGCATTCTCGTACAAAACATATTGAAATACGGTATCATTTTATCAAAGAAAAGGTTGAACAAGGCGTGATTAAAATGGATCATGTTGGAACTAATGAGCAAGTGGCTGATATCCTAACCAAGCCATTGTCCGCGGCTGTGTTCGAGAAGCATCAGTTGAACCTCGGTGTTCGACCACCTCCTACTGCATAAGGAGGCTCCGGAAGTCCCCTCTCCCCGTTTGTTTTAACTGTTTTTATCTGTTTATGGCTGTGATGCAGGTTTTTGGGGGAGATACTATCCAGGGGGAGTATGGCTTGAGCTGAACATTGAACAAACTTTTCGGTCTTTGGTTTTATTGTCAATGGGGGAGAAAGGAATAAATTCAAGGCAAGAAATTCTTCTGTGATGAGAAGTGTAAGCTTGTGATGAGAAGTTTAATAAGGATAACATCGGGATGGAGAATTTCGTGTACGATTTCAACACACTAAGACCCAATTCAAGCTTTCTCTCTTGTTTTCTACACTGAGCATTGCTCACGTAGACTTAGAGTGTTAGCTGAGTTGATTCTTGCATTTTGGATTTGCACATGGTTGGAGATCTATTGAATTTATTCTGATTGCCAACAAACCCAAAGGGGGAGATTGTTGGAACCAGGTTCTTCAAAGCATGATTTGGTGTATGGTTTATGTTTGTTGTCAATCCTCAGTGGAAGTTCAGGGTGTGAACCAACAAAGTGATCATACCGTTCAGGAAGAAAACAGTAGTGAAGGTGGCGCTGTTTCCCAGTGTTTGCCAAATTTTTGGGCCTGAAAATCCGTAAATAAAGCAAAGTGTTTTTGGCAATGATACTTGCGCGCCGAGCTCTTGGATGATGAAAGACTTGCGCGCCATATGTTTTTGAGGATCAGAACATCACAATTTGGCTAAGGAAAGAAGGTCGCGCAAGTGTTGGTTGGGTCGCGCAAGTAACTTGCGCGACAGAGGATCTGGAGACAGGACTTGCGCGCCGTCGAGGGACTTGCGCGCCGCCGCGCAGGGGGTCCAGTTTGCCTATAAATACTGGACCACCCCTCCTCATTTTCAACGGAGTTCATGGCCGAGAGATTGTTCGAGCTCTCGTCGCGCAGGTGGTTGAGTCGTGCAGGTGGTTGTTTTGTCGCGCAAGTAGAGCTTGCGCGCCGGTGTTTGGCTGTTCTCCCAAGGCAGTTTGGAAGAGAAAGGAAGTGGACCGCGCAAGTATTTAGTTCAAGAAGGCAGTGTCGCGCATGTGCTTCAGTGACACTTGCGCGCCAGTTTAGTCTTGCGCGCCTGAGACTTGCGCGCCGCCGGGAGACTTGCGCGACGGGCTTGAAAAGGAGACCTAGACACTATTAAAGCACGCCTGCCTTGCTGGAGCTGCACGAAAGCCGATAGACTACTCGGTTCATTCGAGGAAAAGTGATACTCTTCTTCTGGTGAGAATCGGACTTCAATAGAGCATCTACATTCAACAAAGGATGCACTCTTATGCAAATGAAGAAGAGACCTACACGTCTATAAACTGAGTGGGACTTCACCAACGGCAGTGAGCCAGGGGGAGTCAGCGGGAGTGACCCGAGGGATGCAGTGAGTTATCCCTGAACTATTGTAAAGGCAGTGAGCCTGGGACAGAGTGTCTGTACCCGAACTTTTGTATCCGCAGCTAGTGAAGCATAGTGGATTTAGGTACGACCGGCAACCTGTCGGCGTATGCTCCTTGGACGTAGCCCTAAGTGGTGAACCATGTAAAAATGACTGTGTCTTATCTGTGCATGTGAATGTTTTCATTTTGATCGTAATCATCATACAGGTTCAACAAGTTCCTACCAACGTGGGAACAAGATCCAACAAATTAAAAGAAAAAGTGGTCACCCTGATTCACCCCTCCCCTCTCAGGGTGTCCCGGGGTCCTTCAGGGTAGAGACCCTAGGGAAGGTAGATGCATCATAATGGCTTGTCTTCTTGTGTTTCATGGGTATTTTGGGAATTTAAAATGAACAAAAAGTATAAGAAAAAGTAAATCTTCTACACTACTCAGGTTTAGGAATTCCGTGTTTACCTTGTAGCTATGGAACCTGTGAGACTTCCCGGAGTGGTGCTAACGATCGAGGCCCCAGTGGTTGATTTGGATGATTGATAGAGGGAAGACTGAGAGGAGGAGGACGATCAGTGGAAGAGGATGCTTCGTGCCTTTCAGAAGCAGAACCTCTGGAAGTACGAGGGTAGCATCTCAGATATGGAGATAGAGAAATGGCTCGAGGAGCTAGCGATAGCTTTTGGTTGATTCGAGTTCCGACGGAGTACTGGGTTCCTCTGGCTATCATCCAGATGTAGGGAGCAACGCATTTGTTGTGGACACTTTTTCTCGGGGAAAAGAAGGAGGCTGGGGCTGCATGGGATGACTTTGAGAAGGAGTTCTAGGCAGAATTCCTCTCTTCCATGATGAAGGCTGAGAAGAGGTAGAAGCTAATCTCCCTCCATCAAGGGATCATGTAAGTGAGAGAATTGGGGATCAAGTTCATGGATCTCATCTGCATTTCTCTAGACCTCTTTCCAGATGTGGAGTCTTGGGCGATGCATTTGGAGGAGGCACTTCGACCTTCTCTTCAGTACGATGTCACTCCCTTCACCTTACCAACCTACTTAGAGGTCCAGAAGAAAGTTGAAGTGGTGCATAGAATGCACACGCTGGGATGTGTATAATGAGAGGGGATCTAGTTGGTATTGTTGAAGGGGAAGGGCATCAGTAGCAGGCCTCCAGCATCAGTCCCTCTAGGTTTCGACCACCAGAAAGCATGCCTCAATAGTTCTAGTTCCGATCCCCCGGTCCTCACCCATTCCATTTTGGCCCAAGAACGAGGTGATAAATCCGTGGGAACCATGGGAACCTTCGGAATTAGTGCTCGGACAGAGTGTGGTACAGTGGGGGTGGGCAAGTACAACACCCGCCCCAGCCGTAGTAGTTTCCAGCCAGGCCCATTCAACAGCAGCAGGGACAACACGCTCCTGTTCTTCCAAGGGCCGACTTCGTAGGAGGAGTCCGACCTCAGGGCGCTCCTTAGGGACCTCGACAGGGGTGTGGTCAGGGATGTGGTCGCCAGTTGAGAGGCAGAGGAGCTGGGCGTGGGGAGTTTCACGCTGCGGAGTTAGCAGTTCCAGCAGGGCCAGAAGTTGTTCGAGGTACGATCAGCTTGTTTAGTACCCTTGCCTAGGCCTTGTTCGATATAAGGGCTTCATACTACTCTGTTACACTCAGTCTGGAATGTGACCTGGGTTTAAATTTCAAGAGACTTTCATCGACCCTGGTGTTGAGCATGCCAGTCGGAGGTCAGGCCGATTTGTCTTATGTTTTCCGAGGGTGTAGACTGATGATAGGGCCACATCAGTCAATTAGGGATCCTCTACTATTGCAGATACATCCATACGATGTCATCTTTGGAATTGATTGGTTGTTCTCTGTATGTGCCATAATTGACTGCATCCGAGGAAGGGCCATGTTTTCAGATTTGGATGGTCAACGTGAAACTTTCATCGGCGAGCGGGGTTTCAAGAAAAGCAGCAGGCGAGAGGAGCCCCTCCTTTCCTTGTCAGCTGAACTAGCAGCGGAGATGGTGGATGTAGAGATGGTGGAAGTCCCAGGGAAAGTCAGTGAGTTCATAGATGTATTCCATGAAAATTTGGTGAATTTACCCCCTCGACGTGATGTTCAGTTCGGGATAGACTTACAACCTCGTGCCCGTCTGATTTCGATGGCTCCCTACCGAATGCCACCTTCTGAGTTGCGGGAGTTGCAGATCAAGATTGACAATATGATGAATAGGGGTTTTGTTCGTCCAAGTGCGTCACCGTGGGGTGCTCATGTCCTATTTGCGAAGAAGGAGGATGTTGGTCTAAGATTGTGCAAATATTACAGGAGGCCGAATTAGGTGACGGTCAAGAATCGCTTCCCTCTCTCGAGGATAAATGATCTCTTTGATCAGCTAAGGGGAGAAGGTTAGTTCTGGAAGATCGATCTACAGTCTTGATATCACAAAGTGAGGGTGAAAGAGGAAAATATCTATAAGACTTCCTTCAGGTGTAGATATGTGCACTTTGATTTTATGGTCATGGTGTTCTACGTTACAAACGCTCCAACTGTGTTCATGGGACTCATGAACCCTGTATTCTGGGAATAACTAGATCGGTTTGTAGTTGTGTTTGTTGACGACATATTGATCTACTCAAAATCAAAGGCGGATCACACAGATCACCTGAGAACGGTTATAGATGTCCTCCGACATCACCATATCCATAGGAAATTCTCCAAGTGCAAGTTCTGGACGCGAGAAGTGCATTTCCTTGGGCACGTAGTGTCTGAGCATGTAATAGTAGTGATCCCATCGATGGTCGAGGAGGTTTTTTCTTGGGATGATCCCAAGAGTGTGATAGAAGTATGTAGTTTACTAGGTTGGGCAGGTTACTAGCAGATGTTCGTTCCCAACTTCTCCCAAGTTGCGGCACCTTTGACAGCTTTGACCAAGAAGAACCAGGATTTCGTGTGGAATGGGCAGTGTGAAGCAGCCTTCAGCTATCTGAAGGAGAATTTTTCGTGTGCCCCAGTGCTATGGTTTCCAAAAGAAGGGGCAGAATATGAGGAGTTCGGTGGTGCTTCAGGACAAGGCCACGGGTGTGTGCTGATGCAACGACAATGGGTGATTTCTAATGGGTCTAAACAGTTACGTCCCCATGAGCGTAACTATGCCACCCATGATCTGGATCTTTTAGCGGTCATGTTTGCACTAAAGTTGTGGCGGCGTTACCTCGTCGGGGAGCGCTTCGTGGTCTTCACCGATAACAAAAGCTTGAAGTATATCTTCTCCCAGCGGAACATGATCTTACATCAATAAAGGTGGATAGAGTTCCATCAGGACTACAACTTTGAGATTTCCTACACCTTTGGAAAGGGAAATGTGGTGGCCTATTCCTTGAGAAGGAAGTCGCAGAAGGATGCGGTTCAAGAGTTGGAAGATGCTTGGAAGGCGATGGAGGAGTTAGCTTCCCTGTACCTGGATGCGACGATGGATGGTGGTAGAGGTTTCCTGTATCATATGACAGTACAATCTTCTCTACTATGGAGGGTGGAGGAGTCTCAGTGGGGAGAAATAGAGAGTGAGGTGATCTGTGACCGTGTTAACCAAGGCGATGCTCCGGATTGGTGGACGGAAGATAGTCAGATTCAGATGCTTTTCTGAGGAAATTCGTTTGTTCTAGAGGTGATGCGCGAGAGGGTTCTTATTGAGTTACAAAACTCACCCCTAGCAGTGCACCCAATAGTTACCAAGATGTTCCGGGGATTGAAAGTTCAGTTTTGGTGGCCCGGGGTAAAGCAGGCGGTGGCAGAGTTCATGGCCAGGTGCCTAGTGTGTCAGCAGGTGAAGGTTGAACATTGTGTTCCTGTCAGTCTGTTACAACATTTAGATGTCCCTGAGTAGAAGTGAGATGACATCTCAATGGATATCATCACAGGCATACCCATGGTTCAAGGAGGCTGCGATGCTATCTAGGTATTGGTGGGTCGGTTGACGAAATCGGCTCACTTTCTAGCGATCAAGGAGTCGAGTGCAGTGGATACCTTATCACAGAGGTATGTGGATGAGGTGGTGTGATTTGATGTTGTTCCGATGTATATAGTCTCAGGAAGGGATGAAAGGATTCCCTCACGATTCTGGAGGGGATTGCAGCGTGCTATTGGCACCCATCTATGTCTTAGAACTGCTTTCCATCCCCAAAAATATGGACAAATAGAGTGCACAATCCAGATGTTGGAGGATATGCTACGAGCATGTATTATGGATTTTGGGGGATCATGGGTGTGAAACTTGCATCTGTTAGAGTTTTCCAACAATAATAGCTATCACTATACCATTGGCATGGCTCTGTTTGAAGCCTTGTACGGAAGGCCTTGTCGCTCACCCGTGTGTTGGACCGAGGTTGGGGAAATAGGTGTTCTTGGCCCGGAAGTGGTGCAGAGCATGACGGAGAAGGTTCATCTTATACAGGAGAGGATAAAGTCGGATCAGGACTAGAATAATTCATATGCTGATAATTAGAGGAGACCCTTGGATTTTGAGGTCGGGGGCCATGTATTCTTGAAGGTCTCCACTCAGCTTGGAAAACAGAGGTCCGACAAGAAGAGTAAGCTTTCTCCAAGGGTCTTCGGACACTTCAAAGTGTCATGACGGGTCTGAGAAGTGGCTTATCAGCTAGAGGTACCACCACCAGTGCTGAGAATACATGACGTCAACCATGTGTCCCAACTCCGATGATATCTACACGATGCTTCACATGTACTCTACTGGGGGATGTTTGATATTGAGGATGATGTGACTTTTGTGGAAAGACCAGTGAGTATTGAGGATCATGAGGAGAAGGTGTTGTGTGGATGGACCATTCCTCTGGTTCGTGTGTTTTGGAGGCATGGCAGGCTCGAGGAAACTACTTCGGAACGGGAGACGCAGATGCGCGTCCAACACCCAGAGCTCTTTTGAGTTTTGTTCTATTTTTTCCTATACATGACATGATGTAGTTCTAATATTGTTAGTTTATGTTTTGTTTCCCTACATGGGGAGTGTTGTGAAATGTCCTGATTGTTGAGAAGGGAGTAGCTGATCCTTAATCAAGATGTATTATGGTGGGTGCGATTAAACCCATACGGACGAGTCAATGTCTCCAAAAGTGGATAATATATTGACATGGAGGAAGAAACTCCCTAACCCATATGACTGTAAAGATTGACCCCCATTAATGTTGCATGGTTTCTTGAGGGAGAGGGGTTTCTAGATGTCGATGAGGTTCATTCCTGACAGGTATCTTTCGAGGTGGTTGTTCGGAACCCCATCTTCTATTCTGGTTTTTTATGATTCTCGAGGGTGAGAATAGTTTGAGAGGTATCTAATGTGATGGCCCAAAATCTCATAGTCCATCCCTTTTCCAAAATCTAGATCCTACGGGTGGTGTCTCAGTGGGTGCAACCGATCGACGTGCGACCGATCGATGTGCGACTGATTGGTGTGCGACCTATCAGCATGTGACGGATCAGTGTGAGACCGATTGGTGTGCGATTGATCGGCGTGAAACCGATCGGTGTGTGACCAATCGGCGTGCGACCGATCGGTGGGGGACCGATCAGCGTGTGACTGATCAGTGTGCGACCGAATGGTGTGAAACGATCGTTGCTCCACCGAATGGTGTTACATGATCGGTGGGTCGCCGATTGGTGCCTCACTGATTGGTGCGATCGATCGGTGTGACTGATCAGTGTGTGGCACGATAACTGTTTCATCGATCGGTGCATCACCAATCGGTGCGAACGATCGGTGCAGCCGATCGGTGTGTGGCACGATTTGTGTCACCTGTCCTTGTCAGTTTTTTCTTATGCAGTTCCTCTTGTAACACCACTTTAAGGCCCTTTTTAACCTTTATTTTGGGACCTGTTCAAGGGAATTTTTATACACATAATCAATGTTTAAATTCCTAAGGGTGGGGCGACCCTCAACGGACCCAGCTATGTGTCCTCATATCGTGTTCCTAAATTTATATAAAATCCTTTAAATTCATAGCTGTTACCACCTTTTGCCAATGAGAGTTATTAGATTACAATTAATCCCATCGTGTGTTACAACCAAACCACATGGGGAACCACGATACGACTTTAAGGCTCTTCAAATCCCCATATCCCATAACAACGAGATCTTATCTATATATCGCACATGAATTTATTCTTCATCTTCTTCCTTTTGGCCGGCCTCCTTTTCATCCAATGCGTTTGGAGTCCCCCTTTCTTAGGCAAGTGGTGCACCTGTACTGAAGCTTTTATGCTCACCCTTGGTGTCCCCGACGTTTCTCCCCAGAAATTCTAGCATCCCTAGTTCTTGGCGCGTGGAGAATATCATCGATCCTTGATCAACCATGTAAGGTTTTTCCTTCATCTCTCTTTACTGTGTACCATGCTGGGTGGTTATGCTACTGTTTCTATGAGGATAGATGAAACCAAACATAATGAAGATAATGAACGGACTATTAGAGAATAAAGGGGGTGTGATCGATGTTTTGATGTACTCTTTTATGTGGATGTGTGTTGTGAACTATATGGTATTGTGCTCACTAAAAATCATGGTCGTTGGTGCTCTTTCCATGCGTCCTAATAAACCCATGTCTTTGGTGATGACTAATTTACTGTAACATGGAAATTGGTTAGTAACCTAAACTCAGATGGTTTAAATGGATGTTCAGTAAAACAAGAATCCTTGTGTAACTACCAGGGTTAACAAACAGAAAGAAGAACCAAATTAATGTTGTGCTTAAACCAGAAAGTTCATACTCTGATTTGGTAGTAGGTGTGTTGTTATGCTTGGTGCTTACGAGGTGACTTGGATGGGAATGGGATCCCTTGTTGTTTTATAGTTTTTGGTTGTGGTTCAGGAGCCGTGTGTGGCTGTATCTCGTGGCTTTCTTTGGTTCTAGTACTTCGAGGGATCTCACTAGACCTCATTGTTGTTATGACTTTACAAGAGAACCAGGTGTGAATGCTTAAATTTTTTTGGATGTTTCTCTTTCCCTATCTTGTGGTTTTTCCTATTAGTTACCCAGTTATGTAGAATTTACCTAATGGTATCGCTTGAACGTGAAAACGAGAATGGTTAAAATGGGGAATTGGTTTTGGGAATGAGTTGTGACTTGGCCGTGAGTTTTGTGCTATTATTTTATGAATGAATAGTAAAAAGGGTGTTTGTGTATAGGATTTGGAACCCTAGTATGTGATTATTTATTTTTATCTATACATATATATTTATTTTTTATGTTTCTTTTTAACACCCCACCCATGTTGAGCACTTAGTGCCGAACACCCATATTTCCTGGGGGAGGGTGTTTTTTCCCAACACTCCTATGAGTGGCTGGTTGTTAGCTCATTTCCTGCTCCCTTTCCCAAATTTCCAAAGACTCTTCGGGTAGGTTTTGATGGCCTGTTGTTCATTATAGCCCAAGATTCTTCAGGAAGGGTAGCTCTGGTAGTTAGCCCAAGTGTGTGCAGGCAGGTTGTTTTCCAAGAATCTTCAAGATGAGGCCCAGGTGTCTTCAGGTGTGGCAGTGGTTGTTTTAGCCCAGGTGTTTGATGGCGTGGTTACGCGTGGTGGTAGTGGCCCCGGTGTTTGCGAGAAGGATGTGTTTTAGTGGCCCAGGTGTCTAAGGGTGGGAATGGTGGTTGTGGCCCTGGTGTGTGTGGGTGGGGTGTGGCAGTGGGACTACAGGGAGAATGACGGTATTGGTTTGATGAGTATGATGTCTTCAATAACCAGTGGAAATGTGGTGCAGGGTACCCTAATATTGATGTGATATTACTAAACATTACTTGACTTGCGTTATTTGTGTATTGTGCCTTGGTGAGGCTTGGGTGGATAGTTTTCCTTGCTAGGTTCTTTGGTTATCTACTTTTTCACGGGGAATTAGAATTCCTCCCCACTTGTGCACGTGTGTCTATGGTTTTCCCTGCTGAGTATACTTGTATGCTCACCCTACGTATATAAAACTGCTTTCAGGTTTCCAGGAGGTCTTCAGGGATCGTGTGGGACTATACTAGCTTGGACGTTGGGGCAGTTGTTGTTGTCGTTTTTCTTTTTCTTGGTACTTTACTTTTGGAGTTATTGTGACTTGTATATTTTACATTTGAACATGCATATGGGAATGGATTACATTGGGATTTACCTTTACCTTAATATTTTCTTGTTTTTTGTATTTAATATCTTATATCCCGATCCTATTAAAATAAAAAGGGTAATGCCTTCCATCTTGTGTGTGATTATGTACCCTTGGTTCTAGTCACCACTCTGGGACCTATTGAAGGCGGGTCTTAGGGGGTCATTATCTCTCCTTCAACTTAAAGAAGGAAGGGTCTGGAAATATGTTGTCCCTTCCCTCGTTTTGGTGAAGGTGGGTCATGATAGTCTATTTCTCATTCCATTATTTTTTTCATCCCTCCTATCAAACCCTTGTTGAATCTAAGTGATTATGAGGAAATTTAATCACATCTAGACATTGTAGTTTGTTTTTTGATCCCTGATAGGTCTCTTTTCTTTGGCCTTATTCCCATTTTTTTATTCTTCCCTTGAAGAAGTGTTTTCCTTTGATATCCTCCATGGAATAATTTTTATCTTTTTTTCATGTGATCTAGGTTCCCTCTTGTAAAAATTTATGCCTCAATCCTATTGTCAATTCTTGTAGAAAGTGTTCATAAATCACCAGATAATGGTAGGGTGACGAAAACCTAACATTATTGTATGATTTCAATTCCTATGTTGAGTGAAATATATGCATTTTCACAAATTTGGATTTCATATTAATTAATAGATTATTTGGAAATGATAAGCATATAATTGGATTACTCTAAGGATCACATTGGGTCTGTTGAGATGCGACCTGGCATGTGATTTATTTTTAGGATAATGAATTGGAAATGAATTTCCAATGATTTTAGCATGACATGTGTTTCAGGTGAAAGATTATTAGAGATTCACATGGTGAAATGGATTGTTTTCTTAATTTAATAAATGATAAAATTGAAAGAGAAATGGAAATTAGCATAATCATACTTTTCGTAATATGTAGATATATTTTGATTTGCTTGATATTTTGATTGGAACATGTGACACATGTTATGATGATGTTATATTTCTATAATCCCTAACACATGTTGTGATGCTTATATAATGGTATAGGCCCGGACACAAGCTGTGATTCTTAGATACCATGCTAGGCCATGACACATGTTGGGATGCTTATATCCTTGGATAGGCCATGACACGTGATGTGATGATTATATATAAGGCCAGGCCCTAACACATGTTTTGACGCTTATATATTTGGCTAGGCACTAACACATGCTCAGATTCTTATATAGTGGGTTTTCTATGTGGTATTTTATACCATGTGTATATAATTGTGGTTGGAATGTTTGTGTTGTATGCTTAGAAACATTTCATCAGGGTTCAAAAAAATATTTATTGATGTATGATATTAATTTTTTAATTTACCTATATAGCTATTTATCTTATTATTTCATGAACTTTTTATGAAACATGTTTTTCTATACATGGTGGTGTTGACCTACTATGTTTTAATCACACTCTACGTGGGATGTATTTTGGTACCAAAGATGATTTAATGGATGTAGGTTTGGAAAATGTAAAAGGCCCTTGTAGTTGATTGTTTCTTTTTGGATGAGTTAGAGACTTTAGAAGGGACTGACATGGGGTTCAAAACCAAGGACAGTGGTGACTTTATTTATTCTATTATTCTTGTATTTTTATGACCTTTATCATGTCATTTAGTTTCATTCAGTTGTTCATTAAATTATTATTATTTTTGTTCTCTAATTTTTTTTGGATTTCTTTTATGTATTATCCACTTTGTTGTATGGATTCCATTATTTCCTCACTCTGATATTAATATATCTCCCATTGTATTGTGACTCTAAAAAATTTTTATAATCTCAAAACTATATTTACCATATCCCCATTAGATGTTGGTAGCCTCTATTTTATGTGGAGGCACACTTGACATCACGTAACCATACCAGCTTGATCGCATGAGGAAGCACTAGGTTAGAGACAATAGAAAAATTTCCTATTTATGAAAAACAATTTACCAAAAATTAAATTTGTCCAAAAACACTTAATTAGTAATCAATCCACTTTTCAAACAAATAAATTAACCAATTTAACTCTTCATGAATCACAAAATTTAATTAATCCACTGACCATTGTAATTTAATACTCAAACATGTTTCACCTAAAACTATTTTTATAATTATAA
The DNA here is from genome assembly GCA_963277665.1 of Viscum album. Lineage (NCBI taxonomy): Eukaryota > Viridiplantae > Streptophyta > Magnoliopsida > Santalales > Viscaceae > Viscum > Viscum album. The sequence continues at coordinate 859,844,523 of OY728133.1, read as the reverse complement.
ATAATTTATAAAATTATAAGTATGATATATAACATTCCATATTTAACAAGATTTCTATGATAACTCCAACGTAAAGAAAATTTTAATTCTTTCATCAAATTCCTTTTATTCAACTAACAAGGATTTAACATTCCCTTTACCATTATAATATCAATACATGTATAATTAAAAATTTTGAACCCAATTTAACAAATTACGTACATCATAAACAAAAAAATATGTTCAGATAATCCACATTTTCCTGCTGTAAAAAAATATACAAATATTTTAATAAAAAATTATTTTCAATGAATACAATCATGAAAAAACTAAAAATTATATAATATCCCAATTAAAATATAATATTGCTTAATTCCATTTCATTGAAGGGTTTTAAATTAACACCACATTACATTCATCAATGGATACATTTACCTAGATAAATATAAATATAGCTTCCACAAACATACAAATAATTGGAAGCCATCGACTAAACCATGATATTATCTTATTTTGGAGGCACTGACTAGCCCACATAATTTTAAAACGCATAACAAAAAATAACATGTCATGATATGCGAATTTCCCCATCTTTTCATATTCTCAAGGGAATAAAAAATGTTACCAAAATGACAAGAATTCCTTATGGGGATATAAGAATATAATACCAAAAAAACATTATAAACAAGTTCACTTGAACAAACCACAAAATAAAAGAATTAAATTCACCCCATAGAAAAAAATGAACCAAATACTAGAATAAAATAAATTAAAACATATAATATTCTCTTTCCGTAGAATATAGATCATATCACATGGACAAAGTGAATATTATAATGAGTAAAATAAGGGAAGTCATTTAAAAACTACTTCCCTTGTACTAAATCTCCACCACATTGGGTATGAGAGAAGAGTATAGGATTATATATGATGATAGAAACCCCTCCACCTAGGCTATATTTTCACATCCTCAAGCCATAGGAAATAGTAAAAAAATTATATGAACAAGGTAAAAGAAACCCTTTCCCCATACCATATATCCATATCAACACCAAGTATTAGGAAAGATGTATACTTTCCATCTCTAAAGAGAATTAGGTGTGGGTTGGAATATAATGTTTTAAGTGGTGCAAATAATCATTGGTTAAGTATTTAATAGGTTGGTTTCAATATAATGGAGGAAGATGTTTCCTAGCAATCATTCTAAAGGGACAAAAATCAAAGAATGTTGAGAATCCTAGCCATTTTATTTTAGGGGATTACAATAAAAGAGTCAAAAGATCGACAATGTTGAAAAAGGATCACAAAACATCAAGAGTAGGACTTAGAAATTACCAATAGAATATGAATTCATAACTATATGAAAATTTACCTCTATAATCAATGAGAGAAACTCGTAATGAAAACTTATATCAGAATGTTCCCCCTTAAAAAAACAACTCCTCATAATCCTTGAGGAAAAATAATCACCAATACTAAGCTGACCCACACAGTGTCCTCGAATCCATTGAAACATAGTGATATTTCTGAGCATGAATAGAATGAATGTCTATACCCACACCCTCCAACCAAACCTTTGTCCCATTATTTAAAATTCATCCCCCAAGAATTTGAGGAATCTTGACCTGGAACTATGAGTGTGTCCTCCTCTAAGCATTGTATTCATTATCATATTCTGTATGGAAATTTACTGACATATCTGGCTAAACATATTTGAGAAAAACCTAATAGGGATTTTGAGATGTTGTCATTCTTACAAAATAATAAATGTTTGAGGGTCCTAAAACAAGAAAAAAATTATTTAAATTAATTAATTAATTCATTTATTAACATATTTACTACTGTATACGGTGGTCAAACACAATAACATACAAGTATAGTACAAGATCCTCTCCTAGGTATCTACCCCACAATATTCTTTACATCTCTTGGTATGTCTAGTAAACAAGATTCTCCTTCTCTAGAATCACAAAGGAACCTAAGATCTCAGGTCCTTGCTATTATCCCTTGTCTAAAACATATATTAATCTAATCTAATATTGTTGGTCTACCAAACCATGCATCCTCGACATTCCCTAACTCTAAACCCCATATTGTCTTCAAACCTCACATTGACTCCCCTTTAGTATGACCTCAACCCTCTAAAGGTACACCTTATTGTCCAGAAATTTTGAAATAAAGATAAATATGCCAAAATACTACCTCTAATATTCCATGGGTTTTGGAATAGAACCAAGGTGATATAATCACACACATTTGAGTAAATACCCTCATAAATATTTGAGAACTAAGAGATAAAATGTGATAAAAACACAATAAACACATTCTAATAATAAAAAATAAATCCTAACACATGATGTGTTTTTATACATAATTGGATATTATTAAAATGAAAAATAAAAAAGTGCTAAATCATTGATAGTGACCATGAACCTCCAAAATATCCTCTACAACTCCTCAAACTAGTAATGTCTATCATGATCGCCTACCAGGGAAAACTGACCAAAAAAATATTTATAAAAAACAATGTGTGAGAAAAAATGTATGCTCAGTATGATTCTACCAAAATAATCACATCACAATTTTTAAATAAGCATACTGAGGACCTGTGATTATGAAAATTAAACTAACTCATCACGTAGACAGTATATTATTACATTAATATCCTAACCATGGTTCAATCACCAAATAATTCATAGAAGTATAACTATAGTATTGAGAATATATATATATATATATATATATAAATTGGTACCAATAAACCTATTCTTGACTCGTTTTCTACTCCCTCCCCCCAAAACCAAACATCCCAAGATATTTTCTCTTCCTTAAAATATTACTACCCAAAAACAATTAGGAAACAATCTCATTCTATAATTCCTCAACCTGGAAGCCACTAAACTGGTGACCTCAGCTTTTGCACCACATAACCTCAATCAAACCACCTCGTACACCAAAGTTTGATAACTAGATAATAGAAAATTTGTGGTTACTATGGGGAGACTATTTTTTGGTTTTATTAATGGAATGTGGTTGAGAATACCCCTTTTATAAATTTTAATGTGAAAAAATAATGAATTCTATTAAAGATACAACAACATAATACAATCACGAGATTATATCAAAGTAAGGTTTAGTGATAATTAAAAGTGATCATTTATATAAAATAATTAAGGAAAAGTAAATGCCAAAAGTAAATATACATGGTGAATTTGGTAAATTGGATCAACAATGTACCAAAAGGTACTCCTACGTCTCGTCCCAATGAGAAATATCATTTGGGTTCAATTAATTATCCCCTTGGATTTAATGAGAACTAATAAAACAAAAACAATGTAATAAATAGAAACTATGAAAAAAAAACTCTTTCTGTAAACAAAATAAAAAGAAACATGATCCCTTGGTTTGAATGGATAAAAGAGAACAAAAAAATATAGGGGGGGTGGAGTGAATAAATATATATAACAATTGGAATACCTTTATATTTCATGTAATTACATCTATGTTAAATATTTATATCATGATATAAATAAATATATAATTATAATAATTTAGATCCATGGGTTCATACAAATTGGTACAATATGAGGAGAAAAATAGGCACAAAATATCGAATAAGAATGTAATTAGTGCTATGGATGAATTCCATGAAGAACAAGCCCATATTAATTCACTGCATTAATCTCCTCAGATGATTAAATCTTTTAATTTCCTTAAATGGTGAATGAAATCAAGGAAAGTTATGCTCTAGTTATATTTTGAGATAATTGAAACAAATTTGAGCTTCTAGATCACTCTAGAGTTGTCACATTGATTCAAAGTGAAATTTAATTAGAATTGATGATATATCCGTCACTTTTATAACCTCCATGGGTTTATAGGGTATAAAGGGTAAATCTAATGAATTAAATACCTCCAAAAGGAACTTTTTGAGCATAATTAGTGTACCCACAAAAAGTACGCATCGATTCCACTGCATATCTGGTAGCTTCCATTGAGGTTGTTGGTGGTGCTGCTAGAAACACATGTTATCTATCTACTCCAACCAAAAATCTAGTCACATCCCCCCATTATGGTGGTGCTACTATAAACATTTACTAATATGTACATGAATGTTTTAAAATGATAATTCCTTTAAAATTTTCAAAGTGGTGTGGGACAATTTGATTCAAAAATCTCTTTATTAAATGTTTTAAATGGTTTTTGAAAATGGTTTCATAAAGCATTGTTTACATCAATATTTTGATTGGATAAAATGTTATCTTTTTTTATGCATGTGTTATGTGTTATGATTATGTTATGGTTATTGGGGATCATTTATGTATATGGGTGGTACCGTGATAAACCTAGGGCGGGTGATCCCGCGATAGCTCTTCAATGCATTGGGTAACATGACGTTGGTAAACGTGATGTTTCTCCTAAGATATTTAGAGAATATAATATTATGGGTATTCTCAGTGTAACTCCCTTCATATTTGTGATAGCTACAATGTAGTTTTGATATGGATTTCATATGTAACGTTTATGATTTATGATTTGTGTGTGTTATTCATAAATATTATGATTTCATAAGGTATGTTATGATTGAAAAATATGGTTTCATTGATTTGTATTTATTGATGGGCTAATGATATTCTTCCTTATTTTATAACCCTTGCTGAGCTTTTTATGCTCATCCCAAGTTTTTGAAATGTTTTCCACATGAATAAAAGATGAATAGGGTCAAGGATGGGATCAATGAAAATTCATGCTGTCTAAAACGTGGAACTAGACGTGTTTCTTTTTAAGAGTTTTTTTATGAAAAAAATGGATACTTAGTAGTAGTGCCTACATGTAATATTCAAGTTCTTATGTAATAGTTATGGCCTAATTCTATAAAACTCTAAAACCGAAAAGATCCTCATTGTGAGTTATTCATTTAATTCAAGAATGTGTAATGTTATGTCTGGGTCCTTAAAGTTGGTATTAGAGGTCGGTTTAGACAACTTTAGGGATAATGAGTTTTAGTTAGACACATGGTTAGGCCCTATTTCTATTATTTCAGTTAAATCCTTATTTTATAACTTTATAAGATCAAGGAAAGTCAGATACAAATGGAAGGAGGAGGATCTCAAAAGAAATTCTTATCTCTTCCTGATCACATGCTTGCAATAATTATTGAAAAGTCATTTTTGGATGATTGTGAATCTTTTTCTAGGATACAACTCACTTGAAAGCATTTGTTTGGGATATCTAACACCTCCACTATACCTCGTTATCATCGTGGATCATGGGTTGTATTTATTCAAATCCTATTTTCAAAATATTCTCATATTTTCAAGAAAAGTAAATATTATCAAAGAATTTTCAAATATTTTACCTTATCAAAAGATTTTGAAGCATATAATGATTTTAAAATAGGTTCTGAAGAAGGAGACCTTTGCACAACCGATTTATATTTTCTTTTACAATATAGTGTCTCAACACATACTTATGGTATTTTAAAAGGACCATCAATTGAAAGTTTGAATTCAAATTTGGTCTGACTATTTTATAGATATCATGTTTTATCAGATGTTTTGAAATTATATGTCATACATGATTATTTTCCAAAATTATTTTTCTATGAATATTTATATGACCCATGTTGTACTAGGTGTATTTGGATGGAGGTAGTAAATTATTTTGAAGGATCTATAAATCATTTTTGTGATGCATGGACCTTCTACCTATGTGAACAATATGACGATGAAACGAAATGGACACCATGATCAAGGTATGATGTTCTTCAATTTGGGGATCATTTTATTTTATAATATGGTGGTGAAATAAGACTTCAAGAATTAAGATGTTGAGATCATAATGAATTTGGATGAAAATTAGAGGTATAAGAAAGACATTGAGGTTAAAGCATGTTAGGGTTATATTTGAGTTTTATAAAAAGTACAACTCATAGGATGGGTGACAAACCGTCGCATCCGGCAAGGCTGCAGTAATCGAACCCACAACTGAAGGGCGAAAAGGGTGCATCACCAACCACTAGCCTACTTTAAGTCCCTGGATAGTATGACTTATTATTTTATTAAAATATTTTTACGGAATAGGAATATGTTGATTTTTGGAACTTATGTTTTATCAAATGGATATACTTAGTATAGAAAAATGATTTAGTGATTATGTGAAAAAGGTTGTTGTGGAAGATATTCTCTCTTTTGAGGAAATAATATACGCCTGAGGAATATTGAATACTATGGATTTCAATTGTGGAATAATGGTTGAAATTTTAGTTTGGTAGAATATATGTTTTTATTGTGGACATATGGCAGTTTGGTTTATTTATGAAAATGAATAACCTATCATGGATAACATGTGATTTGGTTAATTACATTTCAATATGAGACTTTATGAGTTAGTATTGTTATTTGGGGATTAATTTTATCTAGGAAGACTATGTAATTAAATCATTATTATATTTGGGTTTCAATCATAGTTTGGATCACTTTTGAAATGTTTTACGGAAAGTTGTTTTTTTAATTGTCTTTGTTGATCTTTGGGTTTTGTTTGAAAAATTTTGAAGATTAAGAGTAGTTTTTCTTTTTGTAAAATATTATCCTTTTTGGGTATTATATGATCTCGCACTAACAATTTTGGTTTTTTTTTATGTCTAAAGATAATGGAAATATATAGTTATTCCTATGTGAATTTTTTGATTCTCAAGGAGATGATTCTTGTGCTTTTGATGTGACCACGTCTTTTTGAATTCTCTTTGTTTAGAAAAAATATATTTTTTTATAGAAACTTATTAACGGATGAAACTCTACTTGAAGGTAAGTATATTTCCTTTTGTTCTTATTCTAGTGGGTAAATTAATTCATCCAAAATGAGAAAAGTAATGTAACACAAATACGTTTTTGGTTTACGTTTCTTACTGGGTAATCAAAGACCGTTTAACACATCATAATTTTGTGATTTTCTGGTGGAAAACATTCTCCTAATCATGTTTTCTATCACTCTCCATCAGAACTTGACCATCTGTTCTCTCTTCTATATCCATGTTTTTATAAATGGAATCCTAGTACGGGTTATCTCATGTGACTATTGTACTTTTCATTCTTTCTTTTAATGTGATAGATTTACTAACTCTTTTCCGATGTGGGACTTTTAATGAATTTTAAAAGCCCGGTTTTAAAATTTTGAGGACAAAATTCCCAAAATGGGGGGAAGGATGTAACATCCTAGGTAAATAAAGAATAATAAATATTTCATACTTATTAATATTTGTGAATTAAATATTAATTTTACTTTATAGGGGTTTTCTATGTTCGATAGCGTACCTGATACACAACAATGTGTTTCTTTGAAATCTTACATTGCACACTAGTGATATAATAATATTATTTTAAATGGTAGATAACCCCTATCCGTTGAATTATGGGGAATTAACATAACTAACTACAATATGAGTATACATGTTTATTAAATGTATTTCCGTTTATCCAATAAAATTTAGAGGCATAAAATGTGAATGAATCAAATTTTAAGCATAATTTATATTAAAAGGCCAATTTAACATGTTTTAATGGAGAACCCTCATTAAATCAAATTTTGGTCACTTTAATACATTCCATTTGAACAAATAAAATCCTTCTATAGAAAGGCGACATCAAAATTTATTTTGTTTTAAATTTAGTATTTTTTTTATAATGTTCATTTTCTAATGAATAGTGAAAAATATTGTATTTTAATTCCAAACTGTGTTTTAATGTAATATATTTATAGAGTTATATTATCATTTTAATTGGTTTTAAAGTATAATTATAATATATTTTTACCATTTAATCCAATTTTGGTCATTATAATTAATTTCACTTTGAAAATGGACATAAACAATGGTCAATCTATCGATATTTATTATTTAGTAAAAACACACTATTTATTTTAACGACGAGAATTAAATTTAAATTAATTAACTCCACTTTTATGTTTTTAATTTGGAAAAATAGACATTATTTTGGAATTTGGAATATCAGGTAAAGGTTAGGCTGAAATTATGGTATTTTTTTTGAAAAAAATCAATTTTTGATGAATAGTGAAACCACTTAGTAGTAGTTAAAAAAACTGAATTTTTCATTTAAATGAAATTTTATATCTTCTGTAAATTGAGTTTCAAAAATCCTACATACATGGTTATTATTATTAAGTAAAATTTGGTTCAATAAGATGAAAATAATATTTGGTGAATATTAACTTTTGACTTTTATTTATCATGGTTAAAGGTAAATAAGGTAATTCAAGGTAAAAATAATATTTTAATAATTTCAAATTACCTTAAAACTTTTCCTAACATTATTGGATGAGTCATGGCCGACCAATGGCATCCTTGGGTCGATTTTGGGACCCCATGGAGCCACTCGAGAGTGATATTGACACATTAGATAAATTATTTTAAAGTAAAGACAAAAATGACATAAACAAATATCCCTTTTTAAATTAATTTTTAAATGGTGTTATATAAGTTAGTTTTATCACTATCAATATTCATTGGAAAGATAAAAATTTTTCTAGATTATGGTATTTGTTGTATAATTTTTATACATCACAGAAATTAAATTAATTATGAAACAATAATGATGTAGTATTTACCTCATTTATAAAAGATTTAAATAAATAATATAATAAATATTAAAATGGAATTCAAGAGCTGTCTGATTCTTATTGAATGAATTCATTTCTATAGTGGGTAAATAAGATAATCTCAATAGAGGAAGTGCGGAATACTACCCCCTCAAAGTGATATGACTCGTTAATTCCTTATATTAGACGTATAAAGAATGGAGTTAATAATATTGTATATGATATTATACTAGAATTATAATATAACTATGTATCATTATGTTTTTAATTTTATTAAAATATGAAATAGACATGGAAGTAGCGTTCATGCATACGTATGCCTTACAGTCTCCATGAATGGTGTTTTTCATTTCTTACCTATAAATGTTATACACTATTATAAATATATATATAGTTGATATATATGATATAAATGATATCTAAATAATTAATTTCATTCTGGATAAAATGGACTATTGACCAGTTGGACAACATGTAAATGTAATGTGTTCGTTTTTTACTCAAGTACCAAATATCAACAAAATGAACGTTATTAACATAAATGATTAAAAAATTATTATAACATTGTAATAAGTGATATAAAAAGAATAATATACTTTAAAAAGGTTCTTAATCAAGTAGAAATTAACTTTAGTTTATTATTCAGAAGATTAAAGAATGATCGAGTCATGTTGAACACGAGTTAAGAGATTTTTATATCCCACTTTTAATTCATTGAGATTTCCATTGATCGCCACATTTTCATTTCATGTGGTGTATTTTGTACTTCCATTTGATATATATTATCATGATTCTTATTATATTCATGATATTCTCTGATTAGTTTGGTTGTTATTATCTTTTGTTCATATGACTCAGTTGATTACAATGCGGTAAATGGTTTCCTCTAACATTTTATTCCCATGAGATTCATGCAATATTTTCCACTATTTTCTTTTGTGTAGTGTATGTACTGCCAATGATTTTACCCTTTGTGTAATATTATTTCATTTATGAGTATTTTCATCTTCATTGTATGACCCTTCCTTCATGTGTCATATGTTTTGTACATTTTCAAATCTGTAAGGGAACCATTCACCCTCCTCTTTTTAAAAGACTTATTTTTGTTATGTCTTTTAATTTACATATTCTTTTGTTTGGATATTATCTTATATATCCTTATTGATGTAAATTATATTTACATGTGATGAGATACCCTTATTTATCTCATCAACTCTTTTTCTGAATTTTAATGTAATGTCGTTAGGCTATCGAATTTTTTAAGGGAACTTCTTAACCCAATTTCAATTATTTGGGTTAAACTTCTACTTATTGATCATGTTGTGCTATAAATATGTTTTAATGACCTATAATTTTTTTAAAATGAATATCCAATAATATTGAATGTTTTTATATTTTTCACACATAATTATGTAATTGATTTGTCCCTAATATAAGGATATTGTCTTTATTAGAGATCTCATCTCAATTTACATTCCATTAAGACTTCATTGTTGGTATGAACCAATTCACTTTTATATGGTTTATATAATGTCTTTTGGAACATTATATCTTGAATCTATTTATTCACATGTTATTATAAAGTTATGATTAAATGTTATTCTTCAATTAATTGTTTTCATGTGTCTCTCATTTTGTTAAAAAATCATTAACTAAAGTATTGTTTTAAATGTTTTTATGATTTATTCTTATAAATATTTCTCATTAATGTCCATTTTTTCAAAATGGTTTTTAGGATTTACTTATATGGACATCAATTTTATCAAATGATATTTCCTTTAAAATTTTCAAAGTGGTATGGGTCACTTTGATTCAATAATCTCATTATTAAATGTTTTAAATGGTTTTTGAAAATGGTTTCATAAAGTATTGTTTACATCAATTTCTTGATTTGATATAATGTTATCTTTCCGTTGTAATTGTGTTATGTGTTATGATTATGTTATGGTTATTGAGAATTATTTACATATATGGGTGGTTCTGTGATAATCCTAGGGCAAGTGAGCTCGAGATAGCTCTCCTATGTATTGGGTAACGTGACGGAGGTAAACATGTTGTTTCTCCAAAGAGATTTAGGCAATATACTATGATGGGAAATCCAATTGTAATTCCCTACATATCTGTGATAGCTTCAAAGTACATTAGATATTGATGCCATAAGTAAAATTTATGATTTCTGATTTGTTTGTGTTATTCATAAATCATATGATTTCGTAAGGTATGTTATAATTGAAAAGTATGGTTTCATTGATTTGTATTTATTGATGGGCTAATGTTTTCCAACCTTATTTTATAACCCTTACTAAACTTTTTATGCTCATACCATGTTTTCTAAATGCTTCCCATAGGAAAAAAATATCAATAGGGTCAATATGGGATCATGGAAAAAACATTTTCTCTAAAACATGGAACTAGACATGTTTCTTTTTAAGAGTTTTTTTTATGAAAAAGTGGATACTAAGTAGTAGTGTCTACATGTAATATTCATGTTGGTATATAATAGTTGTGGCCTAATTCGGTGAAAATATAAACCTGAAAAGATCTTAAATGTGAATTATTCATTTAATTCAAGATTATATAATGTTAAGTCCGAGTCCTTATAGTGATACCCGTTTTACATCAAGATTCTAGAAGAGTCTTCAGAAGGCCCTAGATACTGATCTTCATTTCAGCACTGTCTACCACCCACAAACTGAAGGAAAATCAAAACGGACTATTCAAATAAGGTAAGACATGTTGAGGTCTTGTTCACATGATTTTCAAGGTATGTGGGATTAGTATTTACCTCTCGTGGAATTTTACAACAATAATAGCTTCCATTAAAGTATTCAAACGACACCCTATAAATCATCATATGGGAGGATGTGACATACACCTACATTTTGGGATGATGTTGGTGAAAGAATGCTCATGGGCCCAGAACTTGTTGAAGAGAAAAAAGGAAAAGGAGAAGATTATTCAGAACCATATCAAAACAGATCAATGTAGGTAAAAGAGCTATACTGATAACTGATGGAAGGATTTGGAATTTCAAGAAGATTGTAACACCCCAGGTTTAAAATTATGTTTTATGTCTTTCCAATTTTTCCAAGATGCAATAAAATAAATTTCTGAATGCAAATATATAAGTAGTGAGCACTTTATTTATTAAAATACCAGAATACATCCTTGACTTGCAAGAACTAACCCATTAAACCAGCTGATATTGATAATAAAACAATTGGAAAACCACCGAGAAATACAACGATTCCAATCGAGTAGTTATCATCTCCTAGGTCTGATAGAAGCACACACATTATGTCAAAGATAATAAAAATGAAAATAAAAATAATAGGAATATATAAAACCATCTTCAAAAGCCGAATTGTGAGCGTCACGATATTTTTTTTTCTCTAAGTGTTTAAAAATGACATATGACAACTGTCAATAAAATAAATAATCAATGTATATTTGAATGTTATTATTTAACTTTTAATTGAAATAAAATAAACAAACTTTTTGTATTTAATAAATTTTATTAACTAATATATATATATATTTTAATTTTAGATATTAATATTAATGTTGTAATTTGACGTCTAATTTTAAATTATATTAATAAATGGTAATACCTATATACAATTTTAAAAGATTAATATTTAAAAAAACCAAAATAATGAAATTATAAAAATTAATGTAGTATATTTGTCCATTACAAAAATGAATACAAAATAACGAATCATGGTTACGGGGGTTCGTTTTTGAGCGAAGCGGTAGGGTTTTGAGGGTGTTATAAGTCAGGCCGATTCGTCGTGGATGGTTCATTGTTGTGAAGAGGAGTATTAGGGTTTGTCGAGGACAATCTCTACCAAGCTGGGCAGAGTCTTCGGGCATGGGTCACCTCAATCAGGGGACTCCAGGCCACGAATGGAGTCGACGCCAATGTTTTGGCCAAGATTCGATCACTGGTAAGAGAATAATGAGAATCGAAGGAGAAGGAGAAGCATCCGAGCATCGTGTATCGAGTCAGGATTTGGTATCGATTTCCGATGAGGGTTTTAAAACTCGATTTTCAAAACATGATTAGGATTTTCTACATCCTGTTTACATCCTTCTTACAGTCGCGTTGATATTTCCAAATGGGATGTAAAGAAATTTAGATTTGGTTTAATGATATCCACTCCTTTTCATGTAATTTTTTTTTTCATTTCGCATACCAGAATCGAATTGATATATACAAAGCAACAACCTTGTTTTTCAATTCCATCCACTCGATGTTTGTTGTCCATATTTTTTTATCAGGATTTTATTACATTTTTCATCCAGTTATCATTCAATTCTAATATTTTTTTTATTGAAAATCATTTTGATCTATCTTTCTATACACTATTATATTTAATTTATCTGTTATGTTATAATATATTTTAGAACCTGTTTTTGTCTTGCTCGAAAACCCTTCCTATTAAACCACACATTCTGATGCTATCAAAAATGATATATATATATATATATATATATATATTATAATTCATCTTCAATGTGTTTAATTTTGAAAGCATCTCAAGAATTTATTCATTTGTTTGTTCAATTTTTTCTGTATCACTTTATGTTTTTTTGGTTTGATGTCACTATCCAACTAAGAAGAGTGTAAATTCTAACTTTTCCTCTCTGAACATTCCATAACATCAATTATTTTATTAGATTCGCAAAATTTTATTTAATTATTTTAAGATAAACATATATATATATATAAGTCACAATAATCATTCAGGATGTTATAAATAATAAGTCCAGTCTCTTAAAAACACATGTTTTGTTCATAGGATTCTCTATCTCACTTCTCAATCTTCTGAAGAAAATTATTGTAGCCTGCAATTTAATTAAGGGACTTCTTATCTTAAAATAACTCTCTTCTTTAGTATTTAATTATAATTTATGTATTCAATTAAATCATTCATGTTTATGTTTATCAAAATTATGTTCAAATTTGGTTTAGTATAATGAGTTAAAGGACTATTTGTTTATCATGATTATAATTTTATGGGTTTGTGTGTATGTGGGATTGTCTACACATTTAAATCCTCATAAAAATACATTATTATTATGGTTTTTATTTTATTTCAAGGAATATTTTCATATGTTAAATAATATGGTTTATATTTTATGGTTTTGGGTATTGGAAAATTATTTCTACAATGGTTTCTTTAATGAATATTTTAAACAAATATCAATATGTTTGAAGTTTTGGACATATTTTGATATGCTTTAATAACACGTTCTAAAATTTTTAGAACAATTTAATTATTCAAAATTTATGATTCTATTTTTATAATTAAAATTTATTTTAGAAGGAACATCACATATAAAATCAAGTGAATAATATATATATACCCTCATGATGTGAAAATAGATGATTGTTTTAAATAAATTAATAGTCATGTAATAATTCACATATGAATTAATAAATTAAAAATATCATAATTTTATTATGTCACATACATGTCATATAAAAATAAAGGTTATGGCCATATATCGATAATCGTTTAAGAAAATTCATACATGCATAATCATATATAGGTATATACACATACTGATGAACATTGGATAAACTCTATAAAGAAAAGAGTTTTAATGGAAATGGATGAACTGTTTATAGACATGTTATAATTTTAAGTTGTCTTGTACATGATTATATTTATAATTTTTATTATGAATGAAATGTTGATTTTGAAAGTAATCATCGGTGCATGATTATTATTATTTTATGATTTAGAATTAAAAGAATGGTTTAAGTCAATTAGTTATGAAAACAAATCATTGACATTTATTTTATTATTTATCAATGGAAGATCGGGTATGTTGGTGTTCATGTACATGCCAAGTGACTTGAGTTTTTTGGATTCAATACTCACAAGTGTTTTTCAAGAAAAATTCATATATATATATATATACCCTTATATATAGATATTAGTGGAAATTCTTATTTAAATGCACTGACCTGTTTAAAGGTAAAAACTCCCATGAGCAATATTGGTGTATATATATATATATATATATGTAAAGAAAACAATAAATGTTTTTGAAAAATAAGGGCACTTGTTCGTTTTAAAAATAGAATGTCATTGGGGAGTGAACCCATCCATCGCTAGGTGGGTAGGCCCAAGACATCCCTCAATGAATTAAGTTGCCTCAAAATGATGTATTGTTTTAAAGAAGTTTGATTAATATTTTCCAAAAAAATCACTGGATTAATTTAAAAGTGTTTTCAAAGTATAATTATTTTTCAAATGCATTATATTATTTTTTAAAGGTTGTTTTAAAAATGTAATTACAAATGAATATTTCAAATGTATTTTTGAATTGATGCTTTTAAAAGTCATTTGTCAAAAGTTTTCAAAAACCCCTTAATGGGCATCTTTTGTGCTCAGCCCAAGTTTTGAAATGTTTTTGATAGGTATCTTTGGAGATTATCATAGATGTCGTCACTTATGGAGTTATCACAGAAGAAGCATAGTGGAAAATTTTATTATTTTTTTTCAACTCTGATAATTTATGGTGTTGTCTAATTCTCTAGATCCTAGACCAGTAAAAAGATCCTCGATTCATTAAAGTGTTGTGTAATTGTTTATTCACTTTTATAAAAAAAAGTGCACATCATGTTTCAAGCATCGAGACCTGAAGAGCAGGATCAGGGCATTATAATTTGTATCAGAGGCATGGTCTAGATATCTCGGGAAATTTAGAACCCTTTGATATATTGACTGTTCTTTCTCAGTCAACATTCTTCTTTGTAATTTTCAGATGGAAGGAATGAGAACTCAAATGAGTCTCTTAGGCCTTCCGGATGAATTACTTGCTATGATCATGGAAAAATCAAGCAAAAAAGTATCTGAGCCCTATGAATCCATGCGGAATTCCTATAAACGACTCTATAATATATCAGGCACAACTGATATCCTTCATTTTCATCATGGTTCTGGTTTCTTCTTTGAAGATATCAGATAGATCCAACGTCACTTCTATCGACGCCAAGGGTCATATTATGATGGACTTTTTAGGTGCTTTACAATGTTTGAGAAACCAGAATAAAACTCAACTTTTTATAGAGCAGCTGAAGAAGGAAATCTCCACGCAGCATTTATGTGTCAACTTTTAAGCTTTTTCATTACATGAAGAATTTATGATGAATTTGAATCATTTGAAGATGACGAAATGAGACTTTCTTATATGAATAAAATTCAAGACGAACTTCTCAGATACTATATTGATTATCATTCCTTGAGGACTGTCTTTCGGTGCCTACATCCATACAACCCCTCTTGCACTAGTTTCATTTAGGTGAAGGAAGTGGAAGATTTCGAATCCATATTGAACTTTAATCTCTTAGGAAGACATGGAAACCGTGGAATAAAACTATAAAGACCTTGGGGACATCATGGGAGACTCAGAATAGATGGGAATTAAGAGTGATAAGTGTTCATGAATTTTGATGGTGAAATTCTTCTTAAGGGGGGTAGAATGTAACACCCCAGGTTTAAAATGAAGTTTTATGTTTTGCCAATGTTTCCAAGATGCAATAAAATAAATTTATGAATGAAAATATATAAGTATCGAGCACTTTATTCATAGAAATACCATAATACATCCTTGGCACACAAGAACTAACCCATTAAACCCACTGCTATTGATAATAAAACAATTGGAAGACCACAGAGAAATACAACGATTCCAATCGAGTAGTTATCATCTCTTGGATTTGATATAAGCACAAACATTTTGGCAAAGATAATAGAAATGAAACTAAAATAAGGGTAATATATAAAACCATCTCTTAAAGAAGAGGCGTGAGCGTCATGATATTTTTTTTCTCTGAGTGTTTGAATGACCCTTAAAACATTGACATTTATAACATTTTGTCCGACCGTTATAAAAAAACTATCCATTAGAAATTGTAATATATAAAAATGACATATGAAAACTGTCAATAAAATAAATAAACAATGATGATTTGAATATTATTATTTAACTTTTAATTGAAATTCAATAAAAAAACATTTTGTATTTAATAAATCTAATTAACTAATATATATTTATATATAATGTTAATTTAATATATTAATATTAATGTCATAATTCAACATCTATTTTTAAATTATATTAATAAATGTAAATACCTATATAGAATTTTAAAATTTTATGATTAAAATAAACCAAAATAATGAAATTATAAAAACTAATGTAGTATATTAGTCCATTAAAAAACGAAAATGAAATAAAGAATCGAGGTTAATGGGGTTCGTTTTTGAATGCAGCAGTAGGGTTTTGAGGTTGTTAGAAGTTGGGCCGATTCGTCGAGGATGGTTCGTCGTTGTGAAGAGGAGTATTAAGGTTTGTCGAGGACGATCTCTACCAAGACAAGTGGAGTCTTCGGGCATGGTTCGCGTTGATCATGGGACTCCAGGCCACGAATGGAGCCGACACAAACGTTTCGACCGAGATTCGATCACCGGTAAGAGAATAATGAGAATTGAATCCAAGGTAGAAGCATCTGAGCTTCATGTATCGAGTCTGGATCTGGAATCAATTTTAGGTGAGGGTTTCAAAACTCGATGTTCAAAACATGATTAAGATTTTCTACATCATTTTTACATCATGTTTGCAATCGTGTTGATATTTCTGAATGGGATTTATGGAAATTTTTATTTGGTTTAAAGATATCCACTCATTTTCACGTAATTTTTTTTATTAAATTCGCATACCTGAATATTATAGATATATACAGAGCATCGACCTTGTTTCTCAATTACATCCACTAGATATCTGCTATCCATATATAATTTTATCTGGATTTGATTCCATTTTTCATCCAGTTATCATTCAATTCTAATATTTTTTATTGCAAATCATTTTGATCGATTTATCTATACACTATTATATTTAATTTATCTCTTATGCAATAATATATTTTAAAACATGTTATTTTATTGCTCGAAAACCCTTCATATTAAACCACACATTCTACTACTATCGACAATTATATATATATATATATATTTCATAATTTATATTTAATGTGTTTAATTTTGAAAGCATCTCAAGAATTTATTAATTTGTTTATTCATTTTTGTCTGTATCACTTTATGTTTTTTGGGTTTGATGTCACTATCCAACTAAGTGGAGTGTAAATTATAACTTGTCCTCTATGAACCTTCAATAACTTCAAATATTTTATTAGATTAAAAAAATCTTCTTTAATTTTTTTAAGATCAACTTATATATATATATATATATATATATATATTTAAAAGTCACAATAATAATTGAGGATGTTATAAATAACAAGTCCAGTCCCTTAAAAACACACCTTTTGTTCTCCGGACTCTCTATCTCACTTCTCAATCTTTGGAAGAAAATTATAGTAGCCTGTAAATTAAGTAAGGGACTTCTTATCTTCAAATAACTCTCTTCTTTAATCTTTAATTTTAATTGATTTATTCAATTAAATCATTCATGTTTATGTTTATAAAAATTGTGTTCAAATTTGGTTTAGTGTAATGGGTTAATGGACTATTTGTTTATCATGATTTTAATTTTATGGGTTTTTGTGTATGGGGGATTGTCTACACATTTATATCCTCATAAAAATAGATTATTATTCTTATTTTTATTTTATTTCAAGTAATATTTTATTATGATAAATATTATGGTTTACATTTTATGGTTTTGGGCATTAGAAAATTATTGCTAGAAAAGTTTCTTTAATGACTCTCTTAAACCAATATCAATATATTTGAAGTTTTGGACATATTTTGATATGCTTTAGTTAACCTCTCTAAATTCTTTGGAACATTTTAATTATTCTAAATTTATGATTATATTTGTATAATTACAATTTATTTTAGAAGGAACATCGCATATAAAATCAATTTAATAATATATATATATATACCTTCATGATGTGAAAATATATGATTGTTTTAAATAAATTAATAGTCATGTAATAATTCACATATGAATTAATAAATTAAGAATATCATAATTTTATTATGTCACATACAAGTCATATAAAAATCAAGGTTATGGCCATATATCGATAACAGTTTATGAAACTTTATACATGCATAAGAATATATAGGTATATACACTTACTTATTAAAATTGTATAAAATCTTCAAATAAATTAATTTTAATGGAATTGGATGAATTGTTTATAGTGATGTTATAATTTTATGTTTTCTTGTACATGTTTATATTTATAATTTTACTTATGATTGAAATGTTAATTTTAAAAATAATCTTCGGTGCACGCTCATTATTATTTTATGATTTTGAATTAAAAGAATTGTTTAAGTCATTTATTTATGAAAAAAATCATTGAAATTTCATTTATTATTTATCAATGGAAGATCATATATGTTGGTGTTCATGTACATGCCAAGTGACATGAGTTCTTGGCAATCAATAAAAACAAGTGTTTTTTAATAAAAATTCACACACACACACATATATATACCATTATATATAGATATTAGTGTAAATTATTATTTAAATGCATTGATATGTTTAAAGGTAAAAACTCCAGTGAGCAATATTAGTATATATATATATATATGTAAAGAAAACAATAAACGTTTTTGAAAAATACGGGTGCTTGTTCGTTGTAAAAATAGAAGGTAATTGGTGAGTGAACCCATCCTTCGCTAAGTGGGTAGGCCCAAGACATACCTCAACGAATTATGTTTCATCAAAATGATGTTTTTTTATATATTTTTTCTTACTATTTTCCAAATAAAATCACTAGATTAATTTATAAGTGTTTTCAAAGTATAATTATTTTTCAAAAGCATTATATTATTTTGTAAAGGTTTTTTTACAAATGTAATTACAAAGGAATATTTCAAATGTATTATCAAAATGATGTTTTTAAAAGTTATTTATCAAAAAATTTCAAAAACCCCTTACTGGGTATCTTTTGTGCTCACCCATAGTTTTGAAATGTTTTTCACAGGTATCTTAGGAGATTATCATAGATGTTGTCGCTTATGGTGTTAGCTCAGTGGATGCATAGTTGAAAATTTTATTATTTTTGTTCAACTGTAACAATGTATGGTGTTGTCAAATTATAGAGAACCTAGACTGGTAAAAAGATCCTCGATTCATTAAACTGTTGTGTAAATGTTTATTCACTTTTATAAAAAAATTACACAGCATATTTCAAGCACCGAGACCGGAAGAGAGGGTTCGGGGTGTTATAAAGATGATCACGTTTTCTTAAAGGTATCTCCATGGAATGTTATTATATGATTATGTAAGCAGAGAAAAATAATTCCCAGGTACATCAGGCCTTTTGAAATTCTTGACCAAATTGGAGCCGTAGCTTACTGATTGGAAATGCCGCCATGTCTCTCTAACGTTCACAATGTGTTCCACGTGTCGATGTTAAGAAAATACATTCCAAACCCAACACATGTACTCACTTATAAAGAAGTAGATCATTAGCCTGATCTATCTTATTGTGAAAACCCTATCATGATTTTTGATAGTAGAGTACATGTATTGAGAAATCAGACGACTCTTCTTTTAAGGGTTCTTTGGAAGAACCATAAGTTGGAGGAACCAATGTGGGAGCCAGAGGATTTTATTTTAAAGACATACCAGAATATTTTTAGGTAATATTTATTGAATTTCGAGGAAGAAATTTTTGTTATGAGGAGAGAATGTAACACCCCAAGGTTTTGAAAATAGATATTGAATTCAATTTTATAATATATCCATTAAACACATCTTTTCCCCTTCTCTGTTTTGAATTTCAAAAAATGGTCATCTAGAGTTGTGTTCAGTAAGTCATTTGGAGTCTGATAGAACAAACTTAATTTTTGGTGAATTGTAACATACCCTTATGAATAGTAATATGAATAGTAATATGAACCTTTTGAATATTAAATAATGATATTATTTTATTTTCATAAGGTAATATGATAATGGGATATTAATAAATTTTTCAATGTCACATAAAACTAATTATACCTCAAAGATTGTTATTATTCGAATTAACTAGGACTTTATTTAAAAATTAAATTTAAAATATTAAGAAAATTATTTTTGAAAAATGGAGTTCACTTTTTAATTCTACACATCAAAAAAGGGTAGGGGTGAATTTTTGGGATTTTTCTAAAATTCATGATTTTTTGATGAATAGTGAAATACGATAAAATACCGTATATACAAATTATTAGTTAAATACACTATTTATGACATCATAAGTGATGTAAGGCCACTTTTTTCAAACTCTCATGAACTTATTACTATTAGTGGTCACATGAAACAACACTATTGGGTTTCTGGATGGATATTATAAAATAATGAATTAAATATTCAAAAGTTACGCCTCTCCTCCACTATAAAAATCCCTCACCACTCCCTCCACTCTTCACTCCTATAAGACTTGAATCTACTGAATGTTATGCCAATTTACCCTTACCTAGTCTCTCCCCACATCCATGATGCTTCTGGTATTTCCAAAATACCAAAAACCCCTTCCCTTAAGGAGATTCTAAAGGAGGTTATATGAAGAGGTAAAGCACCCTTCTTTTTCATTTGGTTTCATTTCAATTTATCTTCTTTTGATATCCTCTCTTCACCTTCTCCATCATAATGGTCTTGATAACTACATTATAATCTATATACTATAATTTTACCATGTTAATGGAAGAAACATCATAAATATTCATACTCCCTCCCTTTTATTTTTATAAACGAAATCAACATCTATGAGGTTTTAATTTATAGACTTCATGGATAATGAAGTTTCGTTCTTTAGTTTCTTATTCATTACTGGTCATGAAACCATATTTATGGTTGAAACAGACTATAATATATGTATTATAACATAATTAATATTCATAAACCAGAATATGTACATATAATTAAGTTATATGACAATACTAGTTCATAATATTCCAAATACCGCCAAATAATCGAAGTGGTTGTCATCTAATGATTCATCCCCATTCTATGTAACCAAATGATATAAATGGACATTTTAAATTCTATATGTTCATATATAATATATAATTCCAATCCTGGTGATTTATAACAATTCCACATGATATCCATTACTTAAAAACAAGTGAACCGATTATGAAAATAAAGAAAACGTACACCCCGGAACAACGAAAATCAATATAATAAATTAGCAATAAGGGTATAAATGAACTAAAAAGAATTATTATAAACTAAATAAACGCCTAATAGGTTCTTAAATAAGTTATTAATAAGTATATATTCATATTTCATGATCTTAAGTTCTAGAGTGGAACACGTTTGGAGTCAATATAAGGGTTTTTCCACCCGAACATCCATTTTCATTCGAGATACTTTAATTGTCTAATTACCTCAATGAAATTCTAATGTATTGTTATGTCCTCCTCATATTTTCTATGTGAGTATAATATATATTTTTACAATCCGGAATCCTTCCTTATTTTATGGATAGTTACACATTTTAAAAGGAACATTCAAAATTGTTTCAAAAATACACGCTTGATTCAAGGGAATTTCCCAAATTCTTACCTATTTTCAAAGGCACTCTATAATCTGTTTGTGGAATTCATTATCATTATAAATTCAATAATTTTATTATTAAATTAATATCTTTCCTAACTTCTGATTTTATACAAATATTTTTCCAAAATAACTATTCTTTTCAAAATAAAAGTGAATTTATCTCTAGAATTGCTTAATGATTTTATATGAGTGTTTTCATATAATTAAACACTCTTTAGGATTCCATGGTATTATTGGGTTTAACCATTTATGAATTCATCTAACATTTTTTATTTAATTGTTTATGACTAACTATATTTTGGATGATCTATCCTAAAACCATTCACCATATTACTCGGAATAGTTAGTGTTTTATGTTTAATGATTGGGGAAAGATAGTTACATTTCATATGATAGTTTTAATATGAATGTATATGTTGTTTATGTTTATCCCCATTAATATGATAAATTTATTGGACTTATTATGTGATGGGTGGGGTCTGCTTTAGCCCCTTGATGCATCGTTAGGTCTAATGAGACAAATAGACATGGAATTGGCCGATGTCTTTCCAAATATGTTATATGGATTTTGGATAAGGCCTTAGTCCTTAGAAGTCTTGTCCGAGGCCTTGAAAAAATGTTTCAGAATTTCCAGAATATGAACTTCCCTCATTATAAAGCTATTAATTGAATGTTCTTGTGGTTACTCGACTATTAGAATACCCATGATTATGTTTTATTATGGAATTATTTTCTCAGCTCATATTCCTACCATAATGTGTTGAAGTTTACTATTAAGGGAATTTGTTTTCAATTATGCACCATGTCTTTTTTGTATTATATTTTCTGTTGTTTTGATTACTCTTACTGAGCATTTTATCTCAGCCCTTTCTTATGTTTCATTTTTCCCAGGATATGAAGAAGTAAATTATGAATGACTTGCAAGCATAATCTTGGAGGCATGGATGTTTCTAATAGAATAAATTAGTGTATTATTTACATTCTTGATGAAATGTTGAACTTATTTAGGTATCTAATTACCAATAATACTAAACTACTTGGTCCTTTGAGATTCTTATTCCTTGTTTGAATGACAATGTAATCAAATAAGGCACTGGCTCCGGGTAACTAGGGTTGGGTCCTTGCAATTTAGGTTTGACCTAATAGTGTTGTAATTAGGATTTAATATTTGATCCTCTTTAAAAAAAATCATGCTTGAAAAAATATTAATTGCTATGAAAACAACATTCTCCTTTTTTAACAAAATCCAAGTGCATGTATGCAATGAAACTAATCTGTTTTCACTATTCACGAGGTTCCCTGAAAAATTCATTATGTGAATTCCAACACAAAAAATTAGCTATAAAATTCCCTTTTCCTATGTATATACACCATGTCCATGTAAAATTATTAGATATATTCCATACATATTCACAGGATCAAGTTCAAGTGTCACTGAGAGAAGATATATTTCAAGCACTTATGATCATTGAAGACTATAGAACTTTCCCCAAATAGATAGTGACACATGAACTTTATGTTATGAAGAAATATAGCTAATTACATGTAAAATATTAGATAATACTTCCCATGTGTTCATAACTACCTCAAAACATAGGTCACAACATGATATCCCTACATGAGAACAAAACAGAGATCGAATCCAAACACATCACAATATAGCACATAGCTCTGTCCTAGTTCAAGAAAGATTAAGATGGGTACTGAGGTGATATAAGTTTTGGGATTTCAAAATCATTTATGGAATTCATCATTACATGTTAATATAACATGATTAGTCACCAGAGTAGTCATGGGAGAACAAAGTATCAAGAAATTCTAGACAAATCATCAATAATATTCAATAATTCCTATAAAAATATATATCTGGAAAAAGTTTTTGGGTGGAAGCCACGAGTTTTATTGTTCAATATCTATAGGATAAACTAATAAGACCTTTTCAGAAATTAAGTTCCTAAGGAAAAAAGAAATCATATATCTACAATTTAGGTATTGAAAACATTTTATATAGTTAGTGATTATGAAATGATCTCAATACAATTCCTAATATCTCATTGTAGTGATTCATGATTTGAGAATAATCCAAAATATAATAAAAAAATACCACAAAAAATAAACAAAAAATATATTCAACAAATAGTCCATAAATTCCATGAATACTACAACTACATTAATCAAACTAAAGGTCTTGAAAACTTATTAGTAAAGGACACATCAACTTTGCAATGATGTCTGCAGAATATCCTCTCCTATAACACTAATGTAATAATAACTTGAGCATAGATCATTATTGTAATTTCACTTCGATCCATTTAATTGATAAAATATATCATTAATTAAAGTGTATACCAATTTTTTTTTATCAAAAATCAATTAACTTTATGATAATCAATACATAAATGAAGATAATCATCTACATTATTTATCAATGGAACTAGTCCAGTAAAATTGGATGTGTTAGGTCTTATGAAGCCTTTACTCCCCAACTCTTATTTCTATGTATTACATTATCCCAACTCTATCTAATTCATTGAATAATACAGGAGAAAATATTGTTTTTTCTTAGTATTATATTAATATAAAATTTTCATTTCTCTATTTGTTGTTAACAAAGAGATATCATTTGGAAAGAAAAATCGATATCACTTCACTATGGGGAGAACGTATATATTTCTAGTTTCATTAGTAGTACCCAAGGCTATTTCTATTAACTAACCCAAGATGATTCCATCCATTGAGACTAATGGTCCCACTCTACCTTAATTTATATCCCAACCCATTAAATATAACTACAGATCTATCTAGGTAGGTGAGCATCACTTGTTGAGCAAAGAAGGAAATATGATATTTAAATTCCACTGGTAATACCATTCCAAATATTAGAAAAAAAACACCAATCGCTAAGATCATAAAATCCTAAAGAAATTTTATTGCATCATTGGTAATGAAACATGTTGGTCACTTGAATCCTTTTCACTTATATTGTTCGAGAGGTGTCTAAATACTCATGAATTGAGACATCATTTCCCTATGTAATTCGATTTTATTAACCATTCTAGAATAAAAAAAGAATTCGATGCACCAGTATCAAACACGAGATGTATAAGAGTTGATTTTCTAAGGATGGGATCTCACACTAGGGAGGGAACTATTAAAAGGAAAGAGAATTTGTTCTGTGGTTTGATCCGAATAAAGGCATGTATGATACTTCCTACACATAAAAGGGAATATAGTTGGGTTATAGGGTTAAAATGACAAGATTTGTTTAATATCCTGCCCCTTTTCGTTGACATGAGGAGTTATTGGGGATCTTCTAGGCCTTCAGTTACATCCCCAAGACACCGGTGGCTAGAAACAAATACCAAGGGCCTCAAGAACTCCAGGGGATAATTTTACTTTACAAATATAAAAAATCCAATCCACTGTAACATTATCCAAAAAACCTCTATATGATTCATGAGTACAAAATATAACTCCAAAAATAACTAAAAAACAAAACCATATCAGAGAAGAAGTGTAATATAAAAGAAAATATCCAACCAAAAAACTCACTGATCCCCAAAGGACATCCCAGGGAATCTAATTGAAGAAACACCCAATCCAAACATCAATATGCAACTATACTTTCCAAGAACATGGTATCAAGAAGTACAACTAAGGAATGATATACCTTTCCCTTATCTGTTTCCTACTAGATTACATCTCCAATGACACAACCGTTATAATGAAATTGGTGAGTCTAAACATGGTAGGATTTCCCCAATGTCTTCCCAACTCACACCACTCTAATTTTTTTTAATATTTTATAAAGTAGTTTAATGCAGTAAAAAAACTCATATCAAATCCATAAACTAATTTTCCTATTCGTATCCAAGTCATTAAAATTTTTTTCAAGGAAAGAATCAACAATCCTTAAAACCTTTTCTAATTTTATTTTCTATGTTCTTTTCCATGTCCACGCACACACAAGGTTGGTGTTACAATTGATGGTGGAACATCGTGTTGATACTTCATCTCTTTAATGGTTGTACTTCACGACCATTACCCTCCCATTAAAATAATACCCAAAAATTTATACCTAAATTGTTCCAAGTCATTTTAATCAAAAAAAAATATTTTTAAAATAATTAAAAAATTACATTACATGCATCAAACTAAAGAATTATTTTAAAATAACATTTTAATATTATAAAAAAGGGGTTTCACCAAAAACCAATCACGTTCCAAAAAAATTAATGACTTTCCAATACAATATTTCTATCATGAATCAAACAAATATTTCACCATAATTTCAAGTAAATCATTCAATTAAAATATATAATTCAATTTCTAAATCAATTAAAATCAAGAAGGAAGACTTAAACCTCTCAATCATTAGTGAAAATGAGGAATGACATAATAAAACATCACGATCAAATCACAACCTCGGTTATCTTCACTATATCTAATAATATTTTATCTTAACACCTTCCATTACGCATATATCTATCAATAAAAACTAGATATATGGTTCTAAGAGAGAGAGAGAGAGGGAGAGAGAGAGAATCCTTGGAACTATGAAGAATGAGGATATATGGGAACTTACTGATGAATCTTTACCTCCAACGCACTTTGATTCACCTAAGGATCACTTATGGGTTGAAGGGGATCATCTCTCGTGACATGGGAGAAAAATAAATTTGTGTTATGGGAGGATTAGTGGAAAAACGAGTTAGTAAGGAGCTAAGTCAGATTTGATAATATTTTTTGAGTAGGGCCCCATATACATCGCATGGTTAGGTCACACAATCTAGTAAAACATTTTCCAAATATGGATTTTGACTATATTAAGTCTAGTACTCCTCCATTTGGCTTTCACAATTAGGCAACCCATGTTCCAACCATTCATTTACCTATGTTTCAACATGCATGGCTTCCCTTGGTCATCCACATAGTTTGGCCAAATTTTATGCCATCCATACACCTAACCAGTGCCCACTATCTAGCGTAGCACAATTTCATGATGATGTTCTATAGTTTTTATTAACTATTTAAGACATTACACAAATATTCATACCTTATAAATTTTATAAATACCATTTAAACATTACAAAACATAACTTCAAAATTATATAGACACATAATAAATGAATAAATGTTCATGTACATAAAAAAAATTGTACTATATTCTCCCCAACATTGAATTTTTTGTTCTCATAATGTATAAATTTATTTATTTCTTGGTATATTATGGGCCATTTTTCCACCATTTCCTTCTCACACTTCCACTTTTCTTTGAAAATCATAACATGTGTCCATAAAACCCTCATAAGGAAAATTCCTTTCTAATGAATGATATTCTCTTCACTATCAAAAATCAGTACCAAAACAGGAGTAAACATATCATCTAGCTCTAGGTTAACATAATACCATTGAATCACATGGTTAGAATTCAGTCGATGCATCACTAACCAAGATACACGAAACAAAGTGTTCACTGAATTGAACCTTGGTGGAAAATACAACTGATATGAGTCCTAACCAACTCATTCAATTTACATAAATAGGATTGTGTATCAAGGTGATTAATGGGCCTACTAAAAAAATAAATGGTTCCCAATCTTATATATATTCTTAAGAACACATGATCACTCACCTTAAATAAAAATGTCCATTGATGATGAACCTCATATGATTTATGATGAATCTGATCCATCTTTATTCTCTTTCTGATCAACTAAAACTTTTATGATTTCCCTTCACATGTTTGGTTCCAATTAGTGAATTTTTAACTCATTACAACCAACAAAGTGGATAATAACAAGGATTCCTATAAATTTCTACAAATGGATCCATATGTGTTGATGATCAAAAAATATTATTATTCAAAAACTTCACTAATTGTAAATACTCCTCCCATGAGCCACAAAACTCCATCACACAAGCCTTAATCTTGTCATCCCACATTTATATTTTCCATTTGGGATATAAATCCATTAGAATATGATAACTAGTACTCATATTCAATTGTTTTCCATGGTATTTGTTAAGCATAAACCAGATGTCTCTTTCAAATACAATCAATTCTAAAAAATCATGTAATGTTAAAATTTACAAAATATAGATTTCAAACATGTCTTCCATCAAATTATCTTCATGAATGGGGATTAAATGATCTAGCTTCATGAGTTGATCAACAATCACCCATATGGAATATTGTTTCCTAATCACCCTTAGTAGATCTATTATAAAATCTACGGTTATCTTCTACTATTTTCATATGGTAATTGGTAAATACTGCAACATATCTATTGGTTGTTAATGATATTCCTTATCCTACTAACAGATGAGGCATCGATAGACACACTCCACTAAATCTCTGTTCATTCCAACCCAAAAGAAGTGAATTTTTAACACACTCCATTTTTTAAATAGCAAGGTGAACATCCTATTTTGATGGTGGTAGGAACTGTGATGTTGTTCCTAATAATAAAAAGCAATGAATATCTAATCTCCAAAATTAAAAACTTAATTACCATACAACTTCCAACCATTATTGGTCTCCCCACCATTGAGTTCTAACCTTATGGTCACACATTTAGGATTAGATTTCTATGAAACACTTAATTGCTGAAATAAATTAGGAATAAATGAAACTAGAATGAAAAATGAAACACTTCCTTTGTCTGCAAATTCTAAATGAGAATCCACTATAACTGACATTAGTTTTCACTGGTCTAAATTATCCTCAAACAATTGAAAATATGATTTCCTACTCAATATATCTATCATAGAGTTCCCATTACATGGTTTATATATCAAGTTGAATTAAATAATTTTTAGTTAATCTATCCATCTATGATACCTTAAATTCAAATCTTATTTATGAGAAAATGTTTTTTAACACTTATGATTTGTAAACACTTTTAATTTCTCACCAAATAGGTAATGGATCTATGTATTCAGATAATAGACCATAGAAAAATAATTTATTGAGTAGTGATTATCAAGAAACCATAACTATCATGAACTATAAGAAATAATATGATCTCCCTTCTTGAGAACATGTCCCAACCTAGTTCCTGATGCATCCCAATAGACAACATTGGCCTTTCCAAACTCAGGAAACATGTGTGTATGTTCTAATGTTAGTCTAACCTTATATTATTGAAAGAAATTATGGGATTCTTTATTCCACTAGGTAATTAACTCCTCTCATCATCAAATTTTCCATTAGTGATTCAAAGTGTGAAAAATTACATAAAAAAAACTTTTCGTTTCCCACCAATCCTTTGAAACAATATACTTCATTGACATTGTTCGGTGGTTTCCTAGAGATAAAATTCTCTCTTTATTCTAGATCTACACAAATTCTTTTTTCATAAATTTGATTTCTAAGTAAATTTTCTTCTTGTATCCATAAATCACACTTTAATATCTTTCCAAACAAATGATGTTCCCTACGGACACCCAAAACTATATCCAAGTGTTTTAATGATCCAATGTTTTCTAATAATACACCATTATATCATAAAAAAACACCATAATGAAAGAATATTGATTCCTCTAAAAGACCTTGTCCATCAATTCCATAAATATTGTTTGTTCATTCATAAGACCAAAAGGCACAACCACATACACATAATTGTCATATTTTATTATTAATGTTGTGTTCATATTATCCTCCTACCAAACTCAAAATTAGTGATATCGTGAATGTATGTTAACTTTGATGGACCACCGGTATCCCCTCAATTGATCAAATAGATCATAAATGTGTGGAATAGGAAACTGATTCATTATCATAATTTGGTTAACTTATGATAATCCACAGAAATTTTAGGAGTTCCATCCACCTTATTCAAAAATAGATTTGGTACTTCTTATATAGATATACTCGATAGAATGAAATATTTTTTTCCAACTCCTTCAACTGAACTTATAATTCGAAATATTATATTAGTGCATAAAGATAATATGGAAATGATATCAACCTAGTCCCTGATACAAAACCAATCATAAACTCCACTTACATTTTAGCTGGAAACCCTAAGGAACTATTAGGAAAAAATTTAGGAAACTGACCAATAATTTTTGTAAAATATCCATTCCCAGTATCATCCATAAATGACATGGACACAATACCAAATAAAATGATATTTTTTCAAACATTAGTTCAATGATTCCTTCTTTTCTAGTCTTCACATCCAAATCTCATCCAAAGATAATCTTGATTCGATAAAGAGATGTGAAACCAACCTTTCTTGCATAACAGTTAATGTGAGTCTTGAACGATGTCATCCAATCGATAACCAAAATAAATTAATAGAGATAAATTTATATAATATAGAAATCTCAAAGAAACCTAGACTATAATATAGTTATTGATCAATATTTAAATATAAATGATCGACATTCTATTTGGATAAGTGGAGTTGGATGTTTTTAAATAGAAGGTATCATCACAACAAATAAACCCATATTATTAACATCATGAAAAGAAATATATTATTGGGACATTACTGTATCAAATAAATATTTCATAGGTGTAAAATTAAAAACAATTTTACATCCCATAGTCAAAATAAAAAAATTGACAATCCTTTATTATTTGATCATATCTATTGAATTTCTTAATCATTTAACTTTTCTTATTATTACCCTATTGAGATAGCACTGGTTGAAGAGCCATGGTGTTCCTATAATCACCTTGGAACACTCTATTATAATTATTAGTGTTATTTCGTTTTACTCATCACATTGAATTATAAGATTCATGGGAGGAATGATATGTGTCTTTATAACTTGACCATGGAGCACTGTGATAATAATAGAGAATATGTACCATCTCATTGTAGTTGTGACATGCTCTCAATAGTGACATAATTTCTCTCTTTATGTGATCCAGTGAGCCTTACTAAAAACATCTCAACATTATATTAGTTCAATGAGGATGAATTACTAATCCAATGGCCTAATTCCAAGGTCTCCCACAAGTCCTAATGTAGGATTCCATCTTCTATTTATTCCTAGCATTAGTATTCCCACTTTTTCCTATAGTAATAAACATGTTCTAAGAAATTGTATTTCATAAGATATCTTATTCTACTATAATCACCCTAATGACCATCTTTATATAATCATTTATACAAAGCACACCAATATTTATGATATTATCTGATTGTAATCCCAACATGAAAAATTTTACGTTCATGGAAAAACTTGTTGCAACTTCAGGATAAAAATACACTAAATTCATAAATATATCCATGTACTCTATCACTGAGATATTATCTTGCTTCAAACTGAAGAATTCAGTTGTTATGGAAATCTAAAAGGTGTGAGGTAGAAATATTTGTAAAAAAATCCTCAAAATTTTACTTTCTTATGAATTGGTCTAGTTTATCCTAAAATACTAATTCACACCATTGGAGTGCCAAATATTATGTCATAAGCAATGCTAATATCACTTTTAGCTCTGCTAGTGTCCCATATAAATCAATTATTTCATTCATTCAATTCAACCAGAATTCTTTTTCTTCCAACATGGAATCCCCCTGAATGATGTGTGGATTCTTCTTTTGGAAATGAATCAAATGACCCACTTAATATAGTTCGTCATTATTATTACTCTTATCCATAACATGAAAATATAGGACAAAACATTGAACCCACTCTTGGTTCACCTATCGCTCGGGTAAAACCACATTTTTAGTAGCCTCATCTGGATGGTTTCTATATTTCCTAGACAAATCCATTCACTATAACAAAAATATCTAGTTTAGTCTCCCACATTTTCAACTAATTACTTAGTAATTAAAATTTTCAAAATTAACACATATTTCAAAATAGATTTCCACAATTAAATAATTTTCAACATTTCAACCATTTCTAAAAACATAATAATTGTGTTTTTTAAAACAACCATTTCATTATTTTTAAAAATCCTACTTTTTTCAACTTCATAAACAATTTTACATAAAATTAATAATTTGGTCCTATTTGTAAGCCTTATAATCATTTTATATGATGTAACTCACTTTAGATAAACCCATGATGATAAGATAAAACGCACATAGAAGTTTCTAAAAACACTCATGTACCCAAACACCTGAGTAACATTATCTTTAGAATAGAGATGTTTGCTACACATTTTTATGTTATAAATTTCATGTTCCTATAATCCTACACCATACTACCATCCCAAGAAAAAAAATAAAATTTCAAATTCCATTATCAAATGAAACATACATCATTTCCCATGTCAAGTATCATACAATGGTGATACCATTTTTTCCCAAAAGATTTTTTTAGGATTCAGAAAAATAATTTCATTTTCCTCAAAAATATATTTGTAAGGTTCAAAACTATTATCATTTATTGCATATCACCCCACCTCATTGTCTTGAGGGGTGATGGGGTAGCTACTAGGACTGTGGTCATATCCCTGAGACAGGTAATGTTGTAAATAAACTCTAAGGACCTTAAGAAATTTTGGGTGAAAATTTTTCCATTGAAATATAAAACCCTAAAATACAAAAAAATTATCCAAATAAACCTCTATATGATGCATGAGTACAAAATATAACTCAAAACATAACAAAAAAACCAAACCATATCAGTGATCTAGTGGAAACCAAAAGACAATATCAAAGGAAAACCAAAGACTCCATGCCCCAAAAGACAACCCAATGATGTTAACTCAATAGAAACCCAATTCAATCTCCAAGATCTAAGTCCACATCTCAAGCCCATAGAATCCAAAAGTAATACTGAATAACTGAGATACTATCCCTTTCCATTTGTCCTAATAGACAAAACTTGTAAATGCACAATAGTTCACATACATGGGGTGAGACTAAACTCAGTAGGTTTTTCCCAATGACATCTCTATTAATTCCACTATGACAAAACATGTTAAAATATTTTACAAAATATTTTTTTATAGTAAAAACAGTTCATATTAATTCCATATACCATTTGACCAAATCATATCAATTCCATTTACTAGTTTTTTAAATAAAGAATCAATAATCTGTTAAAACATTTCCATTTTTATTTTTGATATCCTTTAACAATTCAGAATACACAATAACACACAAAAACTCAATATTCGTCTTACCAATAATTGTGGAAAATCATTTCTATACTCTTTTTTTTATAGTGGTACTTTTTGACCATTATCCATCCAATTCAACTCAAGCCCTAAAATGTATGCCAATATCATGCCAAGTCGATTAAATAAAAAATTATTTCTTTCTAAATCATTTAAAAAATACTTTACATGCATCAAGAAAAAAATTAATTTAAAAATAATAATTTTAAAATAACAAACAATGGGGTTTTAAAAAAAGTAATCACATTCTACAATTTCAATCCAATAATAAAAATGATTTCCATCAATAATCATGAAAATATTTCTGAATAATTTTTAGAAAATCATCCAATAAAAAATGACACATCATGTTATAAATCATGTAATGCCAATAGAGGAGCCACCAAATTCTCAAACATCGGAGAAAAGATATAATGACACCACAAGACTTAAATATTCGTTAAAAACCAATGTTCCATTCACTGGATCCAATAAGATTCATCATAAAATCATTCATATCATATAGATCTACCTATAATGGACTAGATCTATGGTTTAGCGATAGAGAGGGGGGAACCTTGGATATTATAATAATGAGTAATAACATGCACCTATCCATTAATTTGAACCTCTAATGAACTTTGATTCACTTAAGGATTTTACCTAGATCAAAGGGGATCATCTCTAATGCCATGGAAGAAAAAATAATTTGAGTTAAGGGAGTATTATGGGAAAATTGAATTCTTAAGAACATAATTTTGATCAGATCCATATTTTAAGTATGGTCACCTATAAGCCACATTGTTATGTCAATTGGTCTAGTAAACTATGAACCATCTATATAGTTATGCTATCAAAAGACCAAACATCACATGGTTAGATCATGTGGATATGAAACCTATGTTACAACAAGTAATTGAACTTAGTTTCAACATGAATAGCTTCTCCTGAGCATCCATAGGGTTTGGGAAACCCATGCGCCAACTGTCCACCTTCCCATTTTCCACATCCATGTCATACATAGTATCTGATAGATCTTTCATGGATTCTATTAATCAAGTAGAAACCATGAACCTTTAGAATTGCTTCTAAAATTGGTAGCTCTTGAAATATTACCTAAACATTATATAGACTCAAAATACATGACAAAAGGGTCTCGAACCTAAACCTGGGAATGATATAATGTGGTTTGATACTCATGGTTTTAAAAATGAAATTTTAAAGTGTTATGAATTCCTATAAAAATTAAAGGATTCTATTTTAGTGGGTATAATATCTCAATATATTTTATAAAAGTTAATAGTAAATGTACGATAAATATTACCCAAACTAATATAAAAATATCTTATGTATGTCTGTATTTTATTTTCCCTACATATTATTTTTTATCTCTGATAAACAATTAAAATTTTCTTTTTTTTCAATTCACCTAATGTTGGACATTTTTTCATTATCATATTAGGACCAAACACTTACCCTCACAAACATATCATGTATCACACATATTAATATATAATGTATTTAAATTATATATATATATAATGAGTGTGAGGTATACCTATTTAAATCTATGATAATAATAATTATTATTATTGTCATTGTTATTGTTATTGTTATGTTTTTTAATTTTGTTAGTTGGTAGGATGGTAATTTTGTTCTTTTCTTCTTTTTTATATATCTTGGCTTGAAAAATATTCATTTATTTAGACTTTTAGTTATGGATTTACATGGTCATCATGGCTATGCCTTTTGTGCTACATTCAATCCCCACATGGGGTGGCTCCTCGGTTGGGGGCTTTCCTATGTAGAAAAGTCGCAAATGAACATGCATTAGTCTGAGGTTATAATTGGGAAACAGAGATTTTTTTTGGAATTAAATGGGTACGGAAGAACATTTGGATTGACGGTACTTTATTAGGTATTGTAGTGGGGTAACATAAAAAAGTTTAAAATCATCATATTTTAATGATTAAAAACAATTGAAACATCATCCAAAAAAGGTTACAATACCCTAAATCCATATTTTAAATGAACATTGACCCTTATTTCTATTAAAACGGGATCTGACCAATATCCATGGCTTAAAATCATTTCCTTATGGAGTTATCATTGTGTTATTTGTGGACTATGGACATAGGCTATTGTGATAGAACCTATTACCATAGTTTAGTAAACTGTAGTCTTGGGCGGTCTATTTCCATATAGCATGTAGAATATGGACATAGTCATCATGATATAAACCAATTTCCATGGATCATGTGGACTATGGTCATAGTCTTCATGCTATATACGTATTTCCATGATTTACTAAACTGAGGTAGTATCATAATAAAATGTAAATTTACCCAGTGAGTTTTGATGCTGTGAAAACATCTATAACTCTTCTAACACTTTACCACTATGTCGAACTATATTATATGAGTATATATAATTTTAATATTAAATATAATTATATATAAATATATTTATCAATCATTTATTGGATTTAAATTTTTTTGATGATGGAATCTAATTTCCAAAGTTTTCTAAATTGGTAGCTATGGGTAGTTTTCGAGATGTCTATTGACACTGTTTCTCTAAATAGTGGAAATGGGTCATTTTTAGGAGGCATATCATATCGAATATGGAATCATATCAACAATGAAATATTGTAATGTGGATGTAACATATTCCATGACATAAACATGGCTCATGGCTAACTGCTAAGATGATATCAAACGGTGGAAAAAGTCATGTAATGGATTTGGATTTCTCCTTAATCCCATTAATAACATATCATTAGACTAAATAATTACCCAATAAATTGGAGAACTATTTTTGTTCATCCACCATAACATGAACCTGAATATATACACCACGTAATTAAATCAAACATAAGGAAAACATTATTGTTTCCCATAGAAAGAAAGGGGTTGTGTAATCTAACATAATGCATTACCAAAGGGAATATCATAATAGTATCCCTGAAATAAGGTTTTAAATCATTATTAAATATTAATATATAAAAAAGGATATATCGTGAATAATACTATTCTTCTAATGTGGATACAAAAAAGAGTGGTTAGGTATCTTTATAAATGTTCCACCTAAGGGAAATTTTAGTGAAAAGAATAATTATTAGATAAAGATGATAAAGAATTAGTTATTTAATGAAACTAGAAATGAAATAAAATATATTTTTATGATAAAATTATTGAGTATATAAATTATTTGTTTCTTGGAATATTTTATGGACTGTTCTTGAAAATGGGTAAGAAATAATTAAGTTATTTTTAATGGAGTTTTATTGTCGAGGGGAATTGCAAAGGTATATTTTTAAAACATGTATTTCCCCATCAAAGAAATATTAATTATGGTATATTTATATATTTGGAACATATATATATATATATATTATAGGATTATTATATAAGATGAATGAGGAGACAAATTGAGGCGACAAGAGTGAGAAATCATAACCCAAAAGAAATATGGAGATTTAGAGAGATCTCTTACATTATATCAGAAAGTGTTATTCAATTTTACTTAATGACCTAGATAATCCAATTAGATTAATTAAATACATAATTCAGATCCTATTACAAATATATTTTAATTTGTATAAGTTTTCATGTTTATTTTTTTTCATTTTAATTAGTTATGAGGTTCAATTGTATTTTTTTGGGAGCATTCATTTTAGGGTTTCATAGTTTGTTCACTTCTGTATACTTATGTATATTCTTGTAAAATATATATATGAACACAAAAGTGACATTAAATGGTATTAATTCACTTCAAAAATTATATATGGTCCCATATATCATTTTTTTAAATTGTGGATGGTTCTTTGTCTAATAACATTATCGTCATGTGGTTAGTTCATTTAGGTGATTTTACCAATGATCTTGAACTAGTTTCCTTTTATTTTAAATTATGTCTATATATAAGTCAAAAAAATGAAATGAATTATAATATAATTATTAAATTTTTATTTCATTATAATAATATTTGTAAGCCTTTCATTATAGGTGGTAATGGAAAATGAAAACACATTATCCATCGAGATGGTTAACCACCATACATTGGAAAATTGTTTTGTTTTTTTGAATAAGTGTATATGAGAAAAGGGGTTGTATGGTTTATATTCCATTAGAAACATATAATTCTATTATATAAATGATACTATTTTTATTATGATTTTTAGATGAATGAGGTGGGAAGAAGGTAGAAAATGAAAGGAAATTATAAGTGTAAGCTTGAGAATGTTACCTCTTGAATATCAATCCCTTGAAAGAACCCTTAAGGTACATGCCATTGGTCTTTTTGTGTGATAAGAATCACATAGATGTAGGGAGGGTTGGGGGAGAGGGATTGTTTTATTATTATATTAATTAGTTTGTTATTTTGGATCAATACTATCAATAGTATTGATTCTTGTGACTATATACAGTAAATATTGCATGTGAGTTTGAACTAATGATTGATTACATCATACATAACTAAAAAATTCATGTATTTTTATTATTATGTTAAACAATGAAAATTAATGCATTTCATTATTACCATAAAATTCAACTAATTTATCAAAAAACTAAAAACATCACCTTAATCTGATATATATGTGTAGTCTTTGAAAATTTAATCCATTTAATTAATGAAAATCTAGGTTTAAGAAATTTAATTTTTAAATAACATCCTCATTTATTCAAAAAAGAAAAATTTTAATATTATAATTTTTTTTATAACCATTTGAAAGAATATTATGGTCTCTTAAAATTATCATATAATTATAATACAAGATAATATTAATTTATGAATCCATTTTAGAAAAATAAATTTTATTTTTATTCATTATATTCATTATAAAATTGTAAATAAATAATTTCTATTCTATACAAATACCAACACTTTATTTATCATTTTCAAAACATTTAATTAATTTTACCATTATACAAATATATCATATTTTCACTTTATATGATACCTAAATATTATTTTAAATTTCCATAGGTGATGTTACAATTCTAATAGTCAGACTACAATTTGTAAAGGCCGGAATAATATTCCAAATCATCAGATTAGTAATGGTCATATATGTTCATTATTTTCTATAAATACATCTTATTCCATTAGTTTTTCATTCAATTAAATTTCCTCTCGTTTTTATATATACTTTCTTCTTTAAAAAGAATATTGTGTTATTAACATTGTGTTTTATTTCAACAACTTTGTTCATGAGTGGAGTATTTTTGGTAAATCGAGCATATCCAAATTGTCATATTCTTATTATCCAATTATCTATTTATATTACCACTGCAATATTTGTCATACATGTGTGTTTATTTTATGACTAATGTTTTGATATTAATTTATTATAATAATGTTTTATTACATTTTATTTATGATTTTTTTTCTTTATATTACATGGCATAATTATAAGAAGTGAATTCCCACTAACAAAATTTTGGTCCATTACATCGTATATACCCAAGCAAGCCACTTGTCTGATGGGATATAAATGGTGGGACTTTTGGATTGGTTTTGGAATATTTTGTGATGTGTGGTTGGAATGAATGAGAAAAGTAATTATTTGGTAATTATGTTGGATGTGGTGGTTCATTAGTTAAGCAGCTAGAACACCAATCATCAAGTCCTCATTCCCATAAATGAGGATGAAAGGCCATCAATATGATTTCCAGAAAAAACAAATTATGGCAGGATAGTGTAGAAATGCAAGAGGGGTTGTTTTAGTGTGGGTTATTGGAAAATTAGGTCTTTAGGCCATGTAATAGGACTTTGTGTTGTTGGGACATCAAGCCAAGTATTACGGGTCATTGTGATAGTGGGCCTTCCAGTCCTATAAGGGACCCCCCCCCATGTAAGAAAATGCATATTCGTACAAGTTATTAATCCTCTTATTTATGGTTTTAATGCTTTGTTATGGATTTATGAATGTACCTCCTTATGATCACTGGTTTTTTAAGGGTGTTTGGATATTGTTCGGAGCCTTGAACCATGTTTTGTGCTGAAGGTGGGATTGCACATGATTTTCTTATAGCCTGTGCACATATAAGATAACCATGTGGGAGGGGATAGTATCTTCCACATCGTTACGAAAACTATGTGAGATGTATGAAAAGTGTCTGGTTTTTAGATTACTATTTTTTCACTTTTACCATAGGGTTAGTCAAACTGGGTGGGAATAACAATGTGAACTGTCCCTTTTGGAAAGTGACATGCGCACAATTTCCTCATGGTTTGGTATGATTTGTGAGTATACAGTTCTACTCTACTGTGTATGTTTTTTAATTTTTACTGAAAAACATATATTTTTAAACCCATTTGATTTTTCATAAACTATGCTCATCCTTCCTCTCATAGAGCTTCACTTCGGCAACTAACCCAGGCTTTGATATAGATTCACCATCTGACCTCGATTTAGATGGTTGATATTATCATTATATCCACATTGTAAAGGCCTATATTCTTTTTTATCCATTTTCGATTATTCTAGATATCATTTCCACTATTTGATTTTAATATCCTATGGCCTAATATTATGTTCATCTACTGTTATTCATATTTCTCCTAAATAGGGATGAATCAGGACTTGATAATGGACATTCTCTCTACTACTGAGCTGAGGTAGGTGGTCTATAATTTCAGTTATCTTTTTTGGTGTTTTTTAGGCATTCTATATTCTCTCCGTCCATCGGACTTTCTAGTGAGGTCTTGTTTTTTAGCGAGTTGATTTTAGTATCTATATATAGACCAATGGAGGTTGATCGTAGGTTCTGTTTATGTGTGTTGTCACACATTTCCAGTTTCGAGGTCACCCGAGGGGTTCACCTTATAGTTTTAACCAGTTTATGCATGTTTTAACCACCCAAGAGGTGTTTTCTTGTGCTTTCCTATATAGAGTAAGCTCTTTAAGTCATTGATTGTCGGGATTATTTTTTTATGATAAGTATTTCCTCCATTGTTAGTGTTATCCTTTAATGTCATACTTATTGTTGATTAGCTAGGATTTTTAAAATGGGTTTATATGGGTGGGTATACCAGTATAAATGATTAATGGCATGATAAATTGTTTATATGGGAGAGTAGACCCATATGATTTGTAAATGGTTAATTGATGGCATGATTCGGTATACTCATGGATGGTTCTTATTGATGTGAGTGTGTGTACTCACATGAAATTGAATGTTTAATTTTGAATTCTTAAATGAATGGTTTGATCGACACCATGGACTAATCTCCATGGGTTGTGAACATGGTAGTGGAATCCTTAGGTAAACTTTGTCCCTTGGGTCTTTATTCTATGGGATTCTTCAGGCCTTGCTACCCCATAGATACGGATTGCTTTGGCTCACGTATGACATTCCATTGCCATGCTCCTATGACCCCAACCAATTCCTTGACCATGTTTCCACTAGGATACACATGGGACTCAATTTGGATTCCTTGGATGATCTCCTTGGATCATTCCCTTCATGGTATAGGTATACTATACAGATTCCCTAGTAAATGACATCATGGATTCATCCCTTGGGGTATTCTTTTCACTATACGGTGTGTTCGTGGGATTCTACTATTCACTATACGACATACTTGTGGGAATTTTGACTTATTTATACGACATGCTTGCGGCTTTCATGGTATTGATGGTTTTATGGTGTGGTTGTGTGACTTATTTTCTTTATTATAGTTTCCTTCTTAAGAGATGACTCTTTTGCAGGTATCCTTGAGAGGTTGTTCAGTACTACTTATGATAGTAGACTTATGCCAAGGGCATACACACTTACTTTGCTGATATTTTTAAACATGATATTGCTTTTTATCTTGTTGTTATAACAAAATAGACCTGGGTGGTTTCCTACTGGCACGTTTATCTCACACCCTGTTTGGGCCTCCTTGAGGACCCAAACAGATTATATGGTTATAGGTAATGATAGGGGTAAGCACCCTGGTATAGGTTATTGATTGTGGCCTTGGAGAAGGGGAGAATAAGACCAAGTTGAGGCTTTCAATGCTATTGGGAAACCTTTCTGACCTTTTAAACATTTTTGGACATATGTATTGTATTGTATTTCCATGTACTATTTTGGATGCTCTCTAGATACCTGTATCATCCGCATCATTTTGTATATGAGATACTCCTAATTATTAATATGTTTTTAGGTCCTTTATTACTTCTAATTGACTTCTGTTTATTTAACATACACTATTTAATGTATTTTTGACTTCTATTAAGATACTCTAGTAATGAGTGTAGATTCTAGGTGTTGTAGAAGTGTGGTTGCGCCGGAACCCAAATTTAATTTTTACAATGATAAATTAATACTCGAGGATAAATACAATGATGAACCCTAATCTCCATGGAATAGAATAAAATATTTAGATAAATAAAGAAGATACCAAAAACATATAGATAAGATTTTTCACATCATGTTTATAATTAAATTTATTAATTTTATTAAGAAAAAAATACGTGTGTCTTTGGTACATTCTTCATTGACGATGTTGATCATTCAGAATTACCCTTCCAGATTTTCTTGTTCAGCTTGTTAGGATCCAAACCCAAATCTCTCTAATGATGATCCACATATGCTCTGATGGCCTCTGATCAACACCACTGGTTCTCCAGGTGCTAGTGTGGTGATGTTAGTTTCATGTTATTTCCATTCTTGATCACTTGTTCTTCAGTCTTGAAGAACGTCTCTAGTTCTTGAGAAGGGCAGAAAGAGGATTTGAGAGAGAAATCATTTATCCCAACAATGATCAATTCGCTGGGCATGTTGTTCAGTACATGGTACAATAGATATACTAGGATATTTATCGACATGGGGCTTTAGTTATAGTATTTAATTGTGTAACAGTAATTAAATACATCCATAACCTTAGATAAACTCTATGCTTTTAATAATAATACCACATCATTATTTATGGTGTGCCAACTTTCACATAACAGAATTAGTAATAAAATTCCACATCAAAAAATAATAGCTGTGTTATTATTATTTTAACATATGTCAACAGTTAAATAATTATTTACCATATTTCAAATAATTATTTTACTACTGAACTGACCTTGGTCCGCTCGAACTCCACTTCTATTTATTGAACACCCGAATAAATAAATAAGTAATTCATTCACTTAAATAAATATTTTATTTAAAAAAATAGTAGATAAATTTTTATTAAATTTTCAATAAGATATATAAACATATTTTACCCACTATCCAGTGAATAAATATTTATATAATTTATGTAATAATTTTTAATTGAATAAAATTAATCTATTGTCTTGAAAATAATATTTATTCTATTAAATTAAAATAGAATTTAACTGAGACCACCAGAAACACATAGTGTATGAACCTCTAGGATTCTTTCTCTTTGGCATTAGCTGGGCCTTCCTAAATTCCAAGAGTATTATCTAGAAACTGGTCAAGGAACCCAAGAGAAAGAACATAAAGTCGCAACAAAAGAATCCACATACGAACACTCACTGTGTAATATAATCCCTTTATCTCAATGTCTCATCAACCAGGTTTCATGATAGTGTCATCAACCTTTGTACTTGATAAAC
This sequence comes from Viscum album, assembly GCA_963277665.1. Taxonomy (NCBI): domain Eukaryota; kingdom Viridiplantae; phylum Streptophyta; class Magnoliopsida; order Santalales; family Viscaceae; genus Viscum; species Viscum album. The sequence goes on along the minus strand of OY728133.1, from coordinate 859,801,741 downwards.
CATTCTTTGACTTCTTGAAATATAATTTTCATTACACCATATCCATGGAATTTTGTGTGGGGGTTTTATTTCAATCAAAGGGTTGAGATATCAACTTCCATAAATGGAAGGGGAAAATCCTTCCTCAACTTATCCATTAATAACATTCCACTCATGATGCACCCAATGTACCCTGCATCCCAACAAAATATGGCATGAGGGTTTTCATCTGTAAATCAATGTGTGCGAGTCATGACACATATTAATAATAATCATAAATTCTAATGACTATTATACATTCTATCAGATAATAATATATGATGACACAAAAACATGTTGAATTCCTACAAGAGGTTTTGTTCACATAATACCTTGTCTTTGAGATTACCAAGTACAAAATTAATGAGAGAATGTCTGATATTCTAACTAGTATTCGCACCTGATGGTATGTATACTATGTGTCCCATTATAGTATGCCATCCAATCACAGAACTATATTTAAAAATATTGTTAGATCATTTCAAGGTTCACATTATTGAGGGGAACTTCCATGACCTTATCAATACAACAAATACTTGTGGACATTATTATATCATAGTAATGAAGAACAGTGAAAAATATGTAATAAGATCTTTAATATTTAAATATATTAACTATCCATGTAATTAAAGTCCAAGTAATTGGTTCTAGGACACCAACTATAACAAACACCCACTTGTACTAGATCCAACTGCCTATGAATTTCAATACACTAGAACTCACATTAATATATTGTTTTTTCTGAGTCAAGTCTTTCGTCAAGGGATTCCCCATGTTGTCTTATATGGAAATAATTCTCACTACAACCTCACCTCTCTAAGAAAAATCCCTCAATAGATAATACTTTTGAAATATGTGCTACGTCCACTGATGTGACCTTGTATCTTTTGCAAGAGCCAGCACTGTAGTATTATCACATTAAAGTGTGGTGGGATATATAATATTATGTACCACATCTAACTCCTAGATAATGATTATCATCAAAAACGCTTCTTTATCTACCACATAAGCTTTGATATACTCAAAATATGTTATTGAATCATCAAACAGACTCTACTTTAAGCTCTTCCAGCTCACTACACCTCTATTAAAAGTGAATATATATCCCGTTTGTGACTTCAGGTCATCTTGATCAGTCCAGAAACTAGAATCATCATATCCTATGATGACTAGTTCCTCATATCCAGAGTAAACCAGGAATATATACTTTGTATTGCTCAAATACTTTAGGATAGTCTTTACTTCCATACAATGACCTTCACCTGGGTTAGCATGATATCATTCTACCACACTCTATGTGTAGGAGACATCTATTCTAGTACAATGAATTGGATATTTGAATAACTAAATCAAGGATGTGTATAGAGTCCTTGCCATTATCATTCATTATTAATCTATATAAGGACACATTTTATTGGAAAGATGAATTCCATGAGATTCCAGAAACAATCCCTTCTTGGATTATTCCATACTGAATCTCTTTGGTATCATCTCAATGTATGTACTTTAACTAAGTCCCAGTAATCTCTTGTATATATCATGATGGATATTGATCCCAATAATATATAATTCCCCCCAAATCCTTCGTAGAGATGAATTGATTTGACCATGCCTTAACACACTATAAGACTGGTATCTCATTTCTAATAACTAATATGTCATCAATATATTCTATTATGAAAACAACTACACTCCAACTAAACCATTTGAAGACACAAGGCTCACATTCAATCTTGATAAAACCAAATTTCATTATGGATTCATAAAACAAAATATTACATTACTTGGATGCTTTAATTAATCTATAAATGTATTTTGATAACATTCATACCTTATTGGAATCCTTTGGAGTCATAAACCCTTCAGGTTGTGTCATGTAGACATCTTTCTAATGGTTCCCTTTAAGGAATTCAATTTTGAAATCCATTATTAAAATCTCATAGTCATTGTTAGAGGCAATATCCATTATAATTTTGATGGATTTTATCATTGAAACTATTGAATAGGTTTTTTCGTAGTCAATGCCTTGAAAACTCATTAACCCTTATACAACCAGTCAAGCCTTATTGGTACTGCCATGTCCTTCCATGAACAATTTCATCTTGAATATCCATTTGAAACCAATAATATTTACATCAATTGGAGGATCTACCAAAATCCATACATGGATTTGATACATGGAATCCATTTTAGAATTCATGGCTCCCTGACACGTGGAAACATCTATGGAACTTTCATCTTACTTATAGGTTAATGGATAATTATTATCAAATAATAATGAGCCACCTTCCTTGGTAACTAAAAAATTGTTCTGTTCTAGTTCTCTAATGTCTCTTGTACCCCTACATAGTTCTTGTGTCTTTGGAATATTTCATTCTACCATGGAGACTTTTGGAATCCGTTCAAGTACTAACTCTTGTATACCTTGAGCCTTGTCTTCATTGATGTCTGTCTTTCTCCCACTTTCTCTTTATGAGATGTTCTCCCTCTCAAGGGATACATTACATCTTTCCACTACAACCCTTCTGTATTAATTGTAGTATATTTAGTATACCATTATTTCTTTGGGGTATCTTATAAAGGTATACCTTATGCCTCGGGGTGCAAGTTTTTTACCAAAAGAGGCCTTAAAATGAATCTATTCCCCATACATGGAGATTTGATAACATGGATTTCTTTCCACTCCAGAACACATATGGAATACCATTTAACGATTTAGTTGGTACTTGTTTTAGTATGTGTTCCACAGTTTTTACACATATCCCCAAAAGGATAATGGAACACTCGTATGACTCATCAATGATCTCACCTTGTCCCAAAAGGTGTGGTTCCTCCATTTGATCACATCATTCCACTCGGGCTTGTATGGATGAGTGAGTTAGGATAAGATCCCAAACTCTAATAAGTAATCAATGAAGTATTGATTAGGATATTTTCCACATCAGTCTGAGTAGAGTTTCTTAGTATTCTTTACAAGCTAGTTCTCAACATCATTATTGTATTATTTGAACTTATCAATAAAATTCAACTTATACCTCATTAATTAGATATATCCATATCTACTAAAATCATCAGTAAAAGTAATGAAGTATGAGTAACCTCCCTCTAATTCAAATTTAAATTGTCCACACTCATCGATATGAACAAATTCAATAATCTCGTTATCCTTTTCATCATTCCTACTAAATGTGTCTTTGGTCATTTTTTATTGTAAACATGTATGAAAAATGCCAAGTTTTTTTTAGTTTGAAAGAATCAAAATATTTATCTTTATCTAACTTATTCATGCATTTCTTGTTTACATGACCTGTCCAGTGATGCCAATGTTTTGTTTGGTATGAGTCATGTGAAGTATATATTTTATCGATTTCAATTACATGGTTTGTGTAATCCAACAAATAAATATTGTTGCAAAAATGTTCCCTACCAAAAAAAATTATATCTTTGTGAAAGAAGAAACATTCATTTCCAACCCTGAAAACCCCCATCTTTATCTAATATGGATTCTAAAAAATCATGTTTTAGTAAGAGACAGAACATAATAACAACCCTTTGATATCAAGATCATCCTAGTTTGAAACATGAGGTGGTAGTCCGCTACATCTATAGCAGCAATTATGTCTTCATTGGCATCTTGTAAATCTAAAAATCTGTAGCCATTATTCTTGATTCTTCTTTGTTCTTGTCTTTAGATACATATGTGATCACCACAAGATATATATAATAACCAATTTTTAGAAACAAATATATTACATTTGTTAAAAAAAAATGCAGTCGAGGCTTCTCCTTTATTCTTAGACTGGGAGCATTTCTTCATCCAGTGGTGCTTCTTGCCACATGCGAAACAAACATATTCATTTTATCTTGCATCCCATTGATCATTCTTTTCTTAGAAGGGTATGAGGATACTTTGGTCTTAAATCTAATTGCCTTCCCTTTCCTCTTATTCACCATAAGGACAGATGGATTTTTTTGCTTCATTTCTTTTGTAACTTGAATAATAAGGAAAATAAGATCATATATATACTTCTCAATGTTGTTCATATTGAAATTCACAATAATGCTAGAGGAGCTATGATGGAGTAATTTAAGAATGATATTGGTACCCAGTTCATCAAGGAGTTTAAACCCTAGAAATTCCAAGCACACAATGTATCCAATGATCATGACTATGAGAGGCTTGGATGGGGCACCCTCTCCAAGCTTACTCTGAAAAAGTTCCTTGATGATCTCAAACTATTCATGTCTTGCTCTCTCCCGGTAAAGACCTTGGAGGTGTTCGATCATGCAATTGGAATCCATTTTTTCATGAGACATCAGGAGCTCTCTATACATTAATGATAGCATCAAATATTTAATGTAGACCGCATCATTCATATGTTTCTCATTGACCATGAAACCTTTATCACTCACATCTTGGGAAGGCAGATCAGGCACTTCTAACTCTAGTACATAAGATTTCCATTCATGGTGTAGGATAACCCGAAGGCTTCTAAACCATTCCTGGATGTTACTACTGGTGAGTATATTGTCTTTATCTAGAATTGATTTTTGTTATAGTGTGGTTGATGATATTGAAAATTTTACTCTACAATTATAAGATCATATCATTAGTGATTTCTTGATTACATTTTATGATAAATAATAAATTAGTTTTATTATGTCACCCACTATTTAATCAAGTAACAATGGACATTAACATTAAACTCAGAATGTCTAGTTTCCATGAAATTCTACTGGAAAGGATCCATATTCCCATTTTAATAAACAACCAAGTGTTGGCCAAGATATTTTAAGGTATTTTGGTAGGAAGATATTTGTCAATTATGGGCTTGCAGCTCCATTATCTGTTGAGTGGACTACCCAATCCTGAAATCCTAACTTTGAATTTCCCCAACTCTTGCCTCCAATATTATATCATTTCTAGCATGGGATACTCTTCTACATGTAATATGGTTAATTCAACCAAAAACCGTTGATAAGGGATTCTTGTATAAAAGTATGTTCCCCAACAAGGTTTTCTCCAACACATGGTTTTGTGGAGTTTTTCCATTAATCATGTAATGGAAGGCTTGGTATGACTTCATATTTTATTTGAGGGATTTTTTACTCATATGCATGAATGTATTATTATCATTATCACATGAATGTTAATATTAAGTGTAACTTAAGTATGTGATTAACCATGTCATCATAATATTTACACGCCTAGTATATTATAGCACCATCTTATATGCTTGTTTAGTTCATTAATTATGTTATCACGACAACAAATACCTAATGATAAACCATGAAACTAATAGAAATATAATAAATCAATGGTCATGATCATGAGATTTTATAGTCATTAGTATATCTGTCGGTTGATAAACTAATGTTGACCTAGGGGATAAACACATTGATCCTTTTGGGTTCGTGTTTATAGCATTCCACCTGTCCACCTATGTATGTCCTGGGATTGGTTTTATCTTAGCTCTAGTTATAACTAACTCAACTAGCTTGGGTATTCCATCCATTACATATTATTTTTTAACTCACATGTAGGTAAGGTTTAAAAATGGGGTTTATGTAAATGAAACCATGGGAACACAACTCCTACATATTAATGAGGGGATATGGCATGTTGACCAATAATTAATTTGATAAATTAATTAAAAGGAATCCAATCACAAACAAAGGCATTGGTCTAGATAATGATCACCCACATACATGCAATGAGTTACATATTTAATAAAACTAGTATTCAATTAATTAATCATTCTTATTAAGATAAATTGCACTTGAATTGGTTAATTATTATCTTTAATTACTCGATCCTTTTATCATAATCCTTTTCTGAATTTCCCTGATATTCTCATCATTGTACATAAATTCACCTTGAAGGAAAGATGTTTAATACCCATTTGAATCTCCCAACATGTATGATATTCATATACTATTTTACACTTCTGACATATATCATACATGATGATTCAATACATATAGTAACAACCTGTATTACAATTTGTACATGATATGAAATTCTGAACATTATAAAAACATTAATGTTTTAACTTTGTGTAATTTGGTAAAGTACATGGTGTGTTGTTCTGAATATATGGTGTTTACTACCTTTACTTTCATTCATGAAGTACACGCTTAGGGACTCGGCGTGTGAGGTGTACTTTATAAATTTTAGAGTACATGACATGTACAGTGGGCTACACATCATATTTTCTTCATGTTACATGGTTAATAGTTTGATTGTCCATATATGGGATAAACAGTTACTACCCTATCACAAAAAGACTACATGTCATGTCTAGTGGTCCACAAAGCATGTAATCTGGTTACCATGTGCCTATCTATCTTGGTCAACACATGGTGTAAAATTTACTGCACCTAGTGTAGTAAATGCGCATAACTTAAGTAACTGCCTTATTAGTCCCTATGTGATGAACATGACTACATAATGTGTAGTCCAGATGTAGTAGCTCGGATCTTCTTTCCAGGAATGTTTTCCATTTCTGTTCATTTTTTAGAAAACAAGGATTTTCAAGAATTTTCTAAAGCACACGTTGTATACTTTATGGGTACACGTCGTGTACTGCATTGCCATAGGAGGTTGTGTGCTGGATGTGTAATGGCCACACACATGGCCATGGGGGGTGACTTAGTGGCCACTTAAAGTAGAATACAGAAAAGGAAAGTACACGCCATGTACTTCAAAAGTATATGCAATTTATTTTTTTCATTAAATGTACTAGGGTCGTGTCTAATCGCCAAAAATCTCCCCTTCTAGGTCTCGTCCGACCAAGAGTGTTATACGAACACTGATCTTCAATGAACCCCAGAGCGTGCGTCCGTCCTACGAATCAAACTTCGTTAGTTGCGTTGGAATCACAACGATGTGTTCTCTTTTCTCCAAGATCACCATCTTCTATTTTCTACTCTCTCGTGAGATATCATGGGTTGAACGTTTTAGACATTTTTGTAGATCTACCACATTCTAGGCTGATTCAAGGGCTGACGCTGGAGTATATCGATATCCCAATGTTGAGGTAGGTGGTTTGTGCCTTTCCGTTGAATGTCATTGAGAAATATGTTCAATTTTGACCAATACCCTAAAATGGGGTATTGCATGTTACCATTTACCCTTGTTTATCTCATTTCATGCTAGTATGACTGAGTATAGGTTATTTGGATATGAATAGTGTTCATTACTATGCTTTGGATGTGTTTCCCATGCTTGTTCTGTATACAATCGTTTCGTCCTATTGTCATGTTAGGCACTCCTTGATGTTCTTCCCATTCCTAGTACTGTAGGATAGAGAGTTTATTGTTATCTGATATACTGGGTATGTTATAGACTAATTATCCAAGTATTTATTGAGGTTTACCTTGGACTTTTTTACATTTCAATGCTCTTTGACCTACACAGGGCTGTGAGAACCTGGTGTAGTAGAATATAAGGGAAATTGACCATGTGAAATTCCTCATAAAATATTTGAGCACATTAAACTATAAGGGGGAATTGACCAAGTGAGATTCCTCAGAGATCCTAGAACCACATGGGTCTATTAGGGGAATTGACCATGTGAGCTTCATCAGAGAGTCATTGAATTACTTTAGACTATAAGAGGAATTGACCATGTGAGCTTCCTTAGAGAGTATTCGAATTAATTTTGACTATAAGGGGAATTTACTATGAGTGTTTCCACAGAGTGTCTTTATATATTCTTAAATCTATACCAGAGGGGATATGATACTTTTACTTCCAAGAGGGTTACCGTGCTTCATTATATGCTAATTTGATATGTAAAATTGTTTACTACTGAGTACTTCTTGTTTAGTGAACCTTTTCTTATTACCTTCAAATTTAATCACTGATTATTAGGAACATATCTTTGGGGGTTGCCTACTAGGATTTAGTCCCACACCCTGTTTGGGCCATTCTTTTGGGCCCAAACAGATTATATTTCTATAGGTATAGATAAGGGAAAGAGCCCTTCTACTTCATGCACCTAACTTACTGTGGAGCTAGAGAGCATGGGAAAAAGCTTAGGCTTGCGATGCTGAGGTGTTGTTTTCGATTTCTTTTGTACTTTGGTTTAGTACGGTTTATTTTTCCATCATTTTGATTTGTTTGGTTTCTTTCCTATATGAAGAATTTATATATGTGCTTCAGATGTTTCTTACTTTAATTCTTTAGTTGTTTACTCTTATATGGATTTTTACTACTTATGAAATTTCATAATGATTACTTCCACTATGTTACTTTGTCAACGAGGGCATAGTTTTCCCATTATCACACCCAAGGCCCTCGCTGCTAGCCGCCAGCCTCTTGTATTTGGGGAAATTCTCTTGAGGCCATGTGACCAACCGGGTATGGGGTGACTCTGGGTGGCTTCCGGAACCGGGACGTTACAAAGTGGTATCAGAGGTATTATTTTCCTCTTGACTTACTGTTTGGAGCCTATAGCTAGGGATAGGAAAAAATAGGTACTTGGTAATATGTTGTGCCCAAGAGTTGCTACACCAAGTACAGGGAACATCCAATCTACCTCGTTTATTGAAATCTTTCTTATTTTCAATTTTACAGTTGATTTGATTTCATAATTGGTTGATTCACATGTTTTGTGTTGTTACCATTGATGCTATAGAGGATTTATTTCTGTCACAACTCGATAAGATGAGGGTATGACATCTCATGCATCATATAGGAACTTTCTAGATACCACATGTCATGCATTCTTGACATACCATCTAGGATGCATTAGCGATTGAATGTTGTTGTGATAGTTATTTTTTAGAATATACCTGATTTTTTATAGATGCCCTGATAAGAATACCTACTGTTTGATAGGGTATTGATTGTGTAAGGTTTGTTTGAATGAATGAAAAAAATTGGTTCTTGAGGTGTTATGGGCCCCCATGGACCAGAAATTGGTGGATCATTTACTTTTTTTCCTTGTTATAATATGTATAAGAAGACAAACATTGATTCACGAGGAGTTTGGTCCCTACTAGATTGGAATTTGGAACTTTCAAAGTTTGTTTCAGTTCCTTTCTAGGTTCTGGTGTAGTTTCTGAGGATTACAATCCAAAAAACCCAGAATACAGGGTGTGTAATGTTCATAACACCCCAAGTGTTCTTCTATTTGGGGATAAACTATTTTACTCAACTACACACCGTTTACATTATATAAATGTCGTGTAGTCTCTAACCATACCATATGTCATGTTGGAAGAGACACAATATAGGTAATTTCTTGCAGGGGCACGTCGTGTACTAGTTGTACACATCGTGTGGTGTTGACCATGTGTTCGCCCCTATAACTAATATCACGAACGGATAAACCCTAAGCTACACACACTGTGTCAAGATCGAACCCACCATGTAGTATGACCCAGGTACCCAACTATGTCACTAACAACACAGTCTAGGTGAAGCTTGTCTAGTAGATGTAGTGTCTATCTTGAACATGTCGTGTAGTATTGTCTTGGGAGTGTTGTGTGGCTTAACAACATAGAAGGACTCGGGAAGGGGAAGAGGATTCAAGTACACACTGTGTGTTATGAAAACACGATGTTTGTTTGGGGTGTTACATGACCTAATTAGGCAGGAGTACATGCCCATGTCAATGGTGGAAGGGAACACACAGTGTTGGCATTGTACACGCAGTGTAGTCAGGTTTTGTAAAACATGAATGCTTTCTTTCTCTTGTTCCCTTCCCACACTTCTAGTTTTCATTCATTGATAATCTTGATCTAAGGTGTGAACTTGACTTGTAGATTCATGCCACCAATACGTCCTTCAGTTGTACGCCAGTTTTTAGGTGGTGATCAAACACTGGATTTGGCTGATTAGGGAAATCCATAAGATCCTCATCTTGAGCCAGTTTTTGGAACCAGCCATTATACCTAACACAGGTGCTGATACATAGTTCAGGGAGGGATTTCTTAGGATGATGAATACATTTAAGGGAGTTCCTCCACCTACCCTGTCGATGGAAGAATTGATGCAGGTATTTCAGTAGTAACATACTCCCACTTTCTAAGGGTATAGAAGACCCCAAGCTGTAGAGTCATGGCTAAAAGACACACTGATGATTTTTGAGCATCCGATGATTCATCTAGAGGGGAGGGTGAAGCTCACTACCTACATGCTTTGAGACTCAAACAAGAGGTGTTGCAATGTGATATCACATATGGGACACCAGAATAACATGGATGGGGATGAGTTTCAGCATATCTTCTATGATTACTTCTATCTGGATACCTTGAGGGCCGATCAAGCCAGAGAGTTCATGAGTCTAGAACAGGGTACTCTTTTTGTCCAAAAGTATTCCTCACTCTTCACAGATCTGTTGTGTTTCACGCCTATTCCAGGAGGTGATGAGTTGTTCCTTTCACGGAAGTTTAACGATGGTCCAAGGAATGAAATCTGATCTCAGGTCAACATATTCAAGTTGACATTGATATCATATATATTCAACCAGTCTCTAATCACGGAGTGTAATCTGAGGGATTCTAGATCTGTGAGATAGGGTGGTTCGGCATCCGAAGTTAGTATTCCTCATACTAACTGTAGGAAGCACCACATATAGATTTCAAGAGGAGATCAGAGTAGGTGGGATGCATCTTCTGGCAGCTAGGTGGTGTGCTACCAGTGCAGAAAAAGCTGGAATACGAGGCCACATTGCTCGAGAGACCCAATGGTGTGCTTATCTTGCGGAAATATGGGTCATCTTCTGCGCTTCTATTAGATCTTCTCACAAGCAGCTGGTGACATGAGTTCTTCTATGACTCCGCGTGATGGAGTAGTGACACCATTTTCTCACCAGTCTGGGAATTGGAGTTCTTCAAGCAATTCAGGTCGATGTTGAGGTTGTGGCTGGGGTGTCGAGTCACTGGTCATTCAACGATAGGAGGGTGGATCAGCTCAATGTGGTCAGGCAGGGTCAAAGGGTTGTGGCTTAGGCTAGACTTTTATAGTTGAGCAAACCCAGTTGGAGCATGATTTGGGACCCTCTACAGTTCGAGGTACGATCACAGTAGCCTCAGTTTTAGCTTCTACTCGTTTCGATACAGGTGATTCCCATAACTTTATATCTATTTCTATTGTCGAGAGCCTTGGGCTCTACATCTTTTCTTTTGCTGATATATTGATGCTAGAAACTTTGTTGGGGACTAGAATGACTAGTGTACGTCAATTCAAGGAGTGCCCTATAGAGGAAGGTGGCTATCACTTCTTATGGGACCTCTATGTCCTAGAGATGACAGGCTATGATTTCAATCTTGGAATGGACTGGTTAGTTCCATTCCAGTAATTCATCGATTTTTATCACTATTGGGTGAGTTTCATATCACCCAAGGTTGGATCTTTTCTTTATTGTGGTGAATGGGATGTCTAGGCGAGTAGAGAAGGGCCCGAGCATCATGGGTTGGGAGGAGTTACAATCGTGATTTCTAGTATATATCGGGATGACTAGGGGACATCTCTGTTAGACTTTCCTCTAGTGTTGGATCATTTCGGGGATGTCTTTCTAGAGGACTTTTAAGGTTTTCCTCTAGAGCATGAGTATATTTTTCTAATTGATCTTGTGCTAGGGGCAGCACCGTTGTCCATTCCTCCTTATAGGATGTCTACAACTGAGTTTCAGGAGCACAAGAAACGATTGAAAGAGTTGCAGGTGAAGGGTTTCATCTAACCCTATACTTCTCATTTGGGATCGTCTTTCTTGTTTGCGAAAAAGGCAGATGGAACCCTCAGGCATTGCGTGGATTATCGGAATCTGAACCAGTTGATGGTCATTAACTGATATCCTTTTCAAAATATTGATTATCTCTTTGATCAGTTTTGAGGAGCTTGGGTGTTATCAAAGATTGACTTGAGGTCTGGTTACCATTGGTTGGGCGTTAGACCATATGATATACCTCTTATATCCATCTGGAGCAAGTATGGTCTATAGGAGTATATGGTTATGCCGTTTGGTCTGACGAACACAAATATAGTTTTCATGGAACTAATGAACTGATTGTTCCCATCCATACTTGGATTCATTCGTGGTGGTCTTCATGGATGATATCTTGGTGTACCCTCATACTCGACACGACCATGATACCCATCTTGATATCATTTTGAGTACATTGAGAGAGTATCAGTTATATTCTAATCTCTCAAAATGTCACTTTTGGATGGACCAGATTCACTTCTTGGGTCATGTTATCTCAGAGACATGAGTATTAGTAGATCCAGAGAAAGTGAGAGCAGCAGTTTCCTAGGGGAAGGTGAAGAATTTATTGAGGCACGAAGCATTCTAGGTCTGACTGGATACTACAGACGCTTCATACAAGACTTTTCACAGTTGGCAGCACCACTGATGTGTCTGACTAAGAAGGATGGAAAGATCTTGTGGTTGAATTCTTTTGAGACCACCTTTCCGGAGATGAAAGGGAGGTTGACATCAGCACCAATACTAGTATAGAAAGAGCAGTGAATGATCTATACTGTTTACTGTGATGCATCAGGTATCGGGCTAGTAGTTGTACTTATGCGTGGAGAAGTCATTGCGTACGGGTCTTGAAAGTTGAGGCCACATGGGAAGAATTACCCAACGCATGATCTCATGTTGGTATTAGTTGTTCATGCCTTATGATGTTGGAGAAATTATCTTATGGTAGAGCATTTTGTGGTTTTCACAAACCACAAGAGTCTCAAGTGCATCTTCACTCAGGGTGATCTGAATTTGAGATAGCGAAGATGGTTTGAGTATCATCTATCCATTGATTTCAATCTTGTATATACACCTGGGAAAGGAAACATAGTGGCTGATTCATTGAGCAGGAGGACCCAGATAAAACCAGTTCTGGAGGCCAGAAGTGAGTGGCAACTTATGTCTATGTTCACTGAGATGAATTTGGAGGTTCACAACGAATTGGGGTAGATAGTTCTTTCTTCTGTAGCTATTACCTCCTATCTTCATGATCAAGTGACAATAAGGTAACTATCAAATTAAAACAGCCTAGTCCTATAGAAGAGCATGTTATAAGATGACCGTATTTCTGGATGCACCATAGGCGAGGATGAGATCTTGCATTTCCTGGGGCACATATGGGTGCCTGCAGACATATGTAAGTAGCATATGTGGAACATTCATTCCTCAATTTGGGTAGTTCATCCTAGCCTCACCAAGATGTATCATGATCTGCACCATCAGTATTGGTGGCCAGGCATGATGAGATATTTTGTTGGTTTTGACAGTAGATGATCCACCTGTCAGTAGGTGAAGGCGGAGCATCATCGACCAGCATGGATTTTATAGAAGTTACCCATTCCGGAGTGGAAGTGGAATGATGTCATAATTGATTTCATGACTGGTTTGCCGAGTTAACCTCGAGGGAATGTTTCATTTTGGATTTTCATTGATAGACTCACGAAGTTTGATCACTTCTTTCTGGTCAAGGAGACCTTCCAGGTTAATGAGATGGGCGGTTGTACATCTGAGATATTGTGAGCTTACATGGAGTTACACAATCCATTGTTTCAGATAGATATGCTTGTTTTACTTCTTGGGTTTGGGAAGGGATTTTAGAAGGCGTTGGGTACATAGGTACTTTTGAGTACAGCTTACCACCACCAGAAAAATGGCCAATTCGAGTGTACGATTCAGGTGCATGAGGACATTCTATGAGCATCTAGTCTAGATTTTGGAGGATCTTGAGAGAGGCATATACATCTTGTAGAGTTTTCCTACAACAATATTTTTCAAGAAACTTTTCAGATGGCACATTTTGAGTCTTTGTTCGGTAGGCCATGCGGATCACCATTATGTAGGCTGGAGGCAGGAGAGGCTGCTTTGCTGGGACCTCATCTTGTTTAGGAGACCACAGTGCAGATAGAGTTGATTCAAAAGAGGATGGCTATTGCGCAGTCTCGATTGAAGTCTTATACTAGTCAGTAGAGATGACCTCTGGAGTTTGAGGTCAGGGATCAGGTTTTCTATGTGTCACACCAAGGCTGGGACACAACAAGATTAAGAGATAGGGTAATATTTTTCAATGGTACATTGGGCCATTTGAGGTGTTCTAGAGAGTTTGGCTGGTTGCCTACAAGTAGTAGTTACCTTAGAGGTACCAGGATATGCACGACGTTTTCACGTTTCTCAGCTACGACGTTACTTTTCTGTCCACTCTAATTTTTTACAACCTATGAAGGTTGAGCTCGAAGTGGATGCGTCGTCTGAGGATCATCCTATCTAGATTTTTGATCACGGTACAAAGGTTCTTTGTGGCCAGTCAGTTCCCCTAATACGAGTGCTATGGAAGTACAGATGTGTACAGGATCATACTTGGTAGATGGAGGCCGATATACGAGCATAGTGGACAGAACTGTTCAGGATTTCTTCTTCTACACCGTGCTAGGGAAATTCAGGGACCAATTTCATTAATGGGGGAAGTTTGTAAGAACATGGATCTTCTTTCCAGGTACGTTTTCCTTTTCTGGTCGTTTTTTAGAAAAATATGAATTTCTAGATTTTTCTAAAGTACACAACGTGAACTTTATGAGTACATGGCATGAACTCTGTTACCGAAGGAGGCTATGTGATAGCTGTGTAATGGACACAGACATGGTCGTGTGGGGTGAACTTGAGCCTGCCTAGAGAGGAGTATGGAAAAGGGAAGTACATTCTGTGTATTTCAAAAGCAAACACTGGGTATTTTGTTTTTTTATTAAACGTACTAGGGTCACATCTCTTCCCTAGAGAGATCTCCTTCAAGGTCTCATTCATTCGAGAGCATCGTGCGGCCACATATCTTCAATGAACCCCAGAGAGAGTTTCCATCCTCTGAATCAAACACAGTTGGTTGAGTTGGAATCACATTGTTGATTTCTCTTTTCTCTTAGATCACCATCTTCTATTTCCTCTTCTCTCGTGAGATATCATGGGTTGAACGTTTTAGACCTTTTTGTAGATCTATTTCATTCTAGGTTGATCCAAGGGATGACGTCGGATTATATCGATCTCTGAACGCTGAGGTAGGTGGTTTATTCCTTTTCATTGAAAGTCTTTTATAAATATGTGTGATTTTGACCAATACCCTTGAACGGGGTATTATGTCTTACCGTTTTACACTTGTTGATTTCTTGTCATGCTAGTATGCCTGAGTGGAGGTTATTTTGATATGAATATGGTTGATTGTTATTCATTAGATGTGTTTCCCGTTCTTTTTCTTTGTACAAACATTTAGTCATGTTGGCCTGATAGGCTTTCCCTGAGGTTCTTCCCATTTCTAGTACAGTAGGATGGTGTGTTTATTATTATATTATCCCCTTGATATGTTGTAGGATGATTAACCAATTAGTTATTGAGGGTTTCCTTGTCCGTTTTTTCTTTTCTATGATTTTTGAACTAAACAGGGCCATGAGAACCTCGTGTAGTAGACTATAAGGGTAATTTACCATCTGATCTTCCTCAGAGAGTCTATGAGAACATAAGACTATAAGGGGGAATTGACCAATTGATCTTTCTTAAAGAGTCTTAGAACCACTTTGGTATATAAGTGGAATTGATCGAGTGACCTTCCTCAGAGATACTAGGGCCACTTGGGGCTATAAGGGGAATTGATCACGTGAGCTTCCTCAGAGAGTGTTTGAATTACTTTAGACAATAAGGGGAATTGACCGTGTGCGCTTTCTCAAAGAGTCGTTAAATTAATTTTGACTATAAGATGAATTACCAATGATTTCTTCCTCATAATGTCTTTATATATTCTTAAATTTGAAACAGAGGGGATAGGTTGCATGTACTTCCCCGGGGGTTACCATGCTTGATTAGCTGCTTATATGATAGGTAGAGTTTTTTATTGTTGAGTACTTCTTGTTTACTGAACCTTTTCTTATTAAATGTCATATTAACTCACTAATTTTTAGGCACAGATCTCAGGGTGGTTGCCTACATGGATTTAGTCTCACACCCTGTTTGGGACATTCTTTGGGGATCAAATAGATTATATTGTTGCAGGTATAGATAAGGGAAAGCACCCTTCTACTTCAAGTATCTGACCTGCTGTGGAGACGGAGATCTTGGGAATAAGTATAGGCTTACGATGCTGAGGAGCTGTTATCTTTTTATTTTGTACATTGGTTTAGTACTATTTTTTTCATACACTTTAATTTGTTTGGATACTTTCATAGACATATGTATCATTCATCATTTATATGTGTGCTCCATTTGTTTCTTACTTTATAGCTTCCATTGTTTACTCTTGTATGGATTGTTACTGCTTCCGCAATAGCATGATGATTACTTCCGCTGTGATACTCTTCCAATGAGGGAATAGTTTCCCCATTATCACACCCAAGTCCCTCGTTGCTAGTCGGCAGCCTCTGGTGTTCAGTGAAATGCACTTGAGTCCATATGACCAACCAGGTACGGGGCGCCACTAGGTGGCTTCCAGAACCAGTACGTTACACCAGATTACACAGTGTGTATGTCAGAGAACACAACATGTGAGTCCAAACACATGGAATGTACTTTCACATCACCTGGGAAGAATCATTAGTGCCTCTTGATGAGTTATCCATTTTAATTTTAATTAAAAATTAATTGGTTTCTGTGAAATCAGTGAGAAAAAAAGAGGGAGAACAGATCTCGAAATCCATATTACAATAAAAATTAACTTTTAATTGAAACTATATATTATTAAATCATAAATCATAAATTAATTTTTTAAATAGTTATAAACTATGATATAACCGCTCTAATAAATCATGTAGGTTCGAGGTGTAGTGGAAGCATGGTTGGGATGGATCCCAACTTTAATTTTTAGCATTATCTATGATTATTCTGGGATCAAAATAAAGATGAATGATAATCTCCCCAGAATAGAATCAAAGAATTAGATAAATAAGGAAAATACCTGAAACCTTTACAATGAATCTTGATCAACATGTTTATAATAAATTTTATTTATTTCATAACAAAAAGAATATATGGATCTTCGATACTTTCTTCCTCGATGATATTGATCATCCTAAATGACCTATCTATATTTTCTCATTAAGATTTCAAGGATACAAACCATAATCCCTCTACTGGTGATCCACACATACTCTGATGGCCTCCAATCGACACCAGTCATTATTTGGGTGCTATCGTGGTGAAGTGATTGTGTTGGGACAGTCATTCTTCATCGCTTGATCATTGATCTAGAAGAATATATCTCATTCATGAGAGGGGTGGGTATAGGATTCAAGTGATAAATCGTTTATCTCAACAATTCTCAATTCACCAAGTGTGCAGTTTGGTACATGGTATAATAGATATAAAAGTATATTTATCGACATGGGAATTCAGTAACAATAATGTATTACCTAATAGAAATTAAATACATTCATATCCTTTGATAAAAGCTTATATTTTATTAGTAATTCCACATATTTATTTATGGTGAACCAACTTTCAAAAAATAGAATTATAAATAAAATTATGCATCAAAAAATAATTGCAATGTTATTATTATTTTAACTTGTTCCAACTAGGTAAATAATTATTTACCATCTTGCAAATAATTATTTTACTAATGGATATGCCTTAGTCCACACGAACTCTACTTCCATTTATTGAACACCCAAATAAATAAATAAATAAATTATTCACATAAATAAATATTTTATTTACAAACTTGTAAAAAAAATTTATTAATTGGTCAATAAAATAAATAAATATATTTTACCCACAATCCAGTGAATAAATATTCATTTAATTTATGAAACAATTTTAACTTGAATAAAATTATTCCACTATCTTAAAAATAATATTTATTCCATTAAATTCTAATATAATTTAATCGAGAATACCAGAAATATTTATTGTGTGAACCACTATGATTCATTCTCATTGGAATTAGGTGGGCTAGAATAATGTCCAAGAGTACTATCTAGAAATGGTTCAAGGCACCCAAGAAAAATAACCTAAAGACACAACAATGATATCCACATACAAATTCTCACTATTTAATATAATCGGTTTGTCTTAATATCTCACCAATTAGGTTTCATAATAGTTTCATCAACCTTTGTGATTGATACATTGTTCCTTAACTACCTAAAATAAACTCATCGTTACATGATGGCTGTTGAATTTCACACAAAGGTTCTATTTCAATCAAAGGGATGAGATATCAGCTTCCATAAATGGAAGGGAAAATACTTCCTCGACTTATCCATATATAACATTCCAATCGTGACGCACCCAATATACCCTACTTCCCGCCAACATATGGTGTGATGGTTTTCCTCAGTAAATTGAATTGTGCATGTAGTGACACAAATTAATGATAATATTAATGACTAAGGACAATAACACATGCTCATAGATAGGAATAACTGATGACACCAAAACATGCATAATTCCTACTAGCGAGACTTTTCTCACTATCTACCATCTTGGAAATTACCAAGTATAAACTTCATGAGAGGAAGTCACATTTACTTACGAGTACTCAATCTTGATGGTATGTATACTATGTGTCCCATCGTAGTATTTCATCCAACTATAGAACTATATTGTAGAATATTTTTATAGCCTTTCAAGGTTCTCATCATAGAGGGGAACTTCCATGACCTTATTAATACAAAAAATACTCTAAGAGATTATTATATCATAATCATGTAGAACAATGAAAAATACGTCCTAATAAGTTTAATATTTAAATACATTAAATATACAAGTAATCAAATAACAAAATATGGTTTTAGGACACCAACTCTAGAAATGAGGGAATTTTCTCCCCACTCACTCAGCTAGGCCCTCGTTTCTAGTCAGTATCCTATGGAATTTGGGGAGATATGCTTGAGGCCTTGTAAGCAACTGGTCATCGGGCACTAATGATTGGTATCTGGGTGTGGGATGTTACACCCTAAAACTAGTTAAAAAGAGGTTTCAATAGAAAATAAAAATATTAAATTGTCATTGGTGACTCCTTTCACTCTCACCAGGCCCTTTGGTTGGTCATTTTCTATTTTTTACCCATTTCCCTATCAATGGTACTCCAAATTCTACCACTTTTTTGGGGTCGAATAATATATTTTATGATAATGACACCACCTCTACCAACATCAATAATATATGATTTATATTATATAGTATTATATTATAATAAAGATTTTACATTCTTATGAATAAAAAATATAAAGGGGGATGAAGCTATCTCATTCCTCTTATGCTTCCACCACCTATATTTACTATTGACTAAAACATCTCCATCATCTTTTAGAGTTAACCTGTATTGTAAGACATCGATCATCACAAAAATTTTTGTAGTACTTTCATCTCAGTTTTGGGATTCACAAAAATTGGTTTATTTATCATAAATCGAATATTAAGTCCATTTAAATCTCGAGATAATTCGAAATTCAAATAAGGACTCTCGATCCATATATCAGATCATATAGCACTTATATATGTATATATTAATTCGTAAAATACTCTTATAGGTTGGCCTCTATAATTGGGAGTAATTTTATCAACTTGGTGATTTAGTACACAATGACCCATAAAGTATCATGCTTAAGAAGCCACCTCGGTAGACCGGTGGCAATGTCTAAAGAAATATTCTCCCACTTCCATATAGATATAGGAATTGTTTTTACCCACTTTTTTATCTATATATTAATAGGTTTATAAATTTAAATTCTATTAGTTTTAAATAATTAAAGGTGAGATTCATAGAAGATTGTTAAATTTTATTGTAGTCGTATACTAGACCAAAATTTGGAGAATATGATGGAAAACTGGGCAATTATAGAGTATAAAGGCACTTCGTACATAGCCATGAAGTGGATTGGTGTGAAAACAGAAATATGATGAACCCATGATTGAAGATGGAATCAAAATAGATAAATTTACCCATTAATATAAAACTTTCAATGATTTTGGATGATGACATGATGTTTTTAAGGCTCAATACTAAGGAACCAAAGAAAAAAAATACTTCTACACATCTTGTAATCATTACATGACATGAGAATATTAAAAGGGAAGTAAGAAGTATGTGATGTGATGTGAAGAAAATATATCATAGTTTAACACCAAAAACTACACATCATGTAATAATTATATGACATTTAAGTATCAGATAAGTGAAAAAAATTTATTTTTGGCATATCATTGATGGATTCCTAACATATTTTGACCAGATCATCATTTAAGGCATTATTTGACCCGAGAGATTAGTAGATTACATAATAGGCCTGTATATATAGATCATTGAATAGAGTTTGTGAAATCAATTCCAAGGTTGATGTGGGGCCATTTGGGGGCTTCCGTAGGGTTTCAAGTTGTCAGTATTCATAGATAGGTTTTATTTCTACTTTTTTCAATTTAATGTAGTCGTTGTATGATTTATAGTTTAATTTAAATATCTTCAATTTCATCATTAACTTTATAATTCATTCATCCATTAACACATTCTTCATTTTTACTTTGTTCATATTAGTTTTTAATAATTTATTTATTATTTAAATTGGGGATTGCCTTATTTTTAATTGTTTAATTATTATTTCAAGCATGGAATCTATTTATCAATATTTAATCAATTAAATAATGGGGGAATAATTATCTTAGGGTTAAGGGTAATAATTTGTGGTGCACTTAATCACAATGAATCTATAAATTTGACCTTGGCAACCCTATGACTTGTAATTAGGTTAAAAAATTGATCATCATAATCTTTTGTACTATAATGAACATGGGAACTACAGTTGAACCAGCCTAAACTAATTGGAGTGTATTTCTATGACAATTAGATTGTGATGGTTTATACATAGAATATGAGAGTAATTCACCATGGTTGTTAGATATATTGTAACACCCCAAAATTTTGGGAAATATATCGTTTCAAATTAATTTTATCCTTTCAATATTCTACATTTCATAAAACATGTAATAAATCTTTTTTATATGAATGAAATAAGTTTATCTTGAATTATACAAATAATTGTTTTAATATTTCAATAAAATAAATACTTGTATTAAATTTTGGTGCTCACAACACTTCTTTTTTATTATGTTAAAAAAAATTTAAGTTTCCTTCAATATCTTCTCTAACAAGCAAGTCTGAGTTGTACCGAACGACGATATACAATTTATATTGTTATTAAAATATTATTATTGTTAACACCTATCAATTGGAATGGAAGTTATTTATAATATTTGCTAAATTTTGGAAATAATATTTTCACATTATCCCTTTAGTTATCAAATAGTTATAAATTAAAGTAAGAAATATTTAAAAATAAAGAAATTCCTTTTCTAAGAAAATAATTTCCCTATGTACAAACACTATTTTATCTCAATAAATTAAAAAAACCACATTGGTGAAATTTCATTAATGAAAATTATATATTATATATTCAATAACATTTTCTATACTCATCCAATATATTATATAGTCATAAGTTAGGAAGAAATAAAATTATATGAATATAATGATGTATTATTCAAAAAGGAATGTTTACCACCATTTAATAGAAATTATATTTTAAATCTATATTTTCAAATTTTTATAATTTTTATTTGAAAAAATAAAATTAATTTCTCAAATTATAATATGAAATTTTATATTTGTTTTATTTTTGGTTTTTTAATGAGATATTTAATTTTTTTATGGTAGTGAAAAATAATGAATATTAATTGAAAAATGATTTTTCATCTAATTTACTTATATATATTATATATATCTAATTTTTTTAAGAATATTTTGATAAATTGTAGATATATTAATACAATTTAGGTTATTTGATTCAATTTCACATTAAAATATGATATAAAAATTCAATATTTTGAATGTTTTCACTTTAAAAATCTGTTTTTTCATCCCGTCTGTAGGATTATTTTTAAAATAATTTATTCCACTTAAGTGATTAGTATTTTAAAAAATGGATTCAATATTATGAATCTTGAAAATTTATAATTTATAATTTTTTTTGCTTAGTTTTAAAATAAAATATTTGTGACAGTAATTAAAATTATTTACAGTGATTAAGGTAAAAATTAGTTTACTTTGTGATCAAACATTAAATAAAGGGGGAAATACCCTAGAAACATGTCCAAAATACATTTTATCTTCATATATAGACTACATAATCCCTTTTATAAAAATATTAAAATTATTTTAAGCACATTATGTATGGTAAGACTCTCAATACTATTTACCATTATATATTTATAGGAATGTAACTCCTACTCAACTATAATAGGCCACTCACCTCCTCACTTAATCAAACCTCTAAATCCCCTATCGATCATAAAATCCATGAAAAAATTTTCTCCCAAAATACCTAATCATAACCAGTAAACATAACATTGGGAATAAATCCAACCAAGTAATCTTTTGGGTGCAAACCAAAAGCAGTTACCCAAAAAGAAAAGGTAATGTTCTTCGACATACATTTCTGTTTTATTTTATTTTTCTCCACCCATTCAGTGAATATATTTCCATGATTATATAATAATATAAGTATCCAAATTATTATAATGTGTTGTAATTAGAAGTTTTATTCCTAGACTTACACACACATCCGTCAAATGGGCAAAGAACTTATTAATTGTGTGTACAAGGGACTACCGCCTTGGAAAACGATGTCATTCATTTTTTCTTTACCACCTATCATAGTTTGGAATTATAATAAACATAATATTATTATATTATATATATAAATATATTATTTATGAGATATTTATTCTTATTCAATTATTATATAACAAATACATTGATTCTTTTCAATTGTTGGTAATACGATAACTTCGTTTGTGGACTTATGGACTTCCACGTCTTCAAAGCGATGTTACTTGTTCACAGTATAAATGGAATGTAGAAAGAATGGGTTTTGAAAATTTATATGATATATATGAAATAATAATTATACAATAATTATACTATATATATTCATATATTTCATTTACATTATTTCTTTCAATATGATAAGAAAACAGAAACAATGTTTATGTGTATATATGGCCTACCGTCTCCATTAACAGTGTATTCCATTTTATATTTATATATTTTATAGAATATTAATAATAATAATATAATTAATATATATAAATTTTATATAAATTTTTTTATTTTATATATATGTAAATCATGAACTAAATAATATTATCAAGAATAATGAGTCAAATCATATATTAAAAACTAAGCGGTTATTAACCAAACTAAAGCATTGACATGGAATTGTTAATAAACGTGCAATAAAATGTCATAATTAAATAATATATGGTATGATATATAAGAAAAATATTATTTGGTATATTTATAATTAAAATATATTTATTATACATGAGCTTTGAATGTGTAAGAAGTAAGTCATGACTCAAGTTAAGGGTTTTCTCATCTCACTATTATTTTTGGCAGACTTATGCCTTATTCTACACAATTTTTTTTTGTGGTGTATATAACATTAATTAATGTATACTATGATTATTATACCTATTTTTATGTTGATTTAAACATCCATTTTATTATGTCACTTTCATGGGTTTTATGGTTCAAAAGATACCAAATCAATAATGTAATTTTGTCTCAATTTTCATTCTTTAAGATGCATGCTATGTTATTCACACATATTCTTATATGATATTTATATATACTTATATTTTACATGTAATATCTTTAAGAAAATTATTTTTATGTTATATAATGTTTTATTAACATTAATATTTTATGGGTATTATTATTCAATGTTACCAAAGTTGTAACAGTTTACTTCTACAATCTCATTGTTTATCAGGATTTTTTATAATTCTATTGATGAAATATTATGATCTATATCATAATAAACCAAATTATTTTTGTTATAATATGATTATTTATGATATATTTAATTAATGGTATCATTTTTTTAACTCTTTTATACTTAGGAAAACTAAGGATGTGTTTTTAAAAAAATATGACATTATCTCTCTCTTCTGTCAGAAAATTGTGTTCATTCAAACCCATGTTTTCAAAAAGAAAACGATTTAAAAAAAATGTTATAATATTATCCTATTATCATTAAAAGAAATTTTTACTCATTAATTACATTTTTATAAAAACTAAAAAATGAATTTTATTTTCATTTTCACATCAAGGAACTTTTGTAAACTTTTTACTGCACAAAAGGAATGTTTGGCATATATGGATTTATCCGCCATCAGGACAATAATTTATTTGAAGATTATATTTTATGTTTTCAAGGTTATTTTCAAAGAAATTTTTTATATAAAAATTATTTTTATGAAGTGTTTTTAATTCTTTTAAAATATTAATTTATATGTTTTCAAAAGGACATTTTCAAATAAAATGATTTTAAAAATGTCCTATTGTTTAAAATGTATTTTTTAAATTGGAAAGGATATTTTCATCATGAAATGTTTTAATTTTATTTAAAATCTTACATTTTAATTTTTCAAAAGGTATTTCAAGGGTTTTTTTTAAAAAAAATTATATTTAAAGAATATTTATTTCCCTTAAGAAATATTCCATGTGATCTTCCAAAATCCTTCTATATATTAGATAAAATGTTTTGAAATATTTTATACTTTATTTGGGTTATTATCAATGGAAACAATTATGATTTTTATTTATAAGGTTTTTGAATAAGATGACAAGCTTTTTTATGAAAAACGTTTCTCTTCTATGGGTTAAATCATGATAAAAGGCTTATTAAACCTGTTTTATTTCATGTTTTATTCTGTCATAAAATGATTTGAAAACTTATATCTCTTCTACATGTCATGATATGATTAAATGTGTATAATACCCATTTCATCTCATGTGTTTCTATGTGATGTTTATGAAATAGATCCCTTTTGTATATCATGATACAATTATTATTTTATTATCTTGTGGAACACTTATGTATGATTTCGTTATATGATGTGTGGGACCCATATCCCCCTGAAATGCATTGGGAAATGATGGATGAATCATGAGTATATAGGTTATACATGAACCTGATTACATGTTCTCAATGTTATGCATAAACCTGATTACATATTCACAGTGTTATGTGTGAACCTGATTACATGTTCACAATGTTGTGCATGGTCATTGTTCCATGTCCATATGTTTATGTGGGAAACTTATTACTTGTTCCCAATGTTATGCATGAACCTAATTACATGATCACAATGTAAGGCATTAACCTCGTTTCATGACCATATTTTTATGGATGAACATGATTAAATGTTCATAATTTTATATGGGAACCTAATTACTTGTTTAAAATGTTAGGCATGGACTTGGATTCATTTCCATATATTTATGTTTGAATTTCATTACATAATCATAATGTCTTGCATGAACCTGATTACATGTTCACAATGTTATTTGTCAAATGATTACATGTTCACAATTTTATTTGTGAACCATATAAAAATTTCAATATGTTATGCATGAACATGACTACATGTTCACAATGTTATGTATCGACCTAGTTAAATGTTAATATGACTTTTTTAGGGCATGATTTCATGTACCAAGATAAATGAGTGAACTTGTTTCTATTTACACATGTTCACAATGTTATAAGTTGATGTGTATGCCACATGTCTATATCTTATTATAATGTTATGATATCATGACTCATGTTCATTTATTTCATTATGATTCGTGTCTGATGAACTGCTAATATTTATTCCATGATTCATGCTTATAATATTTGATATGCAGGCTGGGATCCTATAATGACACGACCATGTCGTCGTACCCTTATTATAATGTTATTATTATATATTTCTATTAGTTACCCTTACAGAGCATATGAGCACACTGATTTCTTATGTTTCCTTCCCCCAAGTTATGAAGAAATGTTTTATGCATAACTACTAAATGGGAAGATATTTAAGGTAGATGTTAAAGATCAGTCACCAATATAGAAGCCTATGTTTCCATGTTTCCAAATAAACTAGACAATTATGGTCCCCGAGAATATATTTTTTAATTTTCTAAATATTCATCTAAAATGATGTAATATATATATATGTTAAGCCTTGGTAGCTATAGTTGGTATCATATCAATGGTTTAGTCAGCATTTAGAAACTAGGATGTGAAAACATTAGTGAGACCGATAGGGATATTTCTAAGGATATATCTAGGGATGTCTCTAAGGATAATCCTACAGAGTCATAGATTTAAAATTATATGTCGTGATTTAGGCTGAAAATAAGTAATTTTTCCAGATTATGTGGTTCCCTACTATGAAATGTGTTTCTCACCCTATGATTTTTGCTTTTATTCAATGGAAAGAATAAGAAAGAATTTGGTTAACATTTAATGTTTCAGATGTGGAATGTATATAAATTATGAAAATGGATTTCCTAATTGGAAATATCATACAGTGAATCAGTACGGTGGTACATGTATTGGTTATACTAGCAAAGATAAAGGGATCACAAAATGACATGTGAATGGTATGGGATGTTATAATATTATTTTCTACCTGAAACAAAAGAAAATGATTAAATTGAAGTTAGGTAACCTAAATACATGAATCGTGTTTCATATTATAGGAATGGTGTATTAAAGAATAATATGATGAATCTTAATTAATGTTTTAATAATAAAGTTGGATCATTCAAGTGTATATTTTTTTGAATTTAAATATTATTTTATACAAATCATGAAATATATAATTATTTTTAGTATAATTTTCTCATTAAGGATTGAAAATGATATATTGAATAGTGATGAAGACATCAAAAAAATGGTTTAATTGAAATTTGATAATTTTATTAAGGGAATGCAACCCTTAATGTGTTTATGATATTTACAAAACTGTGATTAACTTGAATAAAGTGATTATTGATATGGATAAAGAATGTTGGATGTTATTGATTACCACGGAACTAATTATTGATTTTTTGAAAAATTGGTATATGTTTTCATAGATGAAGTTTAATATTTATTAGATTTAATGAATATATCCACTAATGTTTGTAATAAGGATGAATTCCTATTTTCCCAAAGTATTTATGGTAATTTTGGTTATTACCATGTTTCAATAGAATATACGATGATAATATTCACATATTTTCAATGTGAAAACCTATAGATACTTTATAATATATGTAAGTTAAATGTTAACATGATTTTGTGAAATTATTAATAATTTTTTTGATTTTCATCTTTTTGAAGGGTTTTATGTTTAACCAGTTTTGGAATGGTTTAAGTTAATATTCGGATGAGGTTTCAGAGATTAAAGTTTTAACCCTCTATATAAGGATTTATACATATTGGATAACTTTTTCTAACCATTTTACTATGATTATAACTAAACACAATTGTAATTTCTTATCATTCTACCAAATGACATATTAGTACTTTAGGAATGACAATTTCACTTTCATGTCATGGATTAAGAGGTGAAGTGGAAATCAGGAAAGGTAAAACAAAAGGTTGAGATTGTTCATAAAAAAGGAATAAAATCAAGTAAGTATATTTTCTTATATTACTAAAACATAAAATAAATCATAAAATCTAGGAAAAGTATATTGGAAAATATTTATCCTAGTATATTTGATTATATTGAACCTATTGCCTTATAAATCATCATTGATTTATGGTTTTGAGGCCCTTAACATTCCATTCATCATTCACTTACTTGTGAACAATGTTCTTTACCACTATATATAATTTTTTTCTTATATATCAATTCTTTACTACCAACCTAAGTTCTCCTATGTGGAAACCTAGTTTTGAGTTTCTTTAGGTAGTCATTATGGTTCCATATTTCCCTTGTTTGAAGATATTTTATTATTTATTTTTATAAAGGGGGTTTCTAAGAAAGGAACTTTTACGAATTAAAACATTGATAATATAGATGAATTTTAATGTTGAAAATCATTTTTAGGGTAGAAGAATGTGATGCCTGAGATATTGTGAATTTTTTTTTCAAATTAATTTTATCCTTTCAATATTCTACATTTCACACAACACGAAAT
Organism: Viscum album; assembly: GCA_963277665.1. Taxonomy (NCBI): domain Eukaryota; kingdom Viridiplantae; phylum Streptophyta; class Magnoliopsida; order Santalales; family Viscaceae; genus Viscum; species Viscum album. The sequence goes on along the minus strand of OY728133.1, from coordinate 859,773,751 downwards.
ATAACTTCTGTTATATGAAATCACTAAGTTTTTCCTACATTATACAGAACAATAGGTTAATATTTCACTAAAAAAAACACATAGACTATCAATACGTATACACAACACTATTATTGGTGTATGTTACAAACAATGATGTGATTCTTCGATAGGTTGTGTTACACAGAAGGCCGAGTTTTACCGAACTATAATAAATTATTAATAATGTTAACAAAGTTTTAATATTTTTACCACAAATACATTTGAATACATGTTAAAAATAATATTAACTAAATTGAGAAAATATTATTTAAACATAAGTAATTTTGTTATCAATTAGTTAGAAATGAAATTAACAACTATTTGAAAATAAAGAAATTCCTTCCCTAAGAAAACTATTTATATATATACAATTACCATTTTATCTCAATAAATTAAACAAAATAAATTTATTGAATATTTTCAATATAATATATATATTATATATTCAACCAAAAATTTGACACTCATCCAATATATTTGATAGGTATAATATTAGAATAAATCCAATTATTTAAATAAAAAAGTTGTATTATTCTAAAATTTAATTTTACCTCATTTAAATAGAAGACCTATTTTAAATATAAATTCTGAAACAATTATAATTTTAATTAAAAAAATAATTTTTTTTGTAAATGTAATATAATAATTTACTTATTGTGAATTATTGGTATTTTTTGAGATGTTTCATTTTCTAATTAATATAATAAAATAATAAATTTTAATTGAAAATAGATTTTTCATCTAATTTATTTACATATTTTAATTTTTATAATTTAAAGAGATTTTGAATTATATTTATATAAACTATAAATATATTAATACAATTTTTATCATTGGAATAAATTTATATTGAAATGCATATAAGAACAATTTCAACTTTAGAACATTTTTACTTTAAAACCTCATTGTTTCATCTCTTTTGTGGGATTATTTTAAATTAAATTTTAGATAGTAATATGATTATAATTGTTAAAAATTGATTGAATATTTTTTATACTCATAATTTATAATTTAAAGTGAGTTAAAATGAGTTTTTAACAAAAACAATAGTGAAATTATTAGGGAACTCATCCCCCTCACTTCCTCACACCAATAACGAAACATTGACTCATCAAATAAATTAACTAATATTATCCCAATTTCCATAATATCAACCTATAATCCTCACATTGGAATGAAATATAACAAATTAATCCCTTTGGTACAAACTACAAGGAGTTACTCAAACAAAGAGGTAACATTCTTCAATGATCATTTATGTTTTATTTATTTATCCACCTATTCAGTTATTATTATTCCATTATTATATAATAACATAATTTTACTCAACATACTGAGTTTTTTTATTCAATGTTTTCTACCTACACCTACAGGTAATTCCATCAAATGGTGAATGAACTTACTGATCATGTGTACGTCAAACTACTACCTCAAGAATATATGTAATTCATTTTTCCATTACCACATATAATTGTTGGGAATTAGGATAGAAATACAGGTTTTATATGAAATTTTTTATACTTGATTTATTTATTATTCTCAAATTTTTATATAATTAATACCTTTATGATTTCCATTTTTTTGGTAATATGATAACTTCATTTATGGATGTGTGGACTACTGCCTCCTCAAAGCGAGGTGAATTGTTCACAATCTACATGGAATGTACTAAGCATGAGTTCAATAAATTTATACGATAAATATGAAATAATAATGACAATTTAATTACAAGATATATATAGACGCTTATATTTAATTTATTTTCTTTTTTCCAATACAACAAGAAAATGGAAACAATATGCTTGCATACATACGTCCTACTGTCTCCATGAGTGGTATATTCTATTTCAAATTTATATCATATATAAATTATTATAAATACATATATACTGAATATATATGATATTTATATAATTTTTAGATTATTTTAATAATTGAATCCTGGTCTAAGTAATAGTATTAAGAAGAGCTAGTCTAAACTTATATAAAAAACAAAGTGGTTATTACCTGAAAGATCACATTAACAAGGAATTGATAATAAGAGGTTAATATAAAGTTATCATAAAATAATATATGATTTTTTATATATTAATAATATAATTTTCATGATTTATAATAAAATTATATATATTATATATGATTTTTGAACGAGTTTGTATAAATTCAATATTTAAGGTAAGGATTTTCGCATCTCAATTTTATTTCAATAATATTTATGTCATATTCACAACTCATTTATTTTTTGTGGTGTATATAAATCCCATAAATGTATTATATTATTATTCTATTATAATTTATGGGTATTTATATATCCATTTTTTCATCTCTCTTTTAGGGGGTTCATGGTTAAAATGTTTCCAAATCGATAATGTAATTTCCTCTCAATTTGTCTTGTTAGAGAAACATGTAATATCATGAACATATATTATTATTAGAGGTATATATAATGACCATTTAAATTATATATTATGGATATAATTATTTTTATGATATTTTAAGTTTCATTAAATGTTATTATTTCATGTCGATTATTATTCAAAGTAACTAATGTGGTAATAGTTTATTGTTAGAATCTCATCGTTTATCAAGATTTTTTATCATTATTCTACTATTGGTGAAATTTTATGATCCATATATAAATAAATATCATTAATTTTCTTATAATTATTTTAATAATTATAAATTCAACTAATTTTTCCTTTTTTACACTATTTTTAAAATAATTAGGAAATAATTTTTTATAAAATCGAACATTATATCACTATTTTGTCTGAAATATGTGTTCCATTAAAGACATGTTTTAAAAAAATCAAAACATATATAATATTATTATATTATCTTTAAAATACATGTTACCCATGTTTTACATTTTTTAAAAATGGTTTTTAAAATGTAATTTTCTTTTCATTTGCATATTGACGCACTTTTCAAAAAAATTATTGTGTAAAAGGAATGATTAGAATGTAGGGATTTATTTTTCATCATGAATGTCATTTATTCAAATATTATTTTTTATGTTATCATGGTTAATTTATTATAAAAACGATTTAAATTTTTTTTTAAATGTTTTTTAAATGATTTCCAAATCATCCCTAATGAGTTTTCAAAAGGGTGTTTCCAAAGAAAAATCATTCAATGATTTCTAAAAATCTTTAATAAGTTTTAAAAATTGTTTTCAAATACAATTTTTTCAAAGAATATTATGATTTAAAAATTTCTTTTCAAATATGAAAGGATATATTCCTTGAAAAATGGTTTATATGTTATTTTAAAAATAATAATTTGTAATTTTTCAAATGGGTTTTCAAAGGAACGGTTTTTGAAAATATTTTATGTTTTAATAAATGATTTTTAATGAAAGGATATTTCCCTTAAGAAATTCTCAATTTGATATTTCAAAATTCTACTCCATATAATATTTCATCCTTTAATATTTTTTATTATTTTCATTGGATATTATCCAAGTACACCTTTTATATTCATTCATTGAATGATTTTTGTTTATGATGACAGAAATTTTTTATAAACTAATTTCTCATTAATGGGTTAAACCATGACAAAACACTTATAAAAACTAGTTTTTATAATATGTTATTATATGAACATATCATTAGAAAACATGTTTATTTTCCATAGGTCATTATATGATTAAATTTCTTTGATACAAATATCATTTCTGGGTTATTATATGATGTTTATGAAATCGTTCTCTTTTATCAATCATGATATGATTAATTTTTTCTTATCTTGTTTCCCACGTATATATTATTTCATTATGTGATGGGGGGGGGGGAATATCACCCTCCAATTCATTGGGTACCAATGGATGACTCATGATTATATATGTTATTCATGAACCTAATTACATGTTCATAATGTTGTGCATAAACCTGATTAGATGTTCAAAATATTATGCATGTGCATAATTAAATGCTCACAATATTATGAATATATATAGTTGGATGTCCATATGATTATCTATGAATTTTATTACATGTTCAAAATGTTATGTGTAACCTTATTACGTGTTCACAATGTTATTCATATACCTAGTTTCATGTCCATATATTAATGCATGAACCTGATTAAATAATCAAATTGTTATGTTTGAACTAGATTACATCTTCACAATGTTATTAATGGACTTGTATTAATTCTAATAAGTTTATTCATTATTCGGATTACATGTTCACAATGTTATGAATTAACCTGCTTAACTTTTTAGAATTTTATACGGGAATCTGATTACATGTTCACAGTGTAATGCATGAACCTAATTAAGTGTTCACAAAGCTATGTGTGAAAATGATTACATGTTCACAATTTTATAAGTGGACTTGGTTTAAAGTACATAAGATATTTTGAGGAAATTATTTCATATAAGAAACCTAATAATTTATCATGTGTCTATTGACACATGTTCTCAATTTTATAGTTTGATGTGTATTCCACAAATTTATATCTTATAATAATTTTATGATCTTATGAGTAGTTTTATTTGATAACATTATGAGTCATGTCTTATGAACTACCAATATGTATTCCATGATACATGTTTATAATCATTAATTTGATGGTTATGATCTTACAATGATAAGATCATGTCCTCATACCCTTATTCTCGGGTTATGAGTATATATATCTCGTGTTTACCCTTATAGAGCATATAATCTCACCCATTTCTTATGTTTACTTTCCCTATGTTATGAATAAAGGTTATAAGTAGGAGTACTAAAGGGAAATTCATTAACAGATATTTTTAAGATCTTTCACTGGGATAGAATCTTATGTTTCCATGTTTTCAAAGACACTAAACTATTACGGTTCTTGGGCATGTATTTTTGTAATGTGATGAATGTTCATCTAAAATGATGAAATATCCTTGTATATTGATCTTCGGTCACTGTATATACTCTGAATTTTGGATTGTTACCGCATTGGTAGATCCAATTGGTTTTACCAAAACCAACTTGTGAGCCTCGTACTACCGCGCAGCCTAAGCCATTGAACTATCCCAAGTTATATTTCAGATTATCATTTCCTTTTAACAATAAATTGACTTAGAACCCATCTTGTATTTCTTATTTCATTTTATTTATATAATTCTTTTAATTAAATTATTTAAATAAAATCAAGTGACATTGCAATGACCCAGCCTTTGGTTAATAATTTTATATCACATTCCCAGGTCTATGTGGGTTCAACCATGTACTTATACATTACTACACCATTGTAGTTAGTGTTGTTTATGATAAAATAAAATTATTTTTTATTAACCCTAGTTAAATAATGATTCCATTTGGTATATGATTCATTTATATGGATCATAGGATAATTTTAGATGACTTGAAAATGATTTCTTAGGTTATAGACTTTTCTTATCCCATTTACATGTACTGATTTTAGTTTTGTTGTTTTTTTTCATTTATTTTATTATTATTATTGAACACATTATAGTTTTTGGTGTTTTGAATGATATAATACAAACCTCATCAATATTATTCTACACCACCATCTGGGTACAATGAATTTCCAGAATATCTTACCGCATAGGATGTAATGAATTCAGAAGGGTGATCATGTCAAGTAATAGATTCGAATTATTCCTATTATATTGAATATGAAAAATTATAACATCATCGGAGGAGTGACACATACTATCAAACCTATATAGGAGACCCCAATTTATAATACTAATAATGAGAATCTTGGGCTCAGTGGTACTTATATGGAAGACTGACCAGGCTACTGACAAAGTATATTGATGTTATGGACAACAGAATGGATTACATTGTGGCTGAGCTTAGTTGGCTTGAAGACAAAAAATTTCGTGAGTTGGAGTAATTCCAAGATATTTAAACAATAAAAAACTCAATATTAGTAATTTTAAGAATACCATTCCTTCAAAAAACAATAAGATCAAAATTTAGATGAAATACTAGCCACACTACTCAAAAGGTACATTCTAATGTTGGATAAGATAAGGGATGATCCTGATACCCAACTCATAAAAAAGGGATAATTGATTTCTCACCTTTCCCATGTTATTTAATATTTAAATTCAGTATTATGTTAATTATCATTAAAATCTAATGCTGGGACAGATTGTTTTAAAGATTAATAATATAAAGAGGTGGAGAAATTGAATACAACAGAAACAAAATAAAGAAAAAACAAATTAATGAAACAACTAACTATACCTAGAGCATGTTGATAGCACAGAAATATATGGGAGTATATATTTAGAAGAAGTATTAGATCCTAAGGAATTCATTATAAGAATAAAAAAATACAAATAATAATAATTACATTACCCTTTTCAACATTAAGAAGAACTGGAAAAAACTCTGATTGAAATTTATGATTGAATGGTTGAAGAGGAAGAATAAAATTTGATGTAATAGGATGTCAATCAGTCGTGCATCAACCTCATTGTAATTCTCATAACTAAAAAAGATTGGGACTCCCTTGGTCAATTTCAAGAAGAAGTGGTGAACAAATAGGATTCAATTGGAAATTTTAGTATTGAACATTAGACTAAGGACAACAAAGAAGATGATGTAGTGGTAGAGTATAACTATATAATCTAGTAAATTTATTATTTCCATGTATTTTAACTAAATTTATCCTCAAATTGCATCACACCATAAGATCTATTCCAGAAAAATCAACAAAAGATGAAGAAACATGCTATCCCAAATTCAAAATAAAGTAATATGTGGTTAAATCCAAGTTGGTTAGCCTTATATCATGTTCTAATTAGCTAAAAATGGTAAAAGGTCTAGTTATACACCTTAATGAAGTGATACCATAAGGAAACCTAGATTTTAAATTTTATTTATAACAATTAGATTCATATTATTTTAATATATTAATTACTCTATACATGGTTGACCTCTTTATCAATATGATCCAAATACTATAATTTTTTTTAAAAAAAGTCATGAAATTTCACTATCTTTATATATATTTAATTCCATGGAAAAAAGAAGTATGGAGAAATTAATGTGTTTTACATAGTACCAATTAACATTGTGAGATCATAATGATAATTCTGAACGTAGATCTGATGTATCTTAATCAACTCATTCAAAATAATTAATGGTATGGGTGTAATTACTTTTACTTTTTTTATTTTTTCAACCATATATTGGATTGTTACATCATTTTTTTAAATGAAAAAATGAAAAACAAATTCATTGATTCATTAACTGAATTTAATTTAATTGAATTGTCTCGTTGATGTTGGTGTCAATTGACAACTGTGACATGTCCCTCGAATGGCATGCCAGTTTTTCTGGGTTTGTGATTTTCTTGATTTCAGGCGATTTTCCTTTTTCGACGGTGTTGGAGAGTTCTGGTGCTCACATGATTCATTGAGAATCTTATTTTATGGTTCTGTTGGCAGATTTCTATGGTGCATTGTGACGTATTTTGGATATCGAGACGATGGCATTTGGGTTTTTGGTGTCGGTGTTGGTCGACGGAAAAGAGGGTGTCAAAGAGGATGGCGATTAAGAAGAAGATAGTGATTAATCGATGTGACTGGGGTGATGGCTTCAAGAAGACAGGTTGGTGATGTGATGATATCAGTGACAGTGTATTAACTTTAGAGTTTCTTGGGCGGCTCACGTTTCCCTCATAAATGAGTATTCACTTTTTGATTTTTAATTTTATAATTTTGAACATTGAATGGGATTTGGGAATGGTGTAATGTTATGTTGCTATTTTTTAAGGGGTTTTGAATTTTGATATCAGTTTTTGTAAGGTTCTCACTCACACTTAAAGTGTTATTTAAAAATGATAAAAAATATTTGGTGTGTAGGAGAAATTTTTGACATGATATAAAATCTTATATATTATTCTCATAAATGAAAAATATTTAATTTGAAAATTTTGAATTCACTTTCTTACATAAAATTTTAATACTCTGGAAATGGTTGTCCATTTGGTTTCTTTTATTGATGTTGATTCCTAGAAAAATTCAATGATTAAGTTGCTTATTAAATTTATGGTTATGTCTTGATTGACTTATATTTTGTTCCCATTCTAGTGAGGATCGTGGAATAAATATTTCATATCTTTTTGAGAAAGTTTCTTGGGTGAAACTTGTGTCATGTAAACCTACTAAAACATGCTTTTTTATCTTTTCAAATCTGTGACTATGAAAATTCACATTTGAAACGATTGATGTATTTTACTGAAGATTTCTTTATCTGAATACCCACTTTAAAATTACTCATTAAGTATCATATATTATCCATGGATGACCTTATCAGGATTGATATATGTAACAATCCATTATTTACTTTCCTTCGTGGCTCTTTTTATTTTTCATTATATTCAATTTAATGAGTTTGGTGGAGAGGTTGTTCATAGTGGAAAAGGGATATTGTTCTTGAGAGAAGACTGTAGGTTGTTTTCTTGGGATTTTATAGAAGGATCATATTTATATTCATTATATTCCACTGTATATCCCTCTGGTTCTTAATAAGAAAAAAATGAAAAAAATGAAAAAATAAGTAGTTTATCAAGAAGGTCAAAATTTACCATTGTCTGAATGATGATCTCAAAATAATATCTCATTGGGCGGTGGATGTGAGATTTATCTTTGGGCTTCTTACAAAAAATAAAATACATGGTCTGTGAATTGGGAGAAGCAAAAATCTTCATTATTATACCATTGATTTTTATCATATGTTGTTTGGTGGTTGATGTGAGGTTCATTCAATTTTATGACTTACAATAAAAGAGAAAAAAGAATAAATACAAGGAAAGACAATAGAGGGTCATTTTTCATTATCAGTATATTATGTGTAATCATTTACTGTGAACTTTAGGGGTGTCCAAGATGAATATATATTTGGAAGAGGAGCATTTCATTGATCTTATCTTTTGAAAATCATGTATTTTACATTACATTTTTTCCTAATCCTTGTTCCGAACTTGATTTTCAAAATTATTACCCACCTACACATAGAATTAGAAACATTTGATCCAAATTTAAATTCCCTCATGATTAATTGTGATGTTTTAACTTATATAAATTTCAATGTATATTAAATGAATTAATATGGTTAGGATCACGTACCAGAGTGTGAGAAAAACTTCAATTAAAATTATACATTATGTGATTAGTGGAAAATAAATGGTGTGGTAATTCATAAATGTTATGGTTGTTTATGAGAGGTTAAAAACGATGTGTGATAAGGTAGAAATGTCTTTCATTACACATTGTAAATGAAGAATTATTTTTTGATTATTTATTGGGTATGTACTGTGATTTTACAATAATCAGTTATGTCTTTTTTTATGACCATAATAATTTGAATATTATATTTTTGATGTTTGGATCCTTGCTATTTTGATGTTGAGCTTATTCTTGATGAAGTGTAAAGATTTCAGTGGGGTTATTTGATAACACTATTTTATATCTATATATTAAAATGTTTCCATATAAGAACTAATTTAATTTAAATTGATTAAAGTTGAGTTTCATGTAAGATGGTGATTTTTTGTGTATTCTTATGCAGGACCGGTATTTGGAGAATATAATGGAAAATAGGGAAATTATGGAGAATAAAGGTACTTCGTGCAGAGCTGTGAAGAATATTGGTTCCACACAAAAAATATAGTGATCCAAAGATTGAATATGAAATCCAAACAGATAAACTATTCTATTGAATGAACACTTTCCATGATGTTGGATGATGACATGATGTTTTAGAGGCTCAAGACTGAAGAACCGGGGAAGAACGAGGCTTCTAGTCCCAGATATTAACTTTAGACACCATGTAAAATATTATAGGATGTGAAAATATTACAAGGCATTTAAGTGGAAGATGATGTAAATTGAAGTAAATAGTATAGAGTTCACCACCCCTCACATTAAATGTCATGTTATATTTACACGACATGTAAGTATAAACATAATAAAAAACACTTATTTTATTTATATCAATAATGGGGGTCCTACATATTTTGACAAGATCATCCATTTAAGACCATATTTAACCTAGGGGATCAGGGAATGAATTCATAGGAATGTATATATGGTTCCTAGACATGATTTGGGCCACTCCTTCCCAATATTGAGGTACAAAGATTGGGAGGATGTTGTAGGTTTCTGACCCTCCATTTCTCAAAGATAGGTTTTATTTCTACATTCTTGTTTTATTATATCGATGTAATTGTTTCATGCATTATAGTTTAATTATAATCACTTTTTTTAATAATTTCCTTTATCATTCAATCATACATTTATGTGTTCTATAGTTGTTCTTTTCTCAAATTAGTTTTCAATCAGTTTTTCATTATTTCAATTGTGGATTTCCTTATTTTGAGTTGTTTAATATTTATGTCACACATTCCATCTGTTTATATATATTTATTCCATTTTTCATGCGTGACTAATCTTTTTAGTGTTACGGGTCAGTATTAGGGATGCATTTAATCATAATGAATCTATAAATCAAACCTTGGTAACCCCTATGGCTAGCTATTAGGGTAAATATATTCCATCATATTATTTTTCATAACCATGACCATGTGAAGTGAAATAGAATGAACCTAACCTAATTGGAGTTGATCAGGACTAAGAAAATTACCCTATGATGCTTTCTACAAAGAAGATAAGTGTAATATTCCTAGTTTTTTTTATATAACCTGACTATGGTATAGTGGCAGCATATGTATGTCCAATAGGTTTTACCAAAACCCCTTAGTGACCCTTTAACTACATCATAGCCTAAGCCATTGGAAAATCCCAAGTTAGATTTAATATTATCATTTTCCTATACCCAAAATTTTACCATGATCCCTTCATGTATTTATTCCTAAATATTATTTATTTAATTTATGTAATTTAACGAGTTTAATAAAATCAACTACAATTGGAGGGACGTGACCCTTGAATAAGAATTATATTCCACGTTCCACTGTCTTTGTGGGTTTGACCATGTGCTTCCACTTTTATATGACTTTTTAGTTAGTGTTGTTCAAGATAAAATAATATAATTTTTGATCAATCCTGAGGGAAATAATGGAACCCTTTTTCTATTCTAAAATAGCAACATTACCAGGGAGAAGCACGGTGTTGCGGATTAATTGAGACTAGTTTCCTAGTTCAAATTATTTTCTTATGATATTTATATATAATTAATTTTTTCAAATATATTGTTCTATATCCACAGTTTATCAAATTTGTGGCAATATACTACCTATGGCCATGAATTTTTAAATGGAGTCTATATAAGTGTTGTCACTGGGTCATTTTATAGTTGTTATAGTTTTTGTATTATTCACTTAGATAGGTATTTTGGGATGCCTTTCTTCATCCTTAGGGCCACTGATCCTATGGGATATCAATGGTAGGCCTTCAGGCTTCATGTTGGAGACGTTTTTGACTAGTGGAAAACATGAAGCTTCACATAAAGTCTTTGGTGATTGGTTGGATGTGGTTGTTCATTCATGAAGCAGCCAGTATACACATGTTTATGTCACCATTTAGGGAGATAAGTATGATGGCCCATGGACATGATATTGAAACTATAATTTTTGGTTTCATAATATAGGAATGTGGGAGGGGTTATTCTAGTGTGGAGTCTTGGGGAATTTGGCCTTTCATCCATGTATTGGAAATTTATTTAGATGGGCCTTCAGAACATGTATTTCAAGTCTTTATGTCTCTAGAGCTTCATCTCATGTAATATATTCCTCTCATCCCAGTTTAAAAGTCGGATCACTTGAAAAATATAATTAATTATCAAGGGTGACCCCTTTCTCTACCACGAGGACATTTAGTCCATCATTTTTTAGTTTTCACAAATTTACCTATAAATGGTAACTTTAAATTCAACCCCTATTGAGGATATTGTTGGCGCCAAAATATTGCACGAAAGGAAGGGACGAAAAAGATGTCCCGCACGCTGCCTCGCGAAGCACCGGCGCGATGCACCCGAGCATCGCGGTCCCGCGAAGCTCCGGAGGCGGTACTTCTCCGCGAACAAATTTGACGTTTGCGAGCCCGCCGCGAGGCTGCAGAGGTGGTACCTCTCCACGAACGAATTCGACGTTCTTGAGCCCGCCGCAAAGCTCCGGAGGTGGTACCTCTCCGCGAACGAATTTGACATTTGCGAGCGCACCACGAAGCACCTGAGGTGGCGCATGAGTTCTGCTTTGTGGCGCCCCTTGGCAATAAACACTGGGCTCCCCCTGAGTCCTGGGGACGGACAATCCGACCTTTCGGCTTCTCCTCTCCCGAACCTCTAAGCACCCTTTTCCCCTGGAAATCATGAGCTCCGTGAGGTACTTCTACTTCACGTGACGCCTTTGCTTTGTCTTGTTTTGAGCCCCTCCTCCGAGAGGGATGCCCTTCGCAAAGCTTAAGGGAATTTGAGAAGGAGGGGGATTCCCAAGGTATCCTGGGCAGCCGTGGAGCGTTTCTGCTTCGTGAAACACCCAACCTGAACCAGTGATCCCTATGCTAAAGCAGTTTCACTCCACATCGTGAAGCACACTGCTTCACAGCACCCTGCTTCGCAAGGCACCTCTTCTTCGCGAGGCAGTGCTCCGTGAATACTGTTCTACTTCACGAAGCACCCTCCACTCACACCTATGCCCCATGCTAAGGCCAAGGCACTCCGCTTCGCGAATCACACTCCTTTTCTTGGAAATTCCACTTCCCGTGCGACCCTCCAGGTATGCACGATGTGATTTCAAAGTCCCACAGACAATACTACTCGTAGCGTTGCTTCGCCTAATGCTTCTTCGCATAGGCACTCTAACGGCTATTGCTTTTTCGCATAGCCACGCTAATGTGGACCCCTCGATGGTTCTCTCTAAAACCCCCCTAACCATGGCCTTACTGGTACCTTCCCTCCCCCAAGGAGAAAACGGTACTAGTTATCTAAGTCCTAGGGGTGTGGAGTGAACCCGCCTCATCCGAGCTGCAGGACGTTAAACTGCCAAGCACCACATCCTCAACACATGACGTTAAACTGTGACCCGACCTCGTGCCTCGCACGAAGGGTCCCCCCAGCTCGAACATTTTTTACGCCACTCGTCTCTACGGGAGTGGAGTCACCCCTCCAAAAGGGATGATATCCTCCTTATTGGTGCGGCGTATGTTCTCAGGAGAAGGGTGACCCTAGTTCCCCAACGAATGACTGCACCCCTGCATCTCCGTACTTCCCCACTACCAAGGTCAGTGGAGGGCGTGATAGGGAATGAGGCACCTCCCATCATTGCTCCCAAATCCCTCCTTCGCTGTGCTTTGCCACACTTCGGGCCTCCATCATGGAGTAAGTCCCAACACTAATGGGTCGCCTAACGCGTAAGCCCCTCTTCGCTTCTCACGGACGCACCCTTCACGACGTGATCGTCATGTCCTTGCTATCTCTTGCTTCTCACACCGAGTATGACTCACGTGGGCTTAGAGTTTGCATTGGCCAGGATAATACCTCATCCAGCATGATGTTAAACAGCATTCCCCCGTCCAGCATGACGTTAAACTGTATGCCCTTGTCCCGCATGACATTAAATTGCACACCCATTTGACCTATGAGGTCTTTGATCCATGTCAAGGCATGGTACGTAGGAAGCCTCCATGAGGTTCAAGCCAACCCGTCATCCAATTCAAGTCGAGTTCTACCTTCGTCCAGCATGACGTTAAACTGCATTCCAGTCCGAAGGCAAGCCGTTGCCACCACCCGAACTGTGAGGACTTTGATCCTTGTCAAGGCATGGTACGTAGGAAGCCTCTCTGAGGTTCAAGCCCATCCCCCTTTGAACCAAGGTCCCTCCTTCAAGTAGGTTCGCCGACACCCATCATCTAAACTTTGTGGTCTTTGATCCATGTCACGGCATGGTACGTAGGAAGCCTCCACGAGGTCCAATCCCACCACCACTAGTGGACCCCTGGGTCTACTTTCACGTCGGTTCACCGATTAAACCATTTGAACTACGAGGTCTTTGATCCATGTCAAGGCATGGTACGTAGGAAGCCTCCCCGAGATTCAAGCCCATCTCTAATTGGACCAAGGTCCACCTTCACGTCGGTTCGCTGACGAATTCCATCATTTGAACTACGAGGTCATTGATCCATGTCAAGGCATGGTACGTAGGAAGCCTTCCAGAGGTTCAAGCCCACAACCTATCCGGACAAGGTCCACCTTCACGTCGGTTCACCGACGAAGCCCCTCTGAACTACGTGGTCTTTGATCCATGTCACAGCATGGTACGTAGGAAGCCTCCACGAGGTCCAAGCCCACCACCACTAGGACCCTCCTGGTCCTCCTCATTCACGTCGGCCTTCCGATGTCCAACCTGAACTACGTGGTCATTGATCCATGTCACGGAATGGTACGTAGGAAGCCTTTCATAGGTTCAAGCCCACCACCTGTTGGTCACTCCGACCTTCTTCACGTCGGTTCATCCACACCCGGGCAGCCTAGTGTGTAAGCCCCACACCATTTGGACTAAGGTCCACCTTCGTGTCGGTTCACTGATGAATCGGACCAAGGCCCACCTTCTCTTTGGTTCGCTGACGACATCAATTAGACCAAGGTCCACCTTCATGCTGGTTCACCCGCACCATCCCAAACTACGTGGAATTTGATTCCATGCCACGGGGATACATATGAGGTCTCTTCGAGGCTCAAACCCAACTTCACCGTCGCCCTTACGATTGTCCCTTTCCATTACCCCCTCCACTTCTTTCATCCATCCATCATCCACCCTGATTCTCACCCGGACCACCATATCCCGGTGAGACCATGTCGGTCCCCTCCTCTTCACAGCCGCCCATGGGCTGGTCCCGGTATCGGCACCCATTCAAGGGAAATCCCTCAATCTGATCCATTCTAGCTAATGCTCTGATCGGGCTGATCCATCCCCGCGGGATGTTAAACTCAGGGAATACCCTGTGTTAAACACAGGAAACTGAGGAAAACCTCAGATATATGTTTATGGAATATAATTCCCCGCGCTCGATGTGGGATGCCTCGGGATTCCACACCCTCGAGAAGCCCTGTGACCATAGATAATAGAGATACGTGCCGGTTCCCCGGTATCTAGACACGCTACTGATGCCTCAACATGACTACTCCCCTGACTGAAGGTTACTGCCCTAACCGGACCCTTTGGAATGTCCCGACAGAAGCAGTGTAATTAACCGGCGTCCATGGAAACAAGGAACTAGGAAGATTTTCATGAACAACGTATTAAATATTTGAGGGAGACCCGGACTAGGTTAGCAGTTCTGTGGAGGAATCCACAGAAGGAAGAACTGACATCCCATCAACCCGTTTCGATCAAGGAGAAGATGTCCCGGAATAAGGAGTGAATGCCACCCACCTTTGGAAAGCGGGAATGCGGGGAAACAGTGCAGCGCGTCCTCCTCCACGGATGGACGGATGCACGCGCCCCGGTGAAAGCTTCAGAAACAGAAATGGTGAACCAGACCTGAAATTCTTCTCCTCAATGTGGAGATTAGTAGCGTTCGAGACACCAGTAGATTGACGTGTCACCGAATCCAGATATTCGGCACCTGGTCCCGCCATGCAAATAGCGGGCCTGTCACGAAACTCACGGGAAGTAGGGGCAGTAGAACGTGGGGCACTCCATTCTGCAACATGTTGGCGTGGATCCTTCTTACAGACGTAGAGAATGGAAGGACGTTGGGGCACTGGTTGTCAATCCTTTTCCTCGCAGTGCTGATGAGTTGATCCCTTCATTTCCCAGGAACCAGGT
This sequence comes from Viscum album, assembly GCA_963277665.1. Taxonomy (NCBI): domain Eukaryota; kingdom Viridiplantae; phylum Streptophyta; class Magnoliopsida; order Santalales; family Viscaceae; genus Viscum; species Viscum album. The sequence continues at coordinate 859,757,980 of OY728133.1, read as the reverse complement.
TGCTGCTGCGGAGACACGATCACCGCCCGCTCGCCTACGCAGGGGTAGGGGAAACACCGACACAGCCACCCCACATGGCTCCACTACCACCATGATGGCCGCTACATCACGGAATACAGGGCACCCACATCCCCTCTCCCCATCAGAGATCATCCTGCGAAGGGTGATCAACAACATTGTACACAGGTACGAGGAGGAAGGGGTCATCCCAACTCGGGATATGGCCCACCTGGATCTAGAGGCATCCAGGCCCCACCGTCAAAGCCGCCCTAACAGGCCGCGTAGAGAGCCCTTGCTCCCCACCTCAACGTTCAATAGTTTCAGGAGCCTGTCCCCGAAATGCCTCGATGACTCCTCGCCTTACGCTGATGAGGCGGGTGACGTCCAGCTCGGCCCGGTCAGGGTCCCGACCCAAGGGCTCCAGGAAGGGGCTCCCAATCAGTCGCGTCAGCGCCCCCGTCTGACTCCGCAGGAAGAGCAGGCATGCCATGCCCCTACACCACCTGCGCTAGCTCATCTTACACGATGTTAGAATCGGCCCCGGGCTGAGGACGCTCGCCCAGATGCGTCGACGTCAACAGCTACAGTGGCCCGAGCCACCACCGACGTGCATCATGGAGTCCCTTCATAAACTAAGCAGGGGTACTCCTTCACCCAACCAGGATCGAGACCCCAACTGCCCCACGGGCAGGCTGGGTTGACTCTCCGGGTTGCAGGCTTGAGTGGTGATCGCCGCGAACTAACCCACGGTGATTTCACCCCGTACGGAGGCCCTCCCCGTACCACTACTCCACAGAGCGTGGGCCTTCCCTACTCTGAATCTCATCATGGAGGTATGCCTCGTGCTACCCCCATCCCGCAAAAAGACCTTCCTCGCGGTAGTGTTGCTCGGCGCGGAAACCTTTCTCGCGCCCACTATACAGGGTATGGAGTCCATCCTCCTACCCTCGACCGCCGATCTGAAGGCACTGTCCATCCGGTCCTTCTCCAACGTGGGGGCCCTCCCTACGTCCTCTCTGCAACTAGAGAAGGTCCCCACCCCGGCAACTTGGGGAGTGAAGGTCATCCTCGCTCCGCCCGCACCGTCCATGGAGGTCCTCCGCATGTACACTTCGACATTTTCCCTGGTTCCCTTCACACCCCGGCCACCTCGAGTGGTGACCCTATCTGCCACGACACCATCGCCGCCCCAAGACTACCTATTAAGGATCATCCCTATCCTGAAGAGCCACCCCGGGGAAGGAGAGAGGGTCGTCGCCGCCACAATAAGAGTCCTATGAAGGCCCGAGTGGAGATCAAACCGGCTCGTTTCTCGGATTCTGATGCAGAATGCGACTCAGCGATGGAACCTTCTCCCCGCTCCTCTGTATCAAGGACTGGGGCAGGAACCAGGCGCGTTAGCCTCATTATCCCAGAATGTGAGGTCCACCAGATTCCCATCTCTCTCTACAGGTACATCCAGGAGGAAGAAATCGTAGAAATTCCGCATGTCTCGACCGTGCAATCACCACCATTGTCACCAGAAGCGCCCTCTACCTCTACCAGTGATCACAGAGAGCTATTTTGGGGGCCAACGACGGTAGAGCGACGACATGAATTATCGCTGTCAGCTGCGACTCCTGTGCCGGAAGCTGTGGCTATCAGCCCATCGTATCGTGACATCGTGGCTAGGTCACCTCACTCTTAAGAAGATGGCCCGGAATTTGGAGCCCAGTCAGCTCGTTCGCCGTATTCTCCGCCACTGAGTTTACTATCCCAGAGGTCCGCCTCAGTACTGCTACCGGACCCTCAGCTACCCCCAGTTGACCAGTGGGGCCATACAGGGCCAGACCCCGAGTTCGAACCCAGGAGCTTCTAGAGCATTCTCGTAGCGGGTTACATCCCGGAGAAGTTCTGGCTGACGGCGGTGCTGAACTTTCGCGCACCAGAGTCCCTTACCCCTGAAAGAAGTGGGGTGATTTTGTCAAACCCTACGGGCGACACACTTCTGCCTTAGTTACGAGCGGGTTTTGTACCCCCGAAGTCGAGAGCACTTTGAAAAAATCGGCGAGCAATGTCGCCTGATCGATTTGCCCGCACTCCTTATAGCCAAGCACCCTGAGTCGCCAGGCCGTCAGAGTGCCCTTAAATGGAAATGTGTTCAGAGTTTCAAAGTACTCCGTAGAGTCATCAGGGAAGCTACCCCCCATGTGCTAGTCTATGGTTGGGGACACTATGCCTCTCTCCTCTTCGACCCTATCCGACGGCAGCCCGATTCGTTATTCGACATTGAGGACATGCCCTCGAGAGGGGTCGTGGTCCACATGGCTGATGTAGTGGAAAACGAAGACGAGCTTGAATTTCTTGAGGGAGACTTACCCCCCGAGGGCGTACCGCCACTGCTGGACCCATCAGGGAGGGTTACCCATTAGTAGAGGAACCTAATAGGCCTCCCTATACCCACCGAGTCACTGGTACTCGGTCGAAATACTGGCAAGGGTAAGGAGCATGTCAGAACTGTCAAGCACTCCGACCCGTCTGACTCTGTGCAGAAAATGGACGAAGATCCCGAGAAGGCCACGTTATGCCATCATCTTGCTGAGCAGAAGAGGCTGGTTGACGAACACTTGGATGAGCACCCTGTAGAGTGGTGACCCGACTATGGTAATACTAGGCTGGGGCAGCAGGGGCAGGAACAATTTCTCCCGGTGATATGCTTCCGGGCAGCCCTGATCATGCTACTTCCGTAGATAGGGAATAAGCCAGAAATTACAGCAAGAGGGCGTGATACGTCTCGCCAACCCCCCCCCCCCCCCAATGACGGGGAAATCTGAAGAATCCAGTCCTGGTTCCCCCAGTCACCCCACAGGTCATTCTCCCAGTCGATCCACGAGCTACCGAAGCCATCTACCATGTTGAAGAACCTTGCAATTCACTTGTGATTAGGGATCCCTGTTAAGACAGGGACCCCCACCCAGATGATCATATAGCAGCACTCACAGCCCGTCTCGAAGCGTTGGAAACGCGACAGGTGGAGGTCCCACCGGATGGCAAGCCGTATCCCATGTGGGTGGATGATATGCCCGCACACCCGTGTTTTGGGAACCCCACTTTCTCGCCCTTCAATGGGACAGGGGACCCGCCGTAGGACTTGGCTCATTTTTCTTCCAGGTATGGCCCCATGCTGGGGACCCCGACCCAGCAAGAAGCCGCCAAGATCTAATGTATCCTACAGGCAATGGAAGGTCCCGCATTCGTCTGGTACAACCATCTCTCTATCGGATTGGTGACCGGTTGGGAGGATATTCGCCGGAAGTTCCTATACCAGTTTAGCTACACCACGCGGAAGACCATCATTGTAGACCTCTTAAAGTTCAAGCAAATGTCTGATGAGCGAGTCGCAGATTTCATCGCCCGGTGGAAGGGACTTACGTATTCCCTCGATATGCCACTGACTCAGGATCAATTACTGATGATGTGTGTGGGGAACGTCAAAACGGAGCTGGTACCCTCCCTGATTACCCAGAACTACCCTGGAGGGTTTATAGATTTCTCATATAAGGCTCAGCGCCTTGAGGAGGCTCTGCAATAGGCTAGTCAGGCTCGTTCGTTTCCTCCTATGATCCAAGCCAGGAGGACTGCCAGAGCCGAACCTGCGGTGGTGTCCCAAATAGAAGCCCCTAGGCATCTGGAATTACTGCCAGCGAAACCATCCCTGCAACCCCACAGAGGTCCTCCACATCAACCACATGCTCTTGCCCAGCAGCGACCACCTCAGAATCGACAGGTTCCCCCATGAAATGCGCCACCTACACCGAGGCGAGACAATCAGACGCCGCCTCCTCGGCAAGCCCCTCCGGCCCCTCGTTAAGGCCAGGCCCACAGGTCCCTCTATCCGGAAAGAAGGCACCAGACTTATTCGTTCAACGAAAATCAGGTCCTTGGTTACTTCCGAAGTGCTCTAGAGGAAGGGATTGTGTGCCTGCCCGAGTGAAGAAGGACGGCACAGGAGAATCTCACCGATCACCCCAACTACTATCCTTATCATCGGATTCTGGGGCACTCCCTCAAGCAATTCTATGTGTTTAAAGACTGTCTTCAAGACCAGTTCAACAACAACATAGTCAGGTTGGGCCCGGCACCAACACAAGTGGCGGGTGTCATTGCAGGGTCAGAGATCGGTAGCGACAGCGAAGGCGAGTGCCAGCTGGTTCCCAGCCGCCGATCCCAGAAATACGACGACTGGATGGCTCGAAAAACCATCGTCTGTTCCCATGGTATTATCTAGGTGCACTTGAAGCAGCCAGAACCTTCAGAAGAAGTAGCTGGTACCTCTGCATCGTCTTCACAGCCGACCTCTTCCCAAAAGGGCATGCAGCGACGACGCAAGAAGAAGCAACACGCTCCACCAGTGCCATCGTCATCCCGCACTCTCGCTGACTTTATGCCCCTGAAATAGGGATTCCTCTCAGAACATGCCCGGTGGTGGATGACTCATCGAGTGACAGCCATGGGTACGCTTCGGTTAACACCATGGAGATGGTAAAGCCCTATATGATTCCCAACGAGGGGGAACGCCAGGAAAACCTCCCCAACGTTTCCAGCCGACGTCAACGTCAGCGGAACCACAAACATGCCGGTCATTGAGGTATGTCAACAGGCACTTCCAGCCAAGCCTTTCATGCTAATGAGACCAGAAAGCAGTCTCAGCACAGAGCCCAGCACGTGCAACCCCATCTAACACCCTCAGCTCTACCTCCACCGCTGTTTGTGCTACTAGATCAGGGAGAGCTTCCTCGTTCGTATCACAGTCATTATTGCCCGGCTACAGGCCAGTCTCCGTTGTCCGATCCTAGTCCAGTGAATACTCTCCAGGCTTTAACTAGTAGGCATCAGGATGTACTCAGTACTAGCCGGCCACCGGTTCAACCGGCAGGACCCGTTATGCCTCCAACTTCCGAATGACCTCCTGTAGGCAGAGGTTCGCGTTTGGCATGAAATAATGATGTCCTGAAGCACCTGGCCGGCATTCCGGCAAGGCTTTCTATCCTTGAGGCCCTTCTCCTGTCATCTGAAATACGCGAGGCACTTGCCGAGTCCCCAAGGATCCCCCTCCAGTTTGAGACGGAGGTAGCGACTTCAGAAGCCTTCCATATCGAGACAATTGAGAACGCCGAAAGTCAGGCGGTTATCTCGTTCTCCGGTGAAGATGAGGACCCTCTTATACAGGGGCATATTCACCCACTGTACATCACTGCCCACTTCAATGGTGTGGAAGTCTGCCGCTGCCTTGTTGACATGGGTTCCAGAATCAACCTAATTCCGACTTGGACATTGCGAAAGTTGGGTCTGTCTGAAGGTGATTTAACTCCCTCTGACCTCAGAATCCAGGGGTACGACAGGACCGAGCAAACCCCAGTCGGCAAGATCCGCCTGAAGACTCTGTTCGGTGGCTTAATTTCCAGCACCGAGTTCATGGTCGTCTCTTAGGACACCTCCTATAACGCGTTGATGGGTAGGCCATGGCTCCATCTTCATGCAATGGTCCCTTCGTCATACCACCAGTGCCACAAATACTCACTCAATGGTCGAGTAGGCGTGATCCATGGAGATGTGTATCCTTTTGCCTACTGTGAGGCCCGCTATCTGGATGCTGATTATTACAAGAGTAAGGATAAGAAAATCCTAGTAATTAAGGATGAACCCGCCCTGGTCACAAGTGATCCCTGGGCAAGCATGGATGACTCCTACATCCTCTCGATCCACCGATTGGAGGCCACAACCCCCGACATGGGGAAATGTTTTGTTGTTTCGGGTACACAAGGAAGGCATGTTCTCGTGTCCAAGAGACGGTGGATAATCACCTCATACTCCTACATCAACCAGGCTCAGGTGATCCCGGAACCTCCTTCCCCCGTACGGTACCGTAATGTCAAGCTGATGGAAACGGCAGTATGCCATACATGTCTCTTCTGCCAGGCTGGAATCAATTAACTCAGGCCGACACGTCACCACAGCTTTGTTATCATCAAACGTGGCCCCTTAGGCCGAAGGCCAGATGGGATAGGGTCGACTGCCTTCATTCCTATGGTCTCATTGGTGAGTGAGTCTCCTGATATGATGACCACTGCTTCCCAAGCCGGCACCAGCTTCCCCTCAGGCTTTGATAGCCCACAAGACTCTCTTGTCATGGGAAATCCCCCCACCGGTGGAGAGGAAGACCTGGAGGATGCTCCCCCACCTTTGAGGAAGGCGTCTCTACCACGGTTGATTAACTAGTACATGTGAACCTTGGTAGCGAGGTAGATCCGAAACCCACATTGATCAGTGCAGCCATGTCCCCCGAGGAGCGGCAGCAGTACATAGACTTCCTCAAACAACATTGTGACATGTTTTCCTGGAGTTACAACGAGATGCCAGGACAAGATCCCTAGGTAGTCGTTCACCCTCTGGGCCTCCTGGAAAACCATCATGGGTTTAAGCAGCCTCCCTGGAAGATGCACCCATCTCATGGTGCTATGGTTGAGGCCAAAGTTGACAAGCTTATCAAAGCCAACTTCATTAAGGAAGTCCAGTACCCCAAGTGGCCTGCCAACATTGTTCCAGTCAGGAAGAAGAATGGGCAGATCAGAGTTCGCATCGACTTCCGTGACCTTAATCGCCACTGCCCAAAGGATGACTTCCCACTCCTGGTGACAGAGTTTTTGATTGATGCCACGGCCGGGTTCCAAGCTCTCTCTTTCATGGATTGGTATTCCAGGTACAACTATATCCAGATGGCCCCTGAGGACGAGGATTCAACTACCTTCAGGGCTCCCCAAGGTACCTTTTTCTACCAGGTTATGCCATTCAGCTTGAAAAATGCAGGTGCCACTTATCAGAGGGCCATGCACTGCATATTCAAGCAAGTTCTCGGCACGCTGGTGGAATGCTATGTAGATGACCTAGTGGTCAAATCATGTCAGCAATAGGACCATCTCAAAGACCCTGAGAAGTTGTTCAGTTTCCTCTGTTCCCGTCACCTGAAGATGAACCCGTTGAAGTGTGCCTTTGGGGTCACCTCTGGGAAGTTTCTGGGCTTTGTTGTTAGATACCGAGGCATTGAGATCGACCAAGAGAAGATCAAGGCCATCAGCCAAATGCCTCCCCCGAGCAACATTCGGGAACTTCGAGGCCTCCAAGGCCACTTAGCCTATATTCGCCGATTCATCGCAAATCTGGACGGCAGGTGTAAGCCCTTTTCCCGGCTCATGAAGAAGGGCGCCACCTACGAATGGGATGAGGAGTGTCGGACCGCCTTTGAGGAAATCAAGCAGTATCTGCTCCAACCTCTGGTTTTGATGCCACCTATCTCCGGAAAGCCGCTAGTCCTTTACGTGACCACTCTAGAAAGATCCCTCGATGCACTGCTCACCCAGAAGAATAACGAGGGTACCGAGAACGGTCTCTACTATCTCAGCCGCATGATTCTCGATATGGAGGTCAGATACTCCCCTATCGAAAAGAGCTACCTTGCGCTCGTCTTCACCGTACAGAAGTTGTGACATTACCTGCAGCACCATGAGGTGAAATTGGTCTCCCGGGTAAACCCACTGAAGTATATCCTGAACCACCCCATGCTGACTGGCCGACTAGCGCGGTGGGCGGTGATTCTCCAGCAGTTTGATATCAGGTTTGTACCTCAGAAGGCCATTAAGGGACAGGCGTTGGAAGACTATTTAGCTGCCCATCCAACCTCCGCAGATCAATCCCTGGACCTGGATTTTCTTGATGAGACGATCTTCTCAGTCGATCATGTCATCCCGTATTGGAAAATTCATTTCGACGGTGCCTCCCGGAGCCCCACCGATAGGAGGTTCAATGATCCTAAGCTTTATAGAGTGGGCCTGGGTATTGTCTTCATTATCCTAGCACAATTCATCCTACCATAATTGTTCCTGTTGTCAGAAGGCTGTACGAACAACGAGGCAGAGTACCAGGCTCTCATCACCAGCCTCGAGTTTTCCCTTGAGATCAATGTGCCCCCTCTACCAGAGATTACCCATGTCACACGGTCACAGAACGGTCAAGCAGACGCCTTGGCTAGCTTAGCCGCGTCGCTCGCAGAACCCGAGAAAGATGATTTGATCATACATGTGGCACACCAGAGAGTCATTGCCCCCGTCACCCAAGAGGACAATGATGGAATGCGGTTAAGTCATCTCACCACCGGACCCACTACGTTAGGGGTCCCAGGTTTGTTAGACACAGTGGTTGAAGCCACTCCCGACTGGAGGGAACCTTTTGTCGAGTATCTCCAAAATGGTCGCCTCCCAGACAACCGGGACGAGCACGAGCGAATCTGATGCCACGTGCTGCAATTTACCCACCAGAGCGGCCCCAGTCTTGAACAGATCCTTTATAAGCGGAGCTTCGATGGCGTCCTCCTCTGTTGCATTCAAGGAGTAGAGATTCCTCAAGTTATGCATGAGGTTCACGCCGGTTTCTGTGGCTCCCATCAAGCTGGGCCGAAGCTGTCCCATAAAATCTGGAGGTTGGGGTACTTCTGGCCCTCCATGATCCATGATTGTATTGGGTGTGCCAAGAGATGCCACGCGTGCAATGTTCACGCCAACTTCATGCATTGGGCACCGGAGCCCCTCCACCCCACCAAGTACTCTTCTACATTTGTGGTATGGGGACTTGATGTAGTGGGACCATATCCACCGGCAATAGCCCTCCAGTGTAGGTTCATCATGACTGCTATAGATTTCTTCTCCAAGTGGGCAGAGGCAGTTCCACTCAAAGAGGTCAAGGCCCATTCCATCGTCGACTTTGTGAGCTCCAATATTATCCACCGGTTTGGGGTCCCTCATGTCATCCTCACCGATAATGGCACCAACTTCCGAGTGGCTGAACTGAAGAAATTGTACGCCAAGTATGGAATCCGTTCAAACCATACATCCCGCTACCAGGTACAGGAAAATGGACAGATCGAGGTGTTCAACAAAACCCTCTCTAACATTCTACAGAAGAAGGTTGGTCAGAACCAGAAAAGTTGGTCGGACAAGCTCCCCGATGCCCTCTGGGCTTATCGGACGATGACTCGCAACTCTACCCAGGTGACCTCATATTCCCTGGTGTATGGAGTGGAGGCCATCCTACCCATTGAGATCTAGCCTCCATCGTTACGTACTGCAGTCTATGGTCACCCGACATCAGATGAGGTAGCTGAAATCCGTCTAGCTGAATTAGAAGCACTAGACGAGAACCGGCTTCGTGCCCTGCACAATCTGGAAAGGCATCAGGATAAGATAGTGAGGTCCTTCAACAAGAAGGATTGTCTCTGTTCTTATCTACAGGGCGACCTAGTACTGGCCCTTTGAGCACCAATGATCCCTGGTAGGAAAACACCCAAGTTAGAACCCAAATGGGAAGGGCCTTATATCATCCATAAGGTTTACCCCAATGGAGCATACTCTTTGGTGACCACGGATGGAGAGCGCATAACCCCTCCCACTAACGCCATGTTTCTTAAGCGATACTTTGCCTAGGGCAAAAGGGTCCTGCACGACCTTAAACTGCATCTTTGTCCTGTAAGTTGATAAACTGCAAAATGGTCCGAGCTCTATGACCTTAAACTAGGATCTCCCCCCGTCCTTACTTTAAGATTTTAACTGCAAGCCAGTCAGGCCTTCCTGATCGAGGCTCAGCCTCAGGCCCCTTGGCCTCCTCGGCCCCCCAGCCCTCGTCCTTACTTTAAGACGTTAAAATGAAAGCCAGTCAGGCCAACCTGATCGAGGCTCAGCCTCAGGTCCCTTGGCCTCCTCGGGCCCCCGGCCCTCGTCCTTACTGTAAGACATTAAACTGCAAGCTAGTCAGGCCTTCCTAACTGAGGCTCAACCTCTGGCCCCTTGTCCTGCGTCGAATCTGGCTCTCTAATGGGATTGTACAGTGTGGTGTGGGATTGCATCCTCATCCACATCAATTTACCGGCCGTACCATACATATAACAAGTTGAGAAACATTTCTCGTCCAGAACAATGCTAAACAGTGCCTTATGAACTATGTGTGGCTTGATTCCCATCTTAATGGGATACGTAGGAACGCTCAGACACCTCGTATTGAGCCCAGCCCCATGCTTTTCTCTTCCACTATCCCCCCTGGGAATAGTTTCCTTGGAGGATCCTTGTGTAGCAAGGAGTAGGATTTCTTAGCCCTGCTCATACAACCCCCCTCATACAAGGATTGTAAGGGTTGCACCATGTGCCCACTCCCGTTCTTCTATCCTCCCACGTCCTCACCGCATGACGATAAACTGCATGGCCTTCAAGAACTATGTATGTCTTGATTCCCATCCTAATGGGATACGTAGGAACGCCCGGTCATTTCGTCCGTTGGCCCAGCCCAAAATCCAAAATCTTCCCCTCGGGTCAAGATATATGGCAGGGTGCACACTTTTTCCCCAACTCACATCGAGCAAGCCTCGACCCGGCTACACATCCCCCTGGAGATGTTTCCCTCTTTCATGGATGGATACAACTATGCTTCACCCACTCCATGACTGGGATTCCATAATTTTTGCACACCCAGAGGGACCCCCAAGAACGACCTGGATACTACACCCAAGGGCTCTCCTACCGATACGGGCCAACGCCCCCCGAGGGTTTTCAAGCAACAAGCCGATACAAGTCCCGCGTGGCGAATTTGGTCAACGGTTGATGCTCATTTTTTGCTCCCATATCAGGTCACCATAGGAACGCTGTGTTTCGTACATGGTCAACAGTGTCCTGGATCTTTGGGTCCACCATGAGATGTCCCAAACATCGAGTGTAGTGATTTGTTCAACCCCATCCCGAAGTGACAAACTTCCCTCCGGGTGGTGCTAGCGGTCAGGCCCACGTCCTCGATTCCCCTATAAAGAATGTATGGCGTGGTGCAGGATTACGTCCTCATTCACGTTAGGTTACTTTCCATGCCGTACACACCCCCGGATTAGATACAGTTATCTCTTTCCCCGTCCTCATGTAAGACGTTAAACTGCAAACCAGTTAGGCCTTCCGGACTGATCCCTGACCTTAGGCCCTTTGTCCTTCTCGGGCCCCTCCTCCCAACCTCTTACCCGGGATGTACGGTGTGGTGTGGGACTATGTCCTCATTCATGTCGCGATCATGTACCATGTCGTATGCCTTCCCTTACGATGCCCAGCCTCAGGCCCATTAGCATCCTCGGGTCCCCGACCTTCGTCCTCACTACAAGACGTTAAACTACAATCAGGTCAGGCCTTCCTGACCAATGCCTAACCATCAAGCCCCTTGGCCTTTTCGGGCCCTGGCCCAGGTCATCTCTTATAGGAGTGTATGGTGTGGCGTGAGATTATTTTCTCATTCACGTCAGTTTATTCGACGTACCGTACACCTCCCTTTTTTGGGGGTACATTACTCCCCCCCTCGTCCCGTATGACGTTAAACAACATCTAAAGAACTATGTGTGGCTTGATTCCCATCCTAATGGGATACATAGGACCACCTGAATGTCTAGGAATCCGTTCTAGCCCCATCTCTTGGGAATATTCATCCCACCTTGTCCCCAAGGTCTACCCTTCCTCCATGAGAGGATTATATGGTGTGGTGTGGGATTATGTCCTCATTCACATCAGTCTCGTAATGACCACGCCATGTACCTCTCCCTCTTGAGCTGTTTCGTCGACCCCTTTTCGGCGGTTCACCAATGTGCCCAAGGGGTCTCTGGTTTATTACCTGGAATGCCAAGCTTTACTCGGACACTTCTGCACCCACTTTCCAAGCTTTGTGTTTCCCTAAATCAGGGCTTCCATCATCTTTCACACCCGGAGGGACCCCCAAGAATGGTCTGGATACTATGCCCAATGGCTCTCCTACTGTTACGGGCCAACGCCTTCGAGGGTTTCAGACAACAAATCGATAAAATCCCACTTTGCAAATATGGTTAGCGGTCGATGCTCGTTTTGTTGTTCCCACCTCAGGCTAATGCGATATGGATGCTACATTTCCACCATGGTTAATAGTTTTCCTCTATCGCCATGCCAACCCATTAAGCCCAAAATGTCAGGTACATAATTCAAACCCTTCATCACTTCATCGTGTCCAAGTAGAGTCTCGGAACTATTGGTACTTTTCCTATGTGCACGTCTGCGCGTTGGGGAAACAAGCTGCGTAAAAGGTGTCCTTAGGGTCTCTTTACCAACTCCACTTTGATGGGCTCCCCAAGTATTGTGATAAGGATACCCCCACCCCCTTGTTTCCCACACCTAGTTTAACTCACGTGGGATTAGGGATCGGGTTGATGTCTGTGCTAACTTGGGATGTTGTTACCATTCATGGTCTGAGCTCTAAGAACATAAACTTAGATCCATCTAGAACTGCGTTCAGCTTGACTCCCATCCTCATGGGATACGTAAGACTGCCCGGACGCCTTGACTTCGAGTCCAGCCCATTTAGGGAGCTATTATGTCCCCCCTGTTTCACCTCTTACCTCTATATATGTCCCTCATCCTATGGTCTCCCTCTCCGAGTGGCGTATAATGTGATGTGGGATCATGTCTCCATCAATTGTGTTTTATAACATTGCACACATTCCCGGCCTAGCATTGCCTCTGCTATGTCTGTGCTACATGACGATAAAAAGCACGCTTGGTTCTGTCACACGACCCTAAACTGTGTCATTATTGTCATGGACTCACGACGAAGAACGACACTGCATTGTGATGACCACATTGTAGAGAACATCACGTTGGGTATTGGTCACATGCCATTCCATTTTCCAATGCCTATCATGACTTGATTCTTATGGAGACACCACGGCCTACTAACCTATGCCTGTCACTTCACAAAAAACAAACAAAACCACTCACCTTAAAGGACTAACATGATTTATCAAATTCCGCTTCTTTTGGTAAAAGGGCCATGCCTTCACTCCCCTTTTCCCCTGGCACTGGAATCTTACCATGTCACCTTTCAGAACTACATATGGCCTGATTTTCATCCTCATGAGATACGTAGGAGCGCCCGGGAACTTCCCCGCGGGCCCAGCCTAACCTTTGTGTTCGGTCCCTCGACTCGAGCATTTCCCCAGAGAACGCATGGTAAGTAGGGATTAGGTCGTCATTCACATCGGGTTTTGTGGCCATGTGTCCCATGCTCCCTTTACCCATTTATGGTCTAAGATCCATCAAGAACTACACGAGTCTTGATTCTCATCCTTATGAGATACGTAGGAGTGCCCGGGCAATTCCCCGCAGGCCCATCCTAACTTTCGCTTCGGTCCCTTGACCAAAAACCTATCCCAAGGAGGTCTTGTGGTCTGATATGGGATTGTGTCCTCATTCGAATTGGGTTGTTCACCACACCGCACACACCCCCTATTCCCATTAACGCCAGGTTTTTGAGTAACTCCACCATGTGCCTCTTATGATTCCTCCCTCTATCTAATACGTCTCATTGTCATACTCAGATGTGTTTTGACAAAGCCCGAAGTGTGGAATTTTCATAGGGACATTCCCCTCGTCCCATGACCAAGCTTCGTGAGCTCGCTATTTGGATCCTCATACTCTTCCTCATCCAAAGGGACCCTCAGACAAAATGGATGCTAGGCTTAAGGGATCTCCATGAATGCTGGACCTAAGGGCCCTCCTATCGTATCGGGCCAACGTCCCTAAGGATCTCTGACAACATTTGCGACAAGGTCCCGAATTTCGAACATAGTCAAAGGTCAACCCTCATTTTTCTGTCCCCATTCTAGGCTAATGCGATAGGGGTGTCTTGTTTCCACCACGGTTAACAGTTATCCTCTATCGTCACATCGCCGTCATTGTGATCCAAATCTCAAGCATCATGATTCACACATTTCCACTTCCTCATGTTCAAGTGGAATTCCTTCATACTCGGCTCTTTCTCTTCATGCATCTAGGTGCACTACATGATCGTGTTAGTGTCGTTGGGCCTGTATTCACCGAGTGTCCCTCTGCACTAACCTGCCCCTTTTCTATGTCGGGAAAGTCCCACCACTAAATCTTTGTTTCCCACATCGAGCATTACTCATGTGGGCTTAGTAGTTTTGGCGGGATGTGTACCAACACAGTCAGGCTTCTCATCATCCCACATAACATTAAGCTACGCTTCCAGAACTGCATATGGCTTGATTCCCATCCTCATGGGATACGAAGAAACACCCTGGTATTTTGCTTAGGCTCCAGCCCATAGAAATCATTAATCCCATCCTTCCCCTCTCCGACACCCTGGTCAGACCCCTCGCTAGAGAGGCCATGTCCCAAAGAAGGAAGGATCCATGACCAAGCCAACATGCCCATCTGGCATACTCCCACCACGGTGGTGTAACTACCTAAGTGTTGGATTCTGTTCGGACAAACCATCACTCCATATTTCATGCTTTGCGTGCCCCATATTCGGACTCTCATCCCCTTTCATGTCTGACGGGACCCCCTAACGACCTGGTCTCATGCCGCATCGGCTCACCTACCGTCCTGGGCCAACGTTCCGGAAGACGGTCATGTTTGGAAGGACCCCCTAACAGTATGGATGTTTGACCCATGGTTCGCCAACTGTCCTGGGTCAATGTCCCGAAAGATTGACTGACAATATTTGTGACATGGTCTCGTATTTCGAACATGGTCAATGGTTGACCCTCATTTTTGTCCCCATTATAGGCTAACGCAGAAAGGATACTGATTCTCCTCCATGGGTAACAGTTGTCCCTTATTGTCACGCCATCCCCACAGCTCTCCGAATCTTGGGCATCGTAATTCACACTTCATGTTTCCGTCTGTTCAGACTGATTCCAGTTCCCCTAGTGTTGCACCGTTCGTACATGAGGGCACGCTAAAGAAATGGTAATTCGGCTGTTCTGAAAAGTTCGTTCTCCGATCAAGCCTCTCCCATATTTCGGAAATCCGGACTGGTAATCCAAATCCTGGATGCCCGGAGCATGGTCTCCACTCCTATGTTAGGTGGGACGAGAATGCAACTATCTCCTGTTTCTCACATCGGGCTCGACCCATGTGGGCTTGGGTAATTATCGTCGAACATCCCGAAAATATTGTAGGGATGTAATGAGGTGCTTTAAACAGTGGAAATCGTGCACGCTACGTCATTCAAAACAAATAAAGAAGAAATTGAAGCACGAAAGTACCAATAAAATTTTTATGGTTTCTTAAAATACCTGTGGGTAGACTCCCCCCATGGACAGGTTGACCCCGTAAAAAGAGCGTTGCAGCTCCGCCACCTGTTGGCTTGTGGCGTCCAAGGCTTGCTGCCGCTGACTTAGCTCCCGCTCCTCCTCAGCAGCGGTGGGGGGTAGTTCGTCGGCCTTGGCTCTAGCCCTCTCTACCTGAGCTTGAATGACAACCATCTTTTCAGAAGCCTGCCTCATAAGATCCTCTGCCTCTGCCTGTTGGGCCTTCAACTAGGAGATCAGCTCAGATTGTGCATTAAGAGAGGCTGAGTGCTCATCCACCCAGGTCTGCAGATGTTGGACCTCACTTTCAACCTCCCAGAGCTTCATGATGTTTGTCTCCATCCTCTGCTGCCAGCCGATGTTGAGCCCACGATCATGCTCCCGGATCTTCTCAACCATAAGATCTCGGATGAGCGCGTGAGGACGTTGGGCATCCAATCCCCCAACGCACAGTTCGCGCAAACGCGAGCGGAGTCTTTCCATTTCGTCTAGCCATAGCCCTTGGGGGTGTCCTTGATGAAGCGCGTGATTAGCTTCCATGACCAGCTGCAGACTATGCTGCTGTCTTCCTCGTCGGAGGCCATTTCGTCCCAGTCTGCGCAATTGGTAGGCTCGTACGCAGGATACACCTGCAAGAAGTCCTCGGCGGGATCTGCATCTGGCGTTGAATCTGGCGCGACATCTGGTGCCAAATAAGGTGCGACCGGAGTAGGACCGGTCGACCGATCCTCTTCATCGGAGTCCACCTCAATGACCTCAGGCACGACCCTGCTGGTGGTCCCGCCGGTGATGATTTGTGTTGCATCTTGGGGAGATGGGGGGACTATTGCCACCATCACCAGAATGCCCCTAGGAGGGACGCCACCAGCCATCCCGACTAGTCTTTCCACAGCAGCCCATGCCAGTTGAAGAACATTACAATAGAGAGGGACATAAACGTTAGTTGGCATAGTCTATATATGATGACAAGGAAATCAGTAGAGAAAACTTACGGATATCGACCTCCTGGTGCTGCTCTTGAGCCGATACTGACGGGACCCCGAGGCAAGGCCCTCTGTATACTGTTGGAAGGTCTGGAGATTCCGGAGGAGCCACCTCGGGTGCTCTGGTCCCACCAGACATGGAACTGGACGTAGCCCTAGGCGCGGGTTCTGAAGGTCTCGCATCATCACCCGCCAAGGTGTGAGAATCAGGCCTATGAATAAGTTACTCCTACATGGCTCAAACGTCGGTGAGAAGTTCATAATGAACCAAGAATATACCACGAGGATGGAAGATCAGAATTCTACCTCGAGAGCCTCTGCGAAATCGTCGGAATATGAGCCTTGATCTCCGACCTCGCCATCCTCCAATGGGCTCCCTCCTCCAGCCTCGTCCTCCCGAGAGGAGTCCTCTGACTCTTCCGGCAGGGGGAAGCGCTCCCTCAGATCGGCGGCTGACAACGGTGGGGGGGCCGTTCGATTCAGCAGTACCCTCACCCAGTCTTTCATTGGGCGAGGGACACCACTGGAGTGAACGTAATCCTCCAGCTCGTCCATGTATTGTTCTGCCTCTGCCGGAGAAGCCATGAAGCCAGCCTGGACTGGACCTATACCTGGTAATTACATCCCGAGGCGATTCAGGTGGGCCCATATCTCGGGTGGGATGAGAAATTGCCGGTTGACATCACAAATGTCCCAGGCTTATGGGAAGACGACATCCTCTGCCATGTCGATATGATGCAGCCGCTTCCCTAGAGCCTGAGTGGATATCCTACGAAATCTCCTCGGTGGCTGCCCCTCTGGATGGCCCTGCTCTTTCGGAATCACCGGATCCACCGCTGCTGCCACACCCTCGTCCGGTACGGGTCTCGCCGCCATGGTAGCTGCGCCACCGCGAGAGGCCCTAGCTTCCCTCCGACCCCGACCTCGAGATAGAGGAGGCCCACCATCACCTACCCGAATAGTTGGCTACTTCAGCATCTCCCCTGGGTAAGCAGCTTCCCAACTAATGGCATACTCCCTCACCAATCCAAAAGCGGCGGTGGATGGAGGCAATGAAATTAGCATCTTCCCATCTTCCCATGTGAACATGAGCTACAGCTACCTCATCACACATGGGTGATCCTCGGGACGCACCTCCCAGTAGACCTACGGGGTCAGCTGCTGGAGGCATCAGAACTGCCTCGCAAACCGATGTGCGGTGTACGGTTCACAGAGTGGCTCACGATCTACTCGTGCCACCAAAACACCACCTCGAAAGGCCAGAATATAAGCCCGATGTTCTTCCGTTCCCCTCCCGTCATCAGTAAGTATCCACGTCGGCAATGGGAAGGGGTGGAAATTATACTCATCCGCCCTCTACACCCGATTCATCACCATCAACATGGTTAGTTTGAACGGGAAGCTCCTGAACGCATTCAGGATGGAGGGGCATAAGTTCGATCCCAGTGGCGAAATAGGGATTGTATAGTCATAGATCCCCCTGATGTGCGCCGCAATCCACCCATACAGGAGGTGGAAGGGCCCGCATATCCTTGGCGGCTTCTTGCCCTCGCTAATGTTCCACAGTATTCTGTACAGTTTGGCGAGCATTGGAATCCCCAGATTGACCCGCTACCACATGGCCAACATGGATGCCATAAAAAACGAGCTGGGATACACCCCCATGCTTGTATCCATCACCGGTAGAATCCAACCGCAGATGAGAGACGCGATGAACGCCGCCAGCCTGACTATCGGCTGTTGTTCAGTCCTGACACTGAATCCCCAAGTCTTCCATTGGCTGTCCTCCAAGACCCGCCAATACAAGTGCTCCTTACCTCGTTGGGCCTCCCTCGGAGATGTTCGAGGCCTCGGATGTAACTCTCGATTCTCTGGGAAATTCAAGAAGCACTTGAACCACCTCTTAAAGTGGACATCCCTCACTACTTCCTTGTCCTCTCTAGGGATGAGTGTCATCAGCACTGACACCAGTCACGACATTTTCTATGTATCCTCCCACGCGCTCATGACGGGGAGGAAGTCATCATACATGGCCCCCAAGATCGGGACCCCATAAATCTGGTGGAAATCCCACAGGCTGATGCACACCTCCTCGTGATGCAGGTGAAAGGTATTGGTCCTAGACGACCATCTGCTCAGTAATTCCGGCATCAGTTGTTTCGGTTGGTAATTGTAGAATTGGGAGGACCATGCTGCCTCATATAACCCCACTCTCCTCAGCTCGGCCCCAAACTCCTCGCATGAGGTGCCTACCCAGTAGGCCCATGCCCAGTCATCAGTAAGGTTGCCGCCCTGGCACAGGTCCCACTAATCGGACCATGCTTTCTTCGAATCATGAAAAGCCGCCTTCAGCATGGTATGGTAGAGAGGAGGGGAAGTCTCCGGTTGCAGTGGATTCACGTCAATATTGTTCACGTGGTTGTAGAGACAGTCGGCGGTAACGGGTGTGAAGTCCTCCTGCGCATGACCATCGGCAGCCCTGAACCATTAGCGCTGACATGGGATGCTCCTATACCAGCAAACTAGTTCATCCGTACCCGCCGTAGGGATGAAGACGTCCTCCCTTAACCCAAAGACGTATAATGGCAGCTTCATACACAGCGGATAATTCTTCTGACCCTCCGATAGTAGATCTGTCAAAGAAGTGTGGTCCGAGTGGCTTCGGACCATCTCCCCTAAGGCCTGCACAGTTGGTCATCTCATCCCGACGGGCGGCATCTGCAAGCACCCCCTATACAGCTTCTCGATGGTCCATTTCAGTTCCGGCACTCAGAAAAGAATTTTTTCAGAACGGATCGCGAAGTTGGATCGTGAAGCTGGATCGCGAAGCCGGCTCGCGAAGTTCGGTCACGAGACCAAGCCGCGGAGTCTGACCTCGGTCGGCAAGTGGGAGTTCTCTTGGCACGGTCGCGGAGTCGGAGACCCGCGGTTCGCCACGAAGCTCGATTCGCGGAGAGCAGGCGCGGAGTACACGAAGCTTTACGAAATCGAGAGCAAAAAAAGATAAGAAAATCGCGTTAAGGCAAAAGAGGTCGACCCCCCTATTTATAGGCGGCGATCCAAGAGCATCGCGGTGTGCCCCGCTCGCACGGAGCATCGCGGCACATCTGGATCCGTCGCCCCGGTCAGCACCGCCGACCCCCCTTCGCGAAGTCGCATCCCGAACAGCCGAAAATTTTGGAGATTTTCCCTCAGACATTGACCCTTCACCCTCCACGGCTCCAAGTCTGAGGGGGGGAATTTGTTGGCGCCAAAATATTGCACTAAAGGAAGGGACGAAAAAGATGTCCCGCACGCTGCCTCACGAAACACCGGGGCGAAGCACCAGAGCATCGTGGTACTGCAATGCTCCGGAGGCGGTACCTCTCCGTGAATGGATTTGACGTTCGTAAGCCCACCACGAAGCTCCAGAGGTGGTACCTCTCCGCGAACGAATGTGACGTTCGCGAGCCCGCTGCAAAGCTTCGGAGGCGGTACCTCTCCGTGAATGAATTTGACGTTCGTGAGCGCGCCGCGATGCACCTGAGGAGGCGCGGGAGTTCTGCTTCACAGAGCCCCTTGCCTATAAATACTGGGCTCCCCCTGAGTCCTGGGGACAGACAATCCGACCTTTCAGCTTCTCCCCTCCCGAATCGCGAATCACCTTTTTCCCCCGGGAATCATGAGCTCCGCGAGGTACTTCTACTTCGCGTGATGCCTTATCTTTGTCTCGTTTTGAGCCCCTCTTCCGAGAGGGATGCCCTTCGCGAAGCTCAAGGGCATTCGAGAAGGAGGGGGATTCCCAAGGGAACCCAGGCAGCCACAGATCGTTTCTTCTTCGCGAAACACCCAACATGTACTAGTGATCCCTATGCTAAGGTAAGATCGCTCCACATCATGAAGCACACTGCTTCGCAGCACCCTGCTTTGTGAGGCACCTCTTCTTCGCGAGGCAGTGCTCCGAGAATACTATTCTACTTCGCGAAGCACCCTCCACTCACACCTATGCCCCATGCTAAGGCCAAGGCACTCCGATTCGCCAATCACACTCCTTTTCTTGTCAATTCTGCTTCCCGTGCGACCCTACAAGTATGCACGATGTGATTTCAAATTCCCACGGACAATACTACTCGTAGCGTTGATTTTTCTAATGCTTCTTCGCATAGGCATGCTAACGGCTATTGCTTATTTGCATAACCATGCTAACGTGGACCCCTCGATGGTTCGATCTACATGCCCCCTTGACCACGGCCTTACTGGTACCTTCCCCCCCCCCCAAGGAGAAAAGGGCACCAGTTATGTATGTCCTAGGTGTGTGGAGTGAACCCGCCTCGTCCGAGCTGCAGGACGTTAAACTGCAAAGCACCACGTCCTCAACACATGACGTTAAACTGTGACCCGACCTCGTAACTCGCACGAAGGGTCCCCCCAGCACGAGCATTTTTTATGCCACTTGTCTCTACGAGAGTGGAATCACCCCTCCACAAGGGATGATATCCTCCTTATTGGAGCGGCGTATGTTCTCAGGAGAAGGGAGACCCTAGTTCCCCAACGGATGGCTGCACCCCTGAATCTCCATACTTCCCCTCTACCAAGGTCAGAGGAGGGTGTAATAGGGAATGAGGCACCTCCCCTCATTGGTCCTAAATCCATCTTTCACTACACTTTGCCACTCTTCGGGCCTCTATCCTGGAGTAAGTCCCAGCACTAATGGTCCGCCTAACGCATAAGCCCCTCTTCACTTCTCACGGATGCACACATTGCGGCATGATCGCCATGTCCTTGCTATCTCTTGTTTCTCACACCAAGCATGAATCACGTGGGCTTAGAGTTGGAATTGGCCATGACAATACCTCGTCCAACATGACATTAAACTGCATTCCCTCGTCCAGCATGACGTTAAACTGTATGCCCTTGTCCTGCATGACATTAAACTACACACCCATTTGAACTACGAGGTCTTTGATCCATGTCAAGTCATGGTACGTAAGAAGCCTCCACGAGGTTCAAGCCCACCCGTCATCAAATTCATGTCGAGTTCTACCTTCATCCAGCATGATGTTAAACTGCATTCCAGTCCGACGGCAAGCCATTGTCACCACCCGAACTGCGAGGACTTTGATCCATGTCAAGGCATGGTACGTAGGAAGCCTCTCTGAGGTTCAATCCCATCCCCCTTTGGACCATGGTCCCACTTTCTTCATGTCGGTTATCCCACACACATCATCAGAACTACATGTTCTTTGATCCATGTCACGGCATGGTACCTAGGAATCCTCCACGAGGTTCAATCCCACCACCACTAGTGGACCCCTGGGTCTACTTTCACGTCAGTTCACAGATGAAACCATTTGAACTACGAGGTCTTTGATCCATGTCAAGGCATGGTACGTAGGAAGCCTCCCCGAGGTTCAAGCCCATCTCTCATTGGACCAATGTCCACCTTCACGTCGGTTCGCTGACGAATTCCATAATTTGAACTACGAGGTCTTTGATCCATGTCAAGGCATTGTACGAAGGAAGCCTTCTAGAGGTTCCAGCCCACCACCCATCGGTCCAAGGTCCACCTTCACGTCAGTTGGCCAACGAAGCCCCTCTGAACTACATGGTTTTTGATCCATGTCACGGCATGGTACGTAGGAAGCCTCCACAAGGTCCAAGCCCACAACCACTAGGACCCTCCTGGTCCTCCTCATTCACATCGGCCTTTGGATGTCCAACCTAAACTACATAGTCTTTGATCCAGGTCACGGCATGGTACGTAGGAAGCCTCTCAGAGGTTCAAGCCCACCACCTTTTGGTCACTCATACCTTCTTCACATCGGTTCATCCACACCCAGGAATCCTAGTGTGTAAGCCCTGCACCATTTGGACCAAGGTCCACCTTTGTGTCGGTTCATTGAAGCATCAGACCAAGGCCCACCTTCTCTTTGGTTCGTTGATGACATCCATCGGACCAAGCTCCACCTTCATGCCGGTTCACCGGCAGCATCCCAAACTACGTGGACTTTGATTCCCTGCCACGGGGATACGTAGGATGTCTCTTCGAGGCTCAATCCCAACTTCACCATCGCCCTTGCGATGGTCCCTTTCCATTTCCCCCTCCAATTCATTCATCCATCCGTCATCCACCCTAATTCTCACCCTGACCTTCATATCCCGGTGAGACCATGTCGGTCCGCTCCTCTTCACAGCCACCCATGGGATGGTCCCGGTATCGGCACCCCTTCAAGGGAAATCCCTCAATCCGATCCATTCTAGCTAATGCTCTGATCGGGCTGATCCATCCCCGCTGGACGTTAAACTCGTGGAATACCCTGTGTTAAACACAGGAAGCTGAGGAAAACCTCAGATATATGTCTATGGCATATAATTCCCCGCACTTGATGTGGGATGCCTCGGGATTCCACGCCCTCGAGAAGCCCTATGACCAGGGATAATAGACAGACAAGCCGGTTCCCCAGCATCTAGACACGCTACTGATGCCTCAACAGGACTAATCCCCCGACTGAAGGTTGCTACCCTAACCGGACCCCTTGGAATGTCCCGATAGAAGCAGTGTAATTAACCGGTGTCCATGGAAACATGGCATTGGGAAGAGTTTCATTAACAACGTATTAAATCTATGAGGGAGACCCAGACTAGGTGACGAGTTCTGCGGAGGAATCCTCAGAAGGAAGAACCGACATCCCATCATCCTGTTTCGATCAAGGAGCAGACGTCCCTGAATAAGGAGCGAATGCCGCCCGCCTTTGGAAAGCGGGAATGCGGGGAAACAGTGCAGCGCATCCTCCTCCATAGACGGACGGATGCGCACTCCCTAGAGAAAGGGTCGGAAAAAAAGATAAATAATGGATTTGGTGATAATAATTATGGTTATAATTTTCTTAAATCCACATTTACAAATCGGTGGCTATATGATGCCTATAGAAAAATACTTCCAAACATTGTCTATATAATTGTAGCCATAGGGTAATTTTATTATTGTCATGACATTGATATTTTTCACCCAAAGGGGGATTTTAGGGTACGTATCTAGTGCTTTGGGCCACTGGGCCTCTAGGATATCAATGATGGCCCTTCAGTCATTGTGCTGGAGTAATTCGTGACAAGTCGATATCATGAAGGTGTAGAGGAATTATTTGGGGATTAGGTAAAATGTGGTGATTCATTCATGAAGTGGATAGTATGAACATGTTAAAATCTCCATCTAGGAAGATAAGGATATCTGGTCATGTACATGATGTTAACACAAGAAGATATGTTAGGATAATTCAGGATGGTGAGAGAGGTTGTTCTAGAGGCCGGTCTTTGAGCTTTTGGCCTTCTCGCCATGCACTAGGCCTTTATACCACTAGGCCATTGGTTCCTGTATTTTAGGTATTTCTTCCTCTCATTATTCAAATCATAAATTAGATTCCACTTAACCTAGATAAAACGTGGGATCACTATAAAATAAAAATATGGAATTATCATGGGTGACTCCTTTCTCTCTCACCAAGCCATTTGGTCGGGCATTTTGTAGTACTTTTACATTTCCTTATCAATGGTAACCTCAAAGCCTACCCCTATTTAGGGGATGGATAATGAATTTGGTGATAATAACACTGCCACCATGAATAATAACAATATAGTTTATATATTCTATTGTATTATAATGTAATTAAACATTTATATTTTTATAAATTTTAAATATAAAAGATGATGAAGCCATTTCATTCCTCTTACGCATCCACAACCTGTACCTTTTTTGACTGACATGACTCCATCGTCCTTCATTGTTAAATAGAACTGAAATAAACTGATCATCACTAAATTTTAGTGGTACGTTCATCTTAGATTTAGGATTCAAAAAATAGCTTCATTCAACTGATATCTTGAAGAGTTGTGACTCTCCATAAAAATTCAAGGATTCCATTTCAGGGATTTCCATATCTCCCTACATTTGATGGAAGTGGATAATAAACATAGGATCAATTTTATCTAAAAAAATATAATAATATCTTCTATATATATGTAATTTATTTTCACTGTATATTAATTTTTAACATTGATAATCAATTAAAATTTTCTAAATAGTCTAATTCACCCCCTATGGATCATTTTATCATTCTAATCTTGGGATTTAACCCTTACCATCATAGACACGTCATGCGAAACACAATAATGTATAATATAATATAATATAATATTCTTTATGTTATATATATAATGAGTGATAGTTATACCATTGTATCTCTTTTATTATTATTATTATTATTATTATTATTATTATTATTGTGTTATTTTAATGATTATAGCTAATAGGTTGACCTATTTCACATTTTTTCCCTTCTTCACATATTTAAATTTGACTCTTATTTTTAATTATTTTTTCCCAATATTAGATGTTTTTACGCATTCCACCAAATTGATCCTTTTTTGGTGCATTTGGACCCACCATGGGGTGGCTACAAAATTGGATGGTTTCGTAAGGGAAAAATTCACTTCAGGATCCCACCTCAGAACTAAGTTCAAAACTAAAAAAGTGTCAATAAATGTCGTAATTTAAGAGTAATTCAGTGTTGTAGGAGTGCATGTACTATAGGATAGACTATAGTGGGTTAATGTACACAACTAAAAAATCAGCATATTTCCATAGTTTAAACTGTGGTCATAGACTAAGGCCACATTTTACTTGAATTGTGGCCCATATTTCTATTGTATTAGGGTCTAGCCTATAGCCACAGTTTTTAATGGGGTCCATATAATAGGCATAGTTTGTGTGAACTATTTCCCATATTTTCATTTCATATTATTGTTGTAGTAGCGTACATCCAATATTATCAATGTAATAGGGTCCATTACCATAGTTTCTATTAATTGGATATAGTTCCTTCATTAGTAATTTAAAGTTGTGTCTTTATCATTTATACCATATCCTCCACTTCCTTTCATCATAATTATTTTTTTCTAATAAAACAAGCATGAGTTTATATGAGAGTCCATTGAATCATATTCTCAATGACCATAATAACATTTCATTATATGGTAATGACTTATCAGAAGATGAATTATCCATTCCTCAAAAATATTCAGGGATAAAAATCTGTGGATTACAAATGGAAATTTATTTTATCATGGGAATCATTCCTATACATAGTGGTGGAAATGATCCTATCAAATTATGTCCCTTGAAATCCATCAAGAAAAAATGAACATTATTCCCCTAACATGAAATATTTGATGTCAATATATGTGTTCTTATACACATTTTCATGTTGTTTTGGTATATTAGTATGGGCCTTAATCAGATCTTCCATTCATAAAATTTAAATTCCAAAATGTAATTCCATTTCTGGATATCTTAAAATGACGTTTCATTAAGTGAAGAAAAAGGTTTCCACTGAGTCATTGTACCTTTTTAAGACATTGCTACATTTTCTAAACTATAATTCTATCTTATATATTGAAGTGCAGTATCCCAAGGAACCTCTATAAGATTACCTATAAAATCCAGATCTTGAAATCCCAGGAAACAATAAAAACTACTTAAATATCTAGTTTATCACAGAACTGAAATTATTTGTTAATGTTTATCAATTTCTCAATTTCGTCATCTTTTCTCTGGTGAATTTTTCTTTTCAATCGGCTTACATTTTCCCACAAAGTCTATGCCTTTCCTCACATCACTCCTTAGAATAATACCAAATGAATCTATATAGAATGAACCTATGTGAATACCATATCCAAATAATATTATCACATTGAACTTATTTATCTTTCATGTCACAATATCATACCTTGAAAAATAAATTATCTCCCTCAATTTGAATTTCATTAAGGGAAAAATCACCCATAAAAGTATCTCATGATCATGCCATAACCATTTAAACAAGTATAAGAGGATGGGATTATTCGAATGACTATATATTTGGGTTGTAATTCTTGGGATTTTATTTCATTAATAAAACCATGTCATGACATTCACATAGTTTTCCAAAAATGTGTGCAATAAATTTTTAGAAAACAAAGCTCTTATATGATTTCTTTCTTTTCTAAATATAATTTCCATATTAATTTAACATAACTGAAATTTTAATGGAATGTGGGTGGTATTGGAAATATTATTTTAGAGGTATATCTAGAAATGAATGATTAAGGTAATTAACTAATAAACATAAATTTAAAATGAAACAATTTTATTTGGAAAAATAGATATTTTTAAATATGAAAACTCTATTTTTTAACATTACGATCAATTTATCTTTCCTATAAATTATATTGCATCCATTTTTGCTAATGATTTTAATTCTCCTTAGGATTGACTGAAAATTTCCAAGGATTGGTTCATTTTATTCATATCTTCTACTGAATTTTAAATGTTTAACTTTGTTATTCATATTTTTTAATTGTGATTATAATAGGTGATGCCTTCATGAACCATTATTTTTCTTACTTTGGGTGGGGTAGGATCATGTAGGAGGGCTTGGGTGGTCTTGGAATATTTTGGATGCTAAAATCTACAAGTAGATGAGATACACATGGTGTACCATTTACATTATGAGAAATATTATTTCACATCTTGGACAGGGATGGTTCCCGACATGTGGATTTTATGGGTTAAATAATAAAAAAGAGGTGTGTTTTAGTGAAAAAAACACTAAGGATTACACATCATGAAAGGGGGTTACACATCATGTAATTCCTCTATACATTGCATCTTTATAGGTTAGGTAACCTCAAGTTTATCCTCATACCCTACACTCCTTCTCTCATACAAGGCAACTTCTGGTTCTCCCTTGAAGCATCTTGGGATTAGTAAAATATGATTGATCTAGGGCATCCCATATTTAATCATTGACTTCCCTTTACAAATACAAAGTTGTATCTCCATTTTCTTTTATGTAAGGGGTTCTTTGGCAGTGTATTCTTCTCTATGTGGTGCACAGTGAGATCGAAACGTATATTTGAGGTAGGGGATCCTCACTCTCACTCTTATTTCATGTTATGTGTGGGAATTTCATGCTTTTTCTTACCTTTGGGTGGATATAAAGTGTCAACATAATCATATAATTAGTTTCATATAAAAAATTGATGGTTGCTATCATTTTTTCATGACTTACTATTTTGTTATATGTTGTTGATGTTGTTATGTTTTCTTGTTGCCAATTTTGAAAATAGAGGTTATTTAATGACTTGACTGCACTGTAGTTGACATGTGTGATGGCCCATTTTGTAATTTTTTCTCATATATCCCTATATAAATTGTAAAATAACTTATATTTGACTAATAATTCGTTTCCCTAGAATTCATTGTTTGTCTGATAATACCAATGATAATATCAAAAAGTAATGTGATAAATCCCTGGAATGAATAGAATCTTGAATGTGTGTTGTGAAGTGTTCATGTGGATGTTGTGTTACCCTGCATTTTTTGGGCTATTTTAAAAATATATAAGTGATAGTATGGTATTTGTGGTGAGTGGGGTAGGCACTTAGTGGTTGGTTAGCATGGACGTGTGTGGGAAGTTGTGTGATGTGGTTGTGGCACTCTGATTGTGGCATAATGGTTGTGGTATGTGGCTGTTGTGGTTGTGTGATGAAAAAGGCATGTGGTTTTTTTGTGAGATGGATTTGTTAATGTTATGCGATGTTGGTGGTGGATGTGTCGTGTTGGGGTGATAGTTTTGTGGTGGGGTTGTTTTAGTTTCCTAGGAAGTAGTGGAATAAATTAAAATGCTGAATGAAATTAATAATTGACTGATTTGGAAAATAAATATAATGGGGAGAAAATTTAGATGATATTAATGAATTAAATTAAATTTAATTAATTAAATAGTTTTTTTGTAATTAAAATGGAAATTAATAAAAAATTTGGATCTTATATGTTGAAATTTAAAATTATTTTGTGATTTGTGTGGTGGTTGTGTGGTGTGTTACATATAGTGGTGGTAGTAGTGTTGATGGTTGGTGTGTGGTATGTGGTGGTGGTGTGGTGTGTTGGGAACTAATTTTTTTTTATTTTATCCTAAGGTCAGGTATTGGGTGTTTTCTATATATCATTTATTTATATGTTATTTCATATGGTCCACGCCTAAATTGGATAACCTTACCAATGCTTAGAGGTTTTTAGTTTCATGATTTTTCCCCAACATCCATGATGGTATTGATATGAACGGATAGCTACCACATCTCCCCTAATATTCCTTCATTATTGACATGTGGGAAGAAGTTTCTTTAGGTGAGATTTTATGTGTGTTTCAAGGAGTCTTCAGGATGAGGTGTGATGTGTAGTCCTAGGTGTTTTTGGGATGATCTGTAGTGTGTGGTCCCTGGTGTCTTTGGGATTTGATGCAATGTGATGTGGTTCGATGTGTGTCCTAGGTATTTGTGCATAGGATGTGATTTGATGTCTGTCCCATGTTTTGGTATGAAGTATGTGATATGATATGTTTGGAAGGGATGGTAGCATAGCACATTTGACATTGGGGAATGTAACAAGAAAAATAATGGGGAAGTGGTAGCAAGGGGCCTTGATTTGTTATGATCTGGATATTATATTATTATATGGGTTCCATTATTTGGTGAGGGTCCATGGTAAGGCTGGGTTTGGTTAGATGAAATTTGTATTTTCTTGTTCGTTATACCATTTTTTCATAGGGGTATTAACATTCTCTTTTAACATGTGAACTTGAGGCCTTGGTTATGTCCCTACTGACTATACATCTTCATCTCACCATACATAAATAAACTATTTTTAGGTTTGCAAGAGGACTTTGGGTACATAGATGGATATTTCATGATACCTTGTATTTTTTGTTCAGTTGATGCCATATGCATGTCTTTTTTTATATACATTGAAAGCTTTTATATGCATCAGTTTTGTTTTGTATTAATGCATTGTGGGATGGTTTATGGTTTACCATTATATATTCTATTGTAGTTGTTTTTTTATCTTCCTATCTTTTGATCATGTTCATTTATAAAGGGTATTGTCTCCAATATTCTTATATTTTTATACCCTCATTGCTTGTCACTAATATAGGGCTTGCAGGAGAGGGGACATTGGGGGTCATTATCTCTCTCCCTTCATTACAACATCTTTGGTGAGAGGGGTTAGGATAGTCTTTTTATGGTTCATTTCGAATTATTGTATTCATTTCAATGTTTAATACTTAAATCCATTCCCTATTAGTCTATTATTATTTGTTGGTTATGTATATTTTGAAATAATTTTGGAGTCTAGGTATCCAACTTGGTGTAATTTCATATCTGATAGTTAATTTATTCATTTCATTTTCATGTTCTACTATGCTTGAATTCAATTTTTGTATATGATATCCTTGATATAAATTATTGATTTCTCATTCACCGTATATTGGAATTAATGAGAAAAAATGTCTCCGAAATGTGGGAATTTGGGACTTTTTCATAATCCAGATACATCAAATGATTGTTTTCGAAATTTTGGTTTCCATCAATTAATTATATTTTTATTCTAAATTTTTTCTTATAAATTTTGTATATGAATAATATTTCCTTAAATAAGAAAAAAAAAATTTAATGCATTCTAATTGTTCTTTAAAAATTAAAAAATAACATATTTTAATGAATAATATATAATTTTTTTTAAATATAACAGTGTGTATTTTTTTGGCATTATATCCATATAATTTATTTTTAAATGAAATGAAACATAATTATTAAAAACAATACAATGATAATTTAAAAAAAAACAAAGAAACAGGTTTTGATGTTGTTTTAATCTATATAAAAAACACAAATGAAATTTTATGATGTATAAAAAACATTAGTAATAGTGTATGTATGGATTACTTGGAATTGAATGGTCAAGGGACATTAATGAATGATGATTATTTAATGTGGTCCACTCTAAATGCGTTTAACACCATGAAATATATTATCTATATTATTTAGGAATAATAAAATATATTTCATGTCAAATTATCAGGAAATATATTTGAAGCTAAATAATGGGACAATAGGGTCAATTACGGTAGTTTATAACAATATAGTTAAGGCTTATATATTAAGTCCAGGCTTTGCATATTCATAAATTCTCAATAATTATGTCGGAACAATATAGTATATGTTTTAAGTGTTATCCTTAGTGTGATAAAAAATTTCATTTTTTTATTTTAATAGAATATAATTATTTATGATTTTTGAATACTGAACAATAAATGGTTATTTTAATTTTTCCCATTTAAATAATAAATATTCAATAATCATTAATAAAATATTTGTGAGTACATTATTTCACTATATGTGTGTAACATTTTTACTTATTTCCTTATATTTATGTATTCTTCTCTTTCCTAAAATCACAAACATCTCAATTCATATCCCAACATAAATGTGTCTGTGTATATTGGTCATCAAATTTGTCCTTGGGTGTTTTGTCTAAATATTTCATCACTCTCTTATATAATGTTTCTTTACTATTTTTATTAACCAATCATTGAATCATATCCAAACCCCTTTGTCATATGTTATGAATTTCACGTTATCCCCAAATATGGATGCTTAATGGGTCTCGAATACATTGAATTATGTTTATCTTATATGGAAAGTTGAAGCAATAACAAAAATTTCCTTGTTTTAAACTATCCTAGTATTGGTGAGATAAATATATGCATTTAAGTAGACGGACCTAAACTGATTTTTCCTAACACATGGGTAAATATTTTTTCTTTTCATTTTTCCTAGAATTATTTTTGTAATAATATATGTATTAATTCTTAGCTAAATATATGTTATATTTGATATCTATTCATTAAAATTATGTGTTTAATGTTTAATAATTGTTTGAAATTAAATTTTAATTTTTTTATGAATAATTAACTCTATTTTACCCAGAAAATCAAAATACTAATAATGTAAATGGGTAATAACTCAATTATTTAAATTTTAATTAAATATGTACATAAATAAACCTAATGTATTTATTCCCAAACT
Source organism: Viscum album (assembly GCA_963277665.1). Taxonomy (NCBI): domain Eukaryota; kingdom Viridiplantae; phylum Streptophyta; class Magnoliopsida; order Santalales; family Viscaceae; genus Viscum; species Viscum album. The sequence goes on along the minus strand of OY728133.1, from coordinate 859,726,867 downwards.
AGTCAAATACGTTAATCATCTACTCCTATTATATATTTCATTGTTTAGTGTCAAATAGTTTTTTATGTGATTTAAAAACAATCCTTTCATTTTATTAGTCCAATATACATTAACCTTGTTTATCTATTTTTTTTACTTACCAATTAAAGAAATTATTTCATTGAAAACATTTATAATTTATTGTTGTTATGAATAATTTAAAATATCAAATATAAAAAATTATTTACACTTTAAAATATTATTCATCACAAGTAAATAATATCATCAAAATTAAATGCGATTAATGGAAACATTTGATGGGGAATACTCAAAAGATACATTTTATATCAACATAATAGATTTCATAATATTGATCGTATTTATATTTTGAGTGATTGGAAATGAAAAGAAGAAAAACATTGGATATTATTCTACTCACATTGTTTTAACCACTTTAATATTAACATATTCAATTTTCTTTTTATATTACATCATTAAAAAAATATCATTTTCCTAATCTCAAAATTGTTATATTTTGATCTTTTTACATAAATATATTTCTATCCTCAAAATTGATTTTTTCCAACACACCAAAATCGTTACTTTATTTTCTAATTTCTCAATTTTTTCAACCCATGTGTTGGGTGATCAACTAAGATATGAGATGTATATATTAAATGAAATAAAACCTTATATAATTACATCTTAGCCACTCATAGCCTATTTAAATATTATATTCACATATATGCTTGATTGGGACCTCAAGTAACAGTTAATATATTTATTCCTTCTTTGATGATTCACAAACAATATGAATCTTGGATCTAACTGAGTTCAAAAATCCACAAATTTAAAGTATATATAATTGTTTCTTTGTTTTGTATGATTTTTTATGTTTAATTTATTCCATTGTTTTTTATGTTAAATTAATCTTGAATTTATTATTTATATATGAGATCCATGATATAATTATTGGATCTCTCATGGACCATGGAATAAGATCAATGATAAGTTTTATCTCAAATGGTTGAAAATTTTGAGTATTTAAGTATCAAAAATCCTTGAATAATTCAATGGTATTTAAAAACTCAATGATTTAACAAATCTAATGTTGTCATATTTTAGTTTACATTAATTGATTATTATTTTTATTTTAAATAGGTTGGGATAAATGGGATGAATGGAGGGTGTTTTTTAAAATAAATAGAACAATAACATAACATTCTCTTTATCATTAAAAAACTAAAATATGAAATATCTTTATTAATCATATATATATGTATATATACTTTAATATTGAATTTTTGACCTCTCCCCCAAAAATCCCATATTTGTCTAGTAATGAAGATAGGTGTGCCTTTTTAATATCACTAGTGTTGATCCTGATTCAAGGTCCTTGTCAATATTTTCATCTCAATGAAGTATAATTGTGCCTAACATAAGTCGTTTCTTGAGGCGGTCTCTCAATTAATCATTCATCATGGGAGTTGTCACCTTTTTTGGGATTTTTTTCTAGAGTAATTAAAATTAAATAATTGATAGTGTTATGTTTTTTAATATTTTATATAAATGAATAATGTAAATTTAATAACAAAAAATAAAATAGAGAAACAAAAATCTATAAAAAAATAAAATAAGTATTAGATGGATAAATGATCGATCTAATAGCCTAGTTTAGTTTCATGGTAACTGTTAATTAAATTATATTTCGTTCCACTTCAATGATATTATTATATAGTACTCCTCCATCCTTATTCCACTATTTAATGTGAATTTTTTTAGAACACTCTAGAGTCTATCAAAGTGATTTAACAAACCACTTTTTCCTTCTAGAATGAGCATATAATACACCTCTCCCGATTTATAATCTAAATCATCTCCTAACTCTATCATGTGGGTCATTCAAAATCTTTGGTGAAAAAATAATCCATATGCTGAGTGAAATAGAAGAAGGGATGTCAAAATTGATTTAATAATAGAAGAAATAAAGATTTATGTAACATGAAGAGAATAGGGACAACCATCACCCAACTCAGACATCGCTCAATCCCTTACTTGAATTAGAAAAAAATAGTGAACAAAATTAAATGAATAAAAAGGGGTTGTAAGAAACTACCCCTTGGATCAACCCTCTTTTTGTTATCCATAACCATGTACTATGATAGGTTGATGAGGGAAGAATGCAAGGTCATCTTAGTGGAAGTGTAATATCATGTTACAAGCTTTCAGGTATATCTAACCCTTTATTATGTTCATCTCTTATTTAGGACTTATCTTGGGGTTTCTTGGGTAAATTTTGTAGTTTTTTCCTGGTTTCTTAGACAATGCAAGGTTGTATCCGGTATAGTGAAAACCGTGCATGTCAAACTAGGAAATTGTGCACCATGTGTTTGAGTTTTGTAGGAAGGAGCATGATTAAGTGCAATGTTAGTGCAAACCATGATGCCTCACCTCAAAACTGTGTGGTTTGGAATAGTTGAGCATTCCAGGTTGGCACATGATATTTTAAATAGTGTTTATAAACCACAAAACTCTTTATAGTAACATGGGAAGGGGAACATGGTCAGTGCATGGTTTTTTGAACCATGCTGACATATCATGCATATTTCTCCAGTAGCCCAGTAAAAGGCACACAATTTGTCTAACTGTGTCGCCAAACTCAGAGACAAGAATTAAATTCTCCAAATTTTGTAACTAAAATCCCAAGACCACGATTATAAATTCTATAATCCCTTTAATTGAACCAAACCTGACCCAATTTAATGTGTAGGCTCTCTTTATCTGATTTTCGATCCTCCAACCCATTCTCTTCTCAAATTGAAATTTTAGTGGATGCATTGGATTCTATTTAGTTAGTGTAATCTGTTTTGTTTTGAATTATCATATCTTTTACTCTATACTTCATTGGGAGCGGTCAATACTCATATATTTAATGGATCAATATATTTCTTTTCTTATTTGGGGAACTATGATTCCCCTTTATCATTCTAACCATCAATACTCCTTGTAGATCTCATGTTGGGTGTTGATGATCATCGATTGAGGTATGTTTTTTTATAGGGAAATCTATATCAATTTAAACCCTTGATCGTTGTCTATTTGAAATTGTATTTTCAACCAATTTTAAAATAATCATTTAATTATCATTATAAATGATTTTGAAATGGAATGGTGTGTGTCACAAAATCCTTTAAAAAGAGATTTTGAAAATAAAGTGTTGACTTTCATAAAATGATCTTGAAATAATATTATGTTTTGAAGAATGATTTTAATTATATTAAAAGGTATGAAATGTATTTTTATTTAGAGTTAAATTGTTTTATTTGATAGGAATACTTTTTGATAAAATCATTTGATGTTTTTTAAATGAAATTGCATGTTTTGAATTTTGATCTTGTGGTTTATTGAAATTGTTTTTTGAAATGATTTGAGATTGATTGAAATAAATGATATTCCCTTATATGTTTCATTACCTTGAAGAACTTGTGATCTTGATTAGTTAATATGAGGATATGAATTCTAGGTAAAATTGATTAAATTATAATAATTTGAAGATGAAAATGATACTAAAACTTCTTGAGGGAATGGAGTTCATTATATAGGATGCATTCATATCCCCCGAGGCCGGATAACAAGGAATATATTCACCCATAGAGTCTTGTGTTATTGGGATTATTTGAAACCTCATGAATCAATATAACTAATTCCTAAAAATAACTATTATATTCCAATTATTAAGAAATAAGTTGTTTATGAGTATTTTACTAAAATATTTTGTCCTTTATTGTGCTAATAATGATGTTTTTTGTGCCCTATTTTATGGAAATTCACTTTTTTACCTATTTTTTACTAGATAATAAAATGTTTTGAATATAATGTTTTGATGATAATTGAGAAATGATTTCCATTCCATTTTTCACTTAAAATTGAGAATATTGGGTTTATTGGTTATATATTGTTGATGAAATTCTTGGTGTAATCCAACTAATAAATTTTTTCTCACAACCTACCTTTTCCTTCATGTGTTTGTATATTTTTATATTTCAAGTCCTGAAAAATGGAAATCACCAGTCGTATGTGGTAGATATTTTTGATGATAGAACTTTGGGTGTTTTTTGGGATCTATAGAATGTGTGTTCCAGTTATTAAATGGAGTTAATATATTCATGGTTGGGTAGTCTCTTCTAAGGATATAGGTTGATGTTCTTATTTTTTAGACTTGTATTTTTTTAATTGTGGTTTTCTATCCTATGGTGAAATCATTCTATTTGGTTTGTATTGACACCCAAACACTATTATAAAATGCATGTGGATTGGTAATTCCCTTAATTAATGGTCAAGATTGGTTTAGATATCATTTAGGTAGGTTATTCAAGTTAGATCATGACAATTTTGAATCAATGTCAATCAAGTCTCTTCTTTTATGTTAGAATATTATTTGGGATATCTTGGTAGATATGAGGCAGTATTGTTAGGACATAATAGGTACCTTACAAGTGAGTGCCTAATTATCTCTCATCATAATAAGGAATAAGTTACTAGGTATATTGGTAAAAAGTGTATTTATGGAGTTTATTGATCTAATCATATAATTTTTTATAATTGCTAATTCAATATTTTTTTCCAAATGAATTAAAATAGGTAAAGTCGATGATATCATATCTCTTGATTTATGTTTCCTATCATATCAATTGATTATATGTAGTATCAAAAAACCATGAAGAATAATTAAAGTAAATTAGTATGTAAATTCCAATAATACATGGAAAGAGAACCCTCTAGTTGATTAAAACCTTAGGTAAGTTGTTGGGAATTTGGTCTTTGATTTAGTTAAGATGGCTACACCTATTCCCATTTAGGAAGTTGTTGTTCCCAAAAAGGAAGATATTAAATATTATTCTCAATACATTCTTCATGTGAATTACTTGCCACAAAATTGTACCAATAAAACTCATGAGGGAGGGGAGTGGTTGAAAGAGGTTAAGTAGCTCATTTATTTCTTGGAGACACTTGGCTCTATTATGGTGAAATTTGATTCCTTCAATCATGAAGGTCCTAATAGAAGGTGGAGGAACTATATTGTTTATATGAGATTGAATATGTTCTTTTAATGGAAATATATTAGGGTAATTTTCATGAAAAAGTTATATTGAGAATCAATGGTGTTGGCTAAGTCTATATGGTTAATTAAACTCAAGGAAGCTGATCAAACTATTACTCAGTATGCATACCACTTCACTGAGCATGTTCATTTTTCATAGGATGGGGTTTTGAATAAGAGACCAAAATCTAAAAGGTTTGAGATTTTTTTTCCCAGATATATGATCTCAGGTTTTCTTATTGATGTTCACCTCTTATGTGGATATATTAGATGGAGATTTTATGGGGCGAGTTGAAAAGGATGGTATGTCAGGTTTGCAGGTAGTTCCTCTTTCTCATAGTGCCATCATGTGTGGTCCCATTAAAGGGAATCAGAATAAAGTTGAATCTCCTGGTATAAACCAATGTGTAAGTGAAACTCAGTTTCATACATTTTCTGAATTTTCTACAGTTCCTATAAAAGTCCCATTAAATTGTTTCCAATGTGAAAAAATCAAGAACTCGAAGCTCATTTTCATGGAGATGTCACAGGACTATAGCTCTTGTGGGTTCTCAAGTCACTTATAAACATTTTTTAAGGTTTTTACCACTATATATAGTAGCATAGAATTTACAACTAAACTATAAATGGATATTGTCATCGTATCTGTTGGGAAATTAAATTTTCAAGAATAAATTATAAAATATTATGAGTTTTTTCTCTATCATGTGAGTAATATTTTTATAATTTTTCATAAATTTTGGTGATATTTTCTTATCAATTTATAATTTAGATCGGTGATTCAAATTCACAATCTTCTTAATTCATGACTCAACCTAAATAATTAGTTGTGTAAATTGGTTATCGTATTCCTCCTTGGGTGTTCTGTCTAAATATTATGTCACTCTTATATAGTATCAACTGAATTTTAATATTCATCAATATGTGAATCTTATCCCTACCATCTTGATATATGTTTTGAATATTAGGTTTCCCTTTACCAGGTCTAATTAATTGTGATGACCCCATTTGGATAAGGTATATATTATTGGGAAATCTAAAACAACAAAAAAATGTGATTTTTAAAATTTTGAAATGATTAGTGAGAAAGTATTTCATTTAATTATACTAGCCTAAACTGATTTTGGTTTACTCATGGGTAAATAAGTTTTATTTTCATTTTTTATTGCATTCATTTCATAATAATATATATTTTAATTATGTTATAATTAAATGTATAAATTTACATATATTTAACTTAAATTATGTATTTTATGTTTAATATTTTTTTAAAAAAATTCTTTTAAAATTCTTTTTTTATGAATTATTAAGTATAGGTCACCCCATAAATCAAAATATTTATAATTTAAATGGTCCATGACTCAATTTTTTTAATTTTTATTTAATGTGGGTATAAATTAACCTAATGTCTTTAGGCCTGACCTAGAAAAATCTATTAATAATTTATTCCCATTTCATCTAACATATGATGGTATCAAATATTTGGAAAATCTGATTGAAAAACCATCCTTTAATTTTATTGTTCCCTTATAATTTAACCTTTTTTATGTCTATTTTTTACCTACCAATTAAATAATAATTGTTTTTCAATAAAACCATTATAATTTTTTATTATAATGAATTATTTAAAATATCCCATATAACTAATTATGAATGAATAAAAATTCTATTCAAAATAGGTAATTCTTTTCATAAAAATGAAATAAAATTAAAGGAATAATTTGATGATATAAAACTAGAAGATACATTTTCTTTCCACATGTTTTGTTTTACAACATTGATCATATTCATGTTTTGAGTGATTGGAATATAAAAGATGAAAAACTTTGGATATTATTCTACTCACATTGTTTTATCCTCTTTGTTATTATCATAACTAATTTTCACTTTATATTAAATCATTATCCTGTTTCATTTACTTAATCTCAACATTTTAATATTTAGATCTTTTCCCTTAAATATATTTCTAAATTCACCAGTGATTTTTGCCCACACACCATAATCATTGCATTATTTTCGCATTTCACCATTGTTTCACCCCATGTGTTGGGTTTTATAAGATTATGATATGAACCAAATTCTATGAAACTAAAAAATTAAATTCATCCATGATTAACAAAGAGATGAGTTGTATATTTTAAATAAAACAAAATTATAATAAATTATATCTTTAAATATATTTGTATATATTAATATTATATTCACTTTTGTCTTTTATTGATACCAAAATTACTATAAATTATAATTATTCCTTCTCAAATGATTTACTAACTATATGAATCTTGGATCTGACTTGGTTAAATTATCAATGTATTGAATATATTTTAATTTTTTTGTTAATTTATATGATATTTTATGTTTAATTTGTTCATTTAATTTACTTTTTAAATTTATATTGAGTGGAATATTTGTATATGATATCCTTGATATAATATTTAGATCTCTCATGGACCATATTATGTGGTCCATGAGATGTTATCTCTAAAATACTTGAAATTTAGACTATTTGAGTATCAAAATTTATTAAATAATTTAACATGATCAAGAAACTCAATTATTTTTCAAGTCCAATGTTTTGAAATTTTGGTTTCATCTAGTTCGTTTTTATTATATTTTATGAAATTATTTTTAGTTTTTCTAAATGAAGTTTATTATTTAAAATAATATAAAAATATCACAACATTCTCCCTATCATTCAAAAACTAAATCATGACATATTTTTATGCATCTCATATAAATTTTTTTATATTGATTTTATTTCTCATCTCCAGTAATGCCATTTCTAGGATAGTTATGAAGATATTAGAGACCCATGGATCATGCTGATGTTGACCCTATTTTGAATTCCGCTTCAATATTTTTATCCCAAAGGAGTAGCATAGTGGCTAACCTAGGTTTTCACTGGAGGTGTTCACTCAATTAGTCCTTCACCATTGAAGTTTTAATTTTTTTTGATATTTTTTATAGTGTAATTAAAATTTAAAAAATAAAAGTGGAATGTGGTTTTTTGTGTTATCAATTGAATAAATTACATTATATATGATAAAATAAAAGACAGAAAATAAATGAACTAAAATTAAAACAAGTGGAAGAAGGATAAATGATTGATTTAAAGGATGAGTTTAGTGTCTTGGTTATTATTAATTAGATTATAATTCATTCGAATTCAATGATCATGTTATATAAAATTGTTATAGTCACCATCAACTATTTGAAGTAGTAGTTAAAATATCATTCAAGTGCCTCTCAAAGTAAATTAATAACCATGTTTTTTATTGTAGTTTCCGAAAAGAATACTCCTATATTGATTGTTTAATATATAAAAATTTATTACCACATCCAAAATGTCATTAAATACCTATGGTTCACAAATAATCCATATGGTGAGTAAAACTCAATAAGTCATGATAAAATTTATTTTATAGTCGAATAAATAAGGATATAAGAAAAATGAAATGAAGAGAGAAAACTATCACTCAAATACACACATCGCTCACTATCATACATGAATTACAAAAAATAATTACCAAACTGAAATGATTAAAACACAGGCTGTAAGAACCTCCCCTTTAGATCAACCCTCTTTTACTTTTCCATAACCATAGAGTTAGAGAGGTCAATGTGGGAAGAACACAAGGTGATTTCCAGGGAATAAAAGTTTAAAATAAAATAATGATGTAGAAGAAAAACTCTTTAATTGGAAAAAAATACAGAGTAAAATAATAAAATTCAGTAGCCAACGTGGTGTCTAGGAAGACTCGTAACAAAAAAAATCCTCATAGCCTCTGTTTTTCCTTTAAAACAGAGAATCATAATCTTTGAAATTAGAATAATAAAAAGAATATTATACCAAGAGATTTTATCTCCACCTATATCCTTCTCCATGTGTACAACTTTCATCAGCTCCATTAAACAGCCAAAAAAATTAGTTTTGAGAATAATATTTAGCTCAACATATCTACATTGAGGCGTACTAAAAATACAGTGTGCATAGAGGTCTTACTTCTTGTGTGTCCTAGGTGGGGAGAAATATATTAGATATCTAGACTAAATCATAATTGGGGATGCACTATCATGGGTTTTTATCATTGGGATGGTATTTATTCATCTAATGGTTTAGTTCAGAATTGTATGTGGGATTAAGTACTTCCAAAATGAGATAGAATATGTTGTTTTAGTGAAGAGTTCTTTTCCTGGATCTATAAAATCAATTTTCTAAATAATTTTTTGAAATTATTGATGGGTATATATTTAGGTCATAATTTCTAACTAGTGTTGGTAATAATAGTATAACTAGGGGTTTCGAACCAAGAAAAAATATTGGAACCATTATGGGTGGAAAAGTTCATAAGGGGAGGCTGATGAGTTCTAGAGACTACATTATTCACTTGAAGATGTTTTTAGAGTTGGTGTTTCTGTGGTTTGTAGGAGGTTTCCTTGATCGAGGATTAGATGAAAAAAATATTATAAATTGAAAAAATCAAATGAAATAGAAGGGATGTTGTGGAGCTCATTTATAAATAGATGGTTGTGGGTCACTTTCGTGATGTTGGATGGTGTACATTATTCTTTGCATTGAATATAATATTTTTCCACTTTCTCCTATGTTGTATTATAGAATGATCACTTATTACTCAATGAGTTATTTCATTGATTCTTCTATTCTTTTAATGTTATGGTGTTCCCATAGAGTATTAATTTTTCTAAACAATACATATTACTTGTGTTTGGTGTCAAGTGTTCTCTTTATATTCCTCTTCTTTCTTCTATAGAAGTGAGCGTAATGTTTTTTTAGAACTGATTCATTTCGTATTTGGGGCATGATGACTCTCTATTAGGATACATTGAGTCATGTGTTGGTTATTTTTGATATTTTGGAAACCATTTTCAAATTTTTGGTTATATAAGTAGTTTCGGATTGAGGATTTTTGGCACAAAAAGTGATATTAGATATTTTTTTAGGTATTAGATTCATATCTCGATTGGTGACTCTTAGAAAATCTGATTATTATCCTTTATGAATTTTTTATTCTATGGGTGTTATGGATCAAAAGGATGATTTAAAATGAGAGAATGGTTTGATTTTACTTGTTAAACTATCATTTCTCAGATTTCTAATGATGCATTTGGAATATTTTCTGTTATAGAGATAATTAGAGATTTTATTCATAGGGTTCATGTTAGAAGCAATGGAAAATGGAGAGTTGAAAAGAGTCAACTGTAATACAAGAGGTTTGATTCAGATGATGATGGCCTTGGGGGTGTCCAAACCCAAATAAACAGTTTTCGGTTGAGTTAGACACAAGATATGGATGGGTTGGGATGATTTGGTTAGGGTAGAAATTAGATTGGGTTATTTCATGGGTTAGAGAAATAATGAACCATCCCGACCTGACCAATCGAATAAATCCAAAAATTATTTCCACTATGGGTCAGGCACTCTGTATCATTCTTATTTCCACTAGGTTGATAGGAATGTCGTGAAAATAATATGTAATGGTTATTGAATCTAATAGTTATCTTTAATATTTTGTTTGATGGATGACCTATATAATGTCTTAATAAAATAACATTAATGTTTAAATAAATTTAAAAGATATTAATTGGATTTTTTTTAAATTTTTCTGATAATAGAAATGTTTATTGATTTTTTTTATATTCATGTTTATTTTAATTTATGTTTTTTGGTAGGATGATACATCTTATATCCCATTTTATAGTCTAAGCCTAATTAATTAGATATTACTGGAAATGTTTCATTGGATAATAGAAATGACATGGGATCTCGATGTAATGATGTATTTCTTGGTTTTTTAACCAAATTTTTTTATTCTATTCAATTGAAGTTAATGTGGATTTTTGTTCTATTTGTATTTGGAAGAATTAAAATTTATTATATTTGGATTGTTTTACTTTAATTAATAGTTTAATAGTTTTATTATTATTTATTATTGTGAGATTTATTTACCGGACCTGACATACCTAATCCGACCCAACCCATTCCACCTCAGGTCATGTTGGGTTAGGTTGTTACATAAAAATGTATATAACCAGAACTGACCCGATCCAACCAGAAAACTAATGGCAATGTTCAGTGAGAAATTTTGACCATATCAAACCTAGCCTAACCCATATACACCCCTAGATTCCTCAAAATGAGGCCTTCAATATCTAGGAGGTGAAGATCATTATGGAATTAATTTCCATTACAGATAGTATTTATGAGGTGTTGATTGCAACAAACAAAGTATTTCTGATGTAGAGTCATTTTATTATAAAGATGTCAAAAGGATGGTTGGTGGGAAATAATGTTAATGACTTAAATGTGATTTAGATATATTTGGAATAAATGAGGGTAATTTTCATTGGGAAATTGTTGTTGTTGATCCTTCTATAATTTCGTATAGTATTACAGGTTATGACTGTTACCATAGTGATATATTTAAATAGTAAGGATTTTGTGGAGTTCGTTGAGAACATGGATATTATTTTCAATAATCTGATATGGAGGAATGGATGTTCAAATTCTTCCAAAAAATGATATCATTGTGGTATTCATGGGAGGTAACATTTAATAGAAAATACCAAATAATAGTGATTGAAGAAGATAATGGATTTGAGGAAGTTCATTATCCTTATTGATTCTCCATGTTCATACTCCAGAAAAATATTAAATTTATATAAGGACTATCATGATAGATAATTTAATTATAAAAATAATGCTTCCAATTTATCTGCAAATTTCAATGATCTCGAAGATGACCCTATATTTTTTAGTCATTCGAGTTTTTTGGAGTTATGGATTATTGACATTAAGGTTTTATTTCACTCATTTTATGACAAGGGATGCATGTTAAAATATTTTTCAAAATGATTAAATAACATTACATTGTGAATGGAGAAGAACATGTGATTTTTTGCAAATTAGATATAAAATTTAGAACAAAAAATGAATGTTTGCTTAAATTTTAGGGTGTTCATCATATACTAAGATTTTAGATTAGCATGATTTTGGTAGGTCATCTGGATGATGGGGAATTCTATATGAACTTTCGGGATAGTGTGTGGAAAATAAAACATAGTTCCATGGTAGTGGACCATTATTTTATTATCAAAAAAATATATCATAATAAATGTTTCTAAGGAGAATTTAATACCATGATTTGACAAAAATATATTATTATCAATTAAAACTCAAATTTTTTCACTTTGTGATCACTTTTTTCTGTCATATTAAGTTTAAATGATTAATGTTATTCATTATATTCAATAATTTTGTTTTAATTGTTCATTGGAAATTTATGGATGCATGCTGATGTGTAAGTATTAATTTTACCATATGTTTTTTAATTATTATATTTTGAGTATGTATTGTAGGATATAATTTGGGAGTTCAAAGATCACACATTTTTTAATTTATCTACTTATTGAAATAGTTTATGTAATCATTCCATAGTTTTATATGAAATATAATGCTTAATATAATCATTTTTTCATTTTCATCAAATATTGAATGCATTATTAGTATGTGAGATCCTTGATATAATACTTAAACCTCACATACACTGTATTTTGTAATTAATGAGAAGTGTTGTCCCTAAAATGTGGGAATTTTTTACTATTTGAGTATCATTATTCATAGAATGGTTTCATAAGATTCAGAATATTGATAACATGAAAGATAATATGTTGTGATATGAATTGTATCTCACATTTTGGGTTCCATTAATTCATTATATTTTTTTAAAAAAATTTATGATCTAAATTATGTATGTGAAAAATATTTTTTTAAATGAAAATAATATATTAATAGAATTATTTTTATTCTTAAAATATTAAAATATTGTACTTTTTATAAATAATATATAAATATTATAAAATTTAATAGAATTTTTTGGCGTCTTGATCGACATATTCTATTTTTAGATAAATTAAAACACATTATTTTTAAAGGAATACAATATTAATTTTTTATTAAAAGTTATAAGTGCTCTTTGATGATTGTTTTCAACCATATTTCAAACTTGAATGAGTGTTTTTTAGAATACAAATCTTCAATAATTTGATGAGAAACCATTCTGAGTATGGAACTTTTAATTAATTACTTAAAGGGAATAATAAAAAATAATTAATTTGGTGGATTTCATGTGAGCTCCCATTAATGAGTTAAGGGTAACTTTTTGTATAAATCTACCAAATAAACCATTTACTTATCCTATTAATTATAATAGAAAATTCAAATCCATGAAATATATATTAATATTATTTATAAATTAGTAAATATATTTATTTTCCTATTAGAATGAAGTGTATTCAATGTCAGTCAATGAGACAACAAAGCCAGTTATGCATGGATAGGAAAACAAAGTAAAGACTTATATTCTAAATCCACACTTTACATATTCATAAATCCTAAATCATTGTCTCGTAACAATGTAATATTTGATATAAAAGTTTTCTTTTGTATTTATAATTTTGATATTTTAATTTTAACAGAACTGGTAGATTTGTTTTTTTACTATCTACCTATAAATGGTTATTTTCAATATATATTTTAGAACATTAATGATTTAATAACTAATTATATAATCCTGATGAGTTTAATTTATCTATATCAAATGGGTAACATTTGTATTGTTTTTCAAAAAAAAAAATATTCTTATCTTATCAATTTATGAGTTTGATTAGCTATTCAATATCATAAACATTCTAATAGATTTCCTAGCATGAATGTTGTTAGAGTTGTTGATCTAGAACCAACCTACTTTGAACATTCGATTACAAGAATATTAATAAATTTATCATCACTTGAAGATTTTTATATATAACATCAATGTGATAATTTCTTTTTATTGTGTTTCACATAAAAAGGTTATAATAGTTCCCCACAATAATTAGAACCTGGAAGTGCTATGATAATATTCTTAAATATATGGAATATGGTCTAGATAAAAATTTCCAAAAAATATACAGTTTTTTTACTATTATTTGTTCAAAGAAAATAACACAACCAGAAATGTGGAATATACTTATAAATCAATACCCTCAAACCATGGTTATATAGGCTCTTATACCAATATTTTAAACAAACCGTTGGTATATTGTCAAAATAAATATTCTATAAAAATTGTTTTAATATTTAGTTAGAATAATGTTTTATATACAAATTTATTTTTAAATCATTGTTATAGAATAAAAAAAAATGTATTCCATGACCTCCCCTTCCACATGATCTCTAATTCCCCCAAACAAGCATGACCTCCACTCATTATCCCTAGGATAATATCCCCATATTCAGTCATGTGTTCATTCAATTCTTCTTCAACCTCATTTTAGTCTGTTTTGGGTCCATCATCTATTTAATGACCATCGATCTCATTTTTAGCTTGGCATAAAAGAACAACTAAGATCTTTTTAGGTCACAATTATTCTATATTAACTTAACTAAAGTTTATTTAGATTATATTTTTTATATTATTTCATAATAATTGTGTGTGTAGTTGATGCATTTTTTAAAATTATTACTTATATTCCTTTTTTATCTAAATAAAATGTAAAATTATTTTTTTGTGTAATACTTATTAATGAATTATGTAATTAATCATTGCAATATTTTTTTCTTTTGTTAATGTATTAGGGTGTAAGAAATTAATCAATTAAAATTTTTATTTTAATTTATGTAGGACCAATAAATTTATATAATTAATTTTAATATAATGTAGAGTGAAATGTTTGAACAATAATGTTGGTAATTTTTATGATATTATAAGAAAGTAAGTAAAATAAAAAAAATGATATTTTTCGATATGTTTCAATAATGATTGACCATAATTTTATTTCCATTAGTATTATTATAGTGAGTTTAATAGTTTCAATAATATTTTAATTTTGTATGATTAAATGGAGAACTGAGTATGAGGAAGAGGTATAATGTAGAATAATGGGATATGTTAAAGCATTTACTTGCATGGAATCATTACAGAATGATATTGTTTGGGTAAGTTATTTTTTTCATAAAAAAAATGTATGAAGTGAATATTGGGATTATAAATGTAAATTTTTTTGATATAATGTTAACATTATGGTCAGAAAAGGATGGATTAAATTAGCCATGTTGTTTTTTATACCTATTGGGTGCTATATGGGTCGATTATAGAAAATGAAATTGTTTTATAATAATTTCATAAAAACGATGTCAGAATTCCTAAAGGTATATTTACTGTTAATTATGTTCATAAGGGATGTTATTATTTTAAAATCATGTTTAAATGAGTTGTGTTACAAAATTATTTTTTATATAATATATATCAAGGGACTATGTAATTCATGTATGGGTTAGTTATTTTACCACACTTGAATTTTATAATCTATTCTTTGTTGAAAATATATCCCCTCCATGTTTTTATTATTTTTTACGAATTAAATCCCATTTCTCCATTCTATCACATACATGGGTCTTTGATATGTCTATAAAGGTAAACATATTTTAAATAAATGAAGCTATAATTATCATTAATGTATTAAATGGGTAAAATTATTTTTTCCTTAGATATTATCTATTTTATTAAATAGTTGTTTTGTTAAATTATGTTGTAAATTGATGAAAACATATTTACATGAGGAACATACATAAATTATATGAAAATGTTGTACTTGTTTCTTAATCCACGACTCATTCTTTGACTGGTTTACTGCTATTATGTATTACTTTTTTCCAATTCCATGTCATATACATTGTTTGGATAGCTCACTACAGAAAAAATGGGCATTTGCGACGGGTTATTTGTGACAGGGATAAATCCCGTCGCAAATAGTCCCGTTAGAAACTTATTTGCGACGGGGGAATTTTCCTGTCGCAAATAAGTAGGTATTTGCAACGGGTTAGCTTTCCCCGTCGCAAAAGGACTGGCGCGCTTTGTGCGCCAAATCGCGGGAAAGTTATTTGCGACGGGCGGTTACCGCCTGTCGCAAATAACCGGCGGCAGTAAATAGATATTTGCGACGGGAATATACCCCCGTCGGAAATAGTATGTCGGCAGGTTATTATTTGCGACGGTACCCGTCGCAAATAACTATTTAACCGTTGACCGTAATAAATGAGGGCCAAGGTATTTGCGATGGGTACCGTCGCAAATAATACTATTTGCGAGGGGTATCCCGTCACAAATAGTCCCGTCGCAAATAATATAACCTATAAATACCCCCCATCCGTTTTTTCATTCATTCTCAAACTCCATCTTTTCCTTCTCTCAAAACTCTATTTTTAGAGTTCAGCGTTTCTTAAGTTTACTTTTTTTTTGGAGTTGATATTGATATTTTCAACAACGCTCAGAGATCAACCTCAGATCAATTTTAAAGGTATTTATGTTTATTTTAATTTAATATTTATTTTAAATTTTTTATTAGTTTAAATTATTTTTAATTAGTTGTAATTTAATTATGTTTACATTGTTTTGTTACTTAATAAATTCAAATTATTAGTATTCATTATTCATAGTTAATGGTAATTAGGAATAATAAGTAATAATTTCCAATAATTAAGAATAAATGCTAATAATTAGTAATAAATACCAATAATTAGGAATAATTAGTAATAATTGACAATAATTACCAATAATTAGTAATAATTAGTAATAATTACTAATAATTAGTAATAATTACCAATAATTAGTAATAATTTCTAATAATTGCCAATAATTAGTAATAATTTCCAATAATTACCAATAATTTGTAATAATTAGTAATAATTAGTAATAATTACTAATAATTAACAATAATTAGTGATAATTACTAATAATTTGCAATAATTAGTTACAATTACCCATAATTAGTAATAATTACCAATAATTACCCATATTTAGTACTAAATAGTAATAATTTGTATAATTAACAATAATTAGTAATAATTAGTAATAATTACCAATAATTACCCATAATTACTAATAATTAGCAATAATTAGTAATAATTACCAATACTTAGCAATAATTAGTAATAATTACCAATAAATAGTAATAATTACAAATAATTATCAATAATTAGAAATAATTACCAACAATTATCCATAATTAGTAATAATTACCAATAATTATCCATAATTAGTAATAATTACCAATAATTATCCTTAATTAGTAATAATTACCAATAATTATCCATAATTAGTAATAATTATCAATAATTACCTAGAATTACCAATAATTAGTAATTATTTACTAATTACCAATAATTATCCATAATTAGTAAAAATTACCAATAATTACCAATAATTAGTAATAATTACGGATAAGTATCCATAATTAGTAATAATTACCAATAATTACCAATAATTATCTCTAATTAGTAATAATTGGTAATAATTAGTAATAATTACCAATAATTACCACTAATTAGAAATAATTAATAATAATTACCAATAATTAGTAAAAATTAATAATAATTACCAATACTTAGTAGTAATTAATAATAATTACAAATAATTAGTAATAATTACAAATAATTAGTAATAATTACCATTAATTAGTAATAATTACCAATAATTAGTAATAATTAGAAATAATTACCAATAATTACCATTAGTTAGAAATAATTACCGATAATTATCCATAATTAGTAATAATTACGAATAATTATCCATAATTACCAATAATTACCAATAATTACCAATAATTACCAATAATTAGTAATAAATGGTAATAATTAGTAATAATTACCAATAATTACCACTAATTAGCAATAATTAATAATAATTACCAATAATTAGTAATAATTAATAATAATTACCAATAATTAGTAATAATTAGTAATAATTACCAATAATTAGTAATAATTACTAATAATTAGTAATAATTAGTAATAATTACCAATAATTAGTAATAATTACCAATAATTACTAATAATTATCAATAATTAATAATAATTAATAATAATTACCAATAATTACCAATAATTTCCAATAATTACCAATAATTAGGAATAATTACCAATAATTAGGAATAATTACCAATAATTAGGAATAATTACCAATAATTAGAAATAATAACCAATAATTTGGAATAATTACCAATAATTAGGAATAATTACCAATAATTAGTAATGATTCGTAATGATTACCAATAATTAGTAATAATTATCAAAAATTAGGAATAATAACATTATTACATTATTAGTATATTTTATTATTCACATTAAAATAATATAATTTTTTATATTATATACAATTCTCCTTTCATCTATGTATTTTCTATCTCCACATGTAATATTTGTATGTGGAGACAGAAAGCACACAGATGAACGGAGAATTGTATATAATATAGAAAATTATATTATTTTAATATTAATAATAAAATATACTAATATTGTTATTATTTTTAATTATTGGTAATTATTCCTAATTATTGGTAATTATATGAATAATTACCAATAATTAGGAATAATTACCAATAATTACCAATAATTAGGAATAATTACCAATAATTAGGAATAATTACCAATAATTAGGAATAATTACCAATAATTAGGAATAATTACCAATAATTAGGAATAATTACCAATAATTAGGAATAATAACATTATTACATTATTAGTATATTTTATTATTAATATTAATATAATATAATTTTCTATAGTATATATAATTATCCTTTCATCTGTGTGTTTTCTGTCTCCACATGTAATATTTGTATGTGGAGACAGAAAACACACAGATGAAAAGAGAATTGTATATAATATAGAAAATTATATTATTTTAATATTAATAATAAAATATACTAACAATGTTATTATTTCTAATTATTTGTAATTATATGAATAATTACCAATAATTAGGAATAATTACCAATCATTACCAATAATTAGTAATAATTACCAATAATTAGGAATAATTACAAATAATTAGGAATAATTACCAATAATTAGGAATAATAACATTATTACATTATTAGTATATTTTATTATTAATATTAAAATAATATAATTTTCTATATTATATACAATTCTCCTTTCATCTGTGTGTTTTCTGTCTCCACATGTAATATTTGTATGTGGAGACAGAAAACATACAGATGAAAGGAGAATTGTATATAATATAGAAAATTATATTATTTTAATATTAATAATAAAATATACTAATAATGTTATTATTTCTAATTATTGGTAATTATATGAATAATTACCAATAATTAGGAATAATTACCAATAATTAGGAATAATTACCAATAATTAGAAATAATTACCAATAATTAGGAATAATTACCAATAATTAGGAATAATTACCAATAATTAGGAATAATTACCAATAAATAGGAATAAATACCAATAATTAGGAATAATTACCAATAATTAGGAATAATTACCAATAATTACGAATAATTGCCAATAATTAGGAATAATTACCAATAATTAGGAATAATTACCATTAATTAGGAATAATAACATTATTACATTAGTAGTATATTTTATTATTAATATTAAAATAATATAATTTTCTATGTTATATACAATTCTCCTTTCATATGTGCGTTTTCTGTCTCCACATGTAATATTTGCATTCTTTTTCAAAATTATCAACCTACTCACTAATGGAGAGGTGAAAGTGAATGCAAATATTACATGAGGAGACAGAATGTTAAACACACAGATGAAAAAAGAATTGTATATAATATTGAAAATTATATTATTTTAATATTAATAATAAAATATATTAATAATGTAATAATGTTATTATTATATAATTAATATTTATGAAAAAATAATATTAGTACTATGAAAATAATAAAAAATTTATATAATATTAAAATTATCAATATTTGTTACAGGTTTTTCTTTATTCTCAATATATTCAATTCTAAAAGGGTCAATTTTTAGGTCTATCTCAATAAAAAGTTTGTGTCAGTCGTGTATGATGTAAACTCTATAATTATCCTTGCTTGAGTGTTTTTTATAAAAAAATTATTCAAAACCAGTAATGCTTTTATATTTTATAGAAAAGTATAGAACAACGAGGTTGTCAACAATCATTATTAGGTTACCGCATATGGATAAATCAACGTAGAAATCCAAACGGTTCTAGTTTAAATCCAGTATATGTAGAGGGTGTGGAGACTTTTTTATCATTTGCGGCATCAAATCCAGAATTTGTTTCAGAAGGAAAAATAAAACGCCCCTGTAGAAAATGTGCAATGAGAACGTTTGACACGTTTGACAATGTGGGGGGACATCTCTTGCGTTTTGGTTTTCAACCAGATTATGTTTTTTGGTATCAACACGGTGAACGCAGTTCTAGAGCAGGTGATACGAACTTGATTCCGGATCCATCCCAGTTTCAAGATTTAGTACATGATGTTGCAGGTTCATCTGTTCAACATACAGAAACTCCGGTTGACATAACTTCAAATCCTGAGTTGGCACCGTCTGAATTTTATGATTTGTTGAGGTCTGCTGAGGATGCATTATATCCTGGCTGCAAGATGAACAAATTAGAAGAAGTTGAAAAATTTATGTCTATGAAATCAGATAACGGAATGTCAAACACCTGTTTTGACCAGATATTTTCTCTGCTTAAAACACTGTTACCCGAAGGAAATTTTTTGCCTGCAAATTACTAGGAGAGTAAGAGGCTGGTTCGAAACTTGGGACTTACTTGTCAGAAGATTCATGAATGTTCAAATGACTGCATTTTATATTCTGGGGAAAATTAGTCATCGGATAGTTGTCCCACATGTGGGAAACTGAGATATAAAGAAGGAAAACATGGGAAGTCTGGTTTGATTCATCTAAAACAGTTGAGATATTTTTCGCTTACATCCAGACTTCACCGTTTATTCATGTCTAAGAATACAACAATAATGATGTCATGGCATAAAGAGAATATTTCAACCGATAAAAGCTTGAATCATCCAGCCGATGGTGATTCATGGAAACATTTTGATAGAGTGCGTCAATCCTTTTCTTTAGAAGCTAGAAATGTTTGACTGGGCCTTTCCACTGATGGTTTCTGTCCGTTCGGATCTTATGGTAGTCAATATTCATGTTGGCCTATTTTTTTAACTCCCTAAAATTTACCTTCATGGTTGTTGATGATGGAGCCATATATATTTTTGACTTTACCAATTCCAGGACATCCGAAGAAAAATATTGATGTTTATTTGAAACCATTGATTGATGAATTATGTTTATTGTGGAGTGCTGGTGTCAGTACATATGATGTTGCAACGAAACAGAATTTCATACTGAGAGCATCATTCATGTGGACAATTAGTGACTTCCCGGTTTATGGGATGTTATCTGGCTAGAGTACACATGTTCATAAATCTTTTCCTTACTGTATTGGAGAGAACAAAGAATTTATGCTCATTCATGGAAAGAAACCTTGTTATTTTGACTGTCATCACAGATTTCTTCCAGCTGATCATCCTTTTCGCAGAAACAGATCTCATTTCAGAAAAGGAATAGTTGATAGGGATGAACCTCCAAAAATGCTATCAGGTTCGGAGTTAAACTCAGTTTTGTTTTCATTAACTCCCATCACTTTTGGTCCCACAATAAACCAACAGAAAATTTCTGGTTTTGGAAAAGAACACAATTGGATTAAACGTAGCATATTTTGGGATTTGCCATATTGGTCTGATTTGTTGGCCTGACACATGTTAGATGTCATTCATATTGAGAAGAACTGTTTTGATAATTTGTTTCATACAGTTTTGGATACGCCGGGAAAGAGCAAAGGAAATGTAAATGCACGTTTAGATCTTCCCAAATTTAAGGGCGTCCAGAACTAGAACTATTTGAGAATGTCAGAACAAAAAGGTTACTGAAACCAAATTCAGCTTATACACTGTCTAAAGAAAACCGTTTATTATTTTGTCAGTGGATTGAAAATTTGAGACTTCCAGATGGTTGTGCTTCCAATTTGGGTAGATGTGTAAATAATGGTCATATTACTGGATTAAAAATTCATGATTGTCATGTTATAATGTAAAGACTTATACCCATTGGATTAAGAGGTCTGTTGAATTCTGTGATTTGGGATTCCATAACAGACATGTCTCATTTGTTTCGGGAAATTTGTGCAGTTACATCAGATTATGATGCTCTATGCAAACTTGAATAAGATGTTGTTGTAATTATATGTAAACTGGAAAAAATATTTTTGTCGTCTTTCTTCGACTCAATGGAACATTTGATGTTATATTTTCCATATGAAGCCAAATGTGGAGGTCCAGTACAGTTTCTATGGATGTACCCATTTGAAAGATGCATGAAAAAATTGAAAAGAAAAGTACGTAACAAAGCATATGTTGAAGGATCTATTGCAGATGCTTATTTGCAAGAGGAAATATCTTTTTTCTGCTCCCATTATTTTGAATCTGATTATCCTTCAATACACAACCGAATGGGATGGAACGAGAGGAATATTGATGAAATTGACAATCAATTATCTGTTTTCAACCAGCCAGAGCTTGGTTTTGGTGGAGTTTATGAACACTGGATTTCGGATGATGAACATCACAGAGCTCATATGTATGTTCTACTCAACTGTGAAGAGATGACATCAGTTGTACTGTCAGTGTTTATATCACTCATTCTATCATTTATGTTACAGTAAATAACTTTGGTTTTTGTAGGTTGTATGATAATCATATCAAGAAACAAATTCCACAAATTACAGCAGCTGCTCTCGAAGAACGCCGACTGAAAAATTTCTCTCAGTGGTTTCAAAAACTGGTAACATAAATTCTTTATCTTTTATCAAGTCATTAAATGTATAGTTTACTATATTGATAATTATTTCACAATGTTTCAGGTGTCTCAACATGCTGATAAAATTGACAAATGGCTGTGTATATTGAGTAACCCACCTTCCAAACTTGTTAAAACTTATAATGCATATGTGGTGAATGGATTTCGATTTCACAAACATGCATATGGGGAATCGAAAAAAACAATGTACAGTGGTGTTAGCTTGAGAGGATCTCATCATCAAGAAAATGAAGTTGACTTTTATGGAATACTTGATGAAATCATTGGACTCTTTTATCTTGGACAACATTACATATCCATGTTCAAATGTCGGTGGATGGATACAGAGAGAGGCGTGTGTGTTCATCCGACTCATGGTATCATCGATATTAAATGTAAAAGTTTTCTCGCAGTTAATGAATCATTCTTATTGGCTCAACAGGCACATCAAGTTTATTACACAATGTACTATTCTACATCAAGAGACTTGACTGATTTGTGGAGTGTAATAAAAATCAAAATTCGAGACAATCAGTTTAGTCAAAGTGAATGTGATTTCACGGATGTGCAAAGAATTGAAGTTTTTCAAGAGAGTACTCAAAATCAATATTTTTTACAAAGTGACATGAGTATCGATGAAGACACCCCACATTTAAGAGTCGGTGATGACGATGATGTTAATGATGTCACATATGAATATGAAATGGTAAGAGATGAAGCAACTGGAACTCGAATGGATATCGATGATGTTGAGGAGAAATATGAATATGACATTGACATATATGAAGATGATGATTAATATGAACACTGATAGAATTCCATGGTAGTTATATGAAATCATAATATATATATATATATAATAGTAATTATCAATTATTTTCTAACAACATTAACAATTTCTGTTTCAGATGGATGACGACACATTTCGTGAGTTGGCGGATGCTGACCTGAGTTCCGATGCGGATGAGTTGTTGGCAGATGACCCTCAGCCTGCAGGCGCTTCAGGGAGTACGCGGAGGGGGCACGGTCTTGCACGATTGATGATTCCTGACCCCGTCCCCGAGCGACGTCCATGTCTTGGGTTTGATCCACACACACGGAGGTGTGATAATCTGTGGATTTGACTAATATTTCATTAATCTATTCACATAATAAATGCTTATTATTTTTACAGTTTTCCGCATATAGCAGTCGGACAGGGCAGCGCTATTTTGCGCAACTATTTCTCTCAGTCGTGGACCACATGGGAGCAGATTCTCATTGATGTGCAGCAGGCCATGTTCGGCCATTGGTTCGTATGTACGTAAATAAGTAATTTATATTTTGAAAATTATTTCATTTCTAACTTGATATTTTGATTTATATGTAGGGTTTATGGTATCCTATCGAGGATACCATGCGTGACGCCATCCACAAGGCATGGGAGGTGGCCATCAGTGATCGCTTTCGTCAGTTTTTGCACATTTTAAGAGAAGCTGCCACGAAGAAAGCATGAGTGTCAGATTTTGACGAGTCATGTAGAGCACACCGACCAGAGTACATTTCATCCCATGTATGGGATGGATTATGCGCACACTGGTTGAGTGGTGCCTTTCAGAGGAGATGATCAGTGGGGAGGCAGAATCGGGGGAGACAGGAGGTGACACATCAAGCTGGGAGTCGTTCTTTCAGTACTCATAGACAGCATCTGGTATGTACATTATTTATAAATATTTTATATAACTATAAATATTAACAGTTTATTTTTTATTTTTATAGGGTGTCGAGCACCCCGATATTACGGAGTACGATGTATATCGGAGGATGTATAGTGATCCTGCTAGTGGGGAGCTCAGAGGTTAACGTCAGTATCACATAGTGGTTAGTATTATTTGTTTTCAAGTTTAAAAATTAACTACATATAATATATTCACAATTTTAATTTTAAATTGCAACTACAGGAGTCATATGAGGCCGCAGCGTCACAGACCCGGCCAGGGAGTCAGGCCGAGTCATCAGATCAGACTACTGGCCGTCAGTTTGATGAGGTGGCATGGATGCAGGCCACCCAGTATGTTTTCGAGAAGGGCCGGGTAGTTGGTATTAACTCTCGACTGACTCCCGGAGATTATTATGGCAGTGCTGCGATGTCGGCGTCCAGCTTGAGAGAAGCTCGTGCAACTTCTTCTGCTACACAGTATGATGATCATTTGCGATCTCAGACTGCACTGATATAGAGTCTCCGACAGGAGCAGGAGCAGATGCGTCAGCAGCAGCAGTAGCATGAGGAGGAGTGTCGACGCCAGCAGCAGCTGTACGAGGAGTAGATGAGTCGGTGGCAACAGCAGCACCAGGAGAAGATGGAGTACATGCGCCGACTAACTAATGCTTTAGGGATGGAGTTTCCTCCACCAGCATCTGCAGATCCCCCCCTCCCACCCTCCTTCAGATTAGAGTTTGTTTTTATGTTATAAAGTTTATTAAATCAAAATATGAATTCTTTTCTATTCTCATTTTCTGTCACATTATAAAATATTAATAATATTATATTTTGAAATAACAATATTAATAAGAATAATAATATTATTTATATTTTATAATATTAAATTTTATATATATATTAAAATTTTATAATATTATAATTTAATTATATTTTTTTGTAATATTTGAATTATTTTAATATTGGAATGTAAAATAATTCTACTATTTTTATATTAATTAAAATAACTTATTAATATTTTTTTTATTTATGAATTATAATTCTAATATTATAATATTAATGAAATCATTTATTAATATTCTATTTTTTTATTTTTGAATTATAATTCTATTATTATTATATTAATTAAAATAATTTATTATTTTTATTTGTGAGTTATAATTCTATTATTATATTAATTAAAATCATTTATTATTTTTTTTTATTTTTTATTTTTGAATTATAATTGGATTATTATTATATTAATTAAAATAATTTATTAATAATTTATTTTTTTATTTTTTGTTTAGTATTTGCGATGGGATACTATGCCCGTCGCAAATAGTATTATTATTATATTCATTAAATTAATTTAATAATAGTTTTTAATTTTTTTAAAAATAGTAATTGCGACGGGCCCCATCGCAAATAATATCTTTAGCGATGGGCCCGTCGCAAATAACTGTTGTTGCGACGGCGTTTTCCGCAACCGGTGATTTGCGACGGTCCCCAGTCGCAAAAGGCCATTTGCGACGAGATCCCGTCGCAAATGACCCGTCACAAATACCTGTTTTTCTAGTAGTGGCTACTAGTATGCATTGATTATAGAATATTCCATATATTATGATTTTTTCTCTTGTCTTCTTGTATGAATCGATGAATTTAAAATCAAAATTGGTATTTTGATTATCTTATTTTACATGATCTACAAACATGTGATGTTGAATTATGTCTTGATTAGTCTTATTTAAGAAATTTATAAGTGTTTATGATATATAAATACAGGAATTTATTTCTTTTCATTATGGTTCTTCCACTTTTTTACATGGATAAGGTAGGAAAAATGTTTTTTCATTTTTATTGTATGTCTATGAATGATGTTAATATTAGTCATTTTAGTATATAATTTATGTTTGAACCAAAATTTAATTTTATAAACAATTTTTTTATTTATTTTGGAAATGAATTACGTTGGATATTTTTGAAACCAAACAACAACAATGAATCACTTATTGCACTCTATTTAGTAACATGTTCAGTCATGGGTAATTTATTTAACTACACATTAATTGAATAAGAAATTATTTTTTCGAAACATTTCCAAATGGAATTTTTATTATTTTTTACAAATTTACTCACATTTATCCATTCAATCTTATACATGGGTTCAATCCTACTTTCTTTAGATACATTCTACAATCCTAAATAGATGTTTGCCAAAATTATTTTTAGAAATAATAAAAAAATGGAAGAGGAACATACATATTTTAGTTTAATTTATTTATTGTTGATTTATCCAAATTTTTTATTATAATGTTTTTCTAATAATGTGTATTATTTGATTCATATTACATGTCTTATACATGGTCTGAGTCACTACTATCATGAATTTGTTATAGAATATTCCATCTCTTATGCTTTGTTTGGTTAGCTACTAATATGCTTTGATGAAATCCGTATTAATGATTGTATTCGGATTATTCTATTGGATACCATCAATAGACATGGATATTTAATTATTACATGTAGGTATTAGGAATATATTCCTTGATAAAATTAGTTCTATCAGAGATGGGGCTTTTAATACTATTTGGAACCATGTTCATTCAAAAATCCCATGATAAAACATATATATTAATTTGTGGAATTACATTGTTGTCCTAAAATGTATTCAAAATTTTTGTGGCTATCATGAGTTTTCTAATTAGAGTATACTATGTTTATTTTGATAAAAATATTACTTTTTTAACAGAATGGATATAATCTTGATGTATGATACTGATCAAATCTCAATAGTAGTGCCTCAAAATATGTTGGATTTTCTACATTTTTTTATTTTATAATCCATCATATTGAGGGATTAAATGTTATCATTGTTATAATTGTGTAGAAATACCATGTTTGTATCTAGAAAAAATTATTTACCATAAAATAAAGTTACTTTTTAGATGAACTATTATGTCTTGTATCACAACTAATAGAAAAAGCAATCTTAGATACATCATGTTCAAAATGAAAGGGGTGGAATGAATATTTTTATATTTGATCTTTTTTAGTTTATTTATAATCATGAGATTGAAATTGTGCCAATAAAAGATTAAAATAGTACATGTATACAACATTCAACAAATGAAAATGATTATTTTTAGAAATTTCTAAAATTGATGGATAATGCAATTACTGCTATATATTTTCCATGTGGTAAACTGATAAAGTTGTACTTTTTTAATTTGAATTCATTGTGAAAGAACTATGTATGGAATTTCTAATACGGGAATCAATTACCTTCTTAAATTTTGGAAAAACTTTCTAATGATGTATATTTTCTATCAAATCATTATATGGCATGCATGTTAATATATCAACTTTGATTTTCAGCAAATAAAATCCATGATTTCTCGAAATATTGTAGCTTATTTATAGAGGATACTGATTACATAAATGATTGTGAATAATGTGTTTCATATAAATTGAATCCAAATACAAATAGAACACCATCTCATATTCCACATAAGGTAATGTAACTTTTTTCATTGATTCTTAGGCTCTAAATATTTTCTTGTCTGATTTAATATCAAAAAATACTTGGAGTAATGATGTCAATATAATTAATGATACAAAGGAGATAGTTCATACCACAAATTTATTAACATTGAATAAATTAATGGATGATATCCTAATTTTTCACCTTAGCTTCCAAATGTCAGGTTTGTTCTATCAGGTGACAGTTTTAATTTTTTTTGTTTAAATGCTTATTTCACATAATTCATGGTCAGTTTTCATTCACATTTATAACCTACATCTATATGTGTGTATAAAAAATCATTTACTTTATTGAGTATACTCAAATATGGACCATCTAATCCTGAAAATTATATATAAGTGTACTTGTAACCGTTAAGAAAAGAGTTGAATAATCTTTGGACTATATTTTTCACACATATAATTCTTCATCAGAAGATATATTGCATATTTGTTTTGTTCGTACTTGGACAACAAATAATTTTCCTTCTTGTGCACTTTTTTCTAGTTGAAACATAAAAGTGAAACTATCTTTTCTTATCTATATAAATAATAAATGATCTATATGTATTATATATCACTATAGTTTTAGTTTCAAAGGAAAATGATGATTCTTTTCAATAGATCATCCATACATGAAAACCCAACGAAGGATTGAAAATACAATCAAGACTGATAATCAACGTTAGTAGGGTTTGGGGAGTAATATAATTATTTTTTCATAATAATGATAAAATATATTTATAAAGTTCTTCACACACACACACACACACACACATATATATATATATATTACATATATGTATATATTTATAATTGATGTGTTAATTTAGTGATAAGGTGTTCAGATTATAGAAGGGGGATACGGGTTCAAAATCGATTGGTGTTTTATTTTTTAGCATATTGCCACATGCATGAACACCCTAGTAAATATGGTATGTATATAATTATTATATATCCATAGGCATTGACCTTGACTATAGTGATTTCTCATGTGGCAATATTCATTCTTGTAACATTCACGGGCCAACTCAATATGCTTATATCCAATATCCATGGTCAATTGGGATATATCAAGGGGAATATCCCATGTATATTGCCAAATTTCCCACTATTTAGAGGTTATATGATATCTATAAATTGTAATAATGTATCCATATAATCCAGTTACAATTAGAGGGAGAAAAGTATATTATTTTATTTTCTTTATTATTCAACCAATTTTTTCACATCATTGTTTATATGTAAGGCACATTGAGAAAAATATATGTTATATTTTTCTTCCAATACATCCAAATTTCAAGGGGGTGGCGAAATATGATTCACAATATCATTGTGAATTGTTGAATTAGTGTATCAAACCAAAACTAAATTCTATGTGTGTTGGTCAATAAAACATGTATTTGATTTGTAGTTATTATATTATTAATCATTATAGAATTTTTTTTTATTGAAGTGTTAGACACATTCAACATTATTTAGGGTTATTCAAGAAACATATCAAAACAGGTTAATGGAAGAGAGATGAAACTATAATCTATGAAAACTCAAGAATAACATATTTGTATTCAAAATTGTATTACAATAGAAATCCATCATTAAAAATCCAAAAATGTAAGGGTGGAAATGATTTTATTGGAATATTTTTATAGAGTTACTTATGATAAAATATTTTATAAGTATTTTTTATAAAAAATTTAAGAGGCACCATTAATTATAGTTGATTTGAAGAAACTTGTATCTCCATTGTTTTACTTTCACGTTGTATCTAACTGTATATATTCTAATTAAAATAATTATTAAGGGACCCATTACATTTCATTATATATATGAATCTTAATTAAATATTCACACAATGATGTCTTATGTTAAGAAAAATAATAATCCTACGGTTTACATTGTGAAAATTTATTTTTCTAATGAATGTATGGATTTTTGTTCAATGTATTTGATATATGTGAGCATGAAATGTAGTTGGAAAATGAGAAATTAAGATGAGAATTATGAGTAAATTGAGACCAATTTTCCATCACTTGACCCAATGGGGATAATTCTTGGATTATATAAATTTTCTTCAATGAGCCTTTAAGAGAATCATTCCATGAACTAACCTTGGTCCACCATCGATTCGTGCACTCAAGCTAGTCTATGTAAAGAACTGAAGGGTATTACCAATCATCATAGGCTAACAACTACTTTTAGTGCATCAAACACCATACAAATGGTCATGATTTTTCTTGATAAACGTGAATAAACATAGAAACTACCCTCATAAGTCTAGCATGAACACTTTGTTCATTAGAGAACCATGCCATATGAAATAAGTAGATTCATAAATAAATATAACCAAACATGACATAATCATATAACACAACTTAATAAATATAAAAAGGCTAATAAAAGAGACCAATTTATCCAAAAAATATATACCAAATGAAATATATAAACCAACAAGTGGAAATGGAACTAAAATAAGGAAACTAAACTGGATCATTACAACGAATTGAAAAAAAACAAAATAAAATAAAACTACATACATCCACCTATAGTGACCAAGTGAAACATACTTACTTACTACCTCTAACCAACCCAAACAAAATCTGATAACCAACTATCACATCCACATATAACCTTTATTTGGCCTTTAATTAATAAAGATGTGATACAAAATGTTAACTAGGTATCCTAACCACATACCATGCATAACCATTAAAAATAAATGCATTTCTTGCTTGTTTTAAATAAAATATAAAATTAATCACTTTTTTGATTTAAAAAAAGTCACATGAATCCATCACTTAAATTCATTTTTACTCAATATTAGCAATTCTTCATTTTTCACATAATAAATATTAAAATCCATTTACGTAAAATTTATCATTTAAATTAAGAGAAACCATTCTTAATACTCAATATTTGGAAATACTCATGTCGACAAGGATAAATAAGAAACTCAATGTTTTTTAAAAAATTTAGATGAAATAAATACATACATATATATATCTAGTTTCATTTTTTTACTTTAAAAAGTAAAACACTCATGATAATAACTACCTGAACTGAATGAAATTACAAACACAAGGGGGCCATAATATGATAATCATAAAATAGAGCAATCACAAAATATCATGGGGATGTAGGAGATTTGAAGAAATTATACGATAAAACATAACAGAATTAATATAATTATGCTTGATGTGGTTCAGTATTCCTAACACTCAATATTATGCTAAATAGATTAATGTAAGGTAAAACTCCCAAAGTAATTTGTTCCCTTTTTTTAATAGTGGGTTCCCTAGACCAGACTAAGTAGTACTTTTTTATTACCATATCATACATACAATGAGCTATACATGACGAATAATTACCATAATAGTGTAGAAATTTATTTGTCTACTATAGTAATGTCAATAGACTAATTGTCATATCAAAAGGTTATAGAAGATCCTTGGCTATAATGATATCCATTACATACTATGACATTAATCTTAAACATATATCATATGGTCTTGATACATCATACTAACTGAACACAGTTGATGTCTAAATATTAGGTGATAGCGTATCATAATCATTGATACTACTTACCATGAAGTTCATATTTGGTGATATATAGTAGGTGAGATCATGAGGATAGACCCGATAGTAGGAACACCATATGTTTTGGATGCCCTTGGATGTTCCAATATATGAATATGTGTATTGGTCTCTTGACTTGAGATCAATATCAATGTGTGCCATTTTATCATATACTTTGATTCATGGAAAACCCCATGATAATGAAACCATAGTGATGGATCTTATGATTGGTGTGTTATTGGTGGTACAACATTAGTTGAATGGTCAAGATATAATTTGTCACTTCCGAGATGAGGAAGTAATATCTCGAGCACGGTTGGTTAGGATGGAAGTACGCTCATAAATCCATAACCATGGTAGTTGAAGGTATGTTTTTATTGTTACAACAACAAACAATAAAGAAAGAATGGGTGAAGGAACATGTGTGCATCATTTTTATAGATATCAAATCACATAGAGATTATATTACATAGTGCCTATTTTGTAGGTTGATTGTCATTGCAATGAATTTTCCTTATCTCTTTAGGGGTATTAATTAGATTCTAGACTCCACTCTTGGTCTATGAATATTATCTTGGGAAATTGATATAAGGTCCTATAATGTTACAAAAAATATCATATTCTAGAATCTGTCATATTTTGGTGAATAAGAATATAGGACATGGTTGGCCTCATCATGGGGTATGAGTGTTGTCCAATTATATCAATCACTAAAAAATAAAAAATAAACATTATTATTAATGTAATTAATAATAGGGTTTAATTTATTTATAGAAATTATTTACAAGTATTTATGTAAATACATGGATTAATATAAAATGAACAAATATTATTTTAATATTCTAGGTTCTTTTAATATTATCACGATTTACGATTCGAGGTAATGAATCATGTTTATCATTTAATATCTTTAATATATATTACAAGTATATGATAAATATGAATAATATTTATGATGTAATTCTTCATAATTAGAATATGTTAGTTATTTAGTGGATGTTAAATTTAAAAGGGCCAGAGAACCCAAACCAGGTATTTATACTTCCACTATATAAGTTAGAGAGATGCTCTTTCCATGTGACTATCGACTTAGTAAAATTTGAGATCTTATCTCTCCGCCTAAATCCTATAGAAATAATCACTCTATCTAAGTGATCGATCCATGAAGGCATACACAAATTAAAGATAATATAACATGGTGATCATTATGTAGTCGAATAGATCATTTAAGATCCATGCTACCACTAGGAATCTGATGAAAAAATAAAATGTATATTTGAGAAGCCTGTTAAAAAGATCTATTGGGGTTCAGTGTCAGATCGTTTGATAAAAGGTCACTGATATCTTGAAATTTGTGTTCACACTTAAAATTAGAACAAGGTATATGTTCTTTTATTTTATGATATCTAATTGAACAACAGAGATCCTCCAACTATAACAGGTATATGATTACTAGAGATGATGAAGTGTCATCTCTCTGGTGATGAAAAACATTAAAATTCCCTACCCAAAAACACCTGTATTGTTCTCCAATACCAACAACCCTCACTTTGGACCTTTAGTAGAGAAATATTATACACCTTTACTGAATTAAAACCGAGATAACTAACATAGCTACTCTTGGTGTTTGATGACATGAAATTTAGGTGAGTAAAAAACATTACATATGAATAATATATATAATTAACAAACAACATACTTTACGCACCCTCACAAATTAAAACCCTTTACAAAAGAAACCCCTTTTACATAAATAATGAAAATATATATAAAACAAGTCCCCTAGTTGGGAAACTTCCATCCATTTATAAAATATAAAGATGGTGTACTCCAATGGCACATTAACCTTTTGAAAACCTTCTTACAAAGTGTCAATAAAAGCTTTAAATCCTCATTTTAGAAATTATTTTTTGAAAGAACCTTTCAAAACCAAACAACATAAATGTTACCAAGTATCTTAAATAACCAAATAATACACAACAAATTTAAAAGGACCCAATAATAACAACAATTTTAATATATATTCTCTAAAATATTTTTGGAAACTAAAACAACTATTTTATCATTAAAAGTCATATAAAAGACCCATGTAGGCATTTCATAAAAAATATTGTGTGAAAGGTAACTTAAAAACATATTTAAACTTACAAAATGGTGAAAATTCATTCAAACCCAATTTTAACCAAATGATAAACTATTTTCATTTTGAACCGACGAACAACCAGACATAGAAAAAATATTATAAATTTTAAAACATGAATTTAAAAGGACAAGATATTATGGTTTTAGAATTGAATATTCATGATGGGAGAAAACCTACCTCAATAATGGTTGTAATTATTTATGGATTTAAATTTACAACCAGTATGAAATGAAAACCCTTAAAATTGACATAATAAAGCCTAAATTATTGAAACTCACAATTAAAATTTTATTAACAATAAACCCTAGGATGATGAGGTAATATTATGGAAATGAATAAAGTGTAAAATTAAGAAAGAGAGGGGAGGATGAGTTTTAGATGACATTTCCTCAATAAATATCCATTAAAATAGATGGAAATCAAAGGAGAAGACTCTAAAAGGAGGGATGATCAAACTGGGGTCTCCCCCATGTCAAGGGAGTTGAGTGGAAGAGAAAGATATGGAAAAGGCTTTAATTCATGTAAGGGGTAGAATAAGAAAATAATTTTTTAATAATATGTAATTAACACATCATGAAACAACTACCCTATCAGGGTATGAACCATCCCCACTCCCTCAAAACTAGGATATTTTGGGGTATCACCACCCAGTGTTTCATTTAGGCATGTACATTTATTCATGGCATGATGACCACAATATGAGTAGAGATTCATAGTGCGACACTTCCCTAAAATAGTGCTAAGTGCTTCTCCAGAACCTATAATAATTGAGGGAATTATGATTAAGGTCATGTATTGGTTTTATCCACTTATAATGGATCTAACTATCACTTGTTGAAATAAACACCAATCCCTAAGGACTCTTTACGAAAAAACCGCCATTTGAGGAGATGAGAACCATTTTAGACCAAAAATGAAATTTCACCAAATTACTAAACCCATATGATAAATAAAAAACATTATAAATATTGATAAAAACAAATAATTAATAATAAATTAATAAATTAAAGGATATTTTATGAAAATTATCCCCACATATTCATAATTACTTGACTTAGGGATGACGACTCAACCAATTTCATCATAATATTGTTTCTCTATCCTAGAACCTCAACTATTTTTACCCTAAATATAAATATATAGCTAGAAATATAACACAAATTATTTATAATTAATAGAATTTGTATTTTAACCTCAAACAAAACAATCATAATTATCAATTTATAGGTTTTAAACTAACCCAAATTGTTTATAATTATCAATACTTGGGTTGAAACCTCACTGAACTCATAACATAGTAGGTGAGTCAATTAGCTGGAAGGCCACCCAGTCTGCGGAATGATGTTGGGATTGAGAATCCTATTCATGGGTCCAAATAAAGTTCACTAAAAGAATGGTATTCAGTTTATCACAAATTGGATGCGGTAAAAATAGGCTTCAACCAATGGTAGATTAATATCAATGAAATTACGATATAAGTGTCAGTTTATGAGGAGTTGGATCATTTATTGTTGTCGTTCCACTAGACTATAGCGATGTAGTAAGTATACAAAATTTAGTAAATTATTTTTGGTTTTTTATCTAATATTAGAGTTACAATTTTGTATGGATGGAGAACTATGAATGTTCATGTTCAGTAAAAGGAATAACTAGATTGAACCCACTATATATATGGGGTTGAACACCTACTGATGTGTAAAAAAACTTACTTGATCTGGATTAATCAACATAGTCAAAAAGTCATTTTAATGTCCCGGACCCTACATACCACTAACCATGTAGCCGGACCGGTCCCCACATGAACTGACGCATGTCTCCCTGTATGCTAGAGGTTGCTGTCTTACAGCAAGGGTGTAAAGGTTGTCGGTGGGAATCCTATACCCTCATATTAAGAGTGCACAATAGTAAATGATAGAAAAACTCAACCACAATATAAGTATTATAAAAAAATAATTAAATAGAAGAATATAATTTCAATACCAAAAGAATATAAAAAATTGAAAATTATAGTTTATTAAATGCATGTATACCAATGATGATATAATATTTTAACATAGTAGACAAAAAAGAATTCATTATATCTCAGTGCAAAAATAATGAAAAGACCTAAATCCCCAAGGGTGATCTCCTTGAGCATCTCAAGATCCCACTCAATCCTTTTCTCCTAACTCCTAGGGCAAAGAGTAAACAACACAAGCAAAAGTCACCATCCCAACAAACAAGAAAATTATATTTGGGTACCAATGGTACTTGAGTATGGTGGGAGAAAACATCTCATTATGGTGGCACCCAAGGCCTTACACCCACTAACATGTGAAATATGTAAATAAGAAGTGTGCAGGTAAATACATTAGCCGTAAATACAAGTAAGAAATTCTCATAGCATGTAAACTTATAAACATGTATACAAACATATCCCCACAAGGCTTCATGTACAAGATAGTCAAGATTCTTTAACAAGTAAGCTATAAACAATGAAAAATTAAACAAATAACATGACCTCACCATAAATCCAATCATATCACGAAAACCCAACCTTTCTGTACAACAACATATCACAATTTACCACATCCAAGTAATATATTCAAGCATATCACATACCTCATGGTCGTTCCATATAAATAAATTTAGACCATGAAGGGTTAGATCTAAAGAACTCGCCCAAGGAATCCAAATAATAATTATAAACCATGCTGGGTTGGATCCAAGGAACTCATCCAAGAAATCCACATTGACTCCCATGGGCATCCTAGTGGAATCTTGGTCGAGGAACTAGTTGGATTCCTTGGAGCACTTATCCTGACATGACCTATGCGAGTCCCACTAGCCAGATCCATGGGGTAGTAGGGCCTGATGAATCCTATGTAATCAAGACCTAGGGGGCATAATCAACCCATGGATTCCACTAACACATTCCAGATCCATAGAGAGTAGTCAACGGAATCTATCAAACCATTTATTCATTTCAACCAATTTATCAAAACAAAACATATTAGTATACCCACTCATATAAACCATTTCTTCATTTACATATTAGTATACCCTATCAAATAAACCACTAAATTATTTACATATGAGTATACCCACTCATATAAACCATTCAATAATTGAAAATGGATTTACCCACCAACCGATCATAATCTAAACAAGACATTAGAAAAATCATAAGGGAATACCCCGCCTTATAACCGAAATAATTCATTTAGCGAGTATACCCACTCACCATTATCATGAACACCAATAGAATACCACTAATGTGTCCCATTCGTTTTAATCATGTTATATGGGTATTCCCACCCATATACCATCATTCAATAATTAAATAAATCAAAAACCAACCAATGATCATACCCTCTCATAATGGCATTTCATCTTTAGATACATCCTCCGAGTTTACCCCCTCATTTATCCATCATTGCGTAATTAACCATTTAAATAATCCATGCCAACTTATTGAGTTTTCCCACCCAATTAATCAATTACCCTCAAGCATGCCACATCGGTTCACCCACCCACATACCCCATTCTTGTTCATTAGAATCTCTTAACTCAACTTTATCAAAATGAAAATAATTAATACCATCTCCAAGATATGAAAACCATATCCCTTTAGTAAAAAAATCTTCCTATAACTAGGATAGCATATGAAAAACAAAGAATCACCAATCCAAGGAAACATAAGATGCTAATAACTATTTTTTATCTTTAAAGTAGTGCACCTCTAATAGAGGGGTTTTATTATAAATACATGACTTTTTTCTAAAAAAATAATTTATCTTCATTTAGAAGTTAATTACATCATATAAATTCATCTAATCAAGAAGAATTAAATAACAAACTAATGTATTATTAAATAAAATCCAAGGTCGAGACCCTACGACAAATGGTGACCCATCCAAGATTTCTAACTCTAGGTCGTTGCTCACTGATCCACACACACGTCCATATATATGTATATATATATCCTTAAACTTATGTGTGTGTTCCCTCTTCCATGAGGGAACCCGAACATGGATGATATATATAAATATATATATCCATACCCTAGAAAAATGCTTGTGTGCACATGGAAATTGATTGTAACACCCTACAATAAATTATTCAGATATTAAAATCTCTTGTAAACCCAAAATATAGGGTGTGAAGAAAATTATAGTTAAAAAACCATGACTAAAATTGATTATTGTGGACCAAATTGGCCTAAACGGCCTCATCTATGGTTGTGGGTTCTGAAACACAGACTAATGGGTCCTAAGACCCCATTTGCAAAACCTAGAACTGGAAGAAATAATAAATTCGATCAAACCTCAACTCTAAGGTTTTGGCCGAACACTGTAGAATGGTGGAGATATCAATAAATCACTAGAAATAGGGAGATAAGGGATTGTATATGCTTAACTTGAATCTTTGGGTGACGAACTAGTGGAATCAACCGTGAAAACGGTGAGGAAGAGGGGAGCCAAGAGAGGGTTGTGTCCCGCTATAAAGGGGGAGGCACCCTGCCATGCGTCGAGAGAGTAAGGGTAAGGGAGAGATAGGTTTGGATTTATTTTTAATTTAATTTAATAGAATTATAATAAATCAAATTTTAAAAACATGTTGTCTCACATGGTTTAACCATCATGGTTTCAAAAACTATGCACCAACCATGCAACACCCCCTACCTAAGAAAATCACATTTCATGGTATGCCTCATATGGTTATCTAAACCATGTGCAGATCATGTGACAGACACTACCCCTGAGAAATAAGGTTCATGGTTTCCTAAAGCAGGTTTTACGGTTTGATAGATCATGCATAGATCGTGTGCCCACTGCGGGTCCATTAAAAACCTCCCATTCCCCCCATTCTGCTCCTCCTGAAACCCACTAAACAAATCGAGATACTCATCAAGCCATTACTGAAGCCTAATAAAATCACTTTAAAAGGTTCCAACTCATAGAACATAATTTTGATGATCTATTTTGAAATGAATCATCTAGTAATTATTGAAAATTCATATTCCCTAAAAATTTCATCTTTTTAAAAAACACGGGTTCTTACAATCTACCAACCTTAAAACTTGTCGCCCATGAGAATCCATTGAAAACTATGATAACCTCACTCAACCAAAGATGTTTTGAGGGTTCATTAAAATGATTATATTGAGTATCTAATAAAAAAACACATTTAACCATTTCACAATCCCAAGGAACTTATGCCTTTAAAACCTGAGCCAAATCTCAAACTCCAAACAAAAAATCCAAGCAGTGATTAACCAAGTCCACATAACTAGAGACATGATCTTTTCATTGTCTCGTTAAACATATTACCTTATTCTAGTGACACGCTCTTAAAACGGTTCCATCACCTACCTAATATAACAAGAAAATGGGAACAAACCAAGCCATGTCAGGATAACCATCCCCAAAGAAGCCCGGATTAGATGAATAATGCATCCCAAAAAGAACTAAAAATCCTTACTTCCCAAGGAATTCAACAGTTGTCACAAGTATGTACATCAAAGTCCTCACCCAAAATTTAGTGACTTCCCCAGATCAAGCAATCACTATGCTATTTCCAAATGGCTATGCCTCTGTACAAATAAAGGTGTAATGTAATGAACAACTGGAGTTTGTTAGCCTTCTTAATCACACCACAAGCCAGAATACTAGTACGAGGTAATTTTCAATGAACAACACATCTTGCGTACAGCCAATAACGAGATCAAGAAACAACCCCATAACTTTAAAACTTCTACCCGGTGTATATATGACACTCCTCTAGTGCATCTTTTATGATGTCAAGAAAGGGGACCTGATCGTCTCAATTAAAAAGAGTACACTACGAGTCGACCAAGAAGGTAAGTTGAACCATTACTGGTTGAATCCTTACGATTGATGGACTTCACCTTCTAGATCATCATCAACTAAAACTCGATTCATATACCACCCAAGGCATTATTGTACTTCAAAATCATACCATAAAAGCTCTTTCTAGACTAGAGGAGTTTCTAATAGGTTACAGGTACTACAAAACTCATTGAGGTCATGCTGCCAAGAATTCACCAGCCTGTACACGAGAACTAATGTGACACTACCCACCCTAGGAGTGTCCATATCATCGATAAAAAGACGAAACACTCATAATCATGCTAACTCATAACACCTTGAATGAAATTGTGACATTCAACAAACCAATATCACAATGTCAAGCACTTTGCATGAAATATGAAATAAAATCGGCCAACGTTTCAAAACACCTATGTTCCAAAAAGTCCTCCCGAGTAGTGGGAAATCTTATTTTCCTAATTCCCAAGTCATTGTACCCAGAATTTAACATTAGAATGTCTGAAAAAGAACAAAGATCGTGATTAAGACATACTGAAATAGTTCATAACCTCATTTAACACTCAATAGTTACTGTGTATGTAAACACATACAACCCCAAGTTCACAAAATCCAACAGCATGTCATCTCATACATCCATTAACTCGAATGAGAACATGGCGAGTCATCCATCACTAAAGGGAAGTGAGGTTCACATGACCTCCTAAATAACTGGCCATGCTCAAGGCTTTTCTAACCTACTGAACCAATAAATCTTCTGCTCTTTTTCCCACATCATGGGTCAAGATACAATGACCACCCCTCTGAACAAGGGTGTCTTTTAAAATCCAAAAGTCTTACCAGGGACAACATTACCTAAATAGAGAAAATGTCAAAAATACCATAGAGGAATAATGGAATATCAAGCTCAAATTGTTCTACCTACAATGGGAAATCCCCTTACAAAGCATATGTGTCGACCCTATCCCTTAGTCACTCAAAACATTTTTCTCTAGGCTCAATAGTCCCTTTTTCTGTTACAAAAATTCTAAAAGAAACATCATACGGATGATCTCTCCCATCTCCATTCAATGGTATAACAAAAAAGACATTTTAAATTTCCTATCCAATAGGGTTCAAATAGGGGACACCACATCAGGATCAACATTAAGACATTTTGTTATTTCATTTCATAATTAAAACATTTGAAATAATTTTAAACAAAACCTCAACCACCATTTCACAAACAAGGAACATTGTTTAAAAAAATGACCCATGGAAAAAATGGGTAACTTAGCATCTAAATTTCTTTTAATAAAACGGGGACCTCTGAGTGTCCAATTTATTCAGCCCAGGTTCATCAAAAAGAAAGCATGTAATAGTTCATTCCACACAACCATGCCCTAACTGACCTACATGGATCTAGTTGAGCATTATCAAAATTAATAAACCACTTCACAATATCTCATGGTTTCATGCATAATGGTCCAGTGAAATGAGTGTAAATATAACAATTTTATAAAGCACTAATACACTTTACATAAGGTATTTGTATCCCATTAAATCCAATCATTTCATTTAAGTTCAAAACATAACACACTTCACATTACACCATTTAAAATTAAAACTCAACAGTTTTATATTTATAACCATTCCCAAACACACCATGGTTATACAATTGCTCAAGAATATGGGTGACCATATACCAATTGATAAGGTTCCCATACATCATACCACTAGAATTTGGATCCCATTAATCATATTTATTTCCCATTTAATATCTTAAATTTTAGCAACCCATATTCAATGGTTCGAATACATGGTTGTCCTTTTCCAAGTGGTACTACACCCATACACCTTATAACTGAAACTAGCTCCAATCATAACCAAAAACCAAAAATTCAACCCATGCCTCCATTTACACATCAAAACTCTTCTATCATTTTATCAAAAGATGTAATTTAGAACATGCTATTACAAAAAAGAATGTAATAAGAGTAAAACTTGCTAAAAACATAGGCAGTATGAATAAAATATCTTAGCATGTACATCACAAGAATGGAATGTTAACATATTACCTCAACAGGTACAAAAAAATCAAGGCATCAGTCAAGGAACACATTCATACTTAGTAGTAAACCCACTAATGTAGCTACATGGCATGCCATATATACATGGATTGTAAATTTCTATGTGCATAATATGATGCATGACATGTCAATTCCTTTCCATTCTGGCCAAGGAAAAATTTACCAAAAATCTATAAATCTATAATCTAAGGAAAATATGACATTTACCAATGGTGAAATCACATCAACTATAACACTAAACAAAATAAATAGAAATTGAAAACCCTGACCACTTGGTAATTTCCAATACATGGGTTGATTAGTCCTAATCATGGACATTTGACAAGTGATGACACATTCATAGTCACCTCTCTACCATCACCAAATAGTAAGAAAACGGTAAAACAACCTCTGATACCATGTTGTCACATCCCAACCCAACCTACAACTAAACT
The DNA here is from genome assembly GCA_963277665.1 of Viscum album. Taxonomy (NCBI): domain Eukaryota; kingdom Viridiplantae; phylum Streptophyta; class Magnoliopsida; order Santalales; family Viscaceae; genus Viscum; species Viscum album. The sequence continues at coordinate 859,684,800 of OY728133.1, read as the reverse complement.
GATAGCTTGACTGTTTCCCACATGACCTCAATCACCTCTCCCTGTATGCTAGAGGCTAAAAACTACCTATTATGGTGTGAAGGTATTATGTGGAGAGACTATACCTTCATGTTTAAAGAGTGCAGTATTAATAGATAGAAAAACTCAACTATAATGAATGTAGTATAAAGAAATAATTAAGCAGTGGAAGAAAATCCCAATATCAACTGAATATAGAAAATGACCAATTCTAATTTATACAATGCATGCATTCCAATTTTGATACAATATTATATTGAAGTAAAAAAAGGAATCATGCTTTATATCTCATCGTATAAATAAATAAAAGATCCAAAACCCCATGGTTGGTATCCTAGAGCATTCCAAGATCCTACCCGGTCCTTTTCTCCAAACTCCAATGGTTTAGAGTAAACAGCACAAGAACAAGTGCACAGACCTACAAAAAAGAGAAGACTACTCTGGTACCAATGGTACTTGATAAGGGTGTGAGATAACATCTCAATAGGGTGTAACCATAGGCATCACACCCAATAATATGTGCAATAAATAAACAAGTATTGTTCAGGTAAATACGTAAGGAGTAAATACATGTATGAAATTTCAATGGCATGTGAACAGCTAAATAGGTAAGCAATCATAGCCCCACAAGGAACCGTGCTCAATATAGTCAAGCTCTTCTAATAATGAAGCTATAAAAAATGAACAAATAAGAAAATAGAACTGCCTCTCATTACATTCAAACATATCCCACCAACACAGCCTTTTCATATAACCATATATCACAATTTACCATGTTCAATCCATATATTCAAGCATATCACATACCTCATGTTCGTTCCATATAATGATATGAAGACAAAAAAGGGATGTATCCAAGGATGTTAACCACAGAATCCATATAATAATTCGTGACCATGATGGAACTAATCTAAAGAACTAATCCAAGTCATCCTCATCGAGTCCCATGGGTATCCCAATGAAAACTCAGTCAAGGTACTGGTTGGAGTCCTAGGATCATGTATCCCAACATGTCCAATGTGATTCTAAACAAGTTGGATTCACGGGGTAGTAATGCCCAAGCCATCCCACTAAATCCTGAACCAAGGAGAATAATCAACCCAAGGGGTCCACTACCACATTCTAGATCCATGGTTAGTAGTCCATGGCATCTATCAAACAATTCATTCATTTTAATTAATTCTTCAAAACAAAACCTATTAGTATTCCCACTCATATAAACCATTCCAGTATTTACATAAGAGTAAATCCAGTCATATAAACCATTCATTTATTATAATATTACTATACCAACTAATATAAACAATTCAGTCATTGACAATTGGTTTACCAACCCAATGATCACAATCCAAACAAGACATAAGAAAAATAATATGGGTATACCAACCCTTATTAGCATAGAAATTAATTTTGTTAGTATGTCCACTAACAATTATCTGGAAAAACATTATCATTCCAATCATGTGACCCATTTCCTTTTAATCAATCCATAATGGTATACCCACCCATATACCACCATTCTATAATTAAATACATCACACGACAACCAATGAGCATACCCTCTCATGATGATGTTCCCATATTTCGGTACATCCAATGAGTTTACCCCCTCATTTATCCGCCATTTCTTAAGTAACCCTTTAAACAATCCAAGCCACCTTATTGAGTACCCCCACCCAATTAATCGATTACCCTCAAGCATACCTCATCGGTTTACCCACCCATATAAATATTTCCTATTACGTAGAATCATTTAACTCAACTGTGTCAAAATGAAAAGTGGAAAAACATATCATAGATAAGAAAACATTTTAACTTTAGTTAAACAAAATTATTACAACTAGAAAAGCATAGGAAAAACCAAAAATCACCATTCCCTGAAAACATAATAGGTTAATCACTATGTTTTTAGCACGAAAGTGGTGCACCTATGAGGGAGGTTTTGGTTATAAAAACGTGGATTTATTCATAAACAAATCATTTATCTTAATTTTTCAATTCATTCCATAATATCAATTCCACTAATCAATAATTATTAAATAACCAACTAATTCATTCTTAAAGAAAATCCATGGTCGGGACCCTACCTTGAAGGATGACCCAACAAAGCTTTCTAACTCAAGGTCATTGCTCGATCGCCCGCATGCACTTCCATATGCACACACACACACACACACACACATATATATTCTTAAACCGATGTGCATTTTCCCCATTCCATAAGGGAACCCACACATGATATATATATATATATATATATTCAATCTATGTAAAAATGAGTGTTAACACTAGGATAATGATCCCAACACCACAAAAAATATTATCCAGGTCTTAATAACACCTCTAATACCTTAATATATGGTTTAATGATAATTATGGTTATAAAACCATTCCTCAAATTGAAAAAGGTGGACCGAATCATCCTAAACCGCCTCACCTTCAGTGGAGGTTTCTAGAACATAGAACAAAGTGTCCCGAGACACCGTTTTCACAACATAGAACTGAAAGAAACAATAAATCATATCAAACCTCAATTATAGGGCTTCTGCCTAGCTTCATAAGATAATGGAGAGGCTAAAATTACTCTGTAAATGGGAAGATAATGGAGATAATAGAAATACCTCCAAGCTGCGAATGGAGAAGCGATGAAATTAATAGAGAAATAGTGATGAAGAGGGGATCCATGAGAGGGTTATGTCAGTCCTAAAAATGGTAGGCCCCCGTCCCAACATCGTGTGAGTGAGGTTGAGGGAGACATTTTCAATTTATTTTAACTAAATTAAGATAAATAAAAATTTAAAAACATGGTGTCACAAACATTTTAAACAGTATGGTTTGGAAAATAGAGCACCAACTATGTGTCATCCCCTTCCCAAGAGGCACGCCTCACACTGTCTATCTTGTACGATTATCCAAACCATGCGATATCCAATACCCCCTATAAATAAGGCTCAAGGTTTCCTTTAGCAGGCTTCATGGTTTGACAAACCATGTGTAGACTGTGCACACACAATATATCCTTTAAAAACATACATTTGTTCCACATTTGGGCCCTCCAAAAACCCAGCGAACCACCTAGAAAACTCATCAACCCCTTACCCAAGCCCTGTAACATCAATTTAAAATGTTATAGCTCATAAAACTTCATTATGATGCTCTATTTTAAAACGAACCATCCATTAATTACCAAAAATTTAAATTCCCTCAGAATTCCAAATGGTTCAAAAACATGGGTTCTTACAGTCACTATATTATAATATTTTTACATCTAAAGTAATATCCTTTTTAGTGTCCTACCATGGATATAGGATGTAAATATGAATCACTTAAATCAAATCATTCTTTACTTTTCCACATTTTTTTTATTACATGTAGGTATGTTTATCAAAATAACATAGTGTTCAGTGATTTTGAGTTTATATAGATTCCTATGTTTTGATTATCTTTTACATGGGGCATTGTGTGTCCATTTTTAATGATGACTAGGAGTTTGAATTTCTGTTGGATAAAGGTTCATAAAATTGGTAGTTTAAAATCTGGTGAACATGCATTCTATGCCTATTCTTTTCTCCATACCCTAACAAGTGGTATCCAATATTTGTTTAAGACATATTTAGTATAATCATGTATCTTGATTTCATTTATATCTTGTCAGTATTTGTATATAGTGGGGTTTATTAAATCGATTTAATAGAATTTCATGATGGAATTGTTGATGTTGATTAGTTTTATGGAAAGGGTTATAGCTTCAAGAGGATGTAGAGAAATGATTATCTCATCCAAAAGGAATAATTTATTTATTAAATAGAGTTAAAATATATAATATGGATAACAGAGAAAATGATTTGTTTGATAATAATTCATTTGTATTTTCTTGGAAATATTTTTTCATTCATTATCCCGTAAAAGAAAACAATAGTAGATCATATGGTTACCCTAACAAACATGTATAAAAAACTGACTACATTAAACAAAGTGTTTATAATGTAATGGTTGTTCACAATGATTTTTTCATATGGAAGACCAACTATAGACCATGATAAAAATTATAACATGATAAAAGTGACTTGGGTTTGTAAAAGTTATTTATTTAAATTATTTTTGTTATTTTTTTAATCATTGATGAAGAATTGGAAGGTGATGGTCACTACTATTAATAATTCTACATGAAAATCTTACTTGTAATTTGAGGATGTTAGGAAATTATTCCTGAGTCAAGATACCATGTAGAGTGAAGTCAAATAACCTATCAGTAATTCATTTAGAACATAAGTTATATAATGGTACCTCATGTACCAACCTTAACCACCCTGGAACCAGGAAATCGTGTTGACCCCTGACATTCCCTAGGTGTATTGCAGATTTCCACAATATGGAAAAACGTTCTAGGGAATACAATAGAACTCATTGGGAATCACATCTCCTAATAACTATGGAAAATAAAAAGGTGTAATTCCTCAAAAAATCAATTATTGTTCATTCATAGGTTGGATGTCTGACAAAAAAGAAAATAAATAGAAACAAAATATTATGAACTTTATTGAAACATAAATATGAAAACAAATACGTCTCAAAATACAAGATGAGATAGATCCAAATATAAAATAGGAATTCCAACTAGATTATATAATTATCATAGAAAATAAAAACCAAAATAAAAAAAGATATCTTGGTGACCCCTTTTTCACTGTTCATTTTCACTACCAACATGACCCCTCCATGAGAGTCTCATAAAAAGAATTCCACAATCCAAAACATCCTGATCACCTAAAACTGTAACAACACACTTGATCTACAGTTACTATATAAGGGTGTTATCAGAAAAATATCATTAGGTATTCACCATATAATCCATGATTTATTTTTTCAAAATATTTCAGACACAGTAGTTTTAAATACAATAATTTAAAAGTATATTTTCAATCACTTTGAAAATAAAATCATGATCATTCCATTTAATAACGTTTCTCATTCCATTTAAAAACCAAATTTTTTTTCAAAATTAGTTTAATATTTTCTGTTTTAAAATCCATTTAAAACAAACCTTAAATAAACCATATAGGAACCATTTTATAAAAAAATTAAAATAATCCAAAATACCCAGATGAAACATCAATCACATAAATACAATTAAGAAATGAAACATAGAAACATGAAACTTTGTAAATCAAGACCAATAATTTATCAATTAAGGTAATAAAATACAAGTTATGATTTATAGTTCATGGTAAAATCCAAAATATCCATTGAGATAATACTAGATGTACTTTGGTGGAATCATCTATCAGCATATTGATGCATCCATGGTCTCTAACAAACTGGATGCTCTAACCTAGCATCACTGATGGAACTCCCCCATAGACTTCAATTTCATGGGGTTTCTAGTTCATCTAATTGGGACTAGATAGTAAATGTCTCTCAATATTTCACTATAAAACCTAGGATCCCCATGTTAATAGTGATATAGGTTGTGGAGGGATGTCTTCCATATCTGACACACACCCAAAACATACTACAAGGAAAATCATTCCATTGAAAAACTTATACTCACCCTTACACACTATTCTCTCTAAATCCCTAATGAGAACTCACATAAGTAACATCAATAATCACATATATTCATTAATCCCACTTCATAATATATCAGTGTAGCTTTAGTTCCAAAGAGTGGTTTATATGGGAATAATAATTTTTTAAAAAATTCAATCCATTCCATCAATTTTTAAACTAATTATAAACTTTTAATATCTCCTTTGATATTCAATTTCAAATAAAAAGATCTTATTTGAAGTCCACTTTTTTCCTTCATGATCCAAATAGGCCATATGATTCAAACTAATCATTATATATATATAATAGGTAACTAATTAGATATATAGAAATATATATATATATATATATATACATGTTAATATATATGTATTCACATGAGCATACATATATATGTACATGTTTGCTAGCCATATTTTAAAAATAATAAGGGAAACCATGTGGTTCTTGAATGAAGAATTTAAATCATGGAGGAAACCTTTATTTAAAAACAACAGTGTTTAAAGGAAACATAAAACAATATGACCCAACATCTATATGTTATTAATCAAACATCACAAACATATATAACTAATGAACAATAAGGTAGCATGTAAAAAACATATCAATGAATTACTAATTAAAATCAATGAAATTCCTCTTAATAATGAATGAACCAATGAAATAACTCTTTTAGAAACACATCATAGGGATGTAATACTAAACATAATATACATCATTTATAGTGAAAATATATTAGAAACACGAGCATCACATGGAATATAATGGAAAATAAAAAAGTCATATAAACAGCTACTTAGAATAAGTGATGATGCTAACAAAACTTCAAGAAAAAGATAATAATGTTTAATGAGGAAACATTAAACCCTTAGAACCTAATACATAAGAAATTAGAACCATAACCCACATAGTATTCAACGAATGACAATTCTTAGAAATAATAAAATAATAAATAAGATAATTTTAGGATCAGAGGGTGAATGGAATCCAAAACCAAGAAGAACTCAATCAAAATCAAAGGAGGAGCCTCAAAATCACAATGGATAAAGATGATAACACCATCATTGAGGGGGCTATGGGTATGTAAAATGAAAGTGGATGAGTGGGGTGAGGGAGAGTTAAAATTGAGTGGGGCATGATGGACATTTCACATTCATAAAAATTATTAGAATACTATATATTTTTCCAAACTATTTTCTAAGGATGCACCTTTAATTGGGAACAACATAAGAGTAACAGGGTTAAGACACATAATTTGGGAAACTCGGTGACAATCATGTGAAATATTTTTGGAAAGTATTTAATTCCTTTTCATGGTTAGAAACATGGTATTTACTGATTGTGTGCTAATCATGGACCCTATTTTGAAACATAAATTTATTATTTTTCTATAATTTTTTACCCAAAAATAAATGAAAATAATATCTATGAATAAATATATTGAAAAGGCAAATTAAATGTTATTGTGTGAAATGATCACCCAAATAGAAGATGATTTGGATAAAAGGGAATAAGTATAATGATGAGAGTAGAGATAATCATCCCAGTCCAGACCTACTTGTTGGAATTATGGTAAGAGTGAGAATCTCAAGAAATATTTTGGATACCATACAGTGAGTTCTAGGAGATTAGTCTTTGGATATTCTATTTCATTAAATTAATTCGATGATATCAGTGTTTTTATATTAAGATTCATTATTTCAATGGAATCATGGATTATTGATTCTAGTGTATCATTCCATTCCGCATCAGAGCAGGGATGAATAAATAATAATATTTTCAAAATATTTTGAAAGTTTCACATGGTGTATGATTATGCTCTTAATATTTTTCAATGGTTTTATGTGAATATTCAGATGTTGAATGGGAATTTCATAATGTTAAATGTTGTGAGACACATCCCCAGTTTATCGAAAAATATTATTTCTATAGTGAAACTAAGTGAAGGAGGCTATGGAATGAACTTTTCTAATGTTGTATGGAATATTTCTGGAGAATAAATGGTTATGAAAATAGAAGTTTAGGAGGGGAACTTGTATATGTCGAAAAGTTCTTATGGATGTTTGATGGATGTAGCTAAAACTTATGGTAGTCTAGAGTTATGGAATATTTTTTTTTGGAAATAATAGTTAGATGAATATGAAAAATTTAGTTGTTATGTTCCTACTAAAGCTCAATTTTATTGATGATAGAAAATGTGAGAGTCACATACTTTGGAAATAGAGGAAATTCTCATTTATCATTCATTGAAGTAAATACTGTATCAAGAAGTTTGAAGTTGATCACAATGAGGTTCGGTGGATAGACATAGTTCATTATCAAAATGGATTATTATATTTTTTTCACTTTTATCGATGATTCCACAATAAAATTGTGCGTATACTTCTTGAATAAAAATAAGAAGTTTTAAAAAATTTCACTCAATGAGAATACATTGTTGAAAGGGATGACAACAGAAGGATTAAATTACATAGATATGAAAATCAGGGTGAATATAACATAAGGGGGATTAAACAAAAATTATAGAATAATGTTACCAGACATGATAAATCTATCACATTAACACTGGAAAAAAAACTATGTGGCTTAATAGAAGAATAATATATTGACTGAGAATGATCATAGCATGATGTTTCAATCATGAATTTATAAATAAATTTAGGTGAAGAAATGAATTACGTAGCATACCATGTGTACATATAATACCATGTTTCAATGTTATTCATGAAAATAATATATATACAATAATAACATATTTGATTGTTATTTACTTGTGATGAGAGAGTATCAAGGCATGCCATTTCAATGAAGATGTTTCAATGAACATACAAAATTCATATTTACATGAATTGTCAATTTTTGTAGCTTCTCAATATACACTCCTCTTCAAGGGATTATCTCCACTTTTCCTTTGTTACTGTAGATTTTTTTGTATAATAATTTGTTTACCATTTGATAAATCATATCAATATGGTGTCATTTTTAAATATAGAATTGTTATTCGATATTAACTTCCTTGATTTATTATCTTCTTGGGATTAAGATTCACCTTTAATTCCCTACATTGTTAGTTCAACAATAAAACACACAATATTAAAGAATAAGTTGGGACCTCATTTTCACCCTAGTGTGATAAATAAGGCTGAGAATATATTCTATCACCTGATACTCTAATATTTTCTATTCCTACCATGAAAGTACTTTTCATGAGTTCTCTTTTAATTTTAAATTTATTATTCTCCCAGTGCATCCTATACCTTTTCTCTTTTCGTGTTGTGTAATATTCATTTTATCATGACTTACCAAGGCACATGCATCGCCTACTATAGTTCTGATCTTTTTTAGAATCTATTCTCGGTCTAGTGTGATAGTTATACAATTCATTGAGTTTTTTTTGGAATGCTTTCTTCTTCCTCACAACTCCTCGTGATATATTGTTGTTTATGGTTCTAGGGGACCACATAGGTGTTCAGGCCCTTTCCAAACATTGTATTTTTATCAAATCCTTTTTTATTTCTACATAGAACTTGATGAAATAGAATTCTTGGGATCCAAGAGACAATATCATCACATATAATGTACAATTATTTTATGGTGATTTAGAATTAACTATCAATGTAATTGTTTCTTTGTTGAATATTATATGGGCCTATTTTTAGTGAAATATTTTTGCACTGATGGTAATCAAGGGTAGAATCTCTCTATCGGTGATCCACATAGGCATTGTGAACCTCTGAGTATAAACGTAGAAATACCCATGTGCTAAATAAGAAAAATATAATGATTACATAATTCATGGTTAATCAGTACAAGAATCTCTTCAAGGTGAATGGGTTATTATTTTATCTATATAAATGGTATTGTGGTGGAGTATGTAACACTCCAAGCTTCTATGGTACGCTTCTCATTGAATAATGTGATTGCTTGTGTTGTACGCAACACCGGGTTCTAACACACCATAACCAATCAAACTAGCCGTTATGAATAGTAATACCTACTTTTCGAAATTATATATATATTATCTTTTAAAATGGACTTCATTTTTTGATTCGGAATATCGAATTTAGCCTAAGGAGAAATTTTGGTACTTTTCGGATAACTTTCATATTTTGATGAATAGTGAAAATTACTAAATTTTAATTAAAAACAACTTTTTTAATCAAAATAATTAACAGTGATAAATAATGAATTTGAGTGGTTTTAAAGTATATTTAGAATATATTTTTACCATTTAATATAATTTTGGTCATTGTACATAATTTTACAATTAAACCGAACATAAACAAGTGTCAATCTTTTGATAGTTATTATCTCTTAAAAACACGCTTCTTGTTTTGACAGCGGGAATTAATTTGAAATTAATTTCTGCCACTTCTGTGTTTTTAATTTAGAAAAATGTATTCCATATTTGGAATCAAGATGTTCAAATTGTGTAAATAGGTAACTTTTATTTTTAGACATTTTGAATAATTACTGCGGTAAATATTTTATTTACCATGGTTAAGGGTAAATCCGGTAAATAAGGGTTAAAAAAAATTATAATAATAATAAATTACCCTAAAACGTGTCCTAGCCTTATTGGTTGATACATGTTCGACCATAGGCATCTATGGGTCGATTTTGGGACCCCATGGTGCCACTTGTAGGTGATAGGGACACTTTTTTTAATTAAGTTAAAATGAATACAAAAATGACACAAGCATATATCTTTTAGGAAATAAAATTTTACATAGGGTTATATATGTTGGATTTTAGATTATAAATATTAATTAGAAAGATAAAAAGATTTCATACATAATTTTATTTTATTTATAATTTTTAGACATTAAATAATTTAATTTATTTATGACACAATGATGATTAATTTATTACTATAATAGTGAAAAATTAAAATAATTGATATTATAAATACCCAAATAAATAAAATATGAAACTTTTAATGAATTAAACTAATTTTATAGAATAATATAATATATTAGTGTTGATTTAATTGACTTTTGTCGAAGTAATCAATCTGTTATTAGTTTCACAAAAATCAACTATTGAATAGTGTCAAAATTGACATAAAAGAGTTCTTAAAACAAATATTATATTATTAATTGATAGTAAATTCATAAAAATATAAGGTTCGGCCAAGAGACTTATAAAATGATACGTTCATCATTAATGGACCACATGGGGGTCTCTTGGATGTATATAGTATGTTTATTAACCATATTATATAAAAATACAAAGAGACACTGTAAAAGTGAAACTAATTAACTTAGAGTTAATACATAAAGATAAGGTTAATATAAGTACCCAAACCTGTCTAAATTCTATTGGTTGAGTTTTTTTCGAACCATACCCACCTTAACCTTTGAATAATGAACTTTGTAGCCATTGGAAAGAGAATATGAATTTATTATAAACTAATATCTCTAGCTTTTCCAAAGGTGCCCCTCACCCCTCTTATAAAAGGGCACTCCTCCTTCTCTTTTCTTCACACCTCCAAAGCCTTTTGGTTCGGCCAAACTCTGCCCAAATACTCTCCCAACTTCCCTCACTACAACCTAGAGGCCTTAGTTTGATCAGAAACCCAACCTAAGATCCCTTTTGATCAAATCAAATGGAAGAACCAGAAGAAGAGGTAATGATTTCACCACCCTTTTCCAAGTTCCTTTCTTCTTCAACTTCTTCATCCTTTGTTGTTACCATTTTAAAATAATAACTCTAGTATCATATATATATTGTGATTTAATTAAAAATATGGTACAACCATATTCAGTATTCTATCCACCCTTTGAATAACATGTCACCATACGTGCGTACGTACGGCTTACCGTCTCCACGTCGTGGTGTAATTGTTATTCAACATAATGTTATTTGGATGGGTATAATAATGATGTGTAACTCATGTAAATAATAAATATAACATTTTAGTGATTCTGTATATATGATATACCATCCATTTATATATTATTTTAATATCAAAAGAATGATATTGTCGCTCGTGCGTACGTACGGACTACCGTCTCCACGAGCGCGATGAGATTCATTCTCCATCATTTCCATTCAAGTATAAATATTATTTGATGATTTAAAAATGATGTTTAAGGACTTGATATCATTCTGGATATGAATAATCTACAACCTATCCATTATAAACATGTCTTAAGTAACAAAACATATAAAAGAAAACAAGTAAGTTAACACCCGAAACAACGATAATACTAAGATATTATTATAAAATCAATATTAAAAGATCATATATGATATCATATTAATGTATATGATTCTTGTATAATTTAATAACAATTATTTCACCATTATACATTATGTTAACCTACCCGAACCAAGGAAAAGTACAAGGTAAGGGTTATTTTACAATCTCTTCATTATCCGAGGTTGTTTATATGTAATAATCTACTGGGATCTCTTTATCATCCACATCCATGTTTTCTTAAAAATGTATTTCAAATTTTTTTTATTATTTACAAGAATATGGGTTAAAGTCATTTATACGATTTTTTGACTTTTTATAAGAGGTTTATAAAGGAATCTTTCCGTCGTTTTCAAATCAAGGTCCTTTTTAACCTTTTCGACAGAATTAAGGTAAGAATGTTTTTTTAACTTATACGGAGGCTGCGGCTATTTTCCGCTGTTATAAATTCGTCGAAGCTTCCATTACAAGATTATAAGAATATTTTCAAATAAAATGTTTTATTTTATATGGTGCTTAAATGATTTCAAAATAAAAAGATATATTTCACTAAAAAGAGTATTGATTTCATCTATGTCAACATCCTTTGTTTGATTTTATGCTTATGTGAAGTTGATTTATTATGATACAAAACATCTACATTGTATTGAAGGTTTTGTGATATGTTTGACAGTGGATGTGCTATTTTTATACCATTCATATTTTATGGTGAAATTATTGACATTTCGTATACTAGTTTTAATACGAATTTTTATGTTATGTTTAAACCTTTTCATATGGGAATGCATTGGACTTAATATGTGACAGGTGGAGCCCACTATAGCTCCTCGATGCATCGGTAGGTCTCATGAGACAAACTAGTGTCTTGGCACAAGGCCTTGGCAAAATCTTATTTGTAGTCTTGGCACGAGGCTTTGGCTATGTGGTTATGATAGTCTGGCATTATGCATTCCAACATTATGAAAGTGGTTATTGATATTGCATGTGATTATTCGATTAGTAGAATATCCATGTGAACAAGTATATTGCATTATTTCATTTTACTTTTTCCATACTATGTTGAAGTTCAAGTTTAAAAGTCTTTTGTTTTAGTAATGCATTGCCTTAAATGTTTATGCTTATTTTTGAATGTTCCGCTATATTGTTATCCTTACTGGGCATTTGAGCTCACCCCTTTTCTATGTTTTATTTTCCCCAGGATGTGAAAAAGTATGTTATGAATGACCTGCAGGGAAATTATGAGGGGATAATAGAGTGGACTGTGGAGACATTATGTTGTTGTAGTAGTTTTTCATTTTATGATGTAATGTAAAACTTATGAATATATCTAGTGTTTCCAAGGCTACTAAACCAATCGGTCTTTCAAGATTTGATCTTTCTTGTGATCATGGCAATGTTATGTAATAATGCACCGACTCTGGGTAACTTGGGTTGGGGCGTTACAGTTGGTATCAGAGGAATTTTAGTACAAACCTTGGAAACTAGATTTAGATAAACTCTGATTAGAGCACGTAGACTTAAGATGAACTTTGAGGATTAGTATAGAAGAACTTCCTAGAATTTTGGTATTGTAGAGATTTTATGAGTTTTCCGAGCAATACATCCTTGTCTGGATACGATCAGGTAGAGGCGGCTCTGGCACAGATGTACCTAGGGGTAAAACCTGAAAACACCGCTTTGAGCTGGACTCGAACGGGAACTGGTGCATGACAACGGGCCTTGCTGCACTCTTGGTTACGACACTCCCGGGGGATATGCTTAGGATAACTATAATTTTCTTGACAAATCATTATGAAGGGTTTATGAGTATATACTTCCTCAAAGAAAACATTTTTATGATAATGGATTATATCCATAAATAGTTCAATTTATGTTAAGTGTTTTATAAGTATGAGATTATGTATTTTGATTCATAAACTGATCTAGTTTATGCCATTGTTTAGAAATGGCGCTTAGTGGAAGAAATGGAAACCGTATCAATGTACGCACTCCATGTCAGGATTGCCCTCCTGCTCAAGATAATTATAGTGGATCTGGTGATGCAACTGGTGCCGATCTGCTAATCACCATACTGGGACAACTCACTCATGTTATGAATAATAACCTTACCCGTATGGAGCACCCTGATCCGTAGCGTGGAGGATCAATGTTAGATCGATTCATGAGGAAAAAACCACCAACGTTCAATGGGATTACAAATCCCTTAGTAGCTGAGCAATGGATCTTTTCCCTAGAGAAAATATTTCAGGCTTTGGGGAGTAATGAAAGGGAAAAAGTTATCATGGCAGTTTACCTCCTCACTAGAGATGCTGATCAATGGTGGTCATTAATTCAAAATACGAAGGAAGATGATTAATTATCAAATATGGAATGGAGGGAGTTCAAAGATCTATTTTTAGAAAAATACTTTCCTCGCGACCATCGAGCAGATATGGAAAGGCAATTTCTGAGTTTGAGACAGAAGGAGGATGAGAATGTCACAAAGTATGAGGCTAACATTACAAGGTTAGCAAGGTATGCTGGAGATTATATACATAACCCAAGAAGTAAGATTGATCATTTCTTTGATGGGTTAAAACCATTTCTCCGTCGAGCATTAGTCTCACAATCCTTTTCATCGTACGAAGACATTGTCTCATGTGCTATCAAGACCAAAAAGGAATTCTCTATGTCTTATGACTTTAAAGCAAAGAAAAAGAAAGAAGAGGCCTGCTGATCAATCTGAGAATGGAAATAAGGGGAAGAAAGGAAAGGTTGAATATCCATCCTATGGTAAATGTGGGAAGAAACACCCCGGTACTTGCTTGAAGGGAATGGGAGTCTGTTACAAGTGTGGTGAAAAAGGCCACCAAGCTCGTGATTGAAAAGGGAAGAAGGAAGCCACCAACGTTCAATGCTACAATTGCAGGGAGATGGGACATTATGAAAATGAATTTTCTAAGCGTCAGGAGAACTTACCTCAGAAAAGTCCAAGGGATCAAGGCCAAGCTTATGCTATCACTACTGCTGAGGTAGAATCTCCGAAAGACGTGGTGGCAGGTAATTTAATGGTTTCCTCAAGTTTAGCAAATGCATTATTTGATTCTGGATCATCGCATTGTTTCATATCTTCCCAGTTTCTAAGAAAATTAGATATTTCCAATTTGATTTAACAAGGGAGTTTTCAGTTAAAACTCCTAAGGGAAGTATCTTTGCAACAAAGTTTTGTGAATCAGTCCCCATTAGAGCACATAAATGTTCTTTATCTGCTGATCTCATCGTCATACCTATGATTGAGTTTGATATAATCCTCGGTATGGACTGGATTTCAGACTATGATGCGAAGATTTATTGTAAGAAGAAAGAGGTTACGATTCTTGATGATAATGATACGGAACACCTTATTTTTAGAGAAGAATAGTCACCACCTAATTCTTATTTAGATCTACCCTCAATAGCTCAAATAAATTCAATTATTGGAGAGTAAGAGAATGAAATAAATGTGGGTGAGGAAAGGAATGTTCAAATAGAGGATGTACCTATTGTAAAAGAATTTGTAGATGTATTTCCGGAAGATTTGCCTGGACATCCTCCAGAACAAGAAGTTGAGTTTTCCATTGATTTGATTCCTGGATCAAGGCCTATATCGAAGACCCCTTATAGAATAGCCACTGTAGAATTAGTTGAACTAAAGAAACAACTAGAGGAATTGAGTAATAAAGTATTTATTCGCCCTAGTGTTTCTCCATGGGGAGCCCCTGTTCTTTTTGTTAAAAAGAAAGATGGATCTATGAGGTTATATATCGACTACAGGGAGATCAATGCTATAACGATAAAGAACAAGTATCCCCTACCCCACATTGATTATTTATTTTACCAATTGCATGGAGCTCAATACTTTTCAAAGATTGACCTTTAATCTGGATACCATCAGTTGTGTGTGAAGAAGGAAGACATTCTAAAGACAGCATTTAGAACCTGGTACGGGCATTACGAGTTTACTGTAATGCCTTTTGGATTGACTTATGCACCCTCTGTATTCATGGATCTGATGAATAGAGTTTTCAAGGAGTATCTCGATGAATTTGTGGGGGTATTTATTAATGATATCTTGGTATACTCCAAAACCTACGAAGATCATGAAAATCACTTGCGCATTATCTTGAAGACTCTGAGGAGGCATGAATTATATGGGAAGTTTAGCAAGTGTGAATTCTGGCTTCATGAGATTTCTTTTCTTGGCCATATTGTCTCTAAAGATGGAATCTCTATTGATCCTTCTAAGACCAAGGCCATCCAAGAATGGCCAGCACCTACGAGTATAACTGAGGTACGTAGTTTTATTGGTTTGGCAGGTTATTATCGACGTTTCGTCCAGAATTTTGCCCGATTGGCTAACCCATTAACGAAGCTCACACGTAAAGGGGTTAAATTTGCTTGGACAAAAGAGTGTGATGAATGTTTCGACGAACTGAAGAGAATATTATTCAATGCTCCTATATTGACTCTACCATCTGGGAATGATGGGTTCGTTATTTATAGTGATGCATCAAAGAATGGACTTGGTTGTTTCCTTATGCAGAATGATAGAGTTATTTCCTATGCATCACGACATTTGAAAATTCATGAAAAAAACTATCCTACTCATGATCTCGAGTTAGCAGCTGTGATATTTTCTTTGAAGATATGTAGGCACTACCTCTATGGTGAAAAATGTGAGATTTATACTGATAACAAGAGTTTGAAGTATATTTTATCACAAAAAGAACTCAACATGAGGCAAAGGAGATGGCTTGAATTACTCAAGGATTATGATTGCACGATACACTACCACCCGGAGAAAGCAAACAAGGTGGCAGATGCTTTGAGTAGAAAAGACCATGGAGTTTTGAACAATATGAGAATTGAAAGGGATCCAATTTTCATGGATCTAGTGAAGATGGACATGTAAATAACCAGGGAAGGTGAAACATCAATTCTTTTTCAAATGGTTGCCAAACCATCTTTACTAGAAAGGATTAAGAGTTCTCAGACCGATGATGAAGAATTTCAAAAGAAGATTATAGCTGTGAATGATGGGAGATTGAGAGACTTTGTGTATGAAGATGAAATTTTGAAATTTGGGAAGAGACTTTGTGTTCTCAATATACCTGATCTAAAAAGGGAATTGCTGGATGATGCTCATAGTTCCAATTTCTCTATACACTCTGGGAGCACCAAAATGTATAGAGATTTGAAGGAACATTTTTGGTGGGACAACATGAAGAGGGAGATTTCTGATTTTGTGTCAAGATGTATGGTTTGTCAGCAAGTGAAAGCTGGAAGGCAACAGCCTGGAGGAGTCATGCAACCTCTTCTCATACCAGAGTGGAAATCGGAAAATATTACGATGGACTTTGTCATGGGGCTACCAAAGACTCCTCGAAGGAACGATGCAATATGGGTTATTGTTGATCGTCTTACCAAGTCAGCACATTTTCTTGCTATAAGAGAAGATCTACCCCTGGATCATCTAGCAAGACTATATATTAATGATGTTTTGAGACTTCATGGAGTACCCCTATCAATTGTTTCTGATCGTGATCCCCGTTTTACTTCAAGATTTTGGAAAAGTCTTCAGAAATCCCTGTATACTGAAATTCACTTGAGCACTGCTTACCACCCTCAGACAGATGGACAATCAGAACGGACTATTCAAACCCTAGAAGACATGTTAAGATATTTCTCACTTGACTTTCAGGGTATGTGGGATCAATACTTACCTCTCGTAGAATTTTCCTATAACAATAGCTTCCATTCGAGTATTCAGATGGCACCATATGAAGCGTTATATGGAAAGATATGTCGTACACCAACCTGTTGGGATGACGTTGGTGAAATAAAACTTGTAGGTCCAGAACTGGTGGAGGAAACGATGGAAAAGGTGAAGGTAATCCAAAATCACATCAAAGCAGCTCAAAGTAGGCAGAAGAGCTATGCCGATTATCGAAGGAAGGATTTGGAATTTCAAGTCGGTGATCATGTTTTCCTGAAGGTATCCCCATGGAAGGGAGTCATACGTTTTGGTAAGAAAGGTAAATTGAGTCCCAGGTACATCGGACCTTTTGAAATTCTAGAACGAATTGGGGTTGTAGCTTACCGATTGGCAATGCCGCCAAGTCTCTCAAAAGTTCACGATGTGTTCCACGTATCTCTATTGAGGAAATACATGCCTAACCCAACGCATGTACTCACCTATGAAGAATTAGAACTTGAACCCGATCTGTCTTATTGCGAAGAGCCCGTCACGATTCTTGATACGAGAGAACAAGTGCTGAGAAACCGGACGACGCGTCTGGTAAAAGTTTTGTGGAGAAACCATAAGATGGAAGAGCCAACGTGGGAACCCGAGGAACTTATGATGAAGAACCACCCGAGTCTTTTCATGCGGTAGTATTCTAGAAATTTTGAGGACGAAATTATTTGAAGTAGGGTAGAATGTAACACCCCAAGCTTCTACGGTACGCTTCTCATTGAATAATGTGATTGCGTGTGTTGTACGCAACACTGAGTTCTAACACACCATAACCAATCAAACTAGCCGTTATGAATAGTAATACCTAATTTTTGAAATTATATATATTTTATATTTTAAAATGGACTTCATTTTTGGATTCGGAATATCGAATTTAGCCTAAGGTAAAATTTTGGTACTTTTCGGATAACTTTCATATTTTGATGAATAGTGAAAATTACTAAATTTTAATTACAAACAACTTTTTTAATCAAAATAATTAATTGTGATAAATTATGAATTTGAGTAGTTTTAAAGTATATTTAGAATATATTTTTACCATTTAATATATTGTTGTTTATTGGACATAATTTTTCAATTAAACCGAACATAAACAAGTGTAAATCTTTTGATAGTTATTATCTCTTAAAAACACGCTTTTTGTTTTGACAGCGGGAATAAATTTTAAATTAATTTCTGCCACTTCTGTGTTTTGAATTTAGAAAAATGGATTCCATATTTGGAATCAGGATGTTCAAATTGTGTAAATAGGTAACTTTTATTTTTAGAAATTTTGAATAATTATTGCGGTAAATATTTTATTTACCATGGTTCAGGGTAAATCCGGTAAATAAGGGTTAAAAAATAATATTATAATAATAATAAATTACCATAAAATCTGTCCTAGCCTTATTGGTTGATACATGTTCGACAATAGGCATCTTTGGGTCGATTTTGGGACCCCATGATGCCACTTGTAGGTGATAGGGACACTTTTTTTTAATTAAGTTAAAATGAATACAAAAATTACACAAGCATAGATCTTTTAGAAAAACAATTTTTACATAGGGTTATATATGTTGGCTTTTAGATTATAAATATTCATTAGAAAGATAAAAATATTTTCTACATAATTTTATTTTCTTTATAATTTTTAGACATTAAATAATTTAATTTATTTATGACACAATGATGATGAATTAATTACTATAATAGTAACAAATTAAAATAATTGATATTATAAATACCCAAATAAATATAATATGAAACTTTTAAAGAAGTAAACTAATTTTATTGGATAATATGATATATTAGTATTGATTTAATTGACTTTGTTCGAAGTAATCAATCTTTTATGAGTTTCACAAAAATCATCTATTGAATAGTGTCAAAATTGACATAAAAGAGTTCTTAAAACAAATATTATATTATCAATTGATAGTAAATTCATAAAAATCTAAGGTTCGGCCAAGAGACTTATAAAATGATAATTTCATCATTAATGGACCACTTGGGGGTCGCTTGATTGTATATAGTAAGTTTATTAACCATATTATATAAATATACAAAGAGACATTGTAAAAGTGAAACTAATTAACTTAGAGTTAATACTTAAAGATAAGGATAATATAAGTACCCAAACCTGTCTAAATTCTATTGGTTGAGTTGTTTTCGCCCCATACCTACCTTAAACTTTGAATAATCAACTTTGGAGCCATAGGAAACCGAATATATATTTATTATAAACTAATATCTCTAACTTTTCCAAAGGTGCCCCTCACACCTCTTATAAAAGGGAACTCCTCCTTCTCTTTTATTCACACCTTCAAAGCCTTTTTGTTCGTCCAAACTCTGCCCAAATACTCTCCGAACATCCCTCACCACAACCTAGAGGCCTTATTTTGATCAGAAAGCCAACCTAAGGATCCTTTTTGATCAAATCAAAAGGAAGAACCCGAAAAGAGGTAATGATTTCACCACCCTTTTCCAAGTTCCTTCCTTCTTCCACTTCTTCTTCCTTTGTTGTTACCATTCTAAAATAATAACTCCAGTATCATATATATACTTTGATGTTATTATAAATATGGTACAACCATATTCATTATTCTCTCCACCCTTTGAATAACATGTCACCATACGTGCGTACGTACGGCTTACCATCTCCATGTCGTGGTGTAATTGTTATTCAATATAATATTATTTGGATGGTTATAATAATGATGTGTAACTCATGTAAATAATAATTATAACATGTTAGGGATTCTGTATATAGGATATACCATCCATTTATATATTATTTTAATATCAAAATAATGATATTTCCACTCGTACGTACGTACGGACTACCGTCTCCACGAACGCGATGAGATTCATTCTCCATCGTATCCATTCAAGTATAATTATAATTTGATGATTTAAAAATGATGTTTAAGGACTTTATATCATTATGTATATGAATAATCTACAACCTATCCATTATAAACATGTCTTACGTAACAAAACATATAAAAGAAAACAAGTAAGTTAACACCCGAAACAACGATAATACTAAGATATTATTATCAAATCAATATTAAAAGTTCATATATGATATCATATTAATGTATATGATTCTTGTATAATTTAATAACAATTATTTCACTATTATACAGGAGGTTAACCTACCCCAACCAAGGAAAATTACAAGGTAAGGGTTATTTTACAATCTCTTCATTATCCGAGGTTGTTTATATGTAATAATCTACTGGGATCTCTTTATCATCCACATCCATGTTTTCTTAAAAATGTATTTCAAAACATTTTTATTATTTACAAGAATATGGGTTAAAGTCATTTATACCATTGTTTTACTTTTTATAAGAGGTTTATAAAGGAATCATTCCATCGTTTTCAAAATAAGGTCCTTTTTAACCTTTTCGACAGAATGAAGGTAAGAATTTTTTTTAACTTATACGGCGGCTGTGGCTATTTTCTGCTGTTATAAAATTGTCGAAGCTTCCCTTACAAGATTATATGAATATTTTCAAAGAAAATGTTTTATTTTATATGGCACTTAAATTATTTCAAAATAAAAAGAGATATTTCTCTAAAAAGAGTTTTGATTTAATCTATGTCAACATCCTTTGTTGGATTTTATGCTTATGTGAAGTTGATTTATTATGATAAAAAACTTCTGTATTGTATTTAAGGTTTTGTGATATGTTTGACTATGGATGTTCTATTTTTATACCATTAATAGTTTATGGTAAAATTATTGACATTTCATATACTAGTTTTAATACGAATGTTTATGTTATGTTTGAACCTTTTCATATGGGAATGCATTGGACTTAATATGTGACGGGTGGAGCCCGCTATAGCTCCTCGATGCATCGGTAGGTCTAATGAGACAAACTAGTGTCTTGGCACAAGACCTTGGATAAATCTTATTTGTAGTCTTGGCACGAGGCCTTGGCTATGTGGTTATGATAGTCTGGCATTATGCATTCCAACATTATGAAAGTGGTTATTGATATTGAATGTGATTATTCGATTAGTAGAATATCCATGTGAACAAGTAAATGGAATTATTTCATTTTACTTTTTCCATACTATGTTGAAGTTAAAGTTTAAAAGGCTTTTGTTTTAGTAATGCATTTCCTTAAATGTTTATGCTTATTTTTGAATGTTCCTCTATATTGTTATCCTTACTGGGCATTTGAGCTCACCCCTTTTCTATGTTTTATTTTTCCCAGGATGTGAAGAAGTAAGTTATGAATGACCTGCAGGGAAATTATGAGGGGATAATAGTGTGGACTGTGGAGACATTATGTTGTTGTAGTAGTTTTTCATTTTATGATGTAATGTAAAACTTATGAATATATATATTGTTTCCAAGGCTACTAAACCAATCGGTCTTTCGAGATTTGATCTTTCAAGTGATCATGCCAATGTTATGTAATAATGCACCGACTCTGGGTAACTAGGGTCGGGGCGTTACAAAGTATTTCTTTTTGTTCCTGATAGCATTCAAGGAGAGATGGTCTTTATTTACTGTGAGTATTATCTCAAGAAATAATTTTGTGAAATAATTGGAATGGCTATGCGATTGTTTGTAAATGAAATAACTATATATTTATAGACCTAGGGTAACAGAATAAATAATTTAGCATAGTCCCTTTTTATTTTGATAATTCCAGATGAACCCCTTGTCTAAATAATAATATTATTTTTATAATTAACATGACATGTCCTAGACATGTGAATAAATAAATATTATTTTCTTGAATAGATAAATTAATATTTATTCAAATAATATTAATATATTCTTTCACAATAGATTGATTTATTCAATCATACATCTTCCTTAAAAAAATTTAGACCATGAATAATGTGTATTTATTAAATAAATAAATATCACTAAATTATTAATTGGAAAATAAATAAATAATATATTCTCTAAAACAGAGAATAAATAATTACTAAATATTTAAAAATATATATATTCTCTCAAAAATGTGATGAATGAATATTTTTGATCAACAATACATGAATATTTATTAAACCATGTATTAGAATAATATTTATTCAAATATGTTAAATTCATATAAAATTTTTCATAGGTTCTAACTACACATTTTATGTGACCATATGGGAATATTTTTCAGTTGAAATTTGAAATACTATATGATGTCTATGGTTTGCATCTAGAAACGTGCAAAGGAACCTATAAACAAGTAATTTAAATTTACACCAAAAATGTAAGACCCTGGATATTCTTTTTAGTTATGGGTCTTTTTATCTGGTGTTTTTGAAGAAAAGTGGAGTTTTACGAAATTTTTAGAGTATGTGCCATGTGCTTAGAAGTACACATAGTGTACCCTGTTACTATGTACCACTATGTATTGGGAGTGTAATAGTAGAGAAATGGTTGTGTGAGGAGACCAGGAGAATACCTAAAGTAGCACCCGATAAAGTCTTATACACGTCATGTATCCTTAGGGAACATGCAATGTATTTTTATTTTTATTTTTTCTATCAAACAAGGGTCGCGTCTCATCGACAGAATTGTCTTCTTCTGGATATGTCCCATCCATGAGTGATGGGAATCCCCTAACATTCCCCATGCCACTGATCAGTCTCTTGTTCTCTGAATTGAACATCATTTATTGTGTTAGAATCACCATGGTGAGTTATTCCCTCTTCTAGAGCCCCTCCTCCTGTTTTCTCCTCTTTTGTGAGATATATTTGGCTGAGTTTTTTTTATGTTTTTGTAGATATACTACATTATAGGTCTATTTTAAGGTTGTGGTGCAACTATATCAATCGTAAAACATCACGGTTTATCATTTGTACCTTTTTGTAGATGTTTTTGAATTATATGTGAAAAAACGTCCAAGTTCCCTAGTTTAGGGTATTGTGTGTATTGGGAATTTAACCCTATTAATTCCTGCTAATCATTTTTTTTCTGAGAAAGTGATTTTGATTATGAATAGGGGTTGTTACCTTGCTTATGGATGTGTCTTCCCATGTTTATTGATTTCAGTCATTGGGTCTAGAACATCCAGGTAGGTTTCTTTTCTTACCATGCCTAGTGCTGTTAGAATGGAGTTGTTTTTTATATGGCATGATTTTTATATGCCTCATAATTGTTTATCCAGGTAGTATTTGAGTTTTAATTTATCTTCTTGATATCGTTTGTGTACGATTATATTACACAGGGCTGTGAGAACCAATTGTAGTGAGGCCATAGGGGGAATAGATGTTGAGGGATTATCTAGAGTGTATGTTACCTTTTACATTGTGAGACCATATGGGGGATGGATGTTGAGTTCTCCCTCATAGTGTTTTTAGTATACCCTTATGAGAACATAGGGTGAATTACACATTGATTGCTTCCTCAAAGAGTCTATAGTTTACCGTTAAAAGGCCACCAGAGGAATTGATGGTGTGTTCTTCCTCAGAGTGTCATTTTCTAAGCTAAACCATAGGGGTTATACTGTGATAACGTCTGAGAGGTATTCTTGTGTTTGATTTTTTGAACAATTGGTAAATGGAAATGAATTTATTTGAAACTATATGTTTTTTACTTTGAGTACTTCCCAATTTATTACTTTACTTTTCATATTTTCCTACTATATATATTCACTAATAGTTAGGAACAAGTATTTTTGTGTTTTCCTTTTAAGATTCATCTCAAACTTATTTGGGTAAAGCTTTTTGGCCCAATCAGATTATATTTTTGAAGATATAAATAAGGGAAATATCTCTTCTGCTTCAGGTACATGATATCTGTTGAGAAGGAGAGCATAGGACAAAGCTAATTCTTACAATGCTTCTGGAGTTTACTCGTTTTCATTGTACTTTAGTTTACTATTTTCTTTCAGTATTATGTCTTTTTTGGATGATTTTCTAGACCTATGTCACATGCATCATTTATATATGTTCTCTATTTGTTTATTTACTTTCATTGTTCCTTTGTTTACTTTTCTTAATGGTACTATTACTCCTTCCGCTACTGTTATCTGTTTTTTTCTACTATGTTACTGTGCCAATGAGGTCATAATATCCCCATTATCAAACCCAAGGCCCTCACTACTAGTCAGCTGCCTCTGGAGTTCAGGAAAATGCACTAGAGGCCGTGTGACCAACCATGTATGGGGAACCTTTGGGCGGCACCCAAAACTGGTACGTTACAAATAATAACCATATATAAATGAATACTGTGTAATATAGAACCATTATCTTTATATATTTAATCAATTAGGTTGCATAGTGGTTTCATTAACCGATGTTCTAAATGTCTCGTTATTTAACTTTCAAAAAATAAAATTTCTGATATAATTCCATGGCCATAGAGTTAATCATGGAGCTTTACTCCCAGAAAAGGTCCATAGATATAATCTAGATTTAAAAAGTTGAAGGGAAAATCCTTTCCCACGTTATTCATTAATGTAATATTAGTCATGATTCACCCAATATAACCAAATTCACTATGAATATATTTATAGGTTTCATTCGATCATATAATAATCCTTGGAATTTGAAGAAAAATTGAAGCACAAAATAATATATCTCCAAGTATAAAATGTGAAATTTTATTCATAAACCATAAAAAAATGGTGTTCATAAAGAATCCAAATATCATCATCATTAACCATTATATTCTAAGTAGTTTTCATGATGATAATCACATAGAGTAGTAACTGAAAACCTCAAACCTATGAGGGGAATACAATGGAAAATGGATCCAATAATATTTTGTGAGAATTCCCAAAAATTGAAAGGTGTACCAACAACTACTCTAGGTGATGAAAAAAACATTATTCATGGAATAGATATTTTGATATCATGTAAATGTTTTGTAGGGATCCACCACCAACATCATAATCAATAACAGAAGTATCACATCCTCTTTAGGTAACATCAATTCTCTTCCATAAATGAGGAGAATTGGACATATGAAATAGTTTGGTTAATACTCATATGTTACACCTATTTGAGTTTTTGTTCATTGAACAAAGAAATGAATGAAGTATTCTAACCAAAAAATAATCAAACCATTGATTATTAACTAATACAACATGAGGGAATGGATATGGTGTCATGACATGTACATCATACACATTATTAGAGGCCTAATTATCAATCATGGATTCATATGAACCACAATACTTTATTGGTTGCCATGTTAGACCATTAATTTACATGTACCACCATAGTTTTGATGGTCTCTGCTTTAGTTAATATCCAATAATATCCCACTTCCCCTAAATTCATATAATAATATTCTTCAATACATCACAACACTTTGTGAATACATCCAAAACTCCTATTTCTTGTTGGTTAATAAAATAATTCTTCATTTTCAAATAAACAATTTGTAAAAAACATAATCCTTATCCGAGGACTAAAATGAGTGACCTTGAAAACCCTAGTAGTGTTAACAAAGAATATGAAATTTATATTTCATAAATATAAGAAAATTGATAACTCTAAAGAAGCGTATGTACTACTCAAGATACTAAGGGGTCTTGTGTTATCTCAATCAAACATACTCATTTCTATATACAATCAATTCAACCAAAATATATAATTGTTACATTGTATTCAGTCTTATATAAATCTGTTTTCCCAAAAATTGAGAAACCAGTATGCATAGAATATATCAGTATAATATAGGTCTCTTATCATTTCTTGATTCTCTGAAAAAGGCTAATAAATTTGATGAATATATAACATGTCATTCATTTAACTGATAAAAACGTGACATTCAGCTTATATAATTAGTTGATCACATCATATGTAATTTAACTAAGAATGGCCATGAATTTAGTCATTCTAATTTAATCAAGGGCTAGATGCCTTTTTCATACAAGTGGGATAATTACATCTACACTATGATCTAACAAATGAAATATTCATCAACATAAAAAATACCCCTTATTAGTTAAGTCAACATGTATATATGTATAATTGAGACATCAATGTATGAAGATTCCAAAGCTAAGTATCTCACCAACCTCAAGTAAGAAGGATTGGTAATAATAATACATCCCTAAGTATATTAATGACTCTATGGAATTGCATGTGATATATTATAGTGGATCAATCCAAGTAATAATTCTTCACTTATTACCCCAATAATCCATTCTCTATAACACAAATACAAAAAAATTTAATGAGTAAAAGAATCTATTCAATCTAACCATTATATATCATCATAACCCATAACACTCTATGATGACAATCAGCTTTGTATAAGTTAATTTTGGACATTGTGGGGATGTTATCATTAGAGCATTCATATTAAATAAATTATGCATCTCATGAATTTTATATAAATAATGATATAATTTATTATAATAACATGATATATTTACAAAAATTGCATAAATATATCAAGTATCTTATACCTAGAGGTTCAACATGACCCTCATGAATTTACAATGATAAGAGTGACATTATTGGATACTATAAATTTTCATCAGTATAAACCTAAATAATATTTATATAACTAATATTAATAATCCATAATATGAGATGGTATTTAAAAAAATTGTGTTTTAAGTATATTTGGGTTTCTTATCCTAAGAAACAACACCATTGGTTAAACAATATATCTTAGTTTCTCCCTCTATTCTAAGAACCTTCACATGTTTAGAAATTGACTACATGATCTAAAAAACTACCTTTCTTAAATAATGATGTAGTGATTTACTTTGCCGATATTTCTTATTATTCTATGATTGAATTTTTTAAAATCTTCTAACCAGTAGGTCCACCATTTAGGGAAACATGAATCTAGATTTACATTTCATGTCATCTTTGTCAGATTGTAAACTAGAATCTATGCAACCTTTTACAAAAAGATCAACCTCTCCTATAAATACTATGAATATATCCTCAATCCTTATTAATTACTTAACAATGTTCTTCATAGAAAGATGGTGACTCTCACTAGGATTGGATTGGAATCTACTTGTTATACTCAAATCATAAGAGACATCAGGCCAAGCTCACCACATAGAATACATAATAGATCATATGGTGGATCCATCGTTTCTAAATATTTAGAAGGATCCTAAATATTACTAACATTCATACCATGCAATAATTGTAAAGACCCATTCTTGGTGTTCTCTAGGCTAAACTGCTTTATCACTTTTCCAATATATGTGTTCTTACTCCGTTGAAGTTAGCTATTAGATCTATCTTTATTGATATTCATACCATGTATGTAGGAAATCGCACCCATTTCATTCATTTAGAAACAATCACCTAGATCAAAATTCACTTTTTTAAGAGATGGGACATCATTTCCAATAAGCAATATGTCATGTACATAAAATATCAAAAATACTATAACACTCCCAATAAACCTCTTATACATGTAAGAATAATTTTTCTTATTAATAAAGACAAACACAATAACTGTATCATCAAAATTGATATTACAACTTCAAGAATCTTTATTTAGTCTATAAATGGATTTTTTTCAACTTAAAGACCTCATCAGGATCATGTGGAACTTCAAAACCATCATGATATATCAAAAAAACATCATCAAATAAATTATAATTAAGGAAAATTGTTTTGAAATCCATTATATATATCTGATAATCATAATAATTTTATATGGAAATGATAATTCAAATAGACATTATCATCAGAATAGGTGAAAATTTCTATTTACATTCACATCCACGAATCAATCAATAACACTTTTCCACTATGTGTTCGTTATTTATATACTATAACATCTATATCAGTTTTTTAATGGAAACCCTATTTGAAAACTATTGTTGATACCCCTTTAGGTGCATCCACTACGTTCCAAAAAAGTATGTTGTAAAAATATTCCATCTCATATTCCATTTCTTTTAACCATTTCATATAATTTGGACTCTTAATAGATTATTGGTAAGTGTTTGGATCATCTCCTATAAACACTTCCTCATCATCATTTTCAATTTCAAATCTATATATCACTAGCTCATGATAAATCCCACCAGCCCTTATGGATTTTATGTAACATGAGTCAGTTCTACTTCTATAATTCCTTATATAATCATTGTATCCTCCATATTATGAACAACTTCTATTTGTTGGTCTTTAGCTTCTCCAATATCAATTTCCCTCATTTTGAAACCCTAAACCATGTGTTCCTTCTCAATGAAAACACTTGTTTGGTCCAAAAAGACTATGATTTTAGTCAAGTTATAGAAATAATATCCCATTCATTCATTGGGATAATGAACAAATAAAATCTTATTTAATTTGGATTCAAGATTATAAATAATAAAAATATTGTATTCATTATTCACAAACCCAAATATTCATAAAATGAAAATCGGGAATTTTCCTATAACATATCTCATAGTGTGTTGTTATAAACGATTTAGATCTAATGTGGTTTAGTATAAATGTAGAAGGGTCGAGAGAATAACCCAAAAAAGAAATAGTAAGGTCACATAAACTTATCACTGATTTAACCATGTCTAATAGTGAATGATTTCTCATTTTAGACCCACCATTCCATTGTGGAATTCCTAGAGGAATCAGTATTAAAACAATACCACAATAATTCTAATGAGTTGTGACTTTCAAGATTAAGTAGTCACTACCCCAAAATAATCGAATAATCTTAGTACTCTTGTCTTGTTCATTCTATAATTATTTCTAAAACTCTTAAATTTTGAAGGTTTCAAACTAGTGTTTCATCCTTGAAACACATCCATACCTACTAAATTCATCAATAAAAGTAATGAAGTACCAAAACCAATTATTTTATATGTATACATAGGTTCATATACATCACTATGTATGATATCTAATATCCCACTAGCCGTCCCACATTTTCTCCCAAAATGTGACCTTCTCATTTTTTCCAATGAATAATATTAACATGTATTGAATGATTCATTATCAAATGAGTCCATGATTCTATTATTATGGAGTCCTTGAACGTTTTTCTCATTTATATGTCTATGGAAACAATGTTAAAGGTAGGTGGGAATATTATTAAACCTAACCTTTTTATTATGAATGTTATAAATTGTATTATCTATATTAAGAATATATAAACTATTAATTACTTTACCAAAACCATAAAAAATTTTATCTTCATACATAGAAAAACTATTATATTTAATAATGAATAAAAACCTATATTATCCAAACATGATACAATAATCAAATTCTTATTTATGGTGGGAACATAATAATGGTTTTTCAATTCTAGGATAAATCTACTTATTAAAATCAGATCATTGGTTCTGACATATAATGAAAAAAATTCTTCTCCATTATAGACAAAAATATCTACATTACCACTCAATATTTTCCTTCATTTTGTAAGCTTGTGTTTGGTATCAAAAATATTTTATGCGCACCCAGTATCCAAACCCATGGGTTAGAGTTGGATAAATTTATCGCAATTACATTCAAATTTGGATACTCAAAATATTTATCCTTGAGATCACTTCTAAATCATATATACCAATATTTTACTGTCTTATAGGTCATACCTATAAGTGTCTAAAAATCATTATTATAAATAATTCCAATATATATAACAAATACATATTAGTGAGTTAGTATTATTTATTGTGTTTTTCATTATGTTATTTAAATTAAATATCTCCAACTAAAAATGATGATCCTAAACATCATATTGATTTAGTGAGCCATGATTGATATTTCACTAAGAAATTATTCCACAATGTTGTTTATCTCACCACTTAGTTGTTTGGATAGGTAATCATCCCAATAATAACATTTATGAATTTTAGATAGCTGATATGATAACACCTTTTCTAAATCCATCACATGTGTCATAAAGCAACCTAAATAACCTACCCATATGGTACCCAAATCAGTCTGCAAATGGCCTAGAGTACGTTCCTGATCCCCATGGAATGGAAACTAATTATAGGTGATTGAAAAAAATTTATATGGAAAAATTTATCAATAGAAACAATTTTTCAAGAAAATTTAGTGGATATAGAAAAAATATAAAGTTGGTATTCTAAACACTCCACAAAGTATGGAAAACCCACAAGTGGATAAATTTCCCAAAATAGGTACATGAACCAAAGTTAACAGAAGAGATCATATAGATATAAACCTATAAACACTATGTAACAAGTGGTTCACATGTTCCATCAGTCACCACCAAATCTCAACGTACGAAAATCAAGAACAACCACCACCTTCGAGTAATGATTTCTCTTTTATTTAACCTCACTTAAGAAAATTTAAAAACATCGAAACACAAATAAACAAAATTTTATCAATTAGACAAAAAACATGGCCTGCAAATATTTTAAATTTTCACATCAAGAATATGATTTTCAAAAAAATAAAATGGATATTTTAAAACAAGTTTCAATGTGAATTTCTATTTAATCAGGTATATATAATCGCTTTTTACAAAATAGTCATAAATAAGAATTTCAATAAAAAACATACATGAGTAAATAATTTTCAATAAATAATTTCCATGCATAAGAAATTTCATTCATAGAAACAAAGTTTAGAGACATGAGATTAGTTTTTTACAATAATTCTCACATTTAAAAATAAACTATAGCTCCATGTGTGTGCATACTCCCTAGCTCGGAAATCCTAGGTGAAATATGACAGAATCTTTAAAAATAATCTTCCAAACCTCAGTATAGTTTTACTTCAATGATGTTCCATTAAAAATACATATTTCTCAATCAAAATCAATAAACACCCACACGGGATCCAACAATAGATATTCAAGGTATATAATTCTCAAAGAAGAATCCTTGAATCAAAATTCCTAAATAAAAACCCATATCCAAAAAAATACATAAGTAATTTTCACTCTCAAATAATGATAGTAATGTGTAAATATGGATCTATAATCAAAATAATATAACATTCACCAAAGGGAATCCAACACATATCATAATTCTTTGATCCGTGAACAAATTGTGTTGGATTAATCCAGATGCCTCTAGAGAGCTTCCATAATGTTTATTATTGAATAAAATTTGAGACAGGTGATTTATAATTAAATTGGGGATTAAGATAAAGAGAAATATGACAGTTCCCTTGGTTTTGTCAGTTCCTTCATCTTCAATTGCGAACTGATTACCTCATTCCGCTAACTGGGGGCAGTAGGTAGAATTCCTAGAATTATTGATATCCACTGACTATTCAATGGACTTATAATTTTTTTTCTAATACATTGGGATAAATTGAAAACCCACTAAATACTCCACCGACTAGTCGGTGGAGTTCTGGTAAGAACACCCAATAGCTAATCCTTTGTTAGCTGACTGGAGGCTCTCACTAGATAGTTATTCGACCTCCCATTACCTTTTTTGTTATAGTCTCTTGTACACCCCCATAATAACATCCTTCATCCATCTCTAATCCTCCCTAATAATAAAAAAGTCCACATTAATCCCCACTAAAGGATTGTAAAAGTGTGAGACAACCAAAAATCATTGAAATAACCAGATAATAAAGCCATGAACTAGGAAAGCCAAAAATGAATCATGCTTCATACATGAAAGATGGTAACAGTATTTAATAACATCCCAAATACAAATGATTTATTCACCAAGAAATCACATAAAAAATATCCCTTGGGAAAAGGTGAGTCCAGTACTCTTGTATTTGTGCCTCACCCTCTTAGGTCTCATGCGAATCACAACTGTTTTGTCATAAAACCTGAATCAAGGGTATGGAAATTCCATGAAGAAACTTTATTCAAGAATCAAAGTTTTAAACCATATGAATTTTCATAACTAAATAAGGTTCCACATCAAGTTCCTATTATCTCAATACATGAGATAGATCATAGAGATACATTCTAAGCATGAAACCTGGAACACATTTTGGATCAAAATCGTTTGAGGTGTCAAACCCAAACTGTAATCCACCTTTCCAATATTTTCAACAACTTAAAATTGTCTCACATATCTCAGTGATAACTTTGCTTATTTTAAATTCCATCACAGAACCAAATGATGTGAAACTCTAAAAACACTAGGTCAATAACAATGAACTATTGAGTACAATTATGATCATCGGAAAAATACTTATTCCAAATTTGTGACAATACGATTCTCCAATGAATTAATTGAATATTTATTATCCATAATGATGGATGGCATGTAACTATTATTATAGGGAATCTCAACCAGTCCCTAGTTATTATCCCAATCTCTAACAATGTCATATATAAAATACCATAGTATATCCTTAAGAATTTTTATAGCCTACTCTATATGAATATTTATTTGAGGATGGTGTACCATACTCAACATTAACTGGGATACCATCAACTCCGATAGGCCTAACTAAAAATGTGATGTAAACTGAGGATCCCTATCAGAATATATGGTATATTGAACTCCATGAAATCTAATGATATACTATACATAGAGACATGAAAATCCATAAATTTTTTTGTTATACTGATTGTGAATAAAGTGAACTGATTTAGTAAATCATTCAATAACCACCCATATCATATTCCTTTCATGAGGTTTATTAGGAGACACTACCAAAAAATACATTAATATCTCTTATCACTTCCATGTTAGTATAAGAAGGAGATGAAGTAATCCTAAATTCTTATAATGCTTGAATTTAATCTACTGACAAGTATACAACTGGGAAAAAAATTTATGAATTTCATGTATCATACCAATTATCCCAAAATACAACCTTGTATCATAGACCATATTTTTTTCTAGGGTGTAACACCCACTGTGAATTTGGGAAATCATCTATCGTATATTTCCTAAAAATAAAAATAATTAAATAACAACTTTTGAATAATTGGATACCCAATGAATATAGTAACCAATCACTGATGGTATCCCCACCATATAAGTATTCCCATCTAAAACGAATCTCATCATCAAGATATTTTTATTAGATAATTATCTCAAGATGTGGGGAATATAGTTGAATACTAAATATCACAACCTATGTCTCATCTTATTAGTCTCCCAAGTGCATATGAGTAATGAGAGAAATTAAATATCATTCCTTGGACGATTCATTCATGTCCTATAATGGAAGTTTCCTAATCAAATCATCAGTGATAAAATTCACTTCAATAGGAGAGTATGAAATGTTGAAATAAAAAAATTTCAAGTATTACAACAATAATATTTACTAAAGACTTGCTTATTTTGTAGAATATATATATCACTAACTTTAATGATAATAGTATATATTAAACCTTTAAATAATAATATAATTCTACCAACTCTTCATATTATACATCATAGTCGTGACATTGGGATCATGTGTAGGATATTTGTCCTCATGAGGCTAACTCTAAAGGGAACCATAATCCACTACGTAATAAAACTACATAAATATTAATCCCAAACATAATCATGATGCATCACAAACAACCAAATTTCCTTTATTTGATTATAGAAGATTAAATATAGGATGTAACTTCAAATGATTCTTCAACTCATTAAAGGAGACCAGGCATTTTGAATCCCATAAAATGTTACTCCCTTCTAAGTAATAGTGGTAAATGGATAATACAAATTTGAGATATTTTTTTCAACCTAGAATGTAATATCCTACCAATCCCAAGAATCATCGAATCTCAAAGATTATTCATGGTTTATCCCAAGATAAAACATTTTGTACCTTTTTAGGATAAACTGAAATACCATATTCAAACACCACATATCCAAAGAACTTATTATACTAAATACAAAAAACTGAATTATGAAATCAAGGTATAATTTTTTTGATTCCACGAGATTTCAAGAATTTATCTCAAGTGATGAAGATGATCCTATTTAGTATTATATTAGACAAATACTTCATAAACAATACCACTACAATTGAAACAATGTGTCGATGGAATATCTTTTTCATCAATGACATGAAAATATAGTGAGAATTGGTCTAACAAAATACCATATCAAGATACTAATAATAGATATAGCTACTCCTGTAGGATATACTATGGATATCAGACTCTTTGATCCTAATCTAGTGATAGATATATTGAATATAAATTTCTAAGAACACTTCACCCCATCTATCTAGTCAAAAACTATTCTATTTGGGGAAAAGTATATTTATTCTTAATCATGGACTAATAAAGATTTAAATATTAAACATAATGAACAAGGGGTTTTTCATCTTTCTTTAAAAAACTAGCATGGACCAAGGCATCACACTATAGTGAATTAAGATTTTATAAAACAATTCATACAGCTGAGTATTTAACACCTTCAATTTTGATGGTTGTATCAAATATGAGGAAAAATATATATTGGGTTCCTGATGCCATGTTAATAGAGAACTCCACCTCCCTCACTAGTGGAAAACTAGAAATTCCTAATGAAAACACTTTGGGAAACTCATATATTACTAGAGGAATATCATCCAAAGAACACTCCTAATCTAGATAAAAGGAAAACGAATATATAATTCCAACAAAATGAATAATAGGATGTCCAAAAATACTCTATCTCAGGTCTCATTCAACCTAATAAACATGGAACA
This sequence comes from Viscum album, assembly GCA_963277665.1. Classification (NCBI taxonomy): domain Eukaryota; kingdom Viridiplantae; phylum Streptophyta; class Magnoliopsida; order Santalales; family Viscaceae; genus Viscum; species Viscum album. The sequence goes on along the minus strand of OY728133.1, from coordinate 859,649,767 downwards.
CCCTATCGGGGGATGTAAAGGAGACCCACTAATGATAACACCCAACAAAAGATTTCTGAGTGACATCCTGATCCATCTCAATAATGAAATCTATAGGTTTTATATCCATAACTAAAATGTTACAAATAATATTTATTTCTATGAAAGAGAAATCACAAGAAAGTCAATAGAGAACCTTCTCTCTCTTCATCTTGAGAGGCATAGAAATTACTGTTACATATGGAATGAGATCTATAAGATGATTTAGTGGTTCCACAGAATTATTATAAAATAAGTAATGAGATGCACTAATACCAAATTTAGTAGAGACTAAAGATACAGAAATAGTAATGGTACCTCTCACTGTTGCGAGTCATATATCAGCATCCATTGCATACTCAACCACAATGCGAAGAAGCTTCATTATTATTGTCAAAGTATAGAAACACTTTATTCATGAATCATATAAATATACAATAGATCCTACTAGTACTTTATATATAGAACAACTATGCAGAATGGTATATATATGTAAAAATATCTATAATTATCATTAGAATCCACACAAGCAATAAAGCATTGGTGTCTCTGTTCAAGCCCACTTTGTGTGACTGAATTTTACAAATTAGAAAAAGTATGTGGTACTTTACAAGATACTCAAGATGATTTTAAATAAGTCTTCTACTTAGATCCACCACATAATTTTACACCATGACACTCATCATTCTTTCTCTTATATTTAAATGTAACACTCAAGCCACCATTGGGTGTCGGTGGAACTCCTATCAAACCTGACAAACTAGTGAAGTTGAGTTCTACAATCAATGTTCAATATATTAAATATATAAATGATGTAAGATCAATAGTATAACCTAAGATCATATATCTACTCAAAGACCCATCTCAAAACTCTGATATTTTAGTTTATCATTTTTCACCACCTTAGGTTAGAAATTAATAACCTCGATAAATTGGTTGGCTTAATGATTCACAGTTCTATTAATTTTCTCTTATTTAAGAACCATTGTATACATAGATGGAATAATTGATTATAAATAGAATTATTTTATGAAAATAACCCTAAAATCTTTATACACTAAGAAGATATTACTCTTTATCTTAAAAATTGAGTCCTATCTTTTTTTTCTAGTCCTAATTGGATTGAAGGAAACACTTATCGCATTAACAAAGTCAAGTATCTCCTAGAAATAAAGGAATATTTAGACAATATTATTTCTCTTAAGGATCATTGGTACCCTTGAAGATTGTGTATTTATAAAAATATATCTTGGGCATGATCAACACCATAGTCCCTCCAAGGAACTACCGATATAGAATGAATGAAAATAGGTATAACTACCATACCCAAATATTAGGCTACACAAAAAACTACAGTAATAAGGTTTCAATCAATTTGAGGGTTTTCTTTCCATGGTTCATCATCATTTCCCACTTGAGGTTTGTTTGAATGACTTTTTAGGGTAATGGTACTACAAAACATCAATAGTTAAAAAGTTAAACATCATTCAAAGACCTCCGATCATCAAATCTATCAAAGTAACTTGTCTTCAATAGACCATGGTATCTTAAGGATAATTAGGATGAGATATGACTATAAAATAACTCATATGATTCCCATTAAGTCTCAACAATCCTCTCTTCTATCTATCATGACATCCAAAGCTACACACAAACATCAAAGAAGATTCATGACCACCTTTGATTCTAATTTTTCAATAACCAACCTGAAGAACCCACCTAAAAGGTACAGAAGTCATTTTTGAAATCGATTGAAGTTAATTCATGATCCCCAGGTGCTGGAAACTATTTCCAATATATCAAAAAACTAGGGGGGATTATTTTTCAACAAACTAAACTCATCATGAAAAAGAAGTGAATATAAAAAAATAAGTAGTTTGAATGGAAAACACTCCACAAGTGAGAGAAAACCACAAGTAAGTAGATACACATCTAAAATCAATAATGTCAACCCAATCCATCTAAAGATACTATATAGACATCAATCTAGAAACTCTATGTACCTTTCAGATCAGACATTCCACCGGCCACACCAAACACTAATGATTTGAAAATTGAGAACATCCACCACCTCCAATGGGTGATTTTACTTTTTCTGAATCCTAATATAATAAAATATGAAAAAATGGTGGAAAATTTATGGTGTGGTCAATAAAGACAATTAGTATCTCACCAATAATTTCATAAGCAAACTATAACAAATAAACCACCTTTTCTAAATTTGAAATAAAACATGGAGTTGAAATATTTTCATAATTCATATAAAAAATAAGATTTTCCTAGCATTTCAATGGAAACTATTAAATAGGTTTCAAAGTCTATTTCCATAATATTATGAATAAATAAACAGCTTTCACATAAGATGCATGAATAATCATTTATATAAAAATAGTTATGATTAAATCATTTTTAATCAATCATTGTAATGCAGAATTAATTTTAAACATAAAAACATGGTAAAGAGACTCTAGGTCATTTTAGTAAATGATTTCTAAAACATCATTGTGATGTATGGCTTCAGGGGTGATTATGAGACCTATATCAGAAATCCAAGGGGAATATGAGATAATCCTAAAGAATAATATCCCTACCATCAAGATATTTTAGTTATGATTTTCATTATTAATCAACTTATTTTTTGAGATTATACTTTTCTCATAAGTGTTATTCCCACCTAACTACCCAGGATCTAATGAGAATCACGGTAAATAAAATATTTATGAGGTTATCCTTGAATTAAATAAATCCTAATAATTTCAATCATCAATAATTTCATGTTCAAAAAATAAAAATTTAATTAAAAAAATAAATAAAATTTTTTATCAAAAACTCATGTCATTAATCTCAAATAATTATATCTCAAATCCAAAATTCATTAATTCCATGCACCTCATAAAAATAATTTTCAAATAATTCATGTTAATTCAATATAATTTTTCTAAAAATCCACACATTGTTTCAAAATCCATATTCAAATGAATTCATCACACAAACACACACCATGAAATATCAACTATTCTTCAATAGACTAATTCTAATCTTTATAGATCAATTGAATAACCAATTTGAGATAAAGAATCATCATGAGATTCAATTTAAAGAGAAGTCCATACTAAATTCCCAACCTTATTCAGGATCAATAAAACCCCACATGGGATCCACCAATGTAGATTCAATTTATGGAATTATCATAGAAGACTCATAGAGTGAATTTTCCAAAATAAAAACCCAAATCTATCAAAAACAAGAGGATTAATCTGTATAAAATAAAGGGATAATAGAAAAAATAAGGATATATGATAAAAACAATAATACATTCATGGTAGAAAATTCAACACATAATTGGTTCTTAGATCCATGAGAACATTATGTTTGATGAACCCAAATGCCTCTATAGATCCTCTACAAAGGTTAGATTCCAATGAAATTCAAGAGAGGTAATTTAGATTTAAACTAAAAATTAGAAAAAAAAATACAATATTACCCTTAGATTTCTCAGCCCGGTTGGCGTCATTGGAAAGTAAATGCCCTCTACTTGAGAGTTGATGGAATTGGAATGAATGAACATATTTTTGGAAGTCTCATCAGCTGTATAGTGGGATTACATTGGTTTTATGATGGGATGGACAGAATTCTTAACCCAATGTCCACTCCATCGATTGGTTGGTATCACACACTGACTAGCCAATAGATCTAATTTAGTCTTTTTCACTACTATCTCTTATCTACCCCTTGATAACATACCTCGGCTATCTCCTAGACTCCCTAAAAATGTTGAAATATATTTTAATTTTGATTTAAGGATTTTATAAGAACAACATAACCAACAATCAATAGAACAAATTGATATCAAAGTCAATAACAAGTAAACTGAAAAGTAAATCATATTTCATATCTAAAATCCTGCAATTGGATATTATAATATAGATTCAATAAACTCTAATTCATTGGTAACCAAATAATATTTGGGTGTCTTGGCAAGTGCAATCTGAATCCTGCATCAAAAATAGGATAAAAAATTTCATCCAAGGGAACCCATTATTGGAATGACCTATAAATGGATGTTTTAGTGTCACTCCATAATTTTCATTCCTTACACATGATTCTCCATAGGCTCATAAATATGGTATAACCCACATGGTTAGATACTCATGGTCTTGTCAAGTTCCACTTTATAAGGAATCTTAAACATAGTATTTGTGGGTTTTTTATTTAAGGTCCCACCTGTTTAATATACAACACAAGAAATTTAAATCCTTAACTATTATGTATTTGGTCATCATTACCTTCTTATGTTTTATTCCCTTTTTGTATAGATTATCCTAATGATTTAGTTTTGTAATCCCTATTCATATCACTAAATTAATGTGTTTACATCACATTGATGTTTAACCCTTTATTCAACCCACAAGTTTGTGTTTCTCATTAAAAAATATAAACCAAGTATAGTCATACATATCTAAATGCATTGCATGTGTATTGTACATGAACACATCCTATAAAAGACCATTCTTATTTTTGTTTAATTTTTTTTGAATGAGTAATCCTAGAGTGAAAAATTGTAAACCCCATTTACTTTTTTAGACAAGGAATAGCCTCAAAGAGGGTATGTTTTCTGACCTTAAGTCACTACCCAATGAGACTTTACTCAAGAGATAATTAAATTCATTATAACTCTAACCCATAATATTTACAAACTATATCTAATAACTATTGTTAAGCTCTTTAGTATGAAAAATTAAAAATTAAGAATATAAACACTTATATTTTAGCCTTATAATTTATTCGAATTATAAATAATTTCTAATTTTTATAAATAACAATTTCATTTATAGATCATAAGATATTCGATATTTTCTGAAAAATTAATTTTCAATATTGACATTTAATATTTTAAGAATGTTATAAATGTTTCAAAACATTTCACTAATTATAAAATTTTTAGAAATTAATTAATTTATAAAAATTTTATAATTAAAATATCACAAAATACATTTTATAATGTTTTATGAACATTTAATAGAACATTTAAATATAAAAATTATACACATTTCAAGGATTCAACAATAGTAAAAAAATGTTGTGTTGTTCAATTTCGAGTCATTTTGGATAGAATTATATCAAGATAAAAAATGTGGAACACTATGAGTAATCCATACCATGGTTCCTCTTATGATGGTGAAGACCTTCCATGGTCATCACATTCCTGTGGTGACTTGAAACTATCCATGGTTTCTAGAAAAATCTAGAAAAGAACCACCCATGTCATCACTATATCAGGGTATCCTAACTCAAAAATTTAAAGCCACTATGGCTATGAAATGACCTCTTTAATGTCATGGTGACTCTATTATTTTTTCAAAACACCAATCAAACACATTTAAATATTAAAAACATATCATCTAAAACCACTGATGGTTTTTTTGGATCATCTAATGACCCTTCAATGTGGATGTGAGACCAAACAACAGAAGAATTTATCTCCAAGAATCAAACATATAATTGTATTTGAAAAACATATTATAAAAATAGTGTACCTGAAACACCTAAAATTTCGCATAAATAGCCATCATGTTCAATGGAATATTCTTGACGAAGATCACAAGGAGGAACAGATGAAATCATCCATCCATTGAGAGGAATACAATAGAAAATATATCCATGATCATTTTGTGAGGAATCTAATATGTTAAAATGGGTTTCAGTGCCTTCTCTTTTTGATGAATGAACTTAAAAAATGAAGGATAAATCTATCTAGCATGAGAAAAATTCCTAGATATCATCCACGCACCACAAAATCCATAAGATAAGGATTTCATCCCATTAAATCATTATTTTACACACTTTATTCATTAAAGAGTATTGGGTATATTGAATAGTTTGAGTAATACTCAAACATCACACCTATTTGAGTGTTCGTTCATTGAGAAATTAAATGAATGAAGTGTTCCACCCATAAAAAATCAACCCCTTTATTCTTAACTGATGAAACATGAAGGATTGATTGTGACATGTTGTCATGAATCACATGAATATTAATACAATCATATTTTTCGACCACAACTTCATAAGAACCATCGTGATGTGGTAGAGCCCTTGTTAGATCCTAACTTCACATGTTCCACCATGATCTTGGGGATTCCCATTTTATTTAATATCCAACATATATATCATTTTGGTTTTGGAAAATTCAATAAATTATTTTACTCATAACATTCATCAATAATTATATTAAATTATAAGAATCATTACACACATCCGTGTTTAGTAACCACTAATGAAAAATATAAATATTGATTCATTACTGGTGGGCCATATACTGATAATATTTATATCTCAGATATTACCAAGGATGATATTTATGAAAAAACGTTTTCATGTCTTATGGTCCCTATAACCCTGATATCTTGTACAATATGTGTCCCATTAGATGATATCATTCATAAAAAAATATGTATTTTAATAATACTATCATAGAATTTATAGGTTTTCATTTTAGTGTGGAACTACTATGACCTTTTAGTGTGACTGATATCTTTAGTACATTATCACATAAAATTTCATGAGGAAGAATGATCATATTATGATAAAAAATTATAAATATTAAAATACTATAAATACAAGTAATCATAAATTACATAGAAGTTTATTCTAGGACATAAACTCAAACAGAATCCCACTTTCACTAAAACCAATTACTAACAACCATCAGCATGATACCTCTCACATGATATTTCTACTTCTTCTTAAATAATACTTTAGTTTATGTGTTTGACACATTCACTTCAATAGAAACTGTGCTCATCATGACATTACCATTTTGTGAAAAATCACTTAAGAGATGATACTTCCAATGTATGGTCTTCATCCATCGATGTAAAATTGTATCCTTTGCAAGATCCACTATTGCATTGTTATCAATATAAAATGTGATGGTATCTTTACTATTGGGCTTGACATAAATCACATAGATGGATTTTCAAATACATACTACTTCCTTATCTTCATTACAATACATTATATAATCATATTCCACTATAGAATCAGTAAAAAATGGTTGTTTTAAACTCTTTCATCTCACATCTCCTCTGTTGAGATTGAAGACATATTCTAATTATGATTTTAGAACATTCTAATATTTTTGAAACTACAATAAGTTTATACCCTAAATAGACCCTCATTCCCTACATATACTATGAATATAACCATAGTGTGACTTGGTTACTAAAGGATAGTCTTAATAACAATCCAATATTGTTCACCTAGATTATCTTTATATCTGATTACCATGATCAGATCTTAGGAATCATCAAACCTAATACAGAACAAGACATAAATGATCAATCATATCATAGATTTTTAGGGGATCCTATTAATCCTCTATATCTCCTATTATGTTTTAGGATTAATTTTATCATATAAATTTAGTCCATGTTACACTAGAAACAATCCCCTATAAGATTTTTTAGTACTAAATATTTTCATTATTTGGCCAATTTATGTACCCTGACATGGTGAAAGAATCCTATTGTATCTATCATAAATGATCATTATCCATAGAATGTATTATATTTAATCTATGTCTTTCAAGGAGAAGTATTTGTTCCACCAGTCCTTAATTGATTATACGATGGGTATTTCATTTCTAATAAGTAATATGTTATTGACATACTCTACTAGGAATATAATTTCACTCCATTTAAAACTCATATAAGAAAATTTCTCACATTAATACATAATAAAACCAAATTTTTTATGGATTAATTTAATTAAATGTTCTATGTACCAAATGATTTCTTTAATACATACATGGATATTGACAAGTTGTACTTTATTGGAATCACCAAAAGTCACAAACCCTTCTTGTTGTTCCATATAAACATCCTCCAAATTATTTCCATTAAGGAAATGTGTTTTTAAATCCATATTACAAATATTATAGTCTTTTAATGATTTTATATCAAGTATAATTTAGATAGAATTAAACCTGACTCATAGAGAAAATGATTCAACAAATTCAATGAATTGAGACTATTTAAACCCTTTATTAACTATTCATTCTTTATAGGTACATAATTTACCTTCCATTAACATTTTTTCTCTTGAATACCCGTTTTCACCCAATAGGATTTACATCAACTATTGGATCAAATAGAACCCAAAAATGGTTCCAATATATGGAATATATCTTACAATTCATGGTTTTTTATATATAACATCAATGATCTCTAATGCCTCCATGTAGATAAAAGGGTCATTATTTTAAATCATTAAGGAGTCCCCATCCATGGTGACCAGAAAACCAAATGATTCTGGTTCTCCAACCTCTATGGTGCTCATACCTTGTACTATAGTTTTAGGAACTAAATCTTCCCTGGGGACCTATGGAATATATTCCTACATAAAATCTCTTATATCTTGTGCATCTTCATAAAATTTAATCTTTCTCCATTGTCATTTTGAGTATATCATCCCTCTAGAAAACAATTATGATTTTATCAGCCTTATTATGTTCTCTTATGGGTTGAATATGTAATATATTTTAGTTTATTTATGATATCTTATAAGATACACTTTGTGTCATAGGGTTCTAGTTCGTTACATGTATTGGTTTTTAAAAATTCACCACATCCCCATACATGAAATTTTTTAAATATGGGTTACATCATAGTAAATTTCTTGTATAGGATATTGTTTGACTATGAGGTTGGAAAATGGTTTAATGTGTATGCCACAGTTTGTAATAAATATCCCCAAACGGATAATGAAAGGCCATCATGAATCATCAATGAAATTATCATGTTAATAATGTTGTGGTTACTCTTTTTAATAACAAAATTCAATTTTTTTGTATAACGTAGAGTTATTTGGTATAAAATCACACACTCTCATTGAGAGTTGATGAACAATTGGTTAAGGTACACACCACCTTGATCAGATTGAATGTTATTTATCTAACATAATTCTTAAATTCAATGAATTTATAAAATTGTTAAAACTTATACCTCATTACTTATAAATATCCATATCAATTCAATTCATCATTACAATTTATGATGTAAGAATACCAAACTATAGCTTTTATTGTAAAAGGTCTATACACATAAGTGTGAACCAATTCATGAAGCTTTGTTTCTCATTTAACTTGTCCACTGAATGGTGTCTTTTTCATTTTGAATTGAAAAAATCATGTAATATATGAAGTCTATTTATCTCAAATGATTTTAAATAACTATATTGATATATCTTTGTCATGCTATTCTCATTTACATGACCAAGAGGGTGATGCCATGAATGGATATGGTCTAAGAAATGTGATATCGATTCTTTATCAATTACAAATACTTGGTTTTGGTAATATTATACATAAATACCATTTCATAAATTTGTTATAATATATAATATTATGTCTTTATAAAAAACAACTTTTATTTAAAAATTTGAAAATAAAATCATTTATATCGACGTAGGATACAAAAATATTTTTTTGGTAAATGAGGGTATATAATAAAAATATTTCAAATCCAATATAATCCTTGTTGTAAATTGAATTCATTGGTATTCTATAAACAAGGAAAGAAATTATGATCCATTTTCTACTCAAAGATCCACCTCCCCTCTAGAAATCTTCTAAAATCTACTTGGTTCCTACATTTGGGTATATATGTGAGTGCCAAAAGCTATATCTAATACCTAATATATCAATATGGAAATATTTCAATCGGTAATGAACACACATGATGTTTCCCCATACATATTTAATTGGGATAAATTATTCTTCAAGTGTCCTAGATTTCCACATATAAATCATTATGTGTCTTTTTCCCTTCTCCTATCATTAGATGTCACTCCTTTTGGAAGGATGGTTCTCTAATGGCTTTGAATCTGATTGAGACTTGGGGACCAATACTTCTTCCATCAATCCATTCAACATAAATAACATATTCATTTCACACCCCATGTCTTTATCAACTTTTTTCATTAAGGTAATAATTTCTTAGAGATTCTTCTCAGTATTAATCATATTGTAATTAATAGTAAAAATATAGTAACTATTAGCTAGTGAGGATAGAATTAGATCTATTCGTAAATAATTAGGGATATAAATCCCAATATGTCCAATAACACTATGTAGTCAATATTCATGAGTATATGAGGCCCAGATGGCACCGAATCTTTTAGGTTTAATGTAAATAGTACATTGGAGATCTCACATCTATCTTTCATCACCATCACATGATAAAGATCCTAAGGGTCATACATCATTATATACACATCCATTTCATCATTTTTCTATGTAATATCAATATATATGGATAATAACATCAATAATAGACATTTATAGAATTTCCTAAATGTTTTTAGTAGAGTGATACTGATTCCTCTCTTACCTCTTACGGAAGCTACTTAGAAAGAGGGGTTTCCATCATGTATGTTTTCGTCTCATGGAATAGTGTAATCCAAATGCACCTAAACTATTCTTGGAAATTTAATCTAGTGGTAAGGTTATCCTTATATAATATATATGAAAATGAAAATTACTCAAATAAAATTTTCTAGGTTATCTTTGAAACTCTATTAAGTCATGATTCCGTGATCTTTTGAATGAAATCCCCAATCTGAAAATAATGAACATCGATTTACTCATAGTTCTCCTCAAAAATGGTATTGAATAGTATATTTCCATTACAAAAAATACAAATTTTGTTATGTTGACCAAAACCCATCATTATAATTCATTGATAAATGTAAGTTCCCAGACAGTGGAAAAACTGAAATTTAGTTCTTTGGATTCATTTTTATTCAAGTGATGGATGGGTTGTCTAAAAAAAATATGATTGATGTATTTTTTTGTTTATGTGTTAAATTACCATTTTATATATATTATGTTTTTGGTTATTTTATGTGGATTTTTTATAAGTTATTAACCATGTCATGATAAATAGTCTGTATTATCCAATTTTATTTTAATTCCATCTTGCATTCTAATTAATTTTTTAAATTTGTGTGATATTCATAAAAGAATACATAAAGAAATTAAAAATGAAACTAGATATAAATAAAATAGTAAAAGTGGTATGATCATGAGCTTTTCCAATGGTAATTTTATCTAGAGAATGATAAACTGACTATTGACCCATGTGTAATAATACCTTAAATCATAAAATGGTTTATTCCACAGTATTCGACATATGTATCTCATAGATTTGTTTCACCGTAGATATATACTTTAATTTCCACCACTCGCCAGATATATCAATCAAATAGATAAGCTTTACTCAAACATAGGTGAGGGGAACCCAAATATTGGTTAAGGGGATTACATAAATGAAACTTCAAACATGATGTCCCTAAAAAAATAGGAGGAGGGGGTGAAATACATACCATCATTTTAATTTAATAAAATATTAATAAAAAATGCCAAAAAATTTAAATTAAATAAAACCATTAATATATATAGATTAGTAATACCTTATTACCATCCACATACAAGAAATGTATACATTTTTAATAAACTATCATTAATTTTAATAATTTTTAATTAAGATAAAATGTAATCGAATAAATTAATTATATTTATAAATTAATCAATTCAATTATCATAATATATATCCAAACATACCTTCAGATTCTATTGTGATATAATTATAAACAATGTAAATTTATTAATTTTATTTATACAAATTAAGTACAAATAATGTTCTTTAAGGAAACATGACGAGTTCCTATCCAAGATATCTAATGTATATTGTTGTCATATGATAACTATTAATATGGAATATAAGATGAACTCTTTATCACATAATTACCTAGAATATACTGGTAATAAACAACACACCAAAAAATGTCAATTAATATAGCATTTAATTCTTTTAATGCATGCAGAGTGGTTAGCATATTACACCTATAAACAAAATATAGATTTGAATATTACACAGAAATTAATTTATAATATATATATATATATAATCTCTCTCATGGATTTTACTATTACTAAATGACACACTGACACATATATATTAGGTATAAAGAGATAAATTAATTTATTGTACTTTTTTCATAAATGGATATGACACGTAGCATATACAATATAGTTATACACCATTTATGTTTCTTCATTGTCTATCCACAACACATTCCTAGGGAGTGAGCATGTATGTTAGTCGTTGATATTTATAAGGTACACAATGTGTATTGGATCTACACACCATGTGAGCACTAGAAAACTATGTTTCATGCTGGCTCGATCAAAACATGGTGTGTATTAAAACCCCCATGTGTATTTAGTGTACAATTACCAAATTTTTCATGGTTCATCATAGTGTAGTGTACATGTGAACACAACAAGTACCAATGGGATACACAGTGACTGAAATTCATTGCACCTCTATATGGGTTCGTTAGCTATTCTTCATATGTTTTTACCTCATTCTTAATTATATGAGAAATAACCAAGAAGAATAAGAGTATATCTCAAAATAATGATATTAAATAATGAATAATAAATTAATCCTAATGTTAAATTCATAAATAAATGAATAGTCAATATATAATTATAAATTGATATGTGACCACTCAATAACCACATGAATGTTCTAGGGTATAGTAGAAGTGGATGGACCCTTTCTTAAAAATGGTATTTCATCAACACCATAAAATTTCCCCTAAAAACTGGATTAAACAGAAAACCCATAATCCATAAGATATGATCATAACCTAAAATATATAATTAATTTATATTGATTAATAATTACATTTCATTTGAATTATTTCATAATTAAATATTCGACAGACCTCTTCTTTGAATAATTTCATTATGGTGAGAGTATTCAAGGGTAAAAACCCTCAAGAGGTGATCCACATGTGCTCTATGAATCTCTGAAAGTCACATTAGAAATACTCAAGTGATAAAATGGAAGACAATAACACTTTTTTCCTTCATTGATCATCACCACAAGAATGACTTCAATTTGGACGCATTATTTTGATATCTTTAGTCTCTATAGGGACGAAGTGGTGGATCACAATCCATTCATGATAGTATTCTTGGATAGATGATCACTAGGGTTTGAGAGGATTCTCTCTAGAATTCATTATGTGTGATGATTTGAATGACTAGTCTTGGCTTAGAGAATGGAATAACTGGGTATTTATAGACCTAGGGTAAAAATAATAATTGTGCATATTCCCTTTTTATTATCTAAATTTCTATAGAACCCCATGTCTATATAATAACAATATAATTATTATTTAATTAACATATGATAAATTTGTGGATAAATAAATATTATTTCCATTAATTAATAAATTGATATTAATCAAATAATGATTAATATGTAATTTCACAATAATCTATTAAACTCGATCAAAAAATCCTACTTAATATTTATTAGACCTTGAATAATGACAATATATTAAATTATTAAATACCACTATGTTATTCTGAAAACAAAAGTAATTATTAAACCATTTATGGGAATGATATTCATTCAAATTGGTTAGATATATATAGGATTTAACTGAGCTTTCTAATACACCTAGTGTGTGGTCCTATATGCCTTTTTGTCAGAGGAATTAATAAATCCCACTTAATGTTCAAGGTTATCATATAAAAACATGAAAATACACCCACAGAGAAGGAATTTAAATTTATTAATGAAAATAACCTCCTATGAAAAATCAATCTATAATATAAACCCTTTGGCTATATATCTATTATCAAATAGGATATATGTTGGATTCAACAATCTATGTACATGATTTATCTTTCTTTGAACTTTTAGAAATGAAATCCACAATATAACTCTATTACCATAGATTTAATCATATATTTCAATTCCTATCAAAGGGTCTGAGATATTAACTTTTATGGAAAGAACATAATGTATAAATCCTTTCTCATGTTATTCATTAATTAAATACCTGTCGTGACGAACCCAATGTTAAAAAATACACTTTAAAAATATTTCATCATGGATTATGAAAATATATCAAATTAAAGGACTCATAAAATTTATTAACAGTATTTTTGAATTTTAAGGGACATTAATGATGTCTGTAGATAATAACAACTAATGACACATAAAATTGTAGATTTCCTACTGGTGGGTCATGTTCTCTTAATCTTTATATCATAGATATTACTAATGAGGAACATAATTATAAGAATTATCTATTTATTATGATCTTCATACCATTTATAGATTGTATTATCTATGTCCTATTAGAAAATATCATGTCACACCCTATGTTTATATAGGTATATTTATTTTATATTATTTTAATTAATTTGGGGAAATTTCAATTTTTATAAGTTCGAGGATTGAGTTTTATTTTTTGGACTTTTTCCCATCATCGCATGGTTTAGGGGAAACTATGCACTGATTCTTACACATATGCATGCATAGGGACTTTTTAGTTCATTTTTAACTAGTACAATTTGGCGTCCATGGGTTGTGCACAGTTTTCACAACTCATAGGAGAGACTTTACTGATTACCTTATATGAGAGTTGGACAAAGCATGGTTGGAACATTATTAGGAGTAACCATGTGACCAAATCATGTGAGATTTTTTTTCCTTGCATTGGATCCACACATTTGGTGTATGGTTTAAAAAACAATGTGACCTAACTATGTGTATTTCCATGGTTTTTCTTTTTGGGATTTTTATTTTTTATCATTATGAGTATTAAGATTTATTCCCATTAATTTATCTTCCTCCTAGTTCATATCGACCAAGAAACACTTAGAGCTAGCTCCTCCTCCCCCCTTGGGTATCTTCAAGGATCTATTCCTTCGATTTTCAATAGAAACCCCTAGGTCAGCTCTCTATTCCTCTTTATTTCTTCTTCTACCTCCATTATCCTTTATATTCTCTCTCCCATGAACCTAGGGTGATATTAGGTTTATTTTTAGGTTCATAGGAGACCTAACCATGGGGTTTTTAGTTTTTAGGTCGTTCATATGACCCCTAGAGGTTTTTTGGAGAATTCATCATCCTAGGAAAATAATTTCATCCTGATTTTCATTTAATCGAGGTAGTTCTTTTTGTGAGTTCCCTTAATTGGGAATTTATCTTAATTCTTGATGTTTATAAATGATTTCTTTTCTAAATTATGACAATAAATTATAGTTAAATAATCATAATGGTTTGAATGGATTTTTCAATTAGAATAAATATTTTTTATAATTTCATGTGGTTCTTGAAATGACATTTATTTTTAAAATTTGAATGTTTTCTTATAAATAAAAAGGTGTATTTTTTAAAATTAGACTCTATTTATGTTGTGAGGTGATTAATAAGTAGTATTTTGAACCTTTCGGAGATTTTAAATGAAAAACATAGTCAGGTTTGTAATGTATATTTATATGGATTTAATGAATTGTTTTATCAAAAAAATTTAGAAATAGATTTCAATATTTTGATTTTAAGTACAAGTTTAAAATGTAATTTCCAACCATTATGAAATTACTTATTATACTAAGTCCATATTTATTGACGGAATATTTATCACTATTGAATAATTTTATAAATATCCTATGTGTGTGAGACCCTATAAATCCCCTTATTGAATTGTGGCCCCTGATGGGGATGTCAAATATTGAATTGGTGTAAATTTTGGCCCAAGGGGAAGGTATATATTTTTATGTTTTGATTGAAATGTGAAAGGAAATGTTTCTTGTGAGGGTTTACTATGTATGATGGTATTTATTACTTGTAATTTATTAATGAATGTGATTTCTTGCTTTATATTGATTAACAAACATGGGTATATTATAGGTGTATTAGTGATGCCTGGACAATGATAGCTATCTAGTCCCGATTGAATTACTAGAAATGCTATAGTATTAAAGAAAATTGGGTGTTCCACTGATGAGGAAGGTTTAGAGAATATAGTTTGTTATATACATAATAATACATTGATAGACCTATAGATGGTTCTGACATAAGTACATCTAGGATCACCTCATTGTATGCTTTAGAATTACCCATGTGTACTTCCTAGTTCCCCTTATGGGACATTATTTCTTTTCTTTTTCCTAGATTGATCATCATTTGTGTCTCTATTACTCTATTTTATTTCTTGTTTATATATATTCTCTTGTGACTTTGTTTCTTATGATTTTTCTTTTATTAATAATGTTTATTTTTCTTATTTTTTTATAAAAATTAAATATATTTGAAAATTATTATTAATAAAGTTACTTTTGATAGTGGATATGAAATTGGTAATTTTGATAAAATAGGCATAGGATGAAGAAATGTTTTCCAACTGATTTTCTTCATTTAAAAGAAAATTAATTGATGTTTTCAAAATAGTTTGAATGTTATATTATATTTAATAAAATCATGAGTAAAAACTTAATTTCATAATTTATCTAAAAGTAGCATAAAATTAAATTTCATTTGTAGTTAATTGCACAAAATCTTTTGTGAAATAATACTAGTCTCAGTTTCACTCACACCCCATATAAATCATTCAATTTTAGCAATTTTTATGGATTTATTTTAGGTTATCTTCATTTTGATTTGGTCCTCTAGTTCGGAATATATGTGTTAATCATAGTGGTTCTCTTGGGAGCAGGTGAGTGATTAAGGGTCACAAGGATATCTATGGTAGTGGTAAGTTTGATATTTTCATTTCTTTTATATTAGGATGTTTTTACACCATCCTTAGCATCCCGATTCTCTTTTTTTATATCATGGTGTTTTTAATTTAATCTTCAATTTGTGTATTTTATTATTACAACTTTATTTATTAGTTTGTTTCTAGAATGTATCTTTTTTATCATTGTTTACTCTAATATAATGTGTTAAATTATTTATATCACTAGAGAAATTATTCCCCCCAGTAATTCATTGAGACCTTATAACTTTTTTATAGCTGTGGATGATTAGGAACATGCCTTGGGTATGTTAGGTGTCATCTCGAGTACCCAATCTAGGGGTGGCCCAGAAAGGTCCATGGAAAAATTGTATCAGACCCCCCCTCTTTCTATTTGGGGAATGTATAGGTAGTATGGATATTATAAATATCATCCTAACTCAAAAGGATGGTGTAGAAGAGGGCCTTGTATTCTGCTTCTCATTCAGAACTTCATGTTTCCATGGGCAGTTCTAGATTTGAGCCTCATTTTTTAGTTTAGTTGTATATATTTAATGGGTTACGATTTTATGTTTTATAAGTTGGTCCCCAAGGTTCATTTTAATGATTTTTTGGTCTTGTTTAGTTTCATTATAAAATTTGTTGAATGGACTAGATATTCATTGTAAGCCCATAATATTCGATAAACCATTTAGATCCCATATATAATGGGTCTAAAACAATCATATTTTTAATCGCACTGTTGGTTCATGGTATACCAATTCATTACAAAAAATCATACGCAATGTTAATTTTCCTCTCAACTTTATTTTTTCCCTCTATTTATTTAAAATTAATCCTGATGGTGTATACCATTAGTTTGATGTTAATAAAGAGTATTTGCTGGGGGAATTGATGTGATTTAATTTTGTTTAATTGACAATTTTTTCTTATATTAACGGTATTTACCCTTAATAACATTTATTTCTGTGTTTTAAAAATGGATTTTGTGATAGAAAAATAAATTTTCAGAGGTGTTTTGTTTTTTAAACTCATTTAATAATGGTTATAGAAAAAAATGTTTATCTGTAAAATATTGGTGTTTATTTTCAAAAGTTTTGTTTTAAATTTTAGGTTTTTAAAATTAATTAAAATTTAATTAAGTAACTTTGAATCATATATTCTTTATAATGATTTTAAGGTATTATTTTTTGTAAAATGTGTATTATATTAAGAAGTGGAATTTTTGAAAGATCAAATTTTAAAATGGGATTTTTTTAAAAAATTATTCAGTGCATCTCTAAAGAAATAAATTTTAAAATGGGATTCTAAACATATTTTGATTAAAAAGTGGGATTTTGAAATAAATTTATCTGATTTTTTTTGACATGGGTTCTAGTGTTATGAAAATTTTTTCTTTTGGGATTATTATCTTTTGAAAATGTGTTCCTTTCAAAAAATTAAAATGGGATGAAATATTTTAAAGGGTGGTTTATTTTAATGAATCTGGTTTATGGAAAAATCATAAATTTTATGATGTGTTAGTTTTAGTGAATGGGAGATTTTGGTATGTCACTATGATTATAGTATTATTGGTTTTCTTAGATGTATGAATGGTTGGGTTCATCCCTAAAAATAGTAATTATATTTATCCAAGAAAGTTATTAATGAGATATTGGTTATTAAACCTTAGGAATGGTTCTTCGGAAGTCTCTTATATTTCATAGACTTAACCATTTCCTTTTCCTTGAACCTACCCACACTCTAAGTGGGGTGATAGATCTAGAACTTTTTGTACACTATAGGACTTCTTAGGTTAACATTATTCTTGAAGAGCCCACATTATGTATGAGTTGTTTTTGTTTTCAATGATTAGTATTGGTTATCATTGATGGTAAATGAAATATAAATCTATTTCATTAATGACAATATAATGAAGAAGTTCTAAAGAAGATTATTGTATAACTTACTCATGTTTTATTATTTAACGATGTTAATTTGAAGACATTGTGTTCACAAATTTGATGATTATTTTATTGTTCTTATGTTTAAAGACAATTGTTAATTTCATTGGAAGAGTGAACATGGTCTATATTATTTACCAATGTTTTGATTACTGTAGAATTATTATAGATTCATTAAATGGAATATTAAGTTTTCTTGAAAAAATATCCTATTATATAGGATGATTTGTGAATGGATCTTTATTCAAAGGAATGTGTTAATAGTGACATACTAATTACAAAAATGTAGAAGATGAGAAGAATGTGTTTTGGAATATGAAGAGATCTTTTAAATTCATATTACAAAGGGAATAGAATAATATGAATTGAATAAGGTCATTAAAATCAATATTAAATTATATGTTTTATTGAATACCATGAAAAATTTTATTTTTCATGAGGAAGGTATAAGGAATTCATTAATTGTAAATGCATGAAGTATCATAATGTGCATAATTGTTTTATTGATATTTGGTTTTGTTTCTTATTATTGGTATCTAGTAAGTATATATTTATTCTTTGGGATTTATTTATAAAAGTATCTAACCAATTGGACCATGGTTCCATAGCTTATATGGGCAGGGTTCAGCCCTTATCCATACATGGTGATGACTAGGGATCATAGAGGATAAAGATATCCTAAAGAGAAAATGAATGGGGTGAGTGTATGTGAGTCTCCATTCATGGTAGAAACATTGTTTTGGGTTGGAAACATGGTGGATCATGGGTGTAGACCTCAGTTTCATGCTTATTTTTTGGAAAAGGAAATGGATTACACTATATAGATAGTTCTACACAAACCATGGGATTAATGTTGTTTCGTCCAGAAGTGAGGGTATTATTCATCCACCAAAATCATATGCATATAACACTGGACAACATATGAAATAGTTCTCCACCATCTGATCAACCCAGTATATCATATTTTCCCCAATCTCTATTAGATGATAACCATATATTAGATCTTTTTCATGTGGAGAATTCCATTATTGATCTAAGCACAAATGATCAAAATTTTGAATTATTAAAGTTACAAACCTTCATGTATGCATGATAAAATTTTTATGCATATTATATTTCAAAAAATATTCTTCATCCTAATATATTAAAAAGATATTGTAGGATTCATCCTGAATTCGATATTCATGGAGGATTCAATATTTTAAAATGTGAACACAATATTCATTATTGGCACGTTATATACTTAACATGAAGAGAAGATAAGGTTATGTAATTGATGGCATGGTTTCTGGCATCATAGAATAAGGAAACCCATGTTAAATAGTTTCAAAAACCATGATGCTCAGACATTTGAAGATTTTATTTTCATGGAGTAAATTTTGGGATTTTAGTTAGTCACTAAATTATGAAGAGACAGTGATTCTTACCTATAAATACTCAATCCTCATAGAGGAAAATTTGTTTCCACTTTAATTTTTATGATAGATCTTGTTTTCAAAAAATATCATCTTCAAGACTCATTTTATATAAAGTGGAAAAGGTCCCATGAGCATATTGACTAAATTAGACGGGGATATCCAAATTCTATATTTTGAAAAGAAGAATAACATTAGGACTTCAACCTATGGGAAGTACACATTAAGATCTTTTATGATGAAAAATCTTGGGATCCAATGTTTGTGTAATACTCACTATGTTACAAGAATAAAGTCTATCAATGTATAACATTCTGTGGAAATAAGTAGTAGTATAGAGCATAATATTTCATGTAATAAGATATTGAGTATACACTATATGCAAATAATAATTTTTCACATTAAAATATTATCCATACACTATGAATAAAGAATATATTCTTGAATATATTGGTTTTCACAATCTACCTGCGTAAAGGAAGAGTATTCATGATGAATGGAGAAGATGCCATCAATGATTGTGTAAATTCATAATAACATATGAAAATAAATATAATATAACCAACCATGTAAAATTGAACATAAAATAATAATAAAACGTCTTAGTGTGTCCGATGGTTTTCATGAGAATTCCATGAAACAACTACATGAAGTAATAAATCACAAATAATATTGATTTTATGTTAATTTATTGAGGCCAATTTTTCATTATAGGAAGGAAGAATAACTTGACCAAGTACTTTATTTTCTATGAAACTAATACTAAACATGACTCCCTGATTCTTGTGAAAAGTATCATAAAAAAATAAGTAATTGTGACAATGTTATGTCAATCTTTAGTTTTTTGATAATCAAAAAAAGAATGTGTGATTTAAGAAATTCATAGAGAAGGATATCCAATGAAATATTTTTTTCACTAAAGATGACAGAGATCACGACACAATTACATTATTTCTTATTATTATGTTTCAAAGATCAGTGGCAGAAGAAGAGTTGGTGAAAAAAAATGATATCAGTTGATTATTATTTCGGTTAGGAATAATTCTGAGATTATCCATCTATAATATATTCATTTTATTGTAATTTAATACACAATAATAAAGTAATTTTAATATAAAATTACATAGTAAGAATAATAATAACATATTTTATCTTTTAGTTTTATACTATGAAGAAGAATATGATTTTCTTATTTAATATTGTGCATGTGAAAAATGATGAATAATTAAGTTTAATAACAAAGAAACACTATGAAATCCAATTGAAGTCTCATTTGGTGGAAGACTATATTTGCATTACCAATTATCTAATAGTGAAGGTGAAGACTGTCATTAGGAGTAGTATAAAGGACCACGAAGAATCTACAAGTTCGATTAGGGCATAACCATTCAAGGGAAGAAGAAGTGTCCCCCCCCTCCAAAAGTGTAGGGACTCACAATTATCCAAAGATTTTTTTCTAGAAACCCCACTATAACTAGTGTTTCATTATAGTGGAGAATATATCCAGTGGTTATAAAAAACATAACAAGGACTATATTATCTTATTTAGTAGTAAATCTTGTAAAAATATCACGTTACATCCTTACTTGCTATAACATAATAGAATTTTAGAGGTAAAAGAGAACAATAGAATCAGGATCCTAACATGTCAAAGAGGTAAATAAATAAAAATATAGAAAAAATAAAAAAATTACCTGACACCGATTCTCCCGTTCTAAGTGTTAATCATATCCGAAAATATTTTACTATTTTATCCAATTTGTGGTAATCTAGGTTCTTCTATAGTGTATTTTTATTTTAGAATAATTGGCATTTCCTCTTGCTGGGTCATATAGGCATATTCTAGGAGACTCATGTTGTTTTGTTTGGTGGTATCTAACATTAGAGACTTCTATTGGGTTTGTAATGAGTATTTATTTTTCCTTATCTTATGGAAATTTATGAAGTATGGATTTGTCTATGATTTTTGTGTTAGGATGTATGTTGGGTTGTTAATTCTTTAAGTCTTGGTTTTATATTGGTTCAAGCATCGATGGACCTATGGTTGGAGCTTGGGTAACTAGGAAAAATTATTTCTTCAAGATGTTTGGCACTAAATAGTGATATCATTGTTGCGTTCATCTTGGTATGGTGTTATGAGTTGTGGTCCATTCTTACATGATAAAATTTCGGACTCTAAGATTAAAAACCATGTTTTTGTTCATGTGGAATGCCTATATGCCATTCTTTATGAGATTTGTGGTTGATATGTGTGTTAATCTTAGAGATGGTTTTTGTTTGTGGATACTGACATTTATTTTGGATGTGAGTTCATTTGGGATTTGTAATTTGGGGTCTTAGTGATCATTGGATTAGGTAGGGGTGTAAATCCTCTAGTGAATTTTGAGGAATTATTAGATATTTAATATAAGGACCCGACCTTAAAACATTACATAATAAATAATTAAATGAATAATTTTCATTGAGGATCATTTCAGGTTTAGACTTTTAGAGATTTAGGACATAACTATTACATCTCAAAAGATTACAATGTAGACAACCCTACTGAGTTTCCATTTTTTCACAAACTAAAAACTCTTGAACAAAAGAGTTATGTATAGTTACATGTTTTAGACATAATGACATTTCCCTGATCCCATTCTTGACCGTATTCCACTTTAAGTCCGGTGGAAAACATTTCAAAAACTTGGGATAGGCACAAAAAGCTCAGTAAGGGATATAAAAATACGTAAAGGAAACATTAGTCCATGTATACATAATAGTCAATGAAATCATACTTTACTCATAAATCATAAGCACATTAACATACGTCATTAAATCATAAGATTTAGGAATAACTCATAGAAATCATAAGACGAAAAGGTAACTTGAGGCATTCATAACATTCTTACATAGGGAGTAACCCTCATGGTTACGTTTGGAACAACCATCACAGTATATTCCCAAAATCTCTTCGGAAAAACCTTACCGTTTAACTCCTTCAATTTACCCAATGCATTAGAGAGCTATATCGGGCTAACCTGCCCTTAGTTTATCACGGAACCACCTGATTTCAATAACATTTCCCAAGAACCATAACATAATCATAACACTTCAAACATGCATAAAAGAAATATAAAATTTCCACATTTCAATCACAAGAGATCACATCATGATATTATCATAAATAAAAATATTTAATAAAATCATTGAAACTCTATGAGATAAAAATCCCTTTATACTTTGAAAATATTAAAAGAAGACATTCAAAAGATATTTTAGAATAAAAGCGTCCCAAAACAATTCAAAACTTTTGAAAGGGTTTTAAAAAATTCATGCCCATATAAATAAATCCTTAAAACCATTTTTAAAACATGGACATGGATGATAAATTTTTAAACGAAAAATCATTAAAACCATTTAAAACATTGTTTTTATAAAATAGACCTTTTCCATTTTGAACATTTAAATTATAAGCCACATGAAAGTAGACCATTTTTAAAACTTTTAAATGACTTGAGTATAGAATAAATATGGATATGGAATGTCAAATGCGTAGTATAAACACATTAAGAAGAATAAAAGTGAATATCATCAAGAAATGTCTTATGCAAAAGAAATTGAGATGTAATCCCATTCAAAGACCATGTCATTAGTGCAAGGACAAATCAATGAAATAATTATGTGTGACAAGTATAAATACACCCAATATAATTGGATATCAAGTGTAAAATAATCATAGGTCATTCACACATACTCTAGAAAAAAAACCAATGACATAGGTATTTAACTCAATGAAATGATATTGAGTTATAATTTACCATACAAGTTCATATAAATGACCTAAGAATTTATCAATGAGATGATTATGTGCAAAATAGTATATCCACACAATGTTTTGGGGAAATTACAACATATAGATTCCACACATAATCTTGGCATAATAAAAACAAGAAGTAGAGGTTTAACCCAATGAATAGAAATTTTGTTAAGAAGTTCCCTTATAGAAATTCAACAGCCTAATGACATCACATTAGAATTCAGAAAATGAGATGATGAGAGATAAAAATGGGTATCTCATCACTTGGACATATAATTTACAGCAATTAGGATATATATGAACATATCCCATCATAATAATATTTAAAGACCTAACAAAAATATGTCTTTTTAAATTGGGAGGGTGAAAGGTTCCCTTACCGATTTGGGTAACTTTTGAAATGTACACCCCTTGGAAGAGGGGTCATACAAATAAGATTTAAATACCCATAAATTAAATTATATTACATAAATAGTAGAATAATTGGAATTACATACACCACACAATGTAAATAGTGGAAAATGTAGCATAAATCTCACGGGAATAAAAGTGAGATGAAAAATTCCTTACGAAAACTCGGCAGCCTAACGACGCCACATAAAAATTCATAAAATGAATTGATGAGACTAGGAGGGGGTCTCTAATCATATGAAAATAATAATTACAGTATGGTGAATATTAAATAACATCCCCCAAAATAATAATATAGAGCATAAAATAAATGACAAAAAATATATTACTTGAAAAGAAAGAGAGAGGTAGGATCCCTTACCTCAAGTCTGACTTGTCTTCTTCATTTCTTTATATTCCTTATTAATAAATTAAAGTTAATTTATACTTGCTTAATAACCTTTTTTAAGGTCATTATTACTTTTATATCACTTATTACCATGTTATGAACATCATCTAATTATTTAAGTTAATAACGGTCGTTTTTTCGATCATTGGTACTTGAGTCAAAAATAAAATTCTTATAATTACAAGTTTTTCATGTGGTAAAATATCCATCACATCCAGAATTATATTCATGATTTACACACCATATATATCATATATATCCAATATATTCTTTCATTTATAAAATTACATAACATTTAATGGTTAGAAGTGAAATGCACCGTTCATGGAGATGGTAAGTCGTACGTACAGATGAACGCTACTTTCATTTCTATTTCGTATTTAATGGAATTAAAACTAAATGAGATATATATATATATTATAATTACAGTATAAAATATATGTTATATAGGTCACATAAGTTCATTAATTTCATTCTTTATGCATTCAATGTATTGCATGAACAAGTCACACCACATGAGGGGGTGGTAGTCCACACTTCCTCAAATGAAATTATCACATTTTCATAACATGAAAAGAATTAAGGTATGTTTTAAATGTAAAATACAGAAGCTTAGAGAGGAAATAAATATAATATATATCATAAATAAATATAGTTTCATCATAATGGCCACCATGAGAGGTGATAGGAGAAGATAGAACAATCGTCGTTTCGTGAGGCAGTAATTCCCCATCCATAGAAATAGTATGTTCTTTAACCATTAGACAGAGGTGTGTGTAATTTTAGCTATAATCATCCTCATAAAAACATCCTAGTATATTTAATATTCCTGTTTTGATACAAAATAAAGGAATAAAAAGATTTTAGGGGGTTGGACAATCAAAATAATACAAAAGAACATAAGATATGACATTACCTATAAATCGGGTAACTCCCTTTGGTTTGAACCAAAAGGGTTTCTTGAAGAGCTTTCTACCTAAGGTAAGGCTTCTATAATGAAAATATAGATGTGGAGAGATAAAATGAGAATTGTTTGGTCGAGAAAAAGGCTTGAGAGGTGTGGGTAAGGAGGTAGAGGTGGGGGTCTTTTATAAGAGGGAGGAGGGGAACTCTTGAAAAGTCTTGAAAAGTTACTTTATTATAAAATTATTTCCGCATATCAAAGGACCCTAAATTATATATTTCTACTATAAGGTGATAAGTATTATAAATCCACCCATCCAATAGGTTTTTTACAAGTGTATGTCTTAGATTTTACATTATCTTTTCATTTTATTTAAATCGTTCATTAATGAGGTAATCACTTCATCATCATGGTGTCATAAATAAGTTTATTTATTTAATGTATAAAAATTATAAGAAAAATATCATAATTTAGGAAATATTTTTATCTTTCTAATTAATATTTATAGTCAAAAATATGACATGTATAACACCATGTAAAGATTGATTTAGTAAAACAATACATGTTTGTGACATTTTTGTTTTAACTTTAAATAAAAAGTTATTAATGACATTTTCTTACCCAAGTGGCCCCATGGGGTCCCCAAGTTGACCCATGGATTGTATTTGTCGGCCATGACTTATCCAATACTATTAGGACAAGTGTAAAGGTAATTTCATATTATTATATCGGTATATTTATCTTAAATTACACTAATTACCTTTAATCGCGATTAATAAGACATAAAAGTTACTATTCACCAAATAAATATTTTAATCTTGTTGAACCACATTATACATCCTAAATACAACCATGAATGTAGGATTTTTGAAATTCAAATCCCAGAAGTGGTAACGTTTCATTTAAACGAAAAATGAGTTTTTTAACTACCACTTAGTGGTTTCACTATTAATAAAAAAATAACAATTTTCAGAAAAAGAAAAAAAGCAGAAATTCACCCTAAGATATATTTGATATTCCGAATTAAAAAATGATTTCTATTTTACAAAATTAAAAACATATAAGTTTCAATAATTAATTTAATAATTAATTACCGCTGTCAAAACAAATAGCGTGTTTTTAAGAAACAATATCTATTAAAAATTTACTGTAGTTTAAGTCCAATTTCAAAGTGAAATTAATTACAGTGACCACCATTGGATTAAATGGTAAAAATATATTATATTTCAACTTTAAACCCAATTCAAAAGATGATATAATCATTTAAATAAAATATATTAAAAAGTTGTTTTGAATTAAAATACTACATTTTTCACTTATTCATTAAAAATGAACTTTATCAAAAAAATAACAAAAACATACCCAAAGTAAATTTTGATGTCCCGATTATAAAGAAAGATTTTATTTAGTCCAATATAACTGATATAATTGTCAAAATGTGTATTTAAAAAGGGTTCGTCGTCGAAAGGCGGTTAATCAACCATTTAAAGAATATTAGAATATTTACGCTTAAAATTGGATTCATTCGCATTTTAAGCCTCTAACATTTATTGGATAAAAGTAAAAATATTTGACAAACATATATAATCATTTTTTAGTTAGTTTTGTTCATTCCCATCACTACAATGGCTAGGCGTTATCTACCATTTAAAATAATATTATTTTATTATTAAAGTGCAACGTAAGATTTCCAAGAAACTCATTGTTGCGTATTGGGTACGCCATCGAGCATAGTGTTCCCTTAAAATTAATATTAACATTTTATTCACACATATGGTTAAATATAAAAATGACATATTCTTTATTTACTTGGGGTATTACATCCTTCCCTGCTTTTGGGAATTGCTTCCTCAAAAATTTAAAATTGGGCTCGGAAACTTCATTGAAAGTCCCACATCAGAACAAGAGTCGGTAAAACTATCACTTTAAAATAAAGAAAGAGAAGTAAAAAGGTCACATGAGCTAACCCATACTATGATTCCATGAAAACATGGATATGGAAGAAAAAAAAAGAGTCATGTTCTGATGGAGAGTGATAAAAATATTTTTAGGAGAAAGATAACCACCAAAAAATCACAAACATGTAATGGGTTAAATGGTATTTTATTCCCCAGTAGGAAAAGTAAACAGACAACATTTTAGTTTTAAGTTACTCTTAATTGAGGAATTTATTTTTGAGGTTAACTAAATCATAAGGAAACTTACTTACTTGTCATGTTGACTTTCAACTTTTACTAGATTTCTTACACAAACACATATTTTATCCAAAAGATTAGTATTTCAGGATG
The DNA here is from genome assembly GCA_963277665.1 of Viscum album. Taxonomy (NCBI): domain Eukaryota; kingdom Viridiplantae; phylum Streptophyta; class Magnoliopsida; order Santalales; family Viscaceae; genus Viscum; species Viscum album. The sequence continues at coordinate 859,621,993 of OY728133.1, read as the reverse complement.
ATTTGTTCATATTAAGAGTTCAATAATCAACTTATAGAGAATAACCTATTCCACAAAACAAAACTATATATTTTCCATGACTTCATACCTTAAACAAAACCAAAATTGTTAGAACAATATCAGATAATCCACAAAAGCATAATCCTTTATAAAAAGAAAATATATTCTTAATCTCTAATATTTTTCCAACAAAAGCCAAAGTTCAAAGAAGACCATTCGATAAAAAAATTGTCCATAAAATTATTCAAAGTAATAAAAACTAACATTGAAACCCAAATCTCTGAATGATTTAATCATATAGTCTTCTAAGATAAACCTTAACATTTATCTCCAATCATAATTTACTCTTAAAGTCTCATTCTGAAAAATAATTAACCTAATCACATATCATCCATGATCGGTTAATAGTTTCCATAGATAACACAAAATAAACTTATTCAATATTAATAAGATAACATAACTAAAAATAAATAGTCAAACTAACTAGGGACTTCACGTATTCTAGTGGTAGGCGATAAATATCAGTCGCACTTTGGTTGTGGGTTCAATTCCCACAACTTTGTCCAACGCAACAGGTTGTCATACGGTCTACGTGTTGTCTTTTGTTTCCAAAACTACATAATTCTTATAACATTCCCCAAAAAGTGATAAAATCTTCAAAAATAACCATAACATAATTTAACCTCATTTTTATCTCATGTCATTCATATTCCATCAGGACATATAGTAACCCATAATTACCTCAAAAGTAAGGATCATATAAACTATAATGGTTACCTTTATAATTATTACCTGAACTTCAACATCAAGTTGGTTCTCTCGTATATGATGCATTAGAGGACTCACAATGTTTAAAGTGGTTGATCATGACTCCTGATAGTTAGTTTAGAATAACCACACAATTTCTCATCGAATCCCCCATTTCATCCAGTCTCTTAATCAGAGAACCACCACAGTTTCTTTCAAACCCATTGTCACTTTGGTTCCTGCTAGATCCATCCATTTAATAAAACCAAAAAGGTCAGTGTGAGTATATCAACAAAATCATCATGTACAAAATAGGAAGATAAACACTAAGATATAATTATACATTTTATCTCAGACTCATTCCAACATTCATAAATAACAATGACTCTATCTAATATAATAACCATTGTGGTTATACACAACTTGTCACTTATTATTAAAAAACATTATAACCTCTGAAGTTATCTAAACCAACCTCAGATACCAACAATAAGGACCTGGCCTTAAAACATTACATAATAATGAATTAAATGAATAATTCACATTGAGGATCTTTTCAGGTTTAGAGTTTTAGAGAATTATGACATAACTATTACATCTCAAAAGATTAAAAAGTAGACAGTCCTACACAGTTTCCATTTTTTCCACAAAATAAAAATTCTTGAACAGAAGATTCATGTCTAGTTCCATGTTTTAGACATCATGACATTTCATTGATCCCATCCTTGACTGTATTCAACTTTAAGTCCTATGGAAAACATTTCAAAAACTTGGGATGAGAAAAAAGGCTCAATAATTGATATAAAAATACGTAAAGGAAACATTATTCCATGTATACATAAGAATCAATGAAATCATACTTTACTCATAAAACATAATCACTTTAACATACCTCATTAAATCATAAGATTTAGGAATAACTCATAGAAATCATAAGACGTAAAGGTAACTTGAGGCATTCATAACATTCTTACATGGGGAGTAACCCTCATGGTTATGTTTGGAATACCCATCATAGTATATTACCTAAATATATTTGGAGAAACCTCACTGTTTAACTCCTTCACGTTACCCAATGCATTAGAGAATTATATCGGGCTCACCCGCCCTTAGTTTATCACGGAACCACCCGATTTCATAAACATTTCCCAAGAACCATAATATATTCATAACACATAAAACTTTCATAAAAGAAACATAAAATTTCCACATTTCAATCACAAGAGATTAGATCATGATATTATCATAAATAAAAACATCTAATAAAATCATTAAAACTCTATGAGAGAAAAATCCCTTTATACTTAGAAAATATTAAAATAAGACATTTAAAAGATATTTTAGAATCAAAGTGTTCCATACCACTTAGAAGAATTTGAAAGTGTTTTAAAAAATTCATTCCCATATAAATAAATCCTTGAAACCATTTTTAACACATGGACAGGGATGATAAATGTTTAAAAGAATAAATCTTAAAATCCATTTAAAACAGTGTTTTAATAAAATAGTCTGTTTCCATTTTGAACATTTAAATTATAAGCCACATGAAAGTAGACAATTTTCAAAACATTTAAATGACTTGAGTATAAACATAATATGGATATGGAATTTCAAAGGGGATGTATACACACTTTAAAAATAATAAAATTTCATATCATCAAGAAGTGTCTCATAGAAGAGAAATTGAGACGGAATCCCATTCAAAGATCATGCCATTAGTGCAAGGATAAATCAATGACATAATTATGTGTGACAAGTATAAATACACCCAATAAAAGTGGATATCATGTGTAAAAAAATCATAGGTCATTCACACATACTCTTGGAAAAACAAAACCAATGACATAGGTATTTAACTCAATGAAATGATATTGAGTTATAATTTCCCATACAAGTTCATATAAATGACATAATAATTTATCAATGACATTATTATGTGTAGAAATAGTATATCCACACAATGGTTTTTAGAAATTACAACGTATATATTCCACACATAATCTTGGAATCATAAAAATTGGAAGTAGAGGTTTAACCCTATGAATTGAAATTGGGTTAAGAAGTTCCCTTACAGAAATTCGACAGCCTAATGACGTCACTTTAAAATTCAGAAAATGAGATTATGAGAGATAAAAAGGGGTATCTCATCAGTTGGACATAACATCATTAGAATTTAGGATATATAAGTGCATTCCCTTCATAATAAAATTTAAATACCTGACAGACATAAGTGTTTTTAATTGGGGAGGGTGAAAGGTTCCCTTACCGATTTGGGTAACTTTCAAAGCGTACACCCCATGGAAGAAGGGTCATACAATGAATATTTAAATACACATAAATTAAATTATAGTACACAAATATTAGAATAATGGGGAGTAAATTCACCACTCAAAGTAAATAGTGGCGAATGTAGAATAAATCTCATGGGAATCAATGTGTGATGAAAAATTCCTTACCAAAACTCGGCAACCTAATGACACCACTTAAAATTTCTTAAAATGAATTGATGAGAGTATGAGGGGGTCTCTAATCATATTAAAATTAAAAATATAGTATTGTGAATATTAAATAACATCCTTTAACATAAGAATATGGAGCATAAAATAAATGACATAAAATAGATTACGTGAAAAGAAAGAGAGAGGTAGGATCCCTTACCTATTGTCCGACTTGTCTGGTTTGTTTTGTTATATTCCTGAATAATAAATTAGGGTTAATTTCTACTCGCTTAAAACCATTTTTCAAGTTAATTATTCCTTTTATATCACTTATTACCATGTTATGAACATTATGTAATTATTTATGTTAATAACGGTCGTTTTGTCGATCATTGGCACTTAAGTCAAAAATAAATTTCTTATAATTAAAAGTTGTTCATGTGGTAAAATATAAATTATATCCAGAATTATATTCATGATTTAAAGACCATATATATCATATATATTATGTATATACTTGAATTTATAATATTACATAACATTTAAAGGTAGGAAATGAAATTCACCGTTCATGGAGACGCTAAGACGTACATACCCATGAATGCTACTTTCATTTCTATTTCGTATTTAATGGAATTATTACTAAATTAAAGAAATATATATAATAAATACATATAATATATATATTATATAGGTCACATAAGTTCATTAATTTAATTCTTTATTCATTCCATGTATTTCATGAACGAGTCACATCACCTGAGGGGCGGTAGTCCACACTACCTCAACTGAAATTATCGCATTTGCACAACATGAAAAGAATAAAGGTATGTTATAAATGTTAAATACAGAAGATTAGAGAAGAAATAAATATAATATAAATCATAAATAAATATATTTCCATCATAATGGCCACCATAAGAGGTGGTAGGAGAAGATAGAACAATCATTGTGTCATGAGGCAGTAATTCGCCATCCACGGAAATAGTATGATCTTTAACCATTAGATAGAGGTGTGTGTAAGTGTAGATCTAATACTTCTCATAAAAATATCCTAGTATATTGAAGATACTGGTGTTGTTACAAAAGAAAGGAATAAAATGAGTTTAGGGGGTTGGAGAAGCAAAATAAAACAAAAGAACATAAGAGAGGACATTACCATTAAATCAGGTAACTCTCTTTGGTTTGAACCAAAAGGGTTTCATGAAGAGCTTTCTGCCTAAGTTAAGGCTTTTAGGATGAGTAGATGGATGTGGAGAGATAAAATAAGAAGATTTTGGTCAATCCAAATGCTTGAGAGGCGTTGGTAAGAAGGTAGAGGTGGGGTCCTTTTATAAGAGGGAGGAGGGGCACTCTTGGAAAATCTTGAAAAGTTACATTATTATAAAATGATTTTCGGATATCAAAGGTCCCACAATTATATATTTAGAGGATAATGTGATAAGGGTTCGGAATCCACCCATCCAATAAGTTTATTACAAGTGAAAATGTTATATTGTTCAATATCTTTTCATTTTATTTAAATCGTACATTAATGAGTTAATCGCTGCATCATCATGATGTCATAAATAAGTTTATTTATTTAATGTATAAAAATTATAAAAAAAACTATCATGATGTAGGAAATCATTTTAGATTTGTAATGAATATTAATTGTCAAAAATATTACTTGTATAACCCCATGTAAAAATTTCATTAGTAAAACAATACATGTTTGTGACATTTTTATTTTAACTTTAAATAAAACATTATAAATGTCATTTTCTTACCCAAGTGGACCCATGGAGTCCCCAAGTTGACCCAAGGATTTTCATGGTCTTCTATTACTTCTAAAATAATTGTAGGGCTAGTTTAAAGGTAATTTCATATTATTATATCATTATATTTACCTTAAATTACACTAATTACCTTTAATCGCGATTAATAAAACTTAAAAGTTACTATTCACCAAAAAATTTAATCCCACCGAACCACATTTTACATCATAAAGACAACCATGTATGTTGGATTTTTAAAATTCAAATCACAGATTTGGTAAAGATTCATTTAAACGAAAAAATCAGTTTTTTTAACTACCACATAGTTGTTTCACTATTCATCAAAAATTGATGTTTTTCAAAAAAATATCATAAAGTCACGCTAAGATATATTTGATATTTTGAATTAAAAAATGAGGTATATTTTACAAAATTCAAAACATATAATTTGCATAAATTAATTTAATAATTAATTCCCGATGTCAAAACAAATAGCGTGTTTTTAAGAAACAATATCTATTAAAATATTGACATTAGTTTATGTCCAGTTTCAAAGTGAATTTAATTACAATGACCACCATTGGATTAAATGTTAAAAAGATATTCTAATTGAACTTTAAAACCAATTCAAAAGATGATATAATCATATAAATAAATTATACTAAATAGAGGTTTTGAATTAAAATACAACATTTTTCACATATTCATTGAAAATGAACTTTATTTTATTATTAGAGTGCAATGTAAGATTTCCAAGAAACTTATTTTTGTGTATTGGGTATGGCATCGAGCAAAGTGTTCAATTTAAATTAATATTAACATTTTATTCACAAATATGGATAAATATAAAAATGTCATATTCATTATTTACCTGGGGTGTTACACTTAATCACATGGTTGAAGTCTTGTTCTTATGGTGTGTTTCTATTTCTATCACACCATTTATATAATTTCTAAATAGTGGGAAAACCTATGTTTAGTCTATGTTCCTTTTAGGCTCTTAATTTGGGATATCATAGAATTGTGTTTATAGATGTATTGTAGTTTTTTTGTAATAAATCATTTGTTTCATATATGATCTTTTTCTTTGATGGTCTCCCTATTTAGGTTCTTTCTAGGAATTTCTCCACCCAACTCACATTGCTCCATGAGGTGTAATTGTGGATTTATCTCTGGTACTTATACTTTTACCAAGTAATTTGGGGGGGAAGTGGTAGATTTGGGAGTTCATGAAACCGTGTGTCACAATAACTATATTTATTTTATATTTTTTTGTTTATTTTTTGGAAAATTTTATTTTTTATAAGTTTTATTATTGAGTTTTATTTTTTAGGAATGTTTTCCCTCTATTCATGGATTTCACCACATATATTAAGAGAAAATGTTCGATGATGATTCCAAAAATTGGAAATATGGCGTTTTTAGTTCATTATTAATGGTAATGGTTTGACATTCAAGTTTAGTTCATTATTTTCATTACTTACAAGAGAAACTATGTGGATTAACTTCCATGGGAGTTGGTACGTGCAAAGATAGAACATGTTTACGAGTAATTGTGAATACAAACCCTATGAGGATTTGTTCCCTTCTAGTACCTCCCATATAGTCTATGTAATTTTCAGTAAACTATGTGGCCAAAATGTGGGAGTTTCCCATTCTTCAATTTTTGAGTCTTCCCCTATTTATCCAAGAAAAATTTTAGTGGTATTCACCTCTCTTTCTCTACCCCCTCCTTTGGTTTTTCATACAAATTCTTCATGTGACCTACCTCTCCCTCCATGGGTGTCTTCCTTCCTCTATTTTTTGATTCTAATGTAAAAACCCTTGGTAAACTCCTACATCATCTTTATTTTTATTTCTCTTTTCTCCTCCTTCAGTATTCCTCTCTCCCATGAACCCTAGAAGATACAAGGTTACGTTTTATCATTCAGGATGACTTAAATATAGGTTTATTTTATTTTTTATACATATATATGACCCTACAAGAATTTTTAGAGTATTATATATCTTCAGAAACAAATTTTGGATTGATTATCATTGAATTTTTGTAGGTGTTTTTGTATGTTCGCTTAATTATGAATGAATTTTGATTCGTGAAATTTTTAAATGATTAATTTCCTTAATTATGACAATGAAAGATATTTAAAACATATTTCATAATGTCTTCATTTTTTTAATTGGAATAAATATATTACTTGTTATTTCAAGTGGTACTTGATATTAATGTATTTTACAATGGTTTGAAAGGTATTATTTAAATAAATTTTTGATGTTTGAAGTTATTTGACCATATTTATGTCATGAAATGATTAAAAAGTAGTTATTTTAACTTTTTTATTCTTCAAATGAAAAATAGAGTTGGTATTGTAATGTATTTTCAAATGTATTTAATCATTTATTTTATCAAATATTTCATAAATAGATTTCAAACAATTAAGGGACTACATGACATCCAGAGTCCAAATTTAGTGAAGTCTATATGGAACTTTTGAATGGTTTCCTAAACAATGTGGGTGAGTGAGACCCTATTGAGTCCCTTATTAAACTATGATCCTTGGGGTATAGTTACATTTTCAATGGTGTGAATTATGGATCAAACGGAAAATATATATTTTTTCTATGTGATTGAAATATGAAAGTAGTTGTTTCTTAAAAGAGTGTCTAAAGTGGGATGAGCTTTAATACAAATGATTGATTTATATATGTGATAGCTCTCCTCTTATAGATTATCATATATGGGGATCCTAGGAATCTTATTGGTGGATGAGAGATTACTAGTACCTTTTATCGATTAGAAAAACTATATATGTTATGGTATTTGAGTTCATAAGAGAGTGTTATTTGGGAAGTCAGTTTAGAGAAACTGGATGGTTATTGATTTCTTAATGCATTGATAGGCCTATGAATGGTTCCAATCATAGTTCTTATAGGATTTCCTTACTGGAAATATTGGAATTTTAAATGTCTAATTCATGATTTTCCTTATGTAACATTCTTTATTTTGGTTTCCATAGCTCATTATATGTGTGTGGAACCATGAAACTCTTTTAAATATTGTTTACATGTATTATCTTATGACTTTGTGCCTTAATGTATTACTTTAACTATTCATGTGTATTTTAATTTTTTGTTTAAATTGTTTTTAAGGATATTTTAATAATATATATTAATTTATAGAATTTTTAAAGAGGGATTGAAATGGTTAATTTTTTTAAAAGAGGATTCGGTTGAAGAAATTATTTTTAAGTGATTGTTTTATTTTAAAAGAGAAATAAAAATAACTTCATAAAAGGGGATTAATTTGATATTTGATATAATAAAATCATGAGTTAAAACCTATTATTATATCATGTTTCAAAATAGCATAAAATGAAATTTTAATTGAAATGATTTCAAAAACTATATAGTGAAATCCTAATGAACTCTATTTCACTCACATCCTGCACACACAATTCAGTGTATACCTGTTTTATAGATTAATTTTAGGTTCATTGTACTTGTCCTTTTTCTCCTAGTTTGGGTTATTTTGGTTGTTTATAGTTGGCGTCATGTGATCTAGAGAGTGATCGAGGTTCACATGGAGATCAATTTTAGCATTTCATTTTTTAATTTTTTTGATTTCTATGTGATGTATATATATCAACATCAGTGGCCAGGTTCTATTTAATATATATATCATGATTATTTTTATTTATTCCTGAATTTATGTATGTCATGCTACCCTATTTATTTATTATTCCATTTATGGAATGTATCATTTAAATTATTCCAAAATCTTTTGGGATGTGTTTTTATATTTATATAGAGAGTGAAATTGACCCCCACCAATTATTCATGTAGACCTTGGCACTAATTTCCATCCCACTGTGATTCAAAATGATCCTTGGGTACGTCTTGAGTCAGATTTTGTTCCCGGTTCAGGGTTGACCTGGGACGATTCATGACATCACATCTATCCATAGAAAAAGTTTTTCAAGAATAGTGTTTTAAAACATCTAGTTTCTTGTCATATAGGGGAACTATTGTGACCATTCATAATGATAGGTATCCTTAGAAATTATCATATACAATGTCACAGAGAAGAAAAATCATGATGTGATAATAAATTTACAAATATTCAAAAACCATGAATAAAGGAAATCATAAAATTTATAGAAGTTGGTTCTAGGTAACCGACTCCAATAGTGGTCTATTTTGATATCCTCTCTTGAAATTTAACTTCATCATGTAGAATCATTTATTTTCCCATATCATATGAATTTAATTTTTCTTCCCCTATTCCTTGTTCTCATTCCTAATAAGGTTTTGGAATGATACATTTTATTCTAAGGGGTGTCATTAGCCTTATTGATTATCCCATATGGATTATCTATATATTCTTCACTAATTAGGTTTAATTATTTTTTGGTTGGATTGATTATTAATTCTATTCTTTCTTGATTCTCTAAACATCTACACTCATGGATTTTTTACATGTTCCATGATGTGTCCTTTTCCAGCAGAAAAGAAACAAATCACCCCTTTTAGTTTATTTACCATTTTTTACTTCTTTAGTGTGTTGTGAACTACCCTTTACATTTCATTACATAGTGAGATATACACTCATTATCACATTTTATGTCTATTCTCTCTCTCTTTTATTAACATAATCTTAAATTTGAGGGACATATTTCTATATACATCTAAAATATCCCCAAATATAAGTTATTGTATCTTTTTGGAAAAAATTTAACAATATCTTTTAAAGTAAAAACAAATAAATCTACTTATAAATCAAATATACTATGATATTTCCCATTGATACTTGAATTTTGAATTTTAAAATTTAGGAAAGAATATTATAATACTTCTTTATCACACAAATGATTTGATTATTTAGACATAAAATATTTATCTATCTTTTTAATTATTGATTTGACCACTAGATCTTAATCTTCTCTAATTCTTCACAATAAGATAACATTGAAAAAGAAACTCAAATATGAAAAAATTACTATAAATATTATAATAAAAAGGAGGAGTTACCATCTTTTATACCAATTTATAAGATCAAGATGGTATTTTTGGATAGTGAGATGGGGTGGCAGTGAGTAATTGTTGGTGTATTTTTATCCAATTTTATCATTTTTCTTTGTTACCTCCTCACTTTTATTGTAAATGGATTTCTCTATATCATTATTTATCTCATCAGTATTTTTTATAAATATGATGTAATTAAAAAATCAAAATAAGTAACACTAGATATTTTTAATGGTGTTATTATCCCTAAGGATGACTACATCTTCATTGCTTCATGGATTTTATCCCACTAGCACAAAACATGTGATTTTTTATCACAAGAATTTTGGGCAAGGGTATAACCTTTCGACACATAAAATATTGTAACTAATAAGTTCCACAAAAAATATTAAACCATATTCTAAAGATTCTAGAATAGTATTATTGCACCAAGAAGTATATAAAAAATTTAAGTGAGTGTCTATCTTAAAAAATATGATATACTTCATCAAATATAAGCAACCACAGATACTACCTCAATCATCTTCAATTTTAAAAAAAATAAAAACATTAAAATATGGGATCTGTTCTATTATTCAACAATCTATTTAAATATTTGATATAATAGAGACACTCTCCTTATCCTTGTTATTTTCTATTCTTCTTTGGTGGATGAGAATGGCACTGGGTCACTCTTCCTTCTTTGATAGACAATATCTTCAACTTTATATTATATCACATCTCTAAAAATTTCTTTAATATAAGGGTTATGTAATTAAATATAGTATCACAAACAACAAATTCTTCTTATTCACCTTCAATGAATATATATTCCTTGCACAATTCCAGTATTATATCCATAATATTTTTCATTTTAATCTCTATTAAACTTAGCCTTTATAGTTCTTGTATTTTCAATCTCTAGCTTTATCACGAAATATTACCTTAAATTACCGTTGAAGACTCAACTCTTATTTTTCACCTGATTTCTAAATGGATCATGGATTCTTCTATCAATAATAAATATCCAAAAATAAAACCTATATTAATGAATCAAAATGGAATGTTATGATGTAGAAAAAATGAGGTGGTATAGATCATTTAACTGTGGTTTAGAGCCCCTAATAATCATATTTGTTCATCATGTTCCCAGGACATGGAATCCACCTTTATTCTAATTAATTTCATTAATTCATCACACAAAATAGCTTGGAGAACAATTTTTTATTCTCTACATTCATCTGCTGGAATCATAGAAAATGTGACATGATATTTTAATCCTAAAATCATGGCTCACATTGATCATAATAACCCGCTATCATAATACTTTACAAAAATATTATGCTCAAAAATTTAATATTAATTTATAATCAATACAATCATCAGATACGTACACTCCTCTTATAATTCAAATGCTCACAATTTTATATGATATTCTTTATCAATATCATACAATCATCAAAGTCATGTGATGTCTTAGAGTCATACTATTATGAGTAATATGGTGGATCAAAGTCATATGATCACTATGAATTTATAAAATCAACAATGGATGTCATATTCCTCATTTTATGTTCGTCATGCTTCATAGTATTATAATTTTCAACATCTAAATGCATGCATGAATTTATGAATATTCAAATTTCTTAATCACCATGATGTGGGGTTAATCTCTTAGATGTGGATAACTATAAACCTAGACTCATCTCAAAGCATGATGTTCTTATGATCATCATGATGTATTTACATGAATGAAAATTACATAGAATCATCGTAATTTTTATCATTGATTCAAAATATATGTATTGTGGAATTATAAAAAAAATTAATTTATGATTTCTCTTATGTATATTACCTTCATGAATTCCCTTCTTACCTAAATGTACATTTTTATAAACTATTATTACCTATACATAGATCTTGGATCACCTTTATACTACCTCTAGTATTTTCTCAATTCTACTATGTAAATGTTTTGTGACCTTTTCATGGGGTTTTTATGACCTTTAAGATGCAGACACGTACATTTACCCAAATCACTCAAATCATGAAAACATGTAAACAACTCTTGAATTTATAATTTACCTTGATATCTCTCCAGTATGACCTTAATGTGTCCTCTTAGATTTCATAATTAGCATGATTCATGTGGAGATAAAATTTATTTTTATTTCAAGTTAACATTACATGGAGTCTAAATTATCCATACATAGTAGACTACACCTTATCATTATCTTTAAATAGGTGATTGATTTCCTAGATTACCTTTACATACATAGTAATATTCCCAGAATACATTTACATAAGCTAAAAAAATTGGATTCCTTTGAGTTGAATAATTCTTAATAGAATAATTGTAATAAAAAGAAACCAAAAATCTAGGATTTCTATATAATAATAATAAAGGTACATGAATGAAATGAATAACTAGGAATATAATTCACCAAAATGGATTCTCCAACCCTCATGATCTTTCAATGATGAATTTTAGAGAGGTAAAAAAATTATTATAATAAAACCTCCCACCTCCAAAAGTATCCATAACAAAAATGAATAATTCATCATATTAATGGGGTCTTTCTTCACTCTATAGTGTATTAGCACCTCATTATGAAAAGGATGAATAATAAATGAGCTTTAGATTAGTAAATGTATCAATTAGGCATGAAGTATTTACCCACACCTGTTACCGTTTCATGGTATTGGTTAATATTGATTGATGAAAATTTGGAGTGATGAATGCATTTAACTCAGTAGTTTCACTATTTGATTTAATTATTTTCCATTTCATGCATCTAATTCATTAATAAACGTCCTAAAACGTTTCACCTTATGAAATTTTCCCTTTAATAATATCTATATTGAATAACTCATCCCTCAAAAAATCAAATTCAATTCCATTAATTTTATGTAAGTATTTTCATTAGACTGTGGATTCACATGCACCGCCATGTTATGGTGGTTCCTTTTTTAGTGAACTATTATCATGCACTACCATGAAATGTTGGTTCCTATTTTAGTATATATCCAACAATCTTTAACTTTTACTAAAATCTAAAAAGTATTTGTTTCCTTTCACCTTATATTATATCATTTACAATAACTTATGAAACCCTGTCCAAAACTCCTTTTTGATATATTCAATAACAATTTTATAAATCTATAATTAATTTCACCATGTATCACACTGTATGTAATACCTTTTAAATTCCCATCCAAAAAAACATTGAGATTAAATCTATATAATTTTTTGATTATCTCTCAATGTGAAACCCAATACCCATTCAATCGATCAAAAACTGTTATCCCACGAGCCTTTATACTATCGACAAAAATAATAAATATCTAGAACCAAATAGGTAATAAAATAGAATCTTCTAGCAATTAATCAATCCTATATAGGATATAAAGGGATCTAACATGATCTCTATCAAACACATGTATCTCTATAATTATGTTTATGAATCTGAATCATATGACAATATGTATTCATATATTTTCCATTTGTCCAATACATTGAGTGATAATTGGAAAAATATTGTGTTAATCCCATATAGACAACCTGTATGTTCTCGATTCTCAATGTATATACTAAAATGGTTGATGAATATTTTGAATGTCAATCATATGTATGGATGATCTCATCTCATTTCACTCATCTCAATATATAAGTTCATCATATGTACTATTTACGTGGGGCCACACACATTATAACCTATCTCAATCAAGGGACTAGATTTCATACTCATTACATGAGATGGAAAATCCCATATTGGTTAAGCTTCAATTGATGACATGTTCAATAACATTCACAACCACCCCTTAATTAGATAAGTCAATAAATTGACTCATGTATGTATGGAATCAAAGTATGAAGGATCCCATTTTTTTCATATCAATAACATTAGATAATAGGGACTAAAATATGATTCATCCACCCCTATTATACCCAAAGACAATTGTATGAAATTCCATATTGTTTTCTTAGTGGTTCATCTAGGGAACATAAAGAATATTGTTCTTTTTTGTGCCTCATTATCATATTAAAAATATATTAACAAAAATAATTCTAATTTTAACATTAATAGTTCATAATAATCCATAATAATCCATGATTAACAACACTAATTCATTCCTATCATAAGCCATAGAAAAGAAAATTATTTTCATAATGAAACATAGAGGCTAACCAAGTTTATCTCACTTGAGGAGCATTTCAGTCAGTTCAATGGATAATTCTAATGAGCCTAATTAAACTCATTTTTGTTTTTTGATATTTATTGAAAATTATGGTTTTTTTTGAAAAAATGTACAATTAAAATAATGACATGCAGAATTTAAATCTAGATGCAAACAGAATGAAATCAAGGAAGAATGTTCTTGGTCCTTTGGTGAGATAACACGTGTTCATTCATAATTTTATTTTATTTTAAATTATATTGGATAATTCATTTAGTGAATCCTTATTACTTAAATAATTTCCCTTGATTGTTTGACCGTGTGATTTTAGCAGGCGCCTGGCACACCATACCTCACCTCCTTCAATAGTCAAGTAGGGTAACACCTCAACCGAGAATGTTATTCCTACAGAAAATGGATCCACCGTATATCATTTAGACCCTTATGGAAACCCCAATTAAACTGTATTTGTGGGTTTCCTAATATTGGGGAGGTAAAATGAATTAATCAAGGAATAGAAATTGATTTAGAGATAGTATCGTGGTGGACCACTAATGCACCCGTGAAATACCCCCACATCCACCACAAATAGATTTAAAACATTTTGAATTAAAGAAAAATAATAAATAACACTGTGAAACCTCCCCTATGGTCAATCCATAGGTTATTACCTATCAATTTCAATGTGAGAAGATATCACAATGGAAAAAAGGGAAGAGTGATAATTAGATAATTAGAGTTTGAAAAAAAAGAAAGATGGAAGAAGAAATCAGAAATAGTTTAATAAAAATGGTGAATGTGTTACATGAAAAAGAAAAATATATTAAAAAAAATAATGAAAGAAAATTCTTAAATGTTCTTTTTCCTCCTCTTCATGGGGCCCTAGATGGTGTAGGGATTGGAAGGAATGATTTTTGAGGCAGCAGATCCTCTCCTTTTATATGAAAATTTCTATCCTCCAAAAGTTGATGCCTTTCAGACCAATTAAAAAAAATTCATTCATGGTGACATTTATTAAAGTTGTTACACATTTCCTTTATCATATCCTCTAAAAATTTCAACTCATTTTTCAATTGGATGTAGTAATTGTGAATTTTTAATTAACTGTTACATTTTCTGGATAAAGGTTCCAAGAAACTTCTTTCGAAAGTATAACATCCAATGGAAACCTTACTAAATTCCAAACTCCCTAAAATTAATTTGGGTGTTGATTTTATGCATCATTGTCCCATTACAGGTAGAATTACTACAATTAGAGGTGTGTTGGCTGATATGGGATTCTGTTATGGTGGTGTGGTCCACGCTATGTGCTCGGAAAATTTCCCTACATCAAAGAAATTTTCAGGACTCTAGATTCTCGAATCATCCCCTGGTCCAGTATAAACAATTGAATGAAATTTAGTACAACTATAAAAAAAATTAATCAATTTTGAATTAAAGTTTTAAAAATATGACCAAAATACCATTGATGAAAAAATATGTAAAAAAATATTGAATTAATCACTTTGCACAATTTTTCTCATAACACATCATAGACCCAAAATTGATTCATATAAGCTCAAATTGATAATTTGGGAGGATTAAAAAATTTTAAATTCTTACAAAAATTGTGTAAAATATTATCTTTATCAATTCCCCCATACTAGAACCTTGCGTTTCCGCAGGCATAAAATCTCAACATGGAATTCAGAGGACTCCAATGTTACCAATATTCTAATTCCAAAGTAATAAAAGTTAACAATTATCAATGTAAAATAAAACATTTTTATATCCACATAAAATAACGATTTAATTTCCCATTTAAAAAAAACAGTCTAATCATGCATTTTAATTTTCCCCCATGAAGAATGATGAAAAATACCATTTCATTCATTCAATCTCCATAATTCATTATTATAAACATGCTCAATCATTATTTTACACACCATTTAATCTTTCATATAATCTCACATGATACAAATAAAGTTGAGATATGATGAAATCAAGATAACATTCTCCTTATCCATAATCTTATAAAATAAATAATTCTCCACTTTGTAAAGTCAAAAGTCACACAAAATCATGAGGACTGGCAATAAATGTTCAAATAAATCTGAGGCTTAAGTTTGGTAGGATTTGATGATTTTAAAAATTAAATCTCAAGGAGTAGTTTTATCTCTTGAGTACAATGCATGACATCTAAAGTAAAAGTGTAATGAAATTCTTCCCTTAAAAGTAGAAACACCCACTTCCCTCAAAACTCAATGTAAGGTCATGATCAAAAAAGCATAATGAATGACTTGTTCACCCACTTGATATTTTTTCGTTTTTCTTTTTTTATTTTTTTCAAAATTTATTGTTAGATAAAACCTTACATCCATCACATAAACACATATGATAAGAGGATCATCAATCTAGAAAATAGTGACTTTTGGTTTTCCCAAATCACAACCCATTTTTTTCATTTTTTTTGTTCTTTTTGTCATTTTCATTTTTTTATTCAATATGGGAATAACAATAGAGTACAATGAATGATTAAAAATCCTTTTAAAATTCCCCCAATAACACCTCGCCACTTTTTACTTATCATCCCTTCCACTGTGACTCCCTTAACCACCACACATAATCTTTAAAATATCATGAAAATAAATATAGTAGGGTAAAAATGGATAAAAATAGATTGAAACATGGATCATCCATATAAAGGTTATTCACGGTCTCTTTGGGATAAAATAAGGATTGATGTAAAGGTGGTATTTGTAACACCTGAGATTTTTATGAGAAATATTTTGTTTTTATGTTATATACATCATCAAAGGAATATTTCACTACACTCAACACTAGTTTATATTTCATTACATGCAATCACAGCCTTCCTCGATAGCTTACGTTGTATGCAATACCGAGTTTCACTATACAAACGATATTCTTTTAAAATATTATTTAAACTAGCCGTTAAGAATATTAATACCCACTTTTTGAAATTTTATAAAATTTATCTTTAAAAATGGACTTTATTTTTGGATTTATAATATCTAAATTATCCTAGGGTGAAATTTTGGTATTTTTCTGAAAACGTTCAATTTTTGGTGAATAGTGAAAACACTGGGTTACTATTTAAAACCGACTTTTTATTTAATTAATTATTTATTTTATATAAATTTTTTTAGTTCAAAATTGTATCATAATACATATATAAGTTCAATGTAATTCATTGGAGTCTTTTTATAATAATTTTAGATATATAAAAATTTTATTGAACTTTTCACAGTCTTTTACCCACCTCCTAGGAGAATTTGAAAATTTACAGAAAACAAAATTTTACCACTTTTGTGATTGGAATTTCGCAAATCCAAAGGACACGGTTAGTATAATTTACTAAAATGTGGTTCAATGAGATGAAAATAATTTTTAGTGATTAGAAACTTTTTACTTTTTTTACCATGGTTAAAAGTAAATAGGGTAATTAAGGGTAAAAATGATATTATTATTACCCTAAGACATGTCCTAATTCTATTGGATAAGTGTAATTAGACAAAAAATAACCTTAATAATAATATATAACTATTTAGGTCTACTTGGATTATATTGTGACATTTATTATTAACTTATTTAAAGAAGGGTTAAAATAGTTAAAATCAATTTTTAATATCTAAATAATTTTTAATATAAGGTTATACATAAGATAAATTCGACTATAAATATTCATTAGAAAGATAAAAATATTTCCTACATAATGGTATTTTATTTATAATTTTTAGACATTATATAAGTTAATTAATTTATGACACAATGACGATGCAGTGATTATCTTATTAATAAAATATTGACATAATTGATGTTATAAATACCCCAATAAATGTAATTTGAGACTTTTTATGAAATAAACTAATTTTATAGGTTAATATGACATATAATTATTGATTTAATTAACTTTTTTTATCTAATCATGCTGTTATGAGTTTCAAAAAAATCAATTACCAAATAGTGTCAAAATTGACATAAAATAGTTTTTAAAACAAATATTATATTATTAATTGTTATTTTATTCCTAAAAATCTATGTTTCGGCCAAATGACTTATATAAGGTTATATATATTAATAATAAACAACTTTGTGTTCTTTTTCTTTTTATAGTAAGTTTATTAACCTTATAGTGTAAGAAAACAAGAAGAGATGGTAAAAGTAAAATTATTTAACTTATAGTTAAATCTAAATGATATGGTTAAAATAGAAACAAAAACTTATATAAATTATATTGGATGAGAGGATTTCGACCCATACCCACATTATCTTTGAAATAAATCAATTTTGAGCTATTATAAACCAAATATGACTTTATAATATTTTTAGTTTTTCCAAAGGTGCCCCTCTCCTTCCTTATCAAAGGGCACCTCCTCCATCTCTTCCTCACACCACATTGAGCCTTCAAGCTCGGCCAAAACCTTCCAATTTTTCTTTTCCACTTCCCTAGTAACATCCTAAAGGTCCTGGTCTTCTTCAAAGACCATTTTTAGTGCCCTAAGAGGAGGATAAAAATAGGCTCTTCAAAGAAGAGGTAATGTTCGTTACCAATTCTTTCAACTTTATTTCTTCTTCTACTTATTTTTCTTTAGTTTTTTCATTATTAAGTAATAACATAAGTATCAATAATATACTTATATGTTATTATAACTATGAAACAACCCTATTTCACCATCTATCCATCCTATGGAAAACGAAATCACCGCGCGTGCATACGTACATAATACCGTCTCTATGTCGTGGTGCAATCTATTTTACACCACCACCTTACTTGGATGGTTATACTGGTGTAAATAATAACTATATATGATTATTGTAATGTGATATTGATTATGTAATAGTATACATACACTTCAACATAATTCCACGATCATGGGAACGATATCATCGCTCGTGCGTACGTACGGGCTACCGTCTCCACGATGTGATGCGACTCGTTCTACATGATCTTCATTTCATAATGATCATATAAATTAATTGAATGAATAAATATTATATATATTACACTAATAAAATTCTGGAAATGAGGTATCTATAACCTAATAGAAGAATAAGAATTTATTCGACAAAACACGCATAAGAAAAAAAAAGCAATAAACACCCGAATAACAAGTAACAATGAAATGTTACTAATAAGAAGCTAAGAATATGAACACATATGATATAATACCAATGAGTACTATTTTAGAATAAGTAAATAACATTATTTAAATAATTATACAGGAGGTTAGGACACGTACGAAGAAAATCGAACCTAAGGTAATGGAAAATCTCGCAATCTCAATTTTTATCTGAGATTGTTTAAACTTCAGAATTTACTAGGGAATATTTATCATCCACATCCATGTTTCCTCAATAATTAATATTAATTATATCCTCCTACAGTTGTTTAAATCCAATTTTTCCCATTGGTATGGTTTTAGTAAAAGATATGAAAGGAATCTTTTTTCGTTTTTAGTACAAGGTACTTTTTTGAATTTTTCGGCCAAAGTACGTGAAGAATGTTCTTCTTTAACTTATACGAAATGAATGGATTTTTAAAAAATTATTTCCATGAAGATACCTTTACAAGTTTACATGTTTATTTTTAATCAACTTGTTTTAGTTTAAAATTATATGACATTTTAAGAAAGTAAAAAAAATTAATGTAGAAAGGATATTTTCCTTAGGAATGGAGTTCAAGCGTTCTATCAAAATTATCTTCCATATAAGACAACATAGGGTTCTATTTATATCCCTAATTTTTACATTGTTTTGATTATGTTATGATGGAATTATTTTTATGATGTCCTTTTATATTTTATGGATTATGTTACGATGGCATGACGTTTAAGAATCCCATTTTTATTACATGGGTTATGCTATGATGTATGATTTATGATCTTGTGGAACACATAAGAATGGTATCATTATGAGATTGGTGGGACCTATATCTCCCTCTAATGAATTGGGTACATATTTATATCTCATGATATAGACATGGCTGGAACGGCAGGTTAATCCGGTTTAGTGATACAGGACTGAAACGAGGAGTGAACTCGGTTCCGAAATGGACTTTGTCCATAAGATAGTCTTGGAAATGAGTCTTGACTACTAAGAAATGATTCATTATGATTATCTGTGTATTCCAAAAAGTTTCATGTTTTAAGTTATGATTATTTATTTATCCCTTGTTATGAAATTATGATCTCTTTTGCAGGTTAAGATTTCCAAAATGTTATGATATTATGTGACTGATATTTCATTTGTTTACCCTTACTGAGCATTAGAGCTCACCCTTTTGTATGTTTTCTTTCCACAGGTCAGGTAGATGGTTATTAAGTTGGGTATTCCAAATGGGACTCTAGATATGATGAAAGAAACGGGAGACAATGTAGATTCTATATGACCCAGTTTTTTATGTTTCCCAGTTTCTAAAGACAGTATACCTATATGCTCCTACCATGGTTTTGTTATATTTTTTAATAAGTATGATTCAATTATGATGTAATAACAAAGTATGTAAAGTATGGGTCATTGTAGTTGGTATCAGAGGAAACGTATAGTCAACCTTTGGAAGCTAGGATATGAAAGCCTTAGTAAGAACCCTACGGAGTCTAAGTATAGAACACAATCATAGTGTTTTAGAAATGTCCATGAGTAACCTATGATAAGACCTTAAGTGTGATATTTTCTTGTTGATTATGTGGTTTTCCTATTATAATTAGTGTTTCTCACATAATTATTCTTGGTTTTAGTCAATGCTTGTAACCAGAAGTAACCGTGTTAATGCTGAATGCGACGGGAAATGAAATGATTGTCCCCCTGAGCAACCGAACGTTATGGGATATGGAATGCAAAATATTTTAGCCATGATCACACAACTTTATCATGCTATGAATCATATAGGACTTCCAAACGAGCAATGGAAGGAGCAACATTCTATTCAATCCTTCATGAGGTAGCATCCTCTCTCATTCAGCGGGTCTACTGATCCATTAGTTGCTGAAAAATGAATCAGTACTACTAAAAAGTTAGTTTTAGTTCCTCAATGTTCTGAACATTATAAATTCATCTTAGCAGTATATGGTTTGGAAGGTGAAGCTGATCAATGGTGGAATCTTATCAAAAATGAGAGGAAAAGAGATAAAATTGAGTCTATGGAATGGGACGAGTTCAAGAACTTATTTTTCAATAAGTACTTCCCACGTATTCTTTGAACAATGATGGAGAAGGAGTTTCTTGAACTGAAAAAAAATGATGATGAATCTGTTGGTACCTACGAAGAAAATTTTACAAGACTTTCAAGGTACGTTTCTGGGATTATTATCCAACCTGAAAGTAAGATGGATTGATTCTTTAGTGGATTAAAACCAAGTATTCGAAGGGCGTTATCCATAATGGACTTCAATAGCTATGAGGAAATCGTTATATGTGCTCTGATGGTTGAGATGAAGATTGGATTAACCCATAAATCATATGGGTTTGATAAGAAGAGGAATATGGAATTCAAAGGAAAATCTAAAGACCACACTGAAAAGAATATGAGTTATCCCTTATGATCAAAGTGTGGAAAGAAACAAGGAGGGAGTTTTCATAAAGGGACAAGTAAATGTTTCAAATGTGGAAAAGAAGGTCATCGGGCATTTTAATGCTGCAATGATGGGAAGAAGATGTCTACTGATGTGATCCAAGAAAAGGCTACATAGAGTTCACCTTCTACTCTTAAATGTTACAAGTGCAAGGAAATGGGGCATTAAGCTAATAAATTCCCTAATCAAAGGGTTTTCTATGATGATCGATGTCTAAAAACTCTTAAGGATAAAGAAAAAGGAAAGTCACATTCAATTTCAATCAGCGATGTGGAGTATGAGAACGAAGTGGTGACAGGTAAACTTACCATCCAATCTAAAGTATCAGATGTTTTATTTGATTCTGGATCCACCCACTCTTTTATTTATGAAGAATTTTCTAAGGGTATCTTTGTACTACCTCAACAATTAGATGTGAGTTATCTGTGACAACCCCTAATGGCACAACAATCGCATCAAAAGTTTACAATTCTTCTTCAATTTAAGTTTGTGGGAATGTGCTTCCAGTAAATCGTGTGATCCTTCTTATAGTGGAATTTGATGTGATTCTTGGCATGGATTTTATTTCTTTCTATGGATCTTATATCAATTTCCAAATAAGGGAAGCTGCATTTCATATTCCAGATCAATCTATGATCATCTATTGATGAAAGGATGAACATAACCTTCCAGTGGAAATGTCTTCCATCTTATGGGTCCTGATTCCACTAAATGAAGGTTATTTATCTCAAGTGGTTGGAGAGAAACTCACAATTAAGAATATTCCCACTATATGAACGTTTGATGATGTCTTTCCAGAGGAATTGGCTGGTCTTCCACCAAATCGTGAAGTTGAGTTTTCAATAGTACTCCTACCGGGTGCTTTGCCTATTTCAAAGACACCTTATAGAATTTCCCCAAATTAGTTGCAAGAATTGAAGAAGAAACTCCAAGAGAATCTTGATAAAGGATTCATATACCCTAGTGCATCACCTTGGGGAGAACCTATTTTGTTTGTTAAGAAGAATGATGGATCAATGAGACTCTGCATTGATTATAGAGAACTTAACAACATCACTATCAAGAAAAAATATCCTCTCCCACGAATTGATGACTTATTTGACCAACTACGCAGTGCTCAATACTTTCCCAAGATTTATCTTCGTTCAGGGTATCATCAATTAATGTTCAAAAGGGGGGATATACCAAAGACGGCTTTCCGTACAAGGTATGGACACTATGAATTTATATTGATGAAATTTTGTCTTAATAATTCCCCTACTATCTTCATGGATCTAGTGAATAGAGTCTTCAGAGACTATCTTGACCAGTTTTTGGTAGCCTTTATAGTCGATATTCCAGTCTATTCAAAGAGTTATGAAGAACATGAAGATCACTTGAGAATTGTATTGAAGACCCTGAGAAAGGAGAAGCTTTATGCCAAATTTACCAAGTGTGAATTTTGGCATAAAAAATATTCATTTTGGGTCACATAATCTCAAAAGAAGGGATATCTGTGGATCCAGCAAAAACAGAGGTTATTCAAAGATGGTCGATACAAACAAAAGTAACTGAGATCCGAAGTTTTCTTGGTTTGGCTGGATATTATCGACGTTTTGTAAAATATTTTTCACGATTATCTAATACACTTACTGGGTTGACTCAAAAAGGAGTTAATTTCGTGTGGACGGAGGAATTTGAAGAGAATTTCAAGGAGTTGGAAAGAAGGTTATCTAGTTCACCTGTAATCACACTTCCTTGTAGTGGAGAATGGTCTGTGATCTACAGTGACACATACAAGAATGGGCGGGGGTGTGTTTTTAGGCAAAATGATATGGTGATAGCTTATGCCACATGATAGTTGAAAATCATGAGAAAAATTACCCAACTCATGATTTGGAGTTACCTGCGGTAATCTTTGCATTAATGATTTGGAGGCATTATCTTTATGGTGAAAAGTGTGATATTTATACTGATCATAAAAGTTTTAAGTATATTTTCACACAAATGGAGCTGAATATGCGCCAAAGAAGATGGTTGTATTTGATTAAGGATTATGACTGATCAATTCATTACCACCCAGGGAAAGAAAACAAGGTGGAAGATGCATTAAGACGATAAGACCATGCTATCTTATCCATGATGAGGATCACAAAAGATCCAATATTTATGGATTTACAAAGGATGGATCTTAAAATTATAATGGAAGGGTAAAATTAATATCATTCTCAAATTAATGATCAACCATCTATACATGTGAAATTTAATGAGGCACAAAAAGAAGATGTAGAGTTATAAATGAAGGTGAGAAATGTTCCTTAATTCATCATTGATTGTGATAGGATAATAAAGTTCAGAAATCGGGTTTGTGTTCCTCCCATCCCACAATTAAAAAAGGATATGCTGGATGAGGCTCATAGTTCATCATTCTCTATTCATCCTAGAAGCATGAACATGTATATGGACATGAAATCGTACTTCTGGTGGGATGAAATGAAAAGAGATATTGCTGAATATGTCTCTCGATGCTTGGTTTGTCAGCACGTTAAAGATGAGAGACAGAAGTCTAAGGGAATGTTACAACCATTAACCATACCCAAATGGAAATGGGAAAAAATCACTATGGACTTTGTCACTGGACTTCCTAAAACATCCAAAGGGAATAATGCTATCTGGGTCATAGTTGATCGCATTATAAAGTCAACACACTTCATTACTATTAGAGATGATTTATCTCTGGATCAGCTTGCCAGGATATATGTAAAGGAAGTGGTAAGATTGCATGGAGTACCACTTCACATTATATCTGATCGGGATCCAAGGTTCACCTTGATGTTCTGACGAAGTCTTCATCATAATCTGGATACAGAGTTGAGTTTCAGCACTGCTTATCATCCTCAGAAAGATAGTCAGTCTGAGAGAACAATTCATACTCTAGAAGATATGTTAAGAGCTTTCTCTATGGATTTCAAAGGTGGTTGGGATCAACACCTACCTTTGGTGGAATTTGATTATAATAATAGCTTTCAATCTAGTATTCAGAGGGTTCCTTATGAATATCTCTATGGAAAGAAATGCCGAACTCCAAATTTATGGGATGAAGTTAGGGAAAGAAATCTATTAGGACCTGATCTTGTTGATGAGGTGGTAGAAAAGGTCAGATCTATTCAACAACACATTAGAGAAGCTCCGAGTCGGCAAAAAAGTTATGACGATAACCGAAGAAAAGACCTACTATTTTAAGTGGGTGATAAATTGTTCTTATGAATACCTCCTTGGAAGAGAGTAATGATATTTGGAAAGAAGGGGAAGCTGAGCCTTATGTATATCGGTCCTTTCAAAATACTAGATCGTGTTGGGAAGGTAGAAAACATATTGGCACTTCCACTGAATATCTCTCATGTTCATGATTTGTTTGATGTATCTCTCCTGAGAAATTACATACCCGATCCCTCACATGTACTAAGCTCAAAAGTTTTACCGCTAGAGAAAGATATTTCTTATGAAGAACAGCTGATAGAGATTTTGGAACGTAGCGAAAAAGTTCTACAGAACAAGACCACTCGTTCGGTGAAAGTTTTATGGAGGAACCACCAATTATAAGAAGATACATGGGAGCTTGAGGATATGATGAGGGAGAAGTATCCTCATCTTTTTGTTACGAAGTGATGAATTTCGATGGTGAAATTCAATTTAAGGGGGGTATAATGTAACAGCTGAGATTTTTATGAGAAATATTTTGTTTTTATGTTATATACATCATCAAAGGAATATTTCACTACACACAACAATATCTTGGCTTACTTTACACGCAATCGTGGCCTTCCTCGATATCTTGCATTGTATGTAATACCGAGTTTCACAATACAATGATATGCTATTAATTTATTATTAAAACTAGACGTTATGAATAGTAATACCCACTTTTTGAAATTTTATTAATTTTATCATTCAAAATGTACTACATTTTTGGATTCGGAATATCGAAATTAGCCTAGGGTGAAATTTTGGTATTTTTCTAAAAACTTTCAATTTTTGATAAATAGTGAAAACACTAGGTTACTATTTAAAACCCGACTTTTTATTTAATTAATTAATTATTTTACTTAAATTTATTTTAGGTCAAAATTGATACATAATAACTATATACATTCAATTTAATTCATTGGAATTATTTTTTAAAAAATTTAGATATAAAAATATTTTATTGAACTTTTAACCGTCTTTTATCCACCTCCTAGGAGAATTTGAAAATTTACATAAAACAAAATTTTACCACTTCTATGAGTGGAATTTCAAAAATCCAAGATACATGGTTAATATCAAGGACTAAAATTTTGTTCAATGAGATGAAAATAATTTTTGGTGAATAGTAACTTTTTACTTTTATTTACCACAGTTAAAATTAAATATGGTAATTAAGAGTAAAAATGATATTATTATCACCTTAAAACATGTACTAATTCTATTGGATAAGTTTAATTAGACCAAAAAAACCTTAGGAATAAAATATGACCATTTAGGTCCACTTGGATTAGATTAGAACATCTATTATTAATTTATTTAAAGAAGGGTAAAAATAGTTAAAATCAATGTTTAATAACTAAATCATATTTAACATAGGTTTATACATAAGATAAATTAGACTAAATTTTCATTAGAAAGATAAAAATATTTAATAAAAAATGGTATTTTATTTATAATTCTTAGACAATAAATAATTTAATTTATTTATGACACAATGATGATACAGTAATTATCTTATTAATGAAATGTTGACAAATTGATGTTATAAATACCCAAATAACTGAAATTTGAGACTTTTTATGAATTCCACTAATTTTATAGGTTAATATGACATTTTAGTATTGATTTAATTAACGTTTTTTGAACTAATCATTCTGTTATGATTTTCACAAAAATCCATTACCATATAGTGTCAAAATTGACATAAAATAGTTTTTAAAAAAGATATTATATTATTAATTGTTATTTTATTCTTAAAAAACTATGTTTCGTCCAGATGACATAGATAATGTTATATATATTATTAATAAATAACTTGGGGTTTTTTTGGCTTTTTATAGTTAGTTTATTAACCTTATAGTGTAAGAAAACAAGAAGACACGATAAAAGTAAAATTATTTAACTTAAAGTTAAATATAAATGAGAAGGTTCAAATAGAAACCTAAACTTGTCTAAATTCTATTGGATGAGATTATTTAGACCCATCCCCACCTTAGCTTCTAAATAAATCAATTTGGAGCTATTAAAAATCGAATATGACTTTATAATATTTTTAGTTTTTCCACAGGTGCCCCTCTCCTCCCTTATAAAAGGGCACCTCCTCCCTCTCTTCCTCACACCACTTTGAGCCTTCAAGATCGGCCAACCCCTACCAATTTCTCATCTACACTTCCTTAGAAACATCCCACATGTCCTGGTCTTCTTCAAAGTCTATTTTTAGTGCCCTAAGAGGAGGTTACGAAGATGTTCTTCAAAGAAGAGGTAATGTTCGTTACCGATTCTTTCAACTTTATTTCTTCTTATACTTAATCTTCTTTAGTTTTTTAATTATTAAGTAATAACATCAGTATCACTAATATACTGATATGTTATTATAATTATTAAACAACCCTATTTCACCATCTATCCATCCAACGGAAAACAGAATCACCCAGCATGCGTATGTACGGAATACCATCTCCACGCCATGGTGTAATCTATTTTCCACCATCAGCTTACATTGATGGGTATAATGGTGTAAAGAATAACTATATATGATTATTGTAAAGTGATAATGATTCATAAATATTATAGATACACTTAAATACAATTCCACAATCATGGGAACGATATCATCGCTCGTGCATATGTATGGCATACCGTCTCCACAATGTGATGTGACTCGTTCTACATGATCTTCATTGCATAATGATTATATAAATGAATTGATTGAATAAATATGATACATAATACATAAATACCATTCTAGAAATGAGGTATCTATAACCTAAAATAATAATGATAATTTATTCGACAAAACATGCATAAGAACAAAAACCAATAAACACCCGAATAACAAGTAACACTAAAATGTTACTAATAAGAAGCTAAGAATATGAGCACATATGATATCATAACAATGCGTACGATTCTGGAATAAGTCAATAACATTATTTAAATCATTATACATGAGGTTTGGACATGTACGAAGCAAATCGGACCTATGGTAAGGGAAAATCTCGTAATCTCAATTTTTATCCTAGATTCTTTATACTTCAGAATTTACCGGGGAAAATTTTCATTCACATCCATGTTTCCTCAATATGTAATATTATTTATATCCTCCTACAATTTTTTAAATCTAATTTTACCCATTGGTAAGTTTTTAGTAAAATATATGAAAGGAATATTTTTTCATTTTTAGTACAAGGTACATTTTTGACTTTTCCGGCTAAAGTACGAGAAGAATGTTTTTCTTTAACTTATACGGCATGAATGGATTTTTAAAAATTTATTTCCATGAATCTTCCTTTACAAGTTATCAAGTTTATTTTTAATCAACTTATTTTAGATTAAAATTATATGACATTTTAAGAAAGGAAAAATGTTTTTAATGTAGAAAGGATATTTTCCTCAAGAATGGAGTTCAAGAGTTCTATCAAAATTATATTCCATCTAAGATAATATAGGGTTCTGTTTCTATCCCTAATTTTTTACATTGTTTTGATTATGTTATGATGGAATTATTTTTATGATGTCATTTTATCTTATATGGATTATGTTGTGATGACATAATGATTAAGAATCCCATTTTTATAACATGGGTTATTCTATGATGTATGATTTATAATCTTGTGGCACACATAAGAATGATATCATTATGAGATGGTTGGGACCTATATCTACCTTCAATGCATTGGGTAATGATTAATATATCATGAGATAGACATGGCTGGAATGGAAGGTTAATCCGGTTCAGTGATATAGGACTGAAACGAGGAGTAAACTCGGTTCAGAAATGGACTTTTTCCGCTAAGATAATCTTGGAAATGAGTCTTGAATACTAGGAAATAATTCTCTATGATTATGTGTGTATTACACAAAGTGTCATGTTTTAAGTTATGATTATTGATTTATCCCATGTTATGAAATTATGATCTCTTTTCCAGGTTAAGATTTCCAAAATGTTATGATATTATATGATTGATATTTCTTTTTTTACCCTTATTGAGCATTCAAGCTCACCCTTTTGTATGTTTTCTTTCCCCGGGTCAGGAAGAAGGTTATTAAGTTGGGTATGCCAAAAGGGACTCTAGATATGATGAAATAAATTGGAGACAATGTAGATGCTTTATGAACCAGTTGTTTATGTTTCCCAGTTTCTAAAGGCATTATACCTATACAGTCCTACCATGGTTTTGTTATATGTTGTAATAAGTATGATTCAATTTTTATGTAATAACAATGTATGTAAAGTACGGGTCGTTATACTATTTTATGGACAAGGGATTATCAAAAGATGCCTCAATAATTTTAAATGTATTTTTTTACAGTCATAGCTTTGAAAAGATCAAATGCATGTTGAAATATGTGGCACACCCCAAGAACACTCA
This sequence comes from Viscum album, assembly GCA_963277665.1. Classification (NCBI taxonomy): domain Eukaryota; kingdom Viridiplantae; phylum Streptophyta; class Magnoliopsida; order Santalales; family Viscaceae; genus Viscum; species Viscum album. The sequence goes on along the minus strand of OY728133.1, from coordinate 859,592,702 downwards.
AGAAATATACTCAAGATAAAATAGGAAGTACTTGGTTTAGAAATCCTCTCAAAAATGACACATATGATATCTGGACAATCACTCAAGGCATGATAAATAATAAATAATGAATTCACATGAATTTCAAAAATACAAAGCATGAAATAATGTAGAGATATTTAATTTACATAAGTCATTAAATTCCCTTAAATAATGATTCATCATTTCAATAATCATTCTCAACATTAAACAATTAATTTTTTGTTTTACTCATTCAAGCTTATTAACATTGAAATATAAAACATGGAATCACTAGAGTCCTAGGAAAATCTTGTCGCCGTGATATGTCAAGTAGAGAATAATTCATCTGTGGGCGTGCAATTTTATCTCTAAAGATCAAATCAATATTTGAAAAAAAATCTGGACATAAAAAGTAAAAAATTAAAAGTGAACTCTCTTTTTAAATAAAACTTAAATCCTATTCCTCCAATGTTTGGGGATTCCTTCTGCCATCATTATCCTAAAAATTATAATTACTCAATTAATTATAAGGATCATTTAATTTAATATCAAAATGAAAACATGGATTGGGCGGCATGCTGGACTAATATAAAAAAGGAAACTTGAATTTAAATTCATAGAAAATAGTTAATGATAAATCTTGGTATGATACCCCAAGTGGGCCCTAAATGTTTACGGCTTCCAGTGGGCAGTACCAGCTATAATCCAAAGTCTGATGGTGGATGAAGCATCATTGACATGAACCACCAAATATGGATTTTCCCAACTTGTATTTCTTTGCTCTTTTTAAAGAGAAATCCACGGATAGAGTACACATGACCCAACCCCTATGAAAAGTGATTAATCTTTCATGGAGGGGGTATAATTAAGTGTGGATTCTCTTCCTTTGTTTCTTCTTATGCAACTTTTTCTTTCTCTTCTTGTATTCCGTATACTGAATATTCAATGTCTTCTGGGTGCTCTATGTGTCCTTTAAAAGGTGCATATTTTGATTCATCTTCATCATCCATGGCATAATACGAGGGGAAAAAATCCGAAAATTGAAAACTATTAGGGCTGACACACAAATTACATTCAATAAAATAAAAAGAGTCTGAGTTCAATATTTAATCATCTCCCTGAGAAGGTTTGGCTTTGATCTCCTCTTTAATTGGAAGTGACTCTTGGATTATATCTTTACTAGATAGAGGTAGGTAGTCATTATCTTCTATATTGACATTAAATTAAACCACTTGGGAGGTGACTTATTTCAGTAGTGTTATCTCTTCTTCTTTGCAAGGATTAGGGAGATCAAGTAGTTCTTCACATTCATTACAAAATTCATCCAAATCTGGTTGATCTCCCACATGTGGCTCAACAAGAAATTCTTCCAACTTTTTATATATATGAGGTATAATTGGTGAAGCGAGGATGAATGAGTCTTTAGGTACCTCCACATTTACCTCCTCTAGTTATTTAATGAAGAGTGGTTAAATTTCTTCAAACACTAACTCAGCTTCTTTTTCTGGTTCAGGGTCAGGTTGTTCTGTTAATGCACAAACATGGTCAAACACACATTCAATTTTCCTCCCAAAATCATCTAGATTATTACCCATCCTTTACACCTGGTCATTTAGATCATGATAATAAACTTCTAATTCTTGATATTACACCTCCATGTAATCTACCCATGTATAATAATTCAAATTTGAATACATCATGAAAAAATATTTTTGTAATTTTTTTAAAAAAATCATGATGATTAAAAAATGTTAATTTTTTAAATAGTAATTTAAATAACTGATTATCTCCCCAATAACAGTACAAGTTTTTATGCATGAATGTTTTAGGGAATGGTAAGAAAAAATTATATTCATAATGCAGCAAAAAAGTTTACCAGGGATGTCTCACATGAGGAGTGTTCCTGTCGGTTCAATCACTACTTATAATTCACCTAATCTAATTCTTTTTTTGATTTTTTTAATATTTATTGAAAAAAACGCTTTTTGTTTTTTTATAAAAACATAAAATTAAAATAATGGCATGTAGAATTTAAATCTAGATGAAAACCTAATGAAATCAGGGAAAATATCTTGGTCCTAGGGATGGATAACACAATTTCATTCATCATTTTATTTAAATTTTTGAATTATATTTGATAATTAATTTAGTGAAACCTCAATAATTATTTACTTTCCATTGATTTATTGAGTGTGTGATTTTAGCATGCATCTAGCACACTAAACCACACCTCCTACAATAGTCAAATAGGGTAAAACCTCAACCGAGAATGTTATTACTACTGGACCCAGTTCCACCATATGCCATTTAAACCCTTACAGAAACCCTAACTTCAGCATATGAAGGATTTTACTAAGAGATTGTAGGGACAATTCATGCATAGTACCCTTCATGAAAGTTGTTCCAAGATTCCTTGTGTGTATTCTCTAAAAAATTTATCATATTTTGCTATCCTAATTAGACAATATGAATTTTTAATTTATAGTTATTTTTTCTAGAGGAAGGTTCCAGAATGCTTCCTTTAAAGGTATAACGTCAAATGGAATCCTTAATGACTTTAAAACCCCCTAAAATTAATATTGGAAATTCAACTATGTATATGTGTTCCATTTATGGTGTTCTCTCCTCATTTAGAGGTGTGCAGATAGAGATCGTATTATATTATAGAGGTGGGGTCCAATATATGTGCCTGGAAAGTTCCCCAACATTATTGAATTATTTGGGCCTCTAAATGCTCCAATCATCCCTTGGTTGAGAATACAAAGTTGAATTAAATTAAATAATTATTTTAACAAAAAATTAATCAATCAACATGGAATTATAATTTTAAAAATATAACAAAAATACACATGATGTAAAAGACATTAAAAAATACAGAATTAATAACTTTTGACAATTTTTCTCAAAACGCATCACAAATCCAAAATTGATTCATATAAGATCAAATTGATAATTTTTTTGGATTAATACAATTTAAATGCTTGCAAAAAATGTGTAAAATATCAGCTCTATCAATCTATTAGAGATTAATTCAAAGTCATACATTGGGAAGACAATAATCATTAAAATTCATGAAATGTATGTATGTTTGTTTGTATATAACCAAAGTGAAAGAATTATAAATTGTAGTTTTCATATCATTATGACTCCTTTTAATATACATAAAATTTTTTAATAATCTTTAACAAACATAACATAAACACTCGTTGATCATATCAAATATGAAAAAAAATTATCATCATTATGTTTTCAACTCTTAATTGAATTTTTAACCTCATTACATCATATTTAAGTTTTATTGCATCTCTATGTGATCATCTATCACTATAAGAAAATAGTGTTTTGCGGTAGTTTTTTCACTGCATTTTTAAAAACTGCCACTAAATTTTATTGATCAAAAATTTAAAGGTGGTTTTTAAAATGGACTCGAAAAAAACGGTTTAATTTTTTTTAAAAAAATATCATTTTAATTAAAATATATTCTAAAAAATATATTTCTAGCATCATTTTTTTAAACCGCTATGAAATAGCAGCGAATTATTGAAATATTCCATAAAATTTAAGAAAATTCAAAAAAAAATATTATTTTTTATTTTCTATTTTTTCTGTTATATATAATGAAATAAAGTTTCTTATTGATAATTTTATATATTTATAATGTTTCAATTAATTAATATTTATAATTATTAGTTAATAATATTTTTAAACTGAAAAAAAATTGTTAATTAGTATAAGAACAAAATTCGATATCAAATAACCAAAACATCTAATCTGGGAGTCCATTTCCGCTCCACAACCAGTCAAATCGAAGTTTATCAAACGAGAAAAAATCATGTCTGATTTAAATGATGTCATAATTAAAGTAAAAATATATTCAAAATTCAAAAGTCAAAAATCAAACGTGAACTTCAAACGGACCTAAATTTAAATCTGGGTGTCTGTTTGGGCTCTACCAATTATCAAATCGAAGCCTATGACGAGCTCTATGCCACTTAGGTCTAGTAACAACTTTTTTTATTATTATACCCCTTTTTCCCTCCAGAAATGCCTCCAAGGCCAGCGAAACATAGGTTTTACTTACAGACACTGATTTCATAAAATTCAAATTCTTATAACTTTCGATCGAGGTGTTCTTTCGGCTTGTACCACATATCTAATCGATGCTCATTTTATGATCTTCGATTGGACTAGTTGTGGAACATAAAAAGGAGTCTCAGATCATATTTTATATCCATTTTAGTGTTTTTAGGGTTTTCAGAGGTTCTTAACGTTTTATGATTTATTTAATTATTTAATTATTTTTTATTTCTTTATTTATATATTTAATAATAATTATTTATTTATTTATTTGTTTGTTTATTTATCTATTTTTATTTTTTTTATTTATTTATTTAACCTTTTTTGTATATTTATTTATTTATTATTTAGTTACTATGTACACATTAATGATTAATTTATTTTTAATTTATTAATTAACTAGTTTTTAATTATAAATTATTACATTTTTATTCACTTTTTATTTATTTATTATTCATTAATTATTAATTAATTATTAATTATTAAATAATTATTTATTATTTAATAATTATAAATTATATGTTATTAGTTATTAGTTATTCTTAATTATTAATCATTTATTATTTCTTTATCTATTTCATTGTTTATGTATTTATTATTTATTATTTATTCTTTGTTCTTTGTTCTTTGTTCTTTATTATTTATTATTTATTATTTATTATTTATTCTTTATTCATTATTCTTTATTCTTTATTCTTTATTTTTTATTCCTCGTTCTCTATTCTCTATTCTATATTATTAATCATTATTATTTATTTTGTTATTTAATAATAATTTATTAATAATTTATTTGTTATAATTTATTTATTCATTATTTATTAAATATTGAATAATGAATATTGCATATTAATTATGAAAATTTAAAATTTAAAAATTAATTAAGAATTATAATTAATATAAATATCAATTATTAATTATTAGTTATTATTAATTCTTAATTCCTAATTTATTATTTTTTATTTAGTTATTTATCTATTTATTTATGTATTTATTAATTTATAAATTTATTATTTATTCTTTATTCTTTATTCTTTATTATTTATTCTCTATTATTTATTCTTTATTCTATATTACTTATTATTTATTATTTATTTATTTATTTATAATTTAATAAACATTAATTTATTTTTAGTTTATTATTCATTTATTAATTATTTATTTATTCAATATTCAGTAGTTATTAATTAATTATTAAATAATTATTAATAATTTATTAATTTTTAAATATTAAATATTAATTCTCAATTCTCAATTCTTAATGATTAATTATTAATTATTAGTTATTGTTAATTATTAATAATTAGTTATTGTTAATTATTAATTATTAATTATTTATTATTTACTATTTACTATTTAATATTTACTATTTACTATTTTTATTTATTATTTACTATTTATTATTTATTATATATTATATATTATTTATTATTTATTATTTATTTATTTATTTATCTATTATATATTAATTTTTCATTTATTTTTTATTTATTTATTATATATTAAATTATTTTTTAATAATTTTATTATTTATATGTTACTTATATATTATATGTTTAATTTTATCTATTATCTATTATCTATTATCTATTATCTATTATATAATATATTATATATTATATATTATATATTATATATTATATATTATATATTATATATTATGTATTATATATTATATATTATGTATTATATATTATATATTATGTATTATATATTATATATTATATATTATGTCTTATATATTATAGGTTATATGTTATAAGTTATATATTATATATTGTGTATTATTAATTATCAATTATTGATGATTGATTGTTGATTATTGATTAATCGTTATTGATTAATAATTATTTAGTGTTTATTTATTCTCCATGTATTATTTGTTTTTTAATTAATATATATGTGTATAAGTATATTAAATTCGATTTATTAACCACATGAAGAGCCTGCTGGAGTGGTAAAGTCTTAGTAGAATAAGCAAGATGTAAGGGGTTCAAATCACACCCAAGCCTAATTTCATTATATGGCATGGGCATGTGCATGGAGATGGACTTATGTATGGAGATGGCCATGTGCATGGTAATAATAAATAAATTATGAAAATAAAATATAATTATAAAAATAAATAAATAAGTAAATTTTGAAAATAATAATAATAATAATAAACAAATAAATAAATAAATTATGAAAAATAAATTAATAAATAAATAAATTAGGAAAAAAATTACTCAAATAAAAAAATAAAATAAAATATTAGAAAATTAAAAAAATATTAAAAATGATTTAGCAACGGTTTAAATTGCCACTAAAAACTGCTTCTAATTATTTCTCGACACATGATTTAGTGACGGTGTAAACTGCCGCTAAATAAAAAATTTGTTGTGGTGTATTACACGTACTAATCTCTTTAGTGAGAATCATCGATGGATTAATCTAGTTGAAATAATGGTGAGATTTATAAATCATATTCCTTATTATTCAACTCTTTGAAAATATTCAAACATCGTTACTTCATAACATTACATGTTTTGATGTCATCTTATGATATCTACTTAAAACACATTTTAATCACATCATCATAATCCATGAAACTCTTTTTATCAAATGTTTCCCTTGAAATTTTCAAGTAATGTAACTTTTACTATATTAACTTATCATAAAATACTAAATCCTTTTAGGATAAGGTGACATTTACTTTATTATGGTAACTAATGTAACTCAATACATTGTCATACCCAAAACAATTTTATGATTCAAAGAGAAATTAAATTTATAATTTGACTTGTACAATCACATTGTGATGTTCAATTACTTATGGGAATTAAATGTAACTCTTAAATTTTTTATTTACAATCACTTGTAATAAAACTAATTTTGGATATCAAGTGAAAAAGCCTTTTTTCTTTGATAGGTATAATCCTTTAGATGATATCTTTAAACTTATATAACTCCATAAATACTCCCACTGGCTTCTTAGGTATTATATTCTCTCTGAATATCTTGTTATGATATGCAAATACTTTCAAATTTGGAAATAACAATTATTTCCTCTTTAGTAAGAATATTTCACTAATAAACTGTTATCTCCATATTATATTTAGTATTATCTGTGTTCAAATACTTTTTCATGAAAATAAAAGTATTCTTTAAAATATTCCATTGATTGGTGGGTGGATCAAATTAATTCATATTTTAATAAATACCTATATAAATACTTCCACCATTATATTATTTTAGGTATGTAATAGTATATTTTGAATATTAAATAGTGTATACAATAAATAATACAATTTTTTTATATAAACTATTTATTATTGATCCATTTCTCTTATTATATAAAATAAATGAGATTAATATACACATCATTTTATTTGATTCATCTAAGATTCATATTTTTATTTATATTATAATTTGATGTAACCGCTTTGTGCTTCCAAACCTGAATTTAAACTACAATATTATTTGATTTTGAACTCTTGTATATTTACAACACTTGTAAAATATACATTAGGTAACTCATTTATTTAAAAATTAAGGACTTTATTTATATAGAACTTATAACTAACAAGGAATTTCTATAGAGTTTATAAAGCTCCTTCTAGTATCTATGATAATTCTTCATATAGAATTAATACTCAACCTCTCTAAAAAAAATAGATTTCAATGACCATGGATTGATTCATGAAGAAAAAGTATTGAAATTTTAAACTATGTTTTTATCTTCTAGTGTGTAGTTTTACCCAATTCTGTTATCTATATAGCATTAGTACTAATAATTCATATATATATGTTACTTATTCTCAACACTTTTATTATATCAGGTAAAATTTACCTAAATTTTTCATATTATAACAAAATTTATATAAATGAACATATAATAATTACCTATGTAGATTAGCCATTTTAATCTCCCATAAATAATGTTTAATATTTTAATAAATCATAATTAAGTGTATTAGAAAACCCTATCTCATTTTATTTAATCAACTATTGTTTACATGATCTATTATAGAGAAAAAATGAGAAGAACATAAATCTTATAAAATATTTAGCTAAAATTCTAGTATCCAAGTCCCAAAATAACAACTCCTTTGCTTAATTACTTGGACACATACATCATAATTGATTATTATATTCTTTATTTTTCTTATGGTGTCTTATATATTTACAATACTTGTAAATTATAAAGTTTTCATCACAAAACATTTGATGTTAATAAATGAATTCTAAAACATATATATCATATGTGGAATTTTAACTAGTATTCTTGTAACACCTCGGAAAATCCATAAAATTTCCTCACTATGGGAAAAAAGTTCACAATGAATACATGTTCCTTCATTCTTCTTTCTCACCTTGAAAGACGGTGTAGACTCTCCATAACATCTTTTTTCACCTTTTTCTTGGAAATTTACCCATTTTCTTTTATATAATCATTATGTAACATTAGATTAGACCACCCACACCTTACTCAATAATATTAAACAAATTTATGAGGTCCATTAAATGTTTACAATGTTTTTCTTATATTATCATTCACAAAAAATTATCACAACCTTTCCATTTGTGACTTCATAATGAAATATATATCAAATTCAATCTTATTAGGTGAACCAAGCATCTCCAAATTATTGAAATTTCTTATAATATATAGTACCTTGTTGCTGAATGAAGTTCCTTCTATTATATTTCAACAAAAAAATTGATTTAGAAACATCATATCATTCTTTACTTTATTTCTCTTGGTAAATACTTTTAATGTTTACTATCATTTGTTAAGCATTCAGGGTCTCATGTTACCTTCAAAACATTGATCCTAGTAACAAGCTTGATTTTGAATAAATAATGTGAATACTTTAGATTCTTATCAAAGTCATCTAAATACCTTGTGTAAAACCTTCATTGGTAGGTTTATTAAAAAGTCAGTGTTCCAACACGTAGAAATTTACTTCGTTTTTGAAAACCATTCTCATATTTCAGTATCGTTCAAGAAAATTTCTACCATTTAGATTGTTCTTATAAAGTATGGATATCAAGATTATGTTTAATGATTATTTCTTTTATCTTCAATAAAATATTATATTAGATGAGTATAATTTTTATGACCAATTAATAAGGACTTTTATTAAATGAGATCCTACTAAAATTATGACCCCTTTTAAATACCAGTATATCCATTAGCATGGAAATATCTATATTTAACTAAGCACTGGGCTGATTTAGTGTGTCTACCATCACAAGGGTATTTTGGTAGGGTATTATCCTAATCATATCTTATACATCTCTTGGATAGTCAAACATATAACCCTTTATAAAATCCATCATATAGATAAATTAAAATTTATTAATATAGTTACCTAATCGAATATGGTCTCAGAGCTAATGTAAACCAAAGAAAATTCTAATAACAAGCCAACAAAGGATCATATAGGTGAACCCATATTTATCATGAACTTCCTAGTAGGACATTACATATAAATTTATTACTTTCTTTCCTTACATAAGATTCTATAGGAAAACATAGTTTTAGAAATACCTTGGATGGAATATAATTATTTTTATTTAAAATAGGTATTAATATCACCATATTACCACACATTTTTTCATTTACATATTTATCCTTCTAGTTATTTATATTGGAATCTTATTCCTTCCACTAAACTAATATTTCTAAACCATATTTATGTGTAACTCTTTACACAACACATAGGTTTATTTTTCAAAACCAAAAATAGATTTCAAACAAATTCATCCATATACAAATAAATTATTTAAATAAGGTACATGAACTTTTCTTGTAATGATATAGAGTTATGTAACATTGAAAACATCCACATTAGTAAGCCCGAAGAAAAAAATAGCCAACCCTATTTTCTTTTATAGACAAGGCATAAGCCTCTAGCTAGGTAGGTGGTTCAATTCCATGTCCCTATAAGCAAGGATACATTACTCAATATATAATTAAATTCATCATTATTTTAAAACCTAATATTCATAAACTATATTAAATAGCTAAATTCACATTTGTAACTTCAATTACAAAATAAGGCTAAGGAATATGAAAAACTGAATTCATTACAGAGTTAACACTAGAATGACAATTTAAGGTTCTATTCTATAAGAAATTTATTATATAAATTTTATCATACAAATATTCATAATGTAAAAATTTTATAACTAGTAAAAAATAGTTAATAACATTTACATAAATGAACAATGAAAATATTTAAACATGAGATAGCCATGAAAGAAAAATTTATAAATTAAAGAAAATTATAAAAACATTTCTTATTTCAAATTTTTATATAATATACATTTAATATTTATGAATATAAAACTTTATATTTCATTTAATATGATTAATTAATATTCACCATTATATGGAATTTCAATTTAAATATATGATACTATTATAAATTAAAACAGATTTATAATTCAATTTCTATTATGTAAGTATGTTACATAATCTAAATATCATTTATATAGAATTTCAAAAATAATACGTAAATAATTTTGAACAATTCAGAAAAAATTATTAAGAATAATTCAGAATTTAAACTCTAAACAATTTTAGATTTATTCCTCTTTTATGTAATTTATAAACAAAATAATAATTATTTTTTATGATTATACAATACACCATTTTATTTATAACCCATATAAGGTTCCATATGAATGTAAAAGTAATTTAAATATAAAAATTATATATTTAAATAAAATTTAATAATAAAATTAGATATAACATTTATTAATTAATTATAAATACTTCTTAATTAATTATTAGTTAAAATTTATTTAATTAATAAAAATACCAAGGACACAATTTATAATAATTTATAAAAAACTTATAAATTATTAATTCAAATCAAAATTAAATGTCTTGGAAAAATAATTTTTCTGTTACACCACCACATTCATTATTCCATGGTTGTGATAGTGCTAAAATTTTCTACCATAGTTTACACTGCACTATGGTCTTTATTCGAAATTATTTTTGATGGTACCATCACATGTTCTATTTCATGGGGTCCTTTTTTAATACATTTTTAAGAATATCTTCTCCTGTGAAAAATTACATGTACAACATACCCTAGTTGGTTGTTTCACATGTGTTAATGCTTAATGTAAGAAACAAAATGGTTTCCTCCCCATAACCCAGTGAAAGTTAGTTGGACCATTTTTATATATTAAACCTTAATAAATGAATAGAAACATTCGTCCATTTGGTGTTTTGAAAGTCTGTCCGGGTCATTTAAATGCCTGACAAAGTTCTATATTCTCTACATTATTCATTTCACAAATGAAATTTCATATAATAATTATATGGATCCATTTAATACAATTTTTTGGTTACCTTAGATTTTATTAACACTTTATTAAAGAAGTGAATGAAAAATAAACCATAAATCTCGGATCTCCGTAGAAGAATAATGAATTTTCATGAAACTATAATTAAATAACTATATGTATCATTCACCATAATGGATTATGAATCCTTCTTAATCTCCATCAAATTCATTTGAGAGAGATCAAAAAAGTAGAAATGGAAATACTCCCACCTATAAATGTATGGATTTGATAAATGAACCATTATTTATATGAATGGGATCCTTATTCACTCCATGGTGTGCTATAACATGAATGTGAAGAGGAAGAAGCAGAAGAGAGATTTGGGTTATCAAAAGTATCAGGCATACTTGATGAAATCACCCACAACCACTGCCATCATATGTTAGTGTATTATTTATACCGAAGATACTCCATAGTGATTGGAACATTTAACTCATTTGTTACAATGCTTGAGTTAATGTTTTATCCAGTTCATGCATCCAATGCATGAATGAACTTCATCAAACATTTAATCTTATGAAATAGTCACATTAATGAGATATATGTGGAAGAAATCCTCCATCAGGTAATAAAATCCAAATCCATTCATCATATTCTTGATTTTTATTCAGACCACGGCTTCACATACACCACCACAATGTAGTGATGTCCGTTTTAGTGCACTACCTCTCATTCACCATCATATAATATTTGTTCCTATTTTAATGCATATTCAACAACCAATTCATCTACTAATTTTAGATCAAATCCATCCACCTAAAACATCTTTAGAACCTCATTAACTCAACTTAATCACTAGAAAACATCTCTAAACATCATCCAAGAACCTATTTTAGTTATTTCAATCATCATTGATCCTCATAAGAATTTGGATGGATTCTACATAATCCAATATGACTTTTCATTCTTAAATATAAGCTTCACAATAACTACTAAAATATTTATTATTCCTTTTTATGTGATTAATGGAAGAACTTATTTCACATCCTCTTTTCCAAAAAACTAGTAATGGAAAATATACATAGAATCCTTAAGGTATTCCTCGAAAACACACATGGCATGGGAACACCAAGATTATTTTCACCATTATGTGTGGGAACATCTGAATAATCCCAAGAACATTTGCATTACCTTTATATAGATGATTGGTTTCATAGATAACCTTTATATACATAGTAAAATTCTCAGAATACCTTTATAGAAGCAACCAATTCCACTCAAATTTCTTTATTTCTTCTTTATATCAAGTGCTTCCACCACAAACAACTTTATAACATCTTCAAATAAACTCATGAACTCTATAATGACTCCAAGAAATTTATAATAAAATACTTTAATTAGTTCATTCTTCATTAACCCTCATTTTTCATTTAGATGGATTATCCATACTTTAAGATGATGTTTCTTACTTCAATAGTCACTGTACATTTATTGTTATGAAGTTAATCAATCCATTACCATATGAGTAATGGAAAAACATATTTCACATCCTCTTTTCCCCAAAAAACATAATATAATATATAATTCCATGCTAAAAGGTACTCCTCCTTATGAAACATGTCTTAGGAACACCATGATTCAGCTCACCGATATGCTTGGGTACTTCCAAATACTTCCAAGAACCTCATAATGTATTTTTATTCCATTAATGAAATAAAATATAACAAACCAAAAGTATGAGAGAGAATAAAATTTTCTTACATATTGGAAAAAAAATAAAACACACACAAAGTGGGTTCATCAACATCATTTCATGTGAACCAAATCAGATCAATATTGCTATCATAGGGTGTGTAATAATGATTTTTTATCATCTTTTTCGTATATATTTATGATATGATTCTAGTGGGTCAAAACATAAATGGATCTAGGAATTAAAGTGTTTGTTATCCAGAAATTTAAGAAAAATATCTTGGTGTTGCAAAGAATATTCTTGATATGAGGATTTAAACAGGAAAAATATATAGGATGTTAGTGTTATCCTGAAGGGAGTGTATCTTTAAGGTCATCAAGAGTTCTAGAATGATTGGTTGTAAATTATTTTCAACAACTCTATTTAAGAACATTGAATTATCACATGGGAATGCACCATAAACAGAATATGAGATGAAGTACATGGAAAAAATTCTTTTTTCCTCAAAAATTTATTGTTCTATGTATTCAATGACATACACTCACCCAAACATTTCATTTCCAATGGGAGTTATTAGGTAATATATGTTAAATTTGGGGTAAAATATGAGAATTATTTAAGTGGATCATCAGACATATAAAAACAACATAAGATACTACCATATGCTTTGAGTTAGATAAACCATTTCAAGGATATGTGGATGTGGATTTTTAATGTTATTTTAATACTCATAGAAGCATGTCAGGATTTGTTTTTACATTTAAAGGAATGAAGATCAGTTGGATGTCTAAGTTGTAGTTAATAGTTTCAATCTCTACTATAGATTATGAATATATATTCATAAAAGAATAAAAAAAGGATATGATCTAGTTGAAACGTTTTCCTTTGGATCTAAAGAGGAATCAATAAGGTTTTTTACATTACCATGACATCCAAAATGTAAATCCCTTAGTGAAAAAAACTAGTTTTCCATTCTATTACTAACAATATAAACATGAAATACCATAATATCCATAAGTTTATTGAGGATGAATATTTAGATATATGTAATATTTATAGAATAAAAAATATATCTAACATGTGAACTAATGTTCTACGAATTATTCAATTGGATGATTTTGGGAATTGTAAAGCCCCTTCATGGATCTTAATTTAATTTAACAGAATAAAGATATTCCTTTCATCAAAGGTTGGTGGTGGAAATAGATACTCTAACCTATGACAGATTGGTTTGAAGGAAATTCAAATAGAAGTGTCAGTTATGTTTAAGTTGTATTAAATAGTGTATTAATTAAAATATAATATGTCAATGTATATATTATAATAGTTTTATCTAGTTATAAGAGGTTTTTAAAATGATATATGTGGTTACAATTTCATATAGATGGAGACCCAAGAAAAAAGGATGTCGTTGCAAATAGATGACTTGATGAACCCCACTACATATATTAGATGGGACCACCTTGTGATGTGTGATTAATATTAATTTATTTTGAGTAATCAACACCATAGCTAAGTCACAATGTTTTAATCATTATACTTATCGTGAAATATACTATGTAGTGTTCTCCTATGGTCTTATAATGAAAATCCAAAGCACATATGTCAATGGGTTCATTAAATTGCAACATTTTATTAGATGGTATGAATCCATGGTTATTTATTTATCATAATAACTTAGTGTGTGTTGATTTAGGGTGTATATAGCTTCGAAATTTATGGTGCTTAATGTTGGGGGAGTTTGGAATGTTTTCTACGCATGATGTTTGGGTGCTTGTATTTCCAATGGATGTAAGATCAGGTTATTGGTGTTTGAACATATAGTGAACTCATGATTTTCACATGTTATTCATTCTTCAACCAAAAAAATATTTCATGTTACCGGATGGTAACATGTTCATGTAAGGAGTATAATAATTCATGCCACTTTCTTGAATCACTTCCAGACCATGTGTAATTTTTCAATATTAATTGTGGTGTTTGTTTTTCCATTTCTCTATTGATGACCAAATAATATACCCTACATGTTCATCTATCCCTTGGGTTAGTATATAATCATATCAATTATTTTTTTTTTGAAATAATCATCACAATAACTATCAAGGGGTACACCTAGTTGTATCATATCCCTTGGAAAATAGCTCATCACAACAATCAAGGAAGGTTAACATCCATCTCAATCACCAAGCCCTTGACTACCACACCTATCACAATAATTATTCCATGAATCCTAGTTTACTAAATGAAAGTCCCATCCATCCTAGGAATAACCCATACACCTTGTTATTACCTCCCTACTAATAAATTCCCTATGTCCTGAAGAAGATATTCCCAAATTCTATATTTTTTATTATATATTTATGAGGTCTTTTTTTCATGTAAATTATGATTTTCATAAAAAATTAGGATTATCATTACATAAGACAATATACGTGACCACATGATATTGTTAATCATTAAATATAGTCTTCCACATAATCTATCCTTAATTAATAGTTTCATGTGATAAAATGGTAGGGAGTCGATGTATTCATGTATGTGATACATGAAATGACCATGGATTTTTCTCACACTTTTCATTGCTTGAGGGAATGAAATATTATTAAGTGTGATTTCAAAAACTGATATGATACATTATTTTTATGTAAGTATGTATCCGGTGTGCTTAAACAATTCTTTTATGATATTCCTCAACCTAAATATCCCTCTATCTTACCTTCATCGCACCATGAGTATCTAATACATCATGAAGGACGATGAGTCCTATATACACTAAATGTGTTTTAGTTAGCCCATGGAAACACAATAGAGAGACGAATCTTTCGACTACCCTTATGTGATATCAAATAAGCAGATATGATGTTTAATATGTATAATAATCTCTTCAGTGAAAGGCATGTCATTGACAATAATATTTCATCATTTCAGTTTTAACATAGGTTTCATATTTCTTACACGGACATCCTCATACAAGACTTAAAATCCCTTCCACATCATCTAGTTATTTTTATTAGTCTCATTTTAAAAACCGTAAGTAATATCAGTTAATTCATATTCTTTAAATCTGTGTAATCATTCGTTGAAATGAAAAATGAATGAAAATAGAGCATCAATTTCTAAAATCTGTAAAAAAATGTTTAGCCTTAAATAACAACACTACAAAATGGTAACTGAGGAATTTCTTTTTCAAATAGGGGATGTGTAAAGGTAACTAATGAATTACCATTATGAGGGACATTACTTAAAAGTACTCAAGGTTTCCTTAATTCAACATAAAGGTAATATACAACGTACCCTTACGCGAAATGCTAGTACAAATATTTAACCAAGGACTTACCTTTATGAAAAGTATTTCACATAATGTTAATGCTATATTTGAATATCATGTGTTAAGTTTACTACGAGATACCATGGTGTGGTGAATAATTTACATATTTACATAAAATTAATTCATTGTTTTAACTTTTTATGTAAAGGTTGATCATTACTTACCCTAATGTGAAGAGTTCATGAAAAGGTAAAGTTTGTTATACCCTTTCATAGAATCTAATACATAAGGTTCATTGATATATACCCTTACATTGATTTTCAACATAGGAGTAAAATAAGGATACGCTTACATAGAATATGTATTCTATGTAGGGGTAAAAAATCATTTAAATATTTTTAATAAATAAATATTTTTTATTATTTAAAAAATGTATATAAATCATATTAAAATTTGTTCTGGGAATATTTAATTTATACATAATTTATATATTAATTTATTAATTATAAATATTTTATAATTAATTATTTAATTATAAATGTTTTATAATCAATTATTTAATTATAAATGATTTATAATTAATTAATCAAATGTTTAGGAAACATTTATATTCCAAAATATTAAATATTTATATTTAAAATAACTTTAAATAGATTATATGTCAGGTCTTACGATATAGAAATAAAAGTGATTATTTATAAATAATAATAAATAATTTATAAGGCGATATCAACTATGAAATAAGGATAGATGAAAATTGTTTATATATAAATTTCAAATTCATTATAATTAAATATTTTAAATTGTTCAAAATAAGAAGGGTAATTATTGTGATAATATTTAAGCCACATGAAAAGTGTTTTGATGAATGATATGATCAAGGATTAAATAATTTTAAATTTTATTATAACAATATTATGTAAAAATTTTACATAATAGAAATTGGATTTGAAATAGTTTATAATTATTATAATATCTTATATATATATATATATAAAATAAATTAATTTTAATGATAAATATTAAAGAGTTCAATATGAAAAAATATGAAAGATCTATATTCAATATTATGGAATGTACATAATCTTAAAGATAAAAATTATAAAATATTTATAATTATCTTTTATTCATGAATTATTCACAAATGTTTATTTCATTTTAAAATATTTTCATTTTTCATTTATTTAATGGTTATTCCCTATTTTATTCATATTTATAAATTTTTTATATGATGAATGTATTATTCCTTAGTTAAAAATGTTGTACTACTTCTTAAATTGAGACTTTAATTACATGTTGGGTGTGATAATGAATTTTAATTTTTTCATCTACCTTGACCTAGTTTGTAACTAATGTTATAACTTGATTTTAGTTGTTTTTTATAGTTTAGACATATTTGGTTTTACATTTATGATTAATTGAAATCTAACTTGGGTAAATTATCCCAGAGAAGAGGGACATTTTCTCAGACAACCTACCTACATGGAGGCTTATTCATTTTCCAGTATAGTGGATATAGTTGGATATCTTTCTCTTAAGTCTTAATCATGTTGAGATTTTCAATATAATATAATTCAAAACCTTTTCATAAAGTATTTGTGTACAATATTCATATGTTTCATTGGGATATGTGTGAATATATATGGCTTCTATTTTTCGGTGAGTAACACAAATATGTGGGTTTTGTAAATAGTTTCACACCAACATGGTTTGAACACAATGGTTTTATAGAGATAATATGATTCCAAACTAAATTACTATAATCATTCATACAAAAAAGGTAGTAACTTGAGAAAATATAGTAACATTAAAATTTCCTTAAAATAATAACTATGAGATTCTATCAAAAACTTAACATTTTAAGACCTCAATCATCCAACCATGTAGGTCATTCTAAATTTGTAAGCCCTTGTATTATCTTATATAAGGAAAGAATGTAATATGTGACACTAGATTGTCCTACTGGGAAGGTCAATCTAAAGTTGGGTTCCCCTAGATTATCCCTTGTTAATTTTTTTGGTGTTTTATTTGGGTTACACTATCCACGAGATAATAATAGGGTTGTGTTACCAATTTAATAGTATTTATTTTATCCATATGATGGATTAGACAATGATTTATCCACTAAACTATCTAAGAGTCATAATTGATATGATTGGGATGATTACCCACCTAAATATCGATGTGATGAGATAAATCCTAAAGTGACCTATGGCATATTGAATTATGGATCTCTTCCCAATAATGGATAAGCTATATTTTAAAATGGGATTTCCATTTTAGTGGGATCGCATTTAATAAAAGTCTGTATTGTGTGGTTATAAAACATGATACTCATATAATAAAAGCTTCTATTATAGATAATTTCATCATTATCATTAAGATAAATATTATGACCAATCTAGGATAATTATAATCTTAATGTAACTAACACATAATACTAGAAACATAAGAAGATTTATTAAGAATGATTGGTGACTTAATAATAGTTCTAATGAAAAATTACATTTGTTAGAATAGTTCCTTTCTGCGTAACCAAGTCCTGAAATTGTTAATCAAGTGAATATAGATGAATATAAAATCATAATGTGATTAGTTTAATGATGAAAATGAATTATATGAAAAATGAAAAAATGAATCTTAGTCTCTGCTCATGTACTCAATATAATTGGGTATACAAATGGTTTATCAAATTAAAGTCTCATATACTCTATATGAATTGGTATGTCAAATGAAAATCAATATGATTGAATATTTTGAATGAATTGGTGAGACAAAGGTTAACTAAAATTTTTATTTTTTATATAAATAAATTCTATTGTTATGATAGATATATGATGTGAAATATATTTTTTACAAGGTGTTGTAAAAATAATTATGATTAGGAGATGAAAATATTTGAAGTTGTAATTTTTATTTCATGAATAAAGAAAAGAATTTTCTACATTGGTAACTTAGATTCAAAATTCATAGATAAAATTTTCATAATATGTTTATTTTTACCTCATTTATATATTGAGAATAGAATTTATACAATAGTATTTTAAGTGAAATAAGATGATTTTTTTAAAACACAAAGATTATGATTTTTTATATTCTATAACATTTGTTAAGGGAGACTAAAATGGATTTTTATGGTTAAGTATTTCATCCTATTTTCATCTATGGAAACGATCCAATAATTTGAAATAATTCTAGAAAATTTTAGTAGATATTCTCAAAATTTTGATATTAGATGAACTGGATATATGGTGTATATATACTAGTGGTGTATTGACAATACTAGAGGGTAATAGTTCAATCTAGAAGAATAGAGGTTAGCTAAAATGTGTAATAATATTTTTTCAATAAACCATTCGAGGTCATTGAATCCTAGGGTTTTAAGAAAGAGTAATAATTGTTCAATGTGATTGCATAATCTAGTATATACTTAAATCATTTTGTGAAACTCCCGGAAATATCCATGTTAGGTATGGATGTTATAGAAATTAATTATTCAATTTTTAATGCGATGTAATAACTATTTTCTATTTTAAAATTTGTCGGAAATATATATGAGTTAAAAATGAAATGAATAATTTATTGAGATAATATTATATATTCATGAGATGAAGTAAAAATTCATTACATTGGGGATTTAAATTTGAAGTATTTTATAAAGATCGAATGAATCTACGTAAAATATGTGTATGTTCATCTAATTTATCTTATGTGATAAGAGAATATATTTAGGAAAAAAAAATTTATTAAAAAAATTATATTATTAATTGTATACACATGGTTTTTGGTGCATCAATTTCTCTAACAAGTTCAGGGAAGAAGATATGGTTAAATGTGTTTAGCCATGATAAATGTGTTTATCAAATTGTTTGTTAAAATACAAGGGAATGTGTTACTTCCACTTATTAGTAGTATATTGTAAAATTAAAATTCTTCTTAAATTCAAAAAAATAAACTAAACCCAAAAAATTCCATATACGATATAAAAACTATACGTTATTCTTTTAATGTTTTTACAAAAAATAAATAATTGTTATTTCTTAAACACAAAATAGTTTGTGTAGTATCTTAGAATGATATTCTTAAAGGAATATATTTCTAAGAGTCTAGTGGGATTATGTTTGGACTTATAGTTGTTTGGAGTAAACAAATAAAGTATTAGACCAATCTTATAGTTATTTCCACTAAATATCCTAAAAAGTATAATTATATGTGATGATAAAGAAAACTGTAGAGTGTTAAATATCATTACCTTTTAGAAATTATATATCGTTATTTTTTAATGGATTATACCAATATATGATTATCATGTTTCTCACTAAATATCCTAAAATATTTTAGGATATTTGAGGATAAAAAAATATATAAAGAGTTACAATTATTTAGCATGAATAGTGAAAGATGCTGTTTTTTGAAGGATTATACCATTTAAAATAAAAAGTGATTTAAACACTTTATACTAAATGAGTTTAGGTTATTCTGGTAAAGAGAAATGAAAAAGGTACATTTAGTTACAATATTAAAGTGTTATTAACTTTATCCTGAAAGATTTTAGGAGGAATGCTAAGTAATAATTTTAATAGTTATATGAATTCAAGGAAAAGGGTGATGGATTATAGTTCCAAGAATGATGATGATGAATTTAGAAAGAGTTGAAACTATAAAATAGATGTTTTAATCCTAACATTTTATTTTATGGAGTTGATTTTTTTGGATATGTTCAAAGAGTTTAATAATTATAAATTTTATTTTTAATTCCTTCTATTATTAAAATTGTGCCACGACCCAACCCAACATGGCTCAAGACGTGACTCCCCAATACCGCCTCCAATAGGCCAAGGTCATGCTACTAGCTTTGAGTAGGCCATCCGACACATGGGAGGCATTTGGATAAAGTACTTGTACACACGCACCAACAAACACCTCCATGAAAGAGGGCAGAGATATATATAAAAACCAAAAATAAAAGCATGCGTACATCTTACCCACAACCAGAGTACAAAAAAATACAAAAGGGAATATATAGGGCCCACCAAAAGTAAACTGAAAAAGCTTCCAACCTACTCAGAGGGAAGGGATCGCTATCAAAACTACCAACTGGTAAACTTGTCAGCATAGCTTTGGTAAATAACATGGTCAGTGACACTCAAAAAGCTCCACCAACTCTAGGTCCACCTGAGACTCTGTCGAAAGGCTTTTGGTCTGCACAAGATACAAACATGTTCGGGAAATGTCCGTGTAGGGGATTGTATAAAAATACTCAGTAGGCACCCCAAACCCCCCCCCTAAATAATAGGGAGAAACAGGAAGATAACAGTCATCTCATCCTAGCTAGAGGGAACCCAAATGAGAGTGAAACTCCAACTCGATACCATCCTCTACTAAACACGACATGTCATCTTAGCTAAGGTGTATGAACATTTGGTATCAGAGGTGATACCCAGCCTTAAGTGTGATTCACTTCCTAGGTTGAGATGTAGTACTTAGAATGAGGATGTTGTGCTCTAAAGGGGGTGATTATAACACTCCAAAATGTTAAATGGTTAAATGATGAAATGATTTGACTCATGCCAACAAGGTGCACCTTAATTTTCAGGAGCATGTTTGATTAGAACTCCACAGTTATGCATGCTTGGCATGGAGTAGTGATCAAGATGGGTGGCCTTCTGGGATGTTTCACAGGTTGTGTGTGAGTAGGGACAAATCACTTTAGAAAGGACAGGGTTTGGCCTGTGCGAAGTTTCATTAGTTAGATGATCCGTTCATTCATATGGGTGGACCATTGGGTGGGGAGCACGTGTCTGCCGGGAAACTGGTGGAAGCTGGCGGGCCGGGACCCGATGACCATGTTAAGGCGGTGTTTCTAGGTTGTCACCGGGACCCAGTTGTTACAAACTGGCTTTCTTCATTGATTTTTCCCACTAAAAATTGTAGTGGGAGGGTTTTAATAGATGGTAATATATAAATGTGACATAAATTATATATTATGTAATTAGCTAATAAAACCTAGAATGTATAGAAAACATAAGGCCAATATGGGAGTTTATCTAGTATGATATGAAAAACCAATGCTTATGTTGGTTTTGTTAAATATTCTTAAAGATTTTCAAAATATTAAACTGTATCATATCAAAGGAAACCACTATTTTATTATTCATTAAAAAAAGCCTTTCTTTAGTGATTTTTTCCACTAAAAATTGTAGTGGTAGGGTTTGAATAGATGGTCATATAGATATGTTACATAAATTACATATTATGTAATTAGCTAATAAAATCCAGAATATATAGACAACATAAGGCCAATCTGGGAGTTTATCAAGTATGATATGAAAAACCAATGCTTATGTTGGTTTTGTTAAATATTCTTAAAGAGTTTCAAAATATTAAAATGTATCATATCAAAGGAAACCACCATTTTATTATTCATTACAATTGGATATATAAATATATATTTAGATATATATTTACTGAGGTAAAATGATGATTAACCTCTTAAATTGTTTTTTTGAGTTTATCCCTAACCGATATTTATCATGGAGTATTATAGGTTATGAAGAAATAATATGGTTAGTGTGAGTTGGGTTCTAATATAATGATACAAAATATAATCTTGAGGAACAAATTGAAAAAAAAAATTCTTTGTGTGCATTGGATGACCAAGAAACTATACCACATGGAGTTTCATAAAGATGAATTTGGTATACCGCGGATGCATAGATCATATATGGGTTCCCATTACCAATTTTCATAAAGATATGTATAATTAGAAAATTTATTCTTTTATACCCTAGTTAACCAATTAAACATAATTAATTAGAAAATATATGGGTGGTTGGGTATGTTGATGATCATTCTTTCAGTTGGAACATAACTAAGATTGGATTTCTCCTCTCGTATAATGAGTATAACATATAATCCCTTGATTTATATAGACTATGGAACTATGAAGTCACATATAAATATTATATATCTATCCTAATAAGGAACATGTGATTTTATTATCCTTAAGGATGAATGGAATATGATTTATTCATCAATCATATTAGTTTATACTCTAATAATTGAAAACAGAGGAGTTGGGTATATGGGATTAACATTCTCTATGTCTCATGGTCACACTTTGTCTTAGATAATGGAAAAATATGAGAATTCATGATTTTATATAATGATATATAGTGTACATAGGTATAGAGATATGTGTTTTTGATATAAAACACACTAGATCCCTTTATAGCTTGAGTAGCATTGAGGCTTTTCTAGAAGTAATTCATTAATAATATATACAGATCTGAATATTTTAGTATTTTATCAATTATTGAAAGGCATGTGAGGTCACACTTTTTGGTTGAAAGAAAGGGGGTGTATTTTACTTGTAATTATACTCTAAAATTGTTTTAGAGTTAATAAATAAGTAATTTAAATGGATTTTCATAAGGTATTTCATATGACACGATATAAGAGGAATTTAATTATATCATTTCAATACTATTTTGGAATATTTTAAATAGGTTTTTTGGACACTGTTTCATAATTTATTATATATGATACAATATAACGAGAAATGGAACCAATTAATTTAGGATTTTGTGAAAGTGTGAGATTCAAGAATATATTCTCAATATCCATATTTATATATGATATATTTATGATCTCAATTGTGTTGCATGAAAATTGTTATTTTAAGGAAAAAAATGGTGTATACTTATATATAGATTTATAAATGACCAAATGGTAATGGTTATCATTTAATAAAATCATCGAAATAATCTATCATTAATGAACGATTTATTAAGATGAAATTGTATGTAATAGACTTAATCATGTATGTGATATATGAATCTTCCATAGAATATAATCATGATTTTCAATGCATGATTGAATTTGATATTTTCAGGAGTTTTTATGAATAACAATATAATACTTTCATATAAAGGAAATTTTTATTGGGTTTTATTACATAATACTTGGTTAACACTTCCTGACCAGAATCTCTCTTTCTCTTATTGCCTCTACACTATGAGATGATAGCAAAACCTGGTGGATGGGGAGTCTAGTATATATGAAATTTTATTCAGTTATCCCGTGGATACACTAATGAGAAGGGATTTATTCTAGCTTCACTTAAGTTATCTTCAATAAATTCATATGAAGTTAAATATGTACCATAATCTCTTCGATGTAGGGTACTACATTTATAATAGTGTATCTTCATTTCATTTTTATCACAAGTTTAATATTTATTGTATAGAGATTCCTAAACAAGGGTATAAATAACCTACACATGTTATAAAATTATTTATTAGACTTATTTAGAACCCTTCAATAATATAACTCATAATTCTCAAAAACAAGGGCCTCATGACAAACATCCCCTCTATCATCCAATGTACTGCTCTACCCTTGGTAGATCAATCACAAAATTTTATTTAATTTAGCTTATACCCATCCCATAATTCTCTACATTCATTGTAACTTCTAAATAAATCTCACAACTAACTCCTTATATACACTAACCATAAAAGTGAATTGATTGTAGGATGATCAGCCACTAGTTAACTCATGTTATAAGTCTTGTAATAGATATACTAGGATTCACAATCCCTCAGAAACAAATATCAATTTACATTCATATACTATTCTTCCCAATGAACCTACTTTATATATGAATGTTTTAGACAAGCATTCATTATACTAACACACAGCTCACAACCCTCCATGAAATGTCATGCATTAATTTCCAAGATATCAATATGAAAATATATCCATTACCAAGGGCTAGGTACTATCTATGGGGTCCTATACAGTCTAACACAATCCTTTCACCTAGCCTGAACTATAGTAGAAACACTTTTTACAATGGTTTAATTACTGCAAAAATTTTCCACAAATAGTCTATTTTAGAAAATTCATCAAAAATACTATGATTTGAGATGATATTGCACAATTATCTTATTTGAGATATTTCTTCCATGGATTATTTTTTCTATACCAAAAAATTGTTAATACATTTTGTGATGAAATCAACAATATGTATCAAAAAATATTTTTTATGATTATTTGCGATAGAATACCAATTCTATCTCAAATAACTAAAAAATAATAAAGAACTAAACAATAAAAACAAAACGAAAAAAACATTTATCATAAAATTATGACTTACATATTTCAAAAATAATTCCATAGAAAAAAATAATATAATAATATCACCAAGGGGTGGTGGATCAGGACCAACTATTATAGGGAACTCCATCTATAAACTATCAGAAATATAACACACATACTCCATCATCTCCTTGTGTTAATACTCATGTTTCCATTATTTCTCTTCCTATTTTCATTTCTTCCCTTCCTAGTATCTGGTTAATCTATGTATAACCTCATCCTAAATTCATTTCTTAGCCTCTTACTTTACAGTAGAAAATTATGATGATGGTGACAATTCTCCCTTTGGTCTCTATAGTTTCATTTTTATACTGCTATATTAATTGATCAGGGTTGATTATAAACCAATACAGATCACTAGTCCTTTCTAAAGACCACTTATTGTCACCTGTATCGAAGCCACATCATCAAAACATGACTCACAAGATACCTCATCTTCACTATTTTTCTAGGTATGACTCTAATATATACGAGAATCCTTTATCTCATATGTATCCGGTATTTCTGTAAATAGAAATTAGTAAAATTAAAAAACAAAAAGAAAAAAATACTAACCACAATATTTTGTTGTCTATCACCGACAATCTAATCATTTCTATTATCATTTTATATATTCTTTTTCACATCAAAATATATAATATTGTATCAAACATAGTCTACATAAATTTATCATATACATTTAGTGTTAAAAATACGTATATATATATATATATAATTAAGAAAATTACATAACAAATTTAAATGATTTTTGCTAAAAGTATGACTCCCAACTTTGTGTAAGATATGTTATCTCCTATGATTTTATCAAAATATTATCTAGGAATTTTCTCTTATCCAATACCTTCAAAATCTCTCCCAATCATATATAGGGACATAATTAGTCCGATGGGGCCTATAAGACTCATCAAATACAGTCACATATGCTCTCTACATAGCTATCCTTTAATGTCTATATAAAAATTAATGGAAATGATTATGCACGTAGTCCTCCCATGCCTCCATAATAGAGGTTATCATTCTCTCATCAATAGACTATCATAAACCCTATAAATATTTAATAATATAGAAAACTATAAATTATATAAATTTAAAAAACATAAAATTCTAATTCATACATGGAAAACATTTCTGAAACATATGATAGCATAACTATGTAGAAACCTAATCCCTTGAATCCCATAGATCTGAAGAATAGTTCCTCAAAATAGTAATAGGATAACAATAAAAAATATGTAAAAAACTGTCAAAATAAGTAGTGTTAGTAACATAATTAAAAAATAAAATTAATTAAATGAAAAAAATAAGATTCATATTTAAACTCATATCTTCTAATAATGACCAATGTTAAGAGATGAATATCACTATGGAAAAGTATATAGAATCATCAATAACATATGTCCCTAACCCCTCCTATAATTCGAGGTCACATCAACTCCCTTGTCTGACAAATCAAGAGGCTCATCCCAAGGTAGAGAATCCTCTGTCAAGCTACGAATCATGTCATCATAATTATATTGATCTATTTGAAACATATAATTAATCTTATAAAACTATTTTATTCTATATGAAATGTATAATTTGAATATGATTACATTTTTAAAATAAAATTATTGAAAATAATGTTACCTTTAAATAATTTTTAATGCAGATATCAAATATAAAATAATAGTAAATATTTGTTGTAAACAAATAATACAACATTCTTCATATTTATCTTCATCATCATATTTAGTTTCATTAGTGTAAATTTCTTCGTCTTCCTTCTCCGCGTCATCAATTTCTATATTTTCTATAATTTTATCATCCCTTATAATATCAAATTCATTGGTTACATCATCAATATTGTCAACACTATAAGACCATAACTATAGGGTCTCATCATTGATATCTATATATCTTGATTTATATATACATTTAATTATTTTTATTGAGAAATATCAATATTTGGAACTTAAAAAACCCAAAATTAATTTTACATAAACTTATTTTCATGAGATTTCATTTTTATTACACTCTACCAATCATTTAAATCTCTAAAATAAGAAATATAATTTTCTTAATAAACATGATGTGCTTGATATACCATAAAAATGGTTCATTTACTGTAATATGACTATTATATTTAAAATCAATGATTATATGTCATGGATGAACATAAAACTCTCTATTAGGGGTACATAATGCACAAATTGTTTCATTTCATTATAATTGGGATGAAAATATGTATGAGATCTATGAAAGTATTCATCTAAAATTAATCATCAATGATGGCCATCGAAACCAAGCTCAGGTTGATTAAATACTAAAAATCGGTGTTCTATGACATCATCAGCATTTTCATTATTGTGACACATTCGATTTTTTTTAAGTATATTTAGATTGAAAATAATGAGATAGAAAAATTGAAATTTCTTCTTGTTACTATGATTCATCAATTAAACCATTAATCAATGTATTTTTATATACCTTCTAATTCAACTTTTATCATACATCTCTCAAATGGGTATATCCATTAGAATTGTATTGTCCATATAAATTTATTTTCATACATAAAATACAATATAAAAATATTCATTATGTTTAACAAGGATGACAAAAAAGTTAACAATTTATATAAAATTTAAGAAAATATTTTTTTTACTATACTCAATTCATTATGTTTTTTTATACCAAAATTTCATGGAATAAGTATGATATTTAAGTAAAAACATCCCATATTGAAGAATTCAATAGCCCACTAAGGCTAATAGGATGTAATCTTTACATGATAACATGATAGTCATGAATTTTTAAGTATTTAATAAGTATATTTTTTTGTAATGATAATAATTATATGCATATCCATATAGAAATATCAAATCATTAATCAACTAAAAAATAATAACCTTCTTTCTTTTGAAATTGCATAATATTATTTTGGATTCATCGATTTTTAAGACCATTTAATTTAAAATAACTTATGTCTAGGATTCTTGTAATTGTAGGCAAGATTTAATTGTGCTTTCACATAATCATTGGTCTTGATAGTTTTGTCCTACATGGTATAAAATATGTTATCAATATAATACTACTTGAAAGAAATAATCATTCTAAAAACCAAAATAGAAATGATAAACGCTAACATTATCAAATATTTCATAGCTTTTGAGGTCACACTTCTTATACTGAAACTAAATTATTCCTTCTGAAAAAAATTCTGAACATGATTATGCGATGATATAAACACATTGACACTCTTGATGTAGACATGATTTATACTAAAACCATTAGGATTTCTATGATTATTTATATGATCACAATCTTATATTAAAGAAGTTTTTTGCTATTTCATGGGTCTATAGTTTTCTAAAAAATTATCATTAATTATTTTATTATATAACTTCTATTATAAAACATCTCTTCATTAAATTACAGATTCATTATATTTTTATAAAATATTTCATAAAATATTTCATTTAAAATATTATTATAAATTTTGAAATTTTAAAATATGTGTTTTGGGAGTGGGATTTTCAGCTCATGTGAGTTTGCGAGGATAACATTGCACATAAAGGAGCATATGCACATCACTTTTATGTAATATGTATAATTGTTTCCTGAATCTATAATAATTTATAGTATATTATATCAATTTATATTTATTTACACTAAAATTATTAATTTTTATTAATTTTTTCTAATTTATATGAATTTTTAACAATTTATATTATTATATACTAATTTATTGTATTTTATATTAATTAATACTAATTTATAATTTTTTTTGTCATTTTATAATAATTTGTGATGAATTTAAACAAATTTATTATAGTTTTTATTAATTTATAGTAAATTAAACTAATTTATTTTAAATTATATCAATTTATAGTAATTTATATAATTTTATATGTATTTATATCATTTTATAGTAATATATTAATTTATACTAATGTATAATAAATTTTATTAATTTATACTAATGTGTTACATTTTTTATTAATTTATACTAAATTATACTAATTTATAACAGTTTATAGTAATTTTTTGGATTTTAAAAGATTTTTTATAAATATATTTAAATTTATATAAATTTATATTAAATTATATCAATTTATAATAATGAATAATAATATATACCAATTTTTGGGAAATTAATAGTTATTTATAATAACTTTTATTGATTATACTAATTTGTAGTAACTAATGAAATTTAATAGTAAATTAGATCAATTTATAGTAATGTATTTTAATTTATATAAATTTTGAATACTTTATAATAACTTTTAATAATTTATACAAATGTAAAATGATTTTTATCTATTTATACAAAATGATACACATTTATATTAAATTATATTAATTTAGACAAATTTTTATTATTTTATACTAAATTACAGTAATTTTTATGAATTTGTAAAAAATTTAGTAATTTAGAGTAATTAATATATATTTATAATAAATTCTATCAATTTACTATAATTCACATTAATATATTCTATTTTTTAAGAATTAATACTAATATATCATGATTTATATTAATTTATACTAAATTACGATAATTTATAGTAACATATGCCAATTTATAGTAAATTATATCAATTTATATAAATTTATTTATAGTTATAATAATTTTTTTTAATTTATTCTAATTTTTAATAATTTATAATAATTTTGTAAATTTATACTCAATTATACTAATGTATACTAATTGTTATTAATTTATACTAAATGATAGTAATATTTAGTAATTTTTTTAAAATTTATAATCGTTTTTATGAATATATTAAAATATATATTAATTTATAATAATTTATATGAATTTATAATAATTAATACTAAATTATATCAATTTATAGTAATGTATATAAAATTATACTAATTTATATGATTTAATAAAAAAATTATTGATTTAAAATAAATTGTATCTATTTATAAAAATTTAAATCAATATATAATATTTATTGTTAATTTATATGAACATTCATCAGTTTATGCTCATTTATAGTAAGGTATATAAATTTTTATTAATTTATACTAAATGATACTGTTTTATCCTTATTCTTTATGAATTTATACCAATTTTTATGAATTTATTATAATTTATATTAATTTACAATAAATTATTATAATTAATATGAATTAATAATTATTTATAATAAATTATGTCAATTTATATAAATGTATATTAGTTTTAGCAAATTTACACTCATTTATACGAATTAATAATAATTATAATATATAATAATAATTAATAATAATTTATATGAATATAATTTATTTTTATTAATTTATGTTAATTTTTATCTATTTATACTCATTTATACTAATGTATGACAATTTTTAAAAATTTATAATAAATGATACTAATTCACACTATTTTTTTGAATTTATAATAATTTTTATGATTTTATTATAATTTTTAATGTATAGTAATTTATAATAAATTATATTAATTTACATTAATTAAAACTAAATAAAATCAATTTATAGTAAAGTATAACAATTTTTACAAATTTATAAAAATTAATTTAAATTAATAATAATTTATATCAATTTATAATGATTTATATTAACTTGTACTAATTTATATGAATATATAATATATAATATTCTTTTTTATTGATTTTTATCAATTTGTACATTATTTTTATTAAATTATAATATTTTTTAATAATTTATACTAAATTAGATCACTTTCTAGTAAATTTAATTAACTTATACTAATTTTTCTGAATTTATAATAATTTGTAAAAAATGAGTTTATTCTCAACTATATCAATTAATAGTAATTTTATAATAATATATAATGATTTTTATTCATTCATACAATCTTATAAATTTTTTTATTAATTTCTATCATTTTAGACTATTTATTAATAATTTATATAAATTTATATGAACTTATAATATTTATTATTAATTTATATGAATTTAATATTAATTTTATTGAATTTTATAATAACTTATACCAAATTGTACTAAATTATACTAATTTATAATAAATGAAATTCAAATTAAATAAATTAAAATTACGAACAAACTATATAAACTAAAAAAAATTAAATAGAAAAAATTAGTAATAATTAAAATCATTATTTAAAAAGATGCATTGAAATCGATACTTTTCCAAAAGATTAGTTGGTTTAGTTCAGAATCTACTAAGTTGTAGGATATATATGAAATTAGAGGGTTTTTTCAATAGACAAGAAGGATTGTGAGGATTTTATGGGGTGGTCTGCCCATATTTATAATCTACCTTACGTGATGGAATTTTAGTTGCAAAAATAATTCCTTTTGTACTATTTGTGATGATCATTTGCGACGTATAATTTATCAATCAAAAAAGGGGCCGTCAAAAATAATATTTCCTACTAATGGAAAAGTATTTTTTAGGGACTAGTAGGTCACAAAAAATCTACTGAAAAAGTATTTATGATGGATCTATCGCAAATAAACCTTATCAGAATAGGTAATTCCAATGAAATTTCATTTCTGTCGAAAATAGTTTGTTACCACCACCACACATGTATAGTCAAAAACTATTTTGTGATTCCTTGTTCATCCATCACAAAAAAACATTGTAGAAAAATTATTTATGATGGATGAACTAGCCCATCATAAATAAGTTGACCCCCCCCCCCAAGACTATTTGTAATGGAATTGTAGTCTGTTGCAAATAATATGTCACAGAAAATAAATTTTCCTATAATTTTAAATTACAGAGTGACAAAATTTTAAAAGGAAATTCGTGTAGGACTGTTATTATTACCATAATAAGTCACACCTATTTTTTTATAATCACTTATGCCCTTCAGATCTCACTCAGGTCTGCCGACCCCACTTACACTGAGAGACATGTTATGGAATAAAAGTATTAGTGTATAATACAAGGTGATATTGTATATATGTATATATATTATGTATAAAATGAGGGGGTGGTATACCCCTCTAATAAAGCTCCTGAAATTATTTTCTATGAGTAGAAAAATAAAGTGATCATCGAATCTAGATATCCACGATTAAAGAATGTCAAAAATAAGAGAAAACTGTATAAGAAGAAAAAGAAAGAAATGACAGTAATTATGAGTGATATGGAAGATTCTAATTGCAGCTATGGATTTGACACTAATAATGAAGTTACAAAACATTGTTTAATGGCTTTATCAAACCAATTAATTAAATCTAATTATTTTCCCTCTTAATCTGATTCTGACAAGACAATTGTTGATGATCTATTTGAAGAAATTATGAGATTAAATGTAGAGATATAAAATATTTGTTGTATACACAAAGATCTTAAAGGTAAACGTAAGAAACTTCTTAAAAATTAAAATATAAAGAAATCTATTTCTAATAAAAAAAATTATATAGAATCGAAATTTTCTCAAATGGATCTAAAATCTACACATGTTGAAACTAAAAAATATAAGGATGAAAATGAAAGAAACATAGATTTTATGTCTAATAACAATGTAGATAATGAAATGAAGTTAATAGTGTCCAAAAAGAGAATGAAAATCTAAGATGTGATGTTGAATGTACGAAAAATAGATCTATCCAAATTTGTTCGTGCATGGATAAATTATGATGAAATATTAAGTATGTGTAAACTAAATAAAAGTATGTATGGTCTTGGTTATAAAAATAAATAACCTAAATTTTATAAGACTGCCTTTATTACATATTAAATTTGAAATGCTTCAATTGTCAAGTGTTTTAGATATAGGATAAAAGGTTATTATGAAAATGATTTTTCACTTTGAATTCCTCAATCTCTTGGACATGAAAATTATTTTATTTCCAAATACATTTCTTCATGATTGCCCTAGAATACATGTTTCAAATTAGTATGGGTTTCTCATAATTATTGTCCTAATCCTATTGGACCAAAATTTTTATGGCTATCAATATTTTCGAAAATCTATTTTTTGTGAGAAATCTATATTGGATGTTTCAAAAAGAAAACGTCGTATATGGATAATGTATTCACATGGAATGTGACTGGAGATATATCAAAATTTTATCATCCAATAAATGTGATGGTGGTAATGTTACATTTGGTGTTACTTGTAAAGGAAAATTTAAAGGTTTTTGTGAAGTTAAAATTTTAAATTATGTCATTATTTCAAAACATTTATTCGTTAAAAGTTTAAATAATAATTTAACAAGAATTTTTCATGACCTAAACCTACATAGGTACCCATCATAAGATGGAAATGTAAAAGGTTAGATAATGTAACCAGAATCCCACCACTAATCGTCCATGGAGATGTGACTCTCACAGAGGGTATATTATTGCACACATGGGAGGAATTTCCCTCATATTTATTTAGTGAGTAATAAATAATATGATAACAACCACAAAATTTCTCAAACTCATAATAAAAAAAATAGATGCAATCCCAATACATGATGTGATGTCATATATAACTGGATATAACTAAAATGAAAAATACAGAAGATATAAATCCTTGGTAGTGACCACAATGATCCAATAGCTCAAGAATAAATCCTCAAACTATTAACATCCAGGTCGATCCCCTACTAGCTACTGTTGTCCAAAAAAAGTTTCAATAAACCTAGGGTGAGCATGACATGTATACGTAGTAGGATTCATCTAGAAACCTATCATGAAAAATGTGAAAGAAGCATACCAAAGCCTAGTGAGTAAAAAAATGAAACAAACTCATCACCTAAAAGTTTTATTGGTCCAATCACATCCTAACAATGGATTACTCAAAAAAATAATTCACAAAATTATAACCACCGAATCGATAATATATATATATATATATATATATATATATATATTTGGGTACCCCACAACCACTTCCCCACTAGTTTTCCACTCCCATTCCCTAATGTTGAATTTCCCAATCCATAATCTCTTCCATAAATTATCCTAACCAAAACACCTAGGAAACCATATCATATCATCCACTTAGTTCAGCACATTATCACATCCACATCCTCTATATAGTAATCTTGTTCATTTTCAGAAGCCACCACACCCTATGTATTACATATTATACCTCAATCCTTCACAACAAATCCATAACTGACCTATAATAATCCTTTATGTACTAATTCTAGATTTCATTCATAATAATAACCTCAATACATCATAGCCTAAAACACACATGTCATAAAAATAACCTATATTCATACCGACACACAATACTACAGACAAAGATAGAGTGGGGGAGAGGACGTAGTCACCCATTCTTATCCATGCCAACATGTATGTTAGGGAAAATACACATAGATCCTCTGTTTTTTAATTTTACCTTTTGATACATGTGGGTACATATGAATCAAGAAAATAAAAAAAATAACTCGCAACCACACTAAGGAAACTACATATCCTTAGACTCATTCTCCACTATCGTTTCACAAGACACATGGATACCACTACTAAGGTCTATATAAAAAACATGCAAGCATCAATATTAATTAATTCACTAGATGTTAATTAATATTATCATACTTCTATTATTAAAATTTTAATCCTATAAAAAAATTATTGACAACACTATTTATTTTTTTCTTGTATTGTTAAGTATATCATTATCATAAATAAGAATCGAAAACCAAAGTCATTATTTCATTAATTCATTATCATTTCAAAATAATTCTGGTACCCTTGTTTCCATCCTAAACTACCACATAAAGGATTCACTGGTAGTATATAGAAATAAAATATGTTATGAAGTTGGAAACTCTTCATATAAATAACAATTGACCACTGGCCATCAAGAAAGAATCATTAAGATGTATGTATCAATGATCAATTATTATGTTGAACATGTTTGGACCATATCGGTGTCCCACACTATTGTGCATATGAACACATCCAACATCATGTTCCAATTTTTTTACATCTAGAACCTCATTCCACCATCATCTTAAGAACTGGAACCTCATTCCACTATCATCATCAAACAAGAATCTTGTGCCACTATCATCATCATAACTAACACCCTATGCCACTATCATCAATATAAAGGACACTCCAAATAACTATCATCATCACATCATCCATATCAGGTTATTATCATTCACATCTATGGCTCTATATTCTAGATAACACATATATATAAAATTAATTTTTTCACACATAATTTAAAGGCAACCATGACCATAACATCAAGTAATTCAGGCCTTCCGTAATAAAAAATAATCTCACTCAACCCCAGCCAACTCATCTTTTTCAAACAACCATTTTAATTCCATATTGTATTAACTAATTAATTATGTATAGGTTTTCTACACTAATCAAACAATGTCAATTTTTATAAATAGCTACAACCAATATAACATTATTCAAATATTATTTCCATGTTTTAAAAATTCCAAGACGATCAGTAATTATACTCCTCATGCCTCATTAATCTAATTAATAATAACATTAAATTTTACGTTCATTATCTATTTCAATCATTCTACCATTAAAACCAACAACAAAAAAATAAAATTGAATTGATATAACACAATATAGTAAATATATAAAATATATAAAATACATTCGATCACAATGACCCATATAATAATAAAATTTACCAACCATGAAATATTATATTATCAACACATGGTAGAATTTATTTTCTCTCTCCTATAAAATTTCTTTCATTTAAAGTAACAAATAATAATAATAATTTATTTCAATGCATAATTTTTATAATATTAATATAATAAAAATTATTTACAACATGTAATATTATTTCTAATTCAATTATAGAATAATGTGGTTTCCCTACACTCTTTATGAAGGGATGGCAAACAGATAGTGATGAAAATCCTAGACATTAACTACAATGGTCTTATAATTAAATAGTTCTAGAGAATTACTCTTAAATTCCCAAGATAAGTGATAAATCACAAAGTGAAAAGTTACCTCTATGGCCGAAGAAAGATACCTGGCTTGAAAATGATCATGTAACTTTAGCCTATAAAATAACTAAATCCTCACAATCATTGAGGAAAAATAATAACCAATACTGAGATAACACAAAAAAAATATCACAGCCAACGAAACACAGTAGTCTTTCAAATCATGAATATAATGGAAGTATATCCCCACATCCTATAACAAAAAAACTCTCCCATGATTTAAAACGGATCCCTTAAACAACTACAAACACTGGAACTAGAACTCTCAGTGTGTTCTATAATAATTTTAATCATCATCCTTAACTCTGTGATAATTTTTTAACGTATCTTGCAAAACATTTTTGGAAAAAACATGATAGGGATATAGACCTGGTTTTATTCCTATAAAAAAAGTTAGAGACTCCAAACCTAAGATGAATATTATTTTTGATTATTAATCCATTCATTTTTTTTCATATTTCCCATTGTCTACCAAGTTCATACACAAGAAGAGGAAAGTATGATACATGATCATTTCCTAGTTTTCTACCCCACAAGTAGAATCACTTTTCTTATTATATCTATTAAAATTGAATGTACTTATTTATAATCACAAGGGAACCTAAATTCTCAAGTCCTAGCTATCCACCCTTGTTTACAACACATATTAAAAATATCTGATACCGTTGACCTACCAAACCATGCATCCTCACTAGTTCATAACTTCAAGCTCTATCATATATGCGAAACTTACCTAGATACCACTTAGGAATGACCACCAACCTTGAAAGGTACCCCTCTTGGGCCAGTAATGAAGAAAGATAGGTAATGATTCCAAAATCCAACTTCTAATAGGTAATGGTTTGACGACTAGCACCAAGGGTATATAATCACATACATTGGACCTGTTTCCCTCATAATGATTTGAGAAGTAAGAGACAAGATGAAAAAAGACACCCAATAACTATTCTTAATAATAAAAAAATTACCACTACCAATACATGATATTATTTCATTCCATACAATATATAACATAAATGAATAATAGAAAACAGACAAAACCTCTACAGTGACCACAAATTCCCAACAACTCCAAAAAAACTCCTCAAACTAGTAATGACCATATTTATCACCTACCATCTCCTAATAACCTGAAAAATAGTTTTTCTACACATAGGGAGAGCATAACATGTATACTCATTATGATTCTACATGTACCCTCCCATGTAAAATTTCAGATAAGTATACAAAATACCAATAAGTTAAAAAAATGAATGTAACTCAACACGTAACAGGAATATTATTCCTTTGACACCCTCACAATGGATAACATACAAAATAAATCATAAAATTATAATCGTAGTATTGAGAATATATATATATATATATATATATATAAATGGGAACCCCACAACCACTTCCCTAGTAGTTTTCCACTCTCACACCACAGATCCAAACATCTCGAGTAATCACCTCTTTCTAAAAAATTCCTACCGAAAACACATGGGAAACCATATCATTTTGTAACAAACAAACTTTGAAGAAACTAAACTAGTAACCTGGTATAGTGCACCACATGACCACAAGAACACCTCCCCGTACACCAGAGGTTGTTGACTATCGGTGAAGGCCATTGAGGAAACATTTGGGAGGCTATTGTAGGGTTGTATTAATAGAAAGGGCAGGGTTAATTTATCTTCTAAAAAATTATAGTGATAAATAAATTGATGTTATAAAAGATATAAATATTTAATATAAGCATGAAATGATATGAATGTAGTCCTTAATATAAATTAATATAAGGATATTATGTGAAATCACTACATAAAAGAAAATGTCAAAAGTAAATGGACATGGACAATTGGATAAAGAAGTTCCAAAATAGTACTTGAAGGTACCCATACGTCACCACCCCATTATAAGAATCATGAGGTATCAATTAATAAACCCATTGGTTTTAATAAGAACCAAAAAACCAAAAACCCATGGTTTTAATAGAAATCAAGAACCTCAATACCATTTATTTTTACATAATATAAATAAACTAAATCCCCAAGTTTGAATGGATAAACAATAACCACTGAAATAGTGGGAAATTAAATATATTAATTTATTAATTATAATCCCATTATAATTCATGGGCTTCATGATCTCTTCAAGAATTAGATAATGATATAAAATGATACATAGAAGTATAAGAAGATAGAGCCATGTGTTTATACAAATAGACTCAATAGTAGAAGTTAGTAATTGGCACTCAAAGATTGAAGAATAATATCACCAATGATTTGGATAAATTCATTGAAGAACACACGCCTTTTAATTTAGATCCATAATCTCCTTCAATAATGAAATATTGATCATTCCTTGAATGGTGAATGAATGTTTGGAACCTTAATCTGTAGGAATTTTTTGAGATAATTATTTCAACATTGAACTTCTCGTGTACTCTAGAGAGTTCCCTTTTATTAAAATGAAAATTGAACAAGAATTTAGGTTTCCTTGATCTCATTTTATATCCTCAAAAGGGTGTTGGGGTCCAGGGGGTTGATCCAAGACATTAAATACCTAAAATAAACACTTGTTGGCCATAATTAATCCATCATTGGAAGGTATACCTTAATTCCACCATATATCTGGTGTCCACCACCAAGGTAGTAACTGTTTCTTCTAGAAAAAACTTCTTGATTTCTTATCCCACTAGCTAGGTGGTTAATTACTTGGATATATGGTAAACCTTCTTGATCTCCAAATATTACTCCACATGACACCGACTTTAAGGTGATTCCTACAGAAACATTCTTCAAGATAACCTCATTTAAACTAGTTTGAATCCAACATTAATATGAAATTATTACTATCATTATAACATACTACAAACACACAATAAAAAAACATGGAACACATTAAAACAAGTTAAAAACAATCTAGAGTGTTCGGGATAATTTAAAAAATAACATTACAAGAAACAAAAATATCCCCCTTTTTGATGATCAGAAAAACATAACATATAAATCAAGATAAGTAATAAGGAAAGGATAAAAAGGAAAGAGTTAAAAAAATTTCATGAAACCACATGTCCTAATTTATTACACTTTGAAACAATGTTCTCCCCCTTGATTAAACAATATTTGAAAAAATACATTCTTATCTTTTACAAATAATAATAAAAATACTCCCAATTTTAGATTATCAAAAAGAAACATAAAATGTATAGGGTTATAGAAATAAGAAATGATAAATAAATAAAATAGAATAATAAATAATCATTTTTTTAACATGAACATTAATAACTATATCCCCCTTATGAAAATATGTTTATATTAAAATTAGGGGATATAAGATATATTCAAATAATTAAGAAAAGATCATTCCAAAATATTGACAATTAAAACATGATTTTAAAAATATATTTTTATGATGGACAAGATATTTTAGTGGTAACTTTATTAGATATTATAGAGGAAACGATGGAATGAAAATGTCATTAAAATAAATCTCCCAGTGTAAAACATGTACATAAAATAACAATACTGATAGAAAAAAATTATTATTATTAAATGTAGATAAAAATAAAGATAAAATAATATTAATTAAAAAGAAAATATTTTAAGAGATAATTATCCTCTGAAAATGACAACACAATTGAGATAATGTAATCATATCAAAAAAAAACAACGAAAATATTAAAATATAATAAAAATATATTGTGAAAAAAATAATTAGAAAAAACATAGATAAGAAATAAGAAAAATGGAACAAAATAACTTTCTCCCATTTTGAGAAAAAAAAATCATGAGAGGTAGGATATATTTTTAAACGATATTCAAGAGAGATAAAATAAAAATAATTGGTAAAAAAATTTTTCCATGAAGTTAAAAATTGCAGAATATAGAATAATCATTTCAAAGGGGTGGTTAAAAACACAATTTTCTAAAATAATCCACTAATTGATAGATTAATGATGTCTAGTGTAAAATCCCTACAAGAAATCATATAAAAGATTCTTTTAGTACCCATTAGGGTTTAAAAATATTATTAAATGATTATTTGGGTAAAGAAACAAATTTGAGTATATAAACATTGGCCAATAAAGTCCTGGGAACCCAAATTTTTTATATTTTTCACTAAGATTACATGAAATATGGATGGACATTAGCCTTCCCTATCATTCATTTTTTGAAATTTTATTCATAAACTAAATTTCTATATTTATGACAATAATTGAAAATTTTATTTCGAGATATGTCTTTAAAAAAATTAGTTGTATTTGAAGTGGTTTTAATATGTAAAAAACTAAACCATGATTGCTAAAGTTAATACATTGAGAACAATATATTATATTAATATATTTTTAAAATTGCATAAATTTAAAAAGAGATATTTTTAGATCATTGATTTCAATTTTTAAAATTTCAACATTGGGTTGGTTTTTTAATTTAAAAACCAAATCGACCATTTATTTTAAATGAAATTCCTTTTCATATAGAACTTGTTTATGTTTCTCATTAAGAATTGTGAGATTATTATGATGTTTTAATAATAATTTTCCAAGTTCATCATAAGAATTTTTAATATACACATATGTTTGGGAAATTAAAGAATAAGGAGAGAAAGAACAACAATTGGAAGTTGTGGTAGAAGAATATTTGGAAGTAGAATGAGAAATTGGAGTACTAACCTCATTGTTGTCATCAAGATATGTCATGTGGCATTTCATACATTAGTCTCTAGGGGAGGAAGATTATATGGAACCATTACTAGAACTTCAAGTTATAAATTATATATAATTATATAATTTATTCTTTTTTCATCCTATTTTTTTATATCAAACATTTTGGTATTTTATTCCCCATTTTGTTATATTCATAACAGGTTATAATGGATGCTTATATTTAATATATATTTTTTGAATGTTGGGGTTATTTTTACTACTTTACACATTGTTTAACCTTTTTGAAATAAAATAAAGTTCAACACGATCATCAGTGTCCCTTTTGGAATAATAATAATCATTGATTACATTAAAACAAATGTTTTTTTATTTCCATCAGTTCAATTTCTTATTTAATTACTTAGTGTTTCATCATTATAATATATTTCATCAATGATCAGATGAGATCCTAAACCACCATATTTATTATGTTATTGTTTCTAGGATTTTTTTCACTTTGGGTTCCTAAAGACTTGGTAATCCCCATAGGATATTCTTTGTGATTAACTTTATAGAAAAATCATCACTGAGAAAATTTATACCCCAAAAAATTTAAGTTAATCTAGTAAACATGCTAGTAATATATTCATTTTCATGCATGGAGAAATTTTTTAAAAACTTGATGAATCATATACAATCTAGTTTCCTTGATTTTATTGTTATATTTTTGTGTAACTTCAAGATATATCCGAATTTATTTGACTATTTTT
The DNA here is from genome assembly GCA_963277665.1 of Viscum album. Lineage (NCBI taxonomy): Eukaryota > Viridiplantae > Streptophyta > Magnoliopsida > Santalales > Viscaceae > Viscum > Viscum album. Next base: position 859,550,943 of record OY728133.1, on the reverse strand, counting down.
CAAATAGATGTTCTATTAAAATCATTTTGATTTAAACCCAAAAAATAAAGTGTTCATAGATTTCCCATATAATTCTAAAGAAGAAATATCTTGAGGAGTCTATTTATCTTCATATTTAGTTGTTGGGTTATAACCATACATACCTTCATTCAAGAAAAGATATCGAATACATATTTGAAAAAATAGACATGCAAGTTTTTCAATATAACTAATTTAAATCTTCAAAGAGACAAGAATGTGTATAATAAGTATATTAAATTTCAAAATTAATCTTTTTAAATAATTCATGGTTTGAAAAAAAAAACATTTTTTGAAAATAATAATTTTAAAAAAATATTTTGAAATAGAATCAAAGAATGCCTTTGATACCAATTACTAGGTTAGAGAAAAAGAAAGTGGGGGGTGAATTTCACTTTTAATAAATTTAAAGAGATGAATAAATTTATTCTATAAAAGATAATATGATTTAATACAATAATTCCATGATATCAAATTACAGAATAAATTAAATTAAGTAATAAAATCAAGGAAAGTAATTTTTAAATATAAAATGTTGAGAGTAAATATACATTGGAAATTTGGTAAAAAATTTCGGGAATAGTACATGAAGGTACCCTAATGTCTCCTCCGCATGAGAACAATCATGAGGGGTAAATTAATATAACCCTTGGTTTTAATAGGTACCAATAAACAAAAAAATACGGGTTTAATGGAAACTATGATCCTAAAAAACTCTTACTTTTAACAGAATATCAAGAACCTCAATCCCTTAGATTGAATGGATAATCAGGAGCTAATGAAATATATGGTGAGAAATCTATATTAAATTCTTAATTTCAAGATCTTTAAAATTCATGGAATTAACTAACTCCATAATAATTATATCAAGATAGAAATAATGAAACAAAAGATTAAGAATTGAGAGTTAAGGGAATATAAAAATAGGTTAAAAAGAATGAGAGAGAAAGAATCATAAAAATATATAAAAACAATTATTTTGATGAATTCATTGAAGAACACACACTTCTTGATTTAGTTCCTTCATGTCCTTTAATTATTACAGCAAGATCCCCCCTTGAATGCTGAATTGATGTATAAAACATTAAATTCTTGGGGGATTTTGAGAGAATTTGATCTATTTCTCACTTCAAGTGTGATAAAAAAATTTCAATTTTATTCTACAGAAAATGGAATGATAATTGAGTCTAACTTAATCCCATTTTATAGTTTTCATAGAATTCTAGGCTTTGAGGGGTCAATATAAGGCTTTAAATACCTAAATAAGGAACTTTTTATCCATCATTAATGCACCACAGAAATTATTCCACGACACTGATAGATACATGGTTGCCACTACTAGTTAGTTTGTAGTATTTCAGGAAACACCCGCTTAATATATTCTTTCAATAGCTAACTAGTTGTCCTTTTATATCTCTTAATATTCTAACACATTCCATTAGATACTCAATGATTCTTTCAATAACATACTTTTAAAGAATCCTGTTTAGCCTAGTTTGAATCCAACATTAGGTTGAATTCCTTGTTTCCATTATAACATAATAAAAACCCAATGAAAAATAGAAAACACATTTAAACTTCTCAGAAACAAATTATATTGTTTGTGGTCATTGAAAAATTACCCTATGAGCTATAACAAAAATTCCCTCATTAGCGAAGTTCACAATGTGGAAGTAAATAGATAAATCAAATAAATAACATCATAGAAAACATCACATCAATATAAATAAACATCAAGTACTAAATAACCAAAACATATCCAATAAATACCATAATAATGCTAAATACATGATAGGAAGGGAAGTAAAAAATATAAAATTCAAGCTGTGCTAGCCAAAACATAAACAAAGGCAGAAGATCAAAGGATAATATGACCCCTAGAGGTTCCAAGATTAGTCACAGCTCCCATATAACAATTCCAACCAATCCATGCAATCAACCATCAACCATTTGTCATTCCCTGAACATATAACCTAAAGCCATGGATTATCTTCTCAGGTACCTAAGTTCCATTACTGCCCAAAAATGGTGTGAGTATTATTTCTTAGGCCACCACCAATGGTTTCTAATGATGATATAGTCTATAAGTTTAATTTTTAAAGGTGTTCCACATAAGAAAAAGATAAAATGATAATAATAAGATACATAAATAAACAGAGCCAATCAAGATTTGGGTCTCATAAAGATAACCCAGACCAATAATACCTACTCTGATCGATGTCAATAACTCTAATCATGGTGTAAAATCAAATCTCAAAGCACTTTCGAAGAAATTTTTTGATTAAACCATAATAAAATAGTCTAAGAGGAATCCACATGGATAAAGTAGTATTCCATCCTAGAGATACCCAAGATAAATTGTCCATCTATTCTGAACTCAGGGTTACTCCATTGACATTTATAAGCATAGATCAATTGGAATCTCTACTCACACATGAGGCATTCCATACCAATAATAATAAAGTTGAATCTGGGGAGCACATCTCATGTCATTCAATAAGGGACACCCTAAATAATCCATGATAATAATCATTGGAGTTCTTCAAATGTTGACATTACCCAAATCTAAGGGGGTTCTCCCTCATGTAATTCGCAGTAATAAATCTAAGATGAATCCACTTTTTCTCTTGTGGTATTCAAAAACATTTGAAATCACTAAATCTAGGGAATTATTCAATCCCAATATTCACATAAATCCCCCAGTGGAATCCATGACTCATATATTGAATTCTATCCAATACATATCATACGAAATCCATGGAATCACTATAAGAAATTATACACCCATCCATTCCATAAGGAATCAAAGGGACTTCTCCAGTCATTCCAATACTCGCAAATAATTCCATTAAAATTCTAAAAAATAAAATTTCACCAATTTGGTCTTTTATTATATATACAATTTTAACATATTAATCCAAATTAAAATTTTAATCCAAATTCAAAATTCCAATTATGATTACTAGGGCCAATAGCAATACTGGTTCCTATAGGTCAACCTAGAAACCTGTAATTTAAAAATTTAACCACTAAGCTATCATGGGAATCCCCAAACTACATCTTTATTTTACTAATTTCCAAGGCAGTAACCAATTCTACTACTTTAATAGATTAAATTAATTTCCAAAAAAAGAAAATGTCTATTACTATGTATAAGGTGTTTTCCAATGCATAAAACGGAAACTATCAATATCAATTTAATTATTACGTAAATTGATATATTATATAGAATGAATGAAAAAAAAGAAACATAATATGATTATATGTATTTAAGGGAAATCCAATTAAACCACCTACCTTAACCTATCAAGGAACCACTCTTCCAATATAAGACTTATGTTTAATTCAAAATGAGAGAAATTGAATAAGCATTCAAATTCCTTGAAAAATTAGGTCATAACAACTATAAATGGTATAATAACACATGATATTAAAACGAATTAATAAAAAAATGATGTGGACTCCTTAACTTACCTCAAGTTTTCCAACACTGATGACAGAAGCCTATTTGAACAATTGATGGAGGAGATCAACCATGAAATAAATTAGAGGGGAAGGAGATCCTCATGTGTTTTCAATGGCTAAAAATGGTAGAAGAAAGGTATTTATAAGATATTAAAAACTTAAGGGAAAATGGAATCCTTCTAATTTTTCAATGGTATGTGGTAGGACAAAACATATTCTATCCATGAAAACTCCTCTACTTAAAACACCCCATCTCACACAATTAGGCACACAGTTTGACAAACTATGCAAAAACTATGTGAAACAGCTCCACAATCTGCATTAGGTGCTTTCATGGTTCCCCAACCCCCATAAATGTTTTAACAAATTGGGATCCTCCTTTGATCAAGTTTCTCATTTGGGGTTCATGGTTTGTAAAAAAAATATTCACTAACTATGTTCCCCATGTTATAACTTCCAAAACCTGAAATCTGGGCCCTAAAACCTAGGGACTGTCCCAAGATATCTTAACATGCTAAAGAAATTTATTCTATGTCCAAAATTACACTTTTAAGGGATTATAACCTTCAAAATTCAAATCTAAATAGTGATCGAAAATCTGACCCCCTCCAACAAACAAAAACTCATACATTCCCTAAAAACATGAACACCCATATAGACATGAGGTTTTACACCAACCATGCAAGAACGACCTATGTATTATGTAATGTACCTCAATACCTCACAACTCATGCATAACACACCTATAATAAGCATTTAGATAATACATCATGAATACATTCATTCATAATAACCTCATGTTGTCACATATTGTAACACACATGTATAAGAAATCACCATTGTGCATACTCATATATAATACTACAGTGGTAGAGAGATATTGGGAGAGTGGATAGTTGTTCATACATATACTCAGTAAGATATATTTTGAGTAAAATAACCCTTGAACCTCTTTTTTTCAGTTTCCCCTCTAACATTGTTGGGGATAGATGTAGCTAGCCATCGCATCAAGGGAAACTACTTAGCCATAGACTCATCTGTCATTATTATCTCAAAGGACTCATAAATTCCACTATTATTGTCTAGATATCAAACTATCTTGGAATCATCAATATTGATTAATTTTTTCACTAATAATTAATATTATATTATTTCCAGGATTAACATTTTAATACTCTAACACATGTTCCAACAACAATATTACTTCCTTGTTTATATTATCAAGTATGCTATCATCATAATTAATAATCAATAACTCACCCTATTCTTCCATTAATTAATCATAATTTCATACTCATCCATGTACTCTAGGACTCGGCCTAAGCTTCCACTTAAAATATTCACTCATAGTTCCTAGAATTAAACAAAGTTCGGTAGTTGGAAACTGGTCTTATAAATAATGACTATGCAGTACCCATTAAAAATTAATCAACATGAAGTAAGAATCGATGATCATGCCTTAATATGAAATCATCCCAACCAACCTTGTGTAGAAAACCATTTTCATAAAAACATCAAATAGCTCCTGAAAATATCATAACATTCAGCACCTCATGCTTCCATCATCAACATAATCATCTCCTCATGCCACTATCGTCATCATATCTGGCACCCCATGCCACTATCATCATCATAACCAGAACCCTAATACACAATCATCATCACAGAAACCAAATATGGTTAACAATAATTCACACTCATGGATCTAAATTTTAGAGCACACAAATTCTAAAAAAATATCCACAAATAATTTTAATGGTAATTATGTCCATAACATCATTGAATTCAAGCCTACCACGATGAATAATGGGCTTGCTCAGCCCTAATAAACACATCTTTATCAAAAAAAATTGTTTTAATTCAATATTAAATTAACTATTTTATTATGTATATGTTTTATATTTTAAGTAACCTGTATCAGTTACTATAAATTTCTACGACAAACATAACATGATTCTAGAATTATTTTCATGTATAAACAATTCCAAGAGGAGAAGTAATTATACTACTCACGCCTCTTTAATTTAGTTAATAATAGAATCTAAATTTATGTTTTTTATTTGTTCCAAGAAGTCAAGCATTCTAAAAAACAACAACTAAATGCAATCAAGTCAACAGATCATTTTCTAGTAAATATCAATAGGCAACATAAAACAAATTTTATCATAAATTCCCAACTAATAATCTAATTTACTAATCATGAAATATTAAATAATCTAGAAATGTGATATATATTTTTTTCCCTCCTTTATAATTTCCATCATTTAATGTATCAATAAAAACATTAATAATATATTTCAACATGAAATTTCCTAGAATATTATGATATTTTAAATTATATACAACATGAAATATTATTTATAATTCTATTCCAAAAATAATAACTATAATAGTTTAACCATAATATGTATGAAATAAACTTCTATTTCATTTATTGAATGATTAATAACATGTAAATTATATTCCACAACATATATTAGTTCTTCAATATAAATTATTTTATTCTAATTTATAAAATAATAATAATAATAATCACTTTTTGTGAAATAATTTATCATCTTCCAAATTAAGATTAATGATATGGAATATCATTTATCTACTGCATGCAATGATCCTTCCTCAATTTAAAGTTAAATAATTTATTAAATGTGATACATTAATAAGTTAATATGATAGAATGCAATTATTTTGAGAAAAAACCAGTTTAAATACCATCATAAAAATAAACTCTTTTTATCCAATTAAATATTTCAATATTATTACATAATAATTATTCATATTAGTCATGTGAAGAATTTTCCTAGATTTATCAAAAATTTTATTCTTCATATTATATGACCACGTTATTAAATTTTTGAGGTTAATCACGTCCACTTTAATAAAAGAATATAATTCATTATTAATTAACACCTATGTAAAAATAAAAAGAAGTAAAATATCCCCTACCTCAAAATGAATATCTCATTATTCTTTGAGAAATAACAGAACACCAAATTCCAAACTCAAATTTCCTCTTCCATAGGGTACCAATGATCCTTAAAAATCACCCCAATAAATATACCTCAATAATTAATTTATAAAAATCAAAATAAAAATGAGGTAAGAACCCTCCATATCAGGGAAAAATAACAAAATAGAATGGAACCATATGAGAGATGGAAACTAACCTCGTATCACCAATAATCAACCTTCTAATATTTGGGTTTTAATTCACTGAAAAGATAATGAAAAGCCTATAGAGAATTCAAATATATCACCCAAGAACCAAGAAGAATAGTTAAATAATAATACAATTTTAGTGGATTTAGGAATTTATAGGAAAACTGCAAATTAGAATATCAAAGTGAAACACCCTATACCATGGTGCAAGGGGAAGATATGGAATAGAAACCTGGACAAAAATTAAGATATCCCACTATAGAACAGCTGGTCAAAGCCACATATGAGATCTACAACGTAGTCGTGGATAAGATCATATATACATGGATGGGTGTTCATGCCATAAGGGATACACCATGCCACATAAATCTAATTCCAATGAAAAAGGTCACACCAAAACCCATACCTATGGTTCATCAATAGTAGAATTGATAGAACTGAAAAAATTCACATCTCCAGGACTATATGTTGCAACCTACCCCCCCCCCCCCCCCATCGCAGTGATTCCAAAATAAGAAGTATCATAAAACCAATTCTTCAAAACCATTATATTACATCTCTCCAAACATAGTGCATCCTCATCTCTAAACTAGACTCTATGGAATAACATAAACCTCCATGGAGAAAAACTAATCTGTAGGTAAATTTTCATCTTAACTCTCTTCCTTCTTCCCCCCGAACAACTCTGATCACTCGAAATGAAAAATAATAACATGGAATAAACTGGAACCTTATATAATTTCTCTATTATATGATGATGTATTATTTTTAAAATTTAAAAATGATAACTTTGTTATTTTTAAAAGTTGAGTGTGAATTATTTTAATCCAAAATAAATAAGAGAATTTATTCAATAAAATTTTCAAATTTAACTAATAGAAGTGTTAATTATTTAAATATTGTTCAATCTAACTATTTTATGGAATATGAATATTTTCCATGTGAATTTCAAGTTAAAATACAAGCATCCCAAACCACAAAAAATTCTAGATTTCCCTATTTTAACTCTAAGAAACACACACAGACACATGATATATATATATATGTGTGTGTGTGTGTGTGTGTGAGTGATAAATAAAGTTAAACAATAAAAATAATTTGTTAGAACTATTAATGATGTATAAATAGTAAGTACTCTTCAAACCATGCATTTAGATTTATTTATCAGGGTTAAACATACTAGTCAAGCTAAAAAGATGTATTATTTAGCCATTGTAAATGATTTTAGAAGATACACATGGATTTTTTTCTTGCACGTAGGTCTGAAACTCTAGATAACTTTATAGCTTATTTTAAATTACATTAAAATGCAAATGTATATCCAATTATATAAATTAGAAGTGATAGAGTCCAAGAATTATTAAATCTATAATTTTTCTATTTTTTGGATAATGGATATTATTATAATTTTCTACCACCTAGGACACCACAACAAAATGGTGTTCTGTAATGGAAAATAAGAACCTTCAAAAAATAGATAGAACAATGCCTAGTGAGTATAATTTATCTACTTTTTTTGTGAATAAGTTATGAATTAAACTTTATATGGTAGTAATAAAACTATTTTAAGACCCATTTTGAAAAATACCCTTAAGAAATATGGAAATGCATAAGACCTTGAATTGGTTATTTTAGATTTTTCTGTTGCTAAGTATTTATTCTGAATACCGTGTATGGATTAAAATTTTTTATTCTAAAATCTAGAAAAGGAGTTTATTTGTAACTCAAAATGTTAGTAATGAATATAGAGTATATAATAAATGAACCATGGTCATCAAAGAGTCTATTAATGTTAAAAAATGAAAATTTTAAATGAAAAAATAATTAATGAAAATTAGAATGAAGAAGTCGTTAGGATTTTTTTCTTTGGGTATAATAATTATTTTTATTTAAATGCACTTATGGAGGTGGGAAACACCCTATTTAAATAACTTTAAAATTTATTGGATATGATCATATGGAAAAAGTTATTAGAAATATTCATTCAAATTTTAGAACTAGAAATTATTTAATGATATTTTTTCTTATCATGCTTTTATTTATAATTTTTTCCCTAAAAATATTGATGAATATGTATCTGATTCTAACTGAATATTTACTATAGAATAAGAAATAAAATGGTTCTATATAAATAATATTTGGGATTTTGTTGAACCACTTTGAAATTTTCATGTTATTGGAACTAAATAGATATTTATAAAACAACATGATGAATCTAGAAATATTGTGAGAAATAAATCAAGATTGGTTTCTCAAGTATATTCACAAGAATAAGGAATAGTATTTGATTAATATTTTTTCACTTATTTCAATATTATAAATTATTAGTATTTTATTAGAGTATAAAGCATTTCATGGTATCAAATTATCTCAAATGGATATAGGAAGTTATTTTTTCAATGGATTTTTTTTGGAAAATTTTTATATAAAATAACTTCTTAGCTTCAAACATGAAAAATATCCTGATTATGTGATAAATCTCTCTAAGGATTTATATGGTTTCAAGAAATATCCTAGATCGTGGTATGAAAGGTTATCTATTTTTTTCTGAAAAACTATTATAATAAAGTTAATCTAAATTCTACTAACTTCATTAAAATAATTCATGAAAACATTGTGAATGTTCAAACTTATATTGATGATAATTTTTTGTATCTTCAAATAAAAAACTAAATAAAAATTTTTCATATTTCAGGACTTTTGAATTTGATATGACATGATGGGAGAATTTAAATTTTTCTTTTTTCTTTAAAATTTTACAAAGGAATGATGGTATTTTTCTAAATCAATCAAATAATACTAATGATTTACTTAAATGTTTTGGTGTATATTCAAGAAAAAGTAAACACAAACCAATTATCAATTCATCGAAATTAGATTTTGATGAATCAAAAAAATCTATTGATACTAAACATGTTAGAGGTATGTTGGTAGTTTATTATATTTAACATCTTCTAAGACAAATTTAATGTTTTGTGCTTGTTTATATTCTATATATAAATATAATTATAAGGAAATTAAATAAAAGGTCTAACAGTATTATTATATATTTTAAAAGATGCTTGTTTTGGAAAATTTTCTATTGTTTTTATATTAATTTTTATGCTATTTTTTCTTCTTTTTTTATTCATTTAATCATCCAAATTCTGCTTATTACACACAATTTTTTTCATTTCTTAAATTTATATTGAAATATATTTCATCCAATAATTTTCACATAACAAATATATATTCTATTTATTTCAATAAGTGAGAGAAATCATTGTAATAAATTATTTAATGTAATTTATAATTTCAAAGAAGGGGAGAAAATTTGGAAATTATATTTTGTTTTATAATTATCATAAAATGGGAGATTATTGAGTGGCACTTTGACACATTATTATTTTTTGTTCTAGTAATGACAAAATACTATTTAATCTCTATAATATGATAAATATAAAAATATAATTTGTGTTTCGATATATACATTACATAAATGTTCATAAATTAATAATTATAATTTCTTAAATCATAGAGAGGTTTTCATCTTTAGATATTATTCTTGTTTATAAAGATTTCACTAATTATAGAAAATAAACAGGACTAAATTTGTTTATTAAATGTTCCTTAACTGTTATCTTCATTATCATTATGGATCTTTGAAATCAATTTTGTAGAAAAATAAAAGTCTTGATCTTATTTTTTTATCGTTTATTTTTTTATGAATCAAGAAGAAAAATGACATTCCACATGGAATAATAGAAGTCTATGTGATCTAAAATAGTTTATACATAAAAAAACACATTATAGTAAAAGTAATTTTGAGCTACAAAATTACATGTGTAAAGAAGAAAATTCAAAATGGGGGTTTCAAAGTTAAACATGTCATGATAGAAGGAATAGTGATGTAATATCAAAACACTCAACCTGAGTTCCCCATGCCATGTTGTTAGTGACTGTGGATCACAAGATAATTTCAAAATCACAACACAGACTACTTCAATGTTGTGATAATCAAAGTCCCTCATTCATTCTTACGGTTGAAATGATCGAGGAAAAAAACCAGTTAAAATAGTCATAATAAAATTTTTAACCCATTTTATAAATTAAGGCTTTGTCCCTCGGTATAAAACATTTTAGTAATGAAGGATATTTTAGTATGGTGTTCACTATTAAAAATTTTAATTTTAACAGTGATAAAATTGGAGAGCGTCCTCACAAAAAAAACATTGACCATCAGAGCATGATTAAAATCCCTAGTCTTCTATCAGATCTTGAAAATCATTGTTAATGGATTCCCTTTATCATCACTTTTTTTAGTAATGATAAAGGACCCCCTTTATCCACACTACACAAAGTTCTAGTAAATGTTACCTTTATCAACTCTTTTAATATAATTGATAAATGGGCTTACTAATTTAGTGTGCTGTTAAAATTACAGTACGTTGCATTAGTAAAAACTACAATAAAAAATAAAAAATATAGGTTCAAATATTAAATTTAAATGAAATAAAATTTACACCAATATAAAATATAAAACACTATTATAGACATTTCAAAAATTAGTTTTTTAAATTACAAGAGTAAGTACAAATTATCACATACATTCAAAAACATCAATGTTCCTTTGACATTGGCCCTCGACCCCCAATCATGCTATTGCCAAGCAATCCTCCCAAGCTCAAGAAAAAGAATAAACCCTTATATAAAAGTAATTATCATGTTAGTAATACTATAATGAAATAAATTAAACAAAAATTGATAATTTTAAACTAAAAACATATAATTTGATCCATACAAGGAACGTTGTGTATCATATTGAGTGTCAGTTGATTCTTTCTTCTCCCATCATTTATTCTTGTTCAAAAAATAGGTTCTATTGAATTGGTTCTCATCTGTGGTGAGAATGATCTCTATAAAAATTTACTAAATGAGTAGATGATAAAATTTTTGAAGAAATTAATTAATTAATAGAGGATAAAATTATGAGAAAAAAATTCAATCTCTTTTTCTTGTTTTTGGCAATGTGATGTGAATGTTAAAATAAAATGCAAATTATATTTAAAATTCACATTTTGAGTCATGACAACCACATATTGTATTGGATTGATTTTTAGTAAATTAATATATTTCATAAATTAATTATGGATCTTCCTAAATTATAAAGACAATAAATGTTAATTTTATTAGTTTTCAAAGAGTAACACATGTTTTTAACTAAATTGTAAATTTTAAACCGATAACATATAGTTTGAGTCATACTGGGAACACCATTTATCATATTGAGGTACAACTAATTTCTACAAATCAATAATGACTTATGGATAATTTTCCTATATTATCAAAACAATCCAAATGTGTTTTACAAGATTTGATTATGCCACTTGTCTTTTTTACTAAAATTAATGTCAATTTTAAATAAAAAGACACACTTAGAGTCATACTTGTCAAACCACACGTAAAATTGAGATAGATATGATTAATATATGTCATTAATGACTTATGTATAATGTTTATATTTTATAGAAATAATGAAAATCATTTTCTCTCTTTTGAGTATATCATGTGTGTTTTTATTAAAATGTTATTTTAAACTTGAAAAATGAAATTTCAATCATACCTGGAACTTCAGGTATGGATATGATGTGAGAATATTTTCTACCTGTAAAAAATAACATATTAATTATGTTCCAAAATTATAAATACAATATGAGTACGTTTTCTCATTTTTTGCTGAGTGACACATGTTTTGACCTAAAATTTCAATTTAAAACTTATAACAGACACTTTGAGTTATACCGGATACACCATGCATAAGATTAAGGATTGTATTATTCGTACACATCAAAAATTAATTTTTTATCATTTTCCTAAAGTATCAAAAAAATCCAAATATGTTTTCTTGATTTTGATTATGTCACTTTTCTTTTTTTCTAAAATTAATATCAATTTTAAATAAAAAGACACACTTTGAGTCATATCAGTCACACCATGAATTGGATTTAGGTACCACTAATTTATACATGTCAAAAATAACTTATGGGTAATTTTACTAAAGTATAAAAATAATATAAATCTATTTTCCTGTTTTTGAGTATGTCACTTGTGTTTTTTACTAAAATGTTGTTTTAAAAAGAAAACACACACTTTGAGTCATACCAGTCACCATGTTTGCCAGTTTTATGTGAGACTGGTTCCTATAAGTAAAAAATTACTTATGAATTATTTTAATAAATTATCAATGCAATTATTGTGTGTTTTCTATGTTTTTAGTGATTGAAACATGTTTTGAACTAAAATGTTAATTTTAGACTGATAACAAACACTTTGAGTCATATCGGCCACAATGTGTATCAGATTGAGGAGAAGATGATTCCTATACATGAAAAATGACTTAATAATCTTTTTTATAAAGTATAAATACAATAAAAATGTGTTTTATTAGTTTTTAGTATGTCACTTGTCTTTCATACTAAAATTAATTTTAATTTTAAATTAAAAGATACACTTGGAGTCATAATGGTCACACTGTGTGTCATATTGAGGTGAAGATAATTCCTAAATATCTGAAATTACTTATGGATGATTTTACTGTAGTATTAAAACAATAAAAATGGGTTTGATCATTTTTGAGTATTTCAGTTGTTTTTTTACTAAAGTGTCATTTAAAACTTGAAACACATACATTGAGTCATATCTGTCACATCGTGTGTCGGTTTGATGACATACTAATTACTACACATAAAAAATTAATTGTAAATAATTTTCCTAAATTAAAAATGAAATCTGAGTTTGTGTGAAAAATTTTCAATTAGTGACACACTTTTTGAACAAAAATGTCAATTTTAAACTGATAACTGATACTTCGAGTTATACCGAGCACACCATGTATTTCATTGAGGTGTGTATGATTTATATATGTCAAAATTACTTTTTTTCACATTACTAAATTATAAAAACTATATTAAATATTTTTCTTAGTTTTTTGTATGTCACCTGTTTTTTTACTAAAAATTAATGTCAATTTTAAATAAAATGACACACATGGAGTCATACCTTTCACACTGAGCATAGGATTTATGTAAGGATGATTACAATAAGTCAAAAATGACTTAGGAAAAATTTTACTAATGTATAAATATAATTTAAATTTTTCTCAATATTTTTATTTCATATCATTTTTTACTAAAATTTCATTTTATATTTGAAAAATGCACTTTTGAGTCATACCAGTCCCATCGTGTGTAAATTTTATGTGAGACAAACTCATACACATAAAAAATGATATATAAATTATTTTGTGAAGTTATTAATACAATACAATAGTTTTTTATCAATTATAAATGAGTGGAACAAGTTTTGAACTAAAATGTAAATGTTAAACAAATAACATACCCTTGGAGTCATACTAGGAACACCATGTATGGGATTGATGTGAGGGTGATTGCTACATGTCAAAAAAGACTTACAGATATTTTTTATAATTTATAAAAAAATATAAATGTTTTTCTTAGTTTTGAGTATGTCACTTTTATTTTTACTAAAATTAATGTCAAATTTATATTAAATGACACACTTAGAGCCATATCGGTCACACCATGCTTCAAATTGAGGTTAATATCTTTCTTATATGTCACAAATGACTTATAGGTAATTTTCCTAATGTATTAAAATAATATTAATCTATTTTCTCAATTTTTGAGGATATCACTTGTGATTTTTAATAAAATTTCATCGTAAACTTAAAACACACACTTTGAGTAATATTGGTCACATCGTTTGTTTGTTTGATTTGAGACTAATTAATAAATGTCTGAAATTACTTATGAATAATTTTCATAAATTACCCAGATAAGATAAGTGATTTTTTTTAGATTTTAGTGAGTGGAACCCTTTTTGAACTCAAATGTCAATTTTAAATTGATAATAGACACTTTTCATCCTACAGGGAACACCGTATATCATATTGAGTTACAGATGATTTATACATGTCAAAAATGAACTATATATCATTTTATAAAAGTATCCAAACAATTATGAATGTGTTTTATCATTTTTGATAATTTTATATGTCTATTATAACCAAATTAATGTCAATTTAAAAAAAACATACAGTCATACCAGTCATACCATGCCTCAGATTGAGGTGCGGAAAATTCCTACTTACCAAAATTGACTTTTGGATCATTTTACTAAAGTGTAAAAACAATATAATTTTTTTCTCATTTTTAAGTATGTGATGTGTGTTTAGACCTAAAATTAAATTTATTAACTAAAAACATATCGTTATAGACATACCAAGAACATTGTGTATTGGATTGAGGTGCAGATTATAAAGTATGTGATTTCTGTTTCGTTTCAAACTATCTCCAACGAGATTGACAAGTGATAAAATGTTCCATTTTTATGGAAGAGGAAGGTCATTTTTTTAAAAACACTTCATGTTTCATGTAGTGTGGCATTTCCTCAACCTTCTAAAATTAATACATTCTCTCTTTTCCAGTTTTTTGTATATAGTTGAAAGAAATATATGACTTCGAAAAATATACGTTAAAAAACTAAATATTTTTAGATAAAAATGATATGGAATTTAATTTAAAAATAGTATATTAAATGATGAAAAATTAATGAAATAAGAAGTAGGAATTCACATTTTTATGATGTATGGATACATTCTTGACCCATTCCCTTATTTCCATTATCTCCGTTGTATCCTCAAAGTTTAATATCCAATGAGCATGAGAAACATTGAACAAACCATCCAAAATTGGTAAAAATAATCCACTTATATATGAAATAAATTTTATGATAGTGATACTGTAAAGAAATAAATTAATCATAATTATAATATAATACATTAATAACATGTTAATTTTAAACTAAAACCACACAATTTTTGTTTAGAAGGTACACTATATAAAGAATTGAGTTATGGTTGTCTCCACTATGTATTTTTATCATATAATGCATTAAATATTCTAGTTTATTTAATAATATTAGTATTTAAAAATCCAAATTGTTGAAAGCATTGGACATTAAAAATGAAATTGCATCATCATGAGTGTGTTGTTATTTTTGAGTGCATGATCATAGTACATGAGTAAAACATCCCTGTTGATGAATACATTTTTTCATGATCGTTGTGAAAATTAACAAAAATAAGTATCAGATAAAAATGATCAGTAAATTAACTACAAAATTAAATAAAATGTTGATAAAGTTAAATAAATAAGTAGTAGGAAGTCACATATTCATAATATATGTGTACAATCCGAGTTCATTTTCTCAATTTTGACTATTTGAGGTATTTTAAAACTAAAGTGACACTTTTTATATTGAAAAAATGTACCTTGAGTCATACCGACCACATCGTGTCTCAAATTTATGTGCGGTCAATTACTACATATCACAAATTGCATATGAATCATTTCCCTAATGTTTGAAAACTATTCAAGCTCATTTGATTAGTTTTAATCATGTAACCCGTGTTTTGATCTAATTTTGTCATTTAACAAAATAATTATCCGATAAAAAAAATAAGGAAATTAACTAAAAGAACTAGAGAAAATGTTGAGAAAATTAACAAAATAAGTAGTAGGAAGTCACCTCTACATGATGTCTGTATATATTCTGACACTATGTATTCTGGTCATTCAAATTTAAACAAATTGATTTACTTCATTATACTTCTCCTTGATATATAGATAAAAAATAATCTATAATCATTATAATATTAATTATTCACACCACCAAATATATTTCTAAGGTCATATCCTATACTAGATAAAAAACGTAAAAGGTAATCATCTAAATCTGATGTCGGTAAATATTTTACCACCATGTATGTTTCTCACTCATCTCTAGAAACATTTTCTTATTATTTTGAGTAAAAATGTTCTCAAAAATCATGGAAATACTGATAAAATATAAAAAATTAAATTATTAATAATTTTTTAAAATAAAATCGTAATTACCTTCGAAAATTGCCTATTTAGGTATTTGTTTATTCCGTGGTTTATGATATCTTTCATAAATTTGAAAACATATTATCCGAAATAATTTTTGTTATCTTTCTTCAGAAACTAAAAAATTTACCAATATAATTAAATTGTATTAAAATATGTATTGATAGTTAAATATTTCTACATATATCCAAATCTATTCAATTTAAAGTAATCAACATGCCTCTCATATTCATTCACTGACTTCATACCATGATTTATCCAATATTTTACGATCACCATATCATATTTTTTTTGTTCAAACACAAAAAAAACATATATTTTGAGGTTTATCAAAAAAAATGATGATTTTGGTTCTTTAAAAATTCACAATACGCAAAATGTGTGGTCAATTTTTTGGATATCTTTTCATTGGATCCATAAAATAAATATTTGGGGTATCTATATTGATATTTATTAGCATCCAATGCCATCTACAAATATAACAAAAATTATAAAAAAAATAAAAAAATATTTAATATTATTATATTGCAGAGTTTTACCCTGATAATTTAGGCATCAAAAAGAGACTTTTGTATATTATTTTATTCTCAAACACTTCATTATTACATCTTTCTTCATATCAATTTCATCCAACTTCATATCAATGTTTTTTTATAGAAATTACAAAGAGATTAATGAATCTAAATCATGTTTCCAATATTTTTCCCTTTATATAGTATTAGTATATATTCCTATAGAAAATATGAATAGTTATTAACTTTAGTGACCATATTTGATCATTTTTTGGAAATACGTATTATGAAAATTTACCTTATGTAAGTTTTCATAATTGAGACTCCTAGCTACTCAAACATTAGAAACTCATTTATAATCTTAATACCAAAGATGTTGATAATGAAAGTTACAAATATTTCTTCTTCAAATAGAATGTAGGAAATATCTCAATCTTTTTATGTGCTGTGTACAAGAAGTTTTGATGCTAATATACTCTTCAATGCAACTGGTAGGGGGAAGGTACTCTTGGAAGTTCTTCTTGTTTTCTTGGTCGATTCACGTGATTTTATGGATCCAACCATCTGTTTCCACGGTGTATTATCCATATGTAATATTATACCTCAATTCAAACCTGTTTTAATCAAGTGTTAAAGGTTTTTCATTTGAATTGTTTTTGAGGAAATACCTCAAATATCATTATGATATTGGATGGTCATGCAATGAAGGATCCAGTAGCATCATTGACTGTTATAATATCTAGATCATCAAGTAGAATAAGGGACTCAACTCTCAACTCTTGAGCTACCTCATTCTGCATCATCATGTGATCTTTTGGGATTTATTTGTTGTATAGAATGTATCTCAGGATTGTAAAGACCATATTGCTCAAAAAAAGGCATTTCATGGGTTTTAATTGATAAAAATAGCATACAATTTTACGACACTAAATTTTATTAATATTAATTTATCAAAAGTTATTTGATTCACATTTAAGATAATGAGTAATGAAAAAAAATTATTAACTCAAGTAAGGTATGTGGTTGATGGGAATGACTAGCCTCAATCATAGTGGGGTCATTTGGTCGTTCATGTGCTGATTTATGTTCCACCACTAGTTCAATTTGATCCTTTTGAATATATTGGTCTACCAAACCAGACCTAAAAATAATATCTTTGAAATCATATAATTGTGCCTATAATACATTTATCATGTTATATGTACCTTCATGTTTTTTTCATCGAAATATGTTCAAGGAGACACTCCAAAACCTACGCCTATAATTTGACAATATTGTTCTGTCATCTTCAAAGATATAGTAAGTAGTTTTTATTCAAATATGATCGTTACCAATTTTTTTGTTTAACATGTATAAAAAACATATGAACGTTAATAGATATTTTTATATATTTCTATTATAAATCATAATGAATTACTATAATTCCATAATCACAGAATTTTCCCGTGATAATTTTTGTTTAAAATCAACTAGTTTACCATAATTATTTACATGAACCTTCTTCTATAGCACATGGAATGGGATGGAAGTGGATTCATAGTATTATTCATCAATATTCATATAAATAAGAAATATATGATTTTCATATAACATAAAACCTTTATTTTTTATTTAAAATACAAACCTATTTCCCATCTAGTGAAGTGTACCCCATCCTAGATTTTCAATAGAGGTACATTGGTTTTGATGAATGTTCTTTATTTTCATCACCCATTTGATGTTTCATTAATTAAATTTTTTGAATCAAATTAGATGATATAGATAATTTCAAATAATATATTATTGACTATAATGCACCTGAAATCATTTCTCATCATGAAAATTGATGAAATCATTCCATGTTTCATGTTTTACAATCTATGCATAAGTACCTAGTAGGCAAGGATGTAATTTCCCCTCAGCATACCATGGATGAAACTTAGTAATAAGAGTCTAGAAGCCTCTATGGTATATTTCCGTAGCCATTGAGACACATTTCGTATGGAAGTCATATAAAATAAATGAACTCTATAATGAATAAAAAAATTAAATCAATGTTTCATTATATAATTTTTTAATAAAATAGAGAAAGGTTATCATAACTTTTTTTATATCTTCTAAAATAGTTTCCCTTATTATAGGATAGATATGGTTCCACGACTCTATAAAAATCAGAAAATTCATCCTCATTGTGACCCCAAACATTACTACTAGTCATTGAATTGTTGGGGACAGGTTGATCATGTTGATTCCAACCAACCTTAAATTTTATACCCTTGATTGTTACCTTGATAAATTTAGTCAACACTGTGATATTTTGTCATTCTCATTTTTTTCATCAACATTTTTTGGATCCCCTAATAATTATGCAATTTTAATATCATTATCCCATTGTTCCCTAAGATTTGTAACATCGTCATCTATATAATACATTATCTACATGATTAGTCAAACATTTAATCATGATTTTTTAAATATAGTAAAGAAAATATAATATTATGATAGAAAACATAGTATATTAAAAAACATATTAACCAACTCATAGAGATATCTTTCTTTTTTTAAAGTTTCAAGGGATTTATGTCCTCTATTGAGAATCAAAATCCCCTATTTTGGTTCCCCTATAACATACAATACATTTTCTACATTGGGACCTCCATGAACTGACTATAATCTCCCAATTAAAGGAACATCCTCAATTAAATTTTCTTCTAACCCTATAGTTGTTTTAAACTCTAGCAGGACAATCAACAAATTCTTGTTTGCTATATCTAAGACATAATATAATTGAAATTCTTAAAATTCCATAATATATAGATTGTCATTTTCCCCTTCCATACTAAAATTCACCTTCATGAATCCCATTCCATAAACTTTCACAACAATCATATTGCCAACCCGTTTTCTATAGAAAATCATAACAAGAAATGTTTTATAATATAACTCACATATCTCTTTGATAATGCTAAAATATAACATATTAACATTAATTGAATTTATATCCTTAGAACCAGCTAAGTTTATCACTTCCTCCACGAGAAAAACTCCACTATTTTCATCATAGTTCAGTCATCATGTTCTTTTATATAGACTGTATAACAATTGATTAAAAAATTAGTGTAAGAACTAAGATCATCATTCGGTCCCCTAGCTAGCCATCAAAGCCCTTCAGTAATTGAATTTTTATTTTTAGATAACTTATTATAAATATTATCTCATAAACATCAAATATGTTTTTGATTATGTGTATTTTAAAACCATCCTTCATCCCTTGATGGATTCAAATCTCTAAGAATATCATTTTCAACATCAATATATATATCAACATCTTCACTATTATGAAAAATTTAATGGTGGGATTGAACCCTCTCCATGATAGAAATTAGAACAACAAATCTTCCAGAAATCCCTTCACTAATAATACATCCATTGTGATGAGATATTTTGAGACTCATTCTATCAAAATTTGATAGTAAATCGGTAAATAATTCAACAACTTCTTCAAAAATACATAATTTTCCAATACAACCTTTTGGATGTCTTAAATTAAAGACATACCCTTTAAAAATATTCATATACTATTCAAATAGATATCCATATATAGTGGATAGGATCACATAGTTGAGCCTCTATGTCCAAGTGAACAATAATTTAGACCATTATATCAAAGACTTATGGTGGGAATAACATATCTAATTCACATAATATGATTGTAATCTCTTTATTCGTGATTGGAAACTTTTATGAGTCTATGACTTTATAGGATATGGATATAAAAATAATGTAGAGCCTGGTTAATGTATGTCATATATTTATTGTCAGAATATAATTTAATGGGACAGATATAAAATCATGCATAAAAACATGACATTCATGGGATTTTAAACCCTATAAATTTAAATTATTCATTGAAACAACATTCATAATATTTTATGAATACCCCTCTAGAAATTTTACATCATTAAAGAAAATAAAAAAAATTAATTTTTTTCTCACTTGATAGAGTGTAAATTGTTAGAGGAAGAAAATACCACCTTTTACCCTATATCTATTCCAACTCTTCCCCTATACCCATATAAATCATTTCCAAACAAACATTGATACCATTTTTTATTTTTTTATGAACATTAACAATCTTCCAATAACACTATCAAAAACATTTAGTCTATATGCAAGACTTCAAGAAAATTTCTTACATATAAACAAATCAAATATGGTAATTCAAAGAAAATTGATCTCTTTTTTTCAACATGATTTCATAATATTTTAAAAAAATATTATTCCTATAATAGTCTCAATATAGTTAACTTTAATGAATAGTGGATCACTTGTTAGTGGAGATGGTGTCGTACCTTATTCATTATTCCCATCGAATAATGTCCTCCAATATCTGTATTTATGTTATCATGGTAGAAAATTCTAATTTCCTAAAAACAATGTCTTTGAGGAACATTTCAACCAAATTGATTGTGTTAATTCTTCACAAATGGGACACCCCAAAATTACTTTAATGTTAAAGCCTGACAAATTTTCGTAAGTAGAAAATTCATTTATCGTCCCATACAACATGCCCCATAATGTAAATTCTTCACTTTAATGAGAATCAAGCATTGTAACACATGTAGCCCACATAAATTCCATATCTTTGATAAAGGGATCCAAATTGACATCAATATCATTACTGGTTTGTTTTGGTCTATAAATAAGTAAATAAAACATAATGTCTCTTAACTTCATTCATAAACATGAAAGAAAGTTATAATTTACCAACATGACTATCCATGAACTATGAGTACTATTGTGTAGAGAAAAATGATTTATTCCATCTTTAGATAACTCAATATGGATTTTTCTTGTCTCATTTCCAAATTTAGGTTACTCATAATCAATTTCCTTCCATTGAGGATAGTCCACTAAATAACATGGTTTCCCATTTTAATTCATATATCTACATTCCATGTTAATTTTATGATGGTTTCCTAACATCTATATAGTCTTATAAACCACGTAATGATAGTAAAGTACCATATGTCTTTCTAAGGACAAGATTCATCATTCTTGTATCATTCTGCAACACACTTAGGTCATTTTATGAGTGATTCATGGTCATTTCAAAACTAAATGAAATCATTTATACAAACATGTATTTTTTAGGGATCAGTCCCTTTAAATTCATCATGAACTTATAATTGTATGTTCACCATAGAAGTTCATTTTATTCATGTATAATATCATTCAGGACACCAAGTAGTTCTATAAAGCGGGTGCTGCTCCATCCACTAGTATCTTTCAAATTAGTTAACATCAATACAGCTAACAATGTTGTGTATTTAGTACAACCATTATGAAATGGTATATTTTCACAACTATTTAACTTCTAAAACATATTTTTATAATCATTAATTTCATCTTCAATTTATATTATAATTTCTTCCACATAATCTCCATTATCATTTTCACTGTTATTCATATCAAATGATCTATAAATAGCAGTATCATCCCAATATGTCTGCATGTTTTGTTTTCCTCATGCTTACTCAAAAATATAAAGCTATGATCTTTTTTGTGACAAATCAAATGTTCTTCCAACACTTACAAACTAATTTGTCTTAAAAAAACAATATAAACATGGAAAAAGGATTAAAGAAGGGTCGTATGCATGCTCTCTTACAAACTTGATGAACTCTTTAACTCTGTCTTCATACTCTTTTATCATATGATTAGTGGTCATACATTTTTTATTCATATCCATCCTATTAGGTTCATAAAATGTTCATTTGTTTCAAAAAAAAAATAAACCTATTATATTTGTAATCAAAGGTAAAATTTATATATAAATATAACTTGGGGAGCCCAAAATTTCATTGTTTCACATAGTTTTAGTACACATCGAAAAAAATGGGTAATTGAATTTAATAAAATAATTACTCCATTGGTGGTAGGTTTTATCCTCTGAATTAATCCAAAATAATCACTAGTACTTGATATGGGATTACTACATCTCATATTAGTTTAAGATACATTGGTGCATGTCCAAAACAGATGGGGGATGTGTCTCATAAAACAAAATACAATAATAACTATTCGAGAGATGAAGCTGATGAGGATGAAAATTCTATCCTTAAATCAAAATTTTCTCAGGATGAGAGTTAGAAAATCATCAGACAATATTTATTAGTTTGTTACCTAAAGGTGAAAAAATGGAACATCAGTATCTGTCTAATCCCTACAAGGGGCTCCTTGATTGGTGTGACTGTGATAAGGCTTAACTAGACGGTATTACACATTCTCATGTTGAGACATCTGATGATACACTAAAAGATGATAATATTCATTGTTTATATATTAATATTTATTTGTTTCAATGTTCATAAACCCCAATTTTAGTCTAATTCAAAAATTGAACTTCATTTCAAATCATTGAGAAATTCATGTTTAAAGTGTCAATTTGGGAACAATTAATCATCTACTTGTGGAATACATTATGTTCATTTTTTTAATTTTATATTTTGGGATATGATTTATCACTTTGGTTGGAATATGTTTTTTCCTTTTTGGATTAATGGATGAATCTCAATGGAATATGGATATATTTAGCAATGAATGATGAAATTTTATGACAAAGAATAATGGGCCTTAGGCCCATCAAGAAAAAGTGAGTCCCATAATCAAAGACCAATGAAGATTAAATTTTAGCTTAATAAGTAGAAAATTATTTAGATCATTAAATTCAGTTATGTCTAGAGCTAATTTAGAAGTTTTCTTGGTGATACAGGTGGTCAAAAATGAAGATTACATTTATGGCCATATCTAAACGCCCATAAATTCATCCCATCATTTCAAGGATAACATCCAAAATGTTAATGAAATTGGAATAATTTTTTTTTATAAATATTATAATAAACCAAGATGATGATATTTATCTTCTATGACCACCCATGATTCGGTTGAATGGAGTTTAAAATCCACATTTCATAAAGGTTAATGAATCTGGATGATTTTCCAAGTCAACTTTGTAATGTGAAATTTCCTTTAACTTCTCACCTTACCTTTCACCCTCCTAAATTCTGGGGAAGGAATTTATAGATGGGGAATTGACCATAGGATCCTTATATTCAAATATAAGGAAATTTTTGTGAATGTAAATAGCATCCAAGTTTTTATTTCAATTGTATTGTTAAGATTTCATTTTTTTTAATTGATTTTTTGTTTTTTCCCATGTAAGATTTCTCAATCAAAATAGTTTTATAATAAAATTTATTCTTCTTATATTTTTTCTATCCTTTTTAACACACTGATATCATTAACTAATGGTGTAAAGTTATTAACATAATATTTTGTGAAACTCATTACACAGTAGAGGACTATTCATTATATTGTTGTATTCTTTTATTTAATCCTGCTTCTTTATCTAAACTTCTGTCTTGTATTGAGAGATTTGCATCAAGGGAAGGCTAGAACATTTGTAGATAGATATTTGGGAGTTTCCTAGGGCTGTATTGGATGTTATTTTATGTTATTAAATTCTAAAATTAATTCTATGGTTTGAGAGTTCCACTATTGGACTTATATTCTTCATTTCCTTCACTTAATTTAATGTTGACACATTTTGAGTGCTAGTACAATCCAATTCCTTATAGTGATCATGAAAGTGATCCTATAAGTTAATTAGTTATTAGACTTGATATTTTTATGTATTAAATCATATAATGATATTAGAGAGTTATCTCATGGGTTGGATACCTCTTAAACTACTGACTGAAAAGTCCAAAAAACAATTACATCTATTATAGCACCAACAACAACCTAGGATCAACCCATTTCCATTAATATTTTCAATTGAATAATTACATGTTTTATTCTTAAATACAATCCATATTCTTAAGTAATTTATTATTTTATTTTCATAAATGAACTCAATCCATAATGATGGCCACTCCCTAGCCAAAACCCCTAAATTTTGAGTGTCTTGAGGTTACGTCTTCAGTCCATGTGGATTTGACCCCAACAGGTTCTACAATGATCACTTATACATGTAGGATAAATTTGGGCACAACTAAAATTTTGGTGATATTTTTGGGGACCCGTGTAAGTTATCATATACATTCACATTATTTTCTCCCCCATTTCTATTTTCACACCACCATTTATCTTCTCCTTTTCACTATATGTTGTCATGTGTCCATAAAATCCCAAATCCAAATTTCTATAAACTACAATGGATTATCATCCACATTACACCTTTCTGAACCAATTCTATAATCAAATGGTAAATCCACATTGGGAATCCCCTCACACAGATAATATCATTCATCAAACCATGAATAATTTCTCCACACATCGTGAAATGTACAATCAATGGGATGATGAATGCTTAATGGATAAATTTTCAACCATCTCAAAGATAGTTGAAGATGTCAAATAAAATGATGTTCATGATTTCCAAACTCATATATAGAATAATCAAAAATAAATTATTGGAAGAATGTATGATAAAATGGGGAAAATGAATTTGAAAGTTTCATCTTTGAGAACAGAACTAAATTGAATTGAAATGATTACAGAATCCATACCAACTCAGGTTTTACGTCTTCAAAATTTATAGAAGAATATTGTTACACACATACCACTAATCCATTTATTCATGAAATAACCTTAAGAATTATAAAATTTTATTAGGATTAAATAATTTTTTAAGGTAATTTCAATCCAGATGAAATTTGATATTTTGAATTCAAAATAGGAGAATTTAACATCATTGGTTTATTTTCCCAAACATTACTCCATTAAAGATTTTTTAGGACTATTGATCACTAATCCAATTGGAAAAATCCCCAACATTGAGTCTATACCCACTCATGACATTCAGATGTAAAAATTTGGGGATAAATTGTATTTTTATAAGGTACTAGTTCTTTTTAAAAAAATTGGATAAGAACCCGATTGTGATTCAAATTTCCAATCTTCTTTATGGAAATTTAATCAACCCACACACAAATTTTTTTCCTTCCTTCTCTACTCAATCATCCCTTCATAGGAGATGACCAAGACCTTTGGGTTTTCATTCATTAATCTCATGAAACCCACAATAGGGTTTTGATCCTTAATATATTAGGAGAGACTACAAAACCAAATAAATCAACCATTTTTTATATTCCTTAGATAATTATATTAATTTTAGAAAATAGGATTTTACATGAAAAATTTAAAAATAAATAATTAATCTCAATCATGTTGAAGTGGAGAAATTTGGGCTTGTTAAAATATTTTATTATGGTATTTGGTAATTTGGGGGTCCAAATCTAGATAAATACAATAAATTAAGTGATTTAGGGGATACAACCCATCTTTTTTATTTTTTTATTTTGTGTGTTTTTTTGTTATTTTTGTAGTGTTAATCCTCTTGGGGATTCCAATGTGATATAATGTATTTTATATGTGAGATTTAGTATCTAAAAAATTTTGGTATTTAAAAATAAAACATGTGTTTATATTCTTCAAACCTATCCATCAATCATATGCATGGATTCCAACTGTGACGTGAAGCCAAAGTGATCATTTTCTTGTTGATGGGTCATCATCTTCACACCAGGTTGTTTTTGTTCCATGAAATCATTTAAGATTTTATTATCCCTATAATAATTCCCAATTAATAAATCTCTCTTATCTAATATTTTAAAAGTGATGGTGGTTTCATTCTATTTGGTGGGGGTGTAAAAATATGTGATTTTAGAAAAATTGGATTTAATGAAAAAATAAAAACAAATAATTACATGAGTTAATGTGCATTATGAAACATGAAAGATAAATTTCGAATAATTTTCAATTCCATGATTACGATTTTAATTCAATTTTAAGTAGACATGCATAGTTTTTGGAATTCTCAGATGTCCAATGTGATTCTTCAAAGTTCAAATTTTTGTCCTCTTAATAAAAATTCCACAATTTACGTCCATTGGATCGTGGGTGTATGTTTTAGTTCATGGGTTCTGTTCATGATAGAATAGGGTTTAGGGCCACTTTTATTTTAATTTGATCATAAAAAAAAATTTAAAATAACACATAGAGAAATGTTTTGTCCAAATTTGTTGTTCCAACACTTAGGGGTTGTGAATACACTGTTTTCCTACCCAGAGCTGGGATTTAAATCTCTATTGTAAACCATTATATTGAAAATAAGTGAATTCATAACTTGGTTACTATGGATCCATAGTTTTTTTCCCCAAGTTGGTATTTTTATAACCAACGTGATTAAAAAAACAACAACAAAACAAAAAAAAAAAATTGGATACTCATCTTATGGTTTAATCTGATTCCCACATATAACTTCCTTTATTTTCCTTGAATAAGAAAATGGGTCTCATGTCTTTTTGTGATGCACAATACATCATAATGCTTAATTGAAATTGGATGAAATGTAATAAAGAATTTTAAAAGAGAAATTGGATTGGGCTTGGATTTTCTTGTGAACCAATCTTCTGTGGAATGATTTTGAAAGGTTTCATAATTGTTTGGATTGATTTTTTTTGGAGTAATACATGTTAAAATCATTTTGGAAAATGGAATTTAATTTCATATTTTAAGGATAATTTATGCTCATAACTAGATGAAATCATGTTGGGGTGTGATTATATGCTGAATGATGATAATATTTTTTTTCTATCTTAATATTGATGTGTTTCAATTTCCGTAAACAACAATATTATTCCAATTCTTAAATAAAACATCATTTCACATAATTGTGTAATTCATGATTAAAGTGTCAATTTGGTCCAAATTAGTCATCTACTTGTGGAATACATTATATTAATTGTTATAATAATATATTTTGGGGTATTACTTATCACATTTATTGGAATGTTTTTTATTTTAGTATTCACTAATTAACTCTAAAGGAAGAAGGATATTGTTTTCAATGAATACAAAATTTTTTGGACAAAATATATTGGGCCTTGGGCCCATAAAGAAAATGTGGGGCCCGTAATACAAGACCAATGAATCTAAAATTTTAATGGAAGAAATATAAAATTATTAGTATTATTCAATTAAACTATGGAAGGATCTACTTTAGAATTTTTCATGGTTATATAGGCCGACAAATATGAGGATTAAATTTATTGCCAGATCTGAATGCCCATAATGCCAGCCAGCCATTTCATGGATAACATCCAAACGGTTAATCTAATTAGCCGGAAATTTTTAAAACTGTTATATAAAACCTAAATGAAGATATTTATATGATATTACCATCCATTATTATAATATATTTATTTTAAAATTCACACATCAAAATGGGGAGTGAATCTGTATGATTTTCATGGTCAACTTTGAAACATCAAATTTCCATTAATTTATCACCCTCCATTTGACCCCCCTATGTTTTGGGGAAGGAATGTATTGATAGTGGATAGAAACTAGGATCATTATTTTCCAAATAAGTAGATTTTGTTGAATTTAATTAGCTTCTTTGTTTTTAATGCAATTGTATTGTTAAGATTTCATTTTGTAATCACATGTTCTTTTTTTCATATAAACATTCTCGGTCACAATATTTTCTTTATACAATTTATTCTTATTAAATTTTTCTAAAATGTTTAACATCTTTATATAATTTCCTAATGAAGTAATGTTGTTCACATTATATTTTTTGAAATTCGAAACATAATGGTGCAGTGTTCGTTATTTGGTTGTTTTCTTTTATTCAATCCCACTTATTTACGTAAACTTCCATCTTCCATTGAGATATTTATATCAATGGATGGATAAAAAATTTGTGTTTAGATTTTAGGGTGTTTCTTGTTGATTTATTAGATGTTATTTTATGTTTTATAATTCTAAAATTAATTCTATGGTTTTAGAGTTCCACTCTTTGACTTATTTTCTTCATTGTCTTCACCGACATTAATGAAGACACATTTTGAGTGTTAGTATGATCCAAATCCTTGTAGGGATCATCAAAGTGATTCTATATGTGAATTGGTTATTATCATTGAAATTGTGTATGTATTAAATTGGATAATTATATTTGAGAGTTATCTCATTGATTGGATACCTTTTGAACAAGGGAACGAGGAATCCAATGAAAAACAATATCATCTATTCTAGCCCTAACAACAACCTAGGATCAACCCATATCCGTTCATATTTTCCATTCAAATAAATAGGTGTTTCATGATTAAATAAAACCCAATTTTTTAGGTACTTTATTATTTTTTTCACAGTTAAAATCAATGCATACAGTTCACCACTCCATAGCCGAAACCTCCAAAATTCAAGTGTCTTGAGGATACTTCTTCAGTCCATTTGGATTCAACACCTACATGTACTATAATGACTACTTATACCTGTAGGGTACATTGGGGCATTAAAAATAGCCATTATAGTTTCAAAATTCAAAGTAATCCTTCAATTAATCCATGAAAAGTAAAAGGTCTTTGGTCAATGAAATAAATGTTAGAATCACATAGCTTCCCAATAATAAATAGTAGTAATTATAAGATGGTTTCTACAACCATTCTAAGTGAGGAGTCCAAAAATTTGGAGGATTTTATGTTTATTAATTTCATCACTTGGTATGTGGTGGTTTGGGTGGTGTTTCATTGACAATCTAAGTACAGATTTAATGGAGTGGGAGAGTTTAGGTAACATTCATTATACATGTAAATCATAAAATATATATATACATGAAAACTATAAATAAAAATATAAATTGAAATTTTTTATAATGCAAATTTTGGAAACATTTAAAGAAGATATAATTCATAACTCTCTTATTAATGTACCAAATGAGCCTTTGGAACATTTATTTGCAATAAACACTCAAAATCCCCTTTAATTTGAAATGTTTTTAAAATTAATTTTGATTTCCAGAATAAATTTTAAAAATGTATGATGTTTCATTAAATTAAAACTGGTATTAAGAATCATAAAACATCACATGAATGGTCAAATCCATTAATTAAAGATAACTATAGGGGGAAACTCATCATAGAAAATATATTGGATTTTTATGTAGAAAATTTGAAAAATAAATCACACACCAACCTTAAAAAAATTACTAAATCAAAAAGCCTACTAAACCCATTGCAAATATTAAAAATCACTAAAGGAAACTCTTCTAACATTTAGTAAAATATATAAATAACATAATACCAAATTTTAATTGCATTTATTTTTTGAACATGAACCCCTCCCTTTTTAAAGAAAAAAATTCGTAACCATTTAAATATATATATGTAAAACTAACAATTACTCAAAAATACACATAATTCTTCAAGAAATCTATGAGAAAAAATTCAAACATCCAACACCAAAATCTAGCAACAAAAAATCCCAAATACACCCACACAAATAAAAATAATTGAAACATACCAATGGTAGATAGTCATAGAAAAAGTGATACAATAACACAATAAATAATCACCATTAAATCAAGATTTGAATATAATTCATTTTCGGCCAGCATAAACACCCTATCCACAATAAGAATTTTTACATAGTCATTTCAATAAAAGAATTAAATATATACATTTGATGGAAGGTAATATTTGAGATTAGTTGAAGTCGAAAAATCATATTTCATTGTAGTAAAGAAATTCCTAACAACATAACCAAAGAATCTATTTATCACACAAAGTCACAAAGAAAACATATATAAACTCATATGATGCACTTCCCCTTTTTAATTTGATCATCCTGGTTATTTATTCCTTATGTTAATTCATACCATTTACCTGATGAAAGAAATAGAATGATAACCCCATAATTTACACACAATTAAAATATTATTCTTGAATCACATAAATCAATGTGACGATTCCATGATTCACTGTCCAGGGGAGGAATATGAAGAGGAACATATGATTCTATACCTAAAATTTCTAAAGATCCCAATCCAATTTTATGGGGCTTGTTGAACATGAAGGGTGATCTTTTAACCATCCAGACTGGTGAAATCAACAAGACTAAAATAAAGAGTAGATACCCTAAACTTGGAACCCATGATATCATTGAGCCTACAATCCATTGTACTAACACACATCATGGAACCCAATCAAGAATGAAAGGAGATTTTAGGAGAAAAAAATAACATGCCTTAGATTCGATGCTTGATTTGCTAAAGAGATGGTCGGCGGGGGGGGGCAATGAAAAAAGTGGAACTCCGCAAGAGCTTCAGAGGCATGACTGAAATGGGTTCGGTTAGGGTTATTTTAAAAAGATCGGGGTGGGTTTTGTCAATCCTTCCAAAAAAATCACGGATAAAAATACATTTTATTAGTGCTAAAATAATATGCGCCGATTAATGATATATTTATCAATGCTTTTTTAAAACTGAAAAAGATACATCATTATCATCGCTAAACAAGCGCTGATAAAGATCTATACTTTTCGGCTCTAAAGTACTAATAATGAATTTATAATTATAATTATAATTAAATATTTTTTTTAAATATTTTTTTAATATTTTATTATTTCTATAAATGTATTTATGTCATTATATATATATATATATATAATTATATATATATATAAATAATAAATATATATAAATATAATTACAAATATATTAAATAAATTCACTATTTTAATATACTTATTGAAATTTTATAATTATTTAAATATATAATTATATATTTATAATTATGTAAATATATTTTAAAAAATATTTATTTATAATTATAAATTTAAATATTTATAAACATAGTAATTATAAATTTATAAATATATTTTTCAGTATTTTAAAAATTATTTATTTATAATTATATTTATAATTATATTTATATCATTATATATATTTATATAATTATATATTTTTTTAATTATATATATTCATATAATTATATATATATATATATAATATTTATAAATATAAATATAAATATAATAAATATATTTATTATGTAAATATATTTATTGTAATATTATAATTATAAATATATTTATATCATTATATATATATATATATTCAATAAATATAAATATAGTAAATAAGTTCAATATTTAAATATAATTATTATAATTTTATAATTATCTATGTATATAATAATTTATTTATAATTATACAAATAATTTTTTATTAATTAATATAATTATATATATATATATGAAAATATATTTATATAATTATATATATATATAATATAAATATAAATATGGAAAATATATTCATTAATTAAATATATTTTTTATAATTTTCTAATTATTTAAATATATAATTATTTACTTATAATTATATAAATACTTTTCAAAAATTATTTAGTTATTTATCATTATAACTAAAAAATTTTATAAATATAGTAAATATATATTTTTAAATATATTTATTTACAAATATTTTTTTAACATTATTAATGAATATATAATCTTAAAAGCATGCATGTTAAAAATGACTGAAATGTAGTAATGAAAAATGTGTATACTTTTAGAATATTGAAAAAATTGGTATGTTTTATTAATTAAATTTAAAATATTAAAAAATTGGATATATATTGTCAATGAATTTGAATACATATTGAAAATATTAAAAAAGTAAATAAATATATGTAAATATATATTATAAAATGATTAAATTCTAAAAAAATGTTAAAAGTGAATAAATAATACCTAAGTATAATCATATTAAAAATAAATAAATATAATTCACTAATTAGAAACTCAGTATATTATGTATATCATGTCACTTAATGATATTCTACAATGAATATTAAAATTTGAATAAATTATAGAAATATAAATCGTGTGTTTTTATATAAGATTGCATTAAGTACATAAATATTTGTGTGTGTGTGTTGTATATAAAATACATTAATTATGTATATGTATGTGTCAAATCGGTGTAACACACATTTGAAATATGTTAAATTGAAAAATAAAACGACATTCAATCAATGTCCATTATAAGATAAAATGAGTCAATATCTTAAATTAATACTAATTTTTAATTATAAACCATTCTTCACTAAATATATGACGATTTTAATGTAAGAATAAATATTTTTTATTACATAAAACTTATTTTTTTCAATGATGGAGGTGGAAGAGGGGATCAGCAATTGTAGAAATCATGTCGGTGCTTGGGACCTGGCCTTTACGGTAGCGGTTTCGCTGGAATCATGGTTTTTGGATCTTGCTTCTTCCATACCTATTTCATTGGCTTCTTTAGATCTTAGCATGACGGGGATAAGCGCTTGTGGAAAACAAGTAGGCCCTCAGAATCCAACCATGAAGGTATCATTTTTTCCCATCCATACTACACCGGTGTCCAATCATAGTGTGGAGGGTCTGTCAGATGTTAGTTTGAGAAAATCGACAGAAGTTGTGAATGGTGTTCATGAATCAGAGATCTAGTGCCTGGCTTCTATCAATCATTTATCGGTGTGCCTTGTTTCAACATATTCAAATATCCTCATTGAGGGTTTCTTCAGCGATGCACATGTATTTATGGGTTATTCAAATTGGCCCCATATGAAGCCTATTAGTATGTTTGTCTTGTTTAGCGAAGCTCTCATTTCATCCAAGGAGTCTGGCTCCCATGGGTTGCACAACTCCTGGAATACCATATCGGATGATGGAAAACTCACTATAATTTATCATCATATGGAAGTAAAGGATTTATATGAAGTCTATCAATTTTATCTCATTTGGGCAAGTAATTCTCTTCAAGGGTGGAAAACCAATGAACATTGAGGATTTGAGGATCATAATATCTTGAATTTGGGGT
The DNA here is from genome assembly GCA_963277665.1 of Viscum album. Lineage (NCBI taxonomy): Eukaryota > Viridiplantae > Streptophyta > Magnoliopsida > Santalales > Viscaceae > Viscum > Viscum album. The sequence continues at coordinate 859,517,143 of OY728133.1, read as the reverse complement.
TTCTCATACTGTAGGATAATCCCTATTGGTAGAGGATACTTTGACATTATTTTTTCATCAGTAAATGACAGATCATGGGAGTATAGCAATGGGTTATATTCTTTTAATCCAAGAAGCTTTAGATTGTTTGAGTGGGATTTATGTTTTAACCCCTACCTACAGAAGCATTCCAATGCTCAGATTTGGGTTAAAATTCATGGTTTAACGTCATGAACTAGATCTGGTCGGCATCAAAAACAGCACCCACCCCAGCCTGTGGCATGACCCGAAAGGGGTTCCCTATCCCCACATGCTGACACAAGTACCCGTGTAACATAGATAATGGTTTGGGAATGATTTACCTGAGTTTAGAAACATAAAACAACCAACATTAACAAATAATCTTGATCTAAAAATTACCAACCAAACGATAGATAAATAAAATTCAGAACGAAAAACAAGGTTCTAAACTAGACACAAGAGGTCCACAACTTTAAAAGAGTAGCATGTCTAATACTAGTACCACCAAACGACAAAGAGACACCATCTCCAAAGACCTTTCTCTTATCTGTGTCAAACACGACCATGTCTACATATTCCAAAGGTGTAAGTTTGGTGTGAGATAATGCCCAATAGGATGCCACTGAGAAAATATTCAATGCGTAATTATTAAATGAAAAATATATTTACAATTTTAATTCATGAAAATAAATAAATTCTTGAACTTTATTATTAATAAAAACAATTTTTAATGAAGGTAGTTTTAAGGGGAACAACTGAAAAAGGGAACTAGTTTTTGTGAAAATTACTTTAAATAAAAAAAATTGTAAAATAAAACTTATTTAATTTTATATAATCTCAAATTCCACACCATATGTTGATGGTGAGTGGAAAGTAATAAGAGAGAACCAACTATGGGATAGGCCCTATAGGTACTAGTAGGTAGTGGGAACCTAGAACATCGCATCTTTGTGTAATGTGATCTAGGAACCACGATAACATGTGTTATCATGCACGATCCACTAGTAGGGAACACACTCATAACCTAGTGGTCTGCAATCATCATCCAAAAGTTTAGATGGTGTTATAGTTTCAAATCTAGAAAAGTGAATATTTTCTAATGCCACTTCTGTATCACCAGCACACTAGTTCTAGTCTACCCACCTAGTCATCAGCTTCCTATTGGTGCTCAATATATTCCCCGTTTATATCGCATTTCATATTCAGATAAACAAAGCATGTGAGGTTCTACCTATACCAAATACCACACTTTCACATAAAATTTCCATTTTTAAAATGAAACACACACCAAAAACCATTCAAAACTTAATATGCATCACCCACACAATTAATTAAACCAACTACATAGTTAAATAAAACACTTTCATAATCCAACAATCCACTATGAGAATATATTAAACAATTTCATAGTATGTCGCATGACTTTAAACACCAAAATCCCACTCAAATATTCTTTTATGAAAATACATATGTTGAAGCTACACCAAAACTCAAACTGCATCGTTAAAAAGACCATTTCTGCAATTAAACAACCCTCTAGCAAATTTATTAAAAAAAATTCAAAATGTGTCACAAGACAAAAAATACAAAAACTCACTCTAAACTTATTTTATAACATAATCCTCCTTGACACCATACCAAAACACTAACTGCAACACTTACACTTTTTAATAAACCAACCGCACAACTTATAAAACACTAAGAATGGATCAACATGGTTTTTCATAGAAACAACACTCATATAATAAAAACTCACTACTAAACACATCAAAAACATATTAAATATCAAGTAAAATAAAATTCTCAAAAAAATGGTAAATTAATTAAATATGAAAATGAATTTATCAATTAACACTCGTATGTGGAGACACTAACCTCAATTTAGATAAACTTCGTAACATGGTGTGCAAACTCCACTGCACGTTAATCACCCCTCAAACAACTCAACTAGACCCTATAATCAAATGAAAACTTAAAATCACCATTAAACCTAAACCATAGGTTTGTCCGAACCATATTGAGAAACCAAGAAAATAAATCATGGCTAGAAACCACTGGAGAATGGAGCAAAGATGCATAACTTGATGACTCGAATGCACAACTTGGAGAGATCTCGAGAGATCAGAGATCGAAGAGGGAGGATGTGAAGGGGTGGTGCACATTACAGACCAAGATGCCATGGGGAAGTCATGTATTCTCAGGAGATCGTGCATAGGGGCATCACATGGATAAAGGGAGCCCCAGGGGGGGGTCACAGAAAATATGGCCAAGAAGGGAGGCAACACGCGACTATGTGAAGGGGAAAATTACTCGTCAGACGCCTATGCGAGGCGGCTAAGGAGGGTTCAGCACACCTATTCAATGGCCTCTATCTGGATTTGCGCTCCCAAGAGGGGACACTAGCTAGAATCACATACCCAAGAGGGTGATGGGAGAGGGGGACTCGTGAGAGAGGTTGACGCTGTAAGAGAGGATGGTGGAAGGTGCTGGAGATGCTCACTGGAAGAAAACCGTTGGAAGGAGAGCAGCCAAAGTGAGGGGCGGTAGTGGGGTTCTTATATATATAGGCTGTAGAAATATTTTTTTTATGAACAAGGTATAGGGTTTGAAATATTTTTAAAAATTGGTCTTTAGATGCGTGAACCTTGTTCACGCATCTTCGGTGTGGAGAGATGCGTGTATGGGTTTACGCATCCTATGTAGTCGGGATAAAAGATGTGTGAAGCTCGTTCACACATCTACCCTCACCAAGAAGTTTGAACGGGGTTCACGAATTCCTTGTAATCCTTATGAAGGAGGCATGAACCGCGTTCACGCATCCTACCGAAAGCTTTATTTTTTTGTATTTTTTAAATTTTTATTTTATTTTATTTTGTTTCTGTTTTTGTTTTTGTTTTTGTTTATATATATATATATAACAAACAAAATCAGAAAAATTTATCTACTTTTTAATATCTAGCAGTTCTTCCATTACAGCAGTCTAGATTCTAATAGAAACCCTCACCCATGGATCTCTTTTTTAAGAGGTCTAGCCCTAGAAATCATTCTACATTTTTGATGTGGGACTCAGCACCCCACTTTCTGAAGTAGAACATTCTACATTTCTGATGTGGGATTCTATTTCAAGTATGTAACTTTGAAAGACTATAAAATACAAACTATAAGACCAATATAAATGAAACATAAAACATCATATAAACATATATGAAATTGTTGAAAATAAAAACAATTTCGTAAAATATGTTGATAAATAATAATTTATAAGTTTTCAAATCCATCAACATGAAACTTAAAGAAGTCTCAAATACGTGTCATTGAAATAATATAAAATAATAACTACAAGACAAATATGAATGATACTTAAAAATTGATTAAATATATAAGAAATAGTTGCAAATAAAAATAATTTTGTAAGAAATGTTGACGAAAAATAATTTATAATCTTTAAAAACTACCAACATGAAACTTAAAAATGTTTCAAGTATGTGGCTTAGAAAACCTATAAAATAAAAAGTATAAGACCAATATAAATGAATATTAAAACATGGATTAAACATATAAGAAAGATTTAACAAATAATTAGTTAATTAGTAATATAATTATTAATTAGTTAATAATTAATATAATTATTAATTACTAAATATTATTTACTAATATATAATAATTAATTAGATAAAAATTAATATAATTATAGAATATTTAATTAGTTAATTAGTAATATAATTATTAATTGATAATTGATTAGTTAATTTGTAATATAACTATTAATTATATTTATTCATTATAATTATTAATTAGTAATTATTAATTATTAGTTATATAATAATTAATTACCTAATTTGTAATATAATTATTCATTATAACTATTTATTATATAATAATTAAATAGTTATTTTGTAATATAATTATTATTTAAAATAAATAATTAATTAATTTGTAATATAATTAATGATTATAATTATTTATTATAATTATTCAATATAATTATCATTTATTAATTATTAACTATTAATTATTAATTATATAATAATTAATTAGTTAATAAGTAATATAATTATTAATTATACAATAACTAAGTAATAGTTTAATTATTATTTATAATTATTATTTATAATTATTTTTTATTATTTATATACTAAATTAATAAGTTAAATATAATATAATTTTTAATTATAATTAGTAATATAATTACTTATTATAATTTGTAATTATTAATTATATAATAAGTAATTATTTAACTAGTAATATAATTATTCATTATAATTATTCATTATAATTTTTAAATTTTAATTGTTAATTGTTAATTAAATAATAATTAATTTTTTAATTAGTAATATAATTATTAATTATATAATAAATAATTAATTAATTAGTAATGTAATTAATAAATATAATTAGTAATATAATTATGAATAATAATTACTAATATAATTATTAATTATAATTAGTAATTATTAATTATATAATAATAAATTAGTTAATTAACAATATAATTACTAATTATTAAAAATTAATTATATTATAATTATTTAGTTAATTATTATATAATTAATAATTATATGACTAATTATCTAATTAATTATTATATAATTAATTATTAATAATTATTAACTAATATTTGTAATGAATAATTATAATTATTTTTTATATTACTAATTTTATAATTAATTAATGAATTATTATATAATTAATAATTATATTACATACTAAATACATAATTATTTTATAATTAATAATTATATTACTAATTAACTAATTAGTTATTGTGTAATTATTAAATATATTAAAATTATCTAATTTATTATTATATAATTAATAATGATATTACTAATTAAAGAATTATTAACTAATTAATAATTATATTACAAATTAACTAATTAATCATTAATTATTTCTTATATGTTTAATCCATGTTTTAATTTTTATTTATATTGGCCTTCTAGTTTTTATTTTATTGGTTTTCAATGCTTCATAATTGAAATTTTTTTATGTTTCAAGTTGGTGGTTTTAAAATCTTATAAATTATTTTTCATCATCATTTTTATGAAATTATTTTTATTTTCGACTATTTATTATATATCTAATTCATTTTTTAAGTATCATTCATATTGATCTTATAGTTTTTATTTTATAGACTTTCAAAGAAAAGTATTTGAAACATTTTTAAGTTTCATATTGGTATCTTTGAAATCATATAAATTATTATTCATCAATATTTTTTACAAAATTCTTTATATTTTCAACAATTTCTTACATGTTTAATCCATGTTTTATGTTTTATTTATATTTGACTTATAGTCTGTATTTTATAGTCTTTAAAAGTCACATACTTGAAACAGAATCCCACATCGGGAATGGAGAATGTTCTGCGCTGGAAAGAGAGAACCTGAATCCCTCATCGAAAATGCAGAAGGATTTCCCGAGCTAGACCTATTATAAAAGAGAGCCATGGGTGAGGGTGTTTGTCAGAATCCATACTGCTATAATGGCAGTACTGGTGGATATTAAATAGCAGATAAATTTTGCTGAATTTTTTTAATTTATATATATATACATAAACAAAAAAAAAACAAAAATAAAAATTTTATAAATGCAAAAAATATAAATTAAAACTTTAGAAATGATGCATCACGTTCACACATCCTGGTGAGGGTAGATGCATGAATGGGATTCACGCATCTTCTATACCAACCGCATAGGATGCATGAACCCCGTTCACGCATCTTGTGAAATATTTTTATAAATATCTGTGACCCTACCCTTTTTATATAATAAAATTAAAAAACACATTTATATAAAAACCTCGATGTGGCATGATGTAGGTGAATAGGGGGTGAAGTGTGATGCGGTTAAGGTTAGGGGGAAGGGGAAAAATGATCCAAGAAGGGAGGGGAAGAGAAGAAAGGAAAAAAAGAAATAAAAATAAAAAAACATATACCACTTTAAAATAATAATAATCATAATTAGAAATTATAATAACAGAATTGGCATTAATAGTTTTATAAAATTGATAATAAATTAATATTAACAACCAAATTAAAATTTTGTAGAAAATAATAATAATAATAATAATAATAATAATAATAATCTTTCTATTATTATTATTATTAAAACAAATCTAAAATAATTTTATTATTTTCCCCATTTTATTTAACGTTTAATTTATTATTCATTTGTTCAATTATTTAGTTAACTGCGCACTGAGTAGGCCACATGGTGGTGTGGCGAAGCCGCAAAGTGGTGTGGTGAAGCCGCATGGTGGTGCAGTGAAGCCACATGGCTTTGACTGTGCCCTACACGTGCGTCAGACATTACCAAGCCAAAAACGCTCGTTTATCACCAAAAGTGAAAAAATCATATGGGCTTATCCCACACCATGGAAAACCAAATATAAAGAAAGATAAAATTATAAAAAAATTATTACATATGTCTGGGTGTGACAATTCTCCACACCATGATACTTTATGCCCCCCAAAAGTCCCAAAAGACTTGGTCACCCTGTGATTACATGAAAGACTGTGAAGACCTACAGATATCTAAAACAAAACCTCAATCGCACAAATACTGATCATTCAAGACACTTATAACCTGAAACTCTATATATCTCAAAACTATAACCTCCATGCAAAATAACCAATGGTAAATAATTCACCTCCCAACACAACAACAACATGGAACACTCTCACCCCTATCATAGGAATATTTTAGGTCCACTCGAGACCCCCAAGAACACATGTAAAGCTACCCAATACTGGAGCTAACCAATCACCATGGTTAGGGTCAGGTGGATCAAATGAAAGGGATTTCCCTTCCAAGCACACTTTGAAAACAAGGCTTCCCACAGGTTTTCCCATGGTGGTCTCCCCACCATATTAGGATTCTTTTCAAACATTAGTTCTCTAAACCAAAATGAATCACAAACCCATACCAACCTCTAACACTGGCTTGACCCTCCAAGCTCTCTAAGATAAAGAAACAAAACAAGGGAGATGTTGGAGTGACCTGCATTGGGTCTCCCCACCATTATAAAATTTATATAGAACCATGATATCTGTGCAGGCATTCCATGTTTACTCTGAATGATACGAACTGAACTCTTCATTACGAACCCACCAAAACAGGCCTACCTACATGGAAAATTCCAACAATGGACAACACTCCACAATATGAGAGGGTTTTGATAGCAAAAACCCCTAACCTAGCGATAAGCTGGATAGGAACACATCAATTACACAAGACATGAGCATCTCCAAAATGAGTAAAACATTGATCCATAAAAAACCTATAAGAAGGTAAATTATTAGAGATTCCACATTCCTAGAGACCACCCACTGGATTTATGATAATATAAAATTCCCCAACCTCCTTAAAGCCTAAGAGGGATTCCCATAATTTAAGACCAATATAAAAATTCAAGGCCATTACATGCATCATAACAAAAATGAAGCCTTCAGAGACTATACCACAATAGGGAAACTTAAGTTATACCCATCCTGAAACTGTGAACATAAATCAGACCAAACTCATCCCACATACAATGAGTTTTTACTACATGCAAGCTTCACCCCAGGACCTAGGGTGGGGCCCTATTTTCTGAGGCATCTACCGCCACACAATCATAAGCTGGCCATGCCCAACTAGAACTTACTTCACTAGAAATACAACCTACAAAATTATCCTCATGTCCCAAGTGGCCACTCCATCAACATACCAACTAAGAAATGTGGTGACGGACTTAGTGTTCCCACTAACCACACTAGATATGGGTGATTCAGTGGCTTGTGAGAAACGCAACCCCAACTGATGGAAGGATCACTCTAAGAACATGTCCCTTTGGTTAACACTCCTCATCAGATGAGGAACCATCACTTACCACAATATGAACCGGACCAACAACTATGGTGACCTTTAATCTATTTGCTCCACAATACCATTGGGGAACATGAAACTGGCTCACTGGAAGGATCATACACTTCCTTCTCCGTCTGTTGACTGTTTGAGAGCCTAAAATCTTCACCACTTTCCCTTAGATTTAATTCCATAGGTACAACCATAGGATAAATCTAGTTTTGATGATTGCTAAAGATATCCCCATTTGTGACAAAATGGAATGATCATTTTGTACTTGCCTTGTCCCACTCAGTCAAACATACTTGAGATAACATACTACCACATAAAATTTTGAGTTCCTTAAAAATCAGAGACACTCCCAACATTCCCAAAGCACTCAACAATATTCAACTGAACTTGACATCTACAAGAAGCCAGCAAAACCGACTAGAACCGAACTCTTCCACTCCTTTGAGAGTCTGGACTGATCTAGGAACTTAGAGACTAGTTGGAACCCATTGGACCTTTCTATGGGTAATATCAATAAGAATAAAGACAAAACCATCCTTCCAATAAACCAAACACTTCACAAAACAAATATCTGCACTTTAGACACAAATCCAATAATTCCAACTTAAGACATCAAATAATTTTCAAAGAAAAAACAACCACTTGAAAATCACAAGCATTGTACAAAAAGTCCCAAAACGTCATTTGAAACCATTGTTTTCACTTTGGGATCAATCTCATTTTCCAATTACAAATCTATTTAATAAAAAAACTGTTTTAGTGAAAACCCCACTTTTGTTCTCAGGTCCTCTCAGAAAAAATCTTACAAACACTCTCGACATAACCAAAACATATAGGGAAAACATCAAGTAATTTTCTATACATTTACCCAAATTAACTTTTCAGGAAATAAGAAGTTTCCTTATGAATCAATCACCCACCACTAGTATTCTTGGATGTCTAGTAGATATGTATTTTGGTTCCACTCATGCACCCATCCTCACGATTCACAAACATTCCATTAATCACGTACACATGCACACATGAGAACCCATAAGAATATCACTGGATAGAATAAGGCTCTTTCACATAAAAAAATTCCAATATTCCAAATATTCTTTTTTCAAAAACAATTTCAAAAGTTTAAGACAAATTTTCAAAATTCTTTCCATTTCCAAAATAACTCACTTCAATTTCAAATAACCCAAGATGTTTCTTTATAAATTTAATTTCCACAAATCAATCACCAAATTCCATAAACAAGGTCTGAGGAAAATAGCCCAAAAATCATGTCAAACTCACACCAAGGAAAAATAAGAGTAGCCCCAAAGTCTGTATCCCTTTTAAAAAAACACCCTTTACACCAACACAAAAATGAACAAAAACATCACCAAAACCAAAGAAACTAGATAGAGAAATAGAGATCATGCCTAACATGGCTACATGGTTTAGCAGACCAATCCCCCAGAAAGAACCAATAACTACGGGTGTCGAACCATACTCTCGGGCATCACATGGGTCTCCACTCCATGTGATACCACACATAACACCGGTTTACTCCTTCTGTCAACCCCTCCACATAGTCCAAAGACAAAAACATTAATCCCATACTACCCCTAGTTATGCAAGTTTCGAAATGTATATGAGTTCATAACACTCTCCCCTCACATACCCCTTGAGTCCTAACAGTCCTATCTCTGATCTACCTGACACCTCAAATAACAATAACAGAACCTCCTCTGATACCATTTTGTCACAAACCATACATTTTCTCCGTCAAAACCGGGACCCGAACTAGCCCGTGGAAAGACACAAAGGGCATTCACTATCTCTACAAGCTGGCACAAGTGCCCAGGTGTCATAAATAATGGTTTGGGAATGATTTACCCAAGATTAGAAACATAAAACAACCTACAATAATAAATAAACTTGATCTAAAAATTACCAACCAAACGATCCTTATATAAAATTTAGAACTGAAAACATGGTTTTATAAAGGGCACAAGAGTTTTATGACTATAAAAGAGTAGAAATCCCATCACTAAGAGCACCACACGAAAAAGGTACATCACCCCTAGACTTCTCCACAACACCTCACTAAAAAAAGAAGCTAACATCCCAAACCGCCATCTTCAAATACCTTTCACTTACCTGTTTCAAAAATGGTCAATCCACTTACACCCAAAGGTGTATCTATGGTGTGAGATAATTTCTAATAGAATGCCATCGAGAAAAAATTCCACACATAATTATTAAATGACAAATACAATTGAAATTATAATTAAAGTAAAATAATTAAATACTTGAATAGTTATAAATAAAATAATTTTTAATGAAGACATTTTTAATGGGAATTACATAAAATGGGATCATCTTTTGTGAAAATAACTTTAAAGGAAAATAAATTTTTAAAATAGAAAAGCATTACTTTTATATTATCTCAAATTCCACACCATTTGTCGATGGTGAAAACAATGAAATAAGAGAGAACCAACTATGGAAGAGGCCCTATAGGTACTAGTAGGTAGTGGCACCCTATAATATTGTGTCTTGGTGTAAAGTGGTATAGTAACCCTAATAACATGTGTTCTCATGCATGAGCCACTAGTAGGGAACACACCCATAACCTAGTGGTCTGTAGTCTTCATCCAAATGTTTAGTTAGTGTTTTAGTCATCTATCCACCTAAGTGAAACCAGTACAATGCCACTTTGGTATCACTAGCACACTAGTTATAGTCCTCCCACCTAGTCCCCTGGATTTTCATTTGTGATCAAGATGTTCCATGTTTATATCACATGTCATATTCTGATAAACAATGAAAACAGGGCACTACCTTTAACTAATACCACACTTCAACACAAACTCCCCATTTTTAAAATAAAGTGCACACCAAAAACCTTTCAGAACTTAATATCCATCACCCAAATAATTAATTAAATTAACTTCCCAGTTAAGGAAAAAACATTCATAATCCAACAAGCCACTAAAAGAATTTAATAAACAATTTCAAAGTATGTCGCTGGACTTTAAACACCGAAATCCCACTCATATATTCTTTTATGAAAAATCACATGTTGATTCTACACCAAAACTCAAACTACGTAGTTAAAAATATCATTTAAACAATTAAACAAACCAGTAAGAAATTTGATAATAAATTTCAAAATGTGTTGCATGAATGAAAATACCAAAACTCACTCTAAAATTATTTTATAACTAAACTAACCTTAAATCCATACCAAAACACAAAAAACAACCCTTAAACTTTTTAATAAACCAACATCATAACTTATAAAACAATATGAATGGCTCAACATGGGTTTTTAAAAAAATGGCGTACTCATATAATATAAACACACTACTAAACACATCAAATACATATTAATCCTCAACTAAATTCAAATTCGAACCCAATAAAATAATTAATAAACATGCTAAATTAATTAAATAAGAAAATGAATTTTTCATTTAATACTCATATGTGGAAGAACCTACATCTTGGTAGATAAACTTTGTAACTTGGTTCGCAAACTCCATCGAACATCAACGACACCTAAAAAAACTCGAATAGACCCTAATATAAAACAAGAACCATAAATCGACTTTAAACATAATCCCTAGGTTCATCCCAACCATATAGGGCTACGGGAAAAAGGAATCACAGCTAGAAACCATAAGATAATGGTGCAATGACAACTCGATGAATCAAATTTACAAAATTGAGAGATTGAACATGATCAACGATCAAAGAGGGAGGTCGCAAAGGGGGTGTGCACGTTGTAGATAGAGTGGGCATAGGGGAGTCGTGTGTTACAAGGAGGTTAGGGAGGGAGGTGCTACATAACTAAATTGAGCCTGAGGGGTGTCTCTAGAAATCTGGCTAAGAAGGAAGGTCGTGCATGGCTGTGTGTAGGGAAAAACGATCTATGGATGCATGTACGAGGCGGCTGAGGAGGGTGTGGTGCGCCAGTTCGAGGTCCACCAGCTGGAGTCACGCTATGGATAGGGGACATCGGCTGAAATCATGTGCCAGAGAGGGTTAAGGGAGAGGGAGGGCTCATGAGATAGGTTGGGGTAGCGAGAGAGGGTGGCACGAGGTGTTGGAGATGCTTGTAGGAAGAAAACTACTAGAAAGAGAGAGGCTAGAGGGAGGGGAAGTAGTGTGATGCGGGTGAACCAGGTAAGGGGTGAGGCACGGCGCAGGAAGGGGAAAAATGATTCGAGAGGGGGGTAAGGAATAGAAGATAGGAAAAAAAAGAAAAAAAATAAATGAAACCAAAAAACATAGATCACCTTAAAATAATAATAATCACAATTGGAAATTATAATAAAATCTATGAAATTAATAATTTTATAATAATGAAAATAAATTAATATTAACAACCAAATTAAAATATTGATGAGAATAATAATAATAATCTTATTATTATTATTATTGAAACAACTCTAAAAAATTATTTTTTCCCATTTTATTTAGCGTTAACTTTATTATTAATTTGGTTAATTAATTAATTAACTGTGTACTGGGTAGGCCGCGCGGTGGTCTAGTGAAACTGTATAGTGGTGCGGATATGATTCATTGCTTCGACCAAGCTCAGCATGTGTGTCAGACATTACCAAGCCAAAAACACTTGTTTATCAGCAAAAGTGCAAAAAATTCATTTAGGCTCAGCCCAAAGCATGGAAAAACAATATTAAACCAGATATATTTTTTAAAAAAAATTTATAGATGTCCAGGTGTGACATTTATGATGGGTGTTTTGGAATCCTCTAATCTTGAATGACTTAGTCTCCTGCATTGGTGTCCCCATGAAGATATATGGGAATACACTGCAGGGAAAATTTAGTTCCTTTTCCAGAGTGTATGTCAACGTATACATGGAAAACAATTACCTGATTGTGCCACATTGATAGTAAATTGTGAGAAATTTGAGGATGAATATTTATATGAGACTTTCCTCGAATTTTCAACTATTGATGGTTGGTGGGGAATGATGATTATGATTATAGAAATGTAAGGAATCTTCAGTTGAATGTGGGATCTTCTACAGATGTAAAAAAGTATCATGTATCCTTCAAGGTGACCAAACATTGTGGGATTTAGAAGAATGTCCCTATGGAGGAATGACTTAAACCCCTTGACCAAAATAAATTCAAGTTGTTGGACCACATAGTTCTTTCTTATCAAGGGGATATGCAGGATAAGGAACCTCAAAAATCTCCAGGTGGTGATGTAGCAACAAACTTCATTTCCATGGGAAGAGTTGGCTCCCCATCTAGCTCTGCCCATAGAGAGGGATGCACCTCGTGTAAGGGAAATGTCATTTCTTCCATTTGGTATGTTCTTATGGCAAGAATTTAATCTAATATTTAGGGTCAATGTGAGGATTCTGACATGGAGCATGATTCCCAAATGAAATATGATACTCAGTTTTGGTAGGAATGATGATCCTCTAAAAAGAAGAAAGGGAAACATGTTGAATCTACCCACCCAATGATCGAGGATGGAGCTGCTGCAATTGGGGTCGAACCACTTCAGTATGCGGTTCAAGTCCCTCCAATTAAACATGGGATGTTTAGTCCCACAGATGATATCACATACTCTAGAAACAAATTTCGTAATCTTATTGAAATTCTAAATAGATCAAAAAAAAGTATTTCGTGATGGGTTTGGGAGTGCTCAGGGATCTAAAATGACAGTACTATAAAAATGGGCCAGGGAAGCGCTACCCCTTTATCACTGCTTTTTTTAGTAGCGTTGATAAAGGGGAGATTTTTCAGTGTTTTTTATTACCGGTGATAAATTTTATATATAAAAAAATCTCGAAAAATAAATTATAGTTATATAAGTATATTTATATTGATATAAATATAATATAAAATTTTTAAGAATGTTTTAGATACATATAAATCGACTATGAAATTTAATATATAAGAAATTTAATGAAAATGGATTTAAAATATTTTTAAAAATATTATTAATTAATAATTTGCTAATTATTATCAATTAAAAATCATTTAATAACAGTTTGAAGAAACAAAAAATCAAAACAATTAATAAAAGATCTAATATAAGTTAAAAATGTAACTCATACTTCAAAAGGCCATAACTTTTGATCCAAGTGTCTGATTGAGATCTACAACATATCAAATCAAAGCCTGAAATGTGCTCTATGCACAAGTCAGCAAGGAAAAGCCACTGCCACATTTTATGAGGCCAGAAAATGCCCATAAGGACTCCAAAACTGAGTTTTTAGTCGGGATACCCCGATTTCTTAACATTCAAATAGGTATAACATTTGATCCGAATGTCCGCTATCCCTGTACCACATGTCATATCGAAGATTGTTTCATATTCATTGATTTGACTAGTTATAGAGTTGAAACGTTCTTTTAGATTATAGGTTATGATCGGTTTAACATTCTATGGCTTTTCAAAAACACATATATATGTATTTATTTGTAAATATATTTGTGTATGTGTGTGTGTGTTGTTTATATGTATGTATGTATTTATTTATTTAATTATAAACACACATTAAAAACATATTTAATAAATTTATTTAAAACTAATCTTATAATTATATATTAATATACAAATAAATATATGGAAAAAAGATTATAACTAAAAATATATTTATAAATAAATAAATATGAATATAAATTAATATACGAATGAATATATGTATACTAATATATGAATAAATATATTTATATTAATATGAATCTATATCAATATACAAATTAATATAACTATATATATATATATATAAATAGATATATCATTAAATAGAGAAAAAAAAAGAAATAGCTTAGTGGTAAAAGTGCAGTCATGAATGGGGGAGGTTGCGGGTTCGAGTTCGGGTGGAAGTGCAAAGGGGTGTGCGCATGTGAGGATTCTCGGGAAGGGAAGCGCATGGGAGACCTCCTAGCACTAATAGGGGGAGAACCTCTTTTAAAATCTCTCGACACATTATTTAATTTTTTTATATTGTTTTTAATTTTTTTTGACTTTATCATTTCTTTTTTTAGTGATGATAAAAGGGGCTTTTATCTACACTTTTCAGAGCACTGATAAAAGTGACCCACCTATATTAGCGCTGATCCTTACTGTGCTTTTTTAGCACTGTTAAAACCTATTTTGAGCGCTGATATAGGCCATTTTTGTAGTAGTGTGATCATTAATGTGTGATATTTTGTGAAGGGCCCACCAGTGTGCTCTGATCTGGATAGAGATTTGGATCCTCCATCCCTTAAGGGACATCGGCCAGACATCATTGACTCTCCTATGTATGAGGATCCAGGGTAGCAGAATAAGTCGTGGAGAATAGGATGACATCCGTGAGGTAGAGATGGTGGTCGTCACTTCCACTTATGTTAACATGTTGTTTGGATGTGTCTGACTACTGTAGCAGTTTTTTTCACTATTTTTTTATGTCGTCTCCATCCTGTGTGCTAGTTTTAATTACTTTAATAAATTTTGTGATCATGGGCTGATAACCCATGGTATGCACCTTCTTTCATATAAATCACATTTTAGGAAATATATATATATTGATATATATATATATATATAGAAATATATAAGAATATATTTCTATATTAAATATATTAATGAATAATTATATATAAAAACCATTAAAATGATTAGGAAATTAATATTTTATTAATTATTACATTTTATTCATTTTATATTTTTTGTATTTAGTATATATTTTTTCTTTCTATTTATAAGAAATTTATATATATATATTATAAATTTGTTCATTTTTATTAATAATTATTTCATTAATAATTTATAATTACTTTGTAAATTATTCATTTTTTAATTATATCAATTTATTGATTTATTATTATTTTTGTTTAATTATTACAATTTATTCATTTTATATATCTATATTTAAAAAATACTATTTATCAATTTTTAAATTTTATATATATATATATTAAATTTATTCATTTTATTAATCATTATTTAAATAATATTTTTTTATATTTTTTAATTTACTAGTTCTTAATTTATATTTATTTAATTATTTCATTTTATTCATTTTGTATATCTATATTTAATATATATTTTTTATTCATATTTATAATATATATATATATATATAATGTATTAATAACTGTTTAATTAAAAAAATAATTTTTATTTAATTTATGCATTTTTATTTTTTATTTCTTTAATTATTGCAATTTACTCATTTTATATATCTATATTTAAAATATAATATTTATTAATATTTGTAATTTATATATATGTATGCTAAAGTTTTTCATTTTTATTAATAATTATTTAATTAATAAAAAAAATTAATATTTTTTTATTTACTTATTTTTTATTTTTATTCATTTATTTTATTCATTTTATTTGTTCTATATTTTTATATTTAATATATACTATTTATTAATATTTATAAATTTTAATTATTTTCATTAATAATTTTTAAATTTATTCATTTTTAATTTTTATATGTTTAATTATTTCATTTTATTATTATTTTTATTACCTGTTTTTTTATTAGTTTGAATAAAAAATGGGGGGATGGATCGAGCAAGGTCCTGTATTTTCCCAGATAGTTGGATCAGGTCTTATATGACCTGAATGGATGTGTGAAGGTGGGTCAAGGTTTGCGGGAAGTAGAGGTTGGGCCAAGGCCCATTCGGGCCCATGTAGAGCCCATATGTATGTGTGCAATGTATACGGGTGTCCATCTCTACTAAAGGCTTTTGAGTTTGGCACACTATGGAATGATATATAAAGAAGCGGCCTCCCTTGGATTATTTTAATGTGGGACTCGCCGCTTGATTGGGACTTTTATCAGTGATGTAAATAAAGCATTGATAAAGGCTAGCACTCTATATTGTTCATTTTGTATTCGTGGTAGTTAGAAATGGATTACCGATGAACACCAAGACATGGCAAAGGTCGTGGTCTTCATCCAATTTTCTTCAATTCGAAATTGTGAGACCCATAATTTGAGTTTTGATTTCAAAATTTCTTAGAAGTTGTTTAAATTATTATTATTATTTACTAAATCATAATTTTTATAATATTCATTAGTGGGAATATTTTTACTATAAGGGTGGATCAAATTCCTAGGTTAATGAATAAAGAATCTCAAATGTTTTTCATTTTCAAATCACATATATTTTTGCTGATTTAGGGAAGTAAAGTTGTAAATAGGTACGTGGAATTTGAATAATGATATTTTCAGATTTGAGTGGTTTAATAAATCAATCAAAGAATATTGGTAGAACTAGTAATAATGGTGGTGGAGAATATATTGTGACGTATTGTTACATTAATTGTTCAATCTAAAATAAATTGAGTTACATGTCATGATGTTGTACAAATCTACATAAAAACCTAAAATACCCTTGGCTAGACTTCAATGTGCTCAGGTAATTCAATTAAAGTGATCTTGACTTACATAACATTCCAACTCCCACCATTTTAAATCTAGTTTTTTGGTGTTTCTTCTTTCTGTCTATTTTCAATGTACTTTTTTGTGATTTATGGATTTTTCTTTCAAAATAAGTACCTTATTGTCTAGTTATACCACCCCAATAAAAGTTATGTACGGGTTTTGAAAGATCACTACCCTAACCATTAGCATGGAAAGAGTTGAGATGCCACTAAGCTTAGGTGATATCCCCAAGACACCAATGTTTAGTAATAAATACAAAGGGATTACCGAAACATCATAGGATGATATTCCCTTTTTAAACAATACAAACCATCATGAAAATAATAATAACAACTACCAACAATAATGGTGCATTAAGAATAAACCATAAAACTTAATAAAATACCAGCATGTGAACTGTATCAGAGTAACAATAGAACAGTATAAGAAGAAATACGAAAACTCTAAATTTGTAAAAGACTTTAGTGTCAAGGTGAAAGCACTCCAATCTAAAACACAGACACTCTAAGATCCAACTCCACCAAAAAAGACAATGACATTAAAGAGTGCCTCTAGAAAGATATGAAACTGGCCTCTTTTCTATATCAATGAAAATAATGTCTATATACACACCGAAGTGTGTATACATGGTGTGAGTAAATATAACAAGTAAGAAACCCCCATGGGACTTTTCTTACATGACACTAAGACAAGAAATAAGTTACCTCATATGATTATAAAATATATTGTAATAATGTAAAAAACAAATAAACAATTTTTACTATATTCAAATAAGTATATCATAATTCAAAAATGAATTATTTGTGATTGGCCATTTGTGATGGGAAGCCATCAAAAATGACCCAAATCTAAAAAGGGTGTCACAAACACTATGATTTGTGATGATCTATCATAAAAAATAGTGTTTTTAATGAGGGACCCTCCAGTCGCAAAAATATTTCATCAGGTACTTATATGTTAACATTTGAAATGGGATACATTCCCCGTCACAAATAATTAATTTCAATGGGGATCATTCCTCTCACATACAATATAAAAATATTTACAAATTTAAAAAAAATTGAAAAAAAGTAAATTAAATTTATCAAAATAATAATAACCATACCTATGATATAAAAAAATAAAAAAATATAAAATATATAAAACTAAACATCGCAATAATATAAATAAAACAATATATATAAATCAGTAAATATTTTAATTAATAAAAATATTAAAAGAATTATATTCATTTAAATTTTTATCATGAAAAATGTGCAAAAAATACCTATATCATTGTGGATGGGGAGTTTTATCTGGAGAAGGAGGTGGTGGAGGGGTCTACATCTCTATACTCTATGTCAGGCATCACATATACACCATCATATGCTGCTACTAGTCCTCATGCGCTTGATACTACTCCTATTACTTCTCATGTTTCCAATGAATCTATTTCTGCTCTCTATAGAGGGCCTATTTAAACTCATCTTGATCTTGTAGCATCTTCTGATACTCTACAAGTTATGATTTCAACTCTACATGATATCCCCTCAAGATGTAAAGTGAGCATATTGAAGTACCATAAAAATCACCATACACCAATCGAGAACTAATACCTGTAACTCAACACTTCTTTAAAGTATACTAAGTCACATGTATCCACGCAGCATCATCAAATCTGGCCGCAATAGTGGTCAAACCCTCAGTCTTAGCCTAACTCTAATACAGTGTATAAGAATTCAGAACCTCATATTACACCTTTAAATTCAATATTAAATTTAAAAAGAAAAAATATAATTTCAGGTTAATTTTAAAATTACATGATATATATTGACCATAATCTCTTGCTGTCGACAACCAGAAATCTCTCTAGTGGTCAGATCCCTATAAATCCTCTTATAAATATCAAAATCTCTAATATTGGGATGCTTGAATACCTATATGAGTATAAAATAAATAATACACATTTAAATTTATATAAATTAATAAATAAAATTTCGTACCATATGTCATCGATGAGTACAGAATGTATGACTACCAGCTATATGTGTCACCTCCCACCTCCCTCCGTTCCCCATCCTAATGATAATATCCTCTGAAAACTTTTCAATATAGGTTATGAGATAAATCCATCCCAAACCTGAGAGGATATGTAATCAGGTCAATGGGTGCAACAAGATTGATCAAAATAAGTGACTATCTTTTTTGCATGGATATCTTCCTCAAATAAGGACAAAACTGACAACAACGCTCATGAATACAAACCTATCAGGACTCCCAGATAGATGGTTATATGTTATCATCATTGGGATACCATAAACTATAAAACATTAACAAAAAGTTAATAATTAAATAAATTTAAAAAAACTGTGATTTATTTACATACCATCCCATATTCAAACTTGTGATATCAAACATCAATGAGAATATGATCCCACATCAACCAAACACTAGAAAAATAATTCTGTAAAATATCACTCCCCTATCCAATACCTATTTGTGAAAATTTTGGAAAAAAATCAAACAATTAGTACATGAATAAATTAATGATAATTAACTAAAATACACAACTAAACCTTCCTCCACACGTGTGGATCAAACTCAAGATGTGGATGTTGCTCAAGAATTGGGTTAGGAATCCTCAATCTCAAAGGACTATGACCCCCTTGAGTTAATGATGTACCTCTAGAAACCCGAGGGTCGGATAATAAAGCATCAAGATCATCACCAAGAAGTATAGCCCTCTTAAGGGTATAAAACATATCATCATAAGCATTTTCATCCATCTAAAACAAAAAATGTAATGTTTTCAACAAATAATAGAAAATGAGTACTATATATATTTATATATATATTAATTATGACTATAACCAAAATAATTTTGTCATTAATGATCTTTATCCTCATATTCACATAAGAAAGTGTCAATCCCTTCATCTTCTTCCTCTATATCATCAAATTTCATAGGATCATATTCACAATATTTGACACCCCAAACCATTTTCATGCGTACTAATAATATTTTATGGTATTAATTATTTCAATTTTCATATTATCCAAACAATTTTTTCATAATAAAAACAAGGCATGTTTCATTTTATTAAACAATAAAATGATAACATTACATCAAAATCAAAAGAGTCATACTACCCTAGGATACCAACTAAGAGACCTATCAAAATCACCAAAAGACCACCAAATAAAATAAAAATAAAAAGAAACTAATGGATGTTCTTTGGATCTGTCACCACTAAGAACATTATATCCAGACCCACAACAACCATGTTAAGCATCAGAGGTAAGATGAGCACCATCTTGACCAAGTTATTTTGAGCTGGAGAACCCTAATCATGTTTTTATAAGGCCTTAAAGTTAATTCGACTATTGCCTCCTTTAGCTGGCCATTGATTCAATGATGGATATAAGACCTTATATATGTTGGGTATTCGGGTTATTTTATTTTAATTATTTCAGTATATTGATTTTTCTAAGTGTTTTAAGTATCCACTAATGTTATATCTTTAAACATGTTTGTAATTAACACTTCTTTATATTTTGAAAGTATAATGTTTTAATGTTTAAAATGTATTTGAAATCATAACCCTTGTGTTTTAATGAAAATACCAAAAGAAGTAAACACTGGTTACTCCTTGGTTTTTGGTACAAAGGAATATGTTTTTGAGTTTGAAATCATACTTTGGGATATACTTAGTGAATTGGGTATTTAAGTATTTAAAAGGTTTAAAAAGTTATCTTTAATTTTTTTCATACTTGGATTAATAAAATCATGGTATTAATTAAAATATGTTTCGGATTTTAAATATAAAACTAGTATTGGATTTCTTTTATGACATATTAAACTCTGAATTTCAATTTTGAACTTTTATGTTTTAAAAAACTCAAATGTTTAAAAGCTAATGAAAATATTGTTTCTTTAGGATTTGCTTTAAAAATAATAGAGAACTTATATTATATATTTTTAAGACACATTTATATATATAAACCTATTCTTATGTTTAATAGAAAATTCATTTTACATTGCTAAAAATAAAGTGAGTACCCCACCTAACTGTGGGAGACCTTAAAGGCCAATCCACTCAAGGTCTTGGGGGAATCTCACTTAGACCCCCTAGGCCAATGACCTGTGGCTTGCATGCATGGTGTATGCAAATTAGCATGTGCATGCTTTCATATTAAGGCCCGAAGCATGCACGGGCATGTGAAAGGGTTTTTTTAAGAACAATGCGCCCACAGAGACTCGTTATGGGGAAATACTGGGGAGGGGGAAGGGGATTTATAAGCCTAATCCGAGAGCTCCAGGCTTATAATGCCAACCCGAAATCCCTCCCATTTTGATCTGGGAAGGGGTTTTTAAATGGTGATCATGTCCTAGCCATCCAATCTCGCCGCACAAAATCTGAAACATCTTATTGGTTCAGCCTTTGAACCTCCACCACCATAGTTTTAGCTGTTTTTTCATCATTCATCTGATCCTCTCCACAATCTAATCTTTTTCGTCCACTCTATTAAACCGATCGATCGATCAACAAGTTTCTCACATCCATTCGATCGTGGGAAAGATCGAATCATGTCCATCCAACTCTTTTAAAACCTACAGTCTCTCAACTACTATTGTATCAAGGTGTGAATAATCATACCCATAAATTTCTTATTTTAATACACTCCATATCATATTCTTCATTAAGTCATTCCAGTCATGGTCAGCCCCTTCCCCTTCGTTTTTTTCTACACCTGTGACACCACCTTTCTCCATAGTGGCCCTCCTTCCTCCTCTTTTTACACAAGACTGAATTCACTCATTATTTGTTTAAACTGAGGTTCCTCTTATTACATTTCAAGTTTACATAAAATATATTCTATATAACATTTATATATATAACCATTTTTCTCTGAGAACCCTATGATTTTTCTCATCCAACGCCTTT
Organism: Viscum album; assembly: GCA_963277665.1. Taxonomy (NCBI): domain Eukaryota; kingdom Viridiplantae; phylum Streptophyta; class Magnoliopsida; order Santalales; family Viscaceae; genus Viscum; species Viscum album. The sequence continues at coordinate 859,494,946 of OY728133.1, read as the reverse complement.
ATGAACCTCTGTTCTTCTTCTTCTTCTTCTTCGAACCAAGTGGGGGACCTGGGTGTTTTCTTACTTTGATTTTTTATGGTTTGTTTATATATATATATATATATGTATGTATATATATATACACACAAATGTTCTTAAATCATAATGATTTTTCTTGGATGAACTTATAAAAATATATTCTTTGTTTTAAAAAATGTTCTTTGCCTACAAACCTTTCTAGGGTTTTATGATTTTATGTAAAATTAGAATCACTGTATGTATACACATATGTATATATATGTTCCTAATAAAACCATACCAGTTTATTTTATTTAAGAAACAAGTACTTCTACCGTAATGGTATTAATAATGAATATGAACCATGCTAGGGTTCGTGGTGTTTTATGTTAATGAAATTATAAATATATAAGTAATTATTACACATATATATATATGTACTTATTTATGAAAAAAACCCTCGGTTTTACATTATAATTTTAAAACATTGAACTTTGGCTTAAATTATGTCTTTATTATACATAAATTATGTAATTGATTCTTATTTTTTTATAAAGAACCATTATGTACATACTATTATATATATATATATGTATGTATGTATGTATGTATATTCTTTGATCCTGATATTAATATGGGTTCTCAAAAGTTTTATAAAAATTTATAACAAGTATTTTGAAGTGTGGAAGGTTTTCAAGGATTACTTTGGAATTTGTTTTAGTAATACAAACCCTTTAAAATAATTTTATGTATATACAAAGTTCACACTTATTTTTAAAAGTTTAAATGGTTATGGTTATTCTAGTAAGTTTTGTGGTTGATCTTCATTCTTTTCAATTTATAACTTTGGGTTAAATAGTTAGAAGTAACCTTATGTTATGTTATACATGAAAGTAATGAGTGTTTATTCAATTATGCATTCAATACCCCACATGAGAATTTTTTTACGCATTTAAATTGATTATGTATTTAATCCATGTTGAATTTCCATTAATGTATGTGATGAAATAAAAATAATCATTTATGTTATATGCATTTATTATCATCACATGTGTTATAATATGTCTGGAATTCCATACAAGTCCATTGGTTAATTTTTTATAGCTATGCAGTTTTTAGTATTAAAAATTAATGCATGATTCACTATAAATATGTAATTTCTAAAGAATGAAACTAAACTATTATGATTATTAATGGATTAAGGAACTAAATTATTCAATGTGGTATGGGAAATTTTGAATAATATGGATGAGAAATTAAATATTCAAAGTGGTATGGGACACTTTGAATATATGACCTTACTAGAAATAAGAGGAATTTATTCTACTTAGTATTTAACGGGTTGGGAACAGGTTAATGAAAGCCATACGGTTTGAGAAACAGTTATTGAAATCCCCAAGATGCATCAGTAGTTCACATGAGATAAACCAGGTCATGGAACGAGGCCTTGACACCATCTAGCATTATAAATTCCCTCATTATGTCAATAATATTTAATTGACAAAAGTGTGTATTGAACTGAATAATATTCATGGTTAAGAGGTTTATAATATTTAATTGACCAAGTGTGTATTCAACTAGAGAATATACTTGGTTATGATCACGTACTTATGAGTATCAGAAGATTTAAATTCATGTGACATAATATTTATTCATTACCCAAAACATTATCTTCCAATTTATGATTTATTGTTTGTAAGGAAATAAATTAATAATATTATTTTATGTGATACTCGGATCATGAATTACATTCATTTTTAAATTATGTACTTTCACATTCGCAAGTCACACATAGTATATTTAGAATAAATCTTGGTATATATTATGCACACCGTATATTTTTTATAAGCATGATTATGATTGGGACATGTTTTATTGTATCCTTCTTAATGTTCCTTAAAATTTTCACTGGTGATTATTGGAAAACTATTATGTTATGTTTCTTGTATTGTAGTTTTCTTTAAGAAATTTTTAATGAATACTTTTAAAGGGAAATTTTTAAAATGATTTATTTGAAACATTACTATAAAAAAACCCTCACTGGAATTCTTATGCTCACCTTATATTTTAATTTAAATTTTACAGGTTTATTATATTTGATTTACACTGACTCATAGCAGCTTTGTGGAGTCTTTTATGTATAATTTTTGACGATTGTAATATTTGTATCTGGTTTTTCAAGAACCTAACTAGAAATGATCTTCTGTAGTGGAACATGTTGGGTAATTTTTCATCATTTCTTTTTATAAAAAAATTACACACCATGTTTTATTAAAAACACACTGTCTCTAGGGTAGTTTGGGGCTGGGGCATGACATTTGGTATCAGAGGACCAGTTTAGACAATCTTGGAAAATTAGAACAACATTAAAAACATGATTATGTCTTACTAAGTACAATTATTCTTGAAATTTAAGAGGGTAGACCAATCAAGCCTTATGTATCTTCCAATATAAATATTAGAGACTATAGTGGTAAATTCATGTTTATAATTCTTTTAGACTTTTGAAAATAGTTTTTTCTTATACAATCACCTTTACAGTGTATCCAATTCTTCTAGTGTACTTTAACTCCACTGAGGATTAGGATTCGACTATTTTCTTATAATGAATTCTCAATATCCATTCTATGAATGTATGGGGAAATAAATTGAGGGTATGTATAAGTGATTTACCCTAGACGATAATTTTTCTTCCCTATAGGAAATCAAAGAGGTTGTACAAGAGGGTGACCGCTGAGCAGCGTGCCACTGTCAAATCTTGACCTACGGTCTTTTTGGAAATGTTATATTCTTTGAAGATCTTGAGGATGAGTATACCCATTTAGATTATCGACATTAAGTTCAGAATGTTGTCTCCCAACTTCACACACTTCATGCTTTTCTCACATGGAAATTTAGATGTCCACATATGGTTGATCCTATTTGCTTGTACTGTATATAGACCAAGGATATTGAAGAGTTTGGAACCGCTTTGGGGATCCGTTTGATTGGGAACTGGGTAAATCAACAACACTAGTGGTACCTGTGAATATACATCACAGTTGATTTTAGTAAATCCATACCAGTAAGTTGTAAGAAGGAGTGAAAGGTTATGTAACACCTTATGTTTTAGGAACCTTGTTTAAATGGATAAAGTAATAATTTATGTTCTAGTATTCAAATATGCTTTTAAAAAATAACGTCCTTGTTTTAATATGGTTATGCCTTACTGAGTAAAACATGTCCCTTGAAATTTTTATATGGAAGACGTGGGTTTACCAACAAACCTCTTATCACTTCCTACTAAATTACTAGAGTCCATAATCATCAATTCAAGTTCATAAAACTAAAAACATTTTGTGAACCTATGTATATCTTCTAAAATAATCTACCAAGTGTCGAACAACCCATATATACATTTTTCTTACAAAAAAGAGAGATACATATATAACTATATCAAAAATGCACAATTTTCAACGTATTGGTAGGGGAAGTATCAGGAAGGTCTCTTCTTATGTTTCACCTTGTCTGAGAAATACTTAGCTCTGGGAACTTTTCGAAAAGCTGAATTGGATGGTGACCTTAGAGCATCCAATCTATTCTAAATCCTAAGTTTTTCTATATATGGGATGGTCTAAAAACACCAATTTTTCAAGAATGATGTATTTTTAGGTATTTATAGGAAACTAGTCCACTCTCAAATCTCTGATCTTCCCACCTCTCATGCCTTCCTCTAAAAAACCAAGTGCTTTATGCATAGGTTTGATCATAACATTTCATGGTGCATATGAGACAAATAGGTCAATGAACTGGAAACTAATCTTGGAATACACTTGAGGTCATCAGCGAACCATCCACGGTGGTGGTCATGGTGAAGGGACATTGGGAGTACTGTCTGGATGGTTTTTCTAGTGGATGTGTATGAATATTTCATAATTTTGAGGGAACGGTTCTTTAAAGGGGTGGATAATGTGACACCCCAATCCTTTTTCAAGTGTAATAATAATATTGTATTGTTTTACTTCATTCAATTTTCATATTATCCAAACAGTGTTTTCAAAATTAAAACAAGGCATGTTTTATTTAATTAAACACTAAAACGATTACATTACAAAAAATCCAAAAGAGTCCTATTACCCAATGATACCTACTAAAAGACCTATCAAAATCACCGAGAGACCACCAAATACAAAAAATTGGGAATATACTTTGGATCTGTCACCTTGAAGATCATTATAGCCAGAACCACAGCAACTGTGCTAAGCATCAGATGTATGATGAGCACCATCTTCGCCAAGTTATTTTGAGTTGGAACACCGTAATCATGTTTTTATAAGTATATAAAGTTAATTTGACCATTTCCTCCTTTAGGTGATCATTGAATCAATAACGGCTATAATACCTTATATCCATTGCGTATTCTAGTAATTTTATTTTAATTATTTAAATATATTGAGATTTCCAAGTGTTTTAAGTATGAATTAATGTTATTTATTTAAACATGTTTGTAATTAACTCTTCTTAATATTTTTTAAGGATAACATTTTAATGTTTAAAATGGATGTGAAATCATGAACCTTTTGTTTTTAAGAAAATACCATGAGTTGTACAAACTTTTTACTTCTTAGTTTTTGGTACAAAGAAATATATTTTTGAGTTATAAATCATACTTTTGGCAAATGAAATTGATGAATATGGTGGTATTTAGTATTTTATATATACTTAGTGAATTAGGTATTTAAGTATTTAAAATGTTTAAAATTTACCTTTTAATTTTTTCATCCTTGTATGAATAAAAATAATGTTTTAGAATAAAAATATGTTTTGGATTTTAAATATAAAACTAGAATGGGATTTATTTTATGGCATATTAAAAATTTATTTTCAATTTTGAACTTTGATGTTTTAAAACTAAAATTTTTAGAAACTAATGAAAATATTAGTTTTTTAGGAATTTGTTTAACAATAATAGTGAATTTATATTATCTATTTTTAATACACCTTTATATATATAAACATATTCTCATGTTTAATAAAAAATGAATTTTACTTTGCTAAAAATTAAGTGAGCACCCCACCTAACCGAGGGCGACCTAGAAGACCAAGCCACTCATGGTATTGGTGGGAATATCACTCAGATTCCTCAGGCCAATGACCCAGAGATGGGCACACAAGGTTCATGGGAAGTTTCATGAATAGGTGTGTATATTAAGGCCCTAATCATGCATAATCATGTGCAAGGATTTTCCTGAGCACGCCACCATATAGGGTGGCATGGTGGCAGGGGTTGGAGCAGAAGAATGCCCACAGAGACCCGTTATATGGCAGTATCAGGGATGGGGGGGATGATTTCTAGGACTATGCCTCGAGCTCTAGGATTATAAATCCATCCTTAAATCCCTCTTGTTTCGATGTGTGTCAAATTTTTTAAATGGAGATCGTGTCTCAGACATCCGATCCCGCCATACGAGATCGAGACCATCTGACTGGTTCGACCTTCAAACCTCCACTTCCACGGTGTCCCTCAAATTTTTCTTCAGTCGTACGATCATATCCACTATTTAATCTTTGTCGTCGACTATGTTAAACTGATCGATCGATCACTACGTCACTCACATCCATCTGATCGTGCACATGATCGAATCATGTCCGTCCAGATCTTTTAAAACATGGGGTCTCTCTACATCCTTTAGACCAAGGCATGGATAATCTTGACTATCCATTTGTTATTCGCATCCCCTACACGTCATCTTCTTCCTCGCTCTATTCCAATCTCGGTCATCCCCTTTTCCTTTGGTTTTTTCTACACCCGTAACACCACCTTTCCCCATGGTGGCCCTCATTCCTCCTCTTTTTCCACAAGACCAAACACACTCGGCTTTTGTTTAAATCGAGGTACCTCAAATTTCCTTTCAATTTTCCTTAAAACATTTTATATATACCATTTATTTATATAACCATTTTTTCACCAAGAAACCTATGAGTTTTCTCTTTCCAACACCTCCATCAACCTCCATCCTTCTTCTTCTTCTTCGAACCAGATGAGGGTCCTCGGTGTTTCCATTATTTTATTTTTTATGGTTTGTTTATACATATATATATGGATAAATATATATATAAGGATGTTATTAAATCATACAGATTTTTCTTTAATGAACTTATAAAAATAAATTCTTGGTTTTAAAATATGTTCTTTTCATGAAAACCATGCTAGGGTTTTATTATTTTAAGTAAAATTATTTTCACTAAATGTGTACACGTATGTATATAAATGTTCCTAATAAAATCATTCCATTTTCTTTTATTTAAGAAAGAATAACTTATACCTTAATTGTATTAATAATGAATGTAAACCATGCTAGGGTTCATAGTGTTTTATGTTAATGTAATTATAAAAATGTATGTAATTCTTACATATATATATAGGTACTTATTTATGAAACAAACCCTAGGTTTTACATTATAAATTACAAACATTGAACTTTGGCTTAAATTATGTCTTTATTATAGGTAAATTGTGAATTGGATTCTTATGTTTTTAATAAAGAACCCTTATATACATACGGTAATATATATATATATATATATGATTTGATCCTGATATTAATATGGGTTCTCAAAGGGTTGATAAAAATTTATAACAAGTATTTTGAAGTGTGAAATGTTTTCGAGGATAAATTTGGAATTTGTTTTAGTAATACAAACCCTTTATAATCACTTCATGTATATACAGAGTTCACACTTAATTTCAAAAGTCTAAATGGTAATGGTTATAATTGTAAGTTGTGTTTTTGATCTTCATTATTTTCAATTTATAAATTTGGGTTAAATAGTAGGATGTTTCATTGTGTTATGTTATACATGCAAGTAATGGGTGTTTAGTCAATTATACTTTCAATACCTCACATGAAATATTTTTTTCACGTTTAATTTGATTATGTATTCAATCCATGATTAATTTTCATTATTCATTTTGGAATATAATATGTTTACTTTCAAGATAATAATTTTAGAATTGATCAGTGATTGATTTATGTGATGAAACCTAAAAATCATTTATGTTGTATTCATTGGGTATCATCACTTGTGTTATAGTATGTTTGACATTTCATACATTTCATTGGGTAATTTTTATAGATATGAAGTTTTTATTATTGAAAATTAATGCATGATTAAGTATAAATATGTAATTTATAAAGAATGAAATTTAACTATTATGACCATTGATGGATAAAGAAACTGAATTATTCAAAGTGGTGTGGGAAATTTTGAATAATATGAATGAGAAATTAAATATTCAAAGTGGTATGGGAAACATTGAAAATATGAACTTAATAGACATAAGAGGAATGTTTTAGAATCAGTATTTAATAGGTTGGGAACCGTTTAATGAAAGCCCTATGGGTTGGGGACCGGTTAATGAAAGCCATACGGGTTCTGGACCAGTTAATGAAAGCCCCACGACGAATCATTAGTTCTCATGAGACAAATCAGGTCATGGCATGAGGCCTTGACATAGTCTATAATTATACATTCCATCATTGTTTTTATAGTATTTAATTGATCAAGTGTGTTTTCAACTGGATAATATGCTTGTTAATGATCTTTGTAGTATTTAATTGGCTAGGTGTGTATTCAACTAGATAGTATACTCAGTTAAGAGCCTATACTTATGTGTATTAGAAGAAGTAAATGCACATGGAATAATGATTATTCATAACCTAGAAATTTATTTGCCAATTTATGATTTATATTTATTAAGGAAAGAAAATAATGTTATTATTTTAGGCACAACATTGATCATGAATTACAATTATTTGTAAATTTTTTACATGCAATTTTTCTTGTCACACTTTGTATAGTTAGAATAACTCTTGGTTTATTTTCTACACACTATATATTTTTTTAAGAATGCTTATGATTGGAATTTGTTTTATTGTATCCCTGTTAATGTTCCGTAAAATGTTCACTGGTAATTCTTGGAAAGTTGTTATGTTATGCTTCCTGTATTGCAGTTTTCTATAAGAAATTGTTTTATGAATACTTTTAAAGGGAAAATTAAAAAAGGATTTATTTGAAACATTAATTTTAAAAAAATCACAAAGAATTATTCTTCTCACCATACATTTTAATTTGAATTTTACATGTTTTGTAGATTTGAGTTACATTGACTGGTGGCACCATTGTGGAGTCTTTTATGTACAGTTTTTCGGGTTTTAATATTTGTATCTATTTTTCATGAACCTAAACTATAAAGATCTTCTGAAGTGGAACATAATGTTTAATTCTTCGACTTTAATTTTTATTCAAAAATTACACACCATGTTTTATTAAAAACTCATCAGCTCCAGGGTAGTCTGGGACTAGGGCCTGAGACAATATCTTGTTATTTCATATTCATTTATTACAACATCGACATAATCATCACCATTATCCCATATTTGTAGAGTATAGTCATCAATATTTTTTTCTCCTCATGAAAAATGTGAATTTATAGTTTTCTCTTGAAAATTTTCAATTCATTTTTCTTCAGTAGAACCACATTCACTTTTCATGAATTGGTTTTCCAGAGATTTAATTTTTATAATTCTCCACCAATAAATTAATTCTATGGAAGCAGCATAATAATTTTCCCAATATATTTGGTGTGCTTTATAGGCCAATAAAATGGTTTATTTTCTAAAAAAGTCTTTTATATTTAATATCAATGATTCCATACCTCAGATAAATATACAGTTCCATATCAGTATCAAACCAATGACATTTAAAAATCATTACAAAATTTTGTCTCATATAACATAGTTGAACTATTTAATCTGATGTACCATAAATTAAACATCACTTTTTCTATGGTGATATCCTCTCAAGAAAATACTATTATTCACTATTTTTTTATTCACCATATAAACATTTATGATATCGAAAAAATTCACCACATATGCTTTTTAAGAATTAACCAATTTGGATGGTGGGTTACTCAATACACACAACAAATTACTAATTTTTTCTACACGTTTCGATACCTACAATATTGAAAAAAATTAACAATATAAAAAACAATAAATTTACTTTATCTGTTAAATCATATATAATTTACTTTACTATTTATAGAAACTAGTAGGAAAAAATTTGTTTTTAAAGTTATTCAATAGGTGCTGTTAAACTTTTTTGGAATGTTTTCTTAATATGATCATCATATAATATAGAAATAAAATAATATTAATTTATATTTTAAAAAAATTAAACACTGTTTTGATATAGAACTCACTGTACAAATCATGTCATTTCTTCATTATTGAGAAGAATATATGTATGAGATCTTTGATGTTCATCATCTGAAATACATCATTCATGAGCTCCAACAAATCCAATTTCATACTTATTAAAAACTAATAATATAATATTAATTTCATCATAAAATTTCCCTTATTAGTTCCCATTTAGTTTTGTTTTGAAGGATATTCGGGTTAGAAATATTGGGAGAAGAAAAAATTAATTTCTTCTCGAAAACTCGATTCCTCAATTGACCCTTCAATTGATGATTGGTTATATACCTTTTTCCTAAATTTCTAAATACATTTCTCATATGGATACATCCATAGAAATAGTATTGGACCTCCAAATTTTACTTAAATATGAAAATGTAATATTAAATTTTCCATTGAATCAAGGAAAGATCACAAAATTTCTTTTTCTGGTTTATATAAAATCAAAAACAATATTCTTATAATTTACTAAGTGCATAATATTCTATATTCATCATATTGATGTCTTGGAAAAAATATTATATTTATATTAACATATCCTAAATTAATGAATTTAATAAACTTAGAAATCCAATCAGTAAAATTATTTATAATATTACATGACAATCCTGAATTTTTAATCTAGCAATATGGTTGTTTTTGACACATCTATCCAAATTTGAAACATAACCATTAGGTATCCTCAAATCGTAAATCCACTAAAAATAAACTATTTTATTTCGAAAGTTCATTAATCACTTTTGGCTACATTAACATATGAAATCTATAATTTTTAAACAACTCTAGTTTAGGTCGCCTGAAAATTTTGGAAGGATCTTACCATTCCTTTACATTAACTTTGGTTTTTACCAAGTGTGTCCAAAATTTTATAAAATATATGATCAATATTGTTCATTCAATATTCATGGAATCCAATATGTGATGGACAAAAAAATCAAACCATTAGGGTAGATTTCAAAAAATACTTCATTTAATCCAATTGTGATCTTTAGGAAATCCATATAGTTTTTGTTGGTTTATAATTTTTCCAAAGTAAATGGGAAGTAACCAAGAGACAACAGGTTTTATATGAATACCAAAATTCATTTTTGAAGATCCATATCATTCAATTTAACCTTTTCAGAAATTATTTATGTCCCTTAGGAAATGATGATTAATAGAAAGAAATCTACGATGACAGATAAAAAACATGGTTTTCCCCCATTTATGAGAATAAATGATTTTATGTCACTCATATTGTACATAAAATATTTTAAACCATGTGTAATATCTCAAAATAACATTCGAAATGTGGGGAAGTCACTAATTTTCTACATTAATGAATCTTTCATTGGGAAATTATGTTTCACAAAAACATCACATATACTAACACCATTACTCCATAATAAATTTAACTCATCAATAAACAGATTCAAATTAACATCGACATTATCTTTTATGTTTTATATGATTAAAAAGGTTAAAAAGATATATGTTTCATTCATAAACATCCTACGAGGTAAGTTTTATGAGTAATAAAGACAGACCAATAAGAATATTGATGTGACGCCGCAAAACTAATCTCTCATTTAATAGTATTATTATGGAATTATACGAAAAAATTTGAAAACTATAAATACCGGACATTTCATTTAAATAAAAAACCTAAGTGTTTAAAATACACCAAGTCCAATGGAAAACCATACTATCCAAAAAGACCTATTAAAATACCTACTAGAATTACAGGGAGACCACCCAAAACAACAAGAACCTCAAGAAGATAATATGGGTCTTTCGAATTCGTCACAATGAACATTAGTATAGCCAGAGCCACTTTATCCGCACTAAGCATCACTATAATGACATGAACCATATTCTCTAATTGTCTTTAATTTGGGACACTCTAATGTATGGTTTTATAAGGAATCAACTCGATCGTTGCCTGGGGTGACATTTGAGTTCTAACAGCTATAATTATAGTCATTGGACATTTGGAGAATTAATTAAATATATCTAATTATAATTTATTTTTCCTAAATATTTATATTATGAATTTAAATTATAATAAAACCTTTTATTATGAGATTTAAAAGGTCAATGGATTAATATTTTTAACTACAGTTAGTGTGATTTTAAAATGCGGTGAGGATTTCAAACACCTTTCAAATATATCAAATATCTTGTAAATTTTTTCATTCTTAATGATGAAACATGGTCTTTGATAATAATAGGTTATTTTTAATATTGATATATTAAATTTTATATAATAACTTTGAGTTTAAATGGGGTATTCTTTTTATCTCTGATTTTGGAAACATGTTTATAAATAATTTTAGTAATACTCTTAGTCAAGAAAAAGTATAATTTAATTGGCGTACCGTAATATTTTATAGTTTAAAATGAAAATATGGTTTTATAAAAGGTAATATATTATCTTTATAGTTAAAATAAATATTTTTAATTTCAATGTTTTATTTTTAGTTTTGTGACTTGGTTGTATATAAAAAATATACCCAACTAGGGCCAGCCCTCTAGCCGGGCCAAGGGAGGCAGCACGTGCTAGGCGGCCGATCCTAGCCCTCAGCCTCAGCACAGGTCGACCCGAGTGGGGGGTGGATAGCTACTATGAAGGGAACACAAGATTGCATGAGATAACTAGAGGCAACACCATGCGGGGCAGCAGAGAGGCGTGGGTGGGCACAAGAGCGCGCCCGCAGAACCCGGTATGGGGCGTTAACGGGAGGGGGGAGGAGTAATATGGCATAAGGCCGAGAGCTCCGGGCTTATAAGGGAGGTGAGGAGGACTCTTTGTTTTGATTTGGGATGGAGAATATCATCTGATATTGAATCCAGACTGTCAGATCTCCCAACTTGTGATCTGGGCCGTCTGTTTCGATTCAGCGCTTGATCCTCAGCAAACGTGGAATCCGCCACGATTTATATACATCATCCAATCCGACATGGATCTAATCTCAGCCGTCCGACACATTTTAAAACACCACATTGCCCTGAGCCATTGGATCTCACACATTTTAATAACATATGTCTGAGACTTTTTAAATCTTCATGTTAACCAGAGCCATCTGATCATGCCAGTGATCGAATCGCGACTGTACATTTCTTTTAATCGCTGCATCATCCATAGTTGTCTGGTAGGCTCCACGTTTAATCCCCGTTGTCTAATATTTCTATGGTTTTTCTCCCCTACATCTTCTTATTCCACTATTTCTTTCACCAGACCAGTAATACTATCTCCATTTCTCTTTATTTTCCACACCCGTGACCCCACTGGCCCCCTCCTCTCACGTGTTTTCCACAAGGAATTTCCCATGGTCTTTCAATAAACCACATAGGTCTTGTTTTTTCAGTATTGGCATTAAATTATTCATCATATTTTATACATAATATATTTTATATACAACCAGGTTGAACCCATTCCCTCGGTTTTCCCTCATTCTCCTCAAACCTCGACAATCCTCCTTCAATGATTTCCCGAGCCACTCCTCTTCAAACCGAGGTAAGGGAATCTATGTTTCCTTGCTTGTGTTGAAAGTTTACATACTTATATATATACATATATATATATATGTATATTTGTATATGTATACTCTGGTATGTATAAACACTCTTGCGATTTGGACATAAACCCTCCTATACTGGATTTAGGTCTTCTGGATTTTGGGTTTATTTGGTATTATTAGACATGAAGCATAATTTATCTCATGCAAAACATTTCTACATACCTTATATATATTCGGTTAATTCTATATATATATATTAATAACCATACAATTAACACCCCAAGATTTTATTCTTTTTAATTTATTTTATGTCATGCGTTTCAGGCTACACCATGATTATTTTGTGATATACGCAACACCGTATTATCTTGCAGTATACACAACACAATTCTTGGATGATGTTATACATAATTTCGAGTTCGTTTGATAATAGTCATTCTACACAACATTGAGTGTATATATATATATATATTCATTGTATAAATGAAATATGGTTGGATTTTGTTATACTCAATAACAAAGGAGTCTTGCACAACACGCAACCCTAACTTGGCTTTCATTATATGCAATCGCGACCTTCCTCGGTAGCGTGTGTAGTACGCAATACCGGGTCTCACTAAACAACGATATATGGTTATAATATTATTATAAACTAGCCGTTATGAATATTATTAACTACATTTTGAATTTTATAACATTATTATTCATCTCACATGTTTTCTAGAACATAGTATAAGAACAAAATAAATTTTTCAGGTAAAATAGGTATTTTTCAAAAAAATGCAGTTTTGCCGCCTTTTGGTGGCACACCCACTTTAAATCTAGTTTTTGAAATGTTAATAAGTTCAATTTTACAAAATAAAATTATTCTTTTTGAATCAAGATATAAAATTTTACCTTGGATAAATTTTTCATATTATTCTGATAACTTTCATATTTTAATGAATAGTAAAAACCCGCTATATTTTAATTAAAAACAACTTTTTTCATCATAATAACTTATGTGGTTAAATTATAATATTTAATGTTTTTAAAGTATAAATTGAATTTATTTTTACCATTTAATATAACATATGTCATTAGCATTGATTTTACATTGAATTCGTAGGTTAAATCAATTCAATCTTTTGCAATGTTTTAAACAAAAACTCATTTTCATTCGACAATGGGATTAATTTTAATTTAATTTCTGCAACTTCTGTGTATTGAATTTGAAAAAATGGATTCCATATTTGGAATCAGTAGGTCCAAATTATGTTAATAGGCTACTTTTTATTTTTTGGAATTATGAATAGTAACTACGGTAAATTTTATTTACCGTAGTTAAAGGTAAATTGGGTAATTAAGGGTGAATATAATATTATAAAATTACCTTAACACATGTAAAAATTCTATTAGATGACTAAAAGTCGACCCATATCACCTAAGGGTCAGATTAGATTCATTTTATGTACTTTTGACCATGAAAATAACTTAATTATTATTAAAACCAAAGAAAGTGACAACATGTCACTTTCTTAAATCTTATAATAATAATAATTTTAATTTAGTGATAAACATCATAAAACTTCAAACATGAATAGTATCCAGAATTATAATAAAATTATCTACATCATGATAATTTATTTATATTTTTTAGGGATTAAATATTTATCATTAATGGTGATACTTTAATGCAGAAATTATTTATTAAGTGAAAAATCAGTAATATAGTTTTTATTGAAATAATAATACCCATTAAAAGGCCAAAATACCAGACCAAAACTTATTTTTAGTGTATATTTATACCATTATCATCTAATGACCTTATATATAACCGTTTGGAGTCTTATAAAAGTGATAATGACACTTATATTATTTTATTTTAAATGATGCCAAAGTTGTCACCTTCATAATGTAATAAATATAACAATTTAAATATTGTGATTTTAATATGATAAATTCAAGTAAAAGTATTATTTTTAACTTTAATAGATTTATCTTCATCATAGGATTTTATTTTTAATTTTTATGCAACAAATAAGTATATTAAATAATTATACAAAAATGATGTAGTAATTATTTTATTAAGAGATAAACCAAATAAATGGTTTTAAAAATAATAATATAAATATTGTATGAACTATTTAATGTGATCCACTAATTTTCTAGATACATATGGCCTTTTATGAATCTATTAAATCTTTTATTTTGAACATATCTTTGGTATATATTTTATTTAAATTCAAATAAATGAATAGTGTCAAAATTGACACTATTGATATTTTATAAAAATAACATATTATAAAATTGTTTAAATATCAAAAAAATATATAAATATTATAAATTTATATTTATATCGTCTAAAATGTTATAAAGTATCCAATTATGGACAATTAACAACAAATAAGAAATTATTTTTTATAATTGAAAATTTAGAATGTTATTACCACAAATAAAATTAAATTGCTTAAGTAAGGATAAATCAAGTTGATAATGATTAAAATAATTTCCTAACATGTCTAAATTTTATTGGTTGATGATATTAAAACCCTATCTCATCTAATATTCTAATATGAGTCATTTTTGGAGGGTTTTAAGTGGGGTTAGATTTATTATAAATTAATATTTTTAAGATTTCCAAAGGTGCCCCTCCCCTCCTTTATAAAAGGGCACCTCCTCCCTCTCCTCCTCACGCCAATTTGAGCCTTCAAGCTCGGCCAACCCCTGCCAAATTCTCTTCTCCACATCCCTAGAAACATCCTAGAGGTTATGGTCTTCTTCAAAGGCCAATTTTCGTGCCTTAAGACGAGGTCTCAAAGAGGCTCTTTAAAGAAGAGGAGGTTTGGATACGTACAAAGCATATCGGACCTCAGGTAAGGGATAATTTTGAAAATCTCATTTTTATCCGAGATTTCTTATTCGTAAGTATTTACTGGGGTTATTTATATCATCCATGTCCATGTTTTCTAAAAGTGTTTTTATGTATGTATAATGTCCTTTTTACCCATTCTGACTTTTAATACACGGTATGTAAGGAATCTTTCTTTTGTTTACGTTACAAGGTACTTTTTTGACTTTTCCGACAAAAGTGAAAGGAGAATGTTATTTTTAAATTATACGGAGTGAATGGATTTTTATGGTTTTATAAAGCCTTATTTTTATGAAGCCTCCTCCAAAATATTTCATGACTATTTTCAACAAAATCCTTTTCTTTTAAAATTGCATGACATTTTGTAAAAAGAGAATGATTTTGAAGAAGAAACGATATTTTCCTCAAGAATTCATTTCAAGTGTTTTATCAAAACCATTTTCCATCTAAGATGAAATTATTTCATATGTTTATGTTTCAAGTATAATGTCTCTATGATTTACATGGTTTCACTTTTCTTATGATGAAATGATATCCATTTGTTTTATATGGATTATGTTATGATAGAATGATGTTTATGAAACCCATTTTATTCTTTGGGTTATGATGAATTTTTTAAGTTTATTGTGTGGCACAAGTAAGAATGATTTCATTATGAGATGGTTGGGACCTATATCTCCCTCCAATTGATTGGGTAAAGATTTATATCACATGATATAGACATGGATGGAACGGTAAGTTAATCTGGTTCAGTATTACAGGACTGGAACGAGGAGTGAACTCGACTCAGAAAGGGACTTTGTCCACTAAGATGGTCTTGGAAGCAATGCCTTGGATACTATGGAAATCATAACATGTGCTTAATGGATGCCACAATTATATTTTTTATTCCCATGATATGTTATCATTATTTATGTTCCATTGTGATCTATGCCTTATGTACTTCCATGTTTTAAGTCATTGCCCAAGATTTTGATGTTTAATCATTATGTTCATGTTTTTAATTTCAAATGTATATGGTATGTTTTATTTTATCCATGCTTACCCTTATTGAGCATTTGAGCTCACCCTTTTTATGTTTTCTTTTCCCCAGGATATAAAGAAAGGTTTTAGGTAAGAAAAAAAGGGGGAAGATCTTTATGGGAGATGATGAAGATCTTTCACCATGATTAAAAGATTACGTTCCATGTTTCCAAAGACACTAAACTATTACGGTCCTTGTGTGTCTGTTTTTTTTATGTATTAAGTATTCCAAAAAAGTAATGTAATGTCCATGTACGTGAAGCTTCGGGTCTCTACAGTTGGTATCAGAGAGAGGTTTAGTTAGCCTTTGGAAACTAGTATGCGAAAATGTTAGTGAGATCCCTAAAGATATTTCTAAGGTATGTCTAGGGATGTCCCTAAGGATAAGTATATATATAGGTTATAGTCCTAGAATTGTGCTAACGATCTTAGAATTAAACCTAAGATGTTAGATATTGAATGTACTCCCCCTTTATTATGTTTTTTTCACAAGCATGGTATTTTCCTCTCACACAATTATTTTTGGGTTTTAGAAAATGGATGGAAATAGGAAGATTCACGATAATGGAGGATATAACGGACAATGGAAAGATATTCTTCATGAGAAACCAAATGAAACAGGATTTGGAAGTCCTAACATCGTTATTATGCCTAATCATCAATCACATAATATGATCAATAATCTCAGCTTTGGTAGGTTTCCTGACACAGATAATAAGAGAAAGTTGGAGTTTCATGATGATCATAGAGGAAAGAAAGATCAATTTATCTCATGTAAATCATGTGGGAAGAGGCATCAGGGAGATTGTTTCAAAGGAACTGGAAGATTCTTTGGGTGTGGAAAATAAGGACACAAAGCCAGTAAGTGAAAGGGAAAAGTTTCAGTTAACACCATGGACAAGGATAATGGTATTTCTACGACATCAACAATAATTAGATGTTTTAAATGTGGAATGTATGGGAATTATGGAAACCAATGCCCTAAGGTAAAATCTCAGGAAGAGAATCAGCATGGTCATACGGGTAGTATTTATGTGGATGGTGATGAAGAGACTACAAATGAAATATAAGATGAAATAAATGATGAATCTCAGCTAGTGATTTAAGAAGTTAGTGGAATGATTGTATGTTTATAAAGAATAATGTATGGTACTAAGGAATAAAAAATCAACTAATGATTGTTACACTATTGTTTTTCTTAAAGTATATGAAATTATATGGTGAATGGTACCGGTAACCATGGACGGTTATTCAGATATTTTTGGAAAGTATATGATATGTGCATAATGAAGGGATAAGAAGATAATGAGATGTTTGATTGTATTCATGAGCTCGTGACTGATATAAGGACTAAGTGATATTATGGTTTGATTATATAGAAATTTTGAGGTTTTGGTATGTGAAAAGAGTTAACATTTGACAGCACTCATGTTTTCACTAAAATTCAATGGGTATTCATTTTTCAAGAGAATACATGATTAAGGCCTTCGAATGTTTGGAATGTGACCAACAAGACATATCTCATGATATATGGGGATCAACGATGGTATTAACATGCTTGTTATATGACCTTTTTAGTAATCCTTCTCTTTATACTATGATTTTAGAAAGAAGTATTTTGGATAAGCCTAAAGATTGGAATGGAGTATGTTGGACAGAAGTTAGTATTGTTTAAGGATAGACCTTTTATCGATATTATATATGGGATGTTATAGTAATAGTAAAAGGACAACCTGCAGGATGAGCGACAACCCATCGCGTCGGACAAGGCTGTGGGAATCAAACCCACAACTGAAGTGTGACTGGCCTTTATCGCCTACCACTAGCCTACAAGAAGTCCCTGGTTAGTATAAACTTGTTTTATTTTATTAATTGGTATGATATATGAGGTATAAGTCCATTTTTGAACGATATAAAATAGATGGACTTATGTATATAACTATTGCTAACCTTTTGATTAAGACAGATGGAATGACCCATCATTCTATCACATGATCTTCTAACACTTCACAAATGACAAATTTAACTTCATTTCATTAAGAGATGATGTGGAAATTGTTCAAGGCACAAACAACAGTGAGATTATACGGAAATAAAGTAAGTATTTCATCTAATTAAAATTCTTCAACTTTAGAGAAATGATCTTGAAAACCAAAAATGTTGTCCAAGTGGACTTATATCAGATGATTCTGATGGTACCTTAGATCATCTAAAATCTATGTCTTTGTGATTGTTGTCTATTTCATAGCCATGTTCTCTACCACTCTCCATCAGAACATGACAGTTAGATTTCTCTTTCATATCCATATTTTCACCTATGTTCTCCTACGTGGAATCCCAGTGATTAGATAATTTGGGTAACCATTACGTTTCATACTTTAGATTTTAAAGATAAGTTTTGATATTCCTTTTTAGGATTTGGGTTTCTATTAAAGAAACATTCAAATAATAAACCACATATAACATCGACGAATTTCGAGGGCGAAATTCATTTTAAGGGGGGTAGAATGTAACACCCCGAGATTTTATTCTTTTTCATTTATTTGATGTAATTTGTTTTATGCTACACCATGATTATCTTGTGCTATACGCAACACCGTATTATCTTGCAGTATACGCAACACAATTCTTGTATCATGTTATACACAATTTCGAGTTCATTTGATAATAGTCATTCTACACAACATTGAGTGTATATATATATATATGTTCATTATATAAATGAAATATGGTTGGATTTTGTTATACGCAACAACAAAGGAGTCTTGAACAACATGCAACCCTAACTTGGCTTTCATTATACGCAATTGTGACCTTCCTCGGTAGCGTGTGTAGTACGCAATACCGGGTTTCACGAAACAACGATATATGGTTATAATATTATTATAAACTAGCCGTTATGAATAGTATTGACTACATTTTTAATTTTATAACATTATTATTCATCTTAAATATTTCGTAGAACATGGTATAAGAACAAAATAATTTTTTCGGGTAAAATCTGTATTTTTCAAAAAATGCAGTTTTGCGGCCATTTGATGGCGCACCCACATCAAATCTAGTTTTTGACATGTTTATAAGATCAATTTTACAAAAAAAATTATTCTTTGGAATCAGGATATAAAATTTTACCTTGGATAAATTTTTCATATTATTCTGATAACTTTCATATTTTAATGAATAGTAAAAACACGCTATATTTTAATTAAAAACAACTTTTTTCATCGTAATAGCTTATGTGGTTAAATTATAATACTGAATGGTTTTAAAATATAAATAGAATATATTTTTACCATTTAATATAATGTTTGTTATTAGCATTGATTTTACATTGAATTCATAGGTTAAATCAATTCAATCTTTTGCAATGTTTTAAACAAAAACCTGTTTTCATTCGACAACGGGATTAATTTTAATTTAATTTCTGCAACTTCTGTGTATTGAATTTGAAAAAACGGATTCCATATTTGGAATCAGTGGGTCCAAATTATGTTAATAGGATACATTTTATTTTTGAGAATTATGAATAGTAACTACGGTAAATTTTATTTATCATAGTTAAAGGTAAATCGGGTAATTAAGGGTGAATATAATATTATAAAATTACCCTAACACATGTAAAAATTCTATTGGATGACTAAAAGTCGACCCATATCACCTAAGGGTCTGATTAGATTCATTTTATATACTTTTGACCATGAAAATAATTTAATTATTATTAAAATTAATAAAAGTGACAACATGTCACTCTCTAAAATCTTATAAGTATAATAATTTTAATTTAGCGATAAACATCATAAAACATCGAACATGAATAGTCTACAGATTGATAATAAAATTATCTACATCATGATAATTTATTTATATTTTTTAGGTATTAAATAATTACCATTAATGGTGATACATTAATAATGCAGAAATTATTTATTAAGTGAAAAATCAGTAATATAGTTTTTATTGAAATAATAATACCCATTAAAAGGCCCCAAAACTGACCAAAACTTATTTTTAGTGTATATCTATACCATTAACATCTAAGGAACTATTATATAACCGTTTGGAGTATTATAAAAGTGATTATGACACTTATATTATTTTATTTTAAATGATGCCAAAGTTGTCACCTTCATAATTTAATAAATATATCAATTTAAATATTGTGATTTTAAGATGATAAATTCGAGTAAAATTATTATCGTTAAAGTTAATATATTTATATTCATCATTGGATTTTATTTTTAATTTTTATGCAACAAATAAGTATATTAAATAATTATACAGAAATGTCTTAGTAATTATTTTATTAAGAGATAAACCAAATAAATGGTTTTAAAAATAATAAAATAAATATTATATGAACTATTTAATGTGATCCACTAATATTCTAGATACATATGGCCTTTTATGAATCTATTAATGCTTTTAGTTCGAACATATCTTCTGTATATATTTTATATAAATTCAAATAAATGAATATTGTCAAAATTGACACTATTGTTATTTTATAAAAATAACATATTATAAAATTGTTTAAAAATCACAAAAATATATAAATATTATAAATTTAAATTTATATGGTCTAAAATTTTATAAAGTATCAAATTATGGAAAATTAACAACAAATAAGTAATTATTTGTTATAGTTGAAAATGTAGAATGTTATTACCACAGATAAAATTAAATTGATTAAGTATGGATAAATC
The DNA here is from genome assembly GCA_963277665.1 of Viscum album. NCBI lineage: Eukaryota > Viridiplantae > Streptophyta > Magnoliopsida > Santalales > Viscaceae > Viscum > Viscum album. Next base: position 859,473,627 of record OY728133.1, on the reverse strand, counting down.
AAGTTGATAATGTTTAAAATAATTTCCTAACACTTCTAAATTTTATTGGTTGATGATATTACAACCCTATCTCATCTAATATTCGAATATGAGTCATTTTTGGAGGTTTTTAAGTAGGGTTAGATTTATTATAAATTAATATTTTTTAGATTTCCAAAGGTGCCCCTCCCCTCCGTTATAAAAGGGCACCTCCTCCCTATCCTCCTCACGCCAATTTGAGTATTCAAGCACAGCCAACCGCTGCCAAATTCTCTTCTCCACTTCCCTAGAAACATCCTAGAGGTTATTGTCTTATTCAAATAGCAATTTCAGTTCCCTAAGAGGAGGTTTCAAAGAGGCGCTTCAAAGAAGAGGAGGTTTGGATACGTACAAAGCATATCGGACCTAAGGTAAGGGATAATTTTGCAAATCTCATTTTTATCCGAGATTTATTATTCGTAAGTATTTAGTGGGGTTATTTATAACATCCATTTACATGTTTTCTAAATGTGTTTTTATGTATGTATAATGTCCTTTTTACCCATTTTGACTTTTATTACACGATATGTAAGGAATCTTTCTTTTGTTTACGTTACGAGGTACTTTTTTGACTTTTCCGACAAAAGGACAAGGAGAATGTTATTTTTAACTTATATGAGTGAATGGATTTTTATGGTTTTATAAAGCCTTATTTTTATGAATCCTCCTCCAAAATATTTCATGACTATTTTCAACAAAATCCTTTTCTATTAAAATTGCATGACATTTTGTAAAGAAAGAATGATTTTGAAGAAAAAAGGATATTTTCCTCAAGAATTCATTTCAAGTGTTTTATCAAAACCATTTTCCGTCTAAGATGACATTATTTCATATGCGTATGTTTCAAGTATAATGTATCTATGATTTACATGGTTTCACTTTTCTTATGATGAAATGATATCCATTTTTTTTATATGGATTATGTTATGATGGAATGATGTTTATGAAACCCATTTTATTCTTTGGGTTATGATGAATGTTTTAAGTTTATTTTGTGGAACAAGTATGAATGATTTCATTATGAGATGGGTGGGACCTCTATCTCCCTCCAATGCATTGGGTAAATATTTCAATCTCATGAGATAGACATGGATGGAACAGTAAGTTAATCCGGTTCAGTATTACAGGACTGAAATGAGGAGTGAACTCGATTCAGAAAGGGACTTTGTCCACTAAGATGGTCTTGGAAGCAATGCCTTGGCTACTATGGAAATAATATCATGTTATTAATGGATTCCACAATTACATGTTTTATTCCCATGATATGTTATCATGATTTATGTTCCATTATGATCTATGCCTTATGTACTTCCATGTTTTAAGTCGTTTCCCAAGATTTTGATGTTTAAACATTATGTTCATGTTTTTATGTTCAAATGTATATGGTATGTTTTATTTTATCCATTCATACCCTTACTGAGCATTTGAGCTCACCCTTTTTATGTTTTGTTTTCCCCAGGATATAAAGAAAGGTTTTAGGTAAGAAAAAAAGGGGGAAGTTCTTTATGGGAGATGTTGAAAATCTTTCACCGCGATTAAAAGATTACGTTCCACGTTTCCAAAGACACTAAACTATTATGGTCCTTGTGTGTCTGTTTTTGTTATTTATTAAGTATTCCGCAAAAGTAATGTAATGTCCATGTACGTCAAGCCTCGGGACTCTACAGTTGGTATCAGAGGGAGGATTAGTTATCCTTTGGAAACAGGGATTCGAAAATGTTAGTGAGATCCCTAGAGATATTTCTAAGGTATGTCTAGGGATGTTTCTAAGGTTAAGTATACGTATAGGTTATAGTCCTAGAATTGTTCTAACGATATTAGAATTAAACCTAAGATGTTAGATATTGAAGGTACTCCCCCTTTATTATGTTGTTTTCCCAAGCATGGTATTTGCCTCTCACACTATGATTTTTTGGTTTTAGAAAATGGATGGAAACAGGAAGATTCATGATAATGGAAGATATAACGGACAATGGAAAGATATTCTTCATGAGAAACCAAATGAAACGAGATTTGGAAGTCCAAACATCGTTATTATTCCTAATCATCAATCACATAATATGATCAATAATATCAACTTTGGTAAGTTTCCTGACACAGATAATAAGAGAAATATGGAGTTTCATGATGATCATAGAAGAAATAAAGATCAATTTCCCTCAAGTAAATCAAGTGGGAAGAGGCATCAAGAAGATTGTTTCAAAGGAACTGGAAGATGCTTTGGGTGTGGAAAAGAAGGACACAAAGCTAGTAAGTGAAAAGGAAAAGGTTCAGTTAACACCATGGACAAGGATAATGGTATTGCTACGACATCAACAATGATTAGATGTTTTAAATGTGGAATGTATGGGCATTATTCAAACCAATGCCCTAAGGGAAAATCTCATGAAGAGAATCAGCATGGTCATATGGGTAGTATTTATGTGGATGATGATGAAGAGACTACAAATGAAATATAAGATGAAATAAATGATGAAGATCATCTAGTGATTTAAGAAGTTAGTGGAATGATTGTATGTTTATAAAGAATAATGTATGGTACTAGGGAATAAAGAATCATCTAAGGATTGTTACACTATTGTTTTTTATAAAGTATATGAATGTATATGGTGAATGGTACCGGTAACCATGGGAGGTTATTCAGATATTTTTGGAAAGTAGATGATATGCGCATAATGAAGGGATAAGAAGATAATGATATGTTTGATTGTATTCATGAGCTCATGATTGATATAAGGACTAAGTGATATTATGGTTTGATTATATAGAAATTTTGAGGTTTCGGTATGTGAAAAAGAGTTAACATTTGACAGCACTCATGTTTTCACTAAGATTAAATTGGTATTCATTTTTCAAGAGAATACATGATTAAGGCCTTCGAATGTTTGGAATGTGACCAACAAGACGTATCTCATGATATATGGGGATCAACGATGGCATTAACACGCTTGTTATATGGCCTTTTTAGTAATCCTTCTCTTTATAATATGAGTTTAGAAAGAATTATTTTGGATAAGCCTAAAGATTGGAATGGATTATGTTGGACAGAAGTTAGTATTGTTTAAGGATAGACCTTTTTTCGATATTATTTATGCGATGTTATAGTAATAGGAAAAGGACAACCTGCAGGACGAGCGATAACACATCGCGTCGGACAAGGCTGTGGGAATCGAACCCACAACTGAAGTGTGACTGGCCTTTATCGCCTACCACTAGCCTACAGGAAGTCCCTGGTCAGTATAAACAAGTTTTTTTTATTAAGTGGTATGATAGATGAGGTATAAGTCCATTTTTGAACGATATAAAATAGATGGACTTATGTATATAACTATTGCTAACCTTTTGATTAAGACAGATGGAATGACCCATAATTCTATCACATGATCTGCTAACACTTCACAAATGACAAATTCAACTTCATTTCATTAAGATATGAAGTGAAAATTGTTCAAGGCACAAACAACGGTGAGATTATATCAAAATAAAGTAATTATTTAATTTAATTAAAATTCCTCAACTTTAGAGAAATGATCTTGAAAACCAAAAATGTTGTCCTAGTGCTCTTATATCCGATGAATCTGATGGTACCTTAGATCATCGCAAATCTATGTCTTTGTGATTGTTGGCTATTTCATAGCCATGTTCTCTACCACTCTCCCTCAGAACATGACGGTTAGATTTCTCTTCCATATCCATATTTTCACCTATGTTCTCCTACGTGGAAACCTAGTGATTAGTTAATTTGGGTAATCGTTACATTTCATACTTTAGATTTTAAAGATAAGTTTTGGTATTCCTTTTTACGATTTGGGTTTCTATTAAAGAAACACTCGAATAGTAAACCATGTATAACACCGACGAATTTCGAGGGAGAAATTCATTTTAAGGGGGGTAGAATGTAACACCCCGAGATTTTATTCTTTTAAATTTATTTGATGTCATGTGTTTTATGCTACACCATGATTATCTTGTGCTATACACAACACCGTATTATCTTGCAGTATACGCAACCCAATTATTGGATCATGTTATACACAATTTCGAGTTCGTTTGATAATAGTCATTCTACACAACATTGAGTGTACATATATATATGTTCATTGTATAAATAAAATATGGTTGGATTTTGTTATACGCAGCAACAAAGGATTCTTGCACAACACGCAACCCTAACTTGTCTTTCATTATACACAATCGCGACCTTCCTCGGTAGCGTGTGTAGTACGCAATACCGGGTTTCACGAAACAACGATATATGGTTATAATATTATTATAAACTAGCCGTTATGAATAGTATTAACTACATTTTTAATTTTAAAACATTATTATTCATCTTACATATTTTCTAGAACATGGTATAAGAACAAAATAAATTTTTCGGGTAAAATATGTATTTTTCAAAAAATGCAGTTTTGCCGCCATTTGATGGCGCACCCACATTAAATCTAGTTTTTGACATGTTTATAAGATCAATTTTACAAAAAAAATTATTCTTTGGAATCAGGATATAAAATTTTACCTTGGATAAATTTTTCATATTATTCTGATAACTTTCATATTTTAATGAATAGTAAAAACACGCTATAATTTAATTAAAAACAACTTTTTTCATCGTAATAGATTATGTGGTTAAATTATAATATTTAATGGTTTTAAAGTATAAATAGAATATATTTTTACCATTTAATATAATGTATGTCATTAGCATGGACTTTACATTGAATTCATAGGTTAAATCAATTCAATCTTTTGCAATGTTTTAAACAAAAACCTCGTTTCATTCGACAACGGGATTAATTTTAATTTAATTTCTGAAAATTCTGTGTATTGAATTTGAAAAAATGGATTCCATATTTAGAATCAGTGGGTCCAAATTATGTAAATAGGCTACTTTTTATTTTTGGGAATTATGAATAGTAACTACGGTAAATTTTATTTACCTTAGTTAAAGGTAAATCGGGTAATTAAGGGTGAATATAATATTATATAATTACCCTAACACATGTCAAAATTCTATTGGATGACTAAAATTCGACCCATATCACCTAAGGGTCGGATTATATTCATTTCATGTACTTTTGACCATGAAAATAATTTAATTATTATTAAAATTAAAGAAAGTGACAACATGTCACTCTCTTAAATCTTATAAGTATAATAATTTTAATTTAGTGATAAACATCATAAAACATCAAACATGAATAGTCTCCATAATGATAATAAAATTATCTACATCATGATAATTTATTTATATTTTTTAGGGATTAAATAATTATCATTAATGGTGATACATTAATAATGCAGAAATTATTTATTAAGTGAAAAATAAGTAATATAGTTTTTATTGAAATAATAATACCCCTTAAAAGGCCCAAAAACATGACCAACACTTATTTTTAGTGTATATATATACCATTATAATCTAAGTACCTAATATATAACCGTTTGGAGTCTTATAAAAGTGATTTTGACACTTATATTATTTTATTTTAAATGATGCCTAAGTTGTCACCTTCATAATTTAATAAATATAACAATTTAAATATTGTGATTTTAAGATGATAAACTCGAGTAAAATTATTATTGTTAATGTTAATAGATTTATCTTCATAATAGGATTTTATTTTTAATTTTTATTCAATAAATAATTATGCAAAAATGTTGTAGTAATAACTTTATTTTGAGATAAACCAAATAAATGGTTTTAAAAATAATAAAATAAATATTATATGAACTATTCAATGTGCTCCACTAATTTTCCAGATACATATGGCCTTTTATGAATCTATTAATGTTTTTATTTTGAACATATCTTCTGTATATATTTTATTTAAATTCAAATAAATGAATAGTTTCAAAATTGACACTATTTTTATTTTATAAAAATAACATATTATAAAATTGTTTAAAAATCACAAAAATATATAAATATTATAAATTTAAATTTATATGGTCTAAAATGTTATAAAGTATCTAATTATTGAAAATTAACAACAAATAAGTAATTATTTGTTATAATTGCAAATTTAGAATGTTATTACCACAAATAAAATTAAATTGATTAAGTAAGGATAATTCAAGTTGATAATGTTTAAAATAATTTCCTAACATATCTAAATTTTATTGGTTGATGAGATTACAACCCTATCTCATCTAATATTCGAATATGAGTCATTTTTGGAGGTTTTTAAGTGGGGTTAGATTTATTATAAATAAATATTTTTAAGATTTCCAATGGTGCCCCTCCCCTCCCTTATATAAGGGAACCTCCTCCCTCTCCTCCTCACACCAATTGGAGTCTTCAAGCTCGGACAACCCCTGAAAAATTCTCTTCTCCACTTCCCTAGAAACATCCTAGAGGTTATGGTCTTCTTCAAAGACCAATTTTAGTGCCCTAAGAGGAGGTCTCAAAGAGGCGCTTTAAAGAAGAGGAGGTTTGGATACGTACAAAGCATATCGGACCTAAGGTAAGGGATAATTTTGCAAATCTCATTTTTATCTGAGATTTCTTATTCGTAAGTATTTACTGGGGTTATTTATATAATCCATGTCCATTTTTTCTAAAAGTGTATTTATGTATGTATAATTTCCTTTTTACCCATTTTGAATTTTACTACATGGTTTGTAAGGAACCTTTCTTTTTTTTATGTTACGAGGTACTTTTTTTACTTTTCCGACAAAAGTACGAGGAGAATGTTATTTTTAATTTATATGGTGTGAACGGATTTTTATGGTTTTATAAAGCCTTATTTTTATTAAGCCTCCTCCAAAATATTTCCTGACTATTTTCAACAAAATCCTTTTATTTTAAAATAGGATTCCATTTTGTAAAAAGAGAATGATTTTGAAGAAGATATGATATTTTCCTCAAGAATTCATTTCAAGTGTTTTATCAAAACCATTTTCCATATCAGATGACATTATTTCATATGTGTTTGTTTCAAGTATAATGTCTCTATGATTTACATGGTTTCACTTTTCTTATGATGAAATGATATCCATTTGTTTAATATGGATTATGTTGTGATGAAATGATCTTCATGAAACCCATTTTATTCCTTGGGTTATGATGAATGTTTTAAGTTTATTTTGTGGCACACTTAAGAATGATTTCATTATGAGATTGGTGGGACCTATATCTCCCTCAAATTCATAGGGTAAAGATTTATATGTCATGAGATAGACAAGGATGGAACGGTAAGTTAATCCAGTTCATTATTACAGGACTAAAATGAGGAGTGAACTCGATTCAGAAAGGGACTTTGTCCACTAAGATGGTCTTGGCCGCATTTCCTTGGCTACTGTTGAAATCATAACATGTTTTTAATGGATGCCACAATTACATGTTTTATTACCATGATATGTTATCATGATTTATGTTCCATTATGATCTATGCCTTATGTAATTCCATTTTTTAAGATGTTGCCCAAGATTTTGATGTTTAAACATTATGTTCATGTTTTTATGTTCAAATGTATATGGTATGTTTTATTTTATCTATGCTTTCCCTTACTGATCATTTGAGCTCACTCTTTTTATGTTTTCTTTTCCCCAGGATATAAAGAAAGGTTTTAGGTAAGAAAAAAAAGGTGGAAGATCTGTATGGGAGATGTTGATGATCTTTCCCCACGATTAGAAGATTACGTTCCATGTTTCCAAAGATACTAAACTATTACGGTCCTTGTGTGTCTGTTTTTGTTATGTATTTAGTGTTCCACAAAAGTAATGTAATGTCCATGTACGTCAAGCTTTGGGTCTCTACAATACAGTTTTATGTAAATCATTATTATATTTAGTTTGAAGACTTTTAAACATTGAGTCTCAATATTGAGTAGAGTTTTAAAACATAAGAAATTATGTGTTGTACAAAACTTATATACATGTATATATATATATATATTTGTATATCTACTTCTATATAATTATATAGTTTGTATAACTCTCATTTTGGACCAGTTTTAAGTCATTTGACATTGAACTTCTTTGATTAATTTATGTTTTTGGTAAATAAGTATGTGCCAACTCACTTTGGTGCAGGACTCAGATATATATGTATGTTAAATATTTATACATAAAAATTTATTTAATGTTGTTTAATATAAAATCCCTTTTAAAATATATATTATGATTTAACGTTCTAGGGACTCATGTTATTTAATGTGACCAATATATTCAAGTCATAAGGGTGTCAATGGATTTTTTGTTTAAACCCTTCGATACATAATGTGTATTCGTATATATAAAAAATGTTAATGTAGATAAACATTGATCCCAAAATTTGCATATAATTATCCATGGATTTCTAAGAAATAATGAAACATGTATTTTCAAAATATTTTTCTTTTAAAACACTACTCTTTATATACACCCTATTGAATGAACAATTTACACAAACTCAATTTGTGGATATTACAAATATTAACCTTATGATGTGTTAAGTAATTATGGAGATTACATAAGTATAATATTTGGGTTTTGAAACTTTTATATTCATTTATATGAAAAATTTATATATATATATATATATATATTAAATGGTGTTGGTTATTGTTGAATCTCATGCTTTCCATTTTTAGCATTATCTATATCATTGTGAAATGTTATACCAAATCATATTAGTAATAAATGTATGAGAATATATCAGTTTAATACCCCCACCTGAAATATTTTCATTATCTTTTAATTTATTATGCATCCAAGTGAAATTCCAACATTTATTGATTAATAGTCTTAAAGTTTTAGGGTTATCATTTTATGTAAAAAAACTTTTATCTCTTTTAGTTCATTAGTTTTCATCACATATGCCATAATCTATTTATCTTACTCACCATTTAATGACATAACCACATAGGTGATAGTTTTCTATTTAACATATGTATTTCTGATTCACTATATATATGTAGAAGCTAATTAATGAAATTAAAAGCCTTATGAAATTTTATGGATTAAGTGTTAAATTTTTCAAAGTTGTATGGGACACCTTGAATAGTATGAAATGTAAAATTAAATATTCATAGTGGTATGGGACATTTTTAATATATGTCCCTATTTGGCATATGAGGAATGTAATAGACTCAGTATAATGGGTTTGGGACCGGTTAATGAAAGCCCCTCCATGAATCGATAGTTCTTATGAGACAATGAGGTCATGGAATAAGGCCATTGAAATTTTAGATACTTAACATGAGGTCTTGATAGGGTATGATATTATACATTCCCTCATTATGTTTATGATAATTATTTAACCTAGAGGATATTCGCCTAGTATAATATCCATGGTTAAGAGCCAGTACTTATGAGTATCAAAAGAAGTAAATGCTTTTGGCATGACATTTATATTGCAATATGTGATTTATTAGTAAGTTAATGTTTCACTGTAATAAAGAATGTCATTGGTATTTTTACCATTATACACAACTTTGATTATGACTTGCTCTTAGTTATTAAACTTTTACCTATATATTCATTAGTTATACTTATTTAGAGTTTCTTTTACTTATTACTCTGAATGATCATGCCTATAATTTAATCATGCTCCCTTGTAATCCTATTACTTTTCTTTTAATTGTTCTCCTTAAACAATTGATTTGATATGTTACATGTGTTACAATATTTCTTAAGAAAATTATTTAAGTAATTTTTTTAGAAGAGTGTTTTAAAATGATATATTAGTAGATTATGTTATTTTAACACCTATAATTAAGAATTTTTATGCTCACCCTATGTTTTTAAAAAAAATTAGGTATAAGTTTTAACAAAAGAAGCACGAAAGAAGTATCTAGTTTTCCAGAACCTGAACCGAGTCGATCCTCTATATGGGACATGATGTGTAAAATTTCAGTGCTTGGTTTTTGTAAAAACTCACACATCATGTTTCAAGGCACCCGCTCTGGGTATTTTGGAGTCAGGTTGTCACAGATTGTATCAGAGGATTCTGTTTAGATAACTCTGGAAAACTAGAACAGAAAAAAAAATTAATTAAGCATTACTAAGTATAAAGTTTTCATAATTTTTTGATGGTTGATGAATCACGATTTCTGTCCCTTCCGACAGATTTTTTAGAACCCGTAGTGGGTAGGGAATATTTATAAGTATATGAAACTTTTTAAAACCTTTGTTTATCATGTCAATATCTCTATTGTGTGTCCAATTCTCATCGCATACTCCACCTTCATCAAGGATCTGGCTTTGATTACTTTCTAACGATTCATGCCCAACTTCCCTTATATGCACAAAAGGGAATGTATCATGAAGGTATATTCCCATACATTACCTTGGATGACAACTTATTTTCACTAATTGAATTCCAAGAAGCTGCACAAGAGGGTGACCTCTGGAAAGCATACCTCTGTCACATCATAACCTATGGTCTTCGAGGTTAGGTTATGGACTTAAGAATCCTCAATGACAAATCTACCCATTTACAATATAGACAGCAAGTTCAAGCTGACGTCTCCCAACTCCATACCATCCATGCTATCCTTTTTGTAACTTTAGGTGCCCAAACCTAATTAATCCGGACTACCCATGCTGCATCTGGACCCCAGAGATTAAAGAGTTTGGAACTGCTTTGGGAATCTGTTTGGCTGGGAATTTGGGAAATCGCCCACACTGGTGAAACTAGTGAAGTTCCATCTTAAAGGATATTATAAAATCTGTACTCATGCTATTAGAGTGAGTGAGTAGTTATGTAACAGTTTGGGTATATGAATATTGTATAACTGAATAATGTTTCTGTTTTGTTACTTTAATATGATTTTCTTATTTTTATCTTTATGTAACGACTGAATAAAACATACATATTGAAATTTCAGATAGAAAACACGAGTTCACCAACCAATCTTCTATCGCTTCCTATCAAACTACTAGTTTTCATAATTTTCAAGACATGCTCTGAGGAATACCTTCCCTTCGCAAACCGGAGAAGAACATTAAAACATCCCTACAAGATATCGAACAGTCAAGATATTATACATTCTATCCAAGCGAATGGCTATATCTACCACCGCATAGCCAATTCTAAACTTGCTGAGTATAGGCAGAGGGGAATGTACCCTGAAGGTATTTTCTTATGCTTTACACATTCCTGAAACTTCACAGCCAGGGTAAGTTTTCAAGAGGCTCCTTTGTAAGGGAACCTACGCGTAGCCGACATGTACCAAATCCCGAGCATCAGTTTGTATGACCATGTCGATGTCATTAACATTATCAGAAAAGAGATGGTCTGATGAGTCCTTAGAGAGTTTGTCCATTCAGACATCTCTGAACACTCTACCAATCAAGCCTCCCACTGGATGCCCAAGTTTACACTACATGAGTTTAACTCATATTGTCTAAGAAGTGTTTGGGCTAGGGAAGCAGAAGAACTAAACACCCACATGGGTATTCAACTGGCCACACACGAGGATCCTCCACGATGGAGGATGTGGTAAGGAATGTCAAAGAGTTTCTTTTAGTGTGATTGTATGAAATGAATTATGACGACACAATTCTTTGTAGAGGGGAATATTGTGACACCTCAAAACTAATATCTCAACTAATAGTAATATTTTGGTATAATCTGAAAACAATTTGTGAACTATAAATACTAGATATTTTATTTAAATAAAACACCGAAGTGTTTAAAATAAACCATGACAAAAATAAAACCATACTATGCAAAAAATAACTATTAAAATACCTATTATAATTATAGGAAGACCACCCAAACAACAAGAACTCCAAGAAGATAATATGGGTCTTTTGGATCCGTTACAATGAACATTAGTATAGAGAGATCCACTGCAGCCACACTAAGAATCAGTGGAATGACATGAACCATATTCTCCAATTGTCTTGAATTTGGGACACCCTAGTGTATGGTTTTATACGTAATAAAATTGAATATTTCCTTGGGTGACCGCTGAGTTCTCACGGCTATAATTATATTCGTTGGCCATATGGTGGATTAACTAAAAATGTCTAAGTAAATTTTTTTTCTAAATATATAAGTTATTAATTGAAATTATAATAAAACCTCGTATTATGAGCTTTAAAAGGGAAATGGTTTTATATTTTAAACTACAATTAATGTGATTTTAAAATGAGGTGAAGATTTCAAACACCTTTCAAATATATCAAATATCTTATAAATGTTTTCATTCTTAATGATTAAACTATGTCTTTCATAATACTGGAATAGTTTTCTTATAGATATTTTAAATTTTAAGTTATAACATTGAGTTTAAAGGAGGTTATAATTTTTACCTCTGATTTTCAAAATATGTTTATAAATAATTTTATTGATACTCTTAGTCAAGGAAAAGTATAATTTAATTAGTGTACCATGATCTTTTATAGTTTAAAATGAAAATCAGATTTCAAAAAATGTAAGATATTATATTTATAATTCAAATAAATATTTTTAATTTCTATGTTTTTATGGTTAGTTTTGTGAGATGGATTTTTATAAAAAAATATACCCACCTGGGGCCAGCCCTCTAGTCGGGCTAAGGGTGGTAGCACGTGCTAGGCGGTTGAGCCTAGCACATAGCCTCAACACAGGTCGGCCCCTGCGGGGGGCATAGCTACCCTAAAGGGCACACAAAAGCGCATGAGGGAACTAGAGGCACCGCCATGTGGGGTAGCACAGAGGCGTGGGTGGGCGCAAGAGACTCCCGCAGAACCCAGTATGGGGCGGTACTGGGAGGGGGGAAGAGTAATCTGGCATAATGCCAAGAGCTCCAGGTTTATAATGGAGGCGAAGAGGCCTCTCCATTTTAATGTGGGAAGGATAATTTCATTCTTGATTGAATCCAGGCTGCCAGATCCCACTATGTGCGATCTGGGCCATCCGTTTCGGTCCGGCGCTCAATCCTCAGCAACTGCAGAATCCCCCACATTTTAAATGCGTCGTACAATCAGATGTGGGTTTAATCTCAGATGTCCGAGACATTTTAAAACACCACTTCTCCCTCATCCATTGGATCTCACGCATTTTATTCATATCCATTCAATACTTTTTAAATCATCGCGTTAACTAGAGCCATCTAATCAAGCTGTGGATCTAATCGCGACCGTCCATTTCTTTTAATCACCACATCATCCATGGTCATCTGATATTCTCCATTTTTAATCCCTGTTGTCGAATATTTCTCTGGTTTTTCTACCGCACAAAATCTACTTCTTCTCCCGCCTACACCGATCCAGTTAACCAATCTCCCTTTCTCATTGTTTTCAACACCCGTGACCCCACTGGCCCCCTCCTTTCACCCGTTTTCCACAAGGACATTCCCCCGAACATTTATTAATCCATATATGGATTGTTTTGTAGTATTGTAATTAAATTATTCAACATATTTTATACATAATATAGTTTATAAATAACCCAGTTGCACCCATTCCCATGGTTGACCCTTCTTCTCCTCAAACCTTAGCAAGCCTCCTTCTATGATTTCTCGAGCCACTCCTCAAACAAAGGTAAGGGAATCTATGTTTCCATTCTTATCTTGAATGTTTACAAATATATATATATATATATAATCTTTTATGTATAAACTCCCTTGCGGTTTGGACATAAACTATCATATACCCGATTCAGGACTTCTGGATTTCTGGTTTATGTTGTATTATTAGACCTCAAGAATAATTTATCTCATTAAAAACATATTTAAATACCTTATATATATTCAGTTACATATATATATATACACACACAGACCCAACCATATAGTTTTATATAAATCGTTATTATATCCAGTTTTAATACTTTTAAACATTTATTCTCAATTTAACGGAGAGTTTTAAAACATAAAAAATTATGTGTTGTAAAAAACATATATTTATATATATATATATATATATTTGTATACACCTTTTTATATAATTATATGTTTATTATAACTCACCTATTGGACCAGTTTTATGTCTTTTTAACATTGAACTTCTAAGATTAATTTATGTTTTTGGTAAATAAGTATGTGCCAACAAACATTGGTGTAGGACTCGGTTATACATGTATGTTATATATGTTTACACAAATATTTATGTAAGATTGTTTAATAAATAAACACTTTTAAAATTTATATTATGATTTAATGTTTTATGGAATCATGTTAATTAATGTGACCAATATATTCGAGTCATAAGGGTGTCAATGGATTTTTGGTTTAAACCCTTTAATACATAATATGTATTCGGATATGTGAAAAAATGTCTATGCAGATAAACATTGATCCTCAATTTTACCAAGAATTTTCCAAGGATTACTACAAAATAATTAAACATTTGTTTTCAAAATATGTTTTTGTTTAAAACACTAATATTTACATACACCATGTTGTATGAACAATTAACACAAACCCTAATTGTGGATATTCCAAATATTATACTGATGATGTGTTTAGTAATTTTGGAGAGTACGTAAGTACAATATCTGGGGTTTGAAAATTTTATATTCAATTATATGAGTTTTATATATATATTAAATGGTGTTGGTTGTTGTTGAATCTCATGCTTTCGATTTTTAGAATTATGTATACCATTGTGTTGTGTTATACCAAAGCATATCAGTAATAAATGTATGAGAATCTATCAGTTTAATACCCCACCAGAAATATTTTTTTATCTTTTAATTGATTATGAATTCACGTTAAATTACAACATGTATTGATTAATTAAGTCTTAGAATTTTAGGGTAATCATTTTATGTAACAAAAATTGTATATCTTTTAGTGCATTAGTTGTCATCACATATGCCATAATCTGCTTATCTAACTCACCATTTAATGACATAACCAGGCAGGTGATAGTTTTGTATTTAATACATGTATTCCTAATTCACTATATATATGTAAATGCTAATTAATTTAATTAAAATCCTTATGACCTTTTATGGATTAAGTGTTAAATTATTCAAACTGGTATGAGACACATTGAATAATTTGAAATGTGAAATCAAATATTCAATGTGGTATGGGACATTTTGAATATATGACCCTATTTGGAATTTGAGGAATTAAATAGACTAGGTATAATGGGTTAGGGACCGGTTAATGAAATCCCCTCAATGAATCTTTAGTTCTCATGAGACAATCAGGTCATGGTATGGGGCCATAGACTATTTAGAGTCTTGACATGAGGTCTTGACAGGGTATGATGTTATATGTTCCCTCATTATGTTTATGATAATTAATTAACCAAGTGGATATTCGACTAGTAGAATATCCATGGTTATGATTTAGCACTTATGAGTATCATAAGAAGTAAATTCTTATGGCATGAAGTTGATGTTTCCCTTAGTGATTTATTAGTAAGTTAATGTTTCATAGTAATAAAGAATGTCATTGATGTAATTACCATTATGTGAAACTCTAATTATATTTTTCTCTTACATATTAAACTTGTACCTGCATATTCAGACATTATAATTATTTAGAATGTCTTTTACATGTTACACTGAATGAGGGTGCCTTTAATTGAATCATTTTCGCTTGTAATCTTGTTATTGTACTTTTAATTGTTCTCCTTAGACAATTGATTTCATATATAACATGTGTTACAACATTTCTTAAGAAAATGTTTAATGGAAAAAATTTAAAAGGCTGTTTTTAAATGTTATATTAGTATATTATGTTCTTTTAAAACCCCTTACTAAGAATTGTTATGCTCACTCTATGCTTTTAAAATAAATTTTTCAGGTATGAGTTTTTAGCAGAAGAAGCATGACAGATGTAGTTGGTTTCCAAGGACCTGAACCAAATCAATCCTCAGTATGGGGCATGATGTGTAAAATATAATTGCATGGTTTTTGTAAAAACTCACACCTCATGTTTCAAGGCATTGGCTCCTGGTATTCTGGAGTCGTGTTGTCCCAATTGACAATAATATGAAACAAATGCACATAAACCATCAATAGAAAGACTCAATCACATGTTACAAGCATTTAATGAAAAATAAGGATGCACATGGTCAAAAGTATTCCATGAATCACCATCACAAGGATGGTTTAATCTTTTACCTATTGAAATATTTGATTTTTTCCATAAGATTAATGGCACTGTGTTTTGATACAAAAATGAACGTTGTAATCTGGGTATGAAGAGGAAATGCCTCAACTGTTTAATGGGAACCAATCCAGCCTTTCCTTGTTGATCCTCATTTTACCTTGATTTTGCATATGTATGAAAACTATCTAATAACTCATTTTCACCAAAAATATATGATACATTCATTTGAACATGAATCGGTATTTTGATAAAAAAGACTCAAATTATGATACAGGCTCTTACTCTTAAAGAAATAGGTAGGAAACACATTTCATTTAGGTGGTAGTGATTTGACCAAAGAGAATATATGATAAAAATATCTATATAACATTCTATTATCTGATTTAAAAGCTATATATTTTTTAATCACTTTAATTTTCTTATCTTGCAACTAAAATATATTGATTCATCAAGAGACATCAAAAATTCATAAAATTGATATTGTTATAACATAGAGTTAAGTCAATATCATCTTGAGTTTATATTTTCTCAAAAGATAGACCATCAACATCATGTACTAAAGATTAAAACTATGATGGATTTTGAACCAATTATTAGTATTATCTCTAGAACTCCATTCACTATGTTGATACCACAAACCAGTATATGTCCAAAAACAAAAACACAATAGATAACCCCTCATATTGTCAAATGTTTTGAATCTCTTCAGATCACATTTCCTCCACAAACACATAATTTTCCATTCTGAAAAATACTCTACTTTAGATGATAAAAATTATAAAAAGGATTAAACACCCTCTCTCTATATATAATTTATACCATAAACATTTGGATTTCTTTGATAATTTATCCAATCATGATCTTGTAATAAGTATTGATGCTTAATTCATTGTTCCATATGTTTCTAAAAATAGAAAATATAAATATTTCTTATAATTAATGTAATATAAGTAAGAGACTATACAAAAAAAATATCAAATAAAAAAATAAAAAATTACTTGTAAATGTTATCAATCCTATCTAATTACTTATAAATGTTTCCAATTCAAAAATGATAGCTAATTTCTTATAATTACCATTAATTTTTTATAATTACTATTAATTATCATTAAGTAAAATTGAAGGTTGGCCTAGGGTAATAAAGAATGTATGGAATGGAGTGGATGAAGGTGATGAATGAGTGAAATAATTCAAGTGCCTCTACTTTCAAACCGTTTGGATGAGATACAGCATGGGTAAACATGCGAGTTTACCCATGATTTCCTCTCCTCCAAATAGTCTAAACACAGGGGCACTGTAATTATTTCACTCTATAACCACCTCCATCACCTCTACTCCCTGATTCCCTTGAGGGACACAAGGATTATAGGGGATGGATGTGATTGTAGAGAATGAATTTTAGCACTAGAAATATTTCACTCTATTATCCCCTTCATCCCCTCTACTTCATGCTTCCCTCACAACCCTTAGTCAACCTTCTATTAATAATTATGGTTAATTGTTGTTAATTGTGATTAATTGCGGTTAATGGTGGTTAATTTTGGGTAATTGTGGTTAATTGTGGTTAATTGTGGTTAATTGTGGTTAATTGTGGAATTTTTTACTAAAAACCACTCATTGGAGGTATTTTTTACTAATTACCACTCATAGATTATGTTTTTTTACTTATCACTACTCATATCTGGTATTTTTTTATTAATTACTACTCATTGACATCATTTTTTAATGAATATTGCTTATTGACGGAAATTTGTACTAAATATCACTCATTTACAGTATTGTTTTACTAATTACCACCCATTGTTGGTATTTTTTAATAATTAACACTCATTGCCTGCATTTTTTACTAATTACCACTCATTATAGGTATTGTTTACTAATTACAACTCATTACAATCATTTTTTACTTCTTTTCACTCATTGCCAGTATTTTTTACTAATTACCGCTCATTGGTGGTATTTTTTTCTATTAACTTTTTTACTGGTATTTTTTACAAATTACAACTCATTGCTATTATTTTTTACTAAATTACACTCATCGTTGATATTTTTTACTAAATAAAACTCATTTCTAGAATTTTTTAAAAATTAACAGTCATTGCCATCATTTTTTACTAATTGTCACTCATTATCGATATTTTTTACTAATTACTGCTCATTAATAACATTTATTACTAATTATAGCTCATTGGTGGTATTTTGTACTAAATACTACTAATTGTTGTCATTTTTTAATAAATACCAAGCATTGTCAATATTTTATACTAGTAACAAATCATTTTTTAATTTGTTTACTAAATACCACACGTTGATGGTATTTTTTACTAAATACCACTCATTGTCGATATTTTTTTACTAATTAATGCTCATTAACAGTATTTTTTACTAATTATGACCCATTATTGGTATTTTTACTAAATATCGCTCATTAATAGTATTTTAAACTAAATAACGCTAATTGCTAGTATTTTAAACTAATTAACACTCATTGTAGGAATTGTTTTCTAATTAATATTCCTTGCCCAAATTTTTTACTAATTACCACTCATTGTTAGAATTTTTTATTAATTAGTGCTCAATGTCGGTATTTTTTATTAAATACAACTCATTGTCGGTATTTTTGACGAAATACCACTCATTGTTGATATTTTTTATAAATATCGATCAATATCGGTATTTTTTTAATAAATACCACTCATTACAGGTATTGTTTTACTAAATACAACATATTGCCATTATTTTTTACAAGTTACGACTCATTGTTAGTATTTTTTACTAATTACCACTCATTTACAGGTATTTTTTACTAAATAATGCTCATTGCTGGTATTTTTTTAGTAAATAAAGCACATTTTTGTATTTTTATTAATTACCACTCATTTCTGATATTTTTTACTAATTACAGCTCGTTCCCATTATTTTTTACTAATTAACGCTCATTTCCACTAATTCTTACTAATTGTCTCTATTTTCTACTAATTATCGATAATTTCTAATAATTACAGCCAATTTTAAAGAATTACCACTAAAATTATGGATTACCGATAATTTTTATTGATTACTGCTAATTTTTACTAATTGTTTTTAAATTATTAAAATATAGCATTATTTTTTAAAAATTTGTGTTAATTAGTATTAATTACTGTTAATTATTAGAAATTACTATAAATTCATATTAATTTTCACTAAGATCTATATATTATTACCAAGTTATGTTAGTTAGTAATATTTATTTATCAATTATATGTAATTATTATTGATCACAACAAATTACTAATAATTAAAATTAATTACTATAAATTAAAACTAATTAATTTTAATTAAAAATAATTATTGTTAATTAAAATTAAAAAAATTTGATAAAAAATAATTACTACTAATTATATTTATTATTTATAATTAATGCTAATTACTTCTAATTAATAATAACAACTTCTAAATAAAATAAAATAGAATAAATGCATTAAAATTTTAAAAATTAAATAAATACCTTAAAATTGAAGCTTTTATCAAATGAAAATCAGAAAAGTTGATTCTCTATAAAACTTCAAACATTTAAATGAATAAATGGAGTGGAGAAGAGGGCAAAGGATGTGTGAAGATTTCAGATGGAGAGAAAATAGAAAAAACTGGGCGGGGTATATAGAGGCTAGATTAGTAGCAACGAGACTACTTGTGATGAGATTCCAATTGCAAATAGTACCAACCATAAATAATCAGGGTTGCAACTAAAAAAAGTAATTATGGTAGTTTATAAATTCTCATTGAAAATAAAATTAATGATGGAAGGTATTTGCAAGGGGAGTAAATACCCATCATAAAAACCTTTCCTCGCATTTTGACGCGTGGTAATGGTAAATGTATTTGTGATGGGAATGTTTTCTCATTGCAAATAAGGATTTATTTAGTACTATTTGTGATGGGATTCATTTCTCATCGCAAATAGTCCCCTAGAAAAGACTATTTCCCACGAGCGATGGGCCCATCATAAATAGCCCATTGCGAAAATCCCTTTTTCCCGTAGTGGATGAATAGGTTTTCAGTAAAAAATAGACAAAGATGACATTTCCTTTTCAAGCAACATTATCAATTCATTAAATTCAATTCAGCATAATCATACATATTTTCTCTCACTCACATACACACACATGCACCCCAAATAACATCCATATTCTCATGATTAGTAATATGTCCTCCACCAAGTCATCACTTGGTGTAAAATCATCCTTGTTCTTTTCTAGTTGGCACTAGAAACCATGTTTATTTCAACAAGGCCTCATACAATGCAATTCATGTACACAGACACACACTTACCATGTGCCTTTCCAGTCAACACCCAAATCCCGATTATGCCAAGAAAATGTATCAAACACATATTTCATTTAAGAATACAGTTTTCTCAATATATCAAACATTTTTTGGAACAACACGCATAACCAAATTTCACATCCAAATAGTATGTGAAAAAAAACCAACAGAGTTTCATTCAAAATCAAAACAATTTTTTAAGGGTCTGTTGAGCCTTCACATTCTAATAAAATAAGAAAGAGGAAAATTTCACCAACCTCAAATGGTTAGAATAATACATCCTTGTTTATCCTTTACATCCCCTTTTATTACCACAAATCAAATCTTGATGATCTAATGGATACATCTTTTTAATTGAACAGATCCTTCAAAATCACCTAAGGGTTGGAGTTCGAGAGAAAAGGGATAATGATTTATGAGGATCATAGGGAATGTAAATTAAATAAAAATATTAGTCATGACATTATTCATGATGTGAATTAGGGATTCACATTGTGAATCATCAGGTTACCATATATACTGAAAAACACATCACCTTTTCTTAAAAACTGAAAAATTGATTCATGTCATTAAAAAATCTTGCATCTTGAACCAATTCTTCCTAGAAACCATTCATGCCCTGAAAAAAATCCATTGAATCCTCCTAGAACACATTCACAATGTGAATAACCATTCACGACATGAATCTTTCCTATAGTTAAATTTTAGAATACCTTTTCTTTAACCCTGGTAGATTCTCTAAAAATTTATCCCAAAGTCTCCAAACATGAAAGAATAAACATAAAACAATTTTTTACCTCAAATCGAGGGTTATAAATTCCCCCTGCCATTGGTCTTTCATTCCTCAGAAAGCTGGATTTCATTAAAGACTTTTAAAAGTTCATTCCATTAATCTACCATAGGCTTCCCTCCGTCCCATGTTTCTTCTTTGGTCTAAAAATGCTTCTATAATATACATAATAAAGTAATATGTTTTCCTCGTTGAATCTTTTCTTGTTTATCCATATTTTTTATTAGTATATAGGTAAACGTCCCATTTTCTTTAAGGGTAGCATGGTCTTAACTGATCACATGATTGGGATCCAGGCAATACTTTTTCAATTAAGGGATGTGGAAGACATTCTGGACAACACTGACTCTCGATGGTATGGCTAACTAATACGCTACCACACTAATATGTTTAACAATCATAAATGGACCAATGTACCGTGGAACTAAATCCCCATGTTTTCCTAATAGTTTATGAATAAATATTGGTTTCACTTTAAAAAAGACATGGTCAATTCCATTTAAAGGAAAATGGAATTAATGGTGACCTGCATACAATTTTTGTCAAATTTGATCCATTTACACCCTTTTCAGATCATAATGATCTTCTCCATAGTCTCATAGACTAAACTGGGACTAATTAGTGAAGTATTTCATGTTTCCACCCTATATAGTGAGTAATTAAAAGGATGGCCATATAATGCCTCAAACGGGGCTATATGAATCATTTCCTAGTAATTTTTACTATAGGATAATTCAACTAAAGGAATGTGATTGTCCCATGAACTTCCAAAATCCATGACACATGCTCTGAGCATATCTTCCAAGGTTTTAATAGTGTGTTTTGATTTTCCATCCATTTGAGGATGATCGGTCTTAATCATGGTTAACTAATTTCCAAGATCATATTACAAGATCCCCAAAATCAAGAAGTAAATTTAGGATCTAAATAAAAAACAATAAAAACTAGAACTCCATGTAACTTGAACACTTATCGTATTAATAACTTTAATAAATCATCTACCTTGTAGGTTTTTCTAATTGTGAGGAAATGTGCTGACTTGGTGAGTCGATCCAAAATCACCCAAATACCATCATGCTATTGATGGTTCCTCGATATACCAATGAAAAAGTCCATGGAAATAATCTCCCACTTCAATTCATGAATAGGTATAAAATTTTGCATACTTTCCTGTCATTTATTCTCATCCTTTACCTAATGATAAGTTAGACACTTCATAATGATATATTCAATCTTGCATGTCATACCTGACCATAAAAAATATGTTTTCTTCGCATTGTACATTTTTGGAATACCTGGATAAATAGACAATTTTGATTTTTGATATGTCGGAGGAATCTATTATTGGAAAGACCGAGGGACTAAAATTCAACTCTGAAAACATAAAAAATTGTTAACATCATATGTTCAACATTTATAAGTCTCCCCACTGTTTTTGTTTGACCTAATGGTGATACAATAATTATTTGACATTTGAGCCTCTTATATAAAAAACTAAAGTCAAGAAAAATATTATTTGGGATGAAAACTACGTTCTCATTTTGTTTAGAAAAAACTTGTTAGTAATAACACTCAGAAGTTGTCCCTTGTCATGAGATTCCCTAAAAACTTCATTATATGACATCCCACTCAAAACATCTTCTACAGAAGTCCCTTTCCTGGGTATATACACTATGTCCGAGTTAATCATTTGGATAAATTTCTTCCATTTTCATTGACCCATGTTCAATTATAACTGGGAAAAGATATATTTAAAACTCTTAGGATTAATGAAGACTATGTTCTTTTCCCCAAAGAGATAATGACACTTAGGCATTAAGGAATAAACCAATACAGCTTATTCCAGTTCATGTGTAGGAGATTGATTCTCTTGCATTCACATCTTCTTTAAACCATAGGTCACAACCAAATATCTCTACATGAGAATACTATTGAGATTGGATCTAGAAAAATCACAATATACCATATACCCCTAACCTAGTTTTTGAAAGATTAATATCGGTGCTAAGGTGATATGAGATTTATGTTATAGAAAACATTTTTGATAGTCACCATTCCATGTGAATGTAACACCATCCCTCATTATAGTAGTCATGGGATAATCAAGTCTTGAGAAATCCAAGACAAATCATCAATAATATCCTACTAATCATAAAAAATTTTGTGTCTGAAAAACATTCGTGTATGGATTCCCAGAGTTGGATTCTTCGATCTCTACAGGATCAACTAATATTCTCTCTTAGGAAATGATGTTCTCAAGGAAACTAAAATATTGTATCTAGAATCCATGGTTAGAAAACATCATATATAGTCGATTATCACAAAATGTTCTTAATACAATTTCCATCTTATCCTTATGGTCTTTCAAGCTTCGAGAACAAACCAAAATATCATTAAAAAACACCCTAATAAAATATTCAAGGTAAGAATATAAGATATGGTTCATAAAGGCCATGAATACTACAAGATAATTCTTCATACCAATGGGCATGGAAATATATTCATGATAGGCATATCAAATCTTCAATGTTGTCTTCGGAATATCCTCTCTTCCTACTCTAAGTTGAGGATATCCTAATCATAGATCAATATTAGAGAACCACTAAGATCCATTTAACTGATCAAACAGATCATTTATTTGAAGAAGTGGATACTGATTTTGTATCATAACTATAGATAGTTTATGATAATAAATATATCAATAGAGTAAAATATCTTCTTTATTTATGAATAAAATTAATTGAGTCTAATTTGATGTGCTATCTATAATGAATTTGTTTCCCCAACTCTTCTAGTGAGTCCTTCAATTCTCACAACTCTATCAAAGAAATTTTATAAGATAGAAGCAAAATAAGGTTCTTCGAGGGTTTCATGATATTCATGAAATGAGGCATCATTTTCATGTGTATTCCCAGTTTTTTAACAACCAGAGAAGAAATAAAAAATGTGATGCACCATTATCAAACAAGCCAAGTGTAAGAGTAGAGTTCACAAGGATGGAACCACACATTGTGGGGGAGACATGGTAAAATGAAGGGGGGTTTTGAATCTGGATTGATTGTAAGTGTTGGTGTTCTAGAACCAACTGGTTTTACTTTTATTACATGGATATTTAATGTATTTAAATATTAAACATATTATTATATTTTTTTATTGTTCTGTATGACTATGATGTAATAATTTCATGGAGTATTTGTTGCATTGATAAGGTTATGCCAATTTCTCTTTATGATGAGAACCTTGAAATTCTATAAAAATATTCTAAAATATAGTTCTACAGTTGGATGACATACTATGATGGAACACATAGAAAACAGATCGTCAGGTGTGAGTACTCGTAAGCTAATTAGACATCCTCTCATGAAGTTCATAGTTGGTAATATCCAAGACAAAAGATTATGATAAAGGATCCACTTTTATGAATTCCACATTTTTTCATCAGATATTTCTATCTATGATATTTTTTAATGATCCTTGGACTCTATTATTATCATTAATATGTGTCATGACTCAAGTACTTTGATTTACTGACAAAAACCGTCAATCATAATGTTGGTGGGAAGTAAGGTATGTTGGGTGTGTCACGAGTGGGATGTAATTAATGGACAAGTCAAAGAAGGATTTTTACCTTCAATTTATGGAATTTGTTATCTTGGATCTTTGATTAAAATAGAACTGTCACGTGAAATTCCATGGCCATGGTGTAACGATGAGTTTATATCAGGTAGTCAAAGAACAACATATCGAGCATAAAAGTTGATGACACTATCATGAAACATTCTTGATGAGATATTGTGACAAAGGGATTATATTATAGAGTGAGCATTAATATGAGGATTTAAATGTTGTGACTTCAAGTTCTTTCTCTTTTATTCTTTGACATGTTGGTAGACAGTAATCTTGGACTATAGGCAAGCCCTCCTAATGGAAATGAAAAAGAATCATAGAGGGTGACACACTATGTGTTTCTAGTGGCCTCAGTTAAATTATATATGAATTTAATGAATAAATATTATTCTCAAGATATAGGAATAATTTTATTCAATTTAAAATAATGTCATAAATTAAATAAATATTTATTCACCGGATTGTGGTTAAAATTTATTTATTTAATTTATTGAATATTTAATAAATATTTATTTACTAGTTTGTAAATAAAATGTTTATTTAAGAGTATAAATTATTTATTTATTTATTCAGGTGTTAATTAAATGGATGTAGAGTTCGAGCAGACAAAGTTTGGTCTAATAGTAACATAAATATTTACAAGACGATAAATAATTATTTAACTAGTTGGAATAAATTAAAATAATGCTACTATTATTTTGTGAGGAAAAAATTTATTTATAATTACGTTTTGTGAAAATTGGCGCACCATAAATAATGACATAGTACTATTATTGATAACATGGATTTTATTCAAGGTTATGAATGTCTTTAATTTTTGTTACGTAATTAAATATTGTACCTAAATCCCCATGTCAATAAATAGACACATACATATATTGTTCCATGTACTGAACCGCAGACCCAGTGAATTGAGAATTGTTGAGCTAAATAATTTCCCTCTTGAATCATCTTCCTGTCCCCTCAATAACGAGAGACATTCTTCAAGGCCGAATAACAAGTGATCAAGAACGGTCGACACAAGACACTCACTTCACCGCGCTAGCTCCCAAAGAATGAGCGGTATTGATCAGAGTCCATAAGAACATGTTTGGATCACCTCTACAGGGATTCATGTTTTGATCCTTGAAAGTTATACAAGATAATATAGAAGGGTCATTCCGAATGATCAACATCATTAAAGAGTACAATACTGAAGATCCATGTATTATTTTCTTTATGAAATTAATTAAATTAATTATAAACATTATGTGAAAGATCCTCTCTAATGGTTTCATGCCACTTTCTTATTAATCTAATTTATTGATTATATTTTGTGGAAACTAGCATTCATCATTGTATTAATCCTAGAATAATCATTGATCATGATAAAATTTAAATTTGGGTTCCGGCCCAACTGTGCATCCGCTGCACCCAGAACCTTCAAGTGGTAACAAAGGTGTTACATCAGAGTTTATAATTATTTAAATATTTCACTGAATATTTACACATTTAATAATTTAGTTGTTTCAATTGAAGTTATTTGTTCTAAAAATCTGAATCTTGAGATCTTTTCCTCTTCTTTTTTTTCTCGTTCGCCTTACAAAAAAGATATTTTCTTTTAATTTTTATTAAAATAAAACATAGGATCTCATCCAGAGGTGCCAAAGCTTCTTAGATGTACAGCACTGGAACACATTACATGTCTCTGACAATACACGCTATTTAGTCAAGATTCAATGCATCAGACGAATTTTCAAAAGAAATCCATGTGTTGGTGTCTTTCTATGTCTTAAATGACTCTGTGTTAACCAAGAATAGGTGTCATGTGGTTTCTAGATTACATACCATGTAGTCCACTGGACACGACATGTAGTCCTTTCAGGTTAGGGTTGGACTATGTACCACATACATGGCTTTCCCGACTAGAAACCATGTAAAGCTTATACTACATGGTGTGTGGCCCACTGAACACTCCGTGTAATCCGAATATTTCCAAAGTACATCTCCATGCCATGTCCCCAGGCGTGTACTTCATATGGGTAGTGAACAATAGTACACGTCGTGTAGTCAAAACTACACACCGTTCACTCATCCAAATTACGCAGATTTATTAAAATTTATTATTATATTATACAAACCCTTGAGATGTGTACCATAGAGCGGGTGTAAAGCTGAGGAACAACACATTATAGGTGTTATATATATATGTCTTTGTTTAATTTAACATTTGCATAATATTCATTTTTACTCATTGGGTAGTTATGAACGGGAATTCACCAGGTTGCCTCTAAGGTACATGTTATGTATAAAGATAATTATAAATAAACTAATTTGATTAAAATTATTATTGATGAGAATATAAATGAAATTAGAAAAAGGGTTTTAGATAAAAGGATTGATTAATTGAAGATGATAATTAATTGATTCGAGCATGATTTATATTAATCAAAACCTATTAAAAAATTTGAATGCTAGTTTTATTTACGTGTAAATATCGTTGCATGTATGTATGATCATGACCTAGACTAAGACCTTTGTATGTGGATTTTTTTAATTTATTTATTTAAATTAATTTTGTGGGCCTGTGAGCCTTCTCCTCATTAATGTGATAGGCATGCACACCCAAGTTTTTTTTATATAAAAACCCTTTACCCCTCACCTCCATATGAGTTAAAAAATGTCATATGTAATGGATGGAAATCTCATGCTAATGTAGGTGGATCAAGCTATATACGAGATGAAACCAATCCCAGGAGATACAGAGGTGGATAGGTGGAATGCTGTAAACAGAATCCCAAAAGGTTCAATATGTTTCTCCCCTAGTCCAGTGTAAGTTTCTAAACCGCTAGATAAATTAACCATTAGAAAATCTCATGATCATGCACTTTACATTATTTTATTTCTGTCATTTTCATGGTTTATCATTAGGGATGTGTGGTCACGATCACATAATTTATGAATTAAACAATCATGCAAGATGGAACTAAAATAAACCAAACTAATTCATAAATATTATCAAGACATGGTTAATCACTTAAGTAAGTTCCACTTAATCTTAAAAATATTGTGATAATGATAATAAGAAATTAATTCATAAGAGATGAAAATCCCTCAAATAAAAAATTAAGTCAAACCAAGCCTTTCATTACATTATTAAAGGAAAACTCAATGAAACTATGTGTTTGACTAACCATAGTTTGGACACATAATTTTATACAGGAATTCCTTAAGAAATATTTCAGGTTGACTTAACCATATTACATCAAGAGGGGTAGCCCTTGCTAGACTTGGTGTAATATTGGAGGCTATAGTTGAGGAAATCAAAATTCATGATTTCAAGATTGGGGAGTCCACTCAACAGATCAAGGAGCTGCAATCCCACAATTGGCAATGACCTACCCACCTAAATACCTTCTAATAGCTTGAACAACCCTTGATGGGTTTATGCTAAGGGGAATATGTATCCTTTCCTCTAGAATGTCGGAGCAACTGGATATTATGAGTTCAATTGTGAGGGCCATTGGGGATTGATAAAATAGTGGGAGACTTAATAAATTTTATTATTTTTCATAAAATGTAATCAAGAATGTTCTAATGATTTGATCTTTTAATTGTATAATAAAAATGACAAGCTCGTCAACCATAATATCCTAACGATCAATTCAAGATAAAGACAACATCCTCACCGACAATAACTTCTAGGAATAGTTTAGTTTCCTTCGGGTTATCCTACGCAATGAATGGAAGTCTTATGTGCTGGAGTCAGAATTACCTAATCTGCCTTCTAAAGAGCCATGTGATGGGGATTTCCCGGTCTATGAGAAACATATGAACGACACGTTCGACATTCAATGTTTGATGATATTAACAATTTCTAGTGAGGTCATGAAGTCTCATGAAAACATATATGCTTATAGCATGACTGAGAGCCTCTGTGGTCTTTAGTAGTAGAGAGATAGATAGGAATTAATTGATATATCTACGGAACTCATTCAAAGTAATATTAGAGAAGGTTCCCCACCTAGGCCTCAAGTAGTCAAGATCATTGGCTACATTGAGCTCCTTGAGGATCTAGGGATAACCTCCCCAAAGAACTGGGCACTGGCCTCATTCTCACATCACTCCCTCATATATCCTCTAACTTTGTTTTCAATTTAAATATGAACAACATTGATAAGTCTCTATCTCATCTTTTTATCCTCATTCTCCATGTGGAAAAAGATATGAAGCGCGAAAAGACTTCTATCCATATGTTTAATAAGAGGAAAGGGAAGGAGAATATTTTTAATTCCAAAGCTTCTTCATAGCCTTCCAAGAAAACGAAGATCAAAGTGGAGGTAGGGGAATAAGAGAATGTTTGTTTTGCATGTGGAAAAAATTCCACTAGAAAAATAACTACACCAAACCTAAGAAGAATGAGGATGCTTCAAGTGTGTTTTTTATCGAATGAAATCTATTTGTTTCTACAAATTGGGTATTAGATAAATCTGGTGGAATTCACATATGTATCCAAATATAAGAACCAGGTTGATTTATGAAGATTGACCAAGGGTAGGTAGATCTTCAAGCAGCCAATGGAGACAGACTTTTTGTTTTATCTATTGGGGAATACCACCTCACGTTTCCAACTAGGATGATCGTGGTGTTAAATAGTTGTTATTATGTTCCTTCTATTACTAAAAAAAATTATTTCTATATCTCGATTAGATATAGATGGATCTTTTTCAAGTTTGGATGTGAATATTTATTATTTTACAAAGAAAGAATTTGTTTGGGTAGGGCACATTAATACAACAGTCTTTACATGTTGGATTACACAAACAATGTAATAGAAATCGATAATAATGATATTTCACATGAATCATACCATACCAAACTTTGGCATCACTAGCTAGGTTATGTAAATGATAAATTCTTGACAAAGTTACATCAAGATGTATATTTAGATTCTTTCGATATAAAACCACTCGGCATATGTCATGCAAGTTTACAAGGAAAATTGACCAAATCCCCTTTTAGTGGGAAAGGTGAAAGGGCTATCGAACATCTTGAATTTTTTCATACCGATGTGTGAGGACCATTTCCAGTTGATGTAAGGGTAGGGGAATCATACTTCATAACTTTTACTGATGATTTTAGTAGATATGGATATATCTCTTTAATGAGGTATAAGTTAGATTCTTTTGAAAAGTTCAAAGAATACAATAATGAAGTTTAGAACCATCATGGTAAGATGATTAAAAAACTACACATAGATCGAGTTAGAGAATATCTCAATCAAGACTTCATTGATTACTTACAAGAGTTTGGGATCCTATCACAACTCACACCTCCTTACATGCCCTAGTAGAATAGTGTGATAGAAAATAGGAATTGCACCCTGTTGGACATGGTGAGATCAATTTTTAGTCATTCAAGTCTTCCATTATACTTATGGGGTTATTCCTTACAAATAGTGGCCCACATACTAAACCAAGTACCAAATAAATTGATAAATGGTATTCCATATGATTTATGGAGTGGAATAAAATTCATGTTATTGAATTTACATGTGTGGGGAAGCGATGTATTTGTTAAGGCCTATTCGGGTAACAAACTTACATCACGAGGCACAAAATGTACCTTTATAGGATACCCCATGAAAACAAGGCGATATTTCCTATTCAACCCCTCAATAAAACAGTTATAGTGGCTAGAAACACCATATTCCTTGATAGGGAGCACATATCCTAAAGATATAGTGGGAGGGAGAGAGACATCGATAATGTTGAGGCTAGAGTTACACAAGAGTTGGTACAGGAGCAAATTCCAAAAAGCCCTATGGAATAAAGAACTATTACTAAGACACAAGAACTACTATAGAGTACAAGATAGGTTATATAAATGTAATGGTATGGTTTTAAAGTTACCAAGGATGGTGACTCATTATTAGTTGATAATAAGGATCCTCTAACCTAAAAGAAAACATTATGTGGCATAGATGATACCATGTGTCAAGAATCCATGAATTCTAAAATGGATTCCATGTACCAAAACCAATTCTTGATTTTGGTATATCCTCCAATTGATGTAAATCTGGTTGGTTAAAAATGGGTATTCAAGAAGAAACTAGACATGGATGGACAAGGCAGTACCTATAATGCACAACTGGTTGTAAAAGGATTCAAACAGCGTTAAGGCATTGACTATGATGAAACCATTTCACCAGTTTCAATTCTGAAATCCATCTAAATTCTATTGTCCATTGTCACTTACCATTAATATAAGATTTGGAAAATGGATGTCAAAATATCATTCCCTAATGGGAACCTTCAGGAATATGTCCACAAGACACAACCTGAATGATTTATGACTCCAAATGATTCCAATAAGGAATGTGAGTTTTTGAAATCTATTTATGGATTAAAGAAAGCATCCAGGTCATGGAACATTTTTTTTATGAAGCCATAACAATATTTGTTTATATCAAGAATGAATGTGTGCCTTGTGTCTAGAAACGGTTTAGTGGGAGTGTAGTCATTTTCTTAATAGTATATGTTGATGACATATTACGTATTAAAAACGAGATACCAATCTTATACTGTGTTAGGGAATGGTTGAATCAACACTTCGCCATGAAGGACTTGGGTGAGGCGACATATATTCTTGGGATCATGATCCATCGGGATAGATCCAATAAATTTTTGGGCCTAAGTCAAAGTACATACATTGATAAGATATGGAATAGATTTAGTATGGAACAATCCAAGGGGGGATTGTTTCCATCATCACATGGCATTCATATTTCCAGAAAACTATTTCATCAGATACATGGGGAATGAATGATAATGGAAATGACTCCATATTCATCATCGATTGGGGCAGTCATGTATTACATGATTTGTACTAGGATGGATGTCGCCGATAAATTGAGTGCGGTAGAAAGTTATCAAGCTGACCCGGGTGACTGCCATTGGATGGCAACCAAGACGATCCTAAAGTATCTGAGGCTTACTAAGGATATGTTCCAAGTTTTTGGAGGAGATGAGGAACTATTGCTCGAATTTTATGAAGATTCTAGATTCCAGACTAATCAATATGATATGATGTTGAAAATAGGATACATATTCACTTTTAATGGAGGTGCAATGAGCTGGAAGAGCTCAAATCAGAGTGTGGCCGCAGATTCTATAGCAAAGTCTGAGTATACTACAAATTTTGAGATAGATAAATAAGTTGTTTGGATGTGAAAAATTGACCAATATTTGGATGTGATACCTAGCAATAAAGATCCCATCACTCTATACTGTGATAATGCTGCAGTAGTGGCTCTCACAAAAGAGCCAAGGTCACATCAGCAGAAGAAGCACATACTTTAGAAGTATCATATCATTAGGGATTTTTCCAAGATAGGTGAAGTTGCAGTGAGCAGTATTTCCATGGAACAAAATTTGGAGTACCCTTGGACTAAATCCTTGACTTAGCAGAAAAATGATATCCATGTGGGGTCTAGCAGACTGAAAGTCGTAGGGAGTTTTCACTATTCCATGTGGAAGCTTGTAAGAGTTGGTGACCTAGAACCAACTGGATGTACTTTGATTACATGTATATTTAATTTATTTAAGTATTAAACATCTTATTACATATTATTCATTTTTCTTCATTAATATAATGTAATAATGTCCTAGAGTATTTGTTGCACTGATAAGGTCATGACAGTTCTCCGCTATGATGAGAACCTTGAAATGCTATAAAAATATTCTTAAATATATTTCTATGGTTGAATGTTATACTATGATGAGACACATAGCATGCATACCATCATATGCGAGTACTCATAAGCAGATGAGACTTTTTCTCATGAAGTTTTCACTTGGTAATCTCCAAGATAAGAGATTATGAGAACAAACCAGCCTGTAGGAATTATACATGTTTTGGTGTCATTGCATATTTCTATCTACAAGCATGTGTAATGAGCCATAGACTTTAAGATTATATTTAATATGTGTCACGACTCACGCACTTTGATTTACTGACGAAAACCATCAAGCAGACAGTTGGTGGGAAGTAGGGTAATTGGGTGCATCACGAGTGGCATGTTATTAATGGATAAGTCAAGGAAGTACTTTTCACTTCCATTTATAGAAGTTGATATCTCATCCCTTTGATAGAAATAGAACCTTCGTGTGAAATTCCATGGCCATGGTGTAACTATGAGTGTATTTCAGGTAGTCAATGAATTACGTATCAAGCATAAAAGTTGATGACACTATCATGAAACCATCTTGATTAGATATTTTGATAAAGGGATTATATTACATATCAAGTGTTCTTATTTGGATATCGTTGTTTTGACTTTATGTTCTTTCTCTTGGGTTCCTTGAACCATTACTATATAGTACTCTTATACTTTAGGCAAGCCCATCTAATGCCAATGGGAAAAAATCCTAGAGGGTCACACAATAACTATTTCTTGTGGTCTCAATTAAATTCTATTTTAATTTAATTAATAAATATTATTCTCAAGATAGTGGAATAATTTTATTCAATTTAAAATGATCGCATAAATTAAATAAATATTTATTAACTGGATTGTTGGTAAAATATATCAGTTTAATTTTTAAAACATTGAATAAAATATTATTTTCTATTTGTTAAATAAAATATATATTTAAGATAATAATGTATTTATTTATTTATTTGGGTCATCATTAAATAGAATTGGAGTTTGAGTGGACCATGGTCGTTTTGATAGTAAAATAATAATTAGTAAGATGATAAATAATTATTTAACTGGTTGGTACAAATTAAAATAATGCTTCTATAATTTTGGGATGTGGAATTTTATTTATAATTCTGTTTTATGTAAGTTGGTGCACCATAAATAATGAAAATTTATTATTATTAATGGTATGTATTTTCTTTAAGTATATAAAAGTATTTAATTGTTGTTACGCATTTAAATATTGTAACTCAATCCCCATGTCAATAAATAGAAACACACGTCTATTGTGTCATGTACTGAACCACACACCATGTGAGTTGAGAATTTTTTATCTAAATAATTTATCTCTCAAATCTTCTTCCATACCCCATAAATAATGAGATATATTCTTCTAGGATAAATAACAAATGATCAATAATGATCGATAGAAGACACTAGTTTCGTCGCGCTAGAACCCAAAGAATGAGTGGTGTTCATCGGAGGCAATCAGAGCATGTTGGGATCACATCAAGAGGGATTCTAGTTTGTATCATTTCAAGTGAAACAAGATAACCCAAAAGGGCCATTCTAGATGATCATCATCATCAAAAAATAAAATACCAAAGATCTAGGTATTATTTTCATTATGAAATTAATTAAATTAATTTCAAACATGATGTGCAAGATCCTCTCTGTAGGTATTGGGAAGATTCCTTCTTTATCTAAATCATTGATTCTATTCCATGGAGACTGACATTCATCATCGTATTGATCTAAGAATAACAATTTA
This sequence comes from Viscum album, assembly GCA_963277665.1. Lineage (NCBI taxonomy): Eukaryota > Viridiplantae > Streptophyta > Magnoliopsida > Santalales > Viscaceae > Viscum > Viscum album. Next base: position 859,439,442 of record OY728133.1, on the reverse strand, counting down.
TCATGGTAAAAATAAAAGTTGGGTGCTAACCCAACCATGCTTCTGCTGCACCCGGAACCTTCATTGATCTAGATAAAGGCATGGATGTATCTTCCTCCACCTTAGAAGGATACTAGTTGGGTTGTTCCTCTAAGGGGTAAAATGGAATGTTTTGGGTTGAGACTCTAGTGATTAAAAATAATATTGTAAAAATTTAATATTTTCCATCAAAAGTCAAGGATTCCATTTTAGTGGTTGTCATCTGTTTTTACATTAGAAATGAGTGAAGAGTAAACATATGATCAATCTGATCTGAACTGCTTTAAAAATATCTTATGCATATCTATAATTTATATTTAGTAGATATTAATTTTTTACTCTGATAAACCATTAAAATTTTCTAAATTCATCAATTCACCCCTTGTTTATCATTATTTCATTCTCATATTGGGACTGAACACATACCTTCGCACATACATAATGTAACAAACACATTAATATATAATATAGTATAATATTATTTATATATTTTTTTGTCAGAGTAGAGTACTCCAGAGGGGGTGAATTGATTATCTATAAAAATCTCTATTTAAAAAAATTATTCTTATACGGGTTCCCAAATGAATTTAAATACAACCCAGTTAATCAAGGTAATACAGATATGAAAGTTTGACTGTTTTAATAACATCTCATAAAATTTATTAATTCTTAGTAATCTTAATATCAGTTATTAACATTACTTTGGAAGCTATTTCAACGAGGAAAAACAATTAAAACTTCTATCCAAGATTAACTATCAATGTAAATTTAGTGATTTCTTACATAAATAGTTAAATATATGAAACTAAAATAAATATGACAACAGATATAAAAAAAGTGGTTCAGTCTCAAGCCAAAACGTAATCCACTCCACTTGGTGATCACCTTCCACCAAGGACTTTATATAAATAAACTTGTTCCACACCCTGAATCGGGGTTAACAACAATACATAAGACTGTCCAGGTCACACATCCTCTTTCACAAATTCTTCTTGGGTATGAACTAACAGGTCACACAAGGACCTCTTCCACACTTATCTATGGGAATAAACAAGTGTAAAAAGATGTAAGAGAATGAAAATCTTTTATCCTTCAGTTTGATGCAGGATATAATGCATGATTTTAAATAGACACACACAATGATCTAATAATACAAAATAGTGTAGAAAAATGATTAGATAAGGTTAAAAGTGCTCGAAGTGTTATTCTATGCAACTCTGGACTTCTGAGATGAAGCACATGCTGAAATCGAGTCCTCTTGCGGAAAACAAAGTATCATAAGTCAGCTAGATCTGGCTCGTGTTCTTCATGGAGATGATAATGGGGAAATTTTCTTGACTCTAGTATTTTAGTATGATTCATGTGTTCTTCAGCAGTGTCTGCTTGAATATGTTGGTTCTTTATTCATGAATTCTAGTGCTTCTTCATTATCGCGAACAATATTATTTTTCTATTGGCACTATTGTCACTTGTCACGCACTTTTCTTTTGTCCACACTGTTCTTTTTATTATTAGAATTCATGTGTTAGAACCAACTTGATTCATGTATTCTGCACCTCATACATTGTACTGTCAGGTGGAATGTCTACAATGAAACATTTATTATGTTAGTGTATTTAAAAACATCAAATATGACCGTAATAAATTAAATTGAAAAACTTAAAAACAGATTAAGAAATAGTTTCATAGTCTATCTATAAACAGTGTCTCCATGAAACCGTGTCTCCTTGAAATGGTCTCATTCTTTGTCTTTGAGTGGCGAGATAGCTATGATGGCATAGTTGTATATAGATCTAGAACTGGTAGCACAGATTTGGTATTAGGATCACGATGTTTGGTCATGGTGTCTGGATGGTCACAATGTTTGGATGTTCATGGTGTCTAGATGGTCATGGTGTATGGGTCCTTTGCTAGAAAAACACAACTGCTGGAAGATTCATAGTTTCTAAAACTTTTCCAAATCTCTGTACATAGACTAAAATAGTGATATTCATAGAATGAATTAAACTTTACAATTCATAAGAGAATTTCATTGTAAACAAAATACTTTACAATAATTATTTAAGGCATAAAGAAACAAATCATATGTACTCATGATTTTAGATATATTTAAAAAAGATTAACAAGATTTACTGAATGTATAAGATTTGTGATCATTAAAACATGATTAACATATGAGGAGTCCAATAATATCCCCTTTTTTGATGATCACAACTCATGTAAGTGAGATATCTGTTCATAGTTAATGTGCCTCTTCCTTAGTGTGAATATAGAATACATATTTCTCCCCCTTTAGGGATTATCCAAACGAGTAAATAAGAAATAGACAATAAAAGTGCAAAACGCATTAGATGGATAAAATGTTTCATTACAAAAATTAACAAGAAAATAGAAAATATCCCTATCCAAATATAGTAGTAATTGTTCATCAACACTGTCTTGTGTTCTCTATTCCCTTGGAAGCATCATCTGAAGATAAAACCATAGGATCATAGGTAGAAGTGGAGGGAGGGAGTGAACCAATGGACAAAATAGGTAAAGGTAATCCATCAAAAATAGTAGGGGCCAAGGTAGGCATAGTGGAAGAGCGAGGCAACTGTTGATGAAGGATAACAAGCTTGATCTGAATCATAGCCTAATAGATAGACATAGATGTATAAAAAATGGTAGAGGATGAGAAGGTGGGAAAACCCGATCTCAGGGGTGCAGCAGTAGGAGCAACAATTGCAGTACTCTAGACATGAATATAAGGCCTCCAAATCTTTATGATGTCAGCAATGATCTTCCCACCATACTGCATGGATTTCTCAAAGTCACCCTTGTTCTCCATAAACATATCCAACAAATGAGTGAAATATTTGAGCTTTTTGACTTGAGTTTTGAATGCTTGAGTGACTGGAGGAATCCTCAGATTCTCTACAAGGTCCTTGTAGTGGTTGGTCATATCATTCTTAGAGAATATCTGATTGAAGTTGAAGTCCACCTTATTAGTAATTTCTTGATGAGAATCATTGTAAATATTGGATTGAACTCTCACCAAACAAGAACTCTGTCACAGTTCTTGGTAACTTCATATAGAGATTCTTTGTCAAAGCCACTGAGAACAGATTGAAGTTCTTCTTTGATAACTATTTTGAGTAGATCACTGTCTAAATAAGGTTGAGATGAATTTCCAAAAGTACGAGAAGCGGTAACAGATAAGGTAACGGATTTCAGTTGATTAGGACTTTTTTGAGACAACCCTTGTAATCATTAGTTAACTAGTTAAAACCAATAACATGATCACGCATCTCTTGAACAATATTCTTGTTTCATTCAGCTACCGTCTCAGCTAGGGAAGTTATATTATTTTGAATCAATGAGGCTACATCCTATGGGGTCTGAGTAACAATATCTTCAATAGGATAATTAATAGGTTCTCGTATTGAGGTTATCAATATTTTCATATCTTCAACCATACCTCTGAGAGTTTTTACTTCATCACTGAAATGTTTGTTCTTGAATCTGACTACTTGAATCTCATGAAGCATCTTGGGATGAATTTTACATATGACCTTTCCTAACAATAGGGCAGCACCTCTATCACTTAAATTGGTTACAGGAGCTAGTTGGGTATTCATGAGTTTTCAACTCTATCCAATAGGGTAGCTCCAAATGATTTTAGATCATACTTATTCACCATGTTTGGATGTTCTTGGGAAGGATTAGGAATAGAAGATGAGACAAGATTAGGTTCGTTGGCAGATATAGCTTCAGGAGAAGATTCCAATTTTAAATGAAACATATTAGACAGATCAATTCCTTTAACTGAGACTTACTAGGAATCAGTTACATCCAAATAACTGGGGAATTTATACCATGTATCCATTAAGCATGGATAAATCAGATTTGGTACTTCAACAGATTCTAGATTGGTGGGATACTCCCCCTCAACATGTGTATCTTTCTCAGGACTGAGAAATTTAGACCCTTGATCTATTTCCACGATTCAATTCCCAATGTCCTCAACCATTTCCTTTCTATCTAACTGAAAAGATTATTTCATTCTCTCTTCATCAGATGGAATTACATTAGGAACAATTTATTCCTCTGGGTGTTCCTCAAGAGCAGTTTCTTGTACAACAAAAAGACCTTCTTCTATATGATCTTCTACAACATCCTTTTCACATACCTTAGAAACAGATTCTTCTTTGAAATAATGTTGTTCTTCCAGATCAAAAACTTCTTCAGTAATATGCATTTCATTCTCAAAGAAGACTCGAGTAGAAGATTCACTATCTTTCTTAACCATAACAGTTTTCCTCAAAGGTACAAAAACCTTTTCTTCTTCTTCCTCTTCAGAATACTCAACAAGTTCATCTGGCTCCAAACTAGGATCAAAATTATCCTTCTGTCTTGAAGGGTGTTCTACCAGATTAAACTTTTCATAAACCCTATCATTATCTTCCACACATGCTTTTCTCCGTGGATTCTAACTAATTTTCATTCTCATTAATATAACTTTCTAAATACAGAACTCATAGTCCTTAATGAATTCATCACCTGGTCCAACCAATCCTTTTTTCATGAAGCATAGCTGAGATAATCCTTGAATAGAACAGGGAGTTTGACTTAGAGGTTGTTTTTATCAACTCACACATACGATGTATATAATACTTTCATAGTTTTATCTTATGTACATTTTCCATGAGATGTATCAAAAATAAATCCTGAAACTTGAGTATAGAAAAATAACCTTTTCTAGGGATAATAAAATTCTAAACAAACTTATACAGAATCCTGGTTTCACCATCTAGCATGGTATCTATGGATATCCTCTTAGAATCATTTCTTGTTAAACATCTCGATGCCTCTTCCAAATTAAAGATCTCACATGGAGGTGGAGGAAATATATGGTAGTCATCAAAAATACCCTCATGAGGTATCCTAAGGCATGAGTCCCATAACCTTGAAGAAAAGGTACAAATTTGTCCATTGATCTAACTTCGCACAATATATCCATCTTCTGAATCAAAAAAGAATTGAACATACTGATAAAAGTATGCAACTAGCTTTGGGTAAATAGGTCTATCCTCCTTTGTAAACCCATCTATCCATCATTTATCTCTTATAACTTTTAATACCAAAGACTTACTTGACAGAAGCTACTTAGGGCATATCTCCTTTTCAGGTACCACTATTCTGTTCACCAGATTCAAATTTCGAGGACCTTCGGGTGCTAACATCGGCATTATTTTCAATTTATTCCTTGAACTATACTTCTGAAGAGTTGACGATGATGGGAATTTCATCATGGGCATTAACCAATGGTTTAAGAGAGATAAGGGTTGAAATAGGGGTTATGGTTTGAGAGAAGATATCTCGAGTGAAGAATGATTGAAACTTCTTTTATTTTATCATTTAGGGATATCAAGAGTCGTAGGATCAAAAGCGCAGAAAATTAAAAATCATACAATAATGAATTACCATGATACGAGTTATAATGTATAAATAAAACAATAAATCTTATCTATGGTGAGACCGTAATCAACTTTCACGGTGAGACTATAAGAAGCATTAACGGTGAGACTATAACAGGCGTTCATAGTTAGATAGTAACAATGTGATTTCTAAACTATGTGACTATGTTGTTTGAGATAGTAAGTGCCATACATTATCCAAGAAATAGAAACTATGGGATTTTAAACATTTAACATTAACTCATAATATTTTAAAACTATAGATCTGTTAGAGTTAAACAGTAATCATAAGACACTGACTTGTGAACCTATAAACTATGAAACAATATACTTACTACTTAATATTTATCCTTCATATTTCATGTATTATGTAATCTATTCATTCATAATTTAATGGTTTGGTGAATATATCTGCAAAATAATATTGATTTCCAATTAATTCCAAAGTGATGTCACCTTTTTTATAATGATCTCCCAAGAATTGATGTCTTACATCAATATGTTTTGTCCTAGAGTGTGAAACATGATTTTTTGAGATGTTAATAGAACTTGTATTGTCACAATTTATAGGTACTTACCTGAATTGATATCCATAATCAAGTAATATGTGTTTCATCCACAAAAGTTGTGCACAACAACTACCCGCAGCTATGTATTCATCTTCTACAGTAAATAATGAAACAGAGTTTTGTTTCTAACTACACCCTAATACTAGTGACTTGACTAAAATGTGAAATGTTCTAGATGTTATTTTTTAATCTAATTTACAACCACTGAAGTTGGAATCATAATATCCCACTAACTTAAATTAGTTTTCTATGGGATAGAACAATATTAGATTGGATGTATTCTTGAGGTATTTGAAAATTATGTTAACAACATTTAAATGAGATTCCTTAGGATTTTCTAGAAAATGAGCACACATACACATACTAAACATAATTTCAGGTTGGCTATCAGTTATGTAAAGTAATCTTCCAATCATTCCTCTATATGTGGTTTGATCAAAATATTTCCCATCTTCATCAAGATCCAACTTACAAGTTGTACTCAATGGAGTGTCACTACTTTTAGTGCTATCCAATCCAAAAAAATTTAGAAGATCTCTAGAATATTTTATTTGATTTAAAATATTTCCATCATTATTTTGAATTATTTGAAATCTAAGAAATAATTTGATTTCACCAATTAAACTCATTTCAAATTTGTTTTACATCATTTTATAAAATTCTATACATAAATAATTTTTTGAAAATCCAAAGATAATTTCATTAACATAGATTTGAACTACTAAAAAATCATTAGAAAGTCATTTTATAAAAAGGATAGGATCATCTATTCCTTTTGTAAAACCATTGGAAATAATAAAATTACTTAATCTATCATACCAAGCTCTCAGAGCTTGTTTTAAACCGTATAAAGCTTATGATAATTTAAAAAAATGGTTTGGAAAATAAGGGTTTGTAAAACTAGGGGGTTTCTCAACAAAGTCATCCTTAGATATATACCCATTTAGAAATGCACTTTTAATATCCATTTGATATAGTTTGAAATTCAGATGAGTAGTATAATCAAGCATAATTATGATGGTTTCAAGTCTATCTACTGGTGCAAAGGTCTCTTCATAGTCAATTCCATCTTATTGACTATATCCTTGTCAAATAAATCTATACTTGTTTCTAACTATGGTTCCGGTTTCATCTACCTTTTTTATAAACACCAATTTAGTTCCAATGGTAAATGTGTCTTTGAGTCTGTCAACAAGTTTCCAAACCTTTTTCCTTTCAAACAAATTATGTTTTTCTTGTATAGACATCACCCAAAATTCATCATTGATGGAATCATTAATGTTTTCAGGTTAATGTTGTGACAAGGAGACTTTATATTCAACCTTATTTGTAAAAGAAGCTCTGGTTTTAGTTCCTTTGTCTAGGTATCCTACAAGAGCATATAAATGATGGTTCTTAAGAGTTATAATAGATCTAAAAAAGGACTGCTGATTTCAGGTTCTTCAATAGGGTTAGGTACATTGTGACATGAATCCAAAGAATTTCCAGAATTGGAAGTTTTCACAGATTCCATAACAGGATGGTTAGAGAATTTTGAATGAATTTCAAGATTTGATATATCATCATCCTGGATCTCTAGAGTGGTCTTAGGCTCATGTGGATCTATTTCATCTAATTTTACATTGACTGATTCTCCCACACATTTAGTTCTTTTATTAAACACTCTATAGGCTTTAATAGAAATTTAATATCCTAAGAATATTACATCATCACTCTTGGATGAAAATTTGTCGAGATTGTCCTCAGTATTAATGATATAGAGTTTGCTACCAAATACTTTGAAGTAGATAACTTTGGGTTTTCTATTTTTCCACAACTCATATGGAGTTATTTTTAGAATAGGTCAAATCCATTCTCTATTGATAATATAACATGTTGTATTCATAGCTTCGTCCCAAAAATAAATAGGTAAGTCATATTCTCTAAGCATTGTTCTAGAAATATCTTGCAAGTTTCTATTTCTTCTTTCTACAACTCCATTATGTTTATGTGTTCTAGGGGCAGAGAAATTATGACTATAGACATTTTGTGAGAAAAAGGATTCAACTATTGATTTTCAAACTCACATCCATGATCAGATCTTAAGGATTTAATTCTAAGTCCACTAAGATTTTCTACAATTTAGGCATATTTGGTAAAGTGAGAGTAGGATTCACTTCTATGAGCCCAAAAAAGTCCAATTATATCTAGAAAAGTCATCTATACGAACATAAACATAGTGATTCCCATTTAAGATAGAAACTCTAGATGATCCAATAAAATCCATGTGAACCAATTCGAGAGGTTGAGAACTTGACAATTGTTTTTTTGGTTTGAAGGAAATTTTGTGTTGTTTTTTTGAAAAGGATTACACACTTTGTCATTTCGAAAGTCAAGTTTGGGTAGGTATTCGACTTGGATTTTTCTAGTTAACTTTCTAAAGGATTTAGTGTTACAGTGTCCTAGTATCCTATGCCAAAGCCTTGAATATTTGTGAAACACACATAAACATGAAGCATTTTGAGAATCTAAAGAATGTAAGTTAATAGAATATACATTTTCATTTATTTATGCAGAAAACACTAATTAATTTTTAGAATTAAAAACATTGCAAGAATCATTTTCAAATTTGACAGGAAATCCATCATCAAATAGTTGGAAATACTAAGAATATTATATTTCAATCCATCAAAAAAAATTACTTTGGAAATCAAAACAGAGTTAGAGTTATCTATTTGTCCAAGGTCAATAATCTTTCCTTTGGCATTTTCACCAAAGGTGACATGTCCTCCATCAATTTTTATTAAGTTCTTGAAGAATGAATAGTATCCTATCATGTGTCTCGAACACCCACTGTCCAAGTACCATATGATTTTACAGTAACTATTTAAGAAACATTCCTACAAAATAGTCAAATATAAAGATATTTTGGTACCCATACTTGTTTGGGTCTAGTAATATTAGTGACTAGTGCCTTAGGAACCCATATCTTCCTTATAAGTTTTCTATAAGAATTATGTAAATTATTTGAAAAATAAACATTATTTGGTTCATAAAATCTTGAAACAATAGAGAGTGTATCATAACATAAACTAGATGAATGTTTTCCAGAACTGGGAGTAAAGCCAAATGTCCTAGACCTAGAAAAAATTTAGTTCTTCCAAGATTTCATTTACCTGGCTGATAGCCTATGCCGGTAGTATATTTAGGAGAAATATGTTTACCTAGAATTTGTACCAAGGTATCTTTTCCATTAGTAAACCATTCAAGATCCATTTCAATTGCTCATTATATTTTTTCAGATCATTGTTCTTTTTGTGTAATTGATAATTAATCTCACTATCTATAGTGAGTTCAGTTTTAATGGTTGAGGTAAGAGAATGTTGTTTCATTAAAGAATTGTATTTATCTTTTAGTTCATTGAATGTCTCTTCAAACATATTACAGTACTCAAATATTTCATTAGACATATTTTCAGTGTCACTTTCATATCCAGAATAATAGAAATTGTGTACAGGATATTCTAGTGTTACCTTAGATCTGTTTTTCATAAAAACACATATTGGCTTTGTTAGACTGTGCATCATGTGAAGATTTTGAGTCCCATGAACTATCCTCAAAAGCACTCTATGTTTCTTTCATTGAATTTTTATACTTTATATATTTGTCCTAATATTTCTTTTCTTTACTTGAGCTTTGGACAGTCATCCTTGATATGTCCCTTTCACTTGCATTTATAGTAGACAATCTCATCAGACTCTTCACTTCTTTTTCAATATTTCTTCCAACTTCTTCTTTGATCATATCTTCCCTTGAATTAAGGCTTTCTGAAAGAAAATCTTCTTGTAAAATAGCATAAACCTTTTTTCTAATTGAGCCATCTCCTCATCACTGTCAGGTGACGATTGTTCACTTCTGTAACTTTCAACAGATTATTCCAATTTCCATTTTTGTTTGTGTTTAGGGGTGGAGGTCTTGAATGCAACAGATTTTATGTTGGGTTCATCCTCCCCTTCCTTGTGGACTATAAACTCATCTTCATACATCATCAGTTTTCCAATGAGTTCTTTAATAGGAAGCTTGAAGATGTCGCATGACTCTCTAATAGGGGAAGAGGTTTGTCTCCATATATTAGGTAGGAATATGAGAATCCTCATGATTTGTTCATAGGTAGTCACTTATTTTCCAAGAGAAATCATTATGTTGACGATTTCTTTGAACCCAAGATACATGTTAGAAATAGGCTCATAAGGTTTCCTTTTAAAGTTATCATATGTAATAGTATAACTATTAAGATTCATTTTTGTCACACTAGAAGCTCCTTCATGTGAAACAGACAAGGTATCCCAAATTTCATGGGAATTTTTACATGAATAGATCCTATTAAATTCATGATCTCTTAATGATTAGTATAATGCATTAATAGATTTATAATTGTTATTGTAGGAAATTTTGGTAGGTTCATCCCAATTGATTCTATCAGTAACAGTGATCTTATATTCATCTATAATTGGAGACCAGATTTCAAAGCTCATACATTCTAAATTCATTTTCATTTTAATTTTCCATTGAGCATAATTGGTTCCATTAAATAGTGGTGGTTTGTTTGTCACAACACCTCACAGTATATTATTCATTATAAGGAAATAATTTAAAGAGCTAGAAATTTATAATTAATAGAAATTTATAGATCATCAAAGTACAACTACAATCACAGTTGAATAGTGTAAAAACAGAGTCTTAATAAACAATATTCTAATACCAAATTGTAATGACCTGAATCCGGAGCCCCTCCACTAGTTCCCCGTGCCCGATTTTCCACATGACCTCAAGCGCATTTCCCCAAACGCCAGAGGGTACCGACTAGCAGGGAGGGCCTTGTTAAGTTATAGGGTAAACTATGCCCTCATTCGGTAAGGTATACAAGGTAAGGAAAACAACAATCTATAGAGAAAGCAATAAAAACATACATAACTGGAACCATACAGTGGAAGAATAAATATATAGAAATGATTATAATGATGCAACAGGTACAAGTATCTAAGGAATGCAGAAAAAACAACAACGTGCTGAAATACAACTACACACAATGTACCAAAGCAACAGCAACTCTAGCAGCATCGCAAGCCTAAGCATGGTACCTTGCTCTCTAGCTCCAAACAATCAAGTACCAGAAGTCGAAAGGCGCTTTCCCTTATCTATACCTGCAACAACAAAGTCTTCTTGGGCCTAAAAGCATGGCCCAAACAGGGTGTGAGATACATTCCCAGTAGAAAATCACCCAATGATTTGTGCCTAACTGTTAATGAATACTTGGCAAGTAAAAGTGCAGGAAGCAGTAAACAGAAAAACACACAGCATCTACATTCCAAAGTTCTAGCATATATAGTGTACATGTAAAAAACCAACAACAAATAGAAAATAGGTAACCCTCTGGGTAGCTCTCACAGCATAACACCTATGGTTCAACCTACTAGTACTAGCAACCCTCCAGGAGGCACACACAGTCTCACACCTCTGGTTCAGCTAAGAGTAGACATTATGAGGAAGAAATCACCGTCCATTCCGCCTATAGTCTCGTATCATGCTAAAGGCTCTCTGGGGAAGCACTCAACATCTCATTCACCCAGTGGCCCGCGTCGAGGAACTACATACTCTCTGAGGAAGCACTCATCGTCAATTCCCCCTGTGGTCTCGCATCGTATTAAAAGACACTCTGGAGAAGCCCTTACATCCATTATCCTTAAGGTCTACTACACTAGGTTCTCACAGTCCTGTGTGAAATTAACATGATCAGTGTGCGTGTATTTCCCAAGTAAACCTCAATAACTAATTGGCTATCATTATAATGCACAACAGCATAATAGTATAACTGTTCCACTATCCTACAACTAGGCATGGCAACTGGAAAAACTCCTAATAAGAAAAACATACAAGGAAAAGAACATGAACCCCATATAAGTTATCCAAATTCACAAGCAATTACCTCTACATAAGCAATGAAGCAAAGCAGGAAAACAACAGGGAAAAATAGGAAACATGCAATACCATGTTTAAGGGTATTGGTGTAATTTGCACAAACATACTCCATGGCTTTCTACAAAAAGGCACAAACCACCTACCTCGATCCTAGGAGATCGATATACATGAACAACGATGACAGAATCTCCTTAGAACGTCATAGATCTTAAAAAACATCTCAAACACATAAACCACGATAACTTGAGAAGGACGAGGGATTGGAAAACAAGGCTCAAGCAGAAGGGAGAACTCACCGCTGTGATTCCAACCCAATAAACGGTGCTCAAATCGGAGAACGGACGGAGAGGCGGGGGCTCGTCGGAGATTCACGGATCCTCAGCACTCTCGGGAAAACGGAACCTAGAAGAAGATGTTTTTCTGCATCAGGCGTGACCCCGGTCCGTTTAATGAAAAAAATAAGTACACGGCGTGCACTTTTATAGTTCACAGATTGTACTAGGTCTTTCCATACTCCACCAAAATTGGCCTCCTTGTCACCCCTACACACCGTGTGTGTGGCCCAGACACGGCCAATACATGGCTTCGAGTGGGAAAAGAGTACACAACGTGTACTAAGAAATTATATGGCGTGTACTTCAAAAATTTCCAGAAACATTATTTTTATAAAAAAATTCAGAAAAAGGAAAGGCGTACCTGAAACGAAGATCCTGGTTCTTAAAAACTTTCCCCTTAAATAAAATCATCCCCGAATTTCCCTAGCGAGGCATAGAAGAAGAAACCCCGAACAGCTCCAGCCACTACGACTGTACATCGACCTCCCTCTCCTAGGTCTCGTCCTGTACTCACCCATGCTGCCATAAAACCTGTACAATAAGGACAGACTGCCCACAGAGAACCTTCGTACTGCGATCAACAATCCAGATGGGATACTCCTCAAATGATGAATCTGCTTCGAGCTCAACTACCTCGGGCTGAAAGACATGAGATGGGTCTGAAAAGTAACGTCAGAGCTGAGAGACGTGGAAGACGTCGTGCATGGCCTGGTACCTCTAGGGTAGTTGCAACCGATAGGTGACCTTCCCAACTCTCTCCAAATCCTCAAATGGCCCGAAGTACCGTGGGGAAAGCATACCCTATCTCCAAATCCTTTTGTGTCCCAACCTCGGTGCGACAAGCAGGAAAACCTGATCCCTGACCTTGAACTCCAGAGGTCAACTCCGCTGATCAGCATAAGACTTCTACCGAGACTATGCTGCATCCATCCTCTTCCGAATCAGCTCTATCTACTCTGAAGTCTCCTGAACAAGACGAGGTCCCATCAAAGATGCCTCTCCTACCTCCATCCAGTATACGGGTGATCGGCATGGCCTACCGGACAAAGCCTCATAAGGTTCCATTTGAATAGTCGCCTGAAAAATATTTTTGTAGGTGAACTCCACCAGAGGGATATGCTTCTACCAAGAACGGCCAAAGTTCAGAAGGCAAGCGCTGAGCATATCCTCTAGCACCTGGATCGTATGCTCGGACTGGCCATCTATATGGGGATGTTATGTTGTACTAAAAAGTACATGACTACCCAAGGCCTTTTGAAGTCCCTGCCAGAAATGAGAGGTAAAGTGAACATCCCTGTCTGAAACAATAGAGTGTGGAACTCCATGCAGACGAATGATCTCTCTGATGTAAAGTCGTCTCAGATCATCGACACTGAAGGTCTCCTTGATCAGCAAGAACTGGGAATCCTTCGTAAGTGTGTCGACGACAACCCAAACATCATCATTTTCTCGGGGCGACCGTAGAAACCCTGTCATGAATTCCATCACGACATCATTCCACTTCCATTCCGGAATGGTTAACTACTGTAAAAGGCATGTTGGTCGTTGGTGCTCCGCCTTCACCAGCTGACAAGTAGAACATCTCATGACACAACCAGCAACATCTCTCTTCATACCTGGCCACCAATACTAGCGATGAAGATCCTGAAACATCTTGGCGATTCCATGATGAACTACCAAAACTGAGGAATGAAAATCCTACATCATCTCCTTGTGTACGTCTACTGGAACCCATACACGTCCCTGGAAATGAATGATCTCATCCTCGCCCACTGTCCGACCAGGAAGAGGGTCCTCTCCTGACACATTCTCCCGCAGGACTACACCTTCTGAGTTTGATAGTTTCCTCATCTGTACCCGATCATGAAGCATAGAGGTAACAACTACAGAAGATAGGTATGTTTGTCCATGTCCGTCATGCACCTTTAGATGTATCTCAAAGAATAGAGCCATCAGCTTCAACTCACTGATGGCCTCCTGAACTGCCTAAATTTGATTTCTCCTACTCAACGCAAATGCCACTGTGTTTCCATTTCCCGGTGTATAGGCAAGCTCGAAATAAAAATAATGAAGATACTTGACCCACATGCACTGCCTCAGATTCAGATCATGCTGAGTAAAGATATAATTCAGACTCTTGTGGTCGGTGAGGACCACAAAGTTTTATCCCATAAGATAATGTCTCCAACAGTGTAAGGCATGAAAAACAGCTTCCAACTCTAGATCGTTCGTAGGATAGTTCCTCTCATGTGGCCTCAACTACTGAGACCCATACGCAACGACTCCATCTCCCTGCATAAGCACAGTGCCTAGTCCGATACCTAAAGCATCCCAATAAAAAGTATAGCTCTTGCCTGGCACTGGATGACTAGTATCGGTGATGAAGTCATCCTTCCCTTCAGCTCCTGAAAGGCTGACTCACAAGAATATGACCATAAGAACTTTGCCTCCTTCTTGGTCAGACCTGTCAAAGGGGCTGCTAAGTGTGAAAAGTCCTAAATGAAGTGTCTGTAGTATCCAGAAAGCCCTAGGATACTCTGTACCTCAAAAATGTTATTCGGATGCTCCCAGGAAACTACAGCTCTCACTTTCTCTAGGTCAACAGATACTCCTTATTCTGAGATGACGTGACCTAAGAAGTGAATCTGATCCATCCAAAAGTGGCACTATGAGAGTTTAGCATAAATATGATGCTCTCTCAGTGTACTCAGAATGATCTCAAGATGGGTAGCATGGTCGTGTCGAGTGTGAGAGTACACCAAGATATTGTCCACGAAGACCACGATGAAGGAGTCAAAGTATGGATGGAATACTCAGTTCATCGGTGCCATGAAGACTGCTGGCGCATTCTTGAGACTGAACGGCATGACCGTATACTTGTAGAGACCATACCTACTCTTGAAGGCTGTCAGAGGTATATCTGATGGTATAAGGAACAAATGATGATAACCGGACCTCAAATAGATCTTGGAGAACACCCAGGCTCCTCGAAGCTGATCGAAAAGGGCATCAGTACTAGGAAAGGGATATTGGTTCTTGACAATCAAATGGTTCTTCTTCTGATAATCCACACAGAGCCTAAGGGTACAGCCTGCCTTCTTCACAAATAGGAGAAGTGAACCCCAAGGAGAAGTACATGGTTGGATGAAAGACTTTTCCTGTAACTCCTCCAACTTCTTCTTGAGCTCCTGAAACTCATGTGTATTCATCCTATAAGGAGGAATGGACACTGGTGACGCTCCTGGCACGAGAACAATCAAAAATTCTACCTCACGCTCCAGAGGCAAACATGAAAATTATTCTAGAAAGACATCTCTGAAACGATCCACCACTAGAATAAATTCAAACTGTGAAGTCCCCTAATCATCCAGATAAGGACTATTAATCTGGTTTGTCACCCTTCCTAGCCCATGATGCTCGAGTACTGCTCGACTCGCCCGGACATCCCATTCGCCTCTATGAAGAAAAGACTCACCCTCTGGTAAGACAGAACTCACCCTGTGGCGATAACAATCGAAGACTGCTTGGATGGGAACAAACCAGTCCATCCCGAGAAAGATATCATAGCATGTCATCTCAAGGACGTAGAGGTATAATAAGAAATGATACCATGCGACCTCTAAAGGTCACTCTCTACAATGATGTACACTAGATGTCCTCATCCCCAAAGGTGTGTCTAGTGTCAACGAGTCGGAAGAAGAAAAGATGCAGAGCCTAAGGCTCTCCATGATAGCAATAAAGATAAAGCTATGCATTGCTCCAGTATCGAAAAGAGATGAAGATAAAACTGAGGATACTAAAATTATACCTCGAATAGTAGAATGGTCGAGATCCTTCTCCTGATAGGTCTTCTCCACGGCGAATGACTAGCCTGCACCACGACCCTGCGCCCCTAGCTGACCACTCTGAGATGATCCACTTTACTAGTGCTGAGGGACTAGTGGCTGACTGCCACGACCTCAACCTCCACCTCGTCCCAAATAGCCGGAAGAAATCTAGTTCCCCAACTGGTGAGAAACTAGTGGTGCTTCTTCTGAACGAGGAGTCATGGAAGAACCCCGATCACCAGCTTCTAGTGAGAAAACCTGGTAGAAACACTGAATGTGACCAATATTTATGCATGATCCTCACTCCACGGGGTCTCTCATGCATTGTGGCCTCGTGTTCCCTGACTGTCCACACTGGTAACATATCACCTAGATGCCTGATGATGCATCTCGCATCCTCAGATCTCCGTGCGTAGACTCCCTACGGCGCTTCTTGCTGTCATATGAAGGAAAACTATCTCTGGAAGAAGAACTGCCATGGCTTGCAGCTCTGGAGTCTCTTAGATTGTGCTCCACAATCAGTGTCTGGTTGACGATGGAAGTGATGGATGTCAACTGGAAGATATTGACCTGCGAGCGGATCTCCCTCCTGAGACCATCCTCGAACTTCCTTAATAAGAACACCCCACTCCCATCCCGGAGGGGTGTGAAATGCTGCAACTCGGTGAAACGAGAGGAATACTTAATGACAGAACGAGTACCCTGCTCTATGCTCATGAACTCTGGGTCTCGGTCGGCCCATAGGGTCTCTGGGTAGAAGTACTCATAAAAGACGCACTGAAACTCCTCCCAAGAAATATCATGTGGATGACCTGCCTGTGAGATCACATCCCACCACCTCTTGGCAGAGTCTAAGAGCATGTTGGTAGAGAGCATGACTCACCTCTATGGAGGTGCCTCTAGAAGCTCGAAGATAGTCATCATGGCTTCTAGCCATGACCCTGTAGCATGTGGTCCTCCTTCCCCAGAGAATGTGGGAGGATGATGCTGCGGAAAAACCCGCATCAAGCCTTCCATAGTTGAGGTAGGAGGCAGTTCTACCTGAAAGGTCTGCATCATCCTCATTAAACCTTCAATGAACTACCCACCAGCTCCTGCAACGGGTATGACAGTCGGTGCCAAGGCTGGCCCGACTGGAGGGTTGGCAGGAACTCCCTGATCAGCCATATCTGGCGTCTGATCACTGCCTGATGACAGACGTACAACTGGATGACGTCTCGGAGGCATAGCTCTAAATGTTCAAAAGCACACCTTATATCAGAATTAACAAGGATAGAGAACACAAGAGTGCAAAACTGGAACATGGGAAGGAAAAAACACAAGTTTACAAAACACGACTACACAACATGTATAAAAACTATACGACGTGTCTTATTAAGCCACAGGAATGGGCGTGTACCCCTGCCCTAAAGTTCATGTAAAATCTCAAATGACACGGCGTTTTGACCCAACACACGGTGTGTACATGAAAATTATTTCCCTGCCCGAGTCTCCTTACACGGCTAACCCACATGGTCTAACTTAACCCGAGACTACACGGCGTGTTCTGAACAAACACGGTGTGTACAATACGAGGATTCGGTAGCCCATGTTGTTAAATAAACGGTCTTCTACATGGATGGACTTTACACGGCTTGTTCCGAACAAACACGGCGTGTATAGGTGAAGGTGACACCGTCCCGTGTTGTTTGTGACATGGCTGGGTGCCTGAAAAAGACTACACAGTGTGTTACAAAAACATCACGGCGTGTATAAGAGAAGGTGATGTTGACCCGTGTTGTTCATGACACGGCTGGGTACCTGGACGAAACTACACTGTGTGTCCCTTTACAACATGGAAAGTTCTACTCGACCTTCCATGACCCGTGTTGTTAGTGACACGGCCGGGTACATGGCTCCGAACTACATAGCGTGTAACAACTGTACACGGTGTGTTCCTGATGTTACTTCCACAACAGCATGTGACTTCTCACACGGTCAGTGAAACGGTCTAAAAACTATACGGCGTGTAGTCAAAAGTACACGCCGTGTATTCTGGGTTTTTCTGGGTAGTTTCTTAGAAACTGCACAGAAGCCCAGAAAACATAGAAAAAAAGTCAAAGAAGTTCCAAATTTCGATTCGTGAGGGTCCATACTCCCCGAGAATCAAAACATGGAATTCATTTAAGCAAGTTAGAATACAGAAAATCCTCTAACAAGGTAGCAGAGACTCTATCAAGCATCTGGCAAAACAGCATGAATAATCTACACAAGGTCTATCACCCAAGATGACATGGCAAGGATGCATGGCATGTGATTTCTAAGAGGTGTCTATATGATGCAAGAGATGGAGTACCCTCATCTCATTGGGTTGCGAAAGAAATAGAACAGCGACAAAAAAACAACAACAACACAGGACATCTGAATCACTCTAGGTGAAATCATATCAACCATAAATCTCAAAACCAGAAAACTGCAATAAACGAGGTATTATGGATTTTCCCTATACACGGGTTAGCTTCTCCCGGGCATAACTTAAAACAAAGCACTGAATCCCTCCTATCTCTGGATAAAGCCTCCAAACAGTAAATCAATAAAAAGGAACAACATCCGATATCACTTTGTAACGACCTGAATCCAGAGCCCCTCCAATGGTGCCCTGTGCCCGGTTCTCCACATGACCTCAAGCGCATTTCCCCAAATTCCAGAGGCTTCCGACTAGCTGCATGGTACTTGGTAAGTTATTGGAGAAACTATTCCCTCATTCAGTAAGGTATACAAGGTAAAGAAATCAACAGTCAATAGCGGAATCAGTAACAACATACATAACTGGAACCACACAATATATGAATAAATATATAGCAGTAATGATAATGATGCAGCAGGTACAAGTATCTAAGGAAAGCAGCAAACACAACAACCTGCTGAAATACAACTGAACACAAAGTACTAAAGCAACAAAAACTCCAGTAGCATCACAAGACTAAGCTTGGTCTCATTCTCTCCAGCTCCAAACAATCAAGTACCAGAAGACGAAGGGCGCATGCCCTTATCTATACCTGCAAAAAAAATTCTGCTTGGGCCCAAAAGCATGGCCCAAACAGGGTGTGAGATACAATCCCAGTAGGCAATCACCCATTGATTTGTTCTTAACAGTTAATGAATACTAGGAATGTAAAAGTGAAGGAAGCAGTAAACAGAAAAACACATAGTAGCTACAATCCACAGTTCTAGCATATAAAGTTCACAAGTAAACAAACAACAAAAAGTAGAAAACAAGTAACCCTCTGGGTAGCTCTCACAGCCTAACCCCTATGGTTTAACCTACAAGTACTAGCAACCCTCTAAGAGGAACACAAAGTCTCACCCCTCTGGTTGAGCAATGAGTAGACTTTTTGAGGAAGCACTCACCACAAATTCCCCCTATTGTCTCGTATCATGCTAAACGCTCTCTAGGGAAGCACTCAATTTCTCATTCCCCATGTGGCCTACGTCGAGGAACTACAAACTCTCTAAGGATGCAGTCATCGTCAATTCCCCCAGTGGTATCGCATCATAATAAAAGACACTCTGGATAAGCCCTTACACCCATTCACACTAGGGTCTACTACATTAGGTTTTCACAGTCATGTGTGAAAAATTAATATGCTCAGCAAACGTGTATCACCCAAGTAAACCTCAAGATATACTTGGCTATCATTCTAAGTCACAACAACATAACAATATAACAGTTCCATTATCCTACAACATGGCATGGAAACTGGAAAAACGCCTAATAAAAAAAACATGCAAGGAAAAGCACATGAACACCATATATGTTATCCAAATTCACAAGAAATTACCTCTACTTAAGCAATCAAGAAAAGCAGGCACACAACAGGGAAAAACTGGAAACACGCAATACCTCGTTTAAGGGTATTGGAGAAATTTGCAAAAAAATACTCAAATACTTTCTACATAAAGGCACAAACCACCTACCTCGATGCTAGTAGATTGATATACATGAACAATGATCACAGATTCTCCTTAGAACGTCGTATATCTGAGAAATCGTCTGAAACACATATATCATGATAACTTGAGAAGTAGGATGAATTGGAAATCATGGCTCAAGGAGAAGGGAGAACTCACTGCTATGATTCCAACACAATCAACAGTGCTCAAATCGGAGAATGGGAGGAGTGGTGGGGGCTCGTCGATGATTCGCAGATCCCCGGTGCTCTCAGATGAAAGGAACCTAGAAGTAGATATCTTTGTGCGTCACGCGCGACCCCTGTCCGTTTAGTGAAAAAAAAGAAAGTACACGGCATGTACTTTTAGAGTACACTACCTGTACTAGGTCTTTCCGTACACCACCAAAATTGGCCTCCACGTCACCCCTACACACCGTGTGTGTGGCCCCGACACAGCTAGTACACGGCTTCGAGTGGGAGAAGAGTACATGGTGTGTACTCAGAATGTACACGGTGTGCACTTAAAAAATTTCCTGAAACTTTATTTTTCCCAAAAACTCCAGAAAAAGAAAAGGCGTACCTGAAAAAAATATCTGGGTTCTTGCACAAATTTTGGACATAGTTGAGTATTCAAGACGGGATGAATTGAGTATATATAAAAAAATTTGTTTAAAAAAAGAATTCTTAAACGTTTCCCCAATAAACTTAAATATATCCCAGATAATCAATGTAATACAGTTGTGAATGTTTGACTGTTTGAATAACTTGTCAGAATATTGATTAATTCTAAGTAATATTAATATCAGTTATTAACATTACTTTTTAAGCTATTATAATGGTACCAACCAATTATAACTTCTTTAGAAGATTAATTATCAAAGTAAATTTAGTGATTTCTGAATTAAATAGTAAAACAGATAAAACTAAAATAAACAGCACAGTGGATATAAAACAAGTGGTTCAGTCTCAAGTCGTGACCTAGTCCATGTCACTTGGTGATAACCTTTCACCAAGCATTTTATATAAATAAAATTGATCCACACCCTAGATTGGGGTTAACAACAGTACACAAGACTGTCTAGGTCACACAACCTCTTCCACAGTTATTCGTGGGTATGAACTAATAGGTCATAGAAGGACCTCTTCCACACTTATCTGTGGGAATTAAAAAGTATAAAAAGATGTAAATGAAAGGATATCGTGTATCCTTCAGTTTGATGCAGGAGACAGTGCATGATTTTATATAGACACACACACTGCTCGAATAATACACAACAGAGTAGAAAAATGATGAGATAATGTTAGAAGATCTCTGAGTGTTTGTCTCTGTAGCTCTGGAATTATGGGATGAAGCAGATGCAGAAATTGAGTTCACTTGTGGAAAACAGAGTATCCTAAGTTAGCTAGATCTGGCTCATGTTCTATATGGAGTTGATAATGTGGAAATGTTATCGACTCTAGGATTGGAGTATGCTTCATGTGTTCTTCAGCAGTGCCGGGTTGCATGTGTCGGTTCTTCTATCATGAATTCTCATGGTTTTTTTTATTGCGCACACACTTGTTTTTAGGTTTCTACTATTGTCTCTTGTCACACAATTTTCTTCTATCCACACTATTCTTTTTATTCCTAGAATTCATGTTTTGGATCAAACATGATGAATGTATTATACACCTCGTCCCTCGTACTGTCAGGTGACATGGCTACAAAGAAACATTTATTATGTTATTGTATTTAAATACTTCAAATATTACTGGTAGAAATTAAATTGAAAAATGAAAAAACAGATTAAGAAACGCTGTCATAGTCTGTCTGCAAATGGAGTCTCCATCAAACGGTGTCTCCTTGAAATGGTGTCTCCTTCTTTCTCTTTGAGCGGTGAGACAACTATGATGGAATATTTTTATAGAGATCAAAAACTAGTAGTATTCATGCGGTATTAGTATCATGGTGTCTGGTCATGGTGTATGGATGGTCATGGTGTATGGATGGTCACTATGTCGGGATGGTCACAATGTCAAGATGTTCACAGTGTCTGGAGGGTCATGGTGTTTGGATGGTCATGGTGTCTGGATGGTCACAATGTCTGGATGGTCATGGTGTCTAGATGGTCACAGTGTCTAGGTCCTTTTTTAGAAAAACACAACTGGTGGAAACATTTTTTCAGTTTTTTCCTTATTCGTGTTTCTATCCTTGACCCTTATTAATCCTTTTTTTAGAATTTTTAGACTTGGATTTACTCTATCATCCTACCTTATCCTATAATAATATATTTGGCCCCCACATAGGGTGGATCCAAAATTGGGGGTTTTCTAGAGTCTAAAATTCACCTTGTGATCCTACATCAGACACATGTTCAAAACCATGATGGGAATAATTTTTGTTGTACTACAAGATTTCTACAACACAGTAGACTGCTAGCAAAACTTTTTCTTATTCTAAGAACTGGAGGATAGAGAATATCTTTTCAATGGATTTAATCCATTGTTCCAGGATGAGTGGATGATAAGATCCACTAAATATTGGAGGCCTTTTCACAAAATAGTATTTGACCACAAATTTATCTTTTTATGAGAAGGATGGTGTTCCAGAATATTCATGTTATTATTTATAACGTGGGCTAGTTGTGCCGGTATTATCATGAGGTTTTGAGCTCCCATTCCCATCAGGTTTTATGTATTATTAAGAAAATCATCACATTTATTATCTCATTGGTTGTTATCACGAGTTCTAATATTTTCAACCATTAACTAAAAATATAAAAATAAAATTAGGGTGGCTTTAATACATAGCTAATGAGATTATAAAAATGAAACTATGAACATAGGAGGATAAACAAATTAATGAAAAGTATATCCTAACTAATGATTCTATAGGTTTCAATCTAGGTTATCCATGGTGATTGAATTATCCATGGGGTTCTAACTAATGTTTTCTAGTCCTAATCCCCAAAAATGATTAGATCTTCCATAGATACCAAATATAGAAACCCAATACTTTTACATATATTATTACATGATTTTAATCATAATTTTCCGTTTAATACAAACCAAGGATTTAAAATCCTACTGTATTTGGAAGACTAGGGGCATAATTATAAAAAATGAAACTATAAAAAACATCTTTTTATTAATCTTTATAATGATATCCTAACTCCCTTAGAGATCTTGTAACTACATAGGATAACCCGGGAATACATAGAAAAAAGGGGCAGTTAAAATCCCAATAATGAATAAACATTAAAATAAAGCAAAAAACATGAGTCAAAAGTCATAACATGATAACATAAAATTCATGGCTCAGGAATAAACATATGGAGGCATATAATATATAACATTTAATCATATGATCAGTGAAATATAGTAATTTGGAATTAAATATATCATGAAATAAACACGAGCCAAGGCTAACTGCCAAGACGATATCACATGATGGACAAACTCCCATAATGGATTAGGTTTACTTCCTAATCCCATAAATAATATATCATGAGACTAAAACATTACCCAAATCATTGTATCACTATATGGGTTCAACCATCATAATATGTACACGAATATGTGTGCCACATAATGAAATAAAGCATAAGGAATAAACATAAGGGTTACCCATGGAAAGAAATGGGTTTCATAATAATGTCATAAGGCATAATCAAAGGGTGTGTCATAATGGTATCCATGAAATAAGGGATTAAATAATTATTGTACATTCATAAATGAAAAATAAGAATATATATTTAATAACAATGGTCAACTAAATTGGAAACAGGAAAAATAGTGGTAAGATACCAATAAAATTGTGCCACTTAAGCATAGTTTTTGTGAAAATATTAAAGAGTCTTGAAAGAGGATAAAGGAATAATTATTTATATGAAACCAAATATAAAATAAATTAGTTTTTCATGATAAAATTAGTGGTTTTATAATATTTGGGATAATTAAAATATTTTTTGTAGTGAACATGAAAATGTGTGAGAAACATAGAAGTTCCCTATAATTGGGTTTTCTTATCAAGAAGAAATTTGAAGGGAAATTTTTTTAAAAACATGTATTTACCCATAAAATAAATATTAATTGAGATTAATATAAATTTTTGGAACATGTATACATAATATAAGAGAAGTGTATAAGAATAATTAATATATAAATTGAGGTAAAAGAGAAAGAGCATAACCCAAAAGAAATATGGAGGTTTGGAGAGATCCCTTAACTTATGTATGAAAGAGCTTATTCATTTATACATAATGTCCTGGATAATACAATTAGATTCATTGATTAATAATTCAGAAACACTTACACAAATATTTGATTTATTATAGTTTTTTAAGTTCATTTATGACCATTTCAATGAGTTATAAGGTTCAATTGTTTTGTTCCGAGAGCATTCATTTCATGGTTTTAGGGCAGGTTCACTTGTGTACACTTATGGTTGATATTTTCAAATGGTAATATTAATATAGAAGTGTAATTATATGGTATTAATGAACTTTTATAACTATAAATTCCCCCACAAATCATTTTTTCTACTGACATAGGGGGATAGTTCTTTGAGTAAAAATGTTATCATCATGTGGTTAGTTCATTTAGGCTATTTTACCAACCATCAAAAAATAATGTCATTTTATATAATATATATATATATATATATGTTTCATAATATAAAATAAGTTATAATATACTTATTAGAAATTTATTTAACTATAGTAATAGTGTTATGACCATCCTTGAAGGAGGTAATAGAAAATGAATACACATTATCAATGGATATGGACAACCACCATGATTTGGAAAATGGTTTCATTTATATGAATCATAAGAGATGATAAATGATATGTATAGAAGATATTCCATTAGAAATATGAAATTCCATTTTATAAATGATAATGGAGTTATTATGATTTTAAGGATGAATGAGGTGAGGAGAAGGTAGAATGAAAGGAAATTAAAAGATGTAGTTTAAGAATGTTACCTCTTTAATATCAATTTATTGATGGGAACCTTAAGGAACATGGAATTGATCTTTTAGTGAGACCAACAGAACATGTACATGGGGAGAGTGGGGATGAGAGTGATATTTTTTATTATTACGTTCATTAGTTTATTACTTTGGATCATGAGTATAAATAGTATTCATTATTGTGACTATATACAAAAAATTGGGCTTGTGAGCTCAAACTAATGACTAATTATATCATCCATTACTCAAAAAATATTGTATTTGGGTTATTGTTAAATACTGTAAATTATCGTATTTCATTATTCATACAAAGTTAAAATATTTTAGAAAAATATAAAAAATTAACTTAATCCATTCTTCAATATATAGATTTCGAAAATTGAATCCATTTTATTAAATTAATTTTCTAAATATGAGAGATTTAATTTTTAAATAAAGTCTCCATTTATTTGAAATATATTTATTGTAATATTATAATCGATTTTATGATCCTCTAAAAAATAAGTTATCATCTCCTAAAATTAAATTATAATTATAATACAATGTAATATTAATTTATGGATCCATTTTATGAAAACAAATTTTCTTTTAAATAATTATATTAATTATAAAATTGAAAATAAAGAACATACATTATATAAAAATACCAACACTTAATTTATAATTTTTAAAAAAATTATTTACTTGTACCATTATATAAATATATCATATTTTTATTTTATAAGATACCTAAATATTATTTTACATTTTCATAGGTGATATTACTGTTATAATAGTCAAATTACAATTCCAATGATAATGTTACAATTCTAGTTGATAGATTTCTATTTTAGTGATCTGATTTATAACGGGCATATGGGTTCACCACTTCTTATAAATACCTCTTATTATATTTATTTTTCAGTAACTTCTATTTATTTATATGTTTATATATACTTTCATCTTAAAAATTTATATTATATTATTCATATTGTTTTTTATTTCTACAACTTGGTTCGTGAGAGCAGTCATTCTGGTGGATCGAGTAGATCCAAATTATTCTATTCTTATTCAATTATTTTCAATTTATTGTCACATTGTTATATTTTTCATCCTTATTGGTTTATTTTCTGTCTAATTTATACCTCTTCATTTACGAGAATTTATGTTTTGAAGCACTATGGAAGCATGTTCCGGTGGATGATATATTAAAATTTCCTTGGATAATCATTTCTTGAAACTAAGAGTGAGGATCTTGCACTTAAAATTTATAATCAATTTATTTAATATTTGAATAAATAAAATACATGGGCTTAGGAACTTTCTTCATTGGATAATGTTGATCATTTGAAAAGGCCCTTTCGGATTTCCTTCATTTCCCTATGAGGATACAAGGATATAATCCCTCTAACGGTGATCCACAAGTGTTGCTATGATCACTGAACAACACTACCCAATATCTAGGTGCTAGCGCAATGATTCAAATGAATTTCATTGTTCGATATTGATCACCCACTCTTCATTGTTAAATAAATATCTATTGCGCTTATCATTCATAATATGGAGGTAGATGGAGGAGTCGAGAGAGAATCTGTTGTGCACAAAAAATATCTATTCTCAATATTGGATTCACTAGATAATAGACAGAACCATCAGTTTATAAAGTTATGATTTATGTTATAATAATATTTAATTTTTTGTTGGACATTAAATAACATTTAGTACCATTAATAAACCCCATAACTCCTAATAATAATGATAATATTATTATATTGCAACATACACCGACTTGTGAAAAATAATATTGCTTAACCAACTTGTTAATTAATATTTTTCATTGAACATGGTCTTGGTTCCATTAAAACTCCTCTTTCATTTATTTAACACCTATATAAATCATTTACTCATAAATAAATATTTCATTCACATACCAATAAATAAATATTTTTTAAATATAAATAAAATGAATAAAAGTATTTTTATTTACATACTGGTGAATAAATATTTATTTAATTTATGAAATCAATATAACATGAATAAAATTATTCCTCATACTTGAGAGTAATATTTATTCTATTAATTAATCTCAAATATAATTTAATCAAGATAAAAAAACACTTAGTCTGTGACCCCCTAGGATACTTTCTCATTAGTATTAGGTAGGCTTACCTAATGTCGATGATTACTGTCTAGCAATGACTCAAGGTACCTATGAGAGAGAACATAATTTCACAGCATCGAAAACCACAAATGAATTCTCATGTGGTAATATAATCCCTTTACCTCAATATCTCATCAAGAATTTTTCATGATGGCGTCATCAACCTATTTACTTGATACACATTTGCTTGACTATCTAAAATAAATACGTCGTTACACCATTTCTATGGAATTTAATGTGATGGTACTATTAAAATAAAATGTCTAATATATCATATTCTATAAATATGTAAGGGAAAATCCTTCCTTAACTTGACCATTAATGACATGCCAATCATGACACACCCAACGTACCCTACTTCCTGCCGATATATGGTGTAACAATTTTGGTAAGTAAATCTAAGTGTATGATTCATGACATACATTAATGATAATATTAAATTATATGGACCATTACATAGGATTACATATATTAATATTTTATTCCACTAAAAATTCATAATTACTACTAGAAGGATAGTTCTCATAATTTCTTATCATGTAGATTACTATGTGAAAACTTCATGAGAATAATCCTCATCCACTTATGATCACTCTCACCATAGGATCAATGTAATATATTTCCCATCAATGTATGTTATCCAACCATAGAACTATATTAATAATATCATCATACCACTTCATGTTTCTCATCATAGCGTGGAACTGCTATGGCATTATCAATGCGATAAATACTATAGAATGTTATTACATTAAATCTAGGAAGAAACATTAAAAAAAAGTAATAAGACATTAAATTAATATTTAATATATAAAATATAAATGTAATGAATGTAAAATTAGTTTTTCCATGTACACCATCTCTAATAAAATCCCACTTGGACCAGAACCAACTGCCTATGAATTTCAGTCTACTGGACATTACATGATAAAAATGTTTCTGGTGAGTCAAGGCTTTAGTCAAGGTGTACACCACATTGTCTTTTTTAGAAATACTAATCCCGGAAACATAACCACTTTTAGAAAAATCCCTCAAGATATAATACTTCCAAATAATGTGATTTTTCTACTGATAATATTTTTTCTCTTTTTCAAGATCCATTGATGTTGTATTATCACAATAAACTGCGATGTGATCTTTTTTTATTGGTACCACATCAATATATTTTACAACATTACGCATTCATACTAATTCTTTAGCTACCTCACAATCCTCAATATACTCAGAATCTTTTACAGAATCTGAAATCACATTCTTCTTTGAGCACTTCCAGCTCATAGCACCTCCATTCAAAGTGTAGATGTATACTATTTTTTACTTCATGACATCTTGATCTATTTGGAAACTTGATCATGTATATACTCTGATGAAAAGTTCCTCATCTCCTCCATAGACTATAAACATATATATAGTACACCTCAAATACATAAGTACAGTCTTGAAAACCATCCAATAGCGGTCACCTAGATCAGCAAGATATCTACCAATCGTACTCAATGTGTAGAAAACATAGTTCCCCATACATATTATATCATACATGAATGTCTCAATCACCGATTCTTATGTAATTTTTTCCATTCTATTTTGTCCCTCATGTTTATAAGGATACATTTTCCTAGAAAGATGAATTCCATGTGACATTGGAAACAATCCCATCATGGATTGTTCTATAATGAATCTCTTCTGTATCTTGTTAATTCATGCAATTTAACATAGGTCGAGTAGTCTCTTGGATATATTATTATGGATCATGATTCTAAGAATATTTTTTGTTTTTTCCAAGTCTTTTATGGAGAATCATTTATTCAACCACCAATACAAAAAAATGTCTTGACTAGAAGGTGTTGTTTCTTAGATTAGAAGGGGTTATAACCCCCTCTAAATTTGATGATTATAAGGGGTTTTGTATAACACCCTCTCGTTATACAGATAAATAATTTAGAGTGGGTTTTGTAGAACCTCCCCTAAAAAACCTCCAATAATCTGTTGTTTTTTTAGTGCACATCTTAACAAACTGTAAGACTACAATTTCATTTCCTATCATTAATATGTTATCAATATATATTATTAAGAAAAATATAGTTGTCATTCTATACCATTTGTACACACAAGTCTCACACTCATTTTTTATGAAACCTAATTCAATTATGGATTCATCAAAATTAATTTCCCATGACTGATATGCTTCATTTAATCCATAAATGGATTTTTACAACTTTCATGTCTTATTATCATCGTTTAGAGTCTCAAACACATCAAGTTGAGTCATATAGACATCTACCTTAAGGTTCCCATTAAGGAAAGTTGTTTTAAAAATCCATTTTACAAATCTCATAGTCATGGTAATCTGTATTGGAAAGTATAAGTTTTACGGTTTTCAAAATTTCAACTGGTGTAAAGGTTTCATCATAGTCAATGCCTTGACTCTTTTTAATCCCTTTTGTAACCATTCATTCCTTATAGGTACTTACTTGTCCTTCGATGTCTACTTTCTTCTTGAATTCCCATTATCAACCAATTGGATTTACATCTACTAAAAGATCTTCAAAAATCCAAACTTGGTTTTGGTACATGGAATCCATTTTAAAATTCATGGCTTCTTGCCACTTGGAAACATTTGTTCCACTTACTGCTTCCTTTATGTTAAAGGATCATTATTGTCAATTAATAATTATTCAACATCATTAGTGAATATAAAATCATAACATTCAAGTTCTATAAAATCTCTTGTACTCCTACACAATAATTGTGTCTCTGAAATAGTTTCATCTTCCACGGGGCTTTATGGAATTTCTTCCACTACAAACTCTTTTGTACCTTGAGCCTCTACTTCCTCTAATTAAAACTCTCTCCCACTACATATTTTAGAGATTTTACCTCTCAATGAATATGTATTATCATTTCACAATAACCCTTTTATTTTATGGGTCTTATAGGAAATACATATTTTTTTCCTTAGGGTATCCTACAAAGGTACACTTTGTGCTTCAGGGTGAACGTTTGTTACCTGAAGAGGCCTTAATAAATGATTTCCTTCCCCGCAAATGTAAATATGAGTACATGGGTTATCTTCCACTCCAAAATTTATATGGAATACCATTTATTGATTTATTTGATACTTGGTTTATTATATGATTTGTTTTTTGTAATGTGTATCCCCAAAAGGATAATGGAATCATTGCGTGACTCGTCATTGATCTCACCATGTC
Source organism: Viscum album (assembly GCA_963277665.1). Lineage (NCBI taxonomy): Eukaryota > Viridiplantae > Streptophyta > Magnoliopsida > Santalales > Viscaceae > Viscum > Viscum album. The sequence goes on along the minus strand of OY728133.1, from coordinate 859,409,041 downwards.
CCACAAGGTGCGGTTCCTCTTTTCACTTAAACTGTTCCATTGAGGTGTGTGAGGATTAGTGATTTGGGATTGGATCAAAAACACCCATAAGTAATCAATGAAGTCATGATTAAGATATTCTCTACTACAGTCTCAACAGAGTTTCTTAATCTTCCTACTATGCTGGTTCTCAACTTCATTCTTGTATTCCTTGAATTTATCAAAATAATCTGACTTATACCTCATTAGGGAGACATATAAATATCTACTAAAATAATCAGTAAAATTTATGAAGTATGATTACCCACCAATTTCTTTAATAGGGAATGATTCATAGGCATCGGTATAAACTGATTTAAGAAGATATTTATCCCTTTAACCTTTCACACTAAATAAGTCTTTGGTCATTTTTCCTTGTAAACATGTATTAAAACACCTAGTGGGATTAGTTAAAAATAATCTAAATATCCATATTGATGTAATTTCATCAAGCACATTTCATTAAATGGCATGGCCCGTGATGCCACAGTTCGGTGTGGTATGATTCGTGTGAGTTAACTTCCTTATCGACTTCCATTACTTGGTTCATGTAATCCAAAAAATAAATACCATTATTTAAATATGACTTATTGTAATAGATTTTATATTTATAAAAAAATAAAAAATATTCCCAATTTTGAAAATAAATCCATATGTATCAAGTATATATAAAATAATAATGTTTTTGGTAATAGGTGGACAATAATAACAAACTTTCAAAACCAAGATCATTTTGGTAAGAAAAGTGGTGTGGTAGTCCCTGAGAGATACAACAACAACTTTATCTCTACTGGTTGCTCTTCGATCTACCTCCCCACCATCAATATTTCTAAATATACATGATTCCTATATTTGAATAAATTTTTGTGCACCACAAGATATATCTAATATGAAATGTTTAAAATTAGATAAATTTCACACAATAACTAATCCGTTTGAAGATTCCCATTGCATCTTTGGTTGGGTGTATTTTTCCTTCCAGTGGCCCGTCTTGCCTCATGCAAAATAGACATCATCCTATTCACTTGCTTTCCTATAGTTCTTTCTATTCTTGGAATTTCATAAAGAATCTTTGGGATTAAATATATTTTCTTTCCCTTTCCATTTGAACACCATAAGGATAGAAGGATTTTCATACCTCATATCCTTATCTACTTATCAAAGAAGAGTGAGATGATCTGGAAGAGACTTATCAATGTTTTTTATATTATAATTCACAAAAAACCTAGAAAATCTATGAAGTAATGATGCTAGAATGATATTGGTGACCAGTTCTTTGGGAAGTTTAAACCCTAGAACCACTAGGCACTCAATTTATCGAATGAGCTTATCTACATGAGGCCCAGCTAGGTACCCTCTCCATGATTTCTCTGAAAGAGCACCTTGTAATTCTTAAATCGTTCTAATCTATCTCTCTCTTAGTAAAGACCATGGAGGTTATCAAGCATGCTATATACACCTATGTTTTTGTGATACTTCATGAGTTTGCTACAAATTGACGAAATTATCAAACATTGAATGTTGACCACATCGCTCACATGTTTTTCATAGACAATGAACACTTCATCACTCACCTCCTTAGTTGGTGGATCAGGAATTGATGATTCTATCATGTAATATTTTTTTTCATGGTGTAGAACAACACAAAGGTGTCTAAACCACTCTTGGATGTTACTTCTAGTTAAGAGGTTTTCATTCTACCATATTTATTGAAGGGATAATGTGGGTGATGATCTTTCCAATTTATTATATAATTTAAAGAGAATATTATTAATACATTTTCTTGATTAAAAATTACTTGAGAACCAATATATTAATTGATTTTATTAAATCTCACACTATTTTATCAAGTCTCTATAGCCCACACCATTGAACTTTGTATTTCTAGTTATTTTAGCATTTTAGTGGTAAGGATTTATATACCCTTTTTATATAAACACAATAAGGGTTTTCCAAGCTACATGATTGTATTTAAGTAGGCAGGACTTTCCCAACTTTAGGCTTGCAGCTCCTTGATCTGTTGAGTGGATTCCCCAATCTAGAAATCCTAACTTGGATTTAATCAACACTTGCCTCTAAATTACACAAATTCTAGCAAGGGTTACACCTATTGATGTAAAAGGTTAAATTCTACCAAAAACATTCCTAATAACTCCCCATATAAAATTATGTGTCCCAACAAGGGTTGGTTAAACCCTTCATTTTATTGAGTTTTATTCCAAATCAAGTAATGGAAGGTCATGTCTCACTTAATATTCAATTGAGGGATTTTTAAGTTATTATGAAAATTTTATCTTGTTTTATTTTTTTCATATGTTGTTAATATTAAGAGGATGTAAATTAATTAATTAACCACGATGGGAAAAACATTTAAACATAATGAATTTATTAAATTTCTATTTTTTCAAATTATTTCGTTTATTTATGTAATTATAGCCTTGCATCCATAAAATGAATAATTTCATACATAGAAATAAACAAATAAAGTAAATGAACCCACCATGAGCTTATCTAACGATTTATTTAATGAGTGGAAATTAAATCATCCTATGACCTAGGGGAATAACTCTATTTGGTAGTCTTGTCATGAGTTACAGTATTCCACCTTCCCACCTATGTATTAGTTGATTTGGCATCATTATGGCTCCATCTTGAGTTGTATCCACCCACCTTGGGATGATCCATTAATTACAATTATTTATTACTGACACATAGGTGAGGGGAACCAAATAATTGGTTAAAGGGGATTATATAAATATCCTTAGACATGCCATTCCTACATAATAATGGAGGGAGGGATTACACTCATGCCATCATATTTAATTTTATAATAAATAATTTTAAACTCATTCCATAAATTAAATTAAAATACCCAACACATACATGGGTCTTGGTCATGCTCATGAACAATTAAACAAGTAAAAAATATGTAAACGTTATAGGTGAGAATTCATTTAAATATTATTTATTTAATATGTAAGATGAATGTTCTTTCATTAATTAATTAATGAATTAAATTTCATCTTAACAATCATCAAAACATAATTAGAGATACCGACCATTTACTACATTCATGGAAAATATATAATAGAACCAATAATGACATATTAATTACAAATAAACTAATTCATAATTTAATATTATTTTAAAAACATTATTAAATTGTTAAACACACATTGGTGTGTTAATCAAAAAAATAAAATTTTCATTCTTTAATTTTCAATTTAATTTAATTTTTATTTCTATCATTTAATGAGATACTACACGACATTTACAGTCCATCTACACATCATGTACCACGGTTTTCATGTATCTGTGTCACAAGCCTAGGGATTTCGGCTGATAACACATCCAGACTACATAATGTGTATAGGCCAACTACACACCATGTTTCCACTTTCCATATGCTGGGTTGGCCAGGTCAACAAGAAATATTTTGTAAATGCACAACTTGTAATTAATTTCTCAACACATCCAGGTACAATTTTCATTGGTACACATCATGTGCTTCGGTTACACATCTTGTAACCAAATTTTATTGACCAAACATTTGGCACATCCCAAGGGAATCTTTGGTAGTTCCTCATCTATTCTTAAACCTTTAATAAAATGAAACACTAAATGAACATGATTAATATTTTGATAACATATTAATTCAAATCATATTAAAGGAAGAATAACATGTATTGAAAATAAAACTGTAATTACACATAGATCAATAATAAAATAAATAATTATAAATTTAAACATGATCACTCTTATACCAATTGATGGTTCTAGGAATAGTGTAATCGTGAATTGGTGGGTGATATATTAAACGTTATTTTAATAATTATTGTCCAAAAAATTGAGTGATGGTCTTTCACATCAAATTTATAATTAATTTATTTAATATATGAAGAAATAAAATACATAGGCGTAAGAAATTTCTTTTTTGGTGAATTTTCATCATCCAAAAATACAATGTCAGATTACCTTTGTCGTTCTGTTAGGATCCAAAGATAGAATCCCTTTAGTGGTGATCCACATGTGCTCTAATGATCTTTGAGAAACCCTAATCAATCTCCTAGTGTTAGCGTGGTGAGATGGTGTCTTTTTTTGTTCTCTCTTGAAACCTCATTCTTTGATCATGATTAAATATGTCTTTCACTTATCCTTCTTGAGAGGGATAGATAATGAGGAGTCGGGAGAAGATTTATTGACCGCAAATATTCTCTATTCTCAATTTTGGATTCACTACACAATAGAATGTGTCTTCTATTTAAAGAGTAAGTAATTCGGTTAAAATTTTATTTAATTTCATGTCATCCATTAAATTACATTTATTACCTTTATTAAACCACATTCCTCATTGTAATAATGACAATATTATAATTTTTTCCATTACACCAACTGGTGCAATAAAAAATATAATTTAAACATTTTTTTAATTAATATTTTTCATTGTATACATTTTTAGTATGTCCAAACTCATATTTCATTTATTTAACACTTGAATAAAAAATTTATTCATAAATAAATATTTCATTCAAACACCATAGAATAAATATTTATTAAATATTCAATAAAATAAATAAATAAGAATTCATTCACATGAAAATGAATAAATATTTATTTAATTTATGTGATAAATATAAATTTAATAAAATTATTCCATGAACATGATAATAATATTTATTCCATTAATTAAACTCAGATAAAAATTAATTCAGATCAAAAGAAACACTTAGTGTGTGATCCTTTATGACTATTTATCATTGGCTTTAGGTGGTCTTGTCTAAAGTCCAATATTACTATATAGAAATGGGTCAGGGAACCCAAGAAAAATAACTTAATGTCGCAACATTGGCAACCAAATAGGAATGATTACTGTGTAATATAATCATTTTGTCGCAATATCTCATGAATTAGGTTGCAAAATACTGTCATCAACCAATTTTATTGATACATATTTATTTTACTATCTCAAATAAACACATCATTACACCATGGACATTAAATTTAATGTGACATTTCTATTGAAATCAAAGGTTTGAGATATCAGCTTCTATAAAGATGTTAGGGACAAATCCATCCTCGACTTATCCATTAACGACATTTCAATTGTGACACACTCAATGTACTATACTTCTCACCAACATATGGAATGTCAGTTTTGGTCAGTAAATCTAAGTGCATGATTCATGACATATGTTAATGATAATAATAATGTAAAAGGACCATTACACATGCTTGTAGATATAAATATCTCATGAAACCAAAACTAATGGGATTACTACTGGTGGGTCAGTTCTCATAATCTCTTTTCTTGGGGATTACTATGTGTGAACTGCATGAGAAGAAGATTCATACACTTATGAGAAGTCACACATAATTTTATAAATACTAGGTTTCCTGTTATAGTATTTTATCCAACCACAAAGCTATATTGTAATATCCCGTGTTTGGAACCGGGTTAAACATTTATGAATGTTTCTGAATTTATTTTTCAGTTTATCAATGGGTATTTTGTTTTAAACTAAGCTTCGGAATTTTATTCTGAGTGTTGGAACACCTAAAGATGTTGTTTTTCGAAAATTGATATAAGTATTGAGGTAAAGGGGAAGTCGCACGGGCGGTGCACGGTTTACCTAATCATGCGTCCAAACCATACATAGTTGGTCTTGGAGACAGTAGCTTCAGTACGGATGGTGCATGGTTTGTCTAACCGTGTGGCCAAACCGTGCGAGAAGGGTGGCTGAGGCAGTAGCTAATGTATGGTTAGCGCACGGTTTTTCAACCCGTGCGAACTATCCCTGCGAGCACTTAAACGAGATCGTTAAATTGTGGATCTCGATCGTTTTTTCCATTAAATGGACATTTTTTCTTTCTAATCATCCATAACATGGGATCACTCTTTATTGAAGGTAGGAGAACCTCTCCTGAGTGTTTTTGAGGTGATCATAAGGCTTATCTTGGGGAATCGAATCCAAATTCTTGAAGTAGGTATATATTCTTCTTCGTTCTTGTTCGGTTTCATAGATCTACTTTGATATACACCTCCTCTTCTAATAGTTTCCTAGATCTATGCATGTTATAGGTAGATATAAGTGTATGTACTCCATGTTTGATGTGTTTTATTCTTGGTATTTCTAGTAGAAGTTATCTAAGGTGGGTTCTTAAAGAGTCAATCCATTTCTCTTGAGGCTTCTTTGTTCGTTGTGGTTTCCATCAAAACCCTAGTGGGGTCCCAAATCTTTAACACTTTATTTAAGAATTATAGATTCTTTAAATAAATTGAGAATGTGAAGTTCCTTGATTCTGATATGTCAATGCATGGAACTTTTGATGTTATTAAATAATGACACCCACATGAGATAAATGAGGACTTGAACTTGTGTTGAGTTTCAACATGTTTGGATAACTTCGTTAAAGTCATATGAATAAATAGTTAACTGATTGGAATGAGGAGACTGAGTATAAGGAAAATTAATTATGGAATTAAATATCAAGCCATGAGTAGGAATGAGTTTGTGGCCTTTACTGATTATTGGGAATATTGAATATTTGACATGTTTTTGAGATAATTTAGAAACTTGTAATAATTAATGTATGGATTAATTATTACATGTTAAATGGTAAATGGTCAACTAATTTATGATTGGTTAAATAGATATGATTTAATTAATAAATTTTTGAATTAATTAATTTTCAAAAATTAAGTTAACATTGTGTATTGATTGTTTGTTACGATTGTTAGCCAGAAATACTTTTGATGCGTATTAGTTTTCCATGCCTTAAGTTGTCTTGGATGGAGTTTATTAGAGATATGATATATTGTGTGAGATGGTCACTAAATATCTTGGCTTGTTCAACATGTTTTGAGATGATTATGGTGTTCTTTTAGATTTTTAAAGTCCTGGAAGAACCATTGTTTGAATTGACGGGTTCAGACTTGTTAAAGAATTTACATAATTAAGTGTTGAGTTAATTATTATGTTGGATTTCTAAGATTAATTAATTGTTAATTAATTATCAATGAATGAGATTTTGAATGGTTAATTATTTTTTGTCTTATATAAAGAGATATTTGTGTTGTTAATTATTTATTGAATTAATTAACGGTTTGGTTTTGTGGTGTTAGACATGGTATTCTACACCAATGAAAAATTTGTATGTGTGATTGATGAATGGGTTGTGAGAAAGGGAATGATGCTCCAAATACTCACAAGGTGTTATAAATAACGTTATACAACAATGATAGATTTATTTGTATGATTGATAAATGGGATGTGAGATAGGGACTGATGCTCTAAATATTCACGGGGTGCTAGACATGGTGTTCTACACCATGATTTCAGGAAAATATTCTTTTATGGGACAAGGACTGATTCTCCAAATACCCATGGGTTGTGAGACATGGAATGATGCTCTGAATACTCATGAGGGTGCTAGACATTGACATTCTACAACAATTATTTAACATTGGACTATGGATCCAATTCTTTGTGCATGAAATGAGTTAATGGTTAATGATGGCTATTGTGACATGATGATTTGTGATCAGATTATGAGAAAGGGTTGAGGCATATTAATGATTTGGGTGAACCAGTGTTAGTGGACGGACCCAGGAGCAAATCATAATTTTAGTGGATGGGCTTAGACATAATATATGAAATAATAAATTGAATAACTTATGATGTGTTATCCAAGCCAAAACACAATCTTGGATTCAGTCTTTACTTTGATTACTTAGATGGTCCTAAGAGACATCTGTGGTGAGTGAATTATATGGGAGATGTCGAGATTAGGCTGAATCTCAAGTCTTTCATAATAATATTTTAGTAATTGATAAATGGGAAATGATTATGTAATTATTGTTGAGTATGCATGACAAATGAATAGTACAGGTTCAGACACCAGCTGAGGGCTGAAGCAGGAACATGAGTATATAGTTACGTTGTACTACTTTATTTTTTGCATGACATCATGTGTTTTAAATTATTTATTAAATGTCTGGATTTGGTGTAGACACTTGTGGTTCTGACCTACTGAGATTTATATATGACACCCTACTCGGGCCACCATTGCACAGGGTACCCAAGTAGATTCTATTTGGTTGAAGTAATATGTTGTTTACATATAATTTGCAGTTAGGATCAGAGGACCGAGCAGAGGCTCAAGATGCTCGAGGAGATCACCTAGGGCTAAGTCATTATTTTTTTATTTCTGTATTACAATGTAAAGAATGTTGTTTTGATCACTATTTTCTATTTTGTATCATTACCATGTCATACATGCATCTGCTGTATATTTTGGCATTGGCCACTTTTATAAAATGTGTATTACTTTTCTTCTATTATGTGTCATTTATGAGTTACTGCTCCTGCTATTGTTTGTTATGTACACTAATATAACATTGTGCAACTCTGATAAGAGGGTATAGTCGCCCCACTGACTATCCTTAGAACCTCGCTGCTAGTCAGAAGCCATGGCATAAGGGCATAGGCGCTTGAGGTCATGTGGAAACGAGTCCGGCCACCGGTTCAGGGGTGAGCCGGGTCGGGATGTTAAAAAGTTGTATCAGAGGTAGGTTTTGGTTTCTTTATTTTCCTTTGTCTTACTGTTTTGGGGTTGGTAGATAGGAGACTAGGAATGTGTCGGTTCTTGGGTTAAAAGTCGTGCTTGGGACTGATCACCTCATGTATGGGAAATGACCAAGTGTCCAAGGATGGTAATTGATGTTTGTACTATTGGAGGTTACAGTTGATATGATTTCACCTTGAGTGACTGGTGTATTTTCCTTGGTATATTGATTTTGAGAATTTTGAAAAGGATAATTTTCTTGGCCTGATATGGCAATGATGTTTCATACAATTATCATATTAGGCACTTAGAGATTCACATGCCATACATATAACATTCCCTGTAGTTTCATTAGTAGGATGCCTGCTAATTTGGATTGTGTTCCTTGGGTGAAATGCCATGTTTGATCTGATTTAGCATGCCTCTCTAGATAGCATGTTTCAGTGATAGGTTTAACATGCTTGAATGATTATATGCCATACTACCTCAGTTATTAGCATGTTTTATTGTTTTTCCATACTCATGTGTTGTATCATGATGTTGTGTTACTTCTTATGCTAACATGTTAGAGAATTTTTGATATTTTAAAGGGGTGTTAAAGATAAAATTTTAAATAAATGTTCATTGTGTTAAATGAGATCCAAAATCCAGAAATATGGTGTATGGACGTCTTATCAATTGGTAGGTGGCCACCCATATAATTTGTAATATTAGGTTGATCATGTTAATTTATTAATTTACATTGGTATCTATTAATGAGATCCAACTTTTAATCCATGGAGTGTATGGGCGCTTCATGAATTGTGAAATGAAGACACATTTTAAATGTGATGTCTTCATGCTGTGTGAAATGCATAAATGTGAAAGTTGTTTAATGTTGTTCTGAAATCAAATGGATATCTTCCAAAATGCAACTGGATCCAAGTAGGTTAGTTGGGGAGTGTTTTTATGAGATAACCTGTTTGGGTCAATAAAATTTTAATAATTGTGCGTTTGCTATTGGGTTGCTTTATAGAGAACCCAGGTTGGGTACAATGATATCCTTGTAGGTCGCCTTGTCTTCATAAAAGGAATTTATCTTGATAGGTATCCTGAAAATGACGGGATGTCAACTAACATAAATGTTTTAGAAAATGGAGTTTTTTGAAACTTGCCCGTTTTTCCTTGGGCCATTTTGAAAATGGTACTATGATGTTTTGATTAAATCATTTGACTATTAATATTAAAATTGATTAAATATAAGAGTCCTAGAAATGGAACCTTTTGGGGTGTCCACTTTTTAAAACCCTCATGTAAAGGTTAGTTTAGACTTCTCTTGAGTTTCCTTGGAATGGAAGCGTGAGTACTTTCCGTAGGAATTCTTCTCCTTAGCAATGTCCTTATGTTTGTCTTTTGAAACTAGTGACTTGTTTGAAGTTACCCGGTTTAGGTTTGACACTTTTTCTTTTTAAGGGGCTAACATGCGGTCGGTAGCGCCCTCAGAACTTAAATTTATTGCTAGTGCTATGGATTTTATCACTCTTTTAGAGTTGTTGGGAGTCGTTGTCCCAGGTAGGACTTCTAGTTTCCTATGACACCCTTGTTCAAATGGGTGGTGATGTGCTTCTTGAACTTGTTGTGGGCTTGAGCATAGATTAATTCTCTTTGTCAGCTGGTTAGACGTGCCTTGGGAATGGTCGGCTTCTTTGTTGGTCATTTGACCCTTTCTTCTTAGTAATGAATGACTGGTTATGGGGTCATCCCGAAAAATGGTCGTATGAGAAAATATGACTCCTTAATAAGTCTTTTTGTACTGTTGAGCATGGTCTCAGGTCAACTCTAGGTGGACTAACTTGAGCGTTAATGAATCAGTTTCATTTCAATATATGGGATGGTTTTCGAAAGACCCAGGTGTTTTGACACACTGATCTTGTTTTTAATCTTGCGCGCTGGTGAGAGGATGATCTTATCATGAGACATCATGGGAAATCCTAAGGTGGGTATTTCCACTTTGTTTGCGTTGAATGTGTGGGTAGGTGATGCCGAGATTTTAGAGCAGATGTTTCTGGTAATGGTTTGACTGATCTTCTTCACAACCTCGGTTTTCTATTAGTGCGCTCTTCTGGACACGACGAGCATGTCCCCTATCTTGACCTCGTCATGGAGACACTAAGGTAGCATCGGTCTTGTGCCAGACTATAGTTTAAATGTTTTTGGCCTTGATGAGTAGTTATTATCTAGGTAGTACACGGGATGTGTGGTTTCTCTGGGATAATTCCTTTTTCGTGTTTGGGAACAATTGTTTTTAAAATATCCTTGCGATGACTTGACTAGGAAAATTTACCCGATGTTGGGTAAGGACTTCGTTATACTTGCAGATGGTTTTGGAACAGTTTTAAAGGCATGTATTCAAATAAAGGCTGAATGTGGCTTTTGGGTCCATGATTTCCTTCAAGGGAAGCATGTGAAACTTATTCTATTGTTTAATTGAGGTTCAACCTTTTACGTTTACAAGGTCTTTATAATGACCTAAGATATAAGATCTGTTTCGATGTTTAACCTTTAGAGTAATCTTTGGATCTAGTTAAAAAGGCTTATCCATTAGGTTTGAGAAGGGTTAAAGGTGTGTTTGGCAATGGGAACACAGCACATCACTTATAAAGAGATTAAATTACCTTTTTAAGGTTGGTTATTTAAGTAGGGGCTCTCAATGGCTTCTCAAGGATGATAAGTTTTTAAGGTGGGTATAATGTAAGATCCCGTGTTTCGAACCGGGTTAAAAATTTACGAATGTATCTGAATTTTCTTTTTCGGTTTATCAAAGGTTCATTCATTTTAAAATGAGCTCCATAATTTTATTCTAAGTGTTGGAACACCTAAAGATGTCATTTTTCGAACTTTGATAAAAAGCCTTGAGGTAAAGGGGAAGTCGCATGGGCGGCGCACAGTTTGTCTAACCATGCGGCCAAACCGTGCGTAGTTGGTCTTGGAGATAGTAGCTTCTACATGGGCAGTTCAAAGTTTGTCTAACCGTGTGGCCAAACTGTGTGAAAAGGGTGGCCGAGGCAGTAGCTAACGCACAATTAGCGCACTTTTTGTCAAACAATGCGAACTAACTATGCAGACACTTAAGTGAGATCTTTAAATTGTGGATCTCACTCGTTTTTTCAATTACATGGATGATTTTTCACCGTAAGCAGTCATAACTCGGGATTACTCTTCCTTGAAGGTAGGAGAACCTCTCCCAAGCAATATGGTGGTGATCTGAAGGATTCTCTTGGAGAATCGAAGCCGAATTCTTGATGTAGGTAGATGTTCTTCTTCATTTTTGTTCAGTTTCTTTGATCTACTTAGATATACACCTCCTCTTCTCATGGTTTCTTACATCTACGCCCGTAATGGGTAGATCTAAGTGTATTGATTCCATGTTTGATGATTTTTTTGTCTTGGTCTTTCTAGGAGATGTGATCTAAGGCGGGTTCGTAAAGAATCAAATTGTTTCTCTTAAGGGTTCTTCGTTTGTTGTGGTTTCTGTAAAAACCTGAGTAGGGTCCAATAACATTAACACTTTATTTATGAATTATAGATTATTTAAATAAATTAAGAATGTTAATTTCCATGATTGTGATATGTCAATGCATGTCACTTTTGATGTTATTAAATAATGCCACCCATATGAGATAAATGAGGACTTGAACTTATGTTGAGTTTAAACACGTTTGGCTAACTTGGTTAAGGTGATATGATTAAATAGTTAAATTATTTGAATGAGGGGATTGATTATAAGGATAATTAATTGTAGAATTAATTTTCATCTCATGAGTTGGAATGAGTTTGTAGCCTTTACTGATTATATGGAATATTGAATATTTGACATGTTCAGGAGAGAATTTGGAAACTCGTAATAATTAATGGATGGAATAATTATTACATGTTAAATGGTGAATTATTAACTAATTTATGATTGGTTAAAGTGATATGAATTAATTAATTAGTTGTTGAATTAATTAATTTTCAAACATTAAGTTAACATTGTGTATTGATTGTTTGTCACGATTGTTATCCAGGAGTACTTTTGATGCGTATTACTGTTCCATGCCTTAAGTTGTATAGGATAGAGTTTTTTAGAGATATGATATGTTGTGTTGGATGGTCACTAAATATCTTGGCTTTTTCATCATGTTTTGAGATGAATATGGTGTTCTTGTAGATTTTTAAAGTCCCAGATGAACCATTGTTTCAATGGACGGGTTCAGACTTGTTAAAGAATTTTGATAATTAATTATTGAGTTAATTATTCAGTTGGCTTGATAATAATAAGTAATTGTTAATTAATTATCAATTAATGAGATTTTCAATGGTTAATTAAGTGTTGAATTATCTGAAGAGCAATATGTGTTGTTAATTAATTGTTAAATTAATTAATGGTTTGGTTTTGTGGTGTTAGACATGGTATTCTACACCAATGATAAATGTGTATGTGTGATTGATGAATGGGTTGTGAGAAAAGGATTGATGCTCGAAATACTCAAAAGGTGTTAGAAATGATGTTATACACCAATTATATATGTATGTGTATGATTGATAAATGGGTTTTAAGATAGGGACTGATGCTCGAAATACTCATGGGGTGCTAGACATGGCGTTCTACACCCAGCTTGCAAGAAAATATTCTTTTATGGTACATGGACTGATTCTCCAAATACCCATGGGTTGTGAGAAATGTACTGATGCTTCAAATACTCATGAGGGTGCTAGACGTGACGTTCTACACCCATTAATTAACATTGGAATGTGGATCCAATTGTTCATGCGTGAAATGAGTTAATGGTAAATGATGGCTGTTGTGACATGATGATTTGTGATTTGTTTATGAGAAAGGGTTTAGGCATATTAATTATTTGGGTGAACCACTGTTAGTGGATGGACCCAGGAGTGAATCATTATTTTAGTGGATGGGCTTAGACATAATATATGAAAGAATAAATTGAATAACATATGATGCATTATCCAAGACAAAGAAGAAGATTTGGAGATTTATGGAGTAGGGTGAATCTCAAGAATTTTATAATAATATTTGAGTAATTGATAAATGGGAAATGATTATTTATTGATTGTTGAGTACGCATGAAAAATGAATAGTACAGTCTCAGACACCAGCTGAGGGATAAAGCAGGTACTTGAGTATATAGTTACTTTTTACTTCTTACTTTTTTATGCATGCCTTCATGTGTTTTAAATTATTTATTAAATGTCTAGATTTGGGGTAGACAGCGGTGGTTCCGGCCGACTGAGATTTATATCTCACACCCAACTTGGGCCGCTATTGCACTGGGTACCCGAGTAGATTGTATTTGGTTGCAGGACTATGTTGTTTCCATATACTTGGGAGTTAGGAGCAGAGGACAGAGAGGAGGCTCGACATGCTAGAGGAGATCACCTTGGGGTTGAGTCATTATTTGTTTATTTCTATATTGGAATGTAAATCATGTTGTTTTGTTCACTATTTTCTATTTTGTATCACTACCATGTCATGCATGCATCTGCTGTATAATTTGGTGTCTTCCACTTTTATAAAATAATTTTTTTCTTCTACTGTTTTTCATTTATTAGTTACTCCTTCCACTATTGTTTGTTATCTATACCGATATACCATTTTGCAACTCTGATAAGAGGGAATAGTCTCCCGATTGACTATCCTTAGACTCTCGCTGCTAGTCAAAAACCTCTAGTGTAAGGGGAGACGTGCTTGAGGTCATGTGTCAACCGGTCCGGCCATCGATTCAGGGGTGAACCGGGTTGGGACGTTACCTATATTAAGAATATTTCCATAACACTTCTGGATATCATCATAGTGGGGAACTTCTATGACCTTATCAATGCTATAAATACTCTATCAATTTTCTACATTATATCCATTTAGAAATAAGAAAAAATATTTAATAAGACGTTAAATTAATATTAAATACATCTAATATACATATAATAAAAGTACAACCAATTGGTCCTAGGACACCGACTCTAACAAGAATAATGTTTTGATGGTTTCTCTATGTGATGTATGTTATTTAAATTAAATGAAACAATTATAAGAAGGAAATTTTAATTGATAAAATTCAAGGTCATTACTGCGTGTCTGGTCCTTCATGCCATTGGGCCTCTTGGATATCAACAGTGGTCCTTTAGGCTTTGTGTTGGAGCAGTTCTTGAATAACGGAGAGAATAAAGGTGAAAAGGCATTCATTGGTGATTAGGTTGGATGCGGTGGTTCACTCATGAAATGACTAGTACACACATGTTCAAGTCCCCATTCAGAGAGATAAGGATTATGGGCCATAGATGTGATGTCATGGAAATAAACTATGGCAGTATAATGCAGGAAGGTGGGAGAGGTTGTTTTAGTGTGGGGTCAGGGGGGATTAGGCCTTCATTCCTTGTACTAGGCCTTTGCGCCACTGGGCCTTCGGGCTATGTATTTCATGTCTTTATGCTTCTATTCCTTCAAGTCATGTAAGAGATCCCCCTCAACCCAGTCAAAAAGAGGGATCACTAGAAAATGAAAATATGGAATTATCATGGGTGACTCCTTTATATATCACCAGACTATTTGGTCGACCATTTTGTAGTTTTTTTCCCACATCACTATCAATGTTAACATCAAAATCTACCCTGATTTAGGTGTCTAATGATGTATTATGTGAAAATAACACCACCACCATCAAAAAAATAATATAATTTCAATATTATACAATATTATAATATAATATAATGATTATATTTTCATTAATTAAAAATATAATAGAGGATGAAGCAATCTTATTCCTCTTATGCATCCACCGCCTGCACCTACCATTGACCGACACGTCTCCATCATCCATTAGTGTTAACCAGCACTCAAAAACACTGGTCATTTTCAACTTTTATTAGTAGGTTCATCTCGATTTGAGGATTCAAAAAATATGATTCATTCATCCTAATTCAAAAAGAGTTGTGACCCTCCATCAAAATTCAAGGATTCCATTTTAGTGGGTGTCATCCGTCTCTACATTTGAGAGAAGTGAAAGATAAACATATGATCAATTTGATATTAACTACTATAATAATATCTTGTGCATATATATAATTTATTTTCACTACATGTTAATTATTAACTCTGATAATCCATTAAAATTTTCTAAATTGGACAATTCACCACTATTGATCATTCTGTCTTTCTATTATTGGGACCAAACACTTACCCTTGTAAACTCATCATGAAACACACACATTATTATATAATATAATTTTATTCTATTTTTAGATATTAATATATATATATATATAATGTTTGGGAGGTATATACCTCTCTTACTCTTTTATTATTATTATTATTATTATTATTATTATTAATGTTTCTATACAAAATTTTCACACTTCTTTCAATTTTTCCCAGATTTACGTCTCCAACCTTGACCCTTCTACATTTTTTGTAAAAAAAATGATTTAGATTTAATCAGTCATCTATGATGATCCATTTATGTTGTATTCGGCCCCCACATGGGGTGGATCCACAATATGAAGATTTCCTTAGTGGAAAAGTCACCCTATGATCCTGCATCAGAATCAAGTTCAAAACTTGGAAAGGGTGACTTTTTTGAACTATTGGAGTACTATAGAACGGTGGGAGTCCTTGTATTATAGGAGGTATTGTAGTGGGGTAATGTACAAAACTATAAAATCATCTTATTTCCATGGTTTAAAATCACGTCTATAGCCTAAGGCCATAGTTTACTTGAACTGTGTTTCATGTTATCATTACAATAGGGTCCAGAATATAGCCATGGGTTCAAACCATTTCCTTAGGTGTCTATCCATGGTCCACATAGATTGTGGTCAGAGGATATTGCAAAAGATTTTATTGGAATGGTTTATTAAACTATGGTATTATATAGTCTATTTCCATAGTCTACACAGGCTGTGGCCATAGGCTGCATGCCATACACCTAGTTGCATGGTTTACTAAACTGTGATGGTATTATTTTTAAAAAAATGTACCCAATGAGGTTTGATGTGGCTACTTCTTCTATAATCCTTCCAACAATATACCACTACGTCGAATTATACAATATATATATGTATACATTTAAATGTATGTATAATTATATATAATTGAAAAATATTAATCAATTGAAAAATTAAAAATATGTATGAATGTTAGTTGGCACGGTCGTCCAAAACTATGTCTATAGGTAACTTTTGAGAGGTCTATTGCCACATTTTTTTTAAAACCATGGAAATAGCTAATTTTAGGAGGGTTCTTTCCATATTTTAAAAAGATTTAGAAACAATTTAATTTATAGAGGGTTATTTACATGGATTAAAAAAACTGTGTGTATAGATTATTACCACGATTTTCTAAAATCATTGTAATAGGTATTTATCACCAATTTCCCTAATTTTTTGGGGGTCCACATGTAACCTACAACTATGGTTTCATATAAATATAGCTCTAGGGTACCTATGACCATGGTCTTCCAAAACATGACTATATAAGGGTGGATATAGGGCAATTTTCTAGTTGTGGTAGCAACAATAATATTCTCTCAAATTGGGATTTTTGGTTGTGTATCTGGTCCTATGGACAACTAGGTCTTTGGGATATCAATGGCGGGCCTTTAGTCTTTGTGTAGGATTCATTCTTGACCGGTAGAGAGCAAGAAGGTTCAAAGGAAGTCTTTGGTGATTAAGATGGATGTGATAGTCCATTCATGACACGACTCGTACAAACATGTTCAAGTCCCCATTCGAGGCGATAAGGATGACAAGGCATGGATGTGACGTCGAGATAAACATATGGGGCATACTAATGTAGGAAGGTGAGAGGGGCTGTTTTGATGTGGGGTATTGGCGTATTACACCTTTAGGCCATTTATTGGGCCTTTATGTTGCTGGGCCATTGAGCCATATATTTTGGGTATTTGTGCCTATGGGCCTTCAAATATTGTAAGAGATCCCCTCAACCCATTTAAAAATAGGTATCACTAGAAATTAAAAATAGATAATTCTCATGGGAAACTCTTTTCTCTCTCACCGAACCATTTAGTCAGGCATTTTGTAGTTTTTTTCAAATATCTCTATAAATGGAAACATCATTTTCTACCCCTGTTTAGGGGTCGAATAATGTATTATGAAATAATAACACTACTTCCACCGACAATAATGATATAATTTCTAGATTATATAATATTATATTATAATAAAATGTTTTCATTTTTATGAATTAAAAATATAATGATGGGTGTAGGCATCTCATTCCTCTTATGCATCCATTGCCTGCACCTTCCATTGATTGACATTTCTCCATAATTCTTCAGTTTTATCTAGCATTGACGGATGCTGATCATCTCAAAATTTCTGTAGTAGGTTCATATTAGTTTGATGATTCAAAAAATGAGGTTTATTAATCATAAATTGTACAATAAGGCCTTTGAAAATAGAGAGAAGTTGAAATTCAAAAAAATATCTCATTGATTTCTCTCAATCCATATCTCAGATCATATAGGACTTATATATATATATACTGTTGTAAAAATATTCCTGAAATTTTGATGTTCTCCAATTAATATAAAATTCTTTCTTAAATTAAATATCCACATCCTAAACTCAATGGAGAAGTCAGTTTTGCAATCTAACACTACATTTTAGTGAATTTCATATTTTACCCATTAGAATGCATATATAATTGTCTATTTATAGACATCATCACAAACTGTGAAAATAGAATGGTGGTCTTAGGTTCATTTTCTAGTTGTGGTAGTAGTGGTATTATTCATTAGAATATGGATTTTGGGCTATATATCTATTCCTTCGGGCAATTGGTCATTCATACCAGTAGTCTTTCGGGCCACTTTGCTTCCTGGATATCAATGGCAGGCCTTCGAATTCATGATGGAGTATTTCATGACTAGTGGAGATAATGAAGGTGCAAAGGAAGTATTTGGTGATTATGTTGGATGTGGTGGTTCATTCATGAAACGATTGATACACACTTTTTCAAGTCCCCGTTCAAAATGATAAGGATGACGGGCCACAGATGTGACGTTAGGACTAAAATCTAGGTCAGGATAATGCTCAAAGGTGAGAGGGGTTGTTCCAGTGTGGGTTCTTGGGACATTAGGCCTTTAGGCCATGTTCAAGGCCTTTGTTCCATACGGCCTTCGGACCATGTATTTCAGGTCTTTGTACCTCTAGGCCTTCAAGTCATGTAAGATATTCCCCTTAACCCAATTAAAAGGAGGGATCACTGGATTATAAAAATGTGGAATTGTCATGGGTGACTCCTTTCTCTCTCACCATTCCATTTGGTTAGGAATTTTGTAGAATTTTTTCACAATTCCTTATCAATGGTAACATCAATGTATACCCCTATTTAGGGGTTGGATAATGTATTCTATGATAATAACATCACCACCACCACCAACAATAATAATATAGTTTATAAATTATATAGTATTATAATATAATAAAAATTTTATATTTTGATGAATTAAAAATATAATAGAGGATAGAGCCATCTCATTCCTCTTATGCATCCATCGCCATCACTTGTTGTTGACTGACACATCTCCATCATCCTTCGGTGTTAACCAATAATGGCAGACACCGATCATCTCCAAATTTCAGTACTAGGATCATCATAGTTTTAGGATTAAAAAAATGATGTTCATTCATCATAAATAACAAAGAGTTGTTACTCTCCATTAAAAGACAAGGATTCCATTTTAGTGGGTGTCATCTCTCTCTACATTTGAGAGAAGTGAAGAGTTAACATTGGATGAATTTGATCTGAACTGCTATAAAAATTTCTTATGCATATCTATAATTTATTTTCACTAAATATTAATTTTTAACTCTAATAATCCATTGAAATTTCCTAAATTGGCCAATTCACCCAATGTTGATCATTCTATCATTCTCATGTTGAGAACAGACACTTGACCTGGCAAACACATCATGAAACACACATTAATATACAATAAAATATGATTTCATTTTTCTATATTATATTATATATAATAAGTGGGAGGTATACCTCTTTAACCATTTTATTATTATTATTATTATTATTATTATTATTTGTATTATTATGTTTTTTTAATGTTTCTAGTAAACAAGTTGATACTTTTTTCCATTTTTTCCCATCTTCACATCTTCACCATTAGCCCTTATTTATTTTTTAAAAAAAATAGATTTGGATTTACCCAGTCAGTCTGGTTGAGCCTTTTATGCTACATTTGGCCCCGACATGGGGTGGCCCCACAATATGGGGCTTGCCTGAGTGGCAAAGTCACCCTGTGATCCCACATCAGAATCTTGCTCAAAACCTAACTGGGGCGTATTAATGTGGTACTGTAGGAGTACTTTATCACTCTATTTGTACAAGTATTTTAGGAGGTATTGTAGTGGCGTACAGTAAAAAATAGAAAAAAATCATCCCATTTACATGATTTAAAACCATGATCATAGCCTAAGGCCACATTTTACATGAATCATGTCACATGTTATTGTTGCAATAGGTTCCAACCTATAACAACCTTTTCAAATTGTGTCCTTATGTGGAAATAGGTTAATTTATGGAGGGTTATTGCAATTTTTTCTAAAACAATGGAACGAAGCCTTTCTATCCAATTTAAAACATTTTTTGGGGGTTCCCGCCTAACCTATCGCCATAATTTCATATAATTGTGGGCCATGTATATTCAGGTATATAGTGGTTTCATATAATCATGGGCCATGTATTTTTAGGTCTTTGTGACACTGGGAATTCATGTCATCTAAGAGATCCCCCTCTGGCTAGTTGGGATCACCATAAAATAAAAATATGGAATTGTCATTGGCGACTCCTTTCTCTCTGGCCATATGGTTGCACATTTTAAAGATTCGGTCAATCTTCCACCACTTGGGTGACTAGAATTCTATCTGATGGTTCTCTCACTTGGTTGGATGATTTCCCCCCATATATATTTTCTCTTGTTCTCTCAGACCTCTGGTCCCCTTAATATATTCCCTTATGTGTTGCCAAATATATATATATGCCTGAAATTATGACTATCTTGAATTAATGTGAAATTCTAACTTAAATTAAATATCCACATCCCGAACTCAACATAGAAGTTAGTTTTGAGAATTTCACATTTTACCCTATAGAATGCCTACATAATTTTTTATTAATAGATGTTATCACAAACATATATTTTCTATTGAGATATTTGTCATCATATATGTTGTTTTTAAATCAGGATCTTATTTATTAGGATGCATAAGTTTTTTTTAAATCATGAATCTTATTTATTAGGATGCATATATAATTTTTCAG
Organism: Viscum album; assembly: GCA_963277665.1. NCBI lineage: Eukaryota > Viridiplantae > Streptophyta > Magnoliopsida > Santalales > Viscaceae > Viscum > Viscum album. The sequence continues at coordinate 859,388,124 of OY728133.1, read as the reverse complement.
AAAAAATATTTCATCCATTCATATGCATGACAACAAATTAAAATAAAAAACATCGGATGGAGTTTCGGCGTCCCGCATTTCGTAATCAAATCCCGTAAGCAGCGAGGGGTCCGTAAATGTCGGCTATTGGGTTTTCCCGAATTAAGCGGGGTCATTTTTCTGTGTTTTTCTTCCCCATAAAAAGTGGCTCCACATTCGGAATTCTCCTCCTCGTTCTAGCCTTCTGCAATTTCAAGGTTTCATTCAGTTCCCTTGCCTGGATGATTCCTCCGTTTATGGTTTCCTCAGCGGTATTCATGTATCACAAGATCAATAATTCTTTTATTGTGCGAATCCTTCCCATGAGAAAAAATTCTATTTCTTTCAACAATTTTGTTTCTATCTACAATCCCAGTCATACAATACATGCGATAATAAATATTGTATGTATATTTATTTCTCCTCAATGATTTTTTTATCTTATTAATGGATTAATTGACTTAACACCCCATTCAATATATACATTTAATATGAAAAATGTGTTTTCGATAAATGAAAACATGTCATCGATGACTGTACAAAGGCATGCGATCCCTCCCATTGAGAACATAAAATTGTGAGAAAGTATCTCATTTCACTCTTCTTCCCACAATTTTCATTGTTTGAGACGAAAGCGCTAGCACCATTTCATCATTCGGGTATCCTCATGATACGACAGCGGATCTGTTGGCCGGTGTACCCCACTCGAAGGTAAGGTGTTATTGTTCACTCCTACGTGATCTTGATCAATAATTCTCCTTCATTGAGAAAGAAAAAGACTACTATCATTGATGATTTCCACTTACACTGTTTATACAGTTTTTTACACATTGATTCTCAACAATAGATTTTCATGTCGTTGGGGTTCCATCCACTGCACATGGTCATGAGATCTAAGCCCTGATCACTGTGGAAATATAATGAGATAATCTCTCGATTGGAGCCCATCCCCTAGTAATTGTGATAAAAATATATTTAAACCATACGGTAATAAAAATAATTATTCAATTTATTTAAAATCAAAAAAACATTCCATTTTTTTTATGTTATAAAAATGTATGGATATGTATATATCTATAAAAACGTATATATAATGTTAAATATAAATGTGTGTGTGTGAATCTATTAATAAATAGATGTATATTCATTTATATATTCTAATACATGTAAACAAATATTGAAAAATAATATACATATATGAATATTTATATTTATGTTGATATTGATATTTATGTTTATAGTTACATATAAACACACACACATATGTATATATAAATATAAATACTCTTTCCCACACATACAAATATATTTTATAATTGTATATAAAAATAATTTTATGAATATATATAATTTCTATTAATTATTGTTAATAATTAATTTTTTATAAATTAATTTTTTTTTATTGATATTTTTTAATCATTATTATTAGTAGTTACAAATTATTGAATAATATTAGTAACTAATAAATATTAAAATTATTAATGATAATAATTATTATAATTAAGTAACTAATATATCTAAAATTAATATATTTACATTCATTATTTAGTTTCTAATAATTATTACTTTTTAAAATTTCTATTTAATAACATATATACAATTATTATATATTAATATTAATATGTATTATTATTTTAAAATTATTATTTAGTTACTCATTACTAATATATTTTAAATATTACTTTATATTACAATCTAGGTTAAAAAAACTTTTATATATAAAACCAAGAAGTTTAAACATATAAATTTATCAATCAAAAACAAAAAAATATGTTATTATTTTTTGGGATAAAGTTGTTAATTCTTTCAATGTCATATGTCCAAGTATTTGGGTAAAGTCATTAAGGGACCTAACGTCATCAGCTTGGAAAAAAAGGTAAGCTTCATGGACTCTAATGCAATTATTCCCAATTTATAAAAAAATGTCTAACCTAAAGCCATTTCAATTTTTTATTTTATTTTTCAAAAAACAAATTAAAAAAACCATCGATCACTTTAATGCAGACACCACAATATAACATGAAATTTAGAATTAATAAAATTCAAAACAACTCATAATTAAATATGATAAAAAAAACAGTCATTCATAAAAAGTTTAACAAAACATAAAGTTTCAATCATGGGTAGGTTGATGATAGTCAGACCATAAAGATAGATAGAAGGAAATCCAATTCAGGTACTCCCTTTAGGCTTCCTTCCCGCTGTGAGGCTCCCTTAGTTAGAGTATATTCTTAGATAAATTAAAATGATTGGAGGGGTAGAAGGTGGAGCTACCGGCTGGTCGGTACTTGATAAGAAGTCTTCCCTTCTTTGATTGCAACCCGCATGCATTGCAAATCATCTCCCCCAACTCCATCTCCTCCACTGTGGGGTGTTAATGCTACTGTAATGGTGGCAGTTCTGCCCCCGATCACCCATCACAACATCCTGAATGTATTTTCTTCTTGACATTCTATCTTTTTGTGGTTTGGGATGAGATGTGATGGATCTAGCTCGGAGAGATGGCACGTAGATGGGTTTATGCCCTTCACGGATCAAAACAATTATAACTCCTGGCAGGATGTGAATCGAGTTTGCACTGAGATTTCCATCACTGAGTCAAGCTTAGTAATAACCGAGTTCACTTCTTACCATGAGTTATAATTGTTTTGATCCATGAAGGGAATAAACAAGTCTACACACCATCACTCCCAACTGGATCGAAAAACTCTCATCTGAAACCTCGGAAGGATAGAAATTTGAAGAGAAAACATGTTCAAGATGTGGTGGTTGGTGATGGGGGTAGAGGTTCCACCACTACGATAGTGTTAACACCCCATAGTGTAGAAGGGGGAGCTGGGGGAGACTCTTTGCATTGCCTGCAACTTGAAATCCAAGAAGGGAAGTCTTTTTTTTGAGTATCGATTGGTGGGTAGACCCACCTTCAACCCATCCATTCATTCAAATTTCTCATGGAGTATACTCCAACTAAGGGAGCCTCATAGTAGGGATGGAGCCTAGGGTGAGAACCATCATTTGTTTTACTTATCTCTATCTTTATGATCCGACTATGATCAACCTACCCATGGCCAAATCGTTATGGTTTGTTAAACTTTTTATCAATGGAAATTTTTTTTAATCAGATTTAGTGTTGATTATTTTGGAATTTAATTCATTATAAATTTCTTGCTGTCTTGTGGTATCCACATTAAAGTGATGGATGAAATTTTTTAATGATGTTTTTTGAAAAATAATATAAAATATAGAACCAGCTTTAGGTTGACACATTTTTAAAAAATGGGGTAGAAAAGCATTATGGCCCAAGACGTGTGCCTTTCGTCCAAGCTTATGATTCTAGGTACCATGACGCCTTTACCCAAATACTTGAACATAAGTCGTTGATGGTCTTAATGCCTTTTTTTCATAATAATAATAATATTCTGTTTCGTTTTGGATAAATAAATTTTAAGATTAAATTTATTATTTTTATTTATAAATTTTTTTAACATAAACTGAAATTTATAGTGACATTTGAAATAAATTAGTTAGGAGTAACTCAGTAATAATTTTAAAATAGTTATATATATTAATAGTAATAAATAATAATTGTATATATATGTTATTAAATAGTAATTTTGAATATTAATAATTATTTTTAACTAAATAATAAATTTGAATATATTAATTTTAGATTTATTCATTACTAAATTGTAATAATTATTAATATAATTAACCAGTACCAACATTGTTTATTTATTCCACATAATCATTCAATTACCCATATATGTACTCTTAGCTTAAAATTTGTTTTTGATATAAATTGCATAAACTATTTTTCAAAAAGGGAAATCGAGATAGATATATCATTATAACTCATTAGTAGCTGCACTTGGTATTTGGTAGAATATAGATTAAATTTAGACAAACATGAAATTTATGTCAAAGATACCATAAATTGGTATATTTACAATGCACCAAGTCCTTACTGTTTCTATTGTTGTTGAGGAACAATTACTGTAAAAATATGTGGATTTTGAAAATATTATTTTGATAAATACATGTCAGTATTGATGAATACATATTAGTTCTGAATATTACATATTAGTTCTGAAATAAATCTCATATATTTAATATTAGTTCAGAATAATTGTGTTATTTCTTTTTTATTCAGGAAAAATAATATTAGGTGGAATACATAGATTGATAGCAATACATGTGTTGAAAAAAAATGTATGTTTTTTATTGAAAACTATAAAGAAAATATTATAAATTGGAACTATATGCACTACCCAATGCAAACCATCTATATAAGCCTCACACAACCATAGAACATACCCATAAATCAGTGAAAAATAACTAAATGAATTGAAACAAAAATAGAAATAAATCATAGAATTATAATAATGTGCTACATAGAATGAGGATTTTTAGGCCACTAACCTATAATTTTAGAAACAATCCACTAAAAGGTAAATGTAGTCCTAAAAAAATAAATAGATATTAACTAATTTATAAAAAGCAAATAAATTATCTTGATATTCATTAAAGAATATATTACTGTCCTAAATAATATAATATCATTATGTATTGATCAAACTATTATTGTGATCAATATATATATTTCACTAAACTCATTTCATATTAGTCCCGTATAATACATATTAGTTCTGAAATAAAAAATATTTATGAAATATGTAATATTAAATTATAACTAATATAAAATTTTATTCGCCATGAATAAAATGAAATATTTGTTATGATATATATTGTAACAACCCGACCCTAGAAACCTGAAGATGGTGCATTATTTTATTATATTGACATGATTACAAGAAATCAAATCCCAACGGACCGATTAGTTTAGCAGTTTCTGAAGACCAGATTACATACATGAAATTTAGAGTACATTGGGAATGATAAAACATATAACATGATACAAAATAGTATAAAATAAACTGTATCCATTGAAAACTCATTCATGGTTTTCTTCTTTATAACCTGGGGAAAGGAAACATGATAAGGGTGAGATCAAATGTTCAGTAAGGGTTATGTGAATCAATAAAAAGATATTTAATTTCAATAATTCATAGACATTACGATAAGGTAAATAATATGAAAAACACATGCCATTAATAAACTGGGAATGAAAATGTACCCATATATTTTTCATATTGAAAATATCATGGTAAGTAATAAATGAGTATGGAATGAATAAAATTATTATTTATTGGATGTCATTTATTTGACACATGAACTATTATACATATTGATAGTTTATGTTTGTGGGTAGAAACTCATCTGATTATGTTTTGGAAACACACTCAAAGAGTTTATCGCAAACTAGTTTGTCTCATAAGACCTATTGATGCATAGAAGAGCTATAGCAGGCCCCTCACATCACTACATGTCTAAATAATTATTCATAAATAGATTAAATTGAATAAAAATATACCTTATAAATAACAATTTTGAGTAGAAGATTCAGACTCATCAATATTCCCTCTGTTAAAAAAAATTAAAAATAGACATCTTATGTAAAATGGTTTATGACTAAGACAATAATCATATCCATGGTACAAGAATATGGATATTTAATATAAATATAATTTAAAATGAAATGTGGTCTCAAACTGTAATTATAATCACCACATAACAATTATTATGTTCATAATACAAAGTAATTCTCAACAAAATGGAAATTAAGACAAAGTCCCTTACCACAATGTAATAAATCGTATCGTATGAAAAAAAATTAATAATAATAAAATTAATGATTTAATACCATGCATATAAATATAATAATGATATTATATATCAAAAGGAAATATAAATACACTACATACAACAAATTAGTGGCAAATAATGGAAATCTCACTAAAATAAAAGTGAGATGGGAATCCTCTTAACTTATGTCTGAATCTATTCTTCAGTTGATCTAAATGTCCTGAATAATCAAATTAAATTAATTAATTTGGAAGTAAAAAAAATAATCTACTTGTAATTTATTTTTTATATATTACTTTATTTCATTTTTGACCTTTTAGATGGGTTAAGATATTCAATTTCATAATTTGGGAGTGAACATTTCCCCAGTTTTCATGATCGGTTCCCTTGTATAAGAGTATGGATGTTCATATAAAATGAAAACTTTAATCTATATTTCTAGTTATGAGTTATTAATGATCATATATAATTTTAAATTATTATATAAATCTTTTGTTTATTTTTTGAGAGGATGAATCATTATATAAAATTTTAATGATAAACACTTGAATTATTTTTCTGGTTTTTCGATCACCACGAACTCATATTGTTTTATAATTTAATACTATGTGTAAAATTGATTAAAAAACATTAAATAGGATTATTACATATATTATGATCTGGTTTGACCATAAAAATGGTTTCATTACTAAAATTGTAAACTGTAATAGAAATTGAAAACCCATTGTCCTTGAATTTGATAAATTATTACATCTCGAACAGTGTTTTAATTTTTAGTATAATAGGAGGGGGAAAGAGAGATGATGATAAAATATTCTATTAGAATAATAAAATTAAATTATATTTTAGTTAATATAATTATCACAACATTTGGATGAGGGGAGGTGAGGAGAGAGAAACAAAAGAATGGAACTTGTAAAAGAAGTTGAAAAGAAAAGGAAGCGAGGTTTGCCTCTTGAGTACTCCTCCTTGACAATCATCCTAAGGACTTTGGTTTTGGACTTTTTATGAGACCAGATGATATTGGATGTTGAGGGAGGGATTGGGAAGAGTATTTTGCATAACTTAGTAAATTATCAAAGCTTGAAAGGTGTGAGAGGAAGAGGGGGTGAGGGGAGGTTTATAAAGTGAAGCAGAGGAGGGTTTTTTGCATTATTTTAATTAGTAGTTTATTATTTTACCTCAAGAATATGAACTAAAAGTAGTAATTAGTGCATGTTAAGTCTAATCAAAGTTTCTTACACCAGCAGGACTTAATACATTACTCAATAAATTATGCATTTAGCATTTATCATAAATTTTCATATTTTACTATTAATAAAAAATTCAACTATTTCAGAAATATCCAAAAAATTCATCCTAAATTTTTTTCAAAGTGTAGAATCCAAAAATGAACTAAATTTTTTGAAAATAATTTTCTAAATATGAGAATCATAATGATCAATTAAAAACACCATTTACTCAAAAAAATTATTATTTTTGAAATTATAACTGATTTTATAATACCCTACAAAATTAATTAAGGTATTATTAAATTATCCAAAAATCATAGGACAAAAAAATATTTATTTAGGAATAAATTTTATTATAATGTACTTTATTTTAAGTCAATTTATTAATTTAAAATTGTAAATAAATATTGATTACTCATAAAAATACCAACAATTAATTATTAAAATATTTACTCACATGTATAAGGTGCCTGAATTTTATTTTTACTTACATGGGTTTGGTTACTATTCATAAGGCCACATTAGTATTTCTAAGGGTCATAGTACTATTCATAAGAGTTGGTTACTATTCATAATGGTAGGTTGATATTCATCAAAAAATGAGTTGATCTTATATGACTCAAATTATCATACTGATAGATGCAGTGTATGTCTGTTTTTCCAAATTCAAAACACAAGAGTGGGAAAATTATGTTTAATGTCTAGGTTATAACAATATTTTAAGAACGTAGTGTTGTTTCACAGTGACTCAGTTTTGTGTGAATATAAGCTATCAAATGAATTGAAAATTTTATAAGAAGAAAACACCATAAAATCTTGGTTTTTCATATTCTTCCTTCGAGAAATTTCATCCCCAAAATATTTAATTTTAATGGCCTCTAAAAGGATGTGGGTGGTTCTTCATCATAAAATCATTATGTTCGCACATTGATCCCTCCATTTTTTGTTTTCTTCGATGAACTTTTACCAGTCGAGTTGTATGATTTCTCTATCCTTAATCTCTAGTTTCAAGAATCTTGATACGCTCTTCACAGTATGATAAATCAGGTTCCAGTTCTATTTCCTCATAGGTGAGTACGTACATTGGGTCTGGAATGTAATTCTTTAATAGTGACATGTGGAACACATCAGGGACTTTAGAGATACTTGGTGGCTTTGCTAAATGGTAAGCCACTGCTCTAATTCTTTCCAGAATTTAGAATGGCCTGTTGTACCTAGGGATTAGTTTCTCTTTATTACCAAACCATAAGACACCATTAAATGGAGATACTTTCCGAATGATATGATCTCCCACTTGGAATTTCAAATCCATTCTTCAGTTGTCAGTATAACTCTTTGCCTACTTTGGGATGCTTTAATATAGGCCCGAATCTTCTTTACCTTTATCACTGTCTCTTTAATAAGTTCCGGTCTTATGAGTTTTCTCCCACCAACTTCATCCCAACAAGTTGGAGTTCGACATCACTTTCCATATAATGCTTCATATGGAGCCATTTGAATACTATAATGTAAACTATTATTATAGGAAAACTCCACCAAAGGTATGTACTGATTCCATATTCCTTTAAATTTAAGTGAGCATGACCTAAACATGTCTTCCAGTGTTTGAATAGTTCTTCCAAACTGTCAGTTGGTTTGGTCTAGATAAGAAGTACTCATATGAAGCCTTGTATCCAAATCCTTCTATATATTTTTCTATAATTTTGATATAAATTAGGGATCTCGATCAGACACAATCAACATAGGTGCACTATAAAGTCGTACAACTTCACTAATATAGAGTCTTTCCATATTCTCAAGTGGTAAATAATCTCTTATAGAACGAAAATGTTCATATTTTGGGAGAAGATAAATAATTAACCATATTACATCATTCCTTATTGGATTACCTGGTAGTCCTATGACAAATTTCATCATAATATCATCCCATTTCCACATATATATAAGAATGTGTTGAATTTCTTTTTTAGGGTTTTGTCTTTCAACCTTCAACTATTGACAAACTAGGCATCGTGATACATAATCAACAATTTTCTTTTCATAGTATCCCACCGAAAACATTCCTTCATATCTCTATACATCTTGGTGCTACCCTGGGGTATAGTGAAATATGAGATATGATCATCATCTTACATTTCCATTTTTAGAGCAGGTATAATGAAACACATATCCTCTGTCCAAATAAAATAACTCCATCATCATACATGATGTCTTCCAATCAACCATCCTTAATAGATTTAATTTTCATTCGAAGGTTCTCATCATTGTATTGAGAGATTTTTATCTTATCTAGCAAAGATAGTTTAGCATTCATTTGAAATAGGAATGATTTTTCCTCTTCCTTAACAATTCTAATATCCATAAACATCTTGTTTTCTTCCTCTATAAGAATTGTAATCAGTAGATCTTCTGGGGGTGGATCCAGATAAGAATCAGATGGTGAAGTTTCTACTTTAAAGATAAGAGATTCTACATCATTCTCAAAAATTGTAACCTATTTCATCTTAAATACATTTTCACGTTAAAATTTTAAATCCAATCAATCCCAAGGATTATATCAAAGTAAATCATGGATATGATGATGAAATTAGAAGAGAAAGCATGATTATATGATATAATGGGGATTGCATGGCACATATTTGTTGTAATGATACATCTATTATGAGGATTTACTAATAACTCATTTATTAAATAAAATTGGAAAAATCTAATTTTATTATAAAACAAAGAATATATAAAATAATTATATCATCCATAATCAAATAATGCATTTGATAAGTTTGAGAAAATGATTAAAGTACATTCTACTACATCATTATGAATTTCAACTTCAACAGTTGTGATCTCAAAAGATTAACATTTCTCCCTTGGTCTTTACTGAGGAAGGTTTCCCTGATGCTTAAGACACTAATATTCATAGTGTCCCATATCTATTAAATTATATAATTGTATGTCATTGAAATTTTTATTCCCCTTTCATTCATTAGATTGATGACCCTTTTATCTACACTTATAGAAAAATACAATTCCTTTCAAGCATTTCCAGGAGGATTCGTTCCACAGTTCTCACATAATTGTAAATTGATTCATTCCTTTATTATTTTTTGGCACTTAAACATTTCCATGATTATCATAATAACTCTTATTATCTTGGTTTTCCTTGAAAAAAAATGATTTAGAAAATTCATTCTATGTTTTATGGGCACTTAGTACAATTTCATCATATGATGAAAATGGTTGAGAAGCCAGTGACCATCAAAGACTTGGCTTAATAACATCAAAGAAATGATTAATCATATACTATGATTCACATAGATAATCTATGGAATACATGTACTGTATTGTGAAGGTAGCTTCATACTTTACAACAATCTCTTATTCCCTTTGCGTTATGCTAAGGGATTTCCTCTTCATTTAATTTCATTGCTTGTGAGGGAAGTATTTTTCAAATAATAAATCCATAATAGTTATCCATTCCATATCATATATTTATTATTCCTATTTGGTATTATGAATCAAGGACCACCATTTATCAATATCACCCTTGATAGAATATACTGCTAGTACTAAATTTTCATTTTCATTGAAACTTAATGCTAGAAATATCTTTTCTTGGTACATGATCCACTACTCTGCTACCAATGGATTATTAGTCCCACTAAAATATGGGGGATTATGATACATGAAATAATCCAACATAGTTTAGTATGGTTATTCTTCAGAACCTGAGTAAGTTTTCCTAATATGGTCATGATCTTCTCATCTCCAACACCAAAAGTATTGACTTGCTCAGTGGGTAAATCCCTATATTATCCATGAGTATTGATTCAATTTATTGCTTTAGGTGCCCTCAAAAAACCATGACATAGGAAAAATTAGGTCATGAATATTAAGGGATAATTTTCTATCTATAAAAAAACTTAACATAAATTTATAATTTATGCATAGCTAATGTCATAACCATAAATATGGTTTCATTGATGAAATGTTTAATTTTAAACAATATCATAATGGTTTGTAACAAAAAAATTTAATTATCCTAAACATATTCCATAGGAGTGTCAAACCAGGTGTGAAATATGGCACATTTTCAAGTACAAGTTTACCCTGAGTCAGGCCCGGAACACCTTGTGATAGTTGTTATTCCTAGGTACATCAATGTAAGAACCACACTCACCTGTAGTATCCAGACATGGATGTATTTCTAGAAAGACCCACATAATATATACTTTAAAAAAATTCATGATGTTTTTATATGATTATCCTCAATGTATATCATAGGGTTATTTATTCTAAACTATGTTTTCTAAATCAAGTTTCTCAGGTTTCTACTAAACTTTCTCTAATACCAATTGTAACGCCCCAACCCTAGAAACCTGGAGTTGGTGCATTATTTAATTATATTGGAATGATTAATGAAATCAAGTCTTGATGGAATGATTAGTTTAGAAGTTTGGGAAGACTAGATTAGATAGATGATACCCATAGTATATTGGGAATTATTGAAAATACAACATGATACATAATAGTATGAAATAAACTACCTCCATTGAAAACTCATTCAAGGTTTTCTTCTTCATAACCCAGGGAAAGGAAAAATAATAAGGGTGACATAAAATTCTCAATAATGGTTACATGATGCAATAAAAAGTTAATTAAATTCAATAAGTCATAGAAATTATTTCAAGGTAAATAATATAAAAAACACCTTCTATTAACAAACTAGGAATGAAAATAAACCCATAGATTTTTCATAGTGAAAAGATCATAGTAGGTAATAAATGACTAATGAATGAATAAAATGTTTATTTATTTTAATTCATGTATTTGTAACATGAACCATTATACTTTTCTGATAGTTTAATTCTATGGGAAGAAACCTATCATATTATGTTTTGGAAACAAACTCGAAGGGTTTGTCGCCAAACAGTTTGTCTCATGGGACCTGTCGATTCAACGAGAGGAAATAGTAAGCCCCACCCTTCACTGAAAGCCTAAATAATTATTAATATATAGATTTAATTTATGAAAAAATTTCCTAATAAATATCTGTATTGTTTAAAAGATATGGACTCATCAATAATCGCTATTTTAAAACAACATTCAAAATAAACACCATATGTAAAATGGTGGATGACTAGTAAAATAATCATATCCATGGTAAAAGATTATGGATATTTAATAAAAATATAATTTCAAATGAAAATTGATCTCAAAGGGGATGTAGAACCATGACATAAGAATTATTAGATTCACAATACCATGTAAGCCTCAATGAAATGGAAGTTGAGACAAAGTACCTTACCACATTGTTATCAATCGTATCGTATAGAAAACAATTAATAATTATAAAATGAATGATTTCATAACATGAATATAAATATAATCATGATATTATATATAAAAAGGAAATATACATACACCACATACAGGAAATGAGTGGAAAATAATGGAAATCTCATGGAAATTCAAGTGAGATGAGAATCCCCTTACCTTATGTCCAAAAGCATTATGAAATTGATATTAATGTCTTGAAAAATCAAAATAGATTCATTAATTAAGAATTTAATAACCATATACACATGTAATTTATTTATTATAACATTATTAAGTTTATTTATGGCCTTTTATATGGGTTAAGATATTTAATTTCATCATTTTGGAGTGAACGTTTTATTTGTTTTCAAGATCGGTTTGCTTGTATAAGAGTATGGAAGTTCTTGTAAAATAGAAATTGAAATCCAGAATTGAAGTTATGAGTTATTAATTATAATATATAAGGTTAAATGATCATATAAATCATTTGTTTATTTTGTGATAGGATGATTCATTATATAAAATTTTAATGATAAACAGTTGGATTATTTTTGTGGTTTTCTGATCACCATGAACTCATTTTATTTTAAAATTTAATACCATGTATATAAAATAATTGTTGACCATTAAATAGGATATATTATATATATTATGATATGGTTATACCATAAAAATGGTTTCATGACCATAATTGAAAATGGTAATAGAAATTGAAAACTCATCGTCCTTAAATGTGATAAATTAACACATATCAGATGAGGTTTTCACTTTTAGTTTAAGATAAGGGAAAAAGAGAGATTATGATGAAATATTCCATTAGAATAATAAAATTATAGTATATTTATAGTATTGGAATTATCAAATCATTTGTATGTGGAGAGGGTTTAAGAGAGAAACAAAATAATGGAACCTGAAAAATAAGATGAATGGAAAATGAAGAGAGGTTTACCTCTTGAGTACTCATGCTTGAAAATATCCTTAAGGCCTTTGGTTTTTTCCTTTTGGTGAGAACAGTAGGTCATCAAAATGGGGGGAAGGATTGTTAAGATTATTTTGTAGAACATAGGTAAGGAGAAAATCTTGAGTGCTGTGAGATGAAGAGGGGGTGAGGGGTGGTTTATAAAGTGGAGGTGTAAAGACCCGTAAAATTCAAGGGAAAATTTTTCTTAATTTTCTTTGGAATTTTACAAGAACGCGGTTTCTGACGGCACTTGATTCCGAGGCCCGGAGTGCCCGGAATCAATTTCTGAAGTTTGGCTCGGGTACGTTCAGTGAACGAACGAGCGCGAATTTCTAACATTTGATCCGGTGCTCGGAATTGAAATCTGAGGGCACCGATGAACTCGCAGCGCCGTTATTCGCTTAAGGAGACCTTTTCCGAGGTTGCATTTTATGCGGGACGAAAGTTAGTTTTTGGGAGAAATTGTAAGAAGTTAAATAAAAATGTGGAAACACTTTTTATTTTTATTTTGTTGGTTAACTTCTCCCAAAGGGAGTTAAAGGTGGGACCCACATCCACTTAACCCCCCTTGGGAGGATTAAGTGTGGTGGGGCCCACACGAACCCCAACTCCTCGTCTTCTCTCAAAACTCCCTTATAACTCCCCTTTTAAATGAACTTGACAACATAGCTTATTAAATGGGTTGATTTGTATAATTTTCAAACCTTTGAATTTCAAATGGTTTGGTTGAGTAAATAAAATAAGCCCTTATCCTATTTTATTTGGTTAGAATTCTCTAGCCTCTTGAGAGATTTTGAAGCCTTCTTCTTCTTCTTCTTCAAGCTTGATGAAGAACGCGAAGAACCTTCGAGCTCTGACGAAGAACACCGCTCCTCTCTTCTTCGTAGCCGGTTGTTTACGAAGATCGACGACGTCATCCGTGTCCACGAAAGGGAACGCCGCTTCCTCCTCGGACTTCCTTTGTCGGCTTACGAAGATTCGCCAACGACGTACCTCTTCGGACGTACCTCTTCGTCAACAGATTTGATGAACGATTACTGCGACGACCAACCTCTGCGTCGTTGTCTTCCGCGGGCCGTTGACAATCATCGATCATGAAACCAAGGTAGGGGTTGTTGTTGATTATTTATTTATTCTCGTTCTTGGTTCTAGCATGACAAACGTGAGGATAATTATTTATGTGTTATCGTCTAACGAGAGGGGGGTCGGACCGCACAAACACGGCCGAATTCCCCCTCCTTTGTTCTTGATTATGATTTTCTTGTGGATGAACGAGATGGCGTGGTGCCGTCGCACCACGCGGAAATTCGCACAGTTATATTGTGCGACACCGTCGCTCCGCGCCGTGGAAGGATCATCATGAACGCGAAGCTGTCGCGCCGCGTCGAAGAAAATCGAAGGCGCCGCGGCCGGAGCGGGGCCGCGGCGGAGGGGTGCGGTGTCGTCGCACCGTGCCGGGCGACGAAGGCCGCGGCCGGTTCCAGGCCGCGGCGGAACGAGAAGATCGGCGGCTCGCCGGGCCACCGGTGTAGGAATCCAGAAGGGGACCGGCTTTGCCGGTCTCTTGAAGAAGAACCGGCTGGCCAGGTCGGGCCGGCCGGAAGGGGAAAGACCGGGGGAATTTAATTCCCCCGGACAAGTAAATTCCCCCCCCCCCCCCCCATTATGAGGGGGGGCGGTTTCACAAAGGGGGGCAGAGCCCCCCCCCCCCCCGTTTTTCCAAACGGAAGGCCCCCACGAGGGGGGGGGGGGCGTTTGATCAAGGCGCGGCTCTCAGCCGCGCCGCCAGAGAGGAAGCGGGGGACTTTCCCCCCGCGCGCAGCACTCGTGCAGCGCCAGGCCGCACCGCCGCCGGCCGGGCGGCGCCGCCGCGCCGGGCCGGACCGCGCCGACCCAGGGGGGTCGGGCCGGGTCGGCCCGGACCCGGACCCCCCGTTTTCGAATCAATTTTGGGTCTTTTGGCCATAACATGAGCCACGGACCTCCGATTGACGAATGGTCAGCGGAGATGTGATCCTCGGATCGAGACGATCGTTTCAGTATATTGCACTCAGAGTTTCGGAATAATTTGATTTCGGCCGGGTTGGTTCGAACACGAAACCAACTGGGCCCTCGGAGCGGAAACGCTCATATCTTGAGCTACGGACGTCCGATTGGCATGCCGTCAGCTTTTTTGTGTTCCTATTAGTGAGAAGGATCTTTTGGCATACTCCGCCCGAGGTTTGGACGTAGTTGGAGTACGGTCGGGGTGGTTTTTCCTTAAAAACCAACCGGGCCCCTCGGATGAAAAAGCCACTAACTCTCGGACCGGGCGTCCGATCGACGCGCCGTCTGTTGCGTTGGGTTCCTGTTAGCGATATCGAACTTTTGGATACATCAACTCTGGACTTAGTGACAGTTTATGTATCAGCTTCTCGGCTCGTGGAGCGGACCCTCCCGAACGAGCTTGCTGTGTGCGGGAACCCTAGTGTTGGCTGCGACTGTGACTACTACTGTTACTGCTACTGCTACTGTGACTGCGACGACGACAGTACAGAGATCCTGTGTGGATTCGACGACGATTACAGCACTCAGTGATCCTACGTGGATCAGTGCTGCAGGTCCTGTGTGGGCCCGATCCTATGTGGGTCCGATCGTGTCTGGGTCCTTGCGCTCAGCGGTCCTGTGTGAACTAGCGCCTACAGGTCCTGTGTGGGCCCGATCCTGTGTGGGTCTTTTGCGGGGGTTAGTTACCTATCGATCCTTCGTGGGTCCGACGACTTAGATGGATCAGAGATCATCTTTATCGTCTTTCGAAGAAGTATACCTGTGTGAGCTGAATCCTGTTTCTTTCCTGTGTGGATTGAGTTGTGCTATCCTATGTGGATTTCGTTTTTATTTCCTATGTGGAATACGTTTACTTTCCTGTGTGGACTGAGTTGTACATGGGCTCGGAGGTTGGAGCATTTTGGAATTGATGACTTAGGTATATGTATGGGCATATACCTATGCAGTGTCGGTTGTTACTTCGTGATTGTATCTTCCTTTGTGTTTTATCCTTTGTGGATTTTGGGAGACCTTAGGGGGTCTCGGGGTCCCTACTGAGTAGCTTATACTCACCCCTGCACGGGCTATGCCTGCACTACGTTGTGTTGGTTGCAGAAGACGGACAGCGTTGATCTTGGCTGAGGCTTGCAGAGCAGGACGGTACCTGGAGGTGGACCACTGGGCGGGACATACTCGGAGCGGTCGGTGGGACCCGTGGAGCAGTGGAGCTATCTGTACCCATCCTTCAGGTGGGATCTCCAGTGGACAGCTCAGTGTAGCGGCTTTTACTTACAGTCGATGTTTTCCCTTTCGAGTTGTACTTTACTTTTAGTTTGGGTTTGTATACTGGCCCATTTACTTTTCCGCACTTTCAGATGTACTCTTTTTTTACTTAGTATTTACTTTCCGCTTGCTTACTTTGTAGTGTTTTTTACTTTTCAAAGGCAATGCCTTCCCTTTCTACTGGGATTTACGTCTTGGTGCTAGTTGCCAGCCCCTGGCCTATGGAAGACGGGCTTTGGGTAGTCACGGCACGGGCCCCGAGGACGGGTCGTGACAAATTGGTATCAAAGGAGTTCAGTTCTACCGCGAACTCTGATCTTTTCTATGTGAAGCAATAGTGTTTAGCGTATTGAGTGTGGTTATCAGTCCCGGGAGTCCAGTGTTGGTGCGGCGGCCGACGTGTCTGTAGCCCAGGACCCTGAATTCTGATTTCTGACTTAATGAACGAAAACATTGATTGCGTGTGTGTTTCAAAGTTTTCTTTTTGATTAATTTGTGTCAGCTCGCCAGGTATACTGTTTGACCGTGGCGCAGCTGTTCCTTTTCAGGATGGCCCCACGACGGCAGCCAGCTAGGGTTCAGAGAGTTGAGCGTGACGGCAGCCCACCGAGCGACGAGGCCTCGGTGTAGGGCCCTTTTTCAGTAGTGGCACCGGCAGTAGCACTACCCGCCGAGCCCTCGATGCTTCCAGCGCCAGCCGCTAACGATGCACGTCGCCTCAGCGCACTGCATGAGTTTCAGCGCCAGCGACCACCCAGGTTTCACGGGGAGACGGATCCCCAGGTAGCCGAGGACTGGCTGGAGGCAGTGGTACGTGTGTTTAGGCTAGTGAGGACACCAGCAGACCTCATGGTGATCCACGCTGCGAGACTACTACACGCAGCAGCAGGACGATGGTGGAGCTTGATGCTCTAGGTGCACGATGAGGCATCTATTCTTTGGACGGACTTTGAGAGAATCTTCTGCTCGGAGTTCGTCTCAGCCACCCTTCGTGCAGTGCGTATCCAGGAGCTTCTCCAGCTGCGGCAGGGCAGCATAACGACCGCTCAGTACTCGGCGATATTTACTGATCTCTCGCGCTACTCGACTGACATGGTACGGGACCCATTCTTCCGGGCCCGGACCTTAGAGCAGGGTTTGAGACACGATATCAGGGCATCGCTGATCTCCCTCAGCATACCGACTCAGACAGGAGTACTGGAGTGGGCCCTTTTGATCGAGAGCTTCGTTGCTGAGTCTACACCAGCACCACGACCCACCGTAGGGCGGCACGTGGCAGAGTCTTCTGCAGCTGGCAGTCAACGGATGACTTAGGGGTCCAGGCAGACCAGACCTTCAGGCAGACGACCTCAGGACACTGGCTCCGCAGTCCGGGGCACACAGCGCGGAGCCAGTCTTTTGAGAGGCAGAAAGTGCTACTCGTGCGGCAGGTAGGGCCACATGGCTCATGACTGCCCGACCCGCCATGCAGAGGAGCAGCAGACGGTTGAGGAACCACCTAGGCAGAGGCAGAGGTTCGACCGAGGCGGTCCGCAAGGAGGAGGCAGATGAGGCAGAGGAGCTGGCCGAGCAGCAGGTGGTGGGCGACGCTTTGAGGCTCTCCATTCACCACCACAAGGAGGTCCACCCCAACCTCAGGGGAGAGCACAACTTTGGGCAGCTGAAACTTATGATCATGGAGCTTCGGAAGTGGGTGGACTAGTGCGGAACTAGCTCCAGGCATAGTGGCCTTTTCCCATAATGCCTCTAGCTTTGTTGTTTGTGTTGCCTTGTGTCCTTGTGCTTTAAGTTGAAGTTATAAAAGATACTTGCCTTGGTGGCTTTTGTTTTCTTTTCTTTTGTTTGTTTTTACTAAGAGGTGCCAGTTAAAAAAACTGTTGACTTGACCCTCACTTGAGAGATTCTTACTGGAGGAAACCCAGTGACCACACACTGATGCCGACAGTGTGACTCAACCCTTGGAGGCGAGAGTAACGGTTGGATCTCTTGGTAGCAGCGTCGAGGCCTTACGACGTCATCCATGCCATGAATTAACTAATCAGGACGAGATTGACTGTATTAGGCAAGGAACGTGGTTCATCTAGGGGATGAGACCGAATTTCACTTTTCGTCAAAGGAGAAATCTTTACAGCTTTGTTGTACGTTAAGGAGGAAGGGGAAACCCTTCGTGTGGTCAGACAGATGTCAGCAGAGCTTTCAGGAGCTGAGACAGAGATTGACCAGCGCACCTATCTTGAGGTTGCCTGAGGAGGGAGTAGGGTACGTAGTATACTGTGATGCATCAGGGACCAGACTCAGATGTGTTCTGATGCAGGAGCGGGCAGTGATCGCCTATGGATCATGACAGTTGAGGCCGCATGAGCAGAACTATGCTACCCATGACCTGGAGTTAGCAGCAGTGGTCTTCGCTCTGAAGACATGGTGACATTACCTGATGGACGAGCGCTTTATAGTCTTTTCTAATCATCAGAGTCTCAGTTATATCTTCTCGCAGAAGTTCTTGAACCTGAGACAGCGGCGATGGCTTGAGTTCCTCAAGGACTATGACTTTGAGATAGTCTATACTCCTGGGAAGGGAAAGTAGTAGTCGATGCCCTCAGCTGGAGGACGGGCATTCAGCTACTTGAGGAGGCGACGGAGCAGCTAGCCTCTTTGCAGATATCCTTTGTGGATAGAGATGGAGCAGCCTTCCTCCAGTCTCTCACAGTCACCCCTCCACTACTGCAGCGGGTCAGAGAGGCACAGTGTGAGGATGCTTACTGTGAGACACGGCGTGCACATATATCCTCGGGACAGGCACCTGATGGTTTCTTCCTTGGAGCAGAGCACGGCATCCTTTTCAGAGGACGTACCATGGTACCAGTCGCTTTGCGAGAGGAGGTGATGAGAGAGTTTCACACTTCTCCTTTGGCGGTACATCCAGGAGTGGCGAAAATGTACTAGGATCTCAGACGACAGCGCTGGTGGCCGGGCATGAAGAAGGCTGGGGCGAAGTTCGTTTCTCGATGCCTCACCTGCCAGCAGGTGAAGGCAGAGCATCAGGTACCAGCTGGCTTGGTACAGCTCTTGGAGGTCCCGAAGTGGAAGTGGGACGACATATCTATGGACTTTGTGACTGGACTTCCACGCACTTCCAGAGGTCACGACTCCATCTGGGTGATGGTTGACCGACTCACCATGTCGGCACACTTTTTACCCATCAGAGAGAAGGGCTCAGTGGAGAGCTTGGGACGTCTCTACGTTCAAGAGATTGTGCGGCTCCATGGTGTGCCATCATCTATCGTCTCCGATCGAGATGCTCGCTTTACTTCCCACCTTTGGAAGTGGTTACAGGAGGCGTTCGGGACGCAGCTACGTCTGAGCACAGCCTTTCACCCACAGATGGATGGTCAGACGGAGAGGACCATTCAGACTCTTGGGGAAATGCTCCGTGCATGTGTCCTTGACTATGGTCGCAGCTGGGAGGACCACCTACCCTTGGTGGAGTTTGCATACAACAACAGCTACCACTCCACCATCGGGATGGCACCGTACGAGGCGTCGTACGACTGACCTTGTAGATCTTCTTTGTGCTGGACAGACCCTGGGGTGTTAGCACTTGTGGGACCGGAGATGGTCCAGGCCACGACAGAGAAGGTCTAGGTCATCTAGGAGTGGATGAGGACAGCTCAGAGCCAGCAGAAGTCATATGCTGACAGGAGCCGGAGGCCACTGGAGTTCGAGGATGGCAACCACGTCTTCTTGCGTGTCTCACCTCGACGTGGTTTGTGGAGATTTGGTCGGGGCGGAAAGTTGTCTCCACGCTTCATCGGGCCTTTCCAGGTCCTCAGCAGGATTGGTGAGGTGGCTTATCGCCTGGCTCTGCCACCTCAGTTGCACCGGGTGCACGACGTCTTCCACGTATCCCAGCTGAGGAGCTACGTGCACGACCCGACGCACATCATTGACTATGGGGAGCTAGACGTTGACGATGGGGCGACTTTTACAGAGGTCCCGGTGGAGATAGAGGATGGACAGGAGCGGGTCCTACGTGGGCGATCGATTCCTCTTGTGCGCATCAGATGGCAGCACGGGAATCTCTAGGAGAGCACTTGGGAGCGGGAGGCTCAGATGCGTGCTCAGTACCCTCATTTGTTTCCCTAGTTTTTATGTATCTTTACGGGGACGTAAAGCCCTGAGGTGGGAGTAATGTAAAGACCCGTAAAATTCCAGGGAAATTTTTTCTTATTTTTCTTTTGAATTTTACAAGAACACGGTTTCTGACGGCACCTGATTCGGAGGCCCGGAGTGCCCGGAATCAATTTCTGAAGTTTGGCTCAGGTACGTTCAGTGAACGAATGAGCGGGAATTTCTAACTTTTGATCCGGTGCTCAGAATTAAAATCCGAGGGAACCGATGAACTCGCAGCGCCGTTATTCGCTTAAGGAGACCTTTTCCGAGGTTGCGTTTTATGCGGGATGAAAGTTAGTTTTTGGGAGGAATTATAAGAAGTTAAATAAAAATGTGGAAAAACATTTTTTTTTGTTGGTTAAATTCTCCCAAAGGGAGTTAAAGGTGGGACCCACATCCACTTAACCTCCCTTTGGAGGATTAAGTGTGGTGGGGCCCACACGAACCACAACTCCTCATCTTCTCTCAAAACTCCCCTATAACTCCCCTTTTAAATGAACTTGACAACTTAGCTTATTAAATGGGTTGAGTTGTATAATTTTCAAACCTTTGAATTTCAAAAGGATTGGTTGAGTAAATAAAATAATCCCATATCTTATTTTATTTGGTTAGAATTCTCTAGCCTCTTGAGAGATTTTGAAGCCTTCTTCTTCTTCTTCTTCATGATTGACGAAGAACGCGAAGAACCTTCGAGCTCCGACGAAGAACGCCGCTCCTCTCTTCTTTGTAGCCGGTTGTTTCTGAAGATCGACGACGTCTTCCAAGTCAACCAAAGGGAACGCCGCTTCCTCCTCGGACTTCCTTCGTCGGCTTACGAAGATTCGCCAACGACATACCTCTTTGGACGTACCTCTTCGTCAATGGATTTGACGAACGATTACAGCGATGCCCGACCTCCGCGACGTTGTCTTCCGCGGGCCGTTGACGATCATCGATCTTGAAACCAAGGTAGGGGTTGTTGTTGATTATTTATTTATTCTCGTTCTTGGTTCTAGCATGACAAACGTGAGGATAATTATTTATGTGTTATCGTCTAACGAGAGGGGGGTCGGACCGCACAAACACGGCCGAATTCCCCCTCCTTTGTTCTTGATTATGATTTTCTTGTGGATGAACGAGATGGCGTGGTGCCGTCGCACCACGTAGAAATTCGCACGGTAATATTGCGCGACGCCGTCGCGCCGCGCCGTGGAAGCATCATCATGAACGCGACGCCGTCGCGCCGCGTCGAAGAAAACCGAAGGCACCGCGGCCGGAGCGGGGCCGCGGCGGAGGGGTGCGGTGCCGTCGCACCGCGCCGGACGACGAAGTCCGTGGCCGGTTCCGGGCCGCGGCGGAATGAGAAGACCGGCCGCTCGCCGGGCCACCGGTGTCGAAAGCCGGAAGGGGACCGGCTTTGCCGGTCCGTTGAAGAAGAACCGGCCGGCCAGGTCGGGCCGGCCGGAAGGGGAAACACCGGGGGAATTTAATTCCCCCGACCATGTTAATTGCCCCCCCCCCATTATGAGGGGGGGGGGGGTTCACAAAGGGGGGGAAGCTCCCCCCCCCCCCGTTTTTCCAAATGGAATGCCCCGAAGAGGGGGGCCGTTTGATCAAGGCGCGGCTCTCAGTCGCGCCGCCAGAGAGGAAGCGGGGGCCTAGCCCCCCGCGCGCAGCACCCGTGCGGCGCCAGGCCGCACCGCCGCTGGCCGGGCCACGCCGCCGCGCCGGGCCGGGTCGGACCCGGTTCGGGTCGACCCGGTTCGCGCCGACCCAGGGGTGTCAGGCCGGGTCGGCCCGGACCCGGACCCCCCGTTTTCGAATCGATTTTCGGTCTTTTGGCCATAACATGAGCCACGGACCTCCGATTGACAAACCGTCAGCGGAGATGCGATCCTTGGATCGAGACGGTCGTTTTGGTATATCGCACTCAGAGTTTCGGAATATTTTGAGTTCGGCCGGGTAGGTTCGAACACGAAACCAACTGGGCCCTCGGAGCGGAAACGCTCATATCTTGAGCTACGGACATCCGATTGACGTTCCGTCAGCTTTGTTGTGTTCCTCTTAGTGAGAAAAATCTTTTGGAATACTCCGCCCGAGGTTTGGACGTAGGTGGAGTACGGTCGGGTTGGTTTTGCCTTAAAAACCAACCGGGCCCCTGTGACGAAAAAGCCAATAACTCTCGGACCGGGCGTCCGATCGACGCGCCGTCTGTTGCGTTGGGTTCCTGTTAGCGATACGGAACATTTGGATACATCAACTTTGGACTTAGTGACAGTTGATGTTTCAGCCTCTCGGCTCGTGGAGCGGACCCTCCCGAACGAGCTTGCTGTGTGCGGGAACCCTAATGCTGGCTGCGACTGTGACTACTACTGCTACTGCTACTGCTACTGTGACTGCGACGACGAAAGTACAGAGATCCTCTATGGATTCGACGACGACTACAGCACTCAACGATCCTACGTGGATCAGTGCTGCAGGTCCTGTGTGGGCCCGATCATGTGTGGGTCTGATCCTGTGTGGGTCCTTGCGCTCAGCGGTCCTGTGTGAACCAGCGCCTACAGGTCCTGTGTGGGCCCGATCCTGTGTGGGTCTTTTGCGGGGATTAGTTACCTATCGATCCTTCTTGGGTCCGACGACTTAGATGTATCAGAGATCATCTTTATCGTCTTTCGAAGAAGTATACCTGTGTGAGATGAATCCTGTTTCTTTCCTGTGTGGATTGAGTTGTGCTATCCTATTTGGATTTCGTTTTTCTTTCTTGTGTGGAATACGTTTACTTTCCTGTGTGGACTGAGTTGTACTTGGGCTCGGAGGTTGGAGCGTTTTGAAATTGAAGACATAGGTATATGTATGGGAATATACCTAAGCAGTGTCGGTTTTTACTTCGTGATTGTATCTTCCTTTGTGGTTTATCCTTTGTGGATTTTGGGAGACCTTCGGGGGTCTCGGGGTCCCTACTGAGTAGCTTATACTCACCCCTGCACGGGGTATGCCCGCACTACGTTGTGTTGGTTGCAGACGACGGACAACATTGATCTTGGCTGAGGCTTGTAGAGCAGGACGGTACCTGGAGGTGGACCACTGGGCGGGACGTACTCGGAGCGGTCGGTGGGACCCGTGGAGCAGTGGAGCTATCTATACCCATACTTCAGGTGGGATCTCCAGTGGACAACTCTGTGTAGTGGCTTTTACTTACAGTTGCTGTTTTCCGTTTCGAGTTGTACTTTACATTCAGTTTGGGTTTGTATACTGGCCCATTTACTTTTCCGCACTTTCAGTTGTACTCTGTTTTTACTTAGTATTTACTTTCTGCTTGCTTACTCTGTGGTGTTTTTTTACTTTTGAAAGGCAATGCCTTCCCTTTCTACTGGGATTTACGCCTTGGTGCTAGTCGCCAGCCCTTGGCCTATGGAAGGCGGGCTTGGGGTAGTCACGGCACGGGCCCCGAGGACGGGTCGTGACAGGAGGAGAGGAGGGTTTTTGCATTATTTTAATCATTAGTTTATTATTTTTCCTCAAGGAAATGATGTGTCTTGATTTATGGGACTAAAAATTGTAATTAGTGTATTTGAACACTAAACAAGGGTTCTTACCTCAACATGAAATCATCCATGACTCAATAAATAATGTATTTTTCATTTATAATAAATTATCATATTTTATTATTCACAAAAAATTCATGTATTTCAGAATAATATAAAAAATTCACCCTAACCATTTTTTAAAGTGTAGAATCCAAAAAAGAACTATATTTTATTAAAATAATTTCATAAATATGATAAATTTAATTTGTAATTAAATTCACCATTTACTCAAAAATATTTACAGATTTTAAAATTATAATTAATTTTATAATACCTTGAAAATTTAACATAGGTTTTAATAAATTATCCTAAAATCATAGAATAACAAAATATTTATTTAAGAATAAATTTAATGAAAATATAATTTATCTTAAATAATTTTAATAATTTTAAATTGTAATTAAATATTTATTACTCATAAAAATACCAGCACTTAATTATTAAAATATTCACTCTCATTTATAAGGTTCCTAAATATTATCTATACATACATGTGTGAGGTTAAAATTAATAAGGGTACATTATTATTAATAAGGGTTATATTACTATTTATAAGGGTAGGTTACTATTCATAAGGGTAGGTTACTATTCATAAGGGTTGGTTTCTATTCATCAAAAAAATGAGTTGATCCTATTGGACTCAAAATAGATACAAATAAATGATAAAAGAAA
This sequence comes from Viscum album, assembly GCA_963277665.1. Taxonomy (NCBI): domain Eukaryota; kingdom Viridiplantae; phylum Streptophyta; class Magnoliopsida; order Santalales; family Viscaceae; genus Viscum; species Viscum album. Next base: position 859,363,177 of record OY728133.1, on the reverse strand, counting down.
ATAACTATTAAAGGATGTTTCGAAATAAAAAAAATAAAAAAACTCTAATATATTTGGAGTAATCTATTTCAAATTCAATGAATGTTCTATGGAAATTTCATATTTTTATATGGATATTACAAATAACAATATATACATATATAAAACAATGAATTTTAGTTAACTTGTAACTAATTTGAACTATGAAGATAGTTCAATAGACTGAAATTGCATAAAAAAAGACAGAATATGATTGAAAGTGAAATAAAAATGTAGGGAAGTGTCTTATATATGTAATTAATAATTAAAAAATGAATTCTAATGAATAATATACAAATTTATGCAATACCCACACATGTAACCTAACATGTAATAATATTCGAGTATATTACAATCCATCAAATCCAGTTTTGAGAAATGAATGAATTTAATAGTATGTTTTATTCAAAAGGAATGACTTGGATTATGCAGCATAAACCTTATTAGACAATTGGTTTAATCTTTACTATCAGCTTCCATCCAGTGTTAGCAGCCTTAATTTTATTTTCTACAAGAATCAATGTAAAATAATGAGTGCAGTGTTACAGTTATATTGAAATTGTGTATCAACTGTAGTTAAAAAATGAAATGTGTACTATAAAAATAATACTAACATATTGGATGATAATAATATCACAAAGGGAGTAAACAGACATGGTATTCTATAAAAACTATAAATCAAATAAATAATTAAAATAAATACATGAGTTATGTAGTGAGATAATGAATTTGAAGAATTAGACCTAATATAAACACATGAATTTAATTACAGAAATTTATAATCAAATAATTTAAAAAAATTATTATAAGAGTTTATATGTATTCAAATTTAAATTTCAATATATCAAATATTTACAATCTCTTATAGTTAATGGATATTTTCTACAAAAATGATAATCTTCTACGTAATCTGGCTTCATCACAACTCTCTTTTCCATTGAATGAAAATAGAGAGGAAAATTTGGTTTAGAAATAGTTAATAGTCATATAACATATTAATAAGTGGTACTAAAAAATGTTGAAGAAACCAATATGTAATTGAATGAACCATTTAAGGGTAAATTTTATAAAGATAAGTGAGTTGAAGTATGTATACACTTATAAGTATATGATATTATGTACATTTCAACATAGAATGGTTGTTTGAATATGGAGAACTACTGTCAATGCATTCACATGAAATTTAATTATTGAGATGAATTGAAAAATAGTGAATATAATTGCATCATCTCTACACATATAAAAAAATTACACTATCAAATTACCTATAAATTCCAATACCAATTTAAATCCATCTGGTGATTAGAAAAAATTATAACTCTCTCTTAAAATCTGATGGAAAATGGGAATAAATTAAGTATATAAAGAACCTGTGATGTAAACAGGATAATATAGAAGAGGTAAATTGAACTTGTAAACCTAAGGAAGAGAGAGAAAAAATATTTGAGACTATGGGTAATCACCGAAAAAGAGATTAATCAAATAACCATGTATTTTAGGAATATGAACAACAATTATGTGACAGGATATCGCACTGCAAAAGTTATTAACAAAAAAACTATCATGAGTCTTTATTAACTAGAAAATGAAGGTCTATATTACTTCCCACTTACGGTCATCCCAAAGTCCCCATGTAGAACACCCCTTTCAACTTAAATTTGTTTGTAGATAAAAATAAAATCAATGATCCTATATAGTAACATGTAAAAGAAATAATACCTACTTAATAAAATTTATTAAGTTGGTAAGGTACATAGTATGGTATTAGGTCCTTTTTTAATCCTTCAAAGAATTCTTAATTTAAAAGGATACATATTTTAGTTCATTAGTCCCTATAAAAATCATGGAACATGAACTTGTATAGTAATTTATATAATATAACTAAAATTAAAATAAATTAGTTAATAATATAAGGAAATTGGGTAAATTTTGGTTTTATACTCTACTTTATGAAACTTTGAAAAATGCTTATGAAAGTTACCATTTGGTAATCAGGTTTGAAAAAAAATTTACATTTCAATTATAAAATAAAAATTCTGTATCAAATGTTAATGGTAATTCTATCCAAAATAGAGACAATTAAATTGGCCATGTACTCAAAACCGAAAGAAATCATTGTTAGCGGGTATTCATCATTTGCGTACATTTAACAACATTACACCGTAAAAAATTATAAAAATAATTGTATAAATTAAAATATATTTGGTGGTTAGAAATAATATATACCTTATAGAAAGATTTTATGGAAAGTACGAACCTATGAAGGGCATGGAGAAATTGCAATGTTAAAATGGAACGATGGAAGAGGGAATTTTTAAAGGAAGTGTGACCATGTGAATTTAAAGGGAAATGTGTGAAGAGGGAAATAAAACCATCAAGCCTGAGGAAGAGGAAATTCACACTTCCAATCATGTGGATGATCCCCACATTATAAAATAACCAAAGAAACTTGAATTTTATTTATATCAATAATAGTTATGGGAAACAATATAAAACTATAAAAGTTGTTAGCATAAAAAAATCAGGAATTTGAATTAACCAACCCTGGTGGTATATATATTTTCTCACTAATGGTTATCTCACAGTGACTATGTAGAATCCCCCCTTTACATTGCTTTTGTATCAAGACAAAAATCAAATCATTTAGTCTAAATGCATGAAACTATAAAAATGTAACAACCAGTAAAAGTAACATACCCACTTGTTATTCTATAGTGAAAGAATATATTATTCTGTATAAATATAAATCAATGAAATAATTACTATAAATACACGAAGTAAGAAATGATATGTTGAATTTTAATAATATAACCTCATAGAAGAACCTGAAATTTAATTAAGGAAATTTAGGAACAAATAATTTTAGAAATATATTGTATAAGAATTTTTGTGTATATAACTTTTAATTTAAATAGATAAAATATTTACAATTATATAAACTCTTAACAACCTATTTAATTATGTCAATTTCAACATAATATGATTGTTTAAATGTGAAGATTTGAAGTCAATACATTCACCTAAAATTTAATTAATGAAATTAATAGAAAAATAGTGAATATAATTACACCAGATACATACATGTAACAAAATTGCTATATCAAGTGGACTAAAAATCATTATAAAAATTAAAATCCATTTGGTTATTATAAAAAATGTTTAAATTTTTAGCAAAATTCAATGGAAATAGGGATCTTGTGAAGGATAAAAAGAACCTTTTAAGTAAAAAGGGGAAGAGGGAAGTGGTAAATCCAACTTGTAAGCCTAAGGAAGAGGGGAATAATATATGTGATCCTATAATAATCAGAATAGAGAATAATAATATCACATTGGATTTTATGTATATCTAATATAATTTTTTGAAACAATATATCACTATAATATTTTATTTACATAAAAACTATCATGAATCTATATTAACCAAAAAATGCATGTATATATTTCTTCCCACTTACGATTATCCTATAGTTCCCATTCATAATACCAAATTCACATTGAATCTATATGAAGACAAAAATAAAATCATTTAACATACATAGTAGCATGTAAAAGGAAAACTACCAGCTCAACAATAGTCATTAAGTTGGAAAGGTACTTAGTATGGTATCATATCCTTTTTTAATACTTCAAATAATTTTTCATTGAAATGAATACATTTTTTAGATCATCAATCCCTAAAAATATCATGGAACATGAAATTGTATACTAATTTATATAATATAACTAAAAACAATATAATATAGTTAATAATGGAAGGAAATTGGGAGAATTTTAGTTTTATAATTTAACTGATGACACATTTAAAAATGATTATAAAATTAATGATTTAGTAGATTCATGTCCTGAAAAAATGATTATAGTTCAATTTTAAAATAAAAACACTTCAACAAATGTTAATGGGAATGGTGTCCAAAATAAAGACAACTGCATTGGCCCTGGATTGAAAATTGGTACAAATTATTGCTAGTAGATATGCATTAGTTGCATGCATTTAACAACATTACAACATCAAAAATCATAAAAATCCTTGTAAAAATTAAAAGATATTTTGTGGTTATAAATAATAAATACATTTTTTGAAATGATTTATGGAAAGTGGGTACCTATGAAGGGAATGACAGAACCTGTGATGTAAAAAGGTAATGATTGAAGAGGGAATATATGAATTGAACATGAACATGTGAAGTAAAATGGGAAAGAGTGAAGAGATAAATCAAACATACAAGCTTGAGAAAGAGTTAAATCATACACGAAATATTGTGCTTGATCCCTACATTAAAGAATAGCCAAATGACCTTGTATTTTCTTTCTATCAATAACAAATAATAGAAAAAATATAGAACTATAGAATTTTTTACCATATACACTATCGTGAATCTGTATCAACCAAACCCGAAGGTATATATAGTCTCGAACTAATGGTTATCTCACATTTACCATGTATTATCCCACATTTAAATTTCTTCTAAATTATGAAAAAAATAAAACCATTTATCCTAAATGAATGAAAGTATAAAAATGTACTAACTAGAAAAAGTAATACCACCAACTTGTTAAAATTCCTTGTTATTATATAGATTAAGGCCATTTTATTCTGTACAATCGGTAAATAAATAAAATAATTACAATAAATACCAAATGTATGTAGTGAGGTGTTGAACTTGAAGAACTTTAACTAATACAAACAATAGAAATTTAATTGAGGAAATTTATGAACAAATGATTTTATAAATGTATAGTATAAATGTTTTTATGTGCATAAAATTAAATTTATATTGATGATATATTTATAAACCCATATAAGAAATGGATTTTTTCTATAACAATGATAATTTCAAATGTAATCTATCATCATCCCAAAATTATTTGCAATTGAAAGAAACTGGTGCCAAAATTTTTGGTTATAATTATTTAATAGTCATATAGAATATTAATAAGTGGTGCTCAAAAATGTGGTAGAAACTAATATGAGACAATTGCATTGGCCCTGGATAGAAAATTGGATGAAATTTGGGTTAGTGGGTATGTATTAGTTGTGTATATTTAACAACCCCGAATCATTAAACATTATAAAAATCATTGTAAAAATTAAAATATATATGGTGATTAGAAATAATATATACCTTTTTAGAAAGAGTTGATGGAATGTGGGAACCTATGAAGGGCATGATGAACCTACGAATTAAAAAGGGAAATATTGAAGAGAGAGTCTATGAAAGAAACATGAACAAGTGCATTAAAGGGGAAAGTGTGAAGAGGGAAACTGAGCCTACAATCCTAAGAAAGATAAAAATCATACTTTCAATCATGTGGTTGATCCCCACATTAAATAAAAACCAAATCACCATGGATTTTCAATCTATTAATAAAAATTAAGTTAAAATAATATAGAACAATAGAGGTTGTTAAAATAAAAAATATCATGAATCTATATCAACCAATTCTAATGGTATATAAACCAACCCACTAATGGTTATCTCGTAGTGAGCATGTAGAATCCCCGCTTCACATTGTTCTGTATGAAGACAAAAAACAAACCATTTAGCCTAAAATGTATGAAATTATAAAATTTACTAACTGGTAAAAGTAACACTACCCACTTGATAAAATACTATGTTATTCTATAGTGAAAGGCCATGTTATTATATAAAAACAATAAATAAATGAAATAATTATAATAAATACATGATATATATAGAGAGATGATGAATTTTAAGAACTTTAACTAATGAAACAACCTGAAATTTAATTATAGATATTTATAAACAAATAAATTTGAAATGTATAGCAAAATAATTTTTATGTATATATATTTAAATATTATTATATAAAATATTTACAAAACCATATAAGTAAATAATTTTTCTATAATAATGACATTCTCTTATGTAATCTAGCTTCATCACAACTTTCATTGAAATTGAAAGAAACTCAAGCCCTAAATTTGGTTCAGAAAGAGTTAATAGTCATATAACATATTAATTAATGGTGATAAAAAATGATGATGAAACTAATATGTAATTTATTTAACCATTTAATGGTAAATTTGATAATTTATAGTGATTTAAAGTATTTATACTCTTGTCATTATATGCCATTATGTCCATTTCAACATACGATTGTTTTCTTCACTGTAAAGAACTAGAGTCAATACAATCACATGATATTTGATTAATAAAATCAATGAAAAATAATTTTTATTTAAATATAAATTATAAGAGTTCATATATATATATATATAACTAAACAATTCATAAATTTAAAAACCATCATCAATAGTATATTTTTCTTCTACATTGATAATATTCATTGTAATCATGTCTTCGTACTATTTTCCTTGAAACTAAATAAATCCCCTGAAATGTTTATAATAATATGATAAGGGGTGAAGTTAAACTATATAAATCAACATATATAATTGGAAAGAAATTTGAACTCTTATACAAGAAATAAGGTTTATGAAACATAAGATATTTAAAAATGAGAATTAAATATCCATGTCAACACTGTTCAAAAGGTAAAATGAATATAACCTCATATATTGGCCACTTCATGCATAAATGGGAAGTCATTTATTTATAGTCGATGTGGTAATATATCTAGAAAAATACTAAAGAAAGAGAGAGGTGTATTATATTATAAAAAAAATAAGTGAAATCGAATATAGATAAAAAATAGAATATGAAACATTTTAAGTAATCTATACTAATATAATGAAATAGTACTAGAGGAATTTGATGGGTAAGAAATATATAGCCTCAAGTGGATATGTTAAATACTCTAGAATATTGTAAAATAGGTAGCCTCAACTGGATATGGTGAATCAAAAACTGTTTCAAAATGATAATTATGAGAACATAGATATAATTGATTGGATATAGAGAAACTGCTTCACTGATATGCCTGAAAGAATGATCGGAGATGAATAGGGCCTGTGGAGAAAAAAATGTTGTATAGAGCGGGAGTAAAATAGGTCAGGATTTGTGATGAATATGTCTAATACTATGTAGATGGGATATAGATATGGAAATACGAGGAATAGGCCTAGGAGGAGGTAGAGTGTGGAGGCGGAGTCCATAGTTGAGAGGAAGAAATCAAGAGACAAAATCTGGTTAAGAAATGAGAGAAAACATGGGAAAGAGATCGAAGCATGGGGATGCAGTGACTGCGGGGATGAAAACAATGCAATGGTAATCTCGGTGGATTATGTGGGGTTAGGTTTTCAACGGAAATGATGGTCTATGTGGGTTTAGGTTTTCATACTCATCCATGTACTCTACGACTTGGCCTCATATACAACTTATAATATTCACTCATAGTGCATTGATTTAAACAATGTTCTGCAGTTGGAAACTGGTCATATAAATATTGAATATGTATTATCCATTATGAATGAATAATCATGAAGTATGAATCGATGAGCATGCCTCACTATAAAAACATCCCAACCAACCTTTTATAGAAAACCATTTTTATAAAAACATCTAATATCTCATGAAAATATCATAACATTCAGCACCTCATACCACCAATATCATCATAATCATCTCAGCGTGCCACTATCATCATCATAACCAGAACCAAATTCAACAATCATCATCACACAAACCAAATATGGTTAATAATCATTCACACTCATGGATCTACCTTTTAGAGCACACATACGCATAAACGTTTTTTCCACCAATAATTTTAAAGGCAATTTTGTCCATAACATCATTGAATTCAAGCCTTCCACAATGAATAATGGGCTCGCTCAGACCTAAGGAACTCATCTTTATCAAAAAAAATATTTTAATTCCATATTGAATTAACTAGTTTATTATGTATATGTTTTCTATTTTAAGTAATGTATATCGGTTAATATAAATAGATACAACTAGCATAACATGCTTCATGAATTATTTTAATTTATAAAAACTTCCAAGATGAGCAGTAATTATACTGCTCATGCCTCTTTAATTTAATTAATAATATCATTTGTCTTTATTTTTTTTATCTGTTTCAAGAATTCAACCACTCTAAAAAAATAACAAAATGAAATCAAGTCAATAGAACATTGTCTTGTAAATATGAATAGGAAACATAAAACACATTTGATCACAATGTCCCAAACAATAATCTAATATCATAATCATGATATATTAAATAATCTAGAAATGTTATATATAGTTTTCTCTCTCTTTTATAATTTTTATCATTTAATGTAACAACGAAAATATTAATAATATATTTCAACATGAAATTTTCTAGAATATTAAGATATTTTGAATTATATACAACATGAAATATTATTTCAAATTCTATTCCAAAAATAATAACTATAATAGCTTAACCATAATACGTATGAAATAAAATTCTATTTCACTTATTGAAATATTAATAACACTTAAATAATATTCCACAACAAATATTAGTTCTTCAATATAAATTATTTTATTCTTATTTATAAAATAATAATAATAATAGTCACTTTATGTGAAATAAATTTTCATCATCCAATTAAGTTTAATGATATGGAATATCATTTATCTACTGCATGTGATGATCCATCCTCTTTTTAAAATTAAATAATTTATTAAATGTGAATCATTAATAATATAATATGATAGCATACAATTATTTTGAGAAACCACCAATTAAAGTAACATCATATAAAAAAAACTATTTTTCTCCAATTAATTATTTCTATATTATTACATAATAATTCTTCATATAAGTCATGTGAAGAATTTTCCCCGATTTATCAAAGTAATTATTCTTCATATTATATTACCAAGTAATTAAATTTTTATGTTCAATCACATCCACTTAAACAAATAATCTAAAGCATGATTAATTCACACCTATATAAAAATGAAAAGATGTAAAATATCCCCTACCTCAAAATGAATATCTCATTATTCGTGGAGAAATAACAGAACACCAAATTCCAAACTCAAATTTCCTCCTCCACAGGGTACCAATGATCATTAAAAAGTCACCCTAAAAAATATCCCTCTATAATTAATTGATAAAAATTAAAATAAAATGGATGTAAGAACCTTCCATATCAGGGAGAGTTTAACAAAAGATAATGGAACCATCTAAGATGTGAAAACTGACCTCGTATCACCGAGAATAAAAACCCTAAGATTTGGGTTTTAATTCACTGAAAATAGAATGAAAAGCCTCTCAAAAATTCACATAGATCACCCAAGAACCAAGAGGAATAGTTAAATAATAATAAAATTTGAGTGGATTTAGGAATTAATAGGAAAACTATAAATTAGAATATAACATGGTTCAAGGGGAAGATATAGAATAGAAACCTTGAAAAAAAGTAAGAGACCACACTGTAGCACACTTGGTTGAAGCCACATCAGAGATCTACATCATAGTCATTGATGAGATCATATATACATGGAATAGTGTTCATGTCACAAGGGGTAAACCATGCCACATAAATCTAATTCCAATTAAAACGGCCACACCATAACCCATACCTATGGTTCATCAATATCAAAATTGATAGAACTGAAAAATCACATCTCCGGGACTCTATGTTACAACATACCCCCCACATCACAGTGGTGCAAAAATAAGAAGAATCATAAAACTTATTCTTCAAAACCTATATATTGAATCTCTCCAACCGTAGTGTATCCTCATCTATTAACTAGACTCTATGGAATAACATAAACCTCCATGTAGAAACACTAATCTGTAGCTAAAATTTCATCTTAACTCTCTTCCTTCTTCCTCTCGAACACCTCCGATCACTCGAAATGAAAAATAATGACATGGAATAAACCGGTACCTTATAAAATTTCTCTATTACGTGATGATGTATTATTTTTAAAATTTAAAAATGATAAGTGTGTTACTTTTAAAAGATGATTGTGACTTTTTTTATTTCAAAATAAAAAAAGAGGATTTTTTGTTTTATATTTCTTATTTAACTAATTGAAGTGTCAATTATTTAAATATTGTTCAATATGACTATTTTATAGCTTGTGAGGCTCTTCCATGTGAATTTCATGTCAAAATAAATGTTTCCCGAAAACAAATTCTATATTTTCCCATTTTAACTATAAGAAACACACACACACAGACATGATATATATATATATATATGTGAGTCATAAATAAAGTTAAGCAATAATAAGAATATTTTAGACCTATTAATGATGTATAAATAGTAAGGAATCTTCAATCCATGAATTTAGATTTATTTATCATGGTTAAACATACAAGTAAAGCTAAAAGATGTATTTTTTAGTCACTGTAAATGATTTTAGTAGATACATTTGGATTTATTTTCTTACACGCAAGTCTGAAACTCAAGATAAATTTATATATTATTTTAAATTACATTAAAATGAGAAAGTACATCCAATTATATACATTATATGCGATAGAGTCCAGGAATTTTTAAATATATAATTTATCTATTTTTGTGGGAAATGAATATTCTTATAATATTCTACCACATACTACACCCCAACAAAATGGTGTTATGGAAAGGAAAATAAGAACCTTAAAAAATAGATAGAACAATTTCTAGTGAGTAAAATTTATCTAATTTTTTTGAGAAGAAGTTATGAATGAAACTATTTATGTTAGTAATAGAACTATTTTAAGACCCATTTTGAAAAAGCCCCCTAAGAACTTTGGAAAGGAATTAGACCATGAATTGGTTGTTTTAGATTTTTTTGTTGCAAAGCATTTATTTTTAATATCATGTTTGGATTAAAAATTTTTATTCTAAAATCTGATAAAGGTGTTTTTTTGTTACTCAAAATGTTATTAGAGAATATATATTATATAAAAAAAGAACGATGGTCATCAAAGAGTCTATTAATGTTAAAAAAATTGAATATTTTAAATGAAAAACTAATTAATGAAAATTAGATTTAAGAAGTGGTTAGGTTTTTTGTCATTGGGAATAATAAAAAATTATATTTGAATGCACTTATTAAGGTGGAGAAACACCCTCTTTAAATAACATTGAAATTTCATTTAGATGATCATACAGAAAACGTTATTGGAAATATTCGTTAAACTTTTAAATGTGGAAATTATTTAATGAATTTTTTTCTTATCATGATATTATTTTTAATTTTTTTTCCTAAAAATATTGATGAATATATAGCTGATTATAACTATATATTTAATATGGAAGAAGAAATAAAATGGTTATCTATAAATAATGTTTGGGATTTTGTTGAACCACTTTAAAATTTTCATGTTATTGGAACTAAATTGATATTTAGAAAAGAACATGACGAATCTAGACAAATTGTGAGAAATAAATCAAGATTGGTTGCTCAAGGATATTCAAAAGAATAACAAATATTATTTGACAAATATTTTTTACTTTTTTATAAATTATAATGTTTTACTATTTTATTATAATATAAATCTTTTCATCGTTTCAAATTATTTCAAATGGATGTAAGAAGTTCTTGTTTCAATGGTTTTATTTTTTGGATATTTTTTATTTAAAATAACCACTTAATTTTGGACATGAAAAATATCCTGATTATGTGCTAAAACTCTCTAAGGATTTATATGGTTTGAAGAAAGATCCTTGATCGTGGAATGAAAGGTTATCTAATTTTTTTATGAAAAACTATTTTGATAAAGTTCATGTCAATTCTACTTTGTTCATTAAAAGAATTCTTGATAACATTCTGATTGTTCAAACTTATATTGATGATAATTTTATGTATCTTAATATGAAAAACTCAATAACAAATTTTCATATTTTAGGACTTCTGAATTTGATTTGAGAATGATGGGAGAATTTTAATTTTTCTTTTTTCTTCAAACTTTTCATAGGAATTATGGTATTTTTCTAAATCAATAAAAGAATACTAAATAATTACTTAAATGTTTTGGTGTAGATTCAAGTAAAAGTTAAAACACCAAAATGATGAATTCATCTAAATTAGATTTATACGAATCAAGAAAATCTATTGATAATAAACTTGTTATAGGTATGATTGCTAGTTTATTATATTTAACAGCTTCTAAGACTAATTTAATGTTTAGTTCTTGTTTTTGTTCTAGATATAAATATAATTATACGGAAATTCAATAAAAGGCCCTTAATAGTATTATTAAATATTTTAAAAGATTCTTGTTTTGGAAAAATTTCTATAGTTTTTATATTCATTTTATACTATTTTTTCCTCTTTTTTTATTCATTTAATATTCCAAATTCTACTAATTACACAGAATTTTCTTCATTTGTTACATTTATTTTGAGATATATTTAATCCAATATTATTTAATATAATAAATATATATTCTATTTATTTCAATGAGAGAGATAAATCACTTTAACAAATTATTTAATGTTATTAATAATTTCAAAGCATGGGAGAAAATTTGGAAATTATATTTTTTATAATTATAAAAAAATTTGTTTTTATTGAGTGTCTCTTTGACACATTATTTTTTTATGTTTTTGTAATGAAAAAATACTATTTATTCTCTCTAATATGATAAATATAAAAATATACATTGTATTTTGATGTATACATTACATAAATTTTGATAAATGAATATTTAGAATTTCTCAAACCATTTATTGGTTTTCATCTTTAGATATTATTCATGTTTATACAGCTTTGACAAATTATAGAAAAAATAGTACTAAATTTGTTGATTACATGTTCCGTAACTATTATCTTCATGTTCATTATGGATCTTTGAAATAGATTTGGTAGAAAACTCAAAGTCTTGATCTTATGTTTTTTTATTTTATTTTTCTATGAATTAGGAAGAAAAATGACATGCAACACGACATTACATAAGTCTAAGTGATCTAAAATGGTTTTGACCTAAGAAACACACTATTGTAAAAAGAATTTTGAGCTATAAAATTACACGTGTAATGAAGATAATTCAAAATGGGGGTTTCAAAGTTAAACATGTCTTGATAGAAGGAATAGTGATGTAAAGTCAAAATACTCAACCAGAGTTCCCCATGACATGGTGTTAGTGTCTATGGCTCAAAAGAAAATTTCAAAATCACAACACAGACTACTTCGATGTAGTGGTAATAAAAATCCCTCATTCATTCTTATAGTTGAAATGATAGTGGAAAAAAACAGTTAAATTGGTCTTAATAAAATTTTAAACCATTATATAAATTTAGGCATTGTCCCTCAATATAAAACATTTTTGTAATGAAGGATATTTTTTGTATGGTGTGTACTATTACAAATTTTAACTTTAACAGTGCTAAAATTGGCCATTTTCAACTCAAAAAAACATTGACCATCGGAGCATGATTAAAAGCCCTATGCTTCTATCAGATCTAGAAAATCATTGTTAAAGCACACCTTTTATCAGAAATTTTATTTAGTAATGATAAAGGACCCCCTTTATCCGCACTACTATAGGTTCTGATAAATGTTCCCTTTATCAACACTTTTAACAGAATTGATAGAGGGGCTTACTACTGTAGTGTGCTATTAAAATTACAACATGCTGCAATTGTAAAAACTATAATAAAAAATAACAAATATAGGTTCAAATATTAAATTTAAATGAAATAAAATTTACAACACATATACAATAAAAAACAATATTATAGGCATTTAAAAAATTAGTTTTTAAAATTACATAAGTAAGTAAAAATTATCAGAGGCATTAAAAAACATCAATGTTCCTTTGATATTGGCCCTCGACCCCTAGTCATGCTCTTGCCAAGAAAACCAACCAAGACCAAGAAAAAGAAGAAAATATTATATGAAAATAATTATCATCTTAGCAATACTATAATTAAATAAATTAAACACAAATTGATAATTTTAAACTAAAAATGTATAATTTGATCCATACAAGGAACATTGTGTATCGGATTGAGTGTCAGTTGATTCTTTCATGTCACACCATTAATTCTTGTTCTAAAAAAGGTTCTATTGAGTTGGTTCTAATCTGTGGTCAGAATTATCTCTATCAAAATTAACTAAATAAGTAAAAGATAAAAATCATAAAGAAATTAATTAATAAATAGAGCATAAAATTATGAGAAATAAATCCAATCTCATTTTCTTGTTTTTTGCAATGTGATGGGACTTCGAAACTAAAATGGCACTTATATATTAAAAATTCACATTTTGAGTCATACTGACGATATCTTATGTTGGATTGATTTTCATTAAATTAATATATTTTGTAAATTTATAATGGATCTTACTGAATTATAAATACAATCAATGTTAATTTACTCAGTTTTCAAAGAGTAACACATGCTTTTAACTAAATTATCAATTTTAAACTGATAACAGACAGTTTGAGTCATACTGGGCAAAGCATGTGTTATATTGAGGTAACAATAATTTATACACATAAATAATGACTTATGGATTATTTTACTAAAGTATCAAAACAATCCAAATGTGTTTGACCAGATTTTATTATGCCACTTGTATTTTTTAGTAAAATTTATGTCAATTTTAAATAAAAAGACACACTTAGAGTCATACTTGTCAAACCACGCATCAAATTGAGATCCATATGATTAATACATGTCATTAATGACTTATGGATCATTTTTATATAGTTTTAAAATATTTAAAACTCATTTTCTCTATTTTGAGTATATCACGTGAATTTTTTATTAAAATGTTATTTTAAACTTGAAAAATGCACTTTCAGTCATACCAGTAACATAAGGTATTGATATAATGTGAGAATAATTCCTACGTGTCAAAAATGACTTATTTATTATTTTCCTAAATTATAAAGACAATATGATTATGTTTTCTCATTTTTTACTGAGTACAGATGTTTTGACCTAAAATTTCAATTTAAAACTGATAACAGACACTTTGAGTCATATCGAACACACCATGCATATGATTAAGCATTGGATTATTCCTACACATAAAAAATTAATTTTGTATCCTTTTCCTAATGTATCAAAAAAATACAAATATGTTTTCTTGGTTTTGAGTATGTCACTTGTCTTTTTTAGTAAAATTAATGTATATTTTAAATAAAAAGACACACTTTGAGTCATATCAGTCACACCATGCATTGGATTTAGGTACTATTAATTTATACATGTCAAAAATAACTTATGGGTAATTTTACTAAAGTATAAATATTATATAAATCTATTTTCCTAGTTCCAAGGATGTCACTTTTTTTTTACTAAAATGCTGTTTTAAAATGCAAACACAGACTTTGAGTCATACCAATCAAAAATTTTTCCGGTTTGATGTGAGACTAGTTCCTATATGTCAAAAATGACTTATGAATTATTTTAATAAATATTAAACACAATTAATGTGTGATTTCTGAGTTTTTAGTGATTGAAACATGTTTTGAACAAAAATGTCAATTTTAGACTGTTAACAGACACTTTGAGTCATACCAGGCACAATGTGTATTAGATATAGGAGCAAATGATTCCTAATCCTAAAAATGACTTATTAGTAATTTTCATAAAGTATAAATACAATACAAAAGTGTTTGATTATTTTTCAGTATGTCACTTGTCTCTCTTACTAAAATTAATGTTATGTTTAAATTAAAAGATACACTTAGAGTCATAATGGTCCCACTGTGTGTTAGATTGAGGTGAATATGATTCCTAAATATCTCAATTTACTTATGGATCATTTTACTATAGTATAAAAACAATACAAACGTGTTTGATCATTTTTTAGTATTTCAATTTTGTTTTTACTAAAATTTCATTTAAAACATAAAACATGTACTTTGAGTCATATCGGTCATATCATGTGTCGGTTTGATGAAAAACTAATTCCTATACACAAAAAATGAATTTTAAATAATTTTCCGAAATTAAAAATGAAATCGGAGTTTGTGTGAAATATTTTCAATTAGCGACACACTTTTTGAGATAAAATGTCAAATTTAAACTGATAACTGATACTTGCAGTTATACCGATCACACCATGTATTGGATAGATGTGTGTATGATTCCTAAATGTAAAAATGAATTTTGGATGACGTTAATAAAGTATAAAAACTATATGGAATCGTTTACTGGGTTTTTTGTATGTCACCTGTCTTTTTTCCAAAAAAGTAATGTCAATTTTAAATAAAATGACACACTTAGAGTCATACCGCTCACAACGTGCATCATATTTCAGTAATGATGATTCCAATATGTCATAAATGACATATTAACAATTTTACTAATTTATAAAAATAATTCAAATTTTTTCTCATTATTTTTTTTTCACATCATTTTTTACTAAAATGTCATTTTAATTTGGAAAAATGCACTTTTGATTCATACTGGTCACATCATGTGTCTATTTGTTTATTCCATGGTTTATGATATCTTTCACAAATTTGAAAACATATTATCTGTAATCAATTTTGTTATCTTTCTTCAAACACTAAAAAATTTAACAAAATAATTAAATTGTATTAAAATATGTTTTGATAGTTAAATATTACTAAAAATATCTAAATCTATTCCCTTTGAATTAATCCACATCCTTGTCATATTCATTTAATGACTTCATACCATGATTTAGCCTATATTTTGCAAACATCATATCATAATTTTTTTGTTAAAACACAAAAAGAAACAAATAATTTGAGGTTTATCTAAAAAATTATGATTGTGGGGCCTTAAAAAACCACAATACACATAATGTGTGGTCAATTTTTTGGATATCTTTTCATTGGATCCATAAGATAAATATTTGGGGTATCTATATTGACAGCGATCAGCATCCAATTCAAAGATATCCAAATAATTGAAGCCGATATTTTATGATAATAAGTATATAATTATTTAAATTATTAAATTCAGCTGTTTTTGGAGCTAATTTGGATGTTTTCTTGGCAATCCAGGTGGTCACAAATGCAGATTAAATTTATGGCCATTTATAAATGCCCATAAATTCATCCCACCATTTCAAGGAAAAAAACCAAAAGGATAATAAAAGTAGAATGAAATTTTTATATATATTATATGAAACCAGGATGAAGATATTTATCTTCTATGACCACCCATGATTCGGTTTAATGGAGTTTAAAATCCACATGTCAAAAAGTTGAATGAATCTGGACTATTTTCCAAGTCAACTTTGAAATGTCAAATTTCCTTTAACTTCTCTCTTTCATTTTGACCCACCTAAATTCCAGGGAAGGAATTTATTGATTGGGAATTGACCCTAGGATCCTTATATTTCAATATAAGGATATTTTGGTTAATGGAAATAGCATCCCAGTTTTTATTTCAATTGCATTGTTAAGATTTCATTTTATTAATTGCTTGTTCGTTTTTTCCCAGGTAATATTTCTCAATTAAAATAGTTTTATAATAAAATTTATTTTTCTTATATTTTTTATATGCTTTTTAACACATTGATATCATTAACTAATGGTGCAAAGTTATTCACATAATCTTTTGTGATATTCTTTACACAGTGGAGGACTATTCGTTATTTTGTTGTTTTCTTTTATTTAATTCGGCTTTATTATGTCAACTTATGTCTCGTATTGAGATATTTTCATCAAGGGAAGGATAACACAGTTGTAGATCAATGTTAGGGAGTTTCCTGGGGTTGTATTGGATGTTATTTGATGTTATTAAATTATAAAATTAATTCTATGGTTTGAGAGTTTGACTATTTTACTTATATTCTTCATTGCCTTCACTTACTTTAATGATGACACATTTTGAGTGCTAGTACGATACAATTCATTAGAGTGATAATTAAATTGATCCAATAAGTGAATTGGTTATTATAATTTATATTTTGTATGTATTAAATCATATAATGATATTATAGAGTTATCTCATGTGTTGGATACCTCTTGATCTAGTGAATTAAAAATCTATATAAAAATAATTACATCTATTCTAGCACTATCAACAACCAAGGATCAACCCATTTCCATTAATATTTTCCATTAATATAATTACATGTTTCATTCATAAATATAAACTATTTTCTTAGGTAATTTATTATGTTATTATCATAATTGAAATCAATCCAAAGATTTGGCCACTTTATATCCAAAAACTCTATGATTTTAGTGTCTCGAGGTTACTTCTTCATTCCATGTATATTTGACCCCTACATGTGATAAAATGACCACTTATACCTATAGGATAAATTTGGGCACAACCAAAAGTTTGGTGTTATTTTTGGGGATCCGTGTAAGTTATCTTAGACACTCACATTCTATTCTCCCCTGTTTCTCTTTTATCACCACCATTTCTCTTCTCTTTTGCACTTTATGTTGTCATGTGTCCATGAAATCCCAAATATAAATTTCTATGAACTAAAATAGATTATCTTCCACATTACCCCTTGTTTAACCAATGCTATAATCAAATGGTAACTCCGCGTTGGGAATCCCCTCACATAGATAATATCTTTCATCAAACCATGAATGTTTTCTCCACAAATAGTGAAATGTACAATAAATGGGATGATGAATGCTTAATGGATAAATTTCCAACCATATCAAGGATGGTTGAAGAGGTCAAATATAATGATGTTTTATATGTCCAAAATCATATATAGAATAATCAAAAATAAATTATTAGAAGAATGTATGATAAAATGGAGAAAATGAATTTGAAAGTTTCATCTTTGAGATCAGAACAAAATCGAATTGAAATTATTACAGAACCCATATCCACTCAGGTTTTACCTTCTTCCACATTTATAGAAGAATCTTGTTACACACATACCTCTCATATATTTATAAATAAAAAAACCTTAATAATTGTGAAATATTAATAGGATGAAATAATTTTTTAACGGAATTTATATCCATTGGAAATTTGATATTTTTAATTCAAAAGAGGAGAATTTAAAATCATTGGTTTATTTTTCCAAACATTACTCCATTAGGGATTTTTTATGACCATTGATCACTAAACCAATTTGAGAAATCCACAACATTGAGTCTATACACACTCCTGACATTCATCTAGACAAATTTGGGGATGAATTGTATTTTTATAAGGTACTATTTCTTTTTAAAAAAAATGGATAAGAACCCGAATTTGATTCAAATTTCCAATCTTCTTTATGAAACTTCAATCAACCCAAACTCAATTTTTTTTCCTTCCTTCCCCACTCAAGAATCCCTTCATAGGTTATGACCAAGACCTATGGGTATTCATTCATTAATCTCATAAAGCTAGCAATGGGGGTTTGATCCTTAATGTATTAGGAGAGACTAAAAAACCAAATAAATCAACCATTTTTTATATTTCATAGATAATTCCATTCATTTTATAAAATAGTATTTTAAATAAAAAATTAAAAATAAAGAATCAATCTCAATCATGTTGAAGTGGATAAATATGGGCTCGTTAAAATGTTGAAATATAGTATTGGGTAAGTTGGGGGTCCAAATCAAGATAAAGACTTTAAATTAAGTTATTTAGAGGAGACAACCCATCTTCTTTATTTATTTTACATTGTGTGTTTTTGTGTTGTTTTTGAAGAGGAAATCCCTTGGGGATTTCCAATGTGATATAATGTCTTTTATGTGTGATATTTAGTATCTGAATAATTTTACTATATCAAAATAAAACATTTGTTTTATATTCTTCAAACCTATACATCAATCATTTGCAAGGATTCTACATGTGATGTGAAGTCAATGGGATCATTTTCTTGTTGATGGTTCATCATCTTCAATCCAGGTGGTTTTTGTTCCACTAATTTATTTAAAATTTCATTATCCCTATCCTCCTTCAAAATTACTAACTCTCTATTCTCTTATATTTCAACATTAAGGGTAGTTTCATTCTATTTTTTAGGGGGGTGAAAATATGTGATTTAAAAAAATGGGATTAAATAAAAAACTAAATGAAAATCATTACATTAGTTAATGTGCATTATGAAACATGAAAGATAAATGTCCAATAATTTTTAATTCTATGATTATTATTTTAATGCAATTGTAAGTAGACGAGCATAGTTTTTGGAAAGTTCAGTTGTCCAATGTTATTTTTCAAAGGTCAAATTTTTTATCCTCTTAATAAAAATGCCATAATGCATGCCCATTGGATATTGGGTGTAAATTTTAGTTCATGGGTTCCTTTCATGATTTTATAGATTTTGGGGCCACTTTAATTTTAATTTGATCATCCAACAAAAAAAATTTAAAGAAACACATAGAGAAATTTTTTGTCCAAGTTTGTGGCTTCCAACACTTGGGGATTGTGAATCCACTTTTTTCCTACCCAGAGTTAGGATTTAAATCTCTATATTAAACCATGAAATTGATAATATGTGTGGCATTTGGAACTTGGGGACCGCGACTCCGTATTTTCTTTCCCCAAGTTGGTCTACTTATATTTAATGTGATTCAAAAAAAACAACAACAAAACAAAAACAAAAAAAATTGAATACACATCTTAAGGTTTAATGTGATTCTCATATAGCACATACATTATTTTCCTTTAATAACAATATGAGTCTCGTATTTTTTGTGATGCACAATACATCATCATGCTTAATTGAAATTAGATGAAATGTAAAAATGAATTTTAACAAAGAAATGGGATTGGGATTTGATATGCTTGTGAACCAATCTGGTGTGAAATGATTTTTAAAGGTTTCATGATTGTTTGGAATGATTTTTTTAGGAGTAATGTATGTTTAAATGATTTTGGAAAATGGAATTCAATTTCATATTTTAAAGATACATTATGCTCATGTCTAGATAAAATCATTTTGGGGTGTGATTAGCTGCTAAAAGATGATATTATTATTCTTTTCTACCTTAATATTTATGTGTTTCAATGTCCACAAACACAAATTTTAATCCAATTCATAAATAGAACTTCATTTATCATAATTTTGCAATTCATGTTTAAAGTGTCAATTTGGTCCCAATTAATCATCTACTTGTGGAATAAATTATATTCATTGTCATAATATTATATTTTGGTATATTATTTATCACTTATATTGGAATATTTTTTATTTTAAGAGTCATGGATGAATTATAAAGGATGATGGATATTTTTATCAATTAATACAAATATTTCTGGAAAAAGTATAATGGGCCTTAGGCCCATAAAGCAAAAGTGGCTCCCACAATACAAGACCAATGAATATAATATTTTATCTTAAGAAAGATAAAATTATGAGGATCATTTAATTAAACTATGGAAGGATATAATTTAAAATTTTTCATGGTGATATAGTTGGACAAAGTTGAGGATTAAATTTATTTCCAGATCTGAAATCCCATAATGTTAGCCCACCATTTCGAGGACAACATCCAAATGGTTAATCCAATTGGCATGAAATTTTTAAAACTATTATATGAAACCTGTATGAAGATATTTATATGATATTACCATCCATAATTCTACTATATTTATTTTAAAATTCACATATCAAAATGGGTAGTGAATCTGAAGTATTTTCATGTTCAACTTTGAAACGTCAAATTTCCTTTAATTTATCACCCTCTGTTTGACCCTCCTATGTTTTGGGGAAGGAATTTATTTATGGTGGATAGAAACTAGGATCCGAATATTCCTATATAAGTATCTTTTGGTGAATGGAATTAGCATCGAATTTTTTCTTTCAATTTTATTGTTAAGCTTTCATTTTGTAATTTCATGTTCATTGTTTTTCATTTAAACTTTCTCAATCACAATATTTTCTTAATAAATTTTATTCTTAATAAATTTTTTAATAATTTTTAAAATATTTTTATACTTTCCTAAGGAATTAAAGTTATTTAGATTATATTTTTTGAAATTCATTACATAATGGTGGAGGGTTTGTTATTTTGTTGTTTTCATTTATTCAATTCCACTTTTTTAAGTAAACTTCCATCTTCCATTGAGAGATTTGAATCAATGGAAGTATAACACATTTGAGGTTAGATTTTAGAGAGATTCTTGGGGATTTATTGTATGTTATTTGATTTTCTTAAATTCTAAAATTAATTATATGGTTTGATATTACAACTCTTTGACTTATTTTCTTCATTATCTTCACTGACTTTAATGAAGACACGTTTTGAGTGCTAGTATGATCCAATTACTTTGAGTGATCATCAAATTGATTCTCTAAGTGAATAGGTTATTTGCCGTGAAATTGTGTATGTATTAAATTGGATAATGATATTTTAGATTTATCTCATGGATTGGATACCTTTTGAACAAGGGAATGAAGAATACAAAGAAAAACAATAACATCTATTCTAGCCCTAACAACAACCTAGGATCAACCCATATCCATTGAGATTTTCCATTCAAATAATTAGGTGTTTCATGATTAAATAAAAATAATTTCCTTAGGTGATTTATTCTTTTTGTTCCACAATTGAAATCAATACAGACATTTGGCCACTCCATAGCCAAAACCTCCAAAATTAAAGTGTCTTGAGGTTACTTCTTCGGTCCATGTGGATTAGACCCCTACATGTACTATAAAGACTTATTATACCTGTAGGGTAAATTGGGGTACAAATAAATAGCCATTATAGTTTCAAAATTCAAAGTAATCCTTCAACTAATCCACTGAAAGTAAAAGGACTTTGGTCTATGAACTGAATTTTAGAATCCCTCACCTTCTCAAGACAAAATTGTATTTATTATAAGATGGTTTCTACAACCTTTCTAAGTGTGGATTCACAAAAGTTGGAGGATTTTAACTTTATTCATTTCATCATGTGGTATGTGGTGGATTGGGTGGTGTTTCATTGACAATATAAGTAGATATTTAAAGGAGTGTGAAGGTTTAGGTAACCTTTATTATACATAGAAATCATAAAATATATATATACATGAAAACTATAAATAAAAATATAAATTGAAATTTTTTATAATGCGCATTTTGAAAACATTTAATGATTATATAATTCATAACTCTCTTTTTAAAGTACCAAACGAGCCTTGGGAACATTTATTTTCAATAAAAATTTAAAATCCCCTTTTATTTGACACCTTATTTAAATTAAATTTGATTTCCAAAATAAATTCTAAAACCATATGATGTTTCATTCAATTAAAACTGGTATAGAGAATCATAAAACATCACATGAATGGTCAAATCCGTTAATTAAAGATAACTAGAGGGGGGAAATCATCAATGAAAATCTATTTTATTTTTATTTAGAAAAATTGAAAAATAAATCACAAACCAACCTTAAAAAATTTACTAAATCAAAAATCATACTAAACCCATTTAAAATATTATAAATCACAAAAGGAAACTCTTCATTCATTTAGTCAAATATATTAAAATCATACTACCAAATTAGAATTGCATTTAATTTTTGAACATGAAAACCTCACTTTTTAAAGAAAAAAATTTGTAAGCTTTTAAATTTCTATGTAATACTATCTATTACTTAAAAAATACACATAATTCTTAAAGAAAGCTGTGATAAAAGAATCAAACATCCAACACCCAAATACAGCAACAAAAAATCCCAAATACACCCACACGAATAAAAATAATTGAAACATAACAGTGGTATATAGTCATAAAAAATGTGATAAAATATCCCAATAAATAATCACCATAAAATGATGCATTGAATATAATTCATTTTGTGCCAGTATAAACACCCTTTCCACAATCAAAATTTTTACTAGTCTTTTCAATAAAAGATTTAAATATTTGAACTATTATGGAAGGTAATAATAGATCTTATTTGAAGTCAAAAAGTCATATTTCATAGTAGTAAGGAAATTCTCAGCAGAATAACCAAAACAACCATTTATCACACAATGTCATAAAGAAAACATATATAAATTCATACGATGCACTTCCCCTTTTTAATTTGATCATCCAGGTTATTTATTCATTATGTAAATTCATACCATTTACCTGATGAAAGAAATAGTATGATAACCCCATAATTTACACACATGTAAAAGAGTATTCTTGAATCACCTAACTCAATGTGTATATTCCATGATTCACTATACCAGGACTGAATATGAAGAGGAAGATATGATTCTAATCCTAAATTTTCTAAAGAACCCAATCCAATTTTAGGGGGCTCATTGAACTCGAAGGGTGATGTTTCAACCATCCAAACATGTGAAATCAATAAGACTCAAATAAGAACGAGTATATACCCAGTACCTAGAACCCACGAGAGAACTGAGCCAACAAACCGTTGTACAAACTCACATTATGGAACCCAAACAAGCATGAAATGAGATTGTAGGAGAAAAAAGTAACATGCCTTAGATTCAATGTTTGATTCACCAAAGAGATAGTCGATGGGGGGCAATGAAAATAGTGGAATTACATAAGAGCTTTAGAGGCATGACTAAAATGGGTTCGGTTAGGGTTATTTTAAAAATATTGGGGATGGTTTTGTCAATGCTTCAAAAAAAAGCACTGATAAAGATACCTTTTATTAGTGCTAAAATAATAAGCGCTGATAAATGATATATTTATCAATTCGTTTTTAGCACTTATAAAGATACATATTATCATCGCTAAACAAGCACTGATAAAGATCTATATTTTTCAGCACTAAAGTGATAATAATTAATTTATAACTATAATTATAATTAAATATTTTTTTCATAATTTTTTTAATTTTTTTATATTTTTATAATTTTATTTATGTCATTATATATATATTTATATAATTATATATATATATATTAAATCTATATAAATATAATTACAAATATATTAAATAAATTCACTATTTTAATATACTTATTGAAATTTTATAATCAGTTAAATGTATAATTATTTATTTATAATTATGTAAATAATTTTAAAAAAAATTATTTATTTATAATCATAAATTTAAATTTTCATAAATATAGTAAATATATTTTTATGTATTTTAAATGTTATTTATTTATAATTATATTTATAATTATATCATTATATATATTTATATAATTATATATATATATATTTATATATATTTATATATATATATATATTTATATAATTATATATATATATTTACATAATTATATATATATATATTTATATAATTATATATATATATATATTTATATATATATAAAATTTATAAATATAAATATAAATTTAATAAATATATTTATTATGTAAATATATTTACTATAATATTATAATTATAATTAAATTTATATCATTATATATAATTATATATATATATAATATATATAAATATAAATATAAATGTAGTAAATAAGTTCAATATTTAAATATATTTATTATAATTTTATAATTATCTAAATATATAATAATTTATTTATAATTATACTAATAATTTTTAATTAAATAATATATATATATATATATATATATTTCAATATATATTTACA
Organism: Viscum album; assembly: GCA_963277665.1. Taxonomy (NCBI): domain Eukaryota; kingdom Viridiplantae; phylum Streptophyta; class Magnoliopsida; order Santalales; family Viscaceae; genus Viscum; species Viscum album. Next base: position 859,337,886 of record OY728133.1, on the reverse strand, counting down.
TATTTATACATATATAATATAAATATAAATATAAATATGGAAAATATATTCATTAATTATATATATTTATTGTAATTTTCTAATTATTTAAATAAATAATTATTTATTTATAATTATATAAATACTTTTTAAAAAATATTTAGTTATTTATCATTATAACTAAATAATTTTATAAATATAGTAAATATATATTTATAAATATACTTATTTACAAATATTTTTTAAACATTATTAATGAATATATAATCCTAAATGCATGCAAATTAAAAATGAGTGAAATTAAATAATTGAAACTGTGTATAATTTTGGAATATTGAAAAAATTGGTATGTTTTATTAATTGAATATAAAATAATAAAAAATTGGATATATTGTCAATGAATATGAATACATATTGAAAATATTAAAAAAGAGTTAATAAATATATATAAATAAATATTATAAAATGATTAAATTCCAAAAAAAATTAAAAGTGAACAAATAATACCTATGTATAATTTTATTAAAAATAAATAAATAAAATTAATTAATTAGAAACATAATATATTATGTATATCATGTTACTAAATGATATTCTAAAATGAATATTAAAATTTGAATAAATTTCATAAATATAAAGTGTGTGTTTTTATATAAGATTCCATTAAATATGTAAATATTTGTGTGTGTTGTATATAAAATTTTATTAATTACGTATATGGATGTGTAAAATCGGTGTAACACATGTTTGATATATGTTAAATTGAAAAATAAAATGACATTCAATCAATGATCATTACAAGATAAAATGATTCAATATCATAAATTAATACTAATTTTTAATTATAAACCATTCTTCACTAAATATATTACTATTTTAATGTAAGCATAAATATTTTGTATTACATAAATCATATTTTATTCAAGGATGGAGGTGGAAGTGGGGATCTGCGATTGTAGAAATCGTGTCGGTGCTCGGGACCTGGCTTTGAAGGCAACAGTTTCGCTGGAATCATGGTTTTTGGATCTTTCTTCATCCATCCCTATTGCATCGGCTTCTTCGGATCTTAGCATGAAGGGGATAGACGACCATGGAAAAAAATTTGGAACTTATAATCCAACCATGAAGATATCAGTTTTTTCAATCCCTACTACACAGGCGTCAAATCATAGTGTTGAGGGTCTGTCAGATGTTGTTGTGAGAAAATCGACATAAGCAGGGAATGGTGTCTATGAATCAGTGATCTAGGTCCTGGCTTCTATCAGTCTTTCATCAGAGTGCCTTGTTCCGCGGTCTTCAATTATCATCATTGAGGGTTTCGTCAGCAATGAACATGTATTGAAGGGTTATTCAAATTGGCCCTCTATGAAGCCTATTAATAAGATTGTCTTGTTCAGTGAAGCTCTCATTTCGTCCACGGAGTCTGGCTCCCATGGGTTGCACAACTACCGGATTACCAAATCTGATGATGGAAAATTCGCTATATTTTATCATCTTATGGCAGTCATGTAATGACATGAAGTCTGTCAATTTTATCTCATTTGGGTGGTTAATTCTCTCTAAAGGTGGAAAACCAATGAACATTGAGGAATTGAGGATCAGAATATCTTGAATTTGGGGTTTCTCATACAATAGGATGATCCCTATTGGAAGAGGATACTTTCACCTTATTTTTTCATTAGTAAATGATAGATCAAGGGAGAAAAGCAATAGGTTATACTCTCTTATCCCAGGAAGCATTATATTGTCTGAGTGGGATTTATGTTTTAACCCCTACTTGCAAGAAGCATTTTAATGCTCAGATTTGGGTTAAAATTCATGGCTTAATGTCACAAACTAGATCTGGTCGGCCTCAAAACTAGCACCCGACTCAGCCTATGGTAGGACCCGAAAGGCGTTCCCTATCCCCAAATGCTAGAACAAGTGCCTGAGTATCATAGATAATGGTTTGTGAATTATTTAACCATGTTTATAAACATAAAACAACCAATAATAATGAATAAACTGGATCTAAAAATTACCAACCAAATGATCCTTTAATAAAATTCAGAACGGAAAACAAGGTTTCAACCAATACACAAGAGGTCCACAACTATAAAAGAGGATCATGTCTAATACTAAGACCACCACACAACAAAGTGACACCGCCCCGTAGCCATCTCCACAACACTACACCAAGGAAAATAAGCATACATTTAAAACCACCATCTCCAGAGACCTTTCTCTTACCCGTGTCGAACATGATCAAGTCTACATATACCAAAGGTGTAAGTTTTGTGTGAGCTAACTCCCAATAGGATGACATTGAGAAAATATTCAATACAGAATTATTAAATGAAAAATACATTTACAATTTTAATTAATGAAAATAATTAAATACTTGATCATTTTTATTAATAAAAACAATTTTTTATGAAGAAAGTTTTAATGTGAACAACTTAAAAAGGGAAGCATTTTTTGTGAAAATTACTTTAAAGGAAAAGAAATTTTTAAAATAAAACACCTTTAGTTTTATATTATCTCAAATTCCACACCATATGTCGATGGTGAGAAGAAAGTAATCAGAGAGAACCAACTATGGGAGAGGCCCTATAGGTACTAGTAGATAGTGGGACCCTAGAACTTCACATCTTTGTGTAAAGTGATATAGGAACCATTCTAACAGGTGTTCTCATGCACGAGACACTAGTTGGGAACACAAAAATAACCTAGTGGTCTCTAATCATCATCCAATAGTTTAGTTGGTGTTATAGTCACAAATCTAGAAAAGTTAATATTTGTCGATGCCACTTCTGTATCACTAGCACACTAGTTCTAGTCTGCACACCTAGTCATCGGCTTCTTATTGGTGCTCAATATATTCCTTATTTATATCACATGTCATATTTAGATAAACAAAGAAAGTGTGGTGCTACCTAAACCAAATACCACACTTTCACATAAAATTTCCATTTTTAAAATAAAATGCATGCCAAAAACCTTTCAAAACATAATATGCATCACCCACACAATTAATTAAACCAACTGCATAGTTAAAGAAAACACTTTCAGAATCCAACAAGACACTAAGAGAATTTATTAAACAATTTCAAAGTATGTCGCATGACATTAAACACCAAAATCACACTCAAATATTCTTTTATGAAAAAACACATGTTAACGCTACACTAAAACTCAAACCGGCTAGTTAAAAAGACCATTTCCACAATTAAACAACCCAAATGAAAATTTATTAAAAATATTCAAAATTTGTCACATGAAGAAAAATACCAAAACTCACTCTAAACTTCTTTTATAACAAAACGCACCTTGAATCCATACCAAAACCCTAACTACATCTCTTACACTTTTTAATAAACCAACTGCTCAACTTATAAACACTACGAATGGCTCAAAATGGGTTTTCATAGAAACAACATACTCATATCATAAAAATTCACTACTAAACACATCAAAAACGTATTAAATCTCAAGTAAAATCAAATTCTCAAAAAATAAACATGATAAATTAAGTAAATAAGAAAATGAATTTATCAATTAATGCTCATACGTGGAAACACCAACCTGGTTGTAGATAAAATTTGCCACTTTGTGTGCAAACTCCACTGCATGTTAATCACTCCTCAAATGATTCAACTAGACCCTAAAATCAAATTAAAACTGAAAATTGGCATTAAACCTAATCCCTGGGTTTTCTCGATCCATATTGGGGGGTTTTCATTTTAAACGGGTTTTAAAATTTTTTTTGTTCAAAAGGGAAACGGCTTTCAATATTTTTAAAATGGGGTTTGACTTGTGTGAACCCATTCACGCATCCCACGGAGAGCTGAAATAAAAAAACAGCAGTATTATATCAATAAATATTAATTAAATATATAAATAAAATATTAATAAATATAAAAAATATTGGTCAATATTTAAAAATAGTAATGTAAAGACCCGTAAAATTCAAGGGAAATCTTTTCTTAATTTTCTTTGGAATTTTACAAGAGCGTGGTTTCTGGCGGCACCTGATTCTGAGGCCCGGAGTGCCCGGAATCAATTTCCGAAGTTTGGTTCGGGTACGTTCAGTGAACGAACGAGCGGGAATTTCTAACTTTTGAACCGGTGCCCGGAATCAAATTCCGAGGGCACCGATGAACTCGCAGCGCCGATATTCGCTTAAGGGGACCTTTTCCGAGGTTGCGTTTATTGCGGGTCGAAAATTAGTTTTTGGGAGAAATCATAAGAAGTTAAATAAAAATGTGGAAACACTTTTTATTTTTATTTTGTTGGTTAACTTCTCCCAAAGGGAGTTAAAGGTGGGACCCACATCCACTTAACCTCCCTTGGGAGGATTAAGTGTGGTGGGACCCACACGAACCCCATCCCCTCATCTTCTTCCTTAAACTCCCCTTTTAAATTAAGTTGGCAAGTTGGGTTATTTAATGGGTTGAGTTATCTTAATTAAATCCTTTGAAATTCAAGTGGTTTGGTTGAGTAAATAAAATAAGACCTTAGCTTATTTTATTTGGTTAGAATTGTTTAGCCATCTTGAGAGGATTTGAGAGCTCCTCCTTCTTCTTCAAACTTTGACGAAGACCGCTCAAGCTCCGATGAAGAGCACCGCTCCTCTCTTCTTCGTAGCCGGTTGTCTCCAAAGATCGACGACGTCTTCCGTGTCAACGAAAGGGAACGCCGCTTCCTCCTCGAACTTCCTTCATCGGCTTACGAAGATTCGCCAACGACGTACCTCTTCGTCAACAGATTTGACGAATGATTACCGCGACGCCCGTCCTCCGTGACGTTGTCTTCCGCGTATCATTGACGATCATCGATCTTGAACCAAGGTAGGGGTTGTTGTTGGTTAATTATTTATTCTCTTTCTTGGTTCTAGATTAACAATTTTTGAGGTTTATTGTTAAGTGTTATCGACTAACGAGAGGGGGGCCGGACCGCACAAACACGGCCGAATTCCCTCTCCTCTGATCTTGAATATTATTTCCTTGTGGATGTACGAGATGGCGTGGTGTCGTCGCACCACGCGGAAATCGCAAGGCTATAATCGCGCGACGCCGTCGCGCCGCGCCACGGGAAGTTTATCATGAACGTGACGCCGTCGCGCCGCGTCGAAGGGAATCGAAGGCGCCGCAGCCGAAGCGGGGCCGCGGTGGAGGGGCGCGGTGTCGTCGCACCGCGCTGGACGACGAACACCGCGGCCGGTTCCAGGCCGCGGCAAGACGGGAAGACCGGCGGCTCGTCGGGCCACCGTTGTCGGAAGCCGGAAGGGGACCGGCTTTGCCGGTCCGTTGAAGAAGAACCGACCGGCCAGGTGGGCCGGCCGGAAGGGGAAAACCGGGGGAATTTAATTCCCCCGGTCAACTTAAATGCCCCCCCATTTATGAAGGGGGGCGGTTTCTTTAAGGGGGGGCAGGCGGCCCCCCGGTTTCCCTCAAGCAGGCCCCCACGAAGGGGGCCGGTTCTCCAAAAAGGCGCGGCTTAAGCCGCGCCGCCAGCTGGATGCGGGGGCCATGCCCCCCGCGCGTGGCACCTAGCGGCGCAAGGCCGCGCCACCGCCGGCCGGGTCGCACTGCCGCGCCGGACCGCCGCCGGTCGGGCTGGGTCGGCCCGGACCCAGACCCCCCGTTTTCGAATTGACTTCGGTCTTTTGCTCATAACATGAGCTACGGACCTCTGATTGACGAACCGTCTGCGGAAACGCGATCCTTGGATCGAGACGGTCGTTTCGGTATATTACACTCAGAGTTTTGGAATACTTTGAGTTCGGCCGGGTTGGTTCGTACAGGAACCCAACCAGGCCTTCGGAGCGGAAACGCTCATATCTTGAGCTACGGATGTCCGATTGACGTGCCGTCAGCCTTGTTGTGTTCCTCTTACTGAGACAGAACTTTTGGAATACTCCACCAGAGGTTTGGACGCAGGTGGAGTACGGTCGGGTTGGTTTTTCCTTTAAAACCAACTGGGCCCCTAGGACGAAAAAGCCAATAACTCTCAGACCGGGCGTCCGATCGACGCGCCGTCTGTTGCGTTGAGTTCCTATGGACGATACGGAACATTTGGATACATCAACTCTGGACTTTGTGACAGTTGATGTATCAGCCTCTCGGCTCGTGGAGCGGATCCTCCTGTACGAGCTTGCTGTGTGCGGGAACCCTAGTGCTGGTTGCGACTGTTACTGTGACTACTACTGCTACTGCTACTGCTACTGTGACTGCGACGACGACAGTACAGAGATCCTGTGTGGATTCGACGACGACGACTACAGCACTCAGCGATCCTACGTGGATCAGTGCTACAGGTCCTGTGTGGGCCCGATCCTATGTGGGCCCGATCCTGTGTGGGTCTTTGCGCTCAGCGGTCCTGTGTGAACCAGCGCCTACAGGTCCTGTGTGGGCCCGATCCTGTGTGGGTCTTGCGGGGGTTAGTTACCTATCGATCCTTCGTGGGTCCGACGACTTAGATGGATCAGAGATCATCTTTATCGTCTTTAGAAGAAGTATACCGGTGTGATCTGAATCTTGTTGCTTTCCTGTGTGGATTTAGTTGTGTTATCCTATTTGGATTTCGTTTTGTTTTCCTGTGTGGAATACGTTTACTTTCCTATGTGGACAGAGTTGTACTTGGGCTCGGAGGTTGGAGCGTATGGGAATTGATGACTTAGGTATATGTATAGGCATATACCTAAGCAGTGTCGGTTGTTACTTCGTGTTTGTATCTTCCTTTTGTGGTTTATCCTTTGTGGATTTTGGGAGACCTTCGGGGGTCTCGGGGTCCCTACTGAGTAGCTTATACTCACCCCTGCACGGGCTATGCCCACACTACGTTGTGTTGGTTGCAGACGACCGACAGCGTTGATCTTGGATGAGGCTTGCAGAGCAGGACAGTACCTGGAGGTGGACCACTGGGCGGGACGTACTCGGAGTGGACGGCGGGACCCGAGGAGCAGTGGATCTATCTTTACTCACCCTTCAGGTGGGATTTACAGTGGACAGCTCGGAGTAGCGGCTTTTACTTTACAGTTGTTGTTTTCCCTTTCGAGTTGTACTTTACTTTCAGTTTGGGTTTGTATACTGGCCCATTTACTTTTCTGCACTTTCAGTTGTACTCTATTTTTACTTAGTGTTTACTTTCTGCTTGCTTACTCTGTGGTGTTTGTTTACATTACAAAGGCAATGCCTTCCCTTTTTACCGGGATTTACACCTTGGTGCTAGTCGCCAGCCCCTGGCCTATGGAAGGTGGGCTTGGGGTAGTCACGGCACGGACCCCGAGGGCGGGTCGTGACAAATTGGTATCAGAGGAGTTCAGTTCTACTGTGAACTCTGATCTTTTCTATGTGAAGCAATAATGTTTAGCGTATTGAGTGTGGTTATCAGTCCAGGGAGTCCAGTGTTGGTGCGGCGGCCGACGTATCCGTACACCAGGACCCTGACTTCTGATTTCCGACTTAATGCACGAAAACATTGATTGCATGTGTGTTTCAAAGTTTTCTTTGTGATTACTTATATCAGCTCACCAGGTATACTGTTTGACCGTGGATCACCTAATTCCTTTTCAAGATGGCCCCACGACGGCAGCCAGCTAGGGTTCCGAGAGTCGAGTGTGACGACAGCCCACCGAGCGATGAGGCCTCAGTGCAGGGCCCTTTGTCAGCAGTGGCACCAGCGGTAGCTCTACCCGTCGAGCCACCGATACTTCCAGCACCAGCCGCTGACGATGCACGTCGCCTCAGCGCACTGCATGAGTTTCAGCGCCAGCGACCACCCAGGTTTCATGGGGAGACGGATCCCCAGGCAGCCGAGGACTGGCTGGAGGCAGTGGTACGTGTGTTTAGGCTAGTGAGGACACGAGCAGAACACATGGTGATCCTCGCTGCGAGCCTACTACATGCAGCAGCAGGACGATGGAGGAGCTTGATGCTCCAGGTGCACGATGAGGCATCTCTTCTATGGACGGACTTTGAGAGCCTCTTCCGCTCGGAGTTCGTCCCAGCCACCCTATGTGCGGTGCGTATCCAGGAGATTCTTCAGCTACGGCAGGGCAGCATGACGGCCGCTCAGTACTCGGCAAGATTTACTGATCTCTCGCGCTACTCAACCGACATGGTACGGGACCCATTCTTCTGGGCCCGGACCTTCGAGCAGGGTCTGAGACACGAGATCAGGGCATCGCTGATCTCCCTCAGCATACCGACTCAGACAGGAGTACTAGAGTGGGCCCTTTTGATCGAGAGCTTCCTTGCTGAGTCTACGCCAGCACCGAGACCCACCGCAGGGCGGCACGTGGCAGAGTCATCTGCAGCAGGCAGTCGACGGATGACTCAGGGGTCCAGGCAGACCAGACCTTCAGGCAGACGACCTTAGGACACTGGCTCAGCAGTGCGGGGCACACAGCGTGGAGCCAGTCTTTCGAGTGGAAGACAGTGCTATGCATGCGGCGGGCAGGGCCACATGGCTCGTGACTGACTGACCCACCATGCAGAGGAGCAGCAGACGGTTGAGGAACCACCTAGGCAGAGGCAGAGGTTCGACCGTGGCGGTCCGCAGGGAACATGAGGACGAGGCAGAGGAGCTGGCCGAGCAGCAGGTGGTGGGCGACGCTTTGAGGCTCTACCACCACCACCACCAGGAGGTCCACCCCGACCTCAGGGGAGAGCACAGCTTCAGGCAGCTGAAGCTTACGGTCATGGAGCTCCGGAAGTGGGTGGAATAGTGCGGGACTAGCTCCAGGAATAGAGGCCTTTTCCAATAATGCCTCTAGCTTCGTAGATTTTGTTTCCTTGTGTCCATGTACTTTAAGTTGATGTAATAAAGATACTTGCCTTGGTGACTTATGTTTTCTTGTCTTTTGTTTGTTTTTACTAAGAGGTGCCGGTTAAAAACTGTTGACTTGACCCTCACTTGAGAGATTCTTACTAGAGGAAACCTAGTGACCACACACTGATGCCGACAGTGTGACTCAAACCTTGGAGGCGAGAGTAACAGTTGGATCTCTTGGTAGCAGCGGCGAGGCCTTATGATGTCATCCATGCCATGAATTAACTAATCATGACGGGATTGACTGTATTAGGCAAGGAACGTGGTTCATCCAGGGGATGATACCAGATTTCACTTTTCGGCAAAGGAGAAATCTTTGAAACTTTGTCGTACGTTAAGGAGAAAGGGGAACGTAGTAGCTGATGCCCTCAGCAGGAGGACGGGCATTCAGCTACTTGAGGAGGCGACGGAGCAGCTAGTCTCTTTGCAGATATCCTTCGTGGATAGAGATGGAGCAGCCTTCCTCCAGTCTCTCAGAGTCACCCCTCCTCTACTGTAGCGGGTCAGAGGGGCACAGCGTGAGGACGCTGACTGTGAGACACGGCGTGCACAGATATCCTCGGGACATGCACCTGATGGTTTCTCCCTTGGAGCAGAGCACGACATCCTTTTCAGAGGACGTACCATGGTACCAGTCGCCTTGCGAGAGGAAGTGCTAAGAGAGTTTCACACTTCTCCTTTGGTGGTACATCCTGGAGTGGAGAAGATGTACCAGGACCTCAGACGACAACACTGGTGGCTGGGCATGAAGAAGGCTGTAGCAGAGTTCGTTTCTCGATGCCTCACCTACCAGCAGGTGAAGACAGAGCATCAGGTACCAGCAGGCTTGCTACAGCCCTTGGAGGTTCCGGAGTGGAAGTGGGACGGCATATCTATGGACTTCGTGACAGGACTTCCACGCACTTCCAGAGGTCACGACTCCATCTGGGTGATTGTTGACTGAATCACCAAGTCGGCACACTTCATACCCATCAGAGAGCAGGGCTCAGTGGAGAGGTTGGGACGTCTCTATGTTCAGCAGATTGTGCGACTCCACGGCGTGCCATCATCTATCGTCTCCGATTGAGATGCTCACTTTACTTCCCGGCTTTGGAAGGGGTTACAGGAGGCGTTCGGGACGCAGCTACGTCTGAGCACAGCCTTTCACCCTCAGGCGGATGGTCAGACGGAGAGGACCATTCAAACTCTCGAGGACATGCTCCGCGCATGTGTCATCGACTTTGGTCGTAGCTGGGAGGACCACCTACCCTTGGTGGAGTTTGCGTACAACAACAGCTACCACTCCACCATCGGGATGGCACCGTATGAGGCGTTGTACGACCGACCATGTAGATCTCCTTTGTGCTGGACAGACCCTTGGGAGTCAGCACTGGTGGGACCGGAGATGGTCCAGGCCACGACAGAGAAGGTCCAGGTCATCCAAGAGCGGATGAGGACAGCACAGAGCCGGCAGAAGTCATACGCTGACAGGAGGTGGAGGCCACTGGAGTTCGAGGATGGCGACCACGTCTTCTTGCGGGTCTCACCTCGATGTGGTATTCAGAGATTTGGCCGAGGCGGCAAGTTATCTATGTGCTTCATCGGACCCTTCCAGGTCCTCAGCAGGGTTGGCGAGGTGGCTTATCGCCTGGCTCTGCCACCTCAGTTGCACCGGGTGCACGACGTTTTCTACGTATCCCAGCTGAGGAGATATGTGCACGACCCGATGCACATCATTGACCATGGGGAGCTTGACGTTGACGATGGGGCGACTTTTACAGAGGTTCCGGTGGAGATAGAGGATCGACAGGAGTGGGTCCTACATGGGCGATTGATTCCTCTTGTGCGCATCAGATGGCATCACGGGAACCTCCAGGAGAGCCCATGGGAGCGGGAGGCTTAGATGCGTGCTCAGTACCCTCATTTGTTTCCCTAGTTTTTGATGTATCTTTACGGGGACGTAAAGACCTGAGGTGGGAGTAATGTAAAGACCCGTAAAAATCAAGGGAAATATTTTCTTAATTTTCTTTGGAATTTTACAAGAGCGCGGTTTCTGACGGCACCTGATTCCGAGGCCCGGAGTGCCCGGAATCAATTTCCGAAGTTTGGCTCGGGTACGTTCAGTGAACGAATGAGCGGGAATTTCTAACTTTTGAACCGGTGCCCGGAATCAAATTCTGAGGGCATCGATGAACTCGCATCGCTGATATTCACTTAAGGGGACCTTTTCCGGGGTTGCGTTTATTGCGGGTCGAAAGTTAGTTTTTGGGAGAAATCATAAGAAGTTAAATAAAAATGTGGAAACACTTTTTATTTTTATTTTGTTGGGTAACTTCTCCCAAAGGGAGTTAAAGGTGGGACCCACATCCACCTAACATCCCTTGGGAGGATTAAGTGTGGTGGGACCCACACGAACCCCATCCCCTCACCTCCTTCCTTAAAATCCCCTTTTAAATTAAGTTGGCAAGTTGGGTTATTTAATGGGTTGAGTTGTCTTAATTCAAACCTTTGAAATTCAAATGGTTTGGTTGAGTAAATAAAATAAGACCTTAGCTTATTTTATTTGGTTAGAATTGTTTAGCCATCTGGAGAGGATTTGAGAGCTCCTCCTTCTTCTTCAAACTTTGACGAGGAACGCTCAAGCTCCGACGAAGAACACCGATCCTCTCTTCTTCGTAGCCGGCTGTCTCCAAAGATCGACGACGTCTTCCGTGTCAACGAAAGGAAACGCCGCTTCCTCCTTGAACTTCCTTCGTCGGCTTATGAAGATTCTCCAACGACTTACCTCTTCAGACGTATCTCTTCGTCAACGGATTTGACGAGCGATTACCACGACGCCCGACCTCCGCGATGTTGTCTTCCGCGGATCATTGATGATCATCGATCTTGAACCAAGGTAGGGGTTGTTGTTGGTTAATTATTTATTCTCGTTCTTGGTTCTAGCATGACAATTTTTGAGGTTTATTGTTAATTGTTATCGACTAACGAGAGGGGGGCCGGACCGCACAAACACGGCCGAATTCCCTCTCCTATGTTCTTGAATATTATTTCCTTGTGGATGTACGAGATGACGTGGTGCCGTCTCACCACGCGGAAATCGCAAGGCTATAATCGTGCAGTGCCGTCATGCTGCACCACGAGAAGTTTATCATGAACGCGACGCCGTCGCGCCGCATCGAAGGGAATCGAAGGCGCCGCGGCCAGAGCGGGGCCACGGCGGAGGGGCGCGGTGCCGTCGCACCGCGCCGGACGACGAACACCGCGGCCGGTTCCGGGCCGCGCCGAGACGGGAAGACCGGCGGCTCGCCGGGCCGCCGGTGTCGGAAGCCGGAAGGGGACCGACTTTGCCGGTCCGTTGAAGAAGAACCGGCTGGCCAGGTGGGCCGGCCGGAAGGGGAAAACTGGGGGAATTTAATTCCCCCGGTCAAATCAAATTCCCCCCCATTTATGAAGGGGGTGGTTTCTTTAAGGTGGGGCAGGCGGCCCCCCGGTTTCCCTCAAGCAGTCCCCCACGAAGGGGGCCGGTTCTCCAAAAAGGCGCGGCTTAAGCCGTGCCGCCTGCTGGAAGCGGGGGCCATGCCCCCCGCGCGTGGCACCCAGCGGCGCCAGGCCATGCCGCCGCCGGCCGGGCCGCGCCGCCGCGCCGGACCACTGCCGGTCGGGCCGGGTCGGCCCGGACCCGGACCCCCGTTTTCGAATTGACTTCGGTCTTTTGCTCATAACTTGAGATACGGACCTCTGATTGACGAACCATCTATGGAAACACGATCCTTGGATCGAGGCGGTAGTTTCGGTATATTACACTCAGGGTTTCGGAATACTTTGAGTTCGGCCGGGTTGGTTCGTACACGAAACCAATCGGGCCTTCGGAGCGGAAACACTCATATCTTGATCTACGGACGTCCGATTGATGTGCCGTCATCCTTGTTGTGTTCCTCTTAGTGAGACGGATCTTTTGGCATACTCCGCCCGAGGTTTGGATGCAGGTGGAGTACGGTCGGGTTGGTTTTTCCTTAAAAACCAAACGGGCCCCTGGGACGAAAAAGCCAATAACTCTCAGACCGGGCGTCCGATCGACGCGCCTTCTGCTGCGTTGAGTTCCTGTTGACGATACGGAACTTTTGGATACATCAACTCTGGACTTTGTGACAGTTGATGTATCAGCCTCTCGGCTCATGGATCGGATCCTCCTGTACGAGCTTGCTGTGTGCGGGAACCCCAGTGCTAGTTGTGACTGATACTGTGACTACTACTGCTACTACTACTACTACTGTGACTGCGACGACGACAGTCATAGATCCTGTGTGGATTCGACGATGACGACTACAACACTCAGCGATCCTACGTGGATCAGTGCTACAGGTCCTGTGTGGGCCCGATCCTGTGTGGGTCTGATCCTGTGTGGGTCTTTGCGCTCAGCGGTCCTATGTAAACCAGCGCCTACAGGTCTTGTGTGGGCCCGATCCTGTGTGGGTCTTACAGGGGTTACTTACCTATCGATCCTTCATGGGTCCAACGACTTAGATGGATCAGAGATCATCTTTATCGTCTTTAGAAGAAGTATAGATCTGTGAGCTGAATCTTGTTTCTTTCCTGTGTGGATTGAGTTGTGCTATCCTATGTGGATTTCGTTTTGTTTTCCTGTGTGGAATACGTTTACTTTCCTATGTGGACTGAGTTGTACTTGGGCTCGGAGGTTGGAGCGTATTGGAATTGATGGCTTAGGTATATGTATGGGCATATACCTAAGCACTGTCAGTTGTTACTTCGTGTTTGTATCTTCCTTTTATGGTTTATCCTTTGTGGATTTTGGGAGACCTTCGGGGGTCTCGGGGTCCCTACTGAGTAGCTTATACTCACCCCTGCACGGGCTATGCCCGCACTACATTGTGTTGGTTGCAGACGACGGACAGAGTTGATCTTGGCTGAGGCTTGCAGAGCAGGACGGTACCTGGAGGTGGACCACTGGGTGGGACGTACTAGGAGTGGACGGCAGGACCCGAGGAGCAGTGGAGCTATCTGTACTCACCCTTCAGGTGGGATTTCCAGTGGACAACTCGGAGTAGCGGCTTTTACTTTTCAGTTGTTGTTTTCCCTTTCAAGTTGTACTTTACTTTCAGTTTGGGTTTGTATACTGACCCATTTACTTTTCCACACTTTCAGTTGTACTCTGTTTTTACTTAGTGTTTACTTTCCGCTTGCTTACTCTGTGGTTTTTGTTTACTTTACAAAGGCAATGCCTTCCCTTTTTACCGGGATTTACGCCTTGGTGCTAGTCGCCAGCCCCTGGCCTATGGAAGGCGGGCTTGGGGTAGTCACGGCACGGACCCCGAGGGCGGGTTGTGACAAGTAATTACAAACTAATAAACATAATGTTAAAATTAAGAAATATTAATAAATATCAATTAAATAATATAAAATATTAAAATAATGTTAATAATTATTAATAAATATTCATGAATAATAGATACTCATTAAATAATTATTAATAGATATTTCTGGTGCACTACTCAATTTGGGAAATAATGTTTTCCTCTACCAACTGATCATGATAACACATGAAACAAGAACATCTACACTTATCATCAGGGGTAATAAAAATTTACTTCAGGACAAAGATATTAAATGTGATATGTAACTTTTATTATAATAATCAACCTCAAAATCATGCACAAACTTTAACAAATAGATCAAAAATATTCAAATGCAAAAAAGAAGGATAAGAGGCCTTTGAGTGCATTCATACTTGAACTTTTTGTATGTCTTTGATTAATTGAATTACAACACCTTCCTATTCAGTTTATTTTTTTTAACAAAGGAAGAGGGATTTAGAAAAACATTTCTGTTTCAATAACATGATCTTCCTAAACATTATATAGTAATTAGGTTTGATTCTAATTTATATACTAATTCTGGCAGTAATTTCATATTTCTTCATTGATCTCCCCCTCAAGGGAAACACTCATAAACATCTTTATAATGGTGAATTTTTCCAATAATGGTTTTCAAGATGTTCTAATACAGAAAATACACTATAATTTATCTTCGGCTTCTGAATGTCGAGATTTGAAAACTTATAAAACTTCATCACGGATGATCTTCTTCAATACTTATTTTTCAGGATACCAAAACATGATCTAACCATGATGATATCTTCTTTATACTTATTGTCTTGAATATGAGAAAATATATTCTAAAAATTCATCAATGATGACCTTCTTCCTTGTCAATGGAGTTGGTCCTATTTTGATAGTATTCATGATTGTACATCTGAACATTTAATTTGGTTTTGAATAATTGATTGTCTTGAGACTTTTTTTGGTGTTGATTTATCACTGTTAAGGTATAGTTATTGTGATATTATCAAAAAAGGAAATTTAATATAATGTTTCATAAAGTTTAATTTCTTATGAATATATAATCATGACTTGATCTTGAGACTTATGATTAGTTTATCATTATATGATAAACTAACCACAACCTATGGGTGGACTCCTGTCTCTATTATCAAATATTTCAGCAACCACCAATCTCCTATCAAACAGCAACACCTCCTCTCGAACGAGTTCTCGAATGCCTCTTCGTGGACACCACTTCAGGGAAGCCTATTCGGGGTCACCTCTTCGGGGGCTTCTGTCTTTTAATTACAAATTTACTCACATGCATGTGAGGGGGTCTAGGGGTATTAAATACATAACATTTTTTAAACGGACATGCAGGTCCTTACACTTACTGGGAGATGACTCGCAGGTCATCAATGTGGAAAAAATGATATTATTACAAATTAAATAACCACATACACAAAATAAAAAATGCAATTTAAATTATGAATGTTCAGTAATCTCAAGATCAGTCGTCACTCATTACATGTTTTTTGGTATAATTATTATATTATCCATATCATATAACTTTATCTATTACTAAATGAAATGTATATTAAATACTAAACCTATTTTCCAAAAATTTAACATCATGTATATATATATATATAATTATTAATAACATTTAATAAATTTTATATAACTAATATAATTGAGATTTACATAATAAACACTTTTGTAATATTAAATTTTATGAAATTGTAATGTTTTTTGGCCATTCTTCTACTTTTCAAAATATAAGTAAATATATTTTCTAATTTATTGATTAAAAATATTATTACTAGTAAATAAAAGTAATATAATTTACACGTACATGAAAACCATTCATTAAAATAAACTTCTCTAACATAAATTAATTTTCGAAAACATTCAACATTTTAGACATAACATAAAACATTCAATATTGAAACAACATACATTCAAAAAATTGAATCATACAAATATTCAAAATCCAGAAAATTAAATCATATAAATCATTACACATCATTCATAACATATGAAATAAATAAATCATACACACAATTAAGCATACAAATGAAATAAATAAACACAATGAAAATAATTAAAATGTTAAATAGAAATTTAACCTCTATAAAAGAATCAAATATTTGTCGAGAAAAACAATTCTGTAGGACTCCGCAACGAAATCCATAGGAGAACAATTCTTTTTGATGGGGTCCCTCCTTTTATAAACTTTCTCGGTGGGATGTGGGAACCTTGTTCACACATCCTTCAGCTGGTCTGCGAAGGATGCGTGAACGGGGTTCACGCATCCATGCCGCGGGTCGAATACATGACCCTCATTCACGCATTGTCGACGCGAAGGGATGAGTGAACCCTGTTCACGCATCCTTCATAGACTAGCTGAAGGATGCATGAACGGGGTTAATGCATCTTCTGTGGGTGCAACGTTGCATGAACGTCGTTGATGAATCCTTCCGTGGAGAAAGATGTGTGAATGCTATTCACTCATCCAAGACCCATATATAAAATTATGCGAACCCGATCCTCTTTCCCAATTTTGTTTTTATAAAACCCAAATAAAACTCCATATAGGGTGACAGGGAAAATGAATCGTTGATGGAAACCATTGGAGAAAGTAGCATAGACGTTTAACTTGATGAATCGAAAACACAAATTGGAGAGATCTAGATAGATCGGAGATCGAAGAGGGAGGATGCGAAGGGGGGGTGCGCGTTATAGACCAAGCAGCCATGGGGGAGTCACGTGTTGCAAGGATATTGGGCATGGGGGTGTCGCGTGGCTAAAGGGAGCCCATGGGGGGGTCATAGAAAATCTATCCAAGAAGGGAGGCAACGCGCATGTGTGTGAAGGCAAAAAATACTAGTCGGATGCCTTTACGAGGTTCCTGAGGAGGGTGAGGCTCACCTGTTCAATGGCCGCCAGCCAGAGTTGCGCCCTGAAGTGGGGACACCAGCTAGAATCACATGCCAGACGGGGTGAAGGGATAGGGGGACTTGTGAGAGAGGTCGAGGCTATAAGAGAGGGTGGTGCATGGTGCTGGAGATGCTCACTGGAAGAAAACCATTGGAAGGAGAGTGGCCAAAGGAAAAAAAGAAATAAAACTAAAAAAATTATACCACCTCAAAATAATAATAATCATAATTAGAAATTATAATAAAATAATGGACATTAATAATTTTATAATAATGACAATAAATTAATATTAACAACCAAATTAAATTATTGTAGAAAATAATAATAATAATAATAATAATCTTTCTATTATTACTATTATTAAATCAACTATAAAATAATTTTATTATTTTTCCCATTTTATTTAACATTCAATTTATTATTCATTCGTTCAATTAATTAACTAACTGTGCACCGAGTAGGCCACATGGTGGTGTGGCGAAGCCACATGGTGGTGTGGTGAAGTCGTACGGTGGTACAGTGAAGACACATGGCTTTGACCGTGCCCTACAGGTGTGTCAGACATTACCAAGACAAAAACGTTTGTTTATCACCAAAAGCATAAAAAACTCATTTAGTCTTAGCCCACACCTTGGAAAACCAAATTTAAAGAAAGATAAAATTATAAAAAATTATTACATATGTCTAGGTGTGTCAATTCTCCACACCATGATACTTTTTATCCCCCAAAAGTCCCAAAAGACTTGGTTAACCCAAGATTACACGAAAGACCATGAAGACCTGAAGATATTTAAAACAAAACCTCAATCGCCGGAATACTAACCATTCAAGACACCTATAAACTGAAACTCCATAGATCTAAAAAATAAAACCTTCAAGCAAAATAACAAACGGTAAAGAATTCATCTCCGAACACAACAACAACATGGAACACTCTCACCCCAAACATAGGAATCACCTGGGCCCACTCGAGACCTCCAAGAACACATGTAAAGCTACCCTTTACTTGAGCTAACCAATAACCATGGTTAGTGTCAGGTGGATCAAAAGAAAGGGATTTCCCCACCACGCACACTTTGAAAACATGTATTTCCACAAGTTCATCTCGTGCTGGTCTCCCCACCATATTAGGATTCTTGTCAAACATTAGTTCTCTAAACCAAAATGAACCACAAACCCATAAAAACCTATGGCACTGGTTTGACCCTCCAAGATCCCTAAGTTAAACAAAACCAAAACAAGAGAGATGGTGGTGAGACCCGCATTGGGTCTCCCCACCATTATAACATTTTCCTAGCACCATGAAATTTGTTCAAGAATTCCTAGTTTACTCTGAATGTTATGACGTGAAATCTTCATCATGAACCCACCAACACCATCCGACCTATATGGAAAATTCCCACAGTGGACAACACTCCACAACATGAGAGGGTATTGATTGAGGAAACCCCTAACCTAGCAATAAGCTAGATAGGAATGCATCAATTACACAAGACATGAGAATATCCAAAATGAGTACAACTTTGATCCATAACAAACCTACAAGAAGGTAAATTATTAAAGATTCCACATTCCTAGAGTGCACCTACTAGATTTATGATAATATAGAATCTCCATACCTCCTTAAAGCCTAAGAGAGACTCCCATAAATTAAGACCACAATAAAAATAATAGGCCTTTATGCCCCTCACAACAAAAATGAAGACTTCAGAGACTATACCACAATAGGGAAGCTTATGTTATACCCATCTGGACACTGCAAACATAAATCAGACCAAACTCATCCCACATACAACGAGTTTTGACTACATGCAAGCTTTACCCTGGGACCAAGGGCTTGGGCCCTGTTGTCTGAAGCATCTACTGCCTCACAATCATAAGCTGGACATCTCCAACTAGAACTTCCTTCACTAGAAATCCAAACTACATACTTCTCCTCGTGTCCCAAGAGCCACTCCATCAACATACCAACTGATAATTAGGGAGAATAACATAGTGTTCCAACTAACCACACTTGAGATGGGAGATTGAGTGGCTTGTCAGACATGCAACACCAACTGATGGAAGGATCCCTATAAGAATAGATCCTGTTGGTTCACACTCCTCATCGGATAAGAAACCATCACTTACCACAATATGAACAAGACCAAAAACTATTGCGACCTTTAATCTGTTTGATCCACACTACCATTGAGGAAAATGAAACTAGCTCACTGGAATGCTCATACACTTCCTTCACCATCAGTTGACTGGTTGAGCACCTAAACTCTCCGCCACTTTCCCTCGGATTTAATTCCATAGGTACAACCACAGGATAAAGCTTGTATTGAGGATCACTCAAGATATCCTCATTAACAACAAAATGGAATGATCATTGTGTACTGGTCTAGTCCCACTCCATGAAAAATACTTGAGATAACATAAAAACACATACAATTTTGAGTTCCTCAAAAACTACAGACACTCCCAACTTTCCCAATGCACCCAATGATATTCAACTGACCTCGACGTCTACAAACAGCTGACAAAACCGAGTAGAAACCAACTCTTCCACTTATATGAGAGTCTGGGTGAGCCAAGAACTGAGAGACTAGTTGGAACCCATTGGACCTTTCTAAGGGGCATATCAAGAAGAATAAAGACAAAACCATCCTTCAAAAAGACCAATCACCTCACAAAACAAATATTCACACTTTAGACACAAATACAATAATTCCAACTTAATACATCAATTAATCTTCAATGAAAAACACCCACTTGAAAATACCATGCATTGTACAATAAGGCCCAAAAGCTCATTTGAAACCATTGATTTCACTTTGGGCTCAAACACATTTCCTAATTACTAATCCATTTAATAAAAAACAGTTTGAGAGAAAACCCTACTTTTCTTCTCGGTTCCTCGTAGAGAAAATCATTCTAACACTCTCAACAAAACCAAATAACATAGGGAAAACATCAAGTAATTTTCTATCAATTTACCCAAATTAACCTTTCCCGAAACAAGAAGTTTCCTTATGAATAAATCACACACCACTAATATTCTTTGATGTCTCGCAGATGTGCATTTTGGTGCCACTTAGGCACCCATCCACATGATTCACAAACATTCCATTAATCACGTACACATGCACACATGAGAACCCATAAGAATACCATTGGAAAGAATAAGGCTCTTTCACTTTAAAAAAAATTCCCAATATTACAAAAATAATTTTTTCTAAAACCATTTCCAAATATTAAGACAAATATTCAAAATTATTTCCATTTCCAAAATAACTCACTTCAATTTCAAATAACCCAAGAAGTATCATTATAAATGTTATTTCAACAAATCAATCACAAAATTCAATAAACAATGTCTATGGAAAATAGCCCAAAACTCATGTCAAACTCACACTAATGGAAAATAAGAGCAACCCCAAAGTCTGCATCCCTTTTATAAAAACCACACTTTGCACCAACAAAAAAATTAACCAAAACATCACCAACACTAAAGCACCTAGATGGAGAACTAGATATCATGCCTAACCTGGCTACATGGTTTAGCAGACCAAGACCCAAGAAATTGCCAATAACTAAGAGTGTCAAACCATACTCTCAGGCATCACATGGGTCTCCGGAAATTTGGACAACAAGGAAGGCAGAGCATGGCTGTGTGAAGGGGAAAAAGGCTCTACGGACGCCTGTGCGATGCGGCTGAGGAGGGTGTGGTGCACCGGTTCGAGGGACACCAGCTTGAGTCACGTGATAGATATAGGACACGGGATGAAATCATGTGCTAGAGAGGTTTAAGGGAGAGGGAGGACTACTGAGAGAGGTTGTGGTAGTGAGAGAGGGTGGCACGAGGTGCTGGAGATGCTTGCGGGAAGAAAACTACTGGAAGGAGAGAGGGCAGAGGGAGGGGAAGCGGTGCGATTGGGGTGAACCACGGAAGGGGTGAGGCACAACGCAGGTAGGGTTAGGGGGAAGGGTAAACAGGATTTTATAGGGGGGTAAGGAATAGAAGATAAGACAAAAAACTAAAAAAACTTAAACCACCATAAAATATTAATAATCAAAATTGGAAATTATAATAAAATCAATGACATTAATTATTTTATAATAATTAAAATAAATTAATATTAACAACCAAATTAAAATATTGATGAAAATAATAATAATAATAATATTATTAATATTATTATTATTATTATTAAATCAACTCTAAAAAATCATTATTTTTCCATTTTATTTGGCGTTCACTTTATTATTCATTTGGTTAATTAATTAACAAACTGTGCATTGGGCAGGCTTCAAGGTGGTCGAGCAAAACTGTGCAGTGGTGTGGCTAAGATACACAGCTTCGACTATGCCCAGCATGTGCATCAGACATTACCATGCCAAATACGATTTTTCATCATCAAAAGCGCAAAAATTTCATTTAGGCTCAGCCCACACCTTGGCAAAACAATATTAAAGCTAGATAAATTTATAAAAAAAATATTACAGATGTCCTGGTGTGACATTTAAGTTTGGTGTTTTGGAATCCTGTAATCTTGAATGAATTAGTCTCCTACATTTGTGTCCCCATGAA
The DNA here is from genome assembly GCA_963277665.1 of Viscum album. Taxonomy (NCBI): domain Eukaryota; kingdom Viridiplantae; phylum Streptophyta; class Magnoliopsida; order Santalales; family Viscaceae; genus Viscum; species Viscum album. Next base: position 859,316,259 of record OY728133.1, on the reverse strand, counting down.
GATAGATGGGAATATAGGGCATGGAAAATTTAGTTCCTTTTCCAGAGTTTAAGTCGATTTGTACATGGAAAAACTATTACATGATTGTGCCACATTCATAGTTAATGATGAGAAATTTGAGGTTGAATTTGTATATTAGACATTCCATGAATTTTATACTTTTTTAGGTTGGTGGGGAATAATGATTTAGATTATAGGAATGTGAGGAAAATTCAGTTGAAAGTGGGATCTTCTACCCATGGAAAAAAATATCATGGCTCCTCCAAGGTGACCAATCCTTGTGAAATTTAGTCGGATGTCTCTATGGAGGAATGACATAAACCCCTTGAACAAAATAAAGTCTAGGTGTTGGACCCCTTAGCAAGGGGAGATGCAGGATAGGGCACCTAAAAAATCTACAGGTGATTATGAAGCAACTAACTTCATTTCCATGGAAAGAGTTGGCTCTCCATCTAGCTCTGCACAAAGGGAAAGATGCACCTCGGGTGAGGGAAATTACATTGCTTCCTTTTGTTATGTTCTTGTGGAAATAATTCAAGCTAATATTGAGGATCAATGTGATGAGTCTAACTTAGATAATGATTCCCAAATGAATTCTGATACTTAGTTTTGGGAGGAGTGATGCTCCTCTAAAAAAAAGAAAGGGAAACATGTTGAATCTACCCTCCAATTGATCATGGATGGTTCTTCTCCAATTAGCGTCAAACCACTTCACGATGTGGTTCCAATCCCTCTAATTGAACATGGGACGTTTAGTCCTACAAATGACATTCCATACTCTAGAAAAAGATTTCTCAATCTTCTTGACATTCTAAATAGATCAAACAACAAGGAATTATTTTGTGATGAGTTTGGGAGCGTTCATGGATCTAAAATGATCATTGTTTTGAGATCTTCCGTGAAGGGCCGACCAGTGTGCTCTGATCTGGATAGAGATATGGATCCTCCATCCCATAAGGGACACCGGCCAGATGACACTGACTCTCAGGTGTATGAGGTTCAAGGGTAGTAGGCTAAGTCATGGAGAATAGGATGACATCTGCAAGGCAGGGATGGTGGTCGTCGCTTCCACTGATGTTCACCTATTGTTGGGATGTGTCTGACTACTATAGCAGTTTTTTGTTCACCGGTTTTTTATGCCGTCTCCTTCTTGTATGCTACTTTTAATTACTTTAATAAATTTTGTGATCATGGGATGATTACCCATGGTATGCACCTTCTTTCATATAGATCACATTTTAGGAAATATATATATTGATATATATATATATATACATATATAAATATATAAGAATATATTTTTATATTAAATGTATTAATGAATAATTACATATAAAAATCATTAAAATGACATAAAGTTAATATTTTATTAATTATTACATTTTATTCATTTTCTATTTTTATATTTAATATATTTTATTTATTACTATTTATAAGAAATGTTTATATTTATATATTATAAATTTATTCATTTTTATTAATAATTATTTCATTAATTTTTTTTAATTAATTTGTAATTTATTCATTTTTTTATTTTTTTGTTTAATTATTACAATTTATTGATTTATTATTTTCTCTGTTTAACTATTAAAATTTATTCATTTTGTATATCTATATTTACAATATACTATTTATCAATTTTTATAATTTATATATATGTATATTAAATTTATTCATTTTTTAATAATTATTTAATTAATACTTTTTTTATATTTTTTAATTTAGTAGTTATTAATTTATATTTATTTAATTATTTTATATTATTCATTTTGAATATCTATATTTAATATATATTGTTTATTCATATTTATAATATATATATATATATATTAAATTTTTTAATGATTTTTTAATTAAAAAAAATAAAATTTATTTAATTTATGCATTTTGTGCATTTTTATTTTTTATTTCTTTAATTTTTAAGAATTTAATCAATTTTTATATCTATATTTAAAATATACTATTTATTAATATTTATAATCTAAATATATGTGTGCTAAATTTCTTCATTTTTATTAATAATTATTTAATTAATAAAAATGTTAATATTTTTTTATTTACTCATTTTTAATTTTTATTCATTTATTTATTTCATTTTATTTATTTTATATTTCTATATTTAATATATACTATTTATTAATATTTATAATTTTTAATTAAATTCTTTAATAATTTTTAAATTTATACATTTTTAATTTTTATATGTTTAATTATTTCATTATATTATTATTTTTAATACCTGTTTTCTTATTATTTTGAATAAAATAATTGGGGGATGGATCGGGAAGGGTCGTGAATTTGCCCAGATAGTTGGGTCAGGTTTTATATGTCCTGGATGGATGTATGAAGGTGGGTAAAGGTCTGTGGGAAGCAGAGGGTGGGCTAAGGCCAATGTGGGACCATGTAGATCCCGTATATATGTGTGCAATGTATGCGGGAGCCCATCTCTACTACAGTCTTCTGAGCATGTCACATGCTGGAATTATATATAAAGAAGCATCCTCCCTTGCGTTATTTTAATGTGGGACTCACCGCACGATTGGGACCTTTATAAGTGATGAAAAAAAACATTGATAAAGGCTAGTGCAATATATTCTTCATTTTGTATTCATGGTAGTTAGAAATGTCTTACCGGTGAACACCAAGTCACGGTAATGGTCGTGGTCTTCATGTAGTTTACTTCAATTATAAATCACGAGACTCATAATTTGAGTTTTGATTTCAAAATTTCTTAGAATTTGTTTTAATTATTATTATTTTTTACTAAATCATAATTTTTATAATATTTGTAAGTGATAATTGTTTTACATTAAGGGTGGATCAAATTATTTAGGTTAATAAATGAAGAATCTAAAATATTTTTCATTTTCAAATCACATAGATTTTTATTGATTCATGAACGTGACGTTTTAAATAGGTATGTGGCATTTGAATAAAAATATTTTCACATTTGAGTGGTTTAATAAATCAATAAAAGAATATTGGTAGAACTAGTGATAAAGGTGGTGGAGAAAATATTGTGAAGTATTGTTACTTGAATTGTTCAATCTGAAATAAAGTGAGTTACATGTCATGATGTTGTACACATCTATATAAAACACTACAATACCCTTGGCTAGACTTCAATGTGCTAATGTAATACTATTAAAGTGATCTTGACTTCCATAACATTCCAACCCCACCATTTTAAATCTGGTTTTCAGCTGTTACTTCTTTCTATCTATTTTCTATGTACTTTCTTTGTGATTTATAGTTTTTCATTCAGAAGAATTACCTTATTATCTTGTTATACCACCCCAATAAAAGTTATGTACGAATTTTGTAAGATCTATACCCTAACCAATAGTATGGAAAGAGTTGATATTCCACTAAGCATCGGTGATATACCCAAGACACCAATGTTTAGAAATAAATACCAAGGGTTTACCAAAACATCATAGGATGATTTTCCCTCTTTAAACAATACAACCCATCATGAAAATAATAATAATAACAACCAACTAAATGGTGCATGAAGAATAAACCATAAAACATTATAGAATACAAGCATGTGAACTGTATCAGAGTAACAACGGAACAATATATGAAGAAATACAAAAAATCTAAATTTGAAAAAGACTTTATTGTCAAGGTGAAAGCACTCCAAACTAAAACACAGACACTCTATGATCAAACTCCACCAAAAAAGACAATCACATTAAAGATTGCCTCTAGAGAGGTAAGAAACTGGCCCCTTTTCTATATCAATGAAAACAACGTCTACATACACACCAAAGTGTGTATAAATAGTGTGAGTAAATATAACCAATAAGAAACCCCCAAGGTACTTTTCCCACATGACACTAAGACAAGAAATAGGTTACCTCATAGGATTATAAAATATATTGGAAGAATATCAAAAACAGATAAACAATATTACAATATTCAAATAAGTATTTCATAATTCAAAAATGAATTATTTGCGACGGACCATTTGCGATGGGCACCCATAATAAATGACCCGTAGCTAAAAAGGGTGTCATAAACACTATTTTTGTGATGATATGTCATAAAAAATAGTATTTATAAAGAGGGACCCTCAAGTTGCAAAAATATTTCATCAGGTATTTATTTGTTAACATTGGAAATGGGATCCATGCCCCTTCACAAATAATTATTTTCAATGGTGATCATTCCTCTCGCATAAAATATAAATAAATTTACAAATTTAAAAAAAAATAAAAAAAATAAAAAAATCAAATTTTAAAAAATAATATTAACCATACCAATGATATAAAAAATTTGAAATATATAAAATATATAAAACTAAAAACATCACAATAATAAAAATAAAACAATATATATATAAGACAATAAATATCTGAATGAAAAAAAATATTAAAAAATTATATTCATTTAAATTTGTATCATAAAAAATGTGTAAAAAATACCTATATCATTGAAGAGGGGGAGTGTCATTTGGAGGAGGTGGTGGTGGAGGTAACTACATCTCTATACCCTATGTCAATCATCACATATAATCCATCATCTACTGCTACGAGTGCTCATGCACTCTATACTACTCTTCCTATTACTTCTCAGGCTGTAAATGAAACTCTTTCTGCTCTCTATATAGGGACTCTATAAACTCATCTTGAACATGAAGCATCTCCAGATACTCTGCAAAAGATGATTTCAACACTACATGAGCTACCCTCAAGATGGACAGTGACCATATAGAAGTACCATAAAAATCACCATGCATCAATCGAGAACCAATACCTGTAACACAACACTTCTTTAAAGCATACTCAGTCACCTGCATCCACGATGTGTCATCAAATCCAGCCACACTAGTGGTCAAACCCTCAGTCATAGCCTAACTCTAATTCAGTTTCTAAGAATTCATAGCACCATATTACTCCTTCAAATGAAATTTGAAATTAAAAAAAATTAAAATATCATTTCAAGTTAATTTTAGAAGTCAAAAAAAAATATATAGACCACAATCGGATGCTTTCGACAACCAGAAAACTCTCCAGTGGCCGGATCCCTATAAATCATCTTATAAATATCTAACTCTATAATAATGTAATGCTTGACTACCTATATGAGTATACAATAAATAGTACACATTTAAATTTATATAAAATATTAAATAAAAATTTGTACCATATGTCATTGATGAGTATAGAATGTATGACTACCAGCTATATGTGTCACCTCCCTCCTCCCTCAATTCTCTATACTAATGATAATATCCTCTGAAAACATTTCCATATAGGGTATGAGAACAATCCATCCCAAACCTGAGAGAAGATGTAATCAGGTCGATGGGTGAAAAAAAATGATCAAAATCAGTGACTCTCTTTTTTGCATGGCCCTCTTCCTAAAGTTAGGAAAAAACTGACAAAAACGATCATGCATAAAAACATCTCAGGCCTCCAAGATGGTGGTTATTTTTTATCATCGATGGGATGCCATAAAATATAAAACATTAATAAAAACAAGTTAATAATTAAATAAAATTAAAAATAACTGTCATTTATTTACATACCATCCAATAATCAAACATTTAGTATCAAACATCAATGAGAATATGATCTCAAATCACCCATGTTCTAGAAATATAATTCTGAAAAATATCAATCCCTTATCCAACAGCTATATGTGAAAATTTTCGAAGAAAAATATCAAATAATTAGTAGATGAATAAACTAATGAAAATTTACTAAAATACATAACTGAACCTACCTCCACACGCGTGGATCAAACTCAAGATGTGGATATTGCTCAGGAATAGGGTTAGGAATCATCAATCTCACAGGACTATGATCCCTTTGATTCAACTATGTACCTCTATACACATGATGGTCGGATAATAAAGAATCAAACTCGTCACCACGAAGTATATCCTTCTTAAGGGTATTAAATATATCATCATAAGCATTTTCATCCATCTGAAACAAGAAAAGAATTTTGTCAGAAAATAATTGAAAATGAGTACTATATATATTTATATATATATTATTTATGATTATAACCAACATATAATTGTGTCATTCATGATCTTTATCCTCATATTCACATAAGACAGTGTCAATCCCCTCATCTTCTTCCTTTGTATCTTTAATTTTCATAGGATCATCTTCACAATATGTGACACCCCTAACATTTTTCATGTGTAATAATAATATTGTATGGTTTTAATTCATTCAATTTCATACTATCCAAAAAAAGTTTTTAAAATAAAAACAAGGCATGTTTTATTTTATTAAACCATGAAATGATTACATAAAATCAAAACCAAAAGAGTCCTACTACCCTAGGATACCAACTAAGAGACCTATAAAAATCACCAGAAGACCAAAAAATACAATAAAAAGAAAAGGAAAATAGTGTATGTTCTTCGGATCCATCACCACAAAGAACATTATAGCCAGAACCACAACAACCATGCTAAGTATCAGAGGTACGATGAGCACCATCTTCACCAAGTTATTTTGAGCTAGAGCACCCAAATAATTTTTTTATAATGCCTTAAAGTTAATTCAACTGTTGCCTCCTTTAGGTGACAATTGAATCAATAATGACTATAAGACCTTATATCTGTTAGGTATTCTAGTTATTTTATTTTAATTATTTAAGTATATTGATATTTTGAAGTGTTTTATGTATGGATTAATGCTATATCATTAAACAAGTTTGTAATTAAATCTTCATTATATTTTGAATGTATAATGTTTTAATGTTTAAAATGAATTTTAAATTATAACCATTGTGTTTTAAAGAAAATAGTAAAAGAAGTACACACTCGTTACTCCTTGGTTTTTGGTACAATGGAAAATGTTTTTTAGTTTTAAAGCATACTTTGAGATATACTAAATGAATTAGGTATTTAAGAATTTAAAATGATTTAAAAAGTTCTATTTAAATTTTTTCATCCGTGGATTAATAAAATCATTGTTTTAATTAAAATATGTTTTGGATTGTAAATATAAAACAATTATGGGATTTGTTTTATGACATATTAATCTCTGAGTTTCTACTTTGAACTTTGATGTTTTTAAAACTCAAATGTTTAAAAGCTAATGAAAATATTGGTTCTTTTGGATTTTTTTACCATAATATAGAATTTATATTATCTATTTTAAGACACATTTATTTATATAAACCTATTCATTTGTTTAATAAAAAATGAATTTTACTTTGCTAAAAATTAAGTGAGTACCCCACCTAACCCAGGGCGACCTAGAAGGAAAATCCACTCAAGGTCTTGGGGGAATCTCACTCAGACCCCCTAGGCCAATGACCCAGGGCTATGCATGCATGGTGTATGATAAGTCGCATGTGAAGGCATGCATATTAATTCCCTAAGAATGCACAGGAATGTGCAAGGGTTTTCCTAAGCGAAGCAGGCCCATATAGGCTCGGTACGAGGTAGTACCAGGGAGGTGGAAGGGGGCTTCTATGCCTAATCTGAGAGCTCCAAGATTATAAATCCATCCCAAAATCCCTCTAGTTTTGATGTGGGATGGGTTTTTAAATGGAGATTGTGTCTCAGCTATCCGATCATGCCACACGAGATCTGGAATGTTCGATTGGTTTAGCCTTCAAACCTCCACTACTGTTTTCCCCCGTGTTCTTCTTCAGTCATATTATCCTCTCTACAATCTAATCTTTTTCGTCCACTCTGTTAAACTGATCGATCGATCACCATGTTTCTTGCAACTGTCCGATTGTGGACATGATCCAGTACAATCCGTCCAACTCTTTTAAAACTTGTGGTCTCTCTACAACTATTGGATCAAGGTGTGACCAATCCTAGCCATCCATTTATTCTTTGCATACCCTCTGTGTCTTCTTCTTCCATGCATCGTTCCAGTCGCGGTCAGCCCCTTCCCCTTCATTTTTTTCTACACTCGTGCCACCACTATTCTCCATAGTGGCCCTCCTTCCTCCTCTTTTTCCACAAGACCGAATGCACTCATTCTTTTTTTAAACTGGGGTTCCTCGGATTCCCTTTCAAGTGTACTTAAAATATATTCTATATAACATTTATTTATATAACCATTTTTTTCACCAATAACCCTACGAGTTTTCTCCTTCCAATGCCTCTATCTACCTCTATCCTTCTTCTTCTTCTTCTTTGAACTAGGTGGGGGACCTAGGTGTCCTATTACTTTGATTTTTTTTAAGTTTGTTTATATATATATATATAGATATATATATATATACAAATGTTCTTAAATCATACTGATTTTTCTTGGATGAACTTATAAAAATAAATTCTTGGTTTTAAAAAATGTTCTTTTCCTGCAAACCATTCTAGGGTTTTATGATTTTATGTAAAATTAGTTTCACTACATGTATACAAGTATGTATATATACATGCATAATAAAACCATACCAGTTTATTTTATTTAAGAAAGAATAACTTCTACATTAATGGTATTAATAATGAATGTGAACCATGCTAGGGTTCGTGGTGTTTTATGTTAATGAGATTATAAATATATAAGTAATTATGACATATATATATAGGTACTTATTTACGAAACAAACCCTCAGTTTTACATTATTATTTTCAAACATTGAACTTTGGCTTAAATTATGTCTTTATTATACATAAATTATGTATTGGATTCTTATTTTTTTATAAAGAACCCTTATGTACATACGATTTTATATATATATGTATGTATATGTATAGGAATTGATCCTGATATTAATATGTGTTCTCAAAAGTTTGATAAAAAGTTATAATAAGTATTTTGAAGTGAGGAAGGTTTTTAAGGATCAATTTGGAATTTGTTTAGTAATAAAACCCCATTATAATCTCTTTATTTATATATGGATTTCACACGTATTTTCATAAGTTTAAATGGTAATGGTTATGATAGTATGTTTTTTCGTTGATCTTAATGCTTTTCAGTTTATAACTTTTGGTTAAATAGTTGGAAGTACCCTTTTGTTATGTTATACATGAAAATAATAAGTGTTAATTCAATTATGCGTTCAATAACTCACATGATAAATTTTTTGCACGTTTGAATTGATTATGTATTCAATACATGATGAATTTTCATTATGCATTTTGGAATATAATATGTTTAGTTTCAAAATAATAATTTTTGAATTTAAGAGTAATTAATTTATTTGATGAAACCAAAATAATAATTTATGTTATATGAAATGGTAATAATCACATGTTTTATAATATGTATCTCATTCCATACATGCCAGTGGTTAATTTGTTATAGCTATGAAGTATTTAGTATTGACAATTAATGCATGATTCATTATAAATATTTAATTTCTAATGAATGAAATTAAATTATTATGGCCATTAATGGATTAGGGAACTAAATTATTCAAAGTGGTATGGTACATTTTGAATAATATGGATGAGAAATTAAATATTCAAAGTGGTATGGGACACTATGTGTAACGCCCCGACCCCAGTGACCCAGAGTTGGTGCATTATTTTAATACATTGGCATGATTACAAGGAACCAAGTCCCGAAGAACCGACCAGTTTAGCAGTCTTGGAAAATAGATTACATACATGAATGTTACATTAAACTTCATAACATACAAAACAACATAAATAATCCTTCATGAATGCCATTATTCCCTTGTCTTAACCCTGCACATCAATCACATTACACTTCTTGGAATCCTGGGAAAAATAAAACATAGAAAGGGGTGAGATCAAATGCTCAGTAAGGGTAAGCAATACAACAAAAACTTTCAAAAATAAGAATAAACATTTAAGGGAATTTATAAAACTACATCAAAATCCTTTTAAACTTGAACTTTAGCATAATATGGTAGAAATAAAAGGAAATAATGTCATTTACTTATTCACATGGATATTCTACTAATCAAATAATCACATGCAATATCACTAACCTCTTTCATAATTATGGAATGCATAATTCTGAACTTTAATTTCTTTATCAAGGCCTCGTGCCAAGGCCTAGGGGCTAAATATAACCGAAACCCAACCCAGAGTGCATCTAAAAACCGGACACCAACCCGGAGTGCCTCTAATAACTGAACACCAACCCGGAGTGCCTCTAATAACCAGACACCAACCCGGAGTTCCTCTAATAACCGGACACCAACCTAGAGTGCCTCTAATAACCGGAAACCAACCCGGAGGGCTTACTTTTACAGGTCCCCAACCCAGAACAAACTAGTCCAACACATTCATCTTAAGAACAGTATGAAATATAATGTAAAAATTTATATTAAAACTATCATGAGAAATGTCAATACTTTACCCATAAACCATGAATGGTATAAAAATAACACATCCACAGTCAAATATAACAAAAAACCTTCAACACAATATGGAAGATTTGTATCATGATAAATCAACTTCAAAACAAGTTTAAAATCCATTAAAGTATTTTGACATAGAAGAGATTTATTTGTAAAACTCTTTTAGAGAAATACCCCTTTTCATGAAAACATTTAAAAGTCACACAATTTAGAAAAGAAGTCATTTAAAGAAATTTTTGAATCAAAGTGTCTCATACCACTTTGAAACTTTTGAAAGGAATAAACATTTTAAAAAACATTCATGTCCATATAAATAAATCCTTAAAATCCATTTTGAAGACATGGACATTAATGAGAATGATTTAGAAGAATAAATATTTAAAACATTTGAAATGATGTTTTAGTAAAATGTACATTAAAATAATCCCTTTGAAAAATATCTCATAAAACATGTACATGGATAAAAAATATGTCCCAATAGATACTTATGTAAAAACAACCTCAGATAATAAAGAGATCGTGAAATTAACCCTTACCAGTTTGGTAACTTATGAAACATACAACCCATGAAATAGGTATCATACAATGAATATGTAAATACACATAAATTAAAGTGTTTTACAAAAAGAATATAATTATGGGCAGTACATACACCACACAAAAGGTAATAGTGGTAATATTTCATGAATCTCATGGGAATAAGGAGTGAGATGAAAACCCCTTACCTTGCACTTTCCTTTAGTCGATGGTACGTTTAACCTCCTCTTATTCAGGTTCTTCCTTTTGATTTGATCAAAAGGGCTCCTTAAGTTGGATTTATGAATAAAAGAAGGCCTCTAGGATGAAGTGATTGATGTTGAGAGAGTATTTGGGCAGATTTTGGCCCAACCAAAAGGCTTTGAAGGTGTGAGTTAATGAGAAGGGAGAGTTCCCTTTTATAAGACGGGTGAGGAGCACCTTGGGAAAAGCTAGAAATATTATTTTATAATAAATTCACATTCGGTTTATAATGGCTCCAAAGTAAATTATTTAATGTTTAATGTGGGGATGGGTCGAAAAACACTCAACCAATAGAATTTAGACAGGTTTGGGTCATTATATTAACCTTATCTTTAAGTATTAACTCTTAGTTAATTAGTTTCACTTTTACAATGTCTCTTTGTATTTTTATATTATATGGTTAATAAACGTACTATATACATCCAAGAGACCCCCAAGTGGTCCATTAATGATACCCCTATCATTATATTAGTCTCTTGGCCAAACTTTTGATTTTTAGGAATTTAATATCAATTAATAATATAATATTTGTTTTAAATACTCTTTTATGTCAATTTTGACACTATTCAATAATTTATTTTTTTAAAAATCATAACAGAATTATTACTTCGAACAAGGTTAATTAAATCAATCCTAACATGTCATATTATCCTATAAATTTATTTGTATTTATAAAAAGTCTAAAATTACATTTATTTGGGTATTTATAATATCAATTATTCCAATTTTTCATTAATTATGTAATTACTGAATCATCATTGTGTCATAAATAAATTACCTTTTTTAATTTCTAAAAATTATAAATAAAATATAATTATGTATAAAATATTTATATATTTCTAATGAATATTTACAATCGAATTTATCTTATGTATAACCCTATATTAAAAATGTTATAGTAAATAAACATTGATTTTAACTCTTTTAACTCTTCTTTGAATTAAATAATAATAATTGTCCTAATCTAATCCAAGTGGACCTAAATGATAATATTTTATTCCTAAGGTTGTTTTTGGTCGATATAAACTAGTCCAATAGAATTAGGACACGTGTTAGGGTAATGTTAATATCATTTTTACCCTTAATTACCCTATTTACTTTTAACAGTGGTAAATAAAAGTAAAAAGTTACTATTCACCAAAAATTATTTTCATCTCATTGAACCAAATTTTACTCCTTGATATTAACCGTGTCTCTCGGATTTTTGAAATTCCAATCACAAAAGTGGTAAAATTAAGTTTTATGAAAAATTCAGTTTTTTAACTACCACTTAGTAGTTCCACTATTCATCAAAAATTGAAGTTTTTCAAAATAATGTCAAAATTTCACCCTAAGCTATAATTGATATTCCGAATTCAAAAATTATATATATTTTAAAAAATTACAAAAATATAATTTTCATTAATTAATTTTATAATTAATTCCCGCTGTCACAACAAATAGCGTGTTTTTAAGAAATAATATATATCAAAAGATTGACAATTGTTTATGTCCAATTTCAAAGTGAAATTAATTATAATGAACACCATTGGATAAAATGGTAAAAATATATTATAATTATACTTTTAAAACACTCAAATTTATAATTTCTCACTATTGATTATTTTTGATTAAAAAAGTTGTTTTTAATTAAAATTTAGAAATTTTCACTATTCATCAAAATATTAAAGTTATCTGAAAAGTACCATAATTTCACCTTAGCCTAAATTATATACTCTGAATCCAAAAATGAAGTCCATTTTGAGAGATAAAATTTAAAAAAATTTAAAAAGTAGGTATTAATATTCATTACAGCTAGTTTGATTAGTTGTAGTGTGTGTTCGAACTCGAAGTTGCGTACAACACACACTACTGTATTATTCAAAGAGAAGCGTATCGTGGAAGCTCCTGGGTGTTACATTATAAATTTATTTTTATGTCCCCATTCTAAAGAACAAATTTGTTTAGTCAAATTGAATATATAAAAGTTTACAATATTGGATTTAAAAAGGGTTCACTATTAAAGTTGGTAAAAGTGCATTTTTGAAAAATACTTCTTTTATCTGAAAAAAAGGAATTTGTTCTTACATTATGTCTATGAAACTCATAATATGGATTCTAAAATTATAAGTATTATAAAAAGTTTAAAATTTAGTTAATACTATTCATAACCTCTTCTGAACGACTTGTTTGGTATGTCATGGTGCGCTTTAACACGGTGTTGCGTGTAGTGCAAGTTATTGAATTATTTTGAAGAAATAACACACTATGAAATCTTGGGGTGTTACATTCTCCCCTCCTTCAATAAATTGTGTCCTCGCAATTTGAAATTGTTCCTCGAAAATAAAAGGTTGAAAATAGAAAATATCTTTGTGGGAAAACCCACATCGGAAATTGGGTTACTAAAATTTAGTCTTAATTTGAGGAAAAGAGAAATGAAAGGGTCACCACCAAATTATGATCTCGATTAAGAGAACATTGGTGGCAATTAGAGACATATAATTGGAGGAAAAATGTAAATATTTATAGGTAGTGATTGAGGTCATCAATCACAAACAAGTGTAAAATTGAGGTCCTTAAATTCATCAATCTATGATGATTTGAAATACCATCAGTTCAACAAAACATAGGGTATTAGGATAACACATTTTTGGTTTTAGGATTCCTTAAATAAAGTATAATAATTAATTTCTTCATAGAATAAGAGAAGAAGAAAAATATATTCTTGACAAGTAGAGTTCCATCCTTTAACTAATTTCTACCACAAACTCATCTTTCACTCTAAAAGATAATAGAACGTAAAAAAATATTCTATTTATCCTATTCATATAGGGTTAAAAAAACAAATTTATAATTCATCTAACAGATCTTTAAAAAAACTACATTATTTAATCCCGGACATTACGTGAGCCACTGGTAGGTGATACACACTTGTCGCCCTTCGGTTGTGGGTTCAAGTCTCGCGGCCTTGCCGGACGTGACAGGTTTCCACCCAACCTCCGGGTTGTCCTTTTATGGAAATCCAAAAATAATCCAATCTAGAACTATCCAAAATGCTTTAGTCCAAAAATGGAGATCCTTTTTGCTACGAAATAACATGTGAACACCTTCATCATGTATTCTTTTAAAACACTGCAACATCCTGAATTACCATAAAACCTTATTGATTACATTCATGATCCCTTATTCCTTAAATAATAATGAATATACACCTTCAATCCAAAGATGTTGTAAACTCCAACAATGATGGAATATACAAATCATTAATCAGTTTCAAGTTAGTCAAGAATATCCAATAAAATTTATCGAAATCAATCATGTATTATTCTAAAATCACAACCTCGGTATCAGAACTATATTATGGTTTATAATTCTCTCAACCCAATATTTTCAAAAAATTTATCCTACTATTGAGTCACTTTTCTTTGTTCCACACAATCTCAAGTCCTTAATGAAATAGTATTGTAGTACAATCCTTATATACTCCATAATTATTATAACAAGTACATTGTTGATAAAACACTCAAATGACATAATCAACATAAGAACTCCAATCATTCCTCTTCGTTTGTGGTAGTATCATAACTTGATTATTATCCAATAGCATCATTTGTGGCATAGTCTGATGACTGGGACATAGGTTCGCGTAGTGTCCAAACTCCTTGAAAATGAAGCATTGTACATTTGAAACCTTTTTCTTACACTTGCAGTCACATACTTGGTGTCCATTTTCTCCACACATATAACAAACTCCCATTCCTTTCAAGAAAGTTCTAGGGTGTTTCTTCCCACAGTTATCACATATGGGGAAATTCTTCTTTTCCCTCTTCCTTTTATAAATCTTTCTCTCTTCCATCCTTTTCTTCTCTTGATTCCCTTCAAAGCCATAGGAATCAGTAACCTCTTTAGTTACCTTATCCACACATGATAGTATTTCTTCATATGATGATAATACGTGGGAGACTATTTCCCTTCTAAATTCTGGCTTAGGACCATGAAAGATATGATCCTTCTTACTCATTGGATCATACGTATTAATGGAGTTCACATTCCATCTACTGGGTGCCATTTCTATACAATAGCATACACTAGGTCAGTTTATGAATTGCAATGAATAATTCCAAACTTGTAAAATACGTAACGCAAATTGAACAGTTTATGGATATAATCCATAATCAAAAAAAATGTTTTCTTTGAGTAAGTATATACTCATGATCCCTTCATAATGGTTTGTAATGAAAATGAAAATTATCCTAATCATATCCCTCGGGAGTGTCGTAACCAAGAGTGCAGAAAGGCCTGTTGTCGTGCACCAGTTCCCGTTCGAGTCTAGCTCAAAGTGGTGTTTTCGGGTTTTAGCCCAAGGTACATTTGTGTCAGAGCCGCCTCTACCTGGTCGTATCCATACAGGGATGTATTTCTCGGAAAACACACAAAATCTCTACAATACCAAAATTCTAGGAAGTTCTTCTATACTAATCCTCAAAGTCTATCTTAGGGCTATGTGCTCTAATAAAAGTTTATCTAAATATAGTTTCCAAGGTTATTGCTAAACTTCCTCTGATACCAACTATAACGCCCCGACCCCAGTGACCCAGAGTCGGTGCATTATTTTAATACATTGGCATGATTAAAAGAAACTAATTCCCGAAGAACCGACCAGTTTAGCAGTCTTGGAAATAGATTACATACATGAATGTTACATTACACTTCATAACATAAAAAACAACATAAATATTCCTTTATGAATGCCATTATTCCCTTTTTATAACCCTACATATCAATCACATTACACTTCTTGGAATCCTGGGAAAAATAAAACATAGAAATGGGTGAGCTCAAATGCTCAGTAAGGGTAAGAAATACAATGGAAACTTTCAAAAATAAGCATAAACATTTGAGGAAATGTATAAAACTAAAACAAAATTTTTTAATACTTGAACTTCAGCATAATATGGCAGAAATAAAAGGAAATAATTCCATTTACTTATTCACATGGATATTCTAGTAATCAAATAATCACATGCAATATCACTAACCACTTTCATAATTATGGAATGCATAATGATGAACTTTAAATTCTTTATCAAGGCCTCGTGCCAACGCCTAGGGGCTAACTATAATTGGAACCCAACCCGGAGTGCATCTAATAACCGGACACTAACCCGGAGTGCCTCTAATAACCGAACACCAACCCAGAGTACCTCTAATAACCGGACACCAACCCGGAGTGCCTCTAATAACCGGACACCAACCCTGAGTGCCTCTAATAACCGGACACCAACCTAGAGGGCTTACTTTTACCGGTCCCCAACCCGGAACATACTAGTCCAACACATTCATATTAAGAAGTGGATGAAATATAATTTAAAAATTTGTATTAAAACTATCATGAGAAATGTAAATACTTTACCCATAAACCATGAATGGTATAAAAATAACACATCCACAGTCAAATATATCAAAAAACCTTCAACACAATATGGAATATTTTAATCATGATAAATCAACTTCAAAAAAAGATTAAAATCCATTAAAGTATTTTGACATAGAAGAGATTGATTTGTAAAACTCTTTGAGAGAAATAACCCTTTTTCATGAAAACATTTAAAATTCACACAATTTAGAAAAGAAGTCATTTAAAGACATTTTTGAATAAAAGTGTCCCATACCACTTTGAAACTATTTAAAGGAAATAAAATTTTAAAAAACATTCATGTCCATATAAATAAATCCTTAAAAACCATTTTGAAGACTTGGACATTAATGAGAAAGATTTAGAAGAATAAATATTTAAAACATTTGAAATGATGTTTTAGTAAAAAGTACCTTAAAATAATCCCTTTGAAAACTCTTTCATAAAACATGTACATGGATAATAAATATGTCCCAGTAGATACTTATGTAAAAACAACCTCGGATAATAAAGAGATTGTGAAATTAACCCTTACCACTTTGGTAACTTACGAAACATACAACCCATGAAAGAGGTATCATACAATGAATATGTAAATACCCAAAAATTAAAGTGTATTACACAAAGAATATAATTATGGGAAGTACATACACCACACAAAATGTAATATTGGAAATATGGCATGAATCTCACGGGAATAAGGAGTGAGATGAAAACCCCTTACCTTGCACTTTCCTTTAGTCGAGGGTACGTTTAACCTTCTCTTCTTCAGGTTCTTCCTTTTGATTTGATCAAAATGGGCTCCTTAAGTTGGCTTTATGACTAAAGGAAGGCCTCTAGGATGAATTGAGGGATGTTTAGAGAGTATTTGGGCAGAGGTTGGCCGAACCAAAAGGCTTTGAAGGTGTGAGTTAATCAGAAGGGAGAGCGCCCTTTTATAAGAGGGGTGAGGGGCACCTTTGGAAAAGCTAGAAATATTATTTTATAATAAATTCATATTCTGTTTATAATGGCTCCAAAGTGGATTATTTAATTTTTAAGGTGGGGATGGGTCTAAAAACACTCAACCAATATAATTTAGACAGGTTTGGGTCATTATATTATCCTTATCTTTAAGTACTAACTATTAGTTAATTAGTCTCACTTTTACAATGTCTCTTTGTATTTTTATATTATATGCTTAATAAACTTACTATATACATTCAAGAGACCCCCAAGTGGTCCATTAATGATACCCCTATCAAGATATAAGTCTCTTGGCAGAACCTTAGATTTTTAGTAATTTAATATCAATTAATAATATAATATTTGTTTTAAAAACTCTTTTCTGTCAATTTTGACACTATTCAATAATTTATTTTTAAAAAAATTATAACAGAATGATTACTTAGAACAAAGTTAATTAAATAAATCCTAACATGTCATAATATCCTAGAAAATTATTGGTATTTATAAAAAGTCTCAAATTACATTTATTTTGGTGTTTATAATATCAATTATTCAAATTTTTCATTAATTAGGTAATTACTACATCATCATTGTGTCATAAATAAATTATATTGTTTAATGTCTAAAAATTATAAATAAAATATCATTATGTAGGAAATATTTTTTTCTTTCTAATTAATATTTACAATTGAATTTATCTCATGTATAACCATATATTAATAATGTTTTAGTAAATAAATATTGATTTTAACTCTTTTAACACTTCTTTGAATTAAATAATAATAAATGTCCTAATCTAGTCCAAGTGGACCTAAATTATAATATTTTATTCCTAAGGTTGTTTTTGGTCGATATAAACTTTACCAATAGAATTAGGACATGTGTTAGGGTAATATTAATATCATTTTTACCCTTAATTACCCTATTTACTTTTAATCGTGGTAAATAAAAGTAAAAAGTTACTATTCACCAAAAAATATTTTCATCTCATTAAACCTCGTTTTACTCCTTGATATTAACCGTGTCTCTAATATTTTCAAAATTCCAATCACAGAAGTGGTAAAATTACGTTTTATGAATAATTCAGTTTTTTAACTACCACTTAGTAGTTTCATAATTCATCAAAAATTGAGGTTTTTCAGAACAATGTAAAAATTTCACCCTAAGCGATAATTGATATTTCAAATTCAAAAATGATTTCTATTTTACAAAATTCCAAAAATATAATTTTCATTAATTAATTTTATAATTAATTCCCACTATCACAACAAATAGCGTGTTTTTAAGAAACAATATATATCAAAAGATTGACAATTGTTTATGTCCAATTTCAAAGTGAAATTAATTCTAATGAACACCGTTGGAGAAAATGGTAAAAATATATTCTAATTATACTTTTTAACCACTCAAATTCAAAATTTCTCACTATTAATTATTTTTATTAAAAAAAAATTTTTTAACTAAAATTTAGTAATTTTCACTATTCATCAAAATATTAAAGTTATCTGAAAAGTTCCAAAATTTCACCTTAGGATAAATTCGATACTCCGAATCCAAAAATGAAGTCCATTTTGAGAGATAAAATTTATAAAATTTTAAAAATTAGGTATTAATATTCATTACGGCTAGTTTGATTGGTTATAGTGTGTGTTAGAACTCAAAGTTGCGTACAACACACGCTACTATATTATTGAAAGAGAAACGTACCGTGGAAGATTGGGATGTTACACTGTAAATTTTTTTATGTCCCCATTATAAAGAACAAATTTATTTAGTCAAATTGAATATATAATTGTTTAAAATATTGGATTTAAAAAGGGTTCACTATTAAAGTTGGTATAAGTGCATTTTTGAAAAATACTTCTTTTATCTGAAAAAAAGGAATTTGTTCTTACATTATGTCTAAGAAACTCATAATATGGATTCTAAAATTATAAGGATTATATAAAGTTTAAAATTTAGTTAATATTATTCATAACCTCTTTTGAACGGCCTGTTTGGTAAGTCATGGTGCGCTTTAGCTCGGTGCTGCGTGTAGTGCAAGTTATTGAATTATTTTGAAGAAATAACACACTATGAAATCTTGGGGTGTTACACTTTGAATATATGACCTTAATATACATAATAGAAATGTATTCTACTCAGTATTTAACAGGTTGGGAATATGTTAATGAATTCCCTATAGGTTGGGGACTAGTTATTGAAAGCCAAACGATGCATCAGTAGTTCTCATGAGACAAATCTGGTAATGGCATGAGGCCTTGAGACAGTCTAGCATTATACATTCCCTCATTATGTCTATAATATTTAATTGACCTAGTTTGTATTCAACGGAAGCATATGCTTTGTTTATAAATTTATATTATTTAATTTACCAAGTGTGTTTTCGAATAGAGAATATACTTGGTTAAGAGCCTGTACTTATTAGTATCAGAAGAAGTAAATTCATGTGACATAATGTTTATCAATCACCCAACAATTTATCTGCTAATTTATGATTTATAGTTAGTAAGGAAATAAATTAATGTTGTTATTTTATGTGCAACTCTCATCATGAATTGATTTCATTTTTAAATTCTGTACTTTAACTTTTCCATGTCACACTTAGTATTGATAGAATAACTCTTGGTTTATATTATACACACTATATATTTTTTTATAAACATGATTATGATTGGGAAATGTTTTATTGTATCCCTATTAATGTTCCTTAAAATGTTCACTAATAATTCTTGGAAAACTATTATGTTTTGATTTATGTGTTGTATTTTTCTTGAAGAAATGTATTTGTGAATAATTTTAAAGGTAAATTTATAAATCGTTTTATTTGAAACATTTCTTAAAAAACCATCAATGGAAATTCTTATGCTCACATTACATTTTAATTTTAATTTTACAGGTTTATTAGATTTGAGTGACACTGACTCGTGGCAGCTTTATATAGTCTTTTCTGTATAGTTTTTGAGGATTGCAATATCTGTATCCGGTTTTTTAGAACCTAAATCGAAAAGATCTTCTTTAGTGGAACATGATGTGTAATTATTCAGCTTTTATTTAAAAAAAAATTACACCCCATGTTTTATTAAAAACGTACTGACTCTAGGGCAGTCCGGGGTCGGGGCATTATAGTTGGAATCAGAGGATTGGTTTAGACAATCCTGGAAAATTAGAACAACAGTAAAAACTTGATTATTTCTTAATAAGTACAATTCTTATTAAAATTTATATATGGTAGACCAATCAATCCTTCGATCTCTCCCAATAGAAACAATATAGACTATAGTGGGAAATTCATGTTTCGAAGTCTATGAGGCTTTTGAAAACCATTGTTTTTTATGAAAGCACCTTTACAGTGTATCCAATTCTCCTAGTGTACTTCAACTCCACCGAGGATCAGGATTCGACTATTTATTTATGATGCATTCTCAATTTCTGTTCTATGCATGTAAGGGAAAATACTTTGAGGGTATGCTTAAGTGATTTACCCTAGCCGATAATTTTTCTTCCCTAGAGGACATCAAAGAGGCTCCACAAGAGGGTGACCGCTGAGCATTGTACCTTTTTCAAATCTTGACCTAAGATATTTCTAAACATGTTATAGACTTTGAAGTTCTTGAGTACAAGCATACCCATTTATATTATCTACATTAAGTTCATACTATTTTTTCCCAACTTCATACACTTTATGATTTTCTAACTGGAAATTGAGATGTCCACATATGGTTGATCCTAGTTGCATGTACAACATATGGACCAAAGATATTGAAGAGTTTGGAACCGGTTTAGGGATCCATTTGATTGGGAATTGGGGAAATCACCAACCCTAGTGGTACATATGAAGATACATCACAGTTGATTTTAGGAAATCCATACCAGTGATTTCTAAGTGGGAGTGAATGGTTATGTAACACCTTGAGTTTTATGAACATTGTTTAAATGGATAATGTAATATTTTATGTTTTGGTATTTTAATATGATTTTACAAAATAACATCCTTGTTTTAATATGGTTATTCCTTACTAAGTAAAACATGTCCCTTGAAATTTTTAGATGGAGGACTTGGGTTTACCAAAAAACTTCTTATCACTTCCAATCGAATTACTAGAGTCCATAATCATAAAGTCGTGTTCATAATACTACAACCCTTTTGGGAACATATTTATATCTTATAAACGACTCTACCAAGTGTCGAACAACCCAAATATAAATTGTAACTACAAAAGAGAGAGATACCTCTAGAACTATATAAAAAATGCACAATTTTCAAAGTATAGGTAGGGGGAGTACCACGAAGGTCTCTTCTTAGGTTTCACATTGTCTGAGAACTACATAGCTTTAGGAACATTTTGAAAATCTACATTGGAGGGTGACCTTAGAGTATCCAATATATTCCAAGTCCTAAGTTTTACTATATATGGTATACTTTACAACATCAATTTTTTCAAGAACAGTGTATTTTTTGGTATTTATAGGGAACCAGTCCACTCTCAAATCTTTGATCTTCACACATCTCATACCTTCTTATGGAAACCCTAGTACTTAATGCATAGGGTTTATCATAAATTCTCACAGTGTATATGATCCAAAAAGGTAATGTAACCTAAAACTAATCTAGGAATACACTTGAGGTCATCAGTGACCCATCCACGGTGGTGGTCCTGGTAAATGGAAATTGGGAGTAATGTTTGACTGGTTTTTATAGTGGATGTGTATGAATATTTTAAAATTGTGAGGGAAAAATTCTTTAAAGGGGGATAATGTGACACCCCAAACCTTTTTCACCTGTAATAATAATATTATATGGTTTTAATTAATTCAATTTTCTTACTATCCAAATAGTGTTTTCAAAAAAAATAAGGCATGTTTTATTTAATTAATCACTAAAATGATTACATTACAAAAAATACGAATGATTTTTACTACCCTAGGATACCTACTAAAAGACCTATCAAAATCACCAAGAAACCATCAAATACAAAAAAACATACCAAGAAAATAGTGTATATACTTTGGATTTGTCTCCATGAAGAACATTATTGTCAGAACCACAGTAACTGTGCTAAGTATCATATGTATGATGAGCACCATATTCGCCAAGTTATTTTGAGTTGAACACCTTAATCATGTTTTTATAAGTCTTTAATGTTAATTCAACCGTTTACTCCTTTATGTGATCATTGAATCAGTAACAGCTATAATACCTTATACCCATTGGGTATTCTGGTTATTTTATTTCAATTATTTAACTATATTGAAATTTCCAAGTGTTTTAATTATGCATTAATGTTATATCTTTAAACATGTTTGTAATTAACTCTTCTTAATATTTTGTAAGGATAAATTTTTAATGATTAAAATGGATTTGAAATCACAATCCTTTTTTTAAAGAAAATACTAATAGTAGTACACACTTGTTACTCCTTGGTTTTTGGTACAAAGAAATATATTTTTGTGTTTGAAATCATACTTTGGGAAAATGAAATAGACGAATATGGTGGTATTTAGTGTTTTATATATACTTAGTGAATTAGGTATTTAAGTATTAAAAATGTTTTAAAAATTTACCTTTTAATTTTTTCTTCCCTGGATGAATAAAAACAAGGTTTTAATTAAAAATATTTTTTGGATTTTAAATATAAAACTAGTATGGGATTTATTTTATGACATATTAAACATTGATTTTCAATTTTGAACTTTCATGTTTTTAAAACTCAAATTTTTAGAAACTAATGAAAATATTAGTTCCTTAGGATTTTTTTTAACAATAATAGAGAATTTATATTATCTGTTTTTACGACACCTTTTTATATATAAACCAATTCTGAAGTTTAAAAAAAATGAATTTTACTTTTCTAAAAATTAAGTGTGTACCCTACCTTACCGAGGGTGACCTAGAAGGCCAAGCCACTCATGGTCTTGGTGGGAATATCACTCAGATCCCATAGGCCAATGACCCAAAGATGTGCACACATGGTTCATGGTAAGTTTCATGCATAGGTGTGCATATTAAGTTCCTAAAGCATGCACAAGCATGTTCAAGGTTTTTCCTGAGCTCGCCATTGTGTGGGGTGGCATGGTGGCAGGGGTTGGCACAGTAGAACTACTAGAGAGACCCAGTATGGGGCGGTATTAGGGATGGGGAATGGGAATTTCTGAGACTAATATGGGAGCTACCGTATTATAAATCCAGCCCTAAATTCCTCCCGTTTTGATGTGGGACAAATTTTTTAAACAGAGATCGTGTCTCATTTGTCTGATCTCACCGTGCGGGATCTGGACCGTCCGATCGATTCGACCTTAAAACCTCCACTACCACGGTGTCCCTTTCATTTTTCTCCAACTCTACGATCTTCTCCACGATCTAATATTTTTCTTCTACTCTGTTAAACTGATCGATCGATCACCACATCACTCGTAGCCGTCTGATTGTGGACACAATCAAATCATGTACGTTCATCTCTTTTAAAACATGTGGTCTCTCTACAGCCATTGGATCAAGGAATGGATAATCCTGACTATCCATTTCTTCTTCTCATCCTATCCACGTCTTCTTCTTCCTCGCTTTTTTCCAATATCATTCATCCCCTTACCCTGTAGTTTTTTCTACACCAATAACACCACCATTTTCTATGGTATCCCTCGTTCCTCCTCTTTTTCCACAACACCAAACACACTCAGCCTTTGCTTAAACCGAGGAACCTTAAATTCCCTTTCAATTTTCCTTAAAATATATTCTATATAAAATTTATATATATAACCATTTTTGCACCGTTGACCCTACGAGTTTTCTCCTTCCAACACCTCTATCAACCTTTGTCCTTCTTCTTCTTCTTCGAACCAGGTGAAGGTCCTCAGTGTTTCCTTGATTTTATTTTTTTACGGTTTGTTTATATATATATATATATGGATATATATATATATATATATACGTATGTTCTTAAATCCTAATGATTTTTCTTGAATAAACTTATAAAAATATATTCATGGTTTTAAAAGATGTTCTTCTCATGAAAAGAATACTAGGGTTTTATTATTTTACCTAAAATTAGTTTCACCAAATGTATAAACGTATGTATATATATGGTCCTAATAAAAAGATACCAATTTCGTTCATTTATGAAAGAATAATTTCTACCATAATGGTATTAATAATGAATGTGAACCATGATAGGGTTAACGGTGTTTTATGTTAATGTAATTATAAATATTTATGTAATTATTACATTTATATATATAGGTACTTGTTTATTAAACAAACCCAAGGTTTTACATTATAATTTTTAAACATTGAACTTTGTCTTAAATTATGTCTTTATTATAGGTATATTATGTATTGGATTCTTATGTTTTTTATAAAGAACCGTTATATACATACAGATATATATATATTCATTGATCCTGATATTAATATGGGTTCTCAAAGGGTTGATAAAAAGTTATAACAAGTATCATTATGTGTGAAAGGTTTTCAAAGATCAATTTAGAATTTGTTTTAGTAATACAAACCCTTTATAATCACTTTATGTATATATAGAGTTCAAACGAATTTTCACAAGTATAAAGATAAATGCTTATGATAGTAAGTTGTGTGGTTGATCTTCATTCTTTTCAATTTATAAATTTTCATTAAATAGTAGGAAGTACCACTGTGTTATGTTATACATGCAAGTAATTTGTGTTTATTAAATTATGAGTTCAATACCTCACATGAAATGTTTTGTTCAAGTTTACTTTGATTATGTATTCAACTCATGATGAATTTTCATTATGAATTTTTGAATATGATATGTTTACTTTCATAATAAGAATTTTAGAATTGACCAGAAATTGATTTATGTGATGAAACCTAAATAATAATTTATGTTATATACAATGGTTATCATCACATGTGTTATAGTATGTCTGACATTCCATACATGTCATTGGTTAATTTTTTATGGATATAAAGTGGTTATTATTGACAATTAATGCATGATTCACTGTAAATATGTAATTTCTAAAGAATTAAATTTAACTATTATGACCATTAATGGATAAAGGAACTAAATTATTCAAAGTGGTATGGGACATTTTGAATAATATAAATTAGAAATTAAATATTCAATGTGGTATGGGACACTTTGAATATATGACCTCAATAGACATAAGAGGAATGTATTGGAATCAGTATTTAATAGGTTGGGAATCATTTAATGAATGATCTATGGGTAGGGTAATGGTTAATAAAATCCTTATGGGTTGGGGACCATTTAATGAAAGCCCCACGATGCATCAGTAGTTCTCATGAGACAAATCAGGTCAAGGCACTAGGCCTTGACACAGTCTAACACTATACATTCCCTCATTATCTTTATAGTATTTAATTGACCGATTGTATATTCAACTAGAGAATATGCTTGGTTAAGAGCTTTATAGTATTTAATTGACCAATTGTGTATTCAACTAGATAGTATGCTTGGTAAAGAGAATATACATATGAGTATTAGAAGAATTAAATACAAATGGAATAATGTTTATTCAGTACCTAGAAATTTATCTACAAATTTATGATTTATATTTAGTAAGGAAAGAAATTAATGTTAGTATTTTATGTGCATCTGTGTTCATTAATTACATTCATTTCAATAAATTTTACATGCACTTTCTCATGTAACATTTAGTATAGTTATAATAAATATTTATTTATTTGATGCACACCATATATTTTTTATAAGCATGCTTATGATTGGAACATGATTTTTTGTATCCCTGTTAATGTTCCTTAAAATGTTCATTGGTAATTCTTGGAAAACTATTATGTTATGCTTCATGTATTGTAGTTTTATTTAAGAAATTGTTTTATGAATACTTATAAAGGGAAATTTATGAAAGGATTTAATTGAAACATTAATTATTAAAAAAACTCACTGGGAATTCTTAGGCTCTCCATACATTTTAATTTAAATTTTTCAGGTTTAGTAGATTTGAGTTACACTAACTGGTGGCAGCTTTGTGGAGTCTTTTATGTACATTTTTTTAGGATTGTAATATTTGTATCTAGTTTTCCAGAACCTAAACTGTAAACATCTTCTAAATTGGAACATGATGTGTAATTCATCATCTTTTTTATACAAAAAATTACTCACCGTGTTTTATTAAAAACTCACTGGCTCCGGGGTAGTCTGGTGACAAGGAATGAAACAATATATTGTTACTTCATATTAATTTATTACAACATCAACATATTCATCACCAATAACCCATAACTATAGAGTATCATCATAAATATTTTTTTCTCTTTATTAAATATATGTATTTGGAGTTGTCTCTTGAAAGATTTCATTTCTTTTAACTTCAGCAAAACCACATTCACTTTTCAAGAACTAGTTTTCAAGAGATCTAATTTTTATTATTCTCCACCAATAAATTAACTCTATTGAAGCCACAAAATAATTTTTATAATATATTTTGTGATTCTTATGATCCAATAAGAAGGTTAATTTACTAAAAAAGGATTTTATATTTAATATCAATGATTCCACAGCATAGATAAATATGTGGTTCCATATGAGTATCAAACCAATGACATTTAAAAATCATTTTATAATTCTTTCTCATATAACATAGTTCAACTATTTCATCTAATGTTCTATAAAATTCAACATCACTTTCTCTATGGTGAGATCCTCTCAAGAAATCACTATTATTCACTATTTTTTTATTCACCATATGCACATGTATGATATCAAAAACAATTTACCATATATGCATATTAAGAATTAACCATTTTGGATTGTGGGTTACTCAATAAACACAATAAATTATTAATTTTTTCTACATGTTGTGATACCTACAATATTGAAAAAAATTAACAATATAAAAAATAATAAATTTACATTATATGTTAAATTATAAACAATCTACTTTACTCTTCATAGAAACCAAGAGGAAAAATTATATTTTTAAAGTTATTCAATAGTAGCTACTATAATTTTTGGGAACGTTTTCTTAATATGATCAACATATAATATAAAAATAATATAATATAAATTTATTTTTAAAAAAAAATTAAATACTGTGTTGTAGTAGAACTCACTGTACAAATCATGTCATTTCCTCACTATTGAGAAGAATATATGTATGAGCTCTATGATGTTGATCATCTAAAATCCATCATTCATGAGCTCCAACAAATCCAATTTCAGACTTATTAAATACTAATAATATAATATTAATTTCATCATCAAAGTTTCCCATATTAGTTCCCATTTTGTTTTGTTTTGAAGGATATTCGGGTTAGATATATTGGGAGAAGAAAAAAATAATTTCTTCTAAAAAACAAGATTCCTCAATTGACCCTTCAAATGATGATTTGTTATATACCTTTTTATTTGATTTTAAAATACATATCTCTTAGGGATACATCCATCAAAATAGTATTGGACCTCCAATATTACATAAAGCTGAAATTTTAATATTAAATGTTCCATTGAATCCAGAAAATATTGCAGAATTTTTTTTTCCAGTTTATATAAAATAATAAACAATCTTCTTATAAAATAATAAGTGTATAATATTCTATTTTCATCACATAGATGTCTTGAACAAAATACTATATTTATATTACCATATCCTAAATGAATTAATTTAATAAACCTATAAATGCAATCTGTAGAATTATTTATAATATAACATGACAATCCTAAATTTTTAATCTAGTAATAAGGTTGTTTTTGACACATCAATCTGATTTGGAAGCATAACAATTCAGTATCCTCAAATCTTATCTCCGAAAAAATAAACTATTTTATTTGTAATGTTTATTAATCACTTTTGGCTTCATTAACATGTGAAATCATTAATTTTTAAATAACTCTAGATCAAGCCGCCTGCAAATTTTGGAAGGATCTTACCATGCCTTTACATTAACATTGTTTTTTACCAAGTGTGTCCAAAATTGTATAAAATATATGATAAAGATAGTTCTTCTCAATATTCATGACATCCAATATGTGATGGACCAAAAAATAAAACCAGTATGGGAGATGCCAAAAAAATACTTCATTTAATACAATTGTGATCTTTAAGAAATCCATATAGTTTTTTTGGTTTATAATTATTCCAAAGTTAATGGTAAGTAACAAAGAGACAATATATTTTATATAAATACACAATATCATTTTTTAAGGTCCATCTAGTTCAATTTCACATTTTCTAAAATGATTTATGTCCCTTAGTAAAGAAAGATTAATAGGAAGAAATCTACGATGACAGTTAAAAAACAAGGTTTTCCCCCATTTATGAGAATAAATGCTTTTATGTCACTCACAAAGATCATAAATGATTTTATACCATGTTTACTCGCTCCAAATAACATTCCATTTTTTGGTAAGTCACTAATTTTCCACATTAATGCATCTTTCATTAGGAAATTATGTTTCAGAAAAACATCATATGTACTGACACCATTACTCTATAATAAATTTAACACATCAATCAATATATTCAAATTATCATTGATATAATATTTTCGGATTTCTATAATTAATAATGTTAAAAAGTTATATGGTTCATTCGTAAACATCCAATGAGGTATGTTGTATTAGTTATAAAGGCATGCCAATAAGAATATTGATGTGACGCCCCAAAACTAATCTCTCATTTAATAGTAATGTTATGGTATTATACGAAAAATTTTGAAAACTATAAATACCATAAATTTCATTTAAATAAAATACCTATGTGTTTACAATACAAAAAGACCAAAGGAAAACC
This sequence comes from Viscum album, assembly GCA_963277665.1. Lineage (NCBI taxonomy): Eukaryota > Viridiplantae > Streptophyta > Magnoliopsida > Santalales > Viscaceae > Viscum > Viscum album. Next base: position 859,287,113 of record OY728133.1, on the reverse strand, counting down.
ATACTAACCAAAAATACCTATTCAAAGACCTATTATAATTACAGGGAGACCACCCAAAACATTAAGAACCCCAAGAAGATAATATGGGTCTTTCAAATCTGTCACAATGAACAATAGTTTAGCCAGAGAAATTGTAGCCTCTCTAAGAATCAATGGAATGATGTGAACCATCTTCTATAATTGTCTCGAATTTGGGACACCCTAGTGTATGGTTTTGTAAGGCATCAACTCGATTATTGCCTTGGGTGACCTTTGATTTCTAACGACGACAATTATAGTCGTTGGTCATTCAGTGAATTAATTAAAAATATCTAATTATAATTTAGTGTTCCAAAATATTTAAGTAATGAATTGAAATTATAATAAAACCTTTTATTATGAGCTTAAAAAGGGCAATGGTTTAATATTTTGAACTACACTTAGTGTGATTTTAAAATGAGGTGAGGATTTCAAACACCTTTCAAATATATCAAATATCTTGTAATTTTCTTATTATTAATGCTTAAACAAGGTCTTTGATAATAATAGAATATTTTTCGTATAGATATATTAAATTTTAAGTTATAACTTTGAGTTTAAATGGGGAATTCTTTTTATCTCTGATTCTAGAAACATGTTTATAAATAATTTTAGTAATACTCTTAGTCAAGGAAAATTATAATTCAATTGGTGTACCTTAATATTTTAATGTTTAAAATGAAAATAAGGTTTTATAAAAGGTATGATATTCTCTTTATAGTTAAAATAAAAAAAATTATTTCTATGTTTTTATGGTTAGTTTTGTGAATTGGATGTTTATAAAAAATATACCCACCTGGGGTTAGCCCTCTAGCTGGGCTGAGGGAGGCATCACGTGCTAGGTGGATGAGCCTATCCATCTACCTCAGCACAGGTCGACCTTAGAGGGGGGGCATCAATACCCTAAAGATAACACAGGAGTGCATAAGGGAACTAGAGGCACCACCGTGCGGGGCGACATAGAGGCGTGGGTGGGCGCAAGAGTGCGCCCGCAGATCCCAGTATGGGGCAGTACCGGGAGGGTAGAGGAGTATTCTAGAATAATTCCGAGAGCTCCAGGCATATAAGGGAGGTGAGGAGTCCTCTTTGTTTTGATGTGGGATGGATAATTTCATTCGATATTAAATCCAGACCGTCGGATCTCGCCATGTGCGATTTGCGCCGTACGTTTCAGTTCGGCGCTTGATCCTCCGCAACCGCGGAATCCCCAACAATTTATATGCATCGTCCAATCTGACATGGATCTAATATCAGTCCTCCGACACATTTTAAAACACCACATTTCCCTAATCCATTAGATCTCTCACATTTTAATCACATTTGTCTGGGACTTTTTAAATCATCATGTTAACCAGAGCCATCTGATCATGTCGTAGATCAAATCACGACTGTACATTTCTTTTAATCACTGCAACATTCGTAGTTCTCCAAGATTCTCCACTTTTAATCACCATTGTCCAATATTTATCATGTTTTTCTCCACTTCATATTCTTCTTCCTCTCCCGCCTGCACTAGACTTGTAATCCTATCTCCCATTCTCTTCATTTTCCACAACCGTGACCCCGCTGGCCCCCTCATTTCATGTGTTTTACACATGGAATTTCCCCTGTTCATTCAATAAACCATATAAGGCTCATTTATTTCAATATTTTAATTAAATTATTCATTATATTTTAAACATAATAGAGTTTATTAACAACCTGATTGCACCCATTCCCTCAGTTGTCCATCCTTCTCCTCAAACCTGAGTAATCATCATTCAATGACTTCCCGAGCCACTCCTCCTCAAACCAATGTAATGGAATCTATGTTTCCATGCTTGTGTTGAAATTTAACATAATTATATATATATGTATACTCTTGTATGTATTAAAACTATTGCGGTTTGGATATAAACCCTCCTATACCTGATTCAGGACTTCTGGATTTAGGGTTTATTTGGTATTATTAGACATGAATCATAATTAATCTCAGGCAAATCGTTTTTACATATCTTATATATATTCAGTTATATATATATATATACACACAACCATACAGTTTTACGTAAATCATTATTATATCCAGTTTTATGATTTTAAACATTGAGTCTCAAGTTTGAGTAGATTTTTAAAACATAAGGAATTATGTGTTGTAAAAAACTTATATATATATATATATATATATTTGTATACCCAGTTCTATATAATTATATAGTTTGTATAACTCACCTTTTGGAACAGTTTTAAGTCTTTTAACATTGAACTTATTTGATTAGTTTATGTTTTTGTTAAATAAGTATGTGCCAACTAACTTTGGTGTACAACTCAGTTGTACATGTATGTTACATATGTTTACATAAACAATTATGTAATATTGTTTAATAAATATTCCCATTTAAAATTTATATTATGATTTAATTTTTTAAGGACTCGTGTTAATTAATGTGACCAATATATTCAAGTCATATGGGTGTTAATGGATTTTTGGTTTAAACCCTTTAATACATATTGTGTATTCGGATATGAAAAAAATGTGTATGTAGATAAACATTGATTCTAAATTTTACATATAATTTTCCAAGGATTACTAATAAATAATGAAACATGTATTTTCAAAATATGTTTTTTTTAAACACTACTCTATATACACCCTATTGAATGAACAATTTACACAAACCCAAATTGTGGATATTCTAAATATTATACTTATGATGAGTTTAGTAATTATAGAGAGTACATAAGCATAATATTTGGGGTTTGAAACTTTTCTATTCATTTATATGAATAATATATATATATATATTAAATGGTGTTGGTTATGGTTGAATCTCATGATTTCCATTTTTAGTATTACGTATACCATTGTGATATGTTATACTAAAGCATATCAGTAATAAATGTATGAGAATATATCAATTTAATACCCCACCTAAAATATTTGCATTATCATTTAATTGATTATGCATCCAGGTGAAATTATCTCGTCTATTGATTAATAATGTCTTAGAATTTTAGGGTTATCATTTTATGTAACAAAACTTGTATCTCTTTTAGTGCATTGGTTGTCATCACATATTCCATAATCTACTTATCTTACTCACTATTTAATGACATAACCATGCAGGTGATAGTTTTCTATTTAATACATGTATTCCCGATTCACTATATATATGTAAAAGCTAATTAATGTAGTTAAAATCCTTATGAACTTTTATGGATTAAGAGTTAAATTATTCAAAGTGGTATGGGACACCTTGAATAGTATGAAATGTGAAATTAAATATTAATAGTGGTATGGGACATTTTCAATATATGACCCTATTTGGCATATGAGGAATGTAATAGACTTAGTATAACGGGTTGGGGACCAGTTAATGAAATTACCTCGATGAATCGATAGTTCTCATGAGACAATCAGGTCATGGCATGAGGCCATTGACATTTTAGAGTCTTAACAGGAGGTTGTGATAGGGTATGATATTATATGTTCCCTCATTAGGTTTGTGATAATTAATTAACCATGTAGATATTCTCCTAGTAGAATATCCATGGTTAAGAGACAGTACTTATGAGTATTAGAATAAGTAAATGCCTATGGCATGAAGTTTTTATTTCACTCAATGATTTATTATTTAGTGAATGTTTCACAGTAATACAGAGTGTCATTGATGTTATTACCTTTATACACAACTCTGATTATGTATTTCTCTTAGTTATTAAACTTTTACCTACATATTCATAAGTTATAATTTTTTAGAATTTCGTTTACTTATTACTCTGAATGATCATGCCGATAATTGAGTCATGTTCCCTTGTAATCCTATTAGTATGCTTTTAATTGTTCTCTTTAGATAAGTGATTTGATATGTTACATGTGTTACAATATTTATTAAAAAAATGTTTTATGGAAATTTTTTAAAATAGTGTTTTAAAATCTTGTATTTGTATATTATGTAATTTTAAGACCCCTTATTGGGAATTCTTATGCTCACCCTATTTTTTTAAAATGAAATTTTTAGGTATCAGTTTTAGCAGAAAAAGCATGACAGAAGTAGCTGGTGTTCCAGAACATGAACAGAATCGATCCTCTGTATAGGACATGATGTATAAAATATAAGTGCATGGTTTTTTTAAAAAATCACACATCCTGTTTCAAGGCACCATCTTTGGGTATTCTGGAGTCAAGTTCTCACAGTTGGTATCATAGGATTTTGTATAGATAACTCTGGAAAACTATAATTGAACAAAAAAATTTACATAAGAATTACTATGTATGAAGTTTTCATAATTTTTAGAGGGTTGATGAATCATGCTTTCTTTCCCTTCTAATAGAAATTTTTGAAACCATAGTGGGTAGGGAATATTTATAAGGATATTAAGCTTTTGAAAGCCTTCGTTTATCATGTCAACATCTATATTGTGTGTCTAATTCTCCTTGCGTACTCCACCTTCATCGAGGATCGAGATTTGATTACTTTCTAACGATGCATGCCCAACATCCCTTATATACACATAAGGGAATGTATCATTAAGGTCTATTCCCAAACATTACCTTGGATGAAAAACTTATTTTCAATAAGAAAAATCTAGGAAGCTGCACAAGAGGGTGACCTTTGGGAAACATACCTCTATCAAATCATAACCACTGGTCTTTGAGGTTAGGTCCGGGACTTCGAAATCCTCGAGGAAGAATCTAACAATTTACAATATAGATAGAAAGTTCCAGAAGATGTCTCCCAACTCCATACCATCCATGATTTAATTTTTTAGAACTTTATGTTCCCACACCGAATTAATTCAGACTAACCATGCTGCATCTGGACCACTGAGATTAAAGATTTTGGAACCGCTTTGGGAATCTGTTTGACTGGGAATTGGGGAAATCACCCACACTGGTGAATCGAGTGAAGTTTCATATTGAAGGACATTAGAAAATATGTACTTGTGATGTTAGAGTGAGTGAGTAGTTATGTAATACTTTGGGTTTATGAACTTTGTATAACTGAATATTTTTTTTGTTTTGTTACTTTAACATGATTTTTTATGGTTATGTCTCGACTAAATAAAACATACCTCGTGAAATTTCAGATAGAAAACACGAGTTTAATAACCACTCTTCTATCACTTCCTACCGAACTGTAACACCCTGAGATTTTATGAAAAATATCCTTTTTAATTTCATTAATGTCTTGTGTTGTACGCTACACCAAAAGTAGCTTTCACAACACGCATCTCTGACCTAGCTTGAATTACACTCAATCGCGACCTTCCTCTATAGCATGTGTAGTACGCAATACCGAGTTTCATTAAACAACGATACGCTATTAAAATATTATTAAAACTAGCCGTTATGAATAGTAATAACCACCTTTTAAAATTTTAGAAATTTTATCTCTCAAAATGGACTTCATTTTTGGATTCAGAGTATCAAATTTAGCCTAAGGTGAAATTTTGGTACTTTTCGGATAACTTTCATATTCTAATGAATAGTGAAAATTACTAAATTTTAATTAAAAACAACTTTTTTAATCAAAATAATTAATAGTGATAAATTATTAATTTGATTGGTTTTAAAGTATATTTAGAATATATTTTTACAATTTAATACAATGTTGGTCATTGGATGTAATTTCACATTTAAAAAAGTTATAAATAAGTATACATCTTTTGACAGTTATTATCTCTTAAAAACACACCATTTGTTTTGACGATAGGAATTAATTTTTAAATTAGTTAATGTAACTGATGTGTTTTGAATTTGGTAAAATAGACATCATTTTTGAGTTCATAATATCAAATATAGCTTAGGCCTAATTTTTGGTATTTTTCTGGAAACTTTCGTTTTTTGATGAATAATGAAACCACTAAGTGGTAGTAAAAAAAATGAATTTTTCATAAAACTTAATTTTACCGCTTCTGTGAGTGGAATTTCAAAAATACGAGAGACATGGTTGATTTCAAAAAGTAAAATGTGGTTCAATGAGATGAAAATACTTTTTGGTGAATAGTAACTTTTTACTTTTTTTTCCACGGTTAAAAGTAAATAGGGTAATTAAGGGTAAAAATGATATTATTATTACCCTAAAACATGTCTTAATTCTATTTTATAAGTGTAATTCGACCAAAAAAAACCTTAGGAATAAAATATGAGCATTTAGGCCCACTTGGATTTGATTAGGACATTTATTATTAATTAATTTAAAGAAGGGTTAAAATAGTTAAAATCGAAGTTTAATAAGTAAAGAATTTTTAATATGGGGTTATACATAAGTTAAATTCTACTATAAATATTCATTAGAAAGATAAAACGATTTCCAACATAATGGCATTTTATTTGTAATTTTTAGACATTAAATAATTTAATTTATTTATGACACAATGATGATGCAGTAATTATCTTATTAATGAAATATTGACAAAATTCATGTTATAAATGCCCAAATAATTATAATTTGAGACTTTTAATAAATTCCACTAATTTTATAGGTTAATAGGACATGTTAGTATTTATTTAATTTACTTTTTTAGAAATAATAATTCTGTTATAATTTTCAAAAAAATCAATTACTAAATAGTTTCAAAATTGACATAAAATAGTTTTTTAAAAAAAATATTATATTATTAATTGTTATTTTATTCCTAAAAATCTAAGGTTCGTCCAAATGACTTATATAAGGTTATATATATTAATAATAAACAACTTGGGGTTCTTTTGGATTCTTATAGTAAGTTTATTAACCTTATAGTATAAGAACACAAGAAGACACGGTAAAAGTAAAATTATTTAACTTAATGTTAAATCTAAATGATAAGTTTAAAATAGGAACCTAAACTTGTCTAAATTATATTGGATGATATTATTTCGACCCATACCCACCTTAGCTTCAAAATAAATCAATTTGGAGATATTTAAAACCGAATTTTACTTTATAATAAAATAATAGTTTTAGTTATTCCAAAGTTACCCCTCTCCTCCCTTATAAAAGGGCACCTCCTCCCCCACTTCCTCACACCACTTTGAGCCCTCATGCTCGGAAAAACCCTGCCAAATTTTCTTCTCCACTTCCATTGAAGCATCCTAGAGGTTATGGTCTTCCTCAAAGACCAAGTTTAGTTCCCTAAAAGTAGATCTCAAAGAGGTGCTTCAAAGAAGAGGCAATGTTCGTTACCGATTCTTTTTACTTTATTTATTCTTCCACTTATTATTCATAGGTTGTTTCATTATGAAGTAATAACATAAGTATCACTCATATACTGATATGTTATTATATGTATGAAACAACCCTATTTCACCATCTATCCATCCTACGGAAAATGAAATCACCGCGCGTGCGTACGTACGGAATACCGTCTCCACGCCGTGGTGTAATCTATTTTCCACCACCACCTTACTTGGATGGGTATAATGGTGTACATAATAACAATATATTATTATTGTAAAGTGATATTGATTCTCAAATAGTATACATACACTTCAATGCAATTCCACGATCATGAGAACGATATCATTGCTCGTGCGTACGTACGGACTACCGTCTCCACGACGCGATGAGATTCATTCTCCACGTTAACCATTCTTGAATGATTATAAAGTATATATAATAAGTAATAATGAAATATATGACATAATAATGATACTGGATTTATGTGTATATATATGTATGCCATATACTTAATTCCGTTCAACTCAATAAGGAAACGAAAACAGCGTTCATGCGTACGTACGGACTACCGTCTCCATGAACGGTGTATTTCTTTCCATTTACTAATTTATTATATATATGTATATTATGAATATATATTATATATAAATCATGTTTCATATTATGGAATTAAGTAATTATGATCTAAGCAATCATATTAATAATTACAAGTCAAAACATGGATGACAAATGAAACAATTTTACCCAAAATTCTCTTTAACATGGAATTTATAAAAGAACGGGTAATATAAAGTCATAAGTGAACCATATATGATATCATAACAATGATTATGATTATGAAATAAGTAAATGACATTATTTAAATCATTATACAGGACGTTCAGACACTTACGAATCAAATCGGACCTAAGGTAAGGGAAATATCACAATCTCATTTTTATCCGAGATTGTTTATACTTTGGCATTTACTGGGGTGTATTTTATCATCCAAATCCATGTTTCCTCAATATTTAATATTATTTCCATACACCTACAATTTTTTAAATCCAATTTTACCCTTCGGTGAGTTTTTAGTAAAGGATATGAAAGGAATCTTTTGTCGTTTTTCGTACGAGGTACTTTTGGACTTTTCCGACAAAAGTACAAAGAATGTTTTTTTAACTTATACGGCATGAATGGATTTTTAAAACATTATTTCCAAAAAGATTCCTTTACAAGTTTTCAAGTTTATTTTTAATCAACTTCTTTTAGTTTATAATTGTACGACATTTTAAGAAAGGAAAAGTGTTTTTGAAGCAGAAAGGATATTTTCCTCAAGAATGGAGTTCAAGTGTTTTATCAAAATTATTTTCCATCTAAGATAATAAAGGGTTCTGTTTCTATCCCTATTATTAAATGTATTTGATTATGTTGTTATGGAAATATTTTTATGAATTCCTTTATCCTATATAAATTGTTTTATGATGTCACGATGTTTAAGATTCCCATTTTTATTACATGGGTTATGCTATGATGTATGGTTTATGATTTTGTGGCACACATAAGAATGGTGTCATTATGAGATGGGTGGGACCTATATCTCCCTCCAATACATTGGGTAAAGATTTTATATCTCATGAGATAGACATGGATGGAATGGTAGGTTATACCGGTTCAGTGAAACAGGACTGAAACGAGGGTGACTCAGTTCAGAAATGGACTTTGTCCACTAAGATAGTCTTGGCAATGAGTCTTGACTAATATGAAATGATTATCTATGATTGTGTGTGTATGCCACAAAGTTTCATGTTTTAAGTTATGATTATTGGGATTACGTTTCACTACTATGATTTATCCCATGTTATGAAATTATGATCTCTTTTGCAGGTTAAGATTTCCAAAAGATATGTTCTTATGAATATAATGTGATTGATATTTCTTTTGTTTAACCTTACTGAGAATTTGAGCTCACCCTTTTATGATTTCTTTTCCCCAGGATATAAAGAAAGGTTTTAGGTAAAAAAAAAGGGAAGATCTTTATGGGAGATTTTGAAGATCTTTCACCACGATTAGAAGATTATATTCCGAGTTTCCAAAGACACTAAACTATTACGATCCTTATGTGTGTGTTTTTGTTATGTACTAAGTATTCTGAAAAAGTAATGTAATGTCCATGTACGTCAGGCTTCAGGTCTCTACAGTTGGTATCAGAGGAAAAGGAGCTAGGAATGTATCTGATCCTTGGGAACTCTCACATGTGAGCGTTGGACGAAGCATGGCTCTCCGCCCAAGGGCTTCATGAGGAAATAGCTGCCACTGGGGATGGTGGTGTGTCCCACCCAGGGGGTGTAGCCGCCCATGGAGTGCCCTGATAGGTATCAATTATAGTCCACTGGATGTGATTCCAGACCGCTATAGTTGGTATCAGAGGAAAGGTTTAGTCAACCTTTGGAAACTAGGATGCGAAAACGTTAGTGAGATCCCTAGAGATATTTCTATGGTATGTCTAGGGATGTCTCCAAGGTTAAGTATACGTATAGGTTATAGTCCTATAATTTCGCTAACAATCATAGAATTTAACCTAATATGTCAGATATTGAGGGTACTTCCCCTTTACTATGTTGTTTTATCTAGCATGATTTTTGCCTCTCACAAGATTCTTTTTGTGTTTTAGTTAATGGAGGGAACCAGAAGGAATTCAGTTAACATTGAATCCAACTGAAAAATTGGTGACTATGAGCAACAAAATTGTGTAATTCCTAGAGAGAAAGATATTGTGATTATTCCGAATTAGTCATCGCGATATATGATTAACAAGGTGAAATTTAGTGGTATGCCTAATTCGTCAAAGAAGAGGAAGACGAACTATTATGCATGTTTGCATGTTGAGGAGCATAAATAAAGGAAGATTGAGATTTCTAAAGAAGGGAAGAAGAACCTAGAGGAATACCTCAAATGGAGGGACTGATGTTATCTGTGTGGAGAAAAGGGTCATAGAGTGACAGACTGTTATGGGGTTCAATGTATTATTTGTGGAGAACATGGCCATTACCCAACTCAATGCCCTGACCGAAAAAGTTACTTCTAAATCAAGGAAGGACTTCTTCCAGGGCAATCATTGAAGTGGATGGACTGAAGTGTTTATGTATTGGTATTCAAGAATAATGTTGTTGAGGTACTTTTATGGTGTATTGAAATATTTATGTATTGGTCTATTGTGGTTTTCAATAATTTTAAGGTACCGGTAACCATGAAAAGTGATTCAAATATTTTGGAAGGTAGATGTCATGCGCATAATGAAGGGATAAGGAGAAAATGAAATGTTTGACAGTATTCATGAGCTCATGATTGATATAAGGACTAAGTGATATCATGGTTTGAGTATATAGAATTTTTAGGATTTTGGTATGTGGAAAGTGTTAACTTTTAACTGCATTTATGTTTTCACTAAGGTTCAATGGTTATTCAAGAGAGTACATGATTGAGGCCTTTGAATGTTTGGAATGTGACCAACAAGACATATTTTATGATATATGGGGATCAACGATGGTATTAAATCTCTGGTAATTGTTTTCACTATATTATGAGAGTGGAATGCAGTATTATGGATAAGCCTAATGATTGGAATGGATTATGTTGGACATAAGTTAGTATTGTTTAAGGATAAAAGTTCTTTCGATATTATTTATGAGATGTTATAGTAATATAGTTTTAGAAAAAAGACAACATGCAGGATGTGCGACAGCCCATCGCGTCGGACAAGGCTGTGGGAATTGAACCCACAACCGAAGTGAGACTGGCCTTTATCGCCTACCACTGACCTACAGGAAGTCCCTAGTTAGTATAAACTAGTTTTATTTTATTAATCGACGTGATAGATGAAGTATAAGTTTATTTTTTTCATATAAGATTAACCTCACCAAAGACGGACTTATGTATATTTGATAACTTTTGCTAACCTTTTGTTTGAAATAGATGGAATGGCCCATCATTCTATCACATGATCTGCTAACACATCACGAATAACAAATTCAACTTCATTTATTTAAGGGATGTAGTGGAAATTGTTCAATTCACGAACAACAGTGAGATTGTACCAAAATAAAGTAAGTATTTATTCTAATTAAAATTCTTCAACTTTAGGGAAATGATCTTGAAAACCAAAAATATTTTCCTAGTACCTTTATATCCGATGAATTAGATGGTACCCTGGATCATCACAAATTTATGGCTTTGTGATTGCTGGCTTTTCCATATCCATGTTCTCTACCACTCTCCATCAGAACATGATAGTTATATTTCTCTTCCATATCCATATTTTCACCTATGTGGAAACCTAGTGATTAGTTTATTTGGGTAACCGTTACGTTTCATACTTTTGTTTTTAAAGATTAGTTTTGGTATTCCTTTTTACGATGTGGGTTTCTATTAAAGAAACTTTCGAGTAGTAAACCATTTATAACCCCGACGAATTTCGAGGGAGAAATTCATTTTAAGGGGGGTAGAATGTAACACCCCGAGATTTTATGAAAAATATTCTTTTTAATTTCATTAATGTCTTGTGTTGTAAAATACACCAAAAGCAGCTTTCACAATATTCATCTCTGACCTGGCGTGAATTACACGCAATCGCGACCTTCCTCGATAGGGTGTGTAGTACGCAATACCGAGTTTCATTAAACAACGATATGCTATTAAAATATTATTAAAACTAGACTTTATGAATAGTAATAACCATCTTTTAAAATTTTAGAAATTTTATCTCTCAAAATGGAATTCATTTTTGGATTCAGAGTGTCGAATTTAGCCTAAGGTGAAATTTTGGTACTTTTCGGATAACTTTCATATTCTGATGAATAGTGAAAATTACTAAATTTTAATTAAAAACAACTTTTTTAATCAAAATAATTAATAGTGATAAATTATTAATTTGATTGGTTTTAAAGTATATTTAGAATATATTTTTACAATTTAATACAATGTTGGTCATTGGATGTAATTTCACATTTAAACAAGTTATAAACAAGTGTCCATCTTTTGATAGTTATTATCTCTTAAAAACACGCCATTTGTTTTGACGATGGGAATTAATTTTTAAATTAGTTAATGTAACTGATGTGTTTTGAATTTTGTAAAATAGACATCATTTTTGAGTTCATAATATCAAATATAGATTAGGCCTAATTTTTGGTATTTTTATGGAAACTTTCATTTTTTGATGAATAGTGAAACCACTAAGTTGTAGTAAAAAAATGAATTTTTCATAAAACTTAATTTTTCCGCTTCTGTGAGTGGAATTTCAAAAATCCGAGGGACACGGTTGATTTCAGTAAGTAAAATGTGGTTCAATGAGATGAAAATAATTTTTGGTGAATAGTAACGTTTTACTTTTTTTTACCACGGTTAATAGTAAATAGGGTAATTAAGGGTAAAAATGATATTATTATTACCCTAACACATGTCTTAATTCTATTGTATAAGTGTAATTCGACCAAAAACAACCTTTGGAATAAAATATGACCATTTAGGCCCACTTGGATTAGATTATGACATTTATTATTAATTAATTTAAAGAAGGGTTAAAATAGTTAAAATCAAAGTTTAATAAGTAAATAATTTTTAATATGGGGTAATACATAAGATAAATTAGACTACAAATATTCATTAGAAAGCTAAAACGATTTTCTACTTAATGGTATTTTATTTGTAATTTTTAGACATTAAATAATTTAATTTATTTATGACACAATGAGGATGCAGTAATTATCTTATTAATGAAATATTGACATAATTGATGTTATAAATGCCCAAATAAATATAATTTGAGACTTTTAATAAATTCCAATAATTTTCTAGGTTAATAGGAAATGATAGTATTGATTAAATTAACTTTTTTAGAACTAATAATTCTTTTATTATTTTCTCAAAAATCAATTACTAAATAGTGTCGAAATTGACATAAAATAGTTTTTAAAACAAACATTATATTATTAATTGTTAATTTATTCCTAAAAATATAAGGTCCGGCCAAATGACTTAGATAAGGTTATATATATTAATAATAAACAACTTGGGGTTCGTTTGGATTCTTATAGTAAGTTTATTAACCTTGTATTATAAGAACACAAGAAGACACGGTAAAAGTAAAATTATTTAACTTAATGTTAAATCTAAATGATAAGGTTAAAATAGTAACCTAAACTTTTCTAAATTCTATTGGATGAGATTATTTCGACCCATACCCACCTTAGATTCGAAATAAATCTATTTGGAGCTATTTAAAACCGAATTTGACTTCATAATAAAATAATAGTTTTAGTTATTCCAAAGTTACCCCTCTCCTCCCTTATAAAAGGGCACCTCCTCCCCCTCTTCCTCACACCAATTTGAGCCTTCAAGCTCGGAAAACCCCTGACAAATTCTCTTCTCCACTTCCATAGCAACATCCTAGAGGTTCTGGTCTTCCTCAAAGACCAATTTTAGTTCCCTAAATGGAGATCTCAAAGAGGTGCTTCAAAGAAGAGGCAATGTCCATTACCGATTCTTTCAACTTTATTTCTTCTTCCACTTATTCTTCTTAGGTTGTTTCATTATGAAGTAATAACATCAGTATCACTCATATACGGATATGTTATTATAAGTATGAAACAAACCGATTTCACCATCTATCCATCCTACAGAAAATGAAATCATCGCGCGTGCGTACGTACGGAATACCGTCTCCATGCCGTGGTGTAATCTATTTTCCACCACCACCATAATTGGATGGGTATAATGGTGTAAATAATAACTATATATGATTATTGTAAAGTGATATTGATTCTGAAATAGTATACATACTCTTCAATACAATTCCACGATCATGATAATGATATCATCGCTCGTGCGTACGTACGGACTACCGTCTCCACGATGCGATGAGATTCATTCTCCACGTTAACAATTCATGAATGATTATAAAGTATATATAATAAGTAATAATTAAATATATGACATAATAATGATACTGTATTTATGTGTGTATATATTTATGTCATATACTTAATTCCATTCAACTCAATAAGGAAACGAAAACAGCGTTCATGTGTACGTACGGACTACCGTCTCCATGAACGGTGTATTACTTTCCATTTACTAATTTATTATATATATGTATATTATGAATATATATTATATATAAATCATGTTTTATATTCTGTAATTAAGTAATTATGATCTATGAAATCATATAAATAATTACAAGACAAAACACGGACGACAAATGAAACAATTTTACCCAAAATGCTCTTTAACATGGAATTTACAAAAGAACAGGTAATATAAAGTCATAAGTGAACCATATATGATATCATAACAATGATTATGATTCTGAAATAAGTCAATGACATTATTTAAATCATTATACAGGACGTTCGGACACTTACGAAGCAAATCGGACCTAAGGTAAGGGAAATATCAAAATCTCATTTTTATCCGAGATTGTTTATACTTTGGCATTTACTGGGGTGTATTTTATCATCCAAATCCATGTTTCCTCAATAATTAATATTATTTCCATCCACCTAAAATTTTTTAAATCCAATTTTACCCTTAGGTGAGTTTTTATTAAAGGATATGAAAGGAATCTTTTGTCGTTTTTCGTACGAGGTACTTTTTGACTTTTCCGACAAAAGTACGAAGAATGTTTTTTTACTTATACGGCATGAATGGATTTTTAAAACATTATTTCCAAAAATATTCCATTACAAGTTTTCAAGTTTATTTTTAATCAACTTCTTTTAGTCTATAATTGTACGACATTTTAAGAAAGGAAAAGTGTTTTTGAAGCAGAAAGGATATTTTCCTCAAGAATGGAGTTCAAGTGTTTTATCAAAATTATCTTCCATCTAAGATAATAAAGGGTTCTGTTTCTATCCCTATTATTACATGGATTTGATTATGTTGTGATGGAAATATTATTATGAATTCCTTTATCCTATATGAATTGTTTTATGATGTCACAATGTTTAAGATTCCCATTTTTATTACATGGATTATGATATGATGTATGGTTTATGATTTTGTGGCACACATAAGAATGGTATCATTATGAGATGGTGGGACCTATATCTCCTTCCAATGCATTGGGTAAAGATTTTATATCTCATGATATAGACATGGCTGGAATGGTAGGTTATACCGGTTCAGTGAAACAGGACTGAAACGAGGGTGACTCGGTTCAGAAATGGACTTTGTCCACTAAGATAGTCTTGGCAATGAGTCTTGACTAATAAGAAATGATTCTCTATGATTTTGTGTGTATTACACAAAGTTTCATGTTTTAAGTTATGATTATTGGGATTACATTTCACTACTATGATTTATCCCATGTTATGAAATTATGATCTCTTTTGCAGGTTATGATTTCCAAAAGATATGTTCTTATGAATATGATGTGATTGATATTTCTTTTTTTACCCTTACTGAGCGTTTGAGATCAACCTTTTATGCTTTCTTTTCCTAGGATATAATGAAAGGTTTTATGTAAAAAAAGGGAATATATTTATGGGAGATGTTGAAGATCTTTCACCATGATTAGAAGACTATATTCCGAGTTTCCAAAGACACTAAACTATTACGATCCTTATGTGTGTGTTTTTGTTATGTACTAAGTATTCCTCAAAAGTAATGTAATTTCCATGTACGTCAGGCTTCGGGTCTCTACACAAACTACTAGTTTTCATAATTTTTAAGACACGCTCTGAGGAATACCTTCCCTTCGCAAACCTGCGAAAAACATGAAAACATCTATACAGGATATCGAACAGTCCAGAAATTCTACATTCCATCCAAGAGAATGACTACATCTACCAATGCATAGATAATGATCAATTCGTTGAGTATAGAGGGAGGGGAAAGTACCTGGAAGGTATTTTCCTATGCTTCACACTTTCCTGAAACTTCACAGCCAGGGTAAGGTTTCTTGAGGCCTCTTTTTTAGGGGACCTACACGCAACCTATATGTACCAAATTTCGAGCATTAGTTTGTATGACCATGTCGATATCATTGACATTCTCAAACAAGAGATCGTCCTAAGAGTCGTTAGAGAGTTTTTCCATTTAGTAATCTCTGAACTCTCTAACAATCGAGCCTCCCTCTGGAATCCTAAGTGTACACTCCATGAGTTTAACCCATACTGTCTGAGGGTTTTTTGGACCAGGGAAGCGGAAGAACTGAACACCCACATTGGTATTAAGCTGGCCACACCTAAGGATCCTCCACGATAGAAGATTTGGTAATGAATGTCAAAGTGTTTCTTTTAGTGTCATTGTATGAAATGAATTGGGAGGATTCAATTCTTTGTAGAGGGGAATATTGTGATGCCCCAAAACTAATATCTCAATTAATAGTAATATTTTGGTATTATCCGAAAAATTTTGCAAACTATAAATACAAGAAATTTTATTTAAATAAAACAACGAAGTGTTTACAATACACCAAGACCAAAATAAAACCATAATATCCAAAAATACCTATTAAAAGACCTATTAGAATTACAGGGAGACCACCAAAACAACGAGAACTCCAAGAAGATAATATGGTTCTTTTGGATTCGTCACAATAAACATTAGTATGGACAATGCCACTGTAGCCACACTATGCATCAGTGGAATGAAGTGAACCATCTTCTCTAGTTGTCTTGAATCTGGGACACCCTAATGTATGGTTTTATATGGAATCAACCTGACCATTGCCTTGGGTGACCATTGAGTTCTAATGGCTATAATTATATTCGTTGGTCATTTGGTGGATTAATTAAAAATATTTAAGTATAATTTAGTTTTCCTATATATTTAAGGTATGTATTGAAATTATAAAAAACCTCTTATTATGAGATTTAAAATGTAAATGGTTTAATATTTTTAACTACAATTAATGTGATTTTAAAATGAGGTGAAAATTTCAAACACCATTCAAATATATAATATATTTTATAAATGTTTTCCTTCTTAATACGTAAACAAGGTCACTGATAAAACTAGAATTTTTTTCATATAGATATATTAAATTTTAAGTTATAACATTGAGTTTAAAGGGGGGTATACTTTTTATCTCTAATTTTAGAAATATTTTTATAAATATTTTTAGTAATAATCTTAGTCAAGTAAAAGTTTAATTTAATTGGTGTAACTTAATATTTTTAAATTTAAAATGAAAATCAGGTTTTATAAAATGTAAGATATTATATTTATAGTTAAAATAAATATTTTTAATTTCAATGTTTTTATGGTTAGTTTTGTGAGTTGGCTGTTTATAAAAAATATACCCACCATGGGCCAGCCCTCTAGCCAGGCCGACGGAGGCAGCACGCGCTAAGCGGTTGAGGCTAGCCCTCAGCCAAAGAACAGGTCGGCCCGAGTAGGGGGCATAGCTACCCTGATGGGAATAAAAAATAACATGAGTGAACAAGAGTCACCACCATGCGGGGCAGCACAGAGGTTTGGGTGGGCGCAAGAGAGCGCCCGTAAAACCCGGTACGTGTTGGTACTAGGAGGGGGGAGGAGTAATCTGACATAAGTCCAAGAGATTTGGGATTCTAAGGGAGTAGAGGAGGCCTCTATGTTTTTATGTGGGAGGGATAATTTCATTCAGGATTGAATCCAGGCCTCGAGATCACACCACGTGCAATCCGGGCCATCAGCTTCAGTTCGGCGCTCGATCCTCAGCAACTGCGGAATCCCATTGGTTTTATATGCGTCGTTCGATCTTACGTGGATTTAATCTCAGTTGTCCGAGACATTTTAAAACATCTCTTCTCACTCAGCCATTATATCTCACACATTTTAATCATAGACGTTCGAGACTTTTTAAATCAATCCGGTAACTAGAGCCATCCAATCAAAATGTGAATCTAATCACGACCGTCGATTTCTTTTAATCATCGCATCATCTATGGTCTTCTGATATTCTCCATTTTTAATCCCATTCATCCAATCATTCTCCGGTTTTTCTACCCTAAACCATCTTATTCGTATCCCGCCTACACCAGACCAGTAACCCTTTCTCCCTTTCTGTTTGTTTTCCATACCTGTGACCCCACTGACCCCCTCCTTTCACGCGTTTTCCACAAGGACTTTCCCCCGATCTTTTAGTAAACCATATAGGGATCATTTTTTCAGTATTAAAATTAAATTATTCATCATATTTTATTCATATTGTAGTTTATTAATAACCTGGTTTCACCCATTCCCTCGGTTGTCCCGCCTTCTCCTCAAACCTCAGTAATCCTCCTTCAACAATTTTTTGAGCCACTCGTCCTCAAACCATGGTAAGGTAATCTAGGTTTCGTTTCTTGTGTTAAAAGTTTACGTACTTATATATATATATATATATACTCTGGTATGTATAATCACCCTTGAGGTTTGGACATAAACTCTGTTATACCTGATTCAGGACTTCTGGATTTTAGGTTTATGAGGTATTATTAGACTTAAAGCATAATTTACCTCATTCAAAACTTGTTTACATATCTTATATATATTCTGTTACTTATTTATATACACACACACACATACACAACCATATAGTTTTACATAAATCTTTATTATATCCAGTTTTAATAATTCTAAACATTGAGTCTCATGTTTACACAGATTTTTAAAACATAAAGAATTATGTGTGGTACAAATCTTATAAATATATATATATATATATATATATATTTGTACAATGTTGTATATAATTATATAGTTTTCATAAATCACCTTATGAACCAGTTATAAGTCTTTTACCATTGAACTTCTAAGATTAATTTATGTTTTTGGAATATAAGTATGTTCCAATAAACATTGGTGTAGGACTCGATTATACATATATGTTACAAATGTTTACACAAATATTTGTAAAATATTTTTTAATAAGTAATCCCTTTTAAAATTTATATTATGATTTTATGTTTTAGGGACTATTGTTAAATAATGTGACCAATATATTCAAGTCATATGGGTGTCATTAAATTTTTGGTTTAAACCCTTTAATACATAATGTGTATTCGGATATGTGAAAAAACGTGTATGAAGATAAACATTGATCCTCAATTTTACATAGAATCTTCCATGTATTACTAAAAAATAATGAAACATGTGTTTTTTAAATATTTTTTTTAAAACACTACTATTTATATACACCATACTGTATGAACAATTTACATAATCCATAATTGTGGATATTCCAAATATTATAATTATGATGTGTTTTTGTAATTATGGAGAGTACATATGTATAATATATGGGGTTTGAAACTTTTATTTTCAATTGTATGAATTATATATATATATATATTAAATGGTGTTGATTATGGTTGAATATCATGCTTTCCATTTTTAGAGTTATTTATACCATTGTGATGTGTTATACCAAATCTTATCAGTAATAAATGTATGAGAATCTATCAGTTTAATACACCACCAGAAATATTTTCTTTATCTTTTAATTGATTATGAATTCAGGTGAAATTCCAATATGTATTGATTAATAAAGTCATAGAATTATAGGGTAATTATTTTATGTAACAAGACTTATATCTTTTTTAGGGCATTAGTTGTCATCACATATGCCATAATCTGCTTATCTTACTGAACATTTACTGTCATAAACAGGAAGGTGATAGTTTTGTATTTAATACTTGTATGCTTGATTCACTATATATATGTAAAAGATAATTAACTTAATTAAAATCCTTATGACCGTTTATGGATTAAGTGTTAAATTATTCAAAGTGGTATGAGACACCTTGAAAAATATGAAATGTGAAATCAAATATTCAATGTGGTATGGGACATTTTGAATATATGACCCTATTTGGAATATTGGGAATGTAATAGTCTAGGTAAAATAGGTTGGGGACCAGTTAATGAAGGCCCCTCGATGAATTGATAGTTCTCATGAGACAATCAGATCATGGTATGAGGCCATAGACATTTTAGAGTCTTGACATGAGGTCTTGACAGGGTCTGATGTCATATTTTCCCTCATTTCGTTTATGATAATTAATTATCCAAGTGGATATTCGACTAGTAGAATATCCATGGATAAGACCTAGTGCATATGAGTATCAGAATAATTAAATGCTTATGGCATGATGTTTATGTTTCACTATGTGATTTATTAGTCAGTGAATGTTTCACATTAATAAAGAATGTCATTGATGTTATTACCTTTATGCGCAACTCTAATTATGTATTTATCTTACTTATTAAACTTGTACCTGAATATTCATATGTTATGTTTATTTAAAATTCATTTTACATATTACTTTGAATGAGGGTTCCTATAATTGAATCATTTTCCTTTGTAATATTGTTAGTATACACATAATTGTGCTCCTTAGACAATTGATTTGATATGTATCATGTGTTATAACATTTCGTAAGAAACTGTTTTATGAAAAAAAGTGCGTTTTAAAACGTTATATTAGTATATAATGTTTTTTTAAACCCCCATACTAGGCATTCGTATGCTCACCATATGTTTTTAAAATAAAATTTTCAGGGATCAATTTTTTAGGAGAAGAAGCATGATAGAAGTAGTTGGTTTCTAAGAACTAGAACCGAATCGATCCTCTGTATGGGACATGATGTGTAAAATATCAGTGCTTGTTTTTTGTAAAAACTCACACATTATATTTCAAGGCACTGGCTCCAGGTATTCTGGAGTCAGGTTGTCACAATTGACTACCATATGAACCAAATGGACATAAACCATCAATTAAAAGAGCAAATCACATGTTACAAGCATCTAATAAAAAAAAGGATGTACATGGTCACAATGATTCCATGAATAACCATCACAATGATGGTTTAAGATTTTACCTAGTGAAATATTTTATTTTTTCATGATATAAATGGCACTGTGTTTTGATACAAAAATAAATGTTGTAATCTAGGTATGAGGAGGAAATACCTCAACTGTTTAATGGGAACCAATCCAAACAATCCTTGATGATTCTCATTTTACATTGATTTTCCAGATGTAGGAAAACTATATAACGATTCATTTTCACCAAAATATATGATACAATCATTTGGAGATGAATGGATATTTTGATAACAAAGACTCAAATTATGATCTGGGCTCCTACTCTCAAAGAAATAGGTAGGAAACACATTTCTTTTAGGTGGTAGTGATTTAACCAAATATTATATATGATAAAAATATCTATATAACATTTTATTATCTGATTTAATAGCTTTAAATTTTTTAATTTCTTTAATTTTATTATCTTGCAACCAGAATATAAGGATTCTTCAAGAGACATCAAAAAATCGTAAAATTGATATAGTGTAAAGTCAATATCATCCTGAGTTTATGTTTATTGAAAAGATAGACCAAGACCATCATGTACTAAATATTAAAACTATGATGGATTTAGAACCAAATTATTAGTATTATCTCCAAAAATCCATTCACTGTGTTGATACCAAAAACCATAATATTTGGAAAAAACTGAAACACAATAAATGACCCCTCATATTGTCAAATTTTTTGAATCTCTTCAGATAGCATTTCTTCCACAATCACATAATTTTCCCTTCTGAAAAATATTCTACTTTAGATGATACAAATGATAAAAAGGCATAAACACCCTCAATATATATATATATATGATTTATACCATAAACATTTTGATTTCTTTGATGAATTATCCAATCATCATCTTATAATAAGGATTGATGCCTAATTCCTTGTTCCATATGTTTCTAAAAAATATAAAATATAAATAATGCTTATAATTAATCTAATATAAGTAAGAGACTATCCAAAAAAATATCAAATCAAAAAATAAAAAATTACTTGTAAATATTATCAATTCTATCTAATTACTTCTAAATGTTTGTAATTCAAATAATGATAGCTAATTTTTTATAATTACCATTAATTTTTTATAATTAATATTTATTATCATTAAGGAAAATATAAGTTTGGACTAGGGGAATGAGTAAATTCTGGAATTGTGTGGATGAAGGTGACGACTGAGTGAAATAATTCAAGTGCCTCTAATTTCAAACCATTTGGGGGAGAGACAACATGGGTAAACATGCGATTTTACCCCTGGTTTCCTCTCCTTCAAATAGTCTAATTGTAGGGGCACTATAATTAATTCACTCTATCACCACCTTCATCCCCTCCACTCCTTGATTCCATTGAGGGCACAATAAGCGGAGGGAATGAAGATGATTATAGAGAAAGAATTTTAGCTCTAGAAAACTTTCACTCTATTATCCCCTTCATCCCATCTACTTCATGCTTCTCTCACACCCGTAAGTTAAACTTCTATTACTAATTATGGTTAATTGTGGTTAAATGTGATTAATTGTGGTTAATTCTGGTTAATTCTGGGCAATTATGGTTAATTTTGGTTAAATGTGGTTAATTTGGGTTAATTTGGGTTAATTGAGGTTAATTCTATTTAATTGTGGTTAAATGTTGTCAATTGTGGTTCATTGTGATTAATTTTGGTATTTTTTACTAAATACCACTCATTGGAGGTTTTTTTACTAATTACCACTCATTGATTATGTTTTTTACTTATTATAGATCATTGCTGGTATTTTTTTACTAATTAATACTCATTGACATCATTTTTTATTGAATATTTCTCATTGTTGGTATTTTTTACTAAATATCACCCATTTATAGTATTTTTTACTAATTACCACCCATTGTTGGAATTTTTTAATAATTAGCACACATTGCCGGTGTTTTTTACTAATTACCACTCATTGTCAGTATTTTTTACTAATTACCACTCATTGTAGGCTTTTTTACTAATTACAATTCATTGTGGGTATTTTTTACTAATAACAACTCATTACAATCATTTGTTACTAATTAGCACTCATTGCGAGTATTTTTTACTAATTACCGCTCATTGCTGGTATTTTTTCTATTAAAATTCATTAGTGGTATTTTTTACAAATCACAACTCATTGATAGTATTTTTTACTAATTAACACTCATTGCCGTCATTTTTTACTAATTATCACTCATTACTGATATATTTTCACTAATTACTACTCATTACTATCATTTTGTACTAACTATAGCTCATTGCTGGTATTGTTTACTAAATATCACTAATTTCTGGAATTTTGTACTAAACACCATGAATTGTCAATATTTTATACTAGATACCACTCATTTTTATCTTTTTTTTACTAAATACCACCCATTGATGGTATTTTTTAGTAAATACTACTCATTTCCGGTATTTTTTTCTAATTAATGCACATTACCAGTATTTTTTACTAATTATCACTCATTACCGTTATTTTTTACTAAATATCGCTCATTACTAATATTTTAAACTAAATAACGCTTATAGCTAGTATTTTTAACTAATTAACACTCATTGCTAGAATTGTTTTCTAATTAATGGTCATTGCCCATATTCTTTACTATTTACAACTCATTGTCAGTATTGTTTTACTAAATACCGCTCATTGTCGATATTGTTTACTAAATATCGCTCAATATTGGAATTTTTTTTAAAAAAATATCGCTCATTACCGGTATTTTTTTACTAAATACCGCTTATTACTAGTATTTTTTTACAAATTACGACTCATTGTTGGTATTTTTTACTAATTACCACTCATTTACCAGTATTATTTACTAAATAACACTCATTGATTGTATTTTTTAAGTAAATAACCCTAATTTTGATATTTTTATTAATTACCACTCATTGGTGATATTTTTTACTAATTACTGCTCATTCCTGTTATTTTTTACTAATTAACGCTCCTTTCGCTAATTTTTACTAATTGTCTCTATTTTCTACTAATTACTAATAATTTATAATAATTAGAGCTAATTTTAAAGAATTGCAGCTAATTTTACGGATTACAACTAACTTTTATTGAATACTGCTAATTTTTACTAATTGTTTTTAAATTATTAATATATAGAGTTAATTTTTAAAAATGAGTGTTAATTAGTATTAATTACTGTTAATTATTAGAAATTATTAGAAATTACTAAAAATTCATATTAATTTTCACAAAGATCAATATATTATTATAAAGTTATGTTAGTGAGTAATATTTATTTATCAATTATAAGTAATTATTATTGATCATAACAAATTACTAATAATTAAAATTAATTACTATAAATTAAAACTAATTACTTATACTTAAAAATAATTATTGTTAATTAAAATTAAAAATTTCTGATAAAAAATAATTACTGCTAATTAATTTTATTTATTTCTAACTATTACTAATTACTGCTAATTATTAATGATAACTTCGTAATAAAATAAATTAAAATAAATATATTAAAAATTTTAGAATTAAATAAATACCTTAAAATTGAATCTTTTATCGAATGAAATTAAGAAATTGGATTCTCTATAAAAATTTAAACATTTAAATTAATAAATGTAGTGGAGAGGAGAGAAAATGATGATGGAAGATTTCAGATGGAGAGAAAATAGAAAAAACTGTGCGGGGTATATATAGGCTAGATTAGTAGCAACGAGACTATTTGTGAAGAGAATCCCATCACAAATAGTACCGACCATAAATAATTGGGTTGGAAATTAAAAAAAGTAATTATGATGGTTTATAAATTCTCATCGCAAATAACATTAATGATTGACAGTCCTTGTAATGGGAGTAAATACCCATCATAAAAACCTTTTCTCACATTTTGACGTGTGGGCACGCTAAAGGTATTTGTGATGGAAATGTTTTCCCATCGCTAATAAGGATTTATTTAGTACTATTTTTGATGTGATTCACTTCTCATTACAAATAGTCCCCTGGAGAAGACTATTTCTCACATGTGATGGGCCCATCATAAATAGCCCATTGTAAAAATCCATTTTTCCCATAGTGGATGAATAGGTTTTCAATAAAAAAATATACAAAGATGACATTTCCTTTTCAAGCATCATTAGCAATTCATTAAATTCAATTCGGCATAATAATACATATTCTCTCTCGCACACATACACACATATCCACCCCAAATGACATCCATGTGCTCATGAGTGGTAATATGTCCTTCACCAGGTCATCTCTTAGTGGAAAATCCTCCTCATTCTTTTCTAGTTAGCCTTAGAAACCATGTTTATCTCAACAAGACCTCATACAATTCATTTCATTAACACACACACACACCAACCATGTTCCTTTCCAGTCAACACCCAAATTGTGATTATGCCAAGAAAATGTATCAAACCCATATTTCTTTTAAGAATACCATTTTTTCAATTTATCAAACATTTTGTGGAACAACACCCATAACCAAATTTCAAAGCCAACTAGTATGTGAAAAAAACCAACAGAGTTTCATTCAAAATCAGAATAATTTTTTTAAGGGTCTAACGAACCTTCCCATTCTAATAAAAGAAGAACGATGAAAATTCCACCTACCTAAAATGGTTAGAAAAAAATTTCCTTATTGATCCTTTACATCCCCATTTATTACCACAAATCAAATTATTATGATCTAATGGATACTTCCTATGAATTGAACAGATCCTTCAAAATCATATAAGGGTTGGAGTTCGAGAGAAAAGGGAGAAAGATTTATGAGGATCATATTGAATGTCAATTAAATAAAACTATTAGTCATGAAATTATTCATGATGTGAATTAGGGATTCACATTGTGAATTAGGGATTCACATTGTGAATTAGGGATTCACATTTTGAATCTTCTGGTTACCATATATACAGAAAAACCCATCACCTTTTCTTAAAAACTCAAAAATTGATTGATATCATTAATAGATCTCGCATCGTGAACCAATTTTTCCTAGAAACCATTCATTCCCTGAATGAAATCCATGGCATCCTCCTAGAATCCATTCACAATGTGAATAACCATTCAGGACATGGATCATTCCTATAGGTAGATTTTAGAATACCATGTATTTAACAAAAATTGATTCTCTAAAATTTTATCCCAAAGTCTCCAAACATGAAAGAATAAATATAAAACAATTTTCTACCAAATTAAGGGTTATAAATTCTCCCCACCATTGGTCATTCCTTCACCAAAAAGTTGGATGTCATTAACGAATTTGAAAAGGTCATTCCATTACTCTACCATAGGCTCTTCTACTTCCCAAGTTTCTTCTTCGGTCTGAAAATTATTCCATAATATACATAATAAAGTAATATGTCTTCCTCGTATAATATTTTCTTTTTTATCCCAAATTTTTATTAGTATATAGATAAATGTCCCATTCGCCTTAAGAGTAGCATGGTCTCAACTTATCTCATGATTGGGATCCATGCAATACTTTTTCAATTAAGAGATTTGGAAGACATTATAGACAACACTGAATCTCGACGGTATGGCTAACTAATATGTTGCCACTCTAATAGGTTTAACAATCTCAAATGGTCCAATGTACCGTGGAACAAAATTCCCTTGTTTTCCTAATATTTTATGAATAATTCTTGGTTACACTTTAAAAAAGACATGGTCAATCACATTTAACGGAAAATGGAATTGATGATGACCAACATTCAATTTTTGTCAAATTTGATCCATTTACACCCTCTTTTAGATCATCAAGAACTTCTTCATAGTCTCATGGACTAAACTGGGTCCAGTTAGTAAAGTCTTTAATATTTCCACCCAATATAGAGGGTAATTAAAAGGACGACCATATAATGTCTCAAATGGGGCTATATTATTTGTTTCCTAGTAATTGTTACTATAGGATAATTCCACTAAATAAATGTGATCTTCCCATGAACCTCCATAATCCATGACACATGCTCTGAGCATATCTTACATGGTTTTAATAGTGTGTTTTGATTTTCCATCCATTTGAGGATGATAGGTCCTTAACATGGTCAACTAATTTCCAAGATCATATTGCAAGATCACCAAAATCAAGAAGTAAATTTAGGATCTCAATAAAAAACATTCAAAACAAGAACTCCATGTAACTTGAAAACTTATCATATATATAACATATCCAAATCCTCTACCTTATAGGGATTTATAATTGCGAGGAAGTGTGCTGACTTGGTGATTCGATCCACAATCACCCAAATAACATTATGCTTTTGATGGTTTCTCGATATACCAATAAGTCCATGGAAATAATCTACCACTTCAATATAGAAATAGGCATAAAATGTTGCATACTTTCTAGTCATGTATTCTCATCCTTTACCTAATGATTAGTGAGACACTTCATAATGAAATATTCAATCTTGAATGTCATACCTGACAAAAAAAATGAGTTTTATTCATCTTGTACATTTTTGGAATCCCTGGATTAGTAGACCATTTTGAATAGTGATATGTAAAAGGAATCTATTATTGGAAATACTGAGGGAGTACAATTAAATTCTGAAAACATAAAAAAAAAATTACCTCATATGTTCAACATTTATAAGTCTCCCCACTATATTGGTTTTACTTAATGGTGATAAAATAAGGATTTTATATTTGAGCATCTTCTATAAAATACATAAGTCATGAAAAATATTAACTGGGATGAAAACTAAATTCTCATTATGTTCTGAAAAAGCATGTCATCAAAAACACTAAGGAGTTTTCACTTGTCATGAGATTCCATAAAAACTTTATTATATGACATCCCACTCAAAACATCTTCTACAGAATTCCCTTTACTAGGTATATACACCAAGTTTACGTTAATCATTTGGATAAATTTCATCCATCTTCATTGACCCATGTTCAATTACAACTAGGATAAGATATATTTAAAACTCTTAGGATCAATGAAGACTATGATTTTATCCCCAAAGAGATAGTGACACCAAGACATTAAGGAATAAACCACTACAACTAATTCCACTTCATGTGTAGGGGAATGATTATCTTGCATTCAGAGCATATTTAAACCATAGTTCCCAACCTAATCTCTCTGCATGAGAATACAATTCAGATTGGATCCAGAAACATCACAATATACTATATACCCCTAAACTAGTTTTTGAAATATTAATATGGGTGCTAAGGTGAGATGAGATTTAATTTATAGAAAACATTTTAGATATTCATGATTCCATGTGAATGTAACACCATTCCTCATCAGAGTAGTCATGGGATAATCAAGTCCAAATAAATACAAGACAAATCATCGATAATATCCTACTATTCATAGAAAACTATTTATCTGAAAAACATTCTTGGATGGATTCCAAGAGTTGGATTATTCGATCCCTATAAGATCAACTAATATTCCTTCTTCATAAATGATGTACCAAATGAAACTAACTTATTGTATCTAGAATTCATGGTTAGAAAACATCATATATAATCGATTATCACATAATGTTCTTAATACAATTTTCAAGTGATCCTTACGGTCTTTCCTTATTTGAGAATAAACCAAAATATCATTAAAAACGCCATAATAAAATATTCAAGGAAACACTTGAAGATATAGTTCATCAAGGCCATGAATACTACAAGATAATTCCTTATACCAGTGGGCATGGAAAGATATTCATGATATAAATATCAAATCTTGAATGTTGTCTTCGTAATATCGTCTCTTATAACACTAATTTGGTGATATCCTGATCATAGATCAATCTTGGAGAAAAACTAAGATCCATTTAACTAATCAAACATATCATAAATTTGAAGAAGTGGATAGTGATTTTTTATCATAACCAGATTTAGTTTATGATAATAAATATATCAATAGAGAAAAATATTTTCTTTATTTATGAATAAAACTAAATGATTCTAATGTGATGTGCTATCTATAATGAATCCTTTTTTACCCAACTCTTCTAGCGAGTCCTTCAATTCTCACAACTATATTAAAGACATTGTATAAGATAGAAGAAAAATAATTTTCTTAGAGGGTTTCTTGATACTCAAGAAATGAGACATCATTTTCATGTGTAGTCCCAATTTTTTAACCACCAGAGAAGAAAGAAAAAAATGTGATGCACCAGTATCAAATAAGCCAAGTGTAAGAGTAGAGTTCAGAACGATGGTACCACGCACATTGGGGGAGACATGGTAAAATGAAGGGGGATTTTTATGATGGATTGATTTTAAGAGTTCATGTACTAGAACCAACTGGTTTTACTTTTATTAAATGTATATTTAATGTATTTAAATATTAAACATCTTATTATATATATTTTATTATTCTGTGTGACTGTGATGTTATAATATCATGGAGTATTTGTTGCATTGATATGGTTATTCCAATTTCCCTTTTTGATGATAAACATAGAATTCTATAATAATATTCTTAAGTATAGTTCTATGGGTGGATGACATACTATGATGGAACACATTGAAAATATACTATCAGGTGCGAGTTCTCATAAGCTAATGAGACATCCTCTCATGAAGTTCAAACTCGGTAATATCCAAGACATGAGATTATGATAACAGACCCGCCAGTACGAATTCTGCATGTTTTGGTGTCATCAGATATTTCTATCAATAATTGTGTGTAATGATCCATAGAATTTAATATTATCATTAATATTTGTCACGACTCACACACTTTGATTTACTAACGAAAAATGTCACGCAGACAGTTGGTTAGAAGTAGGGTACGTTTGGTGCGTCACGAGTGGCATGTTATTAATGGATAAGTTGAGGAAGGATTTGTCCCTTCCATTTATGGATGTTGATATCTCGGCCCTTTGATTAAAATATAACTATCACACGAAATTCCATGTCCATGGTGTAACAACGAGTTTATTTCAGGTATTCAATGAACAACATTTGAAGCATAAAAGTTGATGACACTATCATGAAACCTTCTTGATGAGATATTGTGAAAAAGGGATTATATTATATAGTGAGCGTTCGTATGTGGATTTCATTGTTGCAACTTTAAGTTCTTTGTCTTTTGTTCCATGACCTGTTGCTAGACAGTACTCTTGGATTTTAGGAAATCCCTCCTAATGCCAACGAAAAAGAATCATAGAGGGTCACACAATATGTGTTTATAGTGGTCTTAGTTAAATTAAATTTGAATTTAATTAATAAATATTATTATCAAGATAGTGGAATAATTTTATTCAAGTTAAAATAGTGGCATAAATTAAATAAATATTTATTCACCAGATTGTGGTTAAAATTTATTTATTTATTTTATTGAATATTAATTTACTAGTTTGTAAATAAAATATTTATTTTAGAGTATAAATTATTTATTTATTTATTCAGGTGTTAATTACGTATAAGTGGAGTTCGAGCTGGCCAAGTTTGGTCGGATAGTAAAATAATTATATATAAGATGATAAATAAATTTTTAACTAGTTATCACAAATTAATATAATACTGGTATTATTTTGGGAGGCGTAATTTTATTTATAATTATGTTTTGCACTAGTTGGCACACCATAAATAATGACACCATATTATTATTGATAGCATGGGTTTTATTTAAGGTTATGAATGTATTTAATGGCTGTTACGTAATTAAATATTGTTACTAAAGCCCCATGTCAATAAATAGACACATACGTCTATTGTTCCATGTACTGAACCGCACACCTGGTGAATTGAGAATTGTTGAGATAAATAATTTCTCTCTTGAATCCCCTTCTTGCCTCTTGAAGACCGAGAGACGTTCTTCATGGCCGAAGAACAAGAGATTAAGAACGACCGACACAAGACACTCGCTTCGCCATGCTAGCACCCGGAAAATGAGCGGTATCGATCAGAGGCCATCAGATCACGTGTGGATCACCTCTAGATTGATTTTAGTTTGGATCCTTGCAAGTGCAACAAGATAATCCAGAAGGGTCAATACATATGATCAACATCATTAAAAAAGAAAATACTGAAGATCCGTGTATTATTTTCATTATAAAATTAATTAAATTAATTATAAAAATTATGTTCTAGATCCTCTCTAATGGTTTCAGACCTATTTCATATTTCTCTAATTTATTGATTATATTCTTTGGTGACTAGAATTCATCATCGTACTGATCCTGGAATAATAATTGATCATGATAAAAATTAAATTTGGGTTTCATCCCAACTGTGCTTCTGCTCCACCCGGAAGCTTCAAGTGGTATCAAAGGGGTTACATCATAGTTTATAATTATTTAAATATTTCATTGATTATTTACGCATTTAATAATTCGATTGTTTCAATTCAAGTTAATCATTCTACAAATCTAAATCTTGAGAACTTTTCCACCTCTTTTGTTTCTCATTCACCATACAAAAATGATCTTTTCTTTTAATTTTGATTAAAAAAATACATAAGATCTCATCCAGAGGTTCCAAATCTTCATGGATGTACAACACTAGAACACATGGAATGTATTCGAAAATACACACTATGTTGTCAAGATTCATTGCATCAGACCAGTTATCCAACCAAATACATGTGTTGGTGTCCTTCTAATCCTTAAATGACTCTGTGTGTTAACCATGAATCGGTGGCACACAGTTTCTGGTTTACATACCTTGTATTCCATAGGACACGGTGTGTAGTCCCTTCGGGATAGGGTTAGACTATGTACCCCGCACATGGCTTGCCCGAATAGAAACCAAGAAACGCGGATACTACATGACGTGTGGCCCACTGAACAATTCGTGTACTCCGAATATATCCAAATTACATCTTCACTCCATGTCTCTAGGAATATACTTCAGATGGATAGTGAACTATAGTACACACCACGTAGTTGGAACTACACACCATGAACTCATCCAAATTATGCAGATTTATTAAAATTTATTATTATATTACACAAACCCTTGAGATGTGTACCATATAGCGGGCGTAAAGCTGAGGCACAACACGTGATAGGTCTTTTATATATGTGTGATTAATTTAACATATGTGTAATAATCATTTCTACTCATTGGGAAGTTATGAACAGGAATTCACCGGGTTGCCTCTAAGGTACAAGTTATGTACAAAGATAATTTTAAATAAATTTATTTGATTAAAATTATTATGGATGAGAATGTAAAGGAAATTAAAAAAGGGTTTCAGATAAAAGGATTGATTAATTAAAATGATAATTAATTTATTCGAGCATGATTAATCTTAAACAAAACCAATTAATTAATTGAATTCTAGTTTTATTTATACATAAATATCGTTTCTTGTATGTATGATCATGAGCTATACCAAGACCTTTGTATGTGGATGGTTTATTTTAATTTATTTATTTAAATTAATTCTGTTGGCCTGTGAGCCTTCTCCTAATTAATATGTTGGGCATGCATGCCAAAGGTTTTTTTTATATAAAACCCCTTTTTACCCCTCACCAGCATATGAGTTAAAAAACGACATATGTAATGGATGAAACTCCCAAGCTAGTAAAGGCGGATCAAGATGGAGCCGATACAAAACCAATCCAAGGAGATGGAGAGGTGGACAGGTGGAAAGCTGTAAACACAAACCCAAAAGGTTCAAGATGTTTCTCCCCTAGGCCAGGGTTAGTTTATAAACCACTAGATAAACTAACCATTAGAAAATCTCATGATCATGACCTTTACATTATTTTATTTCTGTCTGTTTCATGGTTTATCAATATGGATGTGTGGTCACAATCGCATAATTAATGAATTAAACAAGCATACAAGATGGAACTAAAATAAACCAGACTAATGCATAAATATTATCAAGACATGGTTAATCACTTAAGTAAGATACACTTAATATTATAAAGAATGTGAAAATGATAATAATAAATTCACGCAAAAGAGATACAAATCCCTCAAATAAAAAAATTAATTCAGGCCAAACCTTTCGTTACATTATTAAGAGAAAACACAATGTAACTATGTGTTTAACCAACCCTAGTTGGGACACATAATTTTATACAGGAAGTCCTTATGAAATATTTCAGGTTGACTTAACCATATTACATCATGATGAGTATCCCTTGCTAGACATGGTGTAATATTAGAGACCAGAGTTGAGGAAATAAAAAGTCACAATTTCAGGATTGGAGAGTCCACTCAACATATCAAGGAGTTGCAAGCCCACAATTGGCAATGATATTCCTACCTAAATACCTTCTAATATCTTGACCAACCCTTTTTGGGGTTTTTCTAAGGGGAATATGGTTCTTTTACACTAGAATGTCTAGGCCACTGGACATTTCGAGTTCAATAGTGATGGCCATTGGGGCTTGATAAAATAGTGGGAGACTTAATAAAATTTATTATTTCTCATAAAATATAATCAATAAAATTGTAATGATTAGAACTTTTAATTTTATAATAAAAATGACAAGCTCTTCAACCACACTATCCCTGCGATCAATTCTGGATCAAGACAACATCTCCACTGATAATAACTTCTATGAATGGTTTAGTTGCCTTCAGGTTATCTTACGTCATGAATGAGAGTCTTATGTGTTGTTGTCATCATTACATAATATGCATTTTAAAGAGGCGAGTGATGAGGATTTCCTAATCTATGAGAAACATATGAACTACGTGGTCGATGTTCAATGTTTGATGATATCATCAATGTCTAGTGAGTTCATGAATTCTCAGGAAAACATGGATACTTATAGCATGATTTAAAAATTATGTGGTCTCTACTAGGAGAGATATAGATAGGAAATGTTCGATATATCTAAGTCACTCATTCAAAGTAAGCTTGGAGAATGTTCCCCAGCTAGGCTTCATGTAGCCTTGATCATTGGCTACATTGAGCACCTTGAGGATCTAGGGTTAAACTCCCTGAAGAACCAGGCACTGGTCTCATTCTCACATCACTCCCTCAGATATTCTCTAACTTTGTTGTCAATTTAAATATGAACAACATTGATAAGTCTCTATCTGATATTCTTATCCTCATTCATCATGTGGACAAAGATATGAAGCGCGAAAAGACTTCTATCCTTATGGTGAATAAAAGGAAAGGAAATGTGAGTATCTTTAAGACCAAAGCTTCTTCATAGCCTTCCAAGAAAATGAAGATCAATGGGGAGTCAAGGGAACAAGAGGATTTTTTTTCTCATGTGGCATGAAATTCCACTGGAAGAATAAATACACCTAACCTAAGAAGCAAGGGATGCTTAATGTGTGTTTGTTATCGAATAAAATCTATTTGTTTCTAAAAATTGGGTATTAGATACATCTTGTGGAACACACATAAGTATCCAAGTATAGGAACCAAGAAGATTCATAAAGATTGACCGAGGGGAGGTTGATTTTCAAGAAGCCAATAGAGATAGTCTTTCTATTGTATCTATCGAGGACTACCACCTCACGTTTCCAATTGGGATGATCATGGTGATAAATGAATGTTATTATGTTTCTTATATTACTAAAAAAATTATTTTTGTATCTAGATTAGATATAGATGGATTTTTTCACGTTTGGAAGTGAATGTTGCTTCTATTACAAAGATATAATTTTTATGGTAGGGAACATTTATATAATAGTCTTTACGTGTTGGATTACACAAAAAAAGTAATGGAAATCAATAATAAATATATTTCACATGAATCATACAATACCTAACTTTGGCATCACCAGCTAGGCCATGTAAATGAGAAATGCTTGAAAAAGTT
The DNA here is from genome assembly GCA_963277665.1 of Viscum album. NCBI lineage: Eukaryota > Viridiplantae > Streptophyta > Magnoliopsida > Santalales > Viscaceae > Viscum > Viscum album. Next base: position 859,252,450 of record OY728133.1, on the reverse strand, counting down.
ACTTCAAGATGGATATTTATATTCTTTCAAACTAAAACCACTCAACGTATGTCATGCATGTTTACAAGGAAAAATGACCAAAGCTCCATTTAGTGGTAAAGGTGAAAGGGATAAAGAACATCTTACATTGGTTCATACCGATGTGTGAGAACCATTTCCAGTTGAAGCAAGGGGAGGGGACTCATACTTCATAACATTAACTGATGATTTTAGTAGATATGGATATATCTACTTAATGAGGTATAAGTCATATTCTTTTGATAAGTTCAAAGAAGAAAATGATGATGTTTAGAACCAGCTTGGTAAAAAGATTAAGAACCTTCACTAAGATCGAGGTGGATAATATCTTAATCATGACATCATTGATTAATTACAAGAGTTTGGGATCCTATCCCTACTCACTCCTCCTTACATTCCCTCATGGAATAGTGTGAGAGAAAGGAGGAATCACACCCTATTGGACATGGTGAGATCAATGATTAGTCATGTGATTCTTCCATTATCTTTCTAGGTTTATGTGTTACAAACAACGGCCCACATACTAAAACAAGTACCAAATAAATCGATAAATGGTATTCCATATTTGTTAAGGAGTGGAAAGAAATTCATGTTATTGAATTTAAATGTGTGGGGAAGCGATTCATTTTTTAATGCCTCTTCAGGTAACAAACTTTCACCCAAAGGCACAAAATGTACCTTTATAGAATACCCCAATAAAACAAGGGGATATTACCTATTCATCTCATCAAAAAAAAATTATAGTGGCAAGACACACCATATTCCTTGAGAGAGATCACATCTCCAAAATATATAGTTGGAGCGGGATAGACTTCGATGAAGTTGAGGCCAGAGGTACACAAGAGTTGGTACAAAAGAAGATTCCAAAAATCCCCATGGAAAAAAGAACTATTACTGAGACACAAGAACTGTGTAGGAGTACGAGAGAGGTTATATAAATGGAATGGTATGGTTTTCTAGTTACCAAGGATGTTGACTCATTATTAGTTGATAATAAGGATCCTCTAACCTTCAAGGAAGCATTATGTGGCAGAGATGTTTCCATGTGTCAAGAAGCCATCAATTCTGAAATGGATTCCATGTACCAAAACCAAGTCTGGATTTTGGTAGATCCTCCAATTGATGTTAATCCTATTAGATAAAAATGGGAATTCAAGAAGAAACTGGACATGGAAGGACAAGGAAGTACCTATAAGGCACGACTGGTTGCAAAATGGTTCAAACAGCGTCAAGGCATTGACTATGACGAAACCTTTTCACCAGTTTCAATGATGAAATCCATCATAATTCTATTGGCTATTGTCACTTACAATGAATATGAGATTTGGAAAATGGATGTCAAAATAGAATCCCTTAACGAGAACCTTCAGGAATATGTCTACAAGACACAACCTGGAGGATTAATGACTCCAAAGGATTCCAATAAGGTATACAAGTTTCAGAAATCAATTTATGGAATAAAGAAAGCATCCAGGTCATGTAACATTTGTTTTGATGAAGCCATAAAAAAATTTTGTTTTATTATAAATGAACATGAGCCTTGTGTCTAGAAATGGTTTAGTGGGAGTGCGGTTGTTTTCTTAATAGTATATGTTGATGACATATTATGTATTGGAAATGAGATACCATTATTATAGTCTGTTAAGGAATGGTTGAATTAACGCTTCCCCATATGGGACTCGGGTGAGGCAACATATATTCAAGGGATCAAGATCCATCGTGATAGATCGAAGAAATTATATTGACTAAGTCAAAGTACATACATTCATAAGATTATGAAGAGATTAAGTATAAAACAATCCAATAAGGGATTTTTTCCAGCATCACATGGCATTCATATTTCCATGAAAATTTGTCCTCAGACACATGGGGAAAGAAAGATAATAGCAGGGACTCCATATGCATCATCGATTGGGTCAGTCATGAATGTCATGCTATGTACTAGTATGGATGTTTCCAATGCATTGAGTGTGGTAGGAAGATATCAAGCTGGCCCAGGTGACTGTCATTGGATGGAAATCAAGACTATCCCAAAGTATTTGAGGCGTACTAAGGATTTGTTTTGGGTTTTTGGAGGAGATGAGGAACTATTCATCAATGTTTATGAAGATTCTAGATTCCACACTGATCAAGATGACATGAAGTTGAAACTGGGATACATATTCTCTTTTAATGGAGGTGCAATGAGCTAGAAGAGCTCAAAGCAGAGTGTGGTCGCAGATTATACAGCAGAGTCTGAATATATTACAACTTTTGAGACAACTAAATTAATTTTTTGGATGTGAATATTTTCCAAAGAACTAGATGTGATACCTAGAACTAAAGATCCCATCACACTATACTGTGATAATAGTGTTGTGGTGGCTCTTGCAAAATATCCAAGGTCACATCACCAGACAAAGCACATACTTCGAAAGTATCATATCTTGAGGGATTTTTCCAAGATAGGTGAAGTTGTAGTGAGCATTATTTCCATAGAACACAATGTGGAGGACCCCTTCACTAAATCTTTGAGTCAACAGAAACATGATCACCATATGGGGTCTAGCAGTTTGAAAGTTGTAGGTATTTTTCACTATTCCAAGTAGAAGCTTGTAAGAGTTGGTTTCCTAGAACCAACTATTTGTACTTTGATTACATGGATATTTAATTTATTGAAATATTAAATATCTTCTTTCATATTATTAATTGTTATTCATTAATATGATGTAATAATTTCCTAGAGTATTTGTTGCATTAATATGGTCATGATAGTTCTCCTCTATGATGAGAACCTTGAAATTCTATAAAAATATTCTTAAATATATTTCTTTGGTTGAATTAAATACTATGATGGGACACATAGCATTCAGACCATCAGATGTGAGTACTCATAAGTGGATGAGTCATTCTCTCATGAAGTTCTCACTTGGTAATCTCCAAGATATGAGATTATGAGAACAGACCTGCCAATACGAATTATGCATGTTTTGGTGTCATCACATATTTCTATCTACAAGAATGTGTAAGGATCCTTAGAATTTAAGATTATAATTAATATGTGTCACGACTCGAGCACTTTTATTTACTAACAAAAACTATCACGCCTACAGTTGGTGGGAATTAGGGTACATTGGGTGCATCACGAGTGGCATGTTAATAATGGATAAGACAAGGAAGGATTTTTCCATTACATTTATAGAAAATGATATCTCAACACTTTTATTGAAATAGAACCGTCATGAAAAATTCCATGTCCAAGGTGTAACGATTAGTGTATTTTAGGTAGTCAAAGAATGACGTATCAAGCATAAAAGTTGGTGAAATAGTCACGAAACCTTATGGATGAGATACTGTGATAAAGGGATTATATTACATAGTGAGTGTTCTTATGTGGATATTGTTTTCTTGACTTTATGTTCTTTCTCTTGGGTTCCTTGACCCATTTCTAGATAGTACTCTGGGACTTTTGCCAAGCCCACTTAATAGCAATGGGAAAAAATCCTAGAGGGTCACACAATAAGTGTTTATAGCGGTATCGGTTAAGTTCTATTTGAATTTAATTAATAAATATTACTCTAAAGATATTGGAATAATTTTATTCATGTTAAAATGATTTCATAAATTAAATAAATATGTATTAACTGGATAGTAGGTAAAATATATTTATTTAATTTGTTGAACATTGAATAAATTTTTATTTACTATTTTTTAAATAAAATATATATTTAAGATACTAAATTATTCATTTATTTATTAGGGTTTTCATTAAAGGTAATTAGAGTTCAAGTGGACCAAGGCCGTTCTGATAGTAAAATAATTATTTGGAAGATGATAAATAATTATTTAACTAGTTCTCAAAAAATAAAATAATGTTTCTATTATTTTGTGATGTGGAATTTTATTTATAATACTGTTTTATGCATGTTGGCACACCATAAATAATTATGATGTATTATTATTAATGGAATGTATTTTCTCTAAGGATATATATGTATTTAATTACTGTTACATAATTAAATATTGTAACTGAATCCCCCTGTCAATAAATAGACAGACACGTCTATTGTGTCGTGTACTGAACCGCACACCTAGTGAATTGAGATTTATTGATCTAAACAATTTCTCTCTCAAGTCATCATCCTTACCCCCTCAAGAATGAGATACACTCTTCAAGGATGAATAAAAAGCGATAAAGAACGATCGACACAAGACACTCGCTTCGCTGTGCTAGCACACAGAGAATGTGTGGTGTCGATCGGAGGCTAGCAGAGCACGTTTGGATCACTTCTAGAGGGATTTTAGTTTGGATCCTTGCAAGAAAAAAAAATATAACCCAGAAGTTTTATTCTAGGAGATCAACATCATCAAAAAATAAAATACCGAAGATCTAGGTATTATTTTCATTATGAAATTAATTAAATTAATTACAAACATGATGTACAAGATTTTCTATATAGGTTTTGGGACTATTTATTCATTATATAAATCATTGATTATATACCATGGAGACTGGAATTCATCATCTTATTGATCCTAGAATAACCATTTATCATGGAAAAAATAAAATTTGGGTGCCGACCCAACCGTGCTTCCACTGTGCCTGGAACCTTCATTGATCTAAATAAAGGCATGGATGTCTCTTCCTCCACCTTAAAAGGATACTAGTTGGGTTGTGCCTCAGAGGGGTAAAATGGAATGTTTTGGGTTGAGACTCTTGTGATAAAAAATTGTAAATATTTGTGATTCTCCCTCAAAAGTCAAGGATTCCATTTTAGTGGTTGTCATCTCTTTTTACATTTGAAAGGAGTGAAGAGTAAACATATGATCAATTTCATCTGAACTAAATATCTTATGAATATATATAATTTATATTTAGTAGATATTAATTTTTGACTCTTATAAACCATTTAAAATTTCTAAATTCATCAATTCACCCCATGGTGATCATTTTTTCATTCTTATATTGGGATTGAACACTTACCCTCGCACATACATAATGTAAAAAACACATTACTATATAATATTGTATAATATTATATATATATTTGTTGGTCGGAGTGGAGTACTCAAGAGGGGGTGAATTTATTATCTATAAAAATTTATGTTTTAAAAAGTATTCTTAAAAGGGTTCCCAAATAAATTTAAATACAACCCAATTAATCAAGGTAATACGGTTATGAAAGTTTTACTATTTGAATAACTTCTCATAAAATTGATTAATTATCAGTAATATTAATATCAATTATTAAAATTACTTTTGATGTTACTCTAATGAGGAAAAATAATTATAACATCTTTCCTGGATTAACTATCAATGTAAATTTAGTGATTTCTTAATTAAACAATAAAACAGAGAAAACTACAATAAACAGCATAGAAAATATAAAACAAGTGGTTCAGTCTCAAGCTGAGACCTAATCCACTCCACTTGGTGATTACCTACCACCAAGATGTTTATATAAATAAACTTGGTCCACACCCTAGATCGGGGTTAACAACAGTATATAAGACTGTCCAGGTCACACGACCTCTTTCACAATTATTCGTGGGTATGAACTAACAGGTCACACAAGAACCTCTTTCACACTTTTATATGGGAATAAAAAAAATGTAAAAATATGTAAGAGAAATAAAATATTGTATCCTTCAATTTGATGCAAGAGATAGTGCATGTTTTTAAGTAGGTATAGACACTGCTCAAATAATACACAACAGAGTATAAAAATTATGAGATAAGGTTAAAAGTGCTCTGAGTGTTAGTCTATGAAACTCTGGACTTTTAAGATTATGCAGATGCAGAAATTGAGTCCTCTTGTAGAAAACAGAGTATCATAAGTCAGCTAGATCTGCCTTGTGTTCTTCAAGGAGTTGATAATGCAGAAATGTTCTTGAATATATGATTTGAGTATGCTTCATGTGTTCTTCAACAGTGTTGGGTTGTATATGTTGGTACTTTTTTCCCGAATTCTAGTGCTTCTTTGTTATCACGCACACACTTATTTTTCTATTTCCACTATTGTCTCTTGTCACATACTTTTCTTCTGGCCACACTGTTCTTTTTATTCTTAGAATTCGTGCATTGGAGCCAACATGATTCATGTATTCTATACCTCGTACCTCGTACTGTCAGGTGATATGTCTACAAAGAAACATTTATTATGTCAGTGTATTTAAAAACATCAAAGATGACCATTAGAAATTAAATTGAAAAACGAATAAACAGATTAAGAAATAGTTTCATAGTCTATCTCTAAACAGTGTCTCCATGTAATAGTGTCACCTTGAAATGGTGTCTCTTCTTTGTATTTGTGCGGTGAGAAAGCTACGATGGCATAGTTGTATATAGATCAAGAACTGGTAGCACTGGTGGAGTATTAGGATCACAATGTCTGATCATGGTGTATGGATGGTCACAATGTCTGGATGGTCACGGTGTCTGGATGGTCATGGTTTCTGGGTCCTTTGCTAGAAAAACACATTCGGTGGTAGAATCATGGTTTCTAAAAGTTATCAAAATATCTATACATAGACTAAAATAGTGATATTCATAGAATGAATTAAACTTTATCATTCATGTGTTAATTTCATTATAAACAAAATATTTTACAATAATTATTTAAGGCATAAAGAAACTAATCATATGTACTCATGATTTTAGATATATTTAAAGAATATTAACAAGATTTACAGAATGTATAAGATTTTTGATAATTAAAACATGATTAATATATGAGGAGTCCAACAATCTCCCCCTTTTTTATGATCACAAATCATGTAAGTGAGATATCTGTTCGTATTGAATGTGCCTCTTCCCTAGTGTGAATATAGAATACATAGTTAGACCTCTTTTGGGATTATCAAAATGATTAAATAAGAAGTATACAATAAAAGTGAAAAAATCATTAGATTAATAAAAAGTGTCATTACAAACAGTAACAAGAATATAGAAAAATATCCCTATCAAAAGATAGTAGTCACTTTTCTTCAACACTGTCTTTTCTTCTCTTTTCCCTTGGCAGCTACATCAGAAGAAGAATCAATAGGGGCATAGGTAGATATGGAGGAAGGGAGTGAACCATTGGAAAAATAACGTAAAGGGAGTCCTTCAATAAAATAAGGCTCCATGGTAGGGGTAGTGTAAGACCAAGGATCAAGGATAACAAGAATGATCTGACTCAGAGCCTAAGAGGCAGACATAGATGTAGAGGCAATGGCAGATGATGAGAAGGTAGGAAAACCAGATCTCAAGGGTGTAGCTGCAGGAGTGAAAATTGCAGTACTCTAGACATAAAGATAAGGCCTCAAAAGCTTGATGATGTTAGAAATGATCTCACCACCATAATGCATGGATTTTTCAATGTCACCCTTGTTCTCCTTAAACATATCAAACATATGAGTGAAATATTTGAACTTTTGGTCTTATGTTTTGAAAGATTCAGTGACTGGAGGAATCATCAGAGTCTCCACAAGGTACTTGAAGTGGGTGGTCATGTCATTCATAGAGAAGATCCGATTGAAGTAGAAGTCTTCCTTCTTAGTAATTTCTTACTGAGAATCATTGGAAATATTGGAATGAATTCTCACCAAATATCTAACTTTGTCACTGTTCATGATAACTTCAGATAGAGATTCCTTGTCAAAGCCATTGAGCACAGATTGGAGATCTTCTTTGATAATGTTTTTGAGTAGACTACTGCCAAATAAGTTTGAGATGATTTTAAAAATGTACGAGAAGCAGTAACAGATGAGGTAAGGGATTTTAGTTGATATAAATATTTTTTGAGATAGCCCTTGTAATCATTAGATAAATTTTTAAAACCAATAACAAGATCACACATCTCTTGAACAATCTTCTTATTTATTTCAGCTACCCTCTCATCTAGGTAATTTAGATTAGGTTGAATCAGTGAGGCTACATCCTATGGGGTATGACTATCAATATCCTCAATAAGATAATGAATAGGTTCTGGTCTTGAGGTTATCACTCTCTGCATATCTTCAACCATACCTCTAAGAGTTTTTACTTTATCACTGAACTATTTGTTCTTGAATCTGACTCCTTGAATCTCATGAATGCATCTTGGTCTGAATCTTCCATATGGCATTTTCTAACAACAGGGTAGAATCACTCTCAATTAAATTGGTTACAGGATCTAGTTGGGTATTAATGAGTTTTTCAACTCCATCCATTAGGGTAGATCCAAATGATTTCAAATCATCCTTATTCACCATGTTTGGAAGTTCTTAGGAAGGTTCAGGAATAGAAGTTGAGATATGATTATGTTCCTTGGAAGAGATAGCTTTAGGATAAGATGCTAGTTTCAAATTACACATAGTAGACAGATCAATTCCTTTAACTGAGACTTACTAATAATCAGTTACATCAAAATAACTTGGGATTTTATACAATGTATCCACTGATCATGGATCAATCAGACTAGGTACTTCAACATATTCTAGATTGGGGGGCTACTTCCCCTCAATAGGTGTATCTTTCTGATGACTGATAAATTTAGACCCTTGATCAATTTCCACGATTCCATCCTCAATTTCCTCACCCATTTCTTTCCTATCCAACTGAATGTATTGCTCCATTATCTCTTCAGCAGATGGAATTACTTTAGGAACAATTTGTTCCTTTGGGTGTTCCTCAAGAGCAGTTTATTGTAAAACAAAAAGATCTTATTCTATATGATCTTCTACAACATCCTTTTAACTTATCTTAGCAACATATTCTTCATTGAATGAATGTAGTTCTTCAAGATCAACATCTTCTTCAAGAATATGCATTTCTTCTCGAATAAAACTCAGGGTGAAGATTCATTATCTTTCTCAACAAGAACAGTTTCACTCAGAGGTACAACAGTCTATTATTCTTCTTCCTCATCACAATACTCAATATGTTCATCTGGCTCCAAATCAGGATCAGAATTATCCTTAGGTCTTGAATGGTGTTCCACCCGATTAAACTTTTCATAAAATCTGTCATTATCATCCACCCATTCCTTTCTCTATGGATTCTAACTGATTTTCATTATCTTTACTATAAAATTCTAATGACATAACTCATAGTCCTTAATGGATTCATCTCCTGGTCCAACCAATCCTTTTTTCATGAATCATATTTGAGATAAGCCTTGAATAGAACAGGGAGGTTGATTTGGACGTTGTTTTTATCAACTCACACATATGGTGTATAACATACTTCCATATGTTTATCTTATGTAAATTTTTCATGATATGTATGAAAAACAAATACTAATACTCAAGTATAGAAAAATCACCTTTTCTGGGGATAATCAAATTCTGAACAAACTTATACAGAAGCCTGGTTCTACCATCTAGCTGGAAGCTATGGCTATCCTCATAGTTTCATTTATAGTTAATCATATCAATACCTCTTCCAAAATAATTAACACATTTAGAGGTGGAGGAACTCTATGGTAGTCTTCAAAAATACCTTCATGAGGTATCCTAAGGCATGCAGCCCATAACTTTGAAGAAAAGGTACAAATCTGGCCATTTATCCAACTTAATTCAACATAGACATCTTCTAAATAAAATGTGAATTGAACATACTAAAAAAAATGCAACTAGCTTCAGGTAAATATTCCTATCCTCTTTTTTAAACCCATCTATCTATACTTTCTCTCTTAGAACATTCAATACCAAAGACTTACTTGACAGAATCCACTTAGGGAATATCTCTTTTTTAGGTGCCACTATTCTTTTCACCAGATTAGGATTCAGAGGACCTTTGGCTGCTAACTTCGGCGTGATTTTATGATTCTTATTTTAACTACGCTTCTCATGAGTTGATGATGATGGGAATTTCATCATGGGCATTCACTAATGGTTCAAGAGAGAGAAGGGTTGAAAGAGGGGTTACGGTTTGAGAGAATATATCTCGAGTGAAGAATGAGTGAAACTTATTTTATTTTATCATTTAGGGGTATCAAGAATCGTAGGATAAAATGTGCAGAAAAGTAAAAAAGAATACAATAATTAATTACCGTGATATGGGTTATAATGTATAAATAAAACAATAAAGCGTCTTTATGGTGAGACCGTAATCAACTTTCACGGTGAGACCGTAATAAGAGTTCACGGTGAGACTGCAACAAGCGTTCATAGTGAGACCATAACTATGTTATTTCTAAACAATGTGACCATGTTGTTTGAGACAGTAAGTGCCAGAAAGTAACCAAGTAATAGTAACTGTGAGACCGTAAACATGAAACATCAACTCTTAAGACATTAAAACTATAGTACCGTTAGAGTTAAGCAGTAATCATAAGACATTGACTTGTGATACAGTAAACTATGAAACAGAATACCTACTACCTATGATTTTTCATTCCCATTTCATGTATGATGTAATATATTCTATCATAATTTAATGGTTTGGTGAATATATCAGCAAGTTGATATTTAGTTCCAATGAATTCCAATGCGATGTCACCTTTTTTATAATGATCTCTCATGAAGTGATGTCTTACATTAATATGGTTTGTCCTAGAGTGTGAAATAGGATTTTTTATATGTTAATATCACTTGTATTGTTGCGATTTATAATTACATGCTTGAATTCATATAAATAATCTTTTAATGTGTGTTTCATCAAAAACATTTGTGCACAACCACTGCCAGAAGCTATGTATTCAACTTTTGCAGAAGATAATGCAACATATTTTTGTTTATAACTACACCATTATACTAGTGACTTGTCTAAAAAGTGAAATGTTCTAGAGGTTATTTTTCTATCTAATTTACAACCACCAAATTCACCATCAGAATAACTCACTAACTGAAATGATTGTCCTATGGGATAGAACAGTTCTAGATTAGGTGTATGCATGAGGTATTTGAAAATTATCTTAACAACATTTAAATGAGATTCCTTAGGATTTTCTTTAAAATGAGCACACATACAATCACTAAACATAATGTCCGTTTAGATATCAGTTAAGTAAAGTAAGCTTCCTGTCATTCCTCTATAAGTGGTTCGACCAAAATATTTTCCATCTTCATCATGATCCAACTTACAAGTAGTACTCATTAGAGTGTCACTACTTTTAGTGTTATCCAATCTGAAATTTTTTAGAAGATATATAGTATATTTTCATTGATTTAAAAAATTACCATCATTGTATTGAAATATTTTATATCCAATAAAGAATTTGATTTCACCCATTAAACTTATTTCAAATTTATTTTTCATCATTTTAGAAAATTTAATACATAAAAAAATTTTGAAGATCAAAAGATATTTTCATCTACATAGATTTGAACTACTAAAAAATCATTAAAATTCGTTTTATAAAAAGTTTAGGATCAACTATTCCTTTTGTAAGACCTTTGAAAATAAGAAAAGTACTTAATCTATCATACCAAGCTCTTGGAGCTTGTTTTAAACCGTATAAAGCTTATAATAATTTAAAAATATGGTTTGTAAAATGAGGGTTTGTAAAACTAGGAAGTTTCTCAAAAAAGACATCCTCAGCTATATACCCATTTAGAAATGCACTTTTTACATCCATTTGATATAGTTTGAAATTCAGATTTATAGTATAGTCAAGCATAATTATGATGGATTCAAGTATATCTACTGTTGAAAAGGTATCTTCATAGTCAATTCCATCTTCATGACTGTATCCTTGTGAAACAAATCTAGACTTGTTTCTAACTATATTACCAGCTTCATCTACCTTATTTCTAATCACCAATTTACTATATATGGTAAATGGGTCTTTGGGTCTATCAACAAGTTTCCAAACTTTTTCCCTTTTAAATTGTTAAAATTCTTCTTGCATAGCTATCACCCAAAATTCATCATTGATGGAATCATTAATGTTTTTAGGTTCAAGTTGTGAATAGAAGACTTTATCTTCAACCTGATTTGTAAGAGAAGATCTATTTTGAGTTCCATTTCCTAAGTATCCTACAAGAGAATCTGAAGTATGGTTCTTAAGAGTTATAACAGCTCTAAAAAAAGATTGGTGATTTCAGGTTCTTCAACATGGTTAGGTTCTTTGTGATCTGAATCTAGAGAATTTGCAGAATTATAAGTTTTCATAGGTTCATTTACAGGATGATTAGAGGATTTTGAATTAATGTCCAGATTTGATACATCATCCTTCTGGTTCTCTAGAGTGGTCTTAGGCTCAGGCGGATCTGTTTCATCAAATTTGACCAGGACATATTCTCCCACACATTTAGTTATTTTATTAAACACTCTATAGGCTTTAATAGAAATTTAATATCTTGCAAATATTACTTCATCACTCTTGGATGCAAATTTTTCAAGATTGTCCTTAGTATTAAGGTTATAGATTTTTCAACCAAATACTTTGATGTAGCTAACTTTGGGGTTTCTATTGTTCTGCAACTCATATGGATTTATTTTAAGAATAGGTCAAATCAATACCTTATTGATGATATAACATGCTATATTCACAGCTTCAGCCCAAAAATAAATAAGTATGTCATATTCTCTAAGCATTTTTCTAGAAATATTCTACATGTTTCTATTTCTTCTTTCTAAAACTCCATTCTGTTGAGGTGTTCTAGGTGCAGAGAAATTATGACTATAGCAATCTTGTGAGAAAAAGGATTCAAACTCTTGATTTTCAAACTCGCAGACATGATCACCTCTTATGGATTTAATTCTAATCCACTAATATTTTCTACAGTTTTGGAATATTTTGTAAAATGAGAGTAGGCTTCACTTCTATGAGCCAAAAAAAGTCCAAGTATATCTAGAAAATTCATCTATAGGAACATAAACACAGTGACTCCCATTTAAGATAGAAACTCTAGATGGTCCAAACAAATCCATGTAAACCAATTCGAGAGGTTGAGAAGTTGACACTTATTTCTTTGGTTTGAAGGATATTTTGTGTTGATTTCCCTTTTGACAATGATTACACACGTTATCATTTGGAAACTCATGTTTGGGTAGGTATTTGACTTGGTTTTATCTAGTTATCTATCTAAAGGAGTGAGTGTTACAGTGTCCCATTCTCCTATGCCAAAGACAAGAATCTTTGTGAACACACATAAACATGAAGCATTTTGAGAATCTAAATAATGTATGTTAACAGAATATACATTTTCATTTATTAATGCAGAAAACAATGATTCATTTTTTGAATTAAAAACATTGTAAGAATCATATTCAAATTTGACATGAAATCCATAATCACGTATTTGTGAAATACTAAGTAGATTATATTTCAATCTGATTAGCCAATAAATGAGGATAATATTAATTGGTAATATATATAATATTCATGTTCTTTATTATTCATAAACACCATTTTAGTGCATTTTACACTTTGAACATCATTTAACATTATGATTGTAATACCTTCTTAAAATGCACTATTATGTGGTACATTTTTGAAAATAATTTAAAGTACCAAATGATTCATCTGATTATACATATTTTAATTTGATAATTGATCTACACTCCAATATGAACATGTTTCATTTAGGGATCAATGGAGAATTCATGGAGGGTGATGGAGATATTTGGCAATGAAAGGAAGCAATTCTGGAGAAGGAAGATTGGACATCAGCCCACTGATGAGACTGTGGGGCCCAACATACAGGCCCAATTAATCCCCAATTTATAGGGATGCTAGAATACATGTATAGTAACAAATAACTCTTCAGGAGTTAATGCTGATTCGGCCTCCATGGTGGCCATTTAGGCGGCTCAAGTTAGAGATACAATTCTGGGCCAGATTCTGCGGCCCAGAAAAACAGACCACTAATTTGATCATATCTCGGAATCCACTACTCCAAATGGGCCCATATTTTACAGGAGGTTATACGACATCTGGAGCTCCATTTTATTCTTCTATGGCCCACTCTTATTCGGCTTTCTAGAAGGTCTTCCAGATGCGTCTGTTCGGTGGATGAAAACTGGCTGCCACCTCGGGTCAAACGTGGAAAAGTCCAAATTCCACAAGATTTCCACCACCTATAGCCTACCAAAATTAATTATGATAATTTGTACTGTTGTTGGATTGACCCAAGACTCCCAAAATGCCTATTTAAGGCAGTGGTGGTGAAGGATTTTATAATCTGGGATGCTTTGTTCAATTGTAATGTTATGCTGCATTTTTGTTGCCTCAATTTTGTCTTTCACATGTAAGTTGTTCAATTCACTTTCGTTTCTTAATAAAAGTTCTTCTTCTACTCTTATTATGTTGTTATTAATATCACTTTGATACCGTTGGATCATGGTGTGAATTTATTCACACCAATCCTTGTGAAATTATTCACACAACGGTGGAGTGACCATTTTATTTTTGTTGTTTTCTTTACTTCTCCATTTCCTCCCTCATCAGTCTACTTTCCTCTTCCATTGAAACCATGGGATCAATGGAGGGCTAACCCACTTATGGGTTGATCCAATGGAGTAGCAAGGGGCTGTATTGGATGTTATTTATCACCTAATTAATGTATAATCACTTCTTTAATTGGGATTTTTATTTGATGATTTTTAAACTCCATCGTCCTTGTTGAATTTAAGGCCACACACTTCAAATACTAATATGATCCTTTACCTTGAAGTGCATGAACCATTGAACCTTAAAGTGTATAAGTGATTACTATTAAAGGGTGTAGGCATTAAACCAGTAAGTGATGATGTTGTTTTATCTCCTTAAATGAACCCATCTCAAATTGAAGAATTTGAAATCATTAAAAAGAAAATACGTCCAATCCACCCCGAGTGATAACCTAGGGTCAACTCATTCTTTTAATTTGAATTCACTTAATTATCTTAGAGTTAACTTAAACCCATCTAAAAGAAACCCAATGTTGGCCACTTCATAGCCAAAAATCCATCCCTTAGGTTGTGTATCTTAGGTATCTTCTTAGGTCTCTGTGGAATCGACAACCCAAGCTACACTACAAGGACCGTTCTACCCTTCTTCTCTTGGGTAAATTTGGGCGTTAAACAAATTTTTGCGCCGTTTCCAGGGACCAAGTCAGTACTTTAGATCCAAAAAAAGCCTTCTTTCCTCACCTCCATTCTTCTACTCTCACCCAAGATCTCTTATCTTGTCCCTTTCTCATTTGTTTTAGGCGCATGCCCGCCTACACCCACGATTTCTCGAACAGACTAGTTAGGGTGGAAAGTCCTAGGATAGGGGAGTCATGTGCACCTAGGGGATTGTTTAAATCAGATTCAAATATACTTGAAACCCCAAAGTCATAACTTGAAACAAGTCCAATGGAGGGTCATCCACAAAATCAAATTGTAAACCCTGGGGGAATCAAATGGGAAACCAAAACCAAAAAGCTCCAAACTTAGGGAATGTAGTTGATCAAACCATGAACGACTACCTCACTCCAGCTTGGACCAATGCCCCCTCATGCATTAGACACAATTCCATAGGAGACACCGACTACATATTCAAACCCCATGTACTAAACCACCTTCCAACCTTTCATGGGATGGAGTCAGAAATGACATACCTTCATGTTAAAGAGTTCAACGACATTGTTGAAACCATGTGTCCCCCACATCAACTAGAATCCGCTAAGATAAGGCTCTTTCCCTTTTCGTTAAAGGATCGAGCTAAAAACTGGCTAAACAACTTGAGACCTGCATCAATTTACTCTTGGGACCAACTGCAAAGAGAATTCTACAAAAAATACTTCCCTCATCACAAAACAATTTCACTTAAAAAGAGCATCCAAAATTTTTTTGAAAAAGAGGGAGAGTCATTTTATGAAACATGGGAGAGGTTCAAAGACACCCTAAACATGGTTCCACACCATGGGTTTTCCATACCTGAACAAGTGAGAATTTTTTATGAAGGTTTGGGTCCGGGTAATAAACAATTCATTGACATGATGTGTAATGGAACTTTTAAAAACAAGGCCCCAAATGATGCTTACGAGTATCTGGAAAGTCTGGCTGAACAAAACCAAACTTGGGGAACTTCACCTTATCCTGAGAAGCCACAAAGAACCACTATAATTCATACACTTAGAGAAGAGGAAAGCCTTAGGGCTAAACTCGCAGCACTCTCTAGGAAGGTTGAAGAGATAGACCTTAGGAAAGTCCATGAAATCCAAAATGTAGACCTTGTTTGCACAATTTGTGACAAACATGACCATAAAACAGACAACTGCCCAACCATTCCATCCATCAAGGATTTTCTTCTAGGAGGACCCCCAGTGGAAGTCAATGCCCTAAACTTTCAAAAGCCCCAATACCAAAACACCTTCAATCCAAGGTACAATGACCACCCAGGCTTCCGATGGAAGGATAACCAACAACATAGCCAACCACAAGGACAAAATCCTTACCCCCATCAGAACTACCAAACCCATAACCAGTTCCAAACCCAACCTATCCAATACCAACAGCCACTGGTCCATTTTCAACAAACCATCCCACCTCCAAAATATCCCCCTGGGATAAACCAACCTACTCAAGCACTAACCCAAACTGTTCCACAAAGCCTACTAGAACAACTGTGCAAACAAATGGAGAGGATGAACTTAGAAGTATCTTCCCTAAAACAAGAACTTCAAACCATAAAAACTGGAAAGGCACCCATGCCTAATCCGGAGGTGCCATCCTCAACTTCAAGGGGAGAGTCAATTTGTGCTCAAACAACTCATGAACAACTAAAGGTTGTGACTGTTTTAAGAAGTGGGAAATCAATTGAGAAACCTGAACAACTAATTCAAAACCCACCTGAAGATTCAAACTTGGATGAAAATTTAAATGAACCACAAGATCAAACTGAGGAAACTGATAACATTGTCAAAGAAACAACTCTTCAACAAACAACCCCACAACCTGCACCATTTCCCCAACGCATGAGGGGGAAATCCAAGCCTGAACTGAGTGAAACATTGAGGGAAATATTTTCACAAGTCAAGTTGAACATACCCCTTCTCGATGCCATCCAAACTATACCTGACTACTCAAAGTACCTTAATGACTTGTGCACTTTTAAAAGAAAATTTTCACATAAAAACCAAGTCCTTTTGGCTGCTAATGTGAGTACCACCATTCAAGGGACCATTCCTCCTAAGTTGAAAGACCCAGGTTGCCCTTACATCAATGTTGAACTAGGAGAAAGAAAAGTTGTCAAGGCCTTGTGTGACCTAGGTGCTAGTGTCAATCTCATCCCATATGCTGTGTACTGCCAGTTAGGCCTAAAAGAGCTCCAACCCACATCTGTCACACTTCAGCTTGCTGATCGTAGCATTAGGGTTCCAAAGGGGATTTTAAAGGACGTTCTGGTAAAGGTTGAAAACATCATCTACCCTACTGATTTCATTGTCCTTGACAACCATCCAAATTTAGGAAATAAGGAACAAACCCCAATCATCCTTGGTCGTCCTTTCCTTGCAACAATCAACTCTGTTATCCGAGTCCGAAATGGGAACATGACCATCACCTTTGGGAACAAGAGTCTAGCCTTGAACATCTATAATGCAAGCTCACAAATCGGGGATGATGAGGACATTCATGAAGTAAACATGATAGGAAGCATTGATAATGAATCCATAGAACATCAAGGAATATTTGATGAATGTTTAAGTCAGAATGAGATTGATTTCCTTTGTTCATATGAAGGACGTTTATCTCCTTGGCTTGAATCATTTTCAAATTGCTCTTATGATGAAGACTTAGGTCCAACAATCAGTGAAACCTTTCAAGAAACCAATTTCATAGAGACCCCTCTAAATTCCTTCCCTAAATCTGATCAAGCCAATCTAGTAGATGAAACTTCTACATGTGAGGAATCAATCCTATCTGAACCTCTAAAAAAAGAAATTGATCTTGATCCAATGTCCCAAACTTCTGCTGAAATTCTGAACCAACCTGATCTTGAATTGAAGGAACTTCCTGCTGCACTAAAGTATGCCTTCCTAGGGGAAAATCAAACACATCCTATTGTAATTTCTTCTTCTCTTGAAGACAATCATGAGAGGATGCTTCTAGATGTCCTTAGGAAGCATAAGAAAGCCATTGGGTGGACCCTGTCTGATATTCCTGGGATTAGCCCACTTATCGGGACTCATAGGATTGTTATGGAATCTGATTCAAAGCCATGTCGTCAACCTCAACGGCGACTCAATCCTAATCTCATGGAGGTAGTAAGGAAGGAACTTCTGAAATTGTTGAAAGCTGGTATCATATATCCCATAGCTGAGAGTGAATGGGTGATCCCAATCCAAGTGGTTCCAAAAAAGGCTGGAATCACAGTGATAACCAATGAGGATGGAGAGATTCTTCCAATAAGGGTGAGTAGTGGATGGAGGGTCTGCATTGACTATAGGAAACTAAACTCATTCACCAAGAAGGACCATTTCCCCTTACCATTCATTGACCAAGTCCTTGAGAGAGTGGCAGGTCATGCCTTCTACTGTTTCTTAGATGGGTACTCGGGGTACAATCAAATTGAGGTCTCCCTAGAGGATCAAGGGAAGACTACATTCACATGTCCTTTCGGTACATTTGCCTTCAAACGCATGCCCTTCGGGTTATGCAATGCCCCTGGAACCTTCCAGCGGTGCATGATGGGAATCTTCTCAGACATGGTAGGGGATTTTCTTGAGGTCTTCATGGATGACTTCTCTGTGTTTGGGGATACTTTTGAGGGATGTCTGCAGAATGTGGAGAGAGTCTTGTCAAGATGTGAAGAAAAAAATCTGGTCCTAAACTGGGAAAAATTCCATTTCATGGTTAAAGAGGGACTTGTTCTAGGCCATCTGGTCTCGAGTAGGGGGATCGAATTTGATAAAGCAAAGGTTGAAATCATTCGTCACCTTCCATCACCCAAAACTGTCAAGGAAGTGAGGTATTTCTTAGGACATGCCAGTTTCTATAGAAGATTCATCAAGGACTTTAGTTCAATATCCCGTCCCCTTTGTGCTCTCTTAGTAAAGTATGCTCCATTTGTTTGGACAGAAAGCTGTGAGGGTTCATTCTCAACCCTCAAATCCTCTCTCACCTCTCCTCCCATTATGAAATCTCCAAATTGGAACCTTCCTTTTGAACTTATGTGTGATGCCAGTGACTTTGCTGTTGGAGCTGTGTTAGGACAACGTTGTGATAAAACTCCTTATGTCATTTCTTATGCAAGCAAATCCTTAAATGATGCCCAAATCAACTACACCAACACTGAAAAGGAGTTACTTGCTATTGTGTTTTCCTTAGAGAAGTTTAGGTCCCACCTCCTAGGATCACCCATCACTATGTTCACTGACCATTCTGCACTAAAATACCTCTTCCAAAAACAAGATGCTAAGGCTAGACTGATTAGGTGGGTCCTTCTCTTACAAGAATTTGACCTCACAATCAAGGATAAAAAGGGAGTTGAAAATCTTGTAGCTGATCACCTCTCTAGGATGGAATTCAAAGACAACTCAAACCACCTTTCTGTGTCTGATTCGTTTCCTGATGAACACCTATACTCTGTGAGTGACTGCCCTTGGTATGCTGACATAGCAAATTTCTTAGTGACAGGAGTCATTACTAAATTCTTAGGGACTCAAGCTCGAAGGAAATTCCTTTCTGATGTTAGACACTATATGTTTGATGATCCATACCTCTATAAGTTCTGCCCTGACCAAGTCATTAGGAGGTGTGTTCTAGAATCTGAACAAGAGTCTATCCTTAAATTCTGTCACAGTGAGGCATGTGGAGGTCACTTTTCCTCTAAGAAAACATCTTCTAAGATTCTTCAATGTGGTATTTTCTGGCCCACCCTCTCAAGGGACTCCTACACATTTTGTCAAAGCTGTCCTAGGTGTCAACAAGTAGGGTCCATCCCAAAAAGGAATAAAATGCCACTCACTCCAATCTTAGTGGTTGAAATATTTGACTGTTGGGGAATTGATTTCATGGGTCCCTTCCCAAACTCTCGGGGATACCTCTACATACTCTTAGCTGTTGATTATGTCTCAAAAAGGGTTGAGGACATTCCCACTAAGTCCAATGATCATCAAGTTGTGATTCGATTTCTAAAAGAGAACATATTTTCAAGAATTGGAATTCCTAGGGCTATTATCAGTGATCGAGGAACCCATTTCTGCAACTGCCCATTCGCATCACTCATGTCTAAGTATGGTATTTCTCATAAAGTTTCCACTGCATACCATCCTCAAACCAATGGTCAAGATGAGTTAGCGAATAGGGAGATTAAGCAAATTCTTGAAAAAACTGTCAACCCCTATAGGAAAGATTGGTCTGAGAAACTCTTAGATGCTCTTTGGGCCTATAGAACTGCATATAAAACCATTTTAGGAATGTCCCCATATAGGTTGGTTTATGGTAATGCTTGCCATTTGCCAGTGGAGATTGAACATAAGGCCTTTTGGGCAATTAAGAAAATGGATTATGATCTCTCATTGGCCGGAACAAAAAGGAAATTAGATCTCAATGAACTGGAGGAACTAAGGATGGAGGCTTATGAAAATTCAAGGATCAATAAAGATAGAGTTCAAGCCTACCAATCTAGGAATATCAAGGTCAAACATTTTGAACCGGGAAAACTTGTGCTCTTGTATAGTTCAAAACTTCATTTACATCCGGAAAAGTTAATGTCTAGATGGTCAGGACCATTCATAGTGCATCATGTATTCCCCCATGGGGCAGTAGAGATTCAAGATCCCACAAGTGGTCACATTTTCAAGGTCAATGGTCAATGGTTAAAAACATTCGTTGAATCATTCAATAAATAGGAAATAGATGTTGAGTTAATTGATCCAATCTATTAACCAGGAAAAAATTGATAAATTTGGGATCTATGTCGGGCTAACGACGTTAAAAAAAGCGCTGCACGGGAGGCAACCTGTGGTCTTTATGTTTCTAATCTTTCTGAATCATCTTTATTTTTCAAATAAGATTACTTAATCATTTTTATATTTAAAAATACCAAAATAGACTTTTGACCTATTCTTCTATTATGAGTATGGATGGGTAAGAAAGAGGAGCACCATATTCATCCGTGTCACGTGGTGTGATCCTTGAGTAATACCTTACCCAGAAATTTAAAAAAGAAGACAATGTATCATCCATTTATTTTGTTTTTATTATTCAATAGGTTAAAAAAATATAACAATACAAAAAAAATCCACGCCATAGGTCGTGGGGCAAACCCCGTCACAACCGGCGAATCCGTGGGGACTCGAACCCGGGATCGAAGGGAGACAGGGGCGCGCGCTTACCACTGACATGCGGCTTCTTGTGCTACCTTATTCTATAATTTTTATATATATTATTATATTTTACTTCCTTTATTATATAAATATATATATATTGTTTGTTTTTGTTTGTTTTGTTTGTTTTGTTTTTTCCTTTTTCCACTAGGGAACTTTGCAAGAGACATGGATATCAAAGGAATAAATTCGAGCGGCAAGAAATTCAAACTTCAACCACCAGGTGACTTCATTCCATAATACTCATTTTAAATTTCCTTTTTAAATTTTTATTCCCTGCCTCTACTCCTAATTTTTCATTTCTTCAAACACTGGGGACATTGTTGTTTTAAGTTGGGGGGGAGATAAAATAAAAAAAATGCTTTTGTGTCAAAAACAAAAATTGAATGATTTGAAAAAAAAAGTAAATGGAAGGAAAAATTCCTTTAACTTTGAACATGTTAATACACATTGCAAACTTTGAAACTGAATATCAAATAATTTATCATGCCCTGATTCTGATTTTAATCCTTGTATAATTTCATGAGCATAGATTTTGGAAAGTGTGGCTGTCCAATGTGATATTTCATCGTTTATATTTTCATCCAAATAAAAAAAATGCCACAATGCACGTCCTCTAGACTGTGGGGTACTAATTTGAATTTTTGGGGTCCCATAATAAATAGCATAGGCTGGTTTTATTTTCATGAATAATATGAGTATTCAAAAAAAAAATTAAATAAAAATAAAAATAAAAATAAAAATTTGCGTGTAGAGCAATGGATTGATAAAATGAGAGGCTTTCGGCACTTGGGGATCGTGACTCCAGAGTTGTCTAGCCCTGAGTTTTTCAATCTATCTCTATTTATGGTAATATGACTTTGTTTTTGATTAAGTTAACTCGAGACGATGCCCGAGTATATGGGTTTCACTTGGTGCCCTAAGGCCTTTGAGTCTGGGAGTCATTAGCAAAGTCTTGCTACATGGGTTAATTTGATTAATTGCAATCTCAATTACTATAGCAATATTGCAAAAAAAATCAAAAAAAAAGAGGGATGAAGAATATTCATATTAGGATTAAATGTGATTCCACCTAGCGCTTCCATGATTTTTTCCTTGAATGAAAATGAACCCCCATATCTATTGTGATTCACAACACATCATTACACCTAATTGAGTTGGATGAAGAATGATGATGGATTTGATCAAAGGAATGGGCTTGGGATTGGGATCTACTTATGAAACTATCTCTTATTAAAATATTTTGATGGGTTTCATGATTGTTTGGTATAAGGTTTTTTGATGATCATTGTGTATTAAAATGTTTTTGGAAAAGGGAATTCGAATTACATTTTTGATGAGATATATTTTGCTCGGGACTAGCAAAACTCAAGTTGGGGGTGTGATTAGCCACTAAATGAGGCTAATATTCATTGGTAATATATATAATATTCATGTTCTTTATTATTCATAAACACCATTTTAGTGCATTTTACACTTTGAACATCATTTAACATTATGATTGTAATACCTTCTTAAAATGCACTATTATGTGGTACATTTTTGAACATAATTTAAAGTACCAAATGATTCATCTGATTATACATATTTTAATTTGATAATTGATCTACACTCCAATATGAACATGCTTCATTCCGGGATCAATGGAGAATTCATGGAGGATGATGGAGATATTTGGCAATGAAAGGAAGCAATTCTGGAGAAGGCAGATTGGACATCAGCCCACTGATGAGACTGTGGGGCCCAACATACAGGACCAATTAATCCCACATATCGTGGGATTCTAGAAGACATGTATAGGAACAAATCCCTCTTCATGAGTTAATGCTGATTCGGCCTCCACGGTGGTCATTTAGGCGGCCCAAGTTAGAGATACAATTCTGGGCCAGATTCCGCGGCCCAGAAAAACATCCCACTAATTTGATCATATCTCGGAATAAACAACTCCAAATGGGCCCATATTTTACAGGAGGTTAGAAGCCATCCGGAGCTCCATTGTCTTCTTCTATGTCCCACTCTGATTCGGCCTTCTAGAAGGTCTTCCAGACACGTCTGTTCGGTGGATGAAAACTGGCTGCCACCTCGGGTCAAACGTGGAAAAGTCCAAATTCCACAAGATTTCCACCACCTATAGCCTACCTAAATTAATTAAGATGATTTGTACTGTTGGTGTCTCGACCCAAGGCTCCCAAAATTCCTATTTAAGGCAGTGGTGGTGAAGGATTTTAGAATCTGGGATGCTTTGTTCCATTGTAATGTTATGCTGCATTTTTGTTGCCTCAATTTTGTCTTTCACATGTATGTTGTTCAATTCACTTTAGTTTCTTAATAAAAGTTCTTCTTCTACTCTTATTCTGTTGTTATTAATATCACTTTGATACCGTTGGATCAAGGTGTGAATTTATTCACACCAACCCTTGTGAAATTATTCACACAACAGTGGAGTGATCATTTTATTTTTGTTGTTTTCTTTACTTCTCCATTTCCTCCCTCATCAGTCTACTTTCCGCTTCCATTGAAAACATGGGATCAATGGAGGTATAACCCACTTATGGGTTGATCCATGGGAGTAGAAAGGGGATGTATTAGATGTTATTTATCACCTAATTAATGTATAATCACTTCTTTAATTGGGATTTTTATTTGATGATTTTTAAACTCCATCGTCATTGTTGAATTTAAGGCCACACACTTCAAGTACTAATACGATCCTTTACCTTGAAGTGATTGAAACATTGAACCTTCAAGTGTATAGGTGATTAGTATTAAAGGGTGTAGGCATTAAACCAGTAAGTGATGATGTTGTTTTATCTCCTTAAATGAACCCATCTCAAATTGAAGAATTTGAAATCATTAAAAAAACTACGTCCAATCCACCCCGAGTGATAACCTAGGATCAACTCATTATTTTAATTTGAATTCACTTAATTATCTTAGAGTTCACTTAAACCCATCTAAAATCAACCCAATGTTGGCCACTTCATTGCAAAAAATCCATCCCTTAGGTCGTGTATCTTAGGTATCTTCTTAGGTCTCTGTGGAATAGACAACCCAAGCTACACTACAAGGACCGTTCTACCCTTATTCTCTTGGGTAAATTTGGGCGTGAACCACAATCCATCAACAAAAAGTACTTTGGAAATGAAAACTGAGTCAGAGTTATCTATTTGGCCAAGGCTAATAATCTTTCCTTTGGCAGTGTCACCAAAGGTGACATGTCCTCCATCAATTTTTATCATGTTCTTGAAGAATAAATAGTATCCTATCATGTGTCTCGAACACCCACTATCCAAGTACCATAAGCTTTTACAGAAACTATTTAAGAAACATTCTTACAAAATAGTCAAATAAAAATAGATTTTGTTACCCATACCTATTTGGGTCTAGTAATATTAGTGACTAGTGCCTTAGGAACCCATATCCTCCTCATAGGTTTCCTATAAGAATTATGTAAATTATTTGAAACATAAACTAAAATTTAGTTCAGAAAATATTGAAATAGTTGAGAGTGTATCATAACTTAAACTAGCTGAATGTTTTTCTGAATTGGGTGTAAATCTATATGACCTAGAACTAGAAACAAAAGTAGTTCTTCCAAAATTTCTTTTACCTACTTGATAGCCAATGACAATAGTATATTTAGGAGTAATATGTTTACCTAGAATTTGTACCAAGGTATCTTTACCATTAGTAAAATTTTCAAGATCCTTTTCAATTTCTCATTATATAGTATTAATTATTTGTTCTTTTTTATTAGATTATAATTTGTTTCCCTTTCTACAGTGAGTTCATTTTTAATGGTTGAGGTAAGAGAATGTTGTTTCTTTAAAGACTTGCATTTATCTTTTAGTTCATTTCATGTCTCTTCAAACTTATTACAGTACTCAAACATTTCTTCATTAGACATATTATTAGAGTCACTTTCATCTACATAATAATAGGAATTTTGTACAGGAGATTCTGTGTTACCTTAGATGTGTTTTTCATAAAATACATATTGTCTTTGTTAGCCTGTTGATCATGTGAAGATTTTGAGTCACCTAAACTGTCCTTAGAAGCACTCTATGTTGCTTTTATTTTCTTTTTATACATTATATATTTGTCCTAATATTTCTTTTTGTACTTGAGCTTGGGGAAGTCAGCCTTTATATGTCCCTTTCTCTTGCATTCTTAGTAGACAATCTCATCAGACTTGTCACTTCTTTTCCAATCTTTCTTCCAACTTCCTTTTTGATCATATCTTCTATTGAAGTAAGGCTTTCTAAAACATTACATCTTCTTGTAAAATCACTTAACCCTTTTGGCTAATTTTTCCATATCCTCATCAATGTTAGGTGATGATTTTTCACTGCTGGAACTTTCCACAAGAAGATTCCAATTTCCCTTTTTCTTTGTGTTTAGAGGTGGTGGTCTTGAACGCAACAAATTTTTTTTTGGGTTCATCCTCCCCTTCCATGTGTGCAATAAACTCCTCTTCATACATCATCAGTTTTCTATTGAGTTCTTTTATAGGTAGCTTTTTTATGTCACGTGACTCTCTAAAAGAGGTTGTGTTTCCTCTCCATCTATCAGGTATGAATCTAAGAATCCTCATGATTTGTTCTATGGTAGTGACTTCTCTTCCAAGAGAAATCATTGTGTGGAAAATTTTGTTGAACCCGAGATACAAGTCTGAAATATTCTCATTAGGATTCATTTTAAAGTTATCATATTTAATATTTTAAGTATTAAGTATCATTTGTTTAACACTGGAAGTTCCTTCATGTGAAATAGACAAGGTATTCCAAATTTCATGGTCAGTTTGACATGCAGAGATCCTATTAAATTTATCATCTCCTAAATAGTAGTATATAGAATTTATAGATTATTAATTGTTATTGTAGGAAATTTTGGTAGGTTCATCCCAATTGATTCTTTCAGTAACAAGAATCTTATAGTCATTTATAATTGAAGACTAGATTTCAAATCTCATACTTTCTAAATGCAATTTCATTTTAATATTCCATTAACCATAATTGGTTTTTTTATTGAAAGGTGGTTTGTTTGTCGCAACACCTTACAATCTATTATCCATAATAAATAAATACTTTAAAAGAGCTATACATTTAGAATTAAAAGAAATTTATAGATCTTTAAAGTAAAACTATAATCACAGTTGAATAGAGTCAAAAATAGAGTCTTAATAAACAATCATCTAATACAAAATGTTGGTCGGAGTAGAGTATTCAAGAGGGGGGTGAATTGTGTATCTATAAAAAAAATTTGTTTAAAAAATTATTCATAAAAGGGATTCCTAATAAATTTAAAAACATCCCAGTTAATCAATGTAATACGGTCGTTAAAGTATGACTATTTGAATAACTTCTCATAATATTGATTAATTCTAAGTAATATTAATATCAGTTATTAACATTAATTTTTAAGATAATATAATGATGAAAAACAATTATAACTTCTTTACAATATTAACTATCAAAGTAAATTTAGTGATTTCTGAATTAAATAGTAAAACAGATAAAACTAAAATAAACAGCACAACGGATATAAAACAAGTGGTTCGGTCTCAAGTCATGACCTAATCCACTATACTTGGTGATCACTTTCCACAAAGCAGTTTATATAAATAAAATTGATCCACACCCAAGATAGAGGTCAAAAACAGTACACATGATTGTCTAGGTCACACGACTTCTTCCACAGTTCTTCATGGGTATGAACTAATAGGTCACATAGGGACCTCTTCACACTTATTTATGGGAATACGCAAGTGTAAAAATATGAAAGAAAAAGGATATCTTGTATCATTCTGTTTGATTTAGAAGATAGTGTGTTTTTTTATATAGACACACACACTGCTTGAATAATACACAGCAGAGTAGAAAAATTTGGAGATGAGGTTAGAAGTGCTCTGAGTGTTGGTCTCTATATCTCTGGACTTTTTGGATGAAGAAGATGCAGAAATTGAGTCCTCTCGTGGAAAACAGAGTATCGTAAGTCAGCTAGATCGGGCTCATGTTTTTCATGGAGTTGATAATGATGAAATGTTCTCGACTATAGGATTCGATTATGCTTCATGTTTTCATCAGTAGTGTTGGGTTTCATGTGTTGGTTCTTCTTTCATGAATGCTCGTGCTTTTTTGTTATTGTGCACACACTTGTTTTTATGTTGCCACTATTGTCGCTTGTCACACACTTTTCTTTTGTCCACACTGTTCTTTTTATTCTTAGAATGCATGGATTGGAGCCAACATGATGCATGTATTCTACCCCTCATACCTCGTACTGTCAGGTGACATGTATACAAAGAATCATTTATTAAGTTAGTGTATTTAAATACTTCAAATATGACCGTTAGAAATAAAATTTAAAAACAAATAAATGGATTAAGAGACGGTGTCATAGTCTGTCTGCAATTGGTGTCTCCATGAAACGGTGTCTCCTTGAAATGGTGTATCCTTATTTCTCTTTGAGCGGTGATACAACTATGATGGAATATTTTTATAGAGATTAGAAACTGGTAGTAGTGATGGGGTATTAATATCGCGATGTCTGGTCACAGTGTCTGGATGGTCACAGTGTCTGGATGGTCACAGTGTTTGGATGGTCATGGTGTCTGGATGGTCATGGTGTCTAGATGGTCATGGTGTTTGGATGGTCATGGTTTTTGGATGGTCACAGTGTCTGGATGGTTATGGTGTCTGGATGTTCACGGTGTCTAGGTCCTTTTCTAGAAAAACACAACCAGTTGCAAACTCGTGGTTTCTCAGACTTATCCAAATCTCTGAACACATACTTAAATTGTGATATTCATAGAATGAATTAAACTTAATCATTCATAAGATAATTTAATTATAAAAAAATATTTTATAATAATTATTTAAGGCATAAAAAAACTAATCATATGTAAATATTATTTTAGATACATTTAAACATGATTAAGTAGCATTACAGAATGTATAGGATTTGTGATCATTAAAACATGATTAGCACATGACGAATCCAACAATATTATATATATATATAATGACTAGGATTTATACCTCCATAACTCATTTTTTATTATTATTGTTATTATTATTATGTTTTTTTAATGTTTCTAGTCAATAGGTTGAAACATGTTTTCAGTTTTTTCCATCTTCGTGTTTCTATCCTTGACATTTATTATTCATTTTTTTAGAATTTTTAGATTTGTATTTACCCAATCATCATACATGATCCATTAATGATATGTGTGGCCCCCACATAGGGTGGATCCATAATTGGGGATTTTATTGAGTGGAAAATTCCCCCTATGATCTTGCATCAGACTCAGGTTCAAAACAAGGATGGGAATAATTTTTGTGGTACTACAAGATTACTATATCACGGTAGAATACTAGCCCATATTTTTCTTATTTTGAGCACTAGAGGATAGAGAATATCATTTCAATATATTTAATCCACTGTTCCAATATGAGTGGATGAGAAGATCCACTAAATATTGGAGTCATTTTCACAAAAAATTATTTGACCAAAAATATCACTTTTAATGAGAAGGATGGTGTTCCACACAATTTATGTCATTATTTATAACTTGGGCTAGTTGTTACGGTATTATCATGAGGTTTTGAGCCCCCATTCCCATCAGGTTTTATGTCTTATTAGGGAAATCATCACATTTATTATCACACTAGTTGTTATCATGAGTTCTCTTATTTTCAACCATTAAAAAAATAGAAAAATAAAATTAGGGGGCTTGAATACATAGCTAATGATATTATGAAAAGGAAACTATTAACGTAGAAGGATAAAAATATAAATTAAAATTATATCCTAACTTATGATTCTATAGGTTTCAATCTAGGTTATCAATGGTGATTGAATTATCCATGGGGTTCTTACTAATGTTTTCTTGTCCAAATCCCCAAAAATGACTAGATCTTCCTCAGATACCAACTATATCAACCGAATAATTTTACATATATTATTACATGATTTTAATCATAATTTTCCATTAAATACAAACCAAGGATTGAAAATCCTGTTGTATTTGGAAGACTAGGGAAATAATTAGAAAACATTAAACTACAATAAAACATCTTTTTATTAATCTTCATAATGATATCCTAACTCCCTTTGATATCTTTTAACTACATAGGATAACCCAGGAAATACATAGAAAAAATGGAGAGTTAAAATTCCAATAAATGAATAAATATTGAAATAAAGCATAAAACATGAGTCAAAAGTCATAACATGATAACATAAAATTCATGGATCATTAATAAACATATGGAGGCATAAAATATAGAACATTTAATCATATGATCATGGAAATATATTATTGTGGTAGTAAATATATCAGGACATAAACATGATCCAAGGTTAACTGCCAAGACGACATCACATGGTGGACAAAGTCCCATAATAGATTAGGTATTATTCCTAAACACATAAATAATATATCATTAGGCTAAAACACTACCCAATGCATTGGATCACTATATGGGTGCACCCATCATAATATGTACATTAATATGTGTGCCACATAATGAAATCAAACATAAGGAATAAACGCAAGGGTTACCCAAGGAAAGAAATGGGTTTCATAAAAATGTCATAAGGCATAATCAAAGGGTGTATCATAATGGAATCCATGAAATAAGGGATTAAATAATTATTGGTAATTCCTAAATAAATAATAAGAATATATATTTAAAAACAATGGTCAACTCAATCGTAAACAAGAAAAAGAGTGGTTAGATATCTATAAAAATGTGACACTTAAGCACGGTATTAGTGAAATGATTAAAGAGTCTTGAAAGTGGATAAAGGAATACATATTTATATAAAAGAAAATATAAACTAAATTAGTTTTTCATGATAAAAGGCGTGGTTTTATAAAATTTTGGTTGCTTAAAATATTTTATGTATTGAACTTGAAAATGGGTGAGAAACATAGAAGTTCCCTATAATTGGGTTTTCTTATCAAGAGGAATTTCGAAGGGAAACTTTTTAAAACATGTATTTACCCATAAAAGAAATATGATTTGAGATTAATATAAATATTTGGAACATATATTCTTTAAATACACAAAAATCCCATGGAATTTTTTTTCATAAATTCACGAGAATTTTTCGAGACTGCAGTTTCTGACGGCACCTGATTCTGAGGCCCGGTGTGCCCGGAATAATTTTTTGAAGTTTGGTTTGGGTACTTTTAGTAGACATATGATAGTGATTTTATATCTTTTGAATCGGTTCTCGGAATTGAAATCTGAGAACACTGATGAACTCGTAGTGCTAATATTCTCTTAAGGAGACCTTTCCTGCAGTTGCGTTCAGTCGAGAGTGGAAGTTAATTTTGGGGATTCTTGATAAATAAAATAAAATAATATGGGTCACAATTTTATTTAGTTGGTTGTTATTATCTCCAAAGGGAAGTTGGAGGTGGGGATCACCCCCCCCCCCCCTCAAATAACCTCCCATTGGAGGATAATGTGTGGTGGGGCCCACATGAACACCAAACCCCCAACTCCCCATGTAACTCTCTTTTTATTAAGGAAGTATCTTAAACTTCTAACCCTCCCTTTTAAATTATGAAAACTCTCCACCTCCCACCTACTCTCATTAATGTAACAACACCATTGATTAATTAATTGAGCTTTCACATTTAATTAATCAATTAGTAATATTATGAATTCATTTGAATTAATTTTAAATGCATTGCAATATTAAAATGATAGGGAGGATTTTGTTGTATTTTGGTTCGCATAAACTTCGTGGAGAGGTTGGGAGTATTGGTAGATCTTTAGAGATATAGGAAGAGCCTTCCTCCAATGATGAATATCGGTTCCACTGAAGAATGATGACATGAATCCTTCTACCTTCTTCAACTGGAGTGAAGGAGGGAAGCACCGTTGCCCACGAAGTACACCGAGGGCGTTGTCTTGAAGAGACTTCACTGAGCTCTAATTCCTCTAACATAGACAGAATGACGTCCGTCTTCCGCAACTCTATCTTCTGTGACTCGTCAATAAAAAACATCAAATACGAGGTAGGGGTTGTTTTGAGTTGTTTATAATTCCAAAATTCATAGTTCTAATTACGGAACGTGAATTTCCAACTGTTAACATCATAAAGAGGAGGGTTCGGGCCACACGAACATGGCCCAAACCTCCCCCATGTTTGTTGATCTTAATAATGATGAAGTTAGAGACAATAGGGTGTGGTGTCGTCGCACCGTGTCGGAGAAGAACCGCGGTGGATGAAAAGGTGTGTCGCCATCGTGCCGCACTATGGAACTGAAGGCCGCAGCTAGGCTGGGCTGTGACAGTGGTGGACCAGCGCAGTCGCGCCTGCTGTGGGGAGGAAAAATGTAGCCCACATCCACGGGCCGCTTGGCTGGACGAACCTGTCGGCTTCTGCCGGTAAGGTTGGAGGACTACAACACCCACATGTGCTGCGCAGAGGAGACGTGGCCTGCAACCGCGGGCTGCTCGGCCAAAGAGAACTATCCGGACACCTGTCGGCTAGGCTGAAGAGCCGCTGCGCCTATAGCCACCACATGGTGGAAGACCGTGCTTCACATCCATGGGCCGCTTTGTTGGGCGAACTGGCCGTCTGCCTGCCAGCTGGGCTGGTGGACCACGGCATTGCTTCGCACTGCGCGGTGGAGAAATGCGGCCTACTATGAGGGCTATGTGCGCCGGACAGAACCGGCTGGCTACGGCCAACCGGGTAGGGATGTGGCGACACCGCTCGGCTCCACCGGGCGAACCGGACCGACCCACTCCGCGGGCCGGGTCTATAGGTGGTTCGCGCCCCAACGGGTCGGGCCGAACCTCCCAGCCGGGTTAGACCAGCCAAATTGGGCCGAGCCGGCCCCCATTTGGGTTGGACCCACCGATCAGGGTTGGGATGGCCCGCCATCCCACTGGGCATGACGGGCTGGGCCCGACTTTGCTTAATTGAGAGTATCGTCAAGACCGCGCGTACAAACGACGCACCGTCTGTGGCACTGGTACCCTCGCGACGAGGTGATTCATATTCAATACTCTAAGTGATTTTTAGATGACTTTGTAAAATGGATGATTTTGGATCGAGCATAAATCAAACTGGGCCCCTGTAACGGAAAAGCCAAAAACTCTCAGACCGGGCGTCCGATTGACGCGTCGTCTATCACGATGGGTTTAATTTGATGTAGTGAAACATCAGGATACATCTACTCAGGACTTCATGATATTTGATGTATCGACCCCTTTTCTTGAGGAGTGTACCCTCCCAGAATATAGCATGCAGTGTGCGGGAATCCTAGAGCTGGCTGCGACTACGACGACTTCTGTACAGGAATCCTCCGTGGGTTCGATAGTGATAACTTCTGTATTAGGATCCTACATGGGTTCGACAGCGAAGACTATTTTACCATAATCCTATGTGGGTTCGATAGTGATGACTTCTATTCTGGAAACCTATGTGGGTTCGAAAGTAATGACTTATGTACCGGGATCCTACATGGGTTCGATAGCGAAGACTACTGTACTATAATCCTACGTGGGTTCGACATTGAAGACTTCTGTACCAGGATCCTATGTTGGTTCGACAGTGAAGACTACTATACCAGAATCCTATGTCGGTTCAATAGTGATGACTTCTATACTGGAATCCTATGTGGGTTCGACATCACTGTTATTGTTCCAGGATCCTACGTGGGTTCGACAGAGGAGATGATTCAGAGGCTACATCTAATCATCTCTACCCCACTTCGTGAGTTTTATACCTATGTGAGCTGAGTCTTGTCATTCAATCATTATCATTGATTTGATTGACTTTACTTCCTATGTAGACTGGGTTGTGCTTGGGCTTGAGAGTTGGAGCCGAACTGTGATTGGTTAAATTGGTATATGTATGGGAATATACCTAAGTAGGTTTGGTTTTTACATCATGATTGTATCATTCATCTCTGGTTTATCTTTCGTGGATTCTGGGAGACCTTCGGGGGTGTCGGGGTCCCCATTGAGTATCATTATTCTCACCCCTTCATGGGATATGCCCGCACTTTGTTGTGTTGGTTGTAGATGAAAGAAGCCACTGATCGAGATAAAGAGTTATAGAGTTGGACGATACCCTGAGGTTGACCACATGGAGAGACATACACGAAGCAGATTGACAAACCCGGGGTGCTGAGGAGGCCATATGTACCCACCCTTGAAGAGGGATTCCCAGAGGACAAATCAATAGTTACTGTTTTATATTTCTGTAGTTTTACTAGCCTTTCTATTGTTTGTACCTTACTATTGGGCTTGTATTTCCATACCCCTTTCCTTTTAGCACTTTCTTTTGTATACAACTTTACGTAGTGTTTACTTCATGTTGTGTACTCTGTTGTTTTTGTTTACTTATTAAAGGAAATGACTTCCCTTTTTATCGGGATTACGCCTTTGGTGCTACTCTCCATCCCCTGGCCTATGGAAGGCGGGCATGGGGTAGTCACGACACGGGCCCCGAGGACGGGTCGTGACAAATTGGTATTAGAGGAGTCGGCTCTACCGTAGAACTTGGACCCTAATTATTTTAACATCAATAGTGTTAAGTGTTTTGGGTGTGGTTATTAGTTTAGGGAAACCAGTGTTGGTGCGGCAGCTGACGTATCCATACACAAGGACTCTGACTTCTGACTTCCAACTCGATATACGAAAATAGTGATTGCGTGTGTGTTTTCTTGAAAACATTTTATTCGAGATTACTTTGTGTCAGCTCACCAGGTATATTGTTTTGACCGTGGCGCACTTGTTTCTTTTCAAGATGGCCCCATAAAGGCATCTAGCTAGGGTTCTGAGTTTTGTACGAGATGGTAGCCCACCGAGCAACGAGGCTTTGGTGCAGGGCCCCATTACAATGGAGGTACCAGTAGTACCACTATCCACTAAGCCACCGATACCGCTAGCTCTAGCAGTAGAGAGTGCACACCTCCTGAGTGCGTTGCATGATTTCCAGTGATAGAGAACGCATAGGTTTTGGGGAGAGACGGACCCATAGGCTGCAGATGATTGGATGGAGGCTATTGTGAGTGTTTTCATATTGTTAGGGACAACAACCGACCTCATGGTGATCCTTTTCGCGAGTCTCTTGCAGGAAGTAACATGCAGATGGTGGAGCCTGATGCTCCAGGTGCATGATGAGGCATCACTACTCTAGAAAGACTTCAAGAGCCTTTTCTGGGAAGAGTTTGTACTATCCACCCTTCGTACTGTGCAGATTCAGGAGTTACATCATCTGCAGCATGACAGTAGCTCAGTACTCAACAAGGTTCACCGACCTCTCATGATACTCCACAGATATGGTATAGGATTCATTATTCAGGGCACGAACCTTTGAGCCGAGACTTAGGCATGAGATCAGGGAATTGATGATCCCTATCAACATCCTAACGCAGACTGCTGTATTGGAGTGAGCCCTCCTATTAGAGAGTTTCCTTGCTGAGTAGTCTCCAGTAGTGAGACCCACCACTTGTCAACATGCACTAGAGTCTTCTATAACTGGTAGTAGACAGATGACATAGAGGTCCAAGATGACCAGACCCACAGGTGGTTGACTGTACTCCTTAGGTTCAGTTGTGCGGGGCACACGAGACATAGCTAGCCATACGAGAAGCAGACAGTTCTATAAATGCGGCGGGCAGAGTCCCATGGATCGAGAGTGACCGACACGTCTTGCAGATGAGCAGCAGGCAGTAGAGGGACCACCTAGGCAGAGGCAGAGGTTCGATCGTGGTGGTCCACCGGGAGCAGGTGGATATGGCAGAGGAGCCGGTCGAGCAGTAGGTGGTGGACGATGATCTGAGTCCCTACCACCACCAGGAGGTCTACCCCGACCGTAGGGAACTGGCGGACATGGGAGAGCTCTGCTTTAGGCAGCTAAGGCCTATGACCATAGTGCTCTGAGAGGAGGTGTACAAGAGCGGGACAAGTTCTAGGCATAGATTCCTTTGTTCATGAAGCATCTATCTTCATTGATTTCGTTGTTTGTGGTTGATTTATGTCTATGTACATTGAGCTATGGTAATAAAAGACACTTGTCCTTGTGACGTTTTATTTCCTACCTTTTGTGTGGATAATACTAATAGATTCTGAATAAAACCATTTACTTGACCCTCACATTCGAGAATCCTACTAGGGGAGACCTAGTGACCACACACTGGTGCCGGCAGTGTGACTCAACCCTTGGAGGCGGGAGTAATAGCTAGATCTCTTGGTAGTAGCGTTGAGGCCTTACGACGTCGTCCATGGCCTGAATTAGTACCATTCATGCCAGGATAGACTGAATTAGGCAATGTGCATGGCTCATCCAGGGGATAAGATCGGATTTCTATTTTTGAAAAAGGAGAAATATTAGCAGCTCTTATAGGACGTAGGTGAAGAAGGGTGTATATGAGTTATTTTAATTGGTTAGCCTCACCCATAGTTCATTGGGAGAATTATTTTAATTCTACTCTGACCACCATAGTCTTAGGTATATCTTCTCACAAAAGGACCTAAACATGAGACATCAGCAATGGCTCGAGTTACTCCAGGACTAGGACTTTTAGATAGTCTATACTCTTGGGAAGGGGAACATTGTAGAAGATTCTCTTAGCAAAAGAGAGGGCATTCAACTGCTAGGAGAGGCAATGGAGCAGCTGGCCACGTTTTAGATATACTTTATGGATAGAGATGGAGCTTCCTTTCTACAGTCTTTCACAGTCACTCTTCCACGGCTTTAGCGAGTCCAGGAGGGACAACGTGGGGACATTGACTATGAGACCCGACGTGCCCAGATATCCTCAGGGCAGGCACCTAATGGATTCTCTGAATGTGGGGAGCACGTTATCTACTTTAGGGGACGTACCATGGTACCATTTTCACTACAGGAGGAGGTGTCGAGGGAGTTTCACACTTCCATCTAGCGGTACATCCCGGAGTGGTAGAGATTTATCAAGACCTCAGATGATAGCATTGGTGTCCATGTATAAATAAGGCAGTAGTATATTTTGTCCCGCGATGCCTCACTTTTCAGTAAGTGAAGGTGGATCACCAGGTACCAGCGGGCTTGGTACATCCCTTAGAGGTCCCAAAGTGGAAGTGGGATGGGATATCCATGGATTTCATGATAGTACTTCCATGTATATCTGGAGGACATATCTCTATCTAGGTGATAATTGACCGACTCACCATATCGGCCAACTTCTTACTGGCCAGGGATGGTATGAGCTACCATGGAGGAGGTGCAGGTCATCCAGGGGAGGATAATGAATGTGTAAATCTGAAAAAAAATCATATGCTGATAGGAGACAGAGACCTCTGGAAATTCGAGGATCGTGACCACATTTTTCTATGGGTCTCACCTCAACGAGGTCTACGAAGATTTAGCCGTGGCGGCAAGTTATCTCTGTGATTCTTCAGAACTTTTCAGGTTGAAAGTAGGGTAGGCGAGGTGGCTTACCTCTTGGCCCTTTAACCCCAGTTGCATCGGGTGCACAACATCATCCACGCATCTCACCTGAGGAGATACATGCACGACCCGTCCCACATCATCAACCATGGGGAGTTGAACATCGATGAAGGGACGACATTCACGGAGGTCCTAGTGGAGATCGAGGATCAACCGGAGCAGGTCCTACAAGGATGGTCAATTCCTCTAATACACATTCGCAGGCAGCACGGGAACATCTAGGATAGCATATGGGAGCGGGAGGCTCAGATTAATGCTCAGTACCCCCCCCCCCCCATTTATTCCCTTAGTGTGTGTTCTAGATTATGGGGATGTAAATCTCTACAGTGGGGAGATTTTAAAACCCGTAAATCTCGTGGAAATTTTTTTCTTAAAAACACGGGAATTTTTCAAGTCCGTAGTTTCTGACGGCTCCTGATTCTGAGGTCCTCTGTGCCCGGAATAATTTTCTGATGTTTTTTTGGGTACATTCAACAGACGTACGAGTTGGATTTTATATCTTTGGAAACGGTGCTCGTAATTGAAATCTGAGGACACCGATGAACTCGCAACACCGGTATTCGCTTAAGGATACATTTACAACAGTTGTTTTTGGTCAAGATTGGAAGTTAATTTTGGGGATTCTTGATAAATTAAATAAAATAATGTGTGTCACAATTTTATTTAGTTGGTGGTTATTATCTCCAAAGGGAAGTTGGAGGTGGGGCCCACCTCCCACATAAGCTCCCATGGGAGGATACTGTGTGGCGGGTTCCACACGAACACCAAACCACCCAACTCCCCATGTAACTCTCTTTTAATTAATGAAGTCTCTTAAACTTCTAACCCTCCCTTTAAAATTTTGATAACTCTCAAACTCCCACCTACTCTCATTAATGTGCCAGCACCATTAATTAATTAATTGAGCTTCCACAATAAATTAATTAATTTTTAAAATTATGAATTCTTATGATGGGCCCCATATGTGACTTTAGGACAACAATCTAGGGTAGAATAATGCTCAAAGGTGAGAGGGGTTGTTCCAGTGTGGGATCTTGGGACATTAGGCCTTTAGGCCATGTACTAGGCCTTTGTGCCATACGGCCTTCAAACCATGTATTTCAGGTCATTGTGCCTCTAGGCCTTCATGTCATGTAAGATATTCCCCTGAACCTAGTTAAAAGGAGGGATCACCAGATTATAAAAATGTCGAATTCTCATGGGTGACTACTTTCTCTCCCACCAGGCCATTTGGTTAGGAATTTTGTAGTTTTTTTCACAATTCTTTATCAATGGTAACATCAATGTCTACCCCTATTTAGGGGTTGGATAATTTATTCTATGATAATAACATCACCACCACCACCACCAACAACAATAATATAGTTTATAAATTATATATTATTATAATATAATAAAAAATTTATATTTTTATGAATTAAAAATATAATAGAGGATGGATCCATCTCATTCCTCATATGCATCCATCGCCAGCACTTGTTGTTGACCGACACGTCTCCATCATCCATCGGTGTTAACCAGCATTGGCAGACACTGTTCATCTCCAAATTTTTGTAGTAGGTTCATCTCGGTTTGAGGATTCAAAAAATGAGGTTCATTCATCACAAATCACAAAGAGTTGTGACTCTCCATCAAAAGACAAGGATTCCAATTTAGTGGGTGTCATCTCTCTCTACATTAGAGAGAATTGAAGAGTAAACATTAGATCAATTAGATCTGAACTGCTATAAAAATATCTTGTGTAGATCTATAATTTAGTTTCACAACATATTAATTTTTAACTCTAATAATCCATAAAAATTTCTTAAATTGGCCAATCCACCCCCTGTTGATCATTCTGTCATTCTCATATTGCGATTAGACACTTACCCTCACAGACACATCATGTAACACACATTAATATATAATAAATTAAGATTTTATTTTTTTATATTATATTATATATAATGAGTGGGAGGTATACCTCTTTAACTCTATTATTATTATTATTGTTATTATGTTTTATTAATGTTTCTAGTCAATAGGTTGATACTTTTTTCTTTTTTTCCCTTCTTCACATCTTCACAATTGTTCCTATTCATTTTTTTTCAAAAGAAATAGATTTCGATTTACCCGGTCATCCAGGCTGAGCCTTTTATCCAACATTCGGCCCCCACATGGGGTGGCCCTGCAATTGGTGGCTTACCTGAGTGGAAAATTCACCCCGTGATCCCACATCAGAATCTTGCTCAAAACCGGACTCGGTCGTATTAATATGGTATTGCAGAAGTAAAGTATCACTCTAGGAGTACAGGTATTTTAGGAGGTATTGTAGTGGCGTACAGTACACAACTAAAAATATCAGGCTATTTCCATGATTTAAAGCCATGTTCATAGGCTAAGGTCACAGTTTACATAGATCATATCTCATGTTATGATGATTCCACCATTTTTATTCATCACCTTCCAAATGAGAAAATGAATATTATAATGGGGAACAATATGGCTACATCGGAGGGTCATGTGGAGACTTCCACATGAGCTTTTGGGGATCGACAAAGGAGGCTCCTACAACGGATGGCGGTCTAGCTCTGAGGGTCCTGGAGAGGGTTTATGGGGTTGTGGATGGATCTCCCAAGGCTAAATCTTTTAAGGAGGTGGTTTTCGGGGGTGCTGCGGAGGAGAATTTTGTCTGTGTCCCCCCAATTCAGATGGAGTAGTGTTGGGCGGAATGTCTGAATGGAGACCCAGTGGTGGTGGTTTCTGAGCAAGAATTGGATTGTGAAGCGGATTTTCACAGGTTAACTTTGGTTTCTAGGTTTGGTCCTGCCAAACAATCTCTAGAGATGTTTGGTGAGTTTTTGGATTCTTGGGGCCTTCGGTGTAGAGCAGTGATCTCCAATTTATCAAGGTTTTCATTTTTTATTCATTTCTCCTCTAGAGATGACTTTGTGTGGGCATGGGTGAGAGAGGAAAGGTGTTGTGGTTCTCACCGATTCTCTATCTCGCTGGGCTTGGGAATGTCACTATAGGAAAGAATCCTCTATTGGGG
The DNA here is from genome assembly GCA_963277665.1 of Viscum album. Classification (NCBI taxonomy): domain Eukaryota; kingdom Viridiplantae; phylum Streptophyta; class Magnoliopsida; order Santalales; family Viscaceae; genus Viscum; species Viscum album. The sequence continues at coordinate 859,212,744 of OY728133.1, read as the reverse complement.
TTGTCTTGATTAAGCTCCCTGATCTACCTTTGCTGCTACATAATCCTTCGATTCTAACGATGGTGGGGAATGCGATGGGGAATTTCTTGTGTATGGATGAGAAGACAGAACGTTTGATGGACTCGAGTAACCCGCGGTTATGTGTTGAGATGAAACTCTCACATAAATTCTCTACGCATATTTTGATTCGGTATCCGGAGGGGTTTGTGTGGTGGAAACGCTTAGTTTTTCGGTCTCCCCTGAGAATCTGTTCAAATTGCATTTTCCAAGGTCATGGGATGGAGTTTTGTAGGAAGGGGAAAGGGAAATCTAGACCTCAGGGGGGGGGGATCTACTTCCTAGATACTGCCTTAGGATTCAGTTTAGGTCCTTTGAGATAGAGTGGGTGGCTGGAGGGGTCGGCCGGTCTTGCAGGAGGTCCCGATGGTGGTGTCAGTTAATCCTACATCGTCGGAAGTGGTGGATTTTGGGAACAAAGAGGCGGTGATTTCGGGAGGAGTGGTAAAGGTTGAAGGATTTGGATCAACTAGTTTGATTTTTGGATCAGGGTAGAAGGTCAGTGAGTTATCATCAGTTGTTGTCATTCCTTGTTGGGTGGAATTGGGAGTGGAGGAGGGGTATTCATTGGGACTAATAGTGGGGGCGCTCGGAATGACTTCTCTAGAGGTATCTACCCTCTCTATTAAAGGGAATGCTAAGTTGCTTGAAGAACCTCTCCCTTACATTCCGAGGTGGTTATAACCTCCACTACCAAAGATCTGTATTTTGTCAAGGTTCTCCCCAAATTCGCTGAAGTTAACTCTGTTGGCGTCGGTTTGTTGTGGAAATGGATATCAAGGATTTCCCTTGATGGAGGTCCTTACAAAGGGGGTCGAGAAAGAAATTGTGGAGTCTCGTTAGTCTCCTCAGAGAGTTTTCCTGGTCACCTTGGCTCAGGAAAAGGTTCCTCCTCTGTCTCCCCTGGTAACGTTGGAGAACTGATTCTCGATACTGGAGGAAGATGATAGCCCAATAATGAAGAAGGTCCCTATGCCAAAGAGGGGTTGTTCCTCGGCGGGGCCTTATCGCCTGGTTACACGGTCGATGTCAAAGAGGGGTTGTAGTAGGGAATTGTTTGATCTGAGATCAAGGCTTAATACCCCCTTTGGAGGTAGTTTTCTCTATTAATGTCTTCAATGATAATTTGGAATGCGCAGGGACTGGGAGGTCAATTGAAATGTGAATTTCTGGCAGTGGAAGCAAGGAAATGCAATGCTTCGATAGTGGTGGTCCTGGAACCCAAATAGGATTCGAACAAGATCAATCTATTTGCCAAGAGAGTGGGGGTTGGATGTTTCTTTCATGGTCATTTGGTGAATAATCTCATTTGGATTTTCTGGAAGAGATTCCTGCAATTAGACCTTGTGAAGGTGGAAGAGCAATGTATTTCAGTCAAAATCAGGTTCAGAGAACTGTAAATCATGTTTTCCATTGTTCACGCTAGTTCTGATTGTTTGGAAAGGTGTATTCTATGGGGTTCTCTAGATTCCTTGGATACAACGGGTCTATTTTGGTTTATAGGTGGTGACTTCAATTCAATTGTGGAGGTGTCAGAAAAGAAGGGAGGTACAACGACCTATAATCTTGGTGTGATGGACTTCAAAAACATCATTTCCAATAAGGGGCTTCGGGATTTGGGATTCCAGGGATCCAAATTTACTTGGTGTAAAAACCGACGAGGTGGTAATCATATATGGTACAGATTGGATAGGTGTTTGACAAGCCTTCAGGGACTAGAATCATTCTCAAGTACCGTGGTCAAACATCTATCTTGGGTTATTTCGGATCACTCGCCTTTTCTCGGGGATCAGATGGTTGGAAGTGGAGATAGTAAGTATTTTTTGTATTCTGTAAATTGGCACAGTAAGGAGGGGATCATTCAAAAATTGGAAGATTCCTTGAAGCATGAAATTGATGGTAGAGCCTGGGTGGCTTTGTCTAGACGTTTGAAGAGACTCAAAAATGATATTATCAAATGGTCTAGATCTGCTTATGCTATAGATAGTTCAGTGGAGTCTCTGCAGGAGGAGTTCGACTATTCATAAGGTTTGCTACTTCAAAATTAGGATGATGCAATATTTCTTCGACTTTGTGATAAGATAGCCTTTTTGGTTCAATGAATATTGGAGGTGGAGAGTGGCCTTAGGCAGACGGTCGGGGTAAAATGGCTCAAGGAAGGAGATAGGAATAACAGCTTCATCCATGCTTGTTTGAAAGAACAAATTAACTCGAAAGTTAATATAAGATTGGAGGATGGCTCGTTCTCCTTTGATTTAGATGTTGTTGGGAATATTGCTTTAGAGCACTTTAATTTTCTTTTATCAGGTGGTCAGGAAGTGCTTTCTGGAGAGGGAGATTCCAATGTTGAGCAGGAGGAGTTCTTTCGGAATATTACCAACAGGGTTCTTAGAGGGAATAATGAGTTTCTAAAGGTTGTACCGTCTGTAGAGGTGGTTTGTGAGGTGGTTCGTATCTTGTCTCCGAAGAGTGCACCTGGTCCAGATGGGTTCCTGGGGCCTTCTATGTGGCGTCTTTGGGCCATGTGGGGCAAGATGTGGCTGAGGTGATTCAGGATTTTGTTAGGGTGGGTTCCCTCAACAGGGGTACGTGAGATTACAGAATGGTGCTAGTTCTTAATGTAAAAACCCCTCTTCTATTTCCCAGTATAGACCAATTTTTCATTGCAATGTCTCAAACAAGATTCTGGTGATTATATTGGCGAGGAGGATTAATAATATTATTCCCAGTATCATTTCCCCTGAACAATATGGGGTTTTCAATGGTAGAGGTATCCAGGGAGCAGTGGTTGTGGCCCAACAGATGCTAGAGGACATGAATAAGAAAGTGGTGGGTTCCAATGTTATTTTTCAGGTTGATATGGAGAAGGCATATGACAATATTGAATGGAGTTTTATAATTTGAGTCATGAAGGCGCTCGAGTTTCATCAATGGGTCTCGGATTTATGCTTTCATTTATTTCCCTCTCCATGGATTTCCATTTCGTTCCTAGGGAAAGTATTTGGTTTTTTCATGAATGTGAGAGGTGTGAGGCAAGAGGACCCCCTGTCTCCTCTCATGTTCCTTATATCCCATGAATCTTTGTCCCAAAATCTTCAAAGAGGGCTATTGGAATGGAGGATCCTTCCTTATATCTCCCAGGACTCGGACGAATCCCTTTCCAATATGATGTTTGACTATGATATTATGATTCTTCTTAATGGTAGGAGATCATCTTTTATTAATCTTATGTGGATCATGGGATCCTACGGTACTCTGTGTGACCAACAGATTAACTGTGGTAAAAGCAACTTTTTTATCTCTACTAAATTCCAAAGGAGGAGGGTCAATAGTACGCAAGAAATTCTGGGTGTACAATATAAAAAACATCCAATTTTGTATCTAGGGGATCCTATATCTACTGGTAGGGTGAAAAAGGCCTTCTTTGAGGATCTGATCCACAGGATGACTGGGAGGATCATCAACTGGAAAAAAAGGTTTCTCTCCTTTGGGGGCCAGGTGACTTTTATAAATAGTGTGATCTCTTCGATCCCGATGCAAGTGTTATCTATCATTACCCCTCCTAAGGGGATCATCTCTACCATGGAAAAGATTATGAACAGTTTTTTGTGGGATGCCAATGACTCTGGTAAGGCTCATTGGTCCTCGTGGGCTCGGTTGGCGAAACCAGTTGAGGAAGGAGGTGTTGGGATGAGATAGTTAAATATTTCCATGCTATCGATGCAGGCTCTGTTAGCCTAGGATTTTATGGTGGGGAAGTCGTTGTGGGCCAAAACCCTGAGAATTAAATATCGAAAAAATTGGGAGGATTGGAACACGAGGAAATTATCTAGGATGGGGAGAACAGTTGTGTTTCATTTGGATATATTACATGACTCGTCTCGCTGGGTGATTAGTCGTGGAGAGGTGAACCTTTGGAGGGATAACTGGCTTGGAGAAAAGCTATTTTTCTCGGGTCTTCCTGGTCTGGATTTTTTCGTGAGAGAGGCTAGGTAGCATCCTAGGTTACTAGAGTCTATTACTATCATTGATCAGGAGAATATAGTTAAAGATATCATCCTTTCAGAGGATGGAGACCGGTTATGCTTCACTGAGGCGTGCTCTGGGTTATTTAATAGCTATGATTTTAGAGGTTTGATTCATCAACAGGGAAACTATGATGATTAGGGTGAGCGGCTGTGGTGTAAAGAGATTCCGTCGAAGAAGAATTTTCTGGTCTGGAGAGCTATAAACCAGGCCTTTCCCATGGATGATAACATCCAGAAAAAGGTATCTTCTTGGCATCCAGGTATGTATGCTGGTGTATCCCCAAGATGGAATCGGTATTTCATCTTTTTTTCATAAGTGAATGGGCATGTTTTCTATATAATAGTTCATATAGAAGGCTTTACTACAGGACTTACTGTAATTCTATACAAGAGTTTCTGGAAGGGTGGTTCTTGGGAGCAGAGCAGAATGGAATGGAGTACAAGCTCCATAGCTTCATTTTAATCTCAATTTTATGGACAATTTGGGAGGCGTGGAATAAAGATAGATGGGAGGTTAGGCCTTCGACTTCTCTTATTCTAATGTGTATGATGGGGATATTATTTGAGTTAATGTCTCTAATGAAGAGAAGCTTAAAATATTCTATGGGTCCTAATTCTGTGTATGATCCGGTGGGTTGTCTGAAGCATTAGTGAGGTTGGGTAAGATGGCAGCCTCCAGCCAATGACCTTAAACATAATGTGGATGGGTCATTCATGAATCGGTTTATGTGAGGGGGATGTCTGGTTCGGGATAGTAGTGGATCAGTTCTAATGTCCTTTATCAGCTTCCATGTTCTAGGGACCTCGTTGGGGGCGGGGGTACGGGTGTTACACACTGGTGTTATGCTCTACAAAAGGTTATCGTTGATGATCATGGAAGTGGAGTCAGAATCTAAGGTGCAGATTTAGGCTATTAAAGAGAAAGGTGATGCCCCTTGGTGCTGTACATACATGTTTCATTCATGTGTAGTAGAGATTTCTAATGATTGTGTTGTCCGACATATCCCTAGAGAGGCCAAATTCACGGCAGACGCTCTTTCTCGTGGAACTAGTCTTGACACCCCTTTGTTGATCTTCTCTACAATGAGATCTCTACCCCAGGAATGTATAAGTATTGTGTTAGGGGACTCCTTGGGGATTCATCATTTTAGACCTTCGTGATCTTGTAATGTAATGTTCCTCTCTTTGAAATAAAAAAAAATAAAAGTTCAGTCATGTCTCATGTTATTGTTGCAATAGGTTCTGGCCTATAACCACCTTTTAAAATTGTGGCCTTATGTGGAAGTGGTCTAGGTTCACGTGAACTATGGCCATTGGTCATTTCAACAAATGTTATTGGCATTTTTTTAATAAAATTTGGACCTTGGCCAAGATGTATGCCATACGACTATTGCCACGATTTACAAAAGTGTGACAGTAGAGTTTGAAAAAATAAATGTACATTGCGAAGTTTGATGTTGTGACCTATTATATAATCCTTACAACTCTTTAGAACTATTCTATACTCTGCTATATGTCTATAAAATTATATAAAATTATAATTATTCATCATTTAAAAAAATTAAAAAATATTTTTGGATGGAACACAATTGCCCGGGTTGTCCAAAACTGTGGCAATAGGTCATTTTTAGGGGGTATTGTACGATTTAAAAAACTGTGGAAATAGGTTAATTTATGGAGGGCAATTGAAATGTGTTCTAAAACCATGGAAATAATCCTTTCTTCACAATTTCCAATTTTTTTGGGGGGTTCCCACGTAACCTACCGCCGCGATTTCAGATAATCATGGGCCATGTATCTTCAAGTCTATCATGGTTTCATATAACTGTGGGCCATGTATTTTTAGTCCTTTGTGACACCGGGCATTCATGTCATGTAACATATTCACCTCGGGCTAGTTCGGATCACCAAGACATGAAAATATGGAATTGTCATTGTCGACTCCTTTCTCTCTGGCCATTTGGTTGCACATTTTGAATATCTGGTCAATGTTCCACCACTTGGGCGACTTGAAGTCTCTCAAATGGTTCTCTCACTTGGTTGGATGATTTCCCACCATAGATATTTTCTCTTGTTCTCTTGGACCTCTGGTCCCATTAATATATTCCCTTATGTGTTTCCAAATATATATATATGCCTGAAAATCCTGATTATCTTGAGTAAATGTGAAATTCTCACTTAAATTAAATATCCACATCCCGAACTCAATAGAGAAGTTATTTTTGAGAATTTCACATATTACCCTTTAGAATGCATATATAATTTTGTATTAATAGATGTTATCACAAATTTATATTTTCTATTGAGATATTTGTCATCATATATGTTGTTTTTAAATCAGGATCTTATTCATTAGGATGCATATGTTGTTTTCAAATCATGACTCATATTAATTAGGATGCATATATAATTTTGGAGAAAAAATATTTCATCCATTCATATGCATGACAACAAATTAAAATACAAAACATCAGATGGAGTTTCGGCAGCCCACATTTCCTAATCATATCCCATAAGCAGCGAGGGGTCAGAAAATGTCATCTATTGGTTTTTCCCAAATTAAGCGGTGTCGATTTGAAGGGGTTTTCTTTCCCTTCAAAAGCAGCTCCACTTTCGGCATTCTCATCCTCAGGGGTATTCATGTATTGCAAGATCAATATGTCTTTTAGTTTGCTAATCATTTCCATGAGCAACAATGTCGTTTCTATCTATGGACACCTCAAGAGACAGAACCATCGAAGAGAGAGAAATAGTGTGTAACCCCATTACCAGGGATCGAATCATCTGCTACAATCCCACTCATACAATACATGCGATAATAAATATTGGATGTATATTTATTTCTCGTCAACTGTTTTATTATCTTATTAATGAATTAATTGACTTAACAACTCATTCAATATATACATTTAATATGGACAATACGTTTTCATTAAATGAAAACATGTCATGGATGAATATATATAAAGGGACATGATCCCTCCCATTGAGAACATACAATTTTGAGAAAGTCTCTCATTCCTTTCTTCTTCCCACACTTTTCATTGTTTGAGACAAAAGTGCTAACATCCTTTCAGCATTCGAGTATCCTCGTGATACGACCGTGGATCAATTGGATGGTGTGCCCTACTCGAAGGTAAGGTGTTATTGTTCACTCCTACGTGATCTTGATCAAGAATTCTCCGTAATTGAGAAATAAGAAGACTACTATCATTGATGATTTACACTTACACAGTTTATACTATTTTTTACACATTGATTCTCAAATATAGATCTGCATGTGGTTTGGTTTCCTTCCACTGCACATGGTCATGAGATATAAGCCCTGATCACCATGGATATCTACTGCGAGAATATCTTGATTGGATCCCATCCTCTATTAATTGTGAAAATAAATATTTAAACCATATGATAATAAAAATAATTTATTCAATTTATTTAAAATCAAAAAAACTATCCATTTTATTTATGTTATAAAAATGTATGGATATGTATATATCTATACAAACGTATATGTAATGTTAATTGTATATATCATCATAAATGTGTTTGTGTGACTCTATTAACAAATATATGTATATTCATTTATATATTATAATACATGTGAACAAATATTGAAAAAAATATAAAAAAATAAATATTTATATTTATGTTGATATTGATATTTATGTTTATAGTTATATATAAACACACACATATATGTATATATAAATATAAATACACATTCTCACACATAAAAACATATTTTATAAATGTATATAAAAAGAATTTTATGAATATATATAATTACTATTAATTATTTTTAATAATTAATATTTTATAACTTATTATTTTTTTTATTTTATTTTTGATATTTATTATTGATTATTATTAGTTTTTACAAATTATTACATAATATTAGTAACTAATAAAAAATAAAGTTAGCAATTATAAGAATTATTAAAATTCAGTAACTAATATATCTAAAATTAATATATTTAAATACATTATTTAGTTTAAAATAATTATTACTATTTAAAATTACTATTTAATAACATATGTACAATTATTATTTATTACTATTAATAAATATTACTATTTTAAAATTAGTATTTAGTTACTCATTACTAATATATTTTAAATATTACTATATATTACAATCTAGGTTAAAAAAACTTTTATATATAAAATTAATAAGTTTAAACATATAAATTTATCAATCAAAAACTAAAAATATGTTATTATTTTGTGGGAAAAGTCATTAATTCTTTCAACGTCTTATGTTCAAGTATTTGTGTAAATTAATTAAGGGACCTAATGTCATCAGCTTGGAAAAAATGCGTGCATCATGGACCCTAACACATATATGCCCCATTTATAAAAAAATTGTCTAACCCTAAAGCCATTTCAATTTTTTATTTTATTTTTCAAAAAAACATAAAAAAAAACTCATCAATCACTTTAATACATACTCCACAATACAACATGAAATTTAGAATGAATTAAATTCAAAACAAATCAACATTAAATATGATTAAAAACAACTATCATTCATAAAAAGATTAACAAAACATAATGTTTGAATCATGGGTAGGTTGATGATAGTCAGACCTTAATGATAGATAGAAGGAAATCCAATTCTGGTTCTCCCTTTAGGATTCATTCCCACTGGGTGGCTCCCTTAGTTAGAGTATATTCTTAGGGAAATTTATATGATTGGTGGGTAGAAGGTGGGGCTACCCACTGGTTGGTACTCGATAAGAAGGCTTCCCTTATTGGATTGCAACCCACATACATTGCAAAGCGTCTCCGCCAACTCGATGGTCGATACATGGTTCACTTCTTACCATAAGTTATTATTGTTTTGATCCACAAAGGGAATAAACCAGTCTACACACCATCACACCCAATTGGATCCAACACCTCTCATCCCAAACCTCAGAAGGATAGAAATTTGAGGTGAAAATATGTTCAAGATGTGGTGGTGGGTGATGGGGGTGGAGGTGCCACCACTACGACAGTGTTAACACCCCATAGTGGAGGAGGGGGTAGCAGGGGGAGACTCTTTTCATTTCCTGCAACTTTAAATCCAAGAAGGTAAGTCTTCTTATTGAGTATTGATTGGCGGGTAGCCCCACCTTCAACCCAGCCATTCATTCAAATTGCTCATGAAATATACTCAAACTAAGGGTGCCTCGCGGTAGGGATGGAGGCTAGGGGGATAACCATCATTTGTTTTACTTCTCTCTATCTTTATGATTCGACTATGATCGACCTACCCATGACTAAATCATCATGTTTTGTTAAACTTTTTATCAGTGGAAATTGTTTTTAATCATATTAAGTGTTGATTCATTTTGAATTTAATTCTTTTTAAATTTCTTACTTTATTGTGGTATCCACATTAAAGTGATGGATGAATTTTTAAATGATGTTTTTTTAAATAAAATAAAAAATAGAACCGAATTTAGGTTGACACATTTTTTAAAAATGGGGCAGAAATGCATTAGGGACCAAGACGTGTTCCTTTCGTCCAAGATGATGATGCTAGGCCCCCAGATTCCTTTACTCAAATACTTGAACATAAGTCGTTGAAGGTCATAATTGCTTTTTTCATAAAAATAATAATATATTTTTTTAGTTTTTGATAAATATATTTTTAAGGTTAAATTTATTATTTTTATTTATAAATGTTTTTAACCTAAATTGAAATTTATAGTGACATTTGAAATATATTAGTAAGAAGTAACTAAACAATAATATTAAATTTGTAATATATATTAATAGTAATAAATAATAATTGTATATATATGTTATTAAATAGTAATTTTGAATAGTAATAATTATTTGTAACTAAATAATAAATTTGAATATATTAATTTTATATTTATTCATTACTAAATTTTAATAATTATTATTATAATTAACCAGTACCAACCCTGTTTATTTATTCAACATAATCATACAATTACCCATATAAGTACTCTTAGCTCAAAATTTTTTTTGATATAAATTTCATAAAGTATTTTTTAAAAAGGGAAATCGAGATAGATATATCATTATCACTCATTATTAGTCGCACTCGGTATTTTGGAGAATATTGATTAAATTTATACCAACATGATACCATAAATTAATATATTTACAATGCACCATTTCCTTACTTTTTCTATTGATATTGAGAAACAATTACTATAAAAATATGTGGATTTTGAAAATAATATTTTTTATAAATACATGTTAGTATTGATGAATACATATTAGTTTTGAATATTACATATTAGTTCTGAAATAAATCTCATATATTTAATATTAGTTTGGAAAAATTATTTTATTTCTTTTTTATTCATGAAAAATAATATCAGGTGGAATACATAGATTGATAACAATACAAGTTTTGAATGAAAATTATGTTTTTTTATTGAAAAATATAAAGAAAATTTTTTAAATTTGAACTCTATGCACTACCCAATGCGAACCATCTACATAAGCCTCACACAACTAAAGAACATACCCACAAATCAGTGAAGAAAATCTAAATAAATTGAAACCAAAATAGAAATAAATCATAGAATTAAAAAAAATGGGCTACATAGAATGAGGTTTTTTTATGACACTATCCTCTAATTTTAGAAACAATCCACTAAAAGGTAAATGTATTCCTAAAATAATTTAGATATTAACTAATTTAAAAAAACCATATAAATTATCATGATATTCATTAAAGAATATATTACTGTCATAAATAATATCATATCATTATGTATTGATCAAACTCTTATTGTGATCAATAGATATATTTCACTTAAATCAATTCATATTAGTCCCGCATAATATATATCAGTTCTGAAATAAAACATATACATGAAATATGTAATATTAAATTATAACTAAAATTAAATTGTATTCACCATGAATAAAATGAAATATTTGTTATGATATATATTGTAACACCCAGACCCTAGAAACCTGAAGATGGTGCATTATTTTATTATATTGGCATGATTACAAGAAATCAAATCCCAATGGACTGATTAGTTTTGTAGTTTCGGAAGACAAGATTACATACATGATACCCATAGTACATTGGGAAATATAGAAAATACAACATGATACATAATAGTATAAAATAAAATGTATCCATTGAAAACTCATTCATGGATTTATTCTTCATAAACTGGGGAAAGGAAACATAATAAGGGTGAGATCAAATTCTTAGTAAGGGTTATGTAAATCAATAAAAATATAATTAAATTAAATAAGGCATAGATTTTATGACAAGGTAAATAATTTGAAAAACACATTCCATTAATAAACTGGGAATGAAAATGTACCCAGGGATTTTTCATAGTGAAAATATTATGGTAAGTAATAAATGAGTACGGAATGAATAAAATTATTATTTATTTTTTTTAACTTATTTGACACATGAAATATTATACATAGTGATATTTTAAGATTGTGGGTATAAACCCATCAGATTATGTTTTGGAAACAAACTCGAAGGGTTTATCCCAAACTAGTTTGTCTCATAAAACCAATTGATGCATAAAAGAGCTATTGCGGGCCCCGAACATCACTGAAAGGCTATGTAAATATTCATAAATATATATAACTGAGGAAAAATATGCCTTAAAAGTATCATTATTGATTAGAAGATACAGACTCATCAATATTCCCTTTGTTAAAATAATATTCAAAATAGACATCTTTTGTAAAATGGTTTATGACTATGATAATAATCATATCCATGGTACTAGATTATGGATTTTTAATAGAAATATAATTTAAAATGAAAATTGATCTCAAATTGGAATTATATTTACCATATACGAATTATTAGGTTCACAATATAATTAAATTCTCAACAAAATGGAAATTCAGACAAAGTCCCTTACCACATTGTTATCAATCATATCGTATGACAAAAAATTAATAATAATAAAATTAATGATTTAATACCATGAATATAAATATAATAAGGATATCATATATCAAAAGGAAATATAGACACACCACATACAACAAATTAGTGGCAAATAATGGATATCTCACGGAAATAAAAGTGAGATGAGAATCCCCTTAACTTATGTCCAAATATATTATTCACTTGATCTTAATGTCCGGAATAATCAAATTAAAATAATTAATTATGAAATAAAAAAATTATATACATGTAAGTTATTTGTTATATATTCATTTATTTCATATGTGACCTTTTCGATGGTTGAAGATATTTAATTTCATAATTTGGGAGTGAACGTTTTCCCAGTTTTCATGATCAGTTCGCTTGTATAAGAGTATGGATGTTCATCTAAAATGAAAATTTTAATCTATAATTGAAGTTATTAGTTATTAATGATCATATATAAGGTAAAATTATCATATAAATTCTTTGTTTATTTTTTTAGAGGATGAATCATTATATAAAAGTTTAATGATAAACGCTTGAATTATTTTGCTAGTTTTCCGATCACCACAAACTCATATAGTTTTATAATTTAATAATATGTCTAAAAAATGATTACAGAACATTAAATAGGATTATTACATATATTATGATCTGGTTTGACAATAATAATGGTTTCATGACTAGAATTGTAAACTTTAATATAAATTGAAAACTCATCATCCCTGAATTTGATAAATTAACACATCTCAAACAGTGTTTTCATTTTTTGTATAATAGTAGGGGGAAGAGAGATTATGATAAAATATTCTATTAGATTTATTAAAAAAAATATATGTTAGTTAATATAATTATCACAAAAGTTGGATTAGGGGAGGTGAGGAGATAGAAAAAAAAGAATGAAACTTGTAAAAGAAGTTGAAAGAAAATGGAAGCGAGGTTTACCTCTTGAGTACTCCTCCTTGAGAATCTTCCTTAGTACTTTTGTTTTGGCCTTTTTATGAGACCATATGATATTGGATGTTGAGCGAGTGATTTGGATGACTATTTGGTATATGTTAGGAAATTATCAAAGCTTGAGAGGTGTGAGAGGAATAGGGGGTGAGGGGTGGTTTATATAGTGAATGAGAGGAGGGTTTTTTGCATTATTTTAATTAGTAGTTTATTATTTTGCCTCAAGAATATGAATTCTATTTATTCATATGACTAAAAATAATTATTTGTGCATGTTATGTCTAACCAAGAGTTTTTCCCCCCAGCAGGACATCATCCATGACTCAATAAATCATGTATTTAGCATTTATCATAAATTGTAGTATTTTACTATTAATAAAAAAAATTAAAGTATTTTATAATAATCCAAGTAATTCCTCCTAACCATTTTTCAGAGTGTAGAATCCAAAAATGAACTAAATTTTTTGAAAACAATTTTCTAAATATGGGAAACTTAATGATAAATTAAAAACACCATTTACTCAAAAAATTTAAAAATTTTTAAATTATAATTGATTTTATAATACCCTACAAAATTAAATAAGGTAGTATTAAATTATCCAAAAATCATAGGATAAAGAAATATTTATTTAGGAATAAATTTTATTATAATTTAATTTATTTTAAGTTAATTTATTAATTTAAAATTATAATCAAATATTTATTACTCATAAAAATACCAACAATTAATTATTAAAATATTTACTTACATTTATAAGGTGCCTAAATTTTATTTTTACTTACATGGGTGAGGTTACTATTCATAAGGCCACATTACTATTTCTAAGGGTCATAGTACTATTCATACGAGTAGGTTACTATTCACAATGTTAGGTTACTATTCATCAAAAAATGAGTCGATCCTATCAGAATCTAAATATCTTACTGATAGCAGCTGTGTATGTATTTTATTCAAAATTCAAAACATAAGAGTGGGAAAATTATGTTTAATGTCTAGGTTATAACAATATTATAACAACGTAGTGTTGTTTCACAGTGACTTAGTGTTATGTGTTTATAAGCTATCAAATGAATTGAAATTTTTATAAGAAGAAAACACAATAAAATCTTGGTGTGTCATATTCTTCCTTCCAGAAATTTCATCCCCAAAATTTTTCCTGTTTAATGGTTTATAAAAGGTTGTGGGTGGTTCTTCATCATAACATCCTTAGGTTCGGACATTGCTCCCTCCAATTTATGGTTTCTAAGATGAACTTTTCCCAGTTGAGTTGTATGATTTCTCTATACTTAATCTCTAGTTTCAAGAATCTCGATAGGCTCTTCATAATATGATAAATCAGGTTCCAGTTCTATTTCTTCATAGGTGAGTACGTACATAGGGTCTGGCATGTAATTATTTAACAGTGACACGTGGAACACAACATGGGCTTTAGAGATACTTGGTGGCATTGCTAAATAATAAGCCACCGCTCCAATTCATTCCAGAATTTTGAATGGCCTGATGTACCTAGGGATTAGTTTCCCTTTATTACCAAACCATAATACACCCTTTAATGGAGATACTTTCAGAAAGATATGATCTCCCACTTGTAATTTCAAATCCTTTCTTTGTTTTTCAGTATAACTCTTTGCCTACTTTGGGATTTTTTAATATGGGCCTGAATTTTATTTACCTTTATCGCTGTCACATTAATATGTTCTGGTCCTATGAGTTTCCTCTCCCCAGCTTCATCCCAATAAGTTGGAGTTCGACATCTCTTTCCATATAATGCATCATATGGAGCCATTTGAATACTATAATGTAAACTAGTATTGTAGGAAAATTCCACCCAAGGTATGTAATGATTCTGTATACCTTTAAATTCAAGTGAGCATGACCTCAACATGTCTTCCTGTGTTTGAATAGTCCTTTCAAGCTATTTGTCGGTTTGGGATAGATAAGAAGTACTCATATGAATCTTAGTATCCAAATCCTTCTAAATATTTTTCTATAATTTTGATATAAATCGGGTATCTCGATTAGACACAATCGACATAGGTGCACCATAATTTCTTACAACTTCATTAATATAGAGTCTTTTTAGATGTTCAAATGGTAAATAATCTCTTATAGGATGAAAATGTGCCGATTTTGTAAGAAGATCAATAATTAACCATATTGCATCATTCCTTATTGGAGTACTTGGTAGTCCTATGACAGATTCCATCATAATATCATCCCATTTCAACATAGATATAGGAAGAGGTTTCATGACTTCATTATGGTGTTTTCTTTCTACCTTCACCTGTTGAAAAACTAAGAATCTTGATACATAATCAATAATTTTTCTTTTCATAGTATCCCACCAAAACATTCCTTAATATATTCATACATATTGGTGCTACCATGGTGTATAGTGAAATTTGATCTAGGATCATCATCTAACAGTTATATTTTTATACAAGGTATTGATGAAACACATAACCTCATTCCAAATCAAATACCTCCATCCTCATACAATAATTCTTACAATCATCCATCCTTAATAGCTTTAATTTTAATTCGATGGTTCTCATCATTGTATTGAGATATTTTTATCTTATCCAGCAAATATAGTTTGGCATTCATTTGAAAGAGGAATGATGTTTCCTCTTCCTTAACAATTCCCATATCCATAGACACGTTTTTATCATACTCTATAAGAATTGTATTCAGTAGAGCTACTGGGGGTGGATCCAGATAATAATCAGATGGTGAAGTTTCTTCTTTAAAGATATAAGATTCTATATCATTCTCAAAAATTGTAACCTATTTCATCTTAAAATATATTTTCACATTTAAATTTGAAATCCAATCCTTCCTGAGGATTATATCAAAGTAAATCATGGTTATGATGATAAAATTAGCAGAGAAAGCATGATTATATGCCATAATGGGGACTTCCTGGCACATCTTTGTTGCAATGATACTTCCATTATGAGGTTTGACTAATAACTCATTTATTAAATCAAATTGGAAATATCTAATTTTATTGGAAAACTAAGAATATATAAAAGAATTATATCATCCAGAATCAAATAAAGCATTGGATAAGTTTCAGGGAATGATTAAATTACATGCTACCACATCATTATGATTTTCAACATCAATAGTTGTGATCGCAAAAGATTAACATTTCTCCCTTGGCCTTTTTTGAGGAAGGTTTCTCTGATACTTTGGACACTCATTTTCATAGTGTCCCATATCTCTATAATTATAGAATTGTATGTCATTGAAATTTTTATTGACTTGCTCAGTGGGGAAATACCTACATTGTCTGTGAGTATTGATTCCATTTATTTCTTTAGGCACCATCACAAAACAATTACATAGAATAAATTAGGCCATGAATATTAAGGGATAATTTTCTATCTATAAAAACACTTAACTATAATTTTAAATTTAGGTATATATAATGTTATAACCATAAATATGGTTTCATTGATGAAATATTTAATTTTAAACCCTTTCATAATGGTTTGTAAAGAAAATGTGAATTGTCCTAAACATATCCCCTTTGAGTGTCAGACCATGAGTTAATTAAGGCCCATTTTCATGTACCAGTTTACCCCGAGTCAGGCCTGAAACACCTTGTTAGAGTTGTTATTCCTAGGTACATCTATGACAGAACCACACTCACTTGTAGTATCCTGACATGTATGTATTTCTAGGAAGACCCACATAATATCTAATTTACCAAAAAATCATGATGTTCTTATATGATTATCCTAAAATTATATCTTAGGGTTATGTCCTCGAAACTATGTTTTATAAATTTAGTTTCTAAGGTTTCTTCTAAACTTCCTATAATACCAATTGTAATTCCCAAACCCTAGAAATCTAGAGTTGGTGGATTATTTTATTATTTTGGCATGATTAAAGAAATCAAATATTTTTGGAACGATTAGTTTAGAAGGTTTGGAAGACCAGATTACATACATGATACCCATAGTATATTGGGAATGATAGAAAATACAACATGATACATAATAGTATGAAATAAACTACATCCATTGAAAAATCATTCAAGGTTTTCATCATCATAAAACAGGTAAAGGAAACATAATAAGGGGGACATAAAATTCTCAATAAGGGTTACATGAAGAAATAAAAAATTAATTAAAGTCAATAAGGCATGGAAATTATATCATGATAAATAATCTAAAAAACACAATCCATTAATAAACTAGGAATGAAAATGAACACATATATTTTTAATAGTAAAAATATCATAGTAGGTAATAAATGAGTACTGAATGAATAAAATGATTATTTATTATAATTCATGTATCTGGAACATGAACCATTATACTGTTGTGATAGTTTAATTCTATGGGTAGAAACCTGTCTGATTATGTTTTGGAAACAAACTCGAAGGGTTTGTCGCCAACCAGTTTGTCTCGTGAGACCTATTGATGCATCGAGAGTATATAGTAGTCCCCACCCTTCACTGAAAGTCTAAATCATTATTCATGCATGTTTTTCAATGAATAAAAACATTCATTATAAATATCCATATTGATTAGAAGATATGGACTCATCAATATTCTATATGATAAAACAACATTGAAAATAAACACTATATGTACGATGGTAAACGACTAGTAAAATAATCATATCCATGGTAAAATATTATGGATATTTAATAGAAATATATTTTCAAATGAAAATTTATCTCAAATGGGATTTAGATCCATGACATATGAATTATTATGTCCACATTACCTAGTAAGTCTCAATGAAATGGACATTGAGACAAAGTCCCTTACCACATTGTAATCAATCGTATCGTATGGACAACAATTAATAATTATAAAATGAATTATCTGATAACATGAATAAAAATATAATCATGATATTATATATCAAAAGGAAATATACATACACCACATACAATAAATGATTGTAAAATAATGGAAATTTCATGGAAATAAAAGTGAGATTATAATCCCCTTACCTTATGTCCGAAAGTATTCTTCAATTGATATTAATTCCTTGAATAATAAAATTAGATTCATTAATTAAGAATTAAATAACCATATATACATGTGATTTATTTATTATATCATTATTAAGTTCATTTATGGCCTTTTATATGGGTGAAGATATTTAATTTCATCATTTTGGAGTGAACGTTTTCTTGGTTTTCATGATGGGTTTTCTTGTATAAGAGTATGGAAGTTCGTGTAAAATAGAAATTTAAATCCAGAATTGAAGTTATGAGTTATTAATTATAATATATAAGGTTAAATTATCATATAAATCCTTTGGTTATTTTGTGATAGGATGAATCCTTATATAAAATTTTAATGATAAACTCTTGGATTATTTTGGTTGTTTTCTGATCACCATGATCTCGTTTTATTTTAAAATTTAATACCATGAATAAAAAATGAATCTAGAACTGTAAATAGGATATATTATATATATTATGACTTTGTTCTACCATAAAAATTGTTTCATGACCATAATTTAAAATGTTAATAGAAATTGAAAACTTGTCGTCCTTGAATGTGATAAATTAACACATATCAGATGATGTTTTCATTTTTAGTATAAGAGGGGGGGGGATAGATATTATGATGAAATATTCCATTAGAATAGTAAAATTGTAGTGTATCTTTGGTATTGGAATTATCAAATCATTTTTATGAGGGGAGTTTTGAAGAGAGAATCAAGACAATGGAACTTGTAAAAGAAGTTGAACAGAAAAGGAAGAGTGGTTTACCTCTTTAGTACTCCTCCTTGAGAATCTCCTCAAGGCCTTAGGATTTGTCCTTTTGTGATAATATTAGATCATGGAAATGGGGGGAATTATTGGTAAGATTATTTGGTAGAACTTAGGTAAGGTGAAATTCTTGAGTGGTGTGAGATGAAAAGGGGTGAGGGGTGGTTTATAGAGTGGAGGAGAGGAGCGTTTTGCATTATTTTAATCATTTGTTTATTATTTTTCCTCAATACTATGATGTGTCTTGATTTATGGGACTAAAAATCGTAATTAGTGCATGTTAACTCTAACCAAGGGTTCTTACCTCAACATGAAATCATCCATGACTCAATAAATCATGAATTTTTCATTTATAATAAATTATCATATTTCATTATTCACAAAAAATTCAAGTATTTAAAAATAATATAAAAAATTCACCCTACCCATTTTTTAAAGTTTAGAATCCAAAAAAGAACTCTATTTTATGAAAATAATTTTCAAAATATGACAAATTTAATTTTTAATTAAATTCTCTATTTACTCAAAAATATTTATAGTTTTTGAAATTATAATTAATTTTATAATACCGTGAAAATTTAACATAGTTTTTATTAAATTATCATTAAATAATAGGACAACAAAATATTTATTTAAGAATACATTTTATGAAAATATAATTATTTTAAATAATTTTATTAATTTTAAATTGTAATTAAATATTTTTTACTCATAAAAATACCAACACTTAATTATTAAAATATTCACTCTCATTTATAAGGTGCCTAAATTTTATCTATACATACATGGGTGAGGTTAAAATTAATAAGGGTACATTATTATTAATAAGAGTTATATTACTATTTGTAAGGGTAGGTTACTATTCATAAGTGTATGTTACTAGTCATAATGGTAGGTTACTATTTAGTAAAAAAATGAGTTGATCCTATCATACTCAAAATATAATACTAATCATAACTGTGTATATCCTTTTTTCAAAATTCAAAACACATAAGGGAAAAAATTAGGTTTAATCTATAGGTTATAACTATATTATAATAACATAGTGTTTTTTCTCAATGACTCAGTGTTGTGTGCATATAAGCTATCTAATGAATATAATTTATTAGAAGAAGAACATACCATAAAATCATGAGGTTTTATATATATATTTATCATTATATTTACATATAAATATATATATATATATTCATTCTATAAACATTACCTCTCAAGTTTTTTAAATCATAGTAGTAGTTCAAATTTATTCATCAAAATTCATAAATGACATGTATCGAGTAGTATACATATATGACATGAATCAATAATAGTTCTAATGAAAATGTTGCCATCCAACACCAAACATATATGTCATTATAAATTGGACATATTTATTAATAATATAGGAATAAATATCTACGTTAGTTAACATGTTACTTATGTTATGAATCCAATTATTAAATATTGTTGAGATGAATTAAAATGTGTAAACCTCAAGATAAACATTATTAAAATAGATATAGATAAATAATAAAAGAAAATAATTATTAAAGGACATTTCCAAATAAAAAAATGAAAAATCTCTATCATATTTGGAGTAATATATTTCAAATTGAATGAATGCTCTATGGAATTTTCATATTTATGATATGGATATTATAATTAACAATATATAGATATATAAAGCAATGAATTTTAGTTAACTGCAAACTAATTTAAACTATGGAGATATTGCAATAGACTGAATGTGCATCAAAATAAGAAAGAATATGATTGAAAGTGAAATAAAAATGTAGGGAAGTGTCTTATATATGCAATTAATAATTAAAAAAATAAGGAATTTCAATGAATAATATACAAATTTATGCAATACACACACATGCAACCTAACAGATAATAATATGAGTGTATATTACAATCCATAAAATACAGTTTTGCAAAATGAATGAATTTAATAGTATGATTTATTCAAAAGGAATGATTTAGATTATCCAACATAAACCTTATTAGAAAATTGGTTCGAACATTACTATCAGCTACCATCTAGTGGTATCAGCCTTAATTTTCTTTTCTACAAGAATAAATGTAAAATAATGAGTGTAGTGTTACGGTTATATTGAAATTGTGTATAAAGTTTAGTTAAAAAATGAAATGTGGACTATAAAAAAAATACGAACATATTGGATGATAATAATAGCACAAAGGGAGTAAAAGTACATGTTAACCTATAAAAACTATAAATCAATGAAATAATTACAACAAATACATGAGGTATGTAGTGAGATGTTGAATTTAAAGAATTAGACCTAATATAAACACATGAATTTAATTCCAGAAATTTATAAACAAATAATTTTATAAATTTTTAGTATAAGTCTTTATATGTATTCAAATTTAAATTTGAATAGATCAAATATTTACAAGCTCTTATAGGTAATGGATTTTTTTCTACAACAATGATAATCTTCTATGTAATCTAGCTTCGTCAAAACATTCTTTTCCATTGAATGCAACTGGAGAGGAAATTTTGGTTTAGAAAGAGTTAATAGTCATATAACATATTAATAAGTGGTACTAAAAAATGATAATGAAACCAATATGTAATTGAATGAACCATTTAATGGTAAATTTGATAACGATAGGTGATTTTAAGTATGTATACACTTATAAGTATATTATATTATATACATTTCAACATAAGATGGTTGTTTGAATTTGGAGAACTAGTGTCAATACATTCACATGAAATTTAATTAATGAGATGAATTAAAAAATAGTGAATATAATTGCATCATATACATACATATAAGAATATTACACTATCAAATGACCTAAAAATTACTATACCAATTTAAATCCAACTGGTTATTAGAAAAAAAAATTATAACTTTTTCAGAAAATATAAGGGAAAAATGGAAGCAGTAAAGGATACGAAGAACCTGTGAAGAAAAATGGAGAATATAGAAGAGGTAAATCGAACCTGTAACCCTGATAAAGAGAGAAATAAAATATTTGAGACTACGGGTAATCACCAAAAAATAGATCAATAAAATCAACTTGTATTTTAGGAATATAAACAACAGTTATGTGACACAATATAGCACTATAAAAGTTATTAACAAAAAAACTATCATGAGTCCTTATTAACCAGAAAATGAAGGTCTATATTACTTCCCACTTACATTCATCCCAAAGATCCCATATAGAACAACCCTTTCAAATTACATCAGTATGAAGATAAAAATAAAACCATTGATCATATATAGTAACATGTAAATTTAATACTACCAACTTTTTAAAATTTATTAAGTTGGTAAGGTACATAGTATGGTATTAGGTCCTTTTTTAATTCTTCAAAGAATTCTTAATTTAAATGGATACATTGTTTATTTCATTAGTCCCTAGAAAAATCATGGAACTTTAACTTGTATAGTAATTTATATAATATAACTAAAATTAAAATAATATAGTGAATAATATAAGGAAATTGGGTAAATTTTGGTTTTATACTCCACTTTATGACACATTGAAAAATGATAATGAAAGTTACTATTTGGTAATCAGGTTATGAATAAATGATTACATTTCAATTATAAAATAGAAATTATTTAACAAATGTTAATGGGAATTATATCCAAAATAGAGACAATTAAATTGGACTAAGACTGAAAACCTAAAGAAATTATTGTTAGCGGGTATGCATCAGTTGCGTACATTTAATAACATTACACCATAAAACAGTATAAAAATCCATGTATAAATTAAAATATATTTGGTGGTTATAAATAATATATACCTTTTATAAAGAGTTTATGGAAAGTAGAAACCTATGAAGGGCATGAAGAAATTGAAAAGTAAAAATGGAATGATGGAAGAGGGAATCTTTAAAAGAAATGTGAACATGTGAATTAAAAGGGAAATGTGTGAAGAGGGTAATCAAACCTGCAAGCCTGAGGAAGATGAAAATCACACTTCCAATCATGTGTATGATCCCCACATTATAGAATAACCAAAGGACCTTGAATTTTATTTCTATCTATAATAGTTATGGGAATCAATATAGAACTATAAACGATTTTAGCGTACAAAAAATCATGAATTTGAATCAACCAACCCGTGTGGTATATATATTTTATCACTAATGGTTATCTCATAGTTACTATGAATAATCCACCCTTTACTTTGCTTCTGTATCAAGAAAAAAATCAATACATTTAGTCTAAATACATGAAAGTATAAAAATGTAACAACCAGTAAAAGTAAAACTACGCACTTTTTATTCTATAGTGAAAGGACATATTATTCTGTATAAAATATAAATCAATGAAATAATTAATATAAATACATGTAGTATGAAATGATATATTGAATTTTAAGAACATGGGCTCATAGAAACACCTGAAATTTAATTAAGGAAATTTAGGAACAAATAATTTTAGAAATTTATAGTATAAGAGTTTTTATGTATATAAATTTACATTTAAATAGATAAAATATTTACAATCCTATATACTCTTAACAACATAATTAATTATGTCAATTTCAACAAAATATGATTTCTTGAATGTGATGAGATGAATTCAATACAGTCACCTACAATTTAATTAATGAAATTAATTGAAAAATAGTGAATATAATTACAGCAGATACATACATGTAAAAAAATTCAATATCAAATGGCCTAAAAATCACTATACAAATTAAAATCCATTTGGTTATTATAAAAAATGTTTACATTTTTAGCAAAATTCAATGGAAAGAGGGAGCTTGTGAAGGATATGAAAAAACAGTGAAGTAAAAAGGGGAAGATGGAAGATGTAAATCCAACCTATAAGCCCAAGGAAGAGGGAAATCAAATATGTGAGCCTATAATAATCACAATAGAGAATAATAAAATCACCTTGGATTTTATGTATATCTAAAATAATTTTGTGAAACAATATATCATTGTAAAATTTATTTATATAAAAACTATCATGAATCTATATTAACCAAAATATAAAGGTATATATTTCTTCCCACTTACGATTATCCCATAGTTCCCATTCATAATACCAACATCACATTGAATCTGTATGAAGAAAAAAAATAAAATCATTTAACATACACAGTAACATTTAAAAGGAATACTACCAGCTCAACAAAAGTCATTAAGATGGAAAGGTACTCAGTATGGTATCATATCCTTTTTTAATCCTTCAAATCATTATTCATTGAAATGAATACATTTATTAGATCATTAATCCCTACAAATATCATGGAACACAAACTAGTATTGTAATTTATATAATATAACTAAAAACAAAATAATATAGTTAATAATGGAAGGAAATTGGGTGAATTTTGGTTTTATACTATATTTGAATGATACATTGAATAATTATTATGAAAATTATGATTTAGTAGAATCATGTTCTGAAAAAATGATTAAAGTTCAATTTTAAAATAAAAACACTTTAACAAATGATAATGGGAATGTTGTCCAAAATAAAGACAACTGCATTGGCCCTAGATTGAAAATTGGTACAAATTATTGCTAGTGGATATGCATTAGTTTCGTGCATTTAACAACATTACACCATCAATAATCATAAAAATACTTGTAAAAATTAAAATATATTTGGTGGTTATAAATAATAAATACCTTTTTCAAAAGATTTTATGAAAAGTGGGTACCTATTAAGGGAATGAGAAAACCTGGGAAGTAAAAAGTTAATGATTGAAGAGGAAATATATGAATGGAATGTGAACATGTGAAGTAATGGGGGAAAGAGTGAAGAGATAAATCAAACCTAGAAACTTGAGAAAGATTTAAATCCCACTCTAAATCTTGTTCTTGATCCCCACATTAAAGAATAGCCAAATGACCTTGTATTTTCTGTCTATCAGTAAAAAATAAGGGAAAAAATATAGAACTGTAAAGTTGTTACCATATAGTCTATAATAAATCTGTATCAACCAAACCTGAAGGTATATATAGTTTCCCACTAATGTTTATCTCACTGTTACCATGTATAATCCCACCTTCACATTTCTTCTAAATTAAGAAAAAAATAAAACCATTTAGCCTAAATGCATTAAAGTATAAAAATGTACTAACTGGAAAAATTAATACCACCCACTTGTTAAAAGTCCAAGTTATTATATAGAGTAAGGCCATTTTATTCTGTACAATCTGTAAATCAATGAAATAATTACCATAAATACCTAATGTATGTAGTGAGGTATTGAACTTGAAGAACTTGACCTAATACAAACACTATAAATTTAAATAAGGAAAGTTATAAACAAATGATTTTATAAATGTATAGTATAATTGTTTTTATGTATATAACATTAAATTTATATTGATGATATATTTATAAACCCCTAGAAGAAATGAATTTTTTCTATAACAATGATAATCTCCTATGTAATCTATCATAATCACAACATTCTTTTCCATTGAAAGAAACTGGTGCCAAAAATTTTGTTTATAAAGAGTTAATAGTCATATAACATATTAATAGGTGGTTCTTAAGAATGATTAAGAAACCAATATGAGACAATTGAATTGGCCCTGGATAGAAAATTGGAAGAAATTAGGGTTATTGGTTATTCATTAGTTGCGTATATTTAACAACCCCACATCCTCAAACATTATAAAAATCATTGTACAAATTAAAATATATTTGGTGATTAGAAATAATATATACCTTTTTCGGAAGAGTTTATGTAATGTGGGAACCTATTAAGGGCATGATCAACCTATGAATTAAAAAGGGAAAGATTGAAGGGGGAATCTATGAAAAAAACATGAACATGTGAAGTAAAGGGGAAAGTGTGAAGAGGTAAACTGAGCCTACAATCACAAGGAAGAGAAAAATCATACTTTAAATCCTATGGTTGATCCCCACATTAAGGAAAAACCAAATCACCTTGGATTGTCAATCTACTAATAAAAATTAAGGGAAATAATATAGAACAATATAGGTTGTTAAAATAAAAACTATCATGAATCTATATCAACCAATACTAGTGGAATATAGAGCAACCCACTAATGTTTATCTCACAGTGACCATGTAGAATCCCCACTTTACATTGTTTTGTATGAAGACAATAAAAAAACCATTTAGCCTAAAATTTATGAAATTATAAAAGATACTAACTGGTAAAAGTAAACTACCCACTTGATAAAATACCATGTTATACTGTAGTGAAAGGCCATGTTATTCTTTAAAAATAGTAAATAAATGAAATACTTATAATAAATACATGAAGTATGTAGATAGATGTTGAATTTTAATAACTTGAACTAATAAAACCACTAAAAATTTAATTAATGATAATTATAAAAAAATAAATTTGAAATGAATAGTATAAAAAATTTTATGTATATATATTTAAATTTTATTAGATCAAATATTTAGAAACCCATATAAGTAAATAATTTTTCTACAATAATGATATTATCTTATGTAATCTAGCTTCATCACAACTTTCTTTGAAATTGAAAGAAACTCGAGCCAATAACTTGTTTCAGAAAGAGTTAATAGTCATATAACATATTAATTAGTGGTGCTAAAAATTATTGATGAAACTAATATGTAATTGAATGAACCATTTAATGGTAAATTTGATAATGTAAAGTTATTTGAAGTCTGTATACTCTTATCATTATATGTCATTATGTCCATTTCAACATAAGATTGTTTTTTTTCACTATGAATAACTGGAGTCAATACAATCACATGATATTTGATTAATGAAATCAATGAAAAAATAATATTTATTTAAAAATAAATTATAAGGGTTCATATATATATAAATAAATAATTAAACAATTCATAAATTTAAAAACCATCATCAATAGTGTATTTTTCTACTACATTGATAATATTCATTATAATCATGTTTTCGTACTATTTTCATTGAAACTAGAAGAATCACCTGAAATATTTATAATAATATGATAAGGGGTTAAATTAAACTATAAAAATTATCATATATAATTGGAAATCAATTTGAACTCTTATAAAAGAAATAGTGTTTATAAAACATAAGATATTTAATAATGAGAATGACATTTCTATGTCAACACGGTGTTAAAGGTAAAATGAATTTAACCTCATATATTGACCACTTCATTCATAAATGGGAAGTAATTTATCTATAGTTGATGTGGTAATCAATCTAGAAAAATACAAAGGAAGGAGATAGGTTTATTAAATTTTATGAGAAAATAAGTGAAATAAAATATAGATAAAAAATGGAATATGAAACATTTTATGTAATCTATACTAATTGGATGAAATAGTACTAGAGGCATTTTATGGGTAACAAATAGATGGTCTCAAGTGGATTTGTTAAATACTCTAGAATATTGTAAAATTGGTAGCCTCAACTGGATATGGTGAATCAAAAACTGTTTCAAAATGATGATTAAGAGAACATAGATATAATTGATTGGATTTAGAGAAATTGCTTCATTGATATACCTAAAAGAATGATCGGAGATTAATTTGGTCTGTGGAGAAAAAAATGTTGTTTAGAGCGGGGGTAAAATATATCAGGATTTGTGATTAATATGTCTTATACTAAGTAGATGGGAGATAGAGATGGACATAGGAGGCATAGGCCTAGGAGGAGGTGGCGGGTGGAGGCGGAGGCCAGAGTTGAGAGGAAGAAATCAAGAGAGACTATCTGGTTAAGCAATGAGAGAAAACCTAGGAAAGAGATCGGAGCATGGGGATGCAATGACTACAGGGATGAATACGATGAAATGGTAATCTCGGTGGATTATGTGGGGTTATGTTTTCAAGGGAAATGATGGATTATATAGGGTTATGTTTTCATACTCATGCATGTACTCTAGGACTTGGCCTAAGATACCACTTAAAATATTCACTCATAGTGCATATAATTAATCAAAGTTCTGTAGTTGGAAACTGGTCATATAAATAATGACTATGCAGTATCCATTAAGAATGAATCAACATGATGTAAGAATCGATGAGCATGACTCACTATGAACACATCCCAAACAACCTTTTGTAGAAAACCATTTTCATAAAAACATCCAATTTCTCATGAAAATATCATAACATTCAACACCTCATGCCATCATCATCATCATAATCATCTCCTCGTGCCACTATCATCATCATATCTGGCACCCCATGCCACTATCATCTTCATAACCAGAAACCTATTCCACTATCATCATCACACAAACAAAATATGGTTAATAATCATTCACACTCATGGATATACATTTTATAGAACACATATGCATAAGAGTTTTTTCCACACATATTTTTAAGGAAATTTTGTCCATAACATCATGGAATTCAAGCCTACCACAATGAATAATGGGTTCTCTCATCCCTAATGAACTCATCTTTATCAAAAAAATATTTTAATTCCATATTGAATTAACTAGTTTATTATGTATATGTTTTCTATTTTAAGTAACCTATATCTGTTACTATAAATAGATACAACTATCATAACATGCTTCAAGAATTATTTTCATGTATAAACAATTCCATGATGAGCATTAATTATACTGCTCGCGCCTCTTTAATTTAATTAATAATATCATTTGGATTTATGTTTTTTATCTGTTTCAAGAATTCAACCATTCTAAAAATCAATAACAAAATGCAATCATGTCAATAGAATATTGTCTAGTAAATATCAATAGGAAACATGAAACACCTTTGATCACAATTTCCCAACCAATAATCTAATTTCATAATAATGAAATATTAAATAATCTAGAAATTTGATATATAGTTTTCTCTATTTTTATAATTTCCATCATTTAATGTATCAACAAAAATATTTATAATATATTTCAACATGAAATTTTATAGAATATTAAGATATTTTGAATTATATACAACATGAATTATTATTTCAAATTCTATTCCAAAAATAATAACAATAATAGTTTAACCATAATATGTATGAAATAAAAATCTATTTCACTTATTGAAATATTAATAACATGTACAAAATATTCCACAACATATATTAGTTATTCTATATAAATTATTTTATTCTAATTTGTAAAATAATAATAATAATATTCACAATATGTAAAATAATTTTTCATCTTAAAATTAAGTTTAATGATATCGAATAACATTTATCTACTGCATGAAATGATCCATACTCTATTTAAAAATAAATAATTTATGAAATGTGAAACATTAATAATATAATATGATTGCATACAATTATTTTGAGAATCAACCAATTTAAATAGCATCATATAAAATAACTCTTTTCCTCCAATTAATTATTTCTATATTATTACATAACAATTCGTCATATAAGTCATGTGAAGAATTTTCCCATATTTATCCAAATAATTATTCTTCATATTATATGACCAAGTTATTAAATTTTTAAGGTTAGTCACATCCACTTAAACAATGAATTTAAAGCATGATTAATTCACACATATATAAAAATGAAAAGAAGTAAAATATCCCCTACCTCAAAATGAATATCTCATTATTCTTGGAGAAATAACAGAACACCAAATTCCAAACTCAAATTTCCTCCTCTACAGGGTACCGATGATCCTTAAAAAATCACCCCAAAAAATATCCCTCAATAATTAATTGATAACAATCAAAATAAAATGGAGGTAATAACCCTCTATATTAGGAAAAAAATAAAAAAAGATAATGGAACCATCTGAGAAGTGAAAACTAACCTTGTATCACCAAGAATCAACCACCTATGATTTGGGTTTTAATTCACTGAAAATAGAATGAAAAGCCTCTCAAAAATGCACATAGATCACCCAAGAACCAAGAGGAATAGTTAAATAATAATACAATTTGAGGGGATATAAGAATTTATAAGAAAATAGTAAATTAGAATACCAAATTTCAACACCCTATAACATGGTGTAAGGGGAAGATATGGAATAGAAACCTGGACAAAAAGTAAGAGACCACATTGTAGCACACAAGGTCAAAGCGACCTCAGAGATCAACAACGTAGTCATTGATGGGATAACATATACATGGAAGGGAGTTCATGCCACAAGGGGTAAACCATGACAGATAAATCTAATTCCAATTAAAAAGGCCACAATAGAACTCAAACCTATGGTTCATCAATAAAAAAATTGACAGAACAGAAAAAATCACATCTTTGGGACTCTATGTTATAAACTACCCCTCCCCCCACATAGTAGTGGTGCCAAAATAAGAAGAATCGTAAAACTTCTTCTTCAAACCCATTATTTTGAATCCCTCCAACCGTAGTGTATCCTAATATCTTAACTAGACTCTATGGAATAAAATAAACCTCCATGGAGAAACACTAATCTGTAGCTAAAATTTCATCTTAACTCTCTTCCTTCTTCCACCTGAACACCTCCGATCACTCGAAATGAACAATAATGACACGGAATAAACTGGTACCATATATAATTTCTCTATTATAGGATGATATATTATTTTTAAAATTTAAAAATGATAAGTGTGTTACTTTTAAAAGATGAGTGTGACATATTTTATTTCAAACTAAAAGAGAGGATTTATTCAATTAATATTTCTAATTTAACTAATAGAAGTGTTAATTATTTAAATATTGTTCAATATGACTATTTTATGGAATATGAGGCTTGTATATGTGAATTTAATGTTAAAATACAAGCTTCTCAAACAACAAAAAATTCTATATTTTCCAATTTTAACTATAAGAAACACACACACACACACATGATATATATATATATATATATGAGACATAAATAAAGTTAAACATTAAAAAGAATCTATTAGAAATATTAATGATGTATAAATAGTAAGGACTCTTAAAGCCATGCATTTAGATTTATATATCATGGTTAAACCTACCAGTGAAGCTAAAAGATGTATTTTTTAGTCACTGTAAATGATTTTAGTAGATACACTTGGTTTTATTTTCTTGCACGCATGTCTGAAAATCTATATAAATTTATAGCTTATTTTAAATTTCTTTAAAATGGTAAAGTATAAAAAATTTATAAATTAGAAGCGATAGAGTCCATGAATTATTAAATATATAATTTTTATATTTTTGTGGAAAATGAATATTCTTAAAATTTATACCACCTAGGAAACCCCAAAAA
Organism: Viscum album; assembly: GCA_963277665.1. Taxonomy (NCBI): domain Eukaryota; kingdom Viridiplantae; phylum Streptophyta; class Magnoliopsida; order Santalales; family Viscaceae; genus Viscum; species Viscum album. The sequence continues at coordinate 859,181,972 of OY728133.1, read as the reverse complement.
AATGGTGTTCTCGAAATGAAAATAAGAACCTTAAAAATATATATAAAACAATGCCTAATGTTTTTAATTTATCTAAATTTTTTTGGGAAAAAGTTATGAATGAAAATTTCTATGTTAGTAATATAATTATTTTAAGACCCATTTTGAAAAATACCATGATGAGCTTTGGAAGGTCATAAGACCTAGAAATGGTTGTTTTATATTTTTTTGTTGCAAATTATTTATTCTGAATACCATGTTTGGATTAAGAAATTTGATTCTAAATCTGATAAATGTTTTTTTTTGTTACTAAAAATGTTATTAGAGAATATATATTATATATTAAAATAACCATGGTCATCAAAGAATCTATTATTATTAAAAAAATTGAAATTTTTAAATGAAAAAATAATTAATGAAAATTAGATTGAAGAAGTGGTTAGGTTTTTTGTCTTTGGGTATAATAAAAAATTAAATTTGAATGCACTTATTAAGGTGGAGAAACACCTTCATTAAATAAATTTTAAAGTTCATTTAGACGATCATATAGAAAACATTATTAGAAATATTCATTCAAATTTTAAATCTAGAAATTATTTAAATAAATTTTTTTATTATCATGCTTTTATTTCTAAGTTTTTCCATAAAAATATTGATGAATATGTAGCTGATTCTAACTGGATATTTACTATGGAAGAAGAAATAAAATGGTTATATATAAATATTGTTTGGGATTTTGTTGAACCACTTTTACATTTTCATGTTATTGGAACTAAATGGATATTTAGAAAAGAACATGATGAATCTAGAAATATTGTGAGAAATAAATCAAGATTGGTTGCTCAAGGATATTCACAAGAATAAAGAATAGTATTTGATTAATATTTTTTACTTTTTTATATATTATATATTATTAGTATTTTATTAGAATATAATGCTTTTCATGGTTTCAAATTATTTCAATTGTATTTAGGAGGTTCGTGTTTTAATGGTTTTATTTTTTGGAAATTGTTTATGTAAAATAACTTCTTAGATTCAAACATGAAAAATATCCTGATTATGTGCTAAAACTCTCTAAGGATTTATATGGTTTGAAGAAATATCCTAGATCATGGTATGAAAGGTTATCTAATTTTCTTCTGAAAAAATATTTTGATAATGTTAATTTAAATTCTACTTTGTTCATTTTAAGAATTCCGGATAACATTCTGATTCTTCAAACTTATATTGATGATAATTTTTTTTTATCTTAATATAAAAAACTCAATAACAAATTTTCATATTTTAGGACTTTTGAATTTTATTTGAGAATGATGGGAGAATTTAAATTTTTCTTTTTTCTTCAATCTTTCCAATGGAATTATGGTATTTTTGTAAATCAATAAAAGAATACTAAATATTTACTTAAATTTTTTGGTTTAGATTCAAGTAAAAGTTAAAACACAAAAATTATCAATTCATCTAAATTAGATTTAGATGAATCAAGAAAATCTATTGATAATAAACTTGTTAGAGGTATGATTTGTAGGTAATTATATTTAACAGCTTCTAAGCCTAATTTAATGTTTAGTTCTTGTTTATGTTCTTGATATAAATATAATTATAATGAAATTCAATAAAACGTCCTTAATGGTATTATTAAATATTTTAAAACATGCCTGTTTTGGAAAAATTTCTCTAGTTTTTATATTCATTTTTATGCTATTTTTTATTCTTTTTTTATTCATTTAATATTCCAAATTCTACATGTTACAACCAATTTTTTTCATTTCATAAATTTATTTTGAGATATATTTCATCCAATACTTTTTCATATAATAAATATATATTCAATTTATTTCAATGAGAGAGAGAAATCACTTTAACAAATTATTTAATGTTATTAATAATTTCAAAGCAAGGGAGAAAAATTGGAAATTATATTTTTTAAATAATTATCAAAAATTGGGAGATTATTGAGTGGAACTTTGACACATTAATTTTTTATGTTTTTGAAATGAAAAAATATTATTTATTTTCTCTAATATGTTAAATATAAAAATATACTTTGTGTTTTCATATATACTTTACATAAATTTTCATAAATGAATAATTATAATTTCTCAAACCATTGATAGGTTTTCATCTGTAGATATTATTATTGTCTATAAAGATTTTACTAATTGTAGAAAAAAATAGTACAAAATTTGTTGATTAAATACTCCTTAACTATTACCTTCATGTTCATTATGGATCTCTGAAATCAGTTTGGTAGAAAACTCAAAGTCTTGATCTTATGTTTTTTTCTTTTATTTTTCTATGAATCATGAAGAAAAATGACATGAAACACGGCATAATAGAAGTCTTAGTGATCAATAATGGTTTGGACATAATAAACACACAATAGTAAAAGGAATTTTGAGCTAGAAAATTACATGTGTAATGAAGATAATTCAAAATGGGGGTTTCAAAGTTAAACATGTCATGATATAAGGCATAGTAATGTAAAGTCAAAATACTCAACCTAAGTTTCCCATGACATGGTGTTAGTGTATGTGGCTCAAATGATAATTTCAAAATCACAACATGGACTACTTCAATGTAGTGGTAATAAAAGTCCCTCATTCATTCTTACGGTTGAAATGATAGAGGAAAAACTTGTTAAATTGGTCGAAATAAAATTTTTAACCCATTTTATAAATTTAGGCTTTGTCCCTTAGTATAAAACATTTTAGTAATGAAGGATATTTTAGTATGGTGTGAACTATTATAAATTTTAACCTTAACAGTGCTAAAATTGGCCATTGTCCGCACAAAAAAATATTGACCATCGGAGCATTATTAAAAGCCCTAGGCCCCTATCAGATCTATAAAAGCATTGTTAAAGGACTCCCTTTATCAGTACTTTTATTTAGTAATGATAAAGGACCCCCTTTATCTGCACTACTCTATGTTCTGGTAAAGATTCCCTTTTTCAACGCTTTTAATAGAATTGATAGAGGGGCTTACTACTGTAGTGTGCTATTAAAATTACATCACGCTGCCATAGTGAAAACTAAAATAAAAAATTACAAATATAGGTTCAAATATTGAATTTAAATGAAATAAAATTTACACCACATATACAATAAAAACACTATTATAGGCATTTAATAAATAATTTTTTAAAATTAGATGTGTAAGTACAAATTATCACAGACATTCAAAAACATCAAGGTTCCTTTGACTTTGGGCCTCGACCCCCAGTCATGCTTTTTCCAAGAAAACCAACCAAGCTCAAGAAAAATAAAAAAACCTTATATGAAAATAATTATCATGATAGTAATACTTTAATGAAATAAAATAAACATAAATTGAAAATTTTTAACTAAAAACATATAATTTGATCCATACAAGGAACATTGTCTATCAGATTGAGTGTCGGTTGATTATTTCATGTCACACCATTAATTATTGTTCTAAAAAAAGGTTCTACTGAATTGGTTCTCATCTTTGGTGAGATTTATCTCTATAAAAATTATCTAAATAAGTATAAGATAAAAATAATAAGGAAATTAATTAATTAATAGAGGATAAAATTATGAGAAAAAATCCAATCCCATTTTCTTGTTTTTTGGCAATGTGAGTGAATTTGAAACTAAAATGGCACTTATATATTAAAAATTCACATTTAGAGTCACACCGACCACATGTTGTGTTGGATTTATTTTTAGTAAATTAATATATATCATAAATTAATTATGGATCTTCTTTAATTATAAAGACAATCAATGTTAATTTTCTCAGTTTTCAAAGAGTAACACATGTTTTTAACTAAATTATCAATTTTAAACTGATAACAGACAGTTTCAATCACACTGGGTAGACCATGTGTCATATTGAGGTACAACTAATTTCTACACATCAATAATGACTTACAGATCATTTTCCTAATGTATCAAAACAATCCAAATGTGTTTGACCGAATTTGATTACGCCAATTGTATTTTTTACTAAAATTAATGTCAATTTTAAATAAAAAGACACACTTAGAGTCATACTTGTCAAAAAATACATCAAATTGAGTTCTATATGATTTCTACATGTCATGAATGACTTATGGATCATTTTATATGGTATAAAAAAATGAAAAATCATTTTCCCTATTTTGAGTATATCACGTGTGTTTTTTTATTAAAATGTTATTTTAAACATGAAAAATGAACTTTAAGTCATACCAGTAACTTAGGGTATTGATATCATGTGAGAATAATTCTGACATGTCAGAAATGACTTATTAGTTATTTTACTAAATTATAAAGACAATATGAGTATGTTTTCTCAGTTTTTACTGAGTAAAACATGTTTTGACCTAAAATTTCAATTTAAAACTGATAACAGACACTTTGAGTCTTATTGGACAAACCATGCATAAGATTAAGTATTTGATTATTCCTACACATAAAAAATTAATTTTGTATCCTTTTCCTCAACTATCAAAAAAATTCAAATATGTTTTCTTGCTTTTGAGTGTGTCACTTGAGTTTTTTAATAATATTAATGTCAATTTTAAATAGAAAGACACACTTTGAGTCATATCAGTCACACCATGCATTGGATTTAGGTGCGACTAAATTATAAATGTCTAAAATAACTTATGGGTAATTTTACTAAGGTATAAAAATTATATAAATCCATTTTCCTAGTTTTGAGTATGTCACTTGTGTTTTTTACAAAAATGTTGTTTTAAAATGGAAACACACACTTTGAGTTATACCAGTCATAAAGTTTGTCGGTTTGATGTGAGACTAGTTAAAATATGTCAAAAATGAGTAATGAATTATTTTAATAAATTATCAACACAATTAAAGTGTGTTTTCTGAGTTTTTAGTGATTAAAACATGTTTTGAACTAAAATCTCAATTTTAGACTGATAACAGACACTTTGAGTCATACCGGGCACAATGTGTATTAGATAGAGGAGAAGATGATTCCTACACATCAAAATTGACTTAATTATCAATTTCCTAATGTATAATTACAATCCAAAAGTTTTTGATTATTTTTGAGTATGTCACTTTTCTCTTTTACTAAAATTAATGTCAATTTTAAATTAAAAGATACACTTGGAGTCATAATGGTCCTACTGTGTATCATATTGAGGTGAAGATGATTCATAAATATCTCAAATGACTTATGTATCATTTTTCTACAGTATAAAAATAATACAATTGGGTTTGATCATTTTTTAGTATTTCACTTGTGGTTTTACTAAAATGTCATTTAAAACATAAAACACATACTTTGAGTCATTTCGGTCACATTGTGTGTCGGTTGGATGACATACTAATTCCTTTACATAAAAAATTATTTGAAAATAATTTTCCTATATTAAAAAGGAAATCCGAGTTTGTGTGAAAAACATTCAATTAGTGACACACATTTTGAACTAAAATGTCAATTTTAAACTCATAACTGATACTTTGAGTTATACCGAACACACCATGTATTGGATTGAGGTGTGTATGATTCCTACATGTCAAAATGAATTTTTGATCACTTTAATGATGTATAAAAACTATATGAAATCGTTTTCTTGGTTTTTTTATGTCATTTGCCTTTTTTTCTAAAAATTAATGTCAATTTTAAATAAAAAGACACACATGGAGTCATACCGGTCACACTGTGCGTCATATTTCGGTAAGGATGATTCTAATAAGTCATAAAAGACATAGGAACCATTTTACTAATGTATAAAAAAAATTAAAATTTTCCCATTCTTTTTATTTCACATCAGTTTTTTACTAAAATGTCATTTTAAATTGGAAAAATCTACTTTTGAGTCATACATGTCACATCGTGTGTCTGTTTGATGTGAGATAGACTCTTACACATAAAAAATGAATTATAAATTATTTTCCAAAGTTATTAATACAATATAAGAGTGTTTTATAAATTTTAAATTAGTGGCACATGTTTTGAACTAAAATGTCAATTTTAGGCAAATAACAGACACTTGGAGTCATACTAGGAACACCATGTATTGGATTTATGTGAGGGTGATTTATACATGTCAAAAATGACTTATGAATCATTTTTTTAATGTATCAAAATAATCTAAATGTTTTTTCTTAGTTTTCAGTATGTCACTTGTTTAGTTTACTAAAAGTAACGTCAAATTTAAATTAAATGACACACTTAGAGCCATATAGGTCACACCCTGCATCAAATTTAGGTTAATATCTTTCTTATATGAAACAAATGGCTTATGGGTCATATTCATAATGTATCAAAATAATAAAAAAGTATTTTCTCAATTTTTAGGATGTCACTTTTGATTTTTAATAAAATTTTAATTCAAACATAAAACATGCACTCTTAGTAATATTGGTCACATCGTTTTTTGGTTTGATGTGAGACTAATTCATAAATTTCAAAAATTACTTATGAATAATTTTCATAAATATTCCATATAATCTAAGTAAATTTTTTCAGTTTTTAGAGAGTGGCACACTTTTTGAACTCAAATGTCTATTTTAAATTGATAATATACACTTTTCATCCTACAGGGCACACCGTATATCATATTGAGTTACAGAAGATTTATACATGTCAAAAATGAATTATATATCATTTTCTAAAAGTATCAAAACAATTATGAATTTTTTTTCTCATTTTTGAGAATTTCATTTGTCTTTTTTGACAAAAATAATGTCATTTTTTTAAATAACATATAGTCGTACCAGTCACACCATGCCTCAGATTGAGGTGTGGCTAATTTGTACTTATAAAATATGAATTATGGATCGTTTTCCTAAAGTGTAAAAACAATATAAAATTTTTTGATCACTTTTTAGTATGTGATGGGTGTTTGGACCTAAAATTCAAATTATTAACTAAAAACATGTAGTTTGAGTCATACCAAGCACATTGTGTATTGGATTAATGTGCGGATTATGGAGTATGTGATTTCGGTTTTGTTTCATACTATCTCTAACAAGATTGAAAAGTGATAACATGTTCCATTTCTATGGAAGAGGAAACATAATACTTCTGGAAACACTTCATGTTTCAAGTATCATGGTGTTTCCTTTACCATCTAAAATGAACATGTTCTCTCTTTTCTAGTTTATTGTATATAGTTGAATGCAATGTATGACTTCTAAAAATATATGTGAAAAAACCTAAATAATTTTAGATAAAAATGATATGGAAATTAATTTAAAAATAATATATTAAATGATGAAAAATTAACTGAATAAGTAGTTGTAATTCACCTTTTCATGATGTATGTATACATTCTTGACCCATTTCCTTATTTCCATTATCTTAGTTGTATCCTCAAAGTTCAATATCCCATGAGCATGAGAAACATTGAACAAACCATCCAACCTCGAGAAAAATAATCCACCTGTATATGAAAAAAAATATTACATTAGTGGTACTATAAAGAAATAAATTAATCATAAATATGATATAGTACATTAATAAAATTTAAATTTGAAACTAAAACCACACAATTTGAGCATAGCGGGTACACCATGTATAGAATTGAGTTATGGTTGTTTCTACTATGTATTTTTATCCTATAATGCATTAAATATTCCAGGTTATCTAATAATATTACTGTTTTAAATCCAAAAAGTTGAATGAATTGGAAAATAAAAATAAAATAGCATCATCATGAGTACATCGTTATTTTTTAGTGCAAGATCATAGTACATGAGTGAAACATCCTTGTTGATGAATTCATTTTTTCATGATCGCAGTGAAAATTAACAAAAATAAGTATCAGATAAAAATGATCAGTAAATTAAATAAAAAATTAAATAAAATGAGGATAAAATAAAATAAATAAGTAGTAGGAAGTCACATATTCATAATATATGTGTACAATACGGGTTAATTTTCTTAATTTTGACTATTTGAGGTATTTTTAAAACTAAAGTGACACTTTTTATATTGAAAAAATGTACATTGAGTCATACCAACCACATCCGGTGTCAAATTGATGTGCGGTCAATTCCTACATATCACAAATGATATGTGGATCATTTCCGTAAAGCTTGAAAACTTTTGAAGATTATTTGATTAGTTTTAATCATATAACGTGTGTTTTGAACTAATTTTTACATTTAACAAAATAATTATCCGATAAATAATAAAATGAAATTAACTAAAAAACTAGAGAAAATTAACAAAATAAGTAGTAGGGTGTTACCTCTACATGATGTCAGTATATATTATGACACTATGTATTTCGGTCATTCATTTCTAAACAAATTGATTTCCTCCATTATAATTCCCCTTGATAAATAAGTCAAAAATAATATATAATCATTATAATATTAATTATTCACACCCCCAAATATATTTATAAGGTCATATCCTATACTAGATCATAAAAAAGGTAATCATCTAAATTTGATGTTGGTAAATATTTTACCACCATGTATGTTTCTCCCTCATCTTTAGAGAAATTTACATATTATTTTGAGTAAAAATGTTCCCAAAAATCATGGAAGTACTGATAAAATATAAAAAAATAAATGATTAAGATTTTTTTTTTATAAATTTGTAATTACCATTAAAAATTACCCATTTAGGTATTTGTTTATTCCATGGTTTATGATATATTTCATAAATTTGAAAACATATTATCCGCAATCATTTTTGTAATCTTGCTTTAAACATTAAAAAATTTACCAATATAAATAAAGTGTATTAAAATATGTTTTGATAGTTAAATATTTATATATATATCCAAATCTATTCCATTTGAAGTAATCCACATACTTATTATATTCAGTCACTGAATTCATACCATGATTTAGCCTATATTTTGTGATCACCCTATCATAATTTTTTTTCTTAAAACACAAAAAGAAACATATAATTTGAGTTTTATCTAAAAAATGATGATTTTGGTGCCTTAAAAAATCACATTACACGTAATTTGTGGTCATTGTTTTGGATATCTTTTCATTGAATCCATAAAATAAATATTTAGGGTATCTATATTGATAGCGATCAGAATCCAATGCAAAGATATCAAAAAAAAATTGAAGCTGAAATTTAAGCTTAATAAGTATATAATTATTTAGATCATTAAATTCAGCTATTCCTGGATCTAATTTGGATGTTTTTTTGGCGATCTAGGCGGTCAAAAATGAAGATTAAATTTATGGCCATATATAAACACCAATAAATTCATCCCACCATTTCAAGGATCACATCCACAATGTTAATGAAATTGGAATGACTTTTTTATTAATATTATATAAAACCAGGAGAAAGATATTTATCTTGTATGACCACCCATGATTTGGATGAATGGAGTTTAAAATCCACATGTCAAAAAGTTTAATTAATCTGGATGATTTTCCAAGTTATCTTTGAAATGTCAATTTTCCTTTAACTTCTCACCTTCCTTTTGACCCTCCTAAATTATGGGGGAAGGAATATATTGAGGGGGAATTGACCCTAGGATCCTTATATTTCTATATAAGGATATTTTGGTTAATGGAAATAGCATCCATGTTTTTATTTCAATTGTATTGTTAATATTTCTTTTTATTAATTGCTTCTTCATTTTTTCCCATGTATGCTTTCTCAATTTAAATAGTTTTATAATAAAATTTATTATTATTATATTTTTTCTATCCTTTTTAACACATTGATATCATTAACTAAGGGTGTAAAGTTATTTACATAATCTTTTGTGAAATTCTTTACACAGTGGTGGACTATTCATTATTTTGTTGTTTTCTTTTATTTAATCCATCTTCTTTATGTCAACTTCTGTCTCGTATTGAAAGATTTGCATCAAGTGAAGGATATCACATTTGTGGATCAATTTTATGGAGTTTCAGGGGGTTGTATTGGATGTTATTTTAGGTTATTAAATTCTAAAATTGATTCTATGGTCTGAGAGTTTGACTATTTCACTTATTTTCTTCATTTCCTTCACATACTTTAATGATGACACATTTTGAGTGCTAGTATGATCCAATTCCTTAGAGTGATCGTGAAATTTATCCTCTAAGTTAATTGGTTATTATACATTATATTTTGTATGTATTTAATCATATAATGATATTAGAGAGTTATCTCAGGGGTTGTATACCTCTTGAACTAGTGAATGAAAAATCCAATGAAAAACAATTACATATATTCTAGCACTAACAACAACCTAGGATCAACACATTTCCATTAATATTTTACATTACAATAATTACATGTTTCATTCTTAAATAAAAACCATTTTATTAGGTAATTTATTATTTTATTTTCATAAATAAAATCAATCCACAGATTTGTCCACTCCATAGACAAAAAAACTATAAAATTTGAGTGTCTTGAGGATACTTCTTCATTCCATGTGGATTTGTCCCTTACATGTTCCTTAATTACCACTTATACCTATATGATAAATTTGGGAACAACCAAAATTTTGGTGATATTTTTGGGGACCCATGTAAGTTATCTTAGACACTCACATTCTTTTCTCCCCTATTTCTTTATTCTCACCACCATTTCTCTTCTCTTTTTCCCTTTATGTTGTCATGTGTCCATAAAATCCCAAATCCAAATTTAAATGAACTACAATGGATTATCTTCTAGATTGCCCCTTTTTTAACCAATGCTATAATTAAATGGTAACTCCACGTTGGGAATCCCCTCACATAGAGAATATATTTCATCAAACCATGAATGATTTTCCCACACATAGTGAAATGTACAATCAATGGGATGATGAATGCTTAATGTATAAATTTCCAACCATCTCAAGGATTGTTGAAGAGGTTAAAGATAATGATGATATTTATGTCCAAACTAATATATAGAATAATCAAAAATAAATTATTGGAAAAATGTATGATAAAATGGATAAAATGAATTTCAAAGTTTTATATTTGAGATCAGAACTAAATCGAATCGAAATGATTACAGAACCCATACCCACTCAAGTTTTACCTTCTTCAACATTTATAGAAGAATATTGTTACACACATACCTCTCATCTATTTATTAAAGAAAAAACCTTATGAATTGTGAAATATTAATAGGATGAAATAATTTTTTAAGGAATTTAAATCCAGAGGGAATTAGATATTTTGAATTCAAATGAGGATAATTTAACATCATTAGTTTATTTTTTCACACATTACTCCATTAATTATTTTTTTAGGACCATTGATCACTAAAACTATTTGAGAAATCCCCAAAATTGAGTCCATACCCACTACTGACATTTAGCTGGACAAATTTGGGGATGAATTGTATTTTTATTAGGTACTATTTTTTTAAAAAAAAATTGTATAAGAACCTGATTTTGATTCAAAATTTTAGTCTTCTTTATGAAAATTCAATCAACCCAAAGTAAAATTTTTTCCTTCCTTCCCCACTCAAGAATCCCTTTATAGGTGATGACCAAGACCTTTGGGTTTTCATTCATTAATATAATAAAACCCTTAATGGAGGTTTGATCCTTAATGTATTAGGAGAGACTACCTAACCAAATAAATCAATCATTTTTTATATTCCTTAGATAATTCCATTCATTTTATAAAATAATATTTTACATAAAAAAATTAAAATAATTAATCAATATCAATCATGTTGAAGTGGAGAAATATGGGCTCGTGAAAATGTTGAAATATGGAATTGGGTACGTTCGGGGTCCAAATCAAGATAAAGTCATTAAATTAAGTGATTTAGAGGAGACAACACATCTTCTTTATTTTTTTTATTTTGTGTTTTTTTGTGTTTTTTAGAGGGAATCCCCTTGGGGTTTCCAATGTGATATAATGTCTTTTATGTGTGAGATTTAGTATCTAAATAATATTAGTATAAAAAAATAAAACATGTGTTTTATATTCTTCAAACCTATACATCAATCATATGCACAGATTCCACATGTGATTTGAATACAAAGTGATCATTTTATTATTGATGGGTTATCATCTTCAATCCAGGGGTATTTGTTCCATGAATTCATTTAAAATTTCATTATCCATATACTAATTACCAATTACTAACTCTACCTTATCTTATATTTCAACATTGAGGGTAGTTTCATTCTATTTTAGGGGAGTGAAAATATGTGATTTTAAAAAAAATGGAATTTAATGAAAAAATAAAAGCAAATCATTACAAGAGTTAATGTGCATTATGAAACATGAAAGATAAATGTCGAATAATTTTTAATTCCATGATTATGATTTTAATGCAATTTTAAGTAGACGAGCACATTTTTTGGAATGTTCAGTTGTCCAATGTGATTTTCCAATGGTCAAATTTTTATCCTCTTAATAAAAATGCCACAATGCATGTCCATTAGATCTTGGGTGTAAATTTTTGTTCATGGGTTCCTTTAATGATAGAATAAGGTTTAGGGCCACTTTTATTTTAATTTCATCATACAATAGAAAAAATTAAAAAAAACACATAGAGAAATGTTTTTTCCAAATGTGTGGCTTCCAACACATGGGGATTTCAAATCCACTATTTTCCTACCCATAGTTAGGATTTAAATATCTATTGTAAACCATGAAATTGTAAATATGTGTGGCATTAGGCACTTGGGAACCGTGACTCCATAGTTTCATTCCACATGTTGGTCTTTTTATATTCAATGTGATTAAAAAAGAAACAAAAAATCAAAAACAAAAAAAATGGATACTCAACTTAAGGTTTAATGTGATGCCCATATAACACTTCTATTATTTTCCTTGAATAAAAAATGGGGCTCATGTCTTTTTTTGATGCACAATACATCATCATGATTAATTGAAATTGGATGAAATGTAAAAATTAATTTTAACATAGAAATGGGATTGTGGTTGGATATTCTTGTGAAAAAATCTTGTGTGAAATGATTTTGAAAGGTTTCATGATTGTTTGGAATGATTTTTTTAGGAGTAATGTATGTTAAAATGATTTTGGAAAATGGAATTCAATTTAATATTTTAAAGATACTTTATTCTCATGACTAGATAAAATCATGTTGGGGTGCGATTATCCACTGAATGATGATAATATTATTATTTTCTATCTTAATATTGATGTGTTTCATTGTCCATAAAAACCCATTTTAGTCCAATTCATAAATAGAACTTCATTTCACATAATTGTGCAATTCATGTTTAAAGTGTCAATTTGGTCCCAATTAATCATCTATTTGTGGAATACATTATATTAATTGTAATTAGATTATATTTTTCGATATTATTTGTCACTTTTATTGGAATATTTTTTATTTTAGGATTCACAGATTAATTCTAAATGAAGATGGATATTTTTTTCAATGAATACAAAAATTTCTGGACAAGGTATAATGTGCCTTAGGCCCATAAAGCAAAAGTGGGGCACAGAATACAAGACCAATGAATCAAATATTTTAACTGAAGAAAGGTAAAATTATGAGGATCATTTAATTAAACTATAGAAGGATCTAATTTAGAATTTTTCAAGGTGATATAGGTGGACAAAAATGAGGATTAAATTTATTGCCAGATCTGAATTCCCATAATGTTAGCCCACCATTTCGAGGATAACATCCAAATGGTTAATCCAATTGGCCTGAAATTTTTAAAACTATTATATGAAACCAGGATGATGATATTTATATGATATTAACATCCATGATTCGGCTATATTTATTTTAAAATTCACACATAAAAATGGGGAGTGAATCTGAATGATTTTCATGGTCAACTTTGAAACATAAAATTTCTTTTAATTTATCACCCTCCTTTTGACCCTCCTATGTTTTGGCGAAGCAATGTATTAACGGTGGATAGAACCTAGGATCCTTATATTCCTACATAATTATATTTTGTTTAATGTAATTAGAATCCAAGTTTTTCTTTCAATTGTATTGTTAAGCTTTCATTTTGTAATTTCATGTTCATTTTTTTCATGTAAACATTCTCAATCACAATATTTTCATAATAAATTTTATTTTTATTAACTTTTTCTATAATTTTTTACATGTTGATATAATTCCCTAAAGAATTAATTATATTCACATTATATTTTTTGAAATTCATTACATAATGGTGGAGTGTTTGTTATTTTTTTGTTTTCTTTTATTTAATCCCACTTCTTTATGTAAACTTTCATCTTCCATTAAGAGATTTTCATAAATGGAATTATAACCCATTTGTGGATAGATTCTAGGGAGTTTCTTTGGGATTTATTGGATGTTATTTGATGTTATTAAATTATAAAATTAATTCTATGGTTTGAGAGTTAACTCTTAGAATTATTTTCTTAATTGTCTTCACCGACGTTAATTAGGTGTTCCATGATCAACCCCTATCCATTGATATTTCCCATTCAAATAACTAGGTGTTTCATGGTTAAATAAAAACGATTTTCTTAGGTACTTTATTCTTTTAGTTTCCCAATTTAAATAAATAAAAATAGTTGTCCACTCCATATTCAAAACCTCCAAAATTTGTGTGTCTTGAGGTTACATCTTCGGTCCATGTGGATCCAACCCCTACATGTACTACAACGACTGATTATACCTGTAGGGTAAATTGGGGCACAAAAAATAGCACTTATAGTTTCAAAATTCAATGTAAGCCTTCAATTAATCCATGTAAAGGAAAATTCCTTTTGTATATGAACTGAATTTTAGAATCACATAGCTTCCCAAGACAAAATAGCAGTAACTATAAGATGGTTTCTACAACCTTTCTAAGTAAGGAGTCCAAAAAGTTGGAGGATTTTCTATTTATTCATTTTATCACTTGGTATGTGGTGGTTTGGGTGGTGTTTCATTGACAATATAAGTAGAGATTTAAAGGAGTGGGAAATTTTATGCAACCTTCATTATACATGGAAATTATAAAATATATGTATACATGAAAACTATAAATAAAAATATAAATTGAAATTTTTTATAATGCACATTTTGAAAAAATTTAATGATGATATAATTCATAACACTCTTTTTAAAGTACCAAACAAGCTTTTGGAACATTTATTTTCAATAAACATTTAAAATCACCTTTTATTTGACACCTTTTTTAAATTAAATTTGATTTCAAAAATAAATTTTAAAAACATATGAAGTTTCATTCAATTAAAACCGGTATTAAGAATCATAAAACATCACATGAATGGTCAAATCCATTAATTAGAGATAACTAGAGGGGGAGAATCATCAAAGAAAATATATTTTATTTCTATATAGAAAAATTGGAAAATAAATCACACACCAACCTTAAAAAATTACTAAATCAAAAAGCATACTAAACCCATTTAAAATATTCAAAATCACTAAAGGAAATTCTTCATATATTTAGTCACATATATAAAAACATACTACCAAATTTGAATTGCATTTAATTTTTGAACATGAAAACCTCCCTTTTTAAAGAAAAAAAATTTGTAACCTTCTAAATTTCTATGTAACATAACCAATTACTCACAAAATACACATAATTCTTAAAGAAATCTATGATAAAAAAATCAAACATCCAACAATAAAATCTTGCAACAAAAAATCCCCAATACATCAACACAAATAAAAATAATTGAAACATAAAATGGTAGATATTCATAGAAAAATTGATACAATAACACAGTAAATAATCACCATTAAATCATGCTTTGAATATAATTCATTTTGGGCCAGCATAAACACCCTTTCCACAATCATCATTTTTACATAGTCATTTCAATAAAAGATATAAATATTGAAACTTTTATGGAAGGTAATCTTCGAAATTAGTTGAAGTCGAAAAATCATATTTTATGGTAGCAATAAAATTCTCAGCAGCATAACCAAAACATCCATTTATCACAAAAATTCACAAAGAAAACATATATAAACTCATACGATGCACTTCCCATTTTTAATTTGATCATCCCGATTATTTATTCCTTATGTTAATTCATACCATTTACCTGATGAAAGAAATAGTATGATTACCCCATAATTTACTCACAAGTAAAAGATTATTCTTGAATCGCCTAACTCAATGTGAAGATTCCATGATTCACTGTACCAGGACTGAATATGATGAGGAAGATATGATTCTAGGCCTAATTTTTTTTGAATAACCCAATCCAATTTTAGGGGGGCTCATTGAACTAGAAGGGTGATGTTTAAACCATCAAGACTTGTGAAATCAATAAGACTCAAATAAGAAGGAGTATATACCCAAAAAGTGGAACCCACGAGAGAACTGAGCCAATAAACTATTGTACTAACACACATCATGGTACCCAAACAAGCAAGAAATGAGATTATAGGAGAAAAAAATTACATGCCTTAGATTCGATGTTTGATTCACCAAATAGATGGTCGATGGGGGCAATGGAAACAGTGAAATTCTGCAAGAGCATCAAAGGCATGATTGAAATGGGTTCAGTTAGGGTTATTTTAAAAAGATCGGGGTGGGTTTTGTCAACACATCCAAAAAAACACTGATAAAGATACCTTTTATTAGTGAAAAAATAATAAGTGCCGATAAATGATATATTTATCAATGCTTTTTTTAGCACTGATAAAGATACAACATTATCATCGCTAAATAAGTGCTGATAAAGATCTATCTTTTTCAGCACTGAAGTGCTAATAATGAATTTATAATTATAATTATAATTAAATATTTTTTTCATATTTTTATATTTTTATAAATGTATTTATGTCATTATATATATATTTATATAATTATATATATATATATATTAAATCTATATAAATTTAATTACAAATAAATTAAATAAATTCAATATTTTAATATAATTATTGACAATATTTAATTATTTAAATATATAATTATTCATTTATAATTATGTAAATAAATTTTTAAAAAAATTACTTATTTATAATTATAATTTTTAAATTTTTATAAATATAGTAAATATAAATTTATTAATATAATTTTAAGTATTTTAGAAATTATTTATTTAAAATTATAATTATAATTATATCATTATATATATTTATATCATTATATATGTTTATATCATTATATATATTTATATAATTATATATATTTATATATATATATATATATATATAATATTTATAAATATAAATATAAATATAATAAATATATTTATTATGTAAATATATTTATTGTAATATTATAATTATAAATATATTTATATCATTATATATATATATATAAAATATAAATATAAATATAAATATAGTAAATAAGTTCAATATTTAAATATATTTATTATAATTTTATAATTATGTAAATATATAATAATTTATTTATAATTATACAAAAAAAATTAATTAAATAATATATATATATATAATATAAATATGGAAAATATAATCATTAATTAAATATATTTATTATAATTTTCTAATTATTTAAATATATAATTATTCATTTATAAGTATATAAATACATTTTAAAAAATATTTAGTTATTTATAATTATGAGTAAATAATATTATAAATATAGTAAGTATATATTTATAAATATATTTTTTTACAAGTTTTTTTAACATTATTGATGAATATATAATCTGAAATGCATGCATATCAAAAATGAGTGAAATTAAATAGTTAAAAATGTGTATACTTTTAGAATATTGAAAAAATGGGTATGTTTTATTAATTAAAAATAAATTATTCAAAAATTGGATATATATTGTCAATGAACATGAATACATATTTAAAATATTAAAAAAGAGTTAATAAATATATAAAAATACATATTATAAAATGGTTAAATTCCAAAAAAATGCTAAAAGTGAATAAATAATACCTATGTATAATTATATTAAAAATAAATAAATAAAATTCATTAATTAGAAACATAATATATTAAGTATATCATGTTACTAAATGATATTCGAAAATGAATATTAAAATTTGAATAAATTACATAAATATAAAGTGTGTGTTTTTATATAATATTTCATTAAGTACGTAAATATTTGTGTGTTTGTTGTATATGAAAATGGATTAATTACTTATATGTATGTGTCAAATCGGTGTATCACACGTTTGATATATGTTAAATTGAAAAATAAAACGACATTCAATCAATGTCCATTACAAGACAAAATGAGTCAATATCTTAAATTATTAATAATTTTTAATTATAAACCATTCTTCACTAAATATATGACTATTTTAAAGTAAGTATAAATATTTTGTATTACATAAATCATATTTTTTTTCAAGGATGGAGGTGGAAGAGGGGATCAGCGATTGTAGAAATCGTGTCGGTGCTCGATACCTGTCCTTGAAGGCAGCGGTTTCGCTGGAATCATGGTTTTTGGATCTTTCTTCTTCCATCCCTATTGCATCAGCTTCTTTAGATATTAGCATTAAGGGGATAAGCGGCCGTGGAAAACAAGTCAGCACTCAGAATCTAACCATGAAGGTATCATTTTTCCCCATCCCTACTACACCGGCGTCAAATCTTAGTTTGGAGGGTCTATCGGATGCTGTTGCGAGAAAATTGACAAAAGCATGGAATGGTTTCCATGAATAAAGGATCTAGGTACTGGATTCTATCAATCTTTCATTAGAGTGCCTTGTTGCTCCATCTTCAATGATCATAATTAAGGGTTTCTTCATCAATGTCTAAGTGTTGACAGTTTATTCTAATTGGCCCTCTATAAAGCCTATTAATAAGTTTGTCTTGTTTAGCGAAGCTCTCATTTATTCCAAGGAGTCTGGCTCCCATGGGTTGCACGACTTCTGGATTACCATATCCGATGATGGAAAATTCACTATAATTATTCATCTTATGGCGGTCAAGTAATGACTTGAAGTCTGTCAATTTTATCTCATTTGGGCGGTTAATTCTCTCTAAGGGTGGAAAACTGATGAACAATGAGGATTTGGGGATCATAATATCTTGAATTTGGGGTTTCTCATACTGTAGAATGATCCCTATTGGCATAGGATACTTTGACCTTATTTTTTCATCAATAAATGAAAGATCATAGGAGTAAAGAAATAGTTTATACTATCTTATCCCAAGAAGATTTAGATAGTCTGTGTGGTATTTATGTTTTAACCTTTACCTGCAGAAGAATTCCAATGCTCGGATTTGGGATAAAATGCATGTTTTAATGTCACGAACTAGATCTGGTCGACATCAAAACTAGCACCCGACACAGCCTATGGTAGGACCCGAAAGGTGTTCCCTATCCCCACATGCTGGAACAAGTAACTGAGTATCATAGATAATGGTTTGGGAATGATTTACCCAAGTTTAGAATCATAAAACAACCAACAATATTAAATAAACTGGATCTAAAAATTACCAACCAAATGATCCTTAAAAAAAATTCAGAATAGAAAATAGGGTTTCAAACCAGACACAAGAGGTCCACAACTATAAAATAGTAGAATGTATAATACTAAGACCACCACACCGCAAAGGGACACCATCCCCTAGCCTTCTCCACGACACTGCACCATGGAAAAGAAGCTAACATCCTAAACCACTATCTCCAAAGACCTTTCTCTTACATGTGTCAAACATGATCAAGTCTATATATACCAATGGTGTATGTTTGGTGTGATCTAATGCCCAGTAGGATGCCACTGAGAAAATATTAAATGCATAATTATTAAATGAAAAATACATTTACAATTTTAATTAATGAAAATAATTAAATTCTTGAATATTTTTATTAATAAAAACTATTTTTAATGAAGACAGTTTTAATGGGAACAACATAAAAAGGGAAACAATTTTCATGAAAATTACTTTAAATGAAAATAAATTTGTAAAATAAAACATTTTTACTTTTATATAATCTAAAATTCCACACCATATTTCATTGGTGAGCAGAAAGTAATCAGAGAGAACCAACTATGGGAGAGGCCATATAGGTACTAGTAGGTAGTGGGACCCTAGAACATCACATCTTTATGTAATGTGATATAGGAACCACGATAACATGTGTTCTCGTGCATGAGTCACTAGTAGTGAATAAGATAATATCCTAGTGGTCTCCAATCATCATCTAAAAGTTTAGTTGGTGTTATAGTCGCAAATCTTGAAAAGTGAATATTGGCTTGTGCCACTTCTGTATCACTAGCACACTAGTTCCAGTCTGCTCACCTAGTCATCAACTTCCTATTAGTGCTCATGATATTCCTTATTTATATTGCATGTCATATTCAGATAAACAAAGCAAGCGAGGTGCTACCTATACCAAATACCACACTTCCACATAAAATTTCCATTTATAAAATAAAACGCACACCAAAAACCTTTCAAAACATAATATGCATCACCCACACAATTAATTAAACCAACTGCATAGTTAAAGAATACACTTTCATAATCCAACAAGCCACAAAGAGAATTTATAAAATATTTTCAAAGTATTTTTCATGACATTAAACACCAAAAGCCCACTAAAATCTTCTTTTATGACAAAACGTGTGTTGACGCTACACTAAAACTCAAACTTCATAGTTAAAAAGACCATTTCCACAATTAAACAACCCACTAGAAAATTTATTAACAATTTTCAAAATGTGTCACGTGAAGAAAAACACTGAAACTCACTCTAAACATCTTTTATAACAAAATTCACCTTGGCGCCATACCAATATACTAACTGTAGCTCTTACACTTTTTAATAAACCAACTGCGCAACTTATAAACACTACGAATGGCCCAACATGGGTTTCCACAGAAACAACATACTCATATCATAAAAACACACTACTAAACACATTAAAAATATATTAAATCTAACATAATATAAAATTCTAAAAAACCATGATAAATTAATTAAATAAGAAATTGAATTTATCAATTAATACTCATAAGTGGAAACACCAACCTCGGTGTAGATAAACATTGGAACTTGGTGTGCAAACTCCATTGCATGTTAATCACCCCACAAATGACTCAACTAGAACCTAAAATCAAATGGAAACTAAATATCAGCATTAAACCTAAACCCGAGGTTTTTCCGAGCCATATTGGGGGGTTTTCATTTTAAACAGGCTTTTTAATTGTTTTTCAAAAGGGATAGGGTTTTCAATATTTTTATAAAGGGGTCTGAGATGGGTGAACATGTTCACGCATCCTCCCGGGAGGAAGGATGCATGAACCAGGTTCACACATCCCACAGAGAGCTGAAATAAAAAAATAGAAATATGATATAAATAATTATTAATTAAACATATAAATAAAATAGTAATAAATATAAACAAAATATATGTCAATATTTATAAATAGTAATTACAAACTAATAAACATAATGTAAACATTAAGAAATATTAATAAATATCAATTAAATAATAGAAAATATTAAAATAATTTTAATAATTATTAATAAATATTCACGAATAATATATAGTCAAAAAATACTTATTAATAGATATTTTTGGTGCACTGCTTGATTTGGGAAATAATGTCATCCTCTACCAACTGATCATGATACCACATGAAACAAAAACCTATGCACTTATCATCAAGGGTAATCCAAATTTCTTTCATGATGAATATATTAAATGTGATATGTAACTTTTATTATAAAAATTTACCTAAAATTCATGCACTAACTTTAACAAATAGATCAAAAATATTCAAATGAAAAAAAGAAGTATAAGTGGCCTTTGAGCGCATTCATACTTGAAATTTTTGTATGACTTTGATTAATTGAATTACAACCTCTTCTTATTCAGTTTATGTTTTTTTTGTTAACAAAGGAAGAGGGATTTAGAAAATCCTTCCTCTTTTAATAACATGATCTTCCTGAACATTCTACATTAATTAGGTTTGATTCTAATTAATATACAAATTTTCATAGTAATTTCATATTTCTTCATTTATCTCCCCCTCAAGGGAAACACTCATAAACATCTTTATAATGGTGAATTTTTCCAATAATGGTTTTCAAGATGTTCTAATATCGAGAATAAACTAGAATGTATCTTTGGCTTATGAATGTCGATATTTGAGAACTTATATAACTTCATCAAGGATGATCTTTTTCAATACTTATTTTTCATGATACCAAAACATGATCTAACCATAATGATATCTTCTTTATACTTATTGTCTTGGATATGCTAACATATATTCATAAAATTCATCAATGATGTCCTTCTTCCTTATCAATAGAGTTTGTCCTATTTCGATAGTATTCATGATTGTACCTCTGAACATTTAATTTGGTTTTGAATAATTGATTATCTTGAGACTTATTTTAGGTATTGATTTATCACTATTAAGGTATAGTGATTGTGATATTATCACAAAAGAAAATTTAATATAATGTTTCATAATGTTTAATTACTTATGAATATATAATAATGACTTGACCTTGAGACTTAATATTAATTTATCATTATCTGATAAACTAACCACAACCTATGGGTGGACTCCTGTATCTATTATCAAATATTTCAGCAACCTCCAATCTCCTGTCAAACAGCAATGCCTCCTCTCGAACGAGTTCTCGAATGCCTCTTTGGAGACACCTCTTCGAGGAATCCTGTTCGGGGACACCTCTTCGGGGGCGTCTGTCTTTTAATTACAAATTTACTCACATGCATGTGAGGGGGTCTAGGGGTATTAAATACATAACTTTTTTTAAATGGAAGCGCAGGTCCTTACACTTACTAGAAGATGACTCTTAGGTCATCAATGCGGAAAAAAATGAAATTATTACAAATTAAATAACCACATACACAAAATAAAACATGAAATTTCAATTATGCAAGGTCGGTCATCTCAAGATTAGTCATTACTCATACCATGTTTTTGGGTATAATTATTATATTATCTATATTATATAACTTTATCTATTAATAAATGAAATTTATATTAAATACTACACCTCTTTTCCAAAAATTTAACTTTATTTGTATATACATATATATAATTATTAATAACATTTAATAAATTTTATATAACTAATATAATTGATATTTACATAATAAACACTTTTTTATTTTAAATTTTATGAAATTGTAATGTTTTTTGGCCATTCTTATACTTTTCAAAATATAAGTAAATATATTTTCTACTTTATTGATTAAAAATATTATTACTAGAAAATAAAAGTAATATAATTTACACTTACATTAAAACCATTCATTAAAATAAACTTCTCTAGCATAAATTAATTTTACTAAAAATTTAACATTTTAGAAATAACATAAAACATTCAATATTCAGAGAACATACATTCAAAAAATTAAATCATACAAACATTGAAAATCCAGAAAGTTAAATCATACAAAACATTACACATCATGAATAACATATGAAATAAATAAATCATACACACAAATCAAAATAAAAATGAAATAAATAAACACAATTAAAACAATTAAAATGTTAAATAGAAATTTTACCGCTATAAAAGCAGCAAATATTTGTTGAGAAAGAATTTCTGCTGGATTTCGCAATAAAATACAGAGGAGAACAATGGTTTTTGAAGGGGGGCCTCAATTTATAAACTTTCTTGGTAGGATGTGTGACCCCAGGTCATGCATCCTTCAGCTGGTCTGCGAAGGATACATGAACAAGGTTCATGCATCTTCTGTGGGGGAAACAATCTGTGAATGACATTGATGCATCCTTTGGTGGCGAAAGATTTGTGAACGCAGTTCATGCATCCAAGGCCCATTTTTAAAATTACGCGAACCCCGATCCTCTTTCCCTGTTTTTTTATAAAACCCAAAAAAACCCCATATTGGGAGACAAGGAAAATGAATCATGGATGGAAACCATTCGAGAATGGAGAATAGACGCTTAACGTGATGAATCGAATGCACAAAATGGAGAGATCCGGAGAGATCGGAGATCGAAGAGGGATGATGTGAAGGGGGGGTTTGCGTTACAAACCAACCGGCCCATGGGGGAGTCATATGTTGCAAGGAGATCGGGCATGGGGGTGTCACGTGGCTAAAGGGAGCCTGTGGGGGGTCATAGAAAATCTGGCCGAGAAGGGAGGCACCGCGCGGCATTGTGAAGGGGAAAAATACTCGTCGGACACCTATGTGATGTGGCTGAGGATGGTGCGGCACACCTGTTCAATGGCCGCCATCCAGAGTTGCATGTCGAAGAGGGGACACCGACTAGAATCACATGCCAGAGAGGGTGAAGGGAGAAGGGGAATCGCGAGAGAGGTTGAGGCAGTAAGAGAGGGTGGTGCAATATGCTGGAGATGCTCACTGGAAGAAAACTGTTGGAAGGAGAGAGGCCAATGGAAAAAAATAAATAAAACTAAAATAACTAATACCACTTTAAAATAATAATGATCCTAATTATAAATTATAATAAAATAATTGACATTAATAATTTTATAATAATGATAAAAAATTAATTTTAACAACCAAGTTAAAATATTGAAGAAAATAATAATAATAATAATAATAATAATAATAATCTTACTATTATTACTATTATTTAAACAACCCTATAAATAATTTTTTTATTTTCCCTTTTTATTTAATGTTCAATTTATTATTCATTTGTTCAATTAATTATCTAACTGCGCCAAAAGTAGGCCACATGGTGGTGTGGCGATGTCGCATGGTGGTGTGGCGATGTCGCATGGTGGTGTGGTGAAGCCGCATGGTGGTGTAGTGAAGCCACATGGTTTTGACCAGGCCTTACATGTGTGTCAGACATTACAAAGCCAAAAAACACTCGTTTATCACCAAAAGCACAAAAAATTAATTTGGGCTTAGCACACACCATGGAAAACCAAATTTAAAGAAGGATAAAATTATAAAAATTTATTACATATGTCTGGGTGTGAAAATTCTCCACACCAAAATAATTTATGTCCCCCAAAAGTACCAAAATACTTGGTAAACCCAAGATTACAAGAAAGGCCGTGAGGACTTGAAGATATTTAAAACAAAACCTCAGTCGCCCGAATACAAAGTATTCAAGACACCTATAACCTGAAACTCCATAGATATCAAAACTATAACCTCCATGAAAAATAACCAATGGTAAAGAATTCACCTCCCAGCACAACAACAACATGGAACACTCTCACCCCTAACATAGGAATCACCTGGGCCCACTCGATACCTCCATGAACACATGTAAAACTACCCATTACATGAGCTAACCAATCACCATGGTTAGGTTCAGGTGGATTAAAATAAAGGGATTTCCCCACCAAGCACACTTTGAAAACATGGTTATCCATAAGGTCGTCCCATGGTGGTCTCCTCACTATATAAGGATTCTTGTCAAACATTAGTTCTCTAAACCCAAATGAATCACAAACCCATACAAAACCTATAACATTGGTCTGACCCTCAAATCTCCCTATGTTAAACAAAACAAAAACAAGAGAGACACAAGGAAGGCCCGCATTGGGTCTCCCCACCATTATAAATTTTCCTAGCACCATGACATCTGTGCAGGCATTCCCAATTTACTTTGAATGATATGAACTTAACTCTTCATCATGAACCCACCAACACATGCCGACCTACATGGAAAATTCCCACAGTGGACAACACTCCACAACATGAGAGAGTTTTGATAGAGGAAACCCCTAACCTAGCGATAAGGTGGATAGGCACACATTAATTACACAAGACATGAGAATCTCCAAAATGAGTATAACTTTGTTCCACAACCAACCTACAAGATGGTAAATTATTAATGTTTCCACATTCCTAGAGCACACCCACTGGATTTATAAGAATATAGAATCT
Organism: Viscum album; assembly: GCA_963277665.1. NCBI lineage: Eukaryota > Viridiplantae > Streptophyta > Magnoliopsida > Santalales > Viscaceae > Viscum > Viscum album. Next base: position 859,156,369 of record OY728133.1, on the reverse strand, counting down.
CCAGACCTCCTTAAAGCCTAAGAGTGACTCCCATAAATTAAGACCACAATTAAAATACAAGGCTAATATTCCCTTCGGATAAAAAATGAAGCCTTCAGAGACTATACAACAATATGGAAACGTATGTTATACCCATCCTGACACTGTGAACTTTAATCAGACCAAACTCATCCCACATACACCGAGTTTTGAATTCATGCAAGCTTCACCTCAGGACCAAGGGCTAGGGACCAGTTGTCTGAAGCATCTACTACCTCACAATCATAAGCTGGCCATCACCAAATAGAACATCCTTCACTGGAAATCAAAACTACATACTTCTCCTCGGGTCCCAAGCAGCCACTCCGTCAACATACCAACTGAGAATTATGTTGAATGACATAGTGTTCCCACTATCCAAACTAGATATGGGAGATTGAGTGGCTTATCAGACATGAAACACCAACTTATGGAAGGATCACTCTAAGAACAGATCTCTTTGGTTCACACTCCTCATCGGATGAGGAACCTTCACTTACCCCAATATGAACAAGACCAATAACTATTGCGATCTTTAATCTGTTTTCTCCCCACTACCATTGGGGAACATGAAAATTGCTCACTAGAATGATCATCAACTTCCTTCACCATCTGTTGACTGGTTGAGCACCTAAATTCTCCACCACATTCCCTCAGATTTAATTCCTTAGGTACAACCACATGATAGAGCTAGTATTGAGGATCGCTCAAGATATCCTCATTCGCAAAAAAATGGAATGATCATTGTGTACTATTCTAGTCCCGCTCCATCAAACATACATGAGATAACATACATCCATATAAAACTTTGAGTTCCTCAAAAACCAGAGACAATCCCAACTTTCCCAAAGCACTCAACGATATTCAACCGACCTCTACATCTTCAAACAGCCGGAAAAATTGAGTAGAACCCAAATCTTCCACTTCTATGAGATTCTAGGCTAAGCCAAGAACTGAGAGACTAGTTGGAACCCATGGGACCTTTCTAGGGGGCATATCAAGAATAATAAGGACAAACCCATCCTTCCAAAAAACCAAACACCTCACAAAAAATATTCACACTTCATACACAATTCCAACAATTCCAACTTAAGACATCAATTAATTTTCAATGAAAAAACACCCACTTGAAAATAAAAATCATTATACAACAGGGCCCAAAAGCTCATTTGAAACCATTGTTTTCACTTTGCTCAAACCCATTTTCAAATTACAAATCCATTTAATAAAAAATCTGTTTATAGAAAAATATACTTTTCTTCTTGGGTCCTCTTAGAAAAATCATTCTAACACTCTCAACATAACCAAAAAACATAGGGAAAACATCATGTATTTTTTATACATTTACCCAAATTAACTTTTCCGGAAACATGAATTTTCCTTAGGAATCAATCACCCACTACTAATATTCTTTGATGTCTTGAAGATATTCATTGTTGTTCCACTCAGGCACCCATACACACAATTCACAAACATTCCACTAATCATGTACGTGTGCACATATGAGCACCCATAATAATACCACTAGAAAGAATAAGGCTCTTTCACTTTATAAAGAATATTCCCAACATTCCAAAAATAATTTTTACCAAAACCATTTCATAATTTTAAGAAAAATTTTCAAAATTCATTCCATTTCCAAAATAACTCACTTCAATTTAAAATATCCCAAGATGTTTCTTTATAAATTTGATTTCAAAAAATAAATCACCAAATTCCATAAACAATATCCGAGGAAAACAGCCCAAAAATCATGTCAAACTCACACCAATGGAAAATAAGAGCAACCCCAAAGGTTGCATACCATTTAAAAAAACCACCCTTTGTGCCAATAGAAAAATGAACCAAAACATCACCGACACTAATGCACCTAGATGAAGAACTAGCAATAATGCCTAACTTGGCTACACAGTTTAGCAGACCACGCCCCAAGAAAGCGCCAATAACTAAGAGTGTAAAACCATACTCTCGGGCATTACACGGGTCTCCACTCCATGTGAGACCACACACAACACTAGTTTACTCCTACTGTCATCCCCCATCCACATAGTCCAAATCCAAAAACATAAATCCCAGACTACCCCTTATTATGCGAGGTTTCAAATGAGTATGAGTTCACGACACTCTCCCCTCACCTACCCCTAGAGTCCTGACAGTCCTATATCTGATCTACCTGACACCTCAAATAACAAGAACAAAACCTCCTCTAATACCATTTTTTCACAGACCAAACATGTTTTCCATCAAAACCGGCACCCGATCCAGCCCGTGGCAAGACTCGAAGGGAATTCCCTATCTCTGCAGGCTGGAAAAAGTGCCTAGGTATCATAAATAATGGATTGAGAATGATTTACCCATGTTTAGAAACACAAAAAAACATACAATAATAAATAAACTGGATCTAAAAATTTCCAACCAAATGATTTTTATATAAAATTTAGACCTGAAAACATGGTTTTAAAAAAGACACAAGAGGTCTATAACTATAAAAGAGCAGAAATCCTAGCACTAAGAGCACCACACGAAAAAGGGATATCACCCCCTAGACTTATCCACAACACCTTTCCAAGGAAAAGAAGCTAACATCCCAAACTGCCATCTCCAAAGATCTTTCACTTACCTGTTTCAAACTTCATCAAGTCCACTTACACCAAAAGGTGTAAGTAGGGTGTCAGCTAATGTCCAGTAGAATTCCACTGAGAAAAAATTCCACACATAATTATTAAATGACAGATACTTTTTCAATTTTAATTAAAGTAAAATAATTAAATGCTTGAATAGTTTTAAATAAAATAATTTTTAATGAAAACATTTTTAATGGGAATTTCTTAAAAAAGGAAGCCGATTTTGTGAAAATATCTTTAAAGAAAAAAAAATTGTAAAATAGAAAAGCATTACTTTTATATTATCTCAAATTCCACACCATATGTCGATGGTGAGCATAATTTAATTAGAGAGAGCCAACTATGGGAGAGGCCATACAGGTACTAGCAGGTAGTGGCACCCTAGAACATTGTGTCTTCTTGTAAAGTGGTATAAGAACCGTGATAACATGTTTTCTAGTGAACGAGCCACTTGTAGTGAACACTCCCATAACCTAGTGGTCTGCAGTCATCATCCAAAAGTTTAGTTAGTATTTTAGTCATCTATCCATCTAAGTGAAACCAGGACAATGCTACTTCTGTATCACTAGCACAATAGTTATAGTCCTCCCACATAGTCCATGGCTTTTCATTTGTGCTCAAGATGTTCCATGTTTATATCACATGTCATATTCTGATAAACAACGAAAACAAGGTGCTACCTATACCTAATACCTCACTTCCACATAGACTTTCCATTTTTAAAATAAAGTTCACACCAAAAACATTTCAAAACATAAGCTCCTTCACCCACATAATTAATTAAATTAACTTCATAGTTAAATAAAAAACATTCATAATCCAACAAGCCAGTAAGAGAATTTATTAAACAATTTTGAAGTATGTCGCATGACATTAAACACAAAAATCCCACTCAAATATTCTTTTATGAAAAAACACATGTTGATGCTACACCAAAACACAAACTATATAGTTAAAAAGATCAATTAAACAATTAAACAATCCACTAGAAAATTTATTAAAAATTTTCAAAATGTATTGCATGAATGAAAATACAAAACTCACTCTAAACTTATTTTATAACTAAATTCACCTTGAAGACATACCAAGACACCATCTACAACCCTTACACTTTTAAATAAACCAATATCATAACTTATAAAATACTATGAATGGCTCAACATGGGTTTTAAAAAAATAGCATACTCATATAATATAAACATACTACTAAACACTTCAAATACAAATTAAACCTCAACTAAAATCAAATTCGAACCCAATAAACTAATTAATAAACAATTTAAATTATTTAAATAAGATTATGAATTTATCATTTAATACTCATATGTGGAAACACCTACCTTGAGCTAGATAAACTCCGCAACTTGGTGTGCAAACTCCATCTCACATCAATTTCACCTCAAACAACTCGACTAGACCCTAAAATCTATGGAAAACTGGAAATCGACATTAAACCTAATTCCTAGGTTCATCCGAGGCATATAGGGCTGTGGGGAAAATGAATCACAGCTAGAAACCATAAGAGAATGGTGTAAAGACCCTTCAATGAATCAAATTCACAACATTGAGAGATTGAGTGAGATCGACGATCGGGAGGGAGGTCACAAGGGGGGGGGGGTGCGTCTTGTAGAGCGAGCGGCCATAGGGGAGTCGTGCATTGCAAGGAGGTTAGGAAGGGTGGTGTATGGCTGTGTGAAGGGGAAAAAGGCTCTACAGACACCTGTACGGGGTGGCTGAGGAGGGTGCGGTGTGCCGGTTCTAGGGCCACCAGCTGGAGTCACATGCTGGATAGGGGACACCGGCTGAAATCGTGTGCTAGAGAGGGTTATGGGAGAGGGAGGATTCATGAGATAGGTCGGGGTAGCGAATGAGGGTGGTGTGACGTGTTGGAGATGCTTGCGGGAGGGGAAACGGTGCGATGCAGGTGAACTAGGTAAGGGGTGAGGCGTGATGCAGGTAGGGTTAGGGGGAAGGGGAAACATGATTCGAGAGGGGTGTAAGGAATATAAGATAATAATAAAAAGAAAAAAAATAAATGAAACCAAAAAAACATAGACCACCATAAAATTATAATAATCACAATTGGCAATTATAATGAAAGCAATGACATTAATAATTTTATAATAATAAAAATAAATTAATATTAACAACCAAATTAAAATATTGATGAAAATAATAATAATAATAATAATATTATTATTATTATTATTAAAACAACTCTACGAAATTATTTGTTTTCATTTTATTTAACGTTCCCTTTATTATTCATTTGGTTAACTAATTAACTAATTGTGCACTGGGCAGGCCGCACGGTGGTCTAAAAAAATCGTGTAGTGGTGTGGCTTAAGGTACATGGCTTCGACTGTGCCCAGCATGTGCATCAGACATTACCAAGCCAAAAACGTTTTTTTATCAGCAAAAGCGCAAAAAGTTCATTCAGGCTCAGCCCGCACCATGGAAAAACAATATTAAACTAGATAAATTTATAAAAAAAATTATTACGAATGATTGGGTGTGACATTTAAGTTGGGTGTTTTGGAATAAATTAATCTTGAATGAGTTAGTCTCCTATATTGGTGTCCCCATGAGGATGGATGGGAATACAGTGCATGGAAAATTTAGTTCCTTTTCCAGATTTTATGTCAATGTGTACATGGAAAAAAATTTATGTGATTGTGCCACATTAATAGTCAATGGTATGAAATTTGAGGAAGAATTTGTATATGAGTCTTTCCTTGAATTTTCTACTATTTTAGGTTTGTGGGGAATGATGATTCAGATTATAGGAATGTGAGGAAAATTCAGTTGAAAGTGGGATCTTCTACACATGGAAACAAGTATCATGGCTCCTCCAAGGTGACCAAACCTTGTGGGATTTATTCGGATGTCTCTACGGAGGAATGACTTAAGCCCCTTGACCAAAATATAGTCAAGTTATTGGACCCCTTAGTTCATTCTTATCAATGGGAGATGCGGGATATGGAACCTCAAAAATCTGCAGGTGTTGATGCAGCAACTAACTTCATTTCCATGGGAAGAGTTGGCTCTCCATCTAGCTCTACACATAGAGAGGGATGGACCTCGGGTAAGTGAAATGTAATTGCTTCCTTTTGGTATGTTCTTGTGGCAACAATTCAAGCATATATTGAGGATCAAGGTGATGAGTCTGACATAGATAATGATTCCCAAATGAAATCTGATACTCAGTTTTGGGAGGAGTGATGCTCCTCTAAAAACAAAAAAGGGAAACATGTTGAATCCACCTTTACATTGATAAAGGATGGAGCTACTCCAATTGGGGTCAAAACACTTAAGGATGCGGTTCCAGTCCCACCAATTGAACATCGGACGTGTAGTCCTACAAATGATGTTCCATACTCTAGAAAAAAATTCCGTAATTTTCTTGACATTCTTAATAGATCAAACAAGAATAAAGTATTATTTGATGAGTTTTTGAGCACTCATGGATCTAAAATGATCAGTGATGTGAGATCTGTCGTGAAGGGCCAACCAGTGTGCTCTGATCTTGATAGAGATTTGGATCATCCATCCCTTAAGGGACACCAGCCAGACGACATTGACTCTCAGGTGTATGAGGATATAGGGCAGCAGACTATGTCATGGAGAATAGAATGACATCTGCGAGGCAGGGATGGTGGTCATCACTTCCACTGATGTTCATCGATTATTTAGATGTGTCTGACAACTGTAGCAGTTTTTTGTTCACCGGTTTTTTATGTCGTCTTCTTCTTGTATGCTGCTTTTAATTACTTTAATAAATTTTGTGATCATGTGCTGATAACCCATGGTATGCACCTTCTTTCATATAAATCACATTTTAGGAAATATATATATTGATATATATATATATATATAGAAATGTATAAGAACATATTTTTATATTAAGTGTATTAATGAATAATTATATATATAAATCATTAAAATGACTAAGAAATTAATATTTTATTAATTATTACATTTTATTCATTTTCTACTTTTATATTTAATATATTATATGATTTACTATTTATAAGAAATGTTTATATATATATATATTATAAATTTATTCATTTTTATTAATAATTATTTCATTAATAATTTTTAATTACTTTGTAATATATTCATTTTTTATTTTTTTTGTTTAATTATTACAATTTATTGATTTATTTTTTTCCCTGTTTAATAATTACAATTTATTCATTTTATATATCTATATTTACAATATACTATTTATCAATTTTTATAATTTATATATATGTATATTAAATTTATTCATTTTTATTAATACTTTTTTAATTAATACTTTTATTATATTTTTTAATTTACTAGTTCTTAATTTATATTTATTTAATTATTTTATTTTATTCATTTTGTATATCTATATTTAATATATATTTTCTATTAATATTTATAATATATATATATATAGAAGTTATTAATAATTGTTTAATTTAAAAAAAATATTTATTTAATTTATGCATTTTTATGCATTTTTATTTTTTATTTCTTTAATTATTGCAATTTACTCATTTTATATATTTATATATAAAATATAATATTTATTAATATTTATAATTTATATATATGTATGCTACATTTGTTCATTTTTATAAATAATTATTTAATTAATAAAAAATTTAATATTTTTTTGTTTACTCATTTTTAATATTTATTCATTTATTTATTTCAATTTATTTATTTTATATTTCTATATTTAATATATACTATTTATTAATATTGATAATTTTTATTTAATTTATTTAATAATTATTAAACCTGTTCATTTTTAATTTTTATATGATTAATTATTTCATTTTATTATTATTTTTAATACCTATTTGTTATTAGTTTGAATAAAAAAATTGGGGGATGGATTGGGCAGGGTTGTGTATTTTCCCAGATAGTTGGGTCAGGTCTTATATGACCTGAATGGATGTATGAAGGTGGGTCAAGGTCTACGGGAAGTAGAGGGTGGGCCAAGGCCCATGTGGGCCCATGTAGAGCCCGTATATATGTGTGCAATGTATGCGGGAGCCCATCTCTACTATAGGACTTTGAGCTTGGAACACGCTGGAATGATATATAAAGAAGTGGCCTCCCTTGCGTTATTTTAATGTGGGACTCGCTGCATGATTGGGACCTTTATCAGTGATGAAAATAAATCATTGATAAAGGCTAGCACTATATATTCTTCATTTTGTATTCATGGTAGTTAGAAATGGCTTACCGATGAACACCAAGTCTCGGTAAAGGTCACGGTCTTCATCCAGTTTTCCTCAATTCTAAATTGCGAGACTCATAATTTTAGTTTCGATTTCAAAATTTCTTAGAAGTTGTTTTAATTATTATTATTTTTTACTACATCATAATTTTTAAAATATTCGTTAGTGAGAATTTTTTTACTGTAAGGGTGGATCAAATTCTTAATTTAATAAATGAATAATCTCAAATGTTTTTCATTTTCAAATCACATAGATTTATGTTGCTTCAGGAAAGTAATGTTGTAAATAGGTATGTGGCATTTGAATAATGATATTTTCACATTTGAGTGGTTTAATAAATCAAAAAAAGAATATTGGTAGAACTAGTGATAAAGGTGGTGGATAAAATATTATGAAGTATTGTTACTTGAATTGTTCAATCTGAAATAAAGTGAGTTACATGTCATGATGTTGTACACAACTCCATAAAACACTACAATACCCTTGTCAAGACTTCAATGTACTTATGTAATACTATTAAAGTGATCTTGACTTCTATAACATTCCAACTCCCACCATTTTGAATCTATTTTTTTGTTGTTACTTCTTTATATCTATTTTCTGTGTACTTTCATTGCAATTTATTGTTTTTCTTTAAAAATAAGTACCTTATGGTCAAGTTATACAACCCGAATAATTGTTATGTATTTGTTTTGTAATATCTCTACCCTAACCATCAGCATGGAAAAAGTTGAGATGGCACTAAGCTTTGGTGATATCCTTAAGACACCAAATTTTATTAATAAATACCAAGGGATTACCAAAACATCATAGGATGATTTTCCCTTTTTAAACAGTACAACCCATCATGAAAATAATAATAACAACAACCAACTAAATGGTTCATGAAGAATAAACCATAAAACATAATAAAATAGAAGCAATTGAACTGTATCATAGTAACAATGGAACAATATTAGAAGAAGTACTAAAACTCTAAATTTGTAAAAGACATTAGTGTCAAGGTGAAAGCACTCCAAACTAAAACACAGACACTCTAAGATTCAACTCCACCAAAAAAGACAATGACATTAACGAGTGCCTCTAGAGAGGTAGAAACTAGCCTCTTTTCTATACCAATTAAAACAACGTCTACATAAACACCAAAGTGTGTATACATGGTGTGAGTAAATATACCCAGTAAAAACCCTCAAGGTACTTTTCCCACATGACACTAAGACTAGAAATAGGTTACCTCATAGGATTATAAAATATATTGAAAGAATATCAAAAATAGATAAACAATTTTTACAATATTCGAATAAGTATATCATAATTCAAAAATAAATTATTTGTGACGGGCCATTTTCTATTGGCACCCATCAAAAATGATCCGTAGCTAAAAAGGGTGTCACAAACACTATTTTTTGTGATGATCTGTCATAAAAAAATTGTTTTATACTGAGGGACCCCCCAGTCGTAAAAAGATTTCATTAGGTATTTACATGTTAACATTTGAAATGGGATCCATACCCCGTCACAAATAATTATTTTCAATGGGGATCAATACTCTCACATACAATATATGAAAATTTACAAATTAAAAAAAATTGAAAAATTAATAAATCAAATTAAAAAAATAACCATACCAATGATATAAAAAAATTAAAAATATATAAAATATACAAAACTAAAAACATCACAATAATATAAATAAAACAATATATATAAAACAATAAATATCTAAATTAATAATAATATTTTAAAAAAATATTCATTTAAATTTTTATCATAAAAAATGTGTAAAAAATACCTATATCATTGAGGAGGGGGAGTGTCATCCATAGGAGGAGGTGGGGGAGGGAACTACATATCAATACCCTATGTCAAGCATCACATATACTCCATCATCTGCTGCTACTAGTGATCATGCGCTCGATACTCCTCCTCCTATTACTTCTCATACTGTCTATGAAACTCTTACTGCTTTATATACAGGGCCTCTATAAACTCATCTTGAACATGCAGCATCTCATGATACTCTATAACAGATGATTTCAACTCTACATGAGCTCCCCTCAAGATGGACAATGACCATATAGAAGTTCCACAAAAATCACTATGCATCAATCGAGAACTAATACCTATAACTCAAAACATCTTTAAAGCATACTCAGTCGCCTGCATCCACGCTCCATCATCAAATCCGGCCGCACTAGTGGTCAAACCCTCAATCTTAGCCTAACTCTAATTTAGAGTCTAAGAAGTCACATCCTCATATTACACCTTCAAATTAAATTTGAAATAAAAAAGTTAAAATATCATTTCAAGTTAATTTTAAAATTAAAAAAATATATTGACCACAATCTGATGCTGTCAACAACCAGAAAACTCTCTAGTTACCATATCCCTATAAATACTCTTATAAATAACTAAATCTGTAATATTGGGATGCTTAACTACGTATATGAGTATAAAATAAATAGTACACATTTCAATTTATATAAATTATTAAATGAAAATTTGTACCATATGTCATCGATGAGTACAGAATGTATGACTACCAGCTATATGTGTCACCTCCCGCCTCCCTCAGTTCTCCATCCTAATGATAATATCCTCTGAAAACTTTTCCATATAGGGTATAAGAACAATCCATCCCAAACTGTAGAGTAGATGTAATCAGGTCGATGGGTGCAACAAGATTGATCAAATGCAGTGACTCTCTTTTTTGCATGGCTCTCTTCCTCAAATTAGGCAAAAACTAACAACAACTCTCATGCATAAAAACTACTCAGGCCTCCCAGATAGATGGTTATATGTTATCATTTATGGGATAACATAAACTATAAAACATTAATAAAAAAAAGTTAATAATTAAATAAAATAAAGAATAATTTTCATTTAATTACATACCATCCAATAATAAAACTTGTGGTATCAAACATCAATGAGAATATGATCTAACATCACCCTTTCTCTAGAAAAATAATTCTGAAAAATATCACTCCCCTATCCTATAACTATATGTGAAAATTTTTGAAAAAAATAAACCAATTGCTACATGAATAAATTAATTAAAATTAACCAAAATACACAACTAAACCTACCTCCACACTCGTGGATCAAACTCATGATGTCAATGTTGCTCGTGAATAGGGTTAGGAATAATCAATCTCACAAGACTATGACCCATTTGAGTCAACGATGTTTCTCTAGACACCTGAGGGTCTGATAATAAAGCATCAATCTCGTCACCAATAAGTATAGCCTTCTTAAGGGTATAGAACATATCATCATAAGCATTTTCATCGATCTGAAACATGAAATGAATTCTGTCAGAAAATAATTGAAAATTAGTACTATATATATTTATATATATATTAATTATTACTATAACCAACATATAATTTTTTTAATTCATGATATTTATCCTCATATTCACATAAGACAGTTTCAATCCCTTCATCTTCTTCCTCTGTATAATCAATTTTCATAGGATCATATTTCCAATATGTGACACCCAAACCTTTTTCATCTATAATAATAATATTGTATGGTTTTACTTCTTTCAATTTTCATACTATCCAAACAATGTTTTAAAAATAAAAACAAGGCATGTTTCATTTTATTAAACACTGAAACAATTACATTATGTCAAAACCAAAAGAGTCCTAGTACCCTAGGATACCAACTAATAGACATATAAAAATCCCTAGAAGACCACCAAATACAATAAAAAGACAAATAAAATAGTGTATTTTCTTTGTATATGTCACCACTAATAATATTATATCCATAACTACAACAACCATGCTAAGCATCATAGGTACGATGAGCACCATCTTCAATAAGTTATTTTGAGCTGGAGCACCCTTATCATGTTTTTATAAGGCCTTAATGTTAATTCGACCGTTTCCTCCTTTAGGTGACCATATAATCAATAACTTCTATATGACCTTATATATGTTGGGAATTCTGGTTATTTTATTTTAATTTTTTAAGTATATTGATATTTCCAAGTGTTTTAAGTATGCATTAATGTTATATCTTTAAACATGTTTGTAATTAAATCTTCTTTAAATTTTGAAAGTATAATGTTTTAATGTTTAAAATTGATTTGAAATCATAACCCTTGTGTTTTAAAGAAAATACTAAATAAATTACACACTCGTTACTCCTTGGTTTTTGGTACAAAGGAATATGTTTTTGAGTTTGAAAACATACTTTGAGATATACTTAGTGAATTAGGTATTTAAGTATATAAAATGTTCTAAAAAGTTATCTTTAAATTTTTTCATCCTCAGATTAATAAAATCATCATTTTTATTAAAATATGTTTTGTATTTTAAATATAAAACAAGTATGGGATTTCCTTTATGACATATTAAACTCTAATTTTCTATTTTGAACATTGATGTTTTTGAAACACAAATGATTAAAAGTTAAGGAAAACATTGGTTCTTTCGGTTTTTGTTTAGCCATAATAGAGAATTAATATTATCTATTTTTAAGACACATATATATATAAACCTATTATAATGTTTAATAAAAAATGAATTTTACTTTTCTAAAAAATAAGTGAGTACCCCACCTAACCGAGGGAGACCTAGAAGGCCAATCCACTCAAGGTCTTGGGGGAATCTCACTCAGACCCCCTAGGCCAATGACCCAAGGATATGCATTCATTGTGTATGCTAAGTCACATTCACATGCGTACATATTAAGTTCATACGCGTGCATTGGCATGTGCAAGGGTTGTCCTATGTACAACGCGCCCACAGAGACTCAGTACGGGGCAGTACCAGGGAGGGGGAAGGGGGTTTCAGAGCCTAATCCGAGACCTCCCGGCTTATAAAGACCACCCAAAATCCCTTCTGTTTTGATGTGGGATGGGGTTTTTAAATGGAGATCGTGTCTCAGCCGTCTGATCTCACCGCCTGAGATCTAGAACATCCGATTGGTTCAGCCTTCGAACCTCCACTGCCGCTATTTCCCCTGTGTTTTTCTTCAATCATCTGATCCTATCCAAAATCTAATCTTTGTCATCCACTCTGTAAACCTGATCAATCGATCACCGCATTGCACGCAGCCGTCCCATTATGGACACAATCAAATCTTTTCCATACAACTCTTTTAAAACCTCCAGTCTCTCTAAAACAATTGGATCAAGGTGTGAATAATCCAAGCCGTCCATTTCTTCTTTGCATATCCTCTGTGTAATCTTCTTCCTTGCATCATTCTAGTCGCAGTCAGCCCCTTCCCCTTCAATTTTTTCTACACCCGTGACACAACCTTCTACTATGGTGGCCCTCCTTCCTCCTCTTTTTCCAAAGGAGAAAATGCACTCATTCATTGTTTAAACTTAGGATCCTAGAATTCCCATGAAAGTTCACATAAAATATATTCTATATAAGCATTTTTCACATAGAACCCTATAAGTTTTCTCTTTCCAATGCCTCTATCCACCACTTTCATTTTTATTCTTATTCTTCAAACCAGGTGGGGGACCTAGGTGTTTTCTTAATTTTATTTTTTATAGTTTTTTTATATATGTATATATATGGATATATATATATAAATGTTCTTAAATCCTACTGATTTTTATTGGAAGAACTTATAAAAATAAATTCATGGTTTTAAAAAAATTTCTTTTCCTACAAACCGTTGTAGGGTTTTATGATTTTATATAAAATTAGTTTCACTACATGTATAAATGTATGTATATATATGTTCATAATAAAACCATACCAGCTTATTTTATTTAAGAAAGAATAACTTCTACCTTAATGGTATTAATAATGAATGTGAACCATGCTAGGGTTCATGGTGTTTTTTGTTAATGAAATTATAAATATATAAGTAATTATTACATGTATATATAGGTACTTATTTATGAAAAAAAACCCTCAGTTTTACATTATAATTTTCAAACATTGAAATTCAGCATAAATTATGTCTTTATTATACATAAATTATGTATTGGATTATTAATTGTTTTTATAAACAACCCTTATGTACATATGGTTATATATATATATGTGTGTGTGTGTGTGTGTGTGTGTCTTCTTTGATCCTGATATTAATATGGGTTCTCAAAAGTTTGATAAAAAGTTATAACAAGTATTTTGAAGTGTGTAAGGTTTTCAAGGTTCAATTTGGAATTTGTTTTAGTGATACAAACCCATTATAATCACTTTATGTGTATATGGAGTTCACACTTATTTTCATAAGATTAAATAGTAATGGTTATTCTAGTAAGTTTTGTGGTTTATCTTCATGCATTTAAATTTATAACTTTGGGTTAAACAGTTGGAGGTACCCTTATTTTATGTTATACATGAAAGTAATAAGTGTTTAGTCAATTATGCATTCAATACCTCACATGAATTTTTTTTGCATGTTTAAATTGATTATTTATTCAATACATGATGAATTTTCATTATGAATTTTGGAATATAATATGTTTACTTTCAAAATAAGAATTTTTTAATTTAAGAGTAATTGATTAATGTGATGAAACCAAAATAATCATTTATGTTTTATGCATTGGTTATCATGACATGTGTTATAATATGTCTGCCATTCCATACATGCCATTAGTTAATTTGTAATAGCTATACAGTTGTTAGTATTGACAATTAATGCATGATTCACTATAAATATGTAATTTCTAAAGAATGAAATTAAACTATTATGACCATTAATGTATTAAGGAACTAAATTATTCAAAGTGGCATGAGACATTTTGAATAATATGGATGATAAATTAAATATTCAAAGTGGTATGGGACACTTTGAATATATGACCTTTCTAGACATAAGAGGAATTTATTCTACTTAGTATTTAACGGGATGAGAATAGGTTAATGAAAGCCCTACGGGTTGGGGACCAGTTATTGAAAGCCCCATGATGCATCAGTAGTTCTCATGAGACAAATCATGTCATGGCACGAGGTCTTGACACAGTCTAGCAATATACATTCCCTCATTATGTATATAATATTTAATTAAACAAGTGTGTATTCAACTGAATAATATTCTTGGTTAAGAGATTTATAGTATTTAATTGACCAAGTGAGTATTCAACTAGAGAATATAATTGGTTAAGAGCTTTTACTTATGAGTATCAGAAGATGTAAATGCATGTGACATAATGTTTATTCATCACCCAAAAATTTATCTTCCAATGTATGATTTATAATTATTAAGGAAATAAATTAATGTTCTTATTTTATGCGCAACTCGTATCATGAATTGCTTTCATTTTTTAATTTTTCACTTGCACTTTTTGATGTCACACTTATTATAGTTATAATAACTCTTGGTTTATATTATCAACACCATATATTTTTTATTAGGATGATTATTATTGGGACATGTTTTATAGTATCCCTATTAATGTTCCGTAAAATGTTCACAGGTAATTCTTGGAAAACTGTTATGTTATGCTTTATGTATTATATTCTTCTTTACGAAAATGTTTTATGAATAATTTTATAGGGAAATTTATAAATGGTTTTATTTGAAACATTACTTAAAAAACCCCTAACTACGCATTATTATGATCACCTTACATTTTAATTAAAATTTTACAGGTTTATTAGATTTGAGTTACACTGACTCATGGCATCTTTGTGGAGTGTTTTCTGCACAATTCTTAACGATTGTAATATTTGTATCTCGTGTTTCAGAACCTAAATTGAAAAGATCTTCTATAGTGAAATGTGATGTGTAATTATTCAGCTTTTCTTTTTATAAAAAAATTACACACCATGTTATATTAAAAACAAAAAGGCTCCAGGGCAGTCTGGGGCCAGGGCATGATAGTTGGTATCAGAGGATCAATTTAGACAATCCTATAAAATTAGAACAATAGTAAAAACTTAATTATGTTTTACTAACTAAAATTCTTCTTAAAATTTTTAGATGGTAGACCATTCAAGCCTTCTGTCTCTTCCAAAATAAATATTAGTGACTACAGTGGGAAATTCATGTTTAGAAGTCTATGATACTTTTGAAAACCATTGTTTGTTATGAAAGCACCTTTATAGTGTATCCAATTCTCCTAATGTTCTTCAACTCTACCAAGGACCAGGATTCAACTATTTCCTAATGATGAATTCTCAATTTCAATTCTATGCATGTAAGGGGAAATACTTTGATGGTATGTTTAAGTGATTTACCCTAGCCAATAATTTTTCTTCCCAAGAGGACATCAAAGAGGGTGCCCATGAGGGTGACTGCTGAGCAGCGTACCTTTGTCAAATCTTGACCAACGGTCTTTCTGGACAAGTTATAGACTTTGAAGTTCTTCAGTATGAGTATAACCATTTACATTATTGTCATTTAGTTCATACTATTTTCTACCAACATCATACACTTCTTGCTTTTCTCACATGAAAATTTAGATGTCCACATATGGTCGGTCCTAGTTTCAGGTACTACATATGGACCATAGAGATTGACATTTAGGAACCACTTTAGGGATCTGTTTGATTGGGAAAAAGGGAAATCACCAAAACTAGTGGTACACATAAAGATACATCACAGTTGATTTTAGGAAATCCATACCAGTGAGTTGTAAGAGGGAGTGAATGGTTATGTAACACCTTGAGTTTTATGAACCTTGCTTAAATGGATAATGAAATATTTTATGTTTTGGTATTTTAATATTCTTTTACGAAATAACAACCCTCTTTTAATATGGTTATGCCTTACTGAGTAAAACATGTCCCTTGAAATTTTCATATGGAAGACGTGGGTTTACCAACAAACCTCTTATCACTTCCTACCAAATTAATAGAGTCCATAATCATTAATTCATGTTCATAAGACTACAACTCTTTTGAAAAACTATTTATATATTATAAATGACTCTACCGAGTGTCAAACAACCCAAATATACATTGTTCCTACAAAAAAAAAGAGATACATCTATAAATATATCAAAAATGAACAATTTTCAAAGTATAGGTAGGGGAAGTACCACGAAGGTCTTTTCTTAGGTTTCACCTTGTTTGAGAACTACATAGCTTTGGGAACCTTTGGAAAATCTGAATTGGAGGGTGACCTTCGATCATCCTATATATTCAATGTACTAAGTTTTACTAAATATGGGATTCTCTACAACATCAATTTTTTCATGAATGTTGTATTTTTAGGTATTTATAGGGAACTAGTCCACTCTCAAATCTCTGATCTTCACACCTCTCATGCCTTCGTCCGGAAACCCAAATGCTTTATGTATAGGGTTGATCATACTGCTCACGGTGTATATGATAAAAAGAGTTTAAGGAACTGGAAACTAATCTGGGAATACACTTGATGTCATCAGCGACCCATCTGTAGTGGTGGACCTGGTGAAGGGACATCGGGAGTAACTTCTGACTGGTTTTTTAGTGGATGTGTATGAATATTTTAGAATTGCGAGGGAACAATTCTTTAAATGGGGGGATAATGTGACACACCAAACCGTTTTCACGTGTAATAAAAATATTGTATGGTTTTACTTCATTAAATTTTCATACTATCAAAATAGTGTTTTCAAAATAAAAACAAGGCATGTTTTATTTAATTTAACACTAAAACGATTACATTACAACAAATCCAAAATAGTCCTACTACCCTAGGATACCTACTAAAAGGCCTATCAAAATCACCAGGAGACCACCAAATTCAACAAAAATACTAAGAAAATAGTGTATATTTTTTGGATATGTCACCACGAATAACATTATAGCCAGAACCACAAAAACTGTGCTAAGAATCAGATTTATCATGAGCACCATCTTCACCAATTTATTTTGAGTTGTAACACCCCAATCATGTTTTTATATTTCATTAAAGTTAATTACACTGTTTACTCTTTTAGGTGATCATTGAATCAATAACTGCTATAATACCTTATAGCCATTTTGTATTCTGGTTATTTTATTTTAATTATTTTACTATATTGAGATTTCCAAGTGTTTTATGTATGAATTAATGTTATATCTTTAAACATGTTTGTAATTAACTCTTCTAAATATTTTGTAAGGACAATATTTTAATGTTAAAAATGGATTTGAAATCACAACCCTTTTGTTTCAAAGAAAATACCAATAGCATTACACACTTGTTACTCCTTGGTTTTTGGTACAATGAAATATATTTTTGAGTTTGAAATCAAAATTTGGGAAAATGAAATTGATGTATATGGTGGTATTTAGTATTTTATCTATACTTAGTGAATTAGGTATTTAAGTATTTAAAATGTTTTAAAAACTTACGTTTTAATGTTTTCATCCTTGGATGAATAAATACAGAGATTTAATTAAAAAATTTATTGGATTTTAAATATAAAACTAGTATGGGATTTATTTTCTGAAATATTAAACATTGATTTTCGATTTTGAACTTTGATGTTTTTAATACTCAAATTTTTAGAAACTAATGAAAATATTAGTTCTTTAGTATTTTTTTAACCATACTAGAAAATTTATATTATCTTTTTTTAAGACACATTTATATATATAATCCTATTATCATGTTTAATAAAAAAATTAATTTTACTTTGATAAAAATCAAGTGAGTACCCCACCTACCTGAGGGCGACAAGAAGGCCAATCCACTCATGGTCATGGAGGGAATATCACTCAAATACCTTAGGCCAATGAACCAAATATGTGCACGAATTTTTCATGGTAAGTTTTATGCATAGTTGTGCATATTAACCCTCTAAGCGTGCACATGCATGTGCAAGGTTTTTCCTAAGCACGCCACCGTGAGGGGTGGCATAGTGGCAGGGGTTGGCGTAGAAGCACAGACACAGAGACCTGGAATAGGGAGGTATTAGGGATGGGGGAGGGGGATTTCATAGACTATGACAGGGGCTCTAGGCCTATATATCCAGACCTAAATCCCTCCCATTTTGACGCGGTACAAATGTTTTAAACGGAGATCGTGTCTCAGCCATCCGATCTCATCTTGCGGGATCTGGACCGTCCGATCGGTTTGACCTTCAAACCTTCACCACCATGGTTTACCTCGCATTTTTATTCAACCTTATGATCCTCTCCATGATCTAATATTTGTCTTCTACTCTGTTAAACCGATCGATCGATCACCGCATCACTCACAGTCGTCCGATCGTGGACAGGATCAAATCATGTTCGTCCAGCTCTTTTAAAACAAGTGGTCTCTCTATAGCCATTGGATCAAGGAAAGTCTAATCTTGACTTTCCATTACTTCTTCACATCCCCTCCATTTCGTATTCTTCCTCACTCTATTCAAATCTATGTCAGCCCCTTCCCCTTTGGTTTTTTCTACACCCGTAACACCACCTTTCTCTATGGTGGCCCTCATTCCTCCTCTTTTTCCACCATACCAAACACACTCGTCCTTTGTTTAAACTGAGGTACCTCAAATTACCTTTCAATTTGCCTTAAAATATATTCTATATACCATTTATATATATAACCATTTTTCGCTGAGGACCCTATGAGTTTTCTCCTTCCAATACCTCCATCAACCTTCGTCCTTCTTCTTCTACTTATTCTAACCCGGTGAGGGTCCTCAGTGTTTCCTTGATTTGATTATTTTATGGTTTGTTTATATATATATATATATAGATATATATATATATACAGATGTTATGAAATCCTACTGATTTTTCTTGAATGAACATATAAAAATAAATTCTTGGTTTTAAAATATGTTCTTTTCATGAAAACTATGCTAGGGTTTTATTATTTTACCTAAAATTAGTTTAACTAAATGTATACATGTATGTATATATATGTTCCTAATAAAAACATACCAGTTTCTTTTATTTAAGAAAGAATAACTTCTACCTTAATGGTATTAATAATGAATGTGAACTATTCTAGTGTTCATGGTGTTTTATCTTAATGTAATTATAAATATGTATGTAATTCTTACATATATATAGGTACTTATTTATGAAACAAACCCTAGGTTTTACATTATAATTTTCAAACATTGAACTTTGGTTTAAATTATGTCTTTTTTATAGGTAAATTATGTATTGGATTCTTATTTTTTTTTAGAGAACCCTTATATACATACAGTTATATATATATATATGCTTTTATCCTGATATTAATATGGTTTCTCAAAGGGTTGATAAAAATTTATAACAAGTATTTTGAAGTGTTAATGGTTTTCAAGGATCAATCTAGAATTTGTTTTAGCAATACAAACCCTTTATAATAACTTTATGTATATATAGAGTTCACAGTTATTATCACAAGTATAAATGGAAATGGTTATTGTAGTAATTTGTGTGGTTGATCTTCATTCTTTTCAATTTATAAATTTGGGTTAAATAGTATGAATTACCATTGTGTTATGCTATACATGAAAGTAATGGGAGTTTAGTCAATTATGAGTTCAATACCTCACATGAAATATTTTGTTCATGTTTAATTTGATTATGTATTCAATCCATGATGAATTTTCATTATGAATTTTGGAATATAATATGTTTACTTTCACAATAAGAATTTTATAATTGAATATAAATTGATTTATGTGATTAAACCTAAATAATCATTTATGTTATATTCATTGGTTATCATCGCATGTTCTGTAGTATGTCTGGCATTCCATACTTGTCATTGGTTAATTTTTTATAGATATGAAGTTGTTATTATTGAAAATTAATGCATGATTCACTATAAATATATAATTTCTAAAAAATTAAAATTAACTATTATGACCATTGATGGATAAAGGAAATAAATTATTCAAAGTGGTATGGGACATTTTGAATAATATGAATGAGATATTAAATATTCAATGTGGTATGGGTCACATTGAATATACGACCTTAATATACATAAGAATAATGTATTAGAATCAGTATTTAATAGGTTGGGAACCGTTTAATGAAAGCCCTACAGGTTGGGGGTGGTTAATGAAAGCCCTACGGGTTGTGGACCAGTTAGTAAAAGCCCTATGATGCATCAGTAGTTCTCATGTGATAAATTAGTTCAAGGCATGAGGCCTTGACACAAACTAGCATTATATATTCCCTCATTATTTTTATAGTATTTAGTTGACCAAGTGTGTATTCAACTAGAGAATTTTCATGGTTAAGAGATTTATAGTATTTAATTGACCAAGTGTTTATTCAACTAGAGTGGATTATTGGTTAAGAGCATGTACTTATGAGTATCAGAAGAAGTAAATGCACATGGAATAATGTTTATTCAGTACCCAAAAATTTATCTTTCAATTTATGATTTATATTTAGTAATGAATGAAATTAATGTTAGTATTTTATGCGCAACTCTGATCATGAATTAATTTTATTGGTAAATTTTTTAGTTACACTTTCACATGTAACACTTAGTATAGTTAGAATAATTATTCGTTTATTTGCTGCACATCATATATTTTGTATAAGAATGCTAATTATTGATCATCTTTTTTTGTAGCCCTGTTAATGTTCCTTAAAATGTTCACTGGTAATTCTTGGAAAACTATTATGTTATGATTTATGTATTGTTGTTTTCTTTAAGAAATTGTTTTATGAATACTTTTAAAGGAATATTTATAAAGGGATTTATTTGAAACATTAATTTTTTAAAAAACTCACTGGGAATTCTTAGTCTCATCATACATTTTAATTTATATTTTACAGGTTTAGTAGATTTGAGTTACACTGAATGGTGACAGCTTTGTGAATTATTTTCTGTAAAGTTTTTTTGGGATTGTAATATTTGTATCTAGTTTTCCAGAACCTAAACTATAAAGATATTCTAAAGGGGAACATGATGTGTAATTATTCATCTTTTCTTTTTATACAATTCACCATATATGAATTTTAAGAATTAACCATTTTGGATGGTGGGTTACTCAATACACACAATCAATTATTAATTTTTTCTATATGTTGTGATACGTACAATACTGAAATAAAATTAGCAATATAAAAAAAATAAAAAACATACATTATATGTTAAATCATAAACAATTTACATTACTATTCATAGAAACCCATAGGAAAAATTATGTTTTTAAATTTATTAAACAGTGAATACTATAATTTTTGGGAACGTTTTCTTAATACGATCATCATATAATATAAATATAAAATAATATTAATTATTTATTTAAAAAATTTAAAAATTGTGTTGTAGTAGGACTCACTGTACAAATCATGTCATTTCCTCACTACTGAGAAGAATATATATATGAGCTCTGTGATGTTCATCATCTGAAATCTATCATTCATGAGATCTAGTAAATCCAATTTTAGACTTATTAAAAACTAATAATATAATATTAATGTCTTCATCAAAATTTACCATATTAGTTCCCATTTAGTTTTGTTTTGAAGGAAATTTGGGTTAGAAATATTGGGATAAGAAATAATTAATTTCTTCTAGAAAACAAGATTCCTCAATTGACTCTTAAAATGATGCTTTGTTATATACCTTTTTATTCAATTTCTAAATACATATCTCTTATGTATACATCCATTGAAATTGTATTGGGCCTCCAAATTTTACTTAAGGAGAAAATGTAATATAAATATTCCATTGAATCAAGGAAAGCTCGCAGAATTTATTTTTCCAGTTTATATAAAATCAAAAACAATTTTCTTATAATCTACTAAGTGTATAATATTCTATTTTCATCACATGGATGTATTGAAAAAACTACTATATTTCTATTACCATATCCTAACTCAATGAATTTAATAAACTGAGAAATCCAATCAGTAGAATTATTTATAATATAACATGACAAACCTAAATTTTTAATCTAGTAATATGGTTGTTTTTCACACATCAATCCAAATTGGAAACATAACCATTCGGTATCCTAGAATTTTAAATCCACTAAAAAATAATCTTTTTTATTTTGAAGTTTCATTAATAACTTTTGGCTTCATTAACATATGAAATATTTATTTTTTAAACAACTCTAGTATAGGTCGCCTGCAAATTTTGGAAGGATCTAACCAAGCCTTTACATTAACTTTGGTTTTTACCAAGTTTGTCCAAAATTGTATAAAATATATGATCAATAGAGTTCTTCTCAATATCCATGGCATTCAATATGTGATGGACCAAAAAATCAAACCAGTATGGGAGATTCCAAAAAATACTTCATTTAATCCAATTGTGATCTTTACAAAATCAATATAGTTTTTGTTAGTTTATAATTATTCCCAAGTTAATGGGAAGTATTAAAGAGAAAATAGATTTTATATAAATACCCAATATAATTTTTTATGGTCCATATCATTCAATTTCACCTTTTCTATGATGATTTATGTCTCTTAAGAAAGGATGATTAATAGAATGAAATTTTTTATGACAGTAAAAAAACAAGGTTTTCTTCCATTTATGAGAATAAATGATTTCCTGTCACTCATACAGTACATAAAAGATTTTAGACCATGTGTAATCTCTCCAAATAACATTCCATATGTTGGGAAGTCACTAATTTCCCACATTAATGCATATTTCATTCAGAAATTATGTCTCAAAAAACATCATATGTACTGACACCATTACTCCCTAATAAATTTAACTCATCAATCAACAAATTCAAATTAACATTGATATTATCTTTTAGATACTCTATAATTAATAATGTCAAAAATATATATGGTTCATTCATAAACATCCAATTAGGTAAGATGTATGAGTTATAAAGTCATGTCAATAATAATATTGATGTGACTCCCCAAAACTAATCTTTCATTTAATATTAGTATTATGTTATTATACGAAATAATTTGAAAACTATAAATACCAGACATTTCATTTAAATTAAATACCTAAGTTTTTACAACACTCCAAGACCGAAGGAAAACCATACTAACCAAAAATACCTATTAAAATACCTATTAGAATTATAGGGAGACCACCCAAAACAACAAGAACCCTAAGAAGATATTATGGGTCTTTCGAATCCGTCACAATGAAAATTAGTATGGAAAGAGCCATTGTAGCCGCACAAAGCATCAGTGGAATGATGTGAACCATCTTCGCTAATTTAATTGAAATTGGGACACCCTAATGTATGGTTTTGTAAGGAATCAACACGATCATTTCCTTGGGTGACCTTTGAGTTTAAACAACTATAATTATAGTCGTTGGTCATTCGATGAATTAATTAAAAATATCTAAGTATAATTTTGTTTTCTTAAATATTTAAGTTATGAATTGAAATTGTAATAAAACATTTTATTATGAGCTTTAAAATGGAAATGGTTTAATATTTTTAACTACACTTAGTGTGATTTTAAAATGAGGTGAGGATTTCAAACACCTTTTATATATATCAAATATCTTGTAAAATTTTTCATTATTAATGATTAAACAAGGTCTGTAATAATAAAAGATTTTTTTTCATATAGATATATTAAATTTTAAGTTATAACTTTGAGTTTAAAGGGGGTATTATTTTTATCTGTGATTTTGGAAATATGATTATAAATAATTTTCGTAATACTCTTAGTCAAGGAAAAGTATAATTTAATTGGTGTACCTTAATATTTTAAAGTTTAAAATGAAAATAAGTTTTTATAAAAGGTAAGATATTATCTTTATAGTTAAAATAAATATTTTTTATTTTTATGTTTTTATGGTTATTTTTGGGAGTTGGTTGTTTATAAAAAATATACCCACCGGGGGCCATCCCTTTAGTCGGGCTGAGGGAGGCAGCACGTGCAAGGCGGCTAAGCCTAGCCCTTAGCCTCAGCACAGGTCAACCTGAGCATAGGGCATAGCTACCCTAAAGGGAACACAAGTGTTCCTAAGGGAAAAAAAGGAACCACCATGCGGGGTGGCACAGAGGAATGGGTGGGCGCAAGAGCGTGCCCGCAGAACCCGGTATGGGGCGGTACCAGGAGGGGGGGAGTAATCTGGAATAAGGCCGAGAGCTCCTGGCTTATAAGGGAGGTGAGGAGGCCTCTTTGTTTTGATGTGGGATAGAGAATTTCGTCTGAGATTGAACCTAGACTGTCAGATCTCACCACATGCGATCTGGGCCATCCGTTTTGGTTCGGCGCTTAATCCTCATTAACCGCGGAATCCCCCACTATTTATATGCATCGTCCAATCTGACATGAATCTAATCTCAGCCATCCGACGCATTTTAAAACACCACATTTACCTAATCCATTAGATCTCACACATTTTAATCACATCCCTCTAATACTTTTTAAATCATCACATTAACCAGAGCCATCTGATCAAGCCGCAGATCGAATCGCGACTGTACATTTCTTTTAATCGCTGCATCATCCGTAGTTGTCCAATATTCTCCACTATTAATCCCTGTGATCCAATATTTATCTCATTTTTCTCCCCTCTATCTTCTTTTTCCTCTCTCACATGTGCCAGACCAGTAATCCTATCTCCCTTTCTCTTCATTTTCGACACCCTTGACCCCTCTGGCCCCCTCATTTCACGCGCTTTCCACAGGAAAATTCCCCCGATCTTTTAATAAACCAAATAGGGATCATTTTTCAGTATTTTCATTAAATTATTCATCATATTTTATACATAATAGATTTTATAAACAACCTGGTTGCACCCATTCCCTCATTTGTCCCTCCTTCTCCTCAAACCTTAGCAATCCTCCTTCAATGATTTCCCAAGCCACTCCTCAAACCAAGGTAAGGGAATCTATGTGGTCTTGACTGGGTTTAATGTTTACATACTTATATATATATATATATATATATATATGTATATGTATACTCTTGTATGTATAAACACTCTTTCGGTTTGGATGTAAACCCTCCGATACCCGATTAAGGACTTTTGGATTTTGGGTTCATTTGGAATTATTAGAAATGAAGAATATTTTATCTCATGAAAAACATGTTTACATATCTTATATATATTTTGTTACATATATATATATACACACAACCATACAGTTTTACGTAAATCATTATTATATCCATTTTTAAGACATTTAAACATTGAGTCTCAAGTTTGAGTAGAGTTGTAAAACATAAAGAATTATGTTTTCTACAAAACTTATATATATATATATATATTTGTATACCTTCTTCTATATAATTATATAGTTTGTATAACTCACCTTTTGGACCTGTTTTACGTCTTTAAGCATTGTCCTTATTTGATTAATTTATGTTTTTGGTAAATAAGTATGTACCAACTAACATTGGTGTAAGACTCATTTATACATGTATGTTACATATGTTTACATAAACATTTATGTAAGATTGATTAATAAATAATCCCTTTTAAAATTTATATTATGATTTAATTTTTTATGGAATCATGTTAATTAATGTGACCAATATATTCAAGTCATAACGGTGTCAATGGATTTTTGGTTCAAACCCTTTAATACAGAATGTGTATTCAGATATTTAAAAAAATGTGTATGCATATAAACATTGATCCCCAATTTTACATATAATTTTCCGAGGACTACTAAGAAAGAATGAAACTTTTATTTTCAAAATATTTTTTTTAACACTACTCTTTAGATACACCCTATTGAATGAACAATTTACACAAACCCAAATTGTGGATATTCCAAATATTATACTTATGATGTGTTTAGTAATTATGGAGAGTAAATAGGTATAATATTTGGGGTTTGCAACTTTTATATTCATTTATATGAATAATTTATATATATATATATATTAAATGTTGTTTTTTATGGTTGAATCTCATGATTTTCAATTTTAGCATTATGTATACAATTGTGATATGTTATACCAAAGCATATCAGTAATAAATGCATGAGAATATATCAGTTTAATACCCCACCTGAAATATTTTCATTATATTTTAATTGATTATGCATCCAGGTGAAATTCCTACATGTATTGATTAATAAAGTCGTGGAATTTTAGGGTTATCATTTTATGTAACAGAACTTTTATCTCATTTGGTGTATTAGTTGTCATCATGTATGCCATAATCTGCTTATCTTACTCAACATTTAATGAAATAACCATGCAGGTGATAGTTTTCTATTTAATACATGTATTCATGATTGACTATATATATGTAAAAGCTAATTAATGTAGTTAAAATCCTTATGACCATTTACGGATTAAGTGTTAAATTATTCAAAGTGGTATGGGACACCTTGAATAGTATGAAATGTGAAATTAAATATTCACAGTGGTATGGGACATTTTGAATATACAACCCTATTTGGCATATGAGGAATGTAATAGACTCAGTATAACAGGCTAGATACCGGTTAATGAAAGCACTCGATGAATCGATAGTTCTCATGAGACAATCAGGTCATGGCACGAGGCCATTGACAGTTTAGAGTCTTAACACGAGGTCTCGATAGGGTATGATATTATATGTTCCATCTTTAAATTTATTATAATTAATTAACCAAGTGGATATTATCCTAGTAGAATATCCATGGTTAAGAGCCAGTACTTATGAGTATTAGAAGAAGTAAATGAGTATGGAAAGACGTTTATATTGCCCTCAGTGATTTATAATTCATGGAATTTTTCACAGTATTAAATAGTGTCATTGATGTTGTTACTTTTATATGAAACTATGATTATGTATTGCTCTTAGTTATTAAACTTTTACTTACATATTCATAAGTTATACATATTTAGAATGTATTTTACTTATTACTCTGAATGATCATTCCAATAATTGAATCATGTTCTCTTGTAATCCTATTAGTATGATTTTAATTGTTCTCCATTGACAATTGATTTAATATGTTACATGTGTTACAATATTTCTTAAGAAAATGGTTTATAGAATTTTTTTAAAAGTGTGTTTTAAAAAGTTATATTAGTATATTGTGTTATTTTAAAACCCCTTATTGGGAATTCTTATACTCACCCTATGTTTTTAAAATAAAATTTTTTGGTATGAGTTTTAGCAGAAGAATCATGACAGAAGTAGCTGGTTTTCCAGAACCTGAACCGAATCGATCCTCTGTATGGGACATGATGTGTAAAATATTAGTGCATGGTTTTTGTAAAAAATCACACATCATGGTTCAAGGAACCAGCTCAGGTTATTCTGGAGTCGGGTTGTTATAGTTGGTATCATATGATTCTATTTAGATAACTCTGGAAAACTAGAACTGGACAAAAAAATTACTTAATAATTACTAACTATAAAGTTTTATTAATTTTTAGAAGGTTGATAAATCACGCTTTCTGTCCCTTCTGACAAAAATTTTAGAAACCGTAGTGGGTAGGGAATATTTATAAAGATATGAAACTTTTGATAACCTTCATTTATCATGTCAACATCTCTATTGTGTGTCCAATTCTCCGCGTGTACTCCGCCTTCATCGAGGATCTGGCTTTGATTAATTTATAACAATGCATGCCCAACTTCCCTTATATGAACATAAGGGATTGTATAATGAAAGTCTATTTCCATACATTACCTTTTCTGACAACTTATTTTCACTAATGAAATTCTTGGAAGCTACATAAGAGGGTGATCTTTGGGCAGCATACCTCTATCAAATCATAACCTATGGTCTTTGAGGTTAGGTCATGGACTTAAAAATCCTTGAGGAAAAATCTACCCATTTACAATATAGACAGAATGTTCAAGCAGGCGTCTCCCAACTCCATACCATCCATTCTTTCCTTTTTTGGATCTTTAGGTTCCCACACCGAATTAATCCAGACTACCCATACTGCATCTGGACCCCACAGATTAATGAGTCTGGAACAGCTTTGGGAATCCTCTTGACTAGGAATTGGGGAAATTGGCCACACCGGTGAATCCAGTGAAGTTCCATCTTGAAGAAAATTAGAAAATCTGTACACGTGCGTTTAGAGTGAGCGAGTAGTTATGTAATAATTTGGGTTTATGAACATTTTGTAACTGAATAATGATTGTGTTTTGATACATTAACAGGATTTTCTTTTTTTTGGTTATGTCTTGGCTGAATAAAACATACCTCTTGAAATTTCAGTTAGAAAACATGAGTTCACCAACCACTCTTCTATCACTTCCTATCGAACTACATGTTTTCATAATTTTTATGACATGCTATGAGGAATACCTTCCCTCCACAGACATACAAAGAACATGAAAACATCCCTACAGGATATCGAATAGTCCAGAAATTCTACATTCTTGCCAAGGGAATGCGTACATCTACCACCGCATAGACAATGCTCAACTCCTTGAATATAGGTGGAGGGGAAAGTACACTGAAGGTATTTTCCTATGCTTCACACAATCTCGAAACTTTATAGCCAGGGTAAGGTTTCAATAGGCTGCGTTGGAAGGGGACCTATACGCATCCTACATGTACCAAATCCTGAGCATCAATTTTTATGACCATGTCGATGTCATTGACATTCTCAGACAATAGACGATCCGAAGAGTCCTTAAAGAGTTTTTCCATTCAGACATCTCTAAACTCTCTACCATTTGAGCCTCCATCTGGACGCCTGAGTGTACACTGCATGAGTTTAACCCATACTATCTGTGTAACACTCCGAGATTTAATGAAAAATATTATTTTAATTTCATTGATGTCTTTTATTATACACTACACCAAGTTTAGCATGTACTATACGCAAGATCGTATTAGCTTGAAGTATACGCATCAATATTCATGGATCACGGTACACACAATTTCAAGTTCGTTTGATAGTAGTTATTCTTGGCAACATTGAGTGTGTGTATATATATATATTAAATGTATAATTGAAATATGGTTGGATTATGTTATACGCAACAACAAAGAAGTCTTTCACTACACGCAACCCTAACTTCGCTTACATTACACGCAATCGCAACCATCCACGATAGCGTGTGTTGTACGCAATACTGAGTTTCAATAAACAATGATATGCTATTAAAATATTATATAAACTAGCCGTTATGAATAGTAATACCCAATTTTTGTAATTTTATATATTTTATCATTCAAAATGGAATCCATTTTTGGATTAAGAATTTTGAAATTAGCCTAGAGTGAATTTTTGGTATTTTTCTGAAAACTTTCAATTAATGATGAATAGTGAAAACACTCAGTTACTATTTAAAAACTGACTTTTTATTTAAATAATTATTTATTTTATTTATATTAATTTTAGGTCAAAATTGATACATAATACCTATATAAGTTCTATGTAATTTATTGGAGTCATTTTATAATAATTTTAGATATATAAAAACATTATTTAACTTTTCACCGTCTTTTACCCACCTCCTAGGAGAATATGGAAATTCACATAAACATAATTTTACCGCTTCTGTGAGTGGAATTTCGAAAATCCAAGAAACACGGTTAACATCAAGGACTAAAATGTGGTTCAATGAGATGAAAATAATTTTTGGTGAATAGTAACTTTTTACTTTTATTTACCACGGTTAAAAGTAAATAGGGTAATTAAATGTAAAAATGATATAATTATTACCCTAACACATTTACTAATTATATTGGATAAGTGTAATTACACCAAAACCAACCTTAGGAGTAAAATATGACCATTTAGGTCCACTTGGATTAGATTAGGACATTTATTATTAATTTATTTAAAGAATGGTTAAAATAGTTAAAATCAAAGTTTAATAACTATATCATTTTTTATATAGGGTTATACATAAGATAAATTCGACTATAAATACTCATTAGAAAGATAAAAATATTACATAATGGTATTTTATTTATAATTTTTAGACATTAAATAATTTAATTTAATTATGACACAATGATGATGCAGTAATTATCTTATTAATGAAATATTAACATAATTGATGTTATAAATACCCAAATAAATTTAATTTGAGTCTTTTCAGGAATTACACTAATTTTATAGGTTAATATGACATTTTAGTATTGATTTAATTAACATTTTTCGAACTAATCATGCTGTTATGATTTTCACAAAAATCAATTACCAAATAGTGTCAAAATTGACATGAAATAGTTTTTAAGATAAATATTTTATTATTAATTATCATTATATTCCTAATAATCTAAGGTTTTTCCAAGATACTTATATCATGATATATGTATCATTAATGGACCACTTGGGGGTCTCTTAGATGTATATGGTATGTTTATTAACTATATAATATAATAATACAAATTGACATGGTAAATGTCAATCTAATTAACTAAGAGTTAAAACTAAAAGATAAGGTTAATATAATGACCCAAACCCATCTAAAATCTATTGGTTGAGAGGATTTACACCCATCCCCACTTTAACTTCGAAAGAAATTATTTTGGAGCTATTATAAACCGAATATTACTTTATTATAAAATAATATTTTGAGTTTTTCCAAAGGTTCCCCTCTCCTCCCTTATAAAAGGGCACCCCTTCCGTCTTCTATTCACACCCTTTTGAGACTTGATGCTCAGCCAACCCCTACCCATTTCTCTTCTCCACTTCCCTATAAACATTTTTTAGGTTCTGGTCCTCCCAAAAGACCAACTCTACTTCCTTAAGAGGAAGCTTAAAGGAGGTGCGTCAAAGAAGAGGTAATCTCTTCTTTTGATTTTATCTAGGTTCTTTCTTATTCTACTTCTTCTTCTTTAGTTGTATCATTATAAAGTAATAACATAAGTATTACTTATATACTGATATGTTATTATAAATATTAATCAACCCTATTTCAACTTCTATCCATCCTACAGAAAATGAAATCACCGCGCGTGCGTATGTACGGAATACCGTCTCCACGGCGTGGTGTAATCTGTTTTCGACCACCACCTTACATGGATGGGTATAATGGTGTAAATAAATAACTATATATAATTATTTTAAATTGATATTTATTATGAAATATTATACATGCACTTCAATACAAATCCATGATCATGTGAATTTTATCATCACTTGTGCGTACGTACGGACTACCGTCTCCACGATGCGATGAGATTCATTCTCCATGTTAACCATTCATGAATGATTACAAAGTATATATAATGAAAAATAATGAAATATATGACATAATAATGATACTGTATTTAGGTATATATATATGTATGTCATCTATTTAATTTAATTCAATTCAATAAGGAAATGAAAACAGCGTTCATGCGTACGTTCGGCCTACCGTCTCCATGAACGATGTATTTCATTCCATTTATCGATATATCATATATATTTATATGTGAATATATATTATATATAAATCATGTTTTACATTATGGAATTATGTAAATCAGGATATAAGTAATAATATCACGAACAAAAAGTCGAAACTTGTACTATAAATGAAACGATTTTACCCAAAATGGTGCTTTAACCATGAATTTACAAAAGAACGGGTAATATAAAGTAATAAGTGAATCATATATGATATACTAACAATGAATATGATTATTTAATAACTCAATAACATTATTTAAATCATTATACAGGAGGTTCGGAAACATAAGATTCATATCGGACATAAGGTAAGGGATAACTTTTCCAATCTCATTTTTATTTGAGATTGTTTATTCGTAAGTATTTACTGGGGTTATTGTTATCATCCATTCCCATGTTTTATAAAAAAAATCATGTATGTTTAAATTCATTTTTACCCATTTTTGAAATTTACCACATGTTATGAAAGGAATTTTCCTTTTTTTTACCACACAGGGAACTGTTTGACTTTTCCGACAAAAGTACGGGAATAATGTTATTTTTAACTTATACGGTGTGAATGGATTTTTATAGTTTCATAACGCCTAATTTTCATGAATCTTAATCTACATGATTTTATGACTATTTTCCACAAAATAATTTTCTTTTAAAATTGCATGGAATTTTGTGAAAAGAAAATGATTTTGAATAAGAAAGGATATTTTCCTCAAGAATTCATTTCAAGTGTTTTATCAAAACAATTTTCCATCTAAGATGACATTATTTCAGATGTGTATGTTTCAGGAATAATATATCTATGATTTAAGTGGTTTCACTTTTCTTATGATGAAATATCTATTTGTGTTATATGGATTATGTGATGATGGGATGATGTTTATGAAGCCCATTTTATTCTTTGGGTTATGATGAAGGTTTTAAGTTTATTTTGTGGCACATGAATGAATGATTTCATTATGAGATGGGTGGGACCTGTATATCCATCCAATGAATTGGGTAATGGTTTATATCTCATGATATAGACATGGGTGGAACAGTAAGTTAATCTGGTTCAGTGATACAGGACTGGAACTAGGAGTGAACTCGATTCAGAAAGGGACTTTGTCCACTAAGATGGTCTTGGCAGTAATGTCCTGGCTGCTATGGAAATCATAACAAGTTCTAAATGGTTGCCACAATTACATGATTTATTCCCATTCTATTTTATCAATATTGATGTTCCATTATGATACATGCCTTACGTACTTCCATGAATTATGTTTTTGCTCAATATTTTGATGTTTAAACATTATGTTCATGTTTTTAAGTTCAATTGTATATGGTTTGTTTTATTTTCTCCATGCTTACCCTTACTGAGCGTTTGAGCCCACCCTTTATATGTTTTATTTTCCCCAGAATTTGAAGAAAGGTTTTAGGTAAGAAAACCCAAAAGGGGAAGATCTTTATGGGATATGTTGAAGATCTTTCACCATGATTAGATGATTACGTTCTGAGTTTCCAAAGACACTAAACTATTACGGTCCTTTGGTGTATTTTTTTATGTATTATATATTCCGCAAAAGTAATGTAATGTCAATATTTGTCATGATTTGGGTCTCTACAGTTGGTATAAGAGGAAAGGTTTAGTCAACCTTTGGAAACTAGGATCTAAGAACTTTAGTGAGATCCCTAGAGATATTTCTAAGGTATGTCTAGGGATGTCCCTAAGGATAAGTATACATACAGGTTATAGTCCTAGAATTACGATAATGATATTAGAATTAAACCTAAGATGTTAGATATTGAAGGTACTCCCCCTTTATTATGTTGTTTTCCTATCATGAATTTTCCCTCTCACACTATTCTTTTTGGGTTTTAGAAAATGGCTGGAAATAGGATGATTCACGATAATGGAGGATATGATGGACAATGGAAATATATTCATCACGAGAAACCAAATGAAACGAGATTTGGAAGTCCAAAAATCATTATTATGCCAAATCAGAAATCTCATAATATGATCAATAATCTCAACTTTGGTAAGTTTCCAGAATCAGCTAATAAGAGAAAGATGGAGTTTCATGATGATCATAGAGGAAAGAAAGTTCAATTTCCCTCATGTAAATCATGTGGGAAGAGGCATCATGGAGATTGTTTTAAAGGAACTGGAAGATTCTTTGGGTGTAGAAAAGAAGGACACAAATCCAGTAAGTGAAAAGTAAAAGGTTTAGTTAACACCGTGGAGAAGGATAATGGTATTTCTACAACATCAACAATGATTAGATGTTTTAAATGTGGAATGTATGGGCATTATGAAAACCAATGCCCTAAGGGAAAATCTCATGATGAAAATCAGCATGGTCATATGGGTAGTATTTATGTGGATGATTATAAAGAGACTACAAATGAAATATGAGATGAAATAAATGATGAAGCTCAGTCAGTGGTTTAAGAGGTTAGTGGAATGAATGTATATTTATCCAGAAAAATGTACGGTACTATGGAATAAAGAATCATCTAAGGATTGTTACACTATTGTTTTTCCTAAAGTATTTGAAAGTATATGATTAATGGTACTATTACCTATGAACGGTTGTTTAGATATTTTTGGAAAGAATATTATATGCGCATAATGTATGGATAAGGAGAAAATAATATGTTTTCTAGTATTCATGAGCTCATGATTGATATAAGGACTAAGTGATATCATGGTCTGAGTATATAGAATTTTTGAGATTTTGGGTATGTGGACAGAGTTTACTTTTGACAACATTCATGTTTTTACTAAGGTTTAATGGGTATTCACTTTTCAAGAGAATACATTATTAAGGAATTCACATGTTTGGAATGTGACCAACAAGATATATCTTATGATATATGGGGGAAAATGAAGGAATTCAGATGCTGAGTAGATGAAATTTCTAATAATCAGATAGAAGTACTTTCGATAAGCCTAATGGTTGGAATGGACATCAAATATTATTGGTTAAAGATATAACTTGTTATGTTATGATAGTATAGTTTTATAAAAAAGTACAATCCATAGGACGGACGATAACCCGTCGTATCGGACAAGGTTGCGAGAATCAAACCCACAACCAAAGTTCGACATGCCTTTACCACCTACCATTGTCCTACAAGAAGTCCCTAGTTAGTAGAAACTAGTTTTATTTTATTAATCAGGATGATAAATGAACTATAAGTCCATTTTGGAACCATATCCGATTAATCTCACCATAGATGGACTTATGTATATAACGTTTGCTAACCCTATGTTTGAGACATATGGAATGACCTATCATTCTATCGCATGATCTGCTAACACTTTACGATAGACAAATTCAACTTCATTTCTTTAAGAGATGAAGTGGAAATTGTTCAAGGCATGAGAAACGTTGAGAATGTACCAAAATCAAGTAAGTATTTATTTTAATTCCAAAATTATTCAACTTTAGAGAAACGATCTTGAAAACCAAAAATGTTGTCCTAGTGATATTATATCTGATGAATCAGATAGGACCTTAGATCTTCACAAATTTATGGCTTTGTGATTGTTGGATTTATCACAGCCATGTCCTCTACCACTCCTCATCAGAAGTTGATGGTTATATTTCTCTTCCATATCCATATTTTCACCTATGTTGTCCTATATGGAATCCCAGTGCTAAGTTTCTTTGGGTGACTTTTATGATTTCAACTTCCCTTTTTAAAACGAAGTTTTAGTATTCCTTTTTATGATGTGGGTTTCTATTAAAGAATCTTTCAAGTGATAAACCATTTATAACCCCGAAGAATTTCGAGGGCGAAATACCTTTTAAGGGGGGTAGACTGTAACACCCCGAGATTTTATGAAAAATATTCTTTTAATTCCATTGATGTCTTCTATTATACACTACACCAAGTTTAGCTTGTACTATATGAAAGATCTTATTAGCTTGTAGTATACACAACACTATTCTTGGATCGTGTTACACACAATTTCAAGTTCGTTTGATAGTAGTTATTCTACGCAACATTGAGTGTATATATATACATTCAATGTATAAAAGAAATATGGTTGGATTCTATTATACACAACAACAAATTAGTCTTGCACTACACACAACCCTGACTTGGATTACATTACACGCAATCACGACCTTCAACGATAGCTTGTGTTGTACAGAATACCGATTTTCACTAAACAAAGATATGCTATTAAATTATTATATAAACAAGCCGTTATGAATAGTAATACCTACTTTTTGGAATTTAATAAATATTATCTTTCAAAATGGACTTCATTTTTGGATTTAGAATATCATAATTAGCCTAGGGTGAATTTTTGTTATTTTTCTGAAAAATGTCAATTATTGATGAATAGTGAAAACACTGGGTTACTATTTAAAACAAGGCATTTTATTTAAATAATTATTTATTTTAATTAAATTTATTTTACTTAAATTTATTTTAAGTCAAAATTGATACATAATACCTATATATGTTCAATGTAATTCATTGGGGTCATTTTATAATAATTTTAGATATATAAAAATTTTATTGAACTTTTTTCCGTCTTTTACCCACCTCCTTGGAGAATTTGGAAATTCACATAAAACATAATGTTACCGCTTCTATGAATGGAATTTAGAAAATCCGAGAGAAATGGTTAATATCAATGACTAAAATGTTGTTCAATGAGATGAAAATAATTTTTGGTGAATAGTAACTTTTTACTGGTATTTACCACGGTTAAAAGTAAATAGGGTAATTAAGGGTAAAAATGATATTATTATTACCCTAAAACATGTCCTAATTATATTGGATAAGTATAATTCGACCAATAACAACCATAGGAATAAAATATGACCATTTAGGTTCACTTGGGTTAGATTGGGACATTTATTATTAATTTATTTAAAGAAGGGTTAAAATAGTTAAAATCAAAGTTTAATAACTAAATTATTTTTAATATAGGGTTATACATAAGATAAAGTCGACTATAAATATTCATTATAAATCTAAAAAGATTATATAATGGTATTTTATTTATAATTTTTAGACATTAAATAATTTAATTTATTTATGACACAATGATGATGCAGTAATTATCTTATTAAATAAATATTAACATAATTGATGTTATAAATAACCAAATAAATGTAAGTTGAGACTTTTTATTAATTACACTAATTTTATAGGTTAATATGACAAGTTAGTATTGATTTAATTAACTTTTTTCGAACTAATCATGCTGTTATGATTTTCACAAAAATCAATTACCAAATAGTGTCAAAATTGACATGAAATAGTTTTTAAAACAAATATTATATTATTAATTGTTATTATATTCAAAAAAATCTATGGTTCGGCCAAGTACTTATATCATGATAGGTGTATCATTAATGGACCACTTGGGGGTCTCTTGGATGTATGTGGTAAGTTTATTAACTATATAATAAAAAAATACAAAGTGACATGGTAAATGTCAATCTAATTAACTAAGAGTTAAAACTAAAAGATAAGGTTAATATAATGACCCAAACATGTATAAAATATATTTTTTGAGATGATTTAGACCCATCCCCACTTTAGCTTCTAAATAAATCATTTGGATCTATTATAAACTTAATATGTCTTTATTATAAAATAATATTTTGAGTTTTTCCAAAGGTGCCCCTCTCCTCCCTTATAAAAAGGGCACCCCTTCACTCTTCTCTTCACACCCTATTGAGCCTTGAAGCTCGGCCAAACCCTGACCATTTCTCTTATACACTTCACTAGAAACATTCTGGAGGTTCTGGTCTTCCAAAAATACAAACTCTACTTCTTCAATAGGAAGCTTAAAGGAGGCGTGTCGAAGAAGAGGTAATCTCTTCTTCTGATTTTCTCAAGTTTCTTTCTTCTTCTACTTCTTCTTATTTAGTTGTATCATTATAAAGTAATATATTCAGTATTAATTATATACTGAAATGTTTTTATAAATATGAAACAACCCTATTTCACCTCTTATCCATCCTATGGAAAACGAAATCACCACACATTCGTACGTACAGAATACTGTCTCCACGCCATGGTGTAATCTGTTTTCGACCACCACCTTACTTGGATGGGTATAATGGTGTAAATAAATAACTACATATGATTATTGTAAATTGATATTGATTATGAAATATTATACATACACTTCAATACAATTCCATTATCATGGTAATGATATCATCGCTCGTGCGTACGTATGGACTATCATCTTCACGATGTGAAGAGATTCATTCTCCATGTTAACCATTCATGAATGATTATAAAGTATATATAATGAATAATAATGAAATATATTACATAATAATGATATTGGATTTATTTATATACATATTTATGTCATCTATTTAATTCCATTCAATTTAATAAGGAAACGAAAACAGCGTTCACGCGTACGTACGACCTACCGTCTCCATGAACGGTGTATTTCATTCCATTTATCGATATATCATATATATATATATGTGAATATATTTTATATATAAATCATGTTTTTAATTATGGAATTATGTAAATAAGGATATACGTAATAATATCATGAACAACAAGTCGAAACTCGTATGATAAATGAAACGATTTTACCCAAAACAGTGCTTTAACATTGAATTTACAAAAGAACGGGTAATATAAAGTCATAAGTGAACCATATATGATATCATAACAATGAATATGATTCTTTAAAAAGTCAATGACATTATTTAAATCATTATACAAGATGTTCAAAAACATATGATGCATATCAGACATAAGGTAAGGGATAACTTTTCCAATCTCATTTTTATTTGAGATTGTTTATTCGTGAGTATTTACTGGGGTTATTGTTATCATCCATTCCCATGTTTTCTAAGAAATTTTTCATGTATTTTTAAAGTACTTTTTACCCATTTTTGAAATTTACCACATGTTATGAAAGGAATTTTACTTTTGTTTACCACACGAGGAACTTTTTGACTTTTATGACAAAAGTACGAGAAGAATGTTATTTCTAACTTATACGGTGTGAATGGGTTTTTACAGTTTCATAACATCTCATTTTCATAAAGCTTACTCTACAATATTTTATGACTATTTTCAAAAAAATATATTTCTTTTAAAATTTCATGGAATTTTTTGAAAAGAAAATTATTTTGAAGAAGAATGGATATTTTCCTCAAAAATTCATTTCAAGTGTTTTATCAAAAACATTTTCCATATAAGATAACATTATTTCATATGTGTATGTTTCAAGTATAATATATATATGATTTACATGGTTTCACATTTCTTATGATGAAATATCCATTTGTTTTATATGGATTATGTGATGATGGGATGATGTTTATGAAACCCATTTTATTCTTTGGGTTATGATGAATGTTTTAAGTTTATTTTGTGGCACATGAAAGAATGATTTCATTATGAGATGGGTGGGACCTATATATCCCTACAATGCATTGGGTAATGATTTATATCTCATTAGATAGACATGGATAAAATGGTAAGTTAATTCAGTACAGTGAAACAGGACTGGAATGAGGAGTTAACTCGATTCAGAAAGGGACATTGTCCACTAAGATGGTCTTGGAAGCAATGCCTTGGCTACTATGGAAATCATAACAAGTGCTGAATGGTTTCCACAATTACATGATTTATTCACATGCTATATTATGAAGATTTATGTTCCATTATGATACATTCCTTACGTTCTTCCAAGATTTATGTCGTTGCTCAATATTTTGATGTTTAAACATTATGTTCATGTTTTTAAGTTCAATTTTATATGTTTTGTTTTCTTTTTTCCATGCTTACCCTTACAAAGAATTTTATCTCACCCTTTATATGTTTTCTTTTCCCCAGGATTTCAAGAAATGTTATAGGTAAGAAAACCCAAAAGGGGAAGATCTTTATGGGAGATGTTGAAGATCTTTCACCATGATTAGAATATTACGTTCTGAGTTTCCAAAGACACTAAACTATTACGGTTCTTTGGTGTCTGTTTTTTTTATGTATTAATTATTCCAAAAAAGTAATGTAATTTATATGTTCGTCAAGCTTCGGGTCACTACAGTCTGAGGTGTGTTTGGGCCAGGGAAGCAGAAGAACTGAACACCCACATGGGTATTCAGCTGGCCACACATGATGATCCTCCATGATGTAGGATGTGGTAAACAAAGGCAAAGAGTTTCTTTTAGTGTTATTTTATGAAATGAATTGTAAGGACACATTTCTTTGTAGAGGGGAATATTGGGATGCACCAAAACTAATCTCTTAATTAATAGTAATATTATGATATTATCCGAAAAAAATTGTGAAATATATACTAGGCATTTTATTTAAATAAAACACCGAAGTGTTTACAATACACCAAGACCAAAAGAAAACCATACTATCCAAAAATAACTATTAAAAGACCTATTAGAATTACATGGAGACCACCCAAACAACAAGAACTCTAAGAAGATAATATGGGTCTTTTGGATCCGTCACAATGAACATTAGTACGGACAGATCCACAACAGCCCCACTAAGCATTAATGGAATGACGTGAACCATCTTGTCCAATTGTCATGAATTTGGGACACCCTAATTTATAGTTTTATATGGCATCAACTCGGCCATTGCCTTGGGTGACCATTGAGTTCTAATGGCTATAATTATATTCGTTGGTGATTTGGTGGATTAATTAAAAATATCTAAGTATAATTTAGCTTTTCTAAATATTTAAGTTATGAATTGAAATTATAATAAAACATCTTATTATGAGCTTTAAAAGGGAAATGGTTTAATATTTTTTACTTCCCTTATTGTGATTTTAAAATGATGTGAATATTTAAAACACCTTTAAAATATATCAAATATCTTATAAATGTTTTCATTCTTAATGCTTAAACAAGGTCTTTGATAATACTAGAATAGTTTTCGTATATATATATTAAATTTTAAGTTATAACATTGAGTTTAAAGGGGGGGTATACTTTTTATATTTTATTTTTTAAATATGTTTATAAATAATTTTAGTAATACTCTTAGTCAAGAAAAAGTATAATTTAATTGGTGTACCAAAATATGTTAAAGTTTAAAATGAAAATCAGGTTTTATAAAATTTAAGATATTATATTTATAGTTAAAATAAATATTTTTAGTTTCTATGTTTTTGTGGTTAGTATTGTGAGTTGGTTGTCTATACAAAATATACCCACCTGGGTTGAGCCCTCTAGCCGGGCCAAGGGAGGCAGCACGTGCTAGGCGGATGAGCCTAGCCCTCAACCCCAGCACAGGCCGGCCCAAGCAGGGGGAATAGCTACCCTGAAGGTAACACAAATGAAGATTAGGGAACCAGAGGCACCGCCATGTGGGGCAGCACAGAGGCGTCGGTGGGTGCAAGAGTGTGCTCGCAGAACCCGGTACGGGGCGGTACTCGGAGGGGGGAAGAGTAATCTGGCATAATGCTAAGAGCTCCAAGATTATAAGGGTGGTGAAGAGGACTCTCTATTTTGATGTGGGATGGATAATTTCATTTGGGATTGAATCCAGGCTTCCAGATCCCACCACGTGCGATCTGGGCCATCCGTTTTGGTCCGACACTCGATACTCAGCAACCGCAGAATCCCACGCGTTTTATATGCGCCATCCGATCCGACATGGATTTAATCTCAGTCGTATGAGACATTTTAAAAAACTTATTCACCCACATCTATTGTATCTCACACATTTTAAACACACCTTTTCAAGACTTTTTAAATCATTGCGTTAACCAGAGCCATCCTATCAATCTATGGATCTAATCGCGACTTCCCATTTCATTTAATCGTTGCATCATTCGTGTTCATCCGATATTCTCCATTTTTTATCTATTTCGTCCAATATTTCTCCTATTTTTCTACCCCACACCATCTTCTTCTTCTCCCACCTACTCCTGAACAGTAACCCTATCTCCCTTTCTCTTTGTTTTCCACACCCATGACCCCACTGGCCCCCTCCTTTCATGCGTTTTCCACAAGGACTTTCCCCCGGTATTTTAGTAAACCATATAGGGATCGTTTTTTCAGTATTGGAATTAAATTATTCATCATATTTTATACATAATATAGTTTATAAACAACTCGGTTGCACCCATTCCCTCGGTTGTCCCTCCTTCTCCTCAAACCTCAGCAATCCTCCGTCAATGATTTCTCGAGCCAGTCCTCCTCAAACCAAGGTAAGGAAATATATGATTACCTACTTGTGTTGAATTTTTACATACTTATATATATATATATATACTCTTGTATTTATAAATACCCTTTCAGTTTGGACATAAACCCTCCTATACCCGATTTCGGACTTTTGGATTTCAGATTTATATGGTATTATTAGACCTGAAGCATAATTTATCTCATTCAAAACTTGTTTACATAACATATATATATTTGGTTACATGTATATATATATATATATA
This sequence comes from Viscum album, assembly GCA_963277665.1. NCBI lineage: Eukaryota > Viridiplantae > Streptophyta > Magnoliopsida > Santalales > Viscaceae > Viscum > Viscum album. The sequence continues at coordinate 859,114,029 of OY728133.1, read as the reverse complement.
CATACAAACAAACATATCGTTTTACAAAAATCATTTTTATATCCAGTTTTAATACTTATAAACATTGAGTCTCAAGTTTACATAGAATTTTAAAACATAAAGAATTATATGTTGTAAAAAACTTTTATATATATATATATATTTGTATACAAGGTTTTATATAATTATATAGTTTGTATAAATCATCTTATGGACTAGTTTTATGTATTTTAACATTGAACTTCTATGATTAATTTATGTTTTTGGTAAATAATTATGTGCCAACAAACATTGGTACATGACTCGGTTATACATGTATGTTACATATGTATACACAAATAATTATGTAATATTGTTTAATAAATAAACCCTTTTAAAATTTATATTATGATTTAATGTTTTATGGAATCATGTTATTTAATGTGACCAATATATTAAAGTTATAAGGGTGTCAATAAATTTTTGTTTTAAACCCTTTAATACATAATGTGTATTCGAATACGTGAAAAATGTGTATGCAGATAAACTTTGATCATCAATTTTACATAGAACCCTCCAAGGATTACTAAGAAATAACGAAACATGTGTTTTAAAAATATGTTTTTTTAAAACACTACGCTTTATATACACTATGTTGTATGAATAATTTACACAAACCGTAATTGTGGATATTCCAAATATTATACTTATGATGGGTTTTGTAATTGTGGGGAGTACATAAGTATAATATATGGGGTTTGAAACTCTTATATTCAATTGTATGAAATATATATATATATATTAGATGGTGTTGGTTATGGTTGAATATCATTCATTCTATTTTTAGAATTATGTATACCATTGTGATGTGTTTTATAAAATCATATCAATAATAAATGTGTGAGAATCTATCAGTTTAATACCCCACCTGAAATATTTACTTTATCTTTTAATTGATTATGAATTCAGGTGAAATTATAGCATGTATTGATTAATAAAGTCTTTGAATTTTCGGGTTATCATTTTATGTAACAAAACTTCTATATATTTTAGTGCATTAGTTATCATAACATATGCCATAATGTACTTATCTTACTCACCATTTAATGACATAACCAGGTAGGTGATAGTTTTTTATTTAATACATGTATGCCTGCTTAACTATATATATATATGTAAAATCTAATTAATGTAATTAAAATCCTTATGACATTTTATGGATTAAGTGTTAAATTAATCAAAGTTGTATGAGACACCTTGAATAATATGAAATGTGAAATCAAATATTCAAAGTGGTATGGGACATTTTGAATATATATGACCCTATTTGGCATATGAAGAATGTAATAGACTAGGTATAATGGGTTGGGGACCAGTTAATGAAATCCCCTCAATGAATCGATAATTATCATGAGACAATTAGGTCTTGGTACGAGGCCATAGACATTTTAGATTCTTGAAATGAGGTCATAATAGAGTCTGATGTTATATGCTCCCTCACTATTTTTATCATAATTAATTAACCAAGTGGATATTCAACTAGTAGAATATACATGGTAAGATCCAGTACTTATGATTATCATAAGAAGTTAATTCTTATGGCATTATGTTTATATTGCACTCAGTGATTTGTTATTCAGTGAATGTTTCACAGTAATAAAGAGTGTCATTGATGTTATTACCTTTATGCGAAACTCTGATTATGTATTTCTCTTACTTATTAAACTTGTACCTACATATTCATACGTTATACTTATTTAGGATTTCATTTACTTATTACTCTAAATGAGGGTGACTATAATTAATCATTTTACCTTATAATGTTGTTAGTAAGATTTTAATTGTGCTCCTTAGACAATTGATTTGATATGTAACATGTGTTACAACATTTCTTAAGAAACTGTTTTATGGAAAAAATTTAAAAGAGTGTTTTCTAATGTTATATTAGTATATTATGTTATTTTAAAACCCCTTACTGGGAATTCGTATGCTCACCCTACATTTTTAAAATAAAATTTTTAGGTATCATTTTTTAGTAGAAGAAGCAAGACAGAAGTAGCTGGATTCCAAGAACCTGAACAGAATCGATCCTCTGTATGTGACATGATGTGTAAAGTATCAGTGCATGGTTTTTGTAAAAACTCACACATCATGTTTCAAGGAACTGGCTCCAGATATTCTAGAGTCGGGTTGTCAGAGTTGACTATCATATGAACCAAATGAACAGAAACCATCAATAAAAAGACCCAATCACATGTTACAATAATCTAATGAAAAAGAAGGATTTACATTGTCATAATGATTCCATGAATCACAATAATGAGGATGGTTTAAGCTTTTACCTATTGAAATATTTGATTTCAACCATGACATAAATGGCACTGTGTTTTGATACATAAATGAATGTTGTAATCTGTGTATGAGGAGGAAATGCCGAAACTGTTTAATGGCAACAAATCCAGACATTCTTTGTTGATTCTCGTTTTACCTTGATTTTCCAGATGTAGGAAAACTATATAACGACTCATTTTCACCAAAATATATGTTACAATGATTTGAACATGAATGGATATTTTAATAAAAATGACTCAAATTATGATCTAGGCCCTTACTCTCAAAGAAATAGGTAGGAAAAACATTTCTTTTAGGTGGTAGTGATTTAACCAAAGATAATATATGATAAAAATATCTATATAACATTATATTTTCTGATTAAATAGCTATAAATTTTTAAATCACTTTAATTTTATTATCTTGCAACCATAATATAAGGATTCTTCAAGAGACTTCATAAAATCATAAAATTGATATGGTTATAACTTAGGAGATAAGTCAATATTATCCTGAGTTTCTGTTTATTGAAAAGATAGAGCAATGACATCATGTGCTAAAGATTAAAACTGTGATGGATTTGGAACCAAATTATTAGTATTATCTCTAGAACACCATTCACTGTGTTGATACCAAAAACCATAATATTTCCAAAAAACTGAAACACAATAGATGACACATCATGTTGTCAATTGTTTTGAATCTCTTCAGATTGCATTTCTTCCAAAAACACATAATTGTCCCTTCTGAAAAATATTCTACATTAGATGATACAAATGATAAAAAGGATTAGACACCCTAAATATATATATGATTTATAACTTGCCCATTTGGATTTCGTTGATGATTTATCCAATCATTTTCTTATAATAAGGATTGATTCATAGTTCCTTGTTCCATATGTTTATAAAAAATAAAAAATATAAATATTGCTTATAATTAATCTGATATAAGAGACTATCCAAAAAAATATCAAATCAAAAAATAAAAAATTTCTTTTAAATATTATCAGTTCTATCTAATTACTGCTAAATGATTCTAATTCAAAAAATGACTGCTAATTTCTTATAATTACCATTAATTTTTTTTTAAAATTACTATTAATTATCATTAAGGAGAATATAAGGTTGGCATATGGTCATGATGAAATTATGGAATGGAGTGGATAAAGGTGACTAATGAGTGAAATAAATCAAGTGCCTCTACTTACAAATAGTTTAGAAAAGATACAGCATGGGTAAACATGTGGGTTTAATCATGATTTCTTCTCCTCCAAATAGTGTAAATGCAGGAGAAATATAATTATTTTACTCTATCACCACCTTCATCCCTTCCACTCTAGGATTCCCTAGAGGGGAATAAGAAGCTAAGCGGATAAAGGTGATTGTAGAGAAAGAATTTTAGCACTATAAATCTTTCACTATATTATCCCTTTCATCCCCTCTATTTCATGCTTCCCTCACACCCCTTGGTCGACCTTCTATTACTAATTATGGTTAATTATGGTTAATTTTCATTAATTGTGGTTAATTGTGGTAAATTGTGGCCAATTGTGGTTAATTGTGGTAATTTTTACTAAATACCACTCATTGGAGGTATTTTTTACTAATTAACAGTCATTGATTATGTTTTTTTACTTATTACTACTCATTGCTTGTATTTTTTTTACTAACTACTACTCATTGACATCATTTTTTATTAAATATTGCTTATTGTTGGTACTTTTTACTAAATATCACTCATTTACAGTATTTTCTTACTAATTACCACTCATTGTTGGTATTTTTTAATAATTACCACTCATTGCCAGCATTTTTTACTTATTACCACTCATTATCAGTATTTTTTACTAATTAGCACTCATTGCCAGTATTTTTTACTAATTACCACTACACGCATGTATTTTTTTCTATTAACTTTCATTACTTGTATTTTTTACAAATTACAACTCATTGCTAGAATTTTTTACTAAATAACACTCATAGAGTATATTTTTTACTAAATAACTCCGATTGCCAGAATTTTTTACTAATTAACACTCATTGCCATAATTTTTTACTAATTATCACTCATTGCCGATATTTTTTACTAATTACCACTCATTACTAACATTATTTACTTATTATAGCTCATTTCTGGTATTTTTTTACTAAATATCACTAATTGCTGGAATTTTTTACTAAATACCATGCATTATCAATATTTTATACTAGATACAACTCATATTTAAATTTTTTTACTAAATACCACACGTTGATGGTATTTTTTACTAAATACCACTCAGTGTCGGTATTTTTTTACTAGTTAATGCTCATTGCCAGTATTTTTTCCTAATTATCTCTCATTACTGGTATTTTTTACTAAATACTGCTCATTACCAGTATTTTTTACTAATTATCTCTCATTACAGTTATTTTTTACTAAATACCGCTCATTACCAGTATTTTAAACTAAATAACGCTTATTGCTAGTATTTTTAACTAATTAACACTCATTGCCAGAATTTTTTTTCTAATTAAAGGTCATTGCCCATATTTTTTACTAATTACCAATCATTGTTAGAGTTTTTTACTAATTAGTGCTCAATGTCAGTATATTTTATTAAATACCACTCATTGTCGGTATTTTTTTACTAAATACTGATCATTGTCGATATGTTTTACTAAATACTGCTCATTGTTGATATTATTTAATAAATATCGCTCAATATCGGTATTTTTTTAATAAATAATGCTCATTACTAGTATTTTTTTACTAAATACTTCTTATTGGCAGTATTTTTTACAAATTACGACTCATTGTTGGTATTTTTTACTAATTAGCACTCATTTGCCGGTATTTTTTACTAAATAATTCACATTGGTGGTATTTTTTTAATAAATAACACTCATTTCAGTATTTCTATTAATTACCACTCATTGTCAATAATTTTCACTAATTACTGCTCATTCCCGTTATTTTTTACTAATTAACACTCATTTTTGATAATTTTCACTAATTGTCTCTTCTTTCTACTAATTACTGACAATTTTTAATAATTATAGCTAATTTTAAAGAATTACCTCTCATTTTACTGATTAATGCTAATTTGTATTGATTACTACTAATTATTACTAATTGTATTTAAATTACTAATATATCGCGTTAATTTTTAAAAATTACTGTTAATTAGTAATAATTACTGTTAATTATTAGAAATTACTATAAATTCATATTAATTGTCACTAAGATCTATATATTATTATCAAGTTATGTTAGTGAGTAATATTTATTTATCAATTATAAGTAATTATTATTGATCACAAGAAATTACTAATAATTAAAATTAATTACTATAAATTAAAACTAATTAATTTTAATTAAAAATAATTATTGTTAATTAAAATTAAAAATTTCTAATAAAAAATAATTACTACTAATTAATATTTTTTATTTCTAATTAATTATAATTACTATTTATTATTAATGATAAATTCTATATAAAATAAAATAAAATAAATGGATGAAAATTTTAAAATTTAAATTAATACCTTAAAATTGAATCTTTTATCAAATGAAAATAAGAAAATTTGATTCTCTATAAAAATTTACACATTTAAAGGAATAAATGGAGAGGAGAGGAGAGAAAAAGATGATGGAAGATTTCAGATGGAGAGAAAATAGGAAAAGCTGGGTGGGGTATATATGGGCTAGATTAGTAGCAACAAGACTATTTGTGATGATATTCCCATCACAAATAGTACCAACCATAAATAATCAGGTTGGCAATTTAAAAAGTAATTATGGTGATTTATAAATTCTCTTCGCAAATAACATTAATGATGGAAGGTCTTTGCAATGGGAGTAAATACCCATCATAAAAACATTTTCTCGCATTTTTGACGCTTGGGCACGCTAAAGGTATTTGTGATGGGAATGTTTTCCCATCACAAATAAGGATTTATTTTATTTGTGATGGGATTCATTTCTCATCGCAAATAGTCCCCTGGAAAAGACTATTTTCCATGAGTGATGGGCCCATCATAAATACCCCATTGCGAAAATCCCTTTTTCTCGTAGTGGCTGAATAGGTTTTCCATAAAACTAATAGACAAAGATGACATTTTCTTTTAAAGAATCATTAGTAATTCATAAAATGCAATTCAGCATAATCACATATATTCTCTCTTGCACACATACACACAAATGCTCCCCAAATGACATCCATATGCTCATGAATTGTAATATTTCCTCCACCAGGTCATCGCTCGGTGGAAAATCATCCTCGTTCCTTTCCAGTTGGCATTAGAAACCATGTTTATCACAACAAGGCCTCATACAATGCAATTCATGAACACACACACACACCAACCATGTGCCTTTCCAGTCAACACCCAAATCCCGATTATGCCAAGAAAATGTATCAAACCCATATTTCTTTTAAGAATACCATTTTTTCAATTTATCAATCATTTTGTGGAACAACACCCATAACCAAATTTCAAATCCAACCAGTATGTGAAAAACCAAACAGAGTTTCATTCAAAATCAGAATAATTTTTCTAAGGGTCTAACGAGCCTTCACATTCTAAAAAAATTAGAAAGAGGAAAATTCCACCTACCTCAAATGGTTAGAAAAAACATTCCTTGTTGATCCTTTACAACCCTTTTGATTACCACAAATCAAATTTTGATGATCTAATGGATACATCTTCTGAATTGAATAGATCCTTAAAAATCACCCAAGGTTTGGAGTTCGATAGAAAAGGGAGAAAGATTTATGGGGATCACAAGGAATGTAAATTAAATAAAACTATTAGTCATGACATTATTCATGTTAGGAATTTGGGATTCGCATTGTGAATCTTATGGTTTCCATATATACTGAAAACCCATCACATTTTCTTAAAAACTCAAAAATTGATTCATGTCTTTAATAGATCTCACATCATGAACCAATTCTTCCTAGAAACCATTCATGCCATGAAATAAATCCATGGCATCCTCCTAGAACCCATTCACAATGTGAATAACCATTCACGACATGGATATTTCCAATAGATAGATTTCAGAATACCTTGTCTTTAACCCTATAATATTCTTAAAAAATTTATCCCAAAGACTCGAAACATAAAATAATAAACATAAAACAATTTTGTACCAAATCGAGGTTTAAAAATTATCGACTATATTGGTATTTCCTTCCTCAGAAAGCTGGATGTCATTAAAGACTTTGAAAAGGTAATTCCATTAATCTAGCACAGGCTTCTCTCTTTCCCATGTTTCTTCTTCGGTCTAAAAATGATTTCATAATATACATAATAAAGTAATATGTCATCCTTATATAATGTTTTCTTGTTTATCCATAATTATTATTAGTATATAGAGAATCGTCTCGTTCTCCTTAAGAGTAGCATGGTATCAACTGATCACATGATTGGGATCCATGCAATACTTTTTCAATTAAGATATGTGGAAGACATTATGGAGAACACTAAATCTCGACGGTATGGATAACTAATACGCTACCACAGTAATATTTTTAACAATCTCAAATGGTCCTATGTACCATGGAACTAAATCCCCTTGTTTTCCTAATAGTTTATGAATAAGTCTTGGTTACACTTGTAAAAAATACATGTTCATTCAAATTTAAAGGAAAATGGAATTGATGATGACCTACATACAATTTTTATCAAATTTGATCCATTTACACCCTCTTTCAGATCATCAAGATCTTCTTCATAGTCTCATGGACTAAACTGGGCCCAATTAGTTAAGTCTTTCATGTTTCCACCCAATAGAGTTGGTAATTAAAAGGAAGACCATATAATGCCTCAAACTGGGCTATATGAATCGTTTTCTAATAATTTTTACTATAGGATAATTCCACTAAAGGAATGTGATCCTCCCGTGAACCTCCAAAATCCACGACACATGCTCTGAGTATAACTTCCAAGGTTTTAATATAGTGTTTTGATTGTCCATCCATTTGAGGATGAAAGGTCATTATCATGGTCAACTAATATACAAGATCATATTGCAAGATCACTATAATCAAGAAGTAGATTTAGGATCTCAATAAAAACCAATCAAAACTAGAACTCCATGTAACTTGAACACATATCATATATATAACTTTTCCAAATCCCCTACCTTGTAGGGATTTCTAATTGTGAGGAAGTGTGTTGACTTGGTGATTAAATCCACAATCACCCAAATAACATCACACTTTTGATGGTTCTTTGATATACCAACAAGTCCATAGAAATAATCTCCCACTTCAATACACGAATAGAAATAAAATGTTCCATACTTTCCAGTCATTGATTCTCATCCTTTACCTAATGATAAATGAGACACTTCATAATGAAATATTCAATATTTCAGGTCAACATGACCATAAAAAATGAGTTTTCTTTACCTTGTACATTTTTGGAATACCTGGATTGATAGACCATTTCGAATAGTGATATGTCGAAGGAATCTTTTATTAAAATGACTGAGGGACTACAATTCAATTCTGAAAACATAAAGAGAAAATTACATCATATGTTCAACATTTATAAGTCTCCCCACTATTTGGGTTTGACCTAATGGTGATAAAATCATTATTTTATATTTGAGCCTCTTCTATAAAATACATAATTCAAGAAAAATATTAATTGGGATGAAAACTACATTCTCATTTTGTTCAGAAAAAGCATGTCAGAAAAAACACTCTGAAGTTGTCACTTATCATGAGATTCCCTAAAAAATTCATTATATGACATCCAACTCAAAACATCTTCTACATAATTCCCTTTCTTGGGTATATACACCATGTTTAAGATAATCATTTGGATAATTATTATCCATCTTCATTGACCCATGTTCAATTATAACTAGGAAAATAAATATTTGAAACTCTTAGGATCAATGAAGACTATAATCCTTTCACCAAAAAGATTGAGACACTAAGACATTAAGGAATAAACCACTACAGATAATTCCAGTTCATGTGTAGGAGAATGATTCTCTTTCATTTACATCTTCTTTAATCCATAGGTCATAACCCAATCTCTCTTCATAATAATACAATGAAGATTGGATCCAGAAACATCACAATATACCATATACCCCTAACCTAGTTTTTGAAAGATCAATATGGGTGCTAAGGTGAGATGAGATTTAAGTTATAGAATTTTTTTTGATATTCATCATTCCATGTGAATGTAAAACCATTCCTCATCAGAGTAGTCATGGGATAATCAAGTCACGAGATATCCAAGAAAATTCATCGATAATATCCTAATAATCATAGAACCCTATGTATTTGAAAAACATTCTTGGATGGGTTCCAAGAGTTGTATTCATTGATCTCTATAGGATCAACTAGTATTACCTCTTTGGAAATGATGTTCCCAAGGAAACTAACTTATTGTATCTAGAATTCATGGTTACAAAACTTCATATATAGTGGATTATCCCAAAATTTTCTTAATACAATTTCCATGTGATCCTTATGGTCTTTCCTGTTTCGAGAATAAACCAAAATATCATTAGAAAACACACTAATAAAATATTCAATGTAATAATAGAAGATATGGTTCATCAAGGCCCTGAATACTACAAGATAATTTGTCATACCAATGGGCATGGAAAGATATTCATGATAGACATATCGAATCTTGAATGTTGTCTTTGAAATATCCTCTCTTCTAACGCTAAGTTGGTGATATCCTGATCATAGATCAATCTTGGTGAACCACTGAGATCCATTTAACTGATCAAACATATCATCTAATTGAAGAAGTGGATACTGATTTTTTTATCATAACCATAATTAGTTTATGATAATAAGTATATCAATAGAGAAAAAAATCTTTATTCTTTATGAAAAAAACTAATTGAGTCTAATGTGATGTGCTATCTGTAATGAAGTATTTTTCCACAACTATTCTAGCGAGTCCTTCAATTCTCAAAAGTCTATCAAAGAAATTATATAAGATAGAAGAAAATCAAGGTTCTTATATGGTTTCATGATACTCATGAAATGAGACATAATTTTCATGTGTAGTCCCAATTTTTATCCACCAGAGAAGAAAGAAAAAAATTTGATGCACCACTATCAAACAAGACAAGTATAAGAGTAGAGTTCAGAAGGATGGTACCATGCACTGTGGGGGAGACATGGTAAAATGAAGGGGGATTTTGATGGTGGATTGATTGTAAGATTTGGTTCCCTAGAACCAATAGGTTTTACATTTATTACATTGATATTTAATATATTTAAATATTAAACATATTATTATATATTGTTTATTGTTTTATATGACTATGATGTAATAATGTCATGGAGTATTTGTTGCATTGATAAGGTTATGCCAATTTCCCATTATGACGAGAAACATGAAATTCAATAATAATATTCTTAAATGTAGTTCTACAGTTGGATGACATACTATGATGGAACACATAGAAAATAGGCCATCATGTGCGATGACATATAAGCTAATGAGACATCCTCTCATGAAGTTCACACTTGGTAATATCCAATACAGAAGATTATGATAACGGACCCGCCGGTATGAATTCTGCATGTTTTTGGGTCATTTGATATTTCTATCTACGAGAGTGTGTAATGATCCTTATACTTTAAGATTATCATTAATATGTGTCACGACTCATGCAATTTGATTTACTGATGAAAACAATCACGCATACAGTTGGTGGGATGTAGGGTATGATGGGTGCATCACGAGTGGCATGTTATTAGTGGATAATTTGAGGAAGGATTTTTCCCTTCCATTTATGGAAATTGATATCTCTTCCCTTTTATTAAAATAGAACTGTCACGCGAAATTCCATGGCCATGGTGTAATGACGAGTTTATTTCAGGTAGTCAAAGAACAACATATCAAGCATAAAAGTTGATGAAACTATCATGAAACATTTTTGATGAAATATTATTAAAAATGGATTATATTATATAGTGATCATTCGTATGTGGATGTCACTATTGTGACTTTAAGTTCTTTCTCTTTTGTTCCTTGACCCGTTGCAAGATAGTACTCTTGGACTTTAGGCAAACCCTCCTAATGCCAATGAAAAAGAATAATAGAGGGTCACACACTAAGTGTTTCTAGTGGTCTCCATTAAATTATAATTAAATTTAATTAATAAATATTATTCTCATTATAGAGGAATAATTTTATTCAAGTTAAAATAATGGCGTAAATTAAATAAATATTTATTCAACGGATTGTGGGTAAAATTTATTTATTTATTTTATTGAATATTTAATAATTATTTTTTTACTAGTTTGTAAAAAAATATGAATTTAAGAGTATAAATTATTTATTTCTTTATTCTGGTGTTAATTAAATGGAAGTGGAGTTCGAGCGGACCAAGTTTGGTCTGATAGTAAAATAATTATATACAAGATGATATATAATTATTTAACTAGTTAGCACAAATTAAATAATACTGCTATTATTTTGTGAGGTGGAATTTTATTTATAATTACATTTTTCACAAGTTGGAGAACCATAAATAATGACACAATATTATTATTGAGAGAATGGGTTTTATTTAAGGTTATGAATTTATTTAATTGCTCTTACATAATTAAATATTGTAACTGAACCTCATGTTAATAAATAGACACATACGTTTATTGTTCCATGTACCAAACTGCACACCTTGTGAATTGAGAATTGTTGACCTAAATAATTTCTCTCTCGAATCCTCTTCCTACCCCCTCAAGAATGAGAGATGTTCTTCAAGGCCGAAGAACAAGCGATCAAGAAAGACTGACACAAGACACTCGCTTCGCCGCGCTAGCACCCAGAGAATGAGCAGTATCGATAGGAGGCCATCAAGGCATGTGTGGATCACCTCTAGAGGGATTCTAGTTTGGATCCTTGAATGTGTAACAAGATAATATGGAAGGGTCATTTCGGATGATCAAAATCATTAAAGAAGAAAATACCAAATATCCATGTATTATTTTCTTTATGAAATTAATTAAATTAATTATAAACATTATGTGCAAGATCTTCTCTAAAGGTTTCAGGCCTCTTATTTATTTATCTAATTTGTTGATTATATTCTGTGGATACTAGTATTTATCATCTTATTAATCCAGGAATAATCATTGATCATGATAAAAATTAAATTTGGGTTTCGGCCCAACTGTGCTTCCGCTATATCTGGAACCTTCAAGTGGTATCAAAGGGGTTACATCATAGTTTATAATTATTTAAATATTTTTTTGATTATTTATGCATTTAATAATTTAGTCGTTCCAATTTAAGTTAATCATTCTAAAAAACTTTAATCTTGAGATATTTTCCTCCTCTTTTGTTTCTCGTTCACCTTAAAAAAATGATCTTTTCTTTTAATTTTGATTAAAATAAAATATAGGATATCATCCAGAAGTGCCAAAGATTCCTAGATGTACAACACTAGAACACAGGGCATATATTTGACAATACATGCTATGTAGTCAAGATTCAATGAATCAGATAGGTTTTGCAAACAAATCCATCGGATGGTGTCTTTATAAGTCTTAAATGATGTTGTGTGTTAACCAGGAATAGGTGGCACACAGTTTCCGGATTACATGTCATGTATTACAATGGAAACGGCGTGTAGTCCCTTCGAGTTAGGGTTGGACTATGTACCCCATACATGAATTTCCCGACTGGAAACCATGTAACGCGGATACTACACAACATGTGGCCCACTAAACACTCTATGTACTCCTAATATTTCCAAAGTACATCTTGACGCCATGTCCCTGGGTGTGTACTTCAAATGGATAGTGAACGATAGTACACGCAATGTAGTCAGAACTACACACCATGCACTCATCCAAATAACATATATTTATTAAAATTTATTATTATATTATAAAAACCCTTGAGATGTGTACCATAGAGTGGGCGTAAAGCTGAGGCACAACACATGAAAGGTGTTATATATATATGTGTGTGTTTAATTTAACATCTGTGTAATATTCATTTCTATTCATTGGGTAGTTATGAAAGGGAATTCACTGGGTTTCCTCTAAAGCACAAGTTATGTACAAAGATAATTTTAAATAAATTTATTTGTTTAAATTAATGATGGATGAGAATGTAAAGGAAATTAGAAAAAGGGTTTCAAATAAAATTATTGATTAATTAATGATGATAATTATTAGATTCAAGCATGATTTATCTTAAACAAAACAAATTAAATAATTGAATACTAGTTTTATTTATGCGTAAATATCGTTGTGTGTATGTATGATCATGATCTAGACAAAGACCTTTGTATCTGAATGGTTTCTTTTAATTTTTTTAAAATTAATTTTGTTGGTCTGCGAACCTTCTCCTCATTAATATGTTGGGCCGGAACTTCCAAGGTTTTTTTTATGTAAAACCCCTTTTTACACCTCACCTGCATATGAGTTAAAAAAGGGAATATGTAATGGATGGAACTCCCAAGCTAGTGCAGGCAGATCAAGTTGGAGTCGAGACGAATCCAATCCTAGGAGATGCAGAGGTGGATAGGTGGAAAGCTATAAAGACAAACCCAAAAGGTACAATATGTTTCTCCCCTATGCCAGGGTAAGTTTATAAACCACTAGATAAAATAACCATTAGAAAATATCATGATCATGCCCTTTACATTATATTATTTCTATCAGTTTCATGGTTTATCATTATGGATGTGTGGTCACGATCACATAATTATTGAATTAAACAAGCATGCAAGATGGAACTAAAATAAACCATACTAATGCGTAAATATTATCAAGACATGTTTAATCACTTATGTAAGTTCCAATTAATATTAAAAATCATGTGATAATGATAATAAGAAATTCACGCATAAGATATACAAATCCATTAAATAAAAAAATAAGTCAAACCAATCCTTTCGTTACATTATTAATAGAAAACTCAATGTAACTATGTGTTTGACCCCCCATTGTTGGGAAAATTAATTTTATACAGGAATTATTTTTGAAAGATATCATGTTGACTTAACCATATTACATTAAGAAGAGTATCCCTTGCTAGACTTGGGGTAACATTAGAGGCTAGAGTTGAGGAAATCAAAAGTCATGATTTCAGGATTGGGGAGTCCACTCAACAGATCAAGGAGTTGCAAGCCCATAGTTGGCAATGACCTGCCTACCTAAATACCTTCTAATGGCCTGACCAACCCTTTTGGGGGTTATGCTAAGGGGAATATGGATCCATTCACTAGAATTTTTGGGCAACGGGACTTTCTGAGTTCAATGGTGAGGGCCATTAGGGCTTGATAAAATTGTAGGAGACTTAATAAAATTTATTATTTTTCAAAAAATGTAATCAAGAAAGTGATAATGATTTGATCTTTTAATTGTATAAAAAAATGACAAGCTTTTCAACCACACTCTCCCAGCGATCAATTCTGGATAAAGACAACATCCTCACCGGCAGTAACTTCTATGAATGGGTTAGTTGCCTTCGGGTTATCCTACACCATGAATGGAAGTCTTACGTGCTGGAGTCAGCATTACCTAATCTATCTTCTAAAGAGGTGAGTGGTGAGGATTTCATGGTCTATGAGAACCATATGAATGACGCGATCGACGTTCAATGTTTGATGATATCATCAATGTCTAGTGAGTTCATGAAGTCTCATGAAAACATGGATACTTATAGCATGATTGATCACCTATGTGGTTTTTACTATGGGAGAGATAGATAAGAAAGGTTTGATATATCTAAGGCACTCATTCAAAGTTAGCTTGGAGAAGGATCCCCAAATAGGCCTCATGTAGTCAAGATCATTGGATACATTGAGCACCTTGAGGATCTAGGGTTAAACTCCCCGAAGAACTGGGCACTAGTCTCATTCTCACATCACTCCCTCAAGAATTCTATAACTTTGTTGTAAATTTAAATATGAACAACATTGATAAGTCTCTATCTGATCTTCTTATCCTCATTCTCCAAGTGGACAAATATATGAAGCGTGAAAGGACTTCTGTCTTTATGGTGAATAAGAGGAAAGGGAAGGAGAAGATATTTAAGCCCAAGCTTCTTCACATACTTCCAAGAAAATGATGATCGAAGGGGAGTCAAGGGAATAAGACGATGTTTTTTTCACTTGTGGAAAGAAATTCTAGTGGAAGAATAACTACACCCAACCTAAGAAGAAAGGGGATTTTTTAGGTGTGTTTGTTATCAAATGAAATCTATTGGTTCTACAAATTGGGTATTAGATACATCTTGTGCTACTCACATATGTATCCAAATATAGGAACCAAGTAGATTCGGGAAGATTGTCTAAGGGGAGGTAGATCTTCAAGCAGCCAATGGAGCCAGACATTCTGTTGTAGCTGTTGTGGACTACCACCTCACGTAGCCAATTTGGATGATCATGGTGTTAAATGATTGTTATTGTGTTCCTTATATTACTAAAAAATTATTTTTGAATCTAGATTAGATACTGATGGATTTTTTTTCATGTTTGGAAGTGAATGTTGATTCTTTTACAAAGATAGAATTTGTTTTGGTAGGGAACATTTATACAACAGTCTATACGAGTTGGATTACACAAAGTAATGGAAATTGATAATAATGATATTTCACTTGAATCATACCATACATAACTTTGGCATCACCGGATAGGTCATGAAAATGAGAAATGATTGAAAAAGTTACATCAAAATGGATATTTAGATTATTTCGTACTAAAACCACTCAGCGTGTGTCATGCATGTTTAAAAGAAAAAATGACCAAATCCCCATTTAGAGGGAAAGGTGAAAAGGATAATGAACTTCTTGAATTGGTTTATACTGATGTGTGTGGACCATTTCCAGTTAAATCAAGGAGAGGGGACTCATACTTAATTACTTTAACTGATGATTTTAGTAGATATGGATATATCTACTTAATGAGGTATAATTCATATTCTTTTGACAAGTTCAAAGAATACAATAATGAAGTTGAGAACCATCTTGGTAAGATGATTGAGAAACTTCACTCTAATCGAGGTGGAGAATATCTTAATCTAGACTTCATTGATTACGTGCAAGAGTTTGGGATCCTATCCCAACTCACTCCTCCTTGCACACCCTAGTGGAATAGTGCGAGAGAAAGGAGGAATCGCACCCTATTGGACATGGTGAGATCAATGAAGAGTAATGCGATTCTTCCATTATCCTTCTGGAGTTATGAGTTACAAACAGCGGACCATATACTAAACCAAGTACCAACTAAATTGATAAATGCAATTCCATATGAGTTCTAGTGTGGAAAGAAATTCATTTTATTGAATTTACATGTGTGGGGAAGCGATGCATTTGTTAAGGCCTCTTCAGGTATCAAACATACACCCGAGGCACAAAATGTACCTTTATATGATACCCCAATAAAACAAGGGGATATTACTTATTCAATCCCTAGAAAAAAGGTTATAGTGGCAGGACACACCATATTCCTAGAGATGGAGAACATCTCCAAAAGATATAGTGGGAATGAGATAGACTTCGATGAAGTTGAGGCTAGAGGTACACAAGAGTTGGTACAAGAGTAGATTCCACAAAGCCCCATGTAAGAAAAAACTATTATTGAGATACAAGAACTGCGTAGGAGTATAAGAGAGGTTATCGAAATAGAATGTTATGGTTTTCTAGTTACCAAGGATGGTGACTTATTATTAGTTGATAATAAGGATACTATAACCTACAAGGAAGAAGTATGTGGCATAGATATTGCCGTGAGGCAAGAATCCATGAATTATGAAATGGATTCCATATACCAAAACCAAGTCTAGATTTTGTTAGATCCTCCAATTGATGTAAATCCTATTGGTTAAAAATGGGTATTTAAGAAGAAACTGGACCTGGAAGGACAAGGCAGTACTTATAAGGCATGAATGATTTCAAAAGGGTTCAAACACCATCAAGGCATTGACTATGAAGAAACCTTTTCACCAGTTTCAATGCTAAAATCCATCAGAATTCTATTGTCCATTGTCACTTACCATGAATATGAGATTTTGAAAATGGATTTCAAAATAGCATTAGTTAATAGGAACCTTCAGGAAGATGTCTACAAGACACAACCTGAAGGATTTATGACTCCAAATGATTCCAATAAGGTATTAAAGTTTCAGAAATCTATTTATGGATTAAAGAAAGCATACAGGACATGGAACATTTATTTTAAAGAAGCCATAACAAAATTTTCTTTTATCATAAACGAATGTGATCCTGTTTCTAGAAACAGTTTAGTGGGAGTGCATTCATTTTCCTAATAGTATATATTGATGACATATTACGTATTGGAAATGAGATACTAGTCATATAGTCTATTATGGAATGGTTGAATCAATGCTTCTCCAGGAAGAACTTGGGTGAGGCAGCATATATTCTTTGGATCAAGATCCATCATGATAGATCCATGAAATTTTTCGGCCTAATTCAACGTATACACATTGATAAGATACTGAAAAGATTCATTGGTGAACATTCCAAGAAGGGATTGTTTCCAGCATCACATGGCATTCATATTTCGAAGAGAATTTGTCCTTAGATACATGGGGAAAGAATGATAATGGCAAGGACTTTATATGCATCATCGATTGGGGTAGTCATGTATGTCATGCCATGTACTAGACTGGATGTCGCCTGTGCATTGAGTTCGGTTGGCAGATATCAAGCTGACTGAGGGGATAGCCATTTGATGGCAATCAAGACTATCCTAAAGTATCTTAGGTGTACTAAGGATATGTTTTAGGTTTTTGGAGGAGATGAGGAACTATTCATAAATGTTTATGAAGATTCTTGATTCCAGACTGATCAAGATGACATGAAGTTGCAAACAGGATACATCTTCACTTTTAATGGAGGTGCAATGAGTTGGAAGAGCTCAAAGTAGAGTGTGGTCACAGATTCTACATTAGAGTCTGAGTATATTCAATATTTTGAGATAGCTAAATAAGTTTTTTGGATGAGACGATTCATCCACGATCTAGATGTGATACCTAGCACTAAATATCCTATCACACTATACTGTGATACTTCTACAGTGGTGGCTCTCGCAAAAGAGCCAAGGTCACATTAGCAAACGAAGCACATACTTTAGAAGTATCATATCTTGAGGGATTTTTCCACAATAGGTGAAGTTGCAATGAGTAGTATTTCTATGGAACAGAATGTGGAGGACCCCTTGACGAAATCCTTGACTCAGCAGAAACATGATTACCATGTGGGGTCTAGCGGACTAAAATTCATAGGCAGTTTTCTATAGTCCAAGTGGAAGCTTGTAAGAGTTGGTGTCCTAGAAACAACTGGTTGTACTTTTATTACATGGATATTTAATGTATTTAAATATTAAACATCTTATTACATATTATTCATTGTTATTCATTAATATGATGTAATAATGTCCTACAGTATTTGTTTCATTGATAAGGTCATGATAGTTCTCCGCTAGGATGAGATCCTTGAAATTATATAAAAATATTCTTAAATATATTTCTACGGTTGAAAGAAATTCTATGATGGGACACATATCATGAAGACAATCAAATGTGAGTACTCGTAAGAGGATGAGACTTTCTCTCATGAAGTTCTCACGTGGTAGTCTCCAAGACATGAGATTATGATAACAGACCCGTGAGTATGAATTATGTATGTTTTTGTGTCATCGCATATTTCTATCTACAAGCATGTTTACTGATCCTTAGACTTTGATATTATAATTAATATGTTTCATGGCTCACACACTTTGATTTACTGACGAAAACCATCACGCAGACACTTGGTGGGAAGTAGGGTATATTGGGTGCATCACAAGTGGCATGTTATTAATGGATAAGGCAAGGAAGGATTTGTCCATTCCATTTATAGAAGTAGATATCTCATCCCTTTGATTGTAATGGAACCGTCATGCAAAATTACATGGACATTGTGTAACGATGAGTGTATTTTAGGTAGTCAAAGAATGATGTATAAAGCATAAAAGTTGATGACACTATCACGAAACCTTGCGGATGAGATATTGTGATAAAGGAATAATATTACATAGTGAGTGTTATTATATGGATATCTTTGTTGTGAATTTAAGTTCTTTCTCTTGGGTGCCTTGACCCATTTATAGATAATACTCTTGGAATTTAGGCAATCACACCTAATGCCAATGGGAAAAAATCATAGAGGGTCAAAAAATAAGTGTTTCTAGAGTTCTCGGATAAATTATATTTGAATTTAATTAATAAATATTATTGTCAATATAGTGGAATAATTTTATTCAAGTTAAAATGACTTCATAAATTAAATAAAGATTTATTAACCGGATTGTGGGTAAAATATATTTATTTAATTTGTTGAACATTGAATATATTTTTATTTACTATTTGTTCAATAAAATATTTATTTAAGATAATAAATTATTTATTAATTTATTTGGGTTTTCATTAAATGTAATTGGATTTCGAGTGTACCAAGGTCGTTCTTATAGTAAAATAATTATTTGGAAGATGATAAATAATTATTTAACTAGTTGGCACAAATTAAAATAATGTTATTATTACATCGTGATGTGGAATTTTTTTTATAATCATGTTTTATGCAATTTGGCGCACCATAAATAATAAAGATGTATTATTATTAATGGCATGGATATTCACTAAGGATTTATATGTATTTAATTTCTCGTATTAAATTAAATATTATAACGGAAGCTCCATGTCAATAAATAGACACACATGTCTATTGTGTCGCGTACTGAACCGCACTCCTGGTGAATTGAGAATTGTTGATCTAAACAATTTCTCTTTTGAATCATCTTCCTTACCACCCTCAATAATGAGATACTTTCTTCAAGGTTGAAGAACAAGGGATCAAGAACATTTGACACAAGTCACTTGCTTCGCCACACTTGCACCTAGAGAATGAGCGGTGTCGATTGGAGGCTATCAGAGCAGGCTTGGATCACCTCTAGATGGATTCTTGTTTTGATCCTTGCAAGAAAAACAAGATAACCCAGAAGGGTCATTATAGATGATCAACATCATAAAAAAATAAAATACCAAAGATCCAGGTATTATTTTCATTATGAAATTAATTAAATTAATTACAAACATGATGTACAAGATCCTCTCTATAGGTTTTGGGCATATTTATCCTTTATCTAAATCATTGATTCTATTCCATGGAGACTGGAATTCATCATCATAATGATCCCTGAATAACCATTTATCATGGTAAAAATAAAATTTGGGTGCCGACCCAACTATGCTTCCACTACGCCATGAACCTTCATTGATCTAGATAAAGGCATGGATGTCTCTTCCTCCACCTTAAAAGGATACTAGTGGGGTTGTGCCTCAGAGGGGTAAAATTGAATGTTTTGGGTTGAGTCTCTAGTGATTAAAAATAAAATTTTATTGATTTATGATTCTCTATCAAAAGTCAAGGATTCCATTTTAGTGGTTGTCATCTCTTTTTACATTTGAAAGGAGTGAAGAGTAAACATATGACCAATTTGATCAGAACTGCTATAAAAATATCTTATGAATAATTATAATTTATATTTAGTAGATATTAATTTTTTACTCTGAAAAACCATTAAAATTTTCTAAATTCATCAATTCACCCCATGTTGATCATTTTTTCATTCTCATATTGGGACCGAACACTTACCCTCACACATATATAATGTAAAAAACACATTAATATATAATATTGTATAACATTATTTATATATTTGTTGGTTAGAGTAGACTAATCGAGAGGGGGGTGAAGTTATTATCTATAAAAAACTTGTTTAAAAAAGTATTCTTAAAAGGGTTCCCCAATAAATTTAAATACAACCCAATTAATCAAGGTAATACGATTATGAAAGTTTGACTATTTGAATAACTTCTCATAAGATTGATTAATTATTAGTAATCTTAATATCAGTTATTATCATTACTTTTGAATCAATTCTAATGAGGCAAAACAATTATAAATTCTCTCCATGATTAACTATCAATGTAAATTTAGTGATTTCATAATTAAATAGTAAAACAAAGAAAACTAAAATAAATAGCAAAGCAGATATAAAACAAGTGGTTCAGTCTCAAGCCGAGACCAAATCCAATCCAATTGGTGATCACCTGCCACCAAATAGTTTATATAAATAAACTTGGTCCACACCCTTGATCGGGGTTAACAACAGTACATAAGACTGTCCAGGTCACACGACCTCTTTCACTATTCTTCATGGATATGAACAAATAGGTCACACAACGACCTCTTCCACACTTATATGTGTGAATAAAAAAGTGTAAAAAGATGTAAGATAATGAAAATATTGTATCCTTCAGTTTGATAGAGGATATAGTGAATGTTTTTAAACAGACACACACACTACTCGAATAATACACAACAGAGTAGAAAAATGATGAGATAAGGTTAAAAGTTCTCAGAGTGTTGGTCTATGCAACTCTGGACTTCTGAGATGTAGCAGATGTAGAAATTGAGTCCTCTTTCAGAAAATAGAGTATCATAAGTCAGTTAGATCTGCCTCGTGTTCTTCATGGAGTTTATAATGCAGAAATGTTCTTGACTCTAGGATTTGAGTATGCTTCATGTGTTCTTCAGCAGTGTCGGGTTGCATATGTTAGTTCTTCTTTCATGAATTCTAGTGATTCTTTATTATCACGCACACACTTATTTTTCCATTTCCACTATTGTAGCTTTTAACACACTTTTCTTCAAGCCACACTATTCTTTTTATTCATAGAATTCATGTGTTGGAGCCAACATGAATCATGTATTCTGGACCTCGTACCTTGTACTGTCAGGTAACACGTCTAAAAAGAAACATTTATTATGTCAGTGTATTTAAAAACTTCAAATATGACCATTAGATATTAGATTGAAAAATGAAAAAACCGATTAATAAATAGTTTCATAGTCAATCTGTAAATAGTGTCTCCATGAAATAGTGTCTCCTTGCACTACTGGAAATCCAGCATTTCCCAACGGTTTAGAATCGTTGGGAATGGCTGCAGAACCGTTGGTATATGTTATACCAACGGTTCTGCAAACCGTGGGGAAGTAAGCCATTGGGAAAGGCTTTTCAAAACGGTTTACAGAGAACCATTGGGGTAGGTTAGAAAAACTCAACCTATCCCAACGGTTCTGCCAAACCGTTGGGAAAGGCCTTTCCCTTGGCCTGTTGGGAAATCAACAGAGAATTTTCTTTCCCAACGGTTCTATGAACCGTTGGTAAAAACAACCATTCAACAGGATATCCCAACGGTTTCAAACTGTTGGGATAGGGTGTTTTTACCAACGGTTCCTTGAACCTTTGGTAAAAACAGCTACATAGAGCCTATGCCAACGGTTTTCAAACCGTTGGCATAGGCTTTGCTGTGCAAATTGCACAGCAGCCTGCAATTTGCACAGTAGGTCTGGTTTTTGGGCATTCACCCTTGGTTTCAATTCAATTCTCAATCCAATTATGCCCTCGTTTTCAATTCATTTTTCAATCCAATTATTGTACCTGTAACACATATAATGCATACATATAGAGAACAAACCAACACATACAAATAATGCAAACCAACCGACCAACACATATAATGCATCCTAAAAATATACACATCCATAATTAAAGTAAAATTCATAACATAATTATAAACATACATAATTCATTTAGAATTCATTTTAAAATTTAGATGACAATCATATTTGGAATCCGGAATTCAATTCATAATTTGATTGGTTTTTCATATACCATATATTTTTAATAGAAATGATATCCATTTTAAACAAAATACATACATCTGGAATGATATCGGTCACACCATGCCTCGGATTGAGGCGAAGTTAACTCGTACACGTCACAAATGACTCATTGATCGTTGTCCTAAAGTATCAACATATTCCAAATGCATTTGGTCAGTTTTTCATATGTCAGTTGTTTATTTCACTTATAATCTTGTCCATTTTAAACAAAAGAGACACAGTCAGAGTGGTACCGGCCACACCGCGTCTCGGATTTAGACGGGGTTGACTCTTACACGTCTCAAATGACCCATGGATCATTTTCCTAAAGTATCAACACAATCCGAATGCGTTTGGCCGGTTTTCCGTATGTCAGTTGATGTTTTTCACTTAAAATGACGTCCTTTTGAAACAAAAGACATACACTTTGAGTTGTGCCGGTCACACCATGCCTCGGATTGAGGTGGCGTTGACTCATACACATCACATATAACTCATGGATCGTTCTCCTAAAGTTTCAATGGAAACCGAATGCGTTTGGTCAGTTTTCCGTATGTACTTAAAATGTTTTCCATTTTAAACAACAGAAAGTCACTTAGAGTGGTCCCGACCACACTTAGATGACAATTAAATTAGAATTCATAACGTAATTATAAACGTACATAATTCATATAGAATTCGATTTAAAATTTAGATGACAATTATATGTGGAATCCGAAATTCAATTCATAATTTGATCGGTTTTTTCTATACCGTATATTTTTACCTCAAATGATGTCCATTTTAAACAAAATACATACACCTGAAGTGATACCGGCCACACCGCACCTCAGATGGAAGCAGGGTTGACTCTTACACATCACATTTGACCCATGGATCATTGTGCTAAAGTATCGACACAATCCGAATGCATTTGGTCGGTTTTCC
The DNA here is from genome assembly GCA_963277665.1 of Viscum album. Taxonomy (NCBI): domain Eukaryota; kingdom Viridiplantae; phylum Streptophyta; class Magnoliopsida; order Santalales; family Viscaceae; genus Viscum; species Viscum album. Next base: position 859,090,081 of record OY728133.1, on the reverse strand, counting down.
ATATGCCAGTTGATGTTTTTCACTTAAAATGACGTTCTTTTGAAACAAAAGACGGACACTATGAGTGGTGCTGACCACACCGAGTCTCCAATTGAGGCGGGTGGATTCGTACACGTCACATATGACCCATGTATCGTTCTCCTAAAGTTTAAATGGAAACAGAATGCGTTTCGTCGGTTTTCCGTATGTACTTAAAATGTTGTCCATTTTAAACAAAAGAGTGACACTTAGACTAATCCTGACCACACCACGACTCAGATTCATCCCGGGTTGGCTCTTACATGTCACATATGACCCATGGATCATTGTGATAAATTATTAAAAGATTACGAATGCGTTTGGTCGGTTTCGCGTATGCCAGTTGTTCTTTTCATTTTTAATCATGTCCATTTTAAACAAAAGAGACAGAGTTAGAGCAGTGTCGGCCACACTGCGTCTTGGATTAAGACGGGGTTGACTTGTACATGTCACATATGACTCATGGATAGTTGTGCTAAAGTATCGATAGAATCCGAATGCGTTTGGTCGTTCTTCCGTATGTCAGTTGATGCCTTTCACTTAAAATGACGTTCTTTTGAAACAAAAGATGGACACTTTGAGTGGTGTCAGCCGCACCGCATGTCGGATTGAGGCGGGGATGATTCTTACACGTCACATATGACCAATGGATTGTTCTCCTAAAGTTTCAACGGAAACTGAATCCGTTTGGTCGTTTTTCCGTATGTACTTAAAATGGTGTCCATTTTAAACAAAAGAGAGACACTTAGACTTATCCTGGCCACACAGCGACTCTGATTCATCTCGAGTTGGCTTATACACGTCACATATGACCCATGGATTGTTGGGATAAATTATCAACAGATTCAGAATGCGTTTGGTCGGTTTTCCGTATGTCAGTTGATGCTTTTCACTTAAAATGACGTCCTTTTGAAACAAAAGACGGACACTTTGAGTGGTTCCAGCCACACCACGTCTCCGGATTGAGCTTAAACCACCGTGCAACATTATAATTATTATTCGTGACGTGTACGCGCAGACGGCACATCAATCGGACGTGCGGTTTGCACGGTACGACTCAATATTCGTGTTTTAAGTGATGCGCGTGCTTTATAAACGCGCGTGAGGGGGGTCCAAACGGGCCGAACGAAGTCGGAATGGACTAAAATAGGACAAAAAATACGGGAGAGTGATTTATGAAGTGTTCGAGCAGACGACACGTCAATCGGACGTGCCGTGTGCCCGCGGTGACCGACAACGCAGTTCTGGTGTCATAAACGGCCAAAACGGACGTCCAATGGTCAAATTCATAGAGGGCGACCTCAGATTAAGCTAAAACCACCGTAAAACATTCTAATTATTATTCGTGATGTGTACGCGCAGGCGGCACGTCAATCGGATGTGCGGTTTGTGCGGTACGGCTCAATATTCGTATTTTAAGTGATGCGCGCGCTTCGTAAACGCGCGTGAGGGGGGTCCAAACGGGCCGAACGAAGTCAGAATGGCCTGAAATCAGACGACAAATACGGGTGAGTGATTTCTGAAGTGGTCGAGTAGACGACACGTCAATTGGACATACCATGTGCCCGCGGTGACCGACAACGCAGTTCTGGTGTCATAAACGGCCAAAACGGGCGTCAAATGGTCAAATTCATAGCGGACGACCTCGGATTGAGCTGAAACCACCGTGAAACATTCTAATTATTATTTTTGATGTGTACGCGTAGACGACACATCAATCGGACGTGCAGTTTGCGCGGTACGGCTCAATATTCGTATTTTAAGTGATGTGTGCGCTTCGTAAACGCGCGTGAGGGGGGTCCAGACGGGGAGAACGAAGTCGGAATGGCCTGAAATCAGACAAAAATACGGGTGAGTGATTTATGAAGTGGTCGAGCAGACGGCACGTCAATTGGACGTTCCATGTGCCCGCGGTGACCGACAACACAGTTCTGGTGTCATAAACGGCCAAAACGGGCGTCAAACGGTCAAATTCATAGCGGACGATCTCGGATTGAGCTGAAACCACCGTGAAACATTTTAATTATTATTCGTGACGTGTACGCGCAGACTGCACGTCAATCGGACGTGCGGTTTGCGCGGTACGGCTCAATATTCGTGTTTTAAGTGATGTGCGCACTTCATAAACGCGCGTGAGGGTGGTCCAAACGGGCCGAACGATTTCGGAATGGCCTGAAATCAGAAGAAAAATACAGGTGAGTGATTTATCATGTGGTAGAGCAGACGGCACGTCAATCGGACGTGCCGTGTGCCCGCGGTGACCGACAACGCAGTTCTGGTGTCATAAACGGCCAAAACGGGCGTCCAACGGTCAAATTCATAGCGGACGACCTCGGATTGACCTGAAACCACTGTGAAACATTCTAATTATTATTCGTGACATGTACACGCGGACGTCATGTCAATCGGACGTGCGGTTTGCGCGTTACGGCTCAATATTCGTGTTTTAAGTGATGCGCGCGCTTCGTAAACGCGCGTGAGGGTGGTCCAAACGGGCCGAACGATTTCGGAATGGCCTGAAATCAGACAAAAAATACGGGTGAGTGATTTATGAAGTGGTCGAGCAGACGGTACATCAAACGGACGTGCCATGTGCCCGCGGTGACCGACAACGCAGTTATGGTGTCATAAACGGCCAAAACGGGCGTCCAACAGTCAAATTCATAGCGTACGACCTCGGAATGACCTGAAACCACCATGCAACATTCTAATTATTATTCGTGACGTGTACGCGCAGAGGGCACGTCAATCGGATGTGCGGTTTGCGTGGTACGACTCAATATTCGTATTTTAAGTGATGCGCGCGCTTCGTAAACGCGCGTGAGGGTGGTCCAAACGGGCCGAACGATTTTTGAATGGCCTGAAATCAGACGACAAATACGGGTGAGTGATTTATGAACTGTTCGAGTAGAAGGCACGTCAATCGGACGTGCCGTGTGCCCGCGGTGACCGACAACACAGTTTTGGTGTCATAAACGGCCAAAACGGGCGTCAAACGGTCAAATTCATAGCAGACGACCTCGGATTGACCTGAAACCACCGTGAAACATTCTAATTATTATTTGTGACGTGTACGCGTAGACGGCACACCAATCGGACGTGCGTTTTGCACAGTACGGCTCAATATTCTTGTTTTAAGTGATGTACGCGCTTCGTAAACGCGCGTGAGGGTGGTCCAAACGGGCCAAACAATTTTCCGAATGGCCTGAAATCAGACGAAAAATACGGGTGAGTGATTTATGAAGTGGTCGAGCAGACGGCACGTCAATCGGATGTGCCGTGTGCCTGCGGTGACCGAAAACACAGTTCTGGTGTCATAAACGGCCAAAACGGGCGTCAAACGGTCATATTCATAGCGGACGACCTCGGATTGACCTGAAACCACCGTGAAACATTCTAATTATTATTCGTGATGTGTACGCGCAGACAGCACGCCAATCGGACGTGCGGTTTGCGCGGTACGGATCAATATTCGTGTTTTAAGTGATGTGCGCGCTTCGTAAACGCACGTGAGGGGGGTCCAAACGGGCCGAACGAAGTCGGAATGGCCTGAAATCAGACGAAAAATACGGGAAAGTGATTTCTGAAGTGGTCGAGTAGAAGGCACATCAATCGGACCTGTCTTGTGCCTGCGGTGACCGACAACGCAGTTATGGCGTCATAAACGGCCAAAACGGGCGTCCAACGGTCAAATTCATAGAGGACGACCTCAGATTGAGCTAAAACCACCGTGAAACATTCTAATTATTATTCGTGACGTGTATGCGTAGACGGCACGTCAATCGGATGTGCGGCTTGCACGGTACGACTCAATATTCGTATTTTAAGTGATGCACGCGCTTCGTAAACGCGCGTGAGGGGGGTCCAAACGGGACGAACGAAGTCGGAATGACCTGAAATCAGATGAAAAATACGGGTGAGTGATTTATGAAGTGGTCGAGCAGACATCACGTCAATTGGACGTGCCATGTGCCCGCGGTGACCGACAACGCAGTTCTGGTGTCATAAACGTCCAAAACGGGCGTCCAACGGTCAAATTCATAGCTGACGACCTCAGATTGAGCTGAAACCACCGTGCAAAATTCTAATTATTATTTGTGACATGTAAGCGCAGACAGAACGTCAATCGGACGTGCGGTTTGCGTGGTACGGCTCAATATTCGTATTTTAAGTGATGCACGCGCTTCGTAAACGCGCGTGTGGGGGGTCCGAACGGGCCGAACGAAGTCGGAATGACCTGAAATCAGAGGAAAAATACGGGTGAGTGATTTATGAAGTGTTCGAGCAGACGGCACGTCAATTGGAAGTCTCGTGTGCCCGCGGTGACCGACAACGCAGTTCTGGTGTCATAAACAGCCAAAACGGGCGTCAAATGGTCAAATTCATAGCGGATGACCTCGGATTGACCTGAAACCACCGTGAAACATTCTAATTATTATTTATGACGTGTACGTGTAGACGGAATTTCAATCGGACGTGCCATGTGCCCGCGGTGACCGACAACGCAGTTCTGGTGTCATAAATGGCCAAAATACTGTCCATTTTAAACAAAATAGAGACACATTGAGTGGTTTCGGCAACACAGCGCCTCGAATTGAGGTGGTGTTGACTCGTACACGTCACATATGACCTATGGATCGTTCTCCTAAAGTTTCAATAGAAACTGAATGCGTTTGGTCGGTTTTCCGTATGTCATTTTTTGTTTTCACTAAAAATGAAGTCCTTTTTAAACAAAATAGAGACACTTTGAGTGGTGTTGGCCACACCGCGCCTCTGATTGAGGTGGTGTTGACTCATACACGTCACATATGACCCATGGATCGTTCTCCTAAAGTTTCAATAGAAACCGAATGTGTTTGGTCGGTTTTCCATATGTACTTAAAATACTGTCCATTTTAAACAAAAGAAAGTCACTTAGAGTGGTCCCGACCACACCGCATCTCGGATTTAGGCGGGGTTGACTCGTACACGTCTCAAATGACCCATGGATCGTTTTCTTAAAGTATCAACACAATCCGAATGCGTTTGGCCGGTTTTCCGTATGCCAGTTGATGTTTTTCACTTAAAATGATGTCCTTTTGAAACACAAGACATACACTTTGAGTTGTTCCGACCACACCGCGCCTCGGATTGAGACAGGGTTGATTCGTACACATCACATATGACCAATGGATCGTTTTCCTAAAGAATCAACACATTTCGAATGCGTTTGGTCAGTTTTTCGTATGCCACTTTTTGTTTTCACTTAAAATCTTATGTAAATTCATATAGAATATTTTTATATCATATTTAGTATGGATTAGATTTTAGTTGATCATGCTATGAAACATTTCAGAGCTAATGAAATTAAGGAAGGTGGAGGGGCTGTCCGGGGGGCTGTCCGGGGGGGGGGCTATCCGGTGGGTGTCCGGGGGGCTGTCCGGGGACCAAGGAGGAGGGTGGGGGGGGGCTGTGCGGGGTCTGTCCGGGGGGTGTTTGGGGGTAGTTCAGGGGGTTGTCCGGGGTTGTTCAGGGGGCTGTCCGGGTGTTGTTCAGGGGTTTGTTCAGGGGTTGTTCAGGGGTTGTTCAGGGGTTGTTCAAGGGGTTGTTCGGGGTTGTTCAGGGTGCTGTCCGGGGGGTGTTTGGGGGGTTGTCCGGGGTCCAAGGGGGAGGGTGGTGGGGTTGTCCGGGGGGCTGTCCGGGGGGGCTATCCAGGGTCCAGGGTAGAGGGTTGGGGGTTGTACGGGGGGCTGTCCGCGGGGCTGTCCGGGGGGTGCTTGGGGGGTGTTCGGGGTCCAAGGGGGAGGGGGGGTTGTCCAGGGTCCAAGAATGAGGGGGGTTGTCCAGGGAGTTCTCAAACACACAACCACTAAAAGACAACAACATCCATAAAAACAGACAATATATAAAAATAACTCAACTCTAATACTATACTACGAGTCTAGATAAAACCAACAACTAGAATAGATTAAACATAAAATATCAGTAATATAATTCAAAAATGTAATGGATCAATATGTCCCACATCAGCATCACCATCACCATCATCATCATCATCATCACCCTCGTCATCGTCCTCCTCATCGTCCTCACCCTCCACAGTGCCTTCCTCCTCGCCTTCGCCCTCCTCCTCGCCCTCCTCATCTCCCTCCTCTTCTGCATCAGACTCCTCGCCATCATCATCTTCAAGCTGGACATCGGCCTGACCACCATTGGAACTGACACCTGGTGCACCATATATAGAATGTATCGACGACATGTATTCATCAATCGCTGGGCTAGCCTCTGCTGGAAGTGTTGGACGTAGAACTTCAGTAAATTTCATAAATGCATTGTTTGCCCTAGCAGACTGTTCTGCCGTCTCTGTGGCCCTTTTCTCAGCCTGTTCTGCCTGTTCCCTAATTTGTTGTAGCTCGGTGGCACTAAAACTCGTACCTGAGGCAGGCCAATACCTCGTCGGGGCTATCCTAGGTCAGCAGCGTACTCTGCCAGAATGATCCTCTCCCAATACCTGATGTAAGTGATCAGATGGCTCAAAATTGTCTGCTTCTTAGTCATCGAGGGCCTCTAAAGCATCCTGTTACAAATATTAATATATTATTAAGTTAAAAAATAGATATTAAAATATAAAATCAACAGATTAAAACTTACAATCTGCTGCTGAGTCGCTTCGTTGACAGCACTTCCATCCTTTTTTCGTCTACTCAAGCAAAACAGTTTTGCTCGAGGCACACGTCCTTCAATATTTTTTACTTGCATCTACAATGACATTGAAAAAAAAAGTTATATAAAAACTTTAGAAAATGATTAAATAATTGAGGAAACAAAAGAAAATGTAAGTCGTAAAGAAAACTTATAAACAATTGTCATACCTGCTGCCTCTCATGATCCGGCATCGTCGTGCGTCCTAGTGTATGGAGGTATTTTTTTGCATCAATGTTTTTTTTTATTTTTTCCAGATGATTACTAAATAAAATTCGATAATGCAAAGGATAATATTAATGCAAAACATGAAAGTTATTATTTAAATACCTCAAATGTAATTCATACCTTAAACTGGGTACTCGTCCAATGAGTAATCATCTGATGATACTGCTCTATAGGACAATCATCCACGACTGGTACCGCCTCTAACTCAGTGCCAACTCTAGCACACCAGCCAACATACAGCTCATGCTTGTAGGCTCTCCAAAGCTCTCCTAAATCCTTTAGATGTTCCAGTCGTGCACCCTCACCATCAGGAAAATTAAATCGAAGCTGAAATCAAAATATTAATTCATATAAATACAAAAATAATTCATGGCATTAAATACAACAGATTTTTTTTACCCATATATCTTCCCAAGCTCTATCTTTGACCTCATGTGGAAAATGTCTCCACGACAGCGGGCTGACGGGAATGATGTCGGAGTATTTGGCAAGCGTCGCCAGAAAACTTCGACATTGCTGCCCTGTTTTCTCAACCATCTGATTGTCTTCATTATATTCCACCATAACCTGTGTGCGACGGTTCCACACCAAACGCATGCGTGTACGGCCCCGCCCCCGCCTCCTATCAGTAGATGTATCTATCATGAAGGAAAAACAAATATTTTATCAAAACATTTTATAATGAAAATAAATATTTCTAAAAAAAATTGTTAGGGTTTTATAAATATACATGCGCTAGTCTGGTCAATGAGTGGTGTCGGATCCACAGAACCTAATGGAACACCCTCTGGTGGAACAGGAGTCGAAGACGATGGAATATAAAATCTCGGAGAGACAGAAGTAGAAGGAAAAGAAGATGGAACAGCTGTATGACCTGATGCTGAGTGGGGAGTGGGAATCATCATGGGATGTGAAAATGATGGGGCAGAAGATGCAGAAGGTAACGAAAACATGGGAGGCCTAAATACCCCGTGTGTCCCTAACAACACATCGGGATCAGAATGTGGGAAGGCTGAAATGTCAGTGGGAGGGCCAGGGTCTAGTCGGGCATGCGCAGCTCTACGTCCACCTCTGGTACGAACCCTCCTCATACCACCGGCCTGAGTACTAGGACCAGTACTAGGCTCCTCGTCGAATAACTGTCGACGTAATGGTGGATCCTACAAAAAAATTTACAAAAAAAATTAATCACATGACAGTATATATTCTGTGAATATATATATATATATATATATTTTTTAAATAAAGTACTCACTGTAGGCACTAATGGTGGAATGCCCATCTCCTCCATCCGACGATTGTTCTCCGCCATTTTTTTTCTTCGTCTCTCTTCAATTGGATGCATTTCTTGCATTTGAAAACAAATATGTAATTAATTAGAAAAAGAAAATTAATGTGTAAACCAAAAAACTAAATATATGAGGGAATGAGGGGATTCATTGGTAATTTAGCTATCAATTGTTTTAGAAGAGCTTGAATGAATTTAATAAAACATACAAGTTGTAATGTTCACCAAGTTAGAAATATTGTTTGATTTGGTTTGAATAAAGTTCAATTCCAAATTAGAAAATGCAATTCAAATAAAACAACAACCAATAAACATTGAAAATTCACATAACGGTCAAGTCAGCTAAAACATATTTGTGATCAATACTAAATAAATATGAATATTACCAACCTTAACAACCCAACTCGAGGTAAACCAAAAGAATTGAGAACATGGATGAATGATTCTATATATTTCCAACCACAAATTCAGGTTCACAATCAACTCTGATAATTGAGCTATTGGAGTCATCAAAAGAAATAAATGGATTAGTTCCAATGGCAATAGGGACAGTGTCAATTCCATCATCAGCATCATCAAAAATATTTCATGGAATTACTTCAACTATGACACCAAATTTAGGTTGAAGTTGATCTTTGACAAAAAAAAACTTGATTAGCCATTGATGCCAACACATATGGTTCTTCGGTAGCAAGAGTGCGGGTCATATTAATTACTCGAAATCCACAATCATCAATAAATGTGCCATGTCTCATCATCGAATCAAACCAATGACATTTCATCATTGTGACTCATCCATGAGAGTAATAATCCAATATTATTATTTTTTCAACGACTCCATAATAACCCACATTTTGAAGTCATGGTCTACTATCTAATGCACTGGAATAACAATCTGTTGTGGTAGTAACCATAATACCATCATGTTGTGTTCTCATGTTTTTGGCTCGTTCAGTGACAATAAATTTGTACCCATTGATAACAATTGATTTACAGTCACGAACCACGGTATTAGGACCAAAAGCCAAAGCTCTTATTTCCTCAGAGACAGAGTCAGCAGAAAAACTCAATACCTACAATATAAATGACAGTTAAACTTAAGTAAATATTGAAATAATGAATTTAAACAGTAATATTTTTACCTTCAATTTTAACCAAGCAGAAAACTCTTTGCTATGAAAAGTCTCTCCATCTCAAAGATAAAGAACGATGATTCCTATTTATCATTGTTTTATGTTCCCTATAGATAAAAAAATATGAATCGTTTAACAGATATGTATGTAAGATATACATATTCAATTTTTTTACCTGATATAGTCATCGAACACATCACAGTTGAACAAAACTGTGCGATGTGCCATCTCCCGCTCTTCATGGCTTAATGTCTTCAATGTATATGATCCAGGAATTCCTCCTGTTTGAGGAAGTGATGGAAAACTGGGTTCAATTTGCTCATATTGTTCTTCTTCATTTCTCATTGGTCTGTTCATTCTTGTAGTAAGATCAGACAAATACATTGAACATAAATCCATACATTCTTGAGCTAAGTAACCGTTCACGATTGAACCTTCGGGATGATTCTTGTTTCGAACATAAGACTTTAATGTGAACATATTTCTTTTAGTTGGATACATCCAACGAAAAGAAACAGGTCCTCCGAGAAGTATTTCAGTTGGAATATGGGCAGTCAGATGCAACATGCATGTGAAAAATGATGGGGGAAATATTTTCTCCAACTCACACAAAATTAATGGGGCATCTGTCAACATTTTTTGCAAGAAATACTTGGACAACATCTTAGCACAAAGATCTCTAAACAAATGGCACAACCGAATAACACCTACCCTTACATTATTGGACAAAAGATGACGGATTGCTATTGGAAGCAACTCATGCAGTAGAACGTGATAATCATGAGTCTTCAAAGATTTTAGCTTCAACTCTCTTCTGTTGACCCGTTTACATATGTTGCTTGAATAGCCATCAAGAACTCTAATAGTCTCTAATACTTCCAAAAATTGTTTTTTTTCAGTAGGTGTCAACACATAAGAAGCACATGGAAGTTGCCATTTATTTTCACTGATACGCACAGGATGCAATTCTGGTCTGATGCCCCAATCCACTAAGTCACGTCGAGATTGTACATCATCTTTTGTCTTCCCCTTGACATTTAGAAGAACTGAAAGCATCATTTCACATATATTCTTTTCAATATGCATTACGTATAAGCAATGACGTAGCAAATTGGTTGACCAATAAGGAAAATCAAAAAAGATACTCCTCTTCCTCCAATTGTAACAGGTTTCTGTGGAAACATTCTTTCTCTTTCCAGATTTCATTTGACCCTTCCCGAATGAAAAACTGAAATCTTTCAATTCATTAAGCACATCAGTTCCAGACATACGCTGAGGTGGATCATCGGTCTCTATAGTATTATCAAATCTTCAACGATTCATTCTATATGGACGATCATTTGGAAAAAATCGTCGATGTCCCATAAAACTGAAACTACAACGATGTTTCAGTCTTCTGGATCGTGTATTCTTCATACAAACTGGACATGACAGTTTTCCCTTCGTGCTCCATCCAGACATCATTGCATAAGCCGGAAAATCATTGATCGTCCACATAAGCGCAACACGCATCTGAAATATGTCTTTCGAACATGCATCGTATGTGTGCAAACCCACATCCCAAAGAAGTTTCAACTCTTTTATTAAAGGTTGCATGTATACATCAATATCAATGCCGGGATCAGAAGGACTAGATATGAGTATACTCATGAAAGTGAAAGATTTTTTCATACACAACCATGGGGGAAGATTATAAATGTGTATCAAAATTGGCCATGTGTTGTGCGAAGTAAGCATCTACCCAAACGGATTAAAACCGTCGCATGAAAGACCCAGCCTCACATTACGCACGTCAGCTGCAAAATCAGGATGTCGAGCATCAAATCTCTGCCATGCAAATCCATCTGCAGGATGAACCAACTCATCATTAGTCTTCTTTCTCTCGGTATCATGCCATCTCATTTTTATTGATATGTAATCAGACATAAAAAGATTCTGGAGTCTGGGGATCAATGGAAAGTGCCACATTACTTTCTGTTGAATTCGGGATGGTGTTCCATCAGATTTTGACTTCTAGCGGGATGTGCCACATTTTATACATTCATTTCGTTCAGCGGTTTCTTCCCAGAATGAACTGCAATCTTTCGAGCAAGCATGAATTTTGTTTCTGGAAAATCCAAGTTCTTCAACTAACTTCCATGCCATATAGTGGTTTGAGGGAATATCTGCATCATCTGGAAGTAAATCCTTCAAGAGGGTAAGAATGTAATCAATTGCTATATTAGAAATCCCATACATAGTTTTTCCATGAAACAATCGGATTAAAAATTCCAGCTTTTTCATTTTATCGCATTGTCGATATACTAGAGTCGTGGCAGCATCATTCAATTTTTTCACCCTATCAATATCATCATTTGCACTAGATGCATCGGTTGTCCTCATATCGACCTCTTCTTGAGTCGAAATCCTTTCTTTTTCATGATGACGAATAAACGGAAACCGATCATCTAACAAATTCTCTATTCCAGTCCTTTCATTTCGATCATCACCAATTTGAGATTTCATTTTCTCCCCATTGTGATACCACACAAAGTAGTTTGCTTGAAAACCATTTTTTGTTATGTGGTAGCTGACTTCTTCACGACTCAACCAAGGTCTACCAACACAATTGGAACATGGGCAGTGTATGCGACCACTATCTGAAGCATTGTGAAATGCAAAATCTATAAAGCTCTCCAAATTGTTTTGAAAATCGCTTGAGATATGATCGGTTTCATACATCCAACTTCTGTCCATTCTGTAAAAATAATTCATATAAGTCATATTGTCATAAACAATTCAATAGGATTGAACTTTAATAGAAAATACATTTAAGTAAATGATAAAGGAAGAAAATAATCATGGTATCAACTACACATGTGAAAAAAACATACTAATGTGTTATTGAAAAAATGTAAAACCAACAAGAACTTAATGTGTTATCACATCAGAACATGACTCATCCCATAACCATATTAGTAGGGTATCCTCATATGCGATTTACCTTTTTGAATTAATATGCACTTCCTCACCAGGTACCTGAGTAGATTTCATAGATATAATCATCTCACATCCTGTAAGGCTTCCATTATGTATGATCTGCAGAATAACTTGAGTGATCATGAATCATGGATGGGATCTTCCCATGATCACTATAGATTATGAGAAGGAATTATGATAGGTCACGTGAAGAACATCAAACACATATTTTAGATTATTTGAGACATAATACAATAAAATAATGTATAAATCTATGGAATTTGGGATAAAAGGATGGATGAAATACTAAAATATGGGAGACTAAGGTGAAGTAAATATATGTTGACCCTAATGTTCATAACATGCATCACCTATGAAATTTTATTGCACTAGGAAATTTCATCATGTTCACAATACATTACATTGGAAACCTATTTTGATCATTTGATTTCCCCTTGACATGTCAAATAAAATCAGATGGCACCCATGAATATGCCACCCTTGTAATGAAAAGCCTTTAATTCTCACCATACAGACTACATGTTTTCCAACAGATATGTATCTCCTTCTATATAGGGGAATCAATACATATTATCTCAGTCTCATATTAAATGTTAGGAATGTTAGATGGCTCCCTTAACACCCTCCAGGCACACCAACTAGGTCATGTGATGTCCTCAAATCATGTCACTATGGACATAAATCACCCTTCAAGACATGTCACACTGACTCTAGAGTTTCCCTCCCAGTGTGTCAAACATGTATTTTGATGAAAATGGAGAAGATCGCCAAAATCAATAGATTCCCTATAGGAATTACATCCATGATCATGAAATTGCTTCTAGGATCAACCAGTCAGGACTTGTGATGTCCTCCAAACATTCCGTCCTTGATCATTAGAGAAACATCAGACAATCCACCGTACCCCCCTAGACACCCCGTACCCCCCCCAGGATATCCCCTCCCACCCTCCTAAACAGCCTACACCCCCCTCCACTGCAACCCCACCACCACCACCTAGACATACCACCCCCCTGGACACCCCACACACCCCTCCCCCACCAGGACACCCCACCCAGACCACCAGGACAGCCCACACCCCCTGGACAGCCCCGCCCACCCCCGTGGACAGCCTTTCCCACCCCCGTGGACAGCCCTGCCCACCCCCGTGGACAACCCACCCAACCCCGTGGACACCCCCTACCCCCTAGACAGCCCAACCACCCCCGTGGATAGCCCACCCATCCCCTCGACACCCCTTCTCCCTATGGACAGCCCCCCACCCCCTTGGATAGCCCACCCACCCCCCTCGACACCCCTACCCCCCGTGGCCTGCCCACCCACCCCCCCTGGACAGCCCGCCCACCCCTCCTTGACAGCCCGACCACCCCCGTGGACAGCCCGTCCACCCTTGTGGACAGCCCACCCACCCCCGTACCCCCCTGGACACCCCGTACCCCCCCTGGATATCCCCGCCCACCCTCCCAAACAGCCCACACCCCCCTCCCCTGCAACCCCACCACCACCTAGACATACCACCCCCCTGGAATGTGTGGAAATAACATAAAAATACATCATATATAGATAGCACAAAATACTCAACCTATGGGTTCACATTAACTACATAATCACACACTTCACTACTACCATAAAACACATAAACCACACCACCACCACACAAGAAGCATATCATTTCTCACATTCATTTATAAGACACTTCATTCACACTTACATTGTCCATTCATTTAATGTTAAATTAATTAAATCCATTTACCACACATCCATTTCTATTCCATCTCATTTATTAAATATCTTGTTTTTTTGTTTTAACAGCATAATTTATTCCATAGATAACCAGGAAACTTATAAAACCACCACACAACAACTCACCATCTCACAATAACCATCGACACCATGTTACATCGACCAACCATCTCACCAAAACAACCACATATCACAATAAAAATATTGCACATCACAAACCACCGCACAACCAAAACCACCTCACCACATTATACACCACAACTTCATCACACAACACCTCCACACGACACAACACCACCACACATCATCACTATCATACAACTTCACATGACACATCCATTCCCACTAACCATCACATTACAACCCCACATATCACAAAGCCCAACTGGTCACCTCAATCCCCATAAAACAGCCTACAACATACAATGAAACACAACAAAAAACCTCTCATAGAGGCAACATACCCCAACTTCCACAATTTATTTATTCAAGGTCTTTTATTACATTACCCATTAATTTAGCATGGACATTATAACACAACTAATATTCTAGGGGAAACTAATAAATTAACAAAATATTTATTCATTTCCCTATTTTACACGGTGAAATCACATCAAAATCCAAACTTAAAACTAATATATTAGATCAATAACAATAAAAACAAGGTACCATATGTGTATAAAGAAAAAATTACCTGATTTGAGACGATTCAGATGGGTTTTCACCTATTCCTATGGGGGAGTTCGAGAGTAGCAGAGAGCTGCAGCTGGATTGATAACTTAAAACTAAAATACTAGAGCAATAAGAATAAAAATAATAAAGACAAGGGACCATATGTGTATAAACAAAAAATTACTTGATTTGAGATGATTCAAATGGGTTTTCACCTATTCGGATGGGGGATTTGGAGAGTAGCAGAGAGCTGGAGATGGATTGATAACTTAAAACTAAAATACTAAAGCAATAACAATAAAAATAAGGAAGTATATGTGTATAAATGAAAAGATACCTAATTTCAGATGATTTTCACCTCTTTGGATAGGGGATTTCGCGAGAGGAGAGTGGTGGAGCAGATGAAATTAGGTTTCTGTGCGAATGGGGGAGAGCAGCCCCGCGGCTGGATTTGGGGGAAATAATTCCCAACGGTTTTTAAGAACCGTTGGGAAAGAGATGCTAAGGACCCCTTTACCAACGGTTTGAGGAAACCGTTGGCAAAGGGGTGACCCTTTCCCAACGGTTCAACAGAACCGTTGGAAAAAGGGTGATTAACACACCCCTTTACCAACGGTTTCAATGAACCGTTGGGAAAGGCTTTCATAATCCTTCAAGCCCAATGGTTTTAGAAAACCGTTGGTAAACACCCGTTGTAAAAAACAGCATTTCCAGTAGTGTTGAAATGGTGTCTCCTTATTTGCCTTTGAGTGTTGAGATTGCTATGATGGAATAGTTGTATATATATTAGGAACAGGTAGCACAAATGTGGTATTAGAATCACGATGTCTGGTCACGGTGTTTGGATGGTCACTGTGTCTAGATGGTCATGGTTTCTGGGTCCTTTGCTAGAAAAACACAACCGGTGGTAGACTCAAGGTTTCTCAAACTTATCCAAATCTCAGTACATAGACTTAAATAGTCATATTCATAGAATGAATTAAACTTTATCATTCATAAGATAATTTCATTAAAAAAAATAGTTTACAATAATTATTTAAGGCATAAAGAAACTAATTATATGTAATCATGATTTTAGATATATCTAATCAAGAGTAACAAGATTTACAGAATGTGTAGGATTTTTTATCATTAAAACATGATTATCATATGAGGATTCCAACAATCTCCCCGGTTTTGATGATCAAAAATCATGTAAGTGAGATATCTATTCATATGGAATGTGCCTCTTCCTTAGCGTGCATATAGAATACATATTTCTCCACCTTTTGGGATTATCAAAAATATTAAATAAGAAATTGACAATAAAAATGAAAAATTCATAAGATGGATAAAAATTTTCTTTACAAACAGCAATAAGAATACAAAAAATATCCCTATCAAAAGATAGTAGTCACTATTCTTCAACACTGTCATCTCTTTTCTTTTCCCTTGGCAGCAACATCAGAAGAAGAATCCATAAGAGCATAGGTAGAAGTGGAGGAAGGGAGTAAACCAATGGAAAATGAAGGTAAAAGGATTCCTTCAAAAACAGAAGGGGCCATGGTAGGGGTAGTGGAAGACTAAGGCAACCGTCGATCAAGGATAAAAAGCTAGATCTGACTTAGAGCCTAAGAGATAGACATAGATGTAGAGGAAATTGCAGAGGATGAGAAGGTAGGAAAACCATATCTCAAGGGTGCAGCTACAGGAGTGACAATTTCAGTACTCTGGACATGAAGAAAAGGCCTCAAAATCTTGATTTTGTTAGAAATGATCTCACCACCATACTGCATTGATTTCCCAAAGTCACCCTTGTTCTCCATAAACATATCCAACAAAGGAGTGAAATATTCGAGGTTTTGGACTTGAGTTTTGAATTCTTGAGTGACTGGAGGAATCCTCAGATTCTTCACAAGGTACATGAAGTGGTTGGTCATGTCATTCATAGAGAATATCCTATTGAAGTATAATTCCACCTTCTTAGTAATTTCTTACTGAGCATCATTGGAAATATTGGAATGAATTCTCACCAAATCAAGAACTTTGTCACTATTCTTTATAACTTCAGATAGAGATTCATTGTCAAAGCCACTGATCACATATTGAAGTTCTTCTTTGATAACTATTTTGAGCAGATCACTGTCTAAAAAAGGTTGAGATGATTTTTAAAAAGTACTAGAAGTTGTAACAGACAAGGTAAGGGATTTTATTTGATTAAAACATTTTTGAGACAGACCCTGTAATCATTAGTTAACTTGTTAAAACCAATAACATGATCATGCATCTCTTGAACAATATTCTTGTTTCTTTCAACTACCCTCTCAGCTAGGGATGTTAGATTAGGTAGAACTAGTGAGGCTACATCCTATGGGGTCTGAATAACAATATCCTCAATTGGATAATTAATAGGTTTGGGTCTTAAGGTTATCACTGTCTGCATATATTCAACCATACCTCTGAGAGTTTTTACTTCATCATTGAACTTTTTGTTCTTTAACCTGACTTCTTGAATGTCATGAAACATCTTGGGTTGAATCTTCCATATGACCTTTTCCAATAAAAGGTAAGCATCTCTCTCACTTAAATTGGTTAGAGGAGCTAGTTGGGTATTCATGATTTCTTCAACTCTAGCCAACAGGGTTGATCCAAAAGAATTCAGATCATCTTTATTCACCATGTTTGGAGGTTCTTGGGAAGGTTAAAGAATAGAAGCTGAGATAGGATTAGGTTTCTTGGTAGAGATAGCTTCAGGAGCAGATGCTTGTTTCAAATGAAACAAAGTAGCCAGATCAATTACTTTAACTGAGACTTACTAAGAATCAGTTACATAAAAATAACTAGGGAATTTATACCATGCATCCACTGAGCTTAGATCAATTGGATTTGGTACATCAATAGATTCCAGATTGGGGGGCTACTCCACCTCAATAGGTGTATCTTTCTCAGGGCTGAGAAATTTAGACCCTTGATCTATTTCAACGATTCCATCCCCAATTTCCTCACCCATTTCTTTTCTATCCAACTAAAATATTTCTCCATTCTCTCTCCAGTAGATGGAATTACTTCAGGAACAATTTGTTCCTTTTTGTGTTCTTCAAGATCAGTTTCTTGTACAACAAAAAGATATTATTCTATATGATCTTCTACAACATCATTTTCACTTTCCTTAGCAACATATTCTTCTTTGAAAGAATTTTGTTCTTCTAGATCAACATATTCTTCAAGAATATGCATTTCCTTCTCAAATAAGACTCAAGGAGAAGATTCATTGTCTTTCTCAACCAGAACATTTTCTCTCAAAGGTACAACAACCTCTTCTTATTCATCCTCATCAGAATACTCAATAACTTCATCTGGCTCCAAAATAGTATCATAATTATCCTTAGGTCTTAAAGGGTGTTCCACGAGATTAAACTTTTCTTAAACCCTATCATTATCTTTCACCCATGCTTTTCCCCATGGATTATACATAATTTTCTTTCTCTTTAATATATATTTCTAAACACAGAACTCGTAGTCCTTAATGGATTCATTGCCTGGTCCAACCAATCCTTTTTTTATGAAGTATAGTTGAGATAATCCTTGAATAGAACAGGGAGGATTACTTGGAGGTTGTTTTTATTAACTCACACATACGGTGTATAACATACTTGCATAGGTTTATATTATGAACATTTTCATGAGATGTATCAAAAATAAATCCTAATAATTGATTTTAAAAAAATCACCTTTTATAGGGATAATTAAATTCTGAACAAACTTATACAGAAGCCCGGTTTCACCATCTAGCTTGGCAGCTAAGGCTTTCTTCATAGTTTCATTTCTAGGTAAACTTCTCAATGCCTCTTCAAAAACAATGAACTCACTTGGAGGTGGAGTAACTCTATGGTAGTATTCAAAAATAACCTCATGAGGTATCCTAAGGCATGCGGCCCCTGACCTTGAAAAAAAAGGTACAAATATGGCCATTGATCCATCTTTACACAACATATCCATCTTCTAAATCAAAAGAGAATTGAACATACTGATAAAGTTGTGCAACTATCTTTGGGTAAATAGGACTATACTATATTGTAAACCCATCTATCCATCCTTGATCTCTTATAACTTTAAATTAAAAATACATACTTAACATAAGGCACATATGGTATATCTTTTTTTCAGGTACCACTATTCTGTTCACAAGATTCAGATTCAAAGGAAATTCAGTTGCTAACTTCAACGTGATTTGAAACTTCTTATTTGAACGACACTTTTCAATATTTGACGATGATGAGAATTTCATCATGGTAATTCACCAATGGTTCAAGATAGATAAGGGTTGAATGAGGGGATACGGTTTGAAAGAATATATCTCGAGTGAAGAATGAGTGAAACATAAGAAATGGTGTCGCAATTTGTCTGCAAATGGTGTCTCCATGAAATAGTGTCTCCTTCAAATGGTATCTCCTTGAAATGGTGTCTCTTTCTTTCTCTTTGAGTACTGACAAAGATATGTTGGCATATTTTTATTGAGATTAGAAATCGGTAATAGTGATGCGGTATTAGGATCATGGTGTCTAGTCAAGGTGTCTGGATGGTCACGGTGTTTGGATGGTCATGG
Source organism: Viscum album (assembly GCA_963277665.1). Classification (NCBI taxonomy): domain Eukaryota; kingdom Viridiplantae; phylum Streptophyta; class Magnoliopsida; order Santalales; family Viscaceae; genus Viscum; species Viscum album. Next base: position 859,070,754 of record OY728133.1, on the reverse strand, counting down.
TGTTTGAATGGTCACGGTGTCTGGATGGTCACGGTGTCTGGATGGTCATGGTGTTTGGATGGTCATAGTGTCTAGATGGTCATAGTGTCTGGATGGTCATGGTGTCTGGAAGGTCATGGTATCTAGGTCCTTTTCTAGAAAAACACAACCGGTGGCAGACTCACGGTTTCTCAGACTTCTCCAAATCATTGAACACATACTTAAATAGTGATATTCATATAATGAATTAAAATTAATCTTTCATAAGATTATTTCATTATAAAAAATAGTTTACAATAATTATTTATGGAATAAAAATACTAATCATATGTACACCAGGTTTTAGATATATTTAAACATGATTAAGAAGCTTTACCGAATGTATAGGATTTGTGATCATTAAAACATGATTAGAACATGAGGAAACCAACAATATTATATATATATATATAATGATTTGGAGGTATACCTCCGTAAATAATTTTTTATTTTTATTGTTATTATTATTATTATTATTATTATTATTTTAATGTTTCTAGTCAATAGGTTGAAACATTTGTTCAGTTTTTTCCTTCTTCGTGTTTCTATTCTTGACCCTTATTATTCATTTTTTTAGAATTTTCTGATTTGTGTTTATTCGATCATCCGAATTGATAATTTAATGACATATTTTTCCCCCACATAGGATGGATCCCCAATTGGGGGTTTTCTTGAGTGGAAAATTCACCTTGTGATCCTACATCAGACTAAGGTTCAAAACCAGGATAGGAATAATTTTTGTGGTACTAAAAGATTACTATAGCTCGGTAGACTTCTATCACAACATTCACTTATTCTGAGCACTGGAGGATATAGAATATATTTTCAATGGATTTAATACATTGTTCCAAGATGATTGGATGACAAGATCCACTAAATATTAGAGGCCTTTTCACAAAAAAAGTATTTGATCACAAATTTCTATTTTTATGAGAAGGAGGGCGTTCCACATAATTCATGTTATTATTCATAAAATGGGCACATTGTGCTAGTATTATCATGAGGTTTTGAGCACCCATTCCCATCAGTTTTTATATCTTATTAAGGGAATCATCACATTTATTATCCATTGGTTGTTATCACGAGTTCTCCTATTTTCAAACATTAACAAAAAATTGAAAAATAAAATTAGGGGCCTGAATACTTAGCTAATGAGATTATAAAAATAAAAATATAAACATATATGGATAAACATATAAATTAAAATTATATCCTAAATTATGAGTCTATAGGTTTCAATCTTGGTTATCCATAGTGATTGAATTATCTCTGGGGTTCTTACTAATGTTGTCCAGTATTAATCCAAAAAATGACTAGATCTTCCTCATATACCAACTATAGCAACCTAATAATTTTACATATATTATTACATGATTTTAATCATAATTTTCCATTAAATACAAACCAAGGATTGAAAATCCTACCGTATTTGGAAGACTAGAGGCATAATTAAAAAACAAGAAACTAAAATAAAACATATTTTTCTTAATCGTCGTAAAGATATCCTAATTACATTTGATATCATGTAACTACATAGGATAACATGGTGAATACATAGAAAAAAGGGGGAGTTAAAATTCCTATAAAGGAATAAACATTGAAATAGAGTATAAAACATGAGTCAAAAGTCATAACATGATAACATAATTGTCATGGATCATGAATAAACATATGGAGGCATAAAATATAGAACATTTAATCATATGATAATGGAAATATATTAATGTGGAAGTAAATATATCATTACATAAACATGATCCAAGGTTAACTTCCAAGACGACATCACATGGTGGACAAAGTCTCATAATGTATTAGGTTTACTTCCTAATCCCATAAATAATATATCATGAGGATAAAACATTACCCAATGCATATGATCACTATATGGGTGCACCCATAATAATATGTACATGAATATGTGTGCCACATAATGAAATCAAACATAAGGAATAAAAATAAGGGTTACCCATGGAAAGAAAGGGTTTCATAATAATGTTATAAGGCATAATAAAAGGGTGTATCATAATGGTATCTAGGAAATAAGGGAATCAATAATTCTTAGACATTCATAAATTAAAAATATGAATATATATTTAATATCAATGTTCAACTAAATTGGAAATTGGAAAAATAGTGGTTAGATATCTATAAAAATGTACCACTTAAGCACAGTTTTAGTGAAAAGATTAAAGAGTCTTGAAAGAAGATAAAGGAATAATTATTTATATAAAACAAAATATAAAATAAATTAGTTTTTCATGATAAAATGAGTGTTTTTATAAAATTTTGGTTGCTTAAAATATTTTATGGAGTGAACTTGAAAATGGGTGAGAAACACAGAAGTTCCCTACAATTGGGTTTTCTTATCAAGAGGAATTTTGAAGGGAAACTTTTTAAAACATGTACTAAACCATAAAATAAATATGAATTGAGATTAATATAAATTCTTGGAACATATATACTGAATATAAAAGATTTATATAATAATAATGAATAGATAAATTGAGGTAAAAGAAAAATAGAATAACCCAATGGAAATATGGAGGATTAGAGAGATCTATTAACTTCTGTATGAAAGAGATATTAATTTACACTTAATGTCCTGGATAATAAAATTAGATTGATTAATTACTAATTTAGAAACACTTACACAAATATTTGATTTATTATTATTTTTTAAATTCATTTATTGCCATTTCAATGAGTTATAAGGTTCAATTTTTTGGTTCCGAGAGCATTCATTTCATGGTTTCTGGGCTGGTTCACTTGTGTATACTTATGGTTGTAATTTTCAAATGGTAATACTAATCTAGAAGTGGAGTTAAATGGTATTGATGAAATTTGATAACTATAAATGCCCCCATAAATATTTTTTTCTACTGATATGTGTGGATAGTTCTTTGAGTAAAAATGTTATCATTATGTGGTTAGTTCATTTAGGCGGTTTTACCAACCATCACAAAAAATTTCATTTAATTTAATATTATATATATATAAATATATACATATATTTGTTTCATAATATAAAATAAGTTATAATATACTTATTATGAATTTATTTAACTATAATAATTGTGTTATGACCATAATTGAAGGAGGTAATAGAAAATGAATACTCATTATCAATAGATATGGTTAACCACCATGATTTCAAAAATGTTTTCATTTATATGAATCATAGGAGATGATAAAAGGTATATATAGAAGATATTCCATTAGAAATATGACATACCATTTTATAAATGATAATGGAGTAATTATGATTTTATGGATGAATGAGGTGAGGAGAAAGTAGAATGAAATTTAAGGAAATTAAAAGATGTAGTTTGAGAATGTTACCTCTTGAATATAACCTTCTTGATTGGAACCTTAAGAAAGATGGAATTGATATTTTAGTGAGACCCGTGGCTCTTGGACATGGGGAGAGTGAGGAGGAGAGTGGTGTTTTTTATTATTACATTCATTAGTTTATTATTTTGGATCAAGACTATAGATAGTATTCATTATTGTGACTATATACAGAAAATGGTGCTTGTGAGTTCAAAAATAATGAGTGATTATATCATTCATTACTCAAAAACTCATGTATTTGGGTTATTGTTAAATACTGTAAATTATCGTATTTCATTATTCATACAAAATTAAAATATTTTAGAAAAATATCAAAAATTAACTTTATCCATTCTTCCACATATAGATTTCAAAAATGGAATTCATTAATGATAATATTAAAGTATAAGGACCATTACATAGGGTCACACATATTAATATTTGATGACACTAAAACGTTCAGAATTACTACAAGAAGGTTAGTTCTCATACTTTCTTATCTTGTAGATTACTATGTGTGAACTTCATCGGAAGAAGTCTCATCAACTTACGATAACTCTCTCCATAAGATCTAAGTAATATGTGTCCCATCAAAGTATGTTACCCAACCATAGAACTATATTAATAATATCATCATAACACATCATGTTTCTCATCATAGCATGGAACTGTTTTGGCCTTATAAGTGCGATAAATACTATAGAATGTTCTTACATTAAATCTAGGAAGAAACATTAAAAAATAAGTAATAAGACATTAAATTAATATTTGATATATAAAATATAAATGTTATCAAATTAAAATCAGTTTTTCCTCATAAACCAACTCTAATAAAATCCCACTTTTACTAGAACCAAATGCCTACGAATTTCAGTCTGCTGGACTTTACATGATAATCATGTCTCTGGTGAGTCAAGGATTTAGTCAAGGGGTACACCACATTTTCTTTTTTGGAAATACTACTCACTGAAACCTCACCTCTTTGAGAAAAATCCATCAGGATATAATACTTCCAAATTATGTGATTTTTCTATTGATATGACTTTTTCTTTTTTGTGAGATCCATTGATTTAGTATTATCACAATAAAGTGTTATATGATATTTATTTCTAGGTTCCACATCAATATATTTTAAAAAGTTATTCATTCATACTACTTCCATAGCTACCTCACAAGCCTAAATATACTCAGAATATTTTATATAATCTGCAATCACATTCTTCTTTGAGCTCTTCTAACACATAACACCTCCATTCAAAGTGCAGATGTATACTATTTGTGACTTCACGACATCTTGATCAATTTGGATACTATCATATGTATATACTCTGATGACAATCTCCTCATCTCCTCCAAATACTATAAACATATCTATAGCACACCCCAAATACTTATGTACAGTCTTGATTACCATCCAATAGAGGTCACCTAGATCAGTTAGATATCTGCCAACCACACTCAATGTGTAGAAAACATCTTGCCCCATACATAGCATAGAATACATGAATGACTCAATCACTGATTCTTATGAAATTTTTTTCATTCTATTTTTTCCCTCATGTATCTAAGGATTCATTTTCCTAGAAATATGAATTCCATGTGACACTGGAAATAGTCACCTCTTGGATTTTTCCATAATAAATCTCTTCAGTATCTTGTTAATTCATGAACTTTGACCTGGGTCGAGTAGTCTCTTGGATATATTATGATGGATCTTGATTCCAAGAATATTTGTTTCTTTTCCCAAGTCCTTTATGGAGAACCATTTATTCAACCACCACTATAAAAAAATATTCTGACTAGAAGGGGTTGTTTTTTAGATTTGAAGGGGTTATAACCCCCTCCAAATTTGATGATTAGAAGGGGTTAGGTATAACACCCTCTAATTATACAGAAAATGAATTTAGAGGGGGGTTTTGTAGAACCCCCTCTAAAAAACCTCCAATAATATTTTGATTTTTTGTAGTGCACATCTTAACAAACTGTAAGCCTAGAATTACATTTCCTATGAGTAATATGTTATCAATATATATTATTAAGAAGACGATATTAGTCATTCTAAACCATTTGTACACACAAGTCTCACACTCATTATTTATGAAACCAAATTCAATTATGGATTCATAAATATTAATGTTCCAAGACCGAGATGATTTCTTTAATCCATAAATGGATTTTTACAATTTTCATATATTATTATCATTGTTTAGAGTCACAAATCCTTCATGTTGAGTCATATAGACATCTTCTTGATGGTTCCCATTGAGGAAGGATGTTTTGACATCCATTTTACAAATATCATAGTCATGGTAATCTGTAATTGAAAGTATATTTTTTATGGTTTTCAATATTTAAACTGGTGAAAAGGTTTCATCATAGTCAATTCCTTGAATCTATTTAATCCCTTTTGTAACCAGTCATGCCTTATAGGTACTTACTTGTCCTTCCATGTCCAGATTCTTCTTGAATACCAATTATCAACAAATTTGATTTACATCTACTAGAGTATCATCCAAAATCCAGACATGGTTTTGGTACATGGAATCCATTTTAAAATTTATGGCTTCATTCCACATGGAAACATTTGTTCCACTTACTGCTTCCTTGTATGTTAGAGGATCATTATTGTTAATCAATAACAAGTCACTATCCTTAGTGAATAGAAAATAATAACATTCTAGTTCTTTAACATCACTTCTACTCCTACACAATACTTGTGTATCTATAATAGTTTCATCTTCCATGGGGATCTGTGGAATTTGTTCTTCTATAAACTCTTTTGTACCTTGAGTCTCAACTTCCTCTAATTCGAACTCTATCCCACTACCTCATTTTGTTATTTTCCCTCTTAATGAATATGGATTATCATTCCACTATAACCCTTTTATTTAAGGGGCATTATAGGAAATACCCATTTTTTCCTTGGGGTATCCTATAAAGGAACACATTATGCCTTAGGGTGAATATTTGTTACCTGAAAATTCCTTAATAAATAATTTCCTTCCCCGTAAATGTAAATTTGATGACATGGGTTTTATTCCACTCCATAATTCATATGGAATACCATTTATTGTTTTATTTTCTACTTGGTTTATTATATGTTATGTTTTTTGTAATTTGTATCCCGAAAAGGATAATGGAATCATTTCATGACTCATCATTGATCTCATCATGTCCTACAAGGTGTGGTTCCTCTTCTTGATTACACTGTTCCACTGTAGTGTGTGAGGATTAATGATTTGGGATTGGATCAAAAACTCCAATATATTATCCATGAAGTCATGATTAAGATATTCTCAACTACGGTCTCAACAATGTTTTTTAATCTTCCTACTATGCTGGTTCTCAACTTCATTCTTGTATTCCTTGAATTTATCAAAAGAATCTGACTTATACCTCATTAGGTAGACATATCAATATCTACTAAAATAATCAGTAAAATTTATGATGTATGATTACCCACCCCTTTCTTTAACATGAATTGATTTATAGGCATCAGTATAAACAAATTTAGGAATATATTTATATCATTCACCTTTCACACTAAATACGTCTTTGGTCATTTTTCCTTGTAAACATGTATTAAATACACCAATTGGGTTTAGTTAAAATTAATCTAAATATCCATATTTTTGTAATTTAGTCAAGCACATTTCATTTACATGGAATGGCCGGTGATGCCAAAGTTGGGTGTGGTATGATTCATGTGAGTTAACTTTGTTATCGATTTCCATTACTTGGTTCATGTAATCAAACACATAAATACCATTATATAAATATGACTTATTGTAATAGATTTAATATTTATAAAAAAATTAAAATAATTCCCAGTTTTGAAAATAAATCCATATGTATCAAGTATGGATACAAAAATAATGTTTTTGGTAATATATGGACAGTAATAACAACCTTTCAAACCCAAGATCATTTTGGTAAGAAAAGTGACGTGGTAGTCCCCAATAGCTAAAACAACAAGTTTATCTCTGTTGGATGCTCTTCTATGTACCCCCCCTCCGTTAATAATTATAAATATACATGGTTCATATATTTTAATACATTTGTGTGCACCAAAAGCCAAATATAATATCAAATATTTAAAAACAAATAAAATTCACTCAATAACTAATGCACTTGAAGATTCCCATTGTGTCTTTGTTTGGGTGTAGTTTTTCTTCCAGTGGCCCATCCTGCTTCATGAGAAATAGAAATAATCCTATTCCTCTACTTTCCTTTAGTTCTTCCTCTTCTTGGAAGTGCATAAAGATTATTTGGGATTAAATCTCTTTTATTTCCCTGTCCATTTGTTCAACATAAGGATGGAAGGATTTTCACAACTCATATCCTTATCTACATAGCGAAGAAGAGTGAGATGATCTGGAAGAGACTTATCAGTGTCTTTTATATTATAATTCACAACAAACCTAGATAATCTCCGAGGGAATGATGCTAGAATGAGATTGGTGACCAGTTCTTTGGGGAGTTTAAACCCTAGAACCTCTAGGTACTCAATGTATCCAATGAGCATAACTACATGAGGCCCAGCTGGGTACCCTCTCCAAGCTTTCTCTGAAAGGGAACCTTCTAAATCTAAAAAAGTTCTAATCTAGATCTCTCTTAATAAAGACCATGGAGGTTCTCAATCATTCTATATGCATGTATGTTTTTGTGAGACATCATGAGTTCACTACAAATTGATGAAAGTATCAAACATTGAATGTTGACCACATCGCTCACATGTTTTTCATAGACAAGGAACACTTCATCACTGACCTCCTTAGTTGGTGGATAACGCATTGAGGATTATATCATGTAAAATATTTGATCATGGTGTAGAACAAAAAAAAGGCATCTAAACCACTCTTAGATGTTACTTCCAGTTAAGAGGGTTTCATTCTACAATATTGATTGTAGGGATGATGTGGATGATGATATTTACATTTTATTATATAATTAAAAGAGAAGATTATTAGTACATTTTCATGATTACAAATTATTTTAGAACCAATATATTAATTTATTTTATTAAATCTCACACTATTTTATCAAGTCTCAATAGCCCTCACCATTGAACTCGGAATTTCTAGTTATTTTATCATTTTAGAGGCAAGGATCCATATATCATTTTTATATAAAACAAATAAGGGTTGGCCAAGATACTTGAATGTATTTAAGTAGGAAGGTATTTGCCAACTGTTGGCTTGTAGATCCTTGATCCGTTGAGTGGATTTCGCTATCTGGAAATCCAAATTTGGATTTACTCAACACTTGCCTTTAAATTAAACAAATTTTAGCAAGGGTTCTTCCTATTGATGTAAAATGTTAAATTATACCAAAAATGTTTTTAATAACTCCACATATAAAATTAAGTGTCCCAATAAGGGTTGGTTAAACACTTATTTTTCTTGAGTTTTATTCCAAATCAAGTAATGGAAGGTCAGATCTCACTTAATATTCAATTTAGGGATTTTAATTTATTATGAAAATTTTATCTTCTTTTATTTTTTTCATATATTGTTAATATTAAGAGGATGTTACTTAATTAATTAACCATTATGTAAAAAACATTTAAACAGAATGAATTTATTTAATTTCCATTTTTTCAAATTATTTCATTTATTTCTGTAATTGCAACCTTGCATCCATAAAATGAATAATTTCATAGATTGAAATAAATAAATAAAGTAAATGAACCATCCATGAGCTTATCTAATGATTGATTTAACAAGTGGAAATTAAATCAACCTATAACCTAGTGGAATAACTCCATTTGGTACTCTTGGCATGAGTTACAATATTCCACCTTTCCACCTATGTATTAGTTGAGTTGGCATCATAATGGTTCCATCTTGAGTTGTATCCACCCACCTTGGGATGATCAATTAATTAGAATTAGTTATTACTCACACATAGGTGAGGGGAACCAAATAATTGCTTAAAGGGGATTACATAAATATCCTTGGTCATGCCAGTGCTACATAATAATGGAGAGAGGGATGACATGTATTCCATGATATTTAATTTAATAATAAATAATTTCAAACTCATGCAATAAATTAAATTAAAGTATCCAATGCATAAACGAGTCTTGGTCAAGCTCATGAATGATCATACAAGAAAAAATATGTAAATGTTATAGGTGAACAATCATTCATTTATTAGTTATTTAATATTTATGATGAATGTTCTTGCATTAATTAATTCATTAATTCCATTTTATCTTAATGATCATCCAAACATAATTAGAGATACCGACCATTTATTTCATTAATGGAAAATATATAATAGAACCAATAATGGAATATTAGTTACAATAAAATAATTCAGAATTGAATATTATTTTTAAAACATTATTAAATTGTCAAACACGCATTGGTGTGTTAATCAATAAAATAAAGTTGTGATGCTTTAATTTTCAATTTCATGTAATTTTTAATTCTATAATTTAATGAGAGACTACACGACATTTACAGTCCATCTACACATCATGTACCTTGGTTTTCATGTATCTCTGTCACACGCCTAGGGATTTGGGGTGTTAACTCTTCAGAACTACATGATGTGTATAGGACAACTACACACCATGTGTCCACTTTCCATGTGCCGGGTTTTCCATGTCAACATACAATGTGTAGTAAATGCACCATGTGTAATTAACTGCCCAGCACATCCGGGTACAATTTTCATGGGTACACAACATGTGCTTCGGTTACACATCATGTAACCCAATTTTATTGTCAAATATATGGCACATGCCAATAGAATCATTGGTCATTCTTCATATGTTCTTAAACCTTTAAGAAAATGAAACACTAAATGAGCATGATTAATATGTCAATAATATGTTAATACAAATCATATTAAATGGCGAATAACATGAACATAAAATCAAACTGCAATTACACATAGATCAAGAATGAAATAAATAGTTATAAATTTAAACATGATCACTCTTATACCACTTTATGGTTCTAGGAACAGCAGAAGCATGCATTGGTGGGTGATATATTAAAATTTATTTTAATAATTACAGTCCAAAAATAAGAGTGATGGTCTTTCGCATCAAATTTATAATTAATTTATTTAATATATGAAGAAATAAACTACATGGGCTTGAGAAATTTCTTTTTTGGTAAATTTTGATCATCCAAAAATACCCGGTTAGATTACCTTTGTTGTTCTATGAGGATCCAAGGACAAAATCCCTCTAGAGGTGATCCACATGTGCTCCAATGATCTCTGAGAAACACTACTCGATCTCCCAGTGTTAGCGTGGTGAGTCAGTGTCTTTTTCTTTTCTCTCTTGATCCCTCATTCTTTGATCTTGAAGAAATATGTCTTTCAATTCTCATTCTTGAGATGGATATAGAATGAGGATTCGAGAGAAGATTTGTTGATCACAAACATTATTTATTCTCAATTTTGGATTCAATACACAATAGACAGTGTATTATATTTATAGAGTAAGGATTTAGGTTAAAATATTATTTAATTTCATGTCATCCATTAAATTACATTTATTACCTTTAATAAACGACATTCTTCATAGTAATAATGACAGTATTATTATTTTGTCACTTACGCCAACAGGTGAAATAACAAATATTATTTAACCATCTTCTTAATTAATATTTTTCATCGGACACAATCTTGGTACGTTCGAACTCATCTTAAATTTATTGAACACCGGAAAAAAAAATTATTCATAAATAAATATTTCATTCACATATCGAAGAATAAATTTTTATTACATATTTAATAAAATAAATAAATAAAAATTCATTCACATAACAGTGAATAAATATTTATTTAATTTATGTGATCAACAGAAATTTAATAAATTGTTCCATGAACTTGATAATAATATTGATTCCATTAATGAAACTCAAATAGAAATTAATTTTGTTCAAAAGAAACACATAGTGTGTGACCCTTTATGACTATTTATCATTGGATTTATGTGGGATTGTCTAAAGTCCAATATTACTATCTATAAATGGGTCATGGAACCCAAGAGATAGAACTTAATGTCACAACATTGACAAACACATAGGAATGATCACTGTGAAATATAATCATTTTGTCGCAATATCACATGATGTAGGTTGCACAATAGAGTCATCGACCTATTTTATTGATACATATTTCTTTTACTATCTCAAATAAACACATCATTACACCATGGAATTTAAATTTAATGCTAAATTTCTATTCCAATAAAAGGTTTGAGATATCAACTTCCATAAATATATAAGGGAAAAATCCTCCCTCGACTTATCCATTAATGACATGTCAATAATGACACACTCAATGTACCCAACTTCTCTCCAACATATGGCTTGACAGTTTTGGTCGGTAAATCTAAGTGCTTGAGTCATGACATATATTAATGAAAATCATAATGTATAAGGAGCATTACACATTCTTGTAGATATAAATATCTCATGACCCCAATACACATGGGATTACTACTGGTGGGTCTGTTCTCATAATCTCCTGTATTGGTGATTAATAAGTGTGAAGTTAATCAGTAGAAGATGAATCCAATTATGAGAACTCACAAAAAAATTTCTAAATACTAGGTGTCATATTATAGTTTGTTATCTAACCACAGATCTATATTAAGAATATTTCCAGAACACTTCAGGTTCTCATCATAGTGGGGAACTGCGATGACCTTATCAATGCTATAAATACTCTAGGAATTTCCTATATTATATCCATGTAGAAATAAGTAAAAATATTTAATAATACGTTAAATTAATATCAAATACATATAATATACATATAATCAAAGTATAACCAATTGGACCTAGGACCCTATCTCTAACAAGAATATTGTTTTGATGGTTTCGATATGTGATGTATGTTATTTATATTAAATTAAATAATTATTAGAAAGGAATTTCCATTAATAAAATTCTAGGTCATTACTGTGTGTCTAGTCCTTCATGCCACTGGGCCTCTAGGCTATCAATGGTGGTCCTTTAGGATTTCTGTTGGAGCAGTTCTTGAATTGTGGAGAGAATAAAGGTTCAAAAGAATTATTTGGTGATTAGGTTGGATGTGGTGGTTCATTCATGAAAAGACTAGTTCACACGTGTTCAAGTCCCCATTCGGGGAGATAAGAATTATGGGCCACAAATGTAATTTCATGACAATAAACTATGGGAGGATAATGAAGGAAGGTGAGAGGGATTTTTTTAGTGTGGGGTCAGGGGGAATTATGCCTTCATGCCATGTATTAGGCCTTTGCACCATTGGGCCTCCGGGCCATGTATTTCTGGTCTTCATGCTTCTAGGCCTTCAAGTCATGTAAGATATCCCCCTCAACCCATTTAAAAAGAGGGATCACCAGAAAATAAAAATATGGAATTGTCATGGGTGACTCCTTTATCTCTCACTGAACCATTTGGTCGAGCATTATTTAGTTCTTTTCCCACTTCCCTATCAATGGTAACCTCAAAATATTCCCGAAATTAGGTGTCTAATGATGTATTATGTGATAATAACACCACCACCATCAACAAAAATAATTTAACTTCAATATTATATAGTATTATAATATAATATAATGATTATATGTTCATGAATTTAAAATATAATGGAGGATAAAGCCATCTCATTCCTCTTATACATCCACCACCAGCACCTACCATTGACTGACACGTCTCCATCATCCATTAGTGTTATCCAGCACTCATAAACACTGATCATCTTCCAATTTTTTTAGTAGGTTCATCTCAATTTGAGGATTCAAAAAATGTGGTTAATTCATCATAAATCATAAAGAGTTTTAACCCTCCATCAAAATTGAAGGATTCCATTTTAATGGGTGTCATCCCTCTCAAAATTTGAGAGAAGTGAAGGGTAAACATATGATCAATTTGATATTAACTGCTATAATAATTTCTTGTGCATATCTATAATTTATTTTCACTACCTGTTAATTATTAACTCTAATAATCAATTAAAATTTTCTAAATTGGGAAATTCACCACAATTGATCATTCTGTGTTTCTATTATTGAGTCCAAACACTTACCCACATAGACACATAATGAAACACACACATTAATATATAATATAATTTTATTCTATTTTTATATATTAATATATATATATATTATGATTCGGAGTTCTATACCTCTCTAACTCTTTAATTATTATTATTATTATTATTATTTGTTTCTAGTCAAACGTTTGACACTTTTTTTCAATTTTTTCCCTTCTTTACATCTCCATACCTGACCCTTCTTCATTTTTTGTAAAAAAATAGACTTAGATTTTATTGGTCATCTAGGAAGAGACTTTTATGTTGCATTTGGCCCCCACATGGGGTGGATCCACAATATGTAGATTGCATTAGTGTAAAAGTCACCCTATGATACCGCATCAGATCCAAGTTCAAAACATGGAAAGGGTGATTTCTTTGTGGAACTATAGGAGTACTGCCGCATGGTTGGAGTCCTTGTATTATAGGAGGTATTGTATTGGGGTAATGTACACAACTATAAAATCATCATATTTTCGTGGTTGAAAATCATGTCTATAGTCTAAGTCCATAGTTTTCTTGAATTGTGTTTCATGTTATCATTACAATAGGGTCCAGAATATAGCAATGATTTCAAACCATTTCCTTAGGTGTCTATGTCCATGGTCCACATCGATCGTGGTCATAGGATATTACAACAGATGTTATTGGAATGGTTTAGTAAACTATGGTATTAGATGGTCCATTTCTATAGTCCACATAGGTCTTGGCCATAGGTTTCATTCCATACACCTAGTACCATGGTTTACTAAATTGTGGTGGTATCCTTTTAAAAAAATTGTACCCAATGAGTTTTGATGTGGTGGCTTCTTCTATAATCCTTCCAACAATTTACTCAATTTGATCTGAATTGCTATAAAAATCTCTTGTGCATGGTTATAATTTATTTTCACTACATATTAATTTTTAACTCTAATTATCCATTAAAATTTCCTACATTGGTTAATTCACCCCATGTTGATCATTCTGTGATTCTCATATTGGGATCAGACACTTACGCTCGCAGACACATCATTTAACAGACATTAATATATAAAAAATATGATTTTAGTTTTTATATTATATTATATATAATTAGTGGGAGTTATACTGCTTTAACTCTTTTATTATTATTATTATTAGTATTATTATTATTATTATTATCAATATTATGTTTTTTAATGTTTCTAGTCAATAGGTTGATACTTTTTTTTTCATTTTTCCCTTCTTCACATCTTCACCATTGGCCCTTCATCATTTTTTCTAAAAAAATAGATTTGTTTTTACCCGGTCCGCCAGGATGATACTTTTATGCTACATTCGACCCCCACATGGGGTGGCCCCACAATTGGGGGCTTGCCTGAGTGGAAAAGTCACCCCAGGATCCCACATCAGAATCTTGCTCAAAACCATACTGAGCGTATTAATGTGGTACTGTAGGAGTATTGTATCACTCTAGGATTATAGGTATTGTAGGAGTTATTTTAATGGCGTACAGTACACATCTAAAGAAAATCAGCATATTTCCCTGATTTAAAACCATGGTCATAGCCTAATTCCACAATTTACTTGAATCATGTCCCATGTTATTGTTGCAATAGGTTCCAGCCTATAGCCACCTTTTCAAATTTTGGCCTTATGTGGCAATGGTCGAGGTTCACATGAATCATGACCGTTGGTCATTACAATAGTGGTTATTGGCATGGATTAGTAAATTGTGGACCTTGGCGAGGTTGTATGCCATATGCCTATTGCCACGATTTACTAAAGTGTGACAGTAGCATTTAAAAACCTAAATGTACATTGTGAAGTTTGATGTTGTGACTTGTTCTATAATCCTTCCAACGCATTAGCACTATTCTATACTCAGCTATATGTATATAAAATTATATAAAATTATAATTATTAATCATTTAAAAAAATTTAAAAATATTTTTGGATGGAACACAATTGCCCTAGTTTCCCAAAACCATAGCAATAGGTCATTTTTAGGGGGGGGGGTATCGTACGGTTTAAAAAAACGTGGCAATCGGTTAATCTGTGGAGGGCTATTGAAATGTGTTCTAAAACTATGGAAATAAGCCTTTCATTCCAATTTCTAACGTTTTTTGGGGGTTCTCACGTAACCTACCACCGCGGTTTCATATAATCATGGGCCATGTATTTTCAGGACTATCGTGGTTTTATCTCACTGTGGGCCATGGATTTTTAGGTCATTGTGACACTAGGCATTCATGTCGTGTAATGGATTCCCCTCAGGCTAGTTGGGATCACCAAAAAATAAAAATATGGAATTGTCATTAACGACTCCTTTCTCTCTGGACATTTGGTTGCACATTTTGAAGATCCGGTCAATGTTCCACCACATGGGTGACTAGAAGTCTCTCAGATATTTCTCTCACTTGGTTGGATTATTTCCCCCCATATATATTTTCTCTTGTTCTCTCAGACCTCCAGTCCCTTAAATATATTCCCTAATGTGTTTCCATATATATATATATATATATATGCCTAAAATTCTGACTATCTTGAATTAATGTGAAATTCTCACTTAAATTAAATATCCACATCCCCAACTCAACAGGGAAGTTAGTCTTGAGTTTTCACATTTTACCCTTTAGAATGCGTACCTAATTTTGTATTAATAGACTTTATCACAAATTTATATTTTATATTGAGATATTTGTCATCATATATGTTGTTTTTAAATCAGGATCTTATTTATTAGGATGAATATGTTGTTTTTAAATCGTGACTCTTATTTATTAGGATGCATATATAATTTTGCAGAAAAAACATTTCATCCATCCATGTGCATGACAACAAATTAAAATATAAAACACCGGATGGAGTTTCGGCGGCCCGGATTTCCTAATCAAATCCCGTAAGCAGCGAGGGGTCCGTAAATGTCGGCTATTGGTTTATCCCAAATTAAGCGGCGTCGCTTTTCAGTTTTTTTCATCCCCATCAAAAGTAACTCCACTTTCGGCATTTTCTGCAACCCTACCGTATCTAACACAGCCATAGACCCGCAAGATCAATGTCTTTTATTGTGCGACTCCTTCCCATTAGCAACAATGTCATTTCTCTCTATGGATACCTCCAGAGAAAGAACCATCAAAGAGAGAGAAATAGCGTGTGAGCCCATTATCAGGGATCGAATCATCCTCTACAACCCCACTCATACAATACATGTGATAATAAATATGGGATGTATATTTATTTCTCCTCAATGATTTTATTATCTTATTAATTGATTAATTGACTTAACACCTCATTAAATATACACATTTAATATGGAAAATCCATTTTCATTAAATGAAAACGCGTCATGGATGACTATATAAAGGGACCTGATCCCTCCCATTGAGAACATAAAATTGTGATAAAGTCTCTCATTTCTCTCTTCTTCTCACAGTCTTCATTGTATGAGACAAAAGCGCTAGCATCCTTTCAGCATTCAGGTATCCTCGCGATACGACCGTGGATCTGTTGGCCGGTGTACGCCACTCGAAGGTAAGGTTTTATTGTTCACTCCTACGTGATCTTGATCAAGTATTGTCATTCATTGAGAAAGAATAAGACTACTATCATTGATTATTTCCACTTACACTATTTTTACAGTTTTTTACACATTGATTCTCAAATATAGATCTGTATGTGGTTGCATTTTCTTCCACTTCACATGGTCATGAGATCTGATCCCTGGTCACCATGGAAATCTAGTGAGAGAATATCTCGATTGGATCCCATCCTCTATTAATTGTGTAAATAAATATTTAAACCATATGGTAATAAAAATAATTATTCAATTTATTTAAAATAAAAAAACTATCCATTTTATTTATGTTATACAAATGTATGGATGTGTACATATCTACACAAACGTATATGTAATGTTAAATATAAATGTGTGTGTGACTCTATTAAAAAATAGATGTATATTCATTTATATATTCTAAAACATGTAAACAAATATTGAAAATAATATACATATATAAATATTTATATTTAGGTTGATATTGATATTTATGTTTATAGCTATAAATAAACGCACACATATATGTATATTTAAATATAAATACACATTCCCACACATAAAAACATATTTTATAAATGTATATATAAATAATTTTATGAATATATATAATTACTATTAATTATTGTTAATAATTAATATTTTATAACTTAATATTTTTTATTTTTTGTTGTTATTTATTACTGATTATTGTTAGTTGTTACAAATTATTACATAATATTTGTAATTAATAAAAAAATAAAACCAGTAATTATAAGATTTATTACAATTTAGTAACTAATATATCTAAAATTAAAATATTCACATTCATTATTTAGCTTCTATTAATTATTACTATTTAAAGTTACTATTTAATAATATATAAACAATTGTTATTTATTACTATTAATATATATTACTATTTTAAAATTATTATTTAGTTACTCATTACTAATATATTTTAAATATTACTATATATTATAATCTATGTTAAAAAAACTTTTATATATAAAATTAAGAAGTTTAAAAATATAAATTTATCAATAAAAAACTAAAAAATATGTTATTATTTTTTGGGAAAAAGTCGTTAATTTTTTCAACGTCTTATGTTCAAGTATTTGGGTGAAGTAATTAAGGGACCTATTTTCATCAGATTGGAAAAAAGGCGTGCTTCATGGACCCTAATGCATTTATGCCCAATTTATAAAAAAAATGTCTAACCTAAAGCCATTTCATTTTTTAATTTTATTTTTCAAAAAACAAATTAAAAAAATCATCGATCACTTTAATTTAGACACCACAATATAACATGAAATTTAGAATGAATTAAATTCAAAACAAATCAACATTAAATATGATTAAAAACAACACTCGTTCATAAAAAGTTTAAGAAAACATAAAGTTTCAATCATTGGTAGGTTGATGATAGTCGGACCATAAAGATAGATAGAAGGAAATCCAATGCAGGTTCTCCCTTTAGGCTCCATCCCCACTGTGAGGCTCCCTTAGTTAGAGTATATTCATAGAGCAATTTGAAAGATTGGAGGGGTAGATGGTGGGGCTACCCGCTGATCGGTACTTGATAAGAAGGCTTCCCATCTTGGATTGAAACCCACATGCATTGCAAAGCGTCTCCCCCAACTGCATCTCCTCCACTACGGGGTGTTAATGCTACTTTAGTGGTGGGACCTTTTCCCCCAATAACCCATCATCACATCTTGAACGTATTTTCTCATTGAATTTATATCTTTTTGGGGTTTGGGATGTGAGGTGATGGATCCAGCTGGGAGAGATGGCAGGTATATGGGTTTATTCCCTTCACGAATCAAAACAATTATAACTCATGGCAGGATGCGAATCGAGTTTGCATTGAGCTTGCCAGCTCGGAGTCACGCTTAGTAAAAACTCAGTTCACTTCTTACCATGAGTTTTAACTATTTTGATCCACAAAGGTAATAAACCGGTCTACACACCATCAATCCCAACTGGATCCAACACCTCTCATCCAAAACCTCGGAAGGATAGAAATTTGAGGAGAAAATATGATCAAGATGTGGCGGTGGGTGATGGGGGTGGAGGTGCCACCACTACGATAGTGTTAACACCTCGTAGTGGAGGAGGGGGAGCTGTGGGAGACTCTTTACGTAGCCTTCAACTTGCAATCCAAGAAGAGAAGTCTTCTTGTTGAGTATCGACTGGTGGGTAGCCCCACCTTCAACCTATCCATTCATTCAAATTGCTCATGGAATATACTCCAAATAAGGGAGCCTCGCGGTAGCGATTAAGACTAGGGGGAGAACCATCGTTTTTTTACTTCTCTCTATCTTTATGATCCGACTATGATCAACCTACCCATGACTGAATCTTCATGTTTTGTTAAACTTTTTATCAATGGTAATTGTTTTTAATCATATTTAGTGTTGATTCATTTTGAATTTAATTCTTTTTAAATTTATTTCTCTATTGTAGTATCCACATTAAAGTGATGCATGAATTTTTTTAATGATGTTTTTTGAAAAATAAAATAAAAAATAGAACTGACTTTTGGTAGACACATTTTTAAAAAATGGGGCAGAAATGCATCAGGGCCCAAGACGCATGCCTTTCGTCCAAGCTGATGATTCTAGGTCCCTTGATGCCTTTACCCAAATACATGAACGTTTGTCCTTGAAGGTCTTAATGCCTTATTTTTTGTAAAAATTATAATAGATTTTTTTTTAGTTTTTGATAAATAAATTTTTATGAATAAATTTATTATTTTTATTTAAAAAAGTTATTCAACCTAAATTGTAATTTATAGTGACATTTGAAATATATTAGTAAAGAGTAACAATATAATAATTTTTATATAGTAATATATATTAATAGTAATAAATAATAATTATATATATATGTTATTAAGTAGTAATTTTTAATAGTAATAATTTATTGTAACTAAATAATAAATTTGAATATATTAATTTTAGATTTATTCATTATTAAATTGTAATAATTATTATTATAATTAACCAGTACCAACCCCATTTATTTATTCAACATAATCATTCAATTACCCATACAAGTACTCTTAGCTCCAAATTTGTTTTTGATATAAATTGCATAATCTATTTTTCAAAAAGGTAAATCGAGATAGATATATCGTTATCACTCATTAGTAACTGTACTCGGTATTTAGGAGAATATAGATTAAATTTATACCAACATGAAATTTATGTCAATGATACCATAAATTGATATATTTACAATGCACCATTTCCTTACGATTTCTATTGACGTTGAGAAAAAATTACTGTAAAAATATGGGGATTTTGAAAATATTATTTTGATAAGTACATGTTAGTATTGATGAATACATATTAGTTCTGAATATTACATATTAGTTCTAAAATAAATCTCATATATTTAATATTTTTTCAGAACAATTATGTTATTTCTTTTTTATTCAGGAAAAATAATATCAGGTGTAATACATTGATTGATAACAATACATGTGTTGAAATAAATGTATGGTTTTTTATTGAAAACTGTAATGAATATTTTATAAAATAAAAATCTATGCAGTATCTAATGTGAACCATCTACAGAAGCCTCACACAACCAAAGAACGTACCCACAAATCAGTGAAAAATAACTAAATGAATTGAAACCAAAATAGAAATAAATCATATTATTATAAAAATGATCTACATAGAATGATGATTTTTTATGCCACTAACCTCTAATTTTAGAAACAATCCACTAAAGGGTAAATATACTCCTAAAATCATAAATAGATATTATCTAATTTATAAAAACCATATAAATTATCATGATATTCCATAAGTAATATATTATTTTCGTAAATAATATCATTTCATTATGTATTTATCAAACTCCTGTATAATATATATCAGTTCTGAAATAAAAAATATACATGAAATATGTAATATTAAATTAGAACTAATATGAAATTTTATTCACCATGAATAAAATGAAATATCTGTTATGATATATATTGTAACACCCCGACCCTAGAAACCAGAAGATAGTGCATTATTTTATTATATTGGAATGATTAAAAGAAATCAAATCACAAAGGACCGATTATTTTAGCAGTTTCGGAAGACCAGATTACATACATGATACCCATAGTACATTGGGAAAGATAAAAAATACAACATGATACATAATAGTATAAAATATACTGTATCCATTGAATACTCATTCATGGTTTTCTTCTTCATAACATGGGAAAATGAAACACAATAAATGTGAGATTAAATGTTCAGTAAGTGTTATGTGAATCAATAAAAATATAATTAAATTAAATAAGGCATAGACATTATGACAAGGTAAATAATATGAAAAACACATGCCATTAATAAAATGGGAATGAAAATGTACCCATAGATTTTTCATAGTGAAAAATATCATGGTAAGTAATAAATGAATACAGAATGAATAAAATTATTATTTATTGGATGCCATTTATTTGACACATGAAATATTATACATAGTGATAGTTTAAGCTTGTGTGTAGAAACCCATCTGATTATGTTTTGGAAACAAACTCAAAGGGTTTACCGCAAACTAGTTTTTTCCATAAGACCTATTGATGCATAGAGGAGCTAAAATGGGCCTCGCACATCATTGAAAGTCTAAATAATTATTCATAAATAGATTTAATTGAAGAAAAATATGCCTTATATATGTCAGTGTTGATTAGAAGATACAGACTCATCCATATTCCTTCTGTTAAAACAACATTGAAAATAGACATCTTATGTAAAATGGATTATGACTAAGACAATAATCATATCCATGGTACAAGATTATGGATATTTAATATAAATATAATTTCAAATTAAAATTGATCTCAAATTGAAATTATATCCACCACATAAGAATTATTAGGTTCACAATACAAAGTAATTCTCAACAAAATGTAAATTAAGACAATGTCCCTTACCACATTATAATCAATCGCATCGTATGACAAAAAATTAATAATGATAAAATGAATGATTTAATACCATGAATATAAATATAATAAGGATTTTATATATCAAAAGTAAATATACATACACCAAATACGACAAATTGGTGGCAAATAATGGAAATCTCACAGAAATAAAAGTGAGATGAGAATCCCCTTACCTTATGTCTGAATCTATTCTTCACTTGATCTTAATGTCCTGAATAATAAAATTAAATTCATTAATTATGAATTAAAAATCATTATATACATGTAATTTATTTATTATATATTTATTTTGTTCATTTATGACCTTTTAGATGGGTTTAGTTATTAATGATCTTATATAAGGTTAAATTATCATATAAATACTTTGTTTATTTTTGTAGATGATGAATCGTTATATAAAATTTTAATGATAAACTCTTGAATTATATTGTTGGTTTTCTGATCACCACGAACTCATTTTGTTTTATATTTAAATAATTTGTTTATAAAGTGCTTCCAAAACATTAAATATTATTATTAAAAATATTATGATCTGTTTTGACCATAAAAATGGTATCATGACTAGAATTGTAAACTGTAATAGAAATTGAAAACCCATCATCCTTGAATTTGATAAATTAACACATCTCGAATAGTGTTTTCATTTTTAGTATAATAGGAGGGGGGAAGAGAGATGATGAAAAAAATATTATATTAGAAAAATAAAATTACATTATATGTGAGGTAATATAATTATCACAACATTTTGATGAGGGGAGGTGAGGATAGAGAAACAAAATAATGGAACTTGAAAAAGAAGTTGAAAGGAAAAGGAAGTTAGGTTTACCTCTTGAGTACTCCTTGAGTATCTCCCTAAGGCCTTTAGTTTTGGCCGTTTTATGAGACCAGATGAATATTGGTTGTTGAGGGAGGTATTGGGAAGTGTATTTTTCAGAACATAAGAATTTATCAAAGCTTGACAGGTGTGCGAGGAAGAGGGGGTGAGGGGTGGTTTATATAGTGGAGGAGAGAAGTTTTTTGCATTATTTTAATTAGTAGTTTATTATTTTGACTCTAAAAATTGTAATATTTTACTATTAATAAAAAATCAAGTATTTCAGAAAAATCAAAAAAAATCCCTTGAACCATTTTTCAAATATTAAAATTAAAAAATAAACTAATTTTTTAGAAAATAATTTTTTAATATGAGAAAATTAATGTTAAATTAAAAACACCATTTAATCAAATCATTTACAGTTTTTGAAATTATAACTGATTTTATAATACCCTAAAAAATTAACTAAGGTATTATTAAATTATCCAAAAATCATAGGACCAAAAAATATTTATTTAGGAATACATTTTATCATAATTTACTTTATTTTAAGTCAATTTATTAATTTAAAATTGTAAATAAATATTTATTACTCATAAAAATACCAACAATTAATTATTAAAATATTTACTCACCTTTATAAGGTGCCTAAATTTTATTTTTACCTACATGGGTGAGGTTACTATTCATAAGGGTACATTACTATTTCTATGGGCCATATTACTATTCATAAGAGTAGTTTTCTATTCATAAGGGTTTGTTACTATTTATCAAAAAATGAGTTGATCCTATCAGACTCTAAATATCTTATAGATAGAAGCTGTGTATGTCTGTTTTTCTAAATTCAAAACACAAGAGTGGAAAAATGTTGTTTAATGTCTAGGTTATAAAAATATTATAAATACAAAGTGTTGTTTCGCAGTGGCTCTGAGTTGTTTGTATATAAGATATCAAATGATTTGAAATTTTTATTAGAAGAAAACACTATAAAATATTGGTGTGTCATATTCTTCTTTCCAAAAAATTCATTCCCAAAATGTTTCATGTTTAATGGCCTCTAAATGAATGTGGGTGGTTCTTCATCATAACATCCTTAGGTTCGCACATTTCTCCCTCCATTTTATGGTTTCTTCGATGAAATTTTACCAGTCGAGTTGTCTGATTTCTCTATACTTACTCTATAGTTTCAAGAATATAGATTGGCTCTTCAGAGAATGATAAATCAGGTTCCAGTTTTATTTTCTCATAGGTGAGTACATACATTGGGTCTGGCATGTAATTCATTAACAGTGACATGTGGAACACATCATGGACTTTGGAGATACTTGGTGGCATTTATAAACGGCAAGCCACCGCTCCAATTCTTTTTAGAATTTTGAATGGCCCGATGTACCTAGGGATTAGTTTCCCTTTACTACAAAACCATAAGAAACCCTTCAATGGAGATACTTTAAGAAAGATACGATCTCCCACTTGGAATTTCAAATCCTTTCTTCGGTTGTCAGTATATCTCTTTTCATACATTGGGCTACTTTAATATGGGCCTGAATTTTCTTTACCTTTATCGTTGTAACTTTAATTATTTCTAGTCCTATGAGTTTCCTCTCACCAACTTCATCCCAACAAGTTGGAGTTCGACATCTCTTTCCATATAATGCTTCATACGGAGCCATTTGAATACTATAATGTAAACTAGTACTGTAAGAAAATTCCACGAAAGGTATGTACTTATTCCGCATACCTTGAAAGTCAAGTGAGCATTACCAAAACATGTATTCCAGTGTTTGAATAGTCTTTTCAAACTGACTGTCGATTTGGGCTTGATAATAAGTACTCATATAAAGCTTAGTATCCAAATCCTTCTAATTATTTTTCTATATTTTTGATATAAATCATGGATCTTGATCAGACACAATCAACATAGGTGCACCAAAAATTCTTACAAATTCATTAATATAGAGTCTTTCCAGATGCTCAAGTGGTAAATCTTCTCTTATGGAAAGAAAATGTTCTGATTTTGTAAGAATATAAATAATTTACCATATTGCATCATTCCTTATTGGAGTCCTTAGTAGTACTATGACAGATTCCATCATAATATCATCCCATTTCCACACATATATAGGAAGAGGTTGCATGACTCCTTTAGGGTGATGTCTTTCAGCCTTAACCTATGAAAAACTAGGCATATTGATACATAATAAACAATTTATCCTTTCATTGTATACCACCAAATTTTTTTCTTCATATCTCTATACATCTTGGTGCTACCAGGGTGTATAATGAAATTTGAGCTATGAGCATCATCTAACAGTTCCCTTTTTAGATCAGGTATTGATGGAACACATAACCTCTTTCCAAATCAAATAACTCCATCCTCATATATGAAGTCTTCCAATCATCCATCCTTAATAGATTTAATTTTCATTCGAAGGTTCTCATCATCATATTGAGAGATTTTTATTTTATCCATCAAAGATTGTTTAGCATTAATTTGAATGAGGAATGATGTTTCCTCTTCCTTAACAATTCCCATATCTATATTCACTAGATCTATGAATATATGATCTCTCTCAATCCTCATTTATGTCAGAATCCAATGTTCTTTCCGGCTTAATGAATCCTCCACCATATTTACCTATCATAGGTGGTAGTGTATTGAACAATCACAATCTTTGAGAAACTCGAGCCATATCCTTTGACTCATGTTGAGTTCTTTCTATGTAAAAATATATTTCAAAAACTTTTGATCCGTATATATCTCCCATATTTTAACATAGAGTTAGTGTCTCAATATTGTTAGTGCAAATATTATAGCTTCTAACTCAAACTCCTAAGTTGGATAATTTTTCTCATGAGTCTTCTACTGCGTTGATGCATAAGCAATAACTTTATCATTTTTCGCAAGGAAACAACCTAGTCTATTTTTTGATGCATCACTATATATCCCAAACCAATCATTTTCAGATGGAAGAGTAAAAATTGGGGCATTGACCAATATTACTTTCAATTATTCAAATAATTATGTACATTATTTTTTCCATAAAAACTTAACTCCTTTACGTGTGAGATTGGATAGAGAGTTAGATAATCCGGAAAACCTCTGAATGAAACACTGATATTAACATGCTAAGACAATAAAACTACGTAGCTCAGTTATGTTTTTTTGGTGTAGGCCATTCTTATATTGCCTTTGTCTTCATAGGATCAACTGATATTCCATCCTTAGAGACAATATAGCTATAAAAAGAAACAGTTTGATTCCATAATTCACATTTACTAAACTTCCCATAAAACTCTTTTATTCTAAGAGGCTCCAAAACAACTCATAAGTGGTTGTCATGGTCCTCATAGATTTTTTAATATATAAATATGTCAATAAAAAATACCACAACAATATCATAATGATATTCCTTGAAAAATATTTTCATTAGATCCATGTAAATGGAGCGTGCATTAGTCAGTCCAAATGGAATTACTGTTAACTCATAATGTCCATACCTGGTTTGAAATACTATTTTAAAATATATTTCTTTCTCACACACAATTGATGATATCCATATTGAAGTTCAATATAATTTATTTATCTCCATAAATTTGATCATATAAATAACTAATATGAGGAAGGGGATACTTGTTATTTATTGTAATATAATTGGTTTCTCTATATTCAATAATCAACCTCATAGATCTGTCTTTCTTCTTGAAAAAGAGAACAGGGGATCCCCATGGAGAAACACTAGGGTGGATAAATCCCTTGTCACTTAATTTCTCTAGATGTTTCTTTAGATCCACTAATTCCACAATGGCCATTCTACAGGGAGTCTTTGATATAGATCTTTCACTAGGAATTAAATAAATAGAGAACTCAACTTCATACTCTGGAGGATGTCTAGGTAAATGCTATAGAAATACATCGACACATTCTTTCATAATAGGTACATCCTCAATATAAAATATTTTCCTATCACTAATAGACATCTTGTCATATTCCTCTAAAAGAATAGTATTAAGTAGTGCTATTAGAGGTGGATCCAGATAAGAATCAAATGGTGAAGTTTCTTCTTTAAAGATAATAGATTCTATATCATTATCAAAATTTGTAAACTATTTCTTCTTAAAATATATTTTCACATTTAAATTTGAAATCCAATCCATCCCAAGGATTATATCAAAGTAAATCATGGGTGTGATGATAAAATTATCATAGAAAGCACGATTATATTCCATAATTGGGACTTCCAGGCATAACTTTGTTGTAATGATACTTCCATTAGGAGGTTTTACTAATATCTCATTTATTAAATCAAATTAGAAATATCTAATTTTACTGTAAAAATAATAATATATAAAATAATTATATCATCTAGAATCAAATAAATCATTGTATATGTTTGAAGAAATGATTAAAGTACATGCTACCACATCATTATGAATTTCAACCTCAATAGTTGTGATCGCAAAAGATTAACATTTATCCCTTGGACTTTTCTAAGGAAGGTTTACCTAAGGCTTAGAACACTCATTTTCATAGTGTCCCATATCTCTAAAATTATATAATTGTATGTCATTGACATTTTTATTCCCCTTTCATTCATTAGATCGATGATCTTTTCTCTACACTTATAGAAAAGTCCCATTTCTTTCAAGCATTTTCCAGGATGATTCTTTCCATATTTCTCATATAATGGAAAATTTATTCATTCCCTTATTATTTTTTGGCACTTAAACTTTTACACGGTTATCATAATAACTCTTATTATCTTGGTTTCCCTTGAACAAATTTGATTTAGAAAATATCTTCTCTGTTTTGATGGCACTTTGTACAATTTCATCATATGATGTAAATGTTTGAAAAGCCAGTGACCTTCAAAGACTTGGCTTAATAACATAAAATAAATGACTAATCATATATTATCAGTCACAAAGATAATCTATGGAATACCTATATTGTATTGTGAAGGTAGCGTCATACTTCGCAACACTCTCTTATTCCCTTTGCTTTATGCTAAGGGATTTCCTCTACATTTTACTCTGTTTCTTGTGAGGGAACTATTTTTCAAAGAATACCCCTGTAATAGTTCTCCATTACATATCATATATTTATTATTCCTATTTGTTATTCTGAATCAAGGACCACCATTGATCAACATCACCCTTGAGACAATATACTGCTAGTACTAACTTTTCATTTTCATTGCATCTTAATTCTAGAAATATCTTTTTTGGGACATGATACACTACAATGATACCAATGGATTAGTAGTCCCACATTAATATGGGGGATTATGATACATGAAATTATCCAACATTGGTTTAGTATGGTTATTCGTCAGAACCTGAGTAAGTTTTTCTAATATGGTCATGATATTCTCATCTCCAACACCAACTGTATTGACTTGCTCAGTGGGTAAATCCCTACATTGTCCGTGGGTATTGATTCCATTTATTTATTTAGGCACCATCACAAAAAAATGACATAGTCTAAATTAGTTCATGAATATTAAGGAATAATTTTCTATCTTGAAAAACACTTAACATTAATTTAAAATTTATGCATAGCTAATCTCATAATTGTAAATATGGTTTCATTGATAGAATGTTTAATTTTAAACCCTTCATAATGGTTTGAAAAAAAAATGTGAATTATCCTAAAAATATCCCCTAGGAGTGTCAAACCAGGTTTTAATTGAGGCTAATTTCCATGTACCAGTTTACCCCGAGTGAGGCCCGGAACACCTTGTGATTGTTTTTATTCCTAGGTACATCTATTCTAGAACCACACTCACTTGTAGTATCTAGACATGGATGTATTTCTAGGAATACCCACATAATATCTACGTTACCAAAAATCTATGATGTTATTATATGATTATCTTCAAAGTATATCTTAGGGTTATTTCCTCTAAACTATGTTTTCTAAATCTAGTTTCTAAGGTTTCTGCTAAACTTCTTCTAATACCAATTGTAACGCCCCAACCCTAGAAACTTGGAGTTGGTGCATTATTTTATTATATTGTTATGATTAAAGAAATAAAATATTGAAGGAATGATTATTTTAGAAGTATTGGAAGATCATATTACATACATGATACCCATAGTATATTGAGAATAATATAAAATACAACATGATACATAATAGTATAAAATAAACTGCATCCATTGAAAAAACATTCAAGGTTTTATTCTTCATAACCTGGGGAAAGGAAACATAATAAGGGTGAGATAAAATTCCCAATAAGGGTAAAATGAAGCAAAAAAAAGTTAATTAAAGTAAATAAGGCATAGAGATTATTTCAAGATAAATAATCTAAAAAACACATTCCGTTAATAAACATGGAATGAAAATGAACCCATTAATTTTTCATAGTGAAAATATCATAGTAGGTAATAAATGAGAACTGAATGAATAAAATGAATATTTATTAGAATTCATGTATATGGAACATGAACCATTATACTGTATTTATAGTTTAATTCTATAAGTAGAAACCTTTCTGATTATGTTTTTTAAACAAACTCGAAGGGTTTGTCGCCAACCAGTTTGACTCATGAGACCTATCGATGCATCGACGAGATATAGCATGACCCACCCTTCACTGAAAGTATAAATCATTATTCATACATATATTTAATTGAATAAAAATATTCCTTATAAATATATTTATTGATTAGAAGATATGGACTCATCAATATTCTCTATGTTAAAACAACATTCAAAATAAAAACCGTATGTAAAATGGTATACGACTAATAAAATAATCATTTACATGGTAAAATATTGTGGATATTTAATAGAAATATAATTTCAAATGAAAATTTATCTCAAATGGGATGAATATACCTGACATAAGAATTATTAGGTTCACAATACCAAGTCTCAATGAAATGGAAGTTGAGACAACGCCCCTTACCACATTGTAATCAATCGTATCGTATAGACAAAAATTAATAATTATAAAATTAATGTTTTAATAACATGAATATAAATGAAATCATGATATTATATATAAAAATTAAATACACATATACCACATACAAGAAATGAGTGGAAAATAATGGAAATCTCATGGAAATAAAAGTGAGATGAGAATCCCCTTACCATATGTCTGAAAGCATTCTACAATTGATCTTAATGTCTTCAATAATCAAATTAGATTAATTAATTAAGAATTAAATAACCCTATATACATTTAATTTATTTATTATATATTTATTAAGTTCATTTATGGTATTTTAGATGGTTAAGATAATTAAGTTCATCATTTTGGACTGAATGTTTTATTTGTTTTCGTGGTCAGTTTGCTTGTATAAGAGTATGGAAGTTCGTTTAAAATAGAAATTAAAATCCCGAATTTAAATTAGGATTTATTAATTATAATATATATAGTTAAATGATAATATAAATTCTTTGGTTATTTTATGATAGGAATAATCGTTATATAAAATTTTAATGATAAACGCTTGGCTTATTTTGGTGGTTTTTTGATCACCATGATGTCGTTTTATTTTAGAAATTTAATACCATGTAGAAAAAATGATTCCAGAACATTAAATAGGATATATTATATATATTATGATCTGGTTCGGGCATAAAAATGGTTTCAAGACCATAATTGAAAATGGTAATAGAAATTGAAAACATGTCATCCTTGAATGTGATAAATTAACACATATCAGATGATGTTTTCATTTTTAATATAAGAGGAGGTGGAAAGAGAGATTATGATGAGATATTCTAGTATAATAATAAAATTATAGTATATTAATGGTATTGGAATTTTCAAATCATTTTTATGATGGGAGGTTTGAAGAGAGAAAAAAAATAATGGAACTTGTAAAATAATTTGAAAGGAAAAGGAAGAGAGGTTTACCTCTTGAGTACTCCTCCTTGACAATCTCTTTAAGGCCTTTGGTTTTGGCCTTTTGGTGAGAACAGTAGGTAATGGAAATGGTGAGAAGGATTGGTAAGAGTATTTTCTACAACTTAGGTGAGGAGAAATTCTTGAGTGGTGTGAGATATAGAGGGGGCGAGGGGTGGTTTTAATAGTGGATGAGAGGAGGGTTTTGCATTATTTTAATAATTATTTTATTATTTTTCCTCAAGACTATGATGTGTCTTGATTTATGGTACTAAAACTCGTAATTAGTGCTTGTGAACTCTGACAAAGGGTTCTTATCTCAACATGAAATCATCCATTACTCAATAAATCATGTATTTTTAATTTATAATAAATTATCTTATTTTATTATTCACAAAAAATTCATGTATATCAGAATAATATCAAAAATTCACCCTAACCATTTTATGAAGTTTAGAATCCAAAAACGAACTCTATTTTATGAAACTAATTTTCTAAATATGATAAATTTAATTTTTAATTAAATTCACCATTTATTTAAAAATATTTACAGTTTTTGAAATTATAATTGATTTTATAATACCGTGAAAAATTAACTTAGGTTTTATTAAATTATCCTAAAATCACAACACAAAAAAATATTTATTTAAGAATACATTTTATGAAAATATAAATTATTATAAATTATTTTATTAATTTGAAATTATAATTAAATATTTATTACTCATAAAAATACCAACACATAATTATTAAAATATTAATTCTAATTTATGAGGTGCCTAAATTTTATCCATATATACATGGGTGAGGTTAAAATTAATAAAATTACATTTTTATTAATAAGGGTTATATTACTATTCATAAGGGTAGGTTACTATTCACCAAAAATGATTTGATCCTAACAGACTCATAATATAATACTAATCACAACTATGTATATCTTTTTTCAAAATTAAAAACACATAACTGAAACAATTTATGTTTAATGTCTAGGTTATAACTATATTATAAAATCATATTGTTGTTTCTCAATGACTCAGTGTTGGGTGCATATAAGCTATCAATTGAATATAATTTATTTTAAGAAGAACATACCATAAAATATTGGGGTGTTATATATATATTTATATTGAACATAATATATATATATATATATATATTCATTATACAAACAATACCTCTCACGTTTTTTATATCAAATTAGTAGTTCAAATGTATTAATCAAAATTTATAAATGACACGTATCGAGTAGTATATATACATGACATGAATCAATATTAGTTCTAAAGAAAATGTTGTCATTAAACACCAAACATATATGTCATTAAAAATTGGACATATTTTTTAAAAATATTGGAATAAATATCTACGGTCGTTATCATGTTACTTGTGTGATCAATACAATTATTCCATATTGTTGAGATGAATTAATAGGTCTGAACCTCAAGTTAAACATTATTAAAATATATTTAGATAAATAAAAAAAATAACTATTAAAAGACGTTTGGAAATAAAAAAATGAAAAAAAAATCTAATATATTTTGAGTAATCTATTTCAAATGCAATAAATTTTCTATGTAAATTTCATATTTATGATATGGATATTCAAAATAACAATATATACTTATATAAAAAAATGAATTTTAGTTAACTTGAAACTAATTTAAACTAAGAAGATAGTGCAATAGACTGAAAGTGCATCAAAATAAGACAGGATATGCTTGAAAGTGAAATAAAAATATCGGTAAGTGTCATATATATGTAATGAATAATTAAAAATAATAATGAATTTAAATGAATAATATACAAATTTATGCAATACACACACATCTAACCAAACAGATAATAATATGTGTGTATATTACAATCCATAAAATCCAGTTATGAGAAATGAATGAATTTAATAGTATGATTTATTCAAAAGGAATGATTCGGATTATGAAGAATAAACCTTATTAGACAATTGGTTTGAACATTACTATCAGCAACCATCAAGTTGTAGCGGACTTAATTTTCTTTTCTACAAGAATCAATGTAAAATAATGAGTGCATTGTTAAGTTTATATTGAAATTGTGTATCAATTGTAGTTAAAAAAAATGAAATGTGGACTATAAAAATAATAATAACATATTGGATGATAATAATAGCACAACGTGAGTAAAAGGACATGTTATTCTATAAATACTATAAATCAATCAAATAATTACAATAAATATATGAGGTATGTAGTGAGATGTCGAATTTGATGAATTGGACCTAATATAAACACATCAATTTAATTACAAAAATTTATAAACAAACTATTTTATAAATTTTTAGTATAATAGTTTATATGTATTCAAATTTAAATTTAAATAGATCAAATATTTACAAGCTCTTATAGGTAATGGATTTTTCTAAAACAATGATAATCTTCTATGTAATGTGGCTTCATCACAACTTTCTTTTCCATTGAATGAAACATGAGAGGAAAATTTGTTTTAGAAAGAGTTAATAGTCATATAACATATTAATAAGTGGTACTAATAAATGATGAAGAAACCAAAATGTAATTGAATGAACCATTTAAGGGTAAATTTGATAATGATAAGTGAGTTGAAGTATGTATACACTTATAACTATATGATATTATGTACATATCAACATATGATGGTTGTTTGAGTATGGAGAACTAGTGTCAATACATTCACATGAAATTTAATTAATGAGACGGATTAAAAAATAGTGAATATAATTGCATCAACTTCATACATATAGAAACATTACACTATCAAATGACCTAAAAATTCCTATACCAATTTAAATCCATCTGGTGATTAGAAAAAAATTATAACTATTTCGGAAAATCTGATGGAAAACGGAAGGAGTAAAGGGTATGAAGAACCTGTGAAGTAAAAAGAAGAATATAGAATAGGTAAATCAAACCTCTAAGCCTGAGGTGGAGAGAAATAAAATATGTGAGACTATGTGTAATCACTGAAAAAGAGAATAATCTAATCACCTTGTATTTTAGGAATATAAACAATAATTATGTGACACGATATAGTAATGTAAAATTTATTAACAAAATACTATCATGAGTCTTTATTAACTAGAAAATGAAGGTCTATATTACTTCCTACTTATGGTCATCCCAAAGTTCCCATATAGAACACCCCTTTCAAATTACATCTATATGAAGATAAATATAAAATCATTTATCCTATATAGTAACATGTAAAAAGAATACTACTAACTTTATAAAATTCATTATGTTGGTAAGGTACATAGTATGGTATTAGGTCATTTTTTAATCCTTAAAATCATTTTTAATTTAAATGGATACATTTTTTAGTTCATTAGTCCCTAGAAAAATTTTGGAACTTGAACTTGTATAGTAATTTATATAATATAACTAAAAGTAAAATAATATAGTTAATAATAGAAGGAAATTGGGTAAATTTTGGTTTCATACTCCACATTATGACACATTGAAAAATGCTTATGAAAGTTACCATTTGGTAATCAGGTTATGAAAAAATGAATACATTTAAATTATAAAATAAAAATTCTTTAACAAATGTTAATGGGAATTCTATCCAAAATAGAGACAATCAAATTGTCCCTAGATTGAAAACTGAAAGAAATTATGGTTAGTGGGTATCCATTAGTTTCGTACATTTAACAACATTACACCATAAAACATTATAAAAATCCTTGTATAAATTTAAATATAATTGGTGGTTAGAAATAATATATACCTTTTAGAAAAAGTTTAAGGAATGTATGAACCTATGAAGGGCATAGAAAAATTGAAAAGTAAAAATGGAATGATGGATGAGGGAATCTTTAAAGGAAATGTGATAATGTGAATTAAAAGGGAAATGTGTGAAGAGGGAAATCAAACCTGCAAGCCTGAGGGAGAGGAAAATCACACTTCCAATCATGTGGATGATCCCCACATTATAGAATAACCAAAGAACCTTGAATTTTATTTCTATCAATAATAGTTATTGGAAACAATATAGAACTATAAAAGTTGTTAGAATACAAAAAAGCATGAATTTGTATCAACCAACCCAATGGTAAATATATTTTCTCACTAATAGTTATCTTACGGTGACTATACAGAATCCCCCCTTTACATTGCTTCTGTATGAAGAAAAAAATCAACTCATATAGCCTAAATACATGAAAGTATAAAAATGTAACAACCAGTAAAAGTAACACTACCCACTTGTTATTTTGTAGTGAAAGGACATATTATTCTGTATAAACTATAAATCAATGAAATAATTTCAATAAATAAATGAAGTATGCAATGATATGTTGAATTTTAATAACAGGACCTCATTGAAACACCTGAAATTTAATTAATGAAATTTAGGAACAAATAATTTTTGAAATTTATAGTATAAGAGTTTTTATGTATATAAATTTACATTTAAAAAGATAAAATATTTACAATCCTATATACTCTTAACAAAATATTTAATTATGTCCATTTCAACATAATATGGTTGTTTGAATGTGAATACATAGAGTCAATACCGTCATCTAAAATTTAATTAATGAAATTAATAGAAAAATAGTCAATATAATTACACCAGATACATACATGTAACAAAATTACAATATCAAATGGCCTAAAAATCACTATAAAAATTAAAATCAATTTTGTTATTATAAAAAATGTATAAATTTTTGGCAAAAGTCAATGGAAATAGGGAGCTTGTGAAGGATATGAAGAACCTATGAAGTAAAAAGGGGAAGAGATAAGAGGTAAATCCAATATGTAAGCTCGAGGAAGAAGGAAATCAAATATGTGAGCCTATAATAATCACAATAGAGAATAATAAAATCCCCTTGGATTCTATGTATATCTAAAATAATTTTGTGAAATAATATATCACTGTAAAATTTATTTACATAAAAACTATCATGAATCTATATTAACCAAAAAATATAGGTATATATTTCTTCCCACTTACAGTTATCCCACAATTCCCATTCATAATACCACCTTCACATTGAATTTGTATGAAGACAAAAATAAAATCATTTAATATACATAGAAACATGTAAAAGGAATACTACCAGCTCAACAAAAGTCATTAAGCTGGAAAGGTACTTAGTATGGTATCATATCCCTTTTTAATCCTTCAAAGCATTGTTCATTGAAATGAATACATTTTTTAGATCATCAATCCCTAAAAATATCATTGAACATGAACATGTATAGTAATTTATATAATATAACTAAAAACAAAATAATATAGTCAATAATGGAAAGAAATTGGGTAAATTTTGGTTTTATACTATACTTAATGACACATTGAAAAATGATTATTAAATATATGATTTAGTATAATTAATTTCTGAAAAAAATATTATAGTTTAATTTTACAATAAAAACACTTCAACAAAAGTTAATGGGAATGCTGTCCAAAATAAAGACAACTACATTGGACCTGTATTTAAAATTGGTACAAATTATTGCTAGTGGGTATGCATTAGTTGTGTGCATTTAACAACATCATACCATCAAACATCATAAAAATCCTTGTAAAAATTAAAAGATATTTGGTGTTTATATATAATATATACCTATTTTGAAAGATTTTATGGAAAGTGGGTACCTATGAAGGGAATGACATAACCTGTTAAGTAAAAAGGTAATGATTGAAGAGGGAATATATGAAGGAAACGTGAACATTTGAAGTAAAAGGGGAAAGAGTGAAGAGATAAATCAAACCTACAAGCTTGAGAAATACTGAAATCATACTCGAAATCTTGTGCTTGATCCCTGCATTAAAGAATATCTAAATGACCTTGTATTTTCTATCATTCAATAAAAAATAAGTGGAAAATATAGAACTATAAAAGTAGTTACCATAAAGACTATCGTCAATCTGTATCAACCAAAACTGAAGGTATATATAGTTTTCCACTAATGGTTATCTCACAGTTACCATGTAGAATCTCACCTTCACATTTCTTCTATATTAAGAAAAAAATAAAACCATTTATCCTAAATGCATGAAAGTATAAAAATGTACTAACTGGTAAAAGTAATACCACCCACTTGTTAAAATTCCAATTTATTATATAGAGTAAGGAAATTTTATTCTTTACAAACTGTAAATCAATGAAATAATTACAATAAATACCTAATTTATGTAGTGAGGTGTTGAACATGATGAACTTGACCTAATTAAAACACTATAAATTTAATTAAGGAAAGTTATGAACAAATGATTTTATAAATTTATATTATAAGTGTTTTTATATATATAACATTAAATTTATATTCATGATATATTTATGAACCCCTATAAGAAATGGATTTTTCCTATAACAATGATAATCTCTTATGTAATATATCCTCATCACAACATTCTTTTCAATTGAATGAAACTGGTGCCAAAAATTCTGTTTATAAAGAGTTAATAGTCATATAACATGTTAATAAGTGGTGCATAAAAATGTTGAAGAAACAAATATGAGACAATTGCATAGTTTGTAGATAGAAAGTTTGAATAAGTTAAGGTTAGTGGGTATGCATTAGTTGTGTATATTTAACAACCCCACAACATCAAACATTATAAAAATCATTATACAAATTAAAATATATTTGGTGATTAAAAATAATATATACCTTTTTATGAAGAGTTGATGGAAAGTGGGAACCTATGAAGGGCATGCTGAACCTACAAATTAAAAAGGTAAATATTGAAGAGGTAATATATGAAGGAAACATGAACATGTGAAGTAAAGGGGAAAGTGTGAAGAGGGAAACTAAGCCTACAAGCCTAACGAAGAGAAAAACCATACTATAAATTCTATGGTTGATCCCCACATTAAAGAAAAACCAAATCACCTTTGATTTTCAATCTATTAATAAAAATTAAGGGAAATAATATAGAACAATAGAGGTTGTTAAAATAAAAACTATCATGAATCTATATCAACCAATCCTAGTGGTATATAGAGAAACTCACTAATGGTTATCTCACAGTGACCATGTAGAATCCCCGCTTCACATTGTTCGGTATGAAGAAGAAAAACAATCCATTTAGCCTAAAATGCATGAAATTATAAAATGTACTAACTGGTAAAAGTAACACTACCCACTTGATAAAATACCAGGTTATTCTGTACTGAAAGGCCATGTTATTCTATAAAAACAATAATAAAATGAAATAATTATATCAAATACATGAATTGTGTAGAGATATGTTCAATTTTAAGAACTTGGACTAATAAAACCACTTGAAATTTAATTAAGGATATTTATAAAAAAATAAATTTGAAATGTAAAGTATAAGAATTTTTATGTATATATATATTTAAATTTTCGAAGATAAAATATTTACAAACCCATATAAGTAAATAATTTTTCTGAAATAATGATATTCTCTTATTTAATCTAGCTTCACCAAAACTTTCTTTGAAATTGAAAGAAACTCGAGCCCAAAATTTAGTTCAGAAAGAGTTAATAGTCATATAACATATTAATTAGTGGTGATAAAAAATGTTGATGAAACTAATATGTAATTGAATAAACCATTTAAATATAATTTTGATAATTTAAAGTGATTTGAAGTCTATATACTCTTGTAATTATATGTCATTATTTCCATTTTAACATAAGATTGTTTTTTCAATGTGAAGAACTAGAGTTAATATAATCACATGATATTTGATTAATGAAATCAATGATTTTTTTATTTAAATATAAATTATAAAGGTTCATATATATAAATAAAAAATTAAACAATTCATAAATTTAAAAACCATCATCAATAGTGGATTTTTCTACTACATTAATAATCATCACTGTAATCATGTTTTTGTACTATTTTCCTTGAAACTAAAAGAATCACCTGAAATATTTATAATAATATGATAAGGGGTGAAATTAAACTATAAAAATCATCATATATAATTGGAAATCAATTTTAAATCTTATACAAGAAATAGGGTTTATAAAGAATAAGATATTTAAAAATGAGAATGACATATCCACGTCAACACGGTGTAAAAGGTAAAATGAATTTAACCTCATGTATAGACCAGTTCATGCATAAATGGGAAGTAATTTATCTATAGTTGATGTGGTAATCAATATATAAAAATACTAAGGAATGAGATAAGTGTATTAAATTTTAATAAAAAATAATTGAAATCAAATATAGATAAAACAAATGGAATATCAATCATTTTGAGGAATCTATACTAATTGGTTGAAAAAGTACCAGAGGCATTTTATGGGTAAGAGATAGATGATCTCAAGTGGATATTTTAAATACTCTAGAATATTGTAAAATTGGTAGCCTCAAATGGATATGGTGAATCACAAACTATTTCAAAATGATGATTAAGATAACATAGATATAATTTATTTGATATAGAGAAACTACTTCATTGATATGCTCGAAGGAATGATCAGAGATGAATAGGGTCCGTGGAGAAAACAATGTTGTTTAGAGCTAGAGTAAAATAGATCAGAATTTGTGATTAATATGTCTAATACTATGTAGATGGGAGATAGATATGGACATAGAATTCATAGGCCTAGGAGGAGGTGGCGGGTGGAGGCAGAGTCCAAAGTTGAGAGGAAGAAATCAAGAGAGACTATCTGGTTAAGAAATGAGAGAAAACTTGGGAAAGATATTGGAGCATGGGGGTGCAGTGACTGCATGGATGCATATGATGCAATAGTAATCTCAGTGGATTATGTGGAGTTAGGTTTTCAAGGTAAATGATATATTAAGGGACACCGGGCGATGGAAATCTCAATGTGGAGTGGGAGGCCAAGGTAGAGGTGAGAAGGATGATGGGACAATGAGAAGAAGGCGAGATATATGGGGAGGAGGTTGATGTGGGGAGAATATGGGGTTGGGGGAGGACAGTTGGGGGTGGGGGGAAGAATCTAGGAGGAGGGTGTAATAGGGAAGGAGAGAAAAATTAATGGGGATCCAAACACATACCTCATAAATATTGTGGAAAAGACACTTGTACATGTAGGAAGGTCCTATAATATATATAATAAATTTAGTGAGATAAATCATAGATATTAGTATTTATCAACATCTAAATGAAAAATGGAAGGAAATAAATCATACCTATGATGCTAGAGAAGACTTAGTATTGTAAGGAAAAGATGAATCATTAAAAATAATTATAAAAATTATCAGAAGTTGAGTCAAACCATTCTATAAGATTTAGTATCATTCTTCCCCATTTCTTTAAGAAAATATATCAATGTATTTTATTTTCAAAATTTATACATAATCTACATGTTATGATACAAAAATAACATACCAAACAAATTTAGAATGAAAATTAGACTTTCACATTCTTAATGAAAACACATAAATCATGAGAAAAATAAATTGCAATAAGGGTGTGATGATAAGAATTAAATAGGAATTCGTGTTAAAAATAAACTACATTCAACTACTATTGAGCTACTGTAGATGATGAATTGAAATATTAAATTAAAGATAAAACACAAGTTCTAAATCTAAATATGAATTCATTCCATGTACAAAAGAATCAACGAGGATTAGAAAATGGTGAATTTTATTTTATAATGAAACAAATAAAATGAGGAATAATTTTTTTGAATAAAAATAATTCAATATAAATTTAAAAAAATCAAAAGAATATGAAACTCATTTGTCCTTATATATTATGTAAAGTACACATCCATACATTGTTCATTTTAAACCATAAAAAATAATGGGTGTCAAATTATTATATAGGAAATTGTACTTTAATTGAAAATATAATAGTTAAAGAAATAATAATGCATATTTCAAACCATAAAAAGACTTCATAAATAATAAATTGAATGAAAATATTTTTTATGGTTAAATGAATATAATTACAAAAAATAATAAAATTTCAATATTTAATTTGAAACAATTTAAAAATATGTTCCATTTCAAGAGAAACAAAGAATGAAATTACAAATATTACCATCTTTGGTTTTATTTGAGCACTTATTCATGGAATCAGATTCCATGTTCCCTTCATTTTTCCTATAAAATTCATTCACCTCATCTATAAAATAGAAATTTATTCCTACCAAAGGCTCCAAAAATTATGTATCAATACTTGCAATGAAGTGTTCCTCAGTTAACAATTCATTATCCAAAAAATCATCATTTTTATATTCATTGAACACATTATTACCTTTATTTGATTAATTAATATCACTAGTAACATCCATTTTCAAATTTCAATAGTCCATTAAGAACAGATATATCCAGTTTCATAATATCAGTTTACGATTCCAAAAGAAACTTCTTCTAGGTGTCTCATACTCATAACAGTAAATAATAATAACTAACCTACAATGCACCAGTATTCTCCAACAGCTATTTCATTAGATGATGAGTTTTATTTATTATTGAAGTCCTAAAATAAATCTTCCATAGTGGAAGGATAAGATCGTTCCACAAATTTTACCACATAATAAATAGAGATTTCTAGTATTTTTGTGTTTAACAACCCAACCCTAAACTTCATTGTAGAAGATAAACAGAGAAGATAACTCATACAAAAAATTAGATATTAACTAGGGGATAATACAAACCCTTGATAAAATTATATATTTGTGATTAAAAATGAGTGGGTTGATTAAAACCCTATTGGAAATCACTGTAATCTTGAATGAACCCCTCTCTTTTGAAGCAAGTCAAGAAGGGGTTGAAAAAACCCATATATGGGGAGATGGAGATAGAGATAAGAGGGAAGATGAAGGGAAATCAGAGGGGGTGGGGAGAAGGAGGCAAGGGTAAGGGGAGAATGAGGTAGAGGTGGAATTATGGAGGCAACAAGGCGGTGACATAGCTAGGGATGCAGAGGAAAAGGTGCAAAGGTGGTGGGGGGAGGTGTGGTGGAAACATGGATGTGTGGTGGGGAGGTGGGAATACGTGGTAGAGAAGGGGATGTTTGGTGGTGAGGATGATGCAAAGGTAGATGTGGTGACACTGAAGAGGATATTGGGAGTAGGAGAGGTAGAGGATGGATGGAATAGAGGCAGACAAGATTGAGGGATGCGTTTGAGTCTGAAACAGATCCAGGATTGTCAGAGGTGAATGAATGATGTAGGTATCGGGAGAGGTGAGGCCACAACCCACATTAGGTAGGAGAAGGAGGAAGTGGGAGGGTTTCAGTTTAGGTGGAGAGACGAGCACATAAGTCGAATAGGTGTGGTGGTGACATGTGGATGGATTTGGAACATCCTTTAATATATATAATAGATTTTATTTTTTATTACTTAGTAATATTAAGTAATAATTTTTAACAACTAACAATAATCAGTAATAAATAAAAATTAATAAGTTATGAAATATTAATTATTATTAATAATTAATAGTAATCATATATATTCATATAATTATTCTTAAATACATTTATAAAATATGCTTGTGTGTGTGGGTATGTGTGTTTATATTTATATATACATACATATGTGTGTGTTTATATATAACTATAAACATAAAGATAAAGATAAATATAAATATTTTTTTGTATATATTATTGGCTGGTATTTATTTATATTTAATAGAATATATACATGAATATACATCTCTTTTCT
The DNA here is from genome assembly GCA_963277665.1 of Viscum album. NCBI lineage: Eukaryota > Viridiplantae > Streptophyta > Magnoliopsida > Santalales > Viscaceae > Viscum > Viscum album. The sequence goes on along the minus strand of OY728133.1, from coordinate 859,028,627 downwards.
AACACACAAAAAAACACATTTATATTTAACATTACATATAAATTTGTATAGATATATACATATGCATAACTTTTTATAATAAAATTAAAATGGATATTTTTTTTAATTTAAATAACAAGAATAATTATTTTTATAGGAATATGGTTTAAATATTTATTTGCACAATTTATAGAGGATGAGATCTAATTGAGAGATTTGTTCACTATATTTCCATGGTCTTTAGGGACTAGACCTCAATCCCCCCTTGTCCATTACATCTCAAGTTGAAAAGTTCCTTTACCGTGGATGTTTATAGTCATCGGTTTTTTGATATTGGAAAGGAGGGTCAAAAGGTCATCTATGGTAGGATCATCATGGATGAATCAATCCTTGAGAATGGGCTCACACACTATTTCTACCTATTTAATGGTTATGTATCTAGAAGTCTCAATAGAGATGATATTGTAGCTCGTGTCAAACCATGTGATAGAAATTAAATTATTTGAATTTATTAATTAAATTCCCAATTCCCCCATTTTAATTTCTAAAAATGATTCTAATTTAACATAACTTTACCTTATCAATTATGGAGGCTCTGTATAGGTTATTTTTGTTGGATCATAGTATTTTATAACAACTACAATAGGGGGTATTATAGTTTAAAAAATTAATCAAATAAAAAACCCAAAACCTATGTAGTTAAAATAATCAGACTAAAAAATTTTCTGATGATCCGAGAATTTTTATCAGAATCATAAATCATCAGATGAAACAAATTTTTTATTTAGTATCACAAAAATTCTAATAAAACATTTATTTATAATATTAGTAAATACTACATTCTAATATAAATTTCATGGAGAATTGTAAAAAATATTGAAATAAGTAATATGAATTCTTATAAAAAAATAACAATTACTCGTAGGCTTTATATAAGTAATTCTAATCTTTAACCTTAAGAGTTAAAGAAGTTAGAAATCCTGGCCTATGATATCCATAGTTTTCATCCTAACTGCAAAGGGCTATCATTCCTTACTAAGAAATCCCTTGATATAGTGATGTTAACAACTCTATATTATAATCCCCTATAATCCATCAATTTTATGGTTGATGTTAGCTCTATCTTCATATCCTCAAAATCCCTCAATCTAATTGATCAGATTCACCCATCTTCCTATCCCAAAAGCCTTATATCCAAACCTCGATCGAAAAAATCAAATAAAATAGAAACTTTTCTAAGAAATTTACAACCATCACACAACTGACTCCAATCTAGAACTCTATGAAAAATTAAAAATTGTGAGAATGAGATTTTTAGGCAGAGAAAAATCTCGGATGTGTTGAGTTGTAAATGCATCATCACCTAACTTTTCAAATAAAATAATATTTAATGGAATCCATCTAATGACTATATTTACATGAGTCTTATAGTTAATTAAAATTTTCTTGTATTTTCATCACATAAAAGCATAGAAAAATATTTCCATATGATGTTATTTTAATAGAACCATTAGAATTTTGTAATATATTTTGTCCAATACAAATAATTACAATTAACCCAATTATAAACTTTTCATAGTCCAATGGAGTATTTTATTATTTCTCAATCTAATGAATTGTACTATAGTCAATCTGATGGATTTAAAGTATTGTTAGTCTAGTGGAAATGACTTTGATTAGTCTGATGGAAAAAACACTTACTCAAACTGATGGATAATATACTATTCAGTCTGATGGACCATACTCTAAGTTAGCCCAATGAACCAGATAGATTAATATATAGTTTATATTTGTTTACCTATAAACCATTACATCATTTGTTAGAACAAGATGTTTTCTAAAAATACATTCTAAAACATTTTGAGATATATAAAGGTAGTAAAATAATATTTTAATAAAGTGTTAAAGTGTTTGGGATTTTCAAATATATGGGAATGAAAAGTATTAATTACACTTTTGAAACATAAATATCTCCCTTTTTAGAAAGAAAAAAATCTTAAAATGAAAAAATATTAACATGAAATACATACAACCCTTTGTATGTTTATGATCATCAATAAATTCTTTATAAGAAATATCTTCCCTCACCATATATTAACTCCCTACGGGTTGATAACATCTTTTTTTATCATTTTGATCCAATAGAAAATATTATTACTTCAAATACTTCCCCTCAAACTATTTTATTTCTTAAATAGTTTAATCCCCTTTAGATTATTTTTCTCGTAGGAACAATTTATCCCCCTTTATATAAATTCCCCTCATTAAAAAAATAACCCCCCTTTGTGATTTGAAAAATAGAATAGTGGACGAAATATATTCTACTAAAATGTTATAAAAACATAATACCAAAAAATCATGTTTAAATAACTATTAATCCAATATAATAAGAAAAAAAATTCATCAAAATGAAATTGGATAACATATAGACAAAAAGTATTTGGATAATAAGTAATTAAAACTAAATTTCATTCAAAAAGGTTTGATATACCTTAAGGGTTCATATGAAAAAATGTTCATGATTTATTATAAAAATTCTTGATAATATATTTTAACTTCTTCAAAATGTTGTGATCCTTCTCTATTTTAGCTGATAATGATTCATGCATGGCTATATTTTATTCTGTTACTATGATCCTATGAGTCTCTACCTTTACATGAAACATCCTATTCAATAACACTAATCTTTTTATTTTCCACTTTCTACCACAAAAATTCATATTCAAATGATTGGAACTTGATATTATCTTCTTCCAATTTCAGAATTTCTTCTTTTAATTATTATATTTCTTCATTTGAGAATTTTATTATTATAATTATTCTACAAAAATTAGTCTATATAATCCATCTGATAAAAATTTACCAAATGAATCAAAAATGTTGGAAGATACTTTCTTCACTTCTAGAATCTGATCATCATGTTCATTCAAGTCACCATCGACATTCCTCAACCACATTACTCTCTTTTTGAATCTCATTTTGTGTTCATTATAATTTTCATTGATTTTTTTTATCGATAATTCATTATAAATTTCTGGCTTTGTCAATAACATCAATGATTCTAAATGCTCATTCGAAATATTATGAATATTTTCACATATTTATTTAATACTAGGAAGATATTGAATTGAATCAGTAATATATTTTAGATTCTAACAGATATAATCTATAATTTTTTGTGCTTCAGTGGCCGATGAATCTGATGACTCTGATGAAGCCTCAAAAATATATGGTCGATATGGTCCAACATCTAACTTTTATTTTCCTTTAAATTTTTCATATTTTGATACTTTTACTACATAAAGATCTTTATTTTTCAACTCCTTATCCTATAATTTGGTATGTGATTTTTGTGCCTCAACTTCTTCATTATGTGATGATGAATAAACATCCTACAAAACATCAATAACTGGGTTATTATATGACTTATTTGATGTTGATGTAGAGGATGAGGATGATTCTGATGATATTTCTTCTTCTTTTGTTTATTACTCTCCCTCATCTTAATATTATTCCTTTTCTTATTCTGAAATTTATTATTCTAACTACCTTAGAGTTCTCAGAATACCTTTTACAACATTCTGAACTAATTTTTTTCTTCTCCCCCACAAACATAATAATTTCTTTTGAAACTTATTCTTTAACTTATTTATAAACATGAGTTTTTTTTCAGATTATTCTACATATTATTTATATTTTCCCTTGTCAAAAATCACTTACACTATTAAACTTTCACAGAATACTAATAATTCGGGTATCGATTGATCTGGAAGTATTTGATCGACAGATGATATTACTTCGGAGCCTGAAACTGGTTGAGAAATAAATAAAAGAAATCCCAAGATAGGTTGATCAATAGATTCTCTTTATACACTTTTGAGTAAATTCTCCATCATCATTGCCTCAAAATGCCTTTTCTTTTTCTACTGCTTCTCAGATTCTTTTATTGCATCAACATTCCTCATATTTAAATCTAAATATTATTCTTTTTGAAGTCTGAATGATGCATCCCTTGGTTCTTTTTGGGATTTATGAGAAATAAGTTTTCTTAATTCATCATCAAACATTCATTTTTGTTTTTTATAAACTATAGGATGAGATGTTTCATATTTCCTCTTATCTTTCACTGCTTCATTCTCTTTAAATCGTTCAACCTTGGATGCAGCCTTGTCTGATTTATCCAAAATTTTCTTCATCATTGGATTAAAAAAAGATTTATTCTAACCATTGTTGCCTCTCTAATAAGAGAAAACATTTCTCGAAGTGTGTATATCTAATTTTTTATTTAACCAAAATCTTTTTTATGAAATAAGGAAACATGAGAATAATTGACCCATAGATTCCATCTTAATAGATTTGATAGAAAAAAAATCACAAGATTTATTTTCCATATATTGACATGAAACTCTGATATGAAAGTATCAAGGACCAGAGTATCCCAATCACCATTCCTCAGAATCAAGTACCCCTACATCCAAAATGTTAAAACCCTCACATCCTAAGTGGGATGAAATATATTCTTGACCTTTTCAAAGGCAGTGAACACAAAAGCTTCAACTTTTGATTTTAGTGAAACTACCATAATTCCTCGTAATATTGTCTCAATAAATACAAAATTCACCATTATAATTAACTTCAACTATCTCAATAACTTATTGATATTCTATCTTACATATTTTACCAATAATAGTAAAAACAACACCTATGACAACCCTTCTTTTTTATTACAACTTAAACATGATTTATTACATAAAACTTCACTTCATACAACAAAGAAGATCGAGAGGTTTAGTGTCTTTGGGGCTTAGGATCATTACATAAAAACTTTAAACTTGAAATAAAACATCATTATTGAAAACTTCCTTTACATGACCACTACATTCCTTCGTACTTAGCATTGCATGGGATAACCTGAGGACATGCATAAGAAAAGGGTGAGCTATAAAGCCCAGTAAGGGAGTACACAATGAATAACATGAGGAGTACAATACATGTTAGGCAATAGGCATATCAATAGATCATAAGAGAGACATGAACATAAAGGCATGATAAAGCATGATAATCATAACATGGAAATGTGGCAACAACACTTAACATTGAATTAGCATGAGCCAAGGCTCATTGCACATGGAGCATGAGTAAACCCTCATTGCACTTGAAGCATGAGTAAACCCTCGTTGAACTTGAATTAGCATGAGTCAACACTCATTGCACATGAAGTATCATGATACTATACTTTACCCAATGCATTGGAGCGCTATCAGGGCGCACCCTTCTTAAACATTTCATTTCATTCATAAGTGTGCCACATGGATCATAAAACATGGATTCATAAAACATAATCATTTATTCCACGATAAAGGAATGTGGAATTAATACATGAAACATTACAATCAATAAGTAAATGTGCATAAAGGTTAATACCCTTGATGGAGAAATTGGCATGGTATTCACTACACAATGATATTGGCTTAGAAAATCGGTGTGATTTCGGCAGCGTAACTGCGTGACATAAGAATTCATAAAAAGGGATGATGAGAGAGAAAGGGGTTCCTCATCATATTTACATGTAATGGACAGTAATAAGGTCATATAGATACATGTCCCAACAATTGAAAAGGAATTTAGATTCATGATACAAAAGTATTGCTTGAATATAAAAGAGGAGAAAAAGGTTCCTTTCGGAATTTCGGCATAGTAACGGGTGTACATGGGAGGCATTTAATGAGAGAGAAAGGGGTCTCCCATCATTCAAACAAAAAGAGGGAAGTATGGGAGAGGTGTGAAACCATACCCCAACTTTCATAAATGAAATTAAAAGGGAAATACAACTTAAAGAAAATTGACAAAAATGAGAAAGGAAGAAAAACCCTTACTTGGAAGTGTGCTTCCAAAGGCTAGAGAGAGGCTTGTGAGAGGCTTCTTGGGAGCTTGGGGCACCTTGAGAGGATTCTAGAGAGAGTAGGGTAGAAGTTGGACGAACTTCAAGGGCTTTGAGTGAGGAGGAAGTGGGAGCTTGGGTGGGTTTATATAGGAAAGGTGAGAGAATTCTTTATTATTTAGGTTTGGGACCCCTTATATTAAAATAATCCAAACCACAAACCATCCCATGGTATTTTCCCATGGTTTCTGGAAAAGGAAAGAGGAAAACAATATTTTACAAGTCCAAGATCCGAACTTATTAAAAAATTAGGGTTGCTTATGTGGAGGTGAGTCACACTCCCATGGAAATTAATTTAAAAAGGCAAAGTGTTGAATAAGTCTTGAGGGCTCCATTAATGCTTTGAAAAGTGAGTCAAACAAACCCAAAACCTCATTATTTTAATGATAAAACATATATTGTCCGAACATAAGGATTATGGTATTTTATTACATCACCATTGGGTCATTATGATGTCATAAAACACATTATATATTTAAATGGTATTTAATTTTTACCCAAAAATTTGACTGTCTCAGAAAATTATTAAAAATTCACCGTTGGATAATTTCGACGTCCTGATTCCAAAAATAATATTTATTTTATCTAAATAATTTTCTATATATGTGAATTTTCACTTTTAAAATAAAAACCGACATTTATAAAAAATTCACCGGTTTTGACAGAAATGGCTTTCAAACCTTAATAAAAAATTTTATTGCATTCATAAAATTATAAGATCATTTATATTTAATAAAAATTAATTTAATATTAATAATAATATTTTATTAAAATATTATTTAATTCAAAAATCCTTTAATTTAATAAAATATAATTCTTAATTAAATAATAACTAAAAACACTGTTTGTACTTTAAAAACTAATTACAATGTATCAAAAATGACAAGAAATTATATTCATTATTATATACAAAAATAATGTACATGAACATGGTACTACTTATTTGTTACATAACCCCTTAAAATAGCCGCATAAGACCTAAGGGTAAGGTGTGCGATGGTGACAGACTCTTGGGGTTGCTCGGATAACATCGCTCGAGTGGTAGTCTCTATCAACTTCCATTTTTCCCGTAGACGATCACGTTCGAGCTTGACTTGATGGAGCTCAGCTTGGGCTTGGTCAAGGGAAAAGCCCAAAGACGTCACCTCCTTTCCGAGCTCTGAAAAATGGGCTTCGTAAGGGGCAATTCTACTGGATGAGGCCATCGCTTCCTTTGTCTGAGTAGGAAATTGGTTCGTTAAAGCCTTATATTTAAACTACCCAGATGATCACTATTCAACGACTATAAAAGTAACGGTCAAAAATCTTAACGTTAAACTAAAGAAGTTGACATCTTATAAAAACATTTTTTTTTCATAAAGAAACATTTAACTGGATCAAGAGGGATTTTCCATTAATGAAATTTTGGGTCATTACAACATTCCCCCCTTAAGAAATTTCGCCCTCGAAATTTTCCTTTTCCCACACTAAAACAAATGTGGGTAACTTAGCTTCATCATATCCTCCGACTCCCAAGTTGCTTCTTCAAACATGTGGTTTCTCCACAACACCTTGACGAGGGGCATTGTCTTATTTCGTAGAACTTTTTCTCTACGATCCAAGATCTTCACTGGTTGCTCCTCATAAGAAAGATCATCTTCTAATTGTACCACCTCAGAAGAGAGAACATGTGAAGGGTCTGGTATGTACTTCCTTAAGAGGGATACATGGAAGACATCATGCACCTTGGACATAGTAGGTGGAAGTGCTAGTCGATAGGCCACAGCCCCAACACGATCAAGAATCTCGAAGGGGCCGATGTACCTTGGACTTAACTTCCCTTTCTTTCCAATCCTCATGACCTTCTTCCACGGAGATATGCGTAAAAACACCATGTCTCTGACTTTAAAATCAAGGTCTCGTCGACGATTATCTGCATAACTCTTCTGTCAACTTTGGGCTACCTTGATATGCTGCAGAATGGTTTTCACCTTCTCCACCATTTCTTCGACCATTTCTGGTCCAAGCAGCTTACGTTCACCGACCTCATCCCAACATGCCGGTGTTCTACACCTTTTCCCATACAGGGCTTCATATGGTGCCATTTGAATGCTCGAGTGGAAACTATTGTTATAAGAGAACTCAACTAGAGGAATATGTTGATCCCATCCTCCTTTAAAGTCCATTGAGCAAGCTCTCAACATATCCTCAAGTGTTTGGATATTCCGCTCGGATTGGCCATCAGTTTGAGGATGATAGGCCGTACTGAAGTTCAGTTCAGTATTCAGAGCATGTTGAAGACTCTTCCAAAACATAGAGGTAAATCTTGGATCTCAGTGAGACACAATAGATAGTGGTACTCCATGCAATCGTACCACATCCCTGATATATATCCGTGCCAGTTGATCCAAAGAGAAATCCTCTCGAATAGCAATGAAGTGTGCAGTCTTTGTAAGACAATCCACAATAACCCAGATTGCATTGTTGCTTTTGGATTTCCTTGGAAGTCCAGTGACGAAGTCCATGGTGATGTTCTCCCATTTCCATTCTAGTATGGGCAATGGTTGCATCATCCACTTAGACTTCTGCCTCTCTGCCTTCACGTGCTGACACACCAGACACTTTGATGTATATTCGACGATCTCCTTCTTCATATTATCCCACCAAAAGTTTTCTCGGAGATCTCGATACATCATTGTGCTCCCTGGGTGAATAGAGAAATTTGAACTATGTGCATCATCCAAAAGTTCCTTCTTCAGCTCCGAACTTGATGGAACACATAGTCTTTTCCCAAACCGCACAATTCCTTCTTCATTAACATTAAACTCTGAGGATTTTCCATTTTTGATAGCTTCCACTTTTTCTTGGATTCCTGCATCATCCTTTTGAGCATCCTTTAACCTTTCCAAAAGAGATGGTTGAGCAATCATTTGTGAAAGGATTGATGATGTTCCCTTCTTTATGATTCCCACGTCCATCTTCATCAAGTCTAAGAAGATTGGATCCTTCTCAATTCTCATCATTGATAGAATAGCTGGATCCTTTCTACATAGGGCATCTGCCACCTTGTTCGCTTTCCCAGGGTGGTAATGTATTGAACAGTCATAATCCTTGATGAGATCTATCCATCTTCTCTGGTGCATATTAAGCTCTTTCTGTGTGAATATATATTTAAGACTCTTGTGGTCAGTATATATCTCACATTTCTCTCCATAGAGATAATGCCACCAGATTTTCAAGGCAAAGATCACCACCGCCAACTCCAGATCGTGTGTTGGATAGTTTCGCTCATGGATTTTCAACTGCCTTGAGGCATAGGATATCACTTTATCATTCTGCATCAGCAGACATCCTAAGCCCTTCTTCGAAGCATCACTGAATACCACAAAAAGATCCCCACTTGTGGGTAAAGTGAGCACGGGTGCAGTGATAAGAATCCTTTTCAACTCCTTGAAGCTTTCTTCGCATTCATCACTCCAAGCAAGCTTTACTCTCTTTCGAGTTAGCTTGGTAAGAGGGTTGGACAATCGTGAGAAATTTCTCACAAATCGTCGATAATATCCAGCTAACCCCAAGAAGCTACGGATATCAGTTACCGATGTTGGCCTCGGCCATCCCTCAATTGCATCTGTTTTGGAGGGGTCCACAGATATCCCATTTCTTGTGATGATATGCCCCAAGAATGATACCTCCTTCAACCAGAACTCACACTTGCTGTACTTGGCATAGAGCTTCTCCTTGCACAAAGTCTCCAGTACAGTTCTTAAATGCTCCTCATGGTCCTCCTTGGTTTTAGAGTATATTAGAATATCATCTATAAAGACTACCACAAATTTATCTAGGTAATCTCTAAAGACTCTATTCATCAAGTCCATGAATATTGCTAGAGCATTGGTGAGTCCAAAGGGCATTACTATGAATTCATAGTGCCCGTACCTTGTACGAAAAGCAGTCTTGGGGATATCTTCCTTCTTCACCCTTACTTGATAATATCCCGACCGCAAGTCAACCTTGGAGAAGTATTGTGCTCTATGCAGCTGATCAAACAAGTCATCGATTCTTGGGAGAGGATACTTGTTCTTTATCGTGATTTTGTTAAGTTCACGATAATCGATGCAAAGCCGCATTGACCCATCCTTCTTCTTGACGAAGAGGACTGGTGCACCCCATGGTGATGCACTTGGGCGTATAAACCCTTTATCCAGATTCTCCTGTAGTTGTTTCTTCAGTTCTTAAAGCTCAACCACAGCCATTCTATATGGAGTCTTGGATATTGGTAGCGCCCCAGGTATAAGTTCAATTGAGAACTCAACATCTCTTCTTGGAGGAAGACCAGGAAGTTCCTCAGGAAATACTTCAGCGAATTCCCCCACAATAGGCATTTCTTCAAGGGTGGTTTCTTCCTTGGACTCAATCATATGAGCCAGATATGCGTGCTCATAAGGTAGTAATATCCATGCTTGAGATGATGGAGCTAAAGGAGATTCATCTTCTTCCTGACACTTGTAAAGAATCGGGGGTCGATTCTCCATATGGAGTGTGATTTCCCTCTCCCGACAATTTATGTTGGCTCTATATAAGGAAAGCCAATCCATGCCAAGAATTGCATCAAATTCCACCAAAGGGTATATGACGAGGTTCACCGGGAAATTCAATCCACATATTATAACAGGGGAGGACCTATACTCATGGGATGCAATGATTTCCCCATTTTCCGTACTCACCGACATCATTACTTCCATGATTTGTGGTGGTGCAGGGATTGTTCTACTAAACTTTTGAGATATAAAAGAATGCGTAGAACATGAATCAAAAAGTATGTTCGCCATTCTTGAATGAATAACTAGTGTACCTGTCACCACTTCGTTGTCGGGGTTCACTTCAGCAGAAGTGATGGCAAAAGCTCTTCCTTACTGTCTTGGAGGTTGTTGATTGCCTCCGATAACCCTTGGATTAGGGCACTGATTCGCAAAATGACCCGGTTATTTGCATTTGAAGCATTGAACAACGCGTTGAGGTTCGAACGGAGCGTTCCTCCCCTCCGTCGCAGCCGCGGGTCCTTCTTGCTGACAGTTAACAGCTAGGTGCCCTTCTCTTCCACACTTGAAGCATTTTCTTGTCCCCCTAAGGCAATTTCCAGGGTGCTTTTTTCCAAACTTTTGGCAAGTGGGCTGCTGGAATTTCTTAGCACCGTTGGATTTATCCATCGGACAACCAGCATTGAAGTCCACCTTCCGCTTCTTGTCCCCATGATACCCCTGTGATTCTCCGATCTCCATTTCAACCTTGAGGGCACATCGGACAATTTCCTCATAGCTGTCGAAGTCACGGATCGCTAATGCTTTCCGCAAGCTAGGCTTCAGCCCACCAAAGAAGCGTTCAACCTTGCATTCAGGGGTAAAGACAAAGCCGGAAGCGTATCGTGCAAGCCTTGTGAAGTTTGCCTCGTACGCTCCCACAGATTCCTCATCTTTCTGGTTGAGGGAAAGGAAGTCCCTTTCCATATTAAGACGGAGGGTGCGTGGAAAATATTTATCAAAAAACATCTTCCGGAATACCTTCCATTCCAAAGCCTCGATCTCCTCCTCAGGCTTTGTATTTTTGATCAACGTCCACCATTGATCAGCTTCACCCTCCATACGATAAGCCGCCAGGAGAACCTTCTCTTTTTCAGAGCATTGGAGGATGGAGAATATCTTTTCAATGGAGTTGATCCATTGTTCAGAAATCGTGGGATCAGATGATCCACTAAAAGTAGGAGGCCTTTGTCTCATGAAGCTTTCAATAGTGACTTGTTCTTTCTTAGGGGGGTTTGAACGTTCCTCTTGACCAGTGTTTCTATTCAAAACTTGAGTTAGCTGAGAGAGAAGCGTGACAAAGTTCGCGATTCCCGCTCCCATTGGATTGGGCATCTCATAAGTACAATCATCACACTGATCTTCACAACGGTTGTTAGCCCGAGTTCTCCTATTACCGGCCATTGGCTGGAATAAAAGGAAAGTTAGGGGTAACACATAAAGGGTAATCCAAAGACAAAATTTGATGACTTATAAATAAACTTTAATCTCTTTAACTCATGAGTCTATAGGATTAAATCCATGATTTTCATGATCTTCCTTCTAACATATATCCTTAGGGGCATTTTTCCCTTAATAAGGGTTCATACTAAGATTGTGAATTTATCAAAACATATCCCCCGGGAGTGTCGTAACCAAGAGTGCAGCAAGGCCCGTTGTCGTGCACCAGTTCCCGTTCGAGTCTAGCTCAAAGCGGTGTTTTCGGGTTTTACCCCTAGGATACATCTGTGCCAGAGCCGCCTCTACCTGCTCGTATCCAGATAGGGATGTATTTGTTTGATAAACCACTTACTTAGTATTTACCAAAACTTAGGGATGTTTTTATTATGATTAGTCTTGTATCTAAGGCTTTACTAGGGTTTCCTAATCCCAAAAATAACTAAACCTATCCTTTGATACCAACTATGACAACCCTGCTTTTTTATTACAACCTAAACATGCTTTATTACATAAAACTTCACTTGATACAACAAAGAAGATCGAGAGGTTTAGTGTCTTTGGGGATTAGGATCATTACATAAAAACTTTAAACATGAAATACAACATCCTTATTGAAAACTTCCTTTACATGACCACTACATTCCTTCGTACTTAGCATTGCATGGGATAACCTGAGGACATGCATAAGAAAAGGGTGAGCTATAAAGCCCAGTAAGGGAGTACACAATGAATAACCTGAGGAGTAAAATACATGTTAGGCAATAGGAATATCAATAGAGCATAAGATAGACATGAACATAAAGGCATGATAAAGCATGATAATCATAACATGGAAATGTGGCAACAACACTTAACATTGAATTAGCATGAGCCAAGGCTCATTGCACATGGAGCATGAGTAAACCCTCATTGCACTTGAAGCACGAGTAAACCCTCGTTGCACTTGAATTAGCATGAGTCAACACTCATTGCACATGACGTATCATGATACTATACTTTACCCAATGCATTGGAGCGCTATCAGGGCGCACCCTTCTTAAACATTTCATTTCATGCATAAGTGTGCCACATGGATCATAAAACATGGATTCATAAAACATAATCATTTATTCCACGATAAAGGAATGTGGAATTCATACATGAAACTTTACAATCAATAAGTAAATGTGCATAAAGGTGAATACCCTTGATGGAGAAATGGGCATGGTATTCACTACACAATGATATTGGCTTAGAAAATCGGTGTGATTTCGGCTGCATAACGGCGTGACATAAGAATTCATAAAAAGGGCTGATGAGAGAGAAAGTGTTTCCTCATCATATTTACATGTAATGGACAGTAAGAAGTTCATATAGATACATGTCCCAACAATTGAAAATGAATTTAGATTCATGATACAAAAGTATTGCTTGAATATAAAAGAGGCGAAAAAGGTTCCTTTCGGAATTTCGGCATAGTAACGGGTGTACATGGGAGGCATTTAATGAGAGAGAAAGGGGTCTCCCATCATTAAAAAAATAAGAGGGAAGTATGGTAGAGGTGCGAAACCATACCCCAACATTCATAAATGAAATTAAAAGGGCAATACAACTTAAATAAAATTGACAAATATGAGAAAGGAAGAAAAACCCTTACTTGGAAGTGTGCTTCCAAAGGCTAGAGAGAGGCTTGTGAGAGGCTTTTTGGGAGCTTGGGGCACCTTGAGAGGATTCTAGAGAGAGTATGGAAGAGGTTGGATGAACTTCAAGGGCTTTGAGTGAGGAGGAAGTGGGAGCTTGGGTGGGTTTATATAGGAAAGGTGAGAGAATTCTTTATTATTTAGGTTTGGGACCCCTTATATTAAAATAATCCAAACCACAAACCATCCCATGGTATTTGCCCATGGTTTCTGGAAATGGAAAGAGGAAAACAATATTTTAAAAGTCCAAGATCCGAACTTATTAAAAAATTAGGGTTGCTTATGTGGAGGTGAGTCACACTCCCATGGAAATTAATTTAAAAAGGCAAAGTGTTGAATAAGTCTTGAGGGCTCCATTAATGTTTTGAAAAGTGAGTCAAACAAACCCAAAACCTCATTATTTTAATGATAAAACTCATATTGGCCGAACATAAGGATTATGGTATTTTATTACATCACCATTGGGTCATTATGATGTCATAAAACACATTATATATTTAAATGGTATTTAATTTTTACCCAAAAATTTGACTGTCTCAGAAAATTATGAAAAATTCACCATTGGATAATTTCGACATCCTGATTACAAAAATAATATTTATTTTATCTAAATAATTTTCTAAATATGTGAATATTCACTTTTAAAATAAAAACCGACATTTATAAAAAATTCACTGGTTTTGACAGAAATGGCTTTCAAACCGTAATAAAAATTTTAATTGCATTCATAAAATTATAAGATCATTTATATTTAATAAAAATTAATTTAATATTAATAAAAATATTTTATTAAAATATTATTTAATTCAAAAATCCTTTAATTTAATAAAATATAATTCTTAATTAAATAATAACTAAAAACACCGTTTGTACTTTAAAAACTAATTACAATGTATCAAAAATGACTAGAAATTATATTCATTATTATATACAAAAATAATGTATATGAACATGGTACTACTTATTTCTTACATAACCCCTTAAAATAGCCGCATAAGACTTAAGGGTAAGGTGTGTGATGGTGACAGACTCTTGGTGTTGCTCGGATAACATCGCTCGAGTGGTAGTCTCTATCAACTTCCATTTTTCCCGTAGACGATCACGTTCGAGCTTGACTTGATGAAGCTCAGCTTGGGCTTGGTCAAGGGCAAAGCCCAAAGACGCCACCTCCTTTCCGAGCTCTGACAAATGGGCTTCGTAAGGGGCAATTCTACTGGATGAGGCCATCACTTCCTTTGTCTGAGTAGGAAATTGGTTCGTTAAAGCCTTATATTTAAACTACCCAGATGATCACTGTTCAACGGCTATAAAAGTAAGTCACAAATCTTAACATTAAACTAAAGAAGTTGACATCTTATAAAAGCATTTTTTTTTCATAAAGAAACATTTAACTGGATCAAGTGGGATTTTCCATTAATGAAATTTTGGGTCGTTACAACACCTCCACATCCTCTTCCATATTGAATTACACTAAACAATAGAATTATCTTATGATTTTAGGATAATTTATGACAAAATATTACTTTTCAAGAAATATATTTATCTCAAAATTTAAATATAATAACACTTTTCAATAAAGAATCAAACATTTCTTACAAGATATTCTCAATAATCATTTTTAATACAACTTATCTCTTTGAAAAGTCTTCTGTTGAAGCCATCTAATATAAACTGATGTAAAATATGAACTAAATAAGTTGATCAGATAAATCCCATAATTTGGGATTGATATATAAAAGTAGTTTTGAGTGTCGATGAAAATTCCTAAAAATGATACGGGATAAGGGTGACCCATCCTTTATATATAGGCACATGTGAAACAATTTGTTTTCTAGAAATCCAACGACTCAAATTAAAAACCTTTTTCTGATTTGGAAGTTGAGATTAAATCAATTAATGATTTAATAAAATATTTGGAACTCTTAATTTGTATTATGATGACCATTTATCATTCTAAAGAGATTTTTGATTGTTAAAAAGTATATATTTGAAATAAATTTCATGTTTGTAAAATGTAAATAACATCTAAAATTACATAGAAAAAAAGTAATAGATAGTTACAAAAACTGAAAGATTAGAAGGATACCTCTCAAAGTATAAATTACTTTTGGAATGAATGTTTCATCGAGTAACATATTATTCTTGGTTTTTTAATATAAATTAAATCCAGTAAATTCTTTAACAAATATATCAGTTGAACATTTTTTATTAAAAAATTGAGTCTAGAAAAATATTTATAAAACAAAAATTGATTCCTAAAAATTGAGTTACAAATTTAGATTCTGAAAAACATAATTACAAATTTCGATGCCAAAATTCTAAAAAAATAGTATCTATGTTCTCATAAAACCAATGTTATTGAAAAAGATTTTAGAAAACAATATTTTTTGAAAAAACACAACATATATACTCCCACATTGGGAAGAGTTCATTAATATACAAATATTGGTAAACATGAAGTAAAAAAGTAATGTTCATTTGATATTGATCATTCAAATATTTTTTTTAATATATTCAAATCAATTAGAACTAATATGTTTAGTAAAAATATATATAAGTTGAAATTTCATTCTGATGAATTGTAAAATGATATCTCCATTTTATGAGTGATCCTGAAGGAAATGGTGTCTTATATCTATGTGTTTTTCTTATGAGTTATGTGTTTATTTTTTACTTAATGAAATGGAAATTGTGTTATGACATAATATTTTATTTCTAATAAAACTCATTCCATTTTCAGTGAGTGCATGTTACATCCACAATAAATAAGTATAACAGCTTTTAGGTGACACATATTCAACTTCATCAGTGGAAAGTGCTAATGAGTTTTTTTGCTTACAAGACCAAGAAACTAAAGTTCTCTATAATAAATAAAAAGTTTCAAAAGACCTTTTTCTATCCATTTTACATCCACCAAAGTCAGCATCTAATGTTTTTTAACTCAAAATAATTTACAGAAGAGTAAAATAATCCTAAATGCATAGCTCCCTTAAGATAACAAAAAATTAGTTTCATATCTTTAATAAGGGACTCTTTTGGATTTTCTTGTTATATTGGAAATAATCATACAAGAAACATTAAATCCGGAAAACTATCGACTAAGTAAAGTAAACACCTAATCATTCCTCTTAATATCATCTGATCAACTATTTTTTGAGATTCATCAATATCTAAAGTATTTGAGGTTACAATAAGAGTACAAATAATTTTATAATTTTCATATATGAATTTCCCAATAAGAACTTTTATATAATTATTTTGATATATAAATATTCTTTATGTTTTTTTTTTTGAAATTTAATAACCTAGACAACATGTAAGTTCTTCTATCATCCTCATTTCAAACTAATAATTCATAATATTTGTAAAGGAATCTGTAAATGATTTTTTATTTTATCCATATATAATACCATCAACATAAATTTGATAAATGATGATGTTTTTAGAAACATATTTTATAAATTTATTTGGATCCACAACTCACTTAATAAATTTTTTTGTAGAAAATATCAAGTTTACCTATCATACCAGGTTTTAGGGGTTTGTTTAAGTTCATAAATCTCCTTAGTAAGTTTTAAAAAAATAGATGTTTTTTATTTTAAAATCTAGTGAGTTTTTTAACATAAAATTCCCCCTATACATATCTGTTATGGAATGCAGACTCCACATCCATTTAAAATAGTATGAAATTTAAGAATTATGTATAATATAGAAGTATACTAATAGCTTAAAGTATAGATACCAGAACATAAGTGTATTTATTATATATGCCTTCTTATTGATTATATCCCTTAGTAACAATTATAAATTTATTTTTAACTATTATTCAATTTTCATCAAATTTTTTCTATAAAACCCATTTTACTCTAATTATAGAAGTATCCTTAGGTTATTAATCAAGTTTCCAAAATTTATTTCTTTAAAATTAATTATGTTTATCCTACATGGATTTTATACAATCCACATATACTAAAGACTTATCAAAAGTATTATGTTTGAATTGAGATAAAAAATAAAATTTTTCAATTTTATTTCTTAAAGAACTAATTTTAACTAGATGATATTTATCACCAATGATATTATCACTAGGATGATTCAAAAAAAAACTGATTTCATGGACTTACAAAAATTTGTTCTTCAACAATAGGTGGAATATATTCTTGAGGTATGGATTCAAAAATATATTCTTGATTTGTTCTCCCATGATAAGATCTTTCCAACAAAGGTTGAAAATAATTTTTTTGAAATTAATTCCAAGATAGAGGTTGTGGTTGTTTGAAAACAAAAGGATCAGTTTCATAAAATCTAACACATACCATATCCTTAATAGTAATTTAATTGTTATTAAAACTCTACATGCCTTATTAGTTGTAGAATATCTTAAAAATATTAAATTAATTGATTTTGGTTCAAAATTATATAAATTTTCATTAGTATTCAGTATTAATACTTCACATCCAAAAACATTGAAGGAAGAAAGTTTCAGTTTCCTTTCGGTCTACAAATCCTAAGTAGTTTTATTAAAAAAATACCGTATTAAAAATTGATTTATTGTATAACAGGTGGTACTAACTACTTCATCCCAAAAATTTTTGGTGACTGAGTATTCACATAGCATGGTTCTAGTAATCTATTGAATAATTCTATTTCTTCTTTCAACTTCACAATTTTTTGTAGTGTTTTAGGTAGTGAAAAGTTATTTATAATAACATTTTTACTATAAATTTTTTGAAACCATAATTTAATAATTATCCACCATGATCACTATGAATAGTTACCATTGAGATATTTTTCTCATTTTTATCTTGGGCTACAATAGATTTAAAAAAACAAAAGGCTTCAGACTTTATTATTAGAAAATAGACCAAAGTATATCTAGTGTAATAATCAACTAAAAAATATAAAAAGTATTTTACACTGATAATTCTAGTTTTTATAGGGACAAACCAGTAAATGGGAACAAAATATAAAGCATTAAAACTATAGAGTTCACTAATATATTTTAAAATAAAGATACATTGATTAAAATAATTGGTAACGATCACGGACTTTAGAAGTATCAAACCTATATTCTGGTAAATTGTTATCTTTTTATTTCATAGATAACTTAGATAAATATATATGATTAAATTTTCTTAATCTTCTATTCCATAAGCAATATTGTTCATTCATTGGACTAAGGAAAGGAAGATCTTAGATCATAAGTAATTATATGTTTAATGTGTAGAAATTCTCACGTCGATTGGAAGAAAGAATATATTCATTTTTATAACTATAAACAATAAATTTGTCATTCCTAAAGTTCAAAAAATTACCTTCATCACATAATTGAATTATGATTATAAGGTTTATCTATTTTCCAAAAAAATAAAAAATTTGAAATCAATAATTTTGATGAAGAATAATGTTACCTATACTACTAATTTCTCCTTGAGTATTATCTCTGAAAGATAATTTAGAACCTTTCATCTTATAATATTTTTAAAGAAGTCTTTGTTTCTAGTTATGTTTCTAGAGTAACCACTATACATATACCAAATATTTTTATTATTGGTATATTACTTAATTTTTTGAAAACTAAAACTATATAACTTTTAAACCCAAACCTTCTTGAGATTAGTATTATGAGGAAGTAAAATTTTTGGAATCCACATCTGTTTGAAATTATTATATTGATAAAAATTTTACCCTTTTGAAGAATAATCGTTAAGACAATGCAGCGATTGATTTTTTTAATGAACATTTATTCATCTAGTGCCCACCACTTTGAAAATTAGTTTTAAAAAGACCACTTTACCGAACAAATTAGTTATTAATAAAAATAGGTTTTATATTTGAAAACCCATTTCCATAAATATCTCCATAAGGTCTGATTTAATTATAAATTTTATCACAAATTTCCTTACCAGTGGTAAAATTTTCTAATAACTTCTCTAAAATAGAGATTTTAGAATTTATTTTTTCATCTAAAATTTTATCCTTAGTAGATTTTATATTCAAAATGCATCTTACAGTATCATTTTGTAAACTAGTTTTCACAAAATTATGTTTTTAATGTTATTTAAAACACCGTCATTATCGAAATTAGTTTTATACAAATCTTTAGAATGATATTCTATTTCAGTATTAAATTAAGAAATTCTCAAATTTTCTACTACATGTTTTGTATGAGATACATCAAGTTTTTTAGAAATCCTAAAATTTTTATTTTCATGTAATTTTAAAAATCTAGAAAATTATTTAAAACATTTTAATTATTTTTTATCATTAAATAATGAAGATTATATATCAGAAGACATATATCTATTTTCATCAGTATTAGTATCTAAATAATTAGGATTTAAGGTAATATTTGAATGATATTTTTTATTTAGTATAACCATGAAGGATTTTTATCTTCCAGTATTTCTACATAGAATCTTATATTGTTCTATCGTAAACATTCATTATCTGATGAATTCTCAGAATAAATATATCCTATACTTACACTCAAAGTGTATGAAGTGTTTATACTTCTCTTATAATTATGTTTATATTAATTTTTGGAATTTATATCAAAATTTATTTCTTTCTTATTTTTTATCTTAAGATTAGGATATTCTGGTTTGATATGTCCTACTTTCTTACATAAAGAACCTATCAATTTTTTAGAATAATTGTTATCACTTTTATCCTTATGAATTTTCTTATATCTGTACTGGAAATACATTTTACCGACAATCTTATTAATTATTTTATCAAGACTATCTAATTCATTCCTTAACAGTTCTAATTAACTAATGTCTGATTAAAAAAAACGTTTTCTTTTTAGAAGTATTTAAAAATTTATGACCAGTTTGTACCTTATTAGAAACATTGGATGTATTTGCAAAGGAATCTCCTATTTTTTTATTTTATTTTTCTTATCATTCATTTTCAGTATTCCCTTATACTGCATAAGGGTTCCGATAATATCATCAATAGAACAATTAGTAAACTTTCTTCTGGCATCCAAAGATATTATCTTTGATTCCCATTCACTAGAAATTATCTCATTAATATTCTCCACTAAGATCTCATCCATAAGATATTTCTCACCAAGTGACTATAAACTGGTGAAAATGATCCTAAACCATTGGTTCATTTTAGCAACATATTCTCCGAGTAAAAAATCAAAATCTTGATAATCCTCTCTAAGAATTGATATTTTAATGTAAGTGAATTTTAAACATCCAAAATGTGTTACCTATATCTCTATATAAATAATTTTTTGGTGATTTACATGAAGATCTATGGACATAGATATTTCTAGTCATAGAACATAATAGAGTATTCCTTAATCTTTAATTTAGTGGATATTCCAACTTATTATGATTAGTAAATTCAGAAATTTCTTTATAAAGAATAATATAGTATCTGGTTAACATGAATTTTTTTTTCAACTCTAGTGTTTATAATATAATTTATCATTCTTTCTCTCCAGTACTCATTATCATTAATATCAATGATAGGTGGCATAATAGTATTAAACTTATTAAGTATACCCGCACACAAACTTAAAATATTATAGAAAGTATAAACAATTATTTAAAATACATGTTAGTGTAAAAACAATTAACAAAAAAGAATTATATAAAAACATAATAATTTACAGTAGATAACATAATTAAAAACACAACAAGAAAATCAGTAAAACTATCTATGATACCAATTTTTTTATCGTAAGATTTTAAAAAGGATACAAGAGTGGGGTTAAACATTAATTTAAAAAATTAAACTAACATAAAAATTAAAACATATTTATCTAAAAATAATAGACTCAACAATCATCCAATGATCATAGTGTTTGTATTGTATTCAAAAATCATCTGATAAAACATATCTGTTAGTTAGGTTCACAAAAAGTCCGATGAAATAGTTATTAGGAAGATTAATAAAAATTAATTTATAATATATATTTCATAGTGGAATGTAAAACTTGTAGAAACAAGTAATATAAAATCTTATAACAATGTCAGAATTAATTACCGTCTTTATAAAAGTAATTTAACCCATTATCATTAAGTGTTTGGGAAGTCAATAATCCTAATTTAATATATTAACATTTTTCTACCTAACTATAATGGCATGTCTTTATTTACTAGGAAATATCTCGATACGATGATAATAATAACTCTATCTTTTAATCCCCCATAAGGACTTGATACAATGATCACTGGCAGCTCTAGATTTCTATCCCAGAAGTCCTTGATCTAGTGGATCAAATTCACATGTCTTCCTATCCTTGAAATCCCTCGATCTAAACTGTGGTCAGAACAATTGAATACAAAATAAAAAATTTCTATGTAATTTAAAACCCTCACAAGGATTCCTTAGAAATACAACCCTATAAAAATTACAAAGCATGAGAATGAGATATTCAGGAAGAAAAAGATATCAGATATGTTTAGTTGAAAATTCATCATCACTAAGCTCCTTGAATGACCTATTATATATAGGCATCCCTCCAATGGATATATTTCCAAGAATCTTAGAGTTGGTTGCTACGACCTCATATGTTCTTCAGTTGAAAGCTCAAAAAAATGTTTCCATCAGATTCCATTTTGATAGTAACATTACAATGTTGTAATATATTTTTTAAGATATAAATACTTCTTGTTACTCCAATTATAAACTTTTCACAGTCCGATAAACTATTTTAATATTTTTCAAACCAATGAACTAAACTATGGCCAGTCTGATGGATCTGAACTATTTTCAGTCCAATAGATATGACTTCGATCAATCCAATGGATAGAACACTTAGTCAATCTGATGGGAATAAAGAAGATTTTAAGAAAGTGTTAAAGTTTTTGTGATGTTTATAACTATGTAAAGTAAAATTGGAAAGTATACTTTCAACTGAACAAAATTGTATCATCAAACCTATTCTCTTCTTAGATCAATGTACCAATTGATGCATTGGATTCCTTCTAGTAATTGTAATCTATTTGGTTATGTATTTCCATTTATTTCTCTCTCAAATTATTTTAAAGTGGTGGATCCTCATATCACTGAGAGATGAATAAATTTATTTATTTATTTTTTGAACTATGATTCACCCTTGATCATTCTATCCTTTAAATCTCCTTGTAGACCTCATGTTGGGTGTTGACGATCATGGATTGAGGTAGGTTGTTTCGTATAGAAATTACTATGAGTTGAAACCCATAATTATTCTCTATTTGAATTATATTTTTAATTTATTTCTAAATCATGATTTGAGTCACTTGATAAATGATTTTTAAATGACATGGTTTGAGAGATGAAATCCATTGGAAGTCAATTTTTAAAATAAAGTCTTGATTTTAAAAAAATGACATTGTAATGAAATGTTGGTTTGAAGATTGATTTTGATGAGATGAAAAGGTATGAAATGAATTCTTATTTGGAATGAAATGATTTGTTTTGATAGAAATAATATCTTATAAATCCAATTGATGTTTATTTTGAAATGAAATTTCATGTTTTGAATATTGATCATGGAGTGATTGAAATTATGTTTTGAAATGATTTTATATTGTTTGAAATGAATGATATTCTCTTGAACGTTTGTTTACCATGAAGCACATGAGAGTCTAGTTAGTTAATTAGAGGATATGAATTATTTTTAAAACTGATTACCTAGAAATTATTTAATGATAAAAAAGATATTGAAACTACTTGAGAGAATGCAGTTCTTTCTTTGGGATGAATTCTTATCACCCCTAGGCCGGATCCCTATGGTTATGTTCACCTGAGGTGTCATACTTCATCAATATTGCGAAGAACTTCATTACTCAAAATAAATAATCCCAAAGATTATAAGCATGTTTTTATGATTGAAAATATTGATTACATGAAAATGATTATGAAATAATTTATTTATTCATATCATAGTTAAACAGTTTATTCATTTATGTTTTGAAAAAGATTCTTTGTTGTTCCCAATTTTATAAATGAACTATTATTCCAATTTTAAGCTAGCCATTGATTTTTTTGGAAAACATATTTATATATGAACTGAGAAATGACTTCCATGCCTTGTTATACATTAAATTGAGTACATTCAGTTTATTGGTTATAGATTGCTAATGAAATTCATGGTGAGATCTAACACGTCTTTATCACTCACATTATATCTTTACCATTATGAGTTTGTATATTTTCTTATGTAGGGTCTATGAAAAGTGAAAAAACCACTCATATAGGTAGTGGATGTTCTTGATTAGTGGACCTTGAGAGTAGGTGGTGATTGGTAAAATATGTGATCCAATTTTTACAGGGAGATTTTTTGCTGATGTTTGGATGGTGTCTTCTGATGACTTGGGTTGATGTTTTTATTTTTGTGACTTTTATCTATTTTCTTGCAGTTTTCTCCCCTATGGAGTGTTTGGAATACTTACTGATTATCATTTGTTTTCCACTACATTGTCTTGATGTGTAATCCTTATGGTGAAGTCATTACCCCTGGTTTGTATTGATTAACTAGTGTTTTTCACCAACAAATTAAGCTCAAGAATGCCCTTCTATCCATGTTAAGATTGGTTTATAACCTTTTTAGGAAGTTTATTCAAGTTTTTTTGTGAAAATTTGTATCAAAGGAAGTCATTACTCTTCTTTGATGTCATCAAACATTTTGGGATGTCTTGTTAGACATGAGACAATATTTTTAGGACTTAAGGGGTAGGTTACAAGTGAGTTCCTAATCATCTCTCATCATAACAAGCCTTATGTTACCATGGGCTATTGGAAAAAACTGTATATTATTAGTTGTTTGATCTAATCCCAAAAATATGTTTAAATATTTGGTTCAATACTTTTGTTTCCCAATTGAATTTTTATTGATATAGTAGACCATCTCACATATTTTTATTGATTTTTTCCTTGTATTTTGTTGATGATGTGGTGTACAATACCCCAAGAAAATGTTTAAACATACCCAAGAAGGTAGATGCGGATGAAACATGAAAATCAAAACTTATAGTTGTTTTGAACCTTACATAAGTTGTTGTTCATGTAGTCCATGCTCTGCTCCATATATATACACATGTTTTCATTGAGGAAGTAGAGGTTGTTCCCTTAAGGGAAGGCAATAAAGATTATTCCTAGGATTTGTTTTTAATTCACTATCTTTCCAACGTACCAATGATCATCAGGAGGTAGGGGATTGGTCGAATAATGTCAAGCAGCTCTTTTATTTCTTAGATACACCAGACTCTATTAAGGTGAAATGTACTTCCTTCAAGATTGAAGGGGAAAATATTAGGTGATGGGACTCAATAGTTCAAACATGTAAGAATGTGAGTTTAGAGTGGAAATACTTCATGAAAATTTTCAAAGAACGATTTAATCCAGAATCAATGGATATGGACAAGTCTATAGAGTTTTTTAAACTCAAGAAAGGTGATTAAATCAAGAATTGGTATTCCAACATCTTTTTTAAGATTATTAATTTCTCACAGAATCTATTTTTAAATGTGAAACAAAAATATTGAACGTTTAATATTGGTCTTTAGATAGATATCTAATTTTAGGTTTTCTTGCTAAATATCAACATGTATGTGGATATCCTGGATATATATTTTATGTCAGGACTTGATTTATCTTTTATGATTGGTTTTTTGGGAGTTCATTCTACTCCCAGTGGATTCTTGTGTGTTCCCATTAAAGAGAAGCGAAAGTAGGATAAATATCATAGTGGAAACAATAGTGTTGGTTAATATTAGTTTCATAATTTATTAAAATATTCTATAGTGTATAGAAAAATCCAATTAACTTGTTTCCAATGTGAAAAAGTTAGGAACTGGAGGAAAAATTGCATCGTCGTGTCGAAGATATATAGCTCTTGTGAAGGCTCAGGTCACTTATAGATGTTTTACATGTTTGTTCCACTATGTGTAGTGGTAAATTATTAAACACTGAACTATAAATGGTTATTGTAATTGTATCTTTTGAGACATTAAAGATTCAAGAATCAAATATAAAATATTTAGATTTCATTTTTTCTCTATCGGTTGAGCAATTTTCTTTATTTTTATTAAATTTATGTATTGTATTCTTATTAATTTATGAGTTATATCGGTGATTCAAAATAACAAACATTTCAATTTGTGTCTCAAGATAAATGTTTCATATTGTATATTGGTTATCATGTTCGTCCTTGGGAGTGCTATTTAAATATTATTTTACTCTTATATAATATTGACTAACTATTTATATTCACAAATCCTTGAATCTTATCCCCTCCCCCTTGTCATATGTTGTGAATATAAGGTTTCCCCTTCCTAGGGATGCTTAATGGGCATCGACCCCTTTGAATCATGTATATCATACATGGAAATATGAAACAACAAAAACTCATTTTTTTAATGTCAGAAAAGATTAGTGAGAAAATGAATGAATTTAAGTAGACCGACCGAAATTGATTTTGGTTGACTCAATGGGTAAATAAGTTTTCTTTTCATTTTTATAGCATTCTTTTGGTAATAATATATATTTTTAATCATGTGAGAAATATATGTATCAAATTTCATTAATGTAATCAAAATTTTTTGTTTAATGTTTAATATTTGTTGAAAACATGTCTTTAATTTTTATTTTTAAGAAAAATTATGTATGGGTTACCCCCCATGTCAAACTAATGAAAATGTAAATGGGCCATAACTCAATTTTTTAAATATTAATTAATTTTGGGGATAAAAAAACTATTTTCTTTATATATGACCTAGGAAAATCCAATAATCAATTATACCCCATGTATCTTGCATTAGTTGCTATCAAATATTTGTTTTATGTGGTAGGAAAACAATCCTTTCATTTTAGTATTCCATTATAATTTAACCTTGTTTATGTCTTATTTTTTTACTCACCAATTGTTTTTTATATTACTTTGATAACATTAAGAATTTATTATTGTTATGAATAATTTAAAATATCCCATATAACCAATTATTCAAACTCTAAGATTTTATTTAGAACAAGTAATTCAATTCATCAAAATAAATTAATTTAAAAGGAGAATATTTATGATAATAAATCGGAAGAATCATTTTCTTTCCACATATTTTGTTTTACAATATTGATCATATTCATGTTTTGAGTGGTTGGAATAGAAAATAATATTTTTTAGGAATTATTCCAGTAATATTATTTTATCCTCGTTTTTATTATCACATCCAATTCACTGTTTATATCACATCATTATCCATTTTCATTTTTGTAATCTCTATGTTTCAATATTCGATATTTATCTTTCAAACTGTTGCTATCCTCACCAGCGATTTTAGCGAACACACTATAATGATTACTTTATTTTTCTAATTTCTCCATTATTTCCACCCATGTGTTGGGTTTTATAAGGTTATGGTATCACCAATATTTAGTCAAACTAAATAATAAAATCTATCCATGATCAACCAATAGATGATCTTTATATATTAAATCAAATTAAACTATAACATATTATGTATCAACCTCTCTTATTCCCTATTAATATTATTTTAATAGTCCGCTTGATGGAGATAACAAGTACAAAACAATATATTTATTGCTTCTTGGATGATTCCATAACTATATGAATCTTGGATCTAACTTGTTTTAATTATCTACGTATTGAAAGTACGTCTACATTTTACATGATTTTATTTGATATAGGACATTTAATTTCTTCTTTACATTTTCATGATCTACTGAGATTTGAATGAATTATTTGTATATGAGATCCTTGATATAATGCTCAGATCTTTCATGGACCATATTATGGAATCAATGAGAATTTTCCACTCAAATGTAGAAAATTGTGACTATATGAGTATCAAAATTCTTTGAATAATTTGATAGGATTCATAAACTGAAAGATTTAACAAATATAATGCTGTGAAATATTTCTTTCCTTTATATTATTCTTTTTTTAAAGAAGTTGTGCTAAATATTGTGGATGATGAGTATTATTTAAACACATATAAAAAGATAATAGAATTTTCCCTGTCCTTCAAATACTAAAACATGACATATTTTATTTAATCATATATAAATATTTCTATGTTTATTTCATTACATGTCCCACTAGTTCCCTTTCTAGGATGGTTATTAAGATATGATTGACTACTGAAGATCACTAATACTAAGACTATTGTGAATTCATCACCCACAATTTGACCCCCAAATGAGTATGACAATGGATAAACTAGGATTTCATTGAAGGTGGTCACTCAATTAGTCATTCTTCAGGGGTGTTGTAATTTTTTTAGATTTTTGTTAATTTAATTAAAAGAAAAAAATAAAAAGGGAATGTGGTTTTGTGTAGTATGAATTAAATAAAGATAGACAAGAGAGGAAGGAAAATAATTAAAAAAGAAAATAGGTGTTATAAGGATAATTGATCTATCCAAATGATGAGTTTAGTGTCATGGTAATCGTTAATTAAATTATATGTCATTCCACTATAATGATCTGATTATATACCAACAATAGTCTTCCACAATTTGACATG
The DNA here is from genome assembly GCA_963277665.1 of Viscum album. Lineage (NCBI taxonomy): Eukaryota > Viridiplantae > Streptophyta > Magnoliopsida > Santalales > Viscaceae > Viscum > Viscum album. The sequence goes on along the minus strand of OY728133.1, from coordinate 859,000,541 downwards.
TGAGTGGAAATCATTTTCAAGAGACTCTTAAAGTACAATAATAAACAAATGTATACTTAAATACTAAGAATAGAATACACATCTCCTGAGTGTGTAATCTAACCCAACTCATGACCAAATCCCACATGTCATTAAAAACATTTGGTTCTTGAATAATCCATATGTTGATTGAAATAGAAGACAGTATGTTAAAATTTATTTAATTGTGGAATAAATAAGGATTAAATAAATGTGAAATGAAGAGAGAAAACCATCACTCAACTCCCACATTGTTTATATTAATCATTTAATTACAAAATAATAATGAACAAAATTAAATGAATGAAAATTATGCTACAAGAACCACCTCAGATCAACCCATTTTTAGTTCTCCATAACCATAGAGTGTGGGAGGTTTTTTATGGGTGAACACAAGATGATTTCTAGGAAAAAAAGTGAAAAAGATAAGAATGAATTAGAATAAAAAACATGAATTTTGAAAAATAGAGAGTTAAATAATGAAATTAAGCATCCAACATAGTGTCTAGGCAGACTTCTAATAGAAAAATACCCAAAACCCCCTTTCCCGTTAAAATAGATAACCAATATCCTTGAAATTAAAAGAATAAAATTGATATAATACAAAGACGGTTTAGATCAACCTCCATCTTTCATTACATATAAATACCTCATCATCATCATCAAACAACCAAAATATAATTTGTTTTGAGAATAATCTATAGATCGACTTCTCTACATTAAGGCACAATGGAAATCTATTATTCTTGGAGGTCACGTTGTAGGTGTGAATTAGGTTGAGATAAATACATGAAATCTGTAGTATCAATCATAATTTGGGCTGCACTAACATGGGTTTTCATTATTGGGACAATATTTATTCTCATGGTGGTTCAGGTCAGAACTGTAAGTCAGATTAAGTACATTCGAAATTAGATGGAATATGTGGATTTAGTGAATACTTCTAAGATTGTATATATGAAAAATATTTTATGACTAAGTGTTTGACATTATAAAAGGATAGATTCTGGGATTAGAACTCATAACCGGTGGAGGCAGTGACAACAGAACCAGGTGTTTGGAAACAAAAAGCAACAATGGAACCATTCTGGGTGGAAATGTTCATAAGGGAAGGTGGGTGAGTTCCAGACACTAAATTGTTCATTAGAAGATGTTGATAGAGTTGGTGTGTCAGTGGGTAGTTGGAAATTTCCTTGATTGAGCATTGGATGGACACAAATATTAGAAGTTGGTGAAAGTGGATGAATTTAAAGGACTATTGCAGAGCTCATTTATAAATAGATGGGCATGGGCCACTTGATTTTTGTTGGATGATTTTCATTATTCATTGGATTGAATACAATATTTATTTTCTATTTTCTCCTAAATAGTGTTCCAGATTGGGATTATGTAACTCAATGAGGTATTCCTTTTATTCTTCTATTTATTTAGAGCTACAATGTTTTCATGGAGTAGAAATTGTTCTGAACCACAAATATTCCTAGTGTTCTATGTTGAGTTTTCACTTTCTGTATTGCATCATTCCACTTTGGGAGTGAGATGAGAATTTTGTGGAGTTCCAATTCAATGCATGGTTGGGGAAATGAATCTTCTCAATTTGGATACAATGAGTCGCGTGTTGATTAATTTGGATATTTGGGAAACCTTATTTCACATTTTAGGCTTCATAAGTTGTTCTGGATTGAGGTATTTTAGAAAAATAATTGATATTAGAGGTTGGTGTCGAGCCCAATTTTATAGATTGATTTGTGACTCCTAATAATTCATATTATTATCCATTATTACTTTTCATTTATATGGTAGTTATGATTTAGAAGTATGATGTTTGAATAGGTAAAGTTTCAACATGACATGTTTCACTGATCAGATTTTAGATTTCAAGGGATTCAAGTAGAGGATTATCTATTCCAAATATATTTGGAGATTTTATTTATAGGGATAAATTTAGACAAAATAGAAAATGTATAGTGGGAAAGTATAAACCATAATACAATATGGTTGATTTAGATTATGCTGTCCCTAGGGGTTTGCAAAACTAACCGTACAAGGTGTTGTTGAGTTCTACATGAGATATGCATGGGTTGGGTTAATTTGGGATTTGTCGATATTAGGTTAGGTCGGATCATGGGTTTTAAAAATAATGATCCAGTCCAACCAATCCCTAATTTATTTCTTCTAGGAGTCAATCTGTTTGTTTCCCTCTTATCAAATCTTGACTGTTAGAAATATCTTGGAAATTACAAGTAATTTTTATTGAATTTAATTGTTATATGAAATGTTTTTTCATTTTCCAACCTATAAAATCTAAAATAACTTACTTTTAATGTTCATATAAATTTAAAATATATTAATTGAATTTTTTATTTGATAATTTATTCTAATATAAATGTTTATTGAATTTGTTAAGATGCATGTTTATTTGATTATTTGTTTTTTTGTTGGATGATACATCTTATAAGTAATTTTATGACCCGGAACTATTTTATTTAGACATTAAAATTAATTTTTTTGGCTAATAGAAATTAATTGGGTGATCCATATGATGATTTATTTCTTTGTTTTTTATCATATTTTTATATAGTTTGAATTAAAGTAAATGGGGATTGTTGTTATACTTGTATTTGGATGATTTTAAATGGTCTAAATTTTTTTAGATTTAATTTAATTGACAGTTTTAATGTTTTTTGGTTTTATTTCATATAATTTTTCTTTAATTGACTCGAAAAACTGTGTCAGACCCAACCCAAACCACCTCGAGTTAGGTTGGCTAAAGTCATAAAAACAATTCTTATAACAAAACCTAAATCGATCAAACCTGGACACTTTTGATTGGTTTGAGTGAAACAATTGTCCTTAACCAACCCAACATGGCCCATATACACCCCTAGATAATATAGAATGTGGCATTTAATATTTGGGAGGTGAAGAAAACTGTGGAATTAATGTTCATGCTAGACAGTATATATGAGATTCTGACCACATGGAACAAGGTATTTTTGATTCAGATACTTATCAATATGATTATTTTAAAAGGATGGTCTGTGGAAGATCATGTTAAGGACTTAAATTTAATTCATATATAGTTGGAATCAGTGGGTGTAATGTTCCATAGGGTATTGTGGGAGCTAATAGTTCTGTCATTTTTTCTATTATCATGGGATGGGATTGTTACCATGGTGAGAAATTCCAATAGTGTGATTGAATTGGTGTTCGAGGAGATCTGGGATCTTATTTTTAACTAAGGGATCTAGATGTAGGTATTCTCAGATTTTACCAAAACCACATTCAATGTGGTAGGCATTTTATGTTACGTTCCAAAGAAAATATAGAAAACTGTTGAAGGCATATTAGAAATGAGTTGAGGAAATAGGTTGGCCTTATTGATTCTGTATGCTGATACTATAGAAAAAAAGACATTTATGGAAGGAATATTATGAGATATGAGTCAACTATGATAATTATTCATCCAGTTTATCTATAGAATCTATAGCATTGTAAGAGGACACTACGTTTCTTAGTCTTGCATGTTTGTTGAAGTAATGGATTCTTGAATTTAGAGATTTATTTCAGTAAATTTATGAGAAGTGATGCATGGTAAAATATGCTTCCAAAATATTCAACAAGTCTTACCTTGTGAATGGAGAAGAATTCAAGATTATTGGAAAATAATATGTAATATTAAGAATAAATAATGAATGCATGCTAAAGGGAATTCATCACAAACCATTATTTTGGAAGAACGTGATTGCAGTAGGTCATCTAGATGATTGGGGATTCTGTATGACTTTTGAGGATAGTGTGTAAAAAATCACACAAGGATCCATGGTAGTGTCTTATAGTTTTAAGTACAATGAATTGTATCTAACTGAATATTATGGAGGATCAATGCAAACTAGAATTTGAAAAAAATGATATTTTTATCAATGGAAACTCAATTTGGTCACATTACTATCACTTTTTATTTTCTATCAATTTTAAATGATTAATGATATTCATTATATTAATTAATTGTCTTTTAGTTTTCATTAAAAATTATCACTTTCATGTCAATGTATAATCCTTAAATTCATCACATGTTTTTTTATTCTTATATGTTGAGTATGTATTACAGGATTGAATTATGGTTTATAGGGATCCCACTTGGTTTAATTTATCCAGGTATTGAAATAGTATAGATAATCATTCCTATATTTCATATGATAAGTAATGTTCAATTAATTCATTTATTTTTCCTATTCAACTAAGGTTGAATGCATTATTAGTGAGATCCTTGATATAATGATCGAACTTCTCATGGACTGTATTTTGGAATTAATGAGAAGTTGTATCCATAAAATGTAATACTTTATGAATTGTGAGTATCAAAATCCATCGAATGACTTGATAAGATTCATAATATTGATAATATGTTAAACCATACATTATAATATGAATTATTCCAACAATTTGGTTTCCATTAATTCATTATATTATTATTTTATAATTTATGTTCTAAATTAAGTATATGAAAAATATTTTTTAAAAATAAAAATAAAATGATTACAGAATGATTTTTGTTCATAAAAAATTCAAATATGGAAAACTTTCATAAATAATACATAAGTATTTTTAAATTGAATCGTGAGTTTTTTGGGGTCTTGATCCATATATTTTATTTTTAGATAAATTTAATTGTTTTTAAGGATCAAGAATGTTATTGTTTTTTAAAACTTATATGCACACTTTGATGATTGTTGTAAACCATATGGGAATCTTAATTTTTTATTTTTAAGTAGAAAAATAATCAATAATTTGATGTGAAACTAGTCTTAGAGGGAAAATTTTAATTAATTGGAAAAGTACATCATAAAATATAATTAATGTGTCAGACGTAATGAGAGAACCCATTAATGAGTTAAAGGAACAAATTTTCAAAAATCAACCAAATAAACCCTTTACTTATCTGATTGACCCATAAAGAAAATTTAACACTATGAAATATATATTTATCTTATTTATCAATGTGTATTTTTTTTCTAATTAGCATGAAATGCATTGAAAGTAAATGAATGAGACAACAAAGTAAATTAGGGTTTGTTAGGATTACCAAGTAAAGACTTATATTCTAATTCCATGATTCACACATTCATAAATACTAAATATTTTTGTGGCATCAATGAACTATATGTTTAAAAGGATAGAATCATTTTTAATAATTTTGATATTTTATTTTTATAGAATCAGTAGATCTATGAATTTTTACTATTGAATATTAAATGGGTATTGTCATTCTACCTTTTTGAACATCATTTAATCAATAATTGATTATAAAATCTTTGTGATCTTTTTTTTTCTCTATCACATGATGATTCACACCTTTCTTAGGGCGTGGAAAAAAAAATTATTATCCCAATGGAGTACAAATACTGACCAAGGTCATCTCACTTAAGGATCTTTCTCAAATGTTCACTGACATCATCTAATTGAACTAAAATAAATATTTTTGGTTGTTCTTATTTAATTTAGGAAGGTGATGAAATTTAAATTAATAATAAGATTAAACTAACATAAAATAACAAAATGTAATTAATGAAGAAATAACTTGGCCTTTATAGGTTGGTTTGCGGGTTCCGTCATTCTTCTTGTTGGTGTTCAAATAATATTTGATAATTTGATTATGAGATCTCAAGAATAATAAATATTATTTTGTTTATTATTGTTAAATATTTAATGCATTTAGAAACCTAAATTCACCTCCTCCTATAATCAAGGTTGATGTCACACCTTGATTGAGAGTGTAGAATATTCCAAGACCTAGCTCCATCATATACCATTTCAACCACTAGATGGATCAACTCATTCATATGATGATCTTGTATCCAATAGAATGGAGGGAAAATATTTAATAAAAGAATATATATGAGTTTGAGATCTGTTTGGTGGTGAAAGATCGCCACACCCATGCACATCACTCTTTCTCATACAAAACATAATAAAACATAGGAATTTAAGAACAAAATAAATCAAATTTATATGTACCTCCCATGGTTCATGTCTTGGGTTATCCCATCTTTTTAAGGGTAATATTTCATGGTGAAAATATGATAAGAAGAATATAAAATAATAATAATAATGGAATAAGAATGAGGGTGAATAAGATGGACACAAAAATAAAGACAATGCATGAATTTATTAGAAATCTAAATTAAAAATGAAAAAAATAAAAAACATTAAGAAGATAAAAATGGGAATATTTTCATATGGCCTCCCTCGGTGGAGATCTCCCCATTTTTTCCTTGGAAGGAATGGTTGGAAAATAGGATGATTTGTGAAGGAAGAGCTCTCCTCCTTTTATAGGCTAAAATCTCTCCTCCAAATGATGTCATGTTAATAATCCATTAAATGGTCAAATCACCCGGTTCCTCATTCATAAAAGTTTTTCATAATTTTCTCATCCATTCAACATTAAAATTCATCTTAATTGGAAATAGTATGTATGCATTATGAATTTTTTATTGGATGTTACATTTTCTGGATGAAGGTTATAGGAAGGTTCCTTAAAATATTTTATTAAAAGGACACCTTGATGATCTTATAACTCCATAAAATTTATTAGAAGAACATAATTATGAGTAATAGTTCCATTACAGGTTGAATCACCTCAATTGGAGGTGTGTAGGAATAGTTGTTCTTCTGTTACTGAGGTGAGATCCACGATATGGGCCTGATCAATTGTTCACCTTGATAGATTTTTTAAAGCATCTAGATACTCGAATTATCCCATGATTATGAAGAAAATATTGAAGTCAATAAATCATGGATTTCAAAAAAAATCACTCAATTTGGAATTATATTTCTAAATGAATGAACATAATACCCTTGTGGTAAAAATCTGTCAAAAATCAAGAATTAATAACTTTTCGCAATTTTTTTCAAAACACTTCATATATCTAAAATTGATCCACATAAGCTCAAATTTATAAATTAAGAGGGTTAAAACAATTGAAATTCATATAAAAATTTATAAAATATTTTCTCTATCAATCCCCCACACTTAAATCATGCTTTCACTCAAGCATAAAATCTCAACATAGAATTGAGAGGACACCAATGTTAACAATATTCAAATTCCAAAGTAATAAAATTAAAAAAATTCAATGTCAAATCAAAATTTCAAAAATCCACATGAAGTATCTCTTTGAATTCTTATTTTTAAAAGAAACAATTACTTCATGTATTTTACTTTTCCACTTTGAAAAAATGGTTTAGCTTCTCCTTTCATTCATTCAAGCTCCTCAATTCATTATTATTAAACAATACAAGTCATGATTTACCACACTTTTTCTTTTTTCACTCATCACTCATTATAAAATTCTTGTATAGTTATTCTCATATCATGAGAACACTATACATATCCAAAGACTTGTAAATGAACTACTTTATACACTTTTTAATGTTAAAACGAACATAAAATCATAATAACTTTTCATTAAATGTTCAAATGAATATAAGGATTGAGTTTGGTAAGATTTGATGCTTTAAAAATAAAGATGATGTTTATCTCTTACGTACAATGCATGATATCAAAAAAATTAATGATATTACCCCTTTCAAATTATAAACATCCATTTCCCCAAAACTCAAAGTCATTTCATGATCAAATAAATAACAATGAATGATTTGTGCACCCTCTTGAATAATTTTTTTTTATTTTTTCACCTTATTTCACTGTTTTTAAAAACAAAATTATTATTATATCAAAACTCACAAGCATAACCTAACCATATATTATTATAATATCATTGGTCTGGAAAATGGTGATTTTTGGTTCTTCCGAATCACAACCCAGTTTCTCTTCTTTTTTTGCTCTTTTGGTCATTTTTTCATCATTTTTTTAATTCAAGAAGGGAAAAAATGATGTAAAATAAATGATTCCACAACCTTTTACAATTACCACAATATCACCCCCACACATTTTCCTTACAATATAAATCATCCCTTCAACCATGAATCCCTTCACCCCCACACTTATTCATTAAAATATCATTTAAATATCCCGAGAAGGGTATGAATGGATAAAAATGGATTAAAACATAGATCATTCCTAACAAGGTTATTCATGGTATATATGTGATGAAAAATGATTTATGTATAGGTGGAATTTAAGGATAATGTCTTTTCAAAATATGACTCAATCATTTTAAATGTGTTTTTTCACCCTCATAACTTTGAAAAGTACAAATTCAATTTCAAACTCTTGAAATATCCCAAGATAACTCAAAACATATGATCAAGAATAAATAGAAAATACTCGGTCTATAAATACTCTCAATAGTGAGAGTATAATATTAGACAATCACTCAAGAATTTACTAATAATAATGAATCAATTCCCAAGAATTTTATAAATTCAAATCATGAAAATTGGTTATTAATGTTCATTTACATGAATCAATAAATTCCCTCAAATCATGAGTCATCATTTCAATAACCATGATTCAATTTACACAATCAATTTTTCATTTTAATAATTCAATATCATTAGAAATAAATTCTAAAACATGGAATCATAAGATTCCTAATAAACGCGTGTATCCTAGATAAGTCAAGTAGAGAATGAATTCGAGTATAGGAATGTAATTCCAGTTGAAATCATAGATCATGATATGAAAAAAATGTAAAGAGATTAAAAGTGTAAACACTAAAAGTGAAATCCCTTTTTAAATAAATCTAATTCCTCTCATCTATTACTTGAGGATGCCATATTAAATTATGAACCTAAAAAATAGAAATAAATAATTATGAATAATGACAATGTATTTGTAATCTAAAAAAGATTGAGGGAGTGAGCTGAATTATCGAATCATACATAAGACTGAATTTTAAATCTAAATCCCTAAGATTGAAAATAAAAGTACTAAATAGAAAGTAAAGAATAAATCTTATAATAATACCCCAAGTGGGTCATGGATTCTTTTACTGCTTCGAGAGGGTAGTACAAGCTTTTATCCATAACCTTTCAGTGGGTGTATTTTCATGGATTTGAACCGCCACATGTGGTATCTTATAGCTTAGACTTCTTCTCTCTTATTGAGTAAGAATACATGGATATAGTACATAAGATCCACCCCTTCTCAATGTTTTACAACTTTCATGTCAGGGGTAGGATAAAGTGTAGATCATCCTCTTATTTGGTTTCTACATGTGCAAACTTCTCCTTCTTTTCAATTACTGGATCAACATGGGCTGTATGAATTGAATGCTCAAAGGAAAATTAAGAAGGTAATTTTTATTGAATTAAATTTTAATTTTAATTAGAAAAAATATTCTCTCTTTCAAAATGATCATCCTCTGTCTTGATTTTTTCAAACTTAGCTTATTACAATTCATCACGGTATTTCTAAAATTCATACTTAATAATGTCAGCAAGCTCCAAGTGTTATTCAATAGGTGTGGGTGTTGTTGCTTCATCTTCCACTAAATAAAATCAAATATATACCAAATATAAAAATTCAAAACCATAAGGATTAATACTAAAATCAGATTTAATGAAATCAAAAAATATAAGGTTTATTAAAGGATAAAATCCCTATTTTGGGCTTGGTTTAATCACTTCTTCAATAAAAAGTGCCTATTGAATGAGAGAATCAGTTTATGGAAGTAAGTAGTCAGGCTCTTTCATCCTTCAAAATTTTTCACTTTTGTGGCTTCCTCCTCTTTCATCTCTAGAGTGACATGAAATAGTATTGGCTCATCTATATTATAGGTATCAAGGATATCATGTTTTACCATATAATCATTATATTATTAATCCAAGTCTCATTGATATCCCACTTTTATCTCAGTAGGTAAGTTTTCTCCATGATGAATCCACTCTATATCATCTTGTTCAACTTGAATCTGGTTCCTAAAATGGTAGGACTATTGATATTCATTGAGTTTTGCCTCAACATCTTGTATGTATTTATTCAAATTTGAGAAAACCAGTGGCACTTATTTCTTCGACTTGAATCTTTTTATGTCAATTCAATGCTCATCAACCATGGATGTCAAATATTTATCTGAGATCTATGTTTGTATTCCTCTTTTCTTCTGCTTGAAAATTATCGTAATAACATGATCCCTTTTTTGGAGGTCCTCCTCAATGTACTATGTTTCTTATTCCAGCACCTATGAGTAATTGTTTAATTTATTATCGGAATGATCAAATTAAAATAGCATGGAAGAATATTTTTATGGTTTTTTAGAAAAAAATGAAAACTATCTATAATGTGAAAATAGAAAAAGAAAAGTATATAATAGATTATCTCCTTGGAAATAGAACTAGTTTTGATGTACACCTATCATAGGGCATGGAAAATGAAAATTATTTTTATAATGCAGCACATAGGATGACCAGGGTCATTTTACTTGTGTAGATTTCTCAGATGTTCAATAATTTCATCTAATTCACCTAAAATAATTATTTTTGGATTTTTTTTATTTAATTTATAGCGGTGTTTAAATTTAAATGAATGAAAATAATAAACTAACATGTAATGAAAATTTTTAATTATTCAAGAAAGAACTTGGCTTTTATGGGTTGGTCTGTGGGTTCCATCATTCTCCTTGTTGGTGTTCAAATTATGTTTGATAATTCAATTATGATTTCTAATGTAGTAATTACTATTATTTAATTTAATAGTGTGAAATCTTGAATGCATTTATCAGTATAACTTCATATACTCATATAAACAAGGTTGATGGAACACCTCGATCGAGATTGTGACATATTATAAGAACTAGCTCCATCTTATTCAATTTAATCTACCGAATGGCTCAACTCAATGATATGAAGATCATGTAATCAATAGAATGGATGGAAAATATTTAATAAAATAATATAAATGATTCCGAGATCATTGTTGTGGTGGATTGTCACCACACCCGTGCACATCATTCTTTCACATCACAAACTTAACGAAATATAGGAATTTAAGCGCAGAATAAATGAAATTTCTTCATACCTCCTCTTGGACAAGTCTTAGGATATCGCTTCATTTTTAGGGTAATAGGTCTTGGTGGAAATAGGATAAGAATAATATAAAAGAATAAGAATAGCGGAAGAATAATAATGGTGTAGAAGATGGACACAAAAATAAAAAAAATGCATGGATTTATTAGGAATATAAATGACAGTTGTAAACTAAAAAAAAGAAAACAAATAAATCAATAAGACAAAAGGGGGATATTTTTGGAAATCCTCACTCAGTTGAGATATCCCCCTTGGTTATTTGGATGAAATGTGATGGAAAATGGGATGATTTTTGAAGGAGGAGCTCTCCTCCTTTTACAGTCCATAATTTTTCCCCTGAATTATATCATGTTTTTGAGCCACTAAATGGTCGAACAATGCATTTCCTCCTACATTAATGTTCATAAAAATTTAATCCTAATTTTACCCTCAAAATGTATGTTTTATTTTAAATATTATGTAGGGGTTATAAATTTTTTATTGGCTATTAATTTTTCTGGATGAAGTTTCTAGGAAGCTTCCTTCAAAATATTATGTTCAAAGGCAACCTTGATAATCTTATAACTCCATGAAATTTATTACAAGAACGTTCCTATGAGTCCTTGTTCCATTACAAGTGCAATAACCTCAACTGTAGTCATGTAGGACTAGTTGTGCTTTCGTTGCAGTGGTGAGTTCCACACAGTGTGCCTGAAAAATTGTTCAAGTTGATTGACTTTTAGGCCTATAGATGCTCAAATCATCACATTGTTAAGAAGAAAATGTTGAAGGAAATAAATAAATGATTTAAAAAAAATAATCACTCAATTTGGAATTATAATTTTAATCAAATGACCATAATACTGTTGTGGTAAAAAACTATCAAAAATCTAGAATTAAGCGCTTTTCACAATTTTTCTCAAAACATATCATCAATCCAAAATTGATCTATATAAGCTCAAATTGATAAATTTGGTGGGTTAAAAAAACAAAATGCATAAAAAATTTGTGTAAAATTTTTAATCTAACACACGAGTAACATTATTATTATTATTTTAATTTTTATATATTATTATCTTATTAATTTATGAATTAGAACAGTGATTTAGAATAAAAAAGATCTCAATTCAAGTCCCAACATGAATTTTGTTATATTTGGTGCTCTTGAACCAACTTACTTTTTAGTTTTGATTACTAGAAGATTAATAAATACAATATCACTTTATAATTGTTGTTTATAACATCATTGCAATAATTTCATTTGAGTATTTTTTTCATTGAAAGGATATAATAGTTCCACAATATAATGAAATCCTATAAATTCTATGATAATATTATTAAACATATGTCATATGGTAAATATTACATTTTAATAAAATGTTATAGATTATGTTTTAACTATATAGTGTTGGAGGCTCATAACGCTATAAGAAATGTGGGATATAGCCACAGCTATATACCCATATGTTTCTCTAACCATGGGTATAAAGGCCCATATACTGACAATTTAGAGAAAACATGGGTATATTGTTGAAATCAATATCATATACCGATGATTTTTAAATTCAGTGAGCACAACATTTTTAATACAAACGGTTTTTAAAATAATTGTCATAGAGTCATAAAAAAATGTAATGCATGACCTACCATCCCCCATGATCCCTAACTTGCCTTACCTGCATGACCTCACATCATTTTCTCTAGGATAATATCCCCCCATTCATTCAAAGGGATACTATCAACTCTGATGGGCCTATACAAAAATGTGATGTAAACCGAGGATCCCTATCAGAAACTATGGTATACAGAACTCTATGAAATATAATGATCTACTATACACAGAGACATGAAAATCCATAAATTTTGGTGGTATATTGATTCAGAATAGAGTGAACTGATTAGGTTAATCATTAAATCACCACCCATATCATATTCCTTTAATGAGGTTTATTAGGAAACACAACCAAAAAATAAATTAATATCTATTCTCACATACATGTCAGTACAGGAAGGAGATGAAGTAATCCTAAATTCTTTTAATTCTTGAATTAAATCTACTGACAACTATAAAAATGAGGAAAAAATTATCAATTTCATGTATCATACCAATTCACCCTAAATACCACCTCATATCATGCACCATATTTTTTGTTCTAGGGTGTTCCACCTATTGTGAATTAGGGAAATAATCTATCATATATTTATTCAAAATAAAAGTAATGAAATAACAACTTCTAAAGAATTGGATACCCAATGAATATAGCGACCAATCACTGATGGTATCCCCACCGTATAAGTAATCCCTACTAACATGGATCTCATCATCAAGATATTTTTATTATATAATTATCTAAAGATGTGGGTAATTTAGTTGAATACTTAATATCACAACCTATGTCTCTTCCTATTAGTCTCCCAAGTGCATATGAGTAACGAGATAAAGTAAATTTCATTCCTTGGATGATTCTTTCATGTCCTATAATGGAAGTTTCCTAATCAAATCATCAGTAATGACATTCATTTCAACAGGAGTGTAGGAAATGTTGAAATCAAAATATTTCGAGTATTACACCTATAATATTTACTAAAGACATATTTATTTTGTATAAAATATATATCACCAACTATTACGATCATAGTAGACATTAAACCTTTCACTAAAAATATAACTCTACCAAATATTCAGAGTATACATCACAGTTGTGACTTCGGGATCATGTGTAGGATAGTTATCCTCATGTGGGTAACTCTAAAAAGAACCAAAATCCACTACATAATCAAACTACATAAAAATTAGTCCCAAACATAATCCCGATGAATCACAAACAACCAAATATCCTTGATTGGATTATAGATGATTAAATATAGGATGTAAAGTCAAATGATTCTTCAACTCATCAAATGGGACCAGGCATTTTGAATCCTATAAAATGTTACGCCCTTCAGAGTAATAGTGGTAAATGGATAATACAACTTCGAAAAATCTTTCTCAACCTAGCATGTAATATCCTTCCAAACCCATGAATCTTCGAATCTCAAAGATGATTCATGGTTTATCCCATGTCAAAACATATTGTACCTTCTTAGGATAAATTGAAATACCGTATTCAAACACCACATATCCTAAGAACATTTTATACTAAATATAAAAAATTGAATTATGAAATAATGGTATAATTTTTTTGATTCCTCAAGATATCAAGAATTTATCTCAAGTGATGAACATGATCCTCTATAGTCTTAGTGTAAACAAATAATTCATCAAAAAATACCTATACAATTGAATCAATGTGTCGATGGAATATCTTTTTCCTCAATGACATGAAAAGATAGTGAGAATAGGTCTAACAAAATAGAATATCAAGGTACTAATAATGGATAAAGCTACTCCTAAATACTATATTATGGATATCAGACTCTTTGATCATAATCTAGTGATAGATATATTGAATATCAATTTCTATGAACACTTCAGCCCATTTAGATAGTCAAAAAATAATCAATTTGGGAAAAAGGATATTTATTCTTAATCATGACCAAATTATGATTTCAATATTAAACATAATGAAAAGGGGTTTTATCATCCTTCTTGAAAAAAAACTAACATGGACCAAGGCATCACACTATTGTTAATGAAGACTTTATACAACAATTCATACAGCTGAGTATTTAAATCCTTCAATTTTGATGGTTCGATCCAATAAGAGGAAATGAAAAATAGATTGGGTACCCAATGCCAAGTTAATTGAGAACTACACCTCCCTCACTGGTGAAAAAATATAAAATCCTAATGAAAACACATCGGGAAACTCAACTATTACGAGAGGAATATCAGAACAAGAAGACTCCTACTCTACTTCAAAGGAAAACACATATATGATTCCAAACAAATATATAATAGGATGTCTAGAAAAACTCTATCTCAGGTCTCATTCATCCTAATAAACATGGAACACCCCATCAGGGGGAGTAAAGGAGACCCACTTGTAACGTCCCGGTTCCGGGTTCCACTCAACGGGAGCCCTGAACCTGGTTCGCCACATGACCTTAAGCGCATTTCCCCAAATGCCAGAGGCTGCCAACTAGCAGCGAGGACCTAGGTCTGATAGTGGGGAAACTACGCCCTCATTTGTCAAAGTGTAGCACAACGGAATGAAATAAAACATACAACAACAGTGGAATCAACAATAGTATATATAACTGAAATGGATAATTAATAACAAAAAAGGAAACCAGTAGGAATATATATATATGTGAAGATACAGCATGTCACTATTCTATAAAATTGTCAGAACATGTTACACTGTAATACAATACAATACAGAGTACAATAATGAAAAAAATGGCCGGTAGAATTGCGAGTATAAGCCCGGTCCCATGCTCCCATACTCTTCAACATCAATCAAATACCTATATAAGGACACTTTACCTTATCTACACCTATAGAAACGTAATCTGTTTGGGTTGAAAAGCGTGACCCAAACAGGGTGTGAGAAATATATTCCCATTAGGCACCCACCAAAGGCTCGTGCCCTACTGTATTTAAAGCATGAAACAACAGTGTGTAGTGGTAAAGGAAATAAAGTAAACAGTACTGAAAGTAACTAACTTAACAAGTTATATTTACATTTTAATATCCATTTTTTCATTTAAATTAAAATATCAACATAGTTAATATTCTAAGAAAACATCCAAAGTCCTCAGACATGTCCAACTCATACCCTCGAGTAAAGAGAACCCAAACCAAGAATCTTCCCACAGGCACACGGTATTTTCCCACAGCCATAAGAAGTGTCGCCCACAAGCACAAAATCAACTACCCACAGGCACCGAAAAAGTTTCCCACATGCTAAGTAGTACAATTCCCACAGGCTAATCACAACACTTCACTCATTCTAAACAGATAACTAGGCCATTCCCAACAGGTAAATAAACATTCAATTCACATAAAATTCCTCCCAAGGAAATGTAATGCATAATTTAAACATGGCATACCCTCGGGTATCCTGGCCAAATGGCTAAACAGAAGAACGCACCCCCGAGGTGGTCCTGGATCCAAGCAGTGATCCCAAACAGCAATTTTACAATATTATTTAATTACCTATACAATTCTAGGTAGTTAAAATAGCCATAGCCTCAGCCACACGACACCACAACATGGGTTCATGGCACTAAAATATGCAAAACACATAGCAGTTGGAAAAATAAACACAAAGCAACCTACATTAAACGCCAAAGAGCTCTATACACGAACATCGATTCACGAAATGCCCAATTACAATGTAGATATGATGAAGAAGAAGACTCACTTAACCTCAAATAACTCCCGTTATGAGATGAATTCGTAAGAAACATGCTAGGAGAAGAGAGGGCTTACCCATGCAGATCCAACGTGATCAAAAGAAGTGGGATTGGATTCTGGTGCTCGATCAGAGGATCTCCCAAGGTTCGGCCTCCCCCTTCCTCTCCTATCGTCCAGTTCTATCCCTTCCTTGTGAACAGGGGATGCTACTTCCCATTTAAGTGAAGAAAAAGTACACGGCGTGTAATTCCAAGTACACGGCGTGTACCTCCTTCATTTAACTGTTATAGTGGCACCACCTCACTGTTCATCCATCGACATGAGTACACGACATGTACTCCCGAATACACGGTGTGTACTATCGTCCTGCTGGCAGCTGCTCCACCGCCTTACTATTTTGGCATGCCGACTGACTACACGACATGTAAAGGACAACTACATGGCATGTAGTCGGTTCCTACACCCTTCATCCCTGTCATGGCCACATGCCCCGTGTACCCATCCCACACGGCCGAAAGAACACGGCGTGTGGACAAAGTACACGGCGTGTACTTTCCAAAATTATGGGATTTTTCCCCATTTTCCATATTTTCTCAATAACACTTAAGGAAAAGAGAAAAGAAGAAACCCGTAACTCAAAAATCAGAACTGGGTTCTTACAAACATCCCTCCTTAAATCCATTCGTCCTCGAATTTCCCTTCCAAGGGTGGCGAAGATAAAGCTGAGAATAACTCTGGCCACAGAGCATGTACATCGGTTTCCCGCTCCCAAGTTACGTCCTGCACTCGACCATGCTCCCATAGCACTGATACGAGAGGAACTGACCGGCCTCGGAGAACCTTTGTGATCCTGTCAACGATATGGATTGGATGCTTCTCAAAGGATACATCGATCTAAAGCTCAACATCCTCTGGATGAAAGGTGTGAGATGGGTCTGAATGATAGTGGTGCAAATGGGATACATGGTAGATGTCGTGCATGGTAACTCTCTCTAGAATCTCAAATGTCCCCACATAACTCAGTGAAAGTTTACCCTATCTCCTAATCTTTCTGTGTCCCAGCCTCGGCAAAACACACAAGAAAAACTAATCCCCGACCATGAACTCCAAAAGTCATCTGCGGCGATTAGAATAAGACTTCTGACGAGACTGTGCGGTAGCCATCCGCTTCAGTATCAACTGGACCAACTCAGAAGTCTCCTGAACGAGACGTGGTCACAGTAAAGCTGCCTCACCTGCCTCTAACCAGCACATTGGTGATCAACACGGCCTACCATATAAATCCTCATAACGTGCCATCTCAATAGTCACCTGGAAGCTATTTTTATGGTCAAACTCGACTAGGGGTATATGCTTCTCCCCAGAGACCCCATAGTCTAGGACGCATGCTCGCATCATGTCCACAAGCACCTGTATAGTATGCTCTAACTGGCCATCGGTCTAAGGATGGTAAGCTATCCTCAGAAGCACCTCTGTACCCAATGCCCTCTGAAAAATCTGCCAGAAACGAGATGTAAAACGGGCGTCCCAATCTGAAACGATAGAACGAGGGACCCCATAAAGATGTACGATCTCTCGGGTATACAACCTTCCAAGCTCATCAACTCCGAAGGTCCCCTTGATCAGAAAAAAGTGAGCTACCTTCATGAGTCTGTCCACAAAAACCCACATGACATCATTGCCTCTAGGTGACCTCGGAAACCCAGTCACGAAATCCATCGCGACATCATCCCATTTCCACAGTGGGATGGGTAACTACTGTAATAGTCGGGCTGGATTTTGATGCTCCGACTTCACCTGCTGACAGGTAGAACACCTCGTAACAAAACCAGCTACACCTCTATTCATACCCGGCCACCAGTACTTATGTCTCAAGTCACGGTACAACTTTGTAACTCCAGGATTAAATGCCCAAGATGAAGCATGAAACTCCCACATCATCTCCTCACGTATATCCCCTAGAACCCACACTCATCCATGGAAACACAAAAAATCATCATCGCATATCGTCTAGCTAGAAGGAGGGTCCTCACTTTCCACCGACTCCCGTAGAACGAGGCCTTCTGAATCAGATAGCTGTCTCATCCTCACTCTATCCATGAGGGTAGAAGTCAAAGATAAAGATGAAAGATAGGTCTACCCTGACTTTTGTGCACCTCCAAATGCATCTCAAAAAACAAATCCATAAGTTTCCACTCACCACTGGCCTCCTGCACATCCTGTGTCTGAGTCTTTCTGCTCAGTGCATCAGCTACTTCATTACCTTTACCTGGTGTATAGGAAAGTTCAAAATAAAAGGACTAAAGGTACTCGACCCACCTTCTCTGCCTCATATTTAATTCACACTGAGTAAAGATATACTTGAGAGTTTTTTGGTCGGTGAAAACAACAAAACAGTCTCCCAATAGATAATGTCTCCAAAAACGTAATGCATGAACAACTACAGCCAACTCGAGATCATGTGTCGGGTAATTTGTCTCATGTCACCTCAACTTCCGAGACCCGTACGCAACAACTTGATCTCCTTGCATCAACACTGATCCTAGCCCAATACCTGACGTTTCATAGTAAATTGTATAGCTCTTCCCCAACTCTGGGAGTATCAGGATCGGTGCTGATGTCAATCTTCCTTTCAGGTCCTAAAAGGCTGTATCACATGCTTATGTCCAACCGAACATCATACCCTTCTTAATCAAACCCATCAATAGCGCTGCTAAGTAGGAGAAGTCATGTATGAAGCGTCTGTAGTAACCAGAAATCCTTATGAAACTCCGTATTTCAAACACGTTCTTAGGTTGCTCCTAGGAAACTACTGCTCTCACCTTCCTTGGGTCCACTGCAACTCCTGTATCTGAGATGATATGACCCAGGAATTGAATCGGGTTCATCAAAAAGTGGCACTTTGAGAGCTTAACATATAGCCGATGCTCTCTCAGTGTACTCAATACGATCTCAAGATGGGTGACATGGGTGTGTCGAGTGTGAGAGTACACCAGGATGTCGTCCACAAATACTACCACAAAAGAGTCACGATAAGGATGGAACACTCTATTCATCAGAACCATGAAAACTTCTGGCACGTTCGTGAGTCCGAACGACATAACCGTATACTCGTATAGACCATACCTACTCCTGAAAGTTGTGAGAGGTATATCAGATGGTCTAACGTGCAGCTGATGATATCCTGACCTCAATTCAATCTTTGAGAACACTTGTGCTCCACGAAGTTGATCAAAAATATCATCAATCCTTGGCAAGGGATATCGGTTCTTAACCCTCAATTGGTTCAGCTTCTGATAATCCACAAAGATTATGAGATTAACATCTTCCTTCTTCGCAAAAAAGGACTGGAGAACCCCAAGGTGAAGTACTGGGTCAGATAAAACCCTTTTCTTGTAACTCCTCTAAATGCCTCTTAATCTCCTGAAACTCAGGTGTATCTATCCTATAAGGAGGAATAGACACTAATGCTACACCTGGCACTAGATCATTAAAGAAATCCACCGCACGCTCTGGAGGTAGAGCTGAAAAGTCGTCCAGGAAGACATCCCTGAAACGATCAACCAATGGAGGGAAATCTGTCTGACAAGTCCCCTGGTCATCCAGATATAAGCTCACAATCTGTTCTATGACTCCACCTCACCCACAATGCTCTGGTCCATCTCGACTCGCCTGAACATCCCACTCGCCCTTGTATAGAAACTCTCCACCCTATGGTGACGTGAAATGCACCATGCGACGATAGCAGTCTACAAAGGCTCAAAAGGGATCTAGCCACTCCATCTCGAGAATGACTTCATAAGATTCCATCTCTAAGACATAGTGGTACCAAAGAAAGTGACACCCACCAACCTTAAGGGGTCACTCCTTACACTGATGCACACCAGCCATTCTAGTCCCCAACGGTGTCTCAAGCGTCATGATATTAGAAGAAGCAGAAACCCAGAGCCTAAGACTCTCCCCAATGGGTACAGATATAAAACTATGTGTAGCAGCTGTATCAAAATGTACTAAAGATAAAACAGAAGATACAAGAATAGTACCTCTGACGGTAGAAGGTCTGGGATCTTGATCCTCCTGGGACTGTTGCACTGCATATGCTAGCCCAGTGTCGCGGCCCTGTGACATAGCTTGGCTACCATGAGCTGTCCCGCCCTGCTGCCTCTGAGATCCTGTTGTCTGGCTACCACGACCACG
The DNA here is from genome assembly GCA_963277665.1 of Viscum album. NCBI lineage: Eukaryota > Viridiplantae > Streptophyta > Magnoliopsida > Santalales > Viscaceae > Viscum > Viscum album. Next base: position 858,980,053 of record OY728133.1, on the reverse strand, counting down.
ACCACCATCCCTACCTGCATGCCCTAAATTATTCCAGTTCCCTGACTGGTAAGAAGCCACTGGTCCTACTCCTGCATGTGGAGTCTGCACAGAGCCCCTCTCACTAGCCATCAGTGGAAACACCCTACAAAAGCACTGCAGATAACCCATCCTGCCGCAAGCTCGGCAATCCACTGGGTCTCATGGACACTGAGGTCTCTTGTTCCCCTCTTTACCACACTGGTAGCACATGACCTGGTCACCTAAAACATTCTTCTAGCTGGTACTGCCACCCTGAGAGAAGTCTATCTGTCTCTTCCTCTTGCTAGATGAAATAGTACTAGTAACTAGTGTTGAACTGCCCTGGTCCACACCACTAGCTTCACGCATGTTATTCCTTGAAATCAGTTCCTGATTCACAATAACATGTACAGTAGGCAACCTGAAAACATTCACCAGCACTCGGATTTCATAACGAATACCATCCTCGAAACGTCTGGCTCTCAACGTCTCATCACCCACCAGAACGGGTGAAAAACGTTGAAGCTCGGTAAAATGAGCAGAATAGTCCATCACCGACATATCACCCTACTAGAGATTCATGAACTCTCAAGCTCTGTCTTCCCGCAATGTATCGGGAAAGAAGATGTCATAGAAGACTTCCTGGAAATCCTCTCACGCCATGTCTCTGTGATTCTATGCCTGGGTGGTAATGTCCCACCACCTCTTGGAGGAATCACACAGCATATACGTCGTGATATTGACCCTCCACCCTAGAGGCATCTCAAGATGCTCGAAAATATTCTGCATCGACCCCAACCAAGACTCCGCAGCCTGTGGTTCACCATCCTCTGAAAATGTCGGTGGATGCTGCTATTGGAATATATGTGTCGGGTCGGCCATAGATGTGGAAGCCTACGGTGCTCCCAGAAAGGTTTTCATGAACCACATAAAGCCTTCATGGAATTGCGCCTCCGTGCCTGTGTCCGGTATAATGGTTGGCGCCACATCTGGCCTTGCTGGAGGATCCACTAGTAGCCCATGGCCCACCATCTCAGGAGTATACTCATCACCACACTCCAGGAGAACAAAGTGTGGTTGTCTAGGCAGCATGACTCTACAAGGTCAAAAAAACGCCTTAGATCAAGATTTAACAAGACAGAAACTGAAGGAACCGCAAAGGGAACAAGAGGAATATGGCATTTAAAATTTGAAGAAACAAGACTACACAATGTGTATAATGACTACACGACGTGTACTTGACTTCCCTTCCCCTACCCGGGTCCTTCTGCACGGCTAAGCCACACGTCTTCTGTTGAACAAAAACTACATGGCATGTATAACATCTACACGACATGTATGGTGAATGTTTTCCAACTGACTGGGTCTTCTGTGACACGGCTGACTAGTCAGCTTGACACTACACAGCATGTTACACCCACACACGATGTGTACTCCACCCCATTTCCCAGCCACATGGCTAAATCCACACGGTCTGTCCTCGTACAAGACTACACGGCGTGTCCCACAGGTACACGGCGTGTTCAAGGAGAGGTGATACTGACCCGTGTTGTTAGTTACACGGCCGAGTCCCCAGGTCACACAACACGGCGTGTCCATCATTGACACGGCGTGTTTGTCTCAAGGTCTCCTCCGTTCGTGTTGTTAGTTACATGGGCGGACTTCAGGTCAATACTACATAGCGTGTACATCTGGTACACGGCATGTTCGCCCCAAGATCATATCTTCCTCGAGTCTCCACCCACACAGTTTGTGACACGGGAAGAGACTACACGGCGTGTACTCGGGGTACATGGCGTGTACTCAAAAAGTTCATTTTTCTTCCCGAATAGAAAGCCATACACGGCGTGTTTGAAGTACTACATGGCATGTATACTGGGTTTCCGGATAGTATGCCTCAGAAACATCCCTGGAACCCAGAAAATACAGAAAAATAACACTTAAGTGTCAAATTCTTACCCGTGAGGGCCCATACTCACCACGAATCAAAGTATGACATCTTATCTCTATTATAACAATATAAACAGTCGATGATCCACCAAAATCCGGTCAATGGGGGCCCATACTCCCCAAAAACCAAATTTGGTGTCCATTCTATAAACAAACTCATACAAAATACCCTATCACATAGCAGGTATTTATCATGCAGCTATCACAACAACATGATTTTCTAGACCAACTACTATCACAATAACATGCAATTTCTAATGCACCTACATGGCATGGAACTATGCATGGGATGTGATTTCTAGCATGTGCCTAAATGATGCATGAGATGGCATACCCTCATCTCATCGGGGTGGAACTAAATAAAACACAAGGATAAAATATAAACATCACAATCACAAGTGCGTCACCCAACGGTGAAAATCAAATCAACTGTAAATTGAAAATCAGTAGAATTGCAATACGAGGTAAATTGGATTTTATTTATACATGGGTTAGCTACGCCCGGGCATAGCTTTTTACCAACTACCGTTCATCCTATCCCTGACTACAGCTCCAAATAGTAATTCAATGAAATGAACCCCTATGATACCACTTTGTAACGTCCCAGTTTCAGGTGCCACTCAACGGGTGACCAGAACCCGGTTCGCCACGTGACTTCAATTGAATTTACCCAAATTCTAGAGGCTATTGACTAGCAGTGAGGCCCCAGATCTGATAGTGGGGAAACTATTCCCTCATTTGTCAAAGTGTAGCGTAGCGGAATGAAATAAAACATACAACAACAACGGAAGCAGCAAGATTATATATAACTGAAATGGATAACTGATAACAAAAAGGAAACCAGCATTCATATATATATATATATATATGAAGATGCAGCATGTCACTATTCTATAAAATAGTCAGAACATGTTACACTGCAATACAATACAATACTGAGTACAATAATACAAAAAAAAACGGCTGGTAGCACCGCGAGCCTATGCCTGGTCCCATGCTCCCATACTCCTTAGCAGCAATCAAATACCTGTATAAGGACCCTTTCCCTTATCTACACCTGCAAGAACGTAATCTATTAGGGCCGAAAAGTGTGACCCATATAAGATGTGAGAAATAAATTCCCAGTAGGCACCCACCAAAGTCTCGTGCCCAACTGTGTGTAAAGCATGCAACAACAGCGTGCAGTAGAAAATTCAATAAACTAAGAAGTACTGAAAGTAACTAACATAACTAGTTATATTTCCATTTTAATATCCATTTATTCATTTAAATAAAAATATCACCACAGTGAATATTCTAAGAAAATAGCCAAACTCCTCAGACACGTCCAACTCCTACCATCGGGTAAAGAGAAACCAAACCAAGAATCTGTCCACAGGCACACGGTATTTTCCCACAGCCATAAGAAGTGTCGTCCATAGGAACAGAACAAACTGCCCACAGGCACAGAAGAAGTTTCCCACAGGCTAAGTAGTACAATGCCCACAAGCAAATCACAACACTTCCCTTAGGATAAACAGATAATCGGGCCATTCCCAATAGGTAAATAATCATTCAATTAACATACAATTCCTCTCAAGGCAAAGTAATGCATAATTTAAACATGGAATACCATCGGGTATCCTGGCCAAATGGCTAAACAGAGGAACATGCCCCCAGGGTGGTCCTGGATCCAAGCAGCGATCACAAACAACAATTTTACAATATTATTTAATTACCTATACAGTTCTAGGTAGTTAAAATAGCCACGGCCTCATCAACATGACCCCCCCAACAAGGGTTTGTGGCACTAAAATATGAAAAACACACAGTAGTTGGAAAAATAAACACCAAGACACCTACCTTAAATGCCAACGAGCACTATACACGAACATCGATTCCCGAAACGCCCAATTACGACGTAGATCTGATGAAGAAGAAGACTCGCTTAACCTCAAATAACACCCATTTGGAGAAGAATTGGTAAGCAACACTCTAGGAGAAAAGAGGGCTTACCCGCACGGTTCCAATGTGATTGACAGAAGTGGGATCGGATTCCCAGTGCTCGATCGGCGGATCTCCTAAGGTTCGACCTCCCCCTTCCGCTCCTCTCATCCGGTTCTAAGCCTTCCCTTTGAACATGGGAGGCTACTTCCCATTTAATCTAAAAAAAAGTACAAGGCGTGTACTTCCAAGTATACGACGTGTACTTCCTTCATTTAACTGTTCCTCTGGCGGCACCGCCTCACTGTTCATCTGTCGACATGAGTACACGACATTTACTCCCGACTACACGGTGTGTACTATCGCCCAGCTGGTGGCTGCACCACTGCCTTACTGTTTTGGCCTACCGACTGACTACACGGCGTGTAAAGGACCACTACACGGTGTGTAGTCTGTTCCTACACCCTTCATCCCCGGAATGGCCACATGCCCCGTGTACCCATCCCACATGGCCGAAAGTACACGGTGTGTGGAAAAATTACACTGCATGTACTTTCCAAAACTTGGGATTTTTCCCCATTTTCCATATTTTCTCAAAAACAATTAAGGAAAAGATAAAAGAAGAAACCCATACGTCAAAAATCAGAACTGAGTTCTTACACCACTAATGATAACACCCAATAAAATATTTATGAGTGATGTATTGATCCATCTCAATAATTAAATCTATAGGTTTGATATCCATAACTAAAAATTTACAAATAATATTTATTTCTATGAAAGATAAATCACAAGAAAGTCAATAGAGAACCTTCTATCTCTTCATCTTGAGAGTCATAGAAATTACCGTTACATAAGGCATGAGATCTATATGAAGATTTAGTGGTTCCACAATAAGATTATAAATGAATTAATGAGAGGAACTAATACCAAATTTTGTAGAGACTAAAGATAAATAAATAGTAATGGTACCTCTCACTATTGCGAGACATGTATTAACATCCATTGCAGACTGAACCACGATGCGAAGATGATTCATTTTTAATGGCTTTGGATGGAACCACTTTATTCATGAATCATATAAATATGCTATAGATCCTCCTGGTACTTTATATATAGTAAAACTATGAAAAATGGTATATACATGTAAAAATATCTATAATTGTCATGAGCATCCCCACGATCAATAAATATTTGGTGTCTCTGTTCTAGCACACTTTGAGTGACTGAATTTTACACATTAGAAAAAAGTATGTCGTACATTAAAAGATACAAAAGATGATTTTAATTAAGTCTTATATTGAGATCCACCACTTATGTTTCCACCATGTGACTCATCTTTCTTCCTCTTATATTTAAAGGGACCAATCAAGCCACCATCTGGAGTAGGTGGAACTCCTATCAAACCTGAAACACTAGTGAAGTTTTGTTCTACTATAAATGTTCTATCTAGTTAATATATAAATGGTGTAATATCAATAGTAGAACCTTAGATCATATATCTACTCAAGGACCGATCTCAAAACACTGATATTTTAGTTTATCATTTTTTACCACCTTAGGATAGAAATTAATAACCTCGGTAAATTGGTTGGAATAATGATTCACATTTCGATTACTTATCTCATATTTAAGGAACTTTGTATACATAAACAACATAATTGATTATAGATAGAATTATATAATAAAAATAACCCTAAGCTATTTATACTTTAAGAACATATTACTATTCTTCATAACAATTGAGTCCCACCAGCTTTTTCTAGTCCTAATAGGATTGAAGGAAACACATCTCGATTTTACCAAGTCAAGCATCCCCTAGAAATAAAGGAATATTCAGACCATATTATTCCTCTTAAGGATTATTGGTACCCTTGAAGATGGTGTATTTAGATAAATGAAATCTTGGGCATGATCTGCACCATAGTCCCTCCAAGGAACTACCTTTATAGCCTACATGAGAATAGGTATAACTACCATACCCAAATATTAGGCTACACAAAAAACAACTTTAACAAGGTTTCAATCAATTGGCAGGTTTTCATTCCATGGTTCATCATCATATCCCACTTGAGGTTTGTTGAAATGACTTTTTAGGGTAATGGTACAACAAAACATCAATAGTTAAAAATTTAAACACCGTTCAAGAGACATGAAATCATAAAATCTATCAAAGGAACTTTTCTCTTACATCCCATAGTAACTTAAGGCTCATTAGGATGAGATATGACTATATACTAACTCATATAATACCCATTAAGTCTCAAAAATCCTCTCTTCTATCTACCACGACATCCCAAGATACACACAAACATCAAATAAGATTCATAACCACCATTGATTCTAATTTTTCACTAACCAACCTAAATAACCCACCTAGAAGGTACACAAGTCATTTTTTTAAATGGATCCAAGTTAATTCCTGATCCCCATGTGCTGGAAACTATTGCCAATACATCATGAAACTAGGGGGATTATTTTTCAATAAACAAAACTCGTCATGAAAAAGAAGTGAATATAAAACAATAAGTAGTTTGAATGGAAAAAATCCACAATTGAGAAAAAACCACAAGTAAGCAGATACACATCTAAAAACAATAATGTCAGCCCAATCCATATAATGATACTATATAGACATCAAACTATAAACTCAATGTAACTTTTAGATCAGACATTCCACCGGCCACTACCAACTCTCAAGGTATGAAAATTGAGAACATCCACCACCTCCAAGGAATGATTTACCTTTTTTAAACCTAATATATAAAAATATAAAAAAACATGAATGAAAATGTATGATGTGGTCAATAAAGCCCAGTAGTATCTCACCAAGAATTTCATAAGCAAACTATAACAAATAAACCACCTTTTTTAAATTTGAAATAAAACATGTCATATAAATATTTTCATAATTCATATAAAAATATGATTTTCAAATAATTTAAATGGATATTATTAAATAGGTTTCAATGTCTATTTCCACAAAATTATGAAAAAATAAATATCTTTAACATAAAATTCATGAATAATAATTTCTATAAAAATAGTTATGATTAAATCATTTTTAATCAATCATTGTAATGTATAATTAATTTTAATCATAGAAACATGGTTAAGAGACTCTGGGTCATTTCAGTAAAAGGTTTCTCAAACATTATAGTGATGTATGGCTTCAGGTGTGCATATTCTCCCTATATCAAAAATCCAAGGGGAATATGAGATAATATTAAAGAATAATATCCCTACCATCAAGATATTTTAGTTATAATTTTCATCATTAATCAACTTATTTTTTGAGATAATACTTTATTCACATGTGATATTCCCACCTAACTACCCAAGTTCTCATGTGATTTACGGTAAATAAATAATTTATGGGGTTATCCTTTAATTCAATAAATCTTAATAATTTCAATCATCACTAATTTCATGTTTAAAAGATAATACATTCATTAAAAAGCATGAAAAAATAATTTTTATCAAAAAATCATGTCATTATTCTCAAATAATTTTATCTCAAATCCAAAATTCATCCATTCCATTCACCTCATCAAAATCAGTCTCAAAGAATTCATTTCAATTCAATATATTTTTTCTAAAAATCAACACATTATTTCAAAAACCATATTCAAATGAATTCATCAAACAAACACACACCATGACATCTCAATTAATCATCAATAGACCAAATCTAATCTTTTATAAATCAATTGTATAACAAATTTGAGACAAAAAATCATCATGAGATTCAATTGACAGAGATATCCTTACTAAACCGCCAACTTCATTCAGGATCAATAAAACCCCACATGGGATCCACTAATGTAGATTCAATTGATGGAATGGTCATAGAATACCCTTAGAGTAAATTTTCCAATATAAAAACTCAAATCCATCAAAAACAAGAGGATTCGTCTGTATAAAATAATGTGATAATAGAAAAAATAAGGATTTATGATCAAAAAAATAATACATTCATGGTAGGAAATTCAACACATTAGTTGTTTCTTAGATCCATGAAGAAATTATTCCAGAAGAACCCAGATGCCTCTATAAATCCTCTACAAAGTCTAGATTCCATTGAAATTCAAGAGAGGTAATTTAGAATTAAACTGAGAATTAGACAAAATAAAAATACAATATTACCCTTATATTTCTCAGCCCTGTTGGCATCATTGGAAATTAAATGCCATCTACTTGCGAGTTGATGGAATTGGAATGAATGAACAAATTCTTGGAAGTCCTGTCAGTTGGAAAGTGGGATTCCACTAGTTGGATGATGGGATAGACATATTCCTTACCCAATTGCCACTCCATCGATTGGATGGTATCATGCACTGACTATCCAATGGAACTAATTTAGTCTTTTTGAATACTATCTCTTATCTACCCCATTATAACATTCCTTAACTATCTTCTAGACTCCCTAAAAAGGAAAAAATATACTTTAATTTTCATTTAAGGCTTTTATAAGAACAACACAACCCATAATCAATAGAAAAAGTAGAGATCAAAGTCAATAACAAGTAAATCCAAAATTAAATCAAGTTTCATTCCAAAAATATTGTAATATGATGTTATAATGTAGGTTCAATCAAATATTATCATTTGGTAACCAAATACTATTAGGGTGCCTTGGATAGTGCAATCCCAATCCAACATCATAAAGAGGCTAACAAATGTCATTCAAGGGAACCCATTATTGGAATGACCTACAGAAGTATGTTTCAGTATCACTCCTTAATTTATTTCCTTACACATGATTCTCCATAGGCACCTAAATATGGTATAACCCACATGGTCAGATACTCATGGTCTTAACAAGTTCAACTTTATAAGGACTCTTAAACATAGTATTTGAGGGTTTTTATTTTAAAGCCTCACCGATTTAATATAAAACACATGAAAATTAAGTCCTTAACTATTACATATTATGTCATCATTACCTTATTGTGTTTTATTCCCTTTTTTGTATACATTATCCTAACGATTTAGTTTTGTAATCCTTATTCATATCACTAAATTAATGTGTTCACATCACATTTATGTGTAACCCTTAATTCAAACCACAAATTTTTATTACTCACTAAAAAATAGAAACCAAGTATAATCATACATATCTAAATGTACCGCATGTGTAATGTACATTAACATTTCATAGAAAAATAATTCTTATTTGTATTTAATGATATTTGAATGAGTAAGCCTAGAGTGATAGATAGTGAACCCCATTTAATTTTTTAGACAAGGAATAGCCTCCAAGATGGTAGGTTTTCTGGCCCTAAGTGTCTACCCAAGGAGAATTTACTCAATAGATAAATAAATTCATGGTAAACCTAACCCATAATATTCATGAACTATATCCAATAACTATTTTCAAGCTCATAATTATGAAAAATTCAAAAGTAAGAATATAAACTCTTATATTATAGCCTTATAATTAATTATCATTATAAATTATTTATCATTTTTATAAATATGAATTTTATTTATAGATCATAAGATATTCTATATATTTTGAAAAATAATTTTTCAATTTTAACATTTAATATTTTAAGAATATTATAAATGTTTCAAAACATTTCACTAGATGTAAAATTATTACAAATTAATTAATTTATAAACATTTTATAAATAAAATATCCCAAAATAAATTTTCTAATGTTTTATAAAAAATTTATAGACCATTTAAATAAAAATTTTATAAACTTCTTAAGGACTCACCATGACTAAAAAATGTTGTGTTGTTCAATTTCGAGTCATTTTGGATAGAATTAACCCAAGATAAAAAATGTGGTACACTATGGGTAATATAAACCATGGTGCCTCTTATGGTGGTGAAGAACTGCCATGGTTATCATATTTTTGTGGGGACTTGCAACTATCCCTAGTTCCTAGAGACATCTAGTAAAGAACCTCCCTTGTCATCACTATATCAGGGTATCCTAACTCCAGAAATTTTAAAGCCACTGTGGCTATTATGGGACCTCTTTAATGTCATGGTGACTTTATTGTTTTTTCAAAACACCAATAAAAACATTTAAATATTAAGGAAATATCATATAATACCAATGATGGATTTTTATCATCTAATGACCCTTCAAACTGTAAGTGAGACCAAACAATAGAAGAATTAATATCCAAGAATCAAACATATAAATGTATTCGAAAAACATATTATAAAAATAGTGTACCTGAAACACCTAAAATTTCCCATAATCAACCATCATCTTCAATGGAATATTCTTGATGAAGATCATTAGAAATAATATATGAAATCATCCTTCCATTGAGGGGAATACATTGGACAATATATCCATGAACATTTTGTGAGGACTCTAATATGTTAAAATGGGTTCTAGTTCCTTCTCTATGTGATGATTGAAATTAATGAATGAAGGATAACCCTATCTAGCTTGAGAAAAATTCATAGGTATCATCCACACACCACACTATCAACAATATACGGATTACATCCCTTTTAATCATTTTTTGACACTCTTTATTCAGTAAAGAGTATTGGGTGTATTGAATAGTTTGAGTAATACTCAAACATCACACCTATTTGAGTGTTCATTCATTGAACACTTCAATTAATGAAGTGTTACATCCATAATAATTAAACCCATTTATTCTTAACTAATGAAACATGAAAGATTAAATGTGACATGTCAACATTAATAAACTTGGAATGAAAATGAACCCATAGATTTTTCATAGTGGAAATATGATAGTAGGTAATAAATGAGTACTGAATGAATAAAATGATTATTTATTAGAATTCATGTATTTGGAACATGAACCATTATACTGTTGTGATAGTTTAATTCTATGGGTAGAAACCTATCTGATTATGTCTTGGAAACAAAATCGAAGGGTTTGTCGCCATTCGGTTTGTCTCATGGGACCTATCGATGCATCGACAGGATATAGCAGGAACCACCCTTAACTGAATGTATAAATCATTATTCATACATATATTTAAGTACGAGAAAAATATTCCTTATAAATATCCGTATTGATTAGAAGATATGGACTCATCAATATTCTCTATGTTAAAACAACATTCAAAATAATCACCATATGTAAAATGGTATACGACTAATAAAATAATCATATCCATGGTAAAAGATTATGGATATTTAATAGATATATAATTTCAAATGAAAATTGATCTCAAATGGGATGTAGATACATGACATAAGAATTATTAGGTTCACAATACCAAGTAAGTCTCAATGAAATGAAAGTTGAGACAAAGTATCGTACACCATTGTAATCAATCGTATCGTATGGACAAAAATTTATAATTATAAAATGAATTATTTAATAACATGGAGATAAATATAATCATAATATTATATATCAAAATTAAATACACATACACCACATACATGAAATGAGTGGAAAATAATGGAAATCTCATGTAAATAAAAGTGTGATGAGAATCCCTTTACCATATGTTAGAAACCATTATGCAATTGATCTTAATGTCTTGAATAATCAAATTAGATTCATCAATTAAGAATTAAATAACCCTATATACATGTAATTTATTTAATATATCTTTGTTAAGTTCATTTATGGCCTTTTAGATGGGTTAAGATATTTAATTTCATCATTTTGGAGTGAACGATTTCTTTGTTTTCATGATCAGTTTGTATAAGAGTATAGAAGTTCTTGGAAAATAGAAATTGAAATACGGAATTTAAGTTAGGAGTTATTATTGATAATATTTAAGGTTAAATGATCATATGAATCCTTTGGTTAATTTATGATAGGATGAATCATTATATAAAATTTTAATGATAAACGCTTGGATTATTTTGGGGGTTTTTTTATCACCATGAACTCGTTTTATTTTAGAAATTTAATACCATGTATAAAATATGATTCTAGAACATTAAATAGGATATTTTATATATATTATGATCTGGTTCGACCGTAAAAATGGTTGCAGGACCATAATTGTAAATGGTAATAGAAATTGAAAACCCATCATCCTTGAATGTGATAAATTAACACATATCACATGATGTTTTAATTTTTAATATAAGAGGATGGGGAAAGAGATATTATGATGAAATATTCCATTAGAATAATAAAATTATAGTATATGTATGGTATTGTAATTATCAAATAATTTTTTTGAGGGGATGTTTGAAGATAGAAACAAAATAATGAAACTTGTAAAAGAAGTTGAAAGGAAAAGGAAGAGAGGTTTACCTCATGAGTACTCCTCCTTGGGAATCTCTTTAAGGACTTTGGTTTTGGCCTTTTGGTGAGAACATTAGGTCATGGAAATGGTGATAAGGATTGGTAAGAGTATTTTATAGAACATAGGTAAGGCGAAAATTGTAAGTGGTGTGAGATGAAGAGGGGGTGAGGGGTGGTTTTAATAGTGGAGGAGAGGAGGGTTTTGCATTATTTTAATCATTATTTTATTATTTTTCCTCAAGACTATGATGTGTCTTGATTTATAGTACTAAAACTCATAATTAGAGCTTGTTAACTCTAACCAAGGGTTCTTAACTCAACATGAAATCATCCATTACTCAATAAATCATGTATTTTAAATTTATAATAAATTATCATATTATATTATTCACAAAAAATTCAAGTATTTCAGAATAATATCAAAAATTCACCCTAACCATTTTTTGAAGATTAGAATCCAAAAGAGAACTTTATTTTATGAAAATAATTTTCTAAATATGAAAAATTTAATTTTTAATTAAACTCACCATTTACTTAAAAACATTAAGTGTTTTTGAAATTATAAATGATTTTATAATACCCTGAAAAATTAAGTTAGGTTTTATTAAATTATCCTAAAATCATAGGAAAAAAATTTATTTAAGAATACATTTTATGAAAATTTAATATATTTTAAACAATTTTATTAATTTGAAATTCTAATTAAATATTTATTGCTCATAAAAATACCAACACATAATTATTTAAATATATTCACTCTCATTTATAATGTGCCAAAATTTTATCTATATATACATGGATGAGGTTAAAATTAACAAAAGTACATTATTATTAATAAGGTTTATATTACTACTCATAAGGGTAGGTTACTATTCATAATGGTATGTTAATATTCAGCCAAAAATGATTTGATCCTATCAGACTCAAAATATATTACTAATCACAACTGTGTATATCCATTTTCAAAAATCAAAACACATAAGTGAAAAAATTATCTTTAATGTCTAGGTTATAACTATATTATAACAACATATTATTGTTTCTTAATGACATGGTGTTTAGTGAATATAAGATATCTAATGAATATAATTTACTGTAAGAAGAACATACCATAAAATCTTGCCGTGTTATATATATATATATCAATATATATATATATTCATTATACAAACATTACCTCTCAAGATTTTTATATCACAGTAGTAGTTAAAATGTATTAATCAAAATTTATAAACGACATGTATCAAGTAGTATACATATAAGACATGAATCAATATTAGTTCTAAAGAAATTTTTTTAATCAAACACCAAACATATATGTCATTATAAATTGGACATATTTCTTAAAAATATAGGAATAAATATCTACGTTAGACATCATGTTACTTGTGTGATCAATCCAATTATTCAATATTGTTGAGATGAATTAATTTGTGTGAACCTCAAACTAAACATTATTAAAATATATTTAGATAAATGATAAAGATAATAACTATTAATGGACGTTTGGAATTAAAAAAATGAAAAACTCTAATATATTTTGAGTAATCTATTTCAAATGCAATGAATGTTCTATGGAAATTTCATATTTATAATATGGATATTAAAAATAAAAATATATACATATATAAAAAATTAATTTTAGTTAACTTGAAACTAATTTAAACTAAGAAGATATTGCAATAGACTGAAAGTGCATCAAAATAAGATAGGATATTCTTGAAAGTGAAATAAAAATGTTGGGAAGTGTCTTATATATTTAATGAATAATTAAAAATAATAATGAATTTCAATGAATAATATAGAAATTTATACAATACACACACATCTTACCTAATAGATAATAATATGTGTGTATATTATAATCCATAAAATCCAGTTTTGAGAAATGAATGAATTTAATAGTATGATTTATTCAAAAGTATTGATTTGGATTATGAATCATAAACCTTATTAGAAAATTGGTTTGAACTTTACCATCAGCTACCATCCAGTGGTAGCAGACTTAATTTTATTTTCTATAAGAATCAATGTAAAATAATGAGTGCATTGTTAAGGTTATATTGAAATTGTGTATCAATTAAAGTTAAAAAATGAAATGTGGACTATAAAAATAATACTAACATATTGGATGATAATAATAGCACAAATGGAGTAAAAGGACATGTTATTATATAAATACTATAAATAAATGAAGTAATTACAATAAATATACGAGGTATGTAGTGAGATGGCGAATTTGAAGAATTAGACCTAATATAAACACATGAATTTAATTGTAGAAATTTATAAAAAAATATATTATAAATTTTTAGTATAAGAGTTTATATGTATTCAAATTTAAATTTTAATAGATCAAATATTTACAATCTCTTATTTGTAATGGATTTTTTCTACAAAAATGATAATCTTCTATGTAATCTGGATTTATCATAACTTTCTTTTCCATTGAATGAAACTAGAGAGTAAATTTTGATTTAGAAAGAGATAATAGTCATATAACATATTAATAAGTGGTAGAAAAAAATGTTGAAGAAACCAATATGTAATTGAATGAACCATTTAAGGGTAAATTTTATAACGATAAGTGAGTTGAAGTATGTATACACTTATAAGTATATGATATTATGCACATCTCAACATAGGATGGTTGTTTGAATATGGAGAACTAGTGTCAATACATTCATATGAAATTTAATTAATGAGATAAATTGAAGAATAATGAATATAATTGCATCAGCTACTTATATATAACAAAATTACACTATCAAATGACCTCAAAATTCATATACCAATTTAAATCCATCTGGTGATTAGAAATTTTTTTGTTTAACTTTTTCAGAAAATCTGATGGAAAAGTGAAGCAGTGAAGGATATGAACAACCTGTGAAGTAAAAAGGAGAATATAGAAGAGGTAAATAGAACCTATAAGCCTAAGGAAGAGAGAAATAAAATATGTGAGACTATGGGTAATCACAGAAAAAGAGAATAATAAAATCACCTTGTATTTTAGGAATATAAGCAACAATTATGTGACATGATATAGCAGTGTAAAATTTTTTAACAAAAAAACTATCATGATTCATTATTAACCAGAAAATGAAGGTCTATATTACTTCCTACTTACGGTCATCCCAAAGTTCTCATGTAGAACACCCCTTTCAAATTACATCTGTTTGAAGATAAAAATAAAATCATTTATCCTATACAGTAACATGTAAAAGGAATACTACCAAATTTATAAAATTCTTTAAGTTGGTAAGGTATATAGTATGGTATTAGGTCCTTTTTTAATCCTTCAAAGCATTCTTAATTTAAATTGATATATTTTTTAGTTCATTAGTCCCTAAAAATCATGGAACTTGAACTTTTATAGTAATTTATAAAATATAACTAAAAGAAAAATAATATATTAAATAATAGAAGGAGATTGGGTAAATTTTTGTTTTATACTCTACTTTATGGCACATTGAAAAATGCTTATGAAAGTTACCATTTGGTACTCAGGTTATGAAAAAAAGTTTATAGTTCAATTATAAAATAAAAATTCTTTAACAAATGTTAATGGAAATTCTATCCAAAATAGAGATAATCAAATTTTCCCTGGATTTAAAACCGAAAGAAATTATGGTTTGTGGGTATGCATCAGTTGCGTACATTTAACAACATTACACCATAAAACATTATAAAAAACCTTGTATAAATTAAAATATATTTAGTGGTTAGAAATAATATATTCCTTTTAGAATGAGTTTATGGAAAGTAGAAACCTATCAAGGGAAAAGAGAAATTGAAAAGTAAAAATGGAATGATAGAATAGGGAATCTTTAAAGGAAATGTGAACATGTGAATTAAAAGGGAAATTTTTGAAGAGGGAAATAAAACCTGCAATCCCGAGGAAGAGGAAAATCACACTTCCAATCATGTGGATTATCCCCACATTATAGAATAACCAAAGAAACTTGAATTTTATTTCTATCAATAATAGTTATGGGAAACAATATAGAACCATAAAAGTTGATAGCATAAAAAAAATCATGAATTTTTATCAACCAACCCTGGTAGTATATATATATTCTCACCAATGGTTATCTCACAATGACTATGCAGAATCCCCCCTTTACATTTCTTCTATATCAAGAATAAAATCAAAACATTTCGACTAAAAACAAGAAAGTATAAAAATGTAACAACCAGTATAAGTATCACTACCCACTTGTTATTCTATACTAAAAGGACATATTATTCTGTATAAACTATAAATCAATGAAATAATTATTATAAATAAACGAAGTATGAAATGATATGTTGAATTTTAAGAACATGACATAATAGAAATACCTGAAATTTAATAAGGAAATTTAGGAAAAAATAATTTTAGAAATTTATAGTATAGTAGTTTTTATGTATATAAATTTACATTTAAATAGAGAAAATACTTACAATCCTATATACTCTTAACAAAATATTTAATTGTGTCTATTTCAACATAATATGTTTGTTTGAATGTGAAGACATGGAGTCAATACAATCACCTAAAATTTAATTAATGAAATTAATAGAAAAATAGTAAATATAATTACACGTGATACGTACATATAACAAAATTACAATATCAAATGGCCTAAAAATCACTATACAAATTAAAATCCATTTGGTTACTATAAAAATGTATAAAGTTTTAGCAAAAGTCAATAGAAGTAGGGAGATTGTGAAGGATATGAAGAACCTGTGAAGTAAAAAGGGGAAGAGGGAAGAGGTAAATACAACATGTAAACCCGAGGAAGAGGGAAATAGAATATGTGAGCCTATAATAATCACAATAGAGAATAATTAAATCACCTTGGATTTTATGTATATCTAAAATAATTTTGTGAAATAATATATCACTGTAAAATTTATTTACATTAAAACTATCATGAATCTATATTAACCAAAAAATACAGGTATATATTGCTCCCCACTTACGGTTATCCCATAGTGCCCATTCATAATACCACCTTCACATTGAATATATATGAAGACAAAAATAAAATCATTTAACATACACAGTAAGATGTAAAAGGAATATTACCGGCTCAGAAAAAGTCATTAAGCTGGAAAGGTACTTTGTATGTTATCATATCCCTGTTTAATACTTCAAAGCATCGTTCATTGAAATGAATACATTTTTTAGATCATCAATCCCTACAAATATCATGGAACATGAACTTGTATAGTAATTTATACAATATAACTAAAAAATAATAATAGAGTTTATAATGGAAGGAAATTGGGTAAATTTTGGTTTCATACTATACTTGATGACACATTGAAAAATGATTATGAATGTTATGATTTAGTAGAATCAAGTTCTGAAAAAATATTAAAGTTAAATTTTAAAATAAAAACACTTCAACCAATGTTAATGGGAATGCTGTCCAAAATAAAGACAACTGCATTAGCCCTGGATTGAAAATTGGTACAAATTATTGCATGAGGGTATGCATTAGTTTTGTGCATTTAACAAAATTATACCATCAAACATCATAAAAATCCTTGTAAAAATTAAAAGATATTTGGTGGTTATAAATAATATATACCTTTTTTGAAAGATTTTATGGAAAGTGGATACCTATGAAGGGAATGAAAAAACCTATGAAGTAAAAAGGTAAAGATTGAAGAGGTAATATATGAAGGAAACATGAACATGTGAAGTAAAAGGGGAAATAGTGAAGAGATAAATCAAACCGACAAGATTGAGAAAGAGGGAAATCATACTCGAAATCTTGTGCTTGATCCCTGCATTAAAGAAAATAAAAATGACCTTGTATTTTCTATCTATTAATAACAAATAAGGGAAAATGTAGAACTATAATTTTTTTTACCATACCCAGTATTTTGAATCTATATCAACCAAAACTGAAGGTATATATAGTTTCTCACTAATGGTAATCTCACAGTTACCATGTATAATCCCACCTTCACATTTCTTCTATGTTAAGAAAAAAATAAAACCATTTAGCCTAAATGAATGAAAGTATAAAAATGAACTAACTGGTAAAAGTAATACCACCCACTTGTTAAAATTCCAATTTGTTATATAGAGTAAGGCCATGTTATTCTGTAAAAATTGTAAATCAATGAAATAATTACAATACATACCTAATGTATGTAGTGAGGTTTTGAACTTGAAGATTGTGACCTAATAAAAACACTAGAAATTTAATTAATGAAAGTTATGAACAAATGATTTTATAAATGTATAGTATAAGTGTTTTAATGTATATAACATTAAATATATATTTATGATATATTTATGAACCCCTATAAGAAATGTATTTTTTCTATAACAATGACAATATCCTATTTAATCTATCCTCATCATAACTTTCATTACAATTAAATGAAAATGGTGCCAAATATTTTGTTTATAAAGAGTTAATAGTCATATAACATGTTAATAATTTGTTCTTAAAAATGTTGAAGAAACAAATATGAGACAATTTCATTGTCCCTGGATAGAAAATTGGATGAAGTTAGGGTTAGTGTGTATGCATTAATTGTGTATATTTAACAACCCCACTTCATCAACCATTATAAAAATCATTGTACAAATTTAAATATATTATATGATTGGAAATAATATATACCTTTTTATGAAGAGTTTATGGAAAGTGGGAACCTATGAAAGGCATGATGAACCTATGAATTAAAAAGAGAAATATTGAAGAGGGAATCTATGAAGGAAACATGAACATGTGAAGTAAAGGGGAATGTGTCAAGAGGGAAACTGAGCCTACAAGGCAAAGGAATAGAAAAATCATACTCTCAATCCTATGGTTGATCCCCACATTAAAGAAAAACCAAATCACCTTGGATTTTCAATCTATTAATAAAAATTAAGCGAAATAATATAGAACAATAGAGGTTGTTAAAATAAAAAACTATCATGAATATATATCAACCAATCATAGTGGTATATAGATAAACCCACAAATGGTTATCTCAAAGTGACCATGTATAATCCCCGCCTTACATTGTTCTGTATGAAGACAAAAAACAAACCATTTAGCCTAAAATGCATGAAATTATAAAATGTACTAACTGGTAAAATTTACACTACCCACTTGATAAAATACCACGTTATTCTATAGTGAAAGGCCATGTTAATCTATACAAACAGTAAAAAATGAATTAATTATAATATATACATGAATTATGTAGAGAGATGATGAATTTTAAGAACATTTACTAATTAAACCACCTAAAATTTAGTTTAGTATATTTATTAACAAATAAATTTGAAATTTATAGTATAAGAATTTTTATGTATATATATATATTTAAATTTTAGTAGATAAAATATTTAAAAACCCATATAAGTAAATAATTTTTCTACAATAATGATATTCTCTTATGTAATCTATCTCCATCACAACTTTCTTTGAAATTGAATGAAACTCGAGCCAAAAATTTGATTTAGAAAGAGTTAATAGTCATATAACATTTTAATTAGTGGTGCTAAAAATGTTGATGAAACTAATATGTAATTGAATGAACCATTTAATGGTAATTTTGATAATTTAATGTTATTTGATGTTTGTATACTCTTTTACGTATATGACATTATGCCCATTTAAACATAAGATTGTTTTTTCAATGTGAAGAACTGGAGTCAATACAATCACATGATATTTGATTAATGAAATCAATGAAAAAATAATATTTAATTAAATATAAATTATAAGGGTTCATATATATATAAATAAATTAGTAAACAATTCATAATTTTAAAAACCATCATCAATAGTGTATTTATCTACTACATTGATAATCTTCATTGTAATCTTGTTTTCTTACTATTTTCCTTGAAACTAAAAGAATCAACTGAAATATTTATAATAATTTGATAAAGGGTGAAATTAAACTATAAAAATAATCATATATAATTGGAAATAAATTTTAAATATTATACAAGAAATAGGGTTTATAAAGCATAAGAGATTTAATAATGATAATGACATATCCATGTCAACATGGTGTAAAAGGTAAAATGAATTTAACCTCATATATAGACCACTTCATGCATAAATGGGAAGTAATTTATCTATAGTTGATGTGGTAATCAATCTATAAAAATACTAAGGAATGAGATAAATGTACTAAATTTTAAGAAAAAATAAGTGAAATAAAATATTGATAAAATGAATGTAATATGAAACATTTTAAGGAATCTAAACTAATTGGTTGAAAAGTACAAGAGGCATTTGACGGGTAAGAGATAGATGGTCTCAAGTGGATATGTTAAATCCTCTAGAATATTGTAAAATTGGTAGCCTCAACTGGATATGGTAAATCACAAACTATTTCAAAATGATGATTAAGAGAACATTGATATAATTGATTGGATATAGAGAAACTACTTTATAACACCCCAAGATTTCATAGTGTGTTATTTCTTCAAAATAATTCAATAACTTGCACTACACGCAACAACGAGTTCAATCACACCATGACTTACAAAAAAAAAGCCATTCAAAAGAGGTTATGAATAGTATTATCTAAATTTTAAACTTTATATAATCCTTATAATTTTAGAATCCATATTATGAGTTTCTTAGATATAATGCAAGAACAAATTCATTTTCAGTATTGAGCTTTTATCAACTTTTAATAGTGAACCCTTTTTAAATAAAATATTTTAAAACTTTTTGACTAAATGGGGACATCAAAAATTTAAAATGAAACATCCCAAGCTTCCACGGTACGCTTTCTTTGAATAATACAGTAGCGTGTGTTGTACGCAACCTTGAGTTTTAACACACACCACAACCAATCAAACTAGCCGTTATGAATAGTAATACCTACTTTTCGAAATTATATATATTTTATATTTTAAAATGGACTTCATTTCTGGATTCGGAATATCGAATTTAGCCTAAGGTGAAATTTTGGTACTTTTCGGATAACTTTCATATTTTGATGAATAGTGAAAATTACTAAATTTTAATTAAAAACAACTTCTTTAATCAAAATAATTAATAGTGATAAATTATGAATTTTAGTGGTTTTAAAGTATATTTAGAATATATTTTTACCATTTAATATAATTTTGGTCATTGGACATAATTTCACAATTAAACCAGACATAAACAAGTGTCAATCTTTTGATAGTTATTATCTCTTAAAAACACGCTTTTTTGTTTTGACAGCGGGAATTAATTTTAAATTAATTTCTGCCACTTCTGTGTTTTGAATTTAGGAAAATGGATTCCATATTTGGAATCAGGATGTTGAAATTGTGTAAATAGGTAAATTTTATTTTTAGACATTTTGAATAATTACTACGGTAAATATTTTATTTACCATGGTTAAAGGGTAAATCCGGTAAATAAGGGTTAAAAATATAATATTATAATAATACAAAATTACCCTAAAACGTGTCCTAACCTTATTGGTGGACACAAACCCGACCATGGGCATCCTTGGGTCGATTTGGGGACCCCTTAGAGCCACTTGTATGTGGTAGGGACACATTATATTAATAAAGTTAAAATAAAAATAAAAATGGCATAAGCTTACATCTTTTAGAAGAACAATTTTTACATAGGGTTATACATTTTGGATTTTAGATTATAAATATTCATTAGAAAGATAAAACGATTTCATACATAATAATATTTTATTTATAATTTTTAGACATCAAATAAATTAAATTATTAATGACACAATAATGATGCAATGTTTACCTCATTAAAAAATCATTTAAATAAATAAGATTATAATGATTAAAATATTATCTAAAACCTGACCAATTCTTATTGGTTGATGTTATTTAGAATATGAGTCATCTTATCTTTGACCTCAATGATTTTTGGACCATTATAAACCGAATATAATTATATTATAAAGTAATACTTTCACTCTTTCCTAAAGAGCCCCTCCTCTCCCTTATAAAAGGAGACCACTTCTACTCATTCCTCACACCTCTCAAGCCACTTGGCTCGTCCAAACCCTGCCCAAATAAGCTCCCAACATCCCTCTCCTCCTCCTTGAAGCTTCCCCTTAGGCAGAAAGCATTTCAAGAATTCCTTTGGTTCCAACCAAAGTGTGTTACCTAAATTAATGGTAACGATTTCTCTTAAATTATTTTCATTTATTTTGCTTCTCCAACCCCCAAACTCTTTTTATTTCCTTTCTTTTGTAACAACAATAGTATCCACAATATACTAGGATGTTGTTATAAGAAAGATTCAAACTACACATACACACAACTCCATCTAATAGATGATGAACATAATGTTTCTGTAGATGGAAAACTAACGCCTCACGAAACGATGATTGTTCAAATACATCTTACCACATCTCATGGTGGCCATTATGATGGAACTGTAATTAAATATGGTATTAATGATATATATTTTATATATAATCTTCTGTAATTCCATTTTATTTCATATCATTATTCGTTTCATGTTGTATATACATACGATAATTTCATTTGAGGAAGTGCGGACTACCACCCCCTTAAAATGATATGACTCGTTCATACCACACATGGAACGTATAAAGGATGGTGTTAATGAACATAAGTAACATATATAAAATATTATATTATACTGGAATAGTAATATACCTATGTATCATTTGGATTCGATTCTTTTAAAATAAAAATTAAATGGAAGTAGCGTTCGTGCGTACGTACGGACTACCGTCTCCACGAACGCGATGAGATTCATTCTCCATCGTATCAATTCAAGTCTTATTCTCATTTTAGGGTTAAAAATAATGTTAATATCGTTCTTATTATGAATAATATATAATCTATCCATTACAAACATGTCTTACGTAACCAAACTTTTAAGAAGAACGAATCGATTATCACCCGAAATAACGATAATACTAAGATATTATTATCAAATCAATATTAAAAGATCATATATGATATCATATTAATGTATATGATTCTTGTATAATTTAGTAACAATTATTTCACCATTATACAGGATGTTAACCTACCCCAACCAAGTAAAAGTACAATGTAAGGGATTTTCTTATCTCACTTTCAATTCTGTGAGATTTCCATTGTTCGCCACTAAATTATTGAAAGTGGTGTATTGTGTACTGCCATTTGATATATATTATCATGATTCTCTTTATATTCATTTAATTCTGTAAATCATTTGGTGGTTATTAACTTATGGCCATACGACTCAGTTGATTAATGTGGTAAGGGGTTTTCATCTCACTCTATATTTCCGTGAGATTCATGCCATATTTCCACTATTATCTTTTGTGTGGTGTATGTACTGCCCATAATTGTATTCTTTGTGTAATACACTTTACCATATGTGTATTTAAATTTTCATTGTATGATACCTCTTTCATGGGTTTTATGTTTCATAAGTTACCAAATTGATAAGGGTTTACTTCACAATCTCATTAATATCTGAGGTTGTCTTTACGTAAGTATCTACAGGGACATATTTACTATCCATGTCCATATTTCATAAAAGAGTTTTCAAAGGGATTATTTCTAAGGGAACTTTGACTAAAACATCATTTTAAATGTTTTAAATATTTATTCTTCTAAATCATCCTCATTTATGTCCACGTTTTTAAAATGGTTTGTAAGGATTTATTTATATGAAAATGAATGTTTTAAAAGTGTTAATTCCATTCAAAAGTTTCAAAGTGGTATGGGACACTTTGATTCAAAAATGTATTTAAATGCATTACTTTCTAAATTGTGTAACATTAAAATGTTTTCATGAAAAAGGGATATTTCTCTCAATAATTTTTAAAAAAAACATTTTCATCTATGTCAACATCCTTTGATGGATTTTAAGATTATTTGAAGTTGATTTATTATGATTTAAAACTTCCATATTGTAATGAAGTTTTGTGATATGTTTGACTGTAGATGTGTCATTTATATAGCATTCATGGTTTATGAGTAAAGTATTGACATTTCGTATGCTAATTACAATAATAATGTTTATGTTATATTTCAACCTTTACTTCATATGAATGTGTTGGACAAGTATGTTCCAGGTTGGGGACTGGTTAAAGTAAGCCCTCTAGGTTGGGGACTGGTAAAAGTAAGCCCTCCAAGTTAGGGACTGGTAAAAGTAAGCCCTCCGATTTGGTCTCCGGTTATTAGAGGCACTCCGGGTTGGTGTACGGTTATTAGAGGCACTCCGGGTTGGTGTCCGGTTATTAGAGGCACTCCGGGTTGGGTTCCGGTTACAGTTAGCCCCTATGTCTTGGGACGAGGCCTTGACAAAGAAATTAAAGTTCATCATTATGCATTCCATCATTATGAAAGTGGTTATTGATATTGCATGTGATTATTTGATTAGTAGAATATCCATGTGAACAAGTAAATGGCATTATTTCATTTTACTTTTGCCATACTATGTTGAAGTTCAAGTTTAAAAGGCTTTTGTTTTAGTAATTCATTGCCTTAAATGTTTATGCTTATTTTTGAATGTTCCGCTATATTGTTATCCTTACTGGGCATTTGAGCTCACCCCTTTTCTATGTTTTATTTTTCCGAGGATGTGAAGATGTAAGTTATGAATGACCTGCAGGGATATTATGAGGGGATTATAGTATGGACTGTGGAAACATTATGTTGTTGTAGTAGTTTTTCATTTTATGATGTAATGTAAAACTTATGAACATATCTATTGTTTCCAAGGCTACTAAACCAATCGGTCTTTCAAGATTTGATCTTTCTTATGATCATGCCAATGTTATGTAATAATGCACCGACTCTGGGTAACTGGGGTCGGGGCGTTACAGTTTGTATCAGAGGAAGTTTAGTACTAACCTTGGAAGCTAGATTTAGATAAACTCTGATTAGAGCACATAGACCTAAGATAAACTTTGAGGATTAGTATAGAAGAACTTCCTAGAATTTTGGTATTGTAGAAATTTTGTGAGTTTTCCGAGCAATACATCCCTGTCTGGATACAAGCAGGTAGAGGCGGCTCTGGCACAGATGTACCTAGGGGTAAAACCCGAAAACACCGCTTTGAGCTAGACTCGAACGGGAACTGGTGCACAAAAACGGGCCTTGCTGCACTCTTTGTTACGACACTCCCGGGGGATATTCTTAGGATAACTCTCATTTTCTTTACAAATCATTATGAAGGGTTTATGAGTATA
Source organism: Viscum album (assembly GCA_963277665.1). NCBI lineage: Eukaryota > Viridiplantae > Streptophyta > Magnoliopsida > Santalales > Viscaceae > Viscum > Viscum album. Next base: position 858,954,808 of record OY728133.1, on the reverse strand, counting down.
TACTTCCTCAAAGAAAACATTTTTATGATTATGGATTATATACATAAATAGATCAATTTATGTTAAGTGTTTTATAACTATGGGATTATGTATTTTGATTCATAAACTGATCTAGTGTATGCCATTGTTTAGAAATGGTGCCCAGTAGAAGGAATGAGAACTCCAGAAATGCACATGATCAAAAGAGAAGGAAGGATCATATCTTTCATGGTCTTAAGCTAGAATTTATAAGAGAAATAGTCTCCCATGTATTATCATCATATGAAGAAATAATATCATGTGTTGATAATATAATTAAAGAGTTTACTGAGTCCTATGGCTTTAAAGGGAAGTAAGAGAAGAAAATGATGGAAGAGAGAAAGATGGATAAAGGGATGAGGGAAAAGAAGAATTTTCCCATATGTGGTAACTATGGAAAGAAACACCCTGGAACTTGCCTGAAAGGAATGGGAGTTTGTTATAAGTGTGGAGGAAAGGGGCACAAAGTACGTGATTGTAAGGGTAAGAAAATGGTTTTAAATGTACAATGCTTCATTTGCAAGGAGTTTGGACACTACGAGAACCTATGTCCCAGTCATCAGACTATGCCGCAAATGATGTTATTGGATAATAATCAAGTTATGATACTACCACAGATGAAGAGGAATGATTAGAGTTCTTATGTTGATTATGTCAATTGAGTGTTGTATCAACAATGTCCTTGTTATAATAATTATGGAGTATATAAGGATTGTACTGCAGTACTATTTCATTAAGGACTTGAGATTGTGTGGAACAAAGAAAAGTGACTCAATAGAAGGATAAATTTTTGGAAAATATATGGTTGAGAGAATGATAAATCATAATATAGTTCTGATACTGAGGTAGTGATTTTGGAATAATATGTGATTGTTTTGGATAAATTATATTGGATATTCTTGACTACCATGGAACTGATTAATGATTTTTATATTCCATCATTGTTGGGGTTTAAAACATTTTTGGATTAATGAAGTATATCCAGCATTCTATATGGAATAAGGGAGCATGAATGTAATCAATAAGAAATAGGGTAATACATGATGAAGATATTCATATGCTATTACGGGGTAAAAAGGATCTATATTATGTTTACCTTCCTTATAAATGTTGGACTGTGAGTTTGGACAGAAGTATTTTGGATAGTTCTAGTTTGGATTATTTTGGATTGCCATAAAAGGACAACCCGGAGGTCGGGCGGCAACCCGTCGCGTCCGGCAAGGCTGCGAGACTTGAACCCGCAACCGAAGGGCGACAAGGGTGTATCACCTACCACTGGCCCACGAGATGTCCTGGATTAAATAATGTAGTTTTTATTAAAAGATCTTATAGATGAATTATAAATTCGTTTATTTTGGAACCCTATACGAATAGTGTAAATAGAATTTTTTTACATTCTATTATCTTTTAGAGTGAAAGATGAGTTTGTGGTAGAAATTTATTAATGGATAAAACTCTAACTATAAAGTAAGTATATATCTCCTTATGATCTTATACAATCTCATAAATAAATTCCTCAATATTAAGAAAAGCATCTTAGAACAAAATTTTTTTCCTACATGGTACCTTAAATCATCACTAATTTATGGCTTTGGGATTGTTGGCCTTTTCATAGCCATGTTCTCTACCACTCTCCATCAGATAATTGATGGTTAGATTTTTCTTCCATATCCATATTTTCCTACATGGAACCCTAGTATGTGTTATTTTCGGTAATCTTCATACTTTTGACTCGTTATTTTAAATAGAGGCCTCATTAATTCATTTTTCGATGTGGGATTTCAACTAAGATATTTTGAAACGTCAAAAATGTGTTATCCTAATACCCAATGTTTTGTTGAACCGATGGTATTTCAAATCATCATAGATTGATGAATTTAAGGACCTCAATTTTATACTTGTTTGTGATTGATGACCTCAATCACTACCTATAAATATTTACGTTTTTCCTCCAATTATATGTCTCTAATTGCCACCTATGTTCTCCTAATCGAGATCATAATTTGGTGGTGACCCTTTCATTTCCCTTTTCCTCATATTAAGACTAAATTTTAGTAACCCAATTTCCGATGTGGGTTTTCCCACAAATATATTTTCTATTTTCAACCTTTTATTTTCGAAGAATAATTTCAAATTGCGAGGATGCAATTTATTAAAGGAGGGGATAATGTAACACCCCAAGATTTCATAGTGTGTTATTTCTTCAAAATAATTCAATAACTTGCACTACACGCAACAACGAGTTCAATCACACCATGACTTACAAAAAAAATCCATTCAAAAGAGGTTAAGAATAGTATTATCTAAATTTTAAACTTTATATATTCCTTATAATTTTAGAATCCATATTATGAGTTTCCTAGATATAATGCAAGAACAAATTCATTTTCAGTATTGAACTTTTATCAACTTCTAATAGTGAACCCTTTTTAAATAAAATATTATAAAACTTTTTGACTAAATGGGGACATCAAAAATTTAAAATGAAACATCCCAAGCTTCCACGGTACGCTTTCTTTGAATAATACAGTAGCGTGTGTTGTACGCAACCTTGAGTTTTGACACACACCACAACCAATCAAACTAGCCGTTATGAATAGTAATACCTACTTTTAGAAATTATATATATTTTATATTTTAAAATGGAATTCATTTCTGGATTCGGAATATCGAATTTAGCCTAAGGTGAAATTTTGGTACTTTTCGGATAACTTTCATAGTTTGATGAATAGTGAAAATTACTAAATTTTAATTAAAAACAACTTTTTTAATCAAAATAATTAATAGTGATAAATTATGAATTTTAGTGGTTTTAAAGTATATTTAGAATATATTTTTACCATTTAATATAATTTTGGTCATTGGACATAATTTCACAATTAAACCAGACATAAACAAGTGTCAATCTTTTGATAGTTATTATCTCTTAAAAACACGCTTTTTGTTTTGACAACGGGAATTAATTTTAAATTAATTTCTGCCACTTCTGTGTTTTGAATTTAGGAAAATGGATTCCATATTTGGAATCAGGATGTTCAAATTGTGTAAATAGGTAAATTTTATTTTTATACATTTTGAATAATTACTGCGGTAAATATTTTATTTACCATGGTTAAAGGGTAAATCCGGTAAATAAGGGTTAAGAAAATAATATTATAATAATACAAAATTACCCTAAAACGTGTCCTAACCTTATTGGTGGACACATAACCGACCATGGACATCCTTGGGTCAATTTGGGGACCCCTTAGAGCCACTTGTATGTGGTAGGGACACATTATATTAATAAAGTTAAAATAAAAACAAAAATGGCATAAGCTTACATCTTTTAGAAGAACAATTTTTACATAGGGTTCTACATGTTGGATTTTCGATTATAAATATTAATTAGAAAGCTAAAAAGATTTCCTACATAATGATACTTTATTTATAATTTTTAGACATCAAATAAAGTAAATTATTAATGACACAATAATGATGCAATGTTTACCTCATTAATAAATCATTTAAATAAATAAGATTATAATGATTAACATATTATCTAAAACCTGTCAAATTCTTATTGGTTGATGTTATTTAGAATATGAGTCATCTTATTTTCGACCTCAATGATTTTTGGACCATTATAAACCGAATATAATTATATTATAAAGTAATACTTTCACTCTTTCCTAAAGAGCCCCCCCTCTCCCTTATAAAAGGAGACCACTTCTACTCATTCCTCACACCTCTCAAGCCACTAAGCTCGTCCAAACCCTGCCCAAATAAGCCCCCAACATCCCTCTCATCCTCCTTGAAGCTTCCCCTTAGGCAGAAAGCATTTCAATAAGTCCTTTGGTTCCAACCAAAGTGAGTTACCTAAATTAAAGGTAACGATTTCTCTTAAATTATTTTCATTTATTTTGCTTCTCCAACCCCCAAACTCTTTTTATTTCCATTCTTTTGTAACAACAACAGTATCCACAATATACTAGGATGTTGTTATAAGAAGGATTCAAACTACAAATACACACAACTCCATCTAATGGATGATGAACATAATGTTTCTGTAGATGGGAAACTAACGCCTCACGAAACGATGATTGTTCAAATACATCTTACCGCCTCTCATGGTGGCCATTATGATGGAACTGTAATTAAATATGATATTAATGATATATATTTTATATATAAGCTTCTGTAATTCCATTTTATTTCATATCATTATTCGTTTCATGTTGTATATACATACGATAATTTCATTTGAGGAAGTGCGGACTACCGCCCCCTTAAAATGATATGACTCGTTCATACCACTCATGGAACGTATAAAGGATGGTGTTAATGAACTTAAGTAACATATATAAAATATTATATTATACTGGAATAGTAATATACCTATGTATCATTTGGATTCGATTCTTTGAAAATAAAAATTAAATCGAAGTAGTGTCCGTGCGTACGTACGGACTACCGTCTCCACGAACGCGATGAGATTCATTCTCCATCGTATCCATTCAAGTCTTATTCTCATTTTAGGGTTAAAAATAATGTTAATATCATTCTGATTATGAATAAGATATAATCTATCCATTACAAACATGTCTTACGTAACCAAACATTTATGAAGAACGAATCGATTATCACCCGAAATAACGATAATACTAAGATATTATTATCAAATCAATATTAAAAGATCATATATGATTTCATATTAATGTATATGATTCTTGTATAATTTAGTAACAATTATTTCACCATTATTCAGGATTTTAACCTACCCCAACCAAGTAAAAGTACAAGTTAAGGGATTTTCTTATCTCACTTTCAATTCTGTGAGATTTCCATTGTTCGCCACTAAATTATTGAAAGTGGTGTATTGTGTACTGCCATTTGATATATATTATCATGATTCTCTTTATATTCATTTTATTCTTTAAATCATTTGGTGGTTATTAACTTTTGTCCATATGACTCAGTTGATTAACGTGGTAAGGGGTTTTCATCTCACTCTTTATTTCCGTGAGATTCATGCCATATTTCCACTATTATCTTTTGTGTGGTGTATGTACTGCCCATAATTGTATTCTTTGTGTAATACACTTTACCTTATATGTATTTACATTTTCATTGTATGATACCTCTTTCATGGGTTGTATGTTTCATAAGTTACCAAATTGATAAGGGTTTACTTCACAATCTCATTAATATCTGAGGTTGTCTTTACGTAAGTATCTACAGGGACATATTTACTATCCATGTCCATATTTCATAAAAGAGTTTTCAAAGGGATTATTTCTAAGGGAACATTTACTAAAACATCATTTTAAATGTTTTAAATATTTATTCTTCTAAATCATCCTCATTTATGTCCACGTTTTCAAAATGGTTTGTAAGGATTTATTTATATGAAAATGAATGTTTTTAAAGTGTTAATTCCATTCAAAAGTTTCAAAGTGGTATGGGACACTTTGATTCAAAAATGTATTTAAATGCCTTACTTTCTAAATTGTGTAACATTAAAATGTTTTCATGAAAAAGGGATATTTCTCTCAATAATTTTTAAAAAAAACATTTTCATCTATGTCAACATCCTTTGATGGATTTTAAGATTATTTGAAGTTGATTTATTATGATTTAAAACTTCCATATTGTAATGAAGTTTTGTGATATGTTTGACTGTAGATGTGTCATTTATATAGCATTCATGGTTTATGAGTAAAGTATTGACATTTCGTATGCTAGTTACAATAAGAATGTTTATGTTATATTTCAACCTTTACATCATATCAATGTGTTGGACAAGTATGTTCCAGGTTGGGGACTGGTTAAAGTAAGCCCTCCAGGTTGGGGACTGGTAAAAGTAAGCCCTCCAGGTTAGGGACTGGTAAAAGTAAGCCCTACGGTTTGGTCTCTGGTTATTAGAGTCACTCCGGGTTGGTGTCCGGTTATTAGAGGCACTCAGGGTCGGTGTCCGGTTATTAGAGGCACTCCGGGTTGGGTTCCGGTTACAGTTAGCCCCTAGGTCTTGGGACGAGGCCTTGACAAAGAAATTAAAGTTCATCATTATGCATTCCATCATTATGAAAGTGGTTATTGATATTGCATGTGATTATTCGATTAGTAGAATATCCATGTGAACAAGTAAATGGCATTATTTCATTTTACTTTTGCCATACTATGTTGAAGTTCAAGTTTAAAAGGCTTTTGTTTTAGTAATTCATTGCCTTAAATGTTTATGCTTATTTTTGAATGTTCCGCTATATTGTTATCCTTACTGGGCATTTGAGCTCACCCCTTTTCTATGTTTTATTTTTCCCAGGATGTGAAGATGTAAGTTATGAATGACCTGCAGGGATATTATGAGGGGATTATAGTATGGACTGTGGAAACATTATGTTGTTGTAGTAGTTTTTCATTTTATGATGTAATGTAAAACTTATGAATATATCTAGTGTTTCCAAGGCTACTAATCCAATCGGTCTTTCGAGATTTGATCTTTCTTATGATCATGCCAATGTTATGTAATAATGCACCGACTCTGGGTAACTGGGGTCGGGGCGTTACATACTTCATTGATATGCTCGAAATAATGATCAGATATGAATAGGGTCTGTGGAGAAAAAAAATGTTATTTAGTTCTGGAGTAAAATAGTTAATGATTTTTGATTAATATGTCTAAGAAAAAGTAGATGGGAGATAGAGATGGACATAGAAGGAATAGGCCTAGGAGGTGGTGGCTGGTGGACGCAGAGGCCAGAGTTGAGAGGAAGAATTCAAGAGAGACTATCTGGTTACGAATTGAAATACGACTTGGGAAAGAGATCAGAGAATGGGGATGAAGTGACGGTAGGGATGCATACGATGCAATAGTAATCTCGATGGATTATTTGGGGTTAGGTTTTCAAGGGAAATGATAGATTAAGGGACACCGGGTGATGGAAATCTCAATGAGGAGTGGGAGGCCAAGGTAGAGGTGAGAAGGATGATGGGACAAGGGGAAGAAGGCAAGATATATGGGGAGGAGGAATATGTGGGGATAATATGGGGTTGGGGGAGGAGATTAGGGGGTGGGGGAGGAATCTAGGAGGATGGTGTAATAAGGAAAGAGAGAAAAATTAAATAGGAGGCAAACACATACCTCATAAATATTGTGGAGGAGACACTTGTACATGTAGGAACGCCCTATAATATATATAATAAATTTAGAGAGATAAACCATAGATATTAGTATTTATCAATAGATAAATAAAATATAGAAGGAAATAAATCATACCTATGATGCTGGGGAAGACTCATTATTGTAAGGAAAAGATGAAACATTAAAAAGAATTATAAATTTTTTTAGAAGTGCAGTCAAACCATTATATAAGATTTAGTATCATTCTTCCCCCTTTCTTTAAGAAAATCTATCAATGTATTTGTTTTTAAAAATTTATACATAATCTACATGTTATGATACAAAAATAACATACTAAACAAATTTAGAAATAAAATTATACTTTCACATTCTTAATGAAAACACATAAATCATGAAAAAATAAAATGCAGTAAGGGTGTGATGATAAGAATTAAATAGGAATTCATGTTAAAAATAAAATAGATTCAACTAATATTGATTTGTCGTAGATGATGAATTGAAATAGTAAATTAAAGAGAAAAAGACAAGTTCTAAATCTAAATATGAATTCATTGCATGTAAAAAAGAATCAACGATGATTATAAAATGGTGAATTTGATTTGTTAATAATAGAAATAAAATGAATATTAAATTTTTCAAATTAAAATAATTCAATATAAATTTTAAAAAAATCAAAATAATATGAAATTCATTTGTCCTTATAATTTATGTAAATTACACATCAAAACATTGTTCATTTTAAACGATAAAAAAAATTGTTGTCAAATTATTAAATAGGAAACTGTAATTTCATTGAAAGTATAATAGTTGAAGAAATAATAAGGAATTTTTCAAATGATAAAAAGACTTCATAAATAAGAAACTGAAAGAAAATAGTTTTATTATTTAGTGAATATAATTAAAAATAATAATAAAATTTCAATATTTAATTTGTAACTATTAAAAAATAGTTCCATTTCAAGAAAAAAAAGGATGAAATTACAAAAATTACCATATTTGGTTTTATTTGAGCTCTTATTCATGGAACCAGATTCCATGTTCCCTGCATATTTCCTATAAAATTCGTTCAACTCATCTATTAAATAGAAAATTATTCCTACCAAAGGCTCCAAAAATTATGCATCAATACTTGCAATGAAGTGTTCCTCAGGTAACAATTCATCATTAAATGAATCATCATTTTTATATTCATTGAACACCTTATTACCTTTATTTGATTCATTAATATCACTAGTAATATCCATTTTCAAATTTCAAAAGTCCACTAGGAACAGATATATCCAGTTTCATAATATCAGTTTACCATTCCGATAGAAACTTCTTCTGGTTGTCTAATACTCATAATAGTAAATAATAATAACTAACCTAGAATGAAACAATATTCTCCTACAACTATTTCATTAAATTCTGAGTTTTATTACCTATTGTAGTCCTAAAATAAATCTTCCATAGTGGAAGGATAATATCATTCCACAAATTTTACCACATAATAAATAGAGATTTCTAGTATTTTGGTGTTTAACAACCCCAACCTAAACTACATTGGAGAAGATTAATAGAAAAGATAAACCATACACAAAATTAGATATTAACTAGGGGATAAGAAAAACCCTTGAGAAAATTATATATTTGTGATTAAAAAGGCATGGGATGATTTAAACCCTATTGGAAATCACTGTAATCTTGAATGAACCCCTCTCTTTGGAAGCATGTCGAGAAGGGGTTGAAAACCCCTATATGGGGATATAGAGATACATATGAGAGGGAAGATGAAGGGAAATCAGAGTTGGTGGGGATTAGGAGGAAAGGATAAAGGGAGAATGAGCTAGAGGTGGAATTATGGAGGCAACAAGGTGGTGACATAGCTAGGGATGGAGAGGAAAAGGTTTCAAGGTGGTGGGGGGTGTGGTGGAAACATGGATGCGTGGTGGGGAGGTGAGAATGCGTGGTAGATAAGGGGATGTTTGGTGGCGAGGATGAGGAAAAGGTAGATGTGGTGATGTTGAAGAGGAGATGCAGAGGGGGAGAGGTAGAGGATGGATGGAATAGAGGCAGACAGGATTGTGGGAGGCGTTTGAGTCTGAAACAAATCCAGGATTGTCGGAGATGAGTGAATGATGTAGGTATTGGGAGAAGTGAGGCCAGAACCCACATTAGGTAGGAGAAGGAGGAAGTGGGAGGGTTTCAGTTTAAGTGCAAAGATGAGCACGTAATTCAAATATGTGTGTTGGTGACATGTGGATGGATTTGGCACATCCTTTAATATATATAATAGATTTTATTTTTTATTACTTACTGATATTAAGTAATTATTTTTATCAACAAACAATAATCAGTAATAAATTTAAATAATAAATAAAAATTAATAAGTTATGAAATATTAATTATTAATAATAATTAATAGTAATCATATATATTCATATAATTATTTTTAAATACATTTATAAAATATGATTGTGTGTGTGGGCACGTGTATTTATATTTATATATACATATATATATATGTGTGTGTTTATATATAACTATAAACATAAAGATAAAGATAAAGATAAATATTTATTTGTATATATTATCGTTTAATATTTATTTATATGTAATAGAATATATACATGAATATAAATCTATTTTCTAACACACACAAAAACACATTTATATTTAACAATACATATACATTTGTATAGATATATAAATGTGCATAATTTTTTATAAAAAAAATAAAATGGATATTTTTTAATTTAAATAACATGAATAATTATTTTTATAGGAATATTGTTTCAATATCTATTTTCACAATTTATAGAGGATGAGCTCTAATTTAGAGATTCTTTCACTATATTTACATGGACATTAGGGATTAGACCTCATTCCCCCCTTTTTCATTACATCTCAAGTTGAAAATTTCCTTTCCCATGGATGTTTATAGTCATCGGTTTTTTGCTACTAGAACGGAGGGTCAAAAGGTCATCCATGGTGGGATCATCATGGATGAATCAATCCTTGAGAATAGGATCACACACTTTTTCTACCTCTTTAATGGTTATGTATCTAGATGTCTCTATAAATATGATATTATTTCTTGTGGAAAACCATGTGATAGGAATTAAATTCAATAAAATTTATTAATTAAATTCCCAATTCCCCCATTTTAATTTCTAAAATACTCCTAATTTTACCTAACATGACCTTATCAATTTCAGAGGCTCTGTATAGATGATTTTTTTGGATCATAATATTTTATAACTACTACAAGAGGGGGAGGGGTACTTATTTTAATAAATTAAACAAACATAAATCCCAAAACCTATTTAGTTAAAATAACCAGACTAAAAAATTTTCTGATGATCTGAGAATTTTTTTCAGAATCATAAATCATCGGATGAAACACATTTTTTAATTGGAATCAAAAAAATTCTAATAAAATAGTTATTTAGAAGATGAGTAAATACTATATTCTAACATAAATTTCATGGAGAAATGTAAAAAATATAGAAATAAGTAATATGAAAGATTATAAAAAAATAAGAATTAATTGTAGGCTTTATATAAGTAATTCAAATCTTCAACCTTAAGAGTTAAGGAAGTTAGAAATCCTCGCCTAAGATATCCATAGTTTTCAACCTAACTGCAAATGTCTATCATTCCTTACTAGGAAATCCCTTTATATATTGATGTTAACAACTCTATATTATAATCCCCTATAATCCCTCAAATTGATGATTGATGTTAGCTCCATTGTCATATCCTCGAAATCCCTCAATCTAATTGATCAGATTCACCCGTCTTTCTATCCCAAGAAGCCCTATATCTATACATCGATTGGAAAAATCAAATAAAACAGAATAGTTTCTAAAAAATTTACAACCATCACACAATTGACTTCAATCTAAACCTCTATGAAAATTTACAAAACGTGAGAATGATATTTTTAGGCAGAGAAAAATCTTGGATTGTTGAGTTGTAAATGTATCATCACCTAACATTTCGAATGAAATAATATTTATTGGAATCCATCTAATGACTACATTTACATGAGTCTTATAGTTACTTGCAATGGACTTGAATCTTCATCACTTAAAAGTGTAGAAAATTTTTTCCAAATGATGTTATTTTAATAGAACCATTAAAATTTTGTAATATATTTTGTCCAATACAAATAATTACAATTAACCCAATTATAAACTTTTCATAGTCCAACAGACTATTTTATTAGTTCTCAATCTGATGAATTGTACTATAGTCAATCTGATGGATCTAAAGTATTGTTATTCTAGTGTATATGACTTTGATTAGTCCGATGGACAAAACACTTAGTCAAATTGATGGATAGAAAACTATTCAGTCTTATGGACCATACTCTAAGTTAGTCCAATGAACTAGATAGAATAATATAAAGTTTATATTTGTTTACCTAGAAACCATTTCATCATTCGTTAGAAAAATCTATTTTCTAAAAATACATTCTAAAACATTTTTTGATATATAAATGTAGTAAAATAATATTTTAATAAAGTGTTGAAGTGTTTGGGACTTTCAAATCTATGGTAATGAAAAGTATTAAGTGCACTTTCGACACATAAATATCTCCCTTTTTAAAAAGAAAAAAAAACACAATGCTTAAAATGAAAAAATATTATCTTGAAATACATACAAACCTTTGTATGTTAATGATCTTCAAGAAATTATTCATATGAAATATCTTCCCTTACCATATATTAACTCCCGATTAGTTGATAACTTCTTTTTATTTATCATTTTGATCCAATAGCAAATATGATTACTTCGAATACTTCCCCTAAAACTATTTTATTCCTTAAATAGTTTAATCCCCTTTAGATAATTTTTCTCTTAGAAACTATTTAACCCCCTTTTGATAAATTCCCCCCATTAAAAAAATAATCCCCCTTTGTGTTTTGAAAAATAGAATAGGGGAAGAAATATATTCTACTGAAATGTTATAAAAACATAATACGAAAAAATCGTGTTTGAATAAATATTTATCCAATATAATAAGAAAAAAAATTCATCAAAATGAAATTGGATAACATCTAGACAAAATGTATTTGGATAATAAGTCATTAAAACTAAATTTCATTCAAAATTTTTTGATATACCTAAAGGGTTCATATGAAAAAATGATCATTATTTATTATAAAAATTCTTGATAATAGATTTTAACTTCTTCAAAATTTTGTGATCCTTCTCTATTTTAGCTGCTAAAGATTCATGCATTGCTATATTTCATTCTGTTACTATGATGCTATGATTCTCTACCTTTACATGAAACATCCTATTCAATGACACTAATCTTATTATTTTCCTCCTTCTACCCCAAAAATTCATATTCAATGGATTGGAACTTGATATTATCTTCTTTAAACTTCTAAATATCTTATTTCAATTATTATATTTCTTCATTTCTAGAATTTTATTATTTTGAATTATTCTACAAACCTTAGTCTATATAATCCATCTGATAAAAATTTACCAAATGAATCATAAATTTTGGAAGATAATTTCTTCACTTCTATAATATAATCATCATGTTCTTTCAAGTCACTATCGACTTTCCTCAACCACTTTACCCTCTGTTTAAATCTAGTTTTGTGTGCATTATAATTTTATTTGAGTGTTTTGATCCATAATTCATTCTAAATAGTTGAGTGTGTCAATAACATAAACGATTCTAACTTCTCATTCAAAATATTATGAATATGTTCACATATTTCTTCAATAATAGGATGATATTAAATTGAATCTGTAATAGACTTTATAGTCTAACAGATATAATCTATACTTTTTTGTGCTTCAGTGGAAGATGAATCTTATGACTCTGATGAATCCTCTGAAATATGTGGTCGATATGGTCCAACATCTAACTTTTATTTTCCTTTAACTTTTTCATATTTTGATACTTTTACTACATCAAGTTATTTATTTTTATCCTCCTTGTCCAATAATTTTTTATGTGATTGTTGTGACTCAACTTCTTCTTTATGTGATGATGAATGAACATCCACCAAAACATCAATAATTGGGTTATTATATGACTTAGTTGATGTTGATGCATAGGATGAGGATGATTCTGATGATATTTCTTCTTCTTTTGTTTATTCCTCTCCCTCATCGTATAATTATTGCTTTTCTTAATATTCAATTTATTATTCTAACTGCCTTAGAGTTCTCAAAATACCTTTGACAACATTATGAACTAATTTTTTTCTTCTTCCCCACAGACATCATAATTGATTTTGGAACATATTCTTTAACTTATTTTTAAACTTGAGTTTTTTTCAGATTATTATACATATTCTTTATATTTTCCATTTTCAACAATCACTTCAACTATAATACTTTTACAAAATACTAATAATTATGGTATCGATGGATCTAGAAGTGTTTGATCAACATATGATATTATTTTGGAGCCTGAAATAGGTTGGGAAATAAATAAAGGAAAAACCAAGATATGTTGATCAATATATTCCCTTTCTACTCCTTTGAGTAAATTCTACATCATCATTGCCTCAACATGCCTTTTCTTTTTCTACTTCTTCTCAGATTATTTTATTGCATCAACATTCCTCATATTTAAATCTAAATAATATTCCTTTTCATATTTGAATGATGCATCCCATGGTTCCTTTTGGGATTTATGAGAAGTAATTTTTCTTAATTCATCATCAAACATTTTTTTTCTTATAAACTATAAGAGGATAGGTTTCAAATTTACTATTCTCCTTCACTAATTCTTTCTCTTTAACTTGTTCAACCTTGGATGCAGCCTTGTCTGATTTATCCAAAATTTTCTTGATCATTGGATTAAAAAATGATTCATTCTGACCATTTTTCCATCTCTAATAAGAGAAAACATTTCTTGAAGGGTGTATAACTAATTGTTTATCTAAAATACTTCCATGTAGTTAACAAACATATTTTCTATGAAAAAAATAAACATGAGAATCATTGACCCCATAGATTTCATCTTAATAGATTTGATAGAAAAAAAACGTCACAAGATTTATTTTCCACATATTGACATGAAACTCCGATATGAAAATATCAAGGACCAGAATATCCCAATCACAATTCTTCAGAATCAAGTACCCCTAAATCCAAAATTTTACAACTCTCACATCCTAAGTGGGATGAAATACTTTTCTGGTCTTTTCAAAGACAGTGAACACAAAAGCTTCAACTTTTGATTTTTTTTTTGAAACTACAATGATTCCTCGTAATATTGTCTCAATAAATATAAAATTCACATTTCTATTTAACTTAAACTATCTCAAAAACTTATTGGTATGCTATCTTACTAATTTTACCAATAATATTAAAAGAATCACCTCCACATCCTCCTCCATATTGAATTAAACTAAAGAATAGAGTTATCTTGTGATGTTAGGACAATTTATGTCAAAATATTAATTTTCAAGACATATTTTTCCCTCAATCTTTATATTTAATAACACTTTTCAATAAATAATCAAAAATTTCTTACAAGATATTCTCAATCATACTTTTTCATACTACTTCTCTCTTTGAAAAGTCTTCTGCTAAAGCCATCTAATAGAAACTGATGCTAAATATGAAATAAATAAGTTGATCAGATAAATCCCAAAATTTGGGATTGATATATAAAAGGGGTTTCTAGGGTCAAGGAAAATTCCTAAAAAATGATACGGGACAAGGGTGACCCATCCCTTATATATAGTCACATGAGAGACAATTTTTTTTCTAGAAATCCAATAACTCAAATTAAAAACCATTTTCTGATCAGGAAGTTGAAATTAAATCAATTAATGATTTAATAAAATATTTGGAACTCTTAATTTGTTTTATGAAAACTATTTATCATACTAAATAGAGGTTTGGTTATGAATAATTCTATATTTGAAATAAATTTCATGTTTGTAAAATGTAAAGAATATCTAAAATAATATCAAAAGAAAGTAATTGATAGTTACGAAAACTAAAAGATTAGAAGGATACCTCTCAAAGAATAAATTACTTTTGGTAGGAATGTTTCATTAAGTAACCTATTCTTCTTGGTTTTTTAATATAAATTAATGACAATAAATTCTTTAACAAAGAGATCACCTGGACATTTTTTATTAAAAATTTGATTCTAGAAATCTATTTATAAAAAAAATTGATTCTTAAAAATTTAATTAGAAATTTTGATTTTGAAAAACATAATTAAAAATTTTGATTCCAAAATTCTAATAAAATCTAGTAAATGTTCTCAGAAAACCAATGTTATTGAAAAAGATTTTAGAAAAAAATATTTTTAGAAAAAAACACAACATATTTACTGCCACTTTGAGAAGAGTTCATTAATATAAAAATATTGGTAAACATGAAGTAAAAATGAATGGTAATTTGATATTGATCATTCCAAGATTTTTTTAATATATTAAAATCTATTAAAACTAATATGTTTAGTAAAAATATATACAATTTGATATTTCATTCCTATGAATTGTAAAATGATATCTCCATTTTATGAGTGATCCTGAAGGAAATGATGTCTTATATCTATGTGTTTTTCTTATGAGTTATGTGTTGATTTTTTACTTATTGAAATGGAAATTGTGTTATGACATAATATTTTATTTTTAATAAAACTCATTCCATTTTCAGTGATTGCATGTTACTTCCACAACACTTAATTATAACTGCTTTCATGTGACACATATTCAACTTCATCAGTGGAAAGTACTACTGAGTTTTTTTTCTTACAGGACCAAGAAACTAAAGTTCTCTGTAATAAATAACAAGTTTCAAAAAAACTTTTTCTATCCATTTTACATCCACCAAAGTCAGAATATGATGTTTTTTAACTCAAAATAATTTCCAGAAGAGTAAAATAATCCTAAATGCATAGTTCCCTTAAGATAACAAAAAAATAAGTTTTATATATTTAATATGGGTCTCTTTTGGATTTTCTTGCTATATTGGAAATAATCATACAAGAAACATTAAATTCGGAAATATATCGACTAATTAAAGTAAACATCTAATCATTCCTCTAAATATCCTTTGATCAACTGGTTTTTGAGATTCCTCAATATCTAAATTTTTTGAGGTTCCAATAAGAGTGCAAATAATTTTATAATTTTCATATATGAATTTCACAATAAGAACTTTTATATAATTATGTTGATATATAAATATTCTTTATGGTTTTTTTGAAATTTAATAACCTAGAAAACATGTAAGTTATCCACTCATCCTCATTTCAAACTAATAATTCATAATATTTGTAAAGGAATCTATTAATGATTTTTTATTTGATCCATATATAATACCATCAACATAAATTTGAAAAATAATGATGTTTTTAGAAACTTATTTTATAAAATTATTTTGGATCCACAACTCCCTTAATAAATTTTTTTGTAACAAAAATCAAGTTAACCTATCATACCAGGTTTTTGGAGTTTGTTTAAGTTCATAAATCTCCTTAGTAAGTTTAAAAAAATTATTTTGAATGTTTTTTTATTTTAAAAACTACTGAGTTTTTCAACATAAAATTCACCCTATAAATGTCTGTTAAGGAATACAGACTCCACATCCATTTGAAATAGTTTTAAATTTAAGAATGATGCATAATGTAGAAGTATACAAATATCTTAAAGTATAGATACCATATCATAAGTCTATTTATTATCTATGCCTTCTTATTGATTATATCCCTTAGTAACAATTATAAATTTATTTCTAACTATTATTCAATTTTCATCTAATTTGTTCTAGAAAACCCATTTTACTATAATTACAGAAGTATCCTTAGGTTGTTAATGCAATGTCCAAAATTGATTTCTTTAAAATTAATTGTGTTTATCTTACATGGATTTTATAGAATAAACATATCTTAAACCCTCATCCAAAGTATTATGTTTTAATTGAGATAAAAATTAAAAATTTTCAATATTAATTTGTAAAGAAATTCTACATTTAACTAGTTGATCTTTATCACCAAAGATATTATCACTAGGATGATTCCAATAAAACAACTGATTTCATGGAATTACAAAAATTAGTTCTTTAACGATAGGTGGAATATATTCTTGAGTTATAGCTTCAAAAATATATTCTTGATTTGTTCTCCCATGATAAGAACTTTCCAACAGAGGTTGAAAATAATTTTTTTTTATTATTAATTCCAAGATAGAGGTTGTGGTTGTTTGAAAACCAAATGATCTGTTTCATCAAATCTAACACATACCTGTAAGAATGGTATAGAGTAAGAGGTTTCCAACCTCTGATACCAATTGTAGGATCGAAATATAATATGAGATTCTCAATATACAAGAGGGGGGGTGAATTGTATACTTTAAAAATTCCTTTGGAACCTTTAAATTTAGTTATGAATAACTAAAGTTTCCTTAAGAAAAGGAAAGGACTAAGTTTAACAAAGTTAAACTAAGTAGATTCACAACACCTCTAACACCGAACTAAACTTGGAAAGAGATTCCAAATGAAGGTTCCGGAAATATGGTTCCGGAAATTGAAACTTAACAAAAGTTACAATATGAGATTCTACCTTAAAGCGTATAGAATCTAAACTAATCAGAGTAAGTAAGGAAGTATAAGAAAATTATACTTTCCTTAAGATACAAATTGCAGCGGAATAAAGACAAGTAGTAAAACTACTAGTAACAAGATAATAGTCTTTTAACCCAAAGAGAAGGGTATCCAACAACCTTGGATAAAGGTCCCTTGATTTATACTTTCAAGCAAGTCTGTCTTACCCACACCAGGGTAAGCCCTCGATACGAAGATCGGTGTCTCTGTCTTGCTATCCCCGCAAGCCCTCAACTTCAAGGTAGTTGGAAACCTCTGTCTTTCTCAGCAAGAAAGCCCTTGATCTTTAAGGTAGTCGGCACCTCTGTCTTTCTCAGCAAGAAAGCCCTCGATCTTTAAGGTAGTCGGCACCTCTGTCTTCCTATCCCCGGAAGCCCTCGAATGTTATCACCAACATTCGGAGTCGCACGAAGCTTTGAGAGTTAATAAGAGACTCTCTCTCTAGAATTCACTTCAACAGCATGTATGCACAAAATCCAAATTGTTCATTCATCCGTTGTGAGCTCTTTCAAATGAGCTCTTATTTATAGGTAAGGTCGGCTCCTCTCCAACGGTCATATTTTCCTTAAAATTCGGAGGGACCTGTACACGTGTCACTCAGACAACGGTTAGTTTATAACAAAATGGACGACATCGTTTTATAACAAAGTAAGTGTAACAGAAAGTACGACATCGTTTTAAACTCTAACAAAAAGGATCGGAATAGAAATTTCGGAGTGAAGGTTCGGAGTGAATAAAGTCAGAGTGTATAAAACAATGATAATCAGATTCTGTTTAATAGGAGAATTCGGAATGAGAATTCGGAGTAGGAATTCGGAATAGGAATTCGTCATCAGAAATCGTAATGAGAATTTGTCATCAGAATTCGCAATGAGAATTCGGAATGAGATTTCTTCATTAGAATTCGTAATGAGAATTCTTCATTGGAATTCGTAATGAGAATTCTTCATTGGAATTCGTAATGGGAATTCTTCATTGGAATTCGTAATGAGAATTCTTCATTGGAATTCGTAATGAGAATTCTTCTTCAGAATTCGTAATGAGAATTCGGAATGGGATTTCCTCATTAGAATTCGTAATGATAATTCTTCTTCAGAATTCATATCCTGAATCTGGAATAGAACTTAGTCATAATTCATATCCGGAATTTGGAATGAAACTTCCTTATAGTTCTTGTCCAGAACCGAATCCTAAAAACAGAATGCTTTTATATCAAAGTTTTAATGACTCCGAGAAAACGAATCTGAATCTCATACTTAAGAAAAATATGAATGAAAATATGATAAGGATAATTTTCCTTATAAAAGCGATTTTCCTTAAGAAAGAATTTCTCCTTACAAAAGCGATTTTCATTAAGAAAGCATTTTTCCTTACAAAAGAGATTTTCCTTAAGAAAGCAATTTTCCTTATAGATAAGGTGTTTGTGATTTTCAAAACAAGAAGGAATGGAAAAGTCATAAGGAAAACCTTATTGACTCAACAATCTCCCCCTTTTTGGAAAGCACAAACATCCTTACGAAAAAGCTATTCTAAGAAGAAAGAAACACATTAAAGCTTATCTCCCTTGGTTTAAGGAAATAGATGAATACGACTAACTCCCCCTTAGGCTTTGAAACTCTAAGGATCGTATTCATATTTCCGGAGTGATGTTTCTTTAAGAAAAACTCCCCCTTAAACAAACTCTTATTAGAGTTCTTTTTCCTTGGGTATTTTTCCTTTCTCCCCCTTTGATAAGCACTTATTAGATTTCCTCTTTTTCTTAAGGATCTTTTCCTTCTCCCCCTTTGTGATTTTCAAAAAGAATTGGAGGGAATGGAAAAAAAACTTAACAAAGTACCTGAAAAATTAGTACAAACGAAACAACAACCACAATTATCATTATATTTGAAATGTCAGCAACAAAAACAGATTACAACAAAAAGATCAGATTGGTCATTTCGGATGTTTCTCCTTCGACATTAGCCCCTTAAGAATCGTCTTGATCTTCTTGAGGTCCTTATGATCTTCATCTGCTTGCTTCTCTAAGACGACTATTCTTGCCGACTGAGCTTCAATTACTTCTTCCTGAGCCTTCAACTTTTCTTCCTGAGCTTTCATCTTCTTCTCCTGGGCTTTTATTCTTTCTAGAAAGTCAATCCGATGATCCCTTTCAAATTTCCAACTTTGATTAACAGAGTTAAGCTTTCCATTCAGATCTCTCACTTCCTGAATCCGAATGTTCTTTTCTTCTGTCAATTTCTCATCGAATGAGGCAGTCATCTCATGAAACTTCTTGTCCTCGGTTTGAAATGCATCCTTAACATTTTCCTGAAACT
This sequence comes from Viscum album, assembly GCA_963277665.1. NCBI lineage: Eukaryota > Viridiplantae > Streptophyta > Magnoliopsida > Santalales > Viscaceae > Viscum > Viscum album. The sequence goes on along the minus strand of OY728133.1, from coordinate 858,934,768 downwards.
CATCTAAAAGCCTCATCTCTTCCACAGTTTTCTTAGACCAACTTGTCATCCTTTTGCAAGATCTTTTATGGGCTTCGTAACCAATGAAGAAATTTTTGAACTGAGATTCAATCTCAACACACTTATCCATTACCATGGATACGGAGTCGGTTTTCTGATTCAGCGCATGTTGAAGCATCTGGCATCTAGAGTCAATACTGGAGAAAGTTGGAATGGTTCCTACCAACTTCTTCAAGGACTGAACAACAAAATCGTGCCCCAACGAAGATGACTCCGAATCTGAAATCTTGCTAGGAGAATTTTCTTCGTCAATAAGCTCCAACTTCCTCTTCGAAGAACTACCAGCTTCCTTCCTCATACTCTTTTATGAACTCGGGGTATCAGCAAGAATTTGTTTGCCCTTATCTTTTTCCGGAATAGAAACCTGTTCCGGAGATTTCTTCTCGCTATCAGACACTTGAACAACCAAATCTTCCTCATCAGCAACTTCTACATTTTCCTTCTGAGCAACATCAAGTAAAAGATTTTCTTCTTCTCTCAGACAAGAAACTTCTTCTTCGCCTTTCTCTTCTTCCATAGTCGGAGTAACAAGCTTTGAAGATTGAGATTCAGAAGTTCGGAGCGACAGGTGTTTCGAAGGAGTTCCCTTGTATTCATCTACTTGTTTGAGCACATCTCATATCTCACCACTTCCTTCAGAAGCTTCTTCAACTTCTTCCACTAGCTCTACTTCCTCAGTAGCAACAGCCTTTTCCGGAGTAACAAGATTTCTTCCTGGAGTCTCAGGTAGAGATTCCAGAGAGAAAGATCTCGGTACAGGAATGGTTGCTGAAACCATTTCATTGAACTTTAACAAGGCCTGAGCTACCTCAGCCTCAGACATTTTCTTCTTCAGTTTCTTCTCCTTTGCTTGTTTCTCGAGCTCATCAGCAGCCTTCTCTTTCAGAGCTTTAGCCTCTGCAGGATCCAATCCGAACTGCGGATCCCCTTCTTTCCTTGATTCTTTATCAGCTCTCCACTTTTCTGCAACCTCATCAGTATAGTTTTTCTTCTTCTTAGACATAGGAGGTGCGGAATGGACTTCCTTAGACTTGGGTTCCTCAGCTTCGAATACCACTTCTTTCAGCTTCCTCTTTCTTACCGGCTTGGATGATTCCGGATCAGCCACTTTCGGAGTCACTTCTACTTGAGGAGGTAGATCAATAAACTTCCCTGACTCCTTGTTAAAAGCTATATTCATTCTCTTAAGAGTGGCATCACTGAGAAACATGATCTTACAAACTTTCGGCTTAGAACTACAAGCTACCTTGAAGGACTCAAGGCACCGAACTATGAGTTTTGACAATATTGCTGGGTACATCACAATCTGAGCTCTCAGATTTCCCTTCTTCAAGTTCTCAATATTAAGAAGGATATGCTTCATCAGGTTGAACTTCCTTAGATTTATCAGAAAATCTAAGATATATATCTCACTTTTCTTCAGGCTATCCTTATCTCCTTTTCTCGATACAATAAGGCCTTGCACCCATAACTCCAGAATCCGGAAGTTTGTAGAAAGACTTGCTATTTTCGGAGCCTTGTCATCCTCCAATCCGAGAATTTCTAATGCCTTTTCCTTGTTGAAGCTACCCAAAGAGTCTGGCAATACGTGGGAAATAAACTCAGCTTCCCCTTCATAACTTAGCCCTACCAAGCTTGCAGCCTTGGTGTAAGAAAGCTTATATGTCTTGCCATACGATTTGAAAGAAAATTTTTCTCTATTATCTTCCTCGAAGAAAGAAACCGACTCATAAAACTCGACAAGCAAGTCAGAGTAGACTTCATCTTGGTTGCCGGTTTTTGATACCGCAACACCTTCCCAGCCATTCAGCTTGATATTATTTGAAATAATAGAATCATAGTTACTGAAGAAATTTGGATGAACTAACCTCTCTCTGTAGACTAACCACTGAGAAATAGGCTTGGTTGAAGACATTTCTTGAGAAGCTAACTCTGCAGACATTCGGATTAGAAGTCCTCTGAGATATTCGGAACAGAGAAGACTGATGTTCGGAACTGAGAAAATTGTGGTTCGGAACGGCCTTAAATCGGAGAGTCAGAGCTTCAGCACGCAAAAGATTGAAATCGATGTGGGACGAGAAAATAGGGTCCCTTTATATAGGCAATGGGATGACGGTTCAACTTCCTCGGTTGATCTAACGGTTTAGAACGATCTGAGATCAGATCTAACGGTTGAAAGCTTGAATCTGATCTTTTTGAGGTTTTATTAAAGTAAAGAATTAAGAAATCCAAAAACCAAAAACAAACTATAAGAAATTGCCAGCAAGTAAAATATGATTACGAAAACTTCAGTAAGGAAATCATACCTTTCGTATTAGCTTAGGAAAGTTATTCGTAATGGGTAATATAAAGACTACTACGTTTAACCCAATACGAAAAAGTAAATACGATAAGTCAATACGAAAAACTCAATACGAAAAACTCAATACGAAAAAGTAAATACGAAAACTTGTTATGGAAGATTCAGTACGAAAGTTCCGTTATGAAAATACCAGTATGAATATTTTCCATTCCGGAAATTTTCAAAACAAATACTTCAATTCCAGAAGTATTCTGTGCGAAAATATCCTTTCTGGAAAATTTTTGTTCCGGAAGTTCCATTCCGGAAATTTTCGTTCCGAAAAGTTTGAAAACAAATTTTGAAAAACTTTGTTAAATAAACAATCAAATGTACTCCCCCTATGAAAAGGAGTTTATTACTGTAAGGAGATTTTTTTTTTAACAAAAAGTTAATTAAGGAAGATTACCTTACGGTCATCATTCCTAACTTTTGTTTAATATATTCAAATCTATCAGAAGGCAAGGATTTTGTGAAAATATCAGCAAGTTGATCTTGCATTCCGATAAACTGAAGAATAATATCTCCTTTAAGTGTGTGATCCCTAAGAAAGTGATGCCTAATATCTATGTGTTTTGCACGAGAGTGATGTGCAGGGTTTTTACTTAGGGCAATGGCACTTGTGTTATCACACAAAATTTGAGTTTTAGTAAAACTCAAGCCATAGTCTGTGAGTGTGTGTTGCATCCACAACACTTGTGCACAACAACTTACAGCTGCTACATATTCGGCTTCAGCAGTGGAAAGTGCAACAGAATGTTGCTTCTTGCATGACCAAGAAACTAATGAATCTCCTAAGAAATGACAAGTTCCGGATGTACTTTTCCTATCCATTCTACATCCACCAAAGTCAGCATCAGAAAAGCTTTTTAGAACAAAATCATTTCCAGAAGTATAAAATAATCCTAGATCCATGGTTCCCTTAAGGTAGCGAAAAATTCTTTTTACTACCTTTAAGTGAGATTCCTTAGGATTGGATTGATATCTTGCACATAAGCATACAGAAAACATTAAGTCTGGTCGACTAGCTGTTAAGTAAAGTAGACTTCCAATCATACCTCTAAAAGATGTTTGATCTACTGGTTTCCCAGCTTCATCAAGATCTAGAGAGTTTGAGGTACCAATAGGAGTACTTATACTCTTAGTGTTGTCATAACCATACTTTTTAAGAAGATCTTTAATATAATTATGTTGAGATATGTAGGTTCCTTCTGGTTTTTGAGAAATTTGAAAAGCAAGGAAAAATGTTAACTCACCCATCATACTCATTTCAAACTCAGATTTCATTAGACTAGAAAAAGAGTCAGTCAAAGATTGCTGAGTTGAACCAAATATAATGTCATCAACATAAATTTTAACAATCAAAACATTTTTCTTATCTTTCTTTATAAAAAGGGTTGGATCTGCATTTCCCTTAACATAGTTATTTTGAAGCAAAAATCCAGTAAGTCTATCATACCATGCTCGTGGGGCTTGTTTAAGGCCATACAAAGCTTTGGTAAGTCTAAAAACATGATCTGGATATTTTGTATCTTCAAAGCCATGAGGTTGTTCAACAAAAACTTCCTCTTGAACATAACCATTAAGAAAAGCACATTTCACATCCATTTGGAAAAGTTTGAAATTAAAGAATGCTGCAAAGGCAAGTAGAATGCGGATAGATTCAAGTCTAGCTACTGGAGCATAGGTTTCTTCATAGTCTATTCCTTCTTGCTGATTATAGCCTTTAGCAACAAGTCTAGCTTTATTTCTAACAATGACTCCATTTTCATCACATTTGTTTCTGAAGACCCATTTTACTCCAATAACAGAAGTTTCCTTAGGTCTTTCAACCAAGGTCCAGACTTTATTCCTTTCGAATTCATTTAGTTCATCTTGCATTGCTTTGATCCAATCATCATCACCTAAAGCTTCATCAGTGCTTTTAGGCTCTAATTGGGAAAGAAATGCTAGATGTTCTACTTCATTTCTTAAGGAACTTCTAGTCCTTACAGGTTGATTTACATCACCAATGATACTATCACTGGGATGATTCTTAAGAAACACCTGATTTGGGTTTTGTAAAACCTGTTCATCAACATAAGGTAGAAAGTCTTCTGGGGTAAATGTTTCAGAAGTATCTTCTAGAACAATTTCCTTATCCGAAGGTTCTTCTATCAAAGGTTGATAATCAGTTTTTGAAAACACATCCAAAGATGTAGGTTGGGAGGTTTTAAAAACAAAAGGGTCTGATTCATAAAATTTTACATGTACTGTTTCCTCAATAGTACAAGTGTTTTTATTAAAAACTCTATAAGCCTTAGAGGTTGTGGAATATCCTATGAAAATTCCTTCATCAGACTTTGGTGCGAATTTATGTAAGTTATCTTTAGTATTCAAAATGAATACTTTGCAACCGAAAACCTTGAAGTAGGAAAGTCTTGGTTTTCTACCATTCCATAACTCATAAGGAGTTTTATTAAGAAAAGGTCTAATCAAAACTCGATTTATAGTATAACAAGCAGTACTTACAGATTCAGCCCCGAAATGTCTAGCAATAGAATATTCACTCAACATGGTTCTAGTTATCTCTTGAAGAATTCTATTTCTTCTTTCAACTACACCATTCTGTTGAGGAGTTCTAGGTGCTGAAAAGTTGTGAGTAATACCTTTCTTACTACAAAAAGTATCAAAATCTGAATTTTGAAATTCTCCTCCATGATCACTATGAATAGTTTTCAATGGAAGGTTTTTCTCATTTTTAACTTGAGCTCTAAAACTTTTGAAATAAGAAAAGGCTTCAGATTTCCTTGCTAGAAAATAGACCCAAGTAAATCTAGTGTAATCATCAACTAGAACAAACACATAGTATTTGCCTCCAATGCTTCCAGTTTTTGTTGGACCAAAAAGATCCATGTGCACTAACTGTAATGCATCGGTTTTTGAGACTTCACCGATTGACTTAAAACTAGATTTATGTTGCTTGCCATATTGACAAGGATCACAAACTTTAGATGAATCAAATCTAAGCTCCGGTAGATCCTTAACAAGTTTCTTCTTAGAGAGTTTACATAGGTTTCTAAGATTACAGTGTCCAAATCTTCTATGCCATAACCAAGAATGATCTTCCATTGCACTTAGGCAAGGTAAATCTTGGATTCTTAGGTCTTTTAAGTTTAAGGTGTAAACATTCTCTTGCCTATTGGCTGAGAGAATAAATTCTTCCATGGAATTGTGAACTAAGCATCTATCATTCCTAAAATTCACAAGGTAACATTCATCACATAACTGACTTATGCTAATAAGGTTGTGCTTAAGACCTTTAACAAAAAGAACATTTGAAATCAAAGTTTTACCTAAAAGAACAATATTACCAATACCAACAATCTCTCCCTTAGCATTGTCTCCGAAAGTTACCTTTCCTCCTTTCGTTTTGATAATCTTTTCAAAAAAGCTTTTGTTACCAGTCATATGCCGGGAACATCCACTATCCATGTACCATATATTGTTGCTGGAACTTTCTTTATTTTCCTGAAATTAAGAACAAAGTTAGACTTTCGGAATCCAAATTTGTTTGGATCCGAGATTTCCAGACAATAAAATTTTAGGTACCCACGTTTTCTTAGAAAAGTAAGCTTTATGAAAACCTAAGGATTGGGTTTTGTTTAAGGAACAATTTCTTGCCCAGTGACCACCACATTGACATTTAGTGCAAAATGGGGCACTTTGAGGAACAAAATAATTGTTACTAAAAACTGGTTTTGCATGGGTATAACCAAATCCGGATTTATTTCTTAAAGGTCGTATTTGAGAATACATCTTATCAAAATTTTCTTTACCATGGGTAAAGTTTGATAAACACTTCTTTAAGGAAAAAATTTCGGACTTGAGTTTTACAACCAAGTTTTTATCCTCAAAATCATTAGTTTTGGAACTAGAGTTAGGCTCGAAAACATTTTTATTAGAAATTACTTTTTCTAATTCTTTAGAAAGTTTATTCTTCTCAGAACTTACTTCCTCATGATTTTTTGAAATACTTTCAAAATAATCATTTTTCTTATCAAGATCTTTAGAAAGATCTGATATCTCTTTAGTAAGAACAGAATTCCTAGAATTTGCCTTATCAAGTTTCTTGTTGAGTTTGGAATTCTCAATCTCAAGAAGTTCAGCAAATCTAGAGACTTCTTCATAAGTAGGTAAAGTATTTTCCTCATCAGAAGATGATTCTTCATCTGAAGAGTTATAATACTTACTATCATTAGGATTTAAAGAAACATTGGTCAATGATTCAGCATTTCGTACCTTAGCCATAAGACAATGATTATCAATGGGTAATCTGGCTATAAGACCAAGATTCTTCTGTCCTGAAGATTCATAATCAGAAGATTCATCTGAAGAGTCACCACCACTGGCACTCCAGGTGTCATTAGCTTTCAGAACTTTCTTAGCTTTGGCTTTGTAATACTTCTTCCTATTCCTGTCTGAATGCCTTTCCTTCCTTTCTTTCTTTTTGAGCATAGGGCAATCTGGTCTAATATGTCCAGCTCTCTTACATTCATAACAAGTAACTTCTCCATCTTTCTTATCTTTCCTATCCTTATTCTTATACTTGGATTGAAAGTTTCTTTGTCCAGCTATCTTGTTCATCCTTCGAGCAAGATTGGCTAATTCATTTTCTGAAACTTCACTCTCACTAGATTCGGATTGGAAAATAACTTTCTTCGATTTGGATCTGGTTACTCTCTCAGGAGTCTTAGCTTTCATCTGATTCGAAGTTGTAGTAAAAGCAACAGTACCATTTCCATTCTTCTTCTTAATGTTGTCAGCATCTCTCTTCATTCTGGTCTCATGTTGTAGAAGAGTTCCAAATAATTCATCAAGAGTAATTTGAGTAACCTTCCTGTTCTCATCTATAGCTGTTCTCTTGGATTCCCACTCATTGGGCATAATGTCAATTATCTTGTCCACAAGAGCTTCATCATCTAAACCTTTTTCTCCCATAGATTGTAGACTGTTGACGATTGTCATAAATCTTTTTTGAACTTTATAGATAGGTTCTCCATAAGGAAAATTGAAGCCATGATATTCAGCTCTAAGCATAGCTCTTCTAGTCTCAATCACCTTAGAAGTCCCAAAATGTGTAACCTATAACTTCTTCCATATACAATTAGCTGCTTCACAAGAAGAAATTTGGCTATATATATTTCTAGTCATTGAACATAATAAAGTATTGCATACCTTATAGTTGAGTTGATATTCTTGCTTTTCCTGGTTAGTAAAGGTTCTGACTTCCTTGTCAGGAATTTTATAATCACCAGTAAGTATCACAAAGTTATCTACTCCAGTATTCATAACAAAAGTCTTCATACGATCTCTCCAGTATTCATAATCATTACCATCGAAGATTGGTGGCCTTGTAGGATTCAGATTGTCAATAGATCCAACATTAATTCCTGCCATACTAAAAGAAACTTTTGCACACAAACTTGTTAGTAGCAAAAGACTCGTAATCAAAAAGTTCGGAATGAGAAAAGTTCGGAATGGATAATCCGGAATGACAATGTTCGGAATAGAAAAGTGAACAAGAAAAACTTGTATGTCAGTACAAGTATTTCAGTAACCTTGGCTCTGATACCAAATGTAAGAATGGTATAGAGTAAGAGGTTTCCAACCTCTGATACCAATTGTAGGATCGAAATATAATATGAGATGCTCAATATACAAGAGGGGGGGTGAATTGTATACTTTAAAAATTCCTTTGGAACCTTTAAAGTTAGTTATGAATAACTAATGTTTCCTTAAGAAATGGAAAGGACTAAGTTTAAAAAAGTTAAACTAAGTAGATTCACAACACCTCTAACACCGAACTAAACTTGGAAAGAGATTCCAAAAGAAGGTTCCGGAAATATGGTTCCGGAAATTGAAACTTAACAAAAGTTACAATATGAGATTCTACCTTAAAGCGTATAGAATCTAAACTAATCAGAGTAAGTAAGGAAGTATAAGAAAATTATACTTTCCTTAAGATACAAATTGCAGCGGAATAAAGACAAGTAGTAAAACTACTAGTAACAAGATAATAGTCTTTTAACCCAAAGAGAAGGGCATCCAACAACCTTGGATAAAGGTCCCTTGATTTATACTTTCAAGCAAGTCTGTCTTACCCACACCAGGGTAAGCCCTCGATACGAAGATCGGTGTCTCTGTCTTGCTATCCCCGCAAGCCCTCAACTTCAAGGTAGTTGGCAACCTATGTCTTTCTCAGCAAGAAAGCCCTCGATCTTTAAGGTAGTCGGCACCTCTGTCTTTCTCAGCAAGAAAGCCCTCGATCTTTAAGGTAGTCGGCACCTCTGTCTTCCTATCCCCGGAAGCCCTCGAATGTTTTCACCAACATTCGGAGTCGCACGAAGCTTTGAGAGTTAATAAGAGACTCTCTCTCTAGAAATCACTTCAACAGCATGTATGCACAAAATCCAAATTGTTCATTCATCCGTTGTGAGCTCTTTCAAATGAGCTCCTATTTATAGGTAAGGTCGGCTCCTCTCCAACGGTCATATTTTCCTTAAAATTCGGAGGGACCTGTACACGTGTCACTCAGACAACGGTTAGTTTATAACAAAATGGATGACATCGTTTTATAACAAAGTAAGTGTAATAGAAAGTACGACATCGTTTTAAACTCTAACAAAAAGGTTCAGAATAGAAATTTCGGAGTGAAGGTTCGGAGTGAATAAAGTCAGAGTGTATAAAACAATGATAATCTGATTCTGTTTAATAGGAGAATTCGGAATGAGAATTCGGAGTAGGAATTCGGAATAGGAATTCGTCATCAGAAATCGTAATGAGAATTTGTCATCAGAATTCGCAATGAGAATTCGGAATGAGATTTCTTCATTAGAATTCGTAATGATAATTCTTCATTGGAATTCGTAATGAGAATTCTTCATTGGAATTCGTAATGGGAATTCTTCATTGGAATTCGTAATGAGAATTCTTCATTGGAATTCGTAATGAGAATTCTTCTTCAGAATTCGTAATGAGAATTCGGAATGGGATTTCCTCATTAGAATTCGTAATGAGAATTCTTCTTCAGAATTCGTATCCTGAATCTGGAATAGAACTTAGTCATAATTCATATCCGGAATTTGGAATGAAACTTCCTTATAGTTCTTGTCCAGAACCGAATCCTAAAAACATAATGCTTTTATATCAAAGTTTTAATGACTCCGAGAAAACGAATCCGAATCTCATACTTAAGAAAAATATGAATGAAAATATGATAAGGATAATTTTCCTTATAAAAGCGATTTTCCTTAAGAAAGCATTTCTCCTTACAAAAGCGATTTTCCTTAAGAAAGCATTTTTCCTTACAAAAGCGATTTTCCTTAAGAAAGCAATTTTCCTTATAGATAAGGTGTTTGTGATTTTCAAAACAAGAAGGAATGGAAAAGTCATAAGGAAAACCTTATTGACTCAACAATACCATGTCCTTAATAGTACTTTAATTGTTATTAAAGCTCTACATGCCTTACTAGTTGTAGAATATCCTAAAAATATTACTTTATTGGATTTTGGTTCCAAATTATATAAATTTTCATTAGTATTCAGTATTAATACTTTACATCCAAAAACATTGAAGGAAGAAAGTTTCAGTTTCCTTTCAGTCTACAAATCCTAAGGAGTTTTATTAACAAAATACAGTATTAAAAATTGATTTATTGTATAATAGGTGGTACTAACTTCTTCATCCCAAAAATGTTTGTTGACTATGTATTCACTTAGCATGGTTCTAGTAATCTCTTGAATAATTCTATTTCTTCTTTCAACTTCACCATTTTTTGTAGTGTTTTAGGTACTGAAAAGTTATTTATAATAAAATTTTTACTATAAAATTTTTTGAAACCATAATTTAATAATTATCCACCATGATCACTATGAATAGTTACCATTGAGATATTTTTCTCATTTTTAGCTTGGGCCACACATGTTTTAAAACAACAAAAGGCTCCAGACTTTATTGTTGGAAAATAAACCAAAGTATATCTACTGTAATAATCAACTAAAAAATATAAAATGTAGTTTACACTGATAATTCTAGTTTTTATAGGGACAAACCAGTACATGGAAACTAAATATAAAACATTAGAACTTTAGACTTCACTAATAGATTTTAAAATTAACATACGTAGATTTCTTAATTGGTAAGGATCACCGACTTTAGAAGTATCAAACCTATATTCTGGTAAGTCATTATCTTTTCATTTCATAGATAGCTTAGATAAATTTATATGATTAAAGTTTTTTAATCTTCTATCCCATAACCAATATTGGTCTTACATTGGACTAAGGAAAGGAAGATCATGGATCATAAGGTATTATATGTTAAATTTGTAGACATTCTCAGGTCGATAGGAAGAAAGAATATATTCATCTTTAGAACTATCAACAATAAATTTGTTATTCCTAAAGTTCAAAAAATTACCATCATCACATAATTGAATTATGATAATAAGGTTGTTCTATTTTCTTAAAAAAATACAAAATTAGAAATCAATGATTTTCATGAAGAATAATTTTACCTATACTAGTAATTTAACCTTCATAATTATCTTTGAGAGTAAATTTAGAACCTTTCATCATATAATATTCTTAAATAAGTCTTTGTTTCTATTCATGTTTCTAGAGTAACCACTATACATGTACCAAATATTTTTATTGTTGGAATATTACTTAATTTTTTGAAAACTAAAATATTAGAACTTTAAAACCGAAACCTTCATGAGATTAGTATTATGAGAAAGTAAAATTTTGGGAATCCACATTTGTTAGAAATAATTATAATGAAATTTTTTTTACCCTTTTGAAGAATAATCTTTAAGACAATGCAGCGATTGATTTTTTAATGAACATTTATTCTTCTATTGCCCACCACTTTGAAAATTAGTTTAAAAAAGAGCAATTTACCGAACCAATTAGTTATTAATAAAAACAGGTTTTATATTTTTAAAACCCTTTCCATAAATATCTCCATAAGGTTTGATTTGATTACAAATTTTATCAAATATTTCCTTACCAGTGGTAAAATTTTTTAATAACTTCTTTAAAATAGAGATTTTAGAATTTAGTTTTTCACCAGAAAATTTATCCTCAGTAGATTTTATATTCGAACTGCATCTTACAGTATCATTTTGTATACTAGTTTTCTAAAAATTATGTTTTTTATTTTATTTCAAACACCATCATTATCAAAATTAGTTTTATACAAATCTTTATAATGATCTTCTATTTCAGTATTAAATTCAGCAATTCTCAAATTTTATACTACATGTTTTGTATGAGCAACATCATGTTTTTTAGAAATCCTACAATTTTTGTTTTCAAGTAATTTTAAAAATCTAGAAAATTATTTTAAACTTTTTAATGATTTTTTATCATTAAATAATGGAGATTATTTATCAGAAGACATATATCTATTTTCATCATTATTAGTATCTAGATTATTAGGATTTAAGGTAATATTTCTATGATATTTTGTATTTACCAAAACCATGAAGAACTTTTATCCTCTATTATTTCTGCATAGAATCCTATATTGTTCAATCATAAACATTCATTATCTGATGAATTCTTAGAATAACTATATCATCTTCTTGCACTCGAAGTGTATGAAGTGTTTATACTTATCTTATAATTATGTTTATATTAATTTTTGGAATTTATATCAAGATTTATTTTCATATTATTTTTTTTATTAAGATTAGGACAGTCTAGTTTGATATGTCCGGCTTTCTTACATTCATAACTTATCAATTTTATAGAATCATTATTATCACTTTTATCCTTATGAATTTTCTTATATCTGCACTGGAAATACATTTTACCAACAATCTTATTCATTCTTTTATCATGATTTTCTAATCCATTCTTTAACAGTTCTAATTAACTAATGTCTGATTAGAAAAAACTTTTTTTAGTAGTATTTAAAAATTTCAGACCAGTTTGTACCTTATTAAGAACATTGGATTTATTTTCAAAAGAAAATCCTATTTTTTTCATTTTATTTTTCTTAGCATTCATTTTCAGTCTTCCCTCTTACTACAAAAGGGTTTCAATAATATCATCAAGAGAACAATTATTAATCCTTTTTGCGTCATCCAAAGATATTTTCTTTGATTCCCATTCACTAGAAATTATCTCAATAATATTCTCCACTAAGAACCCATCCATAAGATATTTCTCACCAAGTGACTATAAACTGGGGTAAATGATCCTAAACCATTGGTTCATTTTAACAATATATTCTACGAGTAGAAAATCAAAATCATGATAATCCTCTCTATGAATTGATATTTAAATGTATGTGAATTTAGAACATCCAAAATATATTACCTATATCTCTATATAAATAATTTTTAGTGATTTAAATGATGATATATGGAAATATATATTTCGTGCCATAGAACATAATAAAGTATTCCTTACTCTTTAATTTAGTGGATATTCCAAATTTTTTTGATTAGTAAATTCAGAAACTTATTTGTAAAGAATAATATAGTAACTAGTTAACATGATTTTTTTTTCAACTCTAGTGTTTATAATAAAAATTTTCATTCTATCTCTCCAGTACTCATAATCATTACCATCAAAGATAGGTGGCCTACTAGTATTCAAATTCTTAAGTCTACCCTCATTCATTCTTAACATCCTATAGAAAGTATAAACAATTATTTAAAATACATGTTAGTGTGAAAACAATTTATAAACAAGAATTATATAAAAACATAATAATTTATAGTAGACAACATAACTAAAAACCCAACAAGAAAATCAGTAGAACATTTTATGATACTAATTTTTGGATTGTAAGATTTTAAAAAGGATACAAGAGTGGAGGGGGTGAATATTAATTTAAAAAATTAAACTAACACAATAATTAAAACATATTTGTCTTAAAATATTGAACTCAAAAATCATCCAATGATCATAGTGTTCGTATTGGATTAAAAAATCATCTGATAAAACATATCTATTAGTTAGGTTCACAAAAACCTTGATAAAATAGTTATTAGAAAGATTAATAAAAATTAATTTCTAATATATATTACATAGTGGAATGTAAAAATTGTAGAAACATGTAATATAAAATATTATAACAAAGTAAGAATTAATTACAGTCTTTTAAAAGTAATTTTACTCATTAACATTAAGTGTTAAGGAAGTCAATAATCCTAACATAATATATTAACATTTTTAAACATAACTATAAAGGTATGTCTTTATTTACTAGGAAATATCTTGATATGATGATAAGAATAACTATATCTTCTAATCCCCCATAGGGCCTTCATACGATGATTAGTTGCAGCTCTATCATCCTATCCTATAAGTCCTTGATCCAGTGGATCAAATTCACATGTCTTCCTATTCTTGAAATCCCTCGATCTAAACCTTGGTCAGAACAATTGAATACAAAACAAAAATTTTCTATGTAATTTAAAACCCTCACAAGGATTCCATAGAAATACAACTCTCTAAAAATTACAAAGCATGAGAATGAGATATTCAGGAAGATAAAGATATCAGATTTGTTGAGTTGAAAATTCATCATCACTAACCTCCTTGAATTAACTCTTATATATATGCATCCCTCCAATGGATATATTTCCAAGAATCATAGAGTTGGTTGCTACGAACTCATATGTTCTTCAGTTGAATGCTCAAAAAAAAATGTTTCCATCTGATTCTATTTTGATAATAACATTACAATGTTGTAATATATTTCTTAAGATATAAATACTTCTTGTTACTCCAATTATAAACTTTTCACAGTCTGATAGACTATATTAATATTTTTCAAACCAATGAACTAAACTATGGCCAATCTGATGGATTTGAACTATTTTTAGTCCAATAGATATGACTTCAATCAATCCAATGGATAGAACAATTAGTCATTCTGATGTGAATAAAAAAGATTTTAAGAAAGTGTTAAAGTGTTTGTGATGTTTAAAACTAAGTAAAGGAAAATCAGAAAGTATACTTTCAACTGAACAACATTGGATCATCGAACCTATTCTCTTCTTAGATCAATGTGCCAATGGATGCATTGGATTCCTTCTAGTAATTGTAATATATTTGGTTATGTATTTTCATTTATTCCTCTCTCAGATTCTTTTAAATTGGTTGATCCTCATATCATTGATAGATGAATATGTTTAATTATTTATTTTTTGAACTATGAATCACCCTTGATCATTGTATCCTTTAACTCTCCTTGTAGACCCCATGTTGGGTGTTGATAATCATGGATTGAGGTAGGTTGTTTCCTATTGATATTTCTATCCATTGAAACCCATAATTCTTCTCTATTTGAATCAGAGTTTTAATTTATTTCTAAATCATGATTTGAGTCTCTTGATAAATGATTTTTAAATGACATGGTTTTAGATATTAAATCCATTGGAAATGGATTTTTAAAATAATGTATTGATTTTTAAAAAATGATATTGAAATGAAATGTTGGTTTGAAGATTGATTTTGATGAGATGAAAAGTTATGAAATGAATTCTTATTTGGAATGAAATGATTTGTTTTGATATAAATAATATATTATAAATCCAAATGATGTTTGTTTTGAAATGAAATTTCATGTTTTGAATATTGATCAAGGAGTGATTGAAATGATGTTTTGAAATGATTTTATATTGTTTGAAATGAGTGATAGTCCCTTGTACGTTTGTTTACCATGAAGCACATGAGAGCCCAGTTAGTTAATAGGATAATATGAATGCTTTATAAAACTAATTTCTTATAAATTTTTTAATGATAAAATAGATATTGAAACTACTTGAGGACAGGCAGCTCATTCTTTGGGATGAATTCTTATCACCCCTAGGCCTGATCCCTAGGTATATGTTCAGCTGAGGTGTCGTACTTCATCGATATAGTGAAAAACTTCATTAATCAAAATAACTAATCCCCAAAGATTATAACCATGTTTTTATGATTGAAAATATTGATTACATGAAAATGATTATGAAATAATTTATTTATTCCTATCTTAGTTAAACAGTTTATTCATATATGTTTTGAAAAAGATACTTGTTTGTTCCCAATTTTAGAAATGCACTTTTATTCCAATTTTAAACTATCAATTGAATTTATTAGAAAAAATATTTATATATGAACTAAGAAATGACTTCCATAACTTGTTCTACATTAAATTGAGTATATTTCATTTATTGGTTATAGATTTCTAATGAAATTCATGGTGAGATATAACACATCTTTATCACTCACATTCTATCTTTACCATTATGAGTTTGTATATTTTTTTATGTAGGGTCTATGAAAATAGAAAAAACCACTCATATAGGTGGTGGATGTTCTTGATTAGTGGACCATGAGAGTTGGAGGTGATTGGTAAAATATGTGATCCAATTTTTATAGGGAGTTTTTTTGTTGATGTTTGGATGGTGTCTTCTGATGACTTGGGTTGATGTTTCTATTTTTGTGACTTTTATCTATTTACTTGAAATTTTCTCCCCTATGGAGTGTTTGGAATACTTACTGATTATCATTTTTTTAATGCTCTGTCTTGATGTGTAATCCTTATGGTGAATTCATTACCCCTGGTTTGTATTGATTAACTAGAGTTGTTCACCAACACATTAAGATCAATAATGCCCTTCTATCCATGTTAATATTGGTTTATAAATTGTTTAAGTGGGTTATTCAAGTTTTTTTTGTAAAAATCGAAGGTAGTCATTACTATTCTTTGATGTCATCATACATTTTGGGATGTCTTTTTAGACATGAGAAAATATTTTTAGAACATAAGGGGTATGTTACAAGTGATTTCCTAATCATATCTCATTATAACAAGCCTTAAGTTACCCTGGGCTATTCGAAAAAACTGTCTTTTAGTAGTTGTTTGATCTAAACCCAGAAATGTTTCCAAATCTTTGAATCAATAATTTTATTTCCCATTTGAATTTTGATTGATAGAGTTGATCATCTCACATCTCTTGATTGATGTTTTCCTTGTATTTTGTTGATGATTTGGACTATAATACCCCAAGAAGAAGTTTAAGAATACCCTAGAAGGTAGCTGCTGATGAACCATGAAAATCAAACCCTATAGTTGATTTTAACATTGAGAAGTTATTGTGCATGTGGTCCAAGCTTTAGTCCATATAGATACACCTGTTTCTATTGAGGAATTAAAGGTTGATCCCCGAAGGGAAGGCAATAAAGATTATTCCTAGTAATTTATTTTTTTTGAATTATTTATCTTTACAGTGTACCAATGATCCTCAAGAGTTAGGGGATTGGTCGAATAATGTCAACCAGCTCTTTTATTTCATAGAGACACTAGACTCTATTAAGGTGAAATGTACTTCTATCAAGATTGAAGGGTCCAACATAAGGTGATGGGACTCAATAGTTCAAACATGTAAGAATGTGAGTTTGGAGTGGGAATACTTCATGAAAATTTTCACCGAACAATTTAATCCAGAATCAATGGAGATGGATAAGTCTATAGAGTTCCTTAAATTCAAGAAAGGCAATTAAATCATGAATTAGTATTCCAACATCTTCTTTAAGATTATTCATTTCTCGCAGAAGCTAGTATTAAATGTGAAACTAAAATATTGAATGTTTAATATTGGTCTATAGATAGATATCTAATTTTATGTTTTCCTAATGAAGATCAACATGTATGTGGATATCCTGGATATATATTTTATGTCGGGACTTGATTTATCTTTTATGATTTGTTTTTTGGGAGTTCTTCCTACTCCCAGTGGATTCTTGTGTGTTCCCCTTAAAGGGAAGAGGAAGTAGGATAAATATCAGAGTGGAAACCATAGTGATGGTTAATATTAGTTTCATACTTTCTTAAAATATTCTATAGTGTCTAGAAAAGTCCAATTAACTTGTATCCAATGTGAAAAAGTTGGGAACTTGAGGCAAATTTGCATTGTGGTGACGAAGATATATAGCTCTTGTGAATGCTCAGGTCACTTATAGAAGTTTTACATGTTTTTACCACTACATGTAGTAGTACATTATTAAACACTAAACTATAAATGGTTATTGTCATTGTATCTTTTGGGACATTAAAGATTCAAGATTCAATTATAAAATATTTAGATTTCATTTTTTCTCTATCACGTGGGTAATTTTTTTATTATTAAATTTATGTATTATTTTTTTATCAATTTATGAGTTATATCGGTGATTCAAAATAACAAACATTTCAATTTGTGTCTCAAGCTAAATGTTTCATATTTTATATTGGTTATCATGTTCACCTTTGGGTGTGCTATCTAAATATTATGTCACTCCTATATAATATTGAATAACTATTTATATTCACAAATCCTTGAATCTTATCCCCTCCCCCTTGTCATATGTTGTGAATATAAGTTTTCCCCTTACTAGGGATTGTTAATGGGAATCAACCCCTTTGAATCAGCTATATCATACATGGAAATCTAAAACAATAAAAAAGTCCTTTTTTAAGTCTGAAAATATTAGTGAGAAAATGCTTGAATTTATGTAGACCGACCTAAATTGATTTTGGTTTACTCAATGGGTAAAGAAGTTTTCATTTCATTTTTATAGTAATCTTTTGGTAATAATATATATTTTTTAATCATGTGAGAAATATATGTATAAAATTTCATCTATGTAATTAAAATTATGTGTTTATTGTTTAATATTTGTTGAAAATATGTCTTTAATTTTTATTTTTAAAAAAATATGTATGGGTCACTCCCCATGTCAAACTAATGAGAATGAAAATGGGTCATAACTCCATTTTTTAAATATTAATTAATTGTGGGGATAAAAACCCTATTTTATTTAGGTATGACCTAGAAAAATCCGATAATCAATTATACCACATGTATCTTGCATTAGTTGGTATCAAATATTTGGTTTATGTGGTAGGAAAACAATCCTTTAATTTTAGTATTCCTTTATAATTTTACTTTGTTTATGTCTTGTTTTTTTACCCACCAATTATTTTTATATTACATTGAAAACATTAATAATTTATTATTTTAATGAATAATTTAAAATATCCCATATAACTAATTATTAAAACATTAATATTTTATTCAGAACAAGTAATTCAATTCATCAAAAATAAATTAATTTAAATGGAGAAAATTTATGATAATAAATCAAGAGATACATTTTTTTCCACATATTATGTATTACAATATTGATCATATTCATGTTCTGAGTGGTTGGAATAGAAAAGAATATTTTTTAGGACATTATTCCACCAATATTGTTTAATCCTCGTTTTTGTTATCACATCCAATTCACTGTTTATATCACATCATTAACCATTTTCATTTTTTTAATCTCTATGTTTCAATATTCGATATTTTTCTTTCAATATATTTCTATCCTCACCAGCGATTTTAGCGGACACACCATAATGATTACTTTATTTTTGTATTTCTCCATTATTTCCACCCATGCGTTGGGTTTTATAAGCTTATGGTATCACCCAAATTTAGTCAAATTAAATAATAAAATCTATCCATGATCAACCAATAGATGTGTTGTATATATTAAATTAAATAAAACTATAAAATATTATATATCAACCTCTCTTATTCTCTATTAATATTATTTTACTAGTCTATATTTTTGAGATAATAAGTACCATACAATATCTTTATTGCTTCTTAGATGATTCCCTAAGTATATGAATCTTGGATCTAACATGGTTTAATTATCTAAGTATTGAAATTATGTTTACTTTTTTCATGATTTTATTTGATATATGATATTTAATTTATTCATTACATTTTCACGTTCTACTGAGATGTGAATGAATTATTTGTAAATGAGATTTTTGATATAATACTCATATCTTTCATGGACCATATTATGGAATCGATGAGAATTTTCCTCTAAAATGTAGAAAATTGTGACTATATGAGTATCAAAATTCTTCGAATAATTTTATAGGATTCATAAACTCAAATATTTAACAAATCTATGGTTGTGAAATATTTCTTTCCTCAATTTTATTGTTTTTTTTATTTTAAAGAAGTTGTGCTAAATAGTGTGGATGATAAGTATTATTTAAATATATATAAAAATATAATAAAACTCTCCATGTCCCTCAAAAACTAAAACATGACTTATTTTATTTAATCATATATAAATATTTCTATGTTTATTTCATTACTCATCCCCACTAATTCCCTTTATAGGATGGTTATTAAGATATGAGTGACTATTGAAGCTCACTGATACTAAGACTATTGTGAATTCATCATCCACAATTTGACCCCAAATTAATATCACAATGGATAAACTAGGTTTTCATCAAAGGTGGTCACTCAATTAATCATTCTTCAGGGGAGTTGTAATTTCTTTTAGATTTTTTTATTTAATTTAAAGGAAAAAATAAAATAGTAATGTGGTTTTGTGTGGTATGAATTAAATAAAGTGAGAAAAGATATGATGGAAAATAATTAAAAAAAGAAGGATAAATGATCGATCCCAATGATGAGTTTAGTGTCATGGTAGTCGTTAATTAAATTATATGGCATTACACTATAATGATCTGATTATATACCAAAAATACTATTCTACTATTTGACATGTGAGTGGAAATCATTCTAAATAGACTCTTAAAGTACATTAATAACCAATTGTATGCTTAATTACTAAGCATAGAATACACATCTTATAAGTGCGTAATCTAACCCAACTCATGACCACATCTGACATGTCATATATAACATTTGGTTCTTAAATAATCCATATGTTGATTGAAATAGAAGATGGTATGTTAAAATTGATTTAATTGTGGAATAAATAAGGATTAAATCAATATGAAATGAAGATAGAAAACCACCACTCAACTTCCAAATTTCATGTATTCAAGATTTAATTACAAAAAAATAATGACCAAAATTAAATGAATGAAAATTAGGCTGCAAGAACCCCCTCAGATCAACCTTCTTTTAGTTCTCCATAACCATAGAGTGTGGGAGGTTTACGATGGGTGAACGCAAGATTATTTCTAGGAAAACATGTGAAAAATAGAAGAATTAATTAGAATAAAAAACATGAATTTGGAAAAAGAGAGAGTTAAATAATAAAATTTAGCATCCAACATAGTGTCTAGGTAGACTTATAATAGAAAAATACTCCCAAATCCCCCTTTTCCCATTAAAATAGAAAACCAATATACTTTAAATTAGAAGAATAAAATTAATATTATACCAAGAAGGTTTAGATCAAACTCCATCATTCATTACATAGAAATTACTCATCATCATCATCAAACAACCAAAATATAATTAGTTATGAGAATAATCTATGGATCGAGTTCTCTACATTTAGGAACAATGGAAATCTATTATTCTTGGAGGTCACATTGTAGGTGTGTATAAGGTAGATATAAACACATGAAATCTATTGTATCAATCATAATTTGGGCTGCACTAATATGGGTTTTCATTATTGGGTCAAGATTTATTCTGATGGTGGTTCAGGTCAGAACTGTAAGTCAGATTAAGTACTTTCGAAATTATATGGAATATGTGGATTTAGTGAATACTACTAGTATTAGATATATGAAAAATATTTTATGACTAAGTGTTTGACATTATAGAAGTATAGATTCTGGGATCAGAACACATAACCAGTAGAGGCAGTGAAAATGGAACCTGGTGTTTAGAACCAAGCAGCAACAATGGAACCATTCTGGGTGGAAATGTTCAAAAGGGAAGGTGGATGAGTTCCAGACACTAAATTGTTCATTAAAATATGTTGATAGAGTTAGTGTGTTAGTGGGTAGCTGTAAATTTCCTTGATTGAGCATTGGATGGACACAAATATTATAAGGTGGTAAAAGTGGATGAATTGAAAGGACTGTTGCAGAGATCATTTATAAATAGATGGGAATGGGACACTTGATTGTTGTTGGATGATTTTCATTATTCTTTGGATTGAATACAAATTTTATTTTCTATTTTCTCCTAAATGGTGTTCTAGATTGGGAATATGTAACTCAATGTGGTATTCCTCTTATTATTCTATTAATTAATAGCTAAAATGTTTTCATGGAGTAGAAATTGTTCCGAACCACACATATTCCTAGTGTTCTATGTCGAGTGTTCACTTTCTGTTTTTCTTCGTTCCACTTTTGGAGTGAGATGAGCATTTTGTGGAGTTCCAATTCAGTTCATGGTTGGGGCCTGAAGCTTCTCAATTTGGATACAATGAGTAATGTGTTGATTAATTTGGATCTTTGGAAAACCTTATTTCACATTTAAGGCTTCATAAGTGGTTCTGGATTGAGGGTTTTTAGAAAAATAATTGATATTAGAGGTTGGTGTCGAGCCCAATTTTATAGATTGATTTCTAACTCCTAATAATTCATATTCTTATCCTTTATTACTTTTCATTTAAATGGGAGTTATGATTTAGAAGGATGATATTTGAAGTGGTAAAGGTTCAACATGACATGTTTGACTGATCAGATTTTATATTTCAAGGGATTCAATAAGAGGATTGTCTATTCCAAATATATTTAGATATTTTATTCATAGGGATCAATTTAGAAGAAATAGAAAATTGATAGTGGGAAAGTCTAAACCATAATACAAAATGTTTTATTTAGATTATGTTGTCCCTAGGGGTGTCGAAAACTAACCGTACAAGGTGCGGTTGAGTTACATATGAGATATGCATGGGTTGGGTTAATTTGGGATAGGTCGATACTTGGTTAGGTCAGATCATGGGTTTTAAAAATAATGAACCAGTCCTACCAATCCCTAATTTATTTCGTCTATGATTCAGTCACTTTGTTTCCCTCTTATCACATCTTGACTGTTAGAAATATCTTGTACATTACAAGTAATTTTTATTGAATATAATAGTTATATGAAATTTTTTTTCTTTTTCCAACCTATAAAATCTAAAAATAACATACTTTTAATCTTCATATAAATTTAAAATATATTAATTGAATTTTTTTATTTGAATATTTTTTCTAATAGAAATGTTTATTGAATTTGTTAAGATGCATGTTTATTTGAATTTCTATTTTTTTGTTCGATGATACATCTTATAAATAATTTTATGATCCGGAACTATTTTATTTATACATTAAAATTAATTTTTTTGATAAGAGAAATTAATTGGGTGATCCATGTGATGATGTAGTTCGTAGTTTTTTTTATCAAATTTGTATATAGTTTGAATTAAAGTTAATGGGGATTGTTGTTATACTTGTATTTGGATGATTTTAAATGTTCTAAATTTTTTTAGTGTTAATTTAATTGATATTTTTTATTGTTTTATGGTTTTATTTCATATAATGTTTCTTTAATTGACTCGAAAAACTGTGTCAGACCCTACCTGAACCACCTCGGGTTAGGTCGGCTCATGTCATTAAAAGAAATTCTTATAACCCAACGTAAATCGATCAAACCTGGAAACTTTTCATTGGGTTGAGTGAAAAAATTGACATTAACCAACCCAACTTGACCCATATACACACCTAGAAAACTTAGAATGTGGCCTTTAATATTTTGGAGGTGAAGAACATTGTGGAATTAATTTCCATGGTAGAAAGTATATATGAGATTCTGACCACAGTGAACAAGGTATTTTTGATTTAGATACTTTTCAATGTGATGATTTCAAAAGGATGGTCAGTGGAATATCATGTTAATGACTTAAATTTAATTCATATATAGTTGGAATCAGTGGGTGTAATGTTCTTTAGGGTATTGTGGGAGCTAATAGTTCTGTCATTTTTTCTATTATCATGGGATATGATTGTTACCATGGTGAGAAATTCCAGCAGTGTGATTGAATTGGTGTTTGAGGAGATCTGTGTTCTTATTTTGAATGAAGAGATCTAGAGGAAGGTATTCTATGATTCTACCAAAACCACATTCAATGTGCTAGGCATGTTTTGTTACGTTCAAAGGAAAATATAGAACAAGGTTGAAGGAATAATAGAAATGAGTTGAGGAAATATGTTGGCCTTATTGATTCTTCATGTTGATACTATAGAAAGAAAAGACATTTATGGAAGGACTATTATGAGATATGACTAAACTATGAAAATTATTCATCCAGTTTATCTATAGACTCTATAGCTCTGTAAGAGGACACTACATTTCTTAGTCTTTCATTTTTGTTGGAGTCATGGATTCTTGAATTTAGAGATTTATTTCAATAAATTTATGAGAAGGGATGCATGGTAAAATATGTTTCCAAAATATTCAACAAGTCTTACCTTGTGAATGGATAAGAATTCAAGAATATTGGAAAAGAATATGTAATATTATGAATAAAGAATGAATGCATGCTAAAGGGAATTCATCACAAACCAGTATTTTGGAAGAACTTGATTTCAGTAGGTCATCTAGAAGATTGGGGAATCTGTATGACCTTTGGGATAGTGTGTAAAAAATCACACATGGATCTATGGTAGTGTCTTATGGATTTAAGTACAAATAATTGTATCTGACTGAATATTATGAAGGATCAATGCAAACCAGAATTTGAAAAAAATGATATTTTTATCAATGGAATCTCAATTTGGTCACATTACTATCACTTTTTATTTTCTATAAATTTTAAATGATTAATGATATTCATTATATTAATTAATTGTGTTTTAATGGTTCATTGAAAATTATCACATGCATGTCGATGTATAAACCTTAAATTCATCACATGTTTTTTATTCTTATATGTTGAGTATGTATTGCAGGATGGAATTATGGTTTATAGGGATCCTACTTGTTTTAATTTATCTAGGTATTGAAATATTATATATAATCATTCATCTATTTTATATGATAACTAATGTTCAATTAATTCATTTATTTTTTTTCTACTAAGGTTGAATGATTTATTAGTGAGATCATTGATATAATGACCGACCATCTCATGGACTTTATTTTGGAATTAATGAGAAGTTGCATCCATAAAATGTAATAATTTATGAATATTGAGTAAAAAAATCAATCAAATGACTTGATAAGATTTATAATATTGATAATATGTTAAACCATACATTATAATATGAATTATTACAACATTTTGGTTTCCATTAATTCAATATATTATAATTTTAAAATTTATGTTCTAAATTATGTATATGAAAAATATTTTTTAAAAATAAAAATAAAATAATTACATAATGATTTTTGTTCATCAAAAATTAAAATATGGAAAATTTTCATAAATAATACATAAATATTTTTAAATTTAATTGTGTGTTTTTTGGGGTCTTGATCGATATATTTTATTTTTAGATAAATTGAATTTTTTTTGAAGGATCAACAATGTAATTTTTTTAAAATTATATGAACACATTGATAATTGTTGTAAAAAATATGTGAATCTTAAATGATTATTTTTAAGTAGAAAAATCATCAATAATTTGATGTGAAACTAGTCTTAGGGTGGCCACTTTTAATTAATTGGAAAAGTACATCATAAAATATAATTAAGGTGTTAGATGTCATGAGAGAACCCATTAATGAGTTAAAGGCACATTTTTTCAAAAATGAACCAAATAAACCCTTTACTTATCTTATTGACCCATAAATAAAATTTAACACTATGAAATATATATTTATCTCATTTATAAATGAGGATTTTTTTTCTAATTAGCATGAAATGCATTGAAAGTAAATGAATGAGACAACAACGTCAATTATGGTTGGTTAAAATTACCATGTTAAGACTTATATTCTAATTCCATGATTCCAAAATTCATAAATACTTAATATATTTGTGGTAACAATGCACTATAAGTTTAAAAAGAAAGCATCATTTTTAAGAATTTTGATATTTTATTTTTATAGAATCAGTAGATCTATGACTTTTTACTATTGAATATTAAATGGGTATTGTCGTTGTACCTTTTTGAACATAAGTTAATCAATAATTAATTATAAAATCTTCATGATATAGTTTTGTCTCTATCACATGATTATGCACACCTTTCTTAGGGTGTGGAAAAAGAAAATTATTATCCTAATGGAGCACAAAGTCTAACCAGGGTCATCTCCCTTAAGGAGCTTTCTCAAATGTTCACTCACATCATCTAATTAAACTAAAATAATTATTTTTGGTTGTTTTTATTTAATTCAAGAAGTTGATGAAATTTAAATGAATAAAAATATTAAACTAACATGCAATAACAAAATGTAATTAATGAAGAAAGAACTTGGCCTTTATAGGTTGGTTTGTGGGTTCCATCATTCTACTTGTTGGTGTCCAAATTATGTTTGATAATTCGATTATGAGATCTCAAGAATAATTAATATTATTTTGTTTATTGGTGTTAAATATTGAATTCATTTATCAATCTAACATCACCTCCTCTTATAATCAAGGTTGATGTCACACATTGATTGAGAGTGTAGAATATTCCAAGACCTAGCTCCATCATATACCATTTCAACTACTGAATATATCAAATCCTTCATATGATGATCTTGTATCCAGTAGAAGGGAGGGAAAATATTTTGAAAAAGAATATATATGAGTTTGAGATCTGTTTTTTGGTGAAATATCACCACATCCATGCACATCACTCTTTCTTATCACAAACATAATAAAACATAGAGATTTAAGAACAAAATAAATCAAATTTCTATGTACCTCCCATGGGTCAAGTCATGGGTTATCCCATCATTTTTTGGGTAATATTTCATGGTGAAAATATGCTAAGAAGAATAGAAAATAATAATAACAATGGAACAAGAATAAGGGTGAATAATATGGACACAAAAATAATGAAAATGCATGATTTTATTAAAAATCTAAATTAAAATTGAAAAACATAAAAAAATAAATAAATTAAGAAGATAAAAAGGAGAATATTTTCATATGGCCTCCCTCGGGGGAGATCACCCCATTTTTCCTTGGAAGGAATGGATGTAAAATGGGATGATTTATAAAGGAAGAGCTCTCCTCCTTTTATAGGCTAAAATCTGTCTGTCGAATGATGTCATATTATTAAGACATTAAATGGTCAAATCACCCGATGCCTCCTTCATAAATGTTTTTCATAATTTTCTCATCCATTAAACCTTAAATTTCATCTTAATTAGAAATAGTATGTTTGAGTTATGAATTTTTTATTTGATGTTACTTTTTCTGGATAAAGGTTATATGAAGGTTCCATAAAAATATTTTATTAAAAGGAAACCTTGATGATCTTATAACTCCATAAAATATATTAAAAGATCGTAATTATGAGTAATAGTTCCATTACAGGTTGAGTCCCCTCAATTATAGGTGTGTAGGCCCAGTTGTTCTTCTGTTACTGAGCTGAGGTCCACGATATGGGCCCGATCAATTGTTCACCATGATTGATTTTTTCAAGCATCTACATACTCGAATCATCCCATGATCAAGAAGAAAATATTCAAGGCAATAAATCAAGGATTTCAAAAAAAATCACTCAATTTGGAATTATATTTTTAAATGAATGACCATAATACCCTTTTTGTAAAAATCTGTCGAAAATCAAGAATTAAGCACTTTTCACAATTTTGGTCAAAATACTTCATAAATCTAAAATTGATCCACACAAGCTCAAATTTATAAATTAAGAGGGTTAAAACAGTTGAAATTCATATAAAAAATGTATAAAATATTCTCTCTATCAATCCCCACACTTAAATCATGCATTCACTCAATCATAAAATCTCAACATAGAATTGAGAGAACACCAATGTTACCAATATTCAAATTCAAAAGAATAAAATAAAAAAAATTCAATGTCAAATCAAATTTTAAAAAATCCACATGTAGTATCCCTTTAAATTCTTATTTTTCAAAGAAATAATTACTTATTTTATTTTACTTTTCCACTTTGAAAAAACGGCGTAACTTCTTCTTTAATTCATTCAAGCTCTTAAATTCATTATTATTAAACATTACAAGTCATGATTTACCACAATTTTGATTTTTTTAACTCATCACTCATTATAAAATTCATTTAGAGTTATTCTCATATCATGATAACACTATCATTATCCATAGGAATGTAAATTAACTACTTTATACACATTGTAAATTCAAAAGTCACATAAAATCATAATAACTTTTCATTAAATGATCAAATGAATATAAGGCTTAATTTTGGAAAGATTTGATGCTTTAAAAAAAGACGATGTTTATCTCTTAAGTACAATGCATGATATCAAAAAAATTAATGATATTATCCCTTTCAAATTAGAAACATCCATTTCCCCAAAACTCAAAGTATTGTCATGGTCAAATAAAGAACAATGAAAGAATTGTGCACCCTCTTGTTTTTTTTAAAAAATTTCACCTTATTTCCCTTTTTTTTAAAAAATTATTATTATATCAAAACGCACAAGCATCACCTAAACATATATTATTAGAATATCATCGGTCTGGAAAATTGTGATTTTTGATTCTCCTGAATTGCAACCCATTTTCTCTTCTTTTCTTGGCTATTTTTCTCATTTTTTTCATCATTTTTTTAATTCAAGAAGTGAAAAATTGATGTAAAATGAATGATTCCCCAACTTTTACAGTTACCATAATAAAACCCCCACACTTTTTCCTTACAATATAAATAATCCCTTCCAGCATGAATCCCTTCCCCCCCACACTTATACTTTAAAATATCATGAAAATATCAAGAGTAGGGTATGAATGGATAAAAATGGCTTAAAACAAAGATCATTCCTAACGATGTTATTCATGGTATATATGGGATGAAAAATGATTTATGTATAGGTGGTATTTAAGGATAAAGTATTTTCAAAAAATGACTCAATCATTTTAAATGTGTTTTTGCACAATCATAGCTTTCAAAAGTTCAAATTCCATTTCAAACTCCTGAAATATACCAAGATAACTCAAAAAATATGATCAAGAATAAATAGAAAATACTTAGTCTAGAAATCCTCTCAATAGTGGGATTATAAAATTATATAATCACTTAAGGTTTTACTAATAACAATTAATCAATTCACATTAATTTTATAAATTCAAGTCATGAAAAATGGTTAGGAAATTTTATTTACATGAATCAATTAATTCTCTCAAATCATGAGTATTCATTTCAATAACCACGATTCACTTTACACAATCAATTTTTCATTTTAATAATTCTATATCATTAGAAATGAAATATCAAACATGGAATCATAAGATTACTAATAAACATGTGTCTTCTAGATAAGTCAGGTAGAGAATTAATTCGATTATAGGAAGGCAATTCCAGTTGAAAACTCAAATCATGATATGGAAAAAACTATAAGGTGATTAAAAGTTTAAACACTAAAAGTGAAATCTCTTTTGAAATAAATCTAATTCCTCTCATCCTTTACTTGAGGATTTCATATTACATTATGAACCTACAAAATAGAAATAAATAATTATGAATAAGGATAATGTATTTTTAATCTAAAAAAGATTGATGGAGTGGGATGCATTATCGACTAATTCATAAGACTAAATTTGAAATCTAAATCTCTAATATGGAAAATAAAAGTACTAGAAAAAAGTAAAGGATAAATCTCAGAATTATCCCCCAAGTGGGTCATGGATTCTTTTACTGCTTCCAGAGGGTAGTACAAGCTTTAATCCATAACCTTTCAAAGGGTGCCTTTTCATGGATTTAAACCGCCACAGGTGGTATCTTATAGCTTATACTTCTTCTCTCTTATTGAGTAATAATACATGGATATATTGCATAAGATCCACCCCTTCTCAATGTTTTACATATTTCTTCTCAGGGGTAGGATAATGTATGGATCATCCTCTTCTTTGGTTTCTACATGTGGAACCTTCTCCTTCTTTTCATGTGTTGGATCAACATGGGCTGTATTAATTGAATGTTCAAAGGGAAAGTAAGAATGTAATTTTTCTTAAATAAAATATAAATTTGAATTAGAAAAAATATTCTCTCCTTCAAAATGATCATACCCTTTATTTATTTTTTGAATCTAATATTATTGGAATTCATCATGGAATTTCTAAAATTCATACTTATTAATGTCAGGGAGCTCCATGTGTCACTTAATACGTGTGGGTGTTGTTGCTTAATCTTACTCTAAATAAAATCAAATATAGACCAAATATGAAAATTCAAAACCATAGGGATTGATACTAAAATCTTATTTAATGAAATCAAAAAATAAAAATTTTAGGAAAGGATCAAATCCCAAAGTTGGGTTTGGTTTAATCACTTATTCAATGAAAATTGCCTATTGAATGTGAGCATCAGTTGATGGAAGTAAGTAGTCAGGCTCTTCCATCCTTTCTTCAAATTGTTTCACTCTTGTGGATTCCTCCTCTTCCATCTCTAGAGTGACATGAAATCGTACTGGCTCTTCTACATTATAGGTATCAAGGATATAATGTTTTACCATATAATAATTGTATAATTCATCCAAATCTCATTGATATCCCACTTGTATCTCAGTAGGTAAGTTTTCCTCATCATTAATCCAATCTATATCATCTTGGTCAACTTGAATCTGGTTCCTAAAATGGATGGACTATTGATATTCATTGAGTTTTTCCTCAACATATTTTATGTATTTATTCAAATTGGAGAAAACCAGTGGCACTTATTTCTTGGACTTGAATCTTTTTAGGTCAATTCAAAGCTCATAAACCATGGATGTCAAATATTTAGCTGAGATCTATGTTTATATTCCACTTTTCATCTGCTTGAAAATTATCTTAATAACATCATCCCTTATTTGGAGGTCCTATTAAGTGTAGTATGTTTCTTATTCCAACACCTATGAGTAATTGTTTCATTTTTTGTTGGAATGATCACATTGAAATAGCATGGAAGAATATTTTTTAATGGTTTTTTAGAAAAAAATGAAAACTATTTAAAATGAGAAAATAGAAAAATAAAAGTAAATAATAGATTATCTCCTCCTAAATAGAACTAGTTTTGATGTACACCCATCTTAGGGCGTGGAAAAAGAAGATTATTGTTCTAATGCAGCATAGAGGATGACTAGGGTCATTTCACTTGAGGGGATTTCTCAGATGTTTCCTAATTTCATCTAATTCTCCTAAACTAATTATTTTTGGTTGTTTTTATTTAATTTATAAAGGGGATTAAATTTAAATGAATTAAAATATTAAACTAACATGTAATGAAAAAATTTAATTATTGAAGAAAAAACATGGCCTTTATGGGTTGGTCTGTGGGTTCCATCATTCTCCTTGTTGGTGTTCAAATTAAGTTTGATAATTCAATTATGAGATCTAATGCAGTAATTACTATTATTTTATTTAATGGTGTTAAATATGGAATGAATTTATCAATATAACTTCACATAATCCTATATACAAGGTTGATGGCACACCTCGATCGAGATTGTGACATCTTCTATGACCTAGCTCCATCTTATTAAATTTTATCTAGTGAATGGCTCAACTCCATGATATGAAGATCCTATAATCAATATAATAAAAGGAAAATATTTAATAAAATAATATAAATGAGTTTGAGATCATTTTTTTGGTGGATGATCACCACACCCGTGCACATCATTATTTCACATCACAAACTTAACAAAATATTGGAATTTAAGCACAGAAAAAAATGAAATTTCCACATACCTCCTCTGGGACAAGTCTTAGGTTATCCCCTCATTTTTAGGGTAATATGTCATGGTGGAAATATGAGAAGAATAATATAAAATAATAATAATAGCGGAAGAAGAATAATGGTGAAGAATATGGACACAAAAATAAAAACAATGCTTGGATTTATTAGGAATATAAATGATAGTTGTAAACTGAAAAAATAAAGAAAATAAATAAATAAATAAGACAAAAGGGGAATATTTTTGGACAACCTCACTCAGTGGAGATATCCTCTTTGGTTCCTTGTATGGAGTGTGATAGAAAATTGGATGATTTGTGAAGGAGGAGCTCTCTTACTTTTATAGTCCAGAATTTTTCCTCTGAATTATATCGTTTTTTTGAGCCACTAAATGGTCGAACAATGCATTTCCTCCTACATAAAAGTTCGTTAAAATTGACTCCTAAGATCACCATCAAAATTTAAGATTTATTTTAAATATTATGTAGGGGTTATAAATTTTTTTTTGCTATTAATTTTTCTGGATGTAGGTTCTAGGAAACTTCCTTCAAAATGATGCGTTCAAAGGCCTCTTTGATAATATTATAACATCATGAAATTTATTACAAGAACGTTCCTATGAGTCCTTGTTCCATTATAGTTGGAATAACCTCAATTGGAGTCATGTAAGAGTAGTTGTGCTTCCGTTACAATGGTGGGGTCCACACTGTGTTCCCAATTTTTTTTAAGTTGATTGATTTTTTAGGCCTCCAAATGCTCGAATCTTCCAATGGTTAAGAAGAAAATTTTGAAGGAAATAAATAAATTATTTTAAAAAAACAATCACTCAATTTGGAATTATAATTTTAATCAAATGACCATAAT
This sequence comes from Viscum album, assembly GCA_963277665.1. Classification (NCBI taxonomy): domain Eukaryota; kingdom Viridiplantae; phylum Streptophyta; class Magnoliopsida; order Santalales; family Viscaceae; genus Viscum; species Viscum album. Next base: position 858,902,891 of record OY728133.1, on the reverse strand, counting down.
ACTATTGTGGTAAAAATATATCAAAAATACAGAATTAAGCACTTTTCACAATTTTTCTCAAAACACATCATCAATCCAAAATTGATCTATATAAGCTCAAATTGATAAATTTGGTGGGTTAAAAAAAATTAAATTCATATAAAAAAATGTGTAAAACATTTTATATATTACATGAGTAACATTATTATTATTATTTTAAATTTTATATATTCTTATCTTATTAATTTATGAATTAGAACAGTGATTCAGAATAAAAAAGATCTCAATTCTAGTCCCAACATGAATTTTGTTAGATTTGGTGCTCTTGAACCAACCTACTTTGTAGTTTTAATTACTAGAATAATAATACATGCATTATCACTTTATAATTTTTGTTTATAACATCCTTTCAATAATTTCATTTGAGTATTTTTTTTCATTGAAAGGATATAATAGTTCCACAATATAATGAAAACCTATAAATTCTATGATAATATTATTAAACATATGTCATATGGTCTAGATAACATTTTAAAAAATATATATAGATAATGTTTTAACTATATAGTGTTGGAGGATCATAACACTATAAGAAATGTGGGATATAGGCTCACCTATATACCCATATTTTTCTCTAACCATGGGTATAAAGGCCCTTATACTGGAAATTTAGAAAAAACATGCATATAATGTTGAAATCAATATCCTATACAATTGATTTTTAAATTCAGTGAGAACAACATTTTCAATACAAATGGTATTTAAAATGATTGGCATAGAGTCATAAAAAATGTAGTGCTTGAACTACAATCCCCCATGATCCCTAACATGCCTTACCTTCATGACCTCACATCATTTTCTCTAGGATAATATACCCCATTCATTCATAGGGATACCATCAACTCTGATGGGCCTATCTAAAAATGTGATGTAAACCGAGGATACATATCTGAAACTATGGTATACAGAACACTTTGAAATCTGATGATCTACTATACACAGAGACATGAAAATCCATAAATTTTGGTGGTATACTGATTGAGAATAATGTGACCTGATTTGGTTAATCATTCAATCACCACCCATATCATATTCCTTCAATGAGGTTTATTAGGAAACACAACCAAAAAATACATTAATATCTATTCTCACATCCATGTCAGTATTGGAAGGAGATTAAGTAATCCTAAATTCTTCTAATGCATGCAATTAATCTACTAAAAAGTATAAAAATGAGGAAAAAATTATCAATTTCATGTATCAGTCCAATTCACCTTAAATACCACCTCATATCATACTCCATATTTTTTGTTCTACGGTGTACCACCTACTGTGAATTAGGCAAATCATCTATCATATATTTCCTCAAAATAGAAGTAATGAAATAACAACTTCTAAAGAATTGGATAGCCAATGAATATAACGACCAATAAATGATGGTATCCCCACCATATAAGTAATCCCTACTAACATGGATCTCATCATCAAGATATTTTTATTAGATAATTATCTAAAGATGTGGGGAATTTAGCGGAATACTTAATATCACAACCTATGTCTCATCCTATTAGTCTCCCAAGTGCATATGAGTAATGAGAGAAAGTAAATTTCATTCCTTGTATGATTCTTTCATGTCCTATAATGGAAATTTCCTACTCAAATCATCAGAAATGACATTCACTTCAATAGGAGTGTAAGAAATGTTGAAATCAAAATATTTCGAGTATTACACCTATAATATTTACTAAACACTCATTTATTTTGTATAATATATATATAACCAACTTTTATGATCATAGTAGACATTAAACCTTTCAATAAAAATATAACTCTACCAAATATTCAGTGTATACATCATAGTTGTGACTTCGCGATCATGTGTAGGATAATTATCCTCATAAGTAAAACTCTAAAAAGAACCACAATCCACTGCATAATAAAACTACATAAAACTTAATCCCAAACTTAATCTCGATGAATCACACACAACCAGATATCCTTGATTGGATTATATAAGATTAAATATAGGATGTAAAGTCAAATTATTCTTCAACTCATCAAAGGGGACCATGCATTTTGAATCCTATAAAATGTTACTCCCTTCAGAGTAATAGTGGTAAATGGATAATACAACTTCGAGATATATTTCTCAACCTAGCATGTAATATCATGCCAAACCCAAGAATTTTCGAATCTCGAAGATGATTCATCATTTATCCCAGTTCAATACATATTGTACCTTCTTAGGATAAACTGAAATACCGTATTCAAACACCACATATTCTAAGAACATTTTATACTAAATAAAAAAATTCATTATGAAATAATGGTATATATTTTTTGATTCCTCAATATAGCATTAATTTATCTCAATTGATGAACTTGATTCTATATAGTCATAGAGTAAACAAATAATTCTTCCAAAAATACGTATACAATTGAATCAATGTGTCGATGGAATATCTTTTTCATCAATGGCATGAACATATAGTGAGAATCGGTCTAACAAAATATCATATCAAGGTACTAATAATGGATAAAGCTACTCCTAAAGACTATATTATGGATATTAGACTCTTTAATCATAATATAGTGATAGATATATTGAATATAAATTTTTAAGAACACTTCACCCCATTCAGCTAGTCAAAAAATAATCAATTTGGTGAAAAGGATATTTATTCATAATCATAACCCAATTAAGATTTCAATATTAAACATAACAAAAAAGGGTATTATCATCCTTCTTCAAAAACACTATCATGGAGAAAGGCATCACACTATAGTTAATGAAGACTTTATAAAGAAATTAATATAGCTTAGTATTTAACTCCTTTAATTTTTATGGTTCAATCTAATAGGAGGAAATGAAAAATAGATTGGGTACCCAATGCCAAGTTAATATAGAACTCCACCTCCCTCACTGGTGGAAAACTATAAAATCCTAATGAAAACAAATTGGGAAACTCAAATATTACTAGAGGAATATCAGAACAAGAAGAATCCTACTCTATTTCAAAGGAAAACACATCTATAATTCAAAACAAATCTATAATAGAATGTCCATCAAAACTCTATCTCATGTCTCATTCAACCTAATAAACATGGAACACCCCATCAGGGGAAGTAAAGGAGAGCCACAAACGATAACACCCAATAAATGATTTATGAGTGATGTGCTGATCCATCTCAATAATTAAATCTATAGGTTTGATAACAATAACTAAAAAGATATAAATAATATTTATTTCTATGAAAGATAAATCACAAGAAAGTTAATAGAGACCCTTCTCTCTCTTCATCTTGAGAGGCATAGAAATTAAAATTACACAAGGCATGAGATCTATAGGAAGATTTAGTGGTTCCACAACAAGATTAGAAATGAATTAATGAGAGGAACTAATACCAAATTTAGTAGATACTAAAGATTAATAAATAGTAATGGAACCTCTCACTATTACGAGACATGTATCAACATCCATTGTAGACTGAACCACGATGCAAAGAAGCTTCATTATTACTGTCTTTGGATGGAACCACTTTATTCATGAATCATATAAATATTCTATAAATACTCCCGGTACTTTATATATATTACAACTATGAGAAATGGTATTTACATGTAAAAATATCTATAATTTTCATGAGCATCCACACGAGCAATAAATCTTTGGTGTCTCTATTCAAGAAAACTTTGACTGACTGACTTTTACACATTAAAAAAAGTATGTGGTACTTTACAAGATACTAAAGATGATTTTAATTAAGTCATCTACCGAGATCCACCGCTTAAGCTTGCACCGTGAGACTCATCTTTCCTCCTCTTATATTTAAAGGTACCACTCAAGACACCATTGGGAGTAGGTGGAACTCTTATCAAACCTGACACACTAGTGAAGTTTTTTTCTACTATCAAAGTGCTATCTAGTAAATATAAAAATAATGTAATATCAATAGTAGAAACTTAGGTCATTTGTATACTCAAAGAATAATCTCAAAACACTGATATTTTAGTTTATCATTTTTCACCACCTTAGGTTAGAAATTAATGACCTCGATAAATTGGTTGGCATAATGATTCACAGTTCGATTACTTATCTCCTATTTAAGGAACTTTGTATACATAGAAAGAATACTTGATTATATATAGAATTATGTAATAAAAATAACCCTAAACTCTTTATACTCTAATAACAAATTACTATTCTCCATAACAATTGAGTCCCACCAGATTTTTCTAGTCCTAATAGGATTGAAGGAAACACATCTCGCCTTAACAAATTAAAGCATCTCCTAGAAATAAAGGAATATTTAGACAATATTATTCCTCTTAAGGATTATTGGTACCCTTGAATATGGTGTATTTATATAAATGAAATCTTGGGCATGATCTGCACCAAAGTCCCTCTAAGGAACGACCTTCATAGCATGAATGAGAATAGGTATAACTACTATACCCAAATATTAGGCGACAAAAAAAAAATTTAACAAGGTTTCAATCAATTGGAGGGTTTTATTTCCATGGTTCATCATCAAATCCCACTTGAGGTTTGTTGAAATGTCTTTTTAGGGGAATGGTACTACAAAACATAAATAGATAAAAAGTTAAACACCATTCAAGAGACATGAAATCATCAAATCTATCAAAGGAACTTTTATCCAATAGCCCATGGTAACTTAAGGCTCATTAGGATGAGATATAACTATAAAATAACACATATAATACCAATTAAGTCTCAAAAATCCTCTCTTCTATCTACCATGACATCCCAAGCTACACACAAACATCAAAGAAGATTCATGACCACCTTTGATTCTAATTTTTCACAAACCAACCTGAATAACCCACCTAGAATGTACACAAGTTATTTTTGAAATGGCTCCAAGTTAATTCCAGATCCCCATGTGTTGGAAACTATTTCCAATACATCAATAAACTAGGGGGGATTATTTTTCAACAAAAGAAAATCATCATGAAAAATAATTGAATATAAAACAATAAGTAGTTTGAATGGAAAAAACACCACAAGTGAGAAAAAGCCACATGTAAGCAGATACACATCTAAAAACAATAATGTCAACCCAATCCATATAATGATACTATATAATCATTAACTTAGAAACTTTATGTAAATTTTAGATCATACATTCCACCGGACACTACCAACACTCAAGGTATGAAAATTGAGAACATCCACCACCTCCAAGGAGTGATTTTCCATTTTTTAAACCTAATATAAAAATATATAAAAAAACTTGAATGAAAATGTATGGTGTGGTTAATAAATCCCAGTAGTATCTCACTAAGAATTTCATAAGAAAACTATAACAAATAAACAACATTTTCTAAATTTGAAATAAAACAAGGCATAGAAATATTTTCATAATTCATATAAAAATATGATTTTCAAATAATTTCAATGGATATTATTAAATAGGTTTAAAATTCTATTTCCAAAAAATTGTGAAGAAATAAATATCATTAACATAAAATTCATGAATAATCATTTCTACAAAAATAGTTATGATTAAATCATTTTTAATCAATCATTGTAATGTATAATTAATTTTAATCATATAAACATGGTTAAGAGACTCTGGGTCATTTTTGTAAAAGGTTTCTCAAATATTATAGTGATGTACGGCTTCATGTGTGAATATGCTCCCTATATCAGAAATCCAAGGAGAATATGAGATAATATTAAAGAATAATATCCCTACCATCAAGATATTTTAGTTAGAATTTTCATCATTAGTCAACTTATTTTTTGAGCTAATACTTTCCTCACATGGGTTATTCCCACTTAAATACCCAGGATCTCATGTGATTTAAGGTAAATAAAAAATTTATGGGGTTATCCTTTAATTCAATAAATCCTAATAATTTCAATCATCACTAATTTCAAGTTTAAAAAATAATACTTTCCTTAAAAAGCAAGCTAAAATGGTTTTTATCAAAAACTCATGTCATTCATCTCAAATACTTTTATCTAAAATAAAAAATTCATTCATTCCATGCACCTCATCAAAATCATTCTCAAAGAATTCATTTCAATTCAATATATTTTTAATAAAAATCCATACATTGTTTCAAAAACCATATTCAAGGGAAGTCATCACCCAAACACACACCATGACATCTCAATTATTCATCAATAGACTAAATCTAGTCTTTATAAGTCCATTGTATAACCAATTTGAGATAAAAAATCATCATGAGATTCAATTGAATGAGGCATCCATACTAAACCTCCAACCACATTAAGGATCAATAAAACCCCAAATGGGATTCACTAATGTAGATTCAATTGATGAAATGCTCATAGAAGACCCTTAGAGTCAATTTTCCAAAATAAAAACCCAAATCCATCAAAAACAAGAGGATTAGTCTGTATAAAATAAAGGAATAATAGAAAAAATAAGGATATATGATCAAAACAATAACACATTCATGGTAAGAAATTCAACACATTAGTTGATTCCTAGATCCATGAAGAAATTATGTCAGAAGAAACCAGATGCCTCAATAAATCCTCAAAAAGATTAGATTCCAATGAAATTCAAGAGAGGTAATTTAGAATTAAACTGAGAATTAGAAAAAATAAAATTAAATTATTACCCTTATATTTCTCAGCCCTGTTGGCATCATTGGAAATTAAATTCCCTCTACTTGTGAGTTTATGGAATTGGAATGAATGAACAGATTTTTGGAAGTCCCATCAGCTGGAAAGTCGGATTCCACTGGTTGGATGATGGGATATATAGAATTCCTCTAACATCATGTTACATTTTCAGGTACTTTTGATGTCTCTAAGTGCCTCTATTTTGGATTAGTGACATGGGGGTGCGTTTGGGTGATTTTTTAGGTAGAGCAATAAGGAAATGGCTTGTGCACGGTTAGCGCACGGTTTGATAAACCGTGCGATCAAACTATGCCATCCTAGAAGCACTGGATAGTGGGGTTCACACGGTGTGCACACGGTTTGGTAAACCGTGTGACTAAACCGTGCGGACCAGCAACCCTGGACAGTGAGATCTGCACAGTTTGCACACGGTTTGACAAACCGTGCGGACAAACTGTGCGGTCACATAAAATTAGATCCTTAAATTGTGGATCTCATTCGTTTTGCCTCTAAATGCTTCGTTTTTTCTCCTAAGTGGCCCTAACTCGGTATTTTTCTTCTCTTAGGGTCCGAGAAGGTTCTCCCATTGTTTCGGAGGCGATCCAAAGGCTCCTATTGGTTAACCGAAGTGGGATTCTCATGTTATGTGATCGTTCTTCTTCGTTCTTGATTGGTTTCTTAGATCTACTTAGATCTACTTCTCCTATTCTCTCGGTTTCTTAGATCTACGCTCGTTATGGGTAGATCTAAGTGTGTGGTACTAAATTTGATGAAGTTTGGTCTTAATATTTCTTGGAGAAGATATCTAAGGTGGTTTCTTGAAGAAGAGACCTGGTTTTCTTGAGCGTTCTCAACCTTTGTGGTTTTGGTCAAAAACATCGAGGTAGGTGCTTCCGTCCCAACATGCCAAATTTTTTATCATTGTATTTTCTTTATTTATTTAAATTGTTGATTTAAATCCAATTTCTCAAGTTTGATTTCAATTAAATTGATAAAAACATTATTCCATTGAATTGAGATATTTGAAATGGTTTGGGCATAAAAATTTGGGAGAAAACCCAATTCCATTGAATTGGGTGTGTTTATGGAAAATTGGCCGATTTAAATTGTTGAATTTAAATTGCAGATTTGATGGAAATGTTTTCAATTAAATTTTCGAATTTAATTGTGGAAATTAAATGTGTAATGATGGAATTGGTTTTGAATGGATTTAAAACTTATGAAAATGGATTAAAATGTTTTGATTGAAACCCATTGGGTTTATCTTGTGAAAAAGCCATGTTTTTGAATAAAACCTATTGTGGTTTTAAATGGAATGGAATTTCCACTTTGAAATGGAAGAATGGAATTGATCAAATTTTAAGCATTCTTAAAATAGTTTGCCCATCATGTAAGAGCGTATGCAAGACATAAGTAGTTAGTGACTTATTTGGATACACTTTACGCTACGACAACATTATATAACATACATGCAACGAGTCACATCCCCGACGGGTTGGTCACATAGAGAGTTCGTAATCCTATAACTGATTAATACTATTGTACATTTTGGTAGATGACCATGTTGCTCTCTTGTTTTTTTATATTTGAGAAATAAATGTATGCCAATGCTTTTGAACTGTTTACATACCCTTTGAATTTATATAAACTGTTTTATATAAATGTTTTATTTAAGACATTTTTTAGAAATATTTCATCATTGGAAAGCCTTTTCTTAAAGTAATTTTTCCATCATATGAAAATGTATAGCATGTTTGTTGAAATATGCTTTTGTGTTTCCAAACCTGTTTATTTGAAAATTGAAAGCTTTTCATTGGATAATCTATATTTGGAATCTGTTACGGAATCATTGGTGGTATCCTACTGGGCTTAGGATCACACCCTACTTTTTCCTTTGGGTGTTTTTAGACTTCCTTCTTCCATGCTCGAGCAAAGGGAAGGAATATTTTGGAGGTGGATCTAATTGTTGATCTTCTCTTGGTGAGTTCTGTCCTTAGGTACCTTGGGGCTATTTTCCCATTCTAGTACTTTGGTTGTAGTAATTTGGGATTTTTATGCCAAATTGTAATCTGGTACATCACTCCTGGTGGAGTTTTCCTTTGTAATGCATACTGTTTCATTATCTATTGATTCCACATTCTTGTTACAGAAATCATTCCCACTTGCTTGTTGTATGATGTCAGGTGCTAGTCGTCGACCCGTGGGGATCGTGAATGCCCTTCGGGCTATGTCAGGACTGGATCAGTTATCGGGTTACCATGGTACCCGGGATGGTTTGTGACAAAGTGGTATCAGAGGTAGGTTAAGTATCTTGCCTTGATGACAATATTCATTTGAGTATTCTTATTGGGACTTAAGAGGTAGTTGTGATTGAGTGCCTGACCATCTCTCACCGTAATGAACCATAAGTCACCAGGGGTAGTTTGGGAAATACGACTTGTGGTTTAGTTCTAGTATTTTCCCAGTTTTGATTTGGATAGAGTGGAATCCAAATCTTGTTAATCCCTTCTATTAAGAATAGTTTTCCTTGTTACTCGGTTTGGGTGTTAATCTATGTCTTTTTATGCTATGTAGCATCATGCCTCCGAGAAGACGTGGAGCTCAGATCCAAAAAGAGGTTGTTGTTGAACATCAGCAAGCAAGTGCTATTGTAGATCCAAGTTTGGTTGAGGTGATTGTTCGCACTGTCCAAGCTCTGGGACAGGCACCCCCTCTAGTTCCTGTTCAGACTCCAGCTATAGATCCTCATAGTGATATTCTCCGAAGTCAATCTCAATAATTCCTATGCCAGAAGCCACCAGTTTTTAAAGGATCCATTGACCCTCAACATGTTTAGGAATGGTTGAGTAATATTGAATGACTGTTTGGATTCATGGAGACACCTGAAGTGATCAAGGTGAAGTGTGCCACCTTCGTGCTAGAGAGACCAATTAGGAGATGGTGGGACACGATGGCGACGGCTGGGAAACATGAGGGTTTGGAGTGGAAAGACTTTAGGGATCTTTCCACTAACCAGTTCTATCCAGAATCAATGATGTTGGCCAAGGCTGTGGAGTTTTTCAAGATTGAGCAGGCCAACAAAACCGTGATTGAGTACTGAAATCGTTTTTTGAGATGGTACAATTTTCTCCTAAGATTGTATCTAATAAGAGGATGAAAGATTGACGATTCGAGTTGGGACTTCGAGCAGATATCCATTCTCAGGTTTTCCTACTGAAGATACCCACTTATGCTGATGTGATGGATAGGGTCATGATGGTCGAGATGGACTTGGCAGGAAAGTCAGGGTTGAAGGAGGTTGTTTTCCTCCTAGTGGAATTGTTGGTTCCTTTAAAGGAAAATGGAAGCGTGGCTTTTCTCATGGTAGTTCTTGACAGCAGGGTCATCCCAGACCTCCAGTAGCACTAGGAGGGGCTTCCTTGACTTTCTATCAGTGTGGGAATCCAGGACATTATAAGGGGGTTTGCACTGAGGAACACAAGAACTGTAGCTCATGCAGACGTTTAGGGCACCTATTGAGATTCTGCCATCACTTTTCTACTCCACGTAGTGGAACAGGATCTTCAGCACCTCTAAATACTGCGGGAAAATCAAATGCTTCACGTACAAAAGGGTTCTAGCCACAGGAATTCGGAATGAAGCTTCTTCATGCAGTGGAAGAGTCGCCAGAGGTAGTTGATGTAGGTCCTGCAACTGTGATAGGTACCATTACTATAGCTTCATCTTTAGTGACACCTCTTTTTGATACTGGTGCATCTCACTCTTTTATTTCAACCCGTATTGTTAATCTGCTTAATCTAACTATTGAACTTTTATCTTGTGCAATGGATATTACTACACCCCTTAGTGTAATGAGAGAGAAGGGTCTCCGTAGTCCTGCTTGTGTCTTCTCTCTATCAGTTTTTGATCATGTATGGAGTTTCTTGGTTCTCAATATGAAATATTTTGACGTCATATTTGGGATAGACTGGCTCATTGACAGTAAATCCCGGATTGATTGTTATCTTCGATGGGTCTACCTTACTACACCCAAGGGTGTGTCTCTCGTTTTTCAAGGAGAATGGGATCCAAGGTCAAGCAGAGCCGGAACCTTTTTACCAGAGTTGGGGAAAGTTATATTAGTGTTTGCTTTTGATCTAGAGATAGATTCATTGTGTGGTGATCTCCCTGCAATCGTCGCTGAGTTTCCTGACGTGTTTCCTTCAGACTTCATTGGTTTTCCACCAATAAGAGAGGTTGATGTTACTATTGACTTAATGCCTGGTACTCAACCAGTTTCTATTCCCTCTTACCGGATGGCTCCAGCTGAACTAAAATAACTAATGACTCAGTTAGACGATCTTCTTGAGAAAGGTTGTATACTCCCGAGTGTGTCACCCAGGGCAGCACCAGTTCTCTTCGCCAAGAAGGTTGATGGTTCTCTTCACTTATGTGTTGATTATCAGAAGATCAATTGAGTTACGATAAAGAACAAATATCCGCTACCACGAATTGATGTTTTGTTTGATCAATTGAAAGGGACAAAGTGGTTTTCAAAAATTGATCTTCGATATGGTTACCATCAATTGAGGATAAAGGAATCTGACATTCCTAAGACTGCTTTTCGAAGTAGGTATGGACATTATGAGTTCCTTGTCATGACCTTCGGCCTAACAAATTCTCCTGTAGTTTTCATGGCCTTGATGAATCAAGTTTTTCATGAGTATCTTGATACTTTTGTGGTTGTCTTTTTGGATGAAATTATTGTCTACTCCAAGTCTGAGGAGGAACATGTGCATCATCTGAGAACAGTTTTGAGTCATCTAAGGAATCACCGAATTTATTCCAAACATTCAAAGTGTGATTTCTAGATTTGGGAAGTGAAATTCTTGAGACATGTCGTGTCAGAACAAGGAATATCAGTTGATCCTGAGAAGGTTATGGATGTTATGACTTGGAAACGACGACGAAATGTTTTTGAGATTCGGAGATTCTTGGGATTAGCAGGATATTATCGCCGGTTTGTTAAAGACTTATCAATGTTAACTTCTCCAATGACTGCTCTGACCCTAAAAGGAGTCAAGTTTTCCTGGAATGAAAAATGTAAGAGTTCTTTTGTTATGATAAAACATCTTTTGAGTACTGTGTCGATGTTAACTCTTCCTGAGGCTGGGATAGATTGTGTGGTCTTCTGTGATGCATTGGGTTCAGGTTTGGGATGTGGACTCATGCAGGGTAATAATGTTGTTGCCTGTAGATCTCGTCATCTTAAGCCTCATGAGAAGAACTATCCTACCCATGACCTTGAACTTGCAGTTGTAATGCACGTACATAAGTGTTGGAGACATTACCTTTATGGAGAAAAGTTTACTGTCTATTCATACCACAAGATCTTGAGTTATATCTTCCCTCAAAAAGATTTAAATCTCCGCCAAAGGCGTTGGGTGGGGTACCTGCAGTCCTTTTACTATGACATTGCCTATACCCCGAGGAAAGGGATTGTCATTGCAGATGCGTTAATCAAGAAACATCCAACTCAAGCTGTGAAAGAATCTTCAGAAGAGTGGAGTTTGATGGCTCTTTTTTCTCAGTTGCATGTTGGAATTCAGTGGAAGAGGAATGAAGTTTCTTTAGCCAATGTCCAGTTGAATTCTGCTCTTCGTGAGTTAATTATTCAGAAACAGCAGTTGGATGATGAATTCCATGGCAAAAGGGACTCTCTTTATGGTGGGGAGACGGAAACCTTGTGGTCGTTCTCCAAAGAGGGTGTTTTGTGTTATCAAAATCATTACGTTGTACCGTTATCGGCAAGGAAGGATGATATGGGGGATTGCCATAACTCCCAGTAGGATGTGCACCCGGGAACCACAAAGATTTTCTATGATATGTGGTGGTAGTTCTGGTGGCTAGGTATGAGACGAGACATTGCTGAGTGTGTATCTCATTGATATACATGACAGCAGGTGAAAGCTGGGCACCATAAACCTTCATGTTTTCTTCAACCACTTCTAGTCCCAACATGGAAGTGGGATGAAACCTCAATGGACATTGTGGTTGGGTTACCTCAAACTCAGAGGAAGAAGAACGCAATATGGGTTGTGATAGAGAGACTGACCAAGTCGGCTCACTTTACACATATTCGAGATACAACCAATGTTGAGGAGTTGGGAAATATCTATGTGAATGAAATTGTTCATTTTCACGGAGTTTCATCTGCAATAGTCTCTGATAGGGATCCTTATTTTACTTCCCACTTTTGGAGAGGCCTTCAGGAGGAACTAGGATCTCAGGTCCATTTGAGCACGGCCTACCATCCAGAGTTAGATGGTCAGACAGAGATAGCTATTCAGATCCTTAAAGATATGCTCTACCCTTGTGTTCTCGACTTTGGTGGGTCTTGGGATGATCATATGGGGCTAGTCGAGTTTTCTTATAACAACAATTATCAATATTTGATCAAGATGTCTCCTTTTGAGGATTTGTATGGCCGTCCTTGTAAATCTCCTTTATGTTGGATGGAGATTGGTGAAAGTTCTTTAGTAGGACCGAGTTTGGTCCAAGAGACGACAAAAAAGATCCAGTTGATTCGTCAGAGAATGTTGAAAATGCCGAGTTGGTACTAGTCTTATGCTAGTTGTCACCGTAAAACTTTAGAGTTTTTTGTTGATGATCAAGTGTTCTTGAAAGTTTCACCCCGATTGGGTCATCGACGGCTTGGGAGGAAAGGGAAGCTTGCTCCTAGTTTTGTGGGACCTTTTGAGGTTATTGGTCTTGTGGAGAAAGTTTCTTACCATTTAGATCTACCACCAAAGATGATGTCAATACATAACGTGTTCCATGTATCGCATCTACGAAATTATCTCTCCGATCCATCTCATGTTGTGAGGTGGAGTGATATTGAGTTTGAACCAGATTTATCTATTACTGAACGACCAGTCAGGGTTATTGATTCTGAGACCAAGGTACTTCATGGGAGAACGATACCTCTGGTACGTGTACTTTGGCAGCATGGTTCAGATTCTCATGAGACGTGGGAAAGGGATGCACTAATGAGAGAGGAGTGGCCTCTTCTTTTTGATGTGGAGGTTTCTTTATAGGATTTCTGGGGACAGAAAGGTCTTATGGTTGGGAGGTTGTAACACCCCATTGTGTTTTCAGGTACTTTTGATGTCTCTAAGTGCCTCTGTTTTGGAGTAGTGACTTGGGGGTTCATTTGGGTGATTTTTTAGGTAAAGCAATAAGGCAATGGCTTGTGCACGGTTAGCGCACGGTTTGATAAACCGTGCGATCAAACCGTGCCAACGTAGAACCACTGGACAGTGGGGTATGCACGGTGTGCGCACGATTTGGAAAACTGTGCGACTAAATCATGAAGACCAGCAACCCTGAACAGTGAGATCTTCCCGGTGTGTGCACGGTTTGACAAACCGTGTAGTCACTTAAAATTAGATCCTTAAATTGTGGATCTCAGACTTTATGCCTCTAAATGCTTCATTTTTCCTCATAATTGTCCCTAACTCGGGATTTGTCTTCTCCTGGGGTCAGAGAAGGTTCTCCCTTTGTTCTGGAGGTGATCCAAAGGCTCCTCTTAGTGAATCGAAGTGGGATTATCAAGGTATGTGATCATTCTTCTTTGTTCTTGACTGGTTTCTTAGATCTACTTAGATCTACTTATCCTCTTCTCTCGGTTTCATAGATCTATGCCCTGTATGGGTAGATCTAATTGTGTTGTCCCAAATTTGATGAGTTTTGGTCTTAATATTTCTAGGAGAACATATCTAAGGAAGGTTCATAAAGAAGAGAACTGATTTTCTTGACCGTTCTCAGCATTTGTGGTTTTGGTCAAAAACTTCGAGGTAGGTGGTTCCGTCCCTACTTGCCAAATTGTTTATCATTGTATTTGCTTGATTTATTTAAATTGTATATTTAAATCCAATTTCTCATGTTTTCTTTCTATTAAGTTGATAAAAACTTGATTCCATTGAATTAAGATATTTGAAATGGTTTTGGCATAGAAATTTGGGAAAACCCCCAATTCTATTGAATTTGGTGTGTTTATGGGAAAATTTTCAATTTAAATTTTTGAATTTAAATTACCGATTTGATGGAAATGTTTTCAATTATATTGTTGAATTTAATTGTGGAAATGAAATGTGTAATAATGGAATTGGTTTTTAATGTATTTCAAACTTATGAAAATGGCTTAAAATGTTTTGATTGAAACCCATTGGTTTTATCTTGCGAAAAAGGCATGTTTTTGAATAAAACATGTTGTGGTTTTAAATGGAATAGAATTGCCACTTTGAAATGGAAGAATGGTATTGATCGTATTTTAAGCATTATTAAAATATTTCGCCCATCATGAAAGAGCACATGCAAGCCTTAGGTAGTTAGTGAGTTATTTGGCTACACTCTATGCTACGACAACGTTCTATAACATACAAGCAGTGGGTCACATCCCCGATGGGTTGGTGACGAGTCTCCTTTGGCTAGTGTCATAGGGATGCGTGTATAAACATTTTTCTGAGTTCACATAGAGAGTATGGAATCCTATAACTGATTAAAACTATTGTACATTTTGGTATATTACCATGTTGCTCGCTTGTTTGTCTATATTAGAGATATAAATGTATGCCAATGCTTTTGAACTGCTTACATTCCTTCTGAATTTATATATACTGTTTTATATAAATGTTTTATTTAATCCATTATTTTAGAAATATTCCATCATTGTAAAGCCTTTTCTTAAAGTAATTTTTCCATCATATGAAAATGTATAGCATGTTTTTTGAAATATGCTTTTGTGTTGCCAAAACTGTTTATTTTAAAATTGAAAGATTTTCTTTGGATAATCTATATTTGGCATCTGTTACGGAATCTTTGGTGGTATCCTAGTGGGATTAGGTTCACACCCTACTTTTGCCTTCGGTTGATTGTAGACTTCCTTCTTCCAGGCTCGATCAAAGGGAAGGAATCTCTTAGAGGTGGATCCAGTTGTTGATCTTCTCTTGGTGATTTGTGTCCTTAGGGACCTTGGGTCTGGTTTCCCATTCTAGTACATCAGTTTTAGTACTTTGGACTTTTTATATGAAATTGTATTCTGGTACATCACTCCTGGTGGAGTTTTCCTTTGTAATTCATACTGTTTCGTTATCTATTGTTTCTGCATTCTTGTGGCAGAAATCGTTCCCACATTCTTGTTGTTTGATGCCAGGTGCTAGTCGCTGATCCATGGGGATCGAGAATTCCATTTCGGCTATATCAGGACCGGCTCGGTTATCGGGTTACTAGGGTACCCAGGCTAGTTCGTGATAATTCCTAACCTAATGGCCACTCCATCGATTAGATGGTATCACACACTGACTAGCCTATGGAACTAATTTAGTCTTTTTGAATACTATCTCTTATCTACCCCTTGATAACATACCTCAGCTATCTCCTAGACTCCATAAAAAGGAAAAAATATACTTTAATTTTCATTTACGGCTTTTATAAGAACAACACAACCCATAATCAATAGAAAAACTAGAGATCAAATTCAATAACAAGTAAATCCACAATTAAATCAATGTTCATACCAAAAATATTATAATGGGGTGTTATAATGTAGGTTCAATAAAATCATATCCTTTGGTAACCAAATACTACTAGGGTGTCTTGGATAAGGCAATCCAAATCCAACATCAAAAATAGGCTAACAAATTTCATCCAAGGGAACCCATTATTAGAATGACCTATAGAAGGATGTTTCAGTATCAATCCTTAATTTATTTCCTTACATATGATTCACCATAGGAACCTAAATATGGTATAACACACATGTTTAGATACTCATGGTCTTGACAAGTTCCACTTTATAAGTAATCATAAACATGGTATTTGAGGGTTTTTATTTTAAAGTCTCACCGGTTTAATATAAAACACATGAAAATTCAGTCCTTAACTATTACAGATTATGTCATCATTACCTTATTGTGTTTAATTCCCTTTTTTGTATACATTATCCTACCGATTTTGTTTTGTAATCCCTATTCATATCACAAAATTAATGTATTCACATCACATTGATGTGTAACCCTTTATTCAGGCCACAAGTTTGTATTACTCACTAAAAAATAGAAACCAAGTATAATCATAAATATCTAAATGAATTGCGTGTGTAATGTACATGAACATTTCATATAAAAAAGCATTCATATTTGTATTTAATGATCTTTTAATGAGTAAGCCTAGAGTGATAGATAGCGAACCCCATTTACATTTTTAGACAAGGAAAAGCCTCCAATATTGTAGGTTTTCTGGCCTTAAGTATCTACCCAAGGAGAATTTACTCAAGAGATAATTAAATTCATGATAACCCTAACCCATAATATTCATGAACTATATCCAATAACTATTTTCAAGCTCATAATTATGAAAAATTAAAAATTATTAATATAAACACTTATATTTTATCCTTATAATTTATTATCAATATAAATTATTTCTCATTTTTATAAATAAGAATTTTATTTATAGATCATACGATATTCTATATATTTTGGAAAATTAATTTTCAATATTAAAATTTAATATTTTAAGAATATTATAAATGTTTCAAAACACTTCACTAATTATAAAATTTTTACAAATTAATTAATTAATAAACATTTTATAAATAAAATATCCCAAAATAAATTTTATAGCGATTTATAAAAATTCAATAGACCATTTAAATATAAATTTTATAATGATTTTAAGGATTCCACAAGACTAAAAAAAATTGTGTTGTTCAATTTAGAGTCATTTTGGATAGAATTAACCCAAGATAAAAAATGTGGTATATTTTGGGTAATCCAAACCATGGTGCCTCTTATGGTGGTGACGAACTGCCATGGTCATCACATTGTTGTGGTGACTTGAAACTACCCCTGGTTCCTGGAGAAATCTAGTAAAGAACCTCCCCTATACTCACTATATCAGGGTGTACTAAATCCATAAATTTTAAAGCCACTGTGGCTATGAAATGACATCTTTAATGTCATGGTGACAATATTGTTTTCTTAAAACACCAATCAAAAACATTTAAATTTCAAAGAAATATCATCTAAGAAAACTGATGGTTTTTTTGATCATTTAATGACCCTTCAATGTGGAAGTGAGACAAAACAACAGAAGAATTAATCTCCAAGAATCAAACATTTAAATGTATTTGAAAAACAAATTATAAAAATAGTGTACCTGAAACACCTAAAATTTCCCATAATCAACCATCATCTTCAATGGAATATTCTTGACGAAGATCATTAGAAATAATAGATGAAATCATCCATCTGTTGAGGGGAATACATTGGAAAATATATCCATGAACATTTTTTGAGGACTCTAATATGTTAAAATGGGTTCCAGTGCCTTCTCTATGTGATGAATTAACTTAATGATTGAAGGATAACTCTATATAGCATGAGAACAATTCATAGGTATCATCCACGCACCACACAATCAATAATATAAGGATTACATCCCTTTAAATCAGTTTTTGACACTCTTTATTCAGTAAAGTTTATTGGGTGTATTGAATAGTTTGAGTAATACTAAAACATCACACCAATTAGAGCGTTCATTCTTTGAACACTTCAATGAATAAAGTGTTCCATTAATAAAAGTTCAACCCCTTTATTCTTAACTGATGAAACATAAAGGATTAAATGGTACATGTTGACATGAATCACATGCATATCAATACAATCATATTTTGCGACCACAACTTCATAAGAACCACCGTGATGTGGTAGAGACCATATAAGATCATAACTTCACATGTGCCACCATGATCTTGAGGATTCCCATTTTATTGCATATCCAACATGTATATCATTTTGGTTTATGAAAATTCGTCAAATTATTTGACTCATAAAATTCATTAATAATAATCTTAATTTATAAGGATCATTACACACATCCGTGTGTAGTAACATCCAATGACAAATAGAAATATAGATTTATTACTGGTGGGACATATAATGATAATCTTTATATCTCATATATTACCAAGGATGATATTTATTAAAAAAATATTTCATGTCTTATGGCCCCTCTAACCCTGATATCTTTTATAATATATATCCCATTAGATGATATCATTCATATAAAAAATAAGTATTTTAAGAATACTATCATAGAATTTATAGGTTTTCATTTTAGTGTGGAACTACTATGACCTTTTAGTACAGCCAATATCCTTAGTAAATTATCAAATACAATGTCATGAAGAATAATTATCATATTATGATAAAAACATTATAAATATTTAAAAAAATGTAAATAAAAGTAATCATAAATTACATAGAAGTTTATTCTAGAACATAAACTCCAAGCAGACTCCCACATTCACTAAAACCAAATACTGACAACCATCAGTATGATATCTCTCACATGATATTTCTACTTCTTCTTAAATAATACATTAGTTGATGCGTTTGACACATTCTATTCCATAGAAACTATTCTCAGCATGACATTAACATTTTGATAAAAATCACATAAGAGATGATACTTCCAATGTATGGTCCCCATCCATAGATGTAACTTCATGTCCTTTGAAAGATCCACCATTTCAGTATTATAAAAATACAATGTGATGGTATCTTTACTATTGAGAATGAAATAAATCACTTAGATGGATTTTCAAATCCACACTGCTTCCTTATCTTCATTACAATACATTATATACTCATATTCCACTATAGAATCAGTAAAAACTGGATGTTTTAAACTCTTTCACCTCACAACTTCTCTGTTGAGAGTAACGATATATTATAGTTATGATTTTAGAAAATTATAATATTTTTTAATCTTGAATAAGTGTATACCCTAATGGAAAGATCCTCAATCCCTCCATATACTAAAAACATAACCTTAGTATGACTTGTAAACTTAAGGATAGTCTTAATAACATCCTAATATTGTTCACCTAGACTATCTTTATATCTAATTACCATGATCAGATCTTAGGAAACATCAAACCTAATATAGAACAAGATATAAATGATCAATCATATCATAGATTTTTAGGGGATCCTATTAATCCTCTATATGTCCTATTATGTTTGATGAATTATTTTCTCATATAAATTTAATCCATGTGACACTAGAACCAATCCCCTCTTAGATTGTTTGGTAATAAATTTATTCATTATTTGGCCAATTTATCTACCCTGACATAGTGCATGAAGCCTCTTGGATCTATCACAAATTATCTTTAACCATATAATGTATTATATTTTATCTATGTATTTTAAGTAGAAGTATTTGTTTCACTAGTCCTTAATCAACTGTACGACTGGTATTGCATTTATAATAAGTAATATGTTATTGACATATTCTACTAGGAATATGATTACACTACAATTAAAACTCTTATAAAAAAATGGGATTTGTTCAAATCATGGTTGGAAAATTATTATGAGTAACCATGTGACCAAATCATGTGAGATTATTTTTCCTTGTATTGGATCCACATAGTTGGTGCATGGTTTAGAAAACTATGTAACCTAACTATGTGAGTTTCCATGGTTTTTTTTTGGGTTTTACCTTTTCTATCATTACCAGATTTAAGTTTTATTCCCATTAATTTATCTTCCCACTCATTCATATCGACCAAGAAACACTTAAAGGGTGCTCCTCCTCCCCCCTTGGGTATCTTCAATCCTATATTCCTTCGATTTTCAATAGAAACCCCTTGGTCAGCACTCCATTCCTCTTTATTTCTTCTTCCACCTCCATTATCCTTTATATTCCCTCTACCATAAACCTGAGGTGATATTAGGTTTATTTTTAGGTTCATAGGATACCTAACCATGTGGGTTTTAGTTTTTAGTTCGTTCATAGGACCCCTAGGGGCTTTTTAGAGAATTCGTCATCCTACGAAAATAATTCCAGCATGATTTTCATAAAATCGAGGTAGTTTTTTTGTTAATTCACTTAATTGGGAATTTATCTTCATTATTTATGTTTATAAATGATTTATTTTCTAAATTATGCTAATTAATTATAGTTATAAAAATCATAATGGTTTGAATGGACTTATCAATTAGAAGAAATATTTTTTTGAATTTCATGTGGTACTTGAAATAATAGGTATTTTTAAAAGTTGAAAGTTTTGTTATAAATAAAAAGGTATATTTTATGAAATTTTGCACTATTTAGGTTTTGAAATGATTAAGAAGTAGTATTTTGAACCTTTTTGAGTTTTTAAATGAAAAACATAGTTTGTTTTCTAATTGAGTTTTATATGGATTTAATGAATTGTTTTATCAGCTTTTTTAGAAATGGATTTCAATTTTTTTGATTTTAAGTACAAGTTTAAAATAAAATTTCAAACTATTATGCAATGACTTAGTATTCTAAGTCCATATTTTTTTAAGGAAATTTTATCACTTTTGAAATATTTCTTAAATATCCTAGGTGTATGAGACCTTATAAATCCCCTTATTGAATTTTAACCCCTGATGGGGATGTTAAATATTGAATTTGTGTGAATTTTGGCCCAAGGGGAAGGTATATATTTTTATGTTTTGATTGAAATGTGGAAGGTAATGTTTCTTGTGACGGTTTAGGATGTATTATGGTATTTATTACTTGTGATTTATTAATGAATTTGATTTCTCACTTTATATTGATTAATGTACATGGGTATATTAGGGGTATTAGTGATTCATGGTCAATGATATCTATCTAGTCCTGATTAGAATGACTAGAAATTCTATAATATTAAAGTACATTGGGTTTGAAAATGATGAGGAAGGTTTATAAGATCTAGTTGTTTATATACTTAAGAATACATTGATATCCAAATAGATGAATCTGATATAAGTACATCTAGGATCACCTCATTGTATGTTTCAGAATTACCCATGTGTACTTCCTAGTTCTCCATAGGGAAGATTATTTGTTTTATTTTTCCTAGATTTACCATAATTTGTGTCTCTATAACACATTTTTATTTCTTTTTATATATATATTCCCTTGTGACTTTGTCGATTATAGTTTTTCTTTTATTATTAATGTGTATTTTTCTTATTTTTTTATAAAATTAAAAATATTTGAAAATTAGTATTAATAAAGTTAATTTTTAAAGTGAATATGAAATTGGTAATTTTGATAAAACGAGCTTAGGATGAAGAAATGTTTTCCAAGTGATTGTCTTCATTTAAAAAAAATAATGGAAGTTTTCAAAATAGGTTGAATGTTATATAATATTTAACAAAACTATGAATAAAAACCTATTTTCATAATTTATTTAAATACCAGAATAAAATTAAATTTCATTTGTAATTATTTGCACAAAATCTATGTTGAAATCATACTAGGCTCATTTCACTCACACCCCATATAAATCATTCAACTTAATATATTTTTATGGATTTATATTAGGTTATCTGCATTTGGATTTGGTCTTCTAGTTCGGAATGTCTATGTTATTCATAGTTGTTATCTTGGGAGAAGGTGAGTGATTGAGGGTCACAAGGATATCTATTGTGGTGGTCAGTTTTGTTTTTTCATTTCTTTTATATTAGGATGTTTTTACACCAACTTTAGCATCTCAATTCTCTTTTTTTATATCATGATGATTTTAATTTATTCTTCAATTTGTTTATTACCACTTTATTTATTAGTTAGTTCCTATAATGTATCATTTTTTTCATTGTTTACTCTAATCTAATGTGTTTAATTATTTATATCACTGGAGAAATTATTCCCACCATTAATTATTTGGTACCCTAGAACTATTTTATAGCTCATGGTGATTAGGAACATGCCTTGGGTATGATAGGTTTCATCTAGAGTTCCCGGTCTAGGGGTGGCCCGACAAGGTCCATGGAAAAATAGTATCAGACCCCCATGTCCTCTTGATATTTGGGGAATTTCTAGGTAGTATAGATATTATAAATATCATCTCTACTCAAAATGTTGGTGTGGAAGTGGGCCTCATTGTCTTGTTCTCATTCAGAACTTCATGTTTCCATGGACAGTTCTAGATTTGAGCCTTAATTTTGAGTTTGGTTGTATATATATTTAATGGGTTTTGATTTTATGTGTTATAATTTGGTCCCCAAGGATTTTGTAAATGATTTTGGGGTGTTTTTATGTTTCATTATAAAATTCGTTTAATGAACTAGATCTTCATTATAAGCCCATAATATTAGATAAACCATTTAGATCCCATTTAGAATGGCTCTAAAATCATCATAGTTTCTATCACACTGTTGGTTCATGGTTTACCAATTCATTAGAAAAAATCATACACAATGTTATTTATCCTCTCGATTTTCTTTTTTCCCCCTATTTCTTTTAAATATATCCCAATGGTGTATACCATTAGTTTGATGTTAATAAAGAGTATTTGTTGGAAAATTTATGTGGTTGAATTTTGTTTAATTAACACTTTTTTCTTATACTCATGGTTTTTACCCTTAATAACATTTAGTTGTGTGTTTAGAAAATGGTTTTTGTGATATAAAAATAAAATTTAAGAGGTTTTTTTTATAAACTCATTTAATTATATTTATAGAAAAAATTGATTATATGTAAAATATTGGGGTTTATTTTCGAAACTTTTCTTTTAAATTTTAGTTTTTTAAAATTAATTCAAATTTTATTATGTAAATATGAATTATATTTTTTTATAATTATTTAAAAGATTTTTTTGGAAAAGTAGTATTAGATTATGAAAGTGGAAATTTTTAAAGATCAAATTTTAAAATGGGATTTAAAAAAAAATTAATCAGTGATTCTCTAAATAAAACAATTTGAAAATGGGATTCTAAACAAATTTTGGTTGAAAAGGGGGATTTTAAAATACATATATGTGATTTTTTTTTTACATGGGTTCTACTGTTATGAAAATTTTTGGTTTTGGGATGATTTTCTTTTGAAAATGTGTTCCATTAAAAAAATTAAAATGGGTTGAAATATTTTAGAGGGATGGATTATTTTAAGAAATGTGGTTTATGTAAAAATGATAAATTTTATAATGTTTTTGTTTTAGTGAATGGACGATTTTTGGTTTTTCAAATTGATTATGAGATTATTGGTTTTTTTAGATGTATGAATGGTTGGGTTCATGCCTAAATATAGTTATTATTTTTATCCAAGAAAGTTATTAAAGAAATATGGTGTATTAATCTTTAGGAAAGGCTCTTGTGAAGTCTCTTATATTTCTTAGACTTAACCATTTCCTTTTCCTTGAACCTACCCACACTATAAGTGGGGTGATATATCTATTACTTTATTTCCACTCTAAGACTTTATGGGTTAACATCCTTCTTGAATATCCCACATTATGTATGTGTTATATTTTTTTCAATGATTATTATTGGTTATCATTGATGGTTAATGAAATATAAATCTGTTTCATTGTTGAAAAAATAATGAAAAAGCTATAAATAATATTCTTGTATAATTTACTCATGTTTGATTATTTAAAGAAGTTTATTTGAAGACTTTGAGTTCAAAAATGTGATGATTATTGAATTGTTCATATGTTTAAAGACAATTGTTAATTTCATTGAAAGTGTGAAAATTGTCTATATTATTTTACCATGTTTTGATTCTTATAGAATTATTATGGATTCATTAAATGGAATGTGATGTTTTATTAAAAAAATTTCCTAGTATATAGGATGATTTTTGAACAGATCTTCATTCAAAGACATGTGTTAATAGTTACATACTAATTAAAAAAATGTATAAGATGTTATGAATGTGTTTTGGAAGATGAAGATATCTTTGGGATTCATATTAAAAAGGGAATAGAATAATAGGAATTGATTAAGGTCATTCAAATCTTTATTAAATGATAAGTTTTACTGAATAACCTGAAAAATATTATTTTTCATGAGGAAAGAATATGGCATTCATTAATTATAAATGCATGAAGTATCATAATGTGCATAATTTGTTTACTGATATTTGGTATAGTGTTTTATTATTGGTATCTAATAAGTATATATTTATTATTTGGGATTTATTTATAAAATTATCTAACCAATTTGACCATGGTTCCATAGCTTAGATGGGTAGGGTGCAACCCTTAGCCATACATGGTGGTGACCAGGTATCATAGAGGATAAACCTATCCTAAAGAGAAAAGGAATGGGGTGAGTGTATGTGAGTCGATGTTCATGGTAGGGACTTTGTTTTTGGTTGGAAACATGTTGGGGCTTGAGAGTAGACCTCAGTTTCATGCTTCTTTTTTGGAAAAAGAAGTGGGTTCCACTATATAGAAAGTTCTAGACTGACTATGGGATTATTTTGGGTTCGTCCAAAAGAGAGGGTATTATTCATCCACTAAAATCATATGCATATAACACTATACACCATATGAAATGGTTCTACACCATCTGATCAACCTAGTATATCATCTTCTTCCTTAATCCCTATTAGATGATATCTATATGTTGGATATTTTTCATTTGGAGAAGTCCATTATTGATCCAAGCTCAAATGATCAGAATTTTGAGTTATTATAGGTAAAAACCTTCATGTATGCATGCAAATTTTTTTTGGATATTATATTTCAAAAAATATTCTTCTTCCTATAATATTACAAAGATACTGTAAGATTCTCATGCATTCGTTATTCATAGAGGAGTTCAATATTTAAAATGTTAACACAATCATCATTATGTTCATGTTATATACTCATCATGAAGAGAAGATAATGTGAAGTGATGGAATGGTTTTTTTCATCATAGAATAAGGAAACCCATGTTAAATACTTTCAAACTCCATGATTCTCAGGAATTTGATGATTTTATTTTCATGGAATAAATTTTGGATTTCAGTTAGTGACTGAATGATGAAGATACAGTGATTCTCACCTATAAATATTAAATCCTCATGGAGGAAAAGTTGTTCCACTTGAATTTTTTATGATAGATCTTGTTTTCTAAAAAAATACAATCTTTGAGACTCATTTTATGGAAAGTGGAAAAGGTCACATGAGCCTATCAACTGCGTGAGGTGGGGAGAACCACATACTCTATTTTGAAAAGAAAAATCTCTCTAGGAATTCAACCTATGGGAGGTACACATTAAGATCATTTATGAAGAACGATATTTGGATCCAATGATAGTGTAATATTCACTATATTACATGAATAAGGTCTATCCATGTATAACATCCCATGTGAAGAAGTAGTAAAATAGAGCATAATATTGCATGTAAGAGGATATTGAGTATACACTCTACCCAAAAAAAATATTTCACAAAAAAATATTGTTCATACACTATGAATAAAGAACATATTCTAGAATATATTGGTTTTAACAATCTACCTACGTAAAGGAAGAGTCTTCATGATGAAGGGAGAATATTCCATGATTTCTTGTGTAAATTTATAATAAATTATGAAAATAAATAAAATATAACCAACCATTATAAATAGAACATAAACTAATAATAAAACTACTTGGTATGTCCTATGGTTTTAAGGAGATTTCCATGAAACAACTTCATGAAGTAAAAATCACAAATAATATTCATTTAAGGTTAATTTATTGAGGCCAACATTTCATTAGAGGAAGGGAGAATAACTGGCCCAATTACTTGATTTACTATGAAACTGATACTAAATATTATTCTCTGATTCTTGTGAAAAGGATCATAAATAAAAGAAGTAATTGTGACAATTCTATGCCAATCATTAATGTTTTTTATAATAAAAAAAGAAAGTGTGATTTAAGAAATTCTTAAAGAAGGATATCCAATGAAATATTTTTGTCACTAAAGATGAAAGAGATCACGAAACTGTTACATGATTTCTTATTATTATGTATCAAAGATTACTGACAGAAGAAGAATTGGTAAAAAAAATGACATCAGTTGATTATTATTTGGGTTATGAAGAATTTAGAGATTATCCATCTATAATATATTCATATTATTTTTATTTAATACATAATAATAAAGTACTTTGAATATAAATTTACATAGTAAGAATAATAATAACCAACATTATATTTTAGTTTCATACTATGAGGAAGAATAAGAGTTTATTATATACTATTGTGCAAGTGAGAAAATGATGAAAGAGCAAGTTTAATAACAAAAAAACACTGTGAAATCCAACTGAAGTTTCATTCGGTGGAAGACTATATTGGCGTTACAAATTATCTAATAGTGAAGGTGAAGACTCTCTTTAGGAGTAGTATAAAGAACCAGTGAGAAGCTACAAGTTGGACAAGGGAATAACCAGTCTAGGGAAGAAGAAGTGTTTCCCTCCCCCTCTAAAAGTGTAGGGACTCACACTTATCCAATGATTTTTTTCTAGAAAACCCACTATAACTAGTGTTTCATTACAGTGGATAATCTATCCAGTGGTTATCAAAATACACAACAAGGACTATTTAATATTATTTTGTAGTGAATCTTGTAAAAATATTGTGTTCCATCCTTACTTAATAAAAGTATCGTCAATATGACCACATATGATAAAAGTATCGTTAATCTGGAAAATGGTGACTTTTGGTTTTCCTAAATCAGATCCCATTTTTGTCAATTTTTGGTTCTTTTTATCATCTTCATTTTATTATTCAAGAGGGGAAAAACAATAGAGTATAATGAATGATTCAAAAACCTTTTAAAATTACCACAATAACACTCCCACACTTTTTCCTTATCATCTCTTCCACCGTGACTCTCTTCAACACCACACTTCATCTTTAAAATAACCTGAAAATTCCAAGAGTAGGGTAGGAATGGATAAAAATGGATTGAAACATGGCTCATCCCTATAAAAGTTATTCATGGTCTCTATGGGCTAAAATAAGGATTCATCTAAATGTTGTATTTTATGGATAAAGGATTTTCAAAAGTTCCCTCAATCATTTTAAAAGTGTTTTTGTACAGTCACAGCTTTCACAAGTTCAAATGCATGTTCTAATATGTAGCACACCCCAATATCACTCAAGAAATATACTCAAGATAAAATTGGATGTACTTGGTCTAGAAATACTCTGAGTAATAAGACATATGATATTTGGACATTCACTCAAGGCATGATAGATAATAACTAATCAATTCACAAGAATTTCATAAATTCAAATCCTAAAAAAAGTAGAGAAAATTCATTTACATAAGTCAATAAATTCCTTCAAATAATGAATCATCATTTCAATATCCATGCTTAACTTTAAACATTTAATTTTCTATTTTACTAATTAAATCTTATTAACACTGACATCTAAAACATGGCATAACTGGGTTCCTAGGAAACTCATGTTGCCGTGATATGTCAAGTAGAGAATAATTCATGTGTGGGCATGCAATTTTATCTCTAAAGATCAAATTAGGATTTGAAAAAAAAATATGGAGTTCAAAAGATAAAAATTAAAATTTAACTCTATTTTTAAAAAAAGCTTCATTCCTCTTCCTACAATGTTTGTGGATTCCTTCTTCCAACATTATCCTAAAAAATATAATTACTCAATTAATCATAAGGATCATTTCATTTAATCTAAAAATGAAAATAGGGATTGGGCCGCATGGTGGACTAATATAAAAAAGGAAATTTAAATTTAAATTTATATTCATAGAAAACATTTAAAGATAAATATTGGTATGATCCCCTAAGTGGGCCCTAAATTTTTACTGCTTCCAGTGGGTAATACCAGCTATAATCCAAATTTAGATGGTGGATGAAGATTCATTGACTTGAACCACCAAATGTGGCTTTTCCCAACTTCTATTTCATTGTTCTTATTGAAGAGAAATGCATGGATATAGTACACATGATCCACCCACTTTACAAAGTGATACATCTTGCATGGTGGGGGTAGAATTAAGTATAGAACCTCCTCCTTTGTTGCTTCTTATGCAACCTTTTCATTCTCTTATTGTATTCCTAATAATGAATATTCAATGTCTTCTAGGAGCTCAATGTGTGCCTCAAAAGGTGCATATTATTTTCATATTCGTCCTCTAGGGTATAATACGAGATGAACAAATATAAAAATTCAAAACTATTAGGGCTGATAGTCAAATTCATTTCAATAATATTAAAAGAGTTTGAGTTCAATATTTTCTCATGTCCTTGAGATGGTTTGGATTTGATATAGTCTTTAATTGAAGGCGACTCTGGGATTCTATCTTTAATAGATTGAGGTAGGTAGTCATGCTCCTATATCTTGAAATTAAATTACACCACTTGGGAGGTGTATTCTTTCAGTGGTGCTATCTTCTCTTCTTTGTAAGGATTGGGGATATCATGAAGTTCCTCTTATTCATTACAAAATTCATCCAACTCTGGTTGATCTCCCACATGTGGCTCAGCAGAAAATTCTTCATAGTTTTTATCTATCTCGGGTATAATTGGTTGAGTGAGGATGAATGAGTCTTTAGGTACTTACACATTTACCTCATATGGTTCTTTAATGATGAGTGGTTAAATTTCTTCAAACACTAACTCAGCTGATTTTCTGGTTCAGGGTCAGGTTGCTCCATTAATGCACAAACATGGTCAAACAAACTTTCCATTTTCCTCCCAAAATCATATAGAGTATTACCCATCCTTTCCACATTTTCATTTAGACCATGATAATCAAATTGTGGTTCTTGATATTACACCTCCAGGTAATCTTCACATGTATAATAATTCGAATTTTAATACATCAGGGAAAAAAACTAATTTTTTTTACAAAAAAACACAAATCAAAATGTTTACAAAAAGGTTAATTTTTTAAATAGTGATTGAAAAAATAGCTTATCTCACCAACAATAGAACTAGTTTTGATTAATTCATGTTGTAGGTCATGGCAAGAAAAAATTATTTTCATAATTCAGCACAAAGGTTGACCAAGGACGTCTCACATGAGGAGTGTTGCAGTTGGTTTAATCACTACTTATAATTCACCCAATCTAATTCTTTTTTAGATTTTTTTATATTTATTGAAAAAAATGGTTCATGTTTTTTATAAAAACTTGAAATTAAGATTATTTCATATAGAATTTAAATCCCTATGAAAAACTAATGAAATCAAAGAAAATTCATTGGTCCTGGGTTTGGATAACACAGTTTTATTCAACATTTTATTTTATTTTTTAAATTTGATTTGATAATTAATTTAGTGAAACCTCATTAATGAATTAATTTCCCTTGATTTATTGAGTGTGTGATTTTAGCATGCGTCTAGCATAATAAACCACACCTCCTCCAATAGTCAAATAGAGTAACACCTCAACTGTGAATGTTATTACTACTAGACCAAGTTCCACCATATGCCATTTAAACCCATATGGAAACCCTAACTCCAATGTATGAAGGATTTTCCTAAGAGATGGTAGGGAAAATTCATGCATGGTACCCTTCTTGAAAGTTGTTCCAAGATTCCTTGTGTGTATCCGGTCAAAATGTTTAGCATATTTTGATATCGAATTTGGGCATTATTAATTTTTAATTGATAGTTATGTTTTCGGGAGGAATTTTCCATAAAGCTTCCTTCAAAATTATAACATCTAATGGAATCCTTAGTTACTTCCAAACTCCCTAAAATTAGTTTTGGAAATTCAGCTATGAATCCATGTTCCTTTTATGGTGTTATCGCCTCAATTAGAGGTGTGTTGGCAATGATGGTATTCTGTTATAGTGGTGGGGTCCACTCTGTGCGCTTGGAAAATTTCCCGACTTCATTGAATTTTTTGGGCCTCTAAATGTTCAAATCATCCCCTAGTAGAGAATACAAAGTGGAATTAAATTAAATAAAAATTTTTAAAAAAAATGAATTAGTCAATTTGGAATTATAATTTTAAAAATATGACCAAAATACCCTTTACGTAAAAAACTGTAAAAAATACAGAATTAAGAACTTTTCACAATTTTTCTAAAAACACATCACAAATAAAAAATTGACTCATATAAGATAAAATGGATAATTTTTTTTGGATTAAAAAATTTTAAATTATTACATAAAATTTGGAAAATATTTACTCTATCAATCTGTTAGGGATTAATTCAATGTCATACTTTGGGAGGACAATAATCATTAAAATTATTTAAATGTATGTATGTATGTATATAACCAATGTGGAAGCTTGATAAAGTGTAGTTTTCATATCATTATTATTCCTTTTAATATACTTAAATTTTTTAATAATATTTAACAAACCTAACATAAACACTTGTTGATCATATCAAATATGGAAAAAAAATTGACCATCCTTATGTTTTCAACAATTTATTGATTTTTTTAAACTCATTACATCATATTTAATTCTGATCACATCTCTATGTGATCATCTATCACTACAAGAAAATAGTTTTTTGTGGTTTTTTTCATGGCAGTTTTAAAAACCGCCACTAAATATGTTTGATAAAAAATTTAACAGCAGTTTTTAAAACGACCACGAAAAAAAGGCTCTAATTTTTTAAAAAAAATTACTTTTTAAAAAAATATATTTTAAAAAAATCTCTTTTATTAACAACATTTTTTTAAACCGCCACGAAATAGCAGAGGTTTTTTGAAAACTGCAGCAAAATTTAAGAAAATTCTAAAAAAATATTTAGTTTTTACTTGTAATTATTTAATTTTTCTCTTATTTACAATGAAATATAGTTTATTATTGATAATTTTATATATTTATAATGTTTTAATTAATTAATAATTATAATTATTAGTTAATAATATTTTTAAACTGAAAACAAATCATCAATAAGTAGAAGAATAGACTTCAGAATCAAATAACCAAAACATCTGATCTGAGAGTCCATTTCAGCTCCACAACCAGTCAAATCGAAGTTTATTAAATGAGAAAAAATCAAGTGAGATTTAAATCATGTGATAATTAAAGGGAAAAATATATTCAAAATTCAAAAGTCAAAAATTGAACTAAAACTTCAAAAGGGAGTAACATTAAATTCAGGTGTCTGTTTGGGCTCTACCACACATCAAATCGAAGCCTACAACGAGCTCTATGCCTCATAGGTCTAGTAACAATTCTTTGATTATTGTACCCCTTTTTGTCTTCTATAAAGAACCAGAAGGCCTCCGAAACATAGGTTTTACTTACAAACACAAATTTCTTAAAATTCAAATGTTTATAACATTCGATCAAGGCGTTCGTTTGGCCTCTACCACATATCATATTGAAGCTCATTTCATGATCTTCAATTGGACTGGGTGTGGCACTGAAAAAGGTGTCTCAGATCATATTTTATGGTCATTTTAGTGTTTTTATGGTTTTTAGAGGATCTTAACGTTTTAGGATTTATTTAATTTTTTAATTAATTTTTATTTTTTTATTTTTTAATTTAATATTATATATTTATTTGTTTATTTATCTATTTATTATTATTATTTATTTATTTATTTAAATTTTTCTGTATATTAATTTATTTATTATTTAGTAATTATGTACACATTAATTATTATTTATTTTTAGTTTATTAATTAATCAATTATTAATTATTACATTTTTATTCATTATTTATCTATTTATTTATTATTCTTTAATTATTAATTAATTATTAATTATTATATAATTAATTATTATTTATTAATTATCAATTATAAATTATCAGTTATTAATTATTAGTTATTATTAATTAATTATTAATTATTTATCTATTTCTTTATTTATGTATTTATTTATTTATTATTCATTATTTTTTATTCATTATTTTTTATTTATTCATTATTCATTATTCATTATTCTTTATTCTTTATTCTTTATTATTTATTATTTATTCTTTATTCTTTATTCTTTATTCTTTATTCTTTATTCCTTATTCTTTATTCGTTATTCGTTATTCTTTATTTTTAATCGTTATTATTTATTTAGTTATTTAGTTATTTATTATTTGTTAATTATTTAGTTATTAATTATTTATTTATTATTTATTCAATATTAAATATTAAATATTTCATATTAAATATTAATTATTAAAAAATTATTATTAATTAAATATTATAAATATCAATTATTAATTATTAGTTATTACTAATTATTAATTAATTATTATTTATTTATGTATTTATGTATTTATTCATTCATTCATTTATTTATTTATTCTTTTTTTATTCTTTATTCTTTATTCATTATTCTTTATTTTTTATTCTTTATTATTTATTACTTTTCATTTATTATTTATTAATTTATTTTTAATTTACTAAATATTAATATTTTTTTAGTTTATTATTCATTTATTATTATTTATTTATTTATTCAATATTCATTTATTATTTATTAATTATTAATTATTTATTAATTTTTAAATATCAAATATTAATTCTTAATTCTTAATTCTTAATGATTAATTATTAGTTATTAGTTATTGTTAATTATTAATTATTAGTTGTCGTTAATTATTAATTATTTATTATTTATTATTTACTATTTATTATTTACTATTTATTGTTTATTATTTATTATTTACTATTTATGATTTATGATTTATTATGTATTATTTATTTATTAATTATTTATTTAATTATCTGTTATATATTAATTTATAATTTATTTGTTATTGATATATCATTTATTATAATATTTTTTGATTAATTTATTGTCTATACATTACTTAAATATTATATGTTATATATTATATATTATCTATTATCTGTTATCTGTTATCTATTATCTATTATCTATTATATATTATGTATTATGTATTATGTATTATATATAATCTATTATGTATTACGTATTATATATTATGTATTGTATATTATGTCTTATATATTATATGTCACATGTTATATGTTATATATTATATATTGTATATTAATAATTATCAATTATTGATTATTTATTATTGATTAGTCATTATTGATTAATAATTATTTAGTGTGTATCTATTTTCCATTTATTAATTGTTTAATTAATTAATATATATATGTATAAGTATATTAAATTAGATTTGTTAACCACATAAAGAGCCTGCTGGAGTGGTAAAGTCTTTGGAGAATAAGCAAGAGGTAAGGGGTTCAATTCTCACCCAAGCCTAATTTCTATATATGGCATGGGAATGTGCATGGACATGGACTTGTGCATGGAGATGGACTTATGAATAAAGATGGACATGTGCATGGTAATAATAAATAAATTAAGAAAATAAAATATTATAATGATAACAAATAAATAAATAAATTACAAAAATAATAAAAATAAATAAATAACTAAATAAATAAAGATAAATAAATTAATAAATAAATAAATTACGAAAATAAAAAATACTAATATAAAAAAATTAATAATAAAAAATTAATAAAATTAAATATGATTAAGCGACGGTTTAAACCGCCACTAAATACAAAATTTGGTGTAGTGTATTACACCCACTAATCTCTTTAGTGAGAGACGTCTATGAATTAAACTAGTTTAAATAATGGTGGGATTTACAAATCGTATTCTTTATTATTCAACTCTTTGAAAATATCCAAACAACATTACTTCATAACATAACATGTTATGATGTCAACTTATGATGTCGACTTAATACACATTTTAATCACATCATCATAATCCTTGAAACTCTTTCCATCAGACTTTTCCCGTGAAATTTTCAAGAAATGTAACTTTTACATTATTAATTTATCATAAAATACTAAATCCTTTTTAGTTAAAGTGACATTTACATTATTATAATAACTAATGTAACTCATTACATTGTCATACCCAAAAAAAGTTTATGATTCAAAGATAAATTCACTTTGTAATTTCACTCGTACAATCCCATAGTGATGTTCAATTACTAATGGTAATTAAACGTAACTCTTAAATTTTTTATTTACAATCACATGTACTAAAACTAATTTTGGATATCAAGTGAAAAATACTGTTTTCATTGATAAGTATAATCCTTTAGTTGTTAATTTTAAACTTATATAAGTCCATAAATACTCCCACTAGCTTCTTAGGCACTATATTCTTTCTGAATATCTTGTTATGATAGGCAAATACTTTCATATTTATAAATGACAATTATTTCCTCTTTAGTTGGAATATTTCACTAAAAACTATTATCTCCATATTATATATAGTATTCTATGTGTTCAAATAAATTTTCATGAAAATAAAATTATTCTCAAAATATTCCATTGATGGGTGGAAGGATCAAATTACTTCATATTTTAATAAATACCAATATAATTACTTTGACCATTCTATTATTTTAAGTATTTTATCGAATATTGTGAATATTAAATAGTGTATACAATCAATAATACAATTTTTTTCATATAAAATATTTATTATTGATCCATTTCTCTTATTATATAAAATAAATAAGATTAATATACACATCATTTAATTTGATTCTTCTGAGATTTATATTTTCATTAACATTAAAATTTGATGTAACAACTTTGTGCTTCCAAACATGATATTAAACTACAATATTGTTTGATTTTTAACTCCTGTATGTTTACAACACGTGAAAATTATACGTTGGGTATCTCATTTAATTAAAAATTAAGTAATTTATTTATATAAAACTTATAAATAACATGGAAATTCTATAGAGTTTATAAAGATCATTCTAGTATCAATGATAATTCTTCATATGGAATTAGTACTCCACCTCCCTAAAAATATTAGATTTTAATGACCATGGATTGATTCTTGAAGAAAAAATATTGAAATTTTCAACTATGTTTTTATCTTCTAGTTTGCAGTTCTACCCAATTCTATTATCTATATAGAATTAGTAAAAATATATCATATATCTACTTTTCTTATTCTCAACACTTTGATTATATCAGGTAAAATTTCCCTAAATATTTACTATTATCATAAAATTTATATAAATGAATATATAATAATTACCTTTGTAGAATAATACATTCTAGTCTCCCTTAAATAATGTTTCATATTTTAATAAATTAAAATTAAGTGTATTAGAAAAACCTATCTCATTTTATTTAAACAACCATTGTTTACATGATATATTATTGAGAAAAAACGAGAAGAACATAAATCATATAACATATTTAGCTAAAATTGTAGTATCCATGTCCCAAAATAACAACTCCTTTACTTAATTACTTAGACAGATACATCAAAATTGATAATTAATTTCTTTCTTTTTTCTTGTGGTGTCTTATATATTTACAATACTTGTAAATTATAATGTATTCATCACAAAACATTTAAAGGAAATGAATTAATTCTAAAACATTTATATCTTATCTGGACATTAAACTAGTCTTCTTGTTACACCTCGGAAAATCCTGAATATTTCTTCACTAAGGAAAAACCTTTTCACAATGAATAAATTTTCCTTCATTCTTATTTCTCACCTTGAAAGACGTTGTAGTCTCTCTACAATATCTTTTTTCACCTTTTGTCTAGGAAATTTACTCATTTTCTTTTATATCGTCATTATGGAACATTAGCTTAGACCACCCAGGCCTTACTCAATAATATTGTTCAAATTGATGATGTCCATTAAAGGTTTACAATGTTTTTCTCATATTATAATTCAAAAAAAATTATCATAACCTTTCCATTTGTGACATCATAATGAAATATATTTCCAATTCATGCTTATGGGGTGAACCAAGCCTCTCTAAATTATTGAAATATCTTATAATACAGAGTACCTTGTTGCTTAATGAAGTTCCTTCTATTATATTTCACCAAAAAATAGATTTATAAACATCATATCATTCATTTCTTTATTTCTATTAGTAAATCCTTTTAAGGTTTACTATAATTTTATATGCATTTAGGGTCTCATGTTGCCTTCAAAACATTGACTCCTTGTAACAAGCATGATTTTGAATACATAATGTGAATACTTTAGATTCTTATCAAATTCATCTTAATACATTTGTTTAAAACCTTCAATTGTAGGTTTATTAAGAAGTTA
The DNA here is from genome assembly GCA_963277665.1 of Viscum album. Classification (NCBI taxonomy): domain Eukaryota; kingdom Viridiplantae; phylum Streptophyta; class Magnoliopsida; order Santalales; family Viscaceae; genus Viscum; species Viscum album. Next base: position 858,866,461 of record OY728133.1, on the reverse strand, counting down.
TTGTTCCAACACATTGAACATTCTTTCTTTTTTGAGATCAATTCTCATATTTCTGTACCATTCATGGAAATTTCTACCATTTAGATTTTCCTTAACAAGTATGGATCTCAAGGTTATGTTTAATGATTATTTCATTTATCATCAATAAAATATTTTATTAGATGAGTATCACTTTTATGACCAATTAATAAATAATTTTATTAAATGGGATCCTAATAAAAGGATGACCCCTTTTAAAAACCAGCATATCCATTAGCTTGCCAATATCTATATTTCACTAAGCACTGGGCTGATTTAGTGTGTCTACCAACACAAGGGTATTTTGGTAGGTTATTATCCTAATCATATCCTATACGTCTCTTGGATAGTCAAGCATATTAAACTTTGTGCAATCCTTCATATAGATAAACTCAACTTTATTACCCTAGTTACCTAATCCAATTAGGGTCTAACAGCTAATGTAACCCAAAGAAAATGCTAAAAACAAGCCAACAAAGGATCATACAAGTGAACCCATTTTTATCATTAACATCCTAGAATGACATTAGAAATAAATTTATTACTTTCTTTCCTTAAATAGGAAACTATAAGAAAACATAGATTTAGAAATACCTTCCTAGTTGATGATCAATGTCTTAAAAAGTGCTGCTTTGGAAGGAATATAATTATTTATATTTAGAATAGTTATTAATATCACCATATTACCACATTTTTTTCATTTATATATTTATTCTTTTAGTTATTAATTTGGAATCATATTCCCTCCACTAAACTAATATGTTAAAACCATATTTATGTGTAACTCTTTACAAAACAAATAAGTTTATTTTACTCAACCTAAATTAGAATTCAAAAATATTCATCCATATACAAATAAATAATATAAATAAGGAACATGAACTTTTCTTTTAACGTTATAGAGTTATGTGACATTGAAAACATCCACATTAGTAAGCCCAAATTGAAAAATAGCCAACCCTATTTTTCTTTATAGACCAGGCATAAGCCTCTAGGCCGGTAGGTGGTTCAATTCCAAGTCCATATAACAAAGGATACATTACTCAATATATAATTAATTTCTTCATTATTTTAAAACCTAATATTCATAAACTATATTAAATATCTAAATTCAACTTTGTAACTTCAATTACAAACTAAGGTTAAGGTAGATGAAAAGTTGAATTCATTATGGAGTCAACACTAGCAAGACAATTTAAGGTTCTATTATAGAAGAAATTTATCGTATAAATTTTATCATACAAGTATTCATAATATAAAATATTTATAATTAGGAAAAAAATAGTTAATAACCTTTAAATAAATGAACAATGAAAATATTTAAACATGAGATAGCAATGACAGAACAATGCATAAATGAAAGCCAATTATAAAAACATTTCTTATTTCAACTTTTTCTATAATAGAAATATAATAATTATGAATATAACACTATATATTTCATTTAATATGATTAATTCATATTCACCACTATATGGAATTTCAATTTAAATATATTATACTATTATAAATTAAAAAAAATTATAATTGAATTTACATTATGTAAGTATGTTATATAATCTAAATATCATATGAAAAACATTTCAAAATATTCCCTAATTAATTTTAAACAATTCAAATTAAATTAATATGAACAATTCATAATTTACAATATAAACAATTTTATATTTTTTCCTCATTTATGTAATTTATAAACACTTAAAAAATTATTTTTTATGACTATATAGTAAACCCTTTTATTTATAATACATAAAAGGTTCAATATGAATTTAAAAGGAATTTAAATATAAAAATTAAATATTTAAAAACAACATAACAAAAAATTGTCAATAACATTTATTAATTAATTATAAATAATTTTTAATTAATTGTTATTTAAAATTTATTTAATTAATAAAAATCCCAAAAACACTATTTATAATAATTTATAAAATACTTATAAATTATTAATTCAATTAAAAATTGAATGTTCTGAAAAAACAATTTTTCCTTTACACCACCACTTTCACTATTCCATGGTTGTGATAGTTCTTAAATTCCCCACCATTGTGTACAAAACACTATGGTGTTTATTATAAATTAGTTTTGAAGGTACAATAACTCGATCTATTTCATGATGTCCTTTTTAAAAACATTTTTAAGAATCTATTGTCCTTTGAAAAATTACATGTACACTATAACCTATATGGATGTTTCACATGTTTTAATGCTTAATATAAGAAACAAAATGGTTTCCCCCATGCCCTAGTGGAAAATAGTTGTCCCATTTTTATGTATTAACCCTTATTAAATGAATAGATACAGTTATCTATTTGGTGTTTTGATTGTTTGGCCGAGTCATTTCAATGCCCGACATGATGCTCTATTCTATAAATTATTCATTTCACAAATGAAATTTCATATAATAATTATATGTCACCATTTAATAAAACTTTTGGGTTACCTTGGATTTTATTAACACTTTATTTAAGAAGTGAATGATAAATAAACTGTAAATCTAGACTCTCCATGGAAGAATAATGAATATTCTTGAAACTATAAATGAAGAACTATTTGTATCATTCACCAGAATGGATTATAAATCCTTCTTAATCTACATCTAATTCAATTGAGAGAGATCACAAAAGTATAATAGGAAATACTCCCACCTATAAAAGTATCCATAGGATGAATGAATAATTATTTATATGAATGGGATCTTGAGTCACTCCATGGTGTGCTATAACGTCAATGTGAAAAGGAAGAAGTATAAGGGAGATTTGGGTTATGAGAAGTATCAGGCATACTTGATGAAATCACCCACAACCAGTGCCATCATATGGTAGTGTATTATTTATACCAAATACACTCCTTAGTGATTCAAATATTTAAGTCATTTGTTACAATTCTTGAGATAATGTTTTATCCATTTCATGCATCCAATGCATGAATGAACTTCCTCAAACATTTCATCATATGAAATAGTCACATTAATGAGATATATGTGGAATAAATCCTCCATCATGTAAAAAAATACAAACCCATTCATCGTATTCATGGTTTTTATTCCGACCAGGGATTCACATACACCACCACAATGTGGTGATGTCCATTTTAGTGAAATGATTTTCATTCACCGTCATAGAATTTTTGTTCCTATTTTAGTGCATACTTGACAACCAATTCAACTCATAACTTTAGATCAAATCCATCCACCTAAAATTTCTTTTAAACCTCATTAACTCAACTTAATCACTTCAAAACATCTCTAAACATCATCCAAGAACCTATGTTAGTTATTTCAATCATCATAGATTCTCATGAGCATTTGGATGGATTCTACATAATCCAATATGACTTTTCTTTCTTCAATATAATCTTCAAAATAAATCCTATAATATTTATCATTTATTTCTATATGATTAATGGAAGAACTTCTTTCACATCCTATTTTCCACAAAACTAGTAATGGAAGATATACATAGAATCTTTAAGGTATCCCTCCAAAACACACATGGCACAAGAACACTAATATTCTTTTCACCAATATGCGTGGGAACTTCCCACTAATCCCAAGAACCTATGCATTACCTTTATGTATATTATTGGATTCATAGATAAACTTTATTTACATAGTACAATTCTCAAAATACCTTTACACAAGAAACCAATTCAACTCAAATTTCTATATTTATTCTTTAGATCAAGTCCATCCACCTCAAACATCTCTATAATATCTTCAACTAAACTCATACACTCTATAAAAACTCCAAACATTATCTAAGAAAAAAACTTTAATTAGTTCATTCTTCATTAACCCTCATTTCTTCTTTGTATGGATTATACATACTTCAAGATGATGTTTCTTACTTCAATAGTCACCGCACATTGATTTTTATCAATTTAATCAATCCATTACCATATTATTAATGTAAAAAGTTATTTAACATCCTATTTTCCGCAAAACCAGTAATAAAACCTATAATTCCATGTTAAAAGGTACTCCTCGTTATGAAACAAGTATTAGGAACACCATGATTCATCTCACTGATATGCTTGGGTACTTCCATCTACTTCCAAGAACCTCATCATGAATATTTATTCCATTACTGACAACAAATATAACAAACTCAAAGTGAGAGAGAGAAGAAAATGAGATTATATATTGGCAAAAAATAAAACACACACAAAGTGAGTTCATAAACAACATTTCATGTGAACCAAATCAGATCAATATTGCTATCATAAGTTGTGTAATAATGATTGTTTTATAATATTTTTCCTATATATTGATGATATGATTCTGGTGGGTCAAAACATCAATCGATCTAGTAATTAAAGTGTTTGTTATCCATAACATTTTAAAAAATATCTTGGTGTTGAAAAGAATATTCTTGATATGTGGATTTAAAGAGTCAAAATATATTGGATTTTAGTGTTATCTCAAAGGGAGTATATCTTTAAGGTCCTCAAGAGGTCTAGAATGACTGGATGCAAATCTATTTCAATAACACTATTCAGGAACATTAAATTATCATAAGGGAAAGCACAATATTTGTAATATGAGATGAAATACATGCATAAATTTCTATTTTCATCAAAATTTTATTGTTTTATGTATTTAATGATATACACTCTCCCTAACTCGGATGGTGGGGCGTCTGAGTCCTCCATCTCGGCGTCGGCTCAGTCCGCTGTGGCATTTTCTGGCTTTGTCTACTGAGGCGAGGTTCCATCTTCTTCGCCCTGTCTCAGTCGGAACTCAGCGGTCCTATTTTGGATCTGGTCAGTAGGTGGAGTTCGGCAGGCGTGGGCATCTCAGTTCGGTGGGCGCGGCTTCAGGCCTCTGGCTTTGTCAGTTCAGGCACGGCAGAATCCTGCGACGCTCATCGAACGAAGGCTCCAGCGGGCGTGGCATCATATCTGGTCGGGAAGAGTTGTTCCCGTGGGGAAGGCGTCTTGGATATTGGCTTGGCGTTAGAGGGAAGTCTCGGCTTCAGCCTCTGAGTGGCGCGGAGGAGGGAGGGTCACTTGTTTCGGGTTTCCAACGGTTCTGCGGTCCTTTTCATGCCTTCTTATGGTGAATCCTTTGTTTTTGTTGATTACGATGATATGGTGGATCTGCTGGTGTGAAACGAATTGGAGGTTGTCTCTCAAAGCTTCTCGGTGAAGGGAGTGTTTTGAAGGTCATTCCTGGATATTACGGCTACCGTTCATGTTTTTCACGATGGTTTTGTGATTGCCCACTGATCAGCGACGACGATGAGGTTTAAGTTTCGAGGCTATGTGGTTGTGGCAATGGATCTCAATGAAGTGGATTTCATTGAAGGTTTATGTTTATCTTCTCCGGTGTTGAAGACGACGATAATGATGGAACTGAAGACGGCAGATGACAGTGACCTGACTAGCCTCTTGGGTGGGTAATCTCGTGGCTCGAGGTGGATTATGGCAGTTTTTCTGAATCTTGATTTTTGAAATTTTAATGTTGGTACTTTTGAATTTTGAATGTGTCGTGGGTGGTTTATGTGGATGCTAGGAATTTGGGAATAGGTTTGTATGGTTTTCAGTTTTCCATAAAGTGGCTGTTTGAAAATAAAAAAAATGGATTCTGGATGGCTATAGAAGCATGTCGGGATATGGGTTTACATTTAAGGGAATGGAGATCAGTTTGATGTCTAATTTGTAGATAATAGTTTTAAACTATACTATAGATTCTGAATATATATTCATAATAGAAGAAACAAAGGATATTTTATATTTGAAACATTTGTTTTTGGATCTAGGGAGGAACCGATAAAGTTGTTTACTTTACCATGACATTCAAAATGTAAATCTCTTAGTGAAAAAACTAGTGTTCCATTATATGGCTAAAAATATGGACATGAAATACCATTATATACATATGTTTCTTGAGGATGAATATTTAGATCTATGTAATATTTATATAATAAAAAATCTAACTAACATTTGAACTAATGTTTTAATCCAAGAAATTTTTCAGCAGCATAATTCCTTAGTGGGAATGGGATAGTCAGAAGGTGGTGGGGAGTACTGCATATATTAAGAAGGATGATGAGACATATGAATATATCTATGTGTTGAATGTTTACCATATATCCTTGAATAATTATTCAAGTGGATGATTTTGGTGATTGTAAAGCCCCTTCATGAATCTGAATTTAATTTACCAGAATTAAGATATTCATTTCATTGAAAGTTGTTAATAGAAATAGAGACATTAACTCGTGACAGATTAGTTTGAATGAAATTCGAATGGAAGTTTCAGTTATGTATAAGTTGGATTACATATCGTATTAATTAAAATATAATATTTCAATGCACTTATTATACTAGTTTTATCTAGTTATAATAGGTTTTAAATATGAGATATGTGGTTACTATTGCATATGGATGGAGACCCATGAAAGTAAGAATACAGTGAAAATAGATGACTTGATAAACCCCACTACATATATTAGATGGGACCACCTAGTGATGTGTGATGAATATTACTTTGTTTTGAGCAATAAAGACCACAAATAAGTCACTAAGTTGTAATAATTATACTTATAGTGAAATATACAATGTAGTGTTCTTGTATGGTCGTATAATAAAAATCCAAAGCATATATGTCAAAGGGTTCATTAAATTGAAGCATTTTCTTGGATGGTATGAATTCGTGGTTATTTATTTATCATAATAACTTAGTGTGTGGTGATTTATGGTGTATATAGATTCCAAATTTATGGTGCTTAATGTTGGGGGGAGTTTTTCATGTTTTCTACGCATGATGTTTGGTATCTTGTATTTCCAATAGATGTAAGATCAGGCTATTGGTGGTTAAACATATAGTGAACTCATGATTTTCACATGTTATTTATACCTCAACCAAAAAAAATATTTCATTTTACTAGATGGTAACATGTTCATACAATGAGTATAATAATTCATTCCACTTCTTGAAACACTTCCAGACCACGTGTAATTTTTCAATATTAATTGTGGTGTTTGTTTTTCCATTTCTCTATCAATGACCAAATAATAGACCCTACATGTTCATCAATCCCCTAGGTTAGTATATAATAATATAAATTTAAATTTTTTGAAATAATCATCACAATAACTATAAAGGGTTACACCTAGTTGGATGATATCCCTTGGAAAATAGCTCAACACAACTCTTGAGGAAGGTTTCCTGAAATTTCAATCACCTAGCCCTTGACTACCACATCTATCACAACAATTGTCCCAAGCATCCTAGTATACTAAATGCAAGGCTCATCCATCCTAGGATTAACCCACACACCTTGTTATTATCTCCCTAAGGATACATTTCCTTAGTCCTAGTGAAGATATACCCAAATTCTATATTTTTTATGATATATTTATGAGCTCCTTTTTTCTTTTAAATTATGATTTTAATGGAAAATCGGTATTATAATTACATTAATAAATAAATGTGACCAAATTATAATGGTTATCATTAAATATAGTATTCCACATAATCTATCATTAATGAATTTTTTCATGAGATAAAATGGTAGGGAGTAGATGTAATCATGTATGTGATACGTGAACTGACCATGGAATTTTATCATGCTTTTCAATTATTTAGAGAATGAAAGATTCATAAGTGTGTATTCAAAAACTGATATGATGCATTATTTTGATAGAAGTATGTATCAGGTGTGCTTACACAATTCATTTATGATATTCCTCGACTTAATGTCCCTCTATCCTACCTTCTTTGCACCATGAGATGCTAATACATCAAAAAGGACGATGAGTCCTATATACACGAAATGTGATTCAGTTTGCCCATGGATACACTATAGAGAGGGGAGTCTTTTGGATACCCTTATCTGATATCAAATAAACACATATGAAGTTTAATATGTAGAATAATCACTTCAGTGAAAGGTATGTCATTGAAAATACAATTTCTTCATTTCACTTTTAACATAGGTTTCATATTTCTTTCATAGACATCCTCATACAAGACTTAAAATCGCCTCCACATATTCTAGTTTTTTTATTAGTCTCATTTATAAACCTTAAGTCATATCTGTTCATTCATATTGTTTAAATCAATTTAATCTTTCATTGAAATGAAAAATAAATAAAAATGGAGCATCATTTTCTAAAATCTGTAAAAATTGTTTAACCTTAAAATTACAACACTAAAAAATGGTAAATGAGGTATTTCCTTTTCAAATATGAGTTGCTTAAAGGTAACTAATGAATTACCATTATGAGATAAATTACATAAAAGTAGTCAAGGTTTCCGTAATTCAACATAAAGGTAATATACAACTTACCCTTACGCGAAATTCTAGTACTTATATTTAACCAATGAATTACCTTTATGAAAAGTATTTCACGTAAAGGTAATGCTATATTTTAATATCATGTGTTAAGGTTTCTACGAGAAACCATGGTGTGGTGAAGAATTTACATATTTACATAAAATTAATTCATTATTTTAAAGTTTTATATAATGGTTGATCATTATTTACCCTTATGTGAAGAGTTTATGAAAATTTAAGGGTTTTTATACCCTTTCAGTGAATCTAATACATAAGGGTCATTTTTATATACCCTTACATAGATTTTCAACATATGAGTAAAATAAGGATACACTTATATAGAATATGGATTCTATGTAGGGGTAAAGATAAATCATTTAATTTTTTTTAATAAATAAATAATTTTTATTATTCAAAAAATGTATATAAATCATATTAAAATTTATTCTGGGAATACTTCATTTATACAAAATTAATAAATTAATTTATTAATTATAAGTGTTTTATGATTAATTATTTAATTTTAAATGGTTTATAATTAATTATTTAAATATAAATGTTTTATAATTAATTAATAAAATGTATATGAAACATTTATATTCCAAAATATTTAATATTTATATTTAAAATACATTTAAATAGATTATATTTAATGTCTTATGATATAGAAATAAAAGTGTTTATTTATAAATCATAAGAAATAAATTATAAAGGGTTATAAACTATGAAATAAGGATAGATGAAAATTGATTATATATAAATTTTAAATTATTTATAATTAAATATTATAAATTGTTCAAAATAATAAGTTTCCTTATTTTGATATTATTTAAGCCACATAATAATTTTTTTGATGAATGATATGATTATGGTTTAAATAATTTTAAATTATATTATAACAAGATTATGTAAAATGTTTACATAATAGAAATTGGATTTGAAATAGTTTATAAGTATTATAATATCATATATATATATAATAGAAATTAATTATAATGGTAAATATGAAGGATCTATATTCAAGATTATGGAATGTATATAATGATAAAGATAAAAATTATAAAATATTTATAATTATCTTTTATTCATGAATTATTAAAAAATGCTTATTTAATTCTAAATATTTTGATTTTTCATTTATTTAATGTTTATTCCCTATTTTATCCATATTTATAATTATTTTATATGATTTTTTATTCCTTAGTTTAAGATGTTATACTAATTCTAAGATACAGACATAAATTACATGTTAGGTGTGATAATGAATTTTATTTTTTCAACTACCTTGACCTTAATTTGTAATTGATATTAGAACTTGATTTTAGTTGTTTTTTATAGTTTACCCATATTTTGTTTTAGAGTTATGATTAATTGAAATCTCACTTGGGTAAATTATCCCGGAGAAGAGGGACTTGGTCTCAGACTACCTACTTACCTGGAGGCTTATTCCTTGTCTAGGCTAGTGGATGGAGTTGGATATCTTTTTCTTCAGGCTTAATCATGTGGAGATTTTCAATATCATATAATTATAAACATTTTCATAAAGTATTTGTGTTCCTTGTTCATATGTTTCATTGGTATATGTATGAATATATGTGGATTCTATTTTTTGGTGAGTAACAAAAATATGTGGCTTTTGTAAATAGTTTCACATCAATATGGTTTGAACACATTGGTTTGGTGGAGATAATATGATTCCAAACTAAATCACTATAATCATTCTCATAAAAAAAGGTAATAACATGAGATAAGATAGTTGCATAAAAATGTCCTTAAAATAATAAGTGTTAGATTTTATCCAAAGCTTCACATTTTATGACCTCAATCATCCAAACTTGTAGGTCATGCTAAATTTGGATGCCCTTGTATTATCTTATATAAGAAAAGAATGTAATAAGTGACTCTGGATTGTCCTACTTAGAAGGTCAATTTAAAGTTGGGTGCCCTAGATTGTCCCATGTTAATTTTTTTGGTGTTTTATTTGGGTTATACTATCCATGAGATAATAATATGATTAGGTTACCAATGGAATAGTATTTATTTTATCCATATGATAGATTATACAAAGATATATTCACTCAACTATCTAAGAGTCATAATTGTTATGATTTGGATGATTACCCACCTAAATATCTTAGTGATGAGAGAAATCCTAATGTAACCTGGAGCATATTGAATTATGGATCTCTTCCCAATAATGGATATGATATATTTTAAAATGGGTTTGTCATTTTAGTGGGATCCCATTTAATAAAAGTCTTTATTGAGTGGTTATAAAACCTGATCCTCATATAATGAAAGCTTCTTTATAGATCATTTCATAATCTTCATCAAGATAAGCATTATAAACAATCCATGATAATTATAATTTAATTTAACAATCACATAATACTATAAAAATAATAAGAGTTTTTAAGCATGATTGGTGACTTAAGAATAATTATAATGAAAAATTACATGTGTAAGAATAGTTCATTTCTGAGGTCCTGAAATTGTTAATCAAGTGGATAAAGATTCATATGAAATCATAATGTGATTAATTTAATGTTAAAAATTAATTAGATGAAAAATGAAAAAAATGAATCTTAGTCTCTGCTCATGTACTCAATATAATTCGGTATATTAATTATTTAATGAATTATAGTCTCATATACTCTATATGATTGGGTATGTAAAATGACATTAAATATGATTGAATATGTTAAATGAATTATTGAGACTGAAGGTTACCTCAAATGTATATTGGTTATATAAATAATTTCTATTTTTATGATAGATATATGATATCAAATAAATGTTTTACAAGGTGTTGTAAAAATAAGTATGATTAGGAGATGAAAATATTTAAAGCTGGAATTTTTATTTCGAGAAAAAAAAATAATTTTCTGCATTGAAAACATATATTCCAATTTCATAGATAAAATTTTCATCATACATTTATTTTTATTTCATTTATATGTTGAGAAAAGAATGTAAACAATAGTTTTTTAAATGAAATCAGATGTGTTTTTTCTAAAACAGATGGCTTATTATTTGTTAGACTCTATAACATTCATTAAGGGAGACTAAAATGGATTGTTTTGGTTAAATATTTCATCATATTTTCATCTATGGAAATTATCCAACAATGTGAAAGAATTCCAGATAATTTTACTATATATTCTCAATGTTTTGATAGTAGATTAACTGGACATATGGTGTCTGTATACTAGTGGTGTATTGACAATACTAGAGGGTAAAAGTACAATCTGGAAGAATAAATTTTATCTAAAATGTGTAATATTATTTTTCCAATAAACCATTCAAGGTCTATGAATCCTAGTGTTTTAGGAAAGAATAATAATTGTTCAATGTGACTGGATTATCTAGTATATACTTAAAGCGTTTTGTGAAAATCTAGGGAATATCCATGTTAGGTATGGATGTTATAGAAATTAATTATTCAATTTTTAATGGAATGTAATACCTAATATCTATTTTACAAAGTGTTGGAAATATATAGGAGTTAAAAAGAAAATGAATAATTTATTGAGATAATATTATATATTCATGAGATGAAGTAAATATTCATTACATTAGGGATTTAAATTTAAAGGATTTTATAAAGATCAAATGAATCTACGTAAAATATTTGTTTGTTCATCTCATTTATCTTATGTGATAAGATAATATATTTAGTAACAAAGTTTTTTTATGAAACAAATGTGATTATTAATTGTATACACATGGTTTTTGGTTCATCAATTTCTTTAACAGGTTCAGAGAAGAAGATATTGTTAAATGTGTTTTTCCATGATAAAAGTGTTTATCCAGTTGTTTGATAAAATATGAGTGAATGTGTAACATCCACTTATTAGTGGTATATTTTAAAACTAAAATTCTTATTTAATTAAAAAAATAAATAAACACATAAAATTAAATATATGATATAAAAAAATACTTTATTCATTAAATATTCCTGCTAAAAAGAAATAGGTGTTATTTCTTAAACACAAAATAGTTTTTTTATAATCTTTACAATATATTCTGAAAGGAATATATTTCTAAGAGGCTAGTGGGAGTATGTTTGGACTTATAGTATTTTGGTGTAAAAAAATAAATTATTACCACAATATTAATGTTATTTCCACTAAATTTCCTAAAAAGTTTAATCATATATGATGTTAAAGAAAACTCTAAAGTGTTAAATATCATTACCTTTTAGAAATTAAATATCATTATTTTATAATGGATTATACCAATCTATGATTAAAATGTTTTTAACTAAATATCCTAAAATATTTTAGGATATTTGAAAATAAAAAATATATATAATGAGATAAAATTATTTATCATGAATAATGAAAGATACAATTTGTTGAAGGATTATACCAGTTAAAATAAAAGGTGATTTAAAAAATTTATACTAAAGAGTTTTGGGTATGATGGTAAAGAGAAATGAAAAAGGTACATTTAGTTACAATTTTAAAGTGTTTTTCACTATATCCTAAAAGATTTTAGGAGGAATGATAAATAATAATTTTAATAGTTATATGAATTAAAGAAAAAAAGGTTATGGATTATAGTTACAAGAATGATGATGATGAATTTAGAAAGAGTTGAAATTATAAAATAGAAGTTTTAATCCTAACATTTTTTATGAAGTTGAGATTTTTGGATATGTTCAAAGAGTTGAATAATTATAAATATTATTTTTAATTCTTTCCATTATTCAAATTGTGCCACGACCCGACCCAATAGGGCTCGAGACACGACTCCCCAAGCCCACCTCTAATAGGCTAGGGGCTGGAGACTAGCGCCGAGTAGGCTATCACACACATGGGAGGAATTTTCCTAAAGTACCAATACACACGTGCCCACAAACACCTCCATACGATAGTGAAAAGATATATATAAAAACTAAAAAGAAATGCATGAGTTCATCTAACCCACAACTAGAGTACAACAAAAGTACAAAAGGGAAAATACAGGGCCCACCAAAAGTAAACTTCAAAAGCTTCCAACCTTCTCATAGGGAAGGGAACGCTTTCAAAAGTACCTACCAGTATGCTCTTTGGCACAACTCCGGTAAACACCCCGGTCAGTCTCACTCACAAACCTTTTCCTACTCTTGGTCCACATGGGACTCCATTGAAAGGCTTGTGGTCTTCACAATACACAAAAATGTGTGGGAAAATCCCGTGCAGGGGTGAGTATAAAAATACTCAGTAGGCACCTCAAAAACCCCAAAATAAAAGGCAGCAACTGAAAGCTAACAATCATCTCATCCCATCCAGTGGGAACCCAAACAAGAGTGAAGAACCATCTCGAGACCATCCTAGGATAATCATGACAAGTCAGCTTTGCTCAGGTGTATGAACATTTGGTATCAGAGCTGATAACAAGCGTTAAATGCAGTGCACTTCCTAGGTTGAGATGTAGTGCTTGAAGGACCCCGGGACACCCTGAGAGGGGAGAGGTGAATCAGGGTGATAAATTTTTCATTTAATGTGATAGATCTTGTTCCCACATTAGTAGGAACTTGTGGAACCTGTATGATGAATATGATCAGAAATAAAACATTCACATGCACAAAGAAGACACAACACTTTTTACTTGGTTCACCACTAAGGGATACGTCCAAGGAGCATATGCCGACAAGTTGTCGGTCATACAAAATTCCACTAATCTTCAGAATCTATGGATTACAAAGGTTCGGGCACAAAAACTATGTCCCAGTCTCAGTTCCTTTACAAAGGTTAAGGGATAGCTCACTGATTCCCTCGGGTCACTCCCGTTGACTCCTCCTGGATCACTGGCCTTGGTGAAGCCACACTCAGTTTATAGACATCAAGGTCTCTTCATAATTGCATAAGAATGCATCCTCTGTTGTATTTAGATGCTCTGTTGAAGTCCATCTCTCACATGAAGACGAATCACACTTTGCACTGAGGGTACCAGATGATCCTCTAGCTTTCGTGCAGCTTCAAAAGGACGGATGTGATTTAACAACCCTGGCGCGTTTCTCCAAGCTCTGGCGCGCAAGTTTTAGGAATGGCGTGCAAGTCACTTGCGCGGTACAAACTCGGTCCATAGGTGACTCCAAACAACTTGCGCAACACTGCCTCTTTGAACTCCAAACTTGCGCGACTCAGCGCCTCTACAACCCAAACCACTTTGGACATGCAACCAACAGCCGGCGCACAACCTCTACTTGCGCGACCCAACAACCACTTGCAAGACTCAACCACTTGCGCAATGAGAGCTCAAAAAATCTCAAATTCTCGAACTTCGTTACAAATGAGGAGGGGTGGTACTCTATTTATAGGCAAACTGGACCCCCATGCCCGGTGGCACGCAAGTCATCCCTCGGCGCGCAGGTTCCGGCGCGCAACTCATCCTCCCTAGCCTCTGTCGCACTACTCACTTGCGTGACCACAAAAAAACTTGCGCGAAATTATTTCCTTTGCCATATTTTGAAGTTATAATCTTGAAAAACAATATACGCGCAAGTTTCCAATCCTCCTAGGCATCAGCGTGCAAGTCTCTTCACGGTGCGCAGGTCACTTGTGCCACTAGCCCAAAACTTGCTCGGCCCTAATCCCTTTGCCATTTTCCCATGTTCTGATCTTGAACTGTATGATCTCTTTTCTAGTACACATTCTGAACTTCCACTGAGGATTGACAACAAACACAAACCATACTCAAAATCATGCATAAAAGACCATGGTTCCAATAGTGCTCACAATGAGGATGTCGTGCTCTAAATGGGGGTGACTGTAACACTCCAAAATGATAAAGGGTTAAATTAATAAATGATATGACTCATGTCAGCAATGTGAACCTTCCTTTATAGGACCCTGTTTGATTAGAACTCCACAGATATGCATTCCTATCATGGAGTATTGATCAGGATGGGTGACCTTCTGGGAAGTTTCACAGTTTGTGTGTGAGTGAGGACAAAGCACATTGGAAAGGACATGTTTTTGCCTATGGGGAGTGTCATTAGTCAGATGACCCATTCAGGAATGTGGGTGGACCCTTGGGTGGGGACTACGTGTCTGCGGGGAAACTGGTGGTACCTGGTAGACCAGGAATCGACGGCCATGTTAAGGTGGGGTGTCTGTGCTGTCACCGGGACCATGTTCTTAAAAACTGGATTTCTTCATAGATTTTTTCCACTAAAATTGTAGTGGGAGTGTTTTAATAGATGGTCATATAGAGATGTGAAATAAATTACATATTATGTAATTAGCTAATAAAAAGCAGAATGTATAGAAAACATAAGGCCAATCTAGGAGTTTATCAGGTATGATATAAAAAAGAAATGCTTATGTTGTTTTTGTTAAATATTCTTAAAGATTTTCAAAATATTAAAATTTATCACATAAAAGGAAACCACTATTTTATTATTCATTACAAACTGGATTTCTTCATAGATTTTTCCCACTAAAAATTGCAGTGGGAGGTTTCTAATAGATAGTTATATAGAGATGTGACCTGAATTACATATTATGTAATTAGCTAATCAAACCCAGAATATATAGAAAACAGAAGCCCAATCTGGGAGATTATCAGGTAAGAGATGAAAAACGAATGATTATGTTGGTTTGGATAAATATTCTTAATGATTTTCAACATATTAAAATGTATCATATCAAAGGAAACCACTATTTTATTGTTCATTACAATTGGATATATAAATGTATATTTAGATATATACTTCATGAAGTAAAATCATTATTAACCTCTTAAATTGTTTCTTTGAGTTTGTCAGTAGCCGATATTTATCCTGGAGTATTATAGGTTATGAAGAATTAATATGGTTAGTGTGATTTGGGTTCTTATATAATGATACAAAATATAATCAAGAGGAACAAAATGGAAAATAAGCTTCTTTGTGTGCACTGGATGACTTAGAAACTATACCACATGGAGTGTCAAAAAGATGTATTTGGTATACCACGGGTGCATAGATCATATTTTGGTTCCCCTTACATAATATTAGAAAGATATGTATAATGATAAGATTCACACTTTTATACCCTACTTAACCAATTAAAATAATTAATTAGCTAATATATGGGTGTTTGGGTATGTGGATGATCATTATTTTAGTTGGAACTTAACTAATATTGGATGTTTCCTCTCGTATAATGAGTATAAAATATAATCCATTGATTTAGACAGACTATAGAGCCAGGAAGTCACATATAAATATTATATATCTATCCTAATATGGTATATGTGATTTTATTATCCTTAAGGATGAATGGAATATGATTTATTCATCAATAATATCAGTCTATACTCTATGAATTGACAACAGAGGAGTTCGCTATATGGGATTGACATGTTCTATGCCCCATGGTCACTCTATGTCTTAGATAATGGAAAAAATATGAGAATGCATGATTTTATATAAGGATATCTAGTGTATATAGGTATAGGGATATGTGTTTTTGATGGAGAACACACTATATCCCTTTATAACTTGAGTAGCGTTGAGGTTTTTCAAGAAGTAAATCATTACTAATATATATAGATCTGAATATTTTAGTTTTTTATCAATTAAAGAAAGGCAAGTGAGGTCAAACTTTGTGGTTGAATGAAAGAGGACTTATTTTACTTGGAAATATACTCTAAAATTGTTTTAGATTTAATAAATAAGTATTTTAAATGGATGTTTGTAAGGTATGTCATATGACATGGTATACGAGGAATTTAATGATACCATTTCGATACTACTTTGTAATATTTTCAATAGGATTTATGGATATGGTTTCAGAATCTATTATATATGATATAATATAACGTGAAATGGAACAAAATAATTTTGGATTTAGTGCAAGTGTGATATTGAAGAAGATATTCTCAAAATCCAGATTTATATATGATATATTTATGATCTCAATTATATTGCATGAAAATTATTATTTTAATAAAAAATATGGTGTATACTTACATATAGATTTATTTATAACCGAATGGTAATGGTTATCATTTAATAAAATATTTGAAATAATCTATCATCAATGAACCATTTCTTAAGATGAAATGGTATGGAATAGAATTAATCATATATGTGATATATGAATCTTCCATAGAATATAATCATGATTTTCAATGCATGATTGAATTTTATATTTTTAGGGTCTTTCTATGAATAAAAATATAATACTTTCATATAAAGGAAATATTTATGGGGTTTTCTTACATAATACTTGGTTAATACTTCCTCACCAGAATCTCTCTTTCTCTTATTTCCTCTACACTATGAGATGCTCGCACAACCTGGTGGATGGGGAGTCTAGTATATATGACATTTGATTCAGTTATCTTGTGGATACACTATGAAGATGGGATTTATTATAGCTTTACTTAAGTTATCTTCAATAAACTCATATGAAGTTAAAGATATACCATAATCTCTTCGATGTAAGGTACTATATTTATAATAGTTTTTCTTTATTTCACTTTTATCACAAGATTAATATTTCTTTTATAGACATTCTTGAACAAGGGTTTAAATAAACTATAAATGTTTTAATAATTTTTATTCGAATCCTTTAGAATCTTTCAAGGATATAACTCATAATTCTCAAAAACAAGTGTCTCATGATAAAGATCCCCTTTATCATCCAATTTACTACTCTACCCTTGGTAGATTAATCAATCAATTTCATATAATTTAGCTCATACCCATCCAATAATTATTCACATTCATGGTAACTTCAAAATAAATTTCACAACTAACTTTTTATATACACTAACCATGATAGTGAATTGATTTTAGGATGATCAACCACTAGTTAAATGTGGTTATTCATCTTATAATAGACATACTAGGCTTCAAAAGACCTCAAAAACCCATATCAATTAACCTTCATAGTTCATCCTTCCCAATGAAATACTTTATATATGAAAGTTTTAGACAAAAATTCATTAAACTAACACATAGCTCACAACCCTATATGCAATGTCATGCATTAATTTCCAAGACAACAAAAGGAAAATATATCCATTACCCAGCGCTAGGTATTGTCTATGGGGTCCCATACAGTCTAATAAAATCCTTTCACCTAGCCTGGACTATAGGAAAAACACTTTTTATGATGGTTTAATTACAGCAAAAATTTGTTGCAAATAGTATATTATAGAAAATTCATAAAAAATACTATTATTTGAGATGAGATTGCACAATTATCCTCTTGGAGATATTTTTCCCATGGATATTTTTCCCATACCAAACAAAAATTGTTAACACTTTTTATGATAGAATCTACATTCTGTATCAAAAAAAATTCTATGATTATTTTTGACGGAATAATAATTCAATCAAAAATAACTAAAAAATAATAAAGAACTAAATACTAATAAAACCAAAAAAACATTCATCATAAAATAATGAATTACATATTAAAAAAATATTTTGATAGAAAAAAATAAAATAATAATTTCACCAAATGGTGGAGGATTAGGTCCAACTATTATAGGGAACTCCATCTATAAACTATGTTAAATATAACACATATACTCCATCATCTCATTGTTTTAATACTCATGTTTCCATTATTTCTCTTCCTATTTTCCTTTCTTCTCTACTTATTATCTGTTTAATCTATGTATAACCTCATCCTAAGTTCATAACTTCGCGTTGTACTTTACAGTATAAAAATATGATGATGGTGGCAATTCTCCCTTTGGTACATATAGTTTCATTTCTTTAGTGCTATATTAATTGATCAGGGATGATTATAAGCTAATACAAATCACTCTTCCTTTCTAAAGACCGCTTATTTTCACCTCTATCGAATCCACCTCATCAAAACATGACTCACATGAGACCAAATCTCCACTATTTTTATGGGTATGACTCTAATTCATACGATAATCCTTTATCTCATATGTATCACCTTATTCTGTAAAAAAAAATTAGTAAAATTAAAAAAATTATATTATGTAAAATTAAAAAAATAAGAGAATAAAATATTAACCACAATATGTTGTTTTCTATCACCGACAATATAATCATTAGTATTATCAATTTGTATATTCTTTTTCACATCAAACTCTATAATATTGTATCAACCATAGGCTACATAAATTTATCATATACATTTAGTGTTAAAATACATACATATATATATATATATAATTATTAATTAAATTATTTTTGATAAAAGTATGAATCCCATATTTGTATAAGATATGTCATCTCTTATGATTTTATAAAAATATTATCTAGGAATTATCTCTTATCCAATACAAGAACAATCTCTCTCAATTCAGAGTAGGGACATAATTAGGCTAATAGGGCCTATAAGACTCATCAAATACAGTCACATATGCTCTCTACATAGATCTCCTTTGAAGTCTATATAAAAATTAATGGAAATGATTACGCATGTACACCTCCCATGCCTCCCAAATAGTGGATATCATTCTCTCATCAACAGAATATTATAAAACTTATAAATATTTAATAATATAGAATACTATGAATTATATAAATTTAAAATAAGATACAATTCTTATTTATACATGGAAAACATTTCTCAAACATATGATAGAATAACTCAGTAGGAACCTAATCCCTTGAATCCCATGGAGCAGAACAATAGTTCCTCAAAATAGTAATAGTCTAACCAACAACTATATGTGAAAAACTATCAAAATAAGAATAGTTAGAAATATAATTAATTAATAAAATTAATTAAAAGAAAACTAAATGAATTCATATTTAAACTCACTTCTTCCAATAATGACCAATGTAAAGAGATGGATATCACTATGGAAAAGGATATAGAATCTTCAATAAAACATGTCCCTAACCCCTCCTAGAATTCAAGGTCACATCAACACCCTTGACTGAAAAATCAGGATGCTCAACCCTAGGCAGCAGATCCAAATTCAAGCTATGAATCATGTCATCATAATTATATTGAACTATTTGAATCATATAATTAATCTTATAATAATATTTTATTCTATATGAAATGTATAATTTAAAGATGATTACATTTTTTAAAATAAAATGATTTAAAATAATGTTACCCATAAATAATTTTTAATGTAGATATCAAATATATAAAAATAATACATATTTATTGTAAACAAATAATACAACATTCTTCGTATTTAACTTCATCGTCATATTTAGTTTCATTAGTGTCAATTTTTTTGTCTTCCTTCTCTACATCATATTTTTCTATATGATCTGTAATTTTATCATCCCTTGTAATATCAAATTCATTGCTTACATCATCAAAATTATCAACACTATAAGCCCATAACTATAGGGTCTCATCATTGATATCTATATCTCTTTGATTTATATATACATTTAATTATTTGTATTGAGAAATATTAATATTTTGAACATAGAAACACTACATTAATTTTCTATAAACTTATTTTCATGAGATTTCATTTTTATTACACTCTACCAATCATTTAAATCTCTAAAATAAGTAATATAATTTTCAAAATAAACTTGATGTGCTTGATATACCATAAAAATGGTTCATTTTCTGTAATATGAATTTTATATTTAAAATCAATGATTATATTTCATGTATGAACATAAAACCCTCTATTAGCGGTACATAATGCACAAATTGTGTCATTTATTTATAATTGAGCTGATAATATGTATGAGATCTATGAAATTATTCATCTGAAATTCATCATTAATGGTGACCACCAAAACCAAGCTCAGGTAGATTAAATACTAACAATCGGTGTTCTATGACATCATCAGCATTTTCATTACTGTGACACAATCAATTTTTTTTTAAAGATATTCAGATTGAAAAAAATGAGATAAAAAAATTGAAATTTTCTCTTGTAACTATGCTTCAGTAATTGAACCTTCAATCAATGATTTTTTATATACCTTCATCTAATTTTTTTTATATCTATCTCAAATCGGTTTATCCATTAGAATTGTATTATCCATATAAATTTATTTTCATACATAAAATAGAATATAAAAAGCATCATGAAGTTAAATAGGGATGACAAAAAAATTAACAATTTATATAAAATTAGAACAAAATATTTTTTCACTACACTCAATGAATTATATTTTTTTATCCCCAAATTTCATGGACTAATTATGATATTTAAGTCAACACATCCCATATTGAAGAATTCAACATCCCTCTAAGTCTAATAGGAAGTAATCATTACTTGGTAACATGATAATCATGAATTTTTAAGTAGTTAACAAGTATAATTTTTTAATGAGAAAAATTAGATGCATATTCATATGATAATATCAAATATTTAATCCAATGAAAAAATAATAACCAACTTTCTTTTGAAAGTGCATAATATTCTTTTGGATTCATCGATTTTTAGGACCATTCAATTTAAAATAAAATAGGTTCAGGATTCTTGTAAATTTATGCAAGATTTAACTGTGCTTTAACATTATCATTGGTCTTGATAGGTGTTTCCAACATGGTATAAAATAGGTTATCCAAAAAATCTACTTGAAAGAAATAATAATTCTAAAAACCAAAATAGAAATGATAAACCCTAACATTATCGAATATTTCTTAGCCTAGGAGGTCACAATTCTTATTCTGACACATAATTATTCCTTCTGAAGAAAATTCTGAATTTGATTATGCGAATGATATAAACACTTTGACACTCTTGATGTCGAAATTATTTATACTAAAACCATTTGGATTTCTATGATGATTTATATGATCACAATCTTATAATAAAAAAGTTTTTTCTATTTCATAGGTCCATAGTTTTTTAAGAAATTAATAATAATTATTTTATTATATAAAAAATATTATAAAACTTATCTTAACTAAATGAAAAGTTCATTATATTTTTATAAAATATTACATAAAATATTTCATTTAAAATATTATTATAAATTTTAATATTTTAAAATATGTGTTTTGGGGGTGGTATTTTTCCCTCATGTGAGTGTGGGAGGCTAACATCACACATTAAGGATAATATGAACATCACTTTGATGTAATATTTATAATTGGTGACAAAATCTATAATAATTTATAGTAGATTATATCAATTTGTACTAATTTATAATAAAAATAATAATTTTTATTAAATTTTACTAATTTATATGAATTTTTAACAATTTATATTATTCTGTACTAATTTATAGTATTTTATTTTAATTTACACTAATTTATAATGTTTTTATGAATTTATAGTAATTTGTGATTAATTTAAACAAATTTAATGTATTTTTTATTAATTTATACTAAATTAAACTAATTTATATTAAATTATATCAATTTATAGTAATTGTTATCATGTTATATTTATTTATATCATTTTATAGTAATATATTAATTTATACTAATGCATAATAAATTATATTAATTTATACTAAGGTGTCACATGTTTTATTAATTTATACTAAATTATACAAATTTATAATAATTTATATTAATTTTTTGTATTTTACAAGATTTTTTATTAATATATTTTAATTTATATAAATTTATACTAAATTATATCAATTTATAATAATGAATAATAATTTATACCAATTTTTGGGCAATTAATAGTAATTTATAATTATTTTTATTAATTATACTAAATTATAGTAACTAATGTCAATTAATAGTAAATTAGATCAATTTATAGAAATAGATTTTAATTTTTTATGAATTTATACTACTGTATAATAACAATTAATAATTTATACTAATGTAAAATAATTTTTATCAATTTATACAAACTGATACCAATTTATATTAATTAATATTAATTTATAGTAAATTGTATTAATTTATACTAAATTACACTAATTTATATGAATTTATAAAAAATAGTTATTTAGAGTAATTTATATATATTGATAATAAATTATATCAATTTACAGTAATCCGCATTAATTTATACTAATTTTATTGGAATTAAAACTAATATATCATGATTTATATTAATTTATACTAAATTACTCTAATTTATAGTCACATATTCCAATTTATAGAAAATTATATCAATTTATATATATTTATATATATTTATAATAATTTATATTAATTTATACTAATTTTTAATTATTTATAATATTTTTGTTAATTTATACTCACTTATACTAATGTATACTAATTTCTATTAATTAATACTAAACGATACTAATATTTAGCAATTATTTGAAATTTATACTAATTTTTATGAATATATGAAAATTTATATTAATTTATAATAATTTATATGAATTTTTAAAAATTTATACTGAATTATATCAATTTATAGTAATGTATATTAAATTATACTAATTTATATGATTTAATAAAAAAAATTATCTATTTATAATAAATTATATCTATTTGTACAAATTTATATTAATATATAATATTTTTTGTTAAATTATATTAACTTTCATCAGTTTATGCTCATTTATACTAAGGTATAATTTTTTTATTAATTTAAACTAAATGATATTATTTTATCCTTATTCTTTACGAATTTATACCAATTTTTATGAATTTATTATAATTCATATTAATTTACAATAATTTATTTTAATTTATATAAATTAATAATAATTTATACTAAATTATATCAATTTATATAAATGTATGTTAGTGTCTGCAAATTTACACTCATTTATATGAATTAATAATAATTATAATAAATTGTATCGATTTATACTAATTTATATGAATATAATTTAATTTTTATTAATTTCTGTTAATTTTTATCTATTTATACTCATTTATTCTAATGTTTGACATTTTTTATTAATTTATAATAAATGATACTAATTCATACTATTTTTTTGAATTTATAATAAATTTTATGAATTTATTATAATTTTTAATGTTTAGTATTTTATGATAAATTATATTAATTTACCATTATTAAAACTAAATTATATCAATTTATAGTAAAGTATATCAATTTATACAAATTTATACAAATTAATATAAATTATTAATAATTTATATGAATTTATAATAAATTGTATTAACTTGTACTAATTTATATGAATATATAATATATTTTATTGATTTTTATTGATTTTTATCAATTTGTACATTATTTTTATTAATTTATAATATATTTTAACAATTTATACTAAATTATATCACTTTTTGGTAATTTATATTAATTTATACTAATTTTTTTTGATTTTATAATAATTTGTAAAAAAACATTGAATTTATACTCAATTATAGATATTAATAATAATTTTATAATAATATATAACAATTTTTATTCATTCATACAATCTTATAATTTTTTTATTAATTTCTATCAATTTAGACTATTTTCTATTAATTTATATAAATTTATATGAATTTATAATATTTATTATTAATTTATATGAATTTTATATTAATTTATAGAAATTTATAATATATTATACCAAATTATAGTAAATTATACTAATTCATAATAAATTAAATTCCAATTAAATAAATTAAAATTATCAACAAACTATATAAATCAAAAAACAATTAAATAGAAAAAATTAATAATAATTAAAAACATTGTTTAAAAAGATGCCTTGAAATCGATAATCTACCAAAAGATTTGTAGATTCGGTTCAGAATCTACTATGATTGAGGATATATGTTAAAGTACATGGTTTTTTCAAAAGATGAGAAGTATTATGAGGAGATAATGGGGTGGTCTGTGCATATTTATAATCTACCTTATGTGATGGAATTTTAGTTCCAAAAAGAATGCCATTTAGACTATTTGCAATGAACCTTTGCGACGTATAATTTATCCACCACAAAAAGGTGATGTCAAAAATAATATCTCATACTCATGGAAAATGTATTTTTGAGGGGCTGGTAGGATGCAAAAAAATCTACCGACAAATTATTTATGATGGATCTATCGCAAATTCCTCTTATCAGAATATGTAATTGCAATGAAATTTCCTTTCTGTCTCAAATAGTTTGTTACCACCGCCACACATGCATGGGAACAAAATTTTTTGTGATGCCTTATTCATCCATCACAAAAAAACATTGCAAAAAATTATTTATGATGGATGAACTAGCCCATCATAAATAAGTTGACATGCCCCAAGACTATTTGTAATGGAATTGTAATCTGTTGCAAATAAGATGTCACAAAAAATAAATTTCCAAATAATGCTAAATTACAAAGTGACAAAATTTTAAAAGGAAACGTGTGTAGGACTGTCATTACTGCCACAATAAGGTGCACTTATTTTTTTATAATCACTTTTTCCCTTCAGATATTACTCAGGTCTGCCACCCCCACTTACCCTCAGAGACATGTTATTGAATACATGTATTAGTATATAATACAATGTGATATTGTATATATGTATATATATTATATATAAAATAAGGGGGTAGTAGACCCCTCTAATAATGTTCCAAAAATTATTTTCTATGTGTAGAAAAATAAAGGTAACATCGATTCCGGATATCCAAAATTAAAGAAAGACAAAAAGAAGAGAAAACAGTACAAGAAGAAAAAGAAATCAATGACAGTCAGTATGAGTGATATAGAAGATTCTAATTTCTACTATGGATTTGACACTAATAATGAAGTTACGAAACATTGTTTAGTGGCTTTATCACACCAATTAATTAAATCTAAATATTACCCCTCTTAATCTTATTTTTACAAGACAATTGTTGATGATATATTTAAAGAAATCATGAGATTAAATCTAGAGATATTAATGATTTACGATATACACAATGATCTTAAAGGTAAACATTAGAAACTTCTTCAAAAATTAAAATATAATGAAATCTATTTCTAATGAAACAAATCATATAGA
Source organism: Viscum album (assembly GCA_963277665.1). Lineage (NCBI taxonomy): Eukaryota > Viridiplantae > Streptophyta > Magnoliopsida > Santalales > Viscaceae > Viscum > Viscum album. Next base: position 858,840,397 of record OY728133.1, on the reverse strand, counting down.
ATTGAAATTTTCTCGAATGGATCTAAAATTTACACATGTTGAAATTGAAAAATATAAGGATGAAAATGAAAGAATCTTAGATTTTATGTCTAAGAACAGTGTGGCTGAAGAAAGGAAGTTTAATAGATTCCAAAAAGAGAATGAAAATCTAAGATGTGAAGTTGAATGTTCTAAAAATATATCTATCCATATTTGTTCAGGGAAGGAAAACGTATGATGAAATAGTAAGGATGGGTAAAATAAATAAAAGTATGGATGGTCTTGGTTATGAAAATGAATTACCTAAATTGTATAAGATTGTCTTTATTAAAGTTAAAATTGGAAATGCTACAATTGTCAAGTGTATTAGATGTAAGATAAAAAGATATTATGAAAATGATTTTTAAATTTGAATTCCTCAATCTCTTGGACATGAAAATTATTTTATTTCCAAATAGTTTTCTTCATGATTACACTAGAATCCATGTTTTAAATTAGTATGGGTTTCTCGGAATTATTTTACTAATCCCATTAGAACCAAATTTTTTAGGCTATCAATGTTTTATAAAATCTTATTTTGTGAGAAATCTATCCTGGATGTTCCAAAAAGGAATCTTCGTATATGTATAATGTATTCAAATGGAACGTGGCTGGTGATATCTCGTAATTTTATCATCTAATAAATGTGATGGTGGTAATGTTACATTTGGTGATAATTCTAAAGGAAAATTTAAAGGTTTTTGTGAAGTTAAAATTTAAAATTATGTCATTATTTTAAAAGATTTATTTGTTAAAAGTTTAAATAAGAATTTAATAATAATTTTTCATGAACTACTCCCTACAAAGGTACCCCTCCTAGGATAGAAATGGAAAAGGAGGGATAATGAATCCCGAATCCCGCCTTTAATCATCAAAGGAGAGGTGACTCTCACCAAGGTTATATTATCACATACATGGGAGAAATTACCCTCATAATTATTTGGGGAGTAGTAGATAATATGAGAACAACCACAAAATTACTCCCACTCATTATAAAAGAAAATAAATGCAATCCCAATACATGATGTGATGACATATATAATTGGATATAACTAAAATGAAAAATACAAAAGATATAAATACTCCGTGGTGACTACAAATATCCAATAGCTCAAGAATAAATCCTCATACTAGTAATGTCCAGGTTGATCACCTACAAGCTACTATTGTCCAAAAACAAGTTTGAATATACCTAGGGTGAGAATGACATGTATACTTTTTATGATACATCCTAAAACCTATTATGAAAAATGTGAAAGAAGCATACTAAATCCTAGTGAGTAAAAAAATGAAACAAACTCATCACCTAAAAGTTTTATTGGCCCTATCACATCCTAAACATGGATAACTCACAAAATAATGTACAAAATTATACCCACAGAATTGATAACATATATATATATATACGGGTACCCTACAACCACTTCCCCACAAGTTTTCCGCTCCCATGCCCCAATGTTGAATGTCTCAATCCATAATCTCTTCCATAAATAATCCTACCCAAAACACCTAGGCAACCATATCATATCATCAACTTAGTTCATCAAACCATCACATCCACATCCTCCATATAGTAATCTGGTTCATTTTCAGAAGCCACCACACCCTATGTATTAAATATTATACCTCAATCCATCACAACATATTCGTAGCAGACCTATAATAATCCTTTATGTACTAAATCTAGAATGCATTCATACATAATAAACTCAACACATCATAGACTAGAACAAACATGTAATAAAAATAACCAATATTAATACCCACACATAATAATATAGACAAATATAGAGTGGGGGAGAGTGGGTAGTCACCCATTCTTATCCTTGCCAACATGGATTTTAGGGGAAATACCCCTAGATCCTCTGTTTTTAATTTTACCTTCTGATATGTGTGGGTACATATGAAATAATAAAATATAAAATAAAAATAACTCTCAACCACACTAAGGAAACTACATGTCTTTAGACTCATTCTTCACTATCATTTCATTAGACCCATGGATACCACTACTAAGGTCTATATAAAAAAACATACAAGCATCAATATTAATTAATTCACTAGACATTAATTAATATTATCCCATTTCCATGATTAAAATTTTAATCCTATAATAAAATTATCAATAACACTATTAATTTTTTTCTTGTATTGTTAAGTATATCATTATCATAAATAAGAATAAAAAACCAATGTCATTATTTCATAAATTCATTATCATTTCAAAAACATTCTGGTAATCTAGTATCCATCCTAAACTACCACGTAAAGGATTCACTGATAGTATATAGAAATAAAATTTGTTATGAAGTTGGAAACTGCTCATATAACTGACAAACTGACCATTGGCCATCAATAAAGCATTAGTAAGAAGTATGTATCAATGATCACTCGTTACTTTGAACTCACTTGGACCATCTTGGTTTCCATCACCATTGTGCATAAAAACACATCCAACATCATGGTAAAATATCTTTACATCAGGAACCTCATTCAACTATCATCATCATAACTAGAACCTCATTCCACTATCATCATCAAACAGGCATCTCATGGCACTATCATCATCATAACTGGAACCTTATATCAGTATCATCAATATAAAGGACACTCCAAGTCACTATCATCATCACATCAACCATATCAGGTTATTAATCATTCAAACCTAGGGATCCATAATCTAGAAAACACATATACATCAAATTTATTTTTTCACACATAATTTAAAGGAAACCATGACCATAACATCTAGTCATTCAGCCTTCCGTAATCAAGAATAGGCTAACTCAACCCGATTCAACTCATCTTTTTCAAACAATCATTTTATTTCCATATTGGATTAACTAATTTATTATGTATAGGTTTTCTAAATTATTCAAACTATATCAATTTATATAAATATTTACAACCAATATGAAATTATTCAAATATTATTTCCATGTTTAAACAATTCCAAGATGATCTGTGATTATACTTCACATGCCTCTTTAATAAAATTAATAATAACATTACATTTTACATTCATTATCTATTTCAATAATTTTACCATTAAAACCAACAAAAACAAAATAAAATTGAGTAGATAGAACACAATATAGTAAATATTAAAAGAAAACATAAAATACATTCAATCACAATGACCCGTCTAATAATAAAATTTTCCCACCATGAAATATTAAATTATCAACACAGGGGATAATTTATTTTCTCTCTCTGATAAAATTTTTGTCATTTAAAGTAAAAAATAATAATAATAATTTACTTAAATGCACAAAATTTCAGAATATTAAGATAATAACAATTATCTACATCGTGTAATATTATTTCTAATTCAATTATAGAAAAAAGTGGTTTCCCTCCACTCTTTTTGAAGGGATAGAAAAAATTAGTCATGATAATCCTACTAATTAACTTCAAGGGTCTTAAAATCGAAGTGTTTTAGAGAAGAACTCTTAAATTCCCAAGATAAGGGAAATAACACCATGTGAAAAGTCACCTCTTTGGTCAAAGAAAGAAATTTGGATTGAAAATGATCATGGAAAATTAACCCATAGAATAACCAAATACTCACAATCATTTAGGAACAAGAATCACCAATACCGAGCTAACACAAAAAACATCATCATAGCCAGTGAAACATATTTCTATTTCAAATAATGAATAGAAGGGAAGGATATCCCCACCTCCTCTAACAAAACCACTATACCATGATTTAAAACAGATCCCTTAAACTACTACAAACACTGGAACTAGAACTCTCAGTGCATTCTATAATAATTTTCATCATCATCCTGAACTCTGTGAGTATTTTTTGACGTATCATGAAAAACATTTTTGGAAAAAACATGATGGGGATATAGACCTGGTTTCATTATTACAAAAACAAGTTAGAGACTCCAGACCTGAGATGAAAATTATTTATGATTATTAATTCATTCATTTTTTAACATATTTCCCATTGTCTACCAAGTTCAAACACAAGCAGAGGAAAGTATGATACATGATCATTTCCTAGGTTTCTACCCCATAAGTAGCATCACTATTCTTGGTATATCCATTAAAATTGAATGTCCTTATTTCTGATAACAAGGGAACATAAATTCTCAATTCTTTGCTATCCTCCCTTATTTACAACACATATTAATCCAATCTGATAATGTTGACCTACCAAACCATGCATCCTCACTATTTCCTAACTTCAAACTCTATCATATCTCCCAACCTTGCTTAGATACCACTTAGGAATGACCACCACCCTCCATAGGTACTCCTCTTGAACAAGCAATAAAGAAAGAGAGATAATGATTCCAAGATCCAAATTTTAATAGGTAACGGGTTGATGAAAAGAACCAAGGGTATATAATCATTTACATGGGAGGTGTTACCCTCATAAAGATTTGAGAAGTAAGAGACAAGATGAAAAAAGTCACCCAATAACTCTTTCCCATAATAAAAAAAATTAGAAATCCCAATACATGATATTATTTCATTCAATACTATATATAATATATATGAATAATAAAAAATAGATAAATCCTAGTTAGTGACCACAAATTTCCAACAAATCCAAAACAACTCCTCAAACTAGTAATGACCATCTTGAACACCTACCATCTCCTAATAACCTGAAAAATAGTTTTTGTACACATAGGGTGAGAATAACATGTATAATCAATAAGATTATACATTAACCCTCTAATGCAAAATTTGAAAGTAGTATACTAAATAAAAATAAGTTAAAAAAATGAATGTAACTCAACAAGTAACAGGAATATTATTCCTTTAACATCCTCACCTTGGCTCACATAATAAATAATTAATAAAAGTATAATTTTAGTATTGATAATATATATATATATACACACACACACACAGAGATAGAGATAGATAAATGGGTACCCCATAACCACTTCCCTAGTGGTTTCCCACTCTCACACCAGAGATCCAAACATCTCGAGTAAACGCCTCTTCCTTAAATAATCTTACCCAAAACACATGGGCAACCATATCATACTGTAATGACCTAACATTGATGAAACAAAACTAGTTCCCTGATATAGTGCACTATATGACCACAAGAACACCTCCCCATACACCATAGGTTGTTGACTATTGGTGAAGGCTTGTGAGGTTACTTTTGAGAGACTATTGTAGGGTTAGATAAATAAAAAGGGCATGGTTTATTTATCTTCTATAAAAATAATGCAATAAGTAAATTGATTCTACATTAGATATAAATATTTAATATAAGAATGAAAGGATATGAATTTAAAGTGTAATATAAATTAATATACATCAATTAATTGAATGCACTACATAAAAGAAAATGTCAAAAGTAAATGGACATGGTAAATTTAATAAAGATGTTTGGAAATAGTACATGAAGGTACCCATACATCACCTCTAGATGAGAAAAATAATTAGGGATCAATTAATAAACCCCTTATTTTGAATAAGAACCAAGAAACCAAAAATTCATGGTCTTATAAGAAGTCATGAACCTCAGAACCCTTTATTTTTACATAATATAAAGAAACTCAATCCCCAGGTTTGAATAGATAAACAAGAACCAATGAAATAGATGGAAAATTAAATAGATTACTTTATTAATTATAATATATTTGTAATTAATGGGATTCACTCTCACTTTAAGAATTAGATAATGATATAAACTGAGGGAAAGATGTATATGAAGACAGAGCCAAGGGTTTATACAAATAGACTCAATAGTATAAGGGAGAAATTGGAACTCAATGATTGAACCAGAATGTCACCAGTGATTTGGATAAATTAATTGAAGAACATTCACCTTTTAATTTAGTTCCATAATCTCCTAGAATGATGAAATATTGATCATTCCTCGAATGGTGAATAAATGATGGTAACCTTAATCTCTATGGATTTTTTAAGATAATTATATCAACTTTGAACTTCTTGTGTACTCTGTAGTGTTCCCTTTTATTCAAAGGAAAACTGAAAAAGAATTTAGGTTTCTATGATCTCATTTTATAGACTCAATAGGGTTTTGGGGTCCAGGGGGTTGATCCAAGGCATTAAATACCTAAAAGAAACACTTTTTGACCATCATTAATCCACCACTGTAAGGTCTACCTCAACACCACCGTATATCTGGGGTCCACCACCAAGGTAGTAAGTGGTTATTCTGGAAACAACTTCTTTCTTTCTACTCCCACTATCTAGGTGGTGAATTACTTGGATAGATGGTAGACCTTCTAGATCTCCAAATATTACTCCACATGACCCCGACTATAAGGTGATTCTTGTAGAAATATACTTCAAGAGAATCCCATTTAAACTAGTTTGAATCCATAAATAATATGAATTTATTACTATCATTATAACATAATAGAAACACATAATAAGAAAACATGAAACACATTAAAACAAGTTAAAAACAAACTAGAGTGTTTGGGATCATTAAAAAAATTACACTACAAGGAACAACAATATCCCCCTTTTTGATGATCACAAAAGCATAATATAAAAATCACAATAAGGAATAAAGAAATGATAAAAAAGATGGAGTTACAAAATATTCATGAAACCACATGTCCCATTTTATTAAACATTGAAACAATGTTCTCCCCCTTGATTAAACACTATTTGAAAACATACAATATTTTATCTTTTACAAACAATAAAAAATACTCTTTTAGATTATCAAAAAGAAACATACAAAGTATAGGGGTTATAGAAATTATAAAATATAAATAAATAAAATATAATATTAAATAATAATCTTCTTAACATTAATATTAATAACTATATCACCCTAAATAAAATATGTTTATATTAAATTATGGGATATAAAATGTATTCAAATAATTATGAGAAGATCACGCCAAAATATTGACACTTAAAACATTATTTTAAAAATATATTTTCATGATGGCCAAGATATATTAGTGATAACTTGATTAGATATGATAGAGGAAAAAATGGAAAGAAATTTTCATTAATTTAATTTCCCCTATAAAAAACATTTATTTAAAATAACAATATTGACAGAAGAGAAGTATTAAGATTTAATATAGGTAAAAATGATGATAAAATAATATTACTTAAAAAGAAAATAATTTAAGAGATATGTATCCTCTGAAAACTAAATCACAATTGAGATAATGTAATCATATCCAAAAAAATAAATAAAATTTTAAAAGATAATAAAAAGAAATTTTGAAAAAGAATAAGAGAATATTTGGATACGAAATAAGAAAAATGGAATAAATAAATTTCTCCCATTTTGTGAAAACATATTCAAGAGAGGTAGGATATATTTTTAAACAAGATTCAAGAGAGAGAAAATAAAATTAATTTATAAACTTTTTTTCCATGAAGTTAAAAATTGTAGAATATAGACTAATCATTTCAAAGGGGTGGGTAAAAACACAATTTTTTAAAAGAATCCAATAATTGACAGATAAATGTGGTCTGGTGTAAAATCCCTACATGAAATCATCTAAATGATCCTTTTAGTACCCATTAGGGTCCAATAATATTATTAAAATCTAATTTGGGTAAAGAAAAAAATTTGATTCCATAAACAGTGGCCAATAAAGACATGAGAACCCAAAATTGTTTATATTTTTCAAGAAGAGTAGAAGAAATATTGATGTACATCGGCCTTCCATATCATTCATTTTTTTAATTGTATTCATAAAATAAATTACTATATATATGAAAATAATTGAAAATTTTATTTTGAGAAATGACTTTAAAAAATAGTTGTGTTTGAATTGGTTTAAATATTTAAAAAATTAAACCATGATTTCTATATTTAATACATTGAGAATAATAGATTATATTAATATATTTTTCAAATTGTGTAAATTAAAAAATAGATATTTTTAGAGCATTGATTTCAATTTTTAAAATTTCAACATTGGGTTGGTTTTTTAATTTAAAAACCAAATTGACCATTTATTTTAAAAGAATTTACTTTTCATTTAAAACATATTTATATTTCTCATTAATAATTATGAAATCATTATGATGATTTAATATTACTTTTCCATGTTTATAATAAAAATATTTAATATACCCATATGTTTGGTAAATTGAAGAATATGAAGGGAAAAAACATCAAAGGAAAGTTGTGGTAGAAGAATATTTGAAAGTAGAATGAGAAATAAGAGTACTAACCTCATTTTTGTCCTCATGATATGCCATGTGGAATTTCTTACTTGAGTATCTTGGGGAAGAAGAGTCCATGGAATCATCACTATCACTCTAAGTTTTAAATTATATATATTTATCTAATTTATTATTTTTTCGTCTTATTTTTTTATATAAAACATTTCAGTATTTTATGCCCCATTTTGTTACATTAATAATATCTCATAATGGATTATTATATTTAATATTTCATTTTTTTAATGCTAGGGTTATTTATACTACATTACAGTTTGGTTCACCTTTTTGAAAAAAAAATCAAGTTCAACTCTATCATCAATGTTCCTTTTGGAATAATAATAATCATTGATTACTTTAAAACAAATGTTCTTCTTTGTTTCCATCACTTCAATTTCTTCTTTAATTACTTAGTGATTCATCGTAATATCATATTTTATTAATGATATGATGAGATCCTCAACCACCATTTTTTTTATGTTTTTTTAGTCTTGGATTTTTTTTCACTTTGGGATCCCATGGACTTGGTAAACCCCATAGTATTTTCTTTATGACTAATTTTGTGGAAAAATCATCACGGAGAAAATTTCTAACCCTAAAATTTTATGTGGAACTAGTAAAAATTTTAGTAATATATTCATTTTCATGTGTGAAACAAATTAAAACTTGATGATACATATATAATCTATATTCCTTGACATTATTAGTATATTTTTGTGTAATTTCATGGAATATCCAAAATTATTTGACTATTTTTAAAATAGATGTTCTATAAAATTCATTTTGATATAAACCACAAAATAATGTGTTCATAGATTTACCATATAATTCAAAAGAATAAATATATTGAGGAGTCTATTTATCTTCATATTTATTTGTTGGGGTATAACCATACATAACTTCATTCCAGACAAGATATAATATACAACTTTGAAAAATTGGCATGCATGTTTTCCAATATAAAAAATTTGAACCATCAAAGAAACAACATGTGTATAATAAGTAGATTCCATTTGAAAATTAATATTTGTAAATAATTCATTATTTGAAAGAAAGTATTTTGAAAATAATAATTTTAAAAAAAAAATTTGAAGGAGAATCAAAGACTACCTTTGATACCAATTACTGGATCAGAGAAATAGCAAGAGGGGGTGAATTTCACTTTCAATAAACATAAATAGAAAAATAAATTGATTCTATAAAAGATAATATGATTTAATACAATAATTCCATGATATCAAATTACAGAAAAAAGGAAATTAGGTAAGAAAATTAAGAAAAGTAATTTATAAAAATAAAATGTGGAGAGTAAATAGACATGGGAAATTTGGTAAATAATTTCGGTAACAGTGCCTGAAGGTACCCCAATGTCTTCTCCCCACGAGAAAAATCATGTGGGTTAAATTAATATAACCCTTGGTTTGAACATGTACCAATAAATGAAAAAAAAACGGTTTTAATGGAAACTAAGAACCTCAAAAACCCTTACTTTTAACAGAATATCAAGAACCACAATCCCTTAGTTTGAATGGATAACCAAGAACTAATGAAATATAGGGTAAATAAAGTATATTAAATTATTAATTACAAGAACTTTAAAATTCTTGGACTTCACTCACTCCATAATAATTAGATCAAGATAGAAATAAAGAATCAAAAGATTACGAATTGAGAGTTAAGGGATTATCAAAATAGGTTTAATTGGATGAGAGAGAAGGAAGCATAAAAATATATAATAATAATAATTTGGATGAAGTCATTAAAGAAAACACCCTTCTTGATTTAGTTCAGTCATATCCTCTAATGATGAAAGCAATATTTCCCCTTGAATGATGAATTGATTTATAGAACGTTAAACTCTATGTAGATTTTGAAAGATTTGGATCTATTTTTCACTTTAAGTGTGATATAAAATTTTCAATTTTATTCTAAGGAAAATGGAATGAGAATTGAGTCTACCTTGATCTGATTTTATATTTTTCATAGAATTATAGGGTCTGAGGGGTCAATACAAGGCATTAAATACCCGAACAAGGAACTTTTTATCCATTATTAATGCACCCCAAGAAGTTATTTCAAGACACTAATAGATACCTGGTATCCACTACTAGATAGTTTGTGGTATTTCAGGAAACACCCGCATAATTTATTCTCCTAATAGATAACCAGTGGGCCTTCTATAGCTCTTAAGATTCTATCACATTCCATTAGATACTCAATGATTCCTTCAATAACATACTTTTAAAGAATCCCTTTTATCCTGGTTTGAATCCAACATTAGGTTGAATTCCATATTTCTATTATAACATAATAAAAAACCAATAAAAAAACATAAAACACATTTAAACAAGTTATAAACAAATTATAGTGTTTGCGATCATTAAAAAATTACACTATGAGTTATAAAAACTATTCTATCATTACAAAAGTTCACAATGTGGAAGTAAATAGATAAATAAAATATATAACATCATAGAGAACATCACATTAATATAAATAATCACCAGGTACTAAATAACCAAAAATCATCCCATGAAATACCCTAATAATGATAAATACATGATAGGAAGGTAATACATAATGAAAAAGTCAAGCAGTGCAATCCCAAAATTAAAAAAAGGCAGAAGATAAAAGGATAACATGACCCCTATAAGTTCCAAGATCAGTCCCAGCTCCCATATACCAACTCCAACCATGTCATGAAATCAAGCATCAACCTTATGTCATTCCATGAACTTATGAACCGCAGACAAGGAATATCTTATCCGGTACCCAAGTTCCATAGAGGCCCAAACATGGTGTGAGTATAACTTATTAGGCCACCACCAATGGTGTCTAATGAAAATATAGTCAACACGTTTAATGTTTTAAGGTTTCCCATGTTAAAAAATAGACACAATGATAATGATAAGCTACATAAATAGACAGATCCCAATCAAGATTTGGGTATCATAAAGATAACCCAGACCAATAATACCTACTTTGACCGATATCAATAACTCTAATCATGGTGGAAAATCATATCTCAACTCAACTTCAAGGAAATGTTTTGATTAAACCATAATCAAATTGTCTAAGAGGAATTCACATAGAAAAAGTAGTATTCTCTCCTAGAGATACCCAAGATAAATCATCCATCTTTTCTGAACTCAGGGTACCTCCCTTGACATTCAGAGGCATGGATTAATTGGAATCAGTACTCACACATGAGGCATTCCATAACACTAATAATCAAGATCAATCTGGGGAGCTAATCTCATGTCATTCAATAAGGGACACCCTAAATAATCCATGATATTAATCATTGGAATTTTTAAAATGTAGACATTACCCAAATCTAAGGGGGTCTGCCCTCATGGAAATCGTAGTAATAAATCTAAGATGAATATACCAATTCTCTTGGGGTATTCCATAGAATTTGACATCACTTAATCTAGGGAATTATTCAATCCCAACATTCACATTAATCCCCCAGTGGAATCCATGAGTCATCCATTTAATTCCATCCAATACATATCATATGAAATCCATGGAATCACTTCAATGATCTATACACCCATACATTCCATAAAGACACTAGTGAAGAAAACGTTTTTTACGTCACCATTTTTTACGTCGGTTATATAAAACCGACGTCATAATATGTAAAACGAGGTTTTTTACGTCGGTTATTTCTTAACCGACGTAAAAACCTGTGTTCGGTACACCTTTAACGTCGGTTATTTTTATAACCGACGTTATTAATCGCGCGGCTTCGTTTTTTACGTTGGTTATTTTTATAACCGACGTAAAAAACGCGGTTTTCGAAGGCATTTTTACGTCGGTTATTGAATAACCGACGTCACAAACACGGTTTTTGAAGGCTTTTTTACGTCGGTTATAAAATAACCGACGTAAAAAAAGAATCCGCAGATGTTTTTGACGTCGGTTATTCCATAACCGACGTAAAAAAACGCGGATTTTGAGCCCTTTATAAGGTCGGTTATAAAATAACTGACGTAAAAAATGAATCGGAGGAAGTTTTTTACGTCGGTTATTGAAATAACCGACGTTATAAATGTTTTTAAAACAATTATCACGTCGGTTATTGAATAACCGACGTGATAACTCATTTAAAAATTTACCCAGACCCGTGGATTGTCATTCGCGAGTTTACCTTCGACAGTCGTGACTCGTCTCTCTCGCGCGTAAACCCGAATCGGCTCATCCATTTCGTTGGTTTAGATTCGTTTTGCGATCATCGTTTCTCATATTTAATCTCCTCGGATCAATCATCTAAACTTGCAGCACTCAGGTAATCCTCCCACTCGTTCGTTTTTTTTTTTGCGGATAGTATATATATATGTGTTGTTATTGTTTTGTTGAAACTAGCTATGATTCTTCGATTGCGAACCCTTTTAACTCGTTTTGGCACCATAATCTTATTTATCATCCCTAGATCTATTTGTTTGACTTGCAATATTGAGTAATTTTATGATTTCACAAATTTTTCATCGTTTTCTATAAATCCCCGAGAAGGTTGGGGCGTGTCCATTTGGATGGGTTGCCCTTTTACAGTTGTTACTACTTTATTCACACACAACCATGGCATAGGTGCATGGATTTGGGGTCGGGGGGTGTCCAGGGGGGTTTACAAGGGGGTGGGTGGGTGTGGGGGGCTGTCCAAGGGTGTGGGTGGGTGTTGGGGGGTGTCCAGGGGGGTGTCCAAGGGGGTAGGGGGTGGGGGTGGTGTTTAGGAGGGGTGGGGGGCTGTCCAGAGGGTTGGGGGGTGTCCAGGGGGGTGTCCAAGCAGGTCGGGGGTGGGGGGTTGTGTCCAGGAGGGGTGGGGGTGCTTTCTAGAGGGGTCGGGGGCTGTCCAGAGGGGTCGGGGGGTGTCCAGGGTGGTGTCCAAGGGGATGTGTGGGTGTGGGGGGCTGTCCAAGGGGGTGGCGGCCTGTCCAGAGGGGTCGGTGGGGTGTCCAGGGGGGTGTCCAAGGGGGTGGATGGGTGTGGGGGGCTTTCCAAGTGGGTGGCGGCCTCTCCAGAGGGTATTTGGGGTTGTCCGGGTGGGTGGGGGGGCTGTCCCGAGGGTTGGGGGATGTCCTGGGGGGTGTCCAAGGGGGTAGGGGGTGGGGGTGGTGTCCAGGAGGGGCGGGGGGCTGTCCAGAGGGGTCGGGGGTGTCCAGGGGGTTTACAAGGTGGTGGGTGGGTGTGGGGGCTGTCCAAGGGTGTGGGTGGGTGTTGGGGGGTGTCCAGGGGGGTGTCAAAGGGGGTAGGGGGTGGGTGGTGGTGTTTAGGAGGGGTGGGAGGGCTTTCCAGAGGGTTGGGGGTGTCCAAGCAGGTCGGGGGTGGGGGTTGTGTCCAGGAGGGGTGGGGGTGCTTTCTAGAGGGGTCGGGGGCTGTCCAGAGGGGTCGGGGGGTGTCCAGGGTGGTGTCCAAGGGGATGGGTGGGTGTGGGGGGCTGTCCAAGGGGGTGGCGGCCTGTCCAGAGGGGTCGGTGGGGTGTCCAGGTGGGTGTCCAAGGGGGTGGATGGGTGTGGGGGGCTGTCCAAGGGGGTGGATGGGTGTGGGGGGCTGTCCAAGTGGGTGGCGGCCTCTCCAGAGGGTATTTGGGGTTGTCCGGGTGGGTGGGGGGGCTGCCCAGAGGGTTGGGGGATGTCCAGGGGGGTGTCCAAGGGGGTAGGGGTGGGGGGTGGTGTCCAGGAGGGGTGGGGGGCTGTCCAGAGGGGTCGGGGGCTGTCCAGAGGGTTGGGGGGTGTCTAGGGGGGTGTCCAAGCAGGTCGGGGGTGGGGGGTTGTGTCCAGGAGTGGTGGGGGTGCTTTCAAGAGGGGTCGGGGGCTGTCCAGAGGGGTCGGGGGGTGTCCAGGGTGGTGTCCAAGGGGATGGGTGGGTGTGGGGGCTGTCCAAGGGGGTGGCGGCCTGTCCAGAGGGGTCGGTGGGGTGTCCAGGGGGGTGTCCAAGGGGGTGGATGGGTGTGGGGGGGCTGTCCAAGGGGGTGGATGGGTGTGGGGGGCTGTCCAAGTGGGTGGCGGCCTCTCCAGAGGGTATTTGGGGTTGTCCGGGTGGGTGGGGGGGGGCTGTCCAGAAGGTTGGGGGATGTCCAGGGGGGTGTCCAAGGGGGTAGGGGGTGGGGGGTGGTGTCCAGGAGGGGTGGGGGGCTGTCCAGAGGGGTCGGGGGGTGTCCAGGGGGGTTTACAAGGGGGTGGGTGGGTGTGGGGGGCTGTCCAAGGGTGTGGGTGGGCGTTGGGGGTGTCCAGGGGGTGTCCAAGGGGGTAGGGGGTGGGGGTGGTGTTTAGGAGGGGTGGGGGGCTGTCCAGAGGGTTGGGGGGTGTCCAGGGGGGTGTCCAAGCAGGTCGGGGGTGGGGGGTTGTGTCCAGGAGGGGTGGGGGCTGTCCAGAGGGGTCGGGGGGTGTCCAGGGGGGTTTACAAGGGGGTGGGTGGGTGTGGGGGGCTGTCCAAGGGTGTGGGTGGGCGTTGGGGGTGTCTAGGGGGTGTCCAAGGGGGTAGGGGGTGGGGGTGGTGTTTAAGAGGTGTGGGGGGGGGGCTGTCCAGAGGGTTGTGGGGTGTCCAGGGGGCTGTCCAAGCAGGTCGGGGGTGGGGGGATGTGTCCAGGAGGGGTGGGGGGCTGTCCAGAGGGGTCGGGGGGTGTCCAGGGGGGTTTACACATCGATTTGTTTTATATTTCAAAATTTTTTACATTCAAATTATGATTTTTTTCATATAAACATATATTTGTCTTATCTAAAAAATATATATATTTTTGCTATTTGTTATAGGTAATAATGAGTCGAAGTTGGATTACGGCACATCGAATGAGAAATGAATATGAGGAAGGTATTGATGCCTTTTTGGAATTTGCTAAACGAAATGTTCCAAGTAGTGACATTTTTTTCTGTCCATGCCTGAAATGTCTGAATATGATGAAGTTGAAAAGTAGAGAGATAAAAGATCATCTGATTTGTCATGGTTTCAATCTGAGTTACAACCCTTGGATTTGGCATGGCGAAACTGGACAGAATGTCACTGATGATAATGAATCGCAAGATGGTAACTCCGATGGAATTGAAGAAATGATTCGGGATATTGTAGCAGAACAAATTGAGATAGAACCGACAGTTGCACGTCTATATGGTGATGCCGAAAAACCATTATATCCTGGTTGTACAGATTTTACGGTTTTGTCGGCGGTGTTAAGATTGATTAACCTGAAGGCGAAACATGGATGGAGTGACAGAAGTTTTACAGAGCTGCTACAATTGATGAAAGACATTCTTCCAAAAGATAACGATCTTCCAGATTCACATTAGAAGGCCAAAAAAATATTATGCCCGATGGGATTGGGATACAGGAAAATACATGCCTGTCCGAATGACTGCATTATATATAGGAAGGAATATGAATTTCTGAAAGAGTGTCCTAAATGTGGGACATCACGGTATAAGGTGAAAGAAAAATCACAAGCTGATGTAGAGATTACAAAGCTCCCTTCAAAGGTATTTTGGTATCTTTCTATAATTCCTCGTTTCAAACGTTTATTTGCTAATTCACATGATGCAAAAAGGTTAAGATGGCATGCTGATGAGCGGGTATGTGATGGAAAAATACGTCATCCAGCTGATTGTCCACAATGGAAGAAAATTGATGCCCATTACCCTACATTTGGAAATGAAATTAGAAATCTGAGACTAGGCTTGTGCACAGATGGAATGAATCCATACCGAACCCTCAGTAGCACACATAGTTCATGGCCTGTTTTATTGGTAATTTACAACCTCTCTCCTGAAGTTTGTATGAAGCACAAATATGTCATGTTGAGTATCATGATCTCTGGTCCAATGCAACCCGGCAATGATATTGATGTATACTTGTCACCGCTGATTGATGATTTGAAACTGTTATGGGCTGATGGTATTAGGGTGTATGATTCTTATAAAATGGAATATTTTCAACTGCATGCAGTGCTTCTATTCACTATAAATGACTTCCCAGCATATGGAAATTTGTCTGGATACAATGTTAAAGGGAATAAAGCATGTCCAATTTGCGAACAACAGACGTCATATTGTCAATTGCATCATGGGAGGAAAACAGTGTACATGGGTCATCGAAAGTTTTTGCCTATGGATCACCCTTATAGTAGACTAAAAAAGGCATTCAATGGCTCACAAGAATTTGATACTGCTCCTCAACCTTTATCCCCAGAATTGTATTTTGAGAGGGTGAAAAACCTTGATGTGACATTGGGAAAGACACAGAAATCTGGTAATGATAGACATATTTGGAAGAAAAGGTCAATATTTTTTGAGCTACCATATTGGAGGTATCATGAAGTCAAACATAATATTGATGTCATGCACGTGGAGAAGAATATCTATGATTCTTTGATCGTAACATTGCTAGATATTAAATAAAAGACAAAAGATGGGTTGAATGCAAGGTTAGACCTACTGTCAATGGGAATACGTTTGGAGTTAGCTCCCACTCCTAAAGGAAGACGAACATTTCTTCCCCCGGCTTGTCATACATTATCGAAGAGGGAGAAAAGTAGCTTCTGTCAGTGTCTTCATGATATCAAAGTGCCTCAAGGTTATTCTTCAAATGTAAAAAATTTTGTCTCATTGAAAGACTTGAAGTTGATAGGTATGAAATCACATGATTGTCATGTCATGATGCAACAAATTCTACCAGTTGCACTGCATGGAATATTTCCCATCCGTGTCAGAAAGACTATAATGAGGTTGTGTTATTTTTTCAATTCAATTTGCAACAAGGCGATTGATGTGAATGCTTTGAACATTTTGGAAAAGGATGAAATTTTTATACTTTGTCATTTGGAAATGTATTTTCCTCCAACTTTTTTTGATATGATGGTGCATTTAATGATTCATCTGGTTTGAGAAATAAGGCTTTCTGGACCTGTATATCTTCGTTGGATGTATCCTTTTGAAAGGTATATGAAAATATTAAAGGGATATGTTAAAAATCCATATCGACCTGAAGCCTCCATTATTGAAAAGTATATTTCTGAGGAGGTAGAAGAGTTTTGTACGAGCAACTTGGCTACGGCGCAACACATAGGTTTGCCTCCATCTCGCCATGAACGGGTTAATAATGAGGGAAAGGGGATTCGTGGCTTGAAAGTCAAATCACTGTCAGCTGAACATATGAAGAAGTTAGAATCATACATCTGGAATAACATAGCTGATGTTCAACCGTATATCACATTGCATATTAATGAGTTGAAACAATGTCATCCAAAGAAGAAAGAAATGTGGATTTTGAATGAGCACAACAAAACTTTTTTGCCATGGTTTAAAAAGACATTTCTTGGTAGATCAGATGTATCAGAGACATTAAAATGGATAGTGGGTGGTCCATCTTTAAATGTGATAACATGGTCCGCTTAT
The DNA here is from genome assembly GCA_963277665.1 of Viscum album. Classification (NCBI taxonomy): domain Eukaryota; kingdom Viridiplantae; phylum Streptophyta; class Magnoliopsida; order Santalales; family Viscaceae; genus Viscum; species Viscum album. Next base: position 858,822,842 of record OY728133.1, on the reverse strand, counting down.
GACATTAATGGATATACATTTCATACGAAAGCTCAGGACAACAGAAGTGCAGTTCAGAATAGTGGTGTATTGGTGTTTGCAGAAGCAATGCATTTTTCGAGTGCTAAGGACAAAAACCCAATTTCGACATCAAGTGCATATTATGGAGTGATTGAAGACATATGGGAGGCTGATTACTTTAAAATTAAAGTTCCCGTTTTTAACTGTAAATGGTTTATCGGTAACAACAGTGTCAGACACGATGAATTTGGAATGACACTTGTTAATTTGAATAGATTGGAAGACACAGCTGATTCTTTTATAATGGAAACACATGCCAAACAAATTTTCTATGTAGTAGATCAATCAGATATGCAGTGGGCTGTTGTTTTACAAGGGAAAAACCAATATGTTGGTGAGGATGAATTTGATGAAGATGCTGATTTATGTGAGATCCCTACTTCCATGGAAAGATTAACAGAACATAATTATTAGTATGTTGAAGACATGGTTTGTGCCATAAGGAACGATCACGACGAAGGAATTTGGGAAAACAATCCAACTGTACATTCCTAAAATTACAGGTAACACAAGTTTATTTCTTGTTTACATTTAGTTTTTTCATATAATGTTAGATACTGTAAATTTTTTACTTATTAAAACATGTATCAAACCAAAACGATAAAACAATAAAAACCGTAAAGAGGAGAAGTCCTGGGCGCACCGGCTGGCCGGTGGTGGATCACCGGTTGGCCGGTGGTCCAGAACAAAGCTTTGTCTGGTCCACCGGCCGGCCGGTGCTGAGCCAGCGGCCGGCCGGTGGTCCAGACAGAGCCTTCCTCTCTGTCTGGACCACCGGCCGGCCGCTGGATCACCACCGGCCGGCCGGTGGTCCAGACAGAGAGCCTTCCTCTCTATCTGGACCACCGGCCGGCCGCTGGATCACCACCGGCCGGCCGGTGGACCAGAAAGAGAGCCTTCCTCTCTGTCTGGATCACCAGCGGCCGGCCGGTGGTTCAGACAGAGAGGAAGGCTCTCTTTCTGGTCCACCGGCTGGCCGCTGGATCACCACCGGCCGGCCGCTGGATCACCACCAGCCGGCCGGTGGACCAGACAGAGAGCCTTCCTCTCTGTCTGGATCAGCAGCGGCCGGCCGGTGCTGAGCCAGCGGCCGGCCGGTGGTCCAGACAGAGAGGAAGGCGCTCTGTCTGGTCCACCGGCCGGCCGGTGGTGATCCAGCGGCCGGCTGGTGGTGAGCCAGCGGCCGGCTGGTGGCACCAGGCAGTGGGAAAGTCTACTGCCTGGGTCCTCCGGCTGGCCGGTGTGCTCACACCGGCTGACCGGTGGACTCAGTGAGTCCACTTTTCAGCTTTCTTGGGCCAACTCCTTGGAAACCTTTTTCCTGTGTTTACCATGTTTATCATTGTTTAACATGCTTACCATATTACCAATGTTTACTATTATGTAATTTAGTACACTTTTCTATTTGTGAACTAATGTTTGTTTTTTTGATTTGAAGAAAAATGACAGATCAAACAGTTGATCAGCCACATGATTCTGGAGATGAGCATATTGGTCATACATCTGGGGAGGAACATTCACATGCTCCTATTACGAAAAAGAGTTCAAAGGTTGGTAAGCGTGGGTGGACACGTTTACCAAAATTATCACTTGCCCGTACGAAGGAGGAGAGGATAGTCGTGGAGTTTGATGATGATGATCTTCCTAGAGGTCCAAATGCTAAAGATTTTAAGGGTTTTGTAGCAACTCAGGCTAAGAGCAAAGTAAGCATTCTCTATGATGATTGGAGAAGTGTGGATAAGGCGATAATTTCTCAGCTGTGGGAGACCATTTTGGTAAGATCTTTTGCTATTGTTTGACTGTTCTTTAAATTTTTCTAGTATATATAATATTTTTAACCTCTTTTTTATCAGATGACATTTGATATTCCTGACACTGGAGGAGTCAGGAAGAAATGCTTATCGTTGGCTGCTAGGAGATGGAGGGATTTCAAATCAACCCTCTCATCTGATTTCATTTATGGTCATAGGAGTCGTGAGAATCCATTTCGTATATATCCTTTTATAGATGAAGACACATGGAGACAATTTTTTGAAAGTAGAAGAAAAGAATCATTTTTGGTAAGGGCAATGTAAACTTTTATAAGCTTTCTTATATAAATGATCTAATTATTTTTTTGTTAATGATTACTTATTCTTAATTTACAGCAAATAAGGAAAGCTCATCAAGAGATCCAATCTAAAAATGGATACCCTCATAGTTTATCTCGGGGAGGGTATGCATTATTGGAAGAACAAATGATGGCAGAAAAATTTCAACAACTAAGAGCTGAGTTTTCAAGCTCTGGAGAGGTGGCCCCTCCATCCCCTCCATCTAGACATGAGAAATGGAAAAGAGCTCGGAAGGGAAAAAAATAACAATATCTTTCGGAAGAATCGAGACTCGTAGTTGAGAGGATTGTAAGATCTCTATTTTATTTATTTAAGTTTACTATTTTCGTCATATATTTCCCATCATTATAGAAATGTTCAATTTATTATTACAGGACTCTCTTGAGGAGCAGAGTTCACAGGGGACATTTACACCATCTGGGAGGGAAGATATTTTATCTGTGGCATTGGGAAAGCCCGAACATCCTGGCCGTGTAAGAGGATATCCGGCAGGTGTATCGGTAAGAAATGTGTTGCCACGTTCCTCAACTTCTAACGTTGAGGGAGTTTATAAAAAAAATAGAATCCTTGGAGGCTGAAGTCCATAATATTAATGCGACAATGGAGGACAAGATTAGAGAATCGGTGCAGTTAATGTTTGCAGACTTGCAAAGACAATTTCAGGGTGCAGCTCCCACTCCACCTCTCCTAGTAGCTCCCACTCCCCCACCTCAGCCTGCGGACCCCATTTTTGATCCTCCTCCTCCGCCGCAACTACCTACTTATTGTGAGTTGTATGTTGATGATCCTCAACATCATATAGTTGCATATGGGATGGTATATTGTATAGGAGATACAGTTCATCATCAACAGTTAGAGGTAGAGAATCAGAGGGTCACTGTACAGGATATTATAGATAGATCAGCTCGGATACCATTACCTACAGATGAGGTGACGACAGTTGGACATAGTATCGGCCATTTTTTACTTTGGCCATCCAGACTTCTTGGACTCATTACCATAGAGGTATGGATGTTATATCTTTTATTTTATATTTTTATTAATGTTTTATCATTTGAAAACTAATATATTTTTCAATTTATTTTTACAGGAATACTTCAAAGGTAAAGAAATACTGTATAGACAACAACAAAGACAGATAGCTATGACATCAGATGCAGATACTAGCAGTCTTGACAAATTGTCAAGATATTCAAATTTGTTGGCGGATCATTATGTCTTTACAATGGAAGCTCATGTCTGTGGACGTGAACTATGTGTGGGGATTATGAAAACTGATATCATGGAGTTTGTCACTCGAGATAAGTTGGGCATCAACGTGGTGCAAATTTTTATCATGTAAGTCTTAACACCTTTTCCTTGCGTTATATTTATTAAAAATGTATACTTATGTCTGCTTTGTTTTAGGTATCTGTATAAAATTTGTGAGAGGAATGAGCTGACAGATGTATATGGATTCGTGGACCCACAATTGATTTCCCCTGAAGCATGTGCATTGGATGAGGAACAAAGAATGCTTTATATTGCTGATAGATTTGAAAAGAATGTAATCACACAGTGTTGGATGATGCCTTTTTGTGATAGGTATGAAACACATCCCTCTCAAAGAGTTAATTATCTTTTAACATAAAAAACCACTAACGTTAAATTTCCTTTTATCAGGGATCATTAGATGTTAGGGGTTTTATCCCCTAGGGAGAAAACACTTTATTGGATATGCTCTCTCCATGATGATGTGCGAGAAAGTTTTAAGAATATATTGGAAACGTAAGTTTCAATTTCATAATAGTTTTATATATTATAATGAATTTTAAATTGACCCCATTCGTATTATTTTCTAACAGGGCATGGGTCCACTTTCGAAAAAGCGCAAAGAAAAGGAATTTCAAGATCAAATATGTAAATGCGAAGGTAAATATCCATTTATAATTTGTACATTTTGATTTATTACATAAAAATAATATATTGAATTTACACTCATTCAAACAGAAATGTCATGAGCAACAGGCATCATCGAATGCGGATATTACATGTTAAGATTTATGTATGAAATAATAACAACTGGGACAGTTCTGAGTTTTTACCTGGTAAGATTTCCTCTTTCCCATAATATTTCAATTTGATTTATTCATTATACACGTTGACTACTATCCTTTTCCTTTTTAGCTTTTTGATGACCCTCAACCCTTTACTGCTGAAGATATCAAACACTTACAAGTGGAGTGGTCAAATTATTTTACAGGTTTGATTGACTTTTAGTTGTTTGTAATGTAAAATGTAATTTTGAATATTGTCAATGTAATTGTGTATTTCGTAGTCGTTTAGGTTGGATTTAGTTTTTTTTGAAGTTGACAGTGTAAGTTTTGAATGTTATATAAGTGAATGTTTAATTTTTCTCTACTTCTTGTTTTGTTCTACTGTTGATGGTTTTTCTGGTCTGGATTAAGGTATGGGGGGAGAGGTTCCAAGGGGGTGGGTGGGTGTTTGGGGGTGTCCAAGGGATATGGGAGGGGTGTCCAAGGTGTGTTTGGGGCTGTCCTAGGGGTCGGGGGGTGTAAATGAGGGTGGGGGTGTCCAAGGGGTGGGGGGTGTCCAAGGGATATGGGAGGGGTGTCCAAGGTGTGTTTGGGGCTGTCCAAGGAGTCGGTTGGGTGTAAATGAGGGTGGGGGGGGGGGCTGTCCAAGGGGTGGGGGTGTCCAAGTGGTGGGGGGGTGTCCAAGGGATATAGGAGGGGTGTCCAAGGGGTGTTTGGGGCTGTCCAAGGGGATGGGGGGGTTTCCAAGGGGTAGGGGGGTTTCCAAGGGGTCGGGGGGGTGTCCAGGGGGTGGGGGGCTGTCCAAGGGGTGGGGGGTGTCCAAGGGGCGGGGGGGTGTCCAAGGGATATGGGAGGGGTGTCCAAGGGGTGTTTGGGGCTGTCCTAGTGTTCGGGGGGTGTAAATGAGGGTGGGGGGGCTGTCCAAGGGGTGGGGGTGTCCAAGGTGTGGGGGGTGTCCAAGGGATATGGGAGTGGTGTCCAAGGTGTCTGGGAGTTCTGTCCAAGGGGCCGGTTGGGTGTAAATGTGGGTGGGGGGGCTGTCCAAGGGGTGGGGGGTGTCCAAGGGGTGGGGGGTGTCCAAGGGATATGGGAGTGGTGTCCAAGGTGTCTGGGAGTTCTGTCCAAGGGGCCGGTTGGGTGTAAATGAGGGTGGGGGGGCTTTCCAAGGGGTGGGGGGGTGTCCAAGGGGTGGGGGTGTCCAAGGGATATGGGAGTGGTGTCCAAGGTGTCTGGGAGTTCTATCCAAGGGGCCGGTTGGGTGTAAATGAGGGTGGGGGGGCTGTCCAAGGGGTGGGGGGTGTCCAAGGGGTGGGGGTGTCCAAGGGATATGGGAGGGGTGTCCAAGGGGTGTTTGAGGCTGTCCAAGGGCTCGGGGGGGTGTCCAGGGGTCGGGGGGTGTCCAAGGGGTCTGGGAGGGCTTTCAAGGTGTGGGGGGTGTCCAATGGGTATTTGAGGCTGTACTAGGGGTCTTGGGGGTGTAAATGAGGGTGGGGGGGGCTGTCCAAGGGGTGGGGGTGTCCAAGGGCTGGTGGGTGTCCAAGGGATATGGGAGGGGTGTCCAATGGGTGTTTGAGGCTGTACTAGGGGTCGTGGGGGGTGTAAATGAGGGTGGGGGGGCTGTCCAAGGGGTGGGGGTGTCCAAGGGTTGTGGTGGGGCTCCAATGTGGTGGGGGAGGGCTGGCCAGGTTGTTAGGTGGGTATAGATGAGGGTGGGGTTCAGTTGGGGCTTGGGGGAGGGCTGGCATGGTTATTTTTGTTTGGTTTCTGGTTGCTTTTTGGTGAGAGCAGTGCAATTATTTAAAAAAAAAATTCTTTCACGTCGGTTATTTTATAACCGGCGTGGTAAATAAATCGGTAGGGGTTTATCACGTCGGGTTTTTCTAGAACCGACGTGATAAATCGTTCCCGGGGCTTTTATCACGTCAGTTTTTAATATAACCGACGTGCTAAAAGGCCTGGGAATCGATTTACCACGTCGGTTATTGGATAACCGACGTGCTAAAACGTTTCCCAGGCCTTTTTATCACGTCGGTTTCTTAAATAACCGACGTGATAATAGGCCAGGGGAAGGGTTTATCACGTCGGTTATGACATAACCGACGTGATAAACGATATCCCAGGCGTTTTATCACGTCGGTTATTATATGAACCGACGTGATAACCACCGTGTTGTTAGGGATATTACGTCGGGTTTTAAATAACCGACGTAAAAAACGTTATTTATAACGTCGTCCGTATTAACGTCGCCTAAAAACCGACGTAAATAATAAAAAATAACCGACGTAAAAAATGTTTTCTGCACTAGTGAGAATCAAATGGACTTCCCTAGTCATTATACTACTCTCATATAAAACCATTAAAATAAAAAAAATCATCAATTTGGTCAATTTTCTTACATACAATTTCAACATATTAATCCAAATTGAAAATTTAATATAAATTCAAAATTCCACTTATGATTTCTAAGGACAATAGCACTACTAGTTCCTATAGGTCAACCTAGAAAACCATCATTTCAAAATTTAACGACTAATCTATCAAGGGAAGCCCCAGACTACCCCTTTAATTTACTAATTTCCAAGGCACTAACGAATTCTGCTACTTTAACAGATTAAACGAGTGTCCAAAGAAAAAAAACTTGTCTGCTAAGTATAAGGTGTTTTCCTCAGAATAAAAGGGAAACTATCAATATCAATTTAATTATCAGGTAAATTGATGTATAATATGCAATGAATACACAAATAGAAACATAATATGATTATATGAATTTAAGGGAAAACCAATTAAACCACATACTTTAACCTTTCAGGGCACCAATCTTCCAATATAAGCCTTAGGGTTAATTCAAAATGAGGGAAATTGAATAAGCATTCAAGTTCTTTGAAAAATAGGTCATAACATCTATAAATGATATAAGAAAACTTGATATTAAAAGGAATTAATAAAAAAATAAGGTGGTCTCCTAGACATACCTCAAGTTTCCCAAATCTAATGACAGAAGCCAAGTTGAACAATGGATGGAGGAGTTCCACCATGATATAAATTAGAGTGGAAGGAGAGCCTCATTTGTTTCCACTGGATAAAAAGGTAAAAGAAATGTATTTATAATATATTAAAAACTTAAGGGAAAATGGTATCTTTCCAATTTTTCAATGGTTTGTGGTTGGCCAAACCATATTCCATCCATGAAAACTCCTCTATATGAAACATCCCATCTCATACAGTTAGGCACCCAGTTTGACAAACTATGAAACAACTATGTGAAACAGCTCCAAAATATTTTTAAGGTGTTTTCATGGTTCCCCAACACCCATAGATGGTTTAACAAATTGGGATCCTCCTTTGATCAAATTTCTCATTTGGGGTTCATGGTTGGTAAAAAAAATTCACTAACTATGTTCCCCATGTTTTATCTTCCAAAACCCGAACTCTAAGCCCAAAAACCTAGGGAATCTCCCATGATCTCCTAACACCCTAAACCACGTTATTATATGTCCAAAATTACTCTTTTAAGGGATTATAACCTTCAAAATTCAAATCTGAATAGTGATAGAAAATCTGACCCCTCTAACAAACAAAAACTCATACTTTTCCTAAAAATTTGAACACCCATAGAGACATGAGGTTTTACAACGACCATTCTAGCATAGCCTATGTATTATGTACTATACCTAAATTCCTCACAACTCATATATAACACACCTATAAAAATCCTTTAGATAATATATCTAGAATACATGAATTCAAAATAACCTTATGTCGTCACATCCTATAACCCACTTGTATAAGAAATAATCTATGTGCAGACTCATATACAATACTAAAGTGGTAGAGAGAAAAGGGGAGAGGGGATAATTGTTCATACATATGCTCACTAAGATATATATTGAGTAAAATACCCCTTGAACCTCTAGATTTCAGTTTCCCATCTATCATTGTTGGGGATAGATACAACTAACCACTGTATCAATGGAAACTACCTAGCCATAGACTCATCTTTCATTATTATCTCATAGGACTCCTAAATTACACTATTACTGTCTAGATATCAAACTATATTAAAATCATCAATATTTATTAATTCACTCAATTATAATTAATATTATACTATTTCCATGATTAAAATTTTAATACTCTAATACATGTTCCAACAACACTGTTACTTATTTGTTTGCATTATCAAGTATTCCATCAGCGTAATTAATAATCAAGAACTAACCCCATTCTTTAATTAATTAATTATAATTTCATACTCATCCCTTTACTCAAGGACACAGCCTATGTTACCACATAAAATATTCACTCATAGTGCATAGAAACAAACAATGTTCTGCAGTTGGAAACTGGTCATATAAATAATGACTATGCAGTATCCATTAAGAATGAATCAACATGAAGTAAGAATCGACGATCATGACTTACTATGAAATCATCCCAACACATCTTATGTATAAAACCATTTTCATAAAAACATCCAATATCTCATGAAAATATCATAACATTCATCACCTCATGCCACCATCATCATCATAATCACCTCCTCGTGCCACTATCATCATCAAATCTGGGACCCCATGCCAATATCACCATCATAACTAGAACCCTATTACACTATCATCATCACATAAACCAAATATGGTTAATAATCATTCACACTCATAGATATACATTTTAGAGCACACATACGCATAATTTGTTTTCCACGCATCATTTTAATGGTAATTTTGTCCATAACATCATGGAATTGAAGCCTACCACAATGAATAATGAGCTTGCTCAGCCCTAATCAACTCATCTTTATCAAAAAAATATTTTAATTCCATATTGAATTAACTAGTTTATTATATATATGTTTTCTAGTTTCACTAACCTATATCAGTTACTATAAATATCTACAACCGACATAACATGCTTCAAGAATTATTTTCATGTATAAACAATTACAAGATGAGCAGTAATTATACTGCTCGTTCCTCTTTAATTTAATTAATAATAGCATTTGGATTTATTTTTTTAATTTGTTCCAAGAATTAAACCATTCTAAAAAACAAAAAAAAATGAAATCAAGTCAAAAAAACATTGTTTAGTAAATATCAATAGGCAACATAAAACAAATTTGATCACAAATTCCCAACCAATATTCTAATTTCCTAATCATGAAATATTAAATAATCCTAAAATATTATATATAGTTTTCTGTATCCTTTATACTTTCCACCATTTAAGGTATCAACAATAATTTTAATAATATATTTCAACAGGAAATTATCTAGAATAATATGATATTTTGAATTATATACAACATGAAATATTATTTCTAATTCTATTCCAAAAATAATAACTATAATAGTATAACCATAATATGTATGAAATAAACTTCTATTTCATTTATTGATATATTAATAACATGAAAATAATATTCCACAACATATATTATTTGTTCTATATAAATTATTATTTTTAATTTATAAAATAATAATAATAGTCACTTCATGTGAAATAATTTTTCATCTTCTAATTAAGTTTAATGATATGGAATATCATTTATCTACTATATACGATGATCCATCCTCAATTTAAAATTAAATAGTTTATGAAATGTGAAACATTAATAAGATAATATGATAGCATACAATTATTTATAGAAACAACCAATTTAAATAGCATCATATAAAAAAAATCTTCTTCTCCAATTAATTATTTCTTTTTTATTACATAATAATTCTTCATATAAGTCATGTAAAGAATTTTCCAAGATTTATTAAATTAATTATTCTTCATATTATATGACAAATATATTAAATTTTTAAGGTCAGTCACATCCACTTAAAAAAATAATCTAAAGCATGATTAATTCACACCTATATAAAAATTAATATAAGTAAAATATCCCCTACCTTAAAATGAATATCTCATTATTCTTTGAGAAATAACATAACACCAAATTCCAAACTCAAATTTCATCATCCACATGGTACCGATGATCCTTAAAAAATCACCCCAAAAAATAAACCACAATAATTAATTGACAAAAATCAAAATAAAATGGAGATAATAAACCTCTATATCAGGGAAAAAATAATAAAAGAGAATGGAACCATATGAGATGTGAAAACTAACCTCGTATCACCAAGAATCAACCACCAAAGATTTGGGTTTTAATTAAATGAAAATAGAATGAAAAGACTCTAAAAAATTCACATAGATCACCCAAGAACCACGAGGAATAGTTAAATAATAATACAATTTGAGTAGATTTAGGAATTGATATGAAAACTGTAAATTAGAATACCAATGTGAAACACCCTATACCATGTTGCAAGGGGAATATATGGAATAGAAACCTAGACAAAAAGTAAGATAACACATTGTAGCACACCTGGTCAAAGCCACATCTCAGATCTACAATATAGTCATTGATGAGATCATATATACATGGAAGGGTGTTCATGCCACAAGGGATTCACCATGCCATATAAATATAATTACAATGAAAAATTCCACACCACAACCCATACCTATGGTTCATCAATAGAAAAATTGACAAGACTGAAAAAAAATAACATCTTTGAGACTCCATGTTGCAACCTACCCCGCCCCCCCACATTGCAGTGGTGCCAAAATAGGAATAATCATAAAACCTTTTTTTAAAACCTTTATATTGTAGCTCTCCAATCATAGTGTATCCTCATCTATTAACTAGACTCTATGGAATAACATTAAGCTCCATGGATAAACACTAATCTGTAGCTAATATTTCATCTTAACTCTCTTCCTTCTTCCTCCTGAACACCTCCGATCACTCTAAATGAAAAATAATGACATGGAATAAACTGGAACCATATATAATTTCTCTATTATGTGATGATGTATTATTTTTGAAATTTAAAAATGATTAGTGTGTTATTTTTAGAAGTTGAGTGTGACTTATTTTATTTAAAATAAAAGTGAGCATTTATTCAATTAATTTTTCTAATTTAACTAATAGAAGTGTTAATTATTTAAATATTCTTCAATATGACTATTTTATGGCATATGAGGCTTGTCCATGTGAATTTAATGTTAAAATACAAGCTTCAAAAATCAAAAAAAATTCTATATTTTCATATTTTAACTCTAAGAAACACAGACACACATGTTATATATATATATATATATATGTTTGAGTCATAAATAGAGTTAAATAATAAAAAGAATATTTTACAACTATTAATGATGTATAAATAGTAAGGACTCTTCAAACCATGCATTTATATTTATTTATCATGGTTAAACCTACTATTCAAGCTTAAAATATTCTTTTTTAGTCACTATAAATGATTTCAGTAGATACACATGGATTTAATTTCTTGCACGCAAGTCTGAAACTCTAGATAAATTTATAACTTATTTTAAATTTCATTAAAATGAGAATGTATATCCAATTATTTAAATTAGAAGTGATAGAGTCCAAGAATTACTAAATCTATAATTTTTCAATTTCTGTGGAAAATTAATATTCTTATAATTTTATACCACCTAGGACACCCCAACAAAATAGTGTTCTGGAAAGGAAAATAAGAACCTTCAAGAAATAGATAGAACAATGCATAGTGATTTTAATTTATCTAATTTTTTTGGGAATAATTTATGAATGAAACTTTCTATGTTAGTAATAGAATTATTTTAAGACCCATTTTGAAAATTCCCTTTAAGAAATTTGGAAAGGCATAAGACCTAGAATTGGTTATTTTAGAATTTTTTTTGAAAAGTATTTATTCTGAATACCATGCATGGATTAAAAATTTTGATTCTAAAATCTGATAATGTTTTTTGTTGTTACTCAAAATGTTATTAGAGAATATATATTATATAATAAAATAACCATGCTCATAAAAGAGTCTATTAATGATAAAAATTTAAAAATATTAAATGAAAAAATAATTAATAAAAATTAGATTGAAGAAGTGGTTAGGAATTTTTTCTTTGGGTATAATAAAAATTATAATTGAATGAACATATTAAGGTGGATAAAAAAACTATTTAAATATCTTTTAAATTTCTTTGATATGATCATATAGAAAATTTTATTGGAAATATTCATCAAATTATAGAACTAGAAAATATTTAAAGAATTTTTTTTCTTATCATGATTTTATTTTTAATTTTTTTACCTAAAAATATTGATGAATATGAAGCCAATTATAACTGGATATTTACTATGGAAGAATAAATAAAATGGTTCTCTATAAAAAATGTTTGGGATTTTGTTGAACCACTTTAAAATTTTCAGGTTATTGGAACTAAATGTTTATTTATAAAAGAACATGATGAATCTAGAAATATTGTGAGAAATAAATAAAGATTGGTTGCTCAAGGATATTCCCTAGAATAAGGAATAGTATTTGATTAATATTTTTTACATTTTTCTAGATTTGAATGTATTAGTATTTTATTAGAATATAATGCTTTTCATGGTTTCAAATTATTTCAAATGGATGTAGTAAGTTCTTTTTTCGATGGTTTTATTTTTTAGAATTTTTTATGTAAAATAACCTCTTAGATTAAAACATGAAAAATATCTTGATTATGTGATAAAAATCTCTAAGGATTTATATGTTTTGAATAGAGAACATTGATCATGGTATGAAAGGTTATCTAATTTTCCTTTAAAAAAATTATTTTGATAAAGTCAATGTAAATTCTACTTTTTTCATTAAAAGAATTCGTGATAACATTCGAATTGTTCAAAAATATATTGATGATAATTTTCTATATCATAATATGAAAAACTCAATAACAAATTTTAATATTTTATGACTTCTAAATTTGATATGAGAATGACTGGAGAATTTAAATTTTTCTATTTTCTTCAAATTTTTCAAAGGAATGATGGTATTTTTCTAAATCAATCAAACAATACTAAATATTTACTTAAATATTTTGGTGTAGATTAAAGTAAAAGTTAAATCACACCAATGATCAATTCATCGAAATTATATTTAGAAGAATCAAGAAAATCTATTGATAATAAACTTGTTAGAGGTATGATTGGTAGTTTATTATATTAAACAGCTTCTAAGACTAATTTAATGTTTAGTGCTTGTTTATGTTCTAGATATAAATATAATTATAAGGAAAGTAAATAAAAAGTCCTTAATAGTATTATTAAATTTTTTAAAAGATGCTTGTTATGGAAAATTTTCGATAGTTTTTATACTCATTTTTAGCTATTTTATATTTCTTTTTTTATTTATTTAATGCTCAAAATTTTGTAATTACACCCAATTTTTTAATTTGTTAAATATATTTTCAGATATATTTCATCCAATATTTTTCATATAATAAATATATATTCTATTTATTTCAATGAGAGAGAGAAATAATGATAATAAATTCATTAATGTTATTAATAATTTCAATGTAGGGGAGAAAATTTGGAAATTATTTTTTTATAATTATCAAAAAAATGGGAGATTATTGAGTAGATATTTGACACATTATTTTTTTATGTTTTGGAAATGAAAAAAATACTATTTATTCTCTCTAATATGATAAATATAAAAATATACATTGTGTTTTGATATATACTTTACCTAAATTTTCATAAATGGAAAAATAGAATTTCTTAAACCATTGATAGGTTTTCATCTTTTGATATTATTCTTGTTTATAAATATTTCACTAATTTTAGATGAAAAATAGTACTAAATTTTTTGATTAAATGTTCCTTAACTTTTATCTTCATGTTTATTATGGATCTTTGAAATCAATTTGGTAGAAAACTCAAAGTCTTGATATTATGCTTTTGTCTTTTATTATTCTATGAATTGGGAAGAAAAATGACATGAAACATGGAATAACAGAAGTCTAAGTGATCTAAAATGGTTTGGACATAAGAAACACACTATAGTAAAAGCAATTATGAGCTATAAAATTACATGTGTAAAGAAGAAAATTCAAAATGGCAGTTTCAAAGTTAAAGATGTCATGATAGAAGGCATAGTGATGTAAATCAAAATACTCAACCTGAGTTCCCCATGCCATAGTGTTAGTGATTGTGGCTCATAAGATAATTTCAAAATCACAACACGAACTACTTCAATAGAGAGATTATCAAATACCATCATTCATTCTTACAGTTGAAATGATAGAGGAAAAGTACTAGTTAAAATAGTCACAATAAAATTTTTAACCGATTTTATAAATTAAGGCTTCATCCCTCAGTATAAAACATTTTAGTAATGAAGAATATTTTAGTATGGTGTGCACTATTACAAATTTTAACTTTAATAGTGCTAAAATTGGCCATTTTCATCACAAAAAAACATTGACCATCAGATCATGATTAAAATCCATAGACTTCTATCAGCTCTAGAAAAGAATTGTTAAAGGACTCCCTATATCAGAAATTTTATTTAGTAATGATAAAGGATCCCCTTTATCCACACTACTCTATGTTCTGGTAAAGGTTCCCTTTATCAATTCTTTTAATAGAATTGATAAATGTGATTACTACTGTAGTGTGCTATTAAAATTATAGCATGCTGCAGTAGTAAAAACTACAATAAAAAATAACAAATATAGGTTCAAATATTTAATTTAAATGAAATAAAATTTACACAATGTATAAAATAAAAAACACTATTATAGGAATTTAAAAAAATAGATTTTAAAATTACATGAGTAAGTACAAATTATCACAGACATTCAAAAACATCAATTTTCCTTTGACTTTGGCCCTCGACCCCCAGTCATACGATTGCCAAGTAAACCACCCAAGCTCAAGCAAAAGAATAAACCATTATATGAAAAAAAAAATTATCATCTTAGTAATACTATAATGAAATAAATTAAACACAAATTGATAATTTTAAACTAAAAATATATAATTTGATCCATACAAGGAACAATTTGTATCATATTAAGTATCGGTTGATTCTTTCATGTCACACCATTTATTCTTGTTCTAATAAAAATGTTCTATTGAATTGGTTCTCATTTGTGGTGAGAATGATCTCTATCAAAATTAACAAAATAAGTAGAAGATAAAAATGATAATGAAATTAATTAATTAATATAGAATAAAATTCTGAGAAAAAAATCCAATCTCATTTTCTTGATTTTGGAAATGTGATGTGAATTTGAAACTATAATGGAACTCATATATTAAAAAATCACATTTTGAGTAATACCGACCACATCTTATGTTCGATTTATTTACAGTAAATTAATATATTTCATAAATTAATTATGGATATTCCTAAATTATAACGTCAATCAATGTTAATTTTCTCAGTTTTTAAAGTGTAACACATGTTTTAACTAAATTGTCAATTTTAAACTGATAACAGATAGTTTGAGTCATACTAGGCACACCATGTGTCAGATTGAGGTACAAATAATTTCTACACATCAATAATGACTTATGGATCTTTTTCCTATAGTATCAAAACAATACAAATGTGTTTGACCATATTTGATTACACCACTTGTATTTTTTAATAAAATTAATGTCAATTTAAAATAAAAAGACACACTTAGAGTCATTATTGTCAAACCATGCATCAAATTGAGATCCATATGATTGATACATGTCATGAATGACTTATGGATCATTTTTATATGGTATAAAAATAATGAAAAATAATTTTCTTTATTTTTAGTATATCACATGTGCTTTTTATTAAAATGTTATTTTGAACTTGAAAAATGCACTTTTAGTCATACTGGTAACATAAGGTATTGATATGATGTGAGAATAATTCCTACATGTAAAAAATGACTTATTAATTATTTTCCAAAATTATAAATACAATATGAGTATTTTGTTCTCAGTTTTTACTGAGTGACACATGTTTTGACCTAAAATTTTAATTTAAAACTGATAACGGACACTTTGAGTCATACTGAACATGCCATGCATAAGATTAAGTATTGGATTATTCCTACACATCAAAAATTAATTTTTTTTTTCCTTTTTCAAAAGTATCAAAAATCCAAATATGTTTTCTTGGTTTTGATTATGTCACTTGTCTTTTTTACTAAAATTTGTGTCAATTTTAAATAAAAAGGCACACTTTGAGTCATATCAGTCACCCCATGCATTGGATTTAGGTAAGAATAATTTATACATGTCCAAAATAACTTATGGGTAATTTCACTAAAGTATAAAAATAATATAAATCAATTTTCCTGGTTTTGAGTATGTCACTTGTGTTTTTTTACTAAAATGTTACTTTAAAATAAAAACATGCACATTGAGTCATATCAGTCACAAAGTTTTTCGGTTTGTTGTGAGACTAGTTCCTATATGTCAAAAATGACTTATGAATTATTTTAATAAATTATCAACACAATTAATGTGTGTTTTCTATGTTTTTATTGATTGAAACTTGTTTTGAACTAAAATGACAATTTTAGACTGATAAAAGACACTTTGAGTCATACCGAGAACAATATGTATCATATTTAGGATTACATGATTTCTACACATCAAAAATGACTTAATAATCATTTTCCTAAAGTATCAATACAATCCTAATGTGTTTGATTATTTTTGAGTATGTCACTTGTCTTTCTTACTAAAATTAATGTTAATTTTAAAATAAAAGAGACACTTGGAGTCATAATGATCAAACTGTGTGTCTAATTGAGTTGAAGATAATTCCTAAATATCTCAACTGACTTATGTATCATTTTATAATAGTATAAAAACAATAAAAATGGGTTTGATAATTTTTGAGTATTACACTTTTTTTTACTAAAATGTCATTTAATACTCGAAACACATACTTTGAGTCATATCGGTCACATCGTGTGTCGGTTTAATGACATACTAATTCATACACATAGAGATTTAATTGTAAATAATTTTCTAAATTAAAAAGAAAATACGAGTTTGTGTGAAAAAATTTAAATTAGTGACACACTTTTTGAAATAAAATTTCAATTTTAAACTGATAACTGATACTTTGAGTTATACCGAACACACCATGTATTGGATTGAGGTGTGTATGATTCTTATAGGTCAAAATGAATTTCAAATCACTTTAATAATGTTTAAAAACTATATGAAATTTTTTTCTTGGTTTTTTCTATGTCACTATTGTTTTTTCCTAAAAATTAATGTCATTTTTATAAAAAAATACACACTTGGAGTCATTCCGGTCACACTGTGCATCAGATTTAGGTAAGGATGATTCCAATAAGTCAAAAATGACTTTTTAACCATTTTAATAATTTATAAACACAATTTAAAATTTTTATAATTCTTTTTATTTGACATCATTTTTTCATTAAAATGATATTTTAAATTGGAAGAATGCGCTTTTGAGTCACATCGGTCACATCGTGTGTCAATTAGATGTCAGAAAGAATCTTACACATAAAAAATGAATTATAAATTATTTTCCTAAGTCACTAATACAATAATAGAGTGTTTTATCAATTTTAAATGAGTGGCACATGTTTTAAACTAAAATTTCAATTTTAAACAAATAACAGACACTTGGAGTTATACTAGGAACACCATGTATTGGATTGAGGTGAGGATGATTTCTACATGTCAAAAATGACCTATGGATCTTTTCTCTAATGTATCAAAACAATATAAAAGTTTTTCTTTGTTTTTTGTATTTCACTTGTCTTTAAAAAAAATTAATGTCAAATTTAAATTAAATGACATACTTATAGCCATATCAGTCACACCATGCATCAAATTGCGGTTAATATCTTTCTTATATGTCACAAATAACTTATGGGTAATTTTTTAATGTATCATAATAATAAAAATGTATTTTCTCAATTTTTAGGATGTCAATTGTGATTTTTAATAAAATTTCATTTTAAACATAAAACACACACTTTGAGTAATATTGGTCGCATCATTTATTGGTTTGATGCGAGAGTAATTCATAAATGTCCAAAATTACCTATGAATCATTTTCATAAATTATCCAGATAATCTAAGTGAATTTTTTCAGTTTTTAGTGAGTGGCACACTTTTTGAACACAAATGTCAATTTTAAACTGATAATAGAAACTTTTTATCCTACATGGAACACTGTAGATCATATTGAGTTACAGATGATTTATACATGTCAAAAAGGAATTATATATCATTTTATAAAAGTATAAAAACAATTATTAATGTGTTTTCTCATTTTTGAGAATTTCATTTGTCTTTTTTAACAAAATTAATGTCAATTTTTTTAAAAAAAACTTATTGTCATACTAGTCACACCTTGCCTCAGATTGAGGTTCGGCTAATTCCTACTGATCGAAAATGACTTATGGATCATTTTCATAAAGTGTAAAAACAATATAATTTTTTTGCTCATTTTTGAGTATGTGATGTGTGTGTTGACATAAAATTAAAATTATTAACTATAAACATATAGTCTGGGTCATACCAAGCACATTGTGTATTGGATTGAGGTTCGGATTATTGAGTATGTGATTTCAGTTTTTTTCAAACTATCTCCAACAAGATTGAAAATTGATAACATGTTCCATTTCGATGGAAGAATAAATGTTATTCTTTCGGAAACACTTCATGTTTCAAGTAGGATGTATTTTCTTCTACAATCTAAAAGGAACATGTTCTCTCTTTTATAGTTTGTTGTATATAGTTGACAGCAATATATGAATTCCTAAAATATATGTGATAAAAACAAAATAATTTTAGATAAAAATTATGTAGAAATTAATTTAAAAAATTTATATTAAATGATAAAAAATTTACTATATAAGTTGTATAATTTAACCTTCTCATGATGTATGTATACATTCTTGACCCATTTATTTATTTCCATTATCTCAGTTGTATCCTCAATGTACAATATCCCATGATCATGGGAATAATTGAACAAACCATCCAAACTCGAGAAAAAGAATCTACATGTATATGAAATAAATATTATATTAATGATACTATAAAGAAATAAATTAATCATAAATATGATATACTACATTAATAAAATGTAAGTTTTAAACTAAAACCACACAATTTGATTTTAACGGTTACACCATGTATAAAATCGAGTTATGGTTGTTTCCACTATGTATTTTTATCCTATAATGTATTAAATATTCAAGAATATCTAACAATATTACTATTTAAAAATCTAAATTGTTGAGTGAATTAGACAATAAAAATAAAATCACATCATCATGAGTGCATCATTGTTTTTGAGTGCATGATCATAATACAAGAGTGAAACATCCTTGTTGATGAATTCATTTTTTCAGGATCGCTGTGAAAATTAAGAAAAATAAGAATCAGATAAAAATGATTAGTAAATTAACTAAAAAATTAAACAAAATGATGATAAAATCAAATAAATATGTTTTTGGAAGTCACATATTCATAATATATGTGTACAATCTGAGTTTATTTTCTCAATTTTGACTACTTGAGGTATTTTAAAAACTAAATTGACACTTTTTATAATGAAAAAAGGTAATTTGAGTCATATTGACCACATCAGGTGTCAAATTGATGTGTGGTCAATTCCTACATATCACAAATGACATATGGATCATTTCCCTAATGTTTGAAAACTTATCATGCTCATTTGATTAGTTTTAATCATGTAACGTGTGTTTTGAACTAAATTTTACATTTAACAATAATAATTATCTGATAAAAAATATAAGGAAATCAACTAAAAAACTATAGATAATGATGAGATAATTAACAAAATAAGTACTAGGAAGTCACCTCTACATGATTTATGTAATCTGGTCATTCATTTCTAAACAAATTGATTTCCTATATTATACTTCTCCATTAGAAATATGTCAAAAATAATATATAATCATTATAATATTAATTATTCACACCCCCTAATATATTTCTAAGTTTATATCCTATACTTGATCAAAAACATAAAAGTAAATCATCTAAATTTTATGTCTGTAAATATTTTACCACCATATATGTTTCTCACTCAACTATAGACAAATTTACTTATTATTTTGAGTAAATATGTTCTCAAAAATCTTGGCAGTACTGATAAAATATATAAAAATAATTGATTAATAATTTTTTTATAAAATTTTAATTACCTTAAAAAATTATCTATCTAGGTATTTGTTTATTTCATGTTATATGATATCTTTCATAAATTTGAAATATATTATCCACAATCATTTTTTTATCTTACTTTAGACACTAAAAAATTTACCAAAATAATTAAATTGTATTAAAATATGTTTTGATATTTAAATATTTCTATATATATCCAATTATATTCCATTTGAAGTAATCCACATGCTTCTCATATTCAGTCACTGACTTCATACCATGATTTAGCCAATATTTTGTGATCACCCTATCATAATTTTTTTCTTAAAACACAAAAAGAAACATATAATTCAAGGTTTATCTAAAAAATGATGATTTTGGTGCCTTAAAAATTCACAATACACATAATGTGTGGTCAATGTTTTGGATATATTTTCATTGGATCCATAAAATAAATATTTAGGGTATCTATATTGATAGCAATCAGCATTCAATGCCTTCTAAAAAAATAAAAAAATTAATGAAAAAAATAAAAATATATTTTCTATTATTATATTGTAGAGTTTTACCACTATATTTTAGGCATCAAAAAGAGACTTTTGTTTATTATTTTATTCTCAAATTCCTCATTTATTACATCATTTTTCATATCAATTTCTTCCAAATTCATATATTTTTTTATAGAAATGACACAGGTATTAATTAATCTAAATCGTGCTTCCCATATTTTTCCCTTTAAATACAATTAATATAAATTTCTGTAGAATATATGAATAGTTATTAACTTTAGTGACCATATTAGATAATTTTTTGGAAATACGTATTTTGAAAATGTACCTTATGTATGTATTCACAATGAAGACTCCTAAATACTCAAACTTTAGAAACTCATTTATAATACTAATTCCAACAATGTTTGTAATGACAGTTCCTAATATTTCTTCTTCATATAGAATGTAGTAAATATCTCCATCTTTTTATGTGTTGTCTACAAGAAGTTGTAATGCTAATATACTCTGCAATGCAACTGGTGGGGAGAAGGTAAACTTGGAAGGTATTTTTGTTTTCTTAGTCGATTCATAATATTTTCTTGATCCAACAATATATTTCTCCAATGTTTTATCCATATGTAATACTATACCTCAATTCTAACCTTTTTTTATCCAATGTTTCAGGTTTTTCATTTGAAATTTTTGTTTGAGGAAGTACCTCAAATATCATTATAAGATTGGATGGTCATGCTACGAAGGTTCCAATAGCATCATTGACTATTATAATATCTTGATCATCAAGTAGAATAGGAAACTCAACTCTCAACTCTTGAGATACCTAATTCCTCATCCCCATGTGATCTTTTGGGATTTATTTGCGGTATAGAATGTTTCTCATGATATTATACACCATACCGCTCGAAAAAAGGCATTTCATGGGTTTTAATAGATAAAAATAGCATACAATTTCACCCCACAAAATTTTATTAATATTAAGTTATCAAAAGTAATTTGATTCATATTTAAGAGAATGAGTAATGAAAAAATTTATTAACACAAGTATGGTATGATGTTGATGGGATGACTAGACTCAAACATAGTGGGGTCATTTGGTTGTTCATGTGGTGATCTATGTTTCACCACTAGTTCAATTTGATCCTTTCACATATATTGGTCTACCAAACCAGACCTAACAATAATATATTTCAAATCTTATATTTTTTCCTATAATAAATTTATCATCTTATATGAATCTTCATGTTTTTTTCTTCAAAATATGTTCAAGGAGACACTCCAAAACCTACACCTATAATGTGACTATATTGTTCTGTCCACTTCAAAGCTACCGTAAGTAGTTTTTATTCCAATATGATCAATTTCAATTTTTGTGTCCAACCTGTATAAAAAATATATGAACATTAATCGATATTTTTTTATAATTCTATTATAAATCATAATGAATTACTATTATTCCATAATCACACAATTTTCCCATGATAATTTTTGGTTTTCATTAACTAGTTTACCATCATTATTTACACGAACCTCCTTCTATAGAACATGACATGGGATGGATGTGGATTCTGATTTCGATTCATCAATATTAACATAAAAAAGAAGTATATGTTTTTGATATCACATAGAACCTTTATTATTTATTTAAGATATATGCATATTTACCCTCTAGTGAAGTGTACCCCATTCCTAGATTTTAAATAGATGTACATTGGTTTTGATGAATGTTCTTTATTTCGATAACCCCTTTGATGTTTCATTAATTAACAATTTTGAAACGAATTATATAAAATAAATAATGTCAAATAATATATTATTTACTATAATGCACCTGAAATGAGTTCTCATCATGAAAATTGATGAAATCATTCCATGTTTCCTTCATTATAATCTATGAATAAGTAACTAGTGGGAGGGGCTTTAATTTCTCCTTAGTATACCAAGGATGAAACTTGGTAATAAGAGTCTAGAAGCCTCTATGGTATTTTCTAGTAGCCATTGAGACACATTTCTTATGGAATTCATATAAATTAAATGAACTCTACAATGAATAACGAAAATTAAATCATTGTTTCATTATATATTTTTTTGATAAAATAGAGAAAGGTTATCGTAACATTTTTATATCTTCCCAAAGGGGTTTCCTTATTACAGGATAGATATGGTTCCATGACTCTATAAATATCAGAAAATCCATCCTCATTGTGACCCCCAACATAACTACTAATCATTGACTTGTTGGGGTCAAGTTGATCATATTGATTCCAACCAACCTTAAATTTTATACCCATGATTATTACATTGATAAATTTAGTCAACACAATGATATTGTGTCATTCTTGTTTTTTTCATAAACATGTTGTCGATCCCCTAATAATTATGAAATTTCAATATCATTATCCCATTGTTCCCTAATATTTGTAACATCATCATCTGTATAAAACATTATCTACATGAGTAGTAAAACATTTAATTTAGATTTTGTTAATATAGTAAAGAAAACATAATATTATGCAAGAAAACATTGTATACTAAAAAAACATTTTAACCTGCTCATTGAAATATATTTCTTTTTTAAAGTTTGAAGGGATTTTGGTCCTTTATCAAGAATACAAATCCCCTATTTTGGGTCCCCTATAACATACAATACATTTTCTACATTGGGACCTCCATGAACTGACTATGATCTCCCAATTAAAGGAACATACTGAATTGAATTTTAATCTGGCCCTATAGTTATTTTAGACTCTAGCAGGACAATCAACCAATTCTTATTTGCTAGATCTGAGACATAATATACATGAAATGATTATAATTTCATAATATATAGATTGTCTTTTTTTCATTCCATACTAAAATTCACCTTCATGAATCCCATTCCATAAACATTAACAACACTCATATTGTCGACCAATTTTCTGTAGAAAATCATAACATGAAATGTTGTATAATCGAACTCTCATATCTCTTTTATAATTCTAAAATATAACATATTAACATAAATTGGATTTATATCCTTAGAAATAGCTATGTTCACCACTTCCTTCACGATCATAACTCCGCTATTTTCATCATAGTTCATTTATCATGATCTTTTATATAGAATTTATAACCATTGATTAAAAAATCAATGTAAGAAATAACATCATCATTTGGTCCCCTAGCTAGCCATCGAAGTCCTTCAATAATTGAATTTTTTTTAGATAACTCATTATAAATATGATCTCATAACCATCCAATAAGTTTTTGATTATGTGTATTTTATATCCATCCTTCATCACTTGATGGATTCAAATATCTAGGAATATCATTTTTAACATCAATGTATGTATCCACATCTTCACTATAATGAAAAATGTAATGGTGGGATTGAACCCTCTCCATGATAGGAATTATAACAACATCTCTTCCAAAAACCCCTTCACCAATAATACATCCATCGTGATGAGATATTTTGAGACTCATGCTATCACCATTTGATAGTTAATCGGTAAGTAATTCAACATATTCTACAAAATTTTAATTTTGTAATACAACATTCTGGATGTCTTAAATTCATGAAATACCCTTTCAAAATATTCATATACTATTCAAAGAGGTATGTCCAAATATAATGGATAGGACCACATAGTTGAGCCTCTTTGACCAAGTAAACAACAAGTTCTACCATTATATCAAAGAATTATGGTGGGAAGAACATCTTTCATTCACCTAATATGACTGTAACCTCCTTATTCATGATTGGAAACTTTTCTAGGACTATAACTTTTCTGGATATGGATTTAAAAATAATGTAGATTTTGGTTAATGTATGTCATATATTTTTAGTCAGAATATAATGTAAGGGGATAGACATTAAATCATTAATAAAAACATGACATTCATGTGATTTTAAACCCTATAAATTCAAATTAGTCATTGAAACAACATTCATAATATTTTATGAATACCCTTTTGGAAATTTTACACCATCAAAGAAAATAAAAAATTGTAATTTTTTCTCTCTTGATAGAGTGCAAACTGTTAAAGGAAGAAAATAACACCCTTTACCCTTTATTGGTTCCAAATATTCCCTTAAACCCATATCAATCAAGTCCAACCAAACCTTGATACATTTTTTTTAGTTTTTTTAAGAACATTTATTAATGTTCAAATAACACCATCAAATACATTTTTTCAAGAGGCATGACATCAAGAAAATTTCTGACATATAAAAAAATCAAATATGGTAATTCAAATAGCATTAATCTCTTTTTTCCAACATGATTTCATAATGTTTAAAAAAAATTTTATTCCAATAATAATGCCAATATCTTTTACTTTAATGAATAGTTGATCACCCATTAGTGGACATGGTGTTGTACCTTATTCAGTATTCGCAGCGAATGATGTCCTCAAATATCAGTATTTATGTTATCATGGTAGAATATTCGGATGTCCTAAAAAAAGTCTTTGAGGAATATTTCATCCAAATTGATTGTGTACATTTTTCACAAATGGGACACCCCAACATTACATTAATGTTACAGCCTGACAAATTTACATAAGCAGGAAATTCAGTAATCATCCCACACGACATGCCCCACAACGTAAATTCTTCACTTCTATGAGAATCAAGCATTGAAACACATCTAACCCACATAAATTCCATATCTTTTATAAATGGATCCAAATAGACATCAATATCATTACTAGTTTTTTTCGTTCCATATATAAGTAAATAAAACATAATGTTTTTTCACTTCATTCATAACCTTGGTAGAATGTTATAATTTACCAACATGATTGTCCATGTACTATATGTAATATTTTGAAGTGAAAAATGATTTATTCCACCTATAGATAACTCATGATGTATGTTTCTTGGCTCATTTACAAATTTAGGTTACTCATAATCAATTTTCTTCCATTGAAGAGAGTACACTGGATGACATTGTTTCCCATTTTAATTCATGAATCTTAATTCCATGTTGATTTTATGATGGTTTCCTAAAATCTATATAGTCTTATAAACCATGTAATGATAAGAAAGTACCATATATCATTATAAAGACATGATTCATCATTCTTGTATCAATTTACACCACACTTAAGGCATTTTATGAGTTATTCATTGTCATTTAAAAACAAAACGAAATCATTTGGACAAACATGTATTTTTTAGGGATCATTCCCATTGAATGCAGTATGAATTTATCATTTTATGTTCACCATGGAAGTTCATTTTATTCTTCTATAATATCATTCAGGAGACCAAGTAATTCTGTAAAGCTGGTCCTAATCCATCCACTAGTATATTTCAAATTATATAACATCAATACAACTAAAAATGTTGTATATTTAGTACAACCATTATACAATGGTATATTTTAACATCTATTTAACTTATAAAGCATATTTTTTATAATAATGAATTTCTTATTAAATTTATATTATAATTTCTTCCATATAATCTTCATTATCATTTTCACTGCAATTCATATAAAAAGAACTATAAATCATAGTATCATCCCAATATTTGTGCATGTTTGTTTTTTCCTCATGTTTACTCAAAAATATAAAGCTATGATCTATTTTTTGAAAAATCAATTGTTCTTCTAACTCTTTCAAACTAATTTGTATTTAATAAAAACAATATAAACATGGAAAAAGATTTTAAGAAGGGTCGTATGCATGATCTATTGCAAACATGATGAACTCTTTAACTCCATATTCATACTCTTATTTCATATGATTAGTGTTCATACATTTTTGTTTCATATCAATCATTTTAGGTTCATAAAATGCTCAATTTTTACAAAAAATAAATAAATACACATATTATATTTGTAATCAAAGGTAAAATTTTAGATAAATCTAATTAGGGGAACCCAACATTTTATTGTTTCAAATAGTTTCATTACCCATTAAAAAAATGGGTAATTGAATTTAATAAAATAATAATTCCACTGGTGGTAGGTATTCTACTCTGAATTAATCCAAAATAATCATCAGTACCTGATATAGGATGACTACTTCTCATATTAATTCAATAAACTTCGGTGTATGTCCAGAAGATATGGGGGATGAGTCTCATAAAACAGAATACAATAATAACTATTCAGGAGATGAAGCTGATGAGGATGAAAATTGCATCCTTAAATCAAAATGTTCTCAGGATAAGAGTTAGAAAATCATGGGACAAAATTTCTTAGTTTGATACCTAAAGGTGAAAAAAGAAACAACATCATCTATCTAATCCCTATAAGGGGGCTCCTTGATTGGTGTGACTGTGATAAGTCTTAACTGGATGTTATTACACATTCTCATGCTGAGACATCTGATTATACACTAAAAGATAATAATATTCATTATTTATATATTAATATTTATGTGTTTCAATGTTCATAAACACCAATTTTATTCCAATTCATAAATTGAACTTCATTTCACATCATTGAGAAATTCATGTTTAAAGTGTCAATTTGGGAACAATTAATCATCTAATGTAGAATACATTATGTTCATTTTTTTAATTTTATATTTTGGGATATGATTTATCACATTGGTTGGAATATTTATTTTCTTTTAGGATTAATCGATAAATCTCAAAGGAAGATGGATATTTTTTACAATGAATGATGAAATTTTTTGACAAAGAATAATGGGCCTTAGGCCCATCAAGAAAAAGTGGGGCCCAAAATCAAATCCCAATGAAGCTGAAATTTTATCTTAAGAAGTATAAAATTATTTTTATCATTAAATTCATATGTATCTGGAGCTAATTTGGATGTTTTCTTGGCAATCCATGTGGTCAAAAATGCAGATTAAATTTATGGCCATATCTAAACGCCCATAAATACATCCCACCATCTCAAGGATTACATTCAAAAGGTTAATGAAATTGGAATGAAATTTTTATAAATATTATATGAAACTATGATGAATATATTTATCTTCTATTACCACCCATTATTCGGTTTAATGGAGTTTAAAATCCACTTGTCAAAAAGATGAATGAATCTGGACAATTTTCCTAGTCAACTTTAAAATTTCAAATTTCCATTAACTACTCACCTTCCTGTTGACCCTCTTAAATTATGGGGATGGAATTTATTGATGGGGAGTTGACACTAGGATCCTTCTATTCCAATATAATGATATTTTTGTGAATGTAAATTGCATCCAAGTTTTTATTTCAATTGTATTATTGAGATTAAATTTTTTAATTGCTTGTTCATTTTTTCCCATATAAGATTTCTTGATTAAAATATTTTTATAAAAAAATTTATTATTATTATATTTTTTTCTATCAATTTTAACACATTGATATCATTAACTATGGGTGTAAATTTATTCACATAATCTTTTGTAAAATTCTTTACTCAATGGTGGACTATTCGTTATTTTGTTGTTTTATTTTATTTAATCCAGCTTCTTTATTTCAACTTTTGTCTCGTATTGAGAGATTTTCATCAAGGGAAGGCTTGCACATTTGTGGATAAATTTTAGAGAGTTTCTTGGGGTTGGATTGGATTTTATTTGATGTTCTTAAAATTTTAAATTAATTCTATGGTTTGAGAGTTCCACTATTTGACTTATTTTATTCATTGCTTTCACTTACTTTAATGATGACACATTTTCAGTGCAAGTATGATCCAATTCCTTAGAGTGATCATTAAAGTGATCCTCTAAGTGAATTAGTTATTAGCCTTGATATTTTGTATGTATTAAATCATATAATGATATTATTGAGTTATCTCATGGGTTGGATACCTCTTCAACTAGTGAATGAAAAATCCAAAGAAAAACAATTACATCTATTCTAGAACTTACAACAACCTTGTATCAACCCATTTCCATTAATATTTTCCATTAAAATAATTAAATGTTTCATTATTAAATAAAAATAATTTTTAGGTAATTTATTATTTTATTTTCATAAATAAAATCAATCCAAAGAGTTGGGAACTTCATAGCCAAAGCCTCTAAAATTTGAGTGTATCGAGGTTACTTCTTCAATCCATGTGGATTTCACCCCTGCATGTGCAACAATGACCACTTATACTTGTATGATAAATTTGGGCACAATCAAAATTTTGGTGAAATAATTTGGGACCCGTGTAAGTTATCTTAGACACTCACATTATTTTCTACCCTATTTCTCTTTTCTCACCACCATTTCTCTTCTCATTTTCCCTTTATGTTGTCATGTGTCCATGCAATCCCAAATCCAAATTTCTATTAACTAAGATGGATTATCTTCCACATTACCCCTTGCATAACCAATGTTATTATTATATTGTAACTCCACATTGGGAATACCCTCACATAGATAATATCTTTCATCAAACCATGAATGATTTCCCCATACATAGTGAAATTTATAATCAATGGGATGATTAATACTTAATGGATAATTTTCCAACCATCTCAAGGATGGTTGAAGAGGTCAAATATAATGATGTTCATGATGTAAAAACTCATATATAGAATAATCAAAAATAAATTATTATAAAAATATATGATAAAATGGAGAAATTGAAATTGAAATTTTCATCTTTGAGATCAGTACTAAATTGAATTGAAATGATTACAGAACCCATACCCACTCAGGTTTTACATTCATCAACATTTATAGAAGGATCTTGTTACACACATACCTCTCATCCATTTATTAAAGAAACAACCTTATTAATTGTGAAATATTAATAGGATGAAGGAATTTTTATAGGGTATTTAACTCTAGAGGAAATTTGATATTTTGAATTCAAAAGAGGATAATTTAACGTCATTGGTTTATTTTTCCAAACATTACTCCATTAATGATTTTTTAGGACCATTTATCACTAAACCAATTTGAGAAATCCCCAACATTGAGTCTATACCCACTCCTAACATTCATCTGGACACATTTATGGATGAATTATATTTTTAT
Organism: Viscum album; assembly: GCA_963277665.1. Taxonomy (NCBI): domain Eukaryota; kingdom Viridiplantae; phylum Streptophyta; class Magnoliopsida; order Santalales; family Viscaceae; genus Viscum; species Viscum album. The sequence continues at coordinate 858,793,203 of OY728133.1, read as the reverse complement.
ATGGTACTAGTTCTTTTTTAAAAAAAATTGGATAAGAACCCGATTTGGATTCAAATTGACAGTCTTCTTTATGAAAATTCAATCTACCCAAACTCAATTTTTTTCCTTCCTTCCCCACTCAAGAATCCCTTCATAGGTGATGACCAAGTTCTTTGGGTTTTCATTCATTAATATCATGAAACCCGCAATGGGGGTTTGATCCTTAATGTATTAGTAGAGACTACAAAACCAAATAAATGAACCATTTTTTATATTCCTTATATAATTCAATTAATTTTATAAAATAGTATTTTACATGAAAAAATAAAATCTCAATCATTTTGATGTGGAGTAATTTGGGCTCATTAAAATGTTGAAATACGGTGGTGGGTATGTTGGGGGTCTAAATCAAGATAAAGAATTTAAATTAAGTTATTTATAGGAGACAGCCCATCTTATTTATTTTTTTTATTTTTTTTGTGTTTTTGTGTTATTTTTGTAGAGGGAATCCCCTTGGAGTTTCCAATGTGATATAATGTCTTTTATGTGTGAGATTTATTATCTGAATAATTTTAATATATCAAAATAAAACATGTGTTTTATATTCTTAAAACCTATCCATCAATCATCTACAAGGATTCCACATGTAACATGAATCCAAGGTGATAATTTTCTTGTTGATGCGTCATCATCTTCAAACTAGGTGGTTTTTCTTCCAAAAATTCATTTAAATTTTATTATCCATATCCTCCTTCCCAATTACTAACTCTCTCTTCCCTTATATTTCAACATTGAGGGTAGTTTGATTCTATTTTGGTTGGGTGAAAATATGTGAATTTTGAAAAATTAGGATTTAATGAAAAATAAAAGTAAATCATTACATGAGTTAATGTGCATTATGAAACATGAATGATAAATGTCGAATAATTTTTAATTCCATGATTATGATTTTAATGCAATTATAAGTAGGCGAGCATTAGTTTTGGAAATTATAGTTGTCCAATATGATTTTTCAAAGTTCAAATTTTTATCCCCTTAATAAAAATTCCACAATGCACGTCCATTGGATCTTGGGTGTAAATTTCAGTTCGTGGGTTCCTTTCATGATATCATAGGGTTTGGGGCCACATTTATTTTAATTTGATCATCCAACCAAAAAAATAAAAAAAAACATAGAGAAATGTTTTTGTCCAAATGTATGGCATCCAACACTTGGGGATTGCGAATCCACTATTTTCCTACTCGGAGTTAGGATTTACATCTCTATTGTGAACCATGAAATTGAAAATATGTGTGGCATTCGACACTTGGGGACCGCGACTCCATAGTTTTCAGACCCCAAGTTTGTCTTTTTATATCCAATGTGATTAAAAAAAACAACAACTAAACCAAAACAAAAAAAAATTTGATCATCATCTTAAGGTTTAATGTGATTCCAATATAGAACTTCCGTTAATTTTTTTGAATAAGAAAATGGGTCTGATGTCTTTTAGGGATTCACAATACATCATCATGATTAATTGAAATTGGATGAAATGTAACAATGAATTTTAACAAAGAAATGGGATTGGTCTTGGATATGCATGTGAACCAATGTTGTGTAAAATAACTTTTAAAGGTTTTATTATTGTTTGGAATTATTTTTTTAGGAGTAATGTATGTTAAAATTATTTTGGAAAATGGAATTCAATTTCTTATTTTAATGATACTTTATGCTCATGACTAGAAAAAATCATTTTGAGGAGTGATTATCTGTTGAAAGTTGATAATAATATTATTTTCTATCTTAATATTGATGTGTTTCAATGTCCATAAACACCAATTTTAGTCCAATTCATAAATAGATCTTAATTTCACATAAATGTGCAATTCATGTTTAAAGTGTCAATTTGGTCCCAATTAATCATCTGCTTTTGGAATAGATTATATTCATTGTTATAATATAATATTTTTGGATATTATTTATCATTTTTATTTTAATATTTGTTATTTTAGGATTCACGGATGAATTCTAAAGGAAGATGGATATTTTTGTCAATGAATACAAAAATTCTTGGACAATGTATAATTGGCCTTAGGCCCATAAAGAAAAAGTGGGGCACAAAATACTAGACCAATGAATCTAAAATTTTAACTAAAGAAAGATAAAATTATGAATATCATTTAATTAAAATGTGGAAGGATCTAATTTATAATTTTTCATGGTGATATAGGTGTACAAATATGAGGATTTATTTATTGCCAGATCTGAATGCCCATAATGCCAGCCCACCATCTCGAGGATAACATACAAACGATTAATTCAATTGGCATAAAATTTTAAAAAGTGTTATATGAAACCTGGATGAATATATTTATTTAATATTACCATCAATTATTCTTATATATTTATTTTAAAATTCACACATCAAAATGGGGAGTGAATCTGAACGATTTTCATGGTCATCTTTGAAACGTCAAATTTCCATTAATTTATCACCCTCATTTTGACCCTCCTAAGTTTTGGGGAAGGAATGTATTGGTGGTGGATATAATCTAGGATCTTTACATTCCTATATAAGAATATTTTGGTTAATGTAATTAGCTTCCATGTTTTTCTTTCAATTTTGTTGTTATGCTTTCACTTTGTAAGTGCATGTTTGTTTTTTATCATGTAAACTTTCTCAATCACAATATTTTCTTAGTAAAATTTATTCTTATGAACCTTTTCTATAATTTTTAACATGTTGATATAATTTCATAAGGAATTAATTTTATTCACATTATATTTTGGGAAATTCATTACATAATGGTGGAGTGTTCGCTATTTTTTTGTTTTGTTTTATTCAACCCCACTTCTTTAATTAAAATTCCATCTTCCATTGAGAGATTTTCATTAATGGATGACTAACCCATTTGTGGTTATATTTTAGGGAGTTTCTTGGGGGTTTATTATATTTTATTTCATGTTATTAAATTCTAAAATTAATTCTATAGTTTGAGAGTTCCACTCTTTGACTTTTTTTCTTCATTGTCTTCATTGACATTAATGAAGGCACATTTTGTGTGCTAGTAAGATCCAATTATTATAGTGATCATTAAAGTGATTATATAAGTGAATTGACCATTATCCTTGAAATAGTGTATGTATTAAATTGGATAATGATATTTGAGAGTTATCTCATTGATTGGATACCTTTTGAACAAGGGGACGAAGAATCCAAAGAAAAAAAATAACATCTATTCTAGCCCTAACAACAACCTAAGATTAACCCATATCCATTGATATTTTCCATTCAAATAATTAGGTGTACCGTGATTAAATAAAACCCATTTTCTTAGTAACGTTATCATTTTAGTTTCACAATTGAAATCAATATAAACAGTTGTCCACTCCATCGACAAAACCTCTAAAATTAGAGTGTCTTGAGGTTACTTATTTGGTCTATGTGGATTCGACCCCTACATGTACTACAACGACTGCTTGTACCTATAAGGTAAATTGGGGCACAAAAAATAGCCATTATAGTTTCAAAATTCAATGAAAGAATTCAATTAATCCATGAAAAGAAAAGGCCTTTAGTCTATTAACTGAATTTTAGAACCACTTAGCTTCCCAAGACAAAATAGCAGCAATTATAAGATGGTTTCTACAACCTTTCTAATTGCGGAGTCCAAAAAGTTAGAGAATTTTATGTTACTAATTTCATCACTTGGTATGTGGTGGTTTGGGTGGTGTTTCATTGACAATATAAGTAGAGATTTAGAGGAGTGGTAATGTTTAGTTAACCTTCATTATACATGGAATTCATAAAATATATATTTACATGAAAACTATAAATAAAAATATAAATTGATTTTTTTTATAATTCACATTTTGAAAACATTTAAAGATGATATAATTTAAAACTCTATTTTTAAAGTACCAAATGAGCCTTTGGAACATTTATTTTCAATAAACATTTAAATAACATTTTATTTGACACCTTTTTTAAATTAAATTTGATTTCTAAAATAAATTTTAAAACCATAGGATATTTCATTCAATTAAAACTGGTATTAAGAATCATAAAACATCACATTAATGGTCAAATCCATTAATTAAAGATAACTAGAGGGGGAAACTCATTAAAGAAAATCTATTCAATTTTTATGTAGAAAAATTGAAAAAAAAATCACACACCAACCTTAAAAATACTAAATCAAAAAGCATACTAAACCCATTTCAAATATTCAAAATCACTAAAGGAAAATCATTAGTCATTTAGTAAAATATATAAAAAACATACTACCAAATTTTAATTGCATTTATTTTTTGAACAATAAAACCTCTATTTTTAAAGAAAAAAAATTTGTAACCTTTTAAATTTCTATGTAACACGATCAATTACTCAAAAAATACACATAAGTCTTAAATAAAGTTGTAATAAAAAATCAAACATCCAACACCCAAATCTAGCAACAAAAAATCCCAAATACACCCACAAAAATAAAAATAATTGAAACATAACAATGGTAGATAGTCTTAGAAAAATTGATAAAATAACATAATAAATAATCCCCATTAAATCGTGCTTTGAATATAATTCATTTTGGGCCAGCATAAACACCCCTTCCACAATCAAAATTTTTACAAAGTGATTTCAATAAAAGCATTAAATATTTAAACTTTTATGGAATGTAATCTTAGAAATTTGTTAAAGTAGAAAAATCATATTTCATAGTAGTAAGAAAATTCTCAGCAGCATAACCAAAACATCCATTTCTCACACAAAGTCATAAAGAAAACATCTATAAACTCATACTATGAACTTCCCCTTTATAATTTGATCATCCCAGTTATTTATTCCTTTTGTTAATTCATACCATTTACCTGATGAAATAAATAGTATGATAACCCATAATTTACACACAAGTAAAATATTATTCTTGAATAACCTAACTCAATGTGAAGATTCCATGATTCACTATATATGTACTGAATATGAAGAGGAAGATATTATTCTAGGCCTAAAATTTTTAAAGAACCCAATCCAATTTTAGGGGGCTCGTTGAACTCGAAGGGTGATGTTTTAACCATCCAGACTTGTGAAATAAATAAGACTAAAATAAGTAGTATATACCCTAAACTTGGAACCCATGAGAGCACTGATCCAAGAAACCATTGTACTAACACACATCATGGAACCCAAACAAGCAAGAAACTAGAATGTAGGAGAGAAAAATAACATGCCTTAGATTCGATGCTTGATTCGCCAAAGAGTTGGTCAACAGCGGGCAATGAAAATAGTGGAATTCCAGAAGAGCTTCAGAGGCATGACTGAAAGGGGTTCCCTTAGGGTTATTTTAAAAAGATCGGGGCGGGTTTTGTCAACGCTTCCAAAAAAGCAATGATAATGATACCTTTTATTAGTGTTAAAATAATAAGCACTGATAAATGATATATTTATTAATGGTTTTCTAGAACTGATAATGATACATCATTATCATCACTAAACAAGCACTGATAATGATCTATCTTTTTCATCACTAAAGTACTAATAATGAATTTATAATTATAATTATAAATAAATATTTTTTTAATATTTTTTTTAATATTTTTTTAAAGATTTTAAAATTTTTATAAATGTATTAATGTCATTATATATATATTTATATAATTATATATATATATAATAAATCTATTTAAATAAAATTACAAATATAATAAATAAATTCACTATTTTAATATACTTATTGAAAATTTATAATTATTTGAATATATAATTATTTATTTATAATTATGTAAATAATTTTTCAAAAAAAATATTTATAATTATAATTTTCTATTTTTATAAATATAGTAAATATAAATTTATTAATATATTTTTAAATATGTTAAAAATTATTTATTTATAATTATAAATATATTTATATCATTATAAATATTTATATAATTATATATAATTATATAATTATATATAATTATATAATTATATATAAATATATAATATTTATAAATATAAATATAAATATAATAAATATATTTATTATGTAAATATATTTATCGTAATATTATAATTATAAATATATTTATATCATTATATATATTTATACATATATATATATAATAAATAAATATAAATATAAATATAAATATAGTAAATAAGTTCAATAGTTAAATATATTTATCATAATTTTATAATTATCTAAATATATAATAATTTATTTATAATTATAAAAATAATTTTTAATTAAATAATATTTATATTTATATTTATATTTATATTTCAATATATATTTATATAATTACATATATATAATATAAATATATATATAAATATGGAAAATATATTCATTAATAAAATATATTTGTTATAATTTTCTATTTATTTAAATATATAATTATTTATTTATAATTATATAAATACTTTTTAAAAAATATTTAGTTATTCATCATTATAACTAAATAATTTTATAAATATAGTAAATATATATTTATAAATATATTTATTTGAAATTATTTTTTTAACATTATTAATGAATATATAATCTTAAATGCATGCATGTTAAAAATGAGTGAAATTAAATAATTAAAAATGTGTATACTTTTATAATATTTAAAAAATGGTTATGTTTTATTAATTAAATATAAATTATTAAAATAATGGATATATATTGTCAATGAATATGAATACATATTGAAAGTATTAAAAAAGAGTAAATGTATTTATATAAATATATATTATAAAATGATTAAATTAAAAATACTGTTAAAAGTGAATAAATATTACCTAAGTAAAATTATATTAAATATAAAAAAATAAAATTCACTAATTAAAAACATAATATATTATGTATATCATGTTACTAAATGATATTCTCAAATGAATATTAAAATTTTAATAAATTACATAAATATAAGGTGTATGTTTTTATATAAGATTCCATTAAGTATGTAAATAAATGTGTGTGTGTGTGTTGTATATAAAAATGAATTAATTACGTTTATGTATGTGTCAAATCAGTGTAACACATGTTTGATATATGTTAAATTGAAAAATAAAATGACATTCAATTAATGTCCATTTCAATATAAAATGAGTCAATGTCTTAAATTAATACTAATTTTTAATTATAAACCATTCTTCACTAAATATAATACTATTTTAATGTAATCATAAATATTTTTTATTATATAAATCATATTTTTTTCAAGGATGGAGGTGGAAGAGAGGATTGACGATTGTAGAAATATTGTTGGTTCTCGGGACCTGCCCTTAAAGGCATCAGTTTTGCTAGAATCTTGGTTTTTGGATCTTGCTTCTTCCATCCCTATTGCAACGGCTTCTTCGGATCTTAGCTTGAAGGGGATAAGTGGTCATGGAAACCAAGTCGGCACTCATAATCTAACCATGAAGGTATCAGTTTTTTCCATCCCTACTACACTGGCGTCAAATCTATGTGTTGAGGGTCTGTCGAATGTTGGTGCGAGAAAATTGACAGAAGTAGGGAATGGTGACCATGAATAAGAGATCTAGGGCCTCGCTTCTATCAATCTTTCATCGAAGTGCCTTGTTGCACCATCTTCAAAGATCCTCGTTGAGGGTTTCTTCAAAAATGCACATGTATTGATGGGTTATTCAAATTGGCCCTCTATTAAGCCTATTAATAAGTTTGTCTTATTTAGAGAACTCTCATTTCATCCAAGGAGTCTGGCTCCCATGGGTTACAAAACTCCGAGATTACCATATCCGATGATGGAAAATTCACTATAATTTATCATCTTATGTCAGTCAAGGAATTACTTGAAGTCTGTCAGTTTTATCTCATTTGGGATGCAAATTCTCTCTAAGGGTGGCAGATCGATGAAAATTAAGGATTTGAGTATCAGAATATCCTGAAATGGAGGTTTCTCATACTCTAGGATTATCCCTATTGGCAGAGGATACATTCACCTTATTTTTTCTTCAGTAAATGACAGATCAAGGGAGTAAAGCAATGGGTTATACTATCTTAACCCAGGAAGCTTTAGATTGTCTGAGTGGGATTTATGTTTTTACCCCTACCTGCAGAAGCATTCCAATTCTCAGATTTGGGTAAAAATTCATGGTTTAATGTCACGAAATAGATCTAGTTGTCATCAATACCAGCACCCAACTCAGCCTCTGGTAGGACCCGAAAGGCGTTCCCTATCCCCACATGCTAGAACTAGTACCCGAGTATCATGGATAATGGTTTGGGAATGATTTAACCGAGTTTAGAAACATAAAACAACCAACAATAATAAATAAAATGGATCTGAAAATTACCAACCAAACGATCCGAAAATAAAATTCAGAACACAAAACAAGGTTTCAAACCAGACACAAGAGGTCCACAACTAAAAAAGAGTATCATGTCTAATACTAAGACCACCACACGACAAAGTGACACCACCCCTTAGGCTTCTCCACAACACTGCACCAAGGAAAAGAAGCTATCATCCTAAACCACAATATCCAAACACCTTTCTCTTACTTGTGTCAAACATGATCAAGTCTACATATACAAAAGGTGTAAGTTTGGTGTGAGCTAACTCTCAATAGGATTCCATCGAGAAAATATTTAATGCATAATTATTAAATGAAAAATACATTTAGAATTTTATTTAATGAAATTAATAAAATACTTGAAAATTTTTATTATAAAAAACTATTTTTAATGAAGACATTTTTAAAGGGAATAACATAAAAAGGGAAACAGTTTTTGTGAAAATTAATTTAAAGGAAAAAAAATTTGTAAAATAAAACACCTTTACTCTTATATTATCTCAAATTCCACACCATATGTTGATGGTGAGAAGAAAGTAATGAGGGGGAACCAACTATGGGTGGGGCCCTATAGGTACTAGTAGGTAGTGGGACCCTAGAATATTGCATCTTTGTGTAATAAAATATAGGAACCACAATAACATGTGTTCTCCTGCATGAGCCACTAGTAGGGAACACACTCATAACCTAGTGGTCTCCAATCATCATCCGAAAGTTTAGTTGGTGTTATAGTCGCAAATCTAAAAAAGTGAATATTGGCTAATGACACTTCTGTATCACTAGCACACTAGTTCTAGTCTTCCCACATAGCCATCATCTTTCTATAGGTGATCGAGATATTCCCTGTTTATATCGTATGTAATATTCAGATAAAAAAATCAAGTGAGGTGCTACCTATTCCAAATACCACACTTTCACATAAAATTTCCATTTTTAAAATAAAATGCACACCAAAAACCTTTCAAAACTTAATATGAATCACCCACATAATTAATTAAACCAACTGCATAGTTAAAGTAAACACTTTCATAATCCAAAAATCCACTAAGATAATTTATTAAACAATTTCAAAGTATGTCGTATGAATTCAAACACCAAAAGCTCACTCAAATCTTATTTTATGACAAAACACATTTTGACGCTACACCAAAACTCAAACTTCTTAGTTAAAAAGACCATTTCCACAACTAAAAAACCCACTAGAAATTTTATTAAGAAAAATCAAAATGTGTCACATGAGGTAAAGTACCAAAACTCACTCTAAACATCTTTTATAACAAAACGCACCATGACGCCATACCAAAACACTAACTGGAGCTCCTATACTTTTTAATAAACCAACTGCACAACTTATAAAACACTATGAATGGCTCAACATGGGTTTTCACAGAAACAACATACTCATATCATAAAAACACACTACTAAACACATCAAAAACATATTAAATCTCAAGTTGAATCAAATTCTCAAAAAAAATGATAAATTAATTAAATAAAAATATGAATTTATCAATTAAAACTGATATGTGGAAACCCCAACCTTAATGTAGATAAACTTCTCAACTTTGTGTGAAAACTCCAATACACGTTAACCACCCCTCAAATGACTCAACAAGACCCTAAAATCAAATGAAAACTAAAAATTGGCATTAATCCTAATCCCAAGGTTTGTTAGAGCCATATTCGGTGACAGGGAAAATGAATCGTGGCTAGAAACCATTAGTGAATGGAGAAAAGATGCTTAACTTGATGATTCGAACGCACAACTTGGAGAGATCTGGAGTGAATGGAGATTGAAGAGGGAGGATGAGAAGGGGGTGCGCATTACAGACCAAGCGACCATAGGGGAGTCACGTGTTGCAAGGAGATCGGGCATGGGATGATGCCGCGTGGCTAATTGGAGCCCGCGGGGGGTCACAGAAAATCTGGCCGGGAAGGGAGGCAACACGCGACTGTGTGATGGGGAAAAATACTCATCGGATGCCTATGCGAGGCGGCTGAGGAGGGTGCGGCACACTTGTTCAATGGCCTCTAGCCCGAGTTGTGCTCTGAAGAGGGGACGCTGGCTAGAATCACATGCCAGAGAGGGTGAAAGGAGAGGGGGACTCACGAGAGGGGTCGAGGCAGTAAGAGAGGGTGGTACAAGGTGCTAGAGATGCTCACTGGAAGAAAACCGTTGGAAGGAGAGTGGCCAAAGTGAGGGGCGGTGGTGCGATGCAGGTGAATAGGGGGGTGAGGTGCGATGTGGGTAGGGTTGAGGGGAAAGGGAAACACGATTTAAGAGGGGGGGGAAGAATGGAAACAATGAAATAAAAATAAAAAAACTTATACCACCTTAAAATTACAATAATCATAATTAGAAATTATAATAAAATAATTGACATTAATAATTTTATAATAATGACAATAAATTAATGTTAACAACTAAATTAAAATATTGAATAAAATAATAATAATAATAATAATAATAATCTTACTGTTATTACTATTAGTAAAAAACTCTGAAATAATTTTATTATTTTTCCCATTTTATATAACGTTCAATTTATTATTCATTCGTTCAATTAACTAACTAACTGCACACCGAGTAGGCCACATGGTGGTGTGGTGAAGCCTCATGGTGGTGCATTTAATCCACATGGCTTTACCATGCCCTATACGTGCGTCAAATATTACCAAGCCAAAAATGCTCGTTTATCACAAAAAGCGAAAAAAAATCATTTGGGCTTTGTCCACACCTTGGTAAAAAAAATTTAAAGAAAGATAAAATTATAAAACAATTATTACATATGTTTGGATGTGAAAATTCTCCACACCATGATACTTTATGCCCCCAAAGGTCCCAATAGACATGGTCAACCCAAGATTACAAGAAAGACCATGAAGACCTAAAGATATTTAAAACAAACCCTCAATCGCCCGAATAATAATCATTCAAGACACCTATAACCTGAAACTCCATAGATCTCAAAACTAGAACCTCCAAGCAAAATAACCAATGGTAAATAATTCACCTCCCAACACAACAAAAGCATGGAACACTCTCACCCCTAATTTAGGAATCACCTGGGCCCACTCGAGGCCTCCAAGAACACATGTAAAGCTATCCATTACATGAGATAACCAATCACCATGGTTAGGGTCAGGTGGATCAAAAGAAAGGAATTGACCCACCAATAACACTTTGAAAATAGGGCTTTTGACAAGTTCGTCCCATGGTGGTCTCGCCACCATATTAGTATTCTTGTCAATCATTAGTTCTCTAAACCAAAATGAATCAAAAACCCATACAAACCACTAAAACTGGATTGACCCTCCAAGATCCCTATGTTAAACAAAACCAAAACAAGAGATATGGTGGTGAGACCCGCATTGGGTCTCCCCACCATTATAAAATTTTCATAGCACCATCACATCTGTGCAGGCATTCCCAGTTTATGCTGAATGATATGAACTGAACTTTTCATCATGATCCCACCAACACTGGCCGAACTACATGGAAAATTCCCACAGTGGACAACACTCCACAACATGAGAGGGTTTTGATAGAGGAAACTGCTAACCTAGCGATAAGTTGGATAGGCACACATCAATTACACAAGACATGAGCATCTCTAAAATGAGTAAAAATTTGATCCATAACCAACCTACAAGAAGGTATATTATTAACGATTCTACATTCCTAGAGCGCACCCACTAGATTTATGAGAATATAGAATCTCCATACCTCCTTAAATCCTAAGAGGGACTCCCATTAATTAAGAACACAATAAAATTACAAGGCCTTTATGCCCCTCAGAACAAAAATTAAGCCTTCAGAGACAATACCACAATAGGGAAAATTAATTTATACCCATCTTGACACTGCGAACTTAAATCAGACCAAATTCATCTCACATACAACGAGGTTGGACATCATGCAAGCTTCACCATGGGACCAAGGGCTAGGGACCTATTTTCTGAAGCATCTACTACCTCACAATCATAAGCTGTCCATCTCCAATTAGAACTTCCTTCACTAGAAATCCAACCTACAGACTTCTACTTGTGTCCCAAGCGGCCACTCCGTCAACATACCAACTGAGAATTATGGTGAATGACTTAGTGTTCCCACTAACCACACTAGAGATGGGAGATTGAGTGGCTCATCATACACACAACACCAACTGATTGAAGGATCACTCTAATAATAGATCCCTTTGGTTCACACTCCTCATCGAATGAGGAACCTTCACTTACCCCAATATGAACAAGACAAACAACTATTGCGATCTTTAATCTGTTTCCTCCACACTACCATTGGGGAACATGAAACTGGATCACTGGAAGGATCATACACTTCCTTCACCACCTGTTGAATAGTTGAGAACCTATAATCTCCACCTCTTTCCCTTGGATTTAATTCCTTAGTTACAACCACTGGATAAAGCTAGTATTGAGGACCAATCAAGATATCCCCATTCGCAACAAAATGGAATGATCACTGTGTACAGGTCTAGTCCCACTCCATCAAACATACATGAGATAACATACAACCACATAAAATTTTTTGTTCCTCAAAATCTAGAGACCCTCCTAAATTTCCCAAAGCACTCAGCGATATTCAACCGACCTCAACGTCGACAAACATCTTGCAAAACCGAGTAGAACCCAACTCTTCTACTTCTATGAGAGTCTGGGATGAGCCAAGAACTGAGATAATAGTTGGAACCCATGGGACCCTTATAGGGGTTATATCAAGAATAATAAATACAAAACCATCCTTCCAAAAAACCAAAAACCTCAAAAAACAAATATCCACGCTTCAGACACAAATCCAATAATTCCCTCTTAAGAAATCAATTATTTTTCAATGAAAAAACACCCACTTAAAAATACAAGTCATTGTAAAACATGGCCCAAAAGCTCATTTGAAAACATTTTTTTCAGTTTGTGCTCAATGCCATTTTCCAATTCAAAATACATTTAATAAAAAAAAATTAGAGAAAAATCCACTTTTCCTCTCCAGTCCCCTCAGAAAAAATCATCATAAAACTCTCGACATAACCAAAACACAAAGGGAAAACATAAGGTAATTTTCTATCCATTTACCCAAATTAACTTTTCCAAAAACAATAAGTTGCCTTAAGAATCAATCACACACCACTAATATTCTTTGATGTCTCGCAGATATGCATTTTGTTTCCACTCAGGAGCCCATCCACAAGATTCACAAACATTCCATTAATCACGTACACATGCACACATGAGCACCCATAAGAATACCACTAGAAAGAATAAGTCTCTTTCAATTTAAATAAAACATTCCCAATATTCCCAACATACTTTTTTCCAAAACCATTTCAAATGTTTAAGAAAAATTTTCAAAATTCATTCCATTTCCAAAATAACTCACTTCAATTTCAAATAACCCAAGATGTTTCTTTATAAATTTGATTTCAACAAGTCAATCAACAAATTCCATAAACAAGGTTCAAGGAAAATAGCCCAAAAATCATGTCAAACTCACACCAATATAAAATAAGAGAAACCCCCAAGTCTGCATCCCTTTTAAAAGAACCAACCTTTGCGCGAACACAAAAATGAACCAAAACATCACCAACACTAAAGCACCTAGATGGAAAACTAGCAATCATGTCTAACCTGGATACATGGTTTAGCATACCAAGACCCAAGTAGGAGCCAATAACTATGATTGTCGAAGCATACTCTCGGGCATCACATGGGACTCTACTCCATGTGAGACCACACACAACACCGGTTTACTCCTACTGTCATCCCCCATCCACATAGTCAAAAGCCAAAAAAATAAATCCCAGAATACCCCTAGTTAAGCGAGGTTCGAAATGAGAATTAGTTGACGACACTCTCCCCTCACCTACCCATTGAGTCCTAACAGTCCTATCTCAGATATACCTGACACCTCAAATAACAAGAACAAAAACTCCCCTGATACCATTTTGTCACAAACCAAACATGTTCGCCATCAAAACCGCCACCTGACCCACCCTGTGGCAAGACCCAAATAGAATTCCTTATCTCTGTAGGTTGGAACAAGTGCCCAGGTATCATAAATAATGGTTTGGTAATTATTTACCCAATTTTAGAAACATAAAAAACCTACAATAATAAATATACTGGATCTAAAAATTTCTAACCAAACGATCCTTATATAAATTTCAGAACTGAAAACATGGTTTTAAACAAGACACAAGAGGTCTATAAATATAAAAGATCAACAATCCCATCACTAAGAGCACCACACGACAAAGGGACATCACCCCATAGACTTCTCCACAACACCTCACTAAGGAAAAGAAGCTAGCATCCCAAACATCCATCTCCAAAGACCTTTACCATACCTATTTCAAACATGATCAAGTAAACTTACACCCAAAGGTGTAAGTAGGTTGGGAGCTAATGTCTAATATAATTCCACTAAGAAATACTTCCACACATAATTATTTAATGAAAAATACATTTTCAATTTTAATTAATGAAAAATAAATAAATGCTTGAATAGTTTTAAATAAAATAATTTTTAATGAAGACATTTTTAATGGGAATTACTTAAAAAGGGAAGTAGCTTTTGTGAAAATAACTTTAAAGGAAAATAAATTTTTAAAATAGAAAAGCATTAATTTTATATTATCTCAAGTTCCACACCATATGTCGATGGTGAGAACAATGTAATCAGATAGCACCAACTATAGGAGAGGCCCTATGGGTACTAGAAGGTAGTGGAACCCTAGAACATTGTGTATTAGTGTAAAGTGGTATAGGAACCATGATAACATGTGTTCTCATGTACGATCCACTAGTAGGGAACACAAACATAACCTAGTGCTCTGAAGTCATCATCCAAAACATAGTTTGTGTTGTAGTCATCTATCCATCTATGTGAAATCGGGATAATGCCACTTCTGTATCACTAGCACACTTATTATAGTCCTCCCACCTTGTCCCTAGATTTTCATTTGTGCTCAATATGTTCCATGTTTATATCTCATGTCATATTCAGATAAACAAAGAAAACAAGGCGCTACCTGTACCTAATACAACACTCCCACACAAAATTTCCATTTTTATATAATTTTCACTCCAAAAACCTTTCAAAACATAATCTCTATCACCCACATAATTAATTAAATCAACTTCATAGTTAAATAAAATACATTAATAATCCAACAATCCACTAAGAGAATTTATTAATCAATTTCTAAGCATGTCTCATGACTTTAAACACCAAAATCCCACTCAAATATTCTTTTATGAAAAAACACATGTTGATGCTACCCCAATACTCGAACTACATAGTTAAAAATATCATTTAAACAATTAAACAAACTAGTAGAAATTTTATTAAAAAATTTCAAAATGTATTGCATGAATGAAAATACCAAAACTCACTCAAAACTTATTTTATAACTGAATGCACCTTGAAGTCATACAAAAACACCAACTACAACCCTTACACTTTTTAATAAAACGACATCATAACTTATAAAACACTATGAATGGATCAACATGGGTTTTCAAAAAAATAGCATACTCATATAATATAAACATACTACTAAACACATCAAATACATATTAAACCTCAACTAAAATCAAATTCGAACCTAATAAACTAATTAATAAACATGATAAATTAATTAAATAATAAAATTAATTTATCATTTAATACTCATACATGGAAAAAACTACCTCAAGGTAGATAAAATTCACAACTTGGTTTAAAAACTCCATCGCACATCAATTGCATCTCAAACAACTCGACTAGACCCTAAAATCAAATGAAAACCGGAAATAGACATTAAACCTAATCCCTTGGTTCGTCTGACCTATATATAGATGCGGGAAAAATGAATCATAGCTAAAAACCAAAATATAATGGTGCAAAGACCTTTAACTCGATGAATCAAATTCACAACATTGAGAGATTGAGAGAGATCGATGATCCAAGTGGGAGGTCACAAAGGGGGGGTGTGGTTTATAGAATGAGAAGCCATAGGGGAGTTGTGCGTTGCAAGGAGGTTAGGAAGGGGGAGTTACACAAATAAATTGAGCCCAAGGGGGGGTCTTTGGAAATATTTCCAAGAAGGAAGGTGGGGCATGGCTATGTGAAGGGGGAAAAGGCTCTACGGATGCATGTGCGAGGCGGCTGAGGATGGTGTGGTGCGCTGGTTGGAGGGCCACCGGATGGAGTCACGTGTTTTATAAGGGAAACTGGCTGAAATCGTGTGCCAGAGAGGGTTAAGGGAGGGGGGGGGACTCATGAGAGATATTGGTGTAGTGAGATAGGGTGGATCGAGGTGTTGGAGATGCTTTCAGGAAGAAAACTATTAGAAGGAGAGAGGAAAGAGGGAGGGGAAGCGGTGCGATGCAGGTGAACCAAGAAAGGGTTGAGGCGCGACACATGTAGGGTTAGAGGGAAGGGGAAACATGATTCGAGAGGGGGTATGGAATGGAAGATAAGAAAAAAAAGAAATGAAAACAAAAAAACTTATACCAACTTAAAATAATAATAATCACAATTGGAAATTTTAATAAAATCAATGAGATTAATAATTTTATAATAATGAAAATAAATTAATATTAACAACAAAATTAAAATATAGACAAAAATAATAATATTAATAATCTTATTATTATTATTATTATCAAAACAACTCTAAAAAATTATTATTGTTTACATTTTATTTAAGGTTCACATTTTTATTCATTTGGTCAATTAATTAACTAACTGTGCACTAGGTAGGCTGCACGGTGGTCTAGAAAAACCGTGCAGTGGTGTGGCTAAGATACACAGCTACGACTGTGCGCAGTGTGTGCGTTGGACATTACGAAGCCAAAAACTCTTGTTCGTCAGCAAAAGCGCAAAAATTTCATTTAGTCTCAACCCGCACCTTGACAAAACAACATTAAATCTAGATAAAATGATAAATGAAATTATTACAGATGTCTGGGTGTGACAATTAAGTTCGGTGTTTTGGAATCCCCTAATCTTGAATGACTTGGTCACTTGAATTTGTGTCCCCAAGCAGATAGATGAGAATACAGTGCAGGGAAAATTTTGTTCCTTTTCCCAAGTTTAAGTCGATGTGTACATGGAAACAAATTACATGATTGTGCCACATTGATAGTAAATGGTGAGGAATTTGAGGTTGAATTTGTATATGAGACCTTCCTTTCATTTTCAACTATTTCAGGTTGGTGGGGAATGGTGATTCTGATTATAGGAATGTGAGGAAAATTTAGATGAAAGTGGGTTCTTCTACCCATGGAAAAAAGTATCATGGCTCTTCCAAGGTGACCAAACCTTATGGGATTTATCCGAATGTCTCTATAGAGGAAATACTTAAGCCCCTTGACCAAAAGAAAGTCAAGGTGTTGGACCCCTTAGTTTTTTCTTATCAAGGGAAGATGCGGGATAGGGCACCTCAGAAATCTGCAGGTGGTGATGCAGCAACTAACTTCATTTCCATGGAAAGAGTTGGCCCTCCATCTAGCTCTACACATAGAGAGGGATTCACCTCGGGTAAGGGAAATGCCATTGCTTCCTTTTGGTATGTTCTTGTGGAAATAATTCAAGCTAATATTGTGGATCAATGTGATTAGTCTGACTTGGAGCATGATTCCCAAATGAAATCTGATACTCAGTTTTGGGAGGAGTGATGCTCCTCTTAAAACAAGAAAGGAAAACATGTTGAAACTACCCTCCTATTGATCAAGGATGGAGCTGCTGCAATTAGGGTCAAACCACATCAGGATGCGGTTCCAGTCCCTCTAATTGAATATGGGACGTTTATTCCTACAAATGATGTTCCATACTCTAGAATTTTTTTTGCAATCTTCTTGACTTTCTTAAGAGATCAAACAACAAGGAAGTATTTCGTGATGAGATTGGAAGTGTTCATGGATCTAAAATGATCATTCCTGTGAGATCTTCCGTGAAGGGACGACCAGTGTGCTCTGATTTGGACAGAGATTTGCATCCTCCATCCCTTAAGGGACCCTGGCCAGGTGACATTTACTCTCAGGTGTGTGAGGATCCAGGGCAGCACACTAAGTCATGGAGAATAGGATGGAATCCACGAGGCACGGATGGTGGTCAATGCTTCCACTGATGTCCACATGTTGTTTGGATGTGTCTGACTTCTATAGCAATTTTTTGTTCACCAGTTTTTTATGTCGTCTCCATCATGTATGCTCTCTTTAATTACTTTAATA
The DNA here is from genome assembly GCA_963277665.1 of Viscum album. NCBI lineage: Eukaryota > Viridiplantae > Streptophyta > Magnoliopsida > Santalales > Viscaceae > Viscum > Viscum album. The sequence continues at coordinate 858,774,721 of OY728133.1, read as the reverse complement.
AATTTTGTGATCTTGGGTTGATAACCCATGGTATGCAACTTCTTTCCTATAAATCACATATTAGGAAATATATATTGATATATATAAAGAAATATATAATAATATATTTCTATATTAAATGTATTAATGAATAATTATATATAAAAACCTTTAAAATGACTAAAGAATTTAATATTATATTAATTATTACATTTTATTCATTTTATATTTTTATATTTAATATATTTTATTTATTAATATTTATAAAAATGCTTATATATATATTATAAATTTATTCATTTTTATTAATAATTATTTCATTAATAAATTTTAATTACTTTGTAATTTATTCATTTTCTAATTTTTTTATGTTTAATTATTAAAATTTATTGATTTATTATTTTCTCTATTTAATTATTACAATTTATTCATTTTATATATCTATATTTACAATATACTATTTATCAATTTTTATAAGTTATATATATGTATGTTAAATTTATTCATTTTTTTAGTAATTATTTAATTAATACTTTTTTATATTTTTTAATTTACTAGTTCTCAATTTATATTTATTTAATTATTTCATTTTATTCATTTTTTATATCTATATATAATATAAATTGTTTATTTATATTTATAATATATATATATATAATTTATTAATAATTTTTAATTACAAAATTAATATTTATTTAATTTATGCATTTTTATGCATTTTTATTTTTTATATCTTTAATTATTTCAACTTACCCATTTTATATATCTATATTTACAATATAAAATTTATTAATATTTATAATTTATATATATGTTTGCTAAATTTGTTCATTTTTATTAATAATTATATAATTATTAAAAAATTAAATATTTTTTTTATTTACTCATTTTTAATTTTTATTCATTTATTTATTTCATTTTATTTATTTTATATTCATATATTTGATATATACTTATAATTAATTTTTATAATTTTTAATTAATTTCTTTAAGAATTTTCAAATTTATTCATTTTTAATTTTTATATGTTGAATTATTTCATTCATTATTATTTTTAATAACTATTTTTTATTAGTTTGAATAAAAAAATTGGGGGATGGATCCGGCAGGGTCGTGTATTTTCCCAGATAGTTGGTTCAGGTCTTATATAACCCGAATGGATGTATAAAGGTGGGTCAAGGTTTGCGGGAAGCAGATGGTAGGCCAAGGCCCATGTGGGCCCATGTAGAGCCCGTATATATGTGTGAAATGTATGCGGGATCCCATCTCTACTACATGTTTTTGACCTTGGCACACATTGGAATGATATATAAAGAAGCAGGCTCCCTTGCGTTATTTTAATGTGGGACTTTCCACATGATTGGGACCGTTATCAGTGATGAAAATAAAGCATTGATAAAGGCTAGCGCTATATATTCTTCATTTTGTAATCGTGGTTGTTAGAAATTGCTTACCGATGAACACCAAGTCATGGAAAAGGTCGGGGTCTTTATCCAGTTTTCTTCAATTCTAAAACGCAAGACTCATAATTTGAGTTTGGATTTCAAATTTCTTAGAAGTTGTTTTAATTATTATTATTTTTTACTAAATCATAATTTTTATAATATTCGTTACTGAGAATTTTTTTTATAGTAAGGGTGGATCAAATTCCTAGGTTAATAAATGAAGAATATCAAATGTTTTTCATTTTCATATCACATAGATTTTTGTTGCTTCAGGAAAGTAAAGTTGTAAATATATATGTGTAATTTGAATAAGGATATTTTCACATTTGAGTGGTTTAATAAATCAATAAAATAATATTGGTAGAACTAGTGATAAAGGTGGTGGAGAAAATATTGTGAAGTATTGTTACTTAAAAATTTCAATCTGAAATAAAGTGAGTTACATTTCATGATGTTGTACACATCTCCATAAAACACTACAATAACCTTGGCTAGACTTCAAATTTGCTGATGTAATACTATTAAAGTTATCTTGACTTCCATAACATTCCAACTCCTGCCATTTTAAATCTAGTTTTTTTGTTACTTCTTTCAGTCTATTTTCTATATACATTCTTTGTGATTTATGGTTTTTCTTTCAAATGATGTACCTTATTGTCTAGTTATACCTCCCCAATAAAAGTTATATATGAGTTTTGTATGATCTCTACCCTAACCATCAGCATGGAAAGAGTTGAGATGCCACTAATATTAGGTGATATCCCCAAGACACAATAGTTTAGCTATGAATACCAAGGGTTTATGAAAACATTATAGGAAGATTTTACCTTTTTAAACAATACAACCCGTCATGAAAATAATAATAACAACAACCAACTAAATGGTGCATGAAAAATAAACAACAAAACTTAATAAAATACCAGCAGGTGAACTGTATCAGAGTAACAACCGAACAATATAAGAGGAAATACTAAAACTCTAAACTTGTAAAATACTTTAGTGTCAAGGTGAAATCACTCCAAACTAAAACACAGACACTCTGAGATCCAAATCCACCAAAAAAGGAAATGACATTAAAGAGTGCCTCTAGAGACGTAAGAAACTTGCCTCTTTTCTATATCAATGAAAAGAATGTCTACATACACGCTAAATTGTGTGTACATGGTGTGAGTAAATATAACCAGTAATAAACCCCCAAGGGATTTTTCTGACATGACACTATGACAATAAATAGGTTACCTCATAGGATTATAAAATATATTTGAAGAATATAAAAAACAGATAAACAATTTTTACAATATTCAAATAAGTATATCATAATTCAAAAATCGATTATTTGAGACGGTCTATTTGTGATGGGCACCCATAAAAAATGACACGTAGCGGGTGTCACAAACAATATTTTTTGTGATGATCTGTCATAAAAAAGTAGTGTCTATAACGAGGGACCCTCCAGTCGTAAAAATATTTCATCAGGTATTTATATGTAAATATTTAAAATGGGATCCATGCCCTGTCACAAATAATTATTTTCAATGGGGATCATTCCTCTCATATACAATATAATTTTTTTTACAAATTTTAAAAATAAATTGTAAAAAAATAAATCAAATTTAAGAAAATAATAATAACCATACCAATGATATAAAAAAATAAAAAAAATATAATATATAATATATATAAAACTAAAAACATCACAATAATATAAAGAAAACAATATATATAAAACAATAAATATATGAATTAATAAAAATATTAAAAAAATAATATTCATTTAAATTTTTATCATAAAAAATGTGTAAAAAATACCTATATCATTGAGGAGGGGGAGTTTCATCCGGAGGAGGAGGTGGTGGAGGGAACTACATCTCTATACCCTATGTCAAGAATCACATATACTCTATCATCCACTTCTACTAGTGCTCATGTGCTCGATACTACTCCTATTACTTCCCATTCTTTCAATGAAACTCATTTTTCTCTCTATACATGGCTTATATAAACTCATCTTGAACTTGCAGCATCTCCTGATACTCTGAAATAGATGATTTCAACTCTACATGAGCTCCCCTCAAGATGGATAGTGACCATATAGAAGTACCATAAAAATCACCATGAATCAATCAAGAACTGATACCTGTAACTCAACAATTCTTTAAAGCATACTCAGTCACCTGCATCCACACTGCATCATCAAATCTGTCTGCACTAGTGGTCAAACCCTCATTCTTATCCTGACTCTAATCCTGTTTATAAGAAGTCACAACCTCATATTACACATTTAAATTCAATTTGAAATTAAAAAAGATAAAATTTCATTTCAAGTTAATTTTAAAATTCAAAAATTATATTGACCACAATCTAATGCTGTCGACAGCCAGAAAACTCTCCAATGGCCAGATACCTATAAATCCTCTTATAAATATCAAACTCTGTAATGTTGGGATGCTTGACTAGCTATATGAGTATAAATCAAATATTACAGATTTAAATTTATATAAATTATTAAATAAATATTTTTACCATATGTCATCGATGTGTACGGAACGTATAACTACCAGCTATATGTGTCACCTCCTGCCTCCCTCAGTTCTCCAGCCTAATGGAAATCTCCTCTGAAAACATTTCCCTATAGGGTATGAGAAACATCCATCCCAAACCTGAGAGGAGATGTAATCAGGTCGATGGGTGCAACAAGATTGATCAAAATCAGTGACTCTATTTTTTGCACGGCTCTCTTCCTCAAATTAGGCAAAAACTGACAACAACACTCATGCATACAAACCTCTCAGGCCTCCCAGATAGATTGTTCCATGTTATCATAAATGGGATACCATAAAATATAAAACATTAATAAAAACAATTTAATAATTAAATAAAATTAAAAATAATTTTCATTAATTTACATACCATCCAATAATCAAACATGTGTTATCAAACATCAATGAGAATACGATCTCACATCACCCATGATCTAGAAAAATAATTCTGAAAAATATCACTCCCCTATCTATATGTAAAAAAATTTGAAAAAAAAAATCATTCAATTAGTACATGAATATATTAATGAAAATTAACTAAAACACCCAACTAAACCTACCTCCACACACGTGGATCACACTAAAGATGTAGATGTTGCTCGAGAATAGGGTTAGGAATCATCAATCTCACAAGACTATGACCCCTTTGAGTCAACTATGTACCTCTAGACACCAGAGGGTCGGATAATAAAACATCAAGCTCATCACCAATAAGTATATCCTTCTTAAGGGTATAGAACATATCATCATAAGCATTTTCATCCATCTGAAACATGAAAATAATGTTTTCAGCTAGTAATTGAAAATGAGTACTATATATATTTATATATATATTAATTATGACTATAACCAACATATAATTGTGTCATTCATGATCTTTAACATCATATTCACATAAGACAATGTCAATCCCTTCATCTTCTTCCTCTGTATCGTCAATTTTCATAGGATCATCTTCGCAATATGTGACACCCCAAACCTTTTTCATGTGTAATAATAATATTTTATGGTTTTACTTATTTCCATTTTCATACTACCCAAACAATTTTTTTCAAAATAAAAACAAGGCATGTTTCATTTCATTAAACACTGAAACGATTACATTACATCAAAACCAAAAAAAGCCATACTACCCTAGGATACCAACTAAGAGACCTATCAAAATCACCAGAAGACCACTAAATACAATAAAAATTCAAATAAAATAGTGGATGTTCATAGGATCTATCACCACTAAGAACATTATAGATAGAACCACAACAACCATGCTAAGCATCAGAGGTACGATGAGCAACATCTTCACCAAGTTATTTTGAGATGGAGCACCCTAATCATGTTTTTATAAGGCCTTGAAGTTAATTCGGCTGTTTCCTCCTTTAGGTGACCACTGCATCAATAACGGCTATAAGACATTATATATGTCAGGTATTCTGGTTATTTTATTTTAATTATTCAAGTATATTGATATTTCCAAGTGTTTTATTTACGCATTAATGTTATATCATTAAACATGTTTGTAATTAACTCTTCTTTATATTTTGAAAGTATAATTTTTAAATGTTTAAAATGGATTTGAAATCATAACCCTTGGGTTTTAAAGATAATACTAAAATACGTAAACACTCGTTAGTCATTGGTTTTTGGTACAAAGGAATATGTTTTTGAGTTTGAAAGTATACTTTGAGATATACTTAGTGAATTAGGTATTTAAGTATTTAAAATGTTTTAAATAGTTAACTTTAAATTTTTTCATCCCTGGATTAATAAAATCAAGGTTTTAATTAAAATAGGTTTTTGATTGTAAATATAAAACTAGTATGGGATTTCTTTTATGACATATTAAACTCTGATTTTCTATTTTGAACTTTGATGTTTTTCAAACTCAAATTTTTAAAAGATAATGAAAATATTGGTTCTATTGGATTTTGTTTAACCATAATAGATAATTTATATTATCTATTTTTAATACACATTTATATATATAAACCATTTATAATGTTTAATATAAAATGAATTTTACATTGCTAAAAATTAAGTGAGTACCCCACCAAACTGACGGTGACCTAGAAGGCCAATCCATTGAAGGTCTTGGGGGAATCTCACTTAGGACAACTAGGCCAATGGCCCAGGGATATGTATGCATGGTGTATGCAAAGTCGCATGTGCATGCATGCATATTAAGGCCTTAAGCGTGCATGGGAATGTTCAAGGGTTTTCTTAAACATAGAGCGCCCACAAAGACTCGGAATGGGGAAGTACTGGGAATGGGGAAGGGGGGTTTCTGATCCTAATACAAGATCTCCAGGAATATAAATCCTTCCTGAAATCCCTACTACTTTGATGTGGGATGATGTTTTTAAATGGAGATCGTGTCTTAGTCGTCTGATCTCGCCGCGCGAGATCTGGAACATTCGATTGGTTCAGCCTTAAAAACACAACCATCGTAGTTTCCCTCGTGTTTTTATTCAGTCATCTGATCCTCTCCACAATCTAATCTTTGTCTTCCACACTGTTAAACTGATCGATCGATCACCACGTTGCTCACAGCCATCCAATCATGGACACGATTGAATCCTATACGTCCAACTCTTTTAAAACCCGTGGTCTCTCTAAAACCATTGGATCAAGGTGTGGATAATCCTAGCCATCCATTTCTTCTTTGCATACCCTCCATGGAATCTTCTTCCTCATGTCGTTCCAGTCGCGGTCATCCCCTTCCCCTTCATTTTTTTCTACACCCGTGACACCAACTTTCTCCATGGTGGCCCTCCTTCATACTCCTTTTCCACAAGACTGAATACACTCATTCTTTATTTAAACTGAGTTTCCTCATATTCCCTTTCAAGTTGACTTAAAATATAGTCTATAAAACATTTATATATAAAACCATTCTTTCACTGATAACCCTACGAGTTTTCTCCTTCCAACGCCTCTATCAACCTCTGTTCTTCTTCTTCTTCTTCGAACCAGGTGGGGGACCTAGGTGTTTTCTTACTGTGATTTTTTTTACAATTTGTTTATATATATATATACACAAATATTCTTAAATCCTACAGATTTTTCTTGGACGAACTAATAAAAATAAATTTTTTGTTTTAAAAAATATTCTTTTCCTTCAAACCTTTTTGGGTTTTCTGATTTTATTTAAAATTAGTTTCACTACTTGTATACATGTATGTATATATATGTTCCGAAAAAAACCATACCAGTTTCTTTTATATAAAAAAGAAGAACTTCTACCTTATTGGTATTAGTAATGAATGTAGACCATGCTAGGGTTCATGGTGTTTTATATTAATGAAATTTTAAATATATAAGTAATTATTAAATATATATATATGTACTTATTTATGAAACAAACCCTCGGTTTTACATTATAATTTTGAAACATTGAACTTTGGCCTAAATTATGTCTTTATTATACGTAAATTATGTATTGGATTAGTAATTTTTTTATAAAGAACCCTTATGTACATACAGTTATATATATATATATATGTATATGCTTTGATCATAATATTAATATGGGTTCTCAAAAGATTTATAAAATGTTATAACAAGTATTTTGAAGTGTGGAAGGTTTTCAAGGATCAATTTGGAATTTGTTTTATCAATACAAACCCTTTCTAATCACTTTATGTATATACAGAGTTCACACTTATTTTCATAAGTTAAATTGTAATGGTTATTCTAGTATGTTTTTTGGTTTATATTCATGCTTTTAAATTTATAACTTTGGGTTAAATAGTTGGAAGTACCCTTATGTTATGTTATACATGAAAGTAATATTTGTTTAGTCAATTATGTGTTCAATACCTCACATGATAAATTTTTTGCACGTTTAAATTTATTATGTATTCATTCCATGATTAATTATCATTATACATTTTAGAAAATAATATGTTTACTTTTAGAATAAGATATTTAGAAATTAAGTGTAATTGATTTATGTTATGAAACCAAAATAACCATTTATGTTATATGCATTGGTTATCATCACATGCATTATAATATGTCTTCAATTCCATACATTCCATTGGTTAATTTGTTATAGCTATGTAGTTGTTATTATTGACAAATAATGCATGATTCAATATAAATATGTAATTTCTAATGAATGAAATTAAACTGTTATGACGAATAATGGATTAAAGAACTAAATTATTCAAAGCGGTATGGGACATTTTGAATAATATGGATGAGAAATTAAATATTCAAAGTGTTATGGGACACTTTGAATATATGACCTTACTAGACATAAGATAAATGTATTCTACTTAGTATTTACTAGATTGGGAACATGTTAATGAAAGCCCAACGGGTTGGGGACCAGTTATTGAATGCCCCACGATGCATCAGTAGTTCTCATGAGACAAATCAGGTCATGGCACGAGGCCTTGACACAGTATAGCATTATACATTCCCTCATTATGTCTATAATATTTAATTGACCAAGTGTGTATTCAACTAAACAATATTCTACGTTAAGATATTTATAGTATTTAATTAACCTAGTGTGTATTCAACTAGAGAATATACTTGGTTAAGAGCCTGTACTTTTGAGTATCAGAAGAAGTAAATGCATGTGACAAAATTTTTATTCATCACCCAAAATTTTATCTACCTATTTATGATTTATATTTATTAAGGAAATAAATTAATTTTATTATTTTATGTGCAACTCAGATCATGAATTACTTTCATTTTTAAATTTTGTACGTGTACTTCCGCATGTCACACTTAGTATAGTTAGAATAACTCCTGGTTTATATTATGCACACCATATATTTTTTATAAGCATGATTATGATTGGGACATGTTTTATTGTAGCCCTGTTAATGTTCCTCAAAATATTCACTGGTAATTCTTGGAAAACTATTATGTTATGATTTATGTATTGTATATTTTTTTTAAGAAAATATTTTATGAATACTTTTAAAGGGAAATTTATAAAAGGTTTTATTTGAAACATTATTTTAAAATAACCCCTCCCTGGGAATTCTTATGCTCACCTTATATTTTAATTTAAATTTTACAGGATTATTATATTTGAGTTACACTGACTCGTGGAAGATTTTTAGAGTCTTTTCGATACAGTTTTTGAGGATTGTAATATTTGTATCCGTTTTTTCAGAACCTAAATCGAAAAGATCTTCTGTAGTGGAACATGATGTGTAATTATTCAGATTTTCTTTTTATAAAAAAAATTACACAAAATGTTTTATTAAAAACACACTGGATCCAGGGAAGTCTGGGGCCGATTCATGATAGTTGGTATCAGAGGATTGGTTTAGAAAATCCTTGAAAATTAGATCAACCGTAAAAACTTGATTATGGCTTACTAAGTAGAATTCTTCTTAAAATGTTCAGATGGTAGACCAATCAAACCTTTTGTCTCTTCCAATATAAATATTAGAGACTATAGTGGTAAAGTCATGTTTAGAAGTCTATGATACTTTTAAAAACCATTGTTTATTATGCAAGCCCCTTTATAGTGTATCCAATTCTCCTAGTGTACTTCAACTCCACTGAGAATCAGGATTCGAGAATTTTCTTATGATGAATTCTCTATTCCCATTCTATGCATATAAGGGAAAATACTTTGAGGGTATGTTTAAGTGATTTACCCAAACTGATATTTTTTCTTCCCTAGAGGACATCAAAGAGGCTACACAAGAGGGTGAACGATAAGCAACGTACCATTGTCAAATATTAACCTACGGTCTTTATGTACAAGTTATAGACTTTGATGTTCTTGTGGATGAGTATACCCATTTACATTATCGACATTTAGTTGATACTTTTTTCTCCCAAATTCATACACTTAGTTATGTTTTCACATGGAAATTTAGATGTCCACATATGGTTGGTCCTAGTTGCATGTACTGTATATGGACCAAAGAGATTGAAGAGTTGGGAACCGCTTTAGGGAACTGTTTGATTGGGAACTAGGGAAATAACCAACACTAGTGGTACATGTGAAGATACATCACAGTTGATTTCAAGAAATCCATACCAGTGAGTTGTAAGAGGGAGTGAATGGTTATGTAACACCATGAGTTTTATGAACCTTTTTTAAATGGATAATGTAATATTTTATGTTTTGGTATTTTAATATGCTTTTACAAAATAACATCCTTGTTTTAATATGGTTATGCCTTACTGAGTAAAACATGTCCCTTGAAATTTTCATATGGAAGACGTGGGTTTACCAATAATCCTCTTATCTCCTCATACTTAATTACTGGAGTCCATAATCATCAAGTCGTGTTCATAAGACTACAACCCTTTTGCGAACCTATTTCTATCTTATAAACAACTCTACCGAGCTTCAAACAACCCAAATATTCATTGTTCCTACAAAATAAAGAGATACATCTATAACTATATCAAAAGTGTACCATTTTCAAAGTATAGGTAGGGCAAGTACCACAAAGGTCTCTTCTTAGGTTTCACCTTGTCTGAGAACTACTTAGCTTTGGGAATGTTTCGAAAATCTACATTGGAGGGTGACCTTCGAGCATCCTATCTATTCCAAGTCCAAAGTTATAATATATATGGGATGCTCTACAACATCAATGTTTTCAAGAAAGATGTATTTTTAGGTATTTATAGGGAACTAGTCCACTCTCAAATCTTTGATCTTCACACCTATCATGCCTTCCTATGGAAACCCAAATGCTTTATGCACAGGTTTGATCATAACTACTCATGGTGTATATGAGATAATGAGGTCAAGGAACTGGAAAATAATATGGGAATACACTTGAGGTCATCAGTGAACCATCCACAGTGGTGGTCCTGGTGAAGGGACATAGGGATTAATGTATGACTGGTTTTTCTAGTGGATGTGTATGCATATTTTTGAATTGTGAGGGCACAATTATTTGGAGGGGGGATAATGTGACACCCCGAACCTTTTTCACGTGTAATAATAATATTGTATGGTTTTACTTCATTCAATTTTCATACTATCCAAACAGTGTTTTCAGAATAAAAACAAGGAATGTTTTATTTAATTAAACACTAAAATGATTACATTACAACAAATCCAAAATATTCCTACTACCCTAGGATACCTACTAAAATACCTATCAAAATAAATGATAGACCACCAAATACAACAAAAATACAAAGAAAATAGTGTATATACTTCGGATCTATCACCACGAAGAACATTATATCCAGAAACACAATAAATGTGCTAAGCATCAGATGTATGATGAGCACCATCTTCTCCAAGTTATATTGAGTTGGAACACCCTAAACATGTTTTTATATGGATTTAAAGTTAATTCGACCATTTAATCGTTTAGGTGATCATTGAATCAATAATGGCTATAATATCTTATATCCATTGGGTATTCTGGTTATTTTATTTTAATTATTTAACTATATTGATATTTACAAGTGTTTTAAGTATGAATTAATGTTATATCTATAAACATGTTTTTAATTAACTCTTCTTAATATTTTTTATGGACAACATTATAATTTTTAAAATAGATTTTAAATCAAAACCCTTCTGTTTTAATGAAAATAGAAATAGTAGTACACACTTGTTACTCCTAGGTTTTTGGTACAAAGAAATATATTTTTTCATTTGAAATCATACTTTGGGAAAATGAAATTGATGAATATGGTGGTATTTATTATTTTATCTATACATAGTGAATTAGGTATTTAAGAATTTAAAATGTTTTATAAATTTACCTTTTAATTTTTTCATCCTTGGATGATTAAAAAAGGTTTTAATTAAAAATATGTTTTGGATTTTAAATATAAAATTAGTATGGGATTTATTTTAGGACATATTAAACATTGATTTTTGATTTTGAACTTTCATGTTTTTAAAAATCAAATTTTTTGAAACTAATGAAAATATTAGTTCTTTAGGATTTTTTTTAACCATAATAGAATATTTATATTATCTTTTTTTAAGACACCTATATATATATAAACCTATTCTCATGTTTCATAAAAAATGAATTTTACTTTGCTAAAAATTAAGTGAGTACCCCACCTAACCGAGGGAGACCTAGAAGGACATGCCACTCATGGTCTTGGTGGGAATATCACTCAGATCCCCTAGGCCAATGACCTAGAGATGTGCAGACATGGTTCATGGTAAGTTTCATGCGCAGGTGTGCATATTAAGTCCCTAAGAGTGCACATGAATGTGCAAGGTTTTTCAAGAGCACGCCACCATGCAGGGTGCCATGGTGGCAGGGTTTGGTGTAGAAGCATGCCCATAGAGACCCGGTATGGGGCATTATCAGGGATGGGGGATGGGGATTTTTGAGACAAAGCTAGGAGCTCCATGCTTATAAATCCAACCCTAAATCCCTCAAGTTTCGATGTGGGACAAATATTTTAAATGTAGATCATTTCTCAGCCATTCGATCTCACCGTGAGTGATCTGGAACGTCCTATTGGTTCAACCTTCAAACCTCCACCGCGATGGTGTCCCTCACATTTTTTTTCAACTTTATAATCCTCTCCACGATCTAATATTTTCTGTTTACTCTGTTAAACTGATCGATCGATCACCACGTCACTCATAGTCATCCAATCTCGGACATGATCAAATCATGTCCATCCAACTCTTTTAAAACGTACGGTCTCTCTACAGCCATTGGATCAAGGCATGCTTAATCCTGAATGTCTATTTCTCCTTCAGATCCCCTCCACGTCGTCTTCTTCCTCGATTAGTTCCAATCATGGTCAACCCCTTCCCCTTTGGTTTTTTCTACAGCCGTAACACCACATTTCCCTATGGTGGCCCTCGTTCCTCCTATTTTTCCATAGGACCAAACACACTCATCCGTTGTTTAAACCGAGGTACCTCAAATTACCTTGAAATTTTCCTTAAAACATATTCTATATACCATTTATATATATAACACTTTTTTCACCGAGGACCCTACGATTTTTCTCCTTCCAACACCTATATCAACCTTCATCCTTCTTCTTAATCTTCTTCGAACCAGGTGAGGGTCCTCAGTGTTTCCTTGATTTGATTTTTTATGGTTTATTTATATATATTTGGATATATATATATGTGGATGTTCTTAAATCCTACTCATTTTTCATGAATGAACTTATAAAAATAAATTATTGGTTTTAAATTTATTCTTTTCATGAAAACCATGGAAGGGTTTTATTATATTACTTAAAATTAGTTTCACTAAATGTATACATGTATGTATATATTTGTTCCTAAAAAATACCAGTTTATTTTATTTAAAAAAGAATAACTTCTACCTTAATGGTATTAATAATGAATGTGAACCATGTTAGGGTTCTTGGTGTTTTGTTCTAATGTAATTATAAATATGTATGTAATTCATACATATATAAATAGGTACTTATTTCTGAAACAAACTCTAGGTTTTACATTATGATTATAAAACACTGAACTTTGGCTTAAATTATGTCTTTATTATAGGTAAATTATATATTGGATTCTTATGTTTTTTGTAAATAATCTTTATATACATACGGTTATATATATATATATATATATATGCTTTGATCCTGATATTAATATGGGTTCACAAAGGGTTGATAAAAAGTTATAACATGTATTTTTAAGTGTGAAAGGTTTTCAAGGATCAATTTGGAATTTTTTTTAGTAATAAAAACCCTTTATAATCACTTTATGTATATACGAAGTTCACACTTATTTTCACAAGTATAAATGGAAATGGTTATGATAGTAAGTTGTGTGGTTGATCTTCATTCTTTTCAATTTATAAATTTCGGTTAAATAGTAGGAAGTACCATTGTGTTATGTTTTACATGCAAGTAATGGGTGTTTAGTAAATTATGCGTTCAATACTTCACATAAAATATTTTGTTCACATTTAATTTGATTATGTATTCAATCCGTAATGAATTTTCAATATGAATTTTGGAATATAATATGTTTACTTTCATAATAAGAATTTTAGAATTGAACCTAAATTGATTTATGTGATAAAACTAAATAATAATTTATGTTATATTCATTAGTTACCATTACATGTGCAATAGTATGTCTGACATTCCATAAATTTCATTGGTTAATTTTTTATAGATATGAAGTTTTTATTGAAAATTAATGCATGATTCACTATAAATATGTAATTGCTAAAGAAGTAAATTTATCTATTATGACCATTAATGGATAAAGGAACTAATGTATTCAAAGTGTTATGGGAAATTTGGAATAATATGAATGAGAAATTAAATATTCAATGTGGTATGTGACACTTTGAATATATGAACTTAATAGACATAAGAGGAATGTATTGGAATCAGTATTTAAAAGGTTGGGAACCGTTTAATGAAATCCCTACAGGTTGTGGACCGGTTAATGAAAGCCCTATGGGTTGGAGACCAGTTAATGAAATCCCCACGATGCATCAGTAGTTCTCATGAATCAAATCAGGTCATGGCACGAGGCCTTGACACAGTCTAGAATTATACATTCCCTCAATATGTTTATATTATTTAATTTACCAAGTGTATATTCATCTTGAGAATATGCTTGGTTAAGACCTTTATAGTATTTAATTGACCAAGTGTGTATTCAACTAGAGAGTATGCTCGGTTAAGAGCATGTACTTATGAGTATCAAAAGAAGTAAATGCACATGGTATAACGTTTATTCAGCACCTAGAAATTTATCTGCAATTTTATGATTTATATTTAGTAAGGAAATAAATTAATGTTAGTATTTTATGTGCAACTCTGATCATTAATTACTTTTCTTTGTAAAATTTTTACATGAACTTTCGCTTGTCACACTTAGTATAGTTATAATAACTCTTGGTTTATTTTTTACACACCATATATTTTGTATAATCGTTTTTATGATTGGAACATGTTTTATTGTAGCCTTGTTAATGTTCCTTAAATTGTGCACTGGTAATTCTTGGAAAACTATTATGTTATTCTTAATGTATTGTAGTTTTCTTTAAGAAATTGTTTTATGAATACTTATAAATGGAAATTTTTAAAATAATATTTTTGAAACATTAATTTTTTTTTTAAAACACAATGGGAATTCTTAGTATCACCATACATTTTAATTTTAATTTTACAGGTTTAGTATATTTGAGTTACACTTACTGGTGGTAGCTTTGTTGAGTCTTTTCTGAATAGTTTTTTAGGATTGTAATATTTGTATCTAGTTTTCTAGAACCTAAACTGTAAAGATCTTATAAAGTGGAACATGATGTGTAATTCTTCATCTATTCTTTTTATACAAAAAAAATACACACCATGTTTTATTAAAAACACACCGGCTCCAGGTTAGTCTGGGGCTAGGGAGTGAAACAATATCTTGTTATGTCATATTCATTTATTACAACATCAACATCATCATCGCCATTAACCCATAACTGTAGAGTATCATCATCATTATTTTTTTCTCATTATGAAAAATATGTATTTGGAGTTATCTCTTGAAAAATTTCAATTATTTTCACTTCAGCAGAACCAGAATCACTTTTCATGAACTTGTTTTCAAGAGATTTAATTTTTATAATTCTCCAACAATAAATTAACTCTATTGAAGCATCAAAATAATGTTTATAATATATTTGTTGCACTTTATGATCAAATAAAAAGGTTCATTTACTACTAAAAGTCTTTTATATTTAATATCAATGATTCCATAGCACAGATAAATATATAGTTCCATATCAGTAGAAAACCAATGACATTTAAAAAACATTACATAATTTTGTATCATATAATATAGTTCAACTATTTCATCTGATGTACTATAAAATTCCAAATCACTTTCTCTATGGTTATATCCTCTCAAGAAAACACTTTTATTCACTATTTTTTTATTCACCATATGCACATGTATGTTATCGAAAGAAATTCACTGTATATGCATTATAATAATTTACTATCTTGGATGGTGGGTTACTCAATACAGACAATCAATTATTAATTTTTTCTACATGTTGTGATACCTATAGTATAGAAAAACAATTAACAATATAAAAAAATAAAAACTTTAATTTATATGTTAAATCATAAACAATTTACTTTACTATTCATAGAAACTAGTAGGAAAAATTATATTTTTAAAGAAATTCAATAGTAGCTACTAAATTTTTTGGGAATGTTTTCTTAACATGATCATCATAAAATATAAAAATAAAACAATATCAATTTATTTTTAAAAAAAATTAAATACTATGTTGTAGTAGAACTCACTATACAAATCATTTCATTTCCTCACAGTTGAGAAGAATATATGTATGAGCACTGAGATGTTCATCATCTGAAATCCATCATTCATGAGCTCCAGCAAATCCAATTTCATACTTATTAAAAAATAATAATATAATATTAATTTTATCATCAAAATTTTCCATATTCGTTCCCATTTAGTTTTGTTTTGAAGGATATTTGGGTTAGAAATATTGGGATAAGAAAAAATTAATTTCTTCTAGAAAACCTGATTCCGCAATTGACCCTTCAAATGATGCATTGTTATATACCTTTTTCTTCAATTTCTAAATACATATCTCATATGGATACATCCATCGAAATAGTATTGGATCTCTAAATTTTACTTCAAAATGAAAATATAATATTATATGTTCCATTTAATCAAGGAAAGCTCGCAGAATTTCTTTTTCTAGTTTATATAAAATCAAAAACAATATTCTTATAATCTACTAAGTGTATAATATTTTATTTTCATCACATATATGTCTTGGAAAAGATATTATATTTCTATTACCATATCATATATCAATTAATTTAATAAACCTAGAAATCCAATCAGTAGAATTATTTATAATATAACTTGACAATCCGGAGTTTTTAATCTAGTAATGTGGTTGTTTTTGACACATCAATCCAAATTGGAATCATAACCATTTGGTATCTTCAAATCTTAAATACACTAAAAAAAATTAACTATTTTATTTTTAAAGTTCATTAATCACTTTTTGCTTCATTAACATATGCAATCTTTAATTTTTAAACAACTCTAGTTCAGGTCGCTTGCAAATTTTGGAAGGATCTAACCATGCCTTTACATTAAGTTTGGTTTTTACCAAGTGTGTCCAAATTTTTATAAAATATATGATCAAGATAGTTCTTCTCAATATTCATGGAATCCAATATGTGATGGACAAAAAAATCAAACCACTATGGGAGATGCCAAAAAATACTTCATTTAACCCAATTTTGATCATTACAAAATCCATATAGTTTTGGTGGCTTTATAATTATTAAAATTATAATGGGAAGTAAAAAAGAGACTATAGATTTTTTATAAATAACCAATATCATTTTTGAAGGTCCATCTCATTCAATTTCAACTTTTTTAAAATGATTTATGTCCCTTAGGAAATGAAGATTAATTGGATGAAATTTGTGATGACAGTAAAAAAAAGGATTTCACCCATTTGTGAGAATAAATGTTTTTCTATCACTCATACAATACATAAAAGATTTTAGAACATGTGTACTCTCTCAAAATAACATTCCATATGTTGGTAAGTCACTAATTTTCCACATTAATGCATCTTTCATTGGGAAATTATGTTTCACAAAAACATCATATGTACAGACACCATTACTCAATAATAAATTTACCACTTCAATCACTAGATTCAAATTAACATTGATAGTATATTTTAGGTTTTCTATAATTAATAATTCTTAAAAAGATATATGGTTCATGCAAAAAACACTAATGAGTTAAGTTGTATGAGTTATAATCACAGTCCAATAGGAATATTGATGTGACGCCCCAAAACTAATCTCTCGTTTAATAGTAATATTATGGTACTATACGAACAAATTTGAAAACTATAAATACCAGAAATTTCATTTAAATAAAATAACAAAGTGTTTAAAATACACCAACACAAAATGAAAACCATAATGACCAAAAATACCTATTAAAAGACCTATTAGAATTACAGGGGGACCACCCAAAACAATAAGAACCCCAAGAAGATAATATGGGACTTTAAAATCTGTCACAATGAACATTTGAATGGCCAGATCCATTGTAGCTGCACTAAGAATCTGTGGAATGATGTGAACCATCTTCTCTAATTGTCTTGAATTTGGGACACCCTAATGTATGGTTTTGTAAGGCATCAACTCAATCATTACCTTGGGTGACCTTTGAGTTCAAATGACTATAATTATAGTCATTGGTCATTTAGTGAATTAATTAAAAATATCTAATTATAATTTAGTTTTTTAAAATATTTATGTTTTGAATTGAAATTAAAATAAAACATTTTATTATGAGCTTTAAAATGGAAATGGTTTAATATTTTGAACTACACTTTGTGTGATTTCAAAATGAGGTGAGGATTTCAAACACCTTTCAAATATATCAAATATCTTGTAAATGTTTTCATTATTAATTATTAAACAAGTTCTTTGATAACAATAGAATATTTTTCGTATAGATATATTAATTTTTAATTTATAACTTTGAATTTAAAGGGGTTATTCTTTTTATCTCTAATTTTGAAAACATTTTTATAAATAATTTTAGTAATACTCATATTCAAGGAAACGTATAATTTAATTGGTGTACCTTCATATTTAAATGTTTAAAATGAAAGTAAGGTTTTATAAAAGGAAATATATTCTTTTTATAGTTAAAATATTTTTTTTAATTTCTATGTTTTTATGGTTAGTTTTGTGAGTTGGATGTTTATAAAAAATATACCCACCTAAGGCCAGCCCTCTTGCCGGGCCGAGGGAGGCAGCACATGCTAGGCGGCTGAGCCTAGCCCTCAGCATTAGCATAGGTCAACCCGAGCGGGGGGAATAGCTACCCTAAAGGGAACACAAGAGTTCCTAATGGAACTAGAGGCACCACCGTGTGGGCGGCATAGAGGCGTGGGTGGGTGCAAGAGAACGCCCGTAGAACCCTGAATGGGGCGGTACTGGGAGGGGGTGGAGTAATCTGGCATAAGGCCAAGAGCTCCAGGATTATAAGGGAGGCGAGGAGGACTCTTTGTTTTGATGTGGGATGGAGAATATCATCTGATATTGAATAAAAAACCTTAGATCTCACCACATACAACCTGGGCCGTCCATTTCGGTTCGACGCTTTATCCTTAGCAACAGCAGAATCCCCCACGATTTATATGCATTGTCCCATCTGACATGGATCAAATCTCAGCCATCCGAAACATTTTAAAACACCACATTTCCGTAAGCCATTGGATCTTGCACATTTTAATCACATCCGTCTGAGACTTTTTAAATCATCACGGTAACCATAGCCATCCAATCAAGATGCGGATCGAATCATGGCTGTACATTTCATTTAATCGCTACATCATCCGTAGTTGTCAAATATTCTCCAATTTAAATCCCCGCTGTCCAATATTTTTATAGTTTTTCTCCCCTTCATCGTCTTCTTCCACTCCCTCTTGCACCAGACCAGAAATCATGTCTCCCTTTCTCTTCATTTTCCACACCCGTGACCCCACTGGCCCCCTCATTTCACGCGTTTTCAACAAGGAATTTCCCCTCGTCATTCAATAAACCAGATAGGGCACATTTTTTCTATATTGGAATTAAATTATTCATCATATTTAATACATAATTGAGGTTATAAACAACCGGGTTGCACCCATTCCCTCAGTTTTCCCTCCTTCTCCTCAAACCTCAGTAATCCCCCTTCAACGATTTCCCGAGCCCCTCCTCCTCAAACCAAGGTAAGGGAATATATGTTTCCTTGATTTTGTTGAAAGATTAAATACTTATATATATATGTATACTCTTGTATGTATAAACACTCTTGCGGTTTGGACATAAACCCTCTTATTCTCGATTCAGGACTTCTGGATTTTGGGTTTATTCGGTATTATTAGACATGGAGCATAATTTATCTCATGAAAAACCTGTTTACATATCTTATATATATATTTGGTTACGTATATATATGTACAAAATCATACAGTTTTATGTAAATCTTTATAATATCCATTTTTTTGACTTTTGAACATTGATTCTCAAGTTTGAGTAGAGTTTTAAAACATAAGGAATTGTGTGTGGTACAAAACTTATATATATATATATATATATTTGTATAACCAGTTCTATATAATTATATAGTTTGTATAACTCACCTTTTGTACCAGTTTTATTTCTTTTAACATTGAACTTATTTGATTAATTTATGTTTTTGGTAAATAAGTATGTGCCAACAAACTTTGGTGTAGGACTCAGTTATACATGTATGTTACATATGTTTACACAAACATTTATGTAAGATTGTTTAATAAACAATACCTTTTAAAATTTATAATATTATTTAAAGTTTTAGGGACTCATGTTAATTAATGTGACCAATATATTCAATTCATAAGGGTGTCAATTGATTTTTGGTTTAAACCCTTTAATACATAATTTGTATTCAGATATGTAAAAAATGTGTATGCAGATAAACATTGATCCCCAATTTTACATATAATTTTCCAAGGATTACTAAGAAATAATGAAACATGTATTTTTAAAATATGTTTTTTAAACAATGCTCTTTATATACACCCTATTGAATTAACAATTTACACAAACCCAAATTGAGTATATTCCAAATATTATACTTATAATGTGTTTAGTAATTATGGAGAGTACATAAGTATAATATTTGGGGTTTGCAACATTTATATTCATTTATATGAACAATTTATATATATATATATATATTAAATGGTGTTGGTTATGGTTGAATCTCATGATTTCCATTTTTAGCATTATGTATACTGTTGTGATATGTTATACCAAGTCATATCAGTAATAAATATATTAGAATATATCAGTTTAATACCCCACCTAAAATATTTGCATTATCTTTTAATTGATTATGAATCCAGGTGAAATTCCAACATGTATTGATTAATAATGTCTTAGAATTTAGGGTTATCATTTTCTGTAACAAAACTTGTATCTCTTTTAGTGCATTAGTTGTCATCACATATGCCATAATCTTCTAATCTTACTCACCATTTAATGACATAACCATACAAGAGATAGTTTTATATTTAATAAATGTATTACTGATTCACTATATATATATGTAAAAGATAAATAATGTAGTTAAAATATGTATGAACTTTTATGGATGAAGTGTTAAATTATTCAAAGTCGTATGTGACACCTTGAATAGTATGAAATGTGAAATTAAATATTCATAGTGGTATGGGACAATTTGAATATACGACCCTATTTGGAATATGAGGAATGTAATAGAATAAGTATAACGGGATGTGGACTGGTTAATGAAAGACCCTCTATGGATCGATAGTTATCATGAGGCAATCAGATCATGTAATGAGGACATTGACATTTTAGAGTCTTAACATGAGGTCTCGATAGGGTATGATATTATATGTTCCCTCATTATGTTTATGATAATTAATTAACCTAGTGGATATTCACCTCGTAGAATAACCATGGTTAAGATCCAGTACTTATGAGTATCAAAAGAAGTAAATGATTATGGCATGACATTTATATTTCACTCAGTGATTTATTTGTCAGTGAATGTTTCATAGTAATAAAGAGTGTCATTGATGTTATTACCTTTATACAGAACTATGGTTCTGTATTGCTCTTAGTTATTAAACTTTTACCTACATATTCATAAGTTATAATTTTTTAGAATTTATTTTACTTATTACTCTGAATGATCGGGACTATAATTGAATCATGTTCCCTTGTAATCCTATTAGTATGCTTTTAATTATTCTCCAAAGACAATTGATTTGATATGTTACATGTGTTACAATATTTCTTAAGAAATTTTTTTATGGAAACATTTTGAAAGAGTGTTTTAAAATGTTATATAAGTATATTATTTTATTTTAAACCCCCTTATTGGGAATTCTTATTCTCACCCTACGTTTTTAAAATATGATTTTTAGGTATCCGTTTTAGCAGAAGGAGGTTGACAGAAGTAGCTGGTTTTCCAGAACCTGAACCGAATCGATCCTTTGAATGGGACATGATGTGTAAAATATCAGTGCATGGTTTTTTAAAAAACCACAAATCATGTTTCAAGGAACCAACTCTGGGTATTCTGGAGTCGGGTTTTCATATATGGTATCATAGGATTCTATTTAGATAACTCTAGAAAACTAGAACTGAAAAAAATTACTTAAGCATTACTATGTATGAAGTTTTCTTAATTTTTATATGGTTGAAGAATCACGCTTTCTGTCCCTTCTGACAGAAATTTTAGAAACAATAGTGGGTAGTGAATATTTATAAGGTTATGAAACTTTTGAAAACCTTCGTTTATCATGTCAACATATCTATTGTGTGTCCAGTTCTCCTCGCGTACTCCACCTTCATCAAGGATGAGGATTTAATTACATTCTAACGATGCATGCCCAACTTACCATATATGCACGTTAGGGAATGTGTCATGAAGGTCTATTCCCATACATTACCTTGGATGACAACATATTTTCACAAATGAAATTCTAGGAAGCTGCAAAACAGGGTGACCTTCAGGTAGCATACATCTTTCAAAGCATAACCTATGGTCTTTGAGGATAGGTCATGGACTTTGAAATCCACAAGGACGAATCTACCCATTTACAAGATAGACAGCAAGTTCATGTAGATGTCTCCCAACTCCATATCGTCCATGATTTCCTTTTTTGAAACTTTAGGTTCCCACTCCGAATTAATTTGGACTACCCATGCTGCATCTGGACCCCAGAGATTATAGAGTTTGGAACAGCTTTGAAAATTCGTTTGACTGGGAATTGGGGAAATTTCCAACACCGGTGAATCCTGTGAAGTTCCATCTTGAAGGATGTTATAAAACATGTACTCATGATGTTAGAGTGAGTGATTAGTAATGTAATACTTTGGGTTTATGAACTTTTTATAATTGAATGATGTTTTTTTTGTAACTCGAACATGCTTTTAATTTTTTTATGGTAATGTATCGGCTAAATAAAACATACCTCATGAAATTTAAGATAGAAAACATGAGTTCACCAACCACTATTCTATCACTTCCTACCCAATTGTAAGTTTTCATAATTTTTAATACATGCTCTGAGGAATACCTTCCCTTCGCAAACCTGTGAGAACCTGAAAACATCACTACCGGATATCGAACAGTCCAGATATTCTATATTCCAGCCATGGGAATGCCTACATCTACCACCGTATAGAAAATTCTCCACTTATTGAGTATAGGTGGAGGGGAAATTACCATGATGGTATTTTTCTATGCTTCACACTTTCCCAAAACTTCATAGCCAGGGTAAGGTTTCAAGAGGATTCTTTGGAAGGGAACCTATGTGTTGCCTACATGTACCAAATCTCGAGCATCAGTTTGTATGACCATGTCGATATCATTGACATTCTCATACAAGAGACGGTCCGAAGATTCCTTAGAGAGTTTTTCTATTCAAACATCTCTGAATGCTCTACCATTAAAGCCTCCCTTTGGAAGCTCGAGTGTTCACTGCATAAGTTTAAACCATACTGTCTCAGGTGTGTTTGGGCCAGGGAAGCGGAAGAACTGAACACCAACATGGGTATTTAGCTGGACACACTTGAGGATCCTCCATGATAGAGGATGTGGTAAATAATATCAAAGACTTTTTTAGTGTGATTGTATGAAATTAATTGCGAGTACGCAATTCTTTTAAGAGGGGAATATTGTGATGCCCCAAAAATAATCTCTCAATTAATAGTAATATTATGGTATTATCTGAAAAAATTTGCATACTATAAATAATAAAAATTTTGTTTAAATAAAACACAGAAATGTTTATCATACACCACGTCCAAAATAAAACCATACCATCCAAAAATACCTCTTAAAAGACCTATAATAATTACAGGGAGACCACCTAAAGAATGAGAACTCCAAGAAGATAATATAGGTATTTTGGATCTATCACAGCAAGAATTAGTATAGAAAGAGCCACTGCAGCCACACTAAGAATCAGTGGAATGACGTGAACAATATTATCTAATTGTCTTGAATTTGAGACAGCCTAATGTATGGTTTTATAAGACATCAACTCGACCGTTTCCTTGGGTGTCCGTTGAGTTCTAATGGCTATAATTATATCTGTTGGTCATTTGGTGGATTAATTAAAAATATATAAGTATAATTTAGTTTTCCTAAATATTTAATTTATGAATTAAAATTATAAAAAAACCTCTTATTATGAGCTTTTAAAGGTAAATGTTTTAATATTTTTAACTTCACTTAATGTGATTTCAAAATGAGGTGAAGATTTTAAACAACTTTCAAATATATCAAATATCTTATAAATGTTTTCATTATTAATGCTTAAATATGGTCTTTGATAATACTAGAATAGTTTTCATATAGATATATTAAATTTTATGTTATAACATTGAGTTTAAATGGGGGTATACTTTTTATCTCTGATTTTGAAAATATCTTTACAAATAATTTTAGTAATAATCATAGTCAAAGAAAGGTATAATTTAATTTGTGTACCTTAATCTTTTAATGTTTAAAATGAAAATAAGATTTTATAAATGGTGATATATTATATTTATAGTTAAAATAAATATTGTTAATTTTTATTTTGTTATGGTTAGTTTTGTGAGTTGCCTGTTTATAAAAAATAAACCCACCTGGGGGCAGCCCTCTAGCCGGGCCAAGGGCGGCATCACGCGCTAGGCGGCTGAGCCTAGCCCTCAGCCTTAGTACAGGCTGGCCCGAGTAGGGATCATAGCTACCCTGAAGGGCACACAAAATAACATGAGGGAACCAGAGGTACCGCCATGAGGGGTAGCCCAGAGGCGTGGGTGGGTGAAAGAGTGCGCTTACAGAACCCTATACGGGGCGGTACTGGGAGGGGGGAGGAGTAATCTGGTATAAGGACAAGAGCACTGGGATTATAAGGGAGGCGAGGAGGCCTCTCTGTTTTGATTTGGGGTGGATACTTTCATTTGGGATTGAATCCAGGCCGCCAAATCACACCACGTGTGATTTGGGCCCTCCGTTTCGGTCCGACGCTCGATCCTCTGGAACTGCGGAATCCCACGCGTTTTATATACATAGTCCGATCCAACGTGGATTTAATATCAGTAGTCCAAGACATTTTAAAACACCACTTATCCCCCAGACGTTGGATCTCACACATTTTAATCATAGTCATTCGAGACTTTTTAAATCATTGGGTTAACCAAAGCCATCTGATCAAGCTGTAGATCTAATCGTGACCGTCAATTTCTTTTAATCGCTACATCATCAGTCTTCATTCGATCTTCTTCATTTTTAATCTCTGTTGTCCAATATTTCATCAGTTTTAAAACCCCAAACCGTCTTCTTGTTCTCCTTCCTACACCATACCAGTTACCCTATCTCCCTTTCTCTTTGTTTTCCACACCTGTGACCCCACTGGCCCCCTCCTTTCACGCGTTTTATATAAGGAATTTCCCTTGGTCTTTTATTAAACCATATAGGGATCATTTTTTCAGTATTGGAATTAAATTATTCATCGTATTTTATACATAATATAGTTTATAAACAACCCGGTTTCACGCATTCCCTTAGTTGTACTTCCTTCTCCTAAAACCTCAGCAATCCTCCTTCAACGATTTTTTGAGCCACTCCTCCTCAAACCAAGGTAATGGAATCTATGTTTCCTTGATTGTGTTGAATTTTTACATACTTATTTATATATTTATACTCTTGTATGTATAAACACCCTTGCATTTTGGACATAAACCCTCCTATACCCGATTCAAGACTTCTGGATTTCAGGATTATGTGGTATTATTAGACATGAAGCATAATTTATCACATTCAAAATTTGTTTACATAACTTATATATATTCGGTTACATATATATATATATACACACACATCCATATAGTTTTATATAAATATTATTATATCCAGTTTTAATACTTTTAACATTGAGTCTCATGTTTACGTAGAGTTTTAAAACACAAAGAATTATGTGTTGTACGAAACTTATATATATATATATATATATATATATATATATATATATGTATACACAATTCTATATAATTATATAGTTTCTATAACTCACCTTATGGAACAGTGTTAAGTCTTTTACCATTGAAATTCTAAGATTAATTTATGTTTTTGGTAAATAAGAATGTGCCAACAACCTTTGGTGTAGGAATCAGTTATACATGTATGTTACATATATTTACAAAAAATATTTATGTAAGATTGTTTAATAAATAAAAAAATTTAAAATTTATATTTTGATTTAATGTTTTAGGGACTCATGTTAATTAATTTGGCAAATATATTCAAGTTATAAGGGTGTCAATAAAGTTTTTGGTTTAAACCCTTTAATACATAATGTGTATTTGGATATGTGAAAAAATGTGTATGCAGATAAGATATGATCCTCAATCTTACATAGAATTTTCCAAGGATTACTAAGAAATAATGAAACATGTGTTTTAAAAATATTTTTTGTAATACACTACTCTTTATATACAACATGTTGTATGAACAATTTACACAAAACCTAATTGTGGATATTCCAAATATTAAAATTATGGTGTGTTTAGTAATTGTGGAGAGTACATAAGTATAATATACGGGGTTTGCAACTTTTATAGTCAATTTTATGAATTATATATATATATATATACATTAAATGGTGTTGGATATGGTTAAATATCATGCTTTCCATTATTATAATAATGTATACCATTGTGATGTGTTATACCAAATCATATTGGTAATAAATATATGGGAATCTACCAGTTTATTACCCCACCTGAAATATTTTCTTTATCTCTAAATTGATTATATATTGAGGTGAAATTCCGACATGTATTGATTAATAAATTTTTAAAATTTTAGGGTTATCATTTTATGTAATAAAACTTGTATCTCTTTTAGGGAATTAGTTGTCATCATATATGACATAATCTACTTATCTTACTCACCATTTAATGACATAACCAGGCAGGTGATAGTTTTTGTATTTAATACATCTATTAGTGATTCAAAATATATATGTAAAAGCTAATTATTGTAATTAAAATCCTTATGACCTTTTATTTATTAATTTTTAAATTATTCAAAGTGGTATGACACACCATGAATAATATGAAATGTGAAATCAAATACTCAAAGTGATATGGGACATTTTGAATATATGACCAAATTTGACATATGAGGAATGTAAAAGACTAGGTATAACGGGTTGAAGACCGACTAATGAAATCCCCTCGATGAATAGATAGTTTCCATGAGAGAATTAGGTCATGGTACGAGGCCATATACATTTTAATGTCTTGACATGAGGTCTTGACAGGGTCTGATGTTATATGTTCCCTCATTATGTTTATGATAATTAATTAACCAAGTGTATATTTGACTATTAGAATATCCATGGTTAAGATCCAGTACTTATGAGTATCAGAATAATTAAATGCTTATGTCATGAAGTATATGTTGCACTCAGGGATTTATTAGTCAGTGAATGTTTCACAGTAATAAATAATTTCATTGATGTTATTACCTTTATGTGCAACTCTTATTATGTATTTCACTTACTTATTAAACTTGTACCTGTATATTCATATGTTATACTTATTTAGAATTTCTTTTACTTATTACTCTGAATGAGGGTGCTTATAAGTAAATCATTTTCCCTTGTAATATTTTTAGTATTCTTTTAGCTGTGCTCCTTAGACAATTGATTTGATATGTAACATGTGTTACAACATTTCTTTTATGGAAAAAATTTAAAAGAGTATTTTCAAATGCTATATTAGTATATTATGTTTTTATAATACCCATTACTAGGCATTCGTTTTCTCACCCTACATTTTTAAAATAAATTTTTCAGGTATCAGTTTTTAGCAGAAGAAGCATGATAGAAGTAGTTGGTTTCCAAGAACCTGAACTGAAACGATCCTCTGTATGGGACATGACGTGTAAAATATATGTGCATGGTTTTTGTAAAAACTCACACATCATGTTTCAAGGCACTGGCTCTAGGTATTCTAGATTCTGGTTGTCACAATTGACTATCATATGAACCAAATGGAAAGAAACCATCATTAAAAAGAACCAATCACATTTTACAAGCACCTAATGAAAAAGAAGGATGTACATGGTAACAATTATTCCATGAATCACCGTGACAATGATGGTTTAATCTTTTAACTATTGATATATTTGATATTTTCCTTGACAATAATGTCACTGTGTTTTGATACATAAATAGACGCTGTAATCTTGGTATGAGGAGGAAATAACTCAACTGTTTAATGGAAACCAATCCTGAATTTCTTTGTTGATTATCATTTTAACTTGATTTTCCAGATGCAGGAAAACTATCTAATGACTCATTTTAACCAAAATATAAGATACAATCATTTAACGTGAATGGATATTTTGATAACAAAGACTCAAATTATGATATGGTCTTTTACTCTCCAAGAAATAGGTAGGAAACACATTTCTTTTAGGTGGTAGTGATTTAACGAAAGATAACATATGATAAAAATAGCTATATAACATTATATTATCTTATTTAATAGCTATAAATTTTTTTATCACATTAATTTTGTTATCTTGCAACCAGAATATAATAATTCTTCAAGAGACTTCAAAAAATCATAAAATTGATATGGTTATAACTTAGGAGTTAAGTCAATATCATCCCGAGTATTTGTTTATTGAAAATATAGACCAACAACATCATGTACTAAAGATTAGAACCATGATGTATTTGGAACCAAATTATTAGTATTATCTCCTGAACTCCATTCACTGTGTTGATACCAAAAACCATAATATTTCCATAAAACTGAAACACAATAGACGACCCCTCATATTGTCAAATGTTTTGAATCTTTTCAGATTACATTTATTCCATAAACACATAATTGTACCTTCTAAAAAATATTCTACTTTAGATGATACAAATGATAAAAAGTATTAAACACCCTCAATATATATATGATTTATACCATAACCATTTGGTTTTATTTGATGATTTATCAATTCATCATATTGTAATAAGAATTCATGCCTACTTCATTATTCCATATGTTTCTAAAAAATAGAAAATATAAATATTGCTTATAATTTATCAAATATAATTAAAAGACTATCCAAAAAAATATCAAATCAAAAAGTAAAAATTTACTTGTAAATATTATCAATTCTATCTAATTTCTCCTAAATGTTTCTAATTCAAAAAATGATAGCTAATTTCTTATAATTACCATTAATTTTTTATAACTACTATTAATTATCATTAAGGAAAATGGAAGGTTGGCCTAGGGGCATGAGGAAAGTATGGAATAGAGTGGATGAAGGTGATGATTGAGTGAAATAATCAAAGTACCTCTACTTTCAAACCGTTTGGAGGAGAGACAACATGGGTAAACATGAAAGTGTACCCATGATTTCCTCTCCTCCAAATTGTCTAAATTCATGGGCACTATAATTATTTCACTCTATCACCGGCTTCATCCCCTCCACTCTATGATTCCCTTGAGGGACACATGAAGCGGAGGGGTGGAGGTTGTAACGACCCAATATTTTTTTGAGTAGTATATTAACTTACTCTTATTGATTTAATAAGATGTTAATGGTTAATGCAGAAAGAGGAGTCGATGGCTTCATCCAGTAGACTCAACCCTTATGAAGCCCACTTATCAGAACTTGGGAAGGAGGTAGCATCTGTGGGCTTCGCTTTGGACCAAGCCCAAGCCGAACTCCAGCGTGTCAAGCTTGAACGGAAACGCCTGTGGGAGAAGTTCAAGTTAGTAGAGATTACTACTAGGTCAATGTTATCTGAGCCTCCCTCAGATTATCTCACCATAGCACACCTTACACTCAGGTCTTATGCCGGTGTTATAAGGGGATATGTGATGAGACCCTAGCTTCCTTGTGTAGTCCTTTCGGGTGAATAAATTGAGATTTCTTCCTTTAGTGATGTTTGTGAAATTTCAAATGTCTGGATAATTTTAGAATGTATTTTATTGGTGAATTTTGAAAAAGGGATATTTTGAAATATTTATGTAAACCCTAAATAACTAATGATGTGTAATGATTTTCAAAAAATGGTCTTCTACAAAAGTGTTCATTAAGGAATTTGGAGTCTAATAAGATCAACTTAATTTTTGATGAATAGTAAATAGTGAATAGTGATTTTACGCTTAGGATTAGTAATGTGACCAAATGGATTAGTAATCTCACTTAAAGAAAGTTTTAAAATAATCTAGGCACCTTGATTAAGTAATGTGATTCAATAAAATGGGTAAATAACAGTTTCATAAATTATTATTCAAGTATTAGTTTTTTCGGATGAATAGTTTTTTTAATTAAAAATTTAATTAAAAATAATTAGAAAATTATTTTTAAAAAAATGACTTTATTTTTGAACTCAGAGCATCGATATTATGTTATGGTAATTTTTGGGGATTTTTCTGAAAAAATGAATTTTTGATGAATAGTGTATTTATTTAAAAAAAAAATTAAAAATATTTAGAAAATTATTTTTATAAAATGGAGTTCATTTTTGAAATCATAGCATTGATATTTGGTTAAGGTGAAATTTTGGGATTATTCTGAGACAGTTGAATTTTCGGTGAATAGTGAAATTATAGTTTTTAAGTTACGGGTGTTTAATGACATCATTAAATGATGTATTAAGTATATATTCAATATGGTCGAATTATGAATAGTAATATAAGTTGTGAGGTGTCCCAAGTGGCCAATACCATGGGCAAATACCATGGGCAAGCCCATGGTTTTGCCAAAACCACTAGTGAGGTGTCCCTTGGCCATTAATGCTTTGTCCCCTCACATTCCCTATAAATACCCACCCTTTCCTCCTTTAGTTTTCACTCCCAACTCTCCCCCAACGAAGTTCTGGTCTTCTTAACTTCCAAGGAGTCCTCCCAAGGTGCCCCCAAGCCCTCAATGTCCAATCCTTTGAGTTTCAAGAGTCACGTTTTAAGGTAAGGGATCCGACCCCTCTCTTTCTTTTCGTGTAATCTCTTTTATGTCATTCCTTTTCTGCTCCATGTTTTTATGTGAGAGGATGTTCTTTTATATTCCTCTTACTGCACTTTCATGTTTATATGATGAGATATCCCCTCTTACTCTCATCATTTCGTTTTATGAATGTTTAAGTGACGCCGTTAGGCTGCCGAATTTTTAAGGGATTCTTTCACCCTTCTCATTTTTCAAGTTCGATTTTCATGACAAGTCTTTCAAGTTCCTTTTTATTATGTTGGGGTATGATCTCTATATCTATCATACTGATCTCTTATGATCATATGATGAGGGACCCTATTTGATCTTGTCGAATCATTTTCTTTTGAAGTTAAGTGACGCCGTAAGGCTGCCGAATTTTCATAAGAGAAATCTAATCTTTTTTCCTTCCATGTTTTTCATTTCAAATGGTATGTCCCTAAAATTTCATTACCATGTCCATATGTCCTTCTTATTCTTTCACCCTACTGTTTTATGGATCATTTATGAGTGGGTGACCCATGTCCCCTCTCATTTCAATGTTTTCTAAAACCCTGAAACTTAGCCGTTATGCTGCAGAATTTTCCCCTCAAAATGCCTCTCTCTTTTCTCAAAAATTATTTTATGTTATAAAGTGAATACTCAAAGCTCTTATTTCTACAAGGGTATTCACATATATATCAAAATGTTCCATTTTAAATTCTGGTATTTACATACATGAGACCCGCTTTCCCTTTCCGTGGGTTTAAAGTGACGTAAAGATCATGTCTTTAAAGCAGTTTTTAAAACGTTATGATTATGAAATGAAACCCATTTATTTTATGCTATGTGGGTTATTTATGAAATGTTTGATGATGATATATGTGTCTCACATGATAATAAAGGCAAATTTAAGGGTGCGCCCTGATAGCGCTCCAATGCATTGGGTAATGATGTAACCACTAGAGATTACAATTTTCATGATACCTTGGTGAATAACCTTGGTAATTTTCAAATGACACCTTGGGGATGGACCTTGGTGATATGTTCATGATTGTCTATGTTAAATGATGTAGCCACATCTTCATGTTATGGAAAATGTTATTTTTATTATGAAATGTCTCATGATTTTCTTTCTCATGCCTTAAAGTTCTTTTCATGTCCTTATTGAAGCATACCAAGTTCACATGTAAAATGTTTCTCTTGTTTCCCTTACTGGGCCTTCTGCTCACCCTTTCTTTTGATGTATGTCCCCAGGTTATGAGATGCAGTAATGAACCTAGAATGAACTTAAGGAGACGCCTTTCAAGTGTTCAAGAAGAATGTTTTATGTTGTTTTCATGTATTATGTTCCTGGTTTCCAAGACACTAGACCTTAAAGATCCTCAGTTTTGTGTAATGTAATGATAGTTTATGTTATAAAATGGCGGGATTCCATAGTTGCTATCAAAGGATGGTTTAGTTATTTGTGGAAATTAGGATATAAAAACATTAGGAAGAACCCTATAGAAAAGTTTAAATATAGGAAAACTTCCTGGGATTTTGGTAAGTATTGAGTAAGTGGTCTATCAAACAAATACATCCCTGTCTGGATACGAGCAGGTAGAGGCGGCTCTGGCACATATGTACATAGGGGTAAAACCCGAAAACACCGCTTTGAGCTAGACTCGAACGGGAACTGGTGCACGATAACGGGCCTTGCTGCACTCTTGGTTATGACACTCCCGGGGGATATGTTTGGTTAATCACAAGCTTTTTATGAATCATTATGAAGGAATTATAGAGAAGTATAATTGTTTAAGCATGAAGTATTAGTTAAAAGATTCATAAATGAAATAAGTTTCTCACTAAGGTTTTATTCTTTTAGAAGATGGCGGGCAATAGGAGGAACCATGCCGATGGTGA
The DNA here is from genome assembly GCA_963277665.1 of Viscum album. NCBI lineage: Eukaryota > Viridiplantae > Streptophyta > Magnoliopsida > Santalales > Viscaceae > Viscum > Viscum album. The sequence continues at coordinate 858,741,869 of OY728133.1, read as the reverse complement.
CCGCCATGCACCATGTGCTGATGGACCTCCGATGGAAGCCGGAATGGAAACATTCATGCGAATGATGAACCAACTGACTCAAGTTATGAGTAATAACTTGAATCAGGCTGAGAGGCCGACCTCACCACGAAGGGAACAACACTCTGTTGAGTCCTTCATGCATCAACGACCGCCAACATTCAGTGGATCTACTGACCCATTGGTTGCGGAACAATGGATAAGCTCCATTGAAAAGATATTTTCTATACTTCATTGTTCGGAACAAGAAAAAGTCACCTTTCTGTTTACCGCCTAGAGGGAGAAGCTGATCAGTGGTGGTAACTGATCAAAAACACGAAGCCACGTGGAGAGATGGAAGCTATGGAGTGGGAATAATTTAGGGGGATTTTATTTATCAAGTATTTCCCTCATTCCATGAGAACGAAAATGGAGAAAGAGTTTCTCGAGCTGAAGCAGAAGGAGAACGAATCTGTTGGAAGCTATGAGATGAACTTCACAAGGCTTTCCCGTTATACCTCAAGTTTTGTCATGGACCCTAATGGGAAGGTTGATAGATTCTTTGGCGGACTACGACCACATCTGCAGAAGAATCTAGCCAACAGGGACTACGATAGCTATGAAGAAATAGTTCGAAGTGCTATGAAAGTTGAACTAGAGTTTGGGGAGACACAATGGTCTCACAAATCTAATGAGAAGAAGAGAACTCTAGAACCAAGCCTGGGAAGAAGTTTTGATCAAGAAAGAGGTGGAAAGCATATGCAACATGCCACATGCAATAAATGTGGGAAGAAGCATCCGGGGAACTGCTTGATCGGAAGTGGCAAGTGATAAAGGTGTGGAAAAGAAGGCCATATTTCTCGGAATTGTCGTGGTGATGTGAAGCCTCAACTTCCCAACACTAACGACAGAGGAAAGATGGTTCTGGCCCTACCCGAAGTCACATGCTTCAAGTGTGGAAAACTTGGCCACTTTGCTAATCAATGTCCAAATCCGAGGGCGGTGGGGGGGAATCACCATCAACCTCAGCAGAGGCCAAGGGAGCAAGGTCATGCTTTTGCTATCACAACAGCTGAAGTTGAAGTCCCGAACGATGTGGTAGTAGGTACTCTTGTTGTACTCTCAAAAATAGCAAGTGCTTTATTTGATTCTGGTTCAACGCATTCCTTTATTTCCTCCAAGTTTTCAAGGAATATAGAATAAATCCCCAAACTGCTAGAGGTAGAGTTGTCAGTCAAGACTCCAAGTGGGATTATCCGTGCATCAAAAGTATTTAGAGACTCTAGTGTTTACTTTGGTGAGCTCAATCTTATCACAAATCTAGTAGTCATTCCCATGATGGAATTCGACATTATACTAGGGATGGACTGGCTCTCAAAGTATAATGCTAAGATCAAATGCAGAAGTAAGGAAATTTTTTTAGTCTTGAATGAACGACCTACAGTTATCTTCCAAGGAGAGATATCCCGAACTGATCCCTATCTAGAAGCACATCCCATATCTTTCTTTATGGAGTTAATCAGTGATGATGAAGAAGGGAAATGGAGCATACAAATTGAAGATGTTCTGATTGTTCAGGAATACATGGATGTATTTCCTGAGGAGTTACCTGGACCTCCCCCAGAAAGAGAGGTAGAGTTCTCCATTGAACTCATACCTGGGTCTCAACCGATTTCAAAGACTCCGTATAGAATGGAAAATGTGGAGCTAGAGGAGTTAAAGAAACAACTCCAAGACTTGTTGGAGAAGGGGTTTATCCGACCGAGTGTGTCTCCTTGGGGAGCACCAGTTCTCTTTGTGAAGAAGAAGGATGGATCAATGCGGTTATGCATTGATTATAGAGAACTGAACGGGATCACAGTGAAGAACAGATACCCTCTTCCAAGAATTGATGATTTATTTGACCAACTTCGTGGGGCTCAATTCTTCTCTAGGATTGAACTTCGATCTGGTTATCATCAACTGAGGGTGAAGAAGGAAGATATTCCAAAGACTGCCTTCCGATCAAGATATGGGCATTATGAGTTTACTGTTATGCCCTTCGGCTGGACTAATGCTCCTGCTATTTTTATGGATTTGATGAATAGAGTCTTTAAGGACTACCTTGATAACTTTGTGGTAGTTTTTATTGATGATATTTTGATATATTCAAAAAGTCACGAGGAGCATGAAGATCATCTAAGGGTTATTTTGAAAACTCTACGGAAGGAGAGGCTCTTTGGGAAGTTCAGCAAGTGTGAGTTTTGGTTACAACAAGTGGCTTTCTTGGGGCACATCGTAACCAATGAAGGAATCTCGGTTGACCCTGCAAAGACAATGGTTGTGGAGGAGTGGCCTCAACCCACAACAGTAACTGAGATTCGTAGTTTCCTTGGTTTAGCGGGATATTATAGGAGGTTTGTGAAAAACTATTCACAGATTTCTAATCCACTAACCAAGTTGACTCAAAAAGGGGTTAAGTTCATCTGGACAAAGGAATGCGAGGAAAGTTTCCAAGAGCTGAAGAAGAGATTGGTTACTGCACCTGTGTTAACACTACCCTCTATCGGAGAAGGATTCGTTATTTTTAGCGATGCATCTCTGAAAGGGCTTGGGTGCGTCCTCATGCAAAATGACAAAGTAATTGCTTATGCATCTCGACAGTTGTAGATTCATGAGCAGAATTATCCTATGCATGATCTAGAGCTGGCAGCAGTTGTTTTTGCACTAAAGATATGGAGGCACTATCTTTATGGGGAGAAATGTGATATATACACTAACCACCAAAGTCTAAAGTATATTTTCACTCAGAAAGAATTGAACATGAGACAAAGGAGATGGTTGGAGCTTATTAAAGACTATGATTGTTCAATTCATTATCTCCCTGGAAGAGCAAACAAAGTCGCGGATGCGTTAAGCAGGAAAGATCCTGTTGTTCTGGCAACAATGAGGATCCTGGGAGATCCCTTGATTAAAGATCTAGTAAAACTGAACATGGGAATTATAAGGAAAGGGACATCATCAACCCTATCCCAAATGATTTCTCAACCTTCATTACGAGATAAGATCAAGAAGGCTCAAAAAGAAGATCCTTTGCTGCAGGAGAAGTTCGAGGCTGTAAAGGATGGGAAGTTCCCTGATTTCAATATTGATCAAGATGGTGTATTGAAATTTCGTACAAGACTATGTGTTCCATCTATTCTGGAGATAAAGAAAGAACTGATGGATGAAGCTCATAGCTCTACTTTCTCTATACATCCGGGAAGCACTAAGATGTATAGAGACCTTCGTGATCATTATTGGTGGGATAACATGAAGAGGGAGATTGCCGATTACACTACAAGGTGCCTGGTGTGTCAGCAAGTAAAGGCAGAAAGACAACTTCCTAAGCGGGTATTACAACCGCTACCCATACCAGTATGGAAGTGGGATAATATCACAATGGACTTTGTAACTGGTATCCAAAAAACATCCGAAGGAAACAATGTGATATGGGTTATTGTGGACCGTCTCACCAAGACAGCCCATTTTATCTCTATTCGGGAAGATTTCTCTCTGGATCAGCTTTCCAAGATATACGTGAAGGAAGTGGTAAGGCTGCATGGGGTACCACTATCCATCGTATCTGATCGTGACCCAAGATTCACATCAAAATTCTGGAGAAGTCTTCAACATGCTCTGAATACTGAATTGAATTTTAGTACGGCCTATCATCCTCAAACTGATGGCCAATCTGAAAGGACTATTCAGACACTCGAAGACATGTTGAGATTATGCTCAATGGAATTTAAAGGTGGATGGGATCAACACCTCCCATTAGTGGAGTTATCCTATAACAACAGCTTCCATGCGAGTATTCAGATGGCACCCTATGAAGCTCTGTATGGAAAGTGGTGTAGAACTTATACTTGTTGGGATGAAACTGGTGAGAGGAAGCTTCTTGGGCCTGATCTTGTGCAAGAAATGACAGAACAAGTTCATGCCATCCAACAACACATAAAAGCTGCTCAGAGTCGGCAGAAGTGCTATGCTGACAATCGACGAAGAGACTTGGAGTTTGGTGTTGGTGACAAATTCTTCCTTCGAATCTCTCCATGGAAGAGAGTCATGCGGTTTGGGAAGAAAGGGAAGCTCAGCCCTAGGTACATTGGCCCCTATGAAATCCTTGATCGCATAGGAGCAGTGGCCTATCGTCTAGCACTTCCACCGAATCTAGCTCAAGTTCACAATGTCTTCCATGTATCTCTCTTGAGGAAGTACATACCTGACCCTTCGCATGTACTGAACCCAGAGGTGGTACAACTGGAACATGACCTCTCTTATGAGGAGCAGCCAGTGGAGATCTTGGACTGTAGAGACAAGGTCCTACGAAACAAGACTACCCACCTTGTGAAAGTGTTGTGGAGGAATCATAAATATGAAGAAGTGACTTGGGAGCCTGAGGAAACGATGAAGCAAAAGTACCCTCACCTTTTCGACTAGGCCTCAAGTATAAATTTCGGGGACGAAATTTCTTAAGGGGGGAAGAATGTAACGACCCAATATTTTTTTGAGTAGTATATTAACTTACTCTTATTGATTTAATAAGATGTTAATGGTTAATGCAGAAATAGGAGTCGATGGCTTCATCCAGTAGACTCAACCCTTATGAAGCCCACTTATCAGAACTTGGGAAGGAGGTAGCATCTGTGGGCTTCGCTTTGGACCAAGCCCAAGCTGAACTCCAGCGTGTCAAGCTTGAACGGAAACGCCTGTGGGAGAAGTTCAAGTTAGTAGAGATTACTACTAGGTCAATGTTATCTGAGCCTCCCTCAGATTCTCTCACCATAGCACACCGTACACTCAGGTCTTATGCTGGTGTTATAAGGGGCTATGTGACGAGACCCTAGCTTCCTTGTGTAGTCCTTTCGGGTGAATAAATTGAGATTTCTTCCTTTAGTGATGTTTGTGAAATTTCAAATGTCTGGATAATTTTAGAATGTATTTTATTGGTGAATTTTGAAAAAGGGATATTTTGAAATATTTATGTAAACCCTAAATAACTAATGATGTGTAATGATTTTCAAAAAATGGTCTTCTACAAAAGTGTTCATTAAAGAATTTGGAGTCTAATAAGATCAACTTAATTTTTGATGAATAGTAAATAGTGAATAGTGATTTTATGCTTAGGATTAGTAATGTGACCAAATGGATTAGTAATCTCACTTAAAGAAAGTTTTAAAATAATCTAGGCACCTTGATTAAGTAATGTGATTCAATAAAATGGGTAAATAACAGTTTCATAAATTATTATTCAAGTATTAGTTTTTTCGGATGAATAGTGTTTTTAATTAAAAATTTAATTAAAAATAATTAGAAAATTATTTTTATAAAAATGTCTTTATTTTTGAACTCAGAGCATTGATATTATGTTATGGTAATTTTTGGGGATTTTTCTGAAAAAATGAATTTTCGATGAATAGTGTATTTATTTAAAAATAAAATTAAAAATATTTAGAAAATTATTTTTATAAAATGGAGTTCATTTTTGAAATCATAGCATTGATATTTGGTTAAGGTGAAATTTTGGGATTATTCTGAGAAAGTTGAATTTTTGGTGAATAGTGAAAGTATAGTTTTTAAGTTACGGGTTTTTAATGACATCATTAAATGATGTATTAAGTATATATTCAATATGGTCGAATTATGAATAGTAATATAAGGTGTGAGGTGTCCCAAGTGGCCAATACCATGGGCAAATACCATGGGCAAGCCCATGGTTTTTCCAAAACCACTAGTGAGGTGTCCCTTGGCCATTAATGCTTTGTCCCCTCACATTCACTATAAATACCCACCCTTTCCTCCTTTAGCTTTCACTCCCAACTCTCCCCAAACGAAGTTCTGGTCTTCTTACCTTCCAAGGAGTCCTCCCAAGGTTCCCCCAATCCCTCAAGGTCCAATCCTTTGAGTTTCAAGAGTCGCGTTTTAAGGTAAGGGATCCGACCCCTCTCTTTCTTTTCATGTAATCTCTTTTATGTCATTCCTTTTCTGCTCCATGTTTTTATGTGAGAGGATGTTCTTTTATATTCCTCTTACATCCCTTTCATGTTTATATGATGAGAGATCCCCTCTTACTCTCATCATTTCGTTTAATGAAAGTTTAAGTGACGCCGTTAGGCTGCCGAATTTTTAAGGGATTCTTTCACCCTTCTCATTTTTCAAGTTCGATTTTCATGACAAGTCTTTCAAGTTCTTTTTTATTATGTTGTGGTATGATATCTATATCTATCATACTGATCTCTTATGATCATATGATGAGGGACCCTATTTGATCTTGTCAAATCATTTTCTTTTGAAGTTAAGTGACGCCGTAAGGCTGCCGAATTTTCATAAGAGAAATCTAATCTTTTTTCCTTCCATGTTTTTCATTTCAAATGGTATGTCCCTAAAATTTCATTACCATGTCCATATTTCCTTCTTATTCTTTCACCCTACTGTTTTATGTATCATTTATGAGTGGGTGACCCATGTCCCCTCTCATTTCAATGTTTTCTAAAACCCCGAAACTTAGCCGTTATGCTGGAGAATTTTCCCCTCAAAATGCCTCTCTCTTTTCTCAAAAATTATTTTATGTTATAAAGTGAATACTCAAAGCTCTTATTTCTACAAGGGTATTCACATATATATCAAAATTTTCCATTTTAAATTCTGGGATTTACATACATGAGACCCGCTTTCCCTTTCCGTGGGTTTAAAGTGACGTAAAGATCATGTCTTTAAAGCAGTTTTTAAAACGTTATGATTATGAAATGAAACCCATTTATTTTATGCTATGTGGGTTATTTATGAAATGTTTTATGATGATATATGTGGCTCACATGATAATAAAGACAAATTTGAGGGTGCGCCCTGATAGCGCTCGAATGCATTGGGTAATGATGTAACCACTAGAGATTACAATTTTCATGATACCTTGGTGAATAACCTTGGTAATTTTCAAATGACACCTTGGGGATGGACCTTGGTGATACGTTCATGATTGTCTATGTTAAATTATGTAGCCACATCTTCATGTTATGGAAAATGTTATTTTTATTATAAAATGCCTCATGATTTTCTTTCTCATGCCTTAAAGTTCTTTTCATCTCCTTATTGAAGTATACCAAGTTCACATGTAAAATGTTCCTCTTGTTTCCCTTACTGGGCCTTCTGCTCACCCTTTCTTTTGATGTATGTCCCCAGGTTATGAGATGCAGTAATGAACCTAGAATGAACTTAAGGAGACACCTTTCAAGTGTTTAAGAAGAATGTTTTATGTTGTTTTCATGTATTATGTTCCTGGTTTCCAAGACACTAGACCTTAAAGATCCTCAGTTTTGTGTAATGTAATGAAAGTTTATGTTATAAAATGGCGGGATGCTATAGAGGTGATTGTAGTGAAAGAATTTTATCACTAGAAATCTTTCACCCTATTATCCCCTTCATCCCCTCTACTTCATGCTTCCCTCACACCCCTTGGTCGACCTTCTATTACTAATTATGGTTAATTGTGGTTAATTGTGATTAATTATGGTTAATTGTGGTTAATTCTGGGTAATTGTTGTTAATTGTGGTTAATTGTGATTAATGGTGGTTAATGGTGGTTAATTATGGTTAATTGTGGTTAATTGTGGTTAATTGTTCTTAATTGTTGTTAATTGTGGTTAATTGTGCTTAATTGTGGTTAATTATTGTTAATTGTGGTTTATTGTGATTAATTGTGGTGTTTTTTAATGAAAAACCACTCATTGGAGGTATTTTTTTTACTAATTACCACTCATTGATTATGTTTTTTACTTACTACTGCTCATTGCTGGTATTGTTTTACTAATTACTACTCATTGAAATCATTTTTTATTGAATATGGATTATTGTCGGTATTTTTAGTAAATATCACCCATTTACAATATTTTTTACTAATTACCACCCATTGTTGGTATTTTTTAATTATTACCACTCATTTCCGGCATTTTTTTACTAATTACCACTCATTATCAGTATTTTTTACTAATTACAACTCATTACGATAATTTTTTACTATTTAGCACTCATTGCCAGTATTTTTTACTAATTACCACTCATTGCTGGTATTTTTTTCAATTAACTTTCATTACTAATATTTTTTACAAATTACAACTCATTACTATTATTTTTTTATAAATAAAACTCATCATGGATATTTTTTACTAATTACTGCTCATTACTAACATTTTTTTACTAATTATGGATCATTGCTAGTATTTTGTACTAAATATCACTAATTACTGGCATTTTTTACTAAACACCATGCATTGTCAATATTTTATACTAGATACCACTAATTTTTAAATGTTTTTACTAAATACCACACGTTGATGGTATTTTTTACTAAATACCACTCATTGCTGGTATTTGTTTACTAATTAATGCTCATTACCAGTATTTTTTACTAATTATCACTCATTACCGGTATTTTTTACTAAATACCACTCATTACCAGTATTTTAAACTAAATAATACTTATTGCTAGTATTTTTAACTAATTAAAACTAATTGAAATAATTTTTTTCTAATTAATGGTCATTGCCCATATTTTCTACTAATTACCACTCATTGTTAGAATTTTTACTAATTATTGCTCAATATCTATATTTTTTATTAAATACCACTCATTATCGGTATTTTTTTAAATATCGCTCATTGTCAATATTTTTTACTAAATATCTATCAATATCAGTATTTTTTTAATAAATAGTGCTCATTACTGGTATTATTTTACTAAATACCTCTTATTAACAGTATTTTTTACAAATTACGACTCATTTTTGGTATTTTTTACTAATTACCACTCATTTACCGGTATTTTTTACTAAATAATGATCATTGCTAGTATTTTTTTTGTAAATAATGCTCATTACGGTATTTTTATTAATTACCACTCATTGCTGATATTTTTTTACTAATTAATGATCATTCCTGTTATTTTTTACTAATTAACGCTCATTTCCGCTAATTTTTACTAATTGACTCTATTTTCTACTAATTATTGATAATTTCTAATAATTACTGCTAATTTTAAAGAATTACCCCTAATTTTATTGATTACCGCTAATTTTTATTTATTACTGCTAATTTTTACTAATTGTTTCTAAATTATTAATATATAGCTTAAATTTTTGAAAATTATTTTTAATAAGTATTAATTCCTGTTAATTGTTAGAAATTACTATAAATTCATATTAATTTTCACTAAGATCTGTATATTATTATCAAGTTATGTTATTGAGTAATATATATTTATCAATTATAAGAAATTATTATTGACCACAACAAATTACTAATAATTAAAATTAATTTCTATAAATTAAAACTAATTACCTTTAATTAAAATTAATTATTGTTAATTAAAATTAAAAATATCTGATTAAAAAAATACTACTAATTAATAGTTTTTATTTCTAATTAATGCTAATTACTGCTAAATATTAATTATAACTTCTAAATAAAATAAAATAAAATAAATGGATTAAAATTTTAAAAATTAAATAAATACCTTAAAATTGAAGCTTTTATCGAATGAAAATCAGAAAATTTGATTCTCTATAAAAATTTAAACATGTAAATGATCAAATGGAGAGGATAGGAGAGAAAAGGATGATGGAAGATTTCAGATGGAGAGAAAATAGAAAAAACACGGCGGGGTATATATATTCTAGATTAGTAGCAATAAGACTATTTGTGATGATATTCCCACTACAAATAGTACCGAACATAAATAATCTGGTTGGAAATTAAAAAAGTAATTATGGTTGTTTATAAATTCCCATCACAAATAACATTAATGACGAAAGGTCTTTGCAATGGGAGTAAATACCCATCATAAAAACCATTTCTCGCATTTTTACGCGTGGGGACGCTAAAGGTGTTTGTGATGGGAATGTTTTCCCATCACCAATAAGGATTTATTTAGTACTATTTGTGATGGGATTCATTTCTCGTCGCAAATAGACCCCTGGAAAAGACTATTTTCCACAAGTGATGGGCCCATCATAATAGCCCATTTCCAAAATCCCTTTTTCCCATAGTGGATGAATTGGTTTTCCATAAAAAAAATTCACAAAATGACATTTCCTTTTCAAGAAGCATTACCAATTCATTAAATTCAATTCAGCATAATCATACATATTCACTCTCACACACTTATGCACACATGCACCCCAAATGACATTTATATGCTCATGAGTGGTAATATTTCCTCCACCGGGTCATCGCTTGGTTGAAATCCTCCTTGTTCCTTTCCAACTGGCACTAGAAACCATGTTTATCTCAACAAGTCCTCATACAATACAATTCATGGACACACACACACACACACACCAACCATGTGCCTTTCCAGTCAACACCAAAATCCCGATTATTCCAAGAAAATGTATCAAACCCATATTTCTTTTAAGAATAACATTTTTTTCAATTTATCAAACAAATTGTGTAATTACACCCATAATAAATTTTCAAATCCAACCAGTATGTAAAAAACCATCATAGTTTCTCTCAAAATCAGAATAATTTTTTTAAGGGTCAAATGAGCCTTCGCATTCTAATAAAAGAAGAAAGAGGGAAATTCCACCTACCTCAAATGGTTATAACAAAATTTCATTATTGATCCTTTACAACCCCTTTTATTACCACAAATCAAATTATTATGTACTAATAGATAAATCTTCTGAAATTTACAGATCCTTCAAAATCACCTAAGGGATGGAGTTCGAGAGAAAGGGGAGAAATATTTATGAGGATCATATGGAATGTAAATTAAATAAAACTATTAGTGATGACATTATTCATGATGTGAATTACGGATTCAAATTGTGAATCTCTTGGTTACCATATATACTGAAAAATCCATCACCTTTTCTTAAAATCTAAAAAAGTGATTCATGTCATTAATAGATCTCGAATCTTCAACCAATTCTTCTTAGAAACCATTCATTCCCTGAAAGAAATCCATGGAATCCTCCTAGAACCCATTCATAGTTTGAATAAACATTCATGACATTGATCTTTCCTATAGATATATTTTAGAATACCTTGTCTTTAACCCTAGTAGATTCTATAAAAATTTAACCCAAAGACTCCAAACATGAAAGAATAAACATAAAACAATTTTGTACCAAATCGAGGGTTATAAATTCTCCCCTCCATTGGTCCTTCCTTCCTCAGAAAGCTGGATGTCATTAAAGACATTGAAAAGTTCATTCCTTTACTCTACCATAGGCTTCTCTCCTTCCCATGTTTCTTCTTAGGTCTGAAAATTCTTCCATAATATACATAATAAAGTAATATGTCTACCTCATAGAATCATTTCTTATTTATCCATAATTTTTATTAGTATATAGATAAACATCCCATTCTCCTTAATACTAGTATGGTCTAAACTAATCACATGATTTGGATCCATACAATACTTTTTCAATTAAGATATGTGGAAGACATTATGGACAACACTGAATCTCGATGGTATGGATAACTAATACTCTACCAGACTATTATGTTTAACAATTTTAAATGGTCCAATGTACCATGGAACAAAATCCCCTTCTTTCTATAATAGTTTATGAATAAGTCTTGGTTACACTTTAAAAAAGACATGGTCAATCATATTTAATGGAAAATGGAATTCATGATGACCTACATACAATTTTTGTCAAATTTGATCCATTTATACCCTCTTTCAGATCATCAAGATCTTCTTCATAGTCTCATGGACTAAACTGGGTCCAATTAGTGAAGTCTTTCATGTTTCTATCCAATATAGTGGGTAATTAAAAGGACTACCATATAATGCCTCAAATGGGGCTATATGAACCGTTTCTTAGTAATTGTTATTATAGGATAATTCCACTAAAGGAATGTGATCTTCCCATGAACCTTCAAAATCCTCGACACATGCTCTAAGCACATCTTCCAAGGTTTTAATTGTGTGTTTTTATTGTCCATCCATTTTATGATGATAGGTCATTATCATAGTCAACTAATTTCTAAGATCATATTGCAAGATCACCAAAATCAAGAAGTAAATTTTGGATCTCAATAAAATACAATCAAAACTAGAAATCCATGTAACTTGAACACTTATCATATATATAACTTTTCCAAATCCTCTACCTTGTAGGGATTTTTAATTGTGAGGAAGTGTACTAACTTGGTGAGTCAATCCACAATCACCCAAATAACATCATGATTTTGATGGTTCCTAGATATACCAATAATTCCATGGAAATAATCTACCACTTCTATATAGGAAGAGGCATAAAATGTTGCATACTTTTCAGTCATTGATTCTCATCCTTTACCTAATGATAAGTGAGACACTTCATAATGAAATATTCAATCTTGCACGTCATACCTAACCATAATAAATGATTTTTCTTCGCTTTGTACCTTTTTGGAAAACCTGCATTAATAGACCATTTCGAATAGTGATATTTCAAAGGAATCTATTATTGGAAAGACTAAGGGACTAAAATTAAATTATGAAAACATTAAAAAATGATTACATAATATGTTCAACATTTATAAGTCTCCCCACTATTTTTGTTTGACCTAATGGTGAAACAATCATGATTTGATATTTGAGACTCTTCTATAAAATGCATAAGTCAAGAAAAATATTAACGGGGATGAAAACTACATTCTCATTTTGTTCAGAAAAAGCATGTCAGCAAAAACACTCAACAGTTTTCACTTTTCATGAGATACCCTAAAAACATCATTATATGACATCCCAATCAAAACATCTTCTTGAGAAGTCCCTTTCCTGGGTATATACACCAAGTCTAAGTTAATCATTTGGATAAATTTCATCCATCTTCATTGATCCATGTTCAATTATTAATGGGAAAAGATATATTTAAAACTCTTAGGATCAATTAAGACTATGATCCTTTCCCCAATGAGATAGTGACACCAAGACATTAAGGAATGAAACACTATAGCTAAATCCAATTCATGTTTAGGAGAATGATACTCTTGCATTCACAGCTTCTTTAAACCATAGGTCACAACCTAATCTCTCTACATGAGAATACAATTGAGATTGGATCCAGAAACATCACAATATACCATATACCCCTAACTATGTTTTTGAAATATTAATATGGGTGCTAAGGTGAGATGAGATTTAAGTTATAGAAAATTTTTTTGATAGTCATAATTCCATGTGAATGTAACACCATTCCTCATTGGATTAGTCATCAAATAATCAAGTCCTAAGAAATCCAAGACAAAACATCCATAATATCATACTAATCATAGAAAACTGTGCATATGAAAAACATTCTTGGATGGATTCCAAGAGTTGGATTCTTCCATCTCTATAGGATCAACTCACATCCCCTCTTCGGAAATGTTGTTCCCAAGGAAACTAACTTATTTCATCTAGAATTCATGGCTACAAAACTTCATATATATTGGATTATCACAAAATTTTCTTAATACAATTTCCATGTGATCCTTATGGTCTTTCCGGCTTCGAGAATAAACCAAAATATCATAAAAAACACCGTAATAAAATATTCAAGGTAACAATAGAATATGGTTCATCAAGGCTAGGAATACTACAAGATAATTCATCATACCAATGGGAATGGAAAGATATTCATGATAGACATATCAAATCATTAATGTCTTCTTTTAAATATCCTATCTTCTAATACTAAGTTGGCGATATCCTGATCATAGATCAATCTCGGAGAACCACTAACATACATTTAACTGATCAAACATATCATCAATTTGAAGAAGTGGATATTGATTTTTTATCATAACGAGATTTAGTTTATGATAATAAATATATCAATAGAGAAAAATATCTTCTTTCTTTATGAATAAAACTAATTGAGTCTAATGTGATGTGTTATCTATAATAAAGACTTTTCCCCCAACTCTTCTAGAAAATCCTTCAATTCTTACAACTCTATCAAAGACATTGTATAAGATAAAATCAAAATAAGGTTCATCAAGGGTTTCTTGAAACTCATGAAATGAGATATCATTTTCATGTGTAGTCCCAATTATTTAACCACCAGAGAATAAATAAAAAAATATGATTCTCTTGTATCAAACAAGCCAAGTTTAATAGTAGAGTTCAGAAGGACGGTACCACACACTGTGTGGGAGACATGGTAAAATGAAGGGGGATTTTGATGTTGTATTGATTGTTAGAGTTGGTTTCCTAGAACAAACTTGTTTTACTTTTATTACATGGATATTTAATGTATTTAAATATTAAATATCTTTTTACATATTGTTTATTATTTGGTATAACTATGATGTAATAATGTCAGGGAGTATTTGTTGCATTGATATGGTTATGCCAATTTCCCTTTATAATGAGAAACATGAAATTCTATAATAATATTCTTAAATATAGTTCTACGGTTGGATGACATACTATGATGGAACACATAGAAAATAAACCATCAGGTGTGATTACTCATAAGCTAATGAGACATCCTCTCATGAAGTTCACACATGGTAATATCCAAGACAGAAGATTATGATAACGGACCAGCCAGTATGATTTCCGCATGTTTTGGTGTCATCAGATATTTCTATCTACATGTGTGTGTAAGGATCCTTAGACTTTAAGATATCATTAATGTGTGTCATGACTCATGCACTTTTATTTACTGATGAAAACTGTCATGCAGATAGTTGGTGGGAAGTAGGGTATGTTGGGTGCATCATGAGTGACATGTTATTAATGGATAAGTTGATGAAGGATTTTCCCCTTCCATTTATGGATGTTGAATCTCGTCCCTTTGATTAAAATAGAATTGTCACGCGAAATTCCATGGCCATGGTGTAACGATGAGTTTATTTCAGGTAGTCAATGAACAACATATCAAGCATAAAATTTGATGAAACTATCATGAAACCTGCTTGATGAGATATGGTGACAAAGGGATTATAGTATATAGTGAGCGTTTGTATGTGGATGTCATTGGTGTGACTTTATGTTCTTTCTCTTTTGTTCCTTGACATGTTGCAAGGCAGTACTCTTAGACTTTAGGCAAGCCCTCCTAATGCCAATGAAATAGAATCATATAGGGTCACACACTAAGTGTTTCTAGTGGTCTCGGTTAAATTTTATTTGAATTTAATAAATAAATATTATTCTCAAGATATAGGAATAATTTTATTCAAGTTAAAATAATGGAATTAATTAAATAAATATTTATTCACCAGATTGTGTGTAAAACTTATTTATTTATTTTATTTAATATTTAATAAATATTTATTTAATAGTTTGTAAATATAATTTTATTTACGATTATAAATTATTTATTTATTTATTTGGGTGTTAATTAAATGGAAGTGGAGTTCGAGCGGACCATGTTTGGTCTGATTGTAAAATAATTATTTACAAGATGATAAATAATTATTTAACTAGTTAGCACAAATTAAAATAATACTATTATTATTTTGTGAGGGGAATTTTATTTATGATTACTTTTTGCGCAAGTTGGTACAACATAAATAATGACACAATATTGTTATTGACTTCATGGGTTTTATTTTAGGTTATGAATGTATTTAATTACTGTTACATAATTAAACATTGTAACTGAAGCCCCATGTCAATAAATAGACACATAAGCCTATTGTTTCATGTACCGAAACGTACACCTGTGAATTGAGAATTTTTGAGATAAATAATTTCTCTCTCGAATCCTCTTCCTTCCCCCTCTAGAACGAGAGACGTTTTTCATGGCCGAAGAACAATCGATCAAGACCAACCAACACAAGTCACTCGCTTCACCGTGCTAGCACCCGGAGAATGAGCGGTATCGATCGGAGGCCATCAGATCACGTGTGGATCGCCTATAGAGGTATTCTAGTTTGGATCCTTTCAAGTGAAACAAGATAATCCGAAATGGTCATTCTTGATGATAAACATCATTAAAGATGAAAATACCGAAGATCCGTGTATTGTTTTCTTTATGAAATTAATTAAATTAATTATAAACATTATGTGCAAGATCCTCTCTAAAGGTTGCATGCCTCTTCCTTATTTATCTAATTTATTGAATATATTTTGTGGAGACTACAATTCATCATCGTATTTATCCTAGAATAATCAATGATCATGATAAAAATTATATTTGGGTTCCGGCCCAACTGTGCTTCCACTACACCCAGAACCTTCAAGTGGTATAAATGGGGTTACATCATAGATTACAATTATTTAAATATTTCATTGATTATTTACACATTTAATAATTTAGTTGTTTCAATTCAATTTAATTTTTCTACATATCTGAATCTTGATATCTTTTCCTCTTCTTTTGTTTCTCGTTCACCTTACAAAAACAATCTTTTCTTTTAATTTTGATTAAAATAAAACAGAGGATCTCATACGGAGGTGCCAACGATTCCTAGATGTACAACACTAGAACACATGGAAATTATTCGACCATACACACTGTGTAGTCAAGATTCAATGCATTAGAACAGTTTTCTAAACAAAGCCATGTGTTGGTGTCTTTCTAAGTCTTAAATGACTCTATGTGTTAACCATGAATAGGTGGCATGCAGTATTTGGATTACATAACATCTAGTCCACTGGACACGGCGTCTAGTCCCTTCAGGTTAGGGTTGTACTATATACCTCGTACACGGCTTTCCCGACTGGAAACCAATTAATATGGATACTACATGCCATGTGGCCCACTGAACACTCTGTGTACTACAAATATTTCCAATGTACATCTTCACGCCATGTCCCCGGGAGTGTACTTTAGATAGATAGTGAATGATAATACAAAACGTGTAGTCATAACTACCCACTGTGCACTCATCCAAATTACACAGATTTATTAAAATTTATTATTATATTATTCAAACCCTTGATATGTGTTCCATAGAGCGGGCGTAAAGCTGAGGTACAACAAATGATTAGTATTTTATATATATGTGTTTAATTTAACATCTGCGTAGTATTCATTTCTACTCATTGTGTAGTTATGAACGAGAATTCATCGGGTTACCTATAACGTACAAGTTATGTACAATGTTTATTTTAAATAAATTTATTTGATTAAAATTATGATGGATGAGAATGTAAAGGAAATTAAGAAAATCGTTTCAGATAAAAGGATTGATTAATTAAAGATGATAATTAATTGATTCAAGCTTGATTTATCTTAAACAAAATCATTTAAATAATTGAATGCCAGTTTCATTTATGGGTAAATATTGTTGCATGTATGTATGATCATGAGCTAGACCAAGACCTTTGTATGTGGATGGTTTCATTTAATTTATTTATTTAAATTAAATTTTTTGGATTATGATCCTTCTCCTCGTTAATATGTTGGGAATGAACGCCAATGGTTTTTTTTATGTAAAACCCCTTTTTACCCATCACCTGCATATGAGTTAAAAAGGCATATGTAATAGATGGAACTCCCAAGCTAGTGCAGGCGGATCAAGCTGAAGCCGAGATGAAACCAATCCCAGGAGATGCAGCGGTGGATAGGTGGAATGATGTAAACAAAACCCCAAAAGGCTCAATATGATTCTCCCTTAGGCCAAGGTATGTTTATAAACCACTAGTTAAACTAACCATTAGAAAATCTCATTATCATTCCCTTTAAATTATTTTATTTCTGTTAGTTTCATCGTTTATCATTATGGATGTGTGGTCACAATCATATAATTAATGAATTAAACAAGCATGCAGGATGGAAATAAAATAAACCAGATTAATGCATAAATATTATCAATACAAGGTTAATAACATAAGTAAGTTACACTTAATATTAAAAATCATGTGATAATGATAATAATAAATTCATTCATAAGATATACAAATCCCTCAAATAAAAAATTATGTCAGACAAAGCCTTTCGTTACATTATTAAGATAAAACTCAATGTAACTATGTGTTTGACCAACCCTTGTTGGGACACGTAATTTTATATAGGAATTCCTTGTGAAAGATTTCAGTTTGACTTAACCATATTACATCAAAAGGAGTAGACCTTTCTTGACATGGTGTAATATTGGATTCCAGAGTTGAGGAAATAAAAATTCATGATTTCAGGATTGGGGAGTCAACTCAACAGATCAAGGAGCTGCAAGCCCACAGTTGGCAATGACCTGACTACATAAATACCTTTTAATAGCTTGACCAACCCTTTTTGGTGTTATTCTAAGGGGAATATGGATCCTTTCTACTAGAATGTATGGGCAACTGAACATTCCAAGTTCAATGGTGAGGGCCATTGTGGCTTGATAAAATAGTGAGAGACTTAATAAAATTTATTATTTTTCAGAAAATGTAATCAAGAAAGTGATAATGATTTGATATTTTAATTGTATAATAAAAATTACATGCTCTTCAACTACACTAACCCTACGATCAATTCTGGATAAAGATAACATCCTCACTGGAAATAACTTCTATGAATGGTTTAGTTGCCTTTGGGTTATCCTACACCATTAATGGAAGTCTTACATGCTGGAGTCAGTATTACCTAATATACCTTCTAAATAGGCTAGTGATGAAGATTTCCTGGTCTATGAGAAACATATGAACGACGCGGTCGACGTTCAATGTTTTATGATATCATCAATTTCTAGTGAGGTCATGAAGTCTCATGAAAACTTGGATACATATAGCATGATTGAGCACCTATGTGGTCTTTACTAGGAGGTAGATTGATAGGAAAGGTTTGATATATCTAAAGCACTCATTCAAAGTAAACTTGGAGAAGGTTCCCCAGTTAGGCCTCATGTAGTCAAGATCATTGGATACATTGAGAAACTAGAGGATCTAGGGTCAAACTCCCCGAAGAACTGGGCACCGGTCTCATTCTCACATCACTACCTAGATATTCTCTAACGTTTTTTCAATTTAAATATGAACAACATTGATAAGTCTCTATCTGATCTTCTTATCCTCATTATCCAAGTGGTCAAAGATATGAAGCATGAAAAGACTTCTGTCCTTATGGTGAATAAGAGGAAAGGGGAGTCAAAGTGATTTAAGCCCAAAGCTTCTCCATAGCCTTCCATGAATATGAAGATCAAAGGGGAGGCAAGGGAACAAGATGATGTTTTTTTTTCATGAGGAAAAAAATGCCACTTGAAGAATAACTACACCCAACCTAAGAAGTAAGGGGATTCTTCAGGTGTGTTTGTTATAAAATGAAATCTATTTGTTTATACGAATTAGGTTTTAGATACATCTTGTGGCACACACATATGTATCCGAATATAATAACCAAGTAGATTCAGAAATATTTTATGAGGGTAGGTAGATCTTCAATCATCAAATATAGCCAGAATTTATTTTGTAGCTGTCGAGGAATACCACCTCACGTTGCTAACTGGGATGATCATGGTGTTAAATGATTGTTATTATGTGCCTTCTATTACTAAAAAATTTATTTTTGTATCTAGATTAGATACAGATAGATTTTTTTCACGTTTGGAAGTGAATGTTTCTTCTTTTAAAAAGATATAATTTGTTTGGGTAGGGCACATTTATACAACAGTCTTTACATGTGGGATTACACAAACAATGTAATGGAAATCAATAATAAATATATTTCACATGAATCATACCATACCTAACTTTGGCATCACCAGCTAGGTCATGTAAATGAGAAATGGTTGACAAAGTTACATCAATATGGGTATTTAGATTATTTCAAACTAAACCCACTTGGTAAATGACATGCATGTTTACAAGGAAAAATGATTAAAGCCCCATTTAGTGGGAAAGGTGAAAGTGATAAAGAACTTATTGAATTGGTTCATACAGATTTGTGTGGACCATTTTCAGTTGAAGCAAGGGGAGGGGACTCATACATAAAAACATTAACTGATGATTTTAGTAGATATGGATAAATATACATAATGAGGTATAAGTTGGATTATTTTGATAAGTTCAAAGAATATAATAATGAAGTTGAGAACTAGCTTGGTAAGATGATTAAGAAACTTCGATCTGATCGAGGTGGAGAATATCTTAATCAAGACTTCATTGATTACTTACAAGATTTTGGGATCCTATCTCAACTCACTTACCCTTACACACCCTGGTGGAATAGTGTGATAGAAATGATAAATCACACCCAGTTGGACATGGTGTGATCAATGATGAGTCATGTGATTCTTCCATTATCCTTCTAGGGTTATGTGTTACAAATAGTGGCCCATATACTAAACCAAGTACCAACAAAATTGATAAATGGTATTCCATATGAGTTCCGGAGTGGAAATAAATTCATGTTATTGAATTTACATGTGTGGGGAAGCGATGCATTTGTTAAGGCCTCTTTAGGTAACAAACGTACACCATGAGGCACAAAATGTACCTTTATAGTAATCCCCATGAAAACAAGGGGATAATACCTAATCAAACCCTCAAAAAAATGTTGTAGTTACAAGACACACCATATTCCTTGAGAGGGATCACATCTCCAAAAGATATACTTGGAGCGAGATAGAATTCGATGAAGTTGAGGCTAGAGGTACACAAGAGTTGGTATAGGAGCAGATTCCACAAATCCCCATGGAAGAAAGAACTATTACTGAGACACAAGAACTGCGTAGAAATACAAAAGAGGTTATTGAAATGGAATGGCATGGTTTTCAAGTTACCAAGGATGGTGACTCATTATTAGTTAATAATAAGGATCCTCTAACCTACAAGGAATAAGTATGTGGCATAGATGTTTCCATGTGGCAAGAAGCCATGAATTCTGAAATGGATTCCATGTACTAATACCACATCTCAATTTTGGTATATCCTCCAATTGATGTAAAACATTTTGGTTAAAATTTGGTATTCAAGAAGAAACTCTACATGGAAGGACAAGGAAGTACATATAAGGCACGACTGGTTGAAAAGGGTTCAAACAGCATCAAGTCATTGACTAGAACGAAACCTTTTCACCAGTTACAATGCAGAAATGCATCAGAATTCTATTTTCCATTGTCACTTAACATGAATATGGGATTTAGAAAATCGATGTCAAAATATCATTCCTTAACGGGAAACTTCAGGAATATGTCTACAAGACACAAACTGAAGGATTTTTAACTCCAATGATTTTCAATAAGGTATGAAAGTTTTAGAAATCTATTTATGGATTAAAGAAACATCCAGGTAATGGAACATTTGTTTTGATGAAGACCTAAAAAATTTGGTTTTATCACAAATGAATGTGAGCCTTGTGTATAGAAATGATTTAGTGGGATTGCATTTGTTTTCCTAATAGTATATGTTGATGACATATTACATATTAGAAATGAGATACCAGTCTTATAGCCACATAAGGAATGGTTGAATCAATGCTTCTCCATGAAGGACTTGGGTGAGGCAGCATATATACTTGGGATCAAAATCCATCGGGATTGATCCAAGAAGTTGTTGGGCCTAAGTCAAAGTACATACATTGATAAGATACTGAAGAGATTCAGTATGGAACACTCTAAGAATGGATTGTTTCTAGTGTCACATGGCATTCATATTTCCAAGAAAATTTGTCCTCAAACACATGGGGAAAGAAAGATAATGCCAAGGAATCCATATGCATCATCTATTGGGTCATTCATGTATTTTATGCTATGTACAAGGTTGGATGTCGCCTATGCATTAAGTGCAGTAGGCAGATATCAAGCTAACCTAGGTGACTACCATTGGATGGTAATCAAGACTATCCTAAAGTATCTGAGGTGTACTAAAGATAAGTTTAAGGTTTCTAGAGGAGATGAGGACCTATTCATCAATGTTTATGAAGATTCTAGATTTTAGACTGATCAAGATGACATGAAGTTGCAAACAGGATACATCTTCACATTTAATGGAGGTGTAATGAGTTGGAAGAGCTCAAAGCAGAGTGTGGTCACAGATTCTACAGCATAGTCTGAGTATATTACAACTTTTGAGACAGCTAAATATGTTGCTTGGATGTAAATATTCGTCCAAGATATCGATGTGATACCTAGCACTAAATATTCAATCAAACTATACATTGATAATACTACAGTGGTGGCTCCCACAAAAAAGCCTAGGTCACATTAGCAGACGAAGCACATACTTTGGAAGCATCATATCTTGAGGGATTTTTCCAAGATATGTGAAGTAGTAGTGAGTAGTATTTCCATGGAACACAATGTGGAGGACCCCTTGACTAAATCCTTGACTCAGCAGAAACATGATCACCATGTGGGGTCTAACGGACTAAAAGTTGTAGGCAGTTTTCTCTAGTCCAAGTGGAAGCTTGTAAGAGTTGGTGTCCTATAACCAACTAGTTGTACATTGATTAAATAGATTTTTAATGTATTTAAATATTAAACATCTTATTACATATTATTCATCGTTCTTCAATAATATTATGTAATAATGTCCTAGATTATTTTTGCATTGATAAGGTCATAACAGTTATCCGCTATGATGAGAACCTTGAAATTCAATAAAAATATTCTTAAATATATTTCTAGAGATGAATAACATACTATGATGGCATGCATAGCATGCAGACCATCAGATGTGAGTACTCGTAAGCGGATGAGACTTTCTCTCATAAAGTTCGCACTTGGTAATCTCTAATACCAGAGATTATGAGAACAAACCCGCCAGTATGAATTATGCATGTTTTGGTGTCATCACATATTTCTATCTACAAGCATGTGAAATTATCCTTATAATTTAATATTATAATTAATATGTGTCACTACTCGCATACTTTGATTTTCTGACGAAAATCATCATGCAGACAGTTGGTGGGAAGTCGGGTACATTTGGTGCATCACGAGTGACATGTTATTAATGGATAAGTCAAGGAAATATTTTTCCCTTCCATTTATAGAAGTTGATATCTTTTCCATTTGATTAAAATAGAACCTTCGCACAAAATTCCATCGCCATGGTGTAACAATGAGTGTATTTAAGGTAGAAAAATAATGACGTATCAAGAATAAAAGTTGATGACACTATCACCAAACCTTCTTGATGAGATATTATGATAAAGGGATTATATTACATAGTGAGTGTTCCTATGTGGATATCATTTTTGGGACTTTAAGTTATTTCTCTTTGGTGCCATGACCCATTCCTAGATAGTACTCTTGGACTTTAGGAAAGCTGACCTAATGCCAACGGAAAAAAATCCTAGAGGGTAACACAATAAGTGTTTCTTGTGGTCTCGGTTTTATTCTATTTGAATTTAATTAATAACTGTTATTCTCAAGATAGTGGAATAATTTTATTCAAGTTAAAAATATTGCATACATTAAATAAATATTTATTAACCGGATTCTCGGTAAAATATATTTATTTAATTTGTTGAACATTGAATAAATTTTTATTTACTATTTTTTAAATAAAATATTTATTTAAGATACTAAATTATTTATTTATTTATTTGGGTTTTCATTAAATGGAATTGGAGTTCGAGTGGACCAAGTTCGTTTTGATAGTAAAATAATTATTTGGAAGATAATAAATAATTATTTAACTAGATGGCACAAATTAAAATAATGTTTCTATTATTTTGTTATGTGGAATTTTATTAATAATTCTTGTTTTATAAAAGTTGGCGCTCCATAAATAATGGAGATGTATTATTATTATTTGGATGGATTTTCTCTAAGGATATATATTTATTTAATTGTAGTTATGCAATTAAATATTTTAACTGAAGCCCCATGTTAATAAATAGACACACACGCTTATTGTGTCGGGTACGGAACCGCACACCCGATGAATTGAGAATTGTTGATCTAAACAATTTCTCTCTCAAATAATCTTCCTTACCCCTCAATAATGAGAGATGTTCTTCAAGGATGAAAAAACATGAAATCAATAACAATCGACACAAGACACTCGCTTTGCCGTGCTAGCACCCAGAGAATGAGCAGCGTCGATCGGAGGCTATCAGAGCATGTTTGGATCACCTCTAGAGGGATTATAGTTTGGATCCTTTCAAGAGAAACAAGATAACCCATAAGGTTCATTATATATGATCAACATCATCAAAAAATAAAATACCAAACATCCAGGTATTATTTTCTTTATGAAATTAATTAAATTAATTACAAACATGATGTGAAAGATCCTCTCTATAGGTTTTGGGCCTATTTATTCTTTATCTTAATCATTGATTCTATTCCATTGAGACTATAATTCATCATCCTATTGATCAAAAATAACCATTTATCATGGTGAAAATAAAATTTGGGTGTCGACTCAACCATTCTTCTGTTGCACCCAGAACATTCATTGATATAGATAAAGGCATGGATGTCTCTTCCTCCACCTTAAAAGGATACTAGATGGGTTGTGCCTCAGAGGGGTGAAAGGGAATGTTTTGGGTCAGACTCTAGTGATTAAAAATAAAATTGTAAAGATTTATGATTCTCCATCAAAAGTAAAGGATTCCATTTTAGTGGTTGTCATATCTTTTTACATTTGAAAGGAGTGAAGAGTAAACATATGATCAATTTGACCTCAACTGCTATAAAAATATCTTATGAATATGTTGGGAAAAAATCTGTCAAGGTATCATTGAATCCTTTTTGAGATGATTGTGTTTGTTGACAATGCAGGACTCCATGTTGTGTTTGTTGACAAAGCGATTCTCAATGAATCAAACTGTTGACAAAGGGGATTTTACTGGAGAATGGGGAAAAGTGTTTTTGGAAAAAGGAGTTGTGATATTATGTTAAGGAGGTTTCTAATGTTGTATTCCAAGAATTTTTCAAATTCATAACATAAAAAATTTCGAAAAAGAAAAGGGGCGTGCAAGTCCTAAAGTGGCGTGCAAGTCTGCCGCACAAGTATGGAGTGCAAGTGTGGCGCGCAAGTCTTCCGCGCAAGTATGGCGTGAAAGTGTGGTACACAAGTCATATATCAAGATCATAATTTCAAAATATGACAAAAGAAATAAAGAGGCATGCATGTCCTAAAATGGCGTGCAAGTGTGGTGCACAAGTGTGGCGTGCAAGTGTGGCACACAAGTGTGGCGCACAAGTCCTCAAAATGCCTATTATTAGATGGCTACTCTCCTCATTTATAAACGAGTTCAACACTTAGATAAAATCCAATCTCTGATCATGAAAGTAGAAGTGACATTCAAGTTTAGTGTGCACGCAAGTGGGCGCACAAGTGTGCGGGGAAAGTGTGTTGCACAAGTGTTCCACAAAAGTGTGCCGCACAAGTGTACTGTGAAAGTGTAGTGTTCAAGTCTACCATGCAAGTGTTCCGTGCAAGCAGTGTGGATCGCATGGTTGGAAAGCTAGTGTGGCGCTCAAGTGTGATGTGGAAGTTGGTTTTTCTGCAATGAAGGCAGTGGCTTTACAGTAGTTAAAGGGGCACTCAAGTCACCCTAGGGTTGCGTGAAAGTTAGAAATTGCCCTGAAAATCTGTGGTAAAGTGGTATTCATCAGTGGAAGAACATTTAACTTCAATAGAGTATCTATCAATAGTTGTGGATGCATTCTTTCATGAAAATGAAAATTCCTACAGGTCTACAAACTGTGAGTGGATCTTTTGAAGAAGTAGTGAGCTCACTTCAATTGAGAGAGCAGTGAGTTCTCAATTGGTGAGTGGTTGTAAACCAAGAGGGATAGTGAGTCCACTTCAAACATGTAAACAGCAGTGCCCTTATAGTGGAATTGGTAGGTCGGCACACAACTGGTGTATGCTCCTTGGATGTCTCCCAGTGAGGGTGAACCAAGTAAAAATCGTTGTCTCATGTGCATGATTTATGTTTTATTCATACTCTGCATTGGGAAGGAGAGAGAATAGGGTTTTTTCTAACAACTAAACAAGATCAAAAGGGGCATTTGTTTCTGTCATACCCTTATTCACCCCCCTCTCAGGGTATCTAGCCTAGTGGACCTAACAATTGGTATCATAGGGAAAGGTTGATATCAGCGTTTCTCTCTCAAATGGAGGTCACTAATTATAAAAGGATGTCAATATTCGACGAAAACAGTTTTCAGCTATGGAAGAATCAGATGCAACACTACTTATGATCTTGGGGAATGGATGTGTTTACAGCAGCAATTCATGGTATCACAACTGATATTAATAGCGGTGCATTATCAGAAGCTGAGTGAAGTGAATTGGATGCTGACACATAGGGAATCAATGCTTTGGGAGGATCCCTATCTAATACTATATATACCAAGGTGATGTCATGAAAAACATCACATGATATGTGGGAATTTTTTTTGAACATATATGAAGGAGATACAATGGTCAGAGAAGCGAAGCTGCAAGTATTATGGAACAAGTATGAAGATCTAAGAATAAACCCGAATGAGTCTGTTGATGGATTCTTTGACACGGTAAATATTGTTGTGGAAGATATGCGATGTCTGGGAGAATTCATTGAAGATATAAAGATCGTAAAGCACATCTTGATGAAACTTCTACCATGGTTCAATCCAAAGGTTTCAGTACTAGAATATAATGATCCAAAGGAGATAACATTGGAAAATTTGCACAGTACCTTGGTTGCATATGAAATGCGAAATGATGATAACAAGGCTGTAGAAAAGGGGAAATCTAATGTAGTGACATTCAAGTCCATGAAAAAGCTCACTATTTAAGATTCTCAAGAAGAAGAAGAGAAAAATGAAATGATTTCATTCCTCTCCTCAAACCTTCAAAGAGGAAAAGGAAATTTTAAAGGGAAACTTCCACTGGCCTGTTTTTGATGTGAAAGGGTTGGTCATCTTGCAGTAAGGTGTCCAAAAAAGTTCCAAGAAGATGATGATGTTGACGAAGTTGATATTGTCAAGAAGAAGTCATCAGCCTATGGTAAAGGAAATAAAAAGATCAATAGAAATTTATTTATGAAGAAAAATCATCTTTAAAAAGAATGCGACAGTTCAGATGAGTCTGAGGCTGAGCAGGTTGAAGAGATAGGGAACTGGAAAGATCGTGGAGAAAATGCTATGGTGGCAGTGGTTGGTAGTTCTAATAAGAATAATTAAACCGAAGGTGATGAAGAAGATGAAGATTAAGGAAGAATAGATATGCAAGCTGAGTTAGAGGCTGCTCTTTAGAAGTTATATGTTTGGATAGACAAAACAAAGAAAGATAAAAAAGTTGTTCGTGACACCAAACTCTATATGTAGTAGCAGGAAGAAGAGATTTCTAAGTTGATGGATGAAATTGAGAAACTCAAGTCATCAACACTAGAGAACTCAGGATCATTTAGTGTGTATAAAATCAATATTGAATAATAGAAAAGGGAGATAGATGTCTTGAAAAACACAAGGAAAGATCATGTCAAGCATATCAAAGAGCTTGAAGAGGAAGTTGTTGGTTTTCAGAGAAAAGTTAAAGACCAGGATAAACCTTTGATTCCCAACACATTCTTGGAAAATCAGGTCATTCTGAATACTGAAAAGATAAAATAGGAGCCTAGTAGTTTAGCAGGAAAGAATCATCTATTGAGCTCAGGCGTTAAGGCTGATTCAGGGATTGATCAGAAACAAAAATCTGTGAAAATTGAAGTTAGACTGCAAGCACCGATCCTGAGATTGAAGGTTAATTTGGGAACAAAGAAGAATGAGAATATTCAAAGACACCAAGGGGAAACATGTAGTATAGAAGTAACATGAAATAATGCACCTTATATTAGGTGTTACTGTTGTGGAAAGATGGGACATTCATAATATGCTTGTTCTATAGCCAAGAGATATCGAAGGGAACAAGAACAAAGGTGAAAACCAAATAATGAATGGTTCTCTAGAACATATTTCAAAGGACACTGTTTTTGGTGTGGAGTATTTGGGCACATGGCTAGGTACTGCACTTCGACCATATAGAAGAATGTGCCAAAGTGGAATCAAAATGTTCAGAAGCAGTAGATCAATAAACCGACAGGTGAGTTAAAAGTGGAAAATATATTTTCAGCTTCACAAGATGAAGTTGGTCCAACATAATATGAGAATGAACATAATTCGAAATCTATGCAGAGTGTGGAGGCGAAAATATGGACCAAAAAGAAGAAGTGTGAGAAAGTCGTGGTGGCAGAAATTTCCCTTAAATCATCAGATCGCTCTGGTGTGTGGATCCTTGATAGTGGTTGCAAATCTCACATGATTGGTAATAAGGATCGTGTTATAGTTGTAAAATATCATATAGAAGGAGTTTTAATGTTTGGAAATGATGAAGGGATGAAGATTATTGTCACAGGAAAGGCCAAGTTTGGGGGAAAATAGATGAGATGTGCTGATGTCTTAGTAGTAGAAGGACTCAGTCACAATTTGCTCAGCGTCAGTCAACTATGCGACTTAGGACATTATATAAGGTTTACTAAGAAGATGTGTTTTGTCAAAGGAATAGACGGGGAAGTAGTTCTACAAGGAAAAATAACAAAGGGAATCTCTACATGGTAAGTGGAGAAGAAGATATGTGTTTTCTGTCTAGAGAGGAATAAAACAGGTTGTGACATAAACGACTTGGTCATCTTTGCCAACCATCCCGGGATGATCTGGTGACGTGTGATGTATCAAGAGACCTCCCTAAGCTCTCACGAGATCATACTCACACGTGTGATTCATGCCAATAAGGGAATCTTATCAGAAATATGTATAAGGCAATGGAAAATAAGTCAACAAGAGTGCTCGAATTGGTGCATGAAGATGTTTGTGTTCCTATCACACCAAGAGAAATTGATGGAAATAGGTACTATGTTTTTTCATTGATTATTATAGTAGAATGGCATGGGTATTTGTTATTGCCTATAAGTCAGATGTGTTCAGCTGCTTAAAAAAGTACCGGAGGGAATGTGAAATGATTCTTAGAAAAAATATTTTTATGCTTTGTACTGACAATCGTATGGAATTCACAAACATTCATGTGGAAGGATATCTTGAAAAAATGGGACATGGAATCATGTTTCCTAATTATGAACTCCCCAACAGAATGGAGTGGTTGAAAGGAGAAATCGGATCATCAATAACACGGCCAGAATGATGCTCATTGAAAAAGGCCAACCATAGAAAATTTGGAAGGAAGTCGTTTTGACACCGGTTTACATTTCTAAGAGGGATTTGTTGTGTTCGAAGGAAAGAAAGACTCTATACGAGATGTGGTATGGAAAGAATCCAACGGTGAAATACGTTCGAATATTTGTAAGTAAGTGATTTATCCTCATCCAGGAAAAACATAGAAAATATGAGTCACGAGGAGACAAAGGGATATTTCTTGGCTACTCAAAAAAAAGTAAGGCATATAAATTCTTTATAAAAAGGCTGGGAAATGTAGTTGAAAGCAATGATGTCACTGTAGTAGAGAATGAGGAGATAATTCAAGAGAACAGTGAACAATTTCTTGATGAGAGTGATGAGGATGAAGGAAATGCAGGGGGAGCAGAAGTGGATGATGTTGATTAAGAAGAAGATATTGATGATGATCATGAGGAAGTAAAATCTGTATCTTCACAAAAGCCAAAGAGTCGAGCTGAAATTGACAGGAAGAATATCATTGGTGATCAGTCTGCTATAGTTCAGAAAAAAAGAATGGAATCACTATAGCAGACATCTTTACTATCACAGGTTGAGAAAAAATGCCTCGCTAATGCAGCTGAAGATGAAAACTAGATTCATCCAATGAATGAAGAGGTAGACCAGATTGAGAAGAATCAGACGTGGGAGATTGTTTCGAGGCCAGTAGATAAGAATTTCATCAAGACTAAATGGGTCTATCAAAATAATACGAATGAAGATGGCATAGTGATTCAGAACAAAGCCTGACTAGTGTTCAAGGGATAATCCCAAATAGAGGGAATATATGTTGATGAGACATTTTCACCGGTTGTGAGACTAGAGACAATCAGATTATTTCTAGCCATTGTAGTGCAACGTGAGTTCAATGTTTTCCAGATGGATGTAAAATCTGCATTTTTGAATGGGGTTCTAGAGGAATAGGTGTATATTGAGTAGCCAGATGGTTTTCTCATTCATGAGGATGAGAGAAAGGTTTTCAGACTAAAGAACACATTGTATGGGCTGAAACAATCACCAAGAGCATGGTACTCAAGGCTTGATCATTACTTGAAGCAGCTTGGTTTCCAGCGTGGTGGATTTGATTACCATATCTATTTCAACAACAACCGTAATCAAAAGATAATGGTATTGGGTTCTTTTGATGACATAATATTTTGCGGATCAGATGAATCTCATTGCAGACAGTTTCCCGAATTCAAGAAAAGTGAGTTCGAAATGTCAATGATTGGAGAGATAACATTTTTTTGTGGTCAACAGGTGACACAAAGAAAGAATGGAACATTAATTTCTCAATAAAAATATTCCAAGGAGGTTTTGAAAAGATTTGTAATGAAAAATTCCAAGGAGATGAAGACACCAGTTGCTACCTGGATGAAATTATCAAAATATGATAATGGAACGGTATTTAATATCACATAATACAGAAAATTATTGGGAGTTTACTGTACCTAGTAGTGACAATACCTAATATTGTTTTCACCACATACCAAGTATCACGATATCAAATCAATCCCAAGGAAAGACACATGATGTTAGTGAAAAAATACTTCGGTATATCATGGGAATGATGGACTTTAGCTTGATGTATAATGGAAAATCTCAGATAGAGTTTTTGGGATATACTGATGCAGATTGGTCCGGTTCAGCAGATGACAGGAAATCGACGTTAGGAGGTCCATTCTATCATGGTGTCTTGTGTGTTTCTTGGCTAAGAAAGAATAAATATTGAATTTCTTTGAGCACTGCAGAGGATGAGTATATTTCGCCCACTCAAACATGCACATAGTTATTGTGGATGAAGCAGTAGCTTTAAGATATAAGAGTTTAAGTGAAGTCTCCGATCGGAATCCATTGTGATAACTCAAGTACTACCAATCTTAGAAAAACTTCAGATCATCACTCAAGGAAAAATCACATTGAGATAAAATATCATTTCATTAAGGAGAAGGTGGAGCAGGGGCTTGTGATGTTGAAGTATGTTCTTATAGAGCTACAGGTTGCAGATATTC
Organism: Viscum album; assembly: GCA_963277665.1. Classification (NCBI taxonomy): domain Eukaryota; kingdom Viridiplantae; phylum Streptophyta; class Magnoliopsida; order Santalales; family Viscaceae; genus Viscum; species Viscum album. The sequence continues at coordinate 858,710,838 of OY728133.1, read as the reverse complement.
TGGAAAACGCATTACCCAATGTTGTTTTTTAGAGGCATCGACTGGCTCTGTGAGTCCAGTAGACTCCCCACACTTGAAAATTGTGGATGTGGGACCACACCCCTCTCCCTGAGGTATGGTGTGTTTTTCCATTATGTTCTGATATGTGTTTTTACCCTACTATAGACTGCAAAAAAGTGCCCTTTGGGTTCATTGACAAATGGGGAGAAAACGTGAGGAAATGTGATTGTTCAAGAGGGAGAAAATGTCTTAGTCAAGACACGGGGAAAAGAAGATAGGTGGATTAGCAAGATAGGGGGAGCAATGAGAAAAGAGGAGAAAATGAAATCAGACGATGCTAGACGTGATCGATCAAATAATAGATATCACAACTGCTGAGGATCGTGATAAAAGCATAAATTTAAATTGGTATCAGGTTGGTATCAACAATGGTGTCAGAAACAAAGTGACTCCTAGATGAAATTTTCATGACACTCTTGTTTCTCAGGCCGAGCAATTCTCATGTGGGCTTAGAGTATGTGTTGAGTAAATCTTTGATCACTATCTTTATCACAAGAGGTGAATGGTGGCTGAAGATGAACGAAGCCTTAATGAGGTATCAAATAATGGAGAATTGTGTTGAGAAGAGTTTTCAACAAACCCAAAGGGGGATATTTTTGGGAAAAAATACCTCAAGGTATCATTGAATCATTTTTGAGATGATTGTGTTTGTTGACAATGCATGACTCCATGTTGTGTTTGTTGACAAAGTGAGTCTCAATGGCTCAAACTGTTGACAAAGGGGATTTTCCTAGAGAATTGAGAAAAGTGTTTTTCGAAAAAGGAGTTGTGATCTTGTATTTTTCTAATGTTGTATTCCAAGAATTTTTTGAATTCAAAACATAAAAAATATGGCAAAGGAAAAGTGGCGCGCTAGTCCCAAAGTGGCGTGCAAGTGTGGCGCACAAGTCTATCACGCAAGTATGGCACACAAGTGTGGTGCACAAGTCTGCTGCGCAAGTATGGGCAGAAAGTGTGGAGCACAAGTCATATTTCAAGATCATCATATCAAAATATGACAAATGAAATACAGAGGTGCACTAGTCCTAAAATAGAGTGTGAGTGTGGAACGCAAGTTTGGCGCGCAAGTGTGGAGCAGAAGTCCTCAAAATGCCTATAAATAGATGGCTACACTCCTCATTTATCAATGAGCTCAACACTTAGATAAAATCCATGCTCTGATCACACAAGTGGAAGTGACATGAAAGTACAGTGTGCGTGCATGTGGGGTGCACAAGTGTGTGGGGAAAGTGTGTCGCACAAGTGTTCCGTGCAAGTGTGTCACGCATGTCTACCACGAAAGTGTACCCCGCAAGTCTACCTTGAAAGTGTGTCGTGCATGCAGTGTGGAGTGCATTCTTGGCGCGCTAGTGTGGTGCACAAGTGTGACACACAAGTAGGGTTTTCCATAACGAAGTTAGAGGCTTTGCACTAGTTAAAGGGGCACACAGGTCACCCTAGGGTTGTGTGAAAGTTATAAATTTCCAAGATCATCTGTGGTAAAGTGTTATTCATTAGTATGATAAACTTTTAACATCAATAGATCATCTATCAATAGTTGAGGATGCATTCTTTCATTAAAATGATGAGACCTACAGGTATATAAACTATGAGTGGATCTTCTGAAGAAGCAGTGAGCTCACTTCAGTTGAGAGAGCAGTGAGTTCTCAATTTGTGAGTGGTTGTAAACCAGGAGGTATAGTGTGTCCACTTCACACTTGTAAAAAGAAGTGATCTTATAGTCGAATTGGTACGTCGGCACACTACCGGTGTATGCTCCTTGGATGTAGCCTAGTGAGGGTTAAACAAGTAAAAATCAATGTGTCATGTGCATGCTTTATGTTTTATTCATACTCTGCATTTGGAAAGAGAGAGAAGGGGGTTTTGTCTAACAGAAAAACAAGATCAAAAGGGGAATTTGTTTTAATACGTCATACCCTGATTCACCCCCCCTCTCAGGGTATCTAGCATAGTGGACCTAAAAGAATATCTATAACTTATATTTAGTAGATAATAATTTTTTACTCTGATAAACCATTAATTTTTTTTAAATTCATCAATTCACCCCCTGTTGATCATTTTTTCATTCTCATATTGGGACCGAAAACTTACCCTCGCACATAAATAATGTAAAAAACACATTAATATATAATATTTTATAATATTAATTATATATTTGTTGGTCGGATTAGAGTACTCAAGAGGGGGGGGTTGAATTGATTATTTATAAAAATTTCTGTTTAAAAAAAGTATTCTTAAAAGGGTTCCCCAATAAATTTAAATACAACCCAGTTAATCAAGGTAATACGGTTATGAAGGTTTTACTATTTGAATAACTTCTCATAAGATTGATTAATTCTCATTAATATTAATATCAGTTATTAACATTACTTTTGAAGCTAATATAATGAGGGAAAACAATTATAACTTCTTTCCAAGATTAATTATCAATGTAAATTTAGTGATTTATTAATTAAAGAGTAAAATAGAGAAAACTAAAATAAATAGAACAGCAGATATAAAACAAGTGGTTCAATCTCAAGCCGAGACCTAATCTACTCCACTTGGTTATCACCTTCCACCAAGTAGTTTACATAAATAAACTTGGTCCACACCCTAGATGAGGGTTAAAAATAGTACATAACATTGTCCTGGTCACACGACCTTTTTCACAATTCATCATGGGTATGAACTAACAAGCCACACAAGGACCTCATCCACACTTATCTTTGCAAATAAAAAATTGTAAAAAGATGTAAGAGAAAGAAAATATTGTATCCTTCAGTTTGATGGAGGAGACAGTGCATGTTTTTTAACAGATACACACACTGCTCGAATAATACACAATAGAGTAGAAAATGATGAGATAAGGTTAAAAGTGCTCTGAGTGTTAGTCTATGAAACTTTGGACTTCTGAGATGAAAAAGGTACATAAATCGAGTCCTATTGTTGGAAATATAGTATCATAAGTCATCTAGAACTGCCTAGTGTTCTTCATGGAGATGGTAATGTTGAAAGATTCTTGACTCTAGGATTTGAGTATGCTTCATGTGTTCTTCAGCAGTGTCAGGTTGAATATGTTGGTTCGTCTTTCATGAATTCTAGTGCTTCTTCGTTATCATGCACACTTTAATGCCCCGACACCAGTTACCCAGAGTCCGTGCATTATTTTAATACATTGGCATGATTACAAGGAATCAAGTCCCGAAAGATCGACCAGTTTAGTAGTCTTGGAAAATAGATTACATACATGAATGTTACATTACACATCATAACATATAAAACAACATAAATAATCCATTATGAATGACATTATACCCTTGTCTTAACCCTATATATCAATAAAAATACACTTCTTGGAATCCTGGGAAAAATAAAACATTGAAAGGGGTGAGCTCAGATGCTCAATAAGAATAACAATATAGAAGAAAATTTCATGGACAAGCATAAACACTTAAGGCAATGTATAACTAAAACAAAAGCCTTTTAAAATTGAACTTCAGCATAATATGGAAAAGTTAAAATGAAATAATTCCATTTAGTTATTCAAATGGATATTATACTAGTCGAATAATCACATGAAATATCAATAACCACTTTCATAATGACAGAATGCATAATGAAAGACTATCATAACCATGTAGCCAAGGCGTCGTGGCAATACTACAAATAAGATTTTGTCAAGGCCTCGTGGCAAGACACTAGTTTGTCTCATGAGACCTAATGATGCATCGGAGAGCTATAGCGGGATCCAACCGTCACTTATTAAGTCCAATTCATTCCTCATATTAACAGGTTTAAACATTACAGAAACATTTGAATTAAAACTGGCATACGAGATGTCAATACTTTCTCCAAAAACCATGAATGGTATAAAATTAAAACATCCATAGTCAAAAAAATCACTAAACCTTCAATAAAATATGGAAGTTTTGTATCATAATAAATAAACTTCAAATAATCTTAAAATCCATAAAAGGATGTTGACATAGATGAAATCAAAACTATTTGAGAGAAATATCTCTTTTTTGAAATCATTTAAAAGTCACACATTTATAAAGGAAGTAATCTAAAAGATATTTTTGAACCAAAGTGTCCCATACCACATTGAAACTTTTAAAACGAAATATCATTTCAAAATATTCATTTTCATATAAATCAATCCTTAAAATCGTTTTGAAAACATGGACATTAATTAAAAAGATTTTGAAAGATAAATCTTTAAAACATTTAAAATTATGATCTTGATAAAGAGTAACTTTCACAAATTCTTAAAATATTCATTTTGAAATCATTTAAAAGTAACATAATTATAAAATAGAACATTTACTTTCAAAATATATTTATAAGGTTGTAAGGGAAGCTTCGCCTATTTTATAATGGTGGAAAACAGCCACACCCGCATATAAGTTAAAAAACATTCTTACCTTATTTAGGTCGAAATGGTTAATAAGGACATTGATTGGAAAACGACTGAAAGATTCCATTATAAACCTCTTATAAAAAGTCAAAAAAGGTATAAATGACTTTAACCCATAGTCTTTAAAATATAAAGAATTATTTGAAATACATTTTTAGGAAACATGGATATGGATGATAAAGAGGTCCCAGTAGATAATTATGTATAAACAACTCGGATAATGAAGAGATTTTGAAATAAACCCTTACCAATTTGGTAACATACGAAACATACACCCCATGAAAGAGGTATCATGCAATGAATATGAAAATATACATAAATTAATGTGTATTACACATAGAATACAATTATGGGGAGTACGTACACCACACAAAAGGAAATAGTGACAATATGGCATGAATCTCACGGGAATAAGGAGTGAGATTAAAACCCCTTACCTTGCACTTTCCTTTAGTCGATGGTACGTTTAACCTCCTATATGAATACTATAGTATGTTATTAAATTAAACCAAATCCATATTAATATTTATGATATCATACATTATTCATTTATGACTTTAAACTACCCAATTAATAATAATTCCCATGGTATGTTAACATTTAGTGTAATAATCGCTTTCTTTATCATGCGTGTTTTAACTTGTTACTCCTGATTTTATCACATAGATCATTATTTAAATACTTCTAGAATATAAAACAAGATTTATATATCATATATATTTAGAATATAAATATGTATAATAGACACAAATATGAAAAGGAAAACACCGTTTATGGAGACGGTAGTCCGTACATACGCATAAACGCTGTTTTCGTTTTCATATATGTAAGTACATTGATTCTCACTCAAATTTACCCAAGAGATGATGGTAGAACGGTCCTTGTATTTTATCTTGGGTTATCAAATCCTCAGAGACCGAAGAAGAAACCTATAGACACGCACATTCTATGGACTGTTTTTGGGTATTAAGTGGCCAACATGGGTTGATTTTATGTGGTTTTAAATTATAACTAACAGATTTAAGTGAATTCAATTTAAAAGAATGAGTTGATCCTAGGTTATCGCTCGGGGTGGATTGGACGTATTTTCTTTTTAATGATTTCAATTTCTTAAATTTGAGATGGGTTCATTTAAGGAGATAAAACAACATCATCACTTACTGGTTTAATATGTACACCCACTAATACTAATCACTTATACACTTGAAGGATCAAAGTTTTGAGCACTTCAAGGTAAAGGTTCGTATTAGCACTTGAAGTGTGTGGCCTTAAATTCAACAAGGACGATTGAGTTTAAAAATCATCAAATAAAAATCTCAATTAAAGAAGTGATTATACATTAATGAGGTGATAAATAACATTCAATACAGTCCCTTTATACTCCCTTGGATCAACCCATAAGTGGGTTAGCCCACCATTGATTCTATGGTTTCAATGGAAGCGGAAAGTAGATTCATGAGGGAGAAAATGGAGAAGTAAAAAAACGCAATAAAATAACAATCACTCCACCGTTGTGTGATAATATCACAAGGTTTGGTATGAAAAAGTTCACACCTTGAACCAATGGTATGAAAGTGATAAAGAGAAGAACAGAGTAATAAGAGAAGAAGAACTCGTATTAAGAAACAATGATGAATTAAAAAAACTTACATGTGAAGGAAGAACATTACAAAGAGAAATTGGCACTATAACATTAAGATGAAAACAAGCTCCAAACTTTTTCAACTCCTCCACCATCACTGCCTTAAATAGGGATTTTTGAAGCCTTGGGTCGATCCTCCAATAGTACAAAGCATCTCAATTTATTTTGGTAGGCCATAGGTGGTGGAAAGCTTGTGGAATTTCGACTTTTCCACATTTGACCTGAGGTGGCAGCCATCTTTCATCCACCGAACCGACACATTTGGATGACCTTCTAGATGGACTAATCAGAGTGGGACATATAAGAAGAAACTGGAGCTACGGATGTCGTCTAACCGTATGTAAAATTGGGGCCCATTTGGAGTTGTGGATTTCACGCAATGATCATGTTAGTGGGATCTGTTTCTAGGCCGCAGAATCTGGCCCAGAATTGTATCTCTAACTTGGGCCGCATATATGACCACCATGGAGGCCTAATTAGCATTATCTCCTGAAGCATGATTTGTTCATATGCATGTCTTCTAGAATCCCACGAAATTTGGGATTAATTGGTCCCGTTTTTTGGGCCCCACAGTCTCCTTAGTGGGCTGGTATTCAATCTGTCTTCTCTAGAATTGCTTCCTTTCATCACAAAATATCCCCATCTTCTTCCACGAAATCTCCATTGATCCCTGAATGAAACATGTCCATATGAGAGTGTAGATCAATTTAAAAAATATATAAAACTAAAATATGTATAATCAGATGAATCATTGGGTACTTCAAATGATGTTCAAAAATGTATCACATAATAGTGCATTTTAAGAAGGTATTGCAATCATAATGTGAAATGATGTTCAAAGTGTAAAATGCACTAAAATGGTGTTTATGAATAATAAAGAACATGAATATTATATATATTAACAATGAATATTATCCTCATTTAGTGGCTAATCACACCCCCAACTTGAGTTTTGCTAGTCCTGAGAAAAATATATCTCAACAATATGAAATTCGAATTCCCTTTTCCAAAAACATTTTAATACACAATGATCACCAAAAAAACCGTATACCAAACAATCACGAAACCCATCAAAATATTTTAATACAAGATAGTTTCATAAGAAGATCCCAATCCCAAGCCCCCTTTTTTGTTCAAATTCATTGTCATATTTCATCTAATATCCATTATGTATGAGGATGTGGTGTGCATCACAATAGACGTGGGGGTTAATCTTTATTCAAGGGGGAAATTACAGATGGGCTAGGTGGAATCACATTTCAATATTAAGATGAGTATTCATTTTTTTTGTATAATTTTTTTTGTTTTTTTTTTGTTGTTTTTTATTTGCAATTTTACCATGGTAATTGAAGTTCCACTCAAAAGAGTCAACCCCTGTAGCGAGACTTTGCCGATGACTCCCAGGCTCAAAGACCTTAGGGAACCAGGTGAATCCCACATACTCGGGTATCATCTTGAGTTAACTCAGTCAAAAAAAATTCAAATTACCAAAAATAGAGATAAAATTAATAACTCTGGGCCAGACAACTATGGAGTCACAATCCCCAAGTGCCGAAAGCCACACATTAGGTCATTTCATTGCTCTACGAGCAATTTTTTTAATATATATATTTTTAATACTCATATTAAACTAAAATGATCACCAAACCTATGCTATTTATTTAGGGGACCCCATGAACTCAAACTAATACCCCACTATCCAAGGGACGTGCATTGTGATCATTTTTTTATTTGGATGAAAATATAAACGATTAAATAACACATTGGACAACCACACATTCCAAAATCTATGCTCATGAAATTATACAAGGATTACAATCAGAATTAGGGCATGCAAATTTATTTGATATTCAGTTTCAAATCGTGCAATGTGTATTACCATGTTCAAAGTTAAAGGAATTTTTCCTTCCATTTACACTTTTTTTTCAAATAAATCATTTTTTTGACATAAAATCATTTTTTTGTATTTTATCTCCCCCCCAACTTAAAACAACACTGTCCCCGGTGTTTGAAGAAATGAAAATTTAGAAGGATTAGAGGCAGATAATGGAAGTTAAAAAAGGAAATTGAAACTGAGGATCATGGAATGAAATCACCTGGTGGTTGAAGTTGAAGTTCTTGCTGCTCCAAATTAGTCCTATGATCTCTTGGGGGGATTTAGGCACCTCTTTGATTTAACATGTATCACCCAAAATAGTACCTAAAAAAGAAGAAGAACAAACCAGACAAAACAAACCACACAACAACTTATTTAATTCCAAGTATCATCATTTTTATAGTTTTTCCAATATTTCTATTTTTTTAAAATCAATCTAATGATACATTGTCTTCTTTTAATTTTCTGGGTAAGGTATTACTCAGGGATCACACTGCGTGACACAGATGAATACGATGCTCCCCTTTCATACCCATCCATACTCATAATAGAAGAACATGTCAATAGTAATTTTTTAAATATAAAAATGATTAATTAATCCTATTTAAAATATAAAGTTTATTAAAACAACAAAATGATAGGAACTTGAAAACCATGGGTTGCCTCCCTTGCAGCGCTTTGTTTAACATCGTTAGCCCGACATAGACCCTAAATCTATTAATTTTTTCCTTGTTCATAGGTTGGCTTAGTTAACTCATCCTCTATTTCCTGTTTATTGAATGATTCAATGAATGGTTTTAACCTTTGAACATTGACCTTGAAAATGTAACCACTTGTGGGATCTTGAATCTCTACTTCCCCATGGGGGAATACATGATGCACTATGAAAGGTCCTAACCATCTAGACCTTAACTTTCCCGGATGTAAATGAAGTTTTCAACTATACAACAGAACAAGTTTTCTCGGTTCAAAATGTTTGACCTTGATATTCCTATATTGGTAGGCTTGAAATCTATCTTTATTGATCCTTGAATTTTCATAAGCCTCTATCCTTAGTTCCTCCATTTCATTGAGATCTAATTTCCTTTTTGTTCAGGCCAATGAGACATCATAATCCATTTTCTTAATTTCCCAAAAGGCCTTATGTTCAATCTCCACTGGAAAAGGGAATGCTTTACCATAAACCAAACTATATGGGGAAATTCCTAAAATGGTTTTATATGTGGTTCTATAGGCCCAAATAGCATCTAAGAGTTTCTCATACCAATATTTCCTAGAGGGGTTGACAGTTTTTTCAAGAATTTTCTTAATCTCCCTATTCGCTAACTCAGCTTGACCATTGGTTTGAGGATGGTATGAAGTGGAAACTTTATGAGAAATACCATACTTAGACATGAGTGAAGAGAATGGGCGATTGTATAAATGGGATCCTCAATCACTGATTATAAACCTAGGAATTCCAAATCTTGAAAATATGTTCTCTTTCAGAAATCGAATCACAACATGATGATCATTGGACTTAGTGGGAATGGTCTCAACCCATTTTGAGACATAATCAACAGCTAAGAGTATGTAGAGGTATCCCCTAGAGTTTGGGAAGGGTCCCATGAAATCAGTTCCCCAATAGTCAAATATTTCAACCACTAAGATGGGAGTGAGTGGAATTTGATTCCTTTTTTGTGATGGACCCTACTTGTTGACACCTAGGACAACTTTGAAAAAATGTGTAGGAGTCCCTTAAGAGGGTGGGTCAGAAGAGACCACATTGAAGAATCTTAGAAGATGTTTTCTTAGAGGAAATGTGACCTCCACATGCCTCACTATGACATAATTTAAGGATGGACTCTTGTTCAGATTCTGGAACACACCTCCTAATGACTTGGTCAGGGCAGAACTTATAGAGGTATGGATCATCAAACACATAGTGTCTAATATCAAAAAGGAAGTTCCTTCGAGCTTGAGTCCCTATGAATTTTGGAATGACTCCTGTAACTACGAAATTGGCTATATCGGCATACCAAGGGTAGTCACTCACAGAGTATAGGTGTTCATCAGGAAATGAATCAGACACAGAAAGGTGATTTGAGTTGTCTTTGAATTCCATCCTAGAGAGGTGATCAGCTACAACATTTTCAAAACCCTTTTTATCCTTGATTGCGAGGTCAAATTCTTGTAAGAGAAGGAACCACCTAATCAGTCTAGCCTTGGCATCTTGTTTTTGGAAGAGGTATTTTAGTGCAGAATGGTCAGTGAACACAGTGATGGGGGTCCTAAGAGGTAGGACCTAAACTTATCTAAAGAAAAAAAATAGCAAGTAACTCCTTTTCAGTAGTGGTGTAGTTTATTTGGGCATCATTTAAGTATTTTCTTGCATAAGCAATGACATAAAAAGTTTTATCACAACGTTGTCCTAAAACAGCTCCAACATCAAGGTCACTGGCATCACACATAATTTCAAAAGGAAGGTTCCAATTTGGATATTTCATAAAGGGAGGAGAGGTGAGAGAGGATTTGAGGGTTGAGAATGAACCCTCATAGCTTTCTGTCCAAACAAATGGAGCATCCTTTACTAAGAGAGCACAAAGGGGATGGGATATTGAACTAATGTCCATAATGAATCTTCTATAGAAACCAGCATGTCCTAAGAAAGACCTCACTTCCTTGACAGTTTTGGGTGATGGAAGGTGACGAATGATGTCAACCCTGGCTTTATCAACATCAATCCCCCTACCTGAGACCAGATGGCCTAGAACTAGTCCCTCTTTAACTATGAAATTGCATTTTTCCCAGTTTAGGACCATATTCATTTCTTCACATCTTGAAAAGACTCTCTCCACATTCTGTAGAAATCCCTCAAATGTATCCCCAAACACAGACAAGTGATCCATGAAGCCCTCTAGAAAATACCCTACCATGTCTGAGAAGATTCCCATCATACACCTCTAGAAGGTTCCAGGGGCATTGCATAAGCCAAAGCGTATGCGTTTGAAGGAAAAGGTACCGAATGGACATGTGAATGTAGTCTTCCATTGATCCTCTAGGGAGACCTCAATTTGATTGTACCCCGAGTACCCATCTAAGAAATAGTATAAGGCATGACCTGCCACTCTCTCAAGGACTTGGTCAATGAATGGTAAAAGGAAATGGTCCTTCTTGGTGAATGAGTTTAGCTTCCTATAGTCAATGCAGACCCTCCATCAACTACTCACCCTTGTTGGAAGAATCTCTCCATCCTCATTGGTTATCACTGTGATTCCAGCCTTTTTTGGAACCACTTGGATTCGACTCACCCACTCACTCTCAGCTATGGGATAGATGATACCAACTTTTAACAATTTCAGAAGTTCTTTCCTTACTACCTCCATGAGATTAGGATTGAGTCGCCATTGAGGTTGATGACATGGCTTTGAATTAGATTCCAGAACAATCCTATGAGTCCCAACAAGTGGGATAATCCCAGGAATATCAGAAAGGGCCCAACCAATTGCTTTCTTATGATTCCGAAGGACATCTAGAAGCATCCTATCATGATTGGCTTCAAGAGAAGAAGAAATGACAAGAGGATGTGTTTGATTTTCCCCTAGGAAGGCATACTTTAGTGCAGCAGGAAGTTCCTTCAATTCAAGATCAGGTTGGTTTAGAATTTCAGAAGAATATTGGGACATTGGATCAAGATCAATTTCTTTTTTTAGAGTTTCAGAAAGGATTGATTCCCCATATGTAAAAGTTTCAGCTACTAGATTGGCTTGATCATATATAGGGAAGTAAATTGGAGTGGTCTTAATGAAAGTGATTTCTTTAAAGGTTTTACTGATTGTTGGACCTAAGACTTCATCATAAGAGAAATTTGAAAATGATTCAATCCAAGGAGATAAACTTCCTTCATATGAACAAAGGAAATCAATCTCATCCTGACTTAAACATTCATCAAATATTCCTTGATGTTCCATGGATTCATTATCAATGATTCCTATCATGTTTACTTCATGAATTTCTTCGTCATCCCCTATTTGTGAGCTTTCATTATAGATGTTAAAGTCTAGACTCATGTTCCCAAAGGTGATGGTCATGTTCCCATTTCGGACTCAGATAACAGAGTTGATTGTTGAAAGAAAAGGACGGCCAAGGATGATTGGGGTTTGTTCCTTATTTCCTAAGATTGGATGGTTGTCAAGGAGAATGAAGTCAGCAAGGTAGATGAAGTTTTAAACCTTTACCAGAACTTCCATTAATATCCCCTTTGGAACCCTAATGCTACGATCACCAAGTTGAAGTGAGACAGATGTGGGTTTGAGTTCTTCTAGGCCTAACTGGTAGTACACGTCATAGGGTATGAGATTGACACTAGCACCTAGATCACACAAGGCCTTGACAGCTTTGCTTCCTCCTAGTTCAATATTGATGTAAGGGCAACCTGGGTCTTTGAACATAGGAGAAATGGTCCCTTGAATGGTGGTAATCACATTAGCAGCCAAAAGGACTTGGTTTTTATGTGAAAATTTTCTTTTAAAAGTTCACAAGTCCTTAAGGTACGTTGAGTAGGCAGGTATGGTTTGGATTGCATCGAGAAGGGTTCTGTTCAACTTGACTTGTGAAAATATTTCTCTCAACATTTCACTTAGTTCAGGCTTGGTTTTCCCCCTCATACGTTGAGTAAATGATGCAGGTTGTGGGGTTGTTTGATGAAGAGTTGTTTCCTTGACAATGTTATCAGTTTCCTCAGTTTGATCTTGTGGTTCTTTTGAATTTTCATCCAAGTTTGAATCTTCATGTGGGTTCTGAATTAGTTGTTCAGTTTTCTCAATTGATTTCCCACTTCTTAAAATTGTCACAACCTTTAGTTGTTCATGAGTTGTTTGAGTGCAAATTGACTCTCCCCTTGAAGTTGAGGATGGAACCGCCTGAGTAGGAATGGGTTCCTTTCCAGTTTTTATGGTTTGAAGTTCTTGTTTAAGGGAAGAGACTTCTGAGTTCATCCTTTCCATTTGTTTGCACAGTTGTTCTAGTAGGCTTTGTGGAACAGTTTGGGTGGGTGCTTGAGTAGGTTGGTTTATCCCAGGGAGATATTTTGGAGGTAGTATGGTTTGTTGAAACTGGACCGGTGGCTGTTGGTATTTTATAGGTTGGGTTTGGAACTGGTTATGGGTTTGGTAGTTCTGATGGGGGTAAGTATTTTGTCCTTGTGGTTGGCTAGGTTGTTGCTTATCTTTCCAGCGGAAGCCTGGGTGGTCGTTATACCTTGGGTTGAAGGTGTTTTGGTATTGAGGCTTTTGAAATTTCAAAGAATTTACTTCCGTTGGGGGTCCTCCTAAGAGAACATCCTTGATGGATGGAATGGTTGGGCAGTTGTCTATCATATGGTCATGTTTGTCACAAATTGTGCAAACAGGGTCAACAGTTTGGATTTCATGGACTTTCCTACGGTCTATCTCTTCAACCTTCCTAGAGAGTGCTGCGAGTTTAGCCCAAAGGCTTTCCTCTTCTCTAAGTGTATGAATTCCAGTAGTTCGTTGTGGCTTTTCAGAATAAGGTGAAGTTCCCCATGTTTGGTTTTGGTCAGAAAGGCTTTCTAGATACTCATAAGCATTATTTGGGGCTTTGTTTTTAAAGGTTCCATTACACATCATGTCAATGAATTGTTTCTTCCCCGGACCCAACCCTTCATAGAAAATTCTTACTTGTTCAGGAATAGAAAAACCATGGTGTGGAACCATGTTTATTGTGTCTTTGAACCTCTCCCATGTTTCATAGAATGACTCTCCCTCTTTTTCAAAAAATTTTTGGATACTCTTTTTAAGTGCATTTGTTTTGTGGTGGGGAAAGTATTTTTTGTAGAATTCTCTTTGTAGTTGGTCCCAAGAGTTGATGGATGATGGTCTCAAATTGTTTAGCCAATTTTTAGCTTGATCCTTTAAATAAAAAGGAAATATCTTGATCTTAGCTTATTCTAGTTGATGTGGGGGACACATGGTTTCTACAATGTCATTGAACTCCTTAATGTGCAGGTATGGCATCTCGGACTCCATTCCATGGAATGTGGGAAGGTGTTTTAGGACATGGGGTTTAAAGATGTAGTTGGAATCTCATAGGGAATTGTGTCTAATGCATGAGGGGGCATTATTCCTGGAAGGCGTGAGGTAGTCATTCATGGTTTGATCCATCGCATTCCCCATGTTTGGGGCTGCCTCATTTGGGTTTCCATTTTGGTTCCCACCCAGGTTTATGAGTTGGTTTCTTTGAAGACATTCCACTGAAAATGGATCAATTTTGGACTCTAGAGTATTAGTAAGATTAAGATATAATGGAATGAGTTCCCTTGGTGTAATTGACTCCCAACCCCAGGAATATCCACCCTAACTAGATGGTTTGACTGATCACGGGTGTAGGCAGACGTGCACCAAAAGAAAAACAAAACAAGAAAGGGACAAGATAAGAGAATTTGGATGAGAAAAGAAGAAATGGGGGAGAATAGAATGGGTGTTTAGATTACTTAATTGGGTCCCCGGAAAATGGTGCCAAAATTTGATTCTCGCTCAAATTTACCCAAGAGATGAAGGTAGAATGGTCCTTGTAGTTTAGCTTGGGTTATCGAATCCTCAGAGACATAAGAAGAAACCTATAGACACGTACATTCTATGGACTGTTTTTGGCTATTAAGTGGCAAACATGGGTTGACTTTATATGGTTTTAAATTGTAACTAATATATTTAAGTGAATTCAATTTAAAAGAATGAGTTGATCCTAGGTTATCGCTCGGGGTGGATTGGACGTATTTTCTTTTTAATGATTTCAATTTCTTAAATTTGAGATGGGTTCATTTAAGGAGATAAAACAACATCATCACTTACTGGTTTAATACCTACACCCTTTAATACTAATCACCTATAAACTTGAAGGATTAAAGTTTTGATCACTTCAAGGTAAAGGTTCGTATTAGCACTTGAAGTGTGTGGCCTTAAATTCAACAATGACGATGGAGTTTAAAAATCATCAAATAAAAATCTCAATTAAAGAAGTGATTATACATTAATGAGGTAATAAATAACATCCAATACAGCCCCTTGCTACTCCCTTGGATCAACCAATAAGTGGGTTAGCCCTCCATTGATTCTATGGTTTCAATGGAAGCAGAAAGTAGACTCATGAGGGAGGAAATGGAGAAGTAAAAAAAAACGCAATAAAATAATAATCACACCACCGTTGTGTGATAATCTCACACGGTTTGTTATGAAAAAGTTCACACCTTGAACCAACAATATCAAAGTGATAAGGATAATAATAGAATAATAAGAGAAGAAGATCTTGTATTACGAAACAATGATGAATTAAAACAACTTACATGTGAAAAAAGAACATTACAAAGAGAAATTGGCAGCATAACATTAAGATGAAAACAAGCTCCAAACATTTTCAAATCCTCTGCCGCCACTGCATTAAATAGGAAATATGGAAGCCTTGGGTCGAGACTCCAACAGTACAAAGCATCTCAATTAATTTTGGCAGTTCATAGGTGGTGGAAAGCTTGTGGAATTTGGACTTTTCCACATTTGACCCGAGGTGGCATCCAGCTTTCATCCAACGAACTGAAGCATTTGGATGACCTCCTAGATGGCCGAATCAGAGTGGGCCATAGAAGAAGAAAATGGGGAACCTGATGTCGTCTAATCCTCTGTAAAAGTTGGGACTATTTGGATTTGTGTAGTTCTATATATGATCAAATTAGTGAGATGTTTTTATGGGCCGCAGAATCTGACCCAGAATTGTATCTCTAACTTTGACCACATAAATGTCCACCATGGAGGAATAATTAGCATTATCTTCTGAAGATTTATTTGTTCCTATGCATGTCTTATATCATCCCGATAAATTTGGGATTAATTGAGCCTGTATGTTGGGCCACACAGTCTCATCAGTGGGCTGGTGTCCAATCTGCCTTCTCTAAAATTGCTTCCTTTCATCACAAATATCCCCATCTTATTCCATGAATTCTCCATTGATCCCTGAATGAAACATGTTCATATTGGAGTGTAGATAATTTTCCAAAAATCTCAAAATAAAATATGTATAGTCAAATGAATCATTGGGTACTTCAAATGATGTTCAAAAATATACCACATAATAGTGCATTTTAAGAAGATATTACAATCATAATGTGAAATGATGTTCAAAGTGTAAAATGCACTAAAATGGTGTTTATGAATAATAAAGAACATGAATAATATATATATTAACAATGAATATTATCCTCATTTAGTGGCTAATCATACATGAATACTTATATATATACATATATATCTCCAGTAGCATTATTATGTCATATATTATATACTTATTAGTAATATATATATATTTTTATAATAGTCTATGAATAGTGAACTTGGAAATTAATCTCATTGCATCGTGGAGACGGTAATTCGTACGTACACACGAGCGAAAATATCATTATTTTGATATTAAAATAATATTTGATTGGATGGTATATCATATATACAGAATAATTATCATGTTATATTTATTATTTACATGAATTACACATCATTATTATACCCATCTAAATAATAATATATTGAATAACAATTACACCACAACGTGGAGACGGTAGGCCATACGTACGCACGTATGGTGACATGTCATCCAAGGGATGGATAGAATAATGATTTTGTTTGTACCAAAACATAACAGTATATGTAAGATATTGGAGTTATTATTTTAGAAAAAAATTATAACAAAAGAAGAAGTTGAAGAAGAAATGAACTTGAACAAGTGTGGTGAAAACATTACCTCTTCCTCAGGTTCTTCCTTTTGATTTGATCTAAAGGGATCTTTAGGTTATATTTATGATCAAACTAAGGCCTCTAAGTTAAACTGAGGGAAGTTGGGAGGATATTTGGGTAGAGTTTGGCCGGGCCAAAAGGCTTTGAAGATTTGAAGAATTGGTTATAAGTGGTGTCCTTTTAGAAGGGGGAGGAGGGGCTCTTTAGGAAAAACATAAAGTATTATTTTATAATAAATTAATATTTGGTTTATAATGGCTCAAAAGTGGGTTATTAAAAGTCTACGGTGGGGATGGGTCGAAATACACTTAACCAATAGGTTTTAGACAGGTTTGGGTCACTTTATTAACCATATATTTTAGTTTTAACCCTTAGTTACTTAGTTTGACATTTACCATGTCTCTTTTTATTTTTATATTATATGGTTAATAAACATACCATAAACTTCCATGAGACCCCCAAGTGTTCCATTAAACATGCATATATCATGATATAAGTCCTTTGGCCGAACCTTATATTTTTAAAAATATAATATCAATTAATCATATAATGTTTTTTTAAATATTAATTTATGTCAATTTTGACACTATTTGGTATTTTGTTTTTTTGAAAGTCATCACAACTTGATTACTTCAAAAATGATACATTGAATCAGACCTAAGATGTCATAGTCACCTTGAAAATTCGTGGATGTCATAAATTTTTTGAAATTGTATTTATTTTAATATTTATATTTCCCTTTATTTGATTATTTCATTAATAAGGTAATTACTGCATCATCATTGTGTCACAAATAAATTTAGTTATTTAATATCTAAAAGTTATAATTAATATAACATTATGTAGGAAATATTTTTATCTTTCTAATGAAAATTTATAATCTAATTTATATTTTGTATAACCCTATATTAAAAATGTTTTAGTTATTAAACTTTGATTTTAACTCTTTTAACTCTTCTTTGAATTAAATAATAATAATTGTCCTAATCTAATCCAAGTGGACCTAAAGGGGCATATATTCCTAAGGTTGTTTTTGGTCGAATTAATCTTATCAAATAGAATTAGGACATGTGTTAGGGTAATAATAATATCATTTTTACCCTTAATTACCTTATTTACTTTTTACTGTGAAAAATAAAAGTAAAAAGTTACTATTCACCAAAAATTATTTTTATCTTATTGAACCACATTTTACTTTTTAATATTAACCATTTCTCTTGGATTTTCTAAATTCCCCTCACAGAAGCGTTAAAATTATGTTTTATGTGAATTTATAAATTCTCCTAGGAGGTGGGTAAAAGACGGTGAAAAAGTTCAATAAAATTTTTATATATCTAAAATTATTATAAACTGACTCCAATGAATTAAATTGAATTTATAGAGGTATTATGTATCTATTTTGACATAAAATAAATTTAAATAATATAAATAATTATTTAAATAAAAATCTTGTTTTAAACAGTAACTGAGTGTTTTTCACTATTTATCAAAAATTGAAAGTTTTCAGAAAAATACCAAAAATTTAACCTAAGCTAGTTCTGATATTACGAATTCAATAATGAAGTCTATTTTACCAAATTAAAAATATAGAAGTTTCATTTATTAATTTAAAATTAATTCCCACTGTTAAAACAAAATGCTTGTTTTTAAGAAACAATAACTATCAAAAGATTGACACTAGATTATGTTTGGTTTAAATGTAAATTTATGTCCAATGAACAGAATTGGATTAAATGGTAAAAATATAATATAAATATATTTTAAAACCACTCAAATTCATTATTTATCACTATTAATTATTTCTATTAAAAAGTTGTTCTTAATTAAAATTTAGTAATTTTCACTATTCATCAAAATATGAAAGTTATCTGAAAAGTACCAAAATTTCACCCTTGGCTAATTTTGATATTATGAATCTAAAAATGAAGTCCATTTTGAGAGTTAAAATTTATAAAATTTCAAAAAGTGGGTATTACTATTCATAACGGCTACTTTGATTGGTCATGGTGTGTGTTAGAACTCGAAGTTGTGTTCAACACATGCTACTGTATTATTCAAAGAGAAGTGTACCGTTGAAGATTGGGGTGTTACATTCTCCCCACCTTCAATAAATTGAGTCCTCCCAATTTATACTCGGTATTCTAAACTTGGGTAGACATTTCAAAATATCTTAGTTGAAATCCCACAATGAAAAATGGATTAATGAGGCCTCTATTGAAAATAAAGAGTGGTATGTATGAAGGTTGCCAAAAATAACACATAATAGGGTTCCATGTAGGAAAATATGGATATAGAAGAGAAATCTAACCATCAATATCTGATGGAGAGTGGTATTAAACATGGTTATGAAAAGTCCAATAATCCCAAAGCCATAAATTTGTGATGATCTAAGGTACCATATGAGAGAACATTTTTGTTCTAAGTTCATTTTCATAATGTTGAGGAATTTATTTATGATATTGGATAAGATCTTAAAGAGATATACTTACTTTATAATTAGAGTTTTATCCATTAATAAATTTCTACCACAAACTCATATTTCACCCCAAAACATAATACAACTCAAAAATACTCTATTTATCCTAATCATATATGGTTCCAAATATAATGAATATATAATTAACATATTAGACCTTTTAAAAAAGAAACTACATTATACAATCCAGGAACATAACGTAGTCCAGTGGTAGGCTATAAATCCCAATTGCACTATGGTTGTGGGTTTGATTCCCGCAGCATTGTCCGATGCGACGGGTCGTCACACGGTCTGTGTGTTGTCCTTTTAAAAAATCCAGAAATAACCTTTCAAACTTAATCCCTTCCAAACTTTAGACTTATCCAAAATAATTATGTAAACTCTCAGTCCAAAATTTATATGAAAGGTAAACATAATGTAGATCCTTTTCACCTCATAATAGCATGTGAATACCTTCATCATGTATTCTTTTAAAACACTGAAACATCCCGAATTACCATAAAACTTTATTGATTACATTCATGATCCCTTATTACTTATAGAATACTAGATATACATCATCAATCCAAAATTTTTTAAACTCAAACAATGATGGAATATACAAATCTTTAATCAGTTTCAAGGTAGTCAAGAATATCCAATATAATTTAACCAAATCAACCATTTCTTATTCCAAAATCTGTACCTCAATATTAGGACCATATTAAGGTTTATCTTTCCTTCAACCGTGTAATTTCCAAAAAGTTTAACTCATTGTATAATCACTTTTCTTAGTACCATGAAATCTCAAATCCTCAATGAAATAGTAATGCAGTAAAATTATTATTTATTTCCAGTACATCATTGATACAACACTTCAATGAAATAATTCCAAAATAACAACATTAGAAAACAATTCATTCTTCTTCATCTATGGTAGTATAATAACTTTACTATTATCCAATAGAATCATTTACGGCATAGTCTGATAACTGGGACATTGGTTCGCTTAGTGTCCATACTCCTTGCAATTGATGCATTGTACATTTGAAACCTTTTTCTTACCCTTATAGTCAAGTAATTTGTGTCCTTTTTCTCCAAACTTATAACATACTCCCATTCCCTTCAATAATTTTCCAAGGTGATTCTTTCCATAGATATAACATATGGGAAATCCTTCTTTACCTTCTTCCCTTTATCTGCCCTCTCTACCATCCTTTTCTTGTCCGGTTTCCCATCAAAGCCATAGGACTCCAAGAATTATTTACATATCTTATCAACACATGATACTATTTATTCATATGATGATAATACATGGGAGACTATTTCCCTTTTAAATTCTGGATTAAGGCCATGAAATATATGATCTTTCTTACTCATTGGATCATGCGTATTGCTGGAGTTCTCATTCCTTCTACTGGGCGCCATTTCTAAACAATGGCATACACTAGATTATTTTATGGATAGCAATACCTAATCCCAAACTTGTAAAACACTTAACATAAATTAAACAGTTTATGGATATAATCCATAATCCTAAAAATGTCTTCTTTGAATAAGTATATACTCATAGACCATCCATAATGGTTTGCAAAGAAAATAAAAATTATCCTAATCATATCCCTCGGGAGTTTCATAACCAAGAGTGTAGCAAGACCCGTTGTCATGAACCAGTTCCCGTTCGAGTCTAGGTCAAAGCGGTGTTTTCAGGTTTTACCCCTAGGTACATCTGTGCCAGAGCCGCCTCTACCTGCTCGTATCAAGACAGGGATATATTTCCATGAAAACTCACAAAATCTCTACAATATCAAAATTCTAGGAAGTTATTCTCTACTAATCCTCCAAGTCTATCATAGGGCTATGTGATCTAATCAGAGTGTATCTAAATCTAGCTTCCAAGGTTATTGCTAAACTACTCTGATACCAACTGTAACGCCCCGACCCTAGTTACCCAGAGATGGTGAATTATTTTAATACATTGGCATGATTACAAGGAATCAAGTCCCGAAGGGCCGATCAGTTTAGTAGTCTTGGAAAATCGATTACATACATGAATGTTACATTACACTTCATAATATACAAAACAACATAAATAATCCATTATGAACACCATTATTCCCTCGTCTTAACCCTTCATATCAATCACAATACACTTCTTGGAATCCAGGGAAAAATAAAACATTGAAATGGGTGAGCATAGATGCTCAGTAAGGATAAATATATAGCAGAAGCTTTCATAGACAAACATAAACAATTAAGGCAATGTATAAATAAAACAAAATCTTTTTAAACTTTAACTTCAGCATAATGTGTAAAATATAAAATGAAATAATGCCATTTACATATTCACATGGATATTCTACTAGTCGAATAATCACATTCAATATCAATAACCACTTTCACAATGACAAAATGCATAATGACATACTATCATAACCACATAGTGAAGGCCTCGTTCCAGGACTACAAATAATATTTTTTCAAGGCCTCGTGCCAAGACACTAGTTTGTCTCATGAGACCTACCGATGCATCGAGGAGCTATAGCAGGCTCCGCCCATCACATATTAAGTCCAATGAATTCCTCATATGAATAGGTTTAAATATAACATAAACATTCATATTAAAACTAGCATACGAAGTGTCAATACTTTATCCATAAACCAGGAATGGTATAAAATTAAAACATCCATAGTCAAACATATCACAAAACCTTCAATACAATATGGAAGTTTTGTATCATAATAAATAAACATCATATAAGCTTAAAATACATCAAAGTATGTTGACATAGATGAAATCAAAACTATTTGAGAGAAATATCTCTTTTTTAAAATCATTTAAAAGTCACACATTTTTTAAAAAATTAATCTAAAAGAGATTTTTGAATCAAAGTGTCCCATACCACTTTGAAACTTTTTAAATGAAATATCATTTCAAAACATTCATCTCCATATAAATAAATCCTTAAAATAATTTTGAAAACATGGACAGTAATTAAAAATATTTAGAAGGATAAATCTTTAAAACAATTAAAATTCTGATCTTGATAAAGAGTACCTTTCACAAATTCTTAAAATATTCATTTTGAAAACTTTTAAAGGTCACATAATTATAAGGAGTGAGATGAAAACCCCTTACCTTGCAATTTCCTTTAGTCAAGGGTACATTTAACCTCTTGTATAAAGACTTTAGTATGTTATTAAATTATACCAGACCCGTATTAATATTTATGATATCATACATTATTTATTTATGTCTTTAAACTACCCAATTAATAATAATTCCCATGGTATATTAATATTTCGAGTAATAATCGCTTTCTTTATCATGCGTGTTTGAACTTCTTACTCCTGATTGTATCACATAGATCATGATTTAAATAATTTCATAATATAAAAATGATTTATATATAATATATATTTAGAATATAAATATGTAAAATAGACACATATATGAAATGGGAATCACCGTTTATGGAGACGGTAGTCCGTACGTACGCATAAACACTGTTTCTGTTTTCATAGATTATTGAATGGTATGTAATTGAATAAGATATATGTAAGTAAATAAATACTTATATATATAAATATATATATCTCTAGTAGAATTATTATGTCATATATTATATACTTATTAGTAATATATATATTTTTATATTAGTCATTGAATGGTGAACTTGGAAATGAATCTCATCGTGTTGTGGAGACTGTAATCCGTATGTACACACGAGCGACAATATCATTATTTTGATATTAAAATAATATATAATTAGATGGCATATAATATATACATAATCAGTATCATTTTATATTTTTTATTTACATGAATTACACATCATTATTATACCCATCTAAAAATAATATATTGAATAACAATTACACCACAACGTGGAGACGGTAGGCCATACGTACGCACGTTTGGTGACATGTCATACAAGGGATGGATAGAATAATGAATTTGTTTGTACCATAACAACACAGTATATAGAAGATATAGGAGTTATTATTTTAGAATGAAATTACAACGAAAGAAGAAGTTGAAAAAGAAAAGAACTTGAAAAAGGGAGCTCAAAACATTACCTCTTCTTCGGGTTCTTCCTTTTGATTTGATAAAAAGGGATCCTTAGGTTGGATTTATGATCAAACTATGGCCCCTAGGTTGAAGTTAGGGAAGTTGGGAGGATATTTGGGAAGATTGTTTCTGATCCAAAAGGCTTTGAAGGTGTGAAGAAATGGTTAGAAGTGGTGTCCTTTTATATGGGGGAGGAGGGGCTCTTTAGAAAAAACATAAAGTATTATTTTATAATATATTCATTTTCATTTTATAATGGCTACAATGTGAATTATTAAAATTCAAAGGTGGGGATAGGTCGAAATCCACTTAACCAATTGGTTTTAGATAGGTTTTGGTCACTTTATTAACCTTATATTTTATTTTTAACACTTAGTTACTTAGTTTGACATTTACCATGTCTCTTTGTATTTTTATATTATATGTTAAATAAACGTACTATAAACTTTTAAGAGAGCCCCAAGTGGTCCATTAATGATTAAACTATCATGATATAAGTCCTTTTTCTGAACCGTATATTTTTAGGAATTTAATATGAATTAATCATATAATATGTGTTTTCAATATTAATTTATGTCAATTTTGACACTATTTGGAATTTTGTTTTTTTGAAAGTCATCACAACTTGATTACTTTGGAAAAGATTCATTTCATCAGCCCTAACATGTCATACTCACCTCGAAAATTCGTGGATGTCCTAAAAACGTTGAAATTATATTTATTATAATATTTATATTACCATTTATTTGATTCATTCATTAATAAGGTAATTACTGCATCATTATTGTGTCATAAATAAATTTAATTATTTAATGTCTAAAAATTATAATTAAAATACCATTATGTAGGAAAGATTTTTATATTTCTAATGAATATTTATAATCGAATTTATCTTATGTATAAACCTATATTAAAAATGTTTTAGATATTAAACTTTGATTTTAACTCTTTTAACTCTTCTTTGAATTAAATAATAATAAATGTCCTAATCTAATCCACGTGGACCTAAAGGGTCATATTTTATTCCTAAATTTGTTTTTGGTCAAATTAAACTTATCCAATAGAATTAGGACATGTGTTAGGGTAATAATAATATCATTTTTAACTTTAATTACCATATTTACTTTTTACCGTGGTAAATAAAAGTAAAAAAGTCACTATTCACAAAAATTATTTTTATCTTATTGATCCACATTTTACTCCTTGATATTAACTGTGTCTCTTATATTTTCTAAATTCCACTCACAAAAGTGGTAAAATTAAGTTTTATGTGAATTTACAAATTCTCCTAGGAGGTAGGTAGAAGACAGTGAAAAAGTTCAATAAAATTTTTATATATCTAAAATTATTATGAACTGAATCCAATGAATTAAATTGAATTTATATAGGTATTATGTATCTATTTTGAACTGAAATAAATTTAAATAATATGAATAATTATATAAATAAAAAGCTGGTTTTAAACAGTAATTGAGTGTTTTTCACTTTTCATAAAAAATTGAATGTTTTCAGAAAAATACCAAAACATTTCCCTAATCTAATTTTGATATTAAAAATTCAATAATGAAGTATATTTTACCAAATTAAAAACATTGAAGTTTCATTTATTAATTTAAAATTAATTCCCGTTGTTAAAACAAAATGCGTGTTTTTAAGAAACAATAACTATCAAAAGATTGACAATTGTTTATGTTTGGTTTAAATGTGAAATTATGTCCAATGACCAACATTGGATTAAATGATAAAAATATATTCTAAATATAATTTAAAACCACTCAAATTCATTATTTATCACAATTAATTATTTTGATTAAAAAAGTTGTTTTTAATTAAAATTTAGTAATTTTCACTATTCATCAAAATATGAAAGTTATCCGAAAAGTACCAAAATTTCACCCTTGACTAATTTCGATATTCTGAATCCAAAAATTAAGTCCATTGTGAGAGATAAATTTTATAAAATTTCAAAAAGTGGGTATTACTATTCACAACAGCTACTTTGATTGGTTGTGGTGTGTGTTAGAAATCGAAGTTGTGTTCAACACATGCTACTGTATTATTCGAAGAGAAGTGTACCGTAGAAGATTGGGATGTTACACACACACTTATTTTTCTATTGACACTATTTTCGCTAGTCACACACTTTTCTTCTGGCCACACTATTCTTTTTGTTCATAGAATTCATGTGTTTGAGCCAACATGATTCATGTATTCTGGACCTCGTACCTTTTACTGTCAGGTGACATATCTATAATGAAAATTTTATTATGTCATTTTATTTAAAAACATAAAAATATGACCATTAGAAATGAAATTGAAAAATGAAAAAACATATTAATAAATAGTTTCATAGTCTATCTGTAAACAGTGTCTCCATGAAAAAGTGTCTCCTTGAAATTGTGTCTCTTTCATTGTCTCTGATCGGTGAGATGGCTGTGATTGCATAGTTGTATATAGATCAGGAACCAGTAGCACAGATGTGGTATTAGAATCACGATGTATGGTCACGGTGTCTAGATGATCACAATGTCTGGATGGTCACAGTGTCTGGATGGTAATGTTGTCTGGGTCCTTTACTAGAAAAACACAATCGATGGCAGACTCACAGTTTCTCAAACTTATCCAAATCTCTGTACATAGACATAAATAGTGATATTCATAGAATGAATTAAACTTTATCATTCATAAGAGAATTTCATTATAAAAAGAATAGTTTACAATAATTATTTAAGGCATAAAGAAAATAATCATATGTACTCATGATTTTAGCTATATTTAAACAATATTAGAAAGCTTTAAAGAATGTATAGGATTTGTGATCATTAAAATATGATTAACATATGAGGAATCCAACAATATCCCCCTTTTGATGATCACAAATCATGTAAGTGAGATATCTATTCATATTGAATGTGCCTCATCCCTAGTGTGCATATAGAATACATATTTCTCCCCCTTTTGGGATTATCAAAAAGAGTAAATAAGAAATAGACAATAAAAGTGAAAAATGCATTAGATGCATAAAAAGTGTCATTAAAAACAGTAACAAGAATATTGAAAATATCCCTATCAAAAGATAGTAGTCACTGTTCATCAACACTGTCTTGTCTTCTCTTTTCACTTGGTAGCAACATCAGAAGAATAATCCATAGGAGCATAGGTAGAAGTGGAGGAAGGGAGTTATCCAGTGGACAAAGAACGTAAAGGGAGTACTTCAAAAATAGAAGGGGCCATGGTAGGGGTAGTGGAAACCCCAGAAAACTGTTGATCAAGGATAAAAAGCCTAAACATACTCAGAGCCTGAGAGACAGGCATAGATGTAGAGGCAATGGCAGAGGATGAGAAGGTAGGAAAACTAGATCTCAAGGGTGCAGCTGCAGGAGCGACAATTGCAGTACTCTGGACATGAAGATAAGGCCACAAAAGCATGATGATGTCATCAATGATCTCACCACTATACTGCATGGATTTCTCAAAGTCACCCTTGTTCTCCATAAACATATCCAACAAAGGAGTGTAATATTTGAGCTTTTGGACTGGAGTTTTGAATGCTTGAGTGACTGGAGGAATCCTCAGATTCTCCACAAGGTACTTGAACTGGTTGGTCATGTCATTCTTAGAGATGATCTTATTGAAGTATAAGTCCACCTTCTTTGAAATTTGTTACTGAGAATAATTGGAAATATTATAATGAATTATCACCAAACCAAGAACATTGTCATTGTTATTGATAACTTTAGATAGAGATTCCTTGTCAAAGCCACCGAGCACAGATTGAAGTTCTTCTTTGATAATTATTTTGAGCAGATCACTGTCTAAAGTAGGTTGAGATGATTTTCAAAAATTACGAGAAGTAGTAGCAGATGAGGTAAGGTATTTCAGTTGATTTAGAACTTTTTTGAGACATCCATTGTAATCATTAGTTAGCTTGTTAAAACTAATAACAAGCTAACACATCTCTTGAACAATCCTCTTGTTTCTTTTATCTACCCTCTCAGCTAGGGAAGTTATGTTAGGCTGAATCAGTGAGGATACATCCTATGGGGTCTGACTAAAAATATCCTCCATAGGATAATTAACAGGTTCTGGAATTGATGTTATCACTCTCTGCATATATCCAACCATACCTCTAAGAGTTTTTACTTCATCACTGAACTGTTTGTTCTTGAATCTGACTTCTTGAATCTCATGAAGCATCTTGGGCTGGATCTTCCATATAACCTTTTCCAACAACATGGAAGTATCTCTATCACTTACATTGGTTACAGGATCTAGTTGGGTATTCCTGAGTTTTTTTAACTCCATCCAAAAGGGTAGCTCCAAATGATTTCAGATCATCCTTATTCACCATGTTTGGAGGTTCTTGGGAAGGTTCAGGAATAGACGTTGAGACGGGATTAGGTTCTTTGGTAGAGATAGATTCAGGAGAAGATGCTAGTTTCAAATGAAACATAGTAGACAGATCAATTCATTTAACTAAGACTTGCTAGAAATCATTTACATCAAAATGAATGGGGAATTTATACCGTGTATCCACTGAGCTTGGATCAATCGGATTAGGTACTTCAACTGATTCCATATTGGGGGGATACTCCCCCTCAATAGGTGTATCTTTCTCAGGACTGAGAAATTTATACCATTGATCTATTTCCATGATTCTAGCCCCAATGTCCTCACCCATTTCCTTTTTATCCAATTGAAAGGATTGCTACATTCTCTCTTCAGCAGATGAAATTTATTCAGGAACAATTCGTTCCTCTGGGTGTTCCTCAAGATTAGTTACTTGTATAATAAAAAAATATTCTTCTATATGATCTTTTACAACATCCTTTTCACTTACCTTAGCAACAAATTCTTCTTTGAAAGAATGTTGTTCTTCCAGATCAACAACCTCTTCAGGAATATGAATTTACTTCTAAAATATGACTCAAGGAGAAGATTCACTGTCTTTATCGACCAGATCAGTTTCACTCAGAGGTACAATAGCCACTTCTTCTTCTTCCTCATTAGAATACTCAACAAGTTCATCTAGCTCCAAACCAAGATCAGAATTATCCTTAGTTCTTGAAGGGTGTTCCACCAGATTAAAATTTTCATAAACCATATCATTATCTTCCACCCATTCTTTTCTCCATGGATTCTAACCGATTTTCATTCTCTTTACTATCGCTTTATAAATATAGAACTCATAGTCCTTAATGGATTCATCTCATAGTCTAGCCAATCTTTTTTTCATGAATCATAGTTGAGATTAGCCTTAAATATAATAGGGAGGTTGACTTAGAGGTTGTTTTTATCAACTCACACATACAGTGTATAACATACTTGCAAAGGTTTATCTTATGTATATTTTTCATGAGATGTTTCAAAAATAAATCCTAATACTTTATTATTGAAAAATAACCTTTTCTGGGGATAATCAAATTCTGAACAAACTTATACAGAAGCCTGGTTTCACCATCTAGCTTGGCAGCTATGGCGATCCTCTGAGTTTCATTTCTAGTTAAACTTCCCAATGACTCTTACAAAACAAATAACTCACTTGGTGGTAGAGGAACTATATGGTAATCTTAAAAAATACCCTCATGAGGTATCCTAAGGCATACAACCCATAACCTTTAAGAATAGGTACAAATCCTGCCATTGATCCAACATTGCACAACATATCCATCATCTGAATCAAAATAGAATTGAACATATTGATAGAACTGTGAAACTAGCTTCGGGTAAATAGACCTATCTTCTTTTGTAAACCTATCTATCCATCATTGATCTCTTAGAAATTTTAATACCAATGACTTACATGATAGAAGACACTTAGGGCATATCTCCTTTTCAGGTACCACTATTTTGTTCACCAGATTCAGATTCAGAGGACCTTTCGGTGCAATCTTTGGCGTGAATTTCAACTTCTTATTTGAACTACGCTTCTCAAGAGTTGACGATGATGGGCATTTCATCATGGGAATTCACCTATGGTTCTAGAGATAAAAGGGTTGAAATAGTGGTTATGGTTTGAGAGAATATATCTTGAGTGAAGAACGAGTGTAACTTCTTTTATTTTATCATTTAGGGATATCAAGCATCGTAGGATCAAAAGTGCAGAAAAGTAAAAAGCCTACAACAATGAATTACCGTGATACGGGTTATAATGTATAAATAAAACAATAAATAATATTTAGGGTGAGACCGTAATCAACTTTCATAGTGAGATCGTAACAAGAGTTCATGGTGAGATTGTAACAAGCGTTCAAAGTGAGACCGTAACAATGTGATTTTTAAACGATGTTATTGTGTTGTTTGAGATAGAAAGTTACAGACAGTAACCAATAAATAGTAACCTTGAGACCGTAAACAAGAAACATCAACTCTTAAGACATTAAAACTATAGAACTGTTAGAGTTAAACAGTAATCATAAGACACTAACTTGTGAAACTGTAAACTTTAAAACAGTATACTTACTACCTAAGATTTATCATTCCCATTTCATGTATGATGAAATCTATTCTTTCATAATATAATTGATTGGTGAATATATCAGCAAGCTGATATTTAGTTCCAATGAATTCCAAAGTGATGTCACCTTTTAGATAATGATCTCTCAAGAAGTGATGTCTTACATAAATATGTTTTGTCCTAGAGTGTGAAATAGGATTTTTTTTGAGATGTTAATAGCACTTGTATTGTCACAATTTATAGGTACATGACTGAATTGATATACATAATCTTGTAATGTGTGTTTCATGGACAAAATTTGTGAACAACCACTACTATCAGCTATGTGTTCAGAGTCTACAGTAGATAATGCAACAGAGTTTTGTTTCAAACTACACCTTGATACTAGTGACTTTCCTAAAATGTGAAATTTTCTAGACATGATTTTTCTATCTAATTCACAACCACCAAATTCAGTATCAGAAAAACTCACAAACTAAAATGATTGTCCTCTAGGATAGAACAGTCCTAGATTGGGTGTATTATTGAGGTATTTAAAATTCTATTAACAACATTTAAATGATATTACTTAGGATTTTCTTGAAAATGAGCACACATACACACACTAAACATAATGTAGGGTTGGATATCAGTAAAGTAAAGTAATATTCCAGTCATTCCACTATAAGTGGTCTGATCAAAATATTTTCAATCTTCATCATGATCCAACATAAAATTAGTACTCATTTTAGTGTCACTACTTTTAGTGCTATCTGATTCAAAATGATTTAGAAGATATATATTATATTTTATTTGATTTAAAATATTACCATCATTATTTTGAATGATTTAAAATCCATGAAATAATTTTATTTCACCCATTAAACTCATTTCAAATTCATTTTTCATCATTTTAGAAAGTTCAATACATAATGAAATTTTTGAAGATCCAAAGATAATTTCATCTACATAGATTTCAACTACTAAATCATCATTAGAAATTCATTTTATAAAATGGTAGGATCGGCTATTCCTTTTGTAAAACCATTGGAAATAAGAAAATTACTTAACCTATCATACCATGCTCTTGGAGCTTGTTTTAAACCGTATAAATCTTATGATCATTTAAAAATATGGTTTGGAAAATGAGGGTTTGTAAAACTAGGGGGTTTCTCAACAAAGAAATACTCATCTATATACCCATTTACAAATACACATTTTTACATACATTTGATATAGTTTGAAATTCATATGTGTAGTATAATCAAGCAGAATTTTGATGGTTTTAAGTATAGCTACCGGTGCAATGTTCTATTCATATTCAATTATATCTTCTTGACTATATCCTTGTCAAAAAAATCTAGACTCGTTTCTAACTATGTTATAAGCTTCATCTACCTTATTTCTAAACACCAATTCAGTGCCTATGGTGATTGTGTCTTTGGGTCTATCATCAAGTTTCCAAACTTTTTTTCTTTTCAAACTTATTAAATTCTTCTTGGATAGCCATCACACAAAATTCATCATTGATGGAATAATTAATGTTTTTAGGTTCATGTTTTGACAATAAGACTTTATCTTCAACCTTATTTGTAAGATAAACTCTAGTTTGAGTTCTTTTGTCTAAGTCTCCTAAAAGAGAATCTAAAGGATGGTTTTTAAGAGTTATAACAGCTCAAAAAAAGGAATGGTGATTTCAGGTTCTTCAATAGGGTTAGGTTCATTATGACCTGAATCTAAAAAAATTCTAGAATTGGAAGTTTTCATAGATTCCATTACAGGATGGTTAGAGGATTTTGAATTAATGTCAAGAATTGATACATCATCCTTGCAGTTCTCTAGAGTGGTCTCAGGATCATGTGGATCTGTTTCATCAAGTTTGACATGGACATATTCTCCCACACATTTAGTTCTTTTGTTAAACACTCTATAGGCCTTAATAGAAATTTAATATCCTGAGAATATTACTTCATCACTCTTGGATGAAAATTTGAAAATGGATTCAAACTCATGATTTTCAAACTCGCGGCCATGATCAATTCTTAAGGACTTAATTCTAAGTCCACTATGATTTTCTATAGTTTTGGCATATTTTGTAAAATGAGAGTAGGATTCACTTCTATGAGCCAAAAAAAAGTCCAATTATATCTAGAAAATTCATATATAAGAACATAAAAATATTGATTCCCATTTAAGCTAGAATCTCTAGATGTTTCAAACAAATCCATGTAAACCAATTCGAGAGGTTGAGATGTTGACACTTCATTCTTTGGTTTGAAGGAAATTTTGTGTTGCTTTATCTTTTGACAAGGATTACACACTTTATCATTTGGAAATTCAAGTTTGGGTAGGTATTTTACATGGATATTTCTAGTTAACTTTCTAAATGAGTGAGTTTTATAGTGTCCTAGTCTCATATTCCAAAGCCAATAATCTTTGTGAAACACACATAAACATGAAGCATTCTGAGAATCTAAAGAATGTAAGTTAACAGAATATACATTTTCATTTATTAATGTAGTAGAAACTAATTCATTTTTATAATTAAAAACATTGAGAGAATCATTTTCAAATTTTACATGAAATCCATCATCACAATGTTGTGAAATACTAAGCAGATTATATTTCAATCCATCAACAATAAGTTCATTGGAAATCAAAACTAAGTTAGAGTTATATATTTGAAAAAAGATAACAATCATTCCTTTGGAAGATTTACCAAAGGTGACATTTCCTCAATCAATTTTTATTAAGTTCTTGAAGAATGAATAGTATCCTATCATGTGTCTTGAACACCCACTATCCAAGTACCATAAGATTTTATAGGAACTATTTAAGAAATTTTCCTACAAAATAGTCAAATTAAAATAGATTTTGGTACCCATACCTCTTTGGGTCTAGTAATATTAGTGACTAGTGCCTTTGGAACCTATATCTTCCTCACAGGTTTCCAATCAACATTATGTAAATTATTTGAAAAATAAACTCTATTTGGTTCAGAAAAGATTGAAACTGTAGAGAGTGTATCATAACTTAAACTACCTGAATGTTTTCTAGAACTGGGAGTAAAGTTGTAATTCCTAGACCTAGAAAAAAAATTAGTTCTTCCAAAATATCTTTTACCTGGTTGATAGTCAATGCAAGTACTATATTTAGGAGCAATCTGTTTACCTAGCATTTGTACCAAGGTATCTTTACCATTAGTAAACCTTTCAAGAAACATTTCAATTGCTCATTATATTGTTTCAATTCATTGTTATTTTTGAGTAATTGATAATTTTTTCCCTTTCTACAGTGAGTTCAGTTTTAATGGTTGAGGTAAGAGCATGTTGTTTCTTTAAAGACTTGCATTTATCTTTTACTTCATTGTATGTATCTTCAAACATATTAAAGTACTAAAACATTTCTTCATTAGACATATTTTCAATGTAACTTTCATCCCAAAATTAATAGTAATT
Organism: Viscum album; assembly: GCA_963277665.1. Lineage (NCBI taxonomy): Eukaryota > Viridiplantae > Streptophyta > Magnoliopsida > Santalales > Viscaceae > Viscum > Viscum album. The sequence goes on along the minus strand of OY728133.1, from coordinate 858,677,666 downwards.
GTGTACAAGAGATTCCAGTGTTACCATTGATGTGTTTTTCATAAAACACATATTGGCTTTGTTAGCTTGTTCATCATGTGAAGATTTTGAGGAACCTGAACTATCCTCAGAAGCGCTCTATGTTGATTTTATTGCCTTTTTATACTATCTATATTTGTCCTAATATTTCTTTTTGTACTTGAGCTTCAAACAATCATCCTTGATATGTCCCTTTCACTTGCATTCATAGTAGACAATCTCATCAGACATGTCACTTTTTTTCCAATATGTCTTCAAACTTCCATTTTGATCATATCTTCCCTTGCAGTATGGCTTTCTGAAAAATTTATTCTTCTTGTAAAATAGCGTAAACCTTTTGGCTAATTGATCCATCTCCTCATCACTATCAGGTGATTATTTTTTATTAATGGAACTTTCAACAGAAGATTCCAATTTTCCCATTTCTTTGTGTTTAGAGGTGGTGGTCTTGAACGCAACATATTTTCTTTTGGGTTCATCCTCCCATTCCATGTGAACTATCAACTCCTCTTCATACATAATCAGTTTTCCAATGAGTTCTTTTATAGGTAGCTTTTTGATGTCGCATGACTCTCTAATAGAGGCAGAGGTTCCTCTCCATCTAATAGGTAAGAATATGAGAATCCTCATGATTTGTTCTTTGGTAGTTACTTATCTTCTAAGAGAAATCATTGTGTTGACAATTTCGTTAAACCCGAGATACATGTCAGAAATAGGCTCATCAGTTTTCATTTTAAAGTTATCATATTTAATAGTATAAGTATTAAGTCTCATTTGTTTCACACTAGAAGTTCCTTCATGTGAAACGGACAAGGTTTCCCAAATTTCATGGGTAGTTTTGCATGCAGAGATCCTATTAAATTTATCATCTCCAAAAGAGTTGTATAAAGCATTTATAACGTTACAATTATTATTGTAGGAAATTTTGGTAGGTTCATCCCAATTGATTCATTCAGTAACATGAATCTTATATTCATCTATAATTGAAGACCATATTTCAACGCTCATACTTTCTAAAGGCATTTTTATTTTTATTTTTCATTGAGAATAATTGGTTCCATTAGAGAATGGTGGTTTGTCAGTCAGAACACCTTACAGTCTATTATCAATAATAATGAAATATATTAAAATATCTTGAAACTTATAATTAATAGAAATTTACAGATTTTTAAAGTACAACTACAATCATAGTTGAATAGGGTCAAAAAAGAGTCTTAATAAACAATCATCTAATACCAAATGTTAGTCAAATTAGAGTATTCAAGAGGGGGGTGAATTGAGTATCTATAAATCAATTTGATTAAAAAATTATTCTTAAATGGGTTTCCCAATAAATTTAAATATAGACCCGTTAATCAAAGTAATACGGTTGTGAAAGTGTGACTGTTTGAATAACTTCTCATAAGATTGATTAATTCTATGTAATATTAATATCACTTATTAACATTACTTTTTATGCTTTTATAATGATGCAAAACAATTATAACTTATTTACAAGATTAACTATCAATGTAAATTTAGTGATTTCTGAATTAAATAGTAAAATAGATAAAACTAAAATAAACAACACAACGGATATAAAACATGTGGTTCAGTCTCAATTCATGATCTAATCCACTCCACTTGGTGATCACCTACAACCAATAAGTTTATATAAATAAACTTGATCCACACCCTAGATCAGGGTTAACAACAGTACACAAGACTGTCCAGGTCACACGACCTCTTCCACAGTTCTTCGTGGGTATGAACTAACTGGTCACACAGGGGCCTCTTCCACACCTATCTGTGGGAATACACAAGTGTAATAAGATGTAAGAGAAAGGATATCTATTATCTTTCAGTTTGATGTAGGAGACAGTGCGTGTTTATATATAGACACACACACTGCTCGAATAATACACAGCAGAGTAGAAAAATGATGAGATAAGGTTATAAGTGCTCCGAGTGTTAGTCTCTCTAACTCTGGACTTTTGGGATGAAGCAAATGCAGAAATTGAGTCCTCTCATGGAAAACAGAGTATCCTAAGTCAGCTACATCTGGCTCGTGTTCTTCATGGAGTTGATAATGCAGAAATGTTCTCAACTCAAGTATTCGAGTATGCTTCGTGTGTTCTTCAGCAGTGTCGGGTTACATGTGTCGGTTCTTCATTCATGAATGCTCGTTCTTTTTTGTTATTTCATGCACACTTGTTTTCATGTTGCCACTATTGTCGCTTGACACACACTTTTCTTCTATCCACGTTGTTCTTTTTATTCTTATAATACATGTGTTGGAGCCAACATGATGCATGTATTCTACACCTCGTACCTCGTACTGTCAGGTGACATGTCTACAAAAGAAAAATTTATTATTTAAGTGTATTTAAATAATTCAAATATGAACTTTAGAAATTAAACTGAAAAACGAAAAAACAGAGTATGAAATGGTGTCACAGTCTGTCTGCAAATGGGTTCTCCATGAAACGGTGTCTCCATGAAATGGTGTCTCCTTATTTCTCTTTTAGCTGTGAGATAGCAATGATGGCATGTTTTTATAGAGATTAGAAACCGGTAGTAGTGATGCAGTATTAGGATCACGATATCTGGACATGGTGTCTGGATGGTCCCAGTGTCTGGATGGTCAGGGTGTTTGGATGGTCACGATGTATAGATGGTCACGATGTCTGGATGATCAGGGTGTTTGAATGATCACGATGTCTAGATGGTCACGATGTCTGGATGGTCATGGTGTTTGGATGGTCACGGTGTCTGGATGGTCACAGTGTGTGGATGGTCATGGTGTCTGGATGGTCACAATGTCTAGGTCCTTTTCTAGAAAAACACAACCGGTGGCAGAATCACAGTTTCTCAGACGTAGCCAAATCTCTAAACACATACATAAATAGTGATATTCATATATTTAATTATACTTAATCATTCATAAGATAATTTCATTATAAAAAAAAGTTTACAATAATTTTTTAAGGAATAAAAAACTAATCATATGTACACATTAATTTAGATAGATTTATAAACGATTAAGAAGCATTACAGAATGTATAGGATATGTGATCATTAAAACATGATTAACACATGAGGAATCAAACAATATTATATAAATATATATAATGATTGGGAATTATAAATCCATAAATAATTTATTATTATTATTATTATTATTATTTAATGTTGCTATTTAATAGTTGGAAACATTTTTTCTGTTTTTTTATTTCTTCGTGTTTCTATCCTTGACCCTTATTATTCATTTTTTTAGAATTTTATGATTTGGATTTACTCGATCATCCTACCTGATCCTTTAATGATATATTTGGCCCCCACATAGGGTGGATCAACAATTGGGTGTTTTCCTGAGGGGAAAATTCACCCTGTGATCCTGCGTTAGACTTAGGTTCAAAAACAGGATGGGAATAATTTTTGTGGTACTACAATATTACTACAACACGGTAGACTACTAGCACAACTTTCGCTTATTCTGAGCCCTAGAGGATAGAGAATATATTTTCAATGGATTTAATCCATTGCTCCAAGATGATTGGAAGAGAAGATCCACTAAATATTAGAGTCCATTTCACCAAAAAGTATTTGACCACAAATTTCTCATTTTATGAGAAGGAGGGTGTTCCACACAATTCATGTTATTATTCATAACTTGGTCTAGTTGTGCCAGTATTATCATGAGGTTTTGAGATCCCATTCCTATCAGGTTTTATGACTTATTAGGGAAATCATCACATTTATTATCACATTGGTTGTTATCATGAGTTCTCCTATTTTCAACCATTAAATAAATAGAAAAATAAAATTAGGGGGGCTTGAATACTTAGCTAATGAGATTATAAAAATGAAACTATGAACATAGAAGGATAAACATATAAATTAAAATTATATCCTAACTAATTATTATATAGGTTTCAATCTAGGTTATACTTGGTGATTGAATTATCTCTGGTGTTCTTGCTAATCTTTTCTAGTCCTAATCCCCAAAAATGACTAGATCTTCCTCAGATACCAAATATAGAAACCCAATACATTTACATATATTATTACATGATTTTAATCATAATTTTCCATTAAATACAAACCAAGGATTGAAAATCCTAATGTATTTGGAAGACTAGGGGCATAATTAGAAAACATGAAACTAAAATAAAACATATTTTTCTTTATATTTATAATGATATCCTAACTCCCTTTGTGATCCTATAACTACATAGGATAACCCAGTGAATATATAGAAAAAAGGGGGAGTTAAAATCCCAATAAAAGAATAAACATTGAAATAAAGCATAAAACATGAGTCAAAAGTCATAACATGATAACATAAAAGTCATGCCTCATGAATAAACATATGGAGGCATAAAATATAGAACATTTAATAATATGATCATGGAAATATATTAATGTGGAAGTAAATATATCATGACATAAACATAATCCAAGGTTAAATGCCAAGACGACATCACATGGTGTACAAAGTCCCATAATGGATTAGGCTTACTTAATAATCCCATAAATAATATATCATGAGGCTAAAACATTACCCAATTCATTGGATCACTATATGGGTGCATCCATTGTAATATGTAAATGAATATGTGTGCCCCATAATGAAATCAAACATAAGGAATAAACGTAAGGGTTACCCATGGAAGGAAATGAGTTTCAAAAGAATGTCAGAAGGCATAATCAAAGGGTGTATCATAATTCTATACATGAAATAAGGGATTAAATAATTCTTGGACATTAATAAATGAAAAATAATAATATATATTTAATAAAAATGGTTAACTAAATTGGAAACAAGAAAAAGAGAGGTCATATATCTATAAAAATGTGCCACTTAAGCACGGTTTTAGTGAAAAGATTAAAGAGTCTTGAAATAGGATAAATGAATAATTATTTATATAAAACCAAATATAAACTAAATTAGTTATACATGATAAAATGAGTGGTTTTATAAAATTTTGGTTGCTTAAAATATTTTATGGAGTGAACTTGGAAATGGGTGAGATACATAGAAGTTCCCTATAATTGGGTTTTATTATCAAGAGGAATTTCGAAGGGAAACATTTTAAAACATGTATTTACCCATAAAATAAATTTGAATTGAGAATAATATAAATTTTTGAAACATATATACAGAATATAAGAGAAGTATATAAGAATAATGAATAGATAAATTTAGGTAAAAGAGAAAGAGCATAACCTAAAGGAAATATGGAGGTTTGGAGAGATCCCTTAACTTATGTATGAAAGATCTATTCATTTACACTTAATGTCATGGATAATAAAATTAGATTCATTAATTACTAATTAAGAAACACTTACACAAATATTTGATTTATTATAGTTTTTTAAGTTTATTTATGGCCATTTCAATGAGTTATAAGGTTCATTTTTTTGGTTCCAAGAGCATTCATTTCATTGTTTCAGGGTCGGTTATCTTGTGTATACTTATGGTTGTTATTTTAAAATGGTAATACTAATCTAGAAGTGTAATTAAATGGTATTAATGAAATTTTATAACTATAAATTCCACCATAAATCATTTTTCTACTCACATATGGGGATAGATCTTTGAGTAAAAATGTTATCATTATGTGGTTAGTTTATTTAGGCAGTTTTACCAACCATCACAAAACAATGTAATTTTATTTAATATTATATTTATATTTATATTTATTTATTTAAATTTATATTTGTTTCATAATATAATATAAGTTATAATATACTTATTACAAATTTATTTAACTATAACAATAGTGTAATGACCATCCTTGAAGGAGGTAATAGAAAATGAATACTCATTATCAATGGATATGGATAACCACCATGATTTAGAAAATGGTTTCATTTATATTAATCATATGAGATGATAAAAGGTATGTATAAAAGATATTCCACTAGAAATATGACATTCCATTTTATAAATGATAATGGAGTTATTATTCTTTTATGTATAAATGAGGTGAGGACAAGGTAGAAAGAAAGGAAATTAAAATATTTAGTTTGAGAATGTTACCTCTTGAATATCACCTTCTTAAAGTGAACCTTAAGAAACACGGAATTGATCTTTTAGTGAGACCAGTGGCACTTGGACATGGTGATAGTGGGGAGGAGAGTGGTGTTTTGGATTATTACGTTCATTAGTTTATTATTTTCGCTCAAGACTATAAATAGTATTCATTATTGTGACTATATACAGAAAATGGTGCTTGTGAGTTCAAACTAATGAGTGATTATATCATCCATTACTCAAAAAATCATGTATTTGGGTTATTGTTAAATATTGTAAATTATCGTATTTCATTATTCATACAAAATTAAAATATTTTAGAAAAGTATAAAAAAATCACTTTATCCATTCTTCAACATATATATTTCAAAAATGGAATCCATTTTATTAAAATAATTTTCTAAATATAAGAGATTTAATTTTTAAATAAAGACCGCGTTTATCTGAAAAATATTGATTATAATATTATAATCAATTTTATGATCCTCTAAAAAATAACTAATGGTCTCATAAAATTAAATTATAATTATTGTACAATCTAATATTAATTTATGGATACATTTTATGAAAATAAATTTTCTTTGAAATCATTGTATTAATTATAAAATTGAAAATAAATCACTTACATTTTACAAAAATACCAACACTTAATTTGTCATTTTAAAAAAAAATTATTTATTTTTACCATTATATAAATATATAATTTTTTAATTTATTAAGATATCTAAATATTATTTTACATTTTCATAGGTGATATTACTATTCTAATGGTCAAATTACTATTCAAATGATAATGTTACTATTCTAGTGGATAGATTTCTATTTTAGTGATCTGATTTATAACGGTCATATGGGTTCATTACTTCCTATAAACACCTCTTATTACATTCATTTTCAGTAACTTCTATTTATTTCCATGTTTATATATACTTTCCTCTTCAAAATGAATATTGTATTATTAATACTGTGTTTTATTTATACAACATTCTTCGTGAGTGCAGTCATAATAGTGGATCGAGTAGATCCAAATTATCCTATTATTATTATCTTATTTTCATTTTATTGTCTCATTGTTATATTTTTCATTCTTATTGGTTTATTTTATGAATAATTTATCTTTCTTTATTTATGAGAATTTATGGTTTCAAGCACTATAGAAGCATGTGCTGGTGGATGATATATTAAAATTTCTTTTGATAATAATTTCTTGAAACTAAGAGTGAGGATATTGCACATAATATTTATAATTAATTTATTTAACATTTGAAGAAATAAAATACTTGGGCTTTGGAATTTTCTTCGTTGGAGAATTTTGATCATTTGAAAAGGCCCTTTCGGATTTCATTCATTGCCCTGTGAGGATCCAAGGATATAATCCCCCTAACGGTGATCCACACGTGTTGCTATGATCTCTGAACAACACTGCTCAATATCTATGTGCTGGAGCAATGAGTCAAATGTCCTTATTTGTTAGATCTTTATCACTCACTGTTCATTATTAAATAAATATATACTACACTTATCATTCTTAATATGGGGGGAGATGGAGGATTCAAGAGAGAATTTGTGGTGCAAAAAAATTCTCTATTCTCGATATTGGATTCACTAGAAAACAGTCATAACCATCAATATATAAAGTTAGGATTTAGGTTAAAATATTATTGAATTTTTTTACATTAAAAAACATTTATTACCATTAATTAACCCTGTAACTCTTAATAATAATGATAATATTATTATTTTGCAACGTGTGCCAACTTGTGCAACAAAAAATATTGTTTAACCAACTTGTTAATTAATATTTTTCATTGAACATGGTCATGGTTCCATTCAAACTCCTCTTTCATTTATTGAACACCTAAATAAATTATTTGTTCATAAATAAAAATTTCATGCACATACCAATGAGTAAATATTTATTTAAATAAAATGAATAAATCAATTTTTATTTACATGATGGTGAATAAATATTTATTTATTTTAGGCAATCAATATAACTTGAATAAAATTATTCCTCATACTTGATAGTAATATTTATGACATTAATTACACTCAAATATAATTTAATCAATATAAAAAAACACTTAGTGTGTGACCCTCTAGGATACATCATCATTAGCCTTAGGAAGGCTTACCTAATGTCCATGATTAATGTCTAGCGACAATTCATGGAACCTATGATAAAGAACATAATGTCATAGCATTGAAAACCACATAGGAATTATCATGATCCCTTTATCGCAATATATCATCAACAATTTTTCAAGATAGTTTCATCAACCTATTTACTCGATACACATCTCTTTGACTATCGAAAATAAACACGTCGTTACTCCATGGCCATAGAATTTAATGTGATGGTATTGTTCAAATAATAGGTCTAATATATCATCTTCTATAAACATGGAAGGGAAAATCATTCCTTGACATATCTATTAATGACATGTCAATCATGACTCACCCAATGTACCCTACTTCCTGCAAATATATGGTGTGATAGTTTTGCTTTGTAAATCTAAGTGTCACGAACCAACCCGGGTCAACCCTCAACCGATCACCCGAGCCGGTCCACGACATGACCCAAAATGCATTCACAATCCTCCCGGGCTGGCGACAAGCACCAGGGCATCAATAGGGGACAAGTGGTATCGATTTGGCCCATGAAAATAAACAAAGTTGAGGAAAAAGTAGAATAACGCAAGGCAAATAAAAGACATGGAAAATGAGGATCAAACAACAACAACAAACTAACCTGAACACAGCCAAAACTCCTCGCGACTCCGAGAGTCACTCACTAGTCCACAACCAACTCTCGCCCATGATGAGAAAGCTCAAGTCAAACCTGCAACAAAAATAAAAATAGGAAAACACTATAGGCATGAGTATGAAAACTCAGTGGGCATGCCCAAAAAACTATTCCCAATGCACTACCTTAAATATAGAAATTTACTAATTCCATGTTTGAACGAAATTATAAAAAATATGTGTTTCCACACACACACTTCCATTTCTAAAACAAGTATCAGTAAATTTCCCTTTTTGATTTAATAATAAGTTTAATATTTAAAAGGAATAGGTGCATTTGTGTTTTAAAACATTTTTTCGAACCATTTGGAAATCTAAACATCAGTTATTAGCCAAAAGGAAAACCACACATAACACACCACACACACCAAGGGAAATGGAAAAGGTGGAAAACAAGGGTCAGCAACCGAACTAGACCTCTCAATCATCCACCACATACAAATACACACTAAAGGAATCATGGGTCAAACCTAGGAGCTCGTGAACAATCCAGAATGTACTATACATGTGACTCATCCTGAAATCATGTTCTAACTCGATGACGTCATAATTCCCTAATGACCGGTATATCCCTTCCTGGTCTAACCGAGGGGCCCAATCCTCATAGCAGCAATAACTCAATATTCCCCTACTATGGGGCCACTAGCAAGTTTATAATATAAACTAGTGCAACAATCGTTCTCAGAAGATTCACTCACTATGCCAGGTTCCCATGCCAACACGCATGCAATCAGCGTACACCAAAGATCACCCATGAGTCATCCAAAAGAGAGTTTTCCAAAAAAAAGTTATTTTTATTGAAGTTCCAAACTGGCCTTCACTAATTTTAAGGAAAAACCTCATTTCTCAAGAAAACCCAAAACACTCGTTCATTCTTCAGAAGAAATAATTTATCATTTAAACAAAAAAATATATTTGAAATTCTATGAATTATATTTAAAGTCCAAACATTCATTCCTTCACAACCGAGTTTCCATTCATCATTAAAATATTTCAACTGTTGTGTATAAAATAAACGACTCATTATATACCAAATAATCATTTAAAAATTAATTATCTTATATTATTTCCCATTTATTAAATTTAATAAAAACATCAAGAAATTAATAAAATCTAAATTTAAAGGTGAATGCACTGGGGGAACCTCAACTCACAAATTGAAAACAACGACGCGACAGACCCCTCATAGGCGCGAAAGCACGCACCGACCGATGATCGTGGTAAGGCGGGGTTACCCTGCCAACGCACTGCACCAAAAGTAAAATACTATAAAACATAGAAACACTGACTAGAAGTAACCCAACAATTAAACATGGAAATGATAACTACAAAAAAAATTAAAATTCTCAAAACAAGGGACATCGGGTACCTCACATGAGCCTCAAAGCAGGTGAAATGGCGCGAACCCAAACTGCTTGCCTTCAGCGGAAGACGTCAGAAAAATCCAGAACAATACCCAAGGAGGTATTTGCCTACTCAAAAATGAGGTGTGCACCGAAGAGGGAACCGGAAAGGGAGGTCACGATTCCGATTGGTGCATGCCGGCAAGGGCTGAAGGCGCGGAGCAGCAGTCCGTGGGTGGACGAAGGCTAGAGTGGTAGTCCGTGGGTGGCTGGATAGCATGCAAGAGGCTGGAGGTGCGGTTTCAGGTGGATGGAGCTGGCCGGATGCACGTGACATCGAGGGGAGGGAGGTCAGAAGCTGAACGGACGTGGGATGCCATGTAGGGCCTGGAAAGGGTCGCGCCAGACAAAGGTGGCACCAGACAGAGTAGAGGAAAGCGAGGGTTGGATCAAGAGGGGGAGACCGCACCGGGAGGAGGCCAAGGGGAGGGCAGCGGGTGCTGTGCAGAGGGGATAAAGCAAGAGGCGGGGTCGCTGGTGGTACATGAGGAGGACTGTATGAGAGGCCCGAGGTTCAGCGATGGCTGCTGGGCTGTCGGCAGGACCGGACGTAGGCGAGGTAGCAGAGAAAGCATGAGGGGAGCGAATGGGAGGCGCTGGTGGAGGCTTGGCGGAGGTCTGGATGCGAGTGAGGTATCAGAGAAGGAATGGAGGTGTTGGGCGATGGCAGGTCGGGACGCGGCCTGCAGGCGAGGAGGCAGCCACATGAGGGGCAGTGGCGGAAGCCTGGTGGAGGTATGGACGTCGGGGCTGGTTGATGTTGTAAGAGGACGTGCCTAGGGAAGAACGCCATACCAGAAGGGGAACAAATGTGTGAAAAAAAAAGAAAATAAGAAGGAAAAGGAGAAAAAAAGAATATGATAAAATAAAAAAATAAATTAAATAAATAATAATAATAACAACAATATTATAAATTATTGTTATTATTATTATTAAACATTTTATAAATTTTGTTTAATTTTATTTACATACATTATTTATTTATTTATTTTTTATTTTTTTTGAAATTAATTAATTCTTATAATCTTATTATTTATCTAAATGGTTGGGAAACTGCGCGCTCACCAGGTCTGAATGCATGATCACTACTAGCTGTATGGTGACCGCGCACTAGCCCAGACCAAATGCGCATTGACCGCTAGCAGTGTAGTGACTGCGCACTAGCCCGAGACCCACCAAAAACATCAAATCTTCACAAATTTCAAACCCGGACCCAAACCCAACTCTACCCAAAGGCACGGGACCGATTGAAAAATATAACAATAGGCTTTCGTGGTCGGGGTGTGACAATTCTCCCCACCAAAAAAACTTTTTGCCTCCAAAAAGTCACCAAACCAACAGTTGACACAACTTGAGTTCATGAACAGATGAAATCATATAGAACCAAAAGCCTCGTGTTGACCATTCCCCACAAACGTCACACCTGACCAAAATTAATGAATTCCACTACCCGAGATTATGGGCAGAACATGAGAGTATTCTCCCTATAATAAGAATTAACTAATACAGAAACCCTTGAAATCCAAACAAACCACCCCCAGGGGGGCAACACGAGAACTACCAAACCAAACTCATTCATTTTTCCCACATATATTGAACAACACACCTGAGACTTGACGAAAAGCCTGCTATAGAAAAATCCAACAACTTGACGATGAGAAATTAACTCAACACCTCCCATCAATTTCATGAAACAAATGCCTCCCTAACAAACACACCAGAGACCAAATCAAAATTAGAAGAGGCCCATTTATTCATGGGCCCACAACATTCAAGGAGACCGAAAAACATAAAAACCACACAGAGAGAAAATAAGACTACTTGGATTGTGATCGAACAAATTCATCACACCACCATAACGAGGATGAGTTTACAATAAAGATGAGACTATAATAAATAAATTTTGGATATTTTCATCCCAAAGCTGAAAACATTATCCATAACGAGGTCCCACACACCCTTGGAAACTCCCGATTGTGAGCGAGCTTCACCCCGAGACCTGGGGCTGGGGCCGTGATGGCTGAAGCATCTCCTGCCTCACTGTCAGGCATTTTCATCTTCTGGTCTCTAACTCCTTCTTCTCGATGATTCAAACAACCATGATGGTCGTAAATTTTCAAAGGGATAAAACATGATGACATAGAATGTCCGGACTGGACATACTGGTGGCACACAAAAGAGTGGTCCGACGAACTAGGATTTGGTACCGACGAGGATTGATTCTTGGAGACAGGTTCCACCGACCCTCACTCCTTGCTAGATAGAGAACCTTCACGGATGTAATCCACCATTAATCAAACCCAAAACTCTAACGATGATGAGGAATTCCATATTTACTAGTCCAGAGCTGAACCCTCAAATAACTCTAGGGCAGTACGAACCTTAACTACCCTGGGTGTTACCAAATACCTGAAGACACACTGTCTTTCAGAACAATACAAATACCTCTAACAGACATAGATTACCTCAAAAATCTAGAAACACACAAAAGGAACTGAGAATTGAGCATAACACATTAACAGCTTTTGGAGGCTTTCTGGGTGCCATACTCATGACAACACAAAAAATACCATCGAAACCAGCATCAATCCAAAACTAAATCAAATAAACCACACAAGACAAGGAAAATAGGCCCATAAGCCAAACATATACAACATAAAGAGAAATCACTATTCCAAAACTGTAATTTCTTTAAAATTTTAAAAACTCACCTATGGAACCTTATGAACCGTCACATGTGTGTTTATTCAATCCCACTCACATCATCTGCGAACATGTTCCCCCACACACTTTCCACACAAACCCATGCACGTGTGACCCTCCATAAAGAGTGCCAAGGTTCAAACACATTTTTTAACAAATCCAAACACATAACAAGTTTTTCAAAACCAATATACCTTCTATTTAAAAACCCACTTTAGTAATTTCAAAAATAATTTGGAAGAAACAATTTTCAATTTCAAAACCAATTTCACTTTTAATGCACACCGAAATCAACCGAGATTAAAACGAAACACAAGTAATAAAAACCCACTGGAATGAGAAACTAGTGCATATGAATAACCCAATGACATGGTGGTTAGCCATGCCCCAAGTAAACAATAAAACAACGAGGACCTTGAGCCGGACACTTGGACTTCACCTAGGTCACCACCCCATATGAGGCCACAAAGTGAACTGATTATCCCCCATTTTCATCCCTCCATCCAAAACAACCAAAGATAAAAGATTCAAATCCTAGACTAACCCTGGTAACTCAGGTCTCGTCACAAGTGGTGGTGATCAGGTACCGACCCGTAACCTACCTCTTGATCCCCGACAATCCTAATCTCCATCTACCGGACATCCCAAATAACAAAGGGTGCTCTGAAAAGAGAGTTCCGCTAAGAGATGACCTCCTATGATACCATTTTGTCATGAACCAACCCAGGTCGACCCTCAACTGATCACCCGAGCCGGTCCACGACATGACCCGAGAGGCGTTCCTGATCCTCCCGGGTTGGCAAAAAGCACCAGGGAAATAATAGAGGACAAGTGGGAACGATTTGGCCCATGAAAATAAATAAAGCCACAGAAAAAGTAGAATAACGCAAGGGAAAATAAAGACATGAAAAAGGAGGAACATCAAAAAATAGAAGACTAACCTGACCACAACCAAAACTCCTCGCGACTCCGAGAGTCTCTCACCAGTACACTACCAACTTTCGCCCACGACGAGCAAGCTCATGTCAAACCTGCAACAAAACTAAAAACAGAAAAACACTATAGGAGTGAGTATTAAAACCCAGTAGGCATGCCCAAGAAACTATTCCCAATGCACTACCTTTAAATAAAAAATATACTAATTCCAGGTTTGAACTAAATTTTACAAAATATGGGGTTCCACACACACACTTCCATTTCTAATACAAGTATCAGTCCATTGCCCTTTTGATTTAAAAATAAGGTTAATATTTAAAAGGAATATGTGATTTTGAGTTTTAAAACATTTTTTTGAACCATTTAGAAATAAAAACTTCAGTTATTAGCCAAAAGGAAAATGACACATAACACACCACACACACCAAGGGAAATGGAAAGGGTGGCACACAGGGGCCAGCAACCGAACTAGACCTCTCAATCATCCACCACATAAAAATAAATACTAATGGAAACATGAGTAGAACCTAGGAGCTCATGAAAAATCCAAAATGTACTATACATGTGACTCATCCTGAAATCATGCTCTAACTCGATGATGTCATAACGCCCTAATGCTTGGTATAGCCCATCATGGCCTAACCAAGGGGCCCAATACCCATAATATCAAAAACTCAGTATTCCCCTGTTATGGGGCCACTAGCCAGTGTGTAATATAAACCAGTGCAACAATAGTTCTCAGAAGATTCACTCACTATGCCAGGTTGCCATGTCAACACACATAATAAAAGGGAAATGGGTGAGTCAACAAAGTCAATCATGTAGCCCAGATATCACACACAACTCACGCAATCAACGTACACCAAAGATCACCCCTGAGTCATCCAAAAGATATTTTTACAAAATAATTTATTTTTATTAAAGTGAAAAACGGGCCTTCACCAATTTTAAAGAAAAATATCATTTCTTATGAAAACCCAAAACACTCGTTCATGCTTCAGAAGAAATGATTTATCATTTAAACCAAAACTACATTTTAAATTATGTAAATTATGTTTAAAAGCCAACATGAATTCTTTCATGACTGAGTGCACATTTTTCAATAATACATTTCAAGTGTCATGTATAAAATAAATGGCTCTTTTTGCACCGAATAATATTTTAAAAATTACTTATCTTATAATATTTCCCATTTATTAAAATTATTAAAAAAATCAATCAATTAAAAAAATCTAAATTTAATGGTGAATGCAGTGGGGGACCTACATCAACTCGCAACTTGAACATGACGACGCGACACACATCGCATAGGCGCACAAGCATGCATAGACCGATGATCGCGGTAAGGCGGGGTTACCCTGCCAACGCGCTGTAACAAAAGTAAAATACTCTAAAACATAGAAACACTAACTAGAAGTAACCCTAAAATTAATCATCGCAAAGATAAATACAAACAAACATAAAAATAAATTTCAAATAATCAAAACAAGGGACAACGCATACCTCCCCTAAGCCTCAAAGCAGGCGAAACGACGCGAACCCAAACTGCTCGCCTTCGACGGCAGATATCGAAAAAAGCCAGAACAAGACCCATGGAGGTCTTCGCCTACTCAAAAATGAGTTGCGAGCTAAACAGGGCGCTGACGAGGGAGGTCACGATTCTGACGGCTGCGCACCGGCAAGGGAGGAAGGCGTGGAGCGATAGCCGCAGGTGGCCGGAGGCTTGAGTGGCGGTCCGTGGGTGGCCGGATAGTGAGCAAGAGGATGGAGGTGCATTTTTCGGGTGGCTAGAGGTGGCCTGATGCATGGGAAAATGAGGGGAGGGCGGTCAGAAGATGATCAGATGGGGGATGTCGCGCAGGACCTGGAGAGGGTCACACTGGACAAAGGCGGCGCCAGACGGAGCAGTAGAAGGCGAGGGCCGAACCAGTAGGGGGACACCGTGTCGGGAGGAGGCCAAGTGGAGCGCATGGAGGTGTTGTGAGGAGGGGAGAAAGAAAGAGGTGGGGTCACTGGCGGTACATGAGGAGGGTTGTATGAGGGGCACGAGGCGCAGCGGTGGCCGTTGGGCTGTGGGCAGGCCGGGACGCAGGCGAGGCAGCGGTGAAGGTAAGAGGGTAGTGAATGGGAGGCACTGGTGGAGGCCTAGCGGAGGTCTTTACACGAGTGTGGCAGTAGAGAAAGAAGGGGTGCTGGGCGACGGCAGGTCAGGACACGGGCTGCAGGCGAGGAGGCGGCTGCATGAGGGGCGGAGGCGGAATCCTGGCAGAGGTCTTGACACGAGGGCTGGTTGACGTTGTAAGAGGGCACGACTAGGGAAGAACACAAGAACAGGAGGGGAATAAACATGTGAAAAAAAGAAGAAAGAAAAGAAGAAAAAAATAATAAGATAAAATAAAATAAAAAAAGTTAAGTAAATAAATAATAATAATAATAATAATAATAATATAAATTATTGTTATTATTATTATTAAACATCTTATAAAAATTATTTTTAATTTAATTAACCTACTTTATTGATTTATTATTATTATTATTATTATTATTTTGAATTAATTTCTTCTTCTATTTTTATTATTTATCTAAATGGTTGGGCAACCACGCTCTCACCAGGTTCGAACGTACGCTCGCTACTAGAGGTGCGGTGATCGCGCATCGGCCCAGACCGAATGTGCAGTGACCGCTAGCAGTGCAGTGACTGCACACTTTCCCGAGACCCACTGAAAACATCAATGCTTCACAAATTTCAAACTCGGACCCAAACCCAACTCTTCCCAAAGGCGTGGGACCGAGAAAAGAATAAAACAATAAATATCCATTATCGGGGTGTGAAACTAAGTGTTTGATTCCTAACATACATTAATGATAATATTAAAGTCTAAAGACCATTACATAGGCTCACATATATTAATATTTGATGACACTAAAAGATTCAGAATTACTACTAGAAGGTTAGTTCTCATACTTTCCTATCTTGTAGATTACTAAGTGAGAACTTCAGGAGAAGAAGACTTATCCAATTACGATCACTCTCACCATACGATCTAAGTAATATGTGTCCCATGAATGTATGATACCCAACCATAAAACTATATTAATAATATCATCATACCACTTCATGTTTCTCATCATAGCGTGGAACTGTTATGGCCCTATCAATGCGATAAATACTATAGAACGTTATTACATTAAATCTAGGAAGAAACATTAAAAAATATGTAATAAGACATTAAATTAATGTTTAATATATCAAATATAATTGTAATAAATGTATAATCAGTTGTTCCTAGTACACCAACTCTAATAAAATACCACTTGGAAAAGAACCAACTGCCTACGACTTTCAGTTTGCTGGACATTACATGATAATCATGTTTCTGGTGAGTCAAGGGTTTAGTAAAGGGGTACCCCAAATTGTCTTTTTTGGAAATACTACTCACTGAAACCTCACCTCTTTGAGAAAAATCCCTTAAGATATAATACTTCCAAATTATGGGATTTTTCAATTGATGTGACTTTTTCTCTTTTGTGAGACCCATTGATGCAGTATTATCACAATAATGTGTGATATGATCTTTATTTCTAGGTACCACTTCAATATTGTTGACAAAGTTATGCATTAATACTACTTCCTTAAGTACCTCACATTCCTCAATATACTTAGAATCTTTTATAGAATCTAAAATCACATTCTTCTTTGAGCTCTTATAGATCATAGCACCTCCATTCAAAATACATATGTATACTATTTATGAATTCATGACATCATGATCTATTTGGAAACTAGCATATGTATATACTCTGATGAAAAGTTCCTCATCTCATCCATAGACTATAAACATATCTATAGCACACGTCAAATACTTAAGTACAGTCTTAAAAACCATCCAACAGAGGTCACCTATATCAGCTAGATGTCTTCCAACCACACTCAATGCGTAGAAAACAACTTACCTCATGCATATCATAGAATTCACGAATGACTCCATCACTGATTCTTATGTAATTTTTCCATTCTATTTTCTACCTCATGTGTTTAAGGATACATTTTCTTAGAAAGATGAATTCCATGTGATACTGGAAACAATCCCCTCTTGGACTGTTCAATAATGAATCACTTCAGTATCTTGTTAATTCATGCACTTTGACATAGGTTGAGTAGTCTCTTGGATATATTACGATGGATCTTGATTCCAAGAATATTTTTTACTTTTCCCAAGTCCTTTATGGAGAAGCATTTATTCAACCACCACTATAAAAATGTCTTGACTAGAAGGGGTTATTTTTTAGATGAGAAGGGGTTATAACCCACTCTAAATTTGATGATTAGAAGGGGTTGTGTATAATGCCCACTAATTATACAGAAAACGAATTTAGTGGGGGTTGTGTAGTACCCCCTCTGAAAAACCTCCTATAATCTGTCGTTTTTTTGTAGTGCACGTCTTAAAAAATTGTAAGACTAGAATTTCATTTCCTATGAGTAATATTTTATCAATATATATTATTAATAAAACGATAGTAGTCATTCTAAACCATTTGTACACAAAAGGATGACACTCATTCTTTATGAAACCAAATTCAATTATGGATTCATCAAAATTAATGTTCCATGACCAAGATGCTTTATTTAACCCATAAATGGATTTTTAAAATTTTCATATCTTATTATCATCGTTTAGAGTCACAAACACTTCATATTGAGTTATATAGACATCTTCCTGAAGGTACCCACTAAAGAAGGTTATTTTGTCATCCATTTTACATATCTCATATTCATGGTAATCTTTAATAGAAAGTAGAATTTTTTATGGTTTTAAACATTGCAATTGGTGTAAAGGTTTAATCATAGTCAATGCATTGACTATATTTAATCCCATTTGTAACCAGACATGCCTTATAGGTACTTACTTGTCCTTCCATGTCCAGTTTCTTTTTGAATACCCATTATCAACCAATTGGATTTGCATCTACTAGAGGATATTCCAAAATCTAGACTTGGTTTTGGTACATGGAATCCATTTAAAAATTCACGGCTTCTTGCCACTTGGAACCATTTGTTCCACTTACTGCTTCCTTGTATGTTAGAGGGTCATTATTTTCAATTAATAACAAGTCACCATCATTAATGAATAAAAAATCATAACATTCTAGTTCTGTAACATCTCTTGTACTAGTACACAATACTTGTGTCTCTAGAATAGTTTCATCTTCCATGGGGCTTTGTGGAATTTGTTCCTCTATAAACTTTTTTGTACCTTGAGCCTCAACTTGCTCTAATTCAAACTCGCTCCCACTACCTCTTTTAGTGATTTTCCCTCTTAATGAATATGGATTATCATTCCACTATAACCCTATTATTTAAGAGGTCTTATAAGAAATACCCATTGCTTCCTTGGGGTATCCTACAAAGGTAAACTTTGTGCCTCATGGTGAATGTTTGTTACCTGAAGATGCATTAATAAATAATCTCCTTCCCCGCAAATGTAAATTTGATGACATGAGTTTTCTTCCACTCCAAAATACACATGGAATACCATTTATTTATTTATTTTCTACTTGGTTTATTATATGTTATGTTTTTTATAATGTGTATAACCAAAAGGATAATGGAATCCTTGCATGACTCATCATTGATCTCACCATGTCCCACAAGGTGTGGTTCCTCTTCTCGCTTATACTGTTCCACTGAGGTGTGTGAGGATTAGTGATTTGGGATTGGATCACAAACTCTAATAATTAATCAATGAATTCGTGATTAATATATTCTCTACTACATTCTCAACATAGTTTTTTAATCTTCCTAATATGCTGGTTCTCAACTTCATTCATGTATTCCTTGAATTTATCAAAATAATCTGACTTATACCTGATTAGGTAGACATATCAATATCTACTAAAATAATCAGTAAATTTTATGAAGTATGAGGACCCACCCCTTGATTTAATAGGAAATGATTCATAGACATCGGTATAAACTAATTTAAGAAGATATTTATCCCTTTCACCTTTCATACTAAATACGCTTTTGGTCATTTTTTTTTGTAAACATGTATTGCATACACTAATTGGGTTTAGTTAAAAATAATCTAGATATCCATATTGATGTAATTTAGTCAAGCACATTTCATTTACATGGCATGGCCGGTGATGCCAAAGTTGGGTGTGGTGTGATTATTTTGAGTTTACAATGTTATCGATTTCCATTACTTGTTTGATATAATCCAACACATAAATACCATTATATAAATATGACTTATTGTAATAGATTTTATATTTATAAAAAATTAAAAATTATTCCGAATTTTGAAAATAAATCCATATGTATCAAGTATGGATAGAAAAATAATGTTTTTGGTAATATATGGACAATAATAACAACCTTTCAAAACCAAGATCATTTTGGTAAGCAAAGTGATGTGGTAGTCCCCTATAGCTACAACAACAAGTTTATCTCTTTTGGCTGCTCTTAGATCTACCTCCCCTCCGTTAATATTTCTAAATATACATGGTTCCTATATTTGAATACATTTATGTGAACCACAAGCTATATCTAATATCTTAAAAACAGATAAAGTTCACTCAATAACTAATTCACATAAAGATTACCATTGCGTCTTTGGTTGGGTGTAGTTTTTCGTCCAGTGGCCCACCTGGCCTCATGAGAAATAGACATAATCCTATTCCCTTTCTTTCCATTAGTTCTTCCACTTCTTGGAAGTGCATGAAGAGGATTTTGGATTAAATATAATTTATTTCCCTTTCCATTTTTTCACCATAAGGATGGAATGATTTTGACACCTCATGTCCTTATCTACTTAGTGAAAAGGAGTGAGAAGATCTGGAAGTGACTTATCAATTTTTTTATATTATAAATCACAAAAACCAAGAGAATCCCTAAGGGAATGATGCTAGAATGAGATTGGTAACCAGTTCTATGAGGGTTTTATATCCAAGAACCTCTAGGCACTCAATGTATCTAATGATCTTAACTACATGTGGCCCAGCTGGGTACCCTCTCCAATATTTCTCTGAAAGAGCACCTTGTAAGTCTTAAATCGTTCCAATATAGCTCTCTCTTAGTAAAAACCATGGAGGTTCTCAAGAATCATATATGCATCTATGTTTTTGTGAGACTTCATGATTTCACTACAAATTTATGAAAGTATCAAACATTGAATGTTGACCACATCACTCACATGTTTTTCATAGACAAGGAACACTTCATCACTCGCCTCCTTAGTTGGTGGACCAGGCATTGAGGATTCTATCTTGTAAGATTTTTGTTCATGGTGTAGAACAACACAAAGGCATATAAACCACTCTTGGAAGTTACTTCCAGCTATGAGGATTTCATTATAAAATATTGATTAATGGGATAATGTGGATGATGATGATTCAATTTTATTATATAATTAAAATAAGGGATTTTTAGTACATTTTATTAATTAAAAATTATTTGAGTACCAATGTATTAATTGATATTATTAATTCTCACACTATTTTATCAAGTCTCAATATCCCTCACCATTGAACTCAGAATTTCTAGTTATTTTAACATTTTAGCGGCAATGATCCATATACCCTTTTTATATAAACCCAATAAGGGTTGGCCAAGATACTTGAATGTATTTAAGTAGGCAGGTCTTTGCCAACTGTAGGCTTGTAGCTCCTTAATCTGTTGAGTGGATTCCCCAATCCGGAAATCCTAACTTGGATTTACTCAACACTTGCGTCCAAATTACATAAATTCTAGAAAGGGTTACTTCTATTGATGTAAAATGTTTAATTCTACCAAAAAAAAATCTTAATAAATCTCCATATAAAATAATGTGTCCCAACAAGGACTGGTGAAACACTTAGTTTTATTGAGTTTGTATAAGGACCCAGCCTTAAACCTTAATTAATCTTGAGTTATTACAAGATTACACATTGAGGATCTTTTCAGGTTTAGAGTTTTAGGGAATTAGATCATAAAACTTACATTACATTCCACATTTAAACAAAGTGGTTACATAAAAGATAGTATTCATTTTTCCCATCAACGGAAACATATTTAAAATAAAACATGGATTCTTTCTTGACACTTCCTTGACACTATCATCATATCATGTACCCTTCCCTTGACCTGTGAAAAAAATTTCAAAAATGTGGGAGGGGCATAAAAAGCTCAGTAAGGGATATAAAAAGTATGGAAAGGAAACATGAGTACATATATACATAAGAATGAAATCATACTTTTCCCATAAAGAATAAGCACTTTAACATACCTCATAAAATTATGAATAAATCATAGAAATCATAAGACATAAATGGTAACTTGAGGCATTCATAACATTCTTACATAGGGAGTAACCCTCTTGGTTACGTTTGGAATACCCACCACAGTATATTCCCTAAATCTCTTCGAAGAAACCTTAATGTTTACCTCCTTCGCATTACCCAATTCATTGGAGAGCTATATCGGGCACACCCGCCCTTAGTTTATCACGGAACCACCCGTCTTCATAACAATGCTCAAGAACCATTACATAATCGTATCACATAAAACATGCATAAAGTAAACATAACATTTCCACATTTCAATCACAAGATATCAATAAAACACATTGATATAAAAAACCATATGAAAACCATTTTCAATACCAAAATAAAAGAAAAGTAAAACATGGTATTTATTTTTCTTTCAAAAATAAGGTATGGCTTGTAGAGGAAGCCGAAACTCAAATAATGGTCATGATGGTGGAGAAGTCATTATCGCCGCATACGTATGACAAAAACATTCCCTTTTATCATTTTTGTAAAATGATTCATATAAAAATGATTCCTTTTGGATAAACGTAAAAGTCAAAGTGGGTTTATACACCGTATAAAAGAAAGTTGTGTATAAAACAAAATATGCCTCAATGAAAGGAGATTGAGACGAAGTCCCTTACAAAGACGGTATCATTGGTTTAAGGACAAATCAATTACATAATTATGTGTGACAAACGAATACGCCAAATATAAGTGGATATTAAGTGTAAAACAATCATAGGTTATTCACACATATTCATAGAACGACATATTCAAGGAGTACATGTTTATCCCAAAGAATCAAATTTGGGTTAATAAGTTCCCTTGCAAAAATTTGACAACCTAACGACATCACTAAAAAATTCAGCAAATGAGTTGATGAGAGATAAAAAGGGTATCTCTTCACATGGTCATAAAATTTAAATCAATAAGGATATATAAGAACATATCCCAACATAATAGTATGTTAATTAAAAGACATAACAAAAGATGTCTTTTAAAAAGGGGAGGGTGAAAGGTTCCCTTACCGACATGGGTATCTTTCGAAACATACGCCCCGTGAAAGAAGGACAATACAACATTGATGTAAATACTCATAAATGAAATTATATTACACAATGATTAAAATAATGTGCAGTACATACACCACTCAAAAGAAATTGTGGCAAATGTAGCATAAATCTCACGGGAATAAAAGTGAGATGAAAAATCTCTTATGAAGACTCGGCAGCCTAAGGGCGCCACTTTAAACATCAAAAATGGAATGATGAGAGGAAATAGGGTCTCTCATCATATAAACATAAAGTTTACAGAAAGATGAATATAAAAGAACATCCCCCAACATATCAAAGAGGATTTTAAAATAAGTGACATAAAGGAGAGTACTTAAAAAGAAATAGAGAGGTTGGATCTCTTACGAAAATTCGGCAGCCTAACGGCGCCACTCAAAACGTCCAAAATGGATTGATGAAAGAGAATAGGGTCTCTCATCATATGAAAATAAAAATTACAGTAAGAGTAATATAAAATAATATCCCAATAACACGAAATATGAGCTTTAACAAGAATGACATAAAAGAGTGTACTTTAAAAGAAAGAGAGGAGTCAGATCCCTTACCTCAAGTCCAACTTGTCTTGTTCGTTTCTTTTTATTCCTGAATAATAAACTTTGTTCAATTTATAATTTCCTAAGGAACTCCTTTAAAGATTATTATTCAGTTCATATCACATATTATAATTTTATAATAATTGTTTAATAATGTTAGTTCATATCAGACGTTTTTGCCGATATTTGGTACATGAGTCAAAAATGAACTTGTTTAAAAAATGATTGTCCATGTAGTTATAAGTAAATAATTTCCAGAATAGTATTAATGATTAAAATATCATATATATCCAGTACATATTCATTTTATACTATTCCATATCATTTGGAGATAAAAAATGAAAAGCACCGTTCATGGAGACGGTAGGCCGTACGTACGCATGAACGCTACTTTCATTTTTTCTTTTTCATATTAATGGAATTAAAATAAAATGAGAGATATATACATATATGTTATAATAATAGAATGATATACATAATTTAGAAGTAATATATTACACATATATCCATTATATATATGTACATATAATAGTACATAACATTTTGAGATAAGAAATGAAATTTACCGTTCATGGAGACGGTAAGCCGTACGTACGCATGAATGCTACTTCCATTTCTATTTCATATTTAATGGAATTAAAACATAATGATACATAATAGTATTTTAATTCCAGTATTGTATCATATATAATATCATTAAATATATCCTTTATACGTACCACATATGGTATTAACGAATCAAATCACTTTGAGGTGGCGGTAGTCCGCACTTCCTTAAATGAAGATATCACGTTTAGCCATAATGGAAACCGTAAAGGTATGCCATAACTGAAAAATAAAGAAGCTTAAGTAAAACATAAATATATTATATATCATATATAAATATAGTGTCATCTTAATGGCCACCTTTGGAGGTGTTAGAAGAATGTTGAACAATCATCGTTTCGTGAGGTAGAAAATCGCCAACCACAAAAATAGTATGTTCTTTAACCATTAGACGAAGGTGTGCGTAAGTGTAGCTCGAATAATTCTTGTAAAAACATTTTAGTATATTGAAGATACTGGATTTGTTATAAAAGAAATGAATAAAAAGAGTTTAGGGGGTTGGAGAAGCAAAATAAAACAAAAGGACTCAAGTGAAGTCATTACCTTAAAATCGGGTAACTCCCTTTGGTTTGAGATAAAAGGCTTCCTTGGGAAGACTTCTTCACAAAGTGAGGCTTCAAGGAGTTATATAGGGATGTGGAGAGACAAAATGGGAAGGTTTTGGACGAGCCAATGGCTTTGGAAGTGTGGGTAAGGAGGTAGAGGTTGGGGCCTTTTATAAGAGGAGAGGAGGGGCACTCTTGGAAAGTAAAGAAATGTTACTCTATTTTGGAATGAGTTTCGGATTTTAATGGTCCCAAATTGATTTTTTATATGATAATTTTATAAGGGTTCTAAATACACTCATCGAATAGGTTTTGGACATGTGTAGGTCTTATATTTTACATTATCATTCCATTTTATTTAAATCGTTAAATAATGAGGTCATCACTGCATCATCATGATGTCATAAATAATTTAATTTATTTAATGTCTAAAAATTATAAAAAAATACTATGATGTATAAAATCTTTTTATCTTTACAATTAATATTTATAGTCAAATTTCGGACTTGTATAACCCCATGTAAAAAATGTTTTAGTAAAACATTTCATGTTTGTCTCGTATTTACTTTAACATTAAATAAAAAGGTATTTAGGTCATTTTCCAACCAAAGTGGCTCCATGGGGTCCCCAAGTTGACCCATGGATTTTATTTGTCGGCCATGACACATATAATGAGGGTAGGACATGTTTCTAGGTCATTTAATTTTATTAAAACATTATTCTTTCCTTAAACTACACTAATTACCTCTAATCGCGATTAAAAACTTAATAAGTTACTATTCAACAAAAAATTATTTTAATCCCATTGAACAAAATTTTAATTCTTAAAGACAACCATGTATGTCGGATTTTTATAAATTCAAAATACAAAGATCGCAAAATTTCATTTAAATTGAAAAATCAGTTTTTATAAGTACCATTTAGTGGTTTCACTATTCATCAAAAATTGAAGTTTTTTCAGAAAATTACCAAAAGTTCACCCTAAGATATATTTGATATTCCGAATTCAAAAATGATGTCTATTTTACACAATTAAAAACATATAAGTTGCATTAATTAATTTAATAATTACTTCCCGCTGTCAAAACAAATAGCGCGTTTTTATGAAACAAAATGTATCAAAAGATTGACACTAGTTTAAGTCCGATTTCAAAGTGAAATTAATTCCAACGACCACTACTGGATTAAATTGTAAAAATATATTCTAATTTCACTTTAAAAACAATTAAAAATATAATATAATCATATAAATAAATGATATTAAAAGAGTTTTTGAATTAAAATACATCATTTTTCAATATTCATTAAAAATTGAACTTTTTCAGAAAAATACCAAAAATTTACACAAAGTAAATTTTGATGTCCCGATTCTAAAGAAGAATTTTATTTTCTCAAATATAAAAAATAAAATTGTCAAAATGTGGATTTAAAAGAGGTTCTCCATCATAAGGCGGTTAATCGACATTTTAAAGAATATTAGAATGTTTACGCTTAAAATTGGATTCATTTTCAATTTTTATCCTCTAACATTTATTGTAAAAAGTAAAAATATTTGAAAAATATATATAATCATTTTGTATTTAGTTCTGTTCATTTGCGCCATTACAACGGCTAGGCGTTAACTACTATTTAAAATAATATTATTTTATTATTAGAGTGCAACGTAAGATTCCCAAGAAACTCGTTGTTGCGTATTGGGTACGCCATCGAGAATGGCATCCCCTTTAAAGTAATAATAATCTTTTATTCACAAATATGGATAAATATAAAAATGTCATATTCTTTATTTACTTGGGGTGTTACATTCTTCCCCCCTTTTGGGAATTGCGCCCTCGCAATTTTAAAATTGGGCTTGGAAACATCCTTGAAAGTCCCACATCGGAAAAAGAGTCGGTAAAACAATCACATTAAAATAAAGACAGATAAGTACAAAGGTAGCCCAAGTTAAACCATACTAGGATTCCAGGTATGAAAATATGGACATGGAGGAAAAAAAACAAAGGGTCATGTTCTGATGGAGAGTGATAGTCAACATGTCTAGGAGAAAGTTAACTATAAGAAAATCACAAACATGTGATGGGTTAAACAGTATTCGATTCCCCGGTAGGAAAAGTTAACAGACAACACTTTTGTTTTATGTTACTATTCATTGAGGAATTTATTTTTGATCTTAAGGAAACATACTTATTTTTCATGTTGAATTTCAACTTTTACTAGATTTCTTACAAAACAATCATACTTTACCCAAAAGACGAGTATTTAGGAAGACTAATTCACATTAAGAGTACAATAATCAACTTCTAGAGGATCACCTAATCCACAAAAGATAACTATATACTTCCCATATCATTATACCTTAACCAAAACCAAAACCAACAAGGTTAGTACAAGATCAGATAATCCAGAAAAGGATAACCCTTTATAAAAAGAAAATCTATTCTTAATCTCCAAAATTTGTCCAACAAAACCCAAAGCTCAACGAGGACCATTTGATAAACGATTTGTCCATAAAATTCTTCAATGTAAACCAAACTAAGACTGAAACCCAAATATTTGAAGGATTTAGTCACATAGTCTTCCAAGTTAAATCGTAACATTTATCTCCAAACAACATCAGTTTCTCTTAATGTCTCGTATTGAAAAGTAATCAACCTAATCACATATCATCCATTATGGGTTTATCATTTCCATAGATAACCCAAAATAAACATACTCTTGATTCCTAAAATAATCTACCTAAAAAGAATTAGTCAAACTAACCAGGGACTTCACGTAGTCCAGTGGTAGGCGATAAATACCAGTCGCACTTTGGTTGTGGGTTCGATTCCAGTAGCTTTGTTCGACGCGATGGGTTGTCACACGATCTGCGTGTTGTCCTTTTTCCAAAACAATATAATTCTTAAAAAATTCCCCAAAACGAGATAAAATCTTAAAAAATGATCCTAACATATTTTAACCTCAAGTTTATCTCTTGAATTTCATTTTCCATCATAACATATAATAACCCATAATTACCTCAAAAGTAAGTATCATATAAACTCTAATGGTTACCTTTATAATTATTACCTGAACTTCCACATCGATTGGTCATCTTGTATATGATGCATTACAGATCATACCAAGGTTCAATTGGTTGATCATGACTACTTGATAGTTGGTTTAGAACAACCACGATTTTCCTCATTGAATCCCCCATTTTATCTAGTATCTTAATCATGGAACCACCACAGTTTCCTTCAAACCTGTTGTCTCTTTGGTTCCTGCTAGATCCATCCATTCACTAAAAACATAAATGTCAGTGTGAGTATATCAACAAAACCATCATGTACTAATGAGGAAGGTAAACACTAAGATATACATACTCATTCACTTTATCTAAAACTAGGACACTTTCTGAAGTCTTAACCATTATGGTAATGTCACTTGTGCTTAGAGAATATCCTAACCTCTGAAGTTATCTAAACCGGCCTCTGATACCAACTATAAGGCCCCAGCCTTAAGCCTTAATTAATCTCGAGTTATTACAAGATTACACATTGAGGATCTTTTCAGGTTTAGAGTTTTAGAGAATTATATGATAAAACATACATTAAATTCCACATTTAAACAAAGTGGTTACATAAAAGATAGTATTCATTTTTCCCATCAACAGAAACATATTTAAAATAAAATATGGATTCTTTATTGACACTTCCTTGACACTATCATCATATCATGTACCCTTCCCTTGACCTGTGAAAAACATTTCATAAACATGGGATGAGCATAAAAAGCTCAGTAAGGGATATATAAAGTATGGAAAGGAAACATGAGTACACATATACATAAGAATGATATCATACTTTGCCCATAAAGCTTAAGAACATTAACTTACCTCATAAAATCATGAATAAATCATAGAAATCATAATACATAAAATGTAACTTGAGGCATTCATAACATTCTTACGTAGGGAGTAACTCTCTTGGTTACGTTTGGAATACCCACCACAGTATATTCCCTAAATCTCTTCGGAGAAACCTTAACATTTCACTCCTTCGTATTACCAAATGCATTGGAGAGATATATCGGGCTCACCCGCCCATAGTTTATCATGGAACCACCCATCTTCATAACAATGCCCAAGAACCATAACATAATCGTATCACATAAAACATGCATAAAAGAAACATAACATTTCCACATTTCAATCACAAGATATCAATAATTCACATTGATATAAAAAACCTTATGAAAACCATTTTCAATACCAAAATAAAATAAAAGTAAAACATTGTATTTATTTTTCATTAAAAAAGAAGGTATGGCTTGTAGAGGAAGCCGAAACTCAAATAATGGTCACGATGGTGGAGAAGTCATTGTCGCCGCATACGTATGACAAAAACATTTCCTTTTGTCATTTTGTAAAATGATTCGTATAACAAATATTCCTTTTGGATAAACGTAAAATTCAAAGGGGTTTTATACACCGTATAAAAGAAAGTTGTGTATAAAACAAAATATGCCCCAAGGAAAGGAGATTGAGACGAAGTCCCTTACAAAGACGGTATCCTTGGTTTATGGAAAAATAAATTACATAATTATGTGTGACAAAAGAATACACCAAATATAAGTGGATATCAAGTGTAAAACAATTTTATGTTATTCACACATATTCGTAGAACTACATATTCAAGGAGTACATGTTTATCCCAAAGAATAAAATTTGGGTTAAGAAGTTCCCTTGCAAAAATTTGACAGCCTAACGGCGTCACTACAAAATTCAGAAAATGGGTTGATGAGAGATAAAAAGGGTATCTCATCACATGGACATAAAATTTAAATCAATAAGGATATATAAGAACATATCCCAACATAATAGTATGTGAATTAAAAGACGTAACAAAAGAAGTCTTTTAGAAAGAGGAGGTTGAAAGGTTCCCTTACCGACGTGGGTATCTTTCGAAACATACGCCTCGTGAAAGAAGGACAATACAACATTGATGTAAACACTCATAAATGAAATTATATTACACAATGAGTAAAATAATGGGCAGTACATACACCACTCAAAGGAAATTTTGACAAATGTAGCATAAATCTCACGGGAATAAAAGTGAGATGAAAAATCTCTTACGAAGACCCGGCAGCCTAACGACGCCACTTAAAACATCCAAAATGGATTGATGAGAGGAAATAGGGTCTCTCATCATTTCAATAGAAAGTTTACATAAAGATCCAAAAATAACAAAGAGGATCTTAAAAGAAGTGACATAAAGGAGAGTACTTAAAAAGAAAGAGAGAGGTTGGATCTCTTACGAAAATTCGGCAGCCTAACGGCGCCACTCAAAAATTCCGAAATGGAATTATAAAAGAGAATAGGGTATCTCATCATATGAACATAAAAATTACAGTAAGAGTAATATGAAATAATATCCCAATAAAAAGAAAGATTATATTTAACAAGAATGACACAAAAGAGTGTACTTTAAAAGAAAGAGAGGAGTCGGATCCCTTACCTCAAGTCCAACTTGTCTTGTTCGTTTCTTTATATTCCTGAATAATAAACATTGGTCAATATATAATTTCCTAAGGACCTCCTTTAAAGATTATTATTCAGTTCATATTAGATATTATAATGTTATAATAATTGTTTAATAATTTTAGTTCATATCAGACGTTTTTGCCGATGTTTGGTACATGAGTCAAAAATGAACTTGTTTGAAAAATGATTGTCCATGTAGTTATAAGTAAATAATTTACAGAATAGTATTAATGATTAAAATATCATATATATCCAGTACATATTCATTTTATACTGTTCCATATAATTTGGAGATAAAAAATGAAAACACCGTTCATGGAGACGATAGGCCATACGTACGCATGAATGCTACTTTCATTGTTTCTTTGTCATATTAATGGAATTAAAACAAAATGAGAGATATATACATATATGTTATAATTCCAGAATGATATACATAATTTATATGTAATATATTACATATATATCCATTATATATATGTACTTATAATAGTATATAACATTTTGAGATAAGAAATGAAATGTACCGTTCATGGAGACGGTAAGCCGTACGTACACATGAACGCTACTTCCATTTCTATTTCATATTTAATTGAATTAAAACATAATGATACATAATATTATTTTAATTCCAGTTTTGTATCATATATAATATCATTAAATATATCCTTTATATGTACCACATATGGTATTAACGGATCAAATCACTTTGAGGTGGCGGTAGTCCTCACTTCCTTAAATGAAAATATCGCGTTTACCCATAATGGAAACCCTAAAGGTATTGCATAACTGAAAAATATATAAGATTAAGTAAAACATAAACATATTATATATAATATATAAATATAGTGTCATCTTAATGGACACCTTTTAAGGTGTTAGAAGAATGTTGAACAATCATCGTTTCGTGAGGCAGAAAATCGCCAACCACAGAAACAGTATGTTCTTTAACCATTAGACGAAGGTGTGTGTAAGTGTAGCTCGAATAACTCTTATAAAAACATCCTAGTATATTTAAATACTGGAGTTGTTACAAAATAAATTCATAAAAAGAGTTTAGGGGGTTGGAGAAGCAAAATAAAACAAAAGGACTTAAGTGAAGACATTACCTTAAAATCGGGTAACTCCCTTTGGTTTGAGCTCAAAGGCTTCCTTGGGAAGACTTCTTCCCAATGTGAGGCTTCAAGGAGTTATAGAGGGATGTGGAGAGACAAAATGGGCAGGGTTTGGCCGAGACAAAGGCTTTTGATGTGTGGGTAAGGAGGTAGAGGTGGGGGCCTTTTATAAGAGGAGAGGAGGGGCACTCTTGGAAAGTAAAGAAATGTTACTTTATTTTAGAATGCGTTTCGGATTTTAATGGTCCAAAATTGATGTGTTTCGAGGATAAGGTGATAATGGTTCTAAATACACTCATCCAATAGGTTTTGGACATGTTTAGGTCTTAGATTTTACATTATCTTTCCATTTTATTTAAATCGTTAAATAATGAGGTCATCGCTGCATCATCATGATGTCATAAATAATTTAATTTATTTAATGTCTAAAAATTATAAAAAAATACTATGATGTAGAAAATCTTTTTATATTTCCAATTAATATTTATAGTCAAAATTAGGACTTGTATAACCCCATGTAAAAAATGTTTTAGTAAAAGATTTCATGTTTGTCTCATATTTACTTTAACATTAAATAAAAAAGTATTTATGTCATTTTCCAACCAAAGAGGCTCCATGGGGTCCCGAAGTTGACCCATGGATTGTATTGGTCGGCCATGACACATCCAATGAGGGTAGGACATGTGTCTAGGTCATTTCATTTTATTAAAACATTATTCTTACCTTAAACTACACTAATTACCTGTAATCGCGATTAAAAACTTAATAAGTTACTATTCACCAAAAAATTATTTTAATCCCATTGAACCACATTTTACTTCTTAATGACAACCATGTATGTCGGATTTTTTTAAATTCAAAACAAAAAGATGGAAAAATCTCATTTAAATGGAATAATCAGTTTTTATAAGTATCACTTAGTGGTTTCACTATTCATCAAAAATTGAAGTTTTTCAGAAAATTACCAAAAGTTCAACCAAAGATATATTTTTTATTCAGAATTAAAAAATGATGTCTAATTTAAAAAATACAAAACATATAAGTTTCATTAATTAATTTAATAATTAATTCCCACTGTCAAAACAAATAGCGTGTTTTTATGAAACAAAATGTATCAAAAGATTGACACAAGTTTAAGTCCGATTTCAAAGTGAAATTAATTCCAACAACCACTATTGGATTAAATGGTAAAAATATATTCTAATTTTACTTTAAAACCAATTAAAAAGATAATCTAATCATATAAATAAATTAGATTAAAATAGGTTTTGAATTAAAATACAACATTTTCACTATTCACAAAAAATTGAACTTTTTCGGAAAAATAAAAGAATTTACCCAAAGTAAATTTTGATGTCCCGATTCTAAAGAAGAATTTTATTTTCTCAAATATAACACATTAAATTTTCAAAAGGTGGATTTAAAAAAGGTTTTCCATCAAAAGGTGGTTAATCGACATTTTAAAGAATATTAGAATGTTTACGCTTAAAATTGGATTAATTTGAATTTTTAATCCTGTAACATTTATTGTAAAAAGTAAAAATATTTGTCAAACATATATAATCATTTTGTAGTTAGCTTTGTTCATTCCCGCCATTACAACGGCTAGGCGTTAAATACTATTTAAAATAATATTATTTTATTATTAGTGTGCAACGTAAGATTCCCAAGAAACTCGTTGTTGCGTATTGGGTACGCCATCGAACATAGCATCCCCTTTAAAGTAATATTGATATTTTATTCACAAATATGGATAAATATAAAAATGTCATATTCTTTATTTACCTGGGGTGTTACAGTTTGATTCCAAATCAAGTAATGGAAGGTAAAGTTTCACTTAATATTCAATTGAGGGATTTTAATTTATTATGAAAATTTTATCTTGTTTTATTTTTTTCATATCTTGTTAATATTAAGAGGATGTTACCTAATTAATTAAACATGATCAAAAAACCTTTAAACATAATGAATTTATTTAATTTCCATTTTTTCAAATTATTTCATTTATTTATGTAATCTCATCCTTACATCCATAAAATGAATAATTCCATATATAGAAATAAATAAATAATGTAAATGAACCCACCATGAGATTATCTAATGATTGATTTAATGAGTGGAAATTAAATCAACCTATATCCTAGGGGAAAAAAATCCATTTGGTAGTCTTGGCATGAGTTACAGTATTCCACCATTCCACCTATGTATTTGTTGAGTTGACATCATAATGGTTCCATCTTGAGCTGCATCCACCCAACTTGGGATGATCCATTAATTACAATTATTTATTAATCACACGTATGTTAGGGAAACCAAATAATTGGTTAAAGGGGATTACATAAATATCCTTGGACATGCCAGTCCTACATAATAATGGAGGGAGCGATGGCACGCATGCCATCATATTTAATTTAATAATAAATAATTTCAAGCTCATGAAATAAATTAAATTAAATCATCCAATGCATACATGGGTCTTGGTCATGCTCATGAACGATCATACAAGCAACAAATATGTAAAAGTTACTGGTGAGAATTCATTTATTTATTAGTTTATTAATATTTAAGATGAATGTTCTTGAATTAATTAATTAATTAATTCCATTTCATCTTAATGATCATCCAAACATATTTAGAGATACTGACCATTTATTGCATTCAGGTAAAATATATAATAGAACCAATAATGGCATATTAATTACAATAAAATAATTCAGAATTTAATATTATTTTAAAATAATTATTAAATTTTCAAACACAGATTGGGGTGTTAATCAATAAAATAATGTTTTGATGTTTTAAATTTCAATTTAATGTAATTTTTAATTCTATCATTTAATGAGAGACTACACGACATTTATTGTCTAACTACACATCATGTACCTCGGTTTTCATGTATCTATGTCACGCACCTAGAGATTTGGGGTGTTAACTCATTCAGACTACATGATGTATATAGGCCAACTACACACCATGTGTCCACTTTCCTTGTGCCGGGTTGGCCAGGTCAACATGCAATGTGTAGTAAATTCACCACGTTTAATTAACTACTCAACACATCGAGGTACAATTTTCATGGGTACACAACATGTTCTTCGGTTACACATCATGTAACCCAAATTTATTGGCCAAATATCTGGAACATCCCAATATAATCTTTGGTCATTCTTTGTCTGTTCTTAAACCTTTAAGAAAATGAAACACTAAATAAACATGATTAATATGTCGAAAACATGTTAATTCAAATCATATTAGAGGACGAATAACATGAACAGATAATCAAACTACAATTACACATAGAACAACAATCAAATATATAATTATAAATTTAAACATGATCAATCTTATACCACTTGATGGTTCTAGGAACAACGGAAGCGTGTATTGGTGGGTGATATATTAAAATTTATTTTAATAATTATTTTCCACAAATAAGAGAGATGGTCTTTCGCATCAAATTTATAAAGAATTTATTTAATATATGAATAAATAAAATACACGGGCTTTAGAAATTTCTTTTTTAGTGAATTTTGATCATCCAAAACTACCCTGTCAGATTACCTTTATTGTTCAATGAGGATCCATGGATAGAATCCCTCTAGCGGTGATCCACATGTGCTACAATGATCCCTGAGAAACACTACTCGATCACCCAGTGTTAGCATGGTGAGTCGGTGTCTTTTGTTGTTCTCTCATGATCCCTCATTATATGATCTTGAATAAATATGTCTTTGACTTCTCATTATTGAGAGGGATAGAGAATGAGTAGTCGAGAGAAGAATTATTGAGCGCAAATATTCTCTATCCTCAATTATGGATTCACTACACAATAGAAAGTGTCTTTTATTTATAGAGTAAGGATTTAGGTTAAAATATTATTTAATTTCATGTCATCCATTAAATTACATTTTATACCCTTAATAAACCACATTCCTCATAGTAATAATGAAAATATTATTATTTCATCACTTACGCCAATTGGCGCAATAATAAATATTATTTAACAATCTTTTTAATTAATATTTTTCATCAGACACTTTCAAGGTACATCCGAACTCATCGTAAATTTATTGAATACATGAATAAAAAATTTGTTCATAAATAAATATTTCATTGACATACTGGAGAATAAATTTTTATTTAATATTCAATAAAATAAATAAATAAAAAATCATTCACATGACAGTGAATAAATATTTATTTAATTTATGTTATCAACATAACTTTAATAAAATTATTCATTAAACTTATTAATAATATGTATTCCGTTAATTAAACTAAAATAGAAATTAATTAAAATCAAAATAAACACATAGTGTGATACCCTTTATAACTATTTATCATTGGCTTTTTGTGGGCTTGTCTGAATTCCAATATTACTATCTAGAAATGGGTTAGGGAACACAATAGAAAGAACTTAATGTATCTAAATTGACAACCACATAGGAATGGACATTGTGTAATATAATCAATTTGTTGTAATATCTCATGAAGAAGGTTGCACGATAGTGTCATCAACCTATTTTCTTGATACATATTTCTTTTACTATCTCAAATAAACACATCATAACACCATGGAATTTAAATTTAATAAAACATTTCTATTCCAATCAAAGGTTTGAGATATCAGCTTCCATAAATATGTAAGGGACAAATCATTCACCGACTTATCAATTAATGACATGTCAATCGTGACACACTCAATGTACCCTATTTCTATCCAACATATGGCATGACAGTTTTGGTTATTAAATCTAAGTGCATTAGTCATGATATATATTAATGATAATCATAATTTATAAGGACCATTACACATTCTTGTAGATATAAATATCTCATGACACCAAAACACATGGGATTACTATTGCTGGTCTATTCTCATAATCTCTTGTCTTGGTGATTAATAAGTGTGTACTTCATGAGAAGAAGATGCACCCACTTATGAGAACTCAAATGTAATTTTCTAAATACTAGGTGTCCTGTTATAGTATGTTATCAAACCACAGAGATATATTAAGAATATTTCCATAACACTTCAGGTTCTCATCATAGTGCGGAACCGCTAGGACCTTATTAATGCTATAAATACTGTAGAAATTTCCAACATTATATCCATGTATAAATAAAGATAAAAAATTAATAGGACGTTAAATTAATATTAAATACATCTAATATACATATAATCAAAGTACAACCAATTGTTCCTAGGACAAAAACTCTAACAAGAATATTGTTTTTTTGGTTTCTCTATGTGATGTATGCTATTTAAATTAAACGAAATAATTATAAGAAGGGAATTTCCATTGATAAAATCTAGGTCATTACTGTGTGTCTGGTCCTTCATGCCATTGGGCCTATAGGCTATCAATAGTGGTCCTTTTGGCTTTTTGATGGAGCAGTTCTTGAATGGTGGAGAGAATAAATGTGAAAAGGAATTATTTGGTGATTAGGTTGGATGTGGTGGTTCATTCATGAAACCACTAGTACACACATGTTCAAGTCCCCCTTTGGGGATATTAGGATTATGTTCC
Organism: Viscum album; assembly: GCA_963277665.1. NCBI lineage: Eukaryota > Viridiplantae > Streptophyta > Magnoliopsida > Santalales > Viscaceae > Viscum > Viscum album. The sequence continues at coordinate 858,640,563 of OY728133.1, read as the reverse complement.
ACATATGTGATGTCAAGACAATAAACTATAGTAGGATAATGTATGAAGGTGAGAGGGGTTGTTTTAGTGTGGGGTCAGGGGGAATTAGACCTTCATGCCATGTACTAGGCCTTTGCCCCACTACGCCTCCATTCCATGTATTTCAGGTCCTCATCCTTATAGGCCTTAAAGTCATGTAAGAGATCCCCCTCAACCCATTTAAAATGAGGGATAACTAGAAAATGAAAATATGGGATTGTCGTGGGTGACTCCTTTATCTCTCACCGGACCATTTGTTCGAGAATTTTGTAGTTTTTTCCCACATCCCTATTAATGGTAACAACAAAATCTACTCTTATATAGGTGTCTAAGGATGTATAATGTGATAATAACACCAACACCATCAATAAAGATAACATAATTTCAATATTAAACAATATTATAATATAATATAATGATTATATTTTCATGAATTAAAAATATAACGGAGGATGAAGCCATCTCATTCCTCTTATACATCCACCGCCTACACCAACCATTGAACGACACGTCTCCATCATCCATTAGTGTTAACAAACACTCACAATCACTGATCATCTTCAAATTTTATTAGTAGGTTTACTCGATTTTAGGAATCATAAAATGCAGTTCATTCATCATAAATCATAAAGAGTTTTGACCCTCCATCCAAATTCAAGGATTCCATTTTAGTGGGTGTCATACCTCTCTACATTTGAGTGAATTGAAAGGTAAACATATGATATATTTGATATTAAGTAATATAATAATATCTTGTGCATATCTATAATTTATTTTCACTACATTTTAATAATTAACTCTGATAATCCATTAAAATTTTCTAAATTGGAAAATTCGCCACTATTGATCATTTTGTCTTTCTATTATTGGGACCAAACACTTACCATCATAGACACATCATGAAACAGAAACATTAATATATAATAAAAATTAATTCTATTTATATATATATATATATAACTATTTGGAGATATAAACCTCTCTAACTCTTTTATTATTATTATTATTATTATTATTAATGTTTCTAGTCAAAAGTTTGACACCTTTTTCAATTTTTTTCTTCTTTACATCTCCATTATTGACCCTTATTCATTTTGTGTAAAAATAATAGATTTAGATTTAATCGGTCATCTAGGATGAGCCTTTTATGCTGCATTAGGCCCCAACATGAGGTGGATCCACAATATGGAGATTTCCTTAGAGGAAAAGTCACCCTATTATCCCGCATCAAAACCAAGTTCAAAACATAGAAGGGGTGATTTTATGTGGAACTATAGGAGTACTGCAGTACGGTTGGAGTCCTTGTATTATAAGAGGTATTGTAGTGGGGTAATGTACAAAACTATAAAATTTTCATATTTTCATGGTTTAAAATCATATCTATAGCCTAAGGACATATTTTACTTGAACTGTGTTTCATGTTATCTTTGCAATAGGGTCCAGAATATAGCAATGGTTTCAAACCATTTCCTTAGGTGTCCATGTCCATGGTCTACATCGATCGTGGTCATAGGCTATTTCAACATATAGTATTGGAATGGTTTAGTAAAATACGGTATTAGATGTTCTATTTCCTTATTCCACATAGGTCATGGCCATAGGCTACATGTCATACACCTAGTGCCATGGTTTACTAAACTATTGTTGTATCCTTTTAAAAAAATGTACCCGATGAGGTTTTATGTGTCAGATTCTTCTATAATCCTTCCAAAAATTTACCACTACTTTGAACTCTACTATATGTATATATAAACACATGTAATTGTATATATAATTATATATAATTATAAATATTAATCAATTGAAAAACTAAAAAAATGTATGAAATCTAATTAACACGGTTTTCCAAAACCATGACAATAAGTAATTTTTGAGAGGTCTATTGCCAATTTTTTTGAAAACCATGGAAATAGATCATTTTAGGAGGGTTATTTCCATAGTTAAAAAAGCTCTAGAAATATGTTAATTTATAGAGGGTTATTTTCATGGATTTAAAAAACTGTGGGTATAGAATATTACCACGATTTTTTAAAATAATTGTAATAGGAATTTATCCCAAATTTCCAACATTTTTTGGTAGTCTCCATGTAAAATACCACTATTGTTTCAAATAATTATGGCTATAGGGAACCTATGACCATGTTATTCTAAACCGTTTCTATAGAAGTGTGGTTATAGGGCCATTTTCTAGTTGTGGTAGCAACAATATTATTCAATCGAATTGGGATTTTGGGTTGTGTATCTGGTCCTATAGACAACTGGGCCTTTGGGCTATCAATGGCGGGCCTTCAGACATTGTGTAGGATTATTTCCTGACCGGTAGATTGCATGAAGGTGAAAAGGAAGTCTTTGGTGATTATGTTGGATGTGATAGTTCATTCATGAAGCGACAGGTACAAACATGTTCAAGTCCCCATTCGTGGCGATAAGGATGAAGAGCCATATATGTGACGCCAAGATAACAATTTGAGGCATACTAATGTAAGAAGGAGAGAGGTGTTGTTTCGATGTGGGGTCTTGGTGCATTAGGCCTTCAGGCCATATATTGTGCCTTTATGTTTCTGGGCCATCGAGCCATGTATTTTGGGACTTTGTGCCTATGGGCTTTCAAGTCGTGTAAGATATCCCCTCAATCCAGTTAAAAGGGGGATCACCAGAAAATAAAAATATAGAATTCTCATGGAGAACTCCTTTCTCTCTCACTGATCCATTTAGTCAGGCATTTTATAGTTTTTTTCAAATATCCCTATCAATGGTAACATCAATTTCTACCCCTATTTAGGGGTAAAATAATGTATTATGCAATAATAACAATGACGCCACCAGCAGTAATGATATAATTTCTATATTATATAATATAATATTATAATATTATTGTTTAAATTTTAATGAATTAAAAATATAATGAAGGGTGAAGGCATCTCATTCCTCTTATGCATCCACTGCCTACACCTTCCATTGATTTAAATGTCTCCATTATCCTTCGGTGTTAACTAGCATTGAAAGATGCTGATCATCTCCAAATTTTAGTAGGAGGTTCATCTCAGTTTGAGGATTCAAAAAATGAGGTTTATTCATCATAAATTATACAATAAGGCCTCTGAAAATAGAGAGATGTTGAAATTCAAAAAAAATCTCATTGATTTCTCTCAATCCATATCTCAGATCATATAGAAATTATATATATATTATTCTTAAAATATTCCAATATTTTTTTACTTTCTCCAATTAACATACCATTATTGCCTAAATTAAATATCCACATCCTGAACACAATGGATAAGTCATTTTCGCAATCTAACACTCCGTTTTAGAGAATTTCTTATTTTACCCTTTAGAATGAATATATAATTTTTTATTAACTGACATCATCACAAACTGTGAAAATTTAATTGTGGTCATAGGATCATTTTCTAGTTGTGGTAGTAGTGGTATTATTCACTAGAATTGGGATTTTGAGCTACATATCTAGTCTTTCGGGCCACTAGTCCTTCAGGACACTAAGCCTCAAGGATATCAATGGCATGACTTCAGGATTCATGATGGAGTATTTCTTCTCTAGTGGAGAGCATGAAGGTGAAAAGGGAGTCTTTGGTGATTTGGTTGGATGTGGTGGTTCATTCATGAAAAGATTGGTAAGCACTTTTTTAAGTCCCCGTCCAAAAAGATAAGGATGATGGGCCACAGATGTAATGTTAGGACAAAAATATAGGGAATGATAATTCTCGAAGGTGAGAGGGTTTGTTCCAGTGTGGGATCTTGGGAAATTAGGACTTTAGGCCACGTACTAGGCCATTGTTCCATAGGGTCTTCAGACCATGTATTTCAGGTCTTTATGCCTCTAGGCCTTCAAGTCATGTAAGAGATTCCACATTACCCAGTTTAAAGGAGGGATCAACAGATTATAAAAATGTGGAATTGTCATGGGTGACTCCTTTCTCTCTCACTAGGCCATTGGTTAAGAATTTTTTAGTTTTTTCACAATTTATTATCAATGGTAACATCAATGTCTACCCCTATTTAGAGGTTGGATAATGTATTCTATGATAATAACATCACCACCACCACCAAAAATAATATAGTTTATAAATTATATAGTATTATACCATAATAAGAGTTTTATATTTTTATGAATTAAAAATATAATAGAGGATGGATCCATCTCATTCCTCTTATGCATCCATCGCCATCACTTATTGTTGACTGACACATCTCCATCATCTTTCGGTGTTAACCAGCATTGGAAAACATCGATCATCTCCACATTTTAGTAGTAGGTTCATCTCGGTTTGAGGATTCAAAAAATGAGGTTCATTCATCATAAATCATAAAGAGTTGTGACTCTCTATCAAGAGACATGGATTCCATTTTAGTGGGTGTCATCTCTCTCTACATTTGATGGAAGTGAATAGTAAACATTAAATCAATTTGATCTGAACTGCTATTAAAATCTCTTGTGCATATCTATAATTTATTTTCACTACATATTAATTTTTAACTCTAATAATCCATTAAAATTTTCTAAATTGTCCAATTCACCCCTTGTTGATCATTCCATCATTCTCATATTGAGATCAGACACTTACCCACCCAAACACATCATGTAACACACATTAATATGTTATAAAATATGATTTTATTTTTCTAGATTATATTATATATATTCAGTGGGACATATATCTATTTAACTCTTTTATTATTATTATTATTATTATTATTTTATTATTATTAATATGTTTTTTAATGTTTCTAGTCAATAGGTTGATACTTTTTTCATTTTTCCCTTCGTCACATCTTCACCATTGTCCCTTCTTCATTTTTTTTTCTAAAAAATAGATTTTGAGTTACTCGGTCAGTCAAGTTGAGCCTTTTATGCTAGATTCGGCCCCCACATGGGGTGGCCCCACAATTGGGGGCTTGCCTGAGTGGCAAAGTCACCCCGTGATCCCACATCTGAATATTTCTCAAAACCGGACTGGCGCGTATTAATGTGGTACTATAGGAGTAATATACCACTCTAAGAGTACATGTATTATAGGAGGTATTCTAGTGGATTACAGTAAAAAAAAATCATCCTATTTCCACAATTTAAAACCATGGTCACAGCCTAAGGCCACAATTTACTTGAATCATGTCACACGTTATTGTTGCAATAGGTTCCGACCTATAGCCTCCTTTTAAAATTGTGGCCTTATGTGGAAATAGGCTAATTTATGTATATATATTTCAATGTGTTCTAAAAACATGGAAATAATCCTTTCTAGCTAATTTCCAACGTTTTTTGGGGGTTCCCGCGTAACCTACTGTTGCGATTTCATATAATCATGGGCCATGTATTTTCAGGTCTATCACGGGTTCATATAACTGTGGGCCATGAATTTTTCGGTCTTTGTGGCACTAGGCATTCATGCCTTTTAAGGGATTCCCCTCTAGATATTTGGGATCAGCAAATAATAAAAATATGGAATTGTCATTGGCGACTCCTTTCTATCTGGCCATTTGGTTCCACATTTTGATGATCGGGTCAATGTTCCACCACTTGGGTGACTAGAAGTCTCTCAGATGGTTCTCTCACTTGGTTGGATGATTTACCCCCATAGATATTTTCTCTTGTTCTCTTGGACCTCCGGTCCCCTTAATATATTCCCTTATGTGTTGCCAAATATATATATATATATATGCCTGAAATTCTAACTATCTTGAATTAATGTGAAATTCTCACTTAAATTAAATATCCACGTCCCGAACTCAACAGAGAAGTTAGTTTTTAGAATTTCACATTTTACCCTTTAGAATGCATACATAATTTTGTATTAATAGACGTTATCACAAATTTATATTTTCTATTGAGATATTTGTCATCATATATGTTTTTTTAAATCAGGATTTTATTTATTAGGATGCATATGTTTTTTTTAAATCATGACTCTTATTTATTAGGATACATATATAATTATTCAATAAAAAATATTTCATCCATTCATATGCATGAATACTAATTAAAATTCAAAACATCCGATGGATTTTCGGTGGTACGAAATTCCTAATCAAATCCCGTAAGTAGCGGGGGTCCGCAAATGTTGGCGATTGGTTTTTCCCAAATTATGCGGCATCATTTTGCAGTGTTTTTCTTCCCCGTGAAAAGAGGCTCCACTTTCGGCATTCTCTACAACCCTACCGTATCGGACGCAGCCACAGACCCACAGGCGCAACACATATCTTACTCTTTCCATCACGCTTCTATCTCATGCGCTCCCACATCTAGCCTAAGATTTCCTCCTCGTTCTGGTCTTCTGCAATTTCAAGGTTTCATTTGAATCCTTCCCATGAGAAACAATGTCGTTTCTATCTACAGACACCTCTAGAGACAGAACCATCGAAGCAAGAGAAATAATGTGTGAGCCCTAGCATCCTTTCAGCATACAATTGTGAGAAAGTCTCTCATTTCTCTCTTCTTACAACACTTTTCATTGTTTGAGATAAAAGCACTAGCATCATTTCAGCATTCGGGTATCCTTGCGATACGTCCATGGATCTGTTGGCCGGTGTACCCCACTCAAAGGTAAGGTGTTATTTTTCACTCCTACGTGATCTTGATCAAGCATTATCCTTCATTGAAAAAGAAGAACACTACTATCATTGATGATTTCCACTGACACTGTTTATACAGTTTTTTACGCATTGATTCTCAAATATAGATCTGCTTGTCGTTGGGTTTTCTTCCACTGTACGTGGTCATGAGATCTAAGCCCTGATCACCATGGAAATCTAGTGAGAGAATCTCTCTATTGGAGCCTATCCTCTATTAATTGTGAAAATAAATATTTAAACCATATGGTAATAAAAACAATTATTCAATTTATTTAAAATCAATAAAACTATCCATTTTATTTATGTTATAAAAATGTATGGATATATATATATCTGTAAAAATGTATATGTAATGTCAAATATAAATGTGTGTGTGTGACTCTATTAACAAATATATGTATATTCATTTATATTTTCTAATACATGTAAACAAATATTGAAAAATTATATACATATATAAATATTTATATATATGTTGATATTGATATTTATGTTTATAATTATATATAAAAACACACATATATGTATATATAAATATAAATACACATTCCCACTCATAAAAACATATTTTATAAATGTATATAAAAATAATTTTATGAATATATATAATTACTATTAATTATTTTTAATAATTAATATTTTATAACTTATTTTTTTTATTTTTTATTGATATTTATTACTAATTATTGTTAGTTGTTACGAATTATTACATAATATTAGTAACTGATAAAAAATAAAATTAGTAATTATAATAATTATTAAAATTCAGTAACGAATATTTCTAAAATTGATATATCTACATTCAGTTTTTAGTTTCTAATAATTATTACAATTTAAAATTACAATTTAATAACATATAAACAATTATTATTTATTACTATTAATATATATTACTATTTTACAATTATTATTTAGTTACTCATTACTAATATATTTTAAATATTACTATATATTACAATCTATGTTAAAATAAACATTTATATATAAAATTAATAACTTTAAACATATATATTTATCAATCAAAAACTAAAAAATATGTCATTATTTTTTCAGAAAAAGTTGTTCATTCTTTCAACATCTTATGTTCGGGAATTTAGGTAAAGTGATTAAGGGACCTAACACCATCAACATGGAAAAAAGGCTTTTGTCATGGAACCTAACGCATTTATTCCCCATTAATAAAAAAATCTCTAACCTAAAGCCATTTCAATGTTTTATTTTATTTTTCAAAAAACAAAATAAAAAAACTCATCGATCACTTTAATTAAAACACCACAATACAACATGATATTTAGAATAAATTAAATTAAAAACAAATCAACATTAAATATGATTAAAAACAACTGTCATTCATAAAAAATTTATCAAAACATAAGGTCTCAATCATGGGTGGGTTGATGATAGTCGGACCATAAAGATAGATAGAAGGAAATCTGATGCAGGTTCTCCCTTTAGGGTCCATCCCTACTATGAGGCTCCATTAGTTAGAGTATATTCTTAGATCAATTTGAATGATTGGTGGGGTAGAAGGTGGGGCTACCCACTGTTCGGTACTCGATAAGAAGGCTTCCCTTCATGGATTTGAACTCGCATGCATTGCAAAGCGTATCCACCAACTCCATCTCCTCCACTGCGGGGTGTTAATGCTGCTGTAGTGGTCACACCTCCACCCCCGATTACCCATCAACACATCTTGAACGTATTTTCTCCTCGACTTTCTATATTTTTGGGGTTTGGGATGAGAGGTGATGGATCCAGGTGGGAGAGATGGAACGTAGATGGGTTTATGCCCTTCACGGATCAAAACAACTATAACTCAGGGTAGGATGCGAATCGAGTTTTCACTGAGCTTTCCATCTCATAGTCAAGCTTAGTAAAAATAGAGTTCACTTCTTAACATTAGTTATAAATGTTTTGATCCACGAAGGGAATAAACCAGTCTATACACCATCACTCCCAACTGGATCCAACACCTCTCATCCCAAACCTCAGAAGGATCGAAATTTCAGGAGAAAATATGTTCTAAATGTTGTGTTGGTTGATGGAGGTGGAGGTTCCACCACTACAATAGTGTTAATACCCCATAGTGGAGTAGGGGGAAGATGGGGGAGACACTTGGCGTTGCCTGCAACTTTCAATCCAATAAGGGAAGTCTTCTTGTTGAGTATTGACTGGCAGGTAGCCCCACCTTCAACCCAACAATTCATTCAAATTTCACATGTAATACTCCAACTAAGGGAGCCGCGTGGTAGGGATGGAACCTAGGGGTAGAATTATCATTTGTTTTACTTCTCTCAATCTTTATGATCCGACTATGATCAACCTACCCATGACCGAATCTTCATGTTTTATTAAACTTTTTATCAATGTAATTTTTTTAAATAACATTTAGTGTTGATTCGTTTTGAATTTAATTCTTTTTAAATTTCGTGCTCTATTGTGGTATCCACATTAAAGTTATAGATGAATTTTTTTAATGAGGTTTATTGAAAAATATAATAAAAAATAGAACAGACTTTAGGTTGAATCATTTTTATGAAATGGGAAAAATGCATTAGGGCCCAAGATGTGTGCCTTTCGTCTAAGATGATGATGCTAAGTCCCTAGATTCTTTTACCCAAATACTTGAACATAAGTCGTTGAAGGTCTTAATGCCGTTTTTTAGTAAAAATAATAATAGATTGTTTTTAGTTTTTGATAAATAAATTTTTATGATAAATTTTATTATTTTTATTTATAAAAGTTTTTTAACCTAAATTGTACTTTATAGTGACATTTGAAATATATTAGTAAGGATTAACTACATAATAATTTTAAAATAGTAATTTATATTAATAGTAATAAATAATAATTGAATATATATGTTATTAAATTGTAAATTTGAATAGTAATAATTTTTTGTATCTAAATAATAAATTTGAATATATTAATTTTAGATTTATTCATTACAAAATTGTAATAATTATTATTATAATTAACCAGTACCAACCCCGTTTATTTATTCAACACAATCATTCAATTACCCATATAAGTAATCTTAGCTCAAAATTTGTTTTTGATATAAATTGCATAAACTATTTTTCAAAAAGGGAAATCGAGATAGATATATCATTATCACTCATTAGTAACTGCACTCAGTATTTGAGAGAATATAGATTAAATTTATACCAACTTAAAATTTATGTCAAAGATACCATAAATTGAAATATTTACAATTCACAATTTCCATACTATTGTTATTGATGTTGAGAAAACATTACTATAAAAATATGTGGATTTTGAAAATATTATTTTGATAAATACATGTTAGTATTGATGAATACATATTAGTTCTGAAATAAATCTCATCTATTTAATATTAGTTCAGAACAATTATTTTATTGATTTTTTATTCAGGAAAAATAATATCAGGTGTAATACATAGATTGATAACAAAAAATGTGTTGAAAAAAATGTATGTTTTTTTATTGAAAACAATAATGAAAATTATATAAATTAGAACTCTATGCACTACCCAATTTTAACCATCTACAGAAACCTCAAGCGACTAAAGAACATACCCACAAATCAGTGAAAAATATCTAAATGAATTGAAACCAAAATAGAAATAAATAATTTTATTATAAAAATGAGCTACATAGAATGAAAATTTTTTATGCCACTAACCTCTAATTTTAGAAACAATCCACTAATAGGTAAATGTACTCCTATAATCATAAATAGATATTAACTAATTTATAAAAACCATATAAAGTATCACGATATTTATTAAAGAATATATTATTGTCATAAATAATATCATATCATTATGTATTGATCAAACTAATATTGTGATCAATAGATATATTTCACTTAAATCAATTCATATTAGTCCCACATAATACATATTATTTCTGAAATAAAACATATACATGAAATATGTAATATTAAATTAGAACTATTATGAAATTGTATTCCCCATGGATAAAATGAAATTTTTTTTATGATATATATTGCAACACACCAACCCTAGAAACCTGAATATGGTGCATTATTTTATTATATTAACATGATTACAAGAAATAAAATCCCAAAGGAATGATTAGATTAGTAGTTTCGTAGGACCAGATTACATAAATGATACCAATAGTACATTGGGAATGATAGAAAATACAACATGATACATAATCGTATAAAATAAACTGTATCCATTGAAAAATCATTCATGGTTTTCTTCTTCATAACCTGTTGAAAGGAAACATAATAAGTATGAGATGAAATTTTCTATAAGGGTTATGTGAAGCAATAAAAATATAATTAAATTCAATAAGTCATATACATTATTACAAGATAAATAATATGAAAAACACATGCCATTAATAAACTGGGAATAAAAATGTACCCAAAAATTTTTCATAGTGAACATATCATGAAAAGTAATAAATGAGTACGGAATTAATAAAATTATTATTTATTTTATGTCATTTATTTGACACATGAACTATTATACATAGTGGTAGTTTTATTTTGTGGGTAGAAACCCATCAGATTATGTTTTGGAAACAAACTCGAAGGGTTTATCACAAACTAGTTTGTCTCATAAGACCTATTGATGCATAGAGGAGATATAGTGGGCCCTTCACATCACTATAAGTCTAAATAACTATTCATAAATAGATTTAATTGATGAAAAATATGCCTTATAAATATATTTATTGAGTAGAAGATACAGACTCATCAATATTCCCTCTGTTAAAACAACATTCAAAATAGACATCTTATATAAAATGGGTTATGACTAAGACAATAATAATATATATGGTACAAGATTATAGATATTTAATATAAATATAATATCAAATGAAAACTGATCTCAAATTGTAATTATATCCACCACATAAGAATTATTAGGTTCACAATACAATGTAATTCTCAACAAACTGAAAATTAAGACAAAGTCCATTACGACATTATAATCAATCGTATCGTATGAAAAAATATTAATTATAATAAAATGAATGATTTAATACCATGAATATAAAAATAATCAGAATATTATATATCAAAATTAAATATATATACACTACATACAACAAATTAGTAACAAATAATGGAAATCTCAAAGAAATAAAATTGAGATGAGAATCCCCTTACCTTATGTCTGAATCTATTCTTAACTCGATCTTAATGTCCTGAATAATCAAATTAAATTCATTAATTAATAAGTAAAAAATTATATACATGTTATTTATTTATTATATATTCATTTATTCCATTAATGACCTTTTAGATGGGTTAAGATATCCAATTTCATATTTTGGGAGTGAATGTTTTCCCAATTTTCATGATCGGTTCTCTTGTATAAGAATATGAATGTTCATCTAAAATGAAAATTTTAATCTATAATTGAAGTTATGAGTTATTTATGATAATATATAAGGTTAAATTATCATATAAATACTTTGATTATTTTTTGAGATGATGAATCATTATATAAAGTTTTAAAGATAAATGCTTCAATTATTTTCTTCGTTTTCCGATCACCACGAACTCATTTTGTTTTATAAATTAATACTATGTGTAAAAAATTATTCCAAAACCTTAAATAGGATTATTACATATATTATGATCTGGTTTTACCATAAAAATTGTTTCATGACTAGAATTTCACACTGTTATAGAAATTGAAAACCCATCGTCCTTGAATTTGATAAATTAACACATCTCATACAGTGCTTTCATTTTTAGTATAATAGGAGGGGGGAATAGTTATTATGATAAAATATTATATTAGAATATTAAAATTAAATTATATGTTAGGTAATATAATTATCATAGCATTTGGATGAGGGTAGGTGAGGAGATAGAAACAAAAGAATGGAACTTGTAAAAGAAGTTGAAAGGAAAAAGAAGTTAAGTTTACCTCTTGAGTACTCCTCCTTGAGAATCTCCCTAAGGCCATTGGTTTTAGCCTTTTTAAGATACCAGATGAATATTGGATGTTGAGGGAGGTATTGGGAAGATTATTTTTCAGAACATATGAAATTATCAAAGCATGAGAGGTGTGAGAGGATGAGGGGGTGAGGGGTGGTTTATATAGTGGAGGAGAGGAGCTTTTTTTGCATTATTTTAATTAGTAGTTTATTATTTTTCCTCAAGAATGTGAATTTTATTTATTCATGTGACTAAAAAAAGTAATTAGTGACTATTAATTGGAACCAAGGGTGCCTACCCCAGCAGTACATCATCCATTACTCAATAAATCATGGATTTAGCATTTATCATAAATTGTCGTATTTTACTATTAATAAAAAATTCAAGTATTTCAGAAAAATCCCAAAAATTCTTCCTAATTTTTTTTCAAAATTTAGAATCCAAAAATAAACTAATTTTTTTGAAAATAATTTTCTAAATATGAGAAACTTAATGTTCAATTAAAAACACCATTTACTCAAAAAATTTACAGTTTTTTAAATTATAACTGATTTTATAATACCCTAAAAAAATAACTATGGTATTATTAAATTATCCAAAATCATAGTAAAAAAATATTTATTTAAGAATAAATTTTATGATAAAGTACTTTATTTTAATTCAACTTATAAATTGAAAATTGTAAATAAATATTTATTACTCATACAAATACCAACAATTAATTATTAATATATTTACTCACATTTATAAGGTGCCTAAATTTTATTTTTACTTACATGAGTGTTGTTACTATTAATAAGGGTACATTACTATTTCTAAGGGTCATATTAATATTCATATGAGTAGGTTAATATTCATAAGGGTAGGTTACTATTCATCAAAAAATGAGTTGATCCTATCTGACTCTAAATATCGTACTAATAGCAGCTCTGTTTCTCTGTTTTTGAAAATTCAAAACACAAGAGTGGAAAAATTATGTTTAATGTCTAGGGTATAACAATATTATAACAACATAGTGTTGTTTCGCAGTGAATCTAGGTTGTGTGCATATAATCTATCAAATGAATTGAAATTTTTATAAGAAGAAAACACCATAAAATCTTGTTGTGTCACATTCTTCCTTCCAGAAATTTCACCCCCCAAACATTTCTTATTTAATGGACTCTAAAATAATGTGGGTGGTTATTCATCATAACATCCTCTGTTTCACACATTTCTCCTTCAATTTTATGGTTTCTTAGATGAACTTTCACCAGTCGAGTTGTCCGATTTTTCTATACTTACACTCTAGTTTCAAGAATCTCGATAGGCTCTTCACAGTATGATAAATCATGTTCCAGTTCTATTTCCTCATATGTGAGTACGTACATTGTATCTGGAATGTAATTATTTTACAGTGACACATGGAACACATCATGGAATTTGGAGATACTTGGTGGCATTGCTAAACAGTAAGCCACCGCTCCAATTATTTTTAGAATTTTGAATGGATCGATGTACCTAGGGATTAGTTTCCCTTTATTATCAAACCATAAGACACCCTTCAATAGAGACACCTTCAGAAAGATATGATCTCCCACTTGGAATTTCAAATTTTTTATTCAGTTGTTAGTATAACTCTTTGCCTACTTTGGGAAACTTTAATATGGGCCTGAATTTTCTTTACCTTTATCATTTTCACTTTAATAAGTTCTGGTCCTATGAGTTTCCTCTCACAAAATTCTTCCCAACAATTTGTAGTTTGACATCACTTTCCATATAATTCTTCATATGGAGACATTTGAATACTCTAATGTAAACTACTATTGTTATAAAATTCCATGAACGATATGTGATAATTTTTCATACCTTGAATGTCAAGTGAGCATGACCACAACATGTCTTCCAGTGTTTGAATATTACTTTCAAACTATCTGTCAGTTTGGGATTGATAATAAGTACTCATATAAAGCTTAGTATCCAAATCCTTCTAAATATTTTTCTATAGTTTTGATATAAATCAGGGATCTCGATCAGACACAATCGTCATAGGTGCACCATAAAGTCTTATAACTTCATTATTATAGAGTCTTTGGAGATTCTCAAGTGGTAAATCTTTTCTTATATAAAGAAAATGTGTCGATTTTGTAAGATGATCAATAATTAACCATATTTCATCATTCCTTATTTGAGTCCTTGGTCGTCCTATGACAAATTCTATCATAATATCATCCCATTTCCACACAGATATAGGAATAAGTTTCATAATTCTTTTAGGGTGTTGTCTTTCAGCCTTAACCTATTGAAAAACTAGGCATCTTGATACATAATCAACAATTTTTCTTTTCATAGTGTCCCACCAAAAACGTTCCTTCATATCTCTATACATCTTGGTGCTACCAGGGTGTATAGTGAAATTTGATCTATGAGTATCATCTAACAGTTCCATTATTAGATCAGGTATTGATGGAACACATAACCTCTTTCCAAATTAAATAACTCCATCCTCATACATGAGGTATTCCAATCATCCATCCTCAATTGCTTTAATTTTCATTCGAAGGTTCTCATCATCATATTGAGAGCTTTTTATCTTATCCATCAAAGATAGTTTATCATTCATTTGATAGAGTAATGATGTTTCCTCTTCCTTAAAAATTCCCATATCCATATTTACTAGATTTATGAATATAGGATTTCTCTCAATACTCATTTATGTCAAAATCAAATGATCGTTCCTTCTTAATGAATCCCCCACCTTATTTTCCTTTCCTAGGTGGTAGTGCATTGAACAATCATAATCTTTGAGAAACTCAAGCCATATCCTTTGATTCATGTTGAGTTCTTTCTATGTAAAAATATATTTTCAAACTCGTGTGATCCATATACATCTCACATCTTTCAACATAGAGGTAGTGTCTCCATATTTTTAGCGCAAATATTATAGCTTCTAACTCAAAATCAATAGTTAGATAATTTTTCTCATGAGTCTTCAACTACCTTGATGCATAAGCAATAACTTTATCATTTTTCACAAGGAAACAACCTATAATATTTTTTTTGATGCATCACTATATATCCCAAACCCATCATTTTCAGATGGAAGAGTAATAATTGGCGCATTGACCTATATTAGTTTTAATTATTCAAATAATTTTGTACATTATTTTTTCTATACAAACTTAACCCCTTTACGTGTGATCTTGGTTAGAGGGTTAGATAATCCGGAAAAATTCTGAACGAAACACTGATAGTAAATTGGTAAGCCAATAAAACTACGTACCTCCGTTATGTTTGTTAGTATAGGAAATTATTTAATTTCCTTTTTCTTCATAGGATCAACTGAGATTCCATCTTTAGAGACAATATGGCTATAAAAAACAGTTTGAATCCATAATTCACATTTACTAAACTTCCCATAGAACACTTTTATTCTAAGAGGCTCCAAAACAACTCCTAAGTGGTTCTCATGGTCCTCATAGATTATTGAATATATAAATATGTCAATAATAAATACCACAATAATATCATCATGATATTCCTTGAAAACTCTGTTCATTAGATCCATGTAAATTGATGGTGCATTAGTTAGTCCAAATGGAATTATTGTTAACTCGTATTGTCCATACCTAGTTCGAAATAAAGTTTTTAGAATATATTTATTCCTCACACATAATTGATGATATCCTTATTTAAGTTCAAACTATTTTTTTATCTCCTTTAAGTTGATCAAATAAATCATCAATATGAGGTAGGGGATACTTGTTATTTAGTGTAACAGCATTGATTTATCTATATTCAATACTCAACCTCATAGATCCATCTTTCTTCTTGACAAAGAGAACCGAAGATCCCCATGGAGAAACCCTAGGGTGGATAAATCCCTTATCACTCAATTTATATAGATGTTTCATTAAATCCACTAATTCCACAATGGCCATTTAATAGGGAGTCTTTGATATAGATCTTTCACCATGAATTAAATAAATAGAGAACTCAACTTCCCGCTCTGGAGGATGTCCAGATAAATGCTCTGGAAATACATAAACACGTTATTTCTAAATAGGTACATCCTCAATTTAAAATTTTTTCCTATCACCCATATACATCTTGTTATCATCCTCTATAAGAATTGTATTCAGTAGAGATGGGTGTGGATCCAGATAAGAATGAGATGGTGAAGTTTCTGCTTTAAAGATAAGATATTCTACATCATTCTCAAAAATTGTTACCTATTTCTTCATAAAATATATTTTCACATTTAAATTTGAAATCCAATCCATCCCAAGGAGTATATATAAGTAAATAATTTGTATGATGATAAAATTAGCAGAGAAAGCATGATTATATGCCATAATGGGGACTTCCTGGCACATCTTTGTTGCAATTATACTTCCATTAGGGGGTTTGACTAATGACTCATTTATTTAATCAAATTATAAATATATAATTATCTTGGAAAACTAATAATATATAAAAGAATTATATCATCATGAATCAAATAAATCATTGGATAATTTTGAGGAAATGATTAATTTACATGATACCACATCATTATGAATTTCAACCTCAACAGTTGTGATCGCAAAAGATCAACATTTCTCCCTTGGCACTTTCTGAGGAAGGTTTCCCTAATTCTTAGGACACTCATTTTCATAGTGTCCCATATATCTACAATTATATAATTTTATGTCATTGAAATTTTTATTCCCCTTTCAATCATTATATTGATGACCCTATTCTATACACTTATAGAAAAATCTTATTTCTTTCAAGCATTTTCCAGGATGATTCTTTCCATAGTTCTCACATAATGGTAAAATGATTCATTCCCTTATTATTTTTTGGCACTTAAATTTTTACATTGTTATCATAATAACTCTTATTATCTTGGATTCCCTTGAACAAATTTGATTTAGAAAATTCCTTCTCTGTTTTGATGACACTTAGTACAATTTTATCATATGATGAAAATGTTTGAGAAGTCGGTGACCTTCGAAGACTTGGAATACTAACATCAATGAAATGATCAATCATATGTTATGAGTCACCTAGGTAATCTATAGAATACCTCTATTTTATTGTGAAGGTAGCTTCATACTTCGCAACACTCTCTTATTCTCTTTGCTTTATGCTAAGCGATTTCCTCTTCATTTCATTACGTTGCTTCTGAGGGAAGTATTTTTCAAATAATATCTCCATAATATTTCTCCATTCCATATCATATATTTATTCTTCCGATTTGGTATTCTGAATCCAGGACCACCATTGGTCAACATCACCCTTGAGACAATATACTACTAGTACTAACATTTCATTTTCATTATATCTTAATGCTAGAAATATATATTATTGGGACATGATCTACTAATCTGCAACCAATGGATTAGTAGTACCACTAAAGGATGGGGGATTATGCTACATGAAATAATCCAACATAGGTTAATTATGGTTATTCGTCAGAACCTGAGTAAGTTTTCCTAATCTGGTCATGATCATCATAGCTCCAACACCAACTGTATTGACATTCTCAGTGGGGAAATCCCTACATTTTCCATGAGTATTAATTCCATTTATTTATTTAGGCTCCATCACAAAACAATGACATAGACTAAATTAGGTCATGAATATAAATGGATAATTTTCTATCTACAAAAACACTTAACATAAATTTAAAATTTATTCATAGCTAATCTCATAACCTTAAATATGGTTTCATGGATGAAATATTTAATTTTAAACCCTTTATAGTGGTTTGTAATGAAAATGTGAATTAACATAAACATATCCCCTAGGAGTGTCAAATCAAGTGTGAATTAAGGCCCATTTTCATGTAACAGTTTACCCCGAGCCAGGCCTGGAACACCTTGTGAGAGTTTTTATTCCTAGGTACATATATGCCAGAACGAAACTCACCTGTAGTATCCATACATGGATGTATTTCTAGGAAGACCCACATAATATATACTTTACCAAAAAATACATGATGTTATTATATGATTATTATCAAACTATATCTTAGGGTTATGTCCTATAAACTATGTTTTCTAAATCTAGTCCCTAAGGTTTCTTCCAAACTTCTTCTAATACCAATTGTAACGCCCCAACCCTAGAAACCTGGATTTGGTGCATTATTTTATTATATTATCATGATTGAAGAAATAAAATCCTGAAGTAATGATTAGTTTATATGTTTTGGAAGAAGAGATTACATACATGATACCCATAGTATATTGGGAATGATATAAAATACGACATGATACATAATAGTATGAAATAAACTGAATCCCTTGAAAACTCATTCAAGGTTTTCTTATTCATAACTTCGGGAAAGGAAACATAATAAGGGTGAGATCAAATTCACAATACGGGTTACATTAAGAAATAAAAAGTTAATTAATGTTAATAAGGCATAGAAATTATTTCAAAGTAAATAATCTAAAAAACAAATTCCATTAATAATCTAGGAATGTAAATGAACCAATAGATTTTTAATAGTGAAAATATCATAGTAGGTAAAAATTGAGTACTGAATGAATAAAATGATTATTATTAGAATTCATGTATCTGGAACATGATTTATTATACTATTATGATAGTTTAATTCTATGGGTAGAAACATGTCTGATTATGTTTTGGAAACAAACTCGAAGGGTTTGTCGCCAACCTGTTTGTCTCATGGGACCTATCGATGCATCGACAAAATATAGAAGGCCCCATCCTTCAATAAAATTTTAAATCATTATTCATACATATATTTAATTGAATAAAAATATTCCTTATAAATATCTGTATTGATTAGAAGATATGGACTCATCAATATTCATTATGTTAAAACAACATTCAAAATAAACACCATATGTAAAAGGGTATAGGACTAATAAAATAATCATATACATGGTAAATGATTATGGATATTTAATATAAATATAATTTCAAATGAAAATTTATCTCAGATGGGATGTAGATCCATGACATAAGAATTATTAGGTTCACAATACCAAGTACGTCTCAATGAAATGGAAGTTGAGACAAAGTCCCTAACCACATTGTAATCAATCGTATTGTATGGAAAAAAATTCATAATTATAAAATGAATGATTTAATAACATAAATATAAATATAATAATGATATTATATTTAAAATTTAAATATAGATACACCACATACAAGAAATGAGGGTAAAATAATGAAAATCTCATGGAAATAAAAGTGAGATGAGAATCCCCTTACCTTATGTTTTAAAGCATTCTGCAATTAATATTAATGTATTGAATAATCAAATTATATTCATTAATAAAGAATTAAATAACCCTATACACATGCAATTTATTTATTATATCTTTATTATGTTCATTTATGTCCTTTTAGATGGGTTAAGATATTTAATTTCATCATTTTGGAGTGAACATTTTCTTTGTTTTCATGATCGGTTTTCTTGTATAAGAGTATGGAAGTTCTTGTAAAATATAAATTGAAATCAAGAATTGAATTTAGGAGTTATTAATGATAATATATAAGTTTAAATGGTCATATAAATACTTTGGTTAATTTCTTATAGGATGAATCATTATATAAAATTTTAATGATAAATTCTTGTATTATTTTGGTGGTTTTTTAATCACCATGAAATCATTTTATTTTGAAATATAATTCCATGAATAAAAAATTATTCCAGAACATTAAATAGGATATAATATATATATTGTGATCTGGTTCAACCATACAAATGGTATCATGACCATAATTGAAAATGGTAATAGAACTTGAAAACCCGTTGTCCTTGAATGTGACAAATTAACACATATGAGATGATGTTTTAATTTTTTGTATAAGAGGAGGGGGAAAGAGGGATTATGATGAAATATCCCATTATAATAATAAAATTATGATATATGTATGGTATTTTAATTATCAAATAATTTTTATGAGGGGGGGTTTTAAGAGAGAAACAAAATAATGGATCTTATAAAAGAAGTTGAAAGGAAAAGGAAGAGAGGATTACCTCTTGCGTACTCCTCCTTGAGAATCTCCTTAAGGCCAATGGTTTTAGCCTTTTGGTGAGAACAGAAGGTCAAGAAAATGGTGGGAAGGATTGGTAACAGTATTTTGTAGAACTTAGGTATGGATAAAATCTTGAGTGGTGTGAGTTGAAGAGGGGGTGAGGGTGGTATATATAGTGGAGAGGAGTAGGGTTTTTTCTTTAATTTAATCATTAGTTTATTATTTTTCCTAAATACTATGATGTGTCTTGATTTATGGGACTAAAAATAATAATTAGTGCATGTGAACTATAACCCAGGGTTCTTACCTCAACATGAAATCATCCATCACTCAATAAATCATGTATTTTGAATTTATAATAAATTATCATATTTTATTGTTCACAAAAAATTAAAGTATTTAAGAATAATATAAAAAATTCACCCTAACCATTTTTTGAAGTTTAGAATCAAAAAAATATCTATTTTATGAATTTTTTTTTCAAAATATGATAAATTTAATTTTTAATTAAATTCACCATTTACTAAAAAATATTTATAGTTTTTGAAATTGTAATTGATTTTATAATACCCTGAAAAATTAACAAAGGTTTTATTAAATTATCCTAAAATCACAGGACAACAAAATATTTATTTAAGAATAAATTTTATTAAAATATAATTTATTTTAAATAATTTTATTAATTTGAAATTATAATTAAATATTTATTACTCATAAAAATTCCATCACATATTTATTAAAATATTCACTCTCATATATAAGGTGCCTAAATTTTACTATACGTACATGAGTGAGGTTAAATTTAATAAGGGTACATTATTATTAATAAGGCTTATATTACTATTCGTAAGGGATGATTACTATTCGTAAGGGTAGGTTACTATTCATAAAGGAAGGTTACTATTCAGGAAAAAAATGAGTTGATCCTATCGAACTCAAAATATAATACTAATCACAACTATGTATATCCTTTTTTCAAAATTCAAAACACATAAGTGAAAAAATATGTTTAATGTCTAGGTTATAACTATATTATAACAACATAGTGTTGTTTCTCAATGACTCAGGGTTGTGTGCATATAAGCTATCTAATGAATATAATTTATTGTAATAAGAACATACCATAAAATCTTGGGGTGTTATATATATATATTGATCATATATATATATATATATTCATTATACAAACATTAACTCTCAAGTTTTTTATATCACAGAAGTAGTTCAAATGTATTCATCAAAATTTATAAATGGCATGTATCGAGTAGTATACATATATGACATGAATCAATATTAGTTCTAAAGAAAATGTTGTCATCAGAAACCAAACATACATGTCATTATAAATTGGACATATTTCATAAAAATATAGGAATAAATATCTACGTTAGTTATCATGTTACTTGATTGATCAATCCAATTATTCAATATTTTTTAGATGAATTAATAGGTGTGAACCTCAAGATAAACAATATTAATATAGATTTAGATAAATGATAAAATAAAATACTACTAAAGGACATCTGGAAATAAAAAAATGAAAAAACTCTAATATATTTGGAGAAATCTATTTCAAATGCAAGAAATTTTATATGAAAATTTCATATTTATGATATGGATATTACAAATAACAATATATACATATATAAAACAATGAATTTTAGTTAACTTGATACTAATTTAAACTAAGAAGATAGTGCAATAGACTGAATGTGCATCAAAATAAGACAAAATATGCATTAAAGTGAAATAAAAATGTAGGGAAGTGTCTTACATATGTAATGAATAATTAAAAAAAATAATTAATTTCAATGAATAATATACATATTTAGGCAATACACACACATGTAACCTTACAGATAATAATATGTGTGTATATTACAATCCATAAAATCTAGTTTTGAGATATTAATGAATTTATTAGTATGATTTCTTCAAAAGGAATGATTTGGATTATGAAGAATAAACCTTATTAGACAATTGGTTTGAAATTTACTATCAGCTACCATCCAGTGGTAGCAGACATAATTTTATTTTGTACAAGAATCAATGTAAAATAATGAGTGCACTGTTAAGGTTATATTGAAATTGTGTATCTATTGTAGTTAAAAAATGAAATGTAGACTATAAATATAATATTAACATATTGGATGATAATAATAGCACAAAGGGAGTAAAAGGACATGTTATTATATAAAAAACTATAAATCAATGAAATAATTACAATAAATACATATGTTATGTAGTGAGATGTTGAATTTGAATAATTGGACCTAATATAAAAACATGAATTTAATTAGAGAAATTTATAAACAAATAATTTTATAAATATTTAGTATAAGAGTTTATATGTATTCAAATTTAAATTTCAATAGATAAAATATTTACAAGATCTTATAGGTAATGGATTGTTTCAACAACAATGATAATCTTCTATGTAATCTAGCTTCATCACAACATTCTTTTCCATTGAATGAAATTGGAGAAGAAAAATTGGTTTATAAAGAGTTAATATTCATATAACATATTAATAAGTGGTACTAAAAAATATTGAATAAACCAATATGTAATTGAATGAACCATTTAAGGGTAAATTTGATAACGATAAGTGATTTGAAGTATTTATATACTTATAAGTATGTGATATTATGTACATCTCAACATAGAATGGTTGTTTGAATATGGAGAACTATTGTAAATACATTCACATGAAATTTAATTAATGAGATGAATTGAAAATAGTGACTATAATTGCATCAGATGCATATATATAACAACAGTACAATATTAAATGACCTAAAAATCCCTATACCAATTTAAATCCATCTTGTCATTATAAAAACATTATAACTTTTTCAGAAAAGCTGAAGGAAAAAAGAGAAGCAGTGAAGGATATAAAGAACCTGTGAAGTAAAAAAGGAGAATATAGAAGAGGTAAATTGAACCTTTAAGACTGAGGAAGAGAGAAATAAAATATGTGAGACTATGGTTAATCACCGAAAAAGAGAATAATGCAATCACCTTGTATTTTAGGAATAAAAACAACAATTATGTGACATGATATAGCACTGTAAAATTTATTAACAAAAAAAACTACCATGATTCTTTATTAACCAGAAAATAAAGGTCTATATTACTTCCCACCTACGGTCATCCCAATGTTCCCATGTAGAACACCCCTTTCAAATTACATATGTATGAAGATTAAAATAAAATAATTTATCCTATACAATAACATGTAAAAGGAATACTACAAACTTTATAAAATTCATTAAGTTGGTAAGGTACATAGTATGGTATTAGGTCATTTTTTAATCCTTAAAAGCATTCTAAATTTAAATGGATACATTTTTTAGTTCATTAGTACCTAGAAAAATCATGGAACTTAAACTTGTATAGTAGTTTATATAATATAACAAAAAGTAAAATAATATAGTTAATAATAGAAGGAAATTGGATAAAATTTGTTTTTATACTCTACTCTATGACACATTGAATAATTATTATGAAAGTTACCATTTGTTAATCAGGTTATAAAAAAATGCTTACAGTTCAATTATAAAATAAGAATTCTTTAACAAATGTTAGTGGTAATTCTATCCAAAATATAGACAATCAA
Organism: Viscum album; assembly: GCA_963277665.1. Classification (NCBI taxonomy): domain Eukaryota; kingdom Viridiplantae; phylum Streptophyta; class Magnoliopsida; order Santalales; family Viscaceae; genus Viscum; species Viscum album. The sequence continues at coordinate 858,616,439 of OY728133.1, read as the reverse complement.
ATTGGACCTGGATTGAAAACCGAAAGGAATTAAGGTTAGTGGGTATGCATCTATTGTGTACATTTAACAACATTACACCATAAAACATTATAAAAAACCTTATATAAATAAAAATACATTTGGTTGTTAGAAATAATATATACTTTTTAGAAAGAGTTTATGGAAATTAGGAACCTATGAAGGGCGTGGAGAAATTGCAAAGTAAAAAATGGAACGATGGAAGAGGGATTCTTTAATTAAAATGTTAACATGTGAATTAAAAGGGAAATGTGTGAAGAGGGAAATCAAACCTTAAAGCCTGAGGAAGAGGAAAATAACACTTCCAATCATTTGGATGATCCCCACATTATAGAATAACCAAAGAACCTCGAATTTGATTTCTATCAATAATAGTCATGGGAAACAATATAGAACTATACAAGTTGTTAGCATACAAAAACTCATGAATTTATATCAACCAACCCTAGTGGTATATATATTTTCCCACTAATGGTTATCTCATAAAAATTATGTGTTGTAAAAAACATATATATATATATATATTTGTATACCCGATTTTATATAATTATATAGTTTGTATAACTCACCATTTGGAGTTGTTTTAAGTCTTTTAACATTGAACATCTTTGATTAATTTATGTTTTTAGTAAATATTTATATTCCAACTAACTTTGGTGTATGACTCAGTTATACATGTATGTTACATATGTTTACATAAACATTTATGTAATATTGTTTAATAAATAATCGATTTTAAAATTTATATTATGATTCAAAGATTTAGGGACTCATGTTAGTTAATATGACCAATATATTCAAGTCACAAGGGTGTTAATGGATTTTTGGTTTAAACCCTTTAATACATAATGTGTATTCAGATATGTAAAAAATGTGTATGCAGATAAACATTGATCCCCAATTTTACATATAATTTTCCAAGGATTACTAAGAAAGAATGAAACATGTATTTTCAAAATATGTTTTTTTAAACACTACTCTTTATATACTCTCTATTAAATGAACAATTTACACTATCCCAAATTGTGGATATTCCAAATATTATACTTATGATGTGTTTAGTAATTATGGAGAGTAAATAAGTATAATATTTGGGGTTTGAAACTTTTATATTTATTTATATAAATAACTAACTTATATATATATATTAAATGGTGTTTGTTATGGTTGAATCTCATGATTTCCATTTTTAGCCTTATTTATATCATTTTGATATGTTATACCAAAGAATATTAGTACTAAATGTTTGAGAATATATCAGTTTAATACCCCACCTGAAATATTTGCATTATCTCTTAATTGATAATGCATCCAGGTGAAATTCCAACATGTATTGATTAATAAAGTCTTAGAATTTTAGGGTTATCATTTTATGCAAAAAACATGTATCTATTTTAGTGCATTAGTTGTCATCACATAAGACATAATCTTCTTATCTTACTCACTATTTAATGACATAACCATGTTGGTGGTAGTTTTCTATTTAATACATGTATTCCTGATTCACTATATATATGTAAAAACTAATTAATGTAGTTAAAATCATTATGAAGTTATATGGATTAAGTGTTAAATTATTCAAATTGGTATGGGACACCATCAATAGTATGAAATGTGAAATTAAAAATTTATAGTGTTATGGGACATTTTGAATATACACCCCTATTTAGCATATGAGGAATGCAATATACTCAGTATAATGGGTTGGGGACCTGTTAATGAAATCCCCTCGATGAATCGATAGTTCTCATGAGAAAATCTGGTCATGGCACGAGGCCATTGACATTTTAGAGTCTTAACACGAGGTCTTGATAGGGTATGATATTATACGTTCCCTCATTATGTTTATGATAATTAATTAACCAAGTAGATATTCGCCTAGTAGAATATCCTTGGTTAAGTGCTAGTAATTATGACTATCAGAAGAATTAAATGATTATGGCATGATGTTCATATTTCACTCAGTGAATTATTAGTCACTGAATGTTTCACATTGATAAAGTGTGTCAGTTACGTTATTACCTTTATATGCAGCTCTGATTCTGTATTGCTCTTAGTTATTAAATTTTACCTATATATTCTTAAGTTATACTTATTTAGAATTTGTTTTACTTATTACTCTAAATGATCATTACTATTGATTAGCCCCTAAAAGAGGATAATATTAATTTTTTATAATATAATATTCATGTTCTTTGTTAATCATATATACCATTTTTAGTGCATTTTACACATTGAACATTATTTCAAATTATGATTGTAATTCCTTCTTAAAATGAAATATTACATGGTACCTTCTTGAACATCTCATAAAACACATAATGGTCTTGATTTTATGTTTATATTTTATTTTCATTAATTCCATGATATAAGGAACAATTCATTATTTTGGATCATTTGGAGATTCAATTTGGAAGACCACTAAAGTTGGCTTTGAACCAACCACATTCTGTGTGAAGTGATTTGGATAGCAGCCCAATAAAAGTACTTTATAGGACATAATTTAAGCTCAATGATTCTGAAAATTTAAATTGAGTTAGAGGATATTATTGGGAACATTTAATTTAACAGTGGACCAAGCTAATTCGTAGTTTTGAATGGTGTTCCAGGCGGCCCAATTTGATGATGAAATTTTAGGCCAGACTCTGAGGCCCAAAAAAACATCCCACCATTTATATCATATCTCGTGAACCGAATATTATTTTGGGCTTAAAGTTTACAGGATATTAGAGGACATCATGGGATACATTTTATCCTTATATGGATCACTCTAAGTCGTTCATCTAGAAGGTCATTTCGGTGCGTCTTTCCGGTGTATGCAAGCAGGATTCCATTTCGGGGGAAGAGTGGAAAAGTCACATCTCCATTAATTTTCCACCCACCTTTGTAAAACACAATTAATTAAAGGCACATGGGATGATGGGGGATAAGACAAAGTATTCTAAAATTACTATTTAAGGCAGTATTGGTGGAGTATTTGAGGAATCATGGATCTTTGTTTTCATTGTAATGTTATTATGCCAATTTGTCTTTGTAATGTTCTTCTTTATCATGTAAGTTGTTCGAATCACCTTAGTTTTCAATAAAATTCATTCTTCTTCTCTTATTCTGTGATTATTAATATCACCTTGATACCTTTTCCTCAAGGTGTGAACTTGTTCACACCAAACCTTGTGATTTTGTTCACACAACGGTGGAGTGTTCGTTATTTTTTTGTTTTTACTACTTCAATTCCACCCTCATAAGTCTACTTCCTGCTTTCGTTGACAAAATTTCATCAATGGAGGGATAACACTTTTATGGGTTGATCTAAGGGAGTATAAATGGGATGTATTGGATGTTATTTATCACTCTTTAAAGATTAATAATTTCTTTTATTTTAGTTTCATTCATTAAATGATTTTCTATCTTCCTCTTTGTTATTGAATTTATTCACCCCACTTTTAGTTGCTATGTAGATCCTTTACCTTGGGGTGCTCATGAAAATGATCCTACAAGTGTATAGATTATTTTTATGTGTTTTTTAAGGTTCTAAATCAGTAAGTGATGAGGTTAGTTTGGATTCATTGTATGAATCCTTCTCAATATAAAGAAATTGAAATTGTAAATGAAAAAATAATTCATCCAATCCACCCAGACCAATAACCTAGGATCAACAAATTTTCTCATAATTTGAATTCACATAGATATTTTAGTGCTATTTTAAAACCTTTTAAATGAAACCAACGTTGGCCACTTCATAGCAAAAAATACACCTCTTTTTATTGACTGTCTGAAGGTTTTTCTTGTGTCTCTGAGGATTCGACAACCCAAGCTACCCTATAACCGACCGCTTAAACCTTAGAACTTGGGTAAATTTTGGCGATACCAAATTTTGGCACTGTTTCCGGGGACCAAGTAAGTTCCTTAGACCAAAAACCATCTTTTCATACCCCCATTCTTCTATTCTCACCCAAATTCTCTTATCTTTTCCATTTCTCACTTTTTTTCTTTTGGCGCATGTCCACCTACACCCGCGATAACTCAAATAGATTAGTTAGGGTGGAAACTACTAGGATAGGGGAGTCAAGTTCATCTAAGGGATTTTTTACATTTGATCAAAATATTCATGAAACACCAAATTCACCCATTAAAACAAGTCCAATGGACGGTCTTCAATGAAATCAAATGGTAAACCATTTGGGCGATCAAATGGGAAACCCAAACAAAGAAGCTCTAAACATAGGGAATGTGGTCGATCAAACCATGAACGAATACCTCACTTCAGCTTGGGACAATTCCCCCTCATGCAATATACACAATTCCCTAAGAATTTTCCAACTAAATCTTTACACCCCATGTCCTAAACCACCTTCCAACATTCCATGGAATAGAGTCTGAGATTCACTACCATCACATTAAGGAGTTAAATGACATTGTAGAAACCATGTGTCCCCCACATCAACTTGAATCAGCTAAAATGAAGATATTTCCCTTTTGATTAGAGGATATAGCTAAAAACTGTCTGAAAATTTTGAGACCATCATCCATAAACTCTTGGGACCAATTACAAAATGAATTCTACAAAAAATACTATCCCCACCACAAAACAATAGTACATAAAAAGAGAATCCAGAACTTTTTTAAAAAAGAGGGAGAGTCATTCAATGAAACATGGGAGAGATTCAAGGACACAGTAAACATGGTTCCACACCATGGTTTTTTTATTCCTGAAAAAGTGATAATTTCTATGAAGGGTTGGGCTCAGGGAACAAACAATTCATTGACATGATGTGTAATGGGACCTTTAAAAACAAATCCCGAAATGATGATTATGAGTATCGAGAAATCCTTGATAAACAAAAACAAACATGGGGAACATCACCTTATACTGAAAAGCCACAAAGAACTACTGGAATTCATAAACTTAGATAAGAGGAAAACCTCAGGGATAAACTCTTAGCACTAACTAGGAAGGTTGAAGAGATAGACCTTAGAAAAATCCATGAAATCCAAACTGTAGACCCTGTTTTCACAATTTGTGATAAACATGACCAAAAAACAGACAACTTCCCAACCATTCCATCCATCAAGGATGTTCTTATAGGAGGGCCACCGACTGAAGTCAATGCCCTAAACTTTCAAAATCCCCAATACCAAAACACATTCAACCCAAGGTATAATGAAAAGCCAGGTTTCCGCTGGATTGAAAACCAACAACCTAGCCAACCATAAAGGAAAAATCTGTACCCCCATCAGAACTACCAAACCTATAACCATTTCCAAACCCAACGTATAAAATACCAAAAACCACCAGTCCATCTTTAACAATCCATCCCATCTCAAAAACCCCCCCTTGGGATAAACTAGTCTTCTCAAGAACCAACGCAAACTGTTCCAAAAAGCCTACTAGAACAACTGTGCAAACAAATGGAAAGGATGAACTCAGAAGTCTCTTCCATAAACAAGAATTTCAAACCATCAAAACTGAAAAGTCACCCATCCCTACACAAACCATTCCACAACAAACAGTAAGGTTAGTGTCGATTTTCACTCAAACAACTCATTAACAACTAAAGGTTGTGACTATTTTAAGAAGTGGGAAATCAATTGCTAAACCAAAACAAATAATTCAAAACCCGTATGAAGATTCAAACATGGATGAAAATTCAAATGAACCAAATGATCAAACTGAAAAACACGATAACATTGTTAAAGAAACAACTCTTCAACAAACAACCCCACAAACTACCCCATTCCCTCAACACAAGATGGGGAAAACCAATCCTGTATTTAATGAAACATTGAGGGAAATATTCTCAGAAGTAAAGTTGAACATGTCACTCCTAGATTCTATTCAAACCATTCTGGCATACTCAATATACCTTAAGTACCTCTGTACATTTATATGAAAATTATCACATAATAACCAAGTCCTTTTAGCAGCAAATGTTAGCACAACAATTCAAGGGACCATTCCTCCTAAGTTGAAAGACCCGGGTTGCCCTTAACATCAATGTTGAACTAGTAGATAACAAAGTTTCCAAGGCCTTGTGTGACCTAGGCTCTAGTGTAAATCTCATAACCTATATTGTGTACTGCCAGTTAGGCTTAGAAGAGATCCAACCCACATCTGTCACATTTAAACATGATGATCGTAGCATTAGGGTTCCAAAGGGGATTTTAAAGGAAGTTCTGGTAAAGGTTGAAAACTTCATCTACCCAGATGACTTCATTGTCCTTAAAAACCATCCAAACTTAGGAAATAAGGAATAAACCCCAATCATCCTTGGTCGTCCTTTCCTTGAAACAATCAACTCTGTTATCCGAGTTTGAAATGGGAACATGACCATCACCTTTGGAAACATGAGTCTAGACTTGAACATCTACAATGCAAGATCAAAAATTGGGGATGACGAGGACATTTATGAAGTAAACATGATAGGAAGCATTGATAATGAACCCATTTAATATCAAGGAATATTTCATGGATGTTTAAGTTATGATGAGATTGATTTCCATTGTTCACATGAAGGAAGTTTATCTCCTTGGCTTGAATCATTTTCAAATTTCTCTTATTATGATGTCTTAGGTCCAACAGTCAGTGAAACTTTTCAGGAAACCACTTTCATAGAGACCAATTAAACTTCTTTCCCTAAATCTGATCAAGACAATCTAGTAGCTGAATCTTATACATGTGGGGAATCAATCCTATCGAAAACTCTTAGAAACAGAATTTATCTTGATCTAATGTCCCAATATTCTGCTAAAATTATGAACCAACCTGATCTTGAATTGAATGAAATTCCCACTTCACTCAAGTATGCCTTACTATGGGACAATATAACAAATTATATTTTCATTTCTTCTTCTCTTAAATCCAATCGTGCGAAGATACTTCTAGATTTCCTTAGGAAACATTAGAAATCCATTGGTTGGACCCTGTCTGATATTCTTGGAATTAGCCCACATATTGGGACTCATATGATTGTTCTGGAATCTGATTCAAATCCATGTATCCAACCTCAAAGGAGACTCAATCCTAATCTCATGTAAGTAGTGAGGAATGAACTTCGGAAATTTTTAAAAGCTGGTATAATCTATCCCACGGCTGAAAGTGAGTGGGTGAGCCCAATCCAAGTTGTTCCAAAAAAGGCCAAAATCACAGTGATAACCAATGAGGATGGAGAGATTCTTCCAACAAGGGCGAGTAGTGGTTCGAGAGTCTTCATCGACTATAGGAAGCTAAAATCATTTACCAAGAAAAAACATTTCCCCTTACCATTCATCGAACAAGTCCTTGAGAGAGTGGTGGGTCATTCCTTCTATTTTCTCTAAGATGGGTACTCAGGTTATAATCAAATTGAGGTCCCCCTAGAGGATCAAAGAAAGACTACATTCACATGTCCATTCGGCACCTTTGCTTTCTAACGCATGCCCTTCGGGTTATGTAATTCCCCTAGAACCTTCCAGTGGTGCATGATGGGAATATTCTCAGACATGGTAGGAGATTTTCTAGAGGTCTTCATAAATGACTTCCCTGTGTTTGGGGATATAATTGGGGGATTTCTGAGGAATGTGGAGAGATTTTTCTCAAGATGCGAAGAAACGAATCTGGACCTAAACTGGAAAAAATGTCATTTCATGGTGAAAGAGGGACTAGTCCTTGGACATCTTGTCTCGAGTTAGGGAATTGAAGTAGATAAATACAAGGTTGACATAATTCGTCACCTTACATCACCCAAAACTGTCAAGGAAGTGAGGTATTTCTTAGGACAAGATGGTTTTTATAGAAGATTCATTAGGATCTTTAGTTCAATCGCTCTTCCCATTTTTGGTCTTTTAGTAATGGATGCTCCATTTGTTTGGACAGAAAGATCTGAGGATTCATTCTCAATCGTCAAATCATCTCTCACCTCTCCTCCGATCATGCAATACCCAAATTGGAAGCTCCCTTTTGAACTAATGTGTGATTCCAGTGAAATTTCTTTAGGAGCTGTGTTAGGACAACGTTGTGATAAAACTCCTAATGTAATTGCATATGAATGAAAATCCTTAAATGATGCCCAAATGAACTATACGACCACGGAGAAGGATTTACTTGCTGTTGTGTTTTCTTTAGAAATGTTCAGGTCCTACCTCTTAGCATCCTCCATCACTGTGTTCACTAACCAGTTTGCTCTGAAATATATTTTCCAGAAACAATATGCAAAGGCTAGACTGATTAGGTGGGTCCTTCTCTTATAATAATTTGACCTCACAATAAAGGAAAAAATGGGTGTTGAAAATGTTGTAGAATATCATCTTTCTAGGATAGAATTTAATGAAAAATTATCTCACCTTTATGTGTCGGATTCATTCTCGGATGAACACCTATACTATGTGAGTGATTTCCCTTGGTATTCTGATATAGCCAACTTATTAGTTATAAGAGTCATTCAAAAATTCTTAGGGACACAAGCTAGAAGGAAATTCCTTTCTGTTGTTAGGAACTATGTGTTTGATGATCCATAACTCTATAAGTTCTGCCCTGACTAGGTCATTTGGAGGTGTGTCCATGAATCTAAACAAGACTCCATCCTTAAATTATGTCACATTGAGTCTTGTGGAAGACACTTTTCCTCTAAGAAAACTTCTGCTAAGGTTTTTAGAGTGGTCTCTTCTGGCCCACCAACTCAAGTTACTCTTACTCGTTTTTTCGAATTTGTCATACGTGTCAACATGTAGGGTCCATCACAAAAAGAAATCAAATGCCACTCACTCCCATCTTAGTGATTGAAATCATTGACTGCTAGGGAATCGAGTTCTTGGGTGCCTTCTCAAACTCTAGGGGATATTTGTACATTCTTTTATCTGTTGACATTGTCTCAAAATGGGTTGAGGAGATTCCTACAAAATCTAATAATCATAAAAATGTGATTAGATTTCTCAAGGAAAACGTCCTCTCTGGATTTGGAATTCCATGGGCTATCATTAGTGATCGTGGAACTCATTTTTTCAATCATCCATTCTCATCAATCATGGACAGTATGGAATCTCTCAAAAAGTGTCAACTGCTTAGAACCCACAAACCAATGGTCAAGAAGAGTATTCCAATCGATAAATCAAACAAATTCTCGAGAAAACAGTTAACCCATCTAGGAAAGATTGGTCAAAAAAATTGTTAGATTCTCTTAGGGCCTATCGAACTGCATTTAGAACCATTTTAGGAATGTCCCCATATAGGTTGGTTTATATTAAATCATGCCATTTTCCAGTAGAGATTGAACACAAGGATTTTTGGGAAATTAAGAAAATGAATTATGACCTCTCATTGGCTGAATCAAAAAGGAAATTAGATCTCAATGAATTTGAGGAACTTAGGATGGAGGCTTACGAGAATTCAAGGATCAATAAAGCTAAGGTACAAACCTACCAATCTCGAAATATTAAAGAAAAACACATTGTACCAGGTAAACCTATTCTTTTGTATTTTTCTAAACTTCATCTACACCCGGGAAAGTTGAGGTCCAGATGGTCAGGCCCATACATAGTGCATAAGGTGTACCCCCATGGGGATGTAGAAATTCAAGATCCCACCAATGGTCAAACCTTTAAAGTTAATGGCCATAGGGTCAAACCATTCATTGATCCATTTCAAAAATAGGAAGTTATTGAAGACTTGTGTGAACCAACCTTATATGAGGAAAATACTTAAACAATTCGAGGTCTAATTCGAGCTAGCGACGTGAAACAAAAGCATTGTACAGGAGGCAACCCATGGTTTTCATGTTATATTTTATTTAATTATAACTTCAGATTATTGATCTGTTCTTCTTTCATGAGTATATATTGGTATGAAATGGTTGATCCATATTCACCCGTGTCATGTGGTGTGATCCCTATGTAATACCATACCCAAAAATTTAAGAGAAGACAATCTATAATTAGTTTGATTTATATATATGTGTTTGTATGTTAAAGAAAAAATACTAAAAAAATTCCTTAGAAGGTTGACATGTTCTTCTTTTATGAGTAAGGATTGGTATGAAAGGGGAGCACCATATTCACCCATGTCACGTGGTGTGATCCCTGAGTAATACCTTACCTAGAAATTTAAGATAATACAATGTATTATCAGTTTATTTTATTTTTATGTTTTTGTAGGTTAAAAGAAAAATAAAAAAATAATTTATATTATTGACCTGTTCTTTATTTATGAGTAAGGATGGGTATGAAATGGGAGAGCCATATTCACCTATGTCACGTGGTGTGATCCCTGAGTAATACCTTACCCAAAAATTTAAGAGAAGAAAATTTATCATCAGTTTATTTTATTTAATTTTTATGATTTTTTTTAAGTTAAAAAAATATACAAAAAAATATATATTTAAAAAAAATTAAAGGCATGTCATAGGTCATTGGGAAAAGATGGTCACAACCGTCCAAGACATTGGGACTCAAACCGTGATTTAAGGGAGAATGGGGAATGAATTTTCAACATCAACCACTAGGTGACTTCATTCCCTGATTTTAATTTTCAATGTCTTAATTGAACTTCTACCCTACCCCCTTATTATTTTTCATTTCTTTAAACACTGAGGACAATGTTATTATATGTTGGGGGAGATAAAATAAAATCATTGATTTTTTTTCATCATAAAATTTGTGGAAGGAAAATTTTCATAAACCTTGACATGATAACACACATTGCAAACTCTGAAATTGGATATAAAATAATTTTAAATGCCTTGATTCTGATTTTAATAAAGGATTAAGTTCATGTGCATAGATTTTGGAATGTACGGTTGTCTGATGTGATTTTTCACTATGTATATTTTCATCCATTTATTTAAAAACACAATGCACATTCTTTAGATTATGGGGTATTAGTTTGAGTTCTTGGGGTCCATAATAAATGGCATAGGGATGGTGATCATTTTAATTTCAACATTAGTATTCAAAAAAAAAAAAATTGCCTGTAGAGCAATGAATTGACTTATTGTGTGGCTTTTGGCACTTGGGGATCATGACTCCATAGTTGTCTGGCCCAGATTTGGGAATTTTATCTCTATTTGTGTCAATTAGAATTTTTTTATGATTGAGTTAACTCGAGATGATGCCTGAGTATGTGATATTCACATGGTGCCCTATGGTCTTTGAGTTTGGGAGTCATCAGCAAAGTCTTGATACATGGGTTGACTCGATTGAGTTCAATTTCAATTACTAAGGAAAAATTTCAATAAAAATAACAAAAAAAATTAACAAACAAAAAAATAATAATAATATAAAAAATGAGTTCTCATATTAATATTAAATTTTCATTTCTCATAGCACTTCCATCTTTTCTCCCTCGAATGAAAATGGACCCCCTTGTCTATTGTGATGCACAACACTTCATCATGCATAATTGAATTTTGATTAAATATGGAGATGAATTTGAACAAAGAAATGGGCTTTGGCTTGGGATATACCTATGGGCATTGCTTGTTTTAAATGATTTTTATGGGTTTCATTTTTTTTGGTATATGGTCTTTGGGTGAGAAATGTGTATTACAATGTTTTTAGAAAAGGGAATTCAAATTTCATATTTTTGAGAAATATTTTGCTCAGTACTACCAAAACTCAAGTTGGGGGGGGGGTGTGATTATCCCCTAAAAGAGGCTAATATTCATTATTTATAATATAATGTTCATGTTCTTTGTTAATCATATACACCATTTTTAGTGCATTTTACACTTTGAACATTATTTCACATTATGATTATAATTCCTTCTTAAAATTCTCTATTACATGTTACCTTATTGAACATCTCATAAAACACAAAATGTTCATGATTTTATGTTTATATTTTATTATCAAGTCTACCATGATATAAGTAACAATTCATTATTTTGGATCACTTGGAGATTCAATTTGGAAGACCACCAAAGTGGGCTTTGAACCAACCACATTTTGGGCGAAGTGATTTGGACAGCATCCCAGTAAAAGTAATGTATAGAAAAGAATTGAAGCCCAATGATTCTGAAAATTTAAATGAAGATATAGTATATTATAGGGAAAATTTCATTTAACATTGGACCAAGATAATTTGGAGTTTTTTATGGTGTTCCAGGCGGCCCAATTTGATGATGAAATTCTGGGCCAGACTCTGAGGCCCCGAAATACAACCCACCATTTATATCATATCTTGCGAACCGAAAATTATTTTGGCTAAAATTTTACTGGATTATGGAAGACATATGGGGATAAATTGTATCCTTTTATGGTACACTCTAATTCTTTCATCTATAATGTACTTTCAGTGTGTCATTCCAGTGGATGCATGCTGGATTCCATTTATACGGAAGAGTGGAAAAGTCACATTTCCATTAATTGTCGACCCACCTTTCCCCAACACAATTAATTAAAGGCACATGGGATGATGGTGGATAAGCCAAAGACTTCTAAAATTCCTATTTAAGTTAGTATTGGTTGAGGATTTATGGAATCATGGAGCTTTTTTTCATTGTAATGTTATTATGCCAATTTGTCTTTATAATGTTCTTCTTTCTCATGTAAGTTGTTCGAATCATCTTAGTTTTCAATAAAAGTTATTCTTATTCACTTATTATTTTCTTATTAATATCAACTTGATACTGTTGCCTCATGTTGCGAAATTGTTCACACCAATCCTTGTGATTTGTTTCACACAACGATGGAGTGTTCATTATTTTTTTGTTTTTACTACTTCAATTCCACCCTCGTAAGTCTACTTCCTGCTTCCGTTGACATAATGTCATCAATGGAGGGCTAACTATTTTATGGTTTTATCCAATGGAGTTGAAAGGGGTTATATTTTATGTTATTTATCACTCTCTAAATGTTATTAATTCCTTTTATTTGAGTTTCTTTCATTCAATGATTTTCTCTCTTCCTCTTCTTTATTGAATTTATTCACCCCACTTTTATTTGTTAAGTAGATCCATTACCTTGGAGTGCTCATGAAAATGATCCTACAAGTGTATAGATTATTAGAATGTGTTTGTGAAGGTGATTAATCAGTAAGTGATGAGGTTAGTTTGAATTCGTTGTATGAATCCTTCTCAAGATAAAGAAATTGAAATTGTAAATGAAAAAATAATTCATCCAATCCACCCTAAGAAATAACATAGGATCAACTCATTTTCTCATAATTTTAATTCCCATAGATATTTTAGTGCTATTTTAAAACCATCTAAAATCAACCAAAGTTGGCCACTTCATATCCAAAAATCCATCTCTTTTTATTGAGTGTCTAATGGTTCTTCTTAGATCATTGAGGATTCGACAACACAAGCTACACTGCAAGCGACCGCTTTAACATTAGAATGTGGTTAAATTTTTGTGATACCACATATAATTGAATCATGTTCCCTTTTAATCCTATTAGTTTGATTTTAATTGTTATCCTTATACAATTTATTTGATATGTTACATGTGTTACAATATTTATTAAGAATGTTTTTTATGGAAACTTTTTAAAAGAGTGTTTTAAAATGTTGTATTAGTATATTATGTTATTTTAAATCCCCTTATTGGTAATTCTTATGCTCACCCTACATTTTTAAAATAAAATTTTTAGGTATCTGTTTTAGCAGAAGAAGCATGAAAGAAGTAGATGGTTTTCCATAACCTGAACCGAATCGATCCTCTGTATGGGACATGATGTGTAAAATATCAGTGCATGATTTTTGTAAGAAAGTAGCACACCATGTTTCAAGGCACCATCTATGGGTATTCTAGAGTTGGTTTGTCACAGTTGTTATCATAGGATTCTATTTAGTTAACTCTAGAAAACTAGAACTAAACAAAAAAATTTACTTAAGAATTATTAAGTATGAAGTTTTCTTAATTTTTAGATGGTTGTTGAATCATGATATATATCCCCTCCGAAAAAAATTTTAGAAACCATAGTGGGTAGGGAATATTTATAAGGATATGAAACTTTTGAAATCATTTGTTTATCATGTCAACATCTCTATTGTGTGTCCAATTCTCCTCGTGTACTTCACCTTCATCAAGGATCTGGCTTTGATTACTTTCTAACGATGCATGCCCAAATTCCCTTATATTCACGTAAGGGAATGTATCATGAAGGTCTATTCCCATTCATTACCTTGGCTGACAACTTATTTTCACTAATGAATTTCTAGGAAGCTGCACAAGAGGGTGATCTTCGGGCAGCATACCTCTGTCAAATCATAACCTATGGTCTTTGAGGTTCGGTCATGGACTTCGAAATCCTTGAGGATGAATCTACCCATTTACAATATAGACAAGAAGTTCAAGCAGATGTCTCCCAACTCCATACCATTCATGCTTTCCATTTTTGGAACTTTAGGTTCTCACACTGAATTAATCTGGACTACCCATGCTGCATCTAGACCCCAGAGATTAAAGAGTTTGGAAATTCTTTGGGAATCCATTTGACTAATAATTGTGGAAATCACCCACACCGGTGAGTCCAGTGAAGTTCCATCTTGAAGGACATTAGAAAATTTGTACTCGTGCTATTAGATTGAGTGAGATGTTATGTAATACTTTGGGTTTATGAACTTTGTATAACTGAATAATGTTTTTGTTTTGTTACTTTAACATGATTTTTTTTATGGTTATGTCTTGGGTGAACAAAAAATACCTCATGAAATATCAGATAGAAAACATGAGTTCACCAACCACTCTTCTATCACTTCCTAACGAAATGCTAGTTTTCATAATTTTTAAGGAATGCTCCGAGGAATACCTTCCCATCGTAAATCTGTGAAGAACATACAAACATCTCTACAGGATATAGAATAGTCCGGACATTCTACATTCCAGCCAATGGAATGCCTACATCTACCACCTCATAGACAATGCTCAACTAGTTGAGTATAGGTGGAGGGAAAAGTACCATGAAGGTATTTTCCTATGATTCACACTTTCCCAAAACATCAAAGTCATGGTACAGTTTCAAGAGGCTGCATTGGAAGGGGACCTATGCGCAGCCTACAAGTACCAAATCTTGATAATCAGTTTGTATGACCATGTCGATGTCAGTGACATTCTCAAACAAGAGATGGTCCAAAGTGTCTTGAGAGAGTTTTTCCATTTAGACATCTATGAACTCTCTACCATTGAAGCCTCCCTCTGGAAGCCCGAGTGTACACTGCATGAGTTTAACCCATACTGTCTGAGGTGTGTTTGGTCTAGGGAAGCGGAAGAAATGAACACCCACATGGGTCTTCAGCTGGCCACACTTGAGGATCCTCTATGATAGAGGATGTGGTAAATAATGTCAAAGTGTTTTTTTAGTGTGATTGTATGAAATGAATTTCTAGGATGAAATTCTTTGTAGAGGGGAATATTGTGACACCCCAAAACTAATCTCTCAATTAATAGTAATATTTTGGTATTATCTAAAAATTTTTTCAAACTATAAATACTAGTCATTTTATTTAAATAATACACTGAAGTGTTTACAATACACCAAGACCAAAATAAAACCATACTATCCAAAAATACCTATTAAAATACCTATTAGAAGAACAGAGAGACCACCCAAAAAACGAGAACTCCAAGTAGATAATATGGGTCTTTTGGATCTGCCACAATGAACATTATTATGGAAAGAGACATTGTATCCATACTAAGCATCAGTGGAATGACATGAACCATCTTCTCCGATTGTCTTGAATTTAAGACACCCTAATGTATGGTTTTATAAGGAATCAACTCGACCGTTTCCTTGGGTGACCGTTGAGTTCTAATGGCTATAATTATTTTCATTGGTCATTTGGTGGATTAATGAAAAATATCTATGTATAATTTAGTTTTCCTAAATATTTATGTTATGAATTGAAATTATAATAAAACCACTTATTGTGAGATTTTAAAGGGAAATGGTTTAATATTTTTAACTACAATTAATATTATTTTAAAATGAGGTGAAGATTTCAATCACCTTTCAAATATATCAAATATCTTACAAATGATTTCATTCTTAATGATTAAACAAGGTCTTTGATAATACTAGAATAGTTTTCGTATAGATATATTAAATTTTAAGTAATAACATTGAGTTTAAAGGGGGGGGGGTATAATTTTTATCTCTGATTTTGGAAATATGATTATAAATAATTTTAGTAATACTCTTAGTCAAGTAAAAGTATAATTTTATTGGTGTACCTTAATCTTTTAAAGGATAAAATTAAAATAAGGTTTTATAAAAGGTAAGATATTATATTTTTAAATAAAATAAATAATTTTAATTTCTATGTTTTTATGGTTACTTTTGTGAGTTGGTTGTTTATAAAAAATATACCCATATGGGGCCAGCCCTTTAGCCGGGCCGAGGGAGGCAACACGCGCTAGGCGGCTGAGCCAAGCCCTCAGCCTCAACATAGGCCGGCCCGAGTAGGGGGTATAACTACCCTAAAGGGGACACAAAAGTGCATGAGGGAACTAGAGGCACCACCATGAGGGGCAGCACAGAGGTGTGGGTGTGTGCAAGAGCACGCCCGTAGTACCCGGTATGGGGCAGTACTGGGAGGGGGGAGGGGTAATTTGGAATAAGGCCAAGAGTTCCGGGATTATAAGGGAGGTGAGGAGGCCTATATGTTTTTATGTGGGATGGATAATTTCATTTGGAATTGAATCTAGGCCAACAGATCACACCACAAGCGATTTGGGCCGTCCGTTTTGGTCCAGCGCTCGATCTTCAACAACCGCGGAATCCCACACGTTTTATATGCACCGTCTGATCGGACGTGGATTTAATCTCAGTCATCCGAGATATTTTAAAACACCACTTCTCCCTCGGTAGTTGGATCTCACACATTTTAATCACAACCTTTTTGAGTCTTTTTAAATCATCGTGTTAACCAAAGCCATCTGATCAAGCTTCAGATCTAATCGGGACTGTCCATTACTTTAATCGCTGCATCATCTGTGGTCATCCGATCTTATCCATTTTTAATTCCTATAATATAATATTTCTCCAGTTTTTCTACCCCCAAACATCTTATTCTTATCCCGCCTACGCCAAACCAGTAACCATATCTCCCTTTCGCTTTTTTTTTCACACCTGTGACCCCACTGGCCCCGTCCATTTACGCGTTTTCCACAAGGAATTTCCCCCGGTATTTTAGTAAACCATATAGGGATTGTTTTTTTTCAGTATTGGAATTAAATTATTCAGAATATTTTAAACATAATATAGTTTATAAACAACCCGGTTGCACCCATTCCCTCAATTGTCCCTCCTTCTCCTCAAACCTTAGCAATCCTCCTTCAACGATTTTTCGAGCCAGTCCTCCTCAAACCAAGGTATAGGAATCTATGTTTCCTTGATTGTGTTGAATGTTTACATACTTATATATATATTTCTGTGTATAATCTTTTATGTATAAACACCCTTTTTGTTTGGACATAAACCCTCCAATACCCGATTCAGGACTTCGGGATTTCAGGTTTATGTGGTATTATTAGGCCTGAAGTATAATTTATCTCATTCAAAACTTGTTTGCATACCTTATATATATTCAGTTACATATATATATATACACACACACAAAACCATATAGTTTTACATAAATATTTATTATATTCAATTTTAATACTTTTAAACATTGAGTCTCAAGTTTACGAAGAGTTTAAAAACATAAAGAATTATGTGTTGTACAAAACATATATATATATATATATATATTTGTATACACGGTTCTATATAATTATATATTTTGTATAACTCAGCATATGGACCAGTTTTAAATCTTTTAACATTGAACTTTTAAGATTAATTTATGTTTTTGGTAAATAAGTATGTGCCAACAAAATTTGGTGTAGGAATCAGTTATACATGTATGTTACATATGTTTACACAAATATTTATGTTATATTGTTAAATAAATAAACCCTTTTAAAATTTATATTATGATTTAATATTTTAGGGACTCATTTTAATTAATGTGACCAATATATTCAAGTCATAAGGATGTCAAGAAATTTTTGGTTTAAACCCTTCAATACAAAATGTGTATTTAGATATGTGAAAAAATGTGTATGCAGAAAAAATTTGGTCCTCAATTTTACATAGAATTTTCCATGGAATACTAAGAAATAATGAAACATGTGTTTTAAAAATATGTTTTGTTAAACACTACTCTTTATATACACCATGTTGTATGAACAATTTACACACACCCAAATTGTGGATTTTCCAAATATTATACTTATGATGTGTTTAGTAATTATGGAGAGTAATAAGTATAATATTTGGGGTTTGTAACTTTTATATTCATTTATATGAATAGTTTACTTATATATATATATTAAATGGTGTTTTTTATGGTTGAATCTCATGATTTCCATTTTTATCATTATGTATACCATTGTGATATGTTATACCAAAGCATATCAGTAATAAATGTATGAGAATATATTAGTTTAAGACCCCACCTGAAATATTTGAATTATCTTTTAATTGATTAAGCATCCGTGTAAAATTCCAACATGTATTTATTAATAAAGTCTTTGAATTTTAGGGTTATCATTTTATGTAACAAAACTTGTATCTCTTTTAGTGCATTAGTTGTCATCACATATGCCATAATCTGCTTATCTTACTCACCATTTAATGACATAACCAGACAGGTGATAGTTTTGTATTTAATATATGTTTGCATGATTCACTATATATATGTAAAATCTAATTAATGTAATTAATATCCTTATGACCATTTATGGATTAAGTGTAAAATTATTCAAAGTGGTATGAGACACCTTGAATAACACGAAATGTGAAATCAAATATTCAAAGTGGTATGGGACATTTTGAATATATGACTATATTTGGCATATGAGGAATGTAATAGATTATGTATAATGGGTTGGGGACCGGTTAATGAAAGCCCCTCGATGAATCGATAGTTCTCATGAGACAATCAAGTCATGGTACGAGGCCATAGCCATTTTAGAGTCTTGACATGAGGTCTTGACAGGGTATGATGTTACGTGTTCTCTCATTAGGTTTATGATAATTAATTAACCAAGTGGATATTCAAATAGTAGAATATCCATGGTTAAGATCTAGTACATATGAGTATATGAAAAATTAAATGCTTACGGAATGATGTTTATGTTGCACTCAATGATTTATTAGTCAGTGAGTGTTTCATAGTAATAAATAATGTCATTGATGTTATTACCTTTATGTGCACCTCTGATTATGTATTTCTCTTACATATTAATATTTTAACTACATATTAATACATTATACTTATTTATAATGTCTTTTATTTATTACTCTGAATGAGTGTGCCTATAATTGAATCATTTTCCCTTATAATCTTGTTAGTATGATTTTAATTGTGCTCCTTAGACAATGGATTTGATATGTAACATGTGTTACAACATTTCTTAAGAAATTTTTTTATGTAAAAATTTTAAAAGAGTGTTTTCATATGTTATATTAGTATATTATGCTATTTTAAAACCCCTTACTGGGTATTCATATGCTCACCCTACGTTTTTAAAATAAATTTTTCAGGTATCAGTTTTTAGCAGAAGAAGCATGAAAGAAGTAGCTGGTTTCCAAGAACCTGACGGAATGGATATTCTATATGGTACATGATGTATAAATTGTTAGTGCATAGTTTTTGTAAAAACTCACACATCACATTTCAAGGAACTGACTTCAGGTATTCTGGAGTCAGGTTGTCACAACTGACTATCATATGAACCAAATGGACATAAACCATCAATAAAAAGACCTAATCACATGTTACAAGCATCTAATGAAAAATAAGTATGTACATGGTCCCAATTATTCCATGAATCACCATCACAAGGATGGTTTAAGATTTTATCTATTGAAATATTTGATTTTTTACATGACATAAATGGCACTATGTTTTGATACATAAATGAACATTGTAATCTTGGTATGAGGAGGAAATAACTCAACTGTTTAATGGGAACCAATCGAGACATTCCTTGTTGATTCTCATTTTACCTTGACTTTCCATATGTAGGAAAACTATCTAATGAACCATTTTTACCAAAATATCAGAAAAATCATTTGAACATGAATTGATATTTTGATAACAAAGACTCAAATTATGATCTGGTATCTTACTCTGAAAGAAATAGGTAGGAAACACAATCCTTTAGGTGGTAGTTATTTAACGAATGATAATATACGATAAAAATAGAAATATAACATTCTATTATCTGATTTAATATCTATAAATTTTTTGATCACTTTAATTTTCTTATCTTGTAACCAGATTATATGGATTATTCAATAGACTTCAAAAAATCATAAAATTGATATGGTTATAACTTAGGAGAAAGGTTAATATCATCTTGAGTTCCTGTTTATTGAAAAGATAGACCAACAACATCATGTACTAAAGATTAAAACTGTGATGGATTTGGAACCAAATTATTAGTATTATCTCCAGAACTCCATTCACGATGTTGATACAAAAAACCATAAAATTTCTAAAAAACTGAAACACAATAGATGACCCATCATATTGTCAAATGTTTTGAATCTCATTAGATCACATTTCTTCCACAGACACATAATTGCCCCCTCTGAATAATATTCTACTTTCGATGATACAAATTATAAAAAGGCTTAAACACCCTCAATATATAAATGATTTATACCATAACCATCTGCATTTCTTTGATGATTTATCCAATCATTATCTTGTAATAAGTATTGATGCCTACTTCCTTGTTCCATATGTTTCTAAAAAATAGAAAATATAAATATTGCTTATAATTAATCTAATATAAGTAAGATACTATCCAAAAAATATCAAATCAAAAAATAAAAAATTACTTGTAAATAGTATCAATTCAATCTAATTGGTGATAAATGTTTCTAATTCCAAAAATGATAGCTAATTTCTTATAATTACCATTAATTTTTTATAATTACTATTAAATATCATTAAGGAAAATAGAATGTTGGCATAGGGGAATGAGGAAATTATCGAATGGAGTGGATGAAGGTAAAGACTGATTGAAATAATTCAAGTACCTCTGCTTTCAAGCGGTTTGGAGGAGAGACATCATGGGTAAACATGCGGGTTTACTCATGATTTACTGTTCTCGAAATAGTCTAAAAGCAAGGGAAATATAATTATTTCACTCTATCACCGCCTTCATCCCCTCCACTCCATGATTCCCTTGAGGGACACAAGAAGTAGAGGGGACAGAGGTGATTGTAGAGAAATAATTTTAGCACTAGAAATCTTTCACTCTATTATCCCCTTAATCCCCACTATATCATGCTTCCATCACACCCCTTGGTCAACCTTCTATTACTAGATATGGTTAATTTTGGTTAATTGTGATTTATTGGGGTTAATTCTAGTTAATTCTGGGTAATTATTGTTAATTGTGGTTAATTGTGGTTAATTGTGGTTGGTAGCAGTTAATTGTGTTTAATTGTGGTTAATTGTGGTTAATTGTGGTTAATTGTGGTTAATTGCGATTCATTGTGATTAATTGTGGTATTTTTTACTAAATACCACTCATTGGCAGTATTTTTAACTAATTACCACTCATTGAATATGTTTTTTACTTATTACTACTCATTGCTGGTATTTTTTTTAATAATTACTACTCATTGACATCATTTTTTATTGAATATCACTTATTGTCAGTGTTTTTTACTAAATATCACTCATTTACTGTATTTCTTTCTAATTACCAACCATTGTTGGTATTTTTTAATAATTACGACACATTGCAGGCATTATTTACTATTTACCACTCCTTGTTAGTATTTTTTACTAATTACAAGTCATTACCGTCATTTTTTACTAATTAGCACTCATTGCCAGTATTTTTTACTAATTACCGCTCATTGATGGTATTTTTGTTTTCTATTAACTTTCATTACTGGTATTTTTTATAAATTAAAACTCATTGCTCATATTTTTAACTAAATAACACTCATTGCTGATAGTTTTTACTAAATAACACTCATTGCCAGAATTATATACTAATTAACACTCATTACCGTAATTTTTTACTAATTATCACTCATTGCCGATATTTTTTACTAATTACTTCTCATTACTAACATTTTTTTACTAATTATAGCTCATTGCTGGTATTTTTTACTAAATATCACTAATTGCAGGCATTTTTTACTAAACACCATGCATTGTCAATATTTTATACTAGATACCACTCATTTTTAAATTGTTTTACTAAATACCACACGTTGATGGTATTTTTTAATAAATACCACTCATTGGCTGTATTTGTTTACTAATTAATGCTCATTACCAGTATTTATTACTAATTATCACTCATTACTGGTATTTTTTACTAAATACCGCTCATTACCAGTATTTTAAACTAAATAACGCTTATTGCTAGTATTTTTAACTAATAAACACTCATTTCCAGAATTGTTTTCTATTAATGGTAATTTCCAATATTTTTTTACTAATTACCACTCATTGTTAGAATTATTTACTAATTTGTTCTCAATGTCAGTATTTTTTATTAAATACCACTCATTGTCGGTATTTTTTACTAAATACCGCTCATTGTCGATATTTTTTACTAAATATCGCTCAATATCTGTATTTTTAAATAAATACCGCTCATTGCCAGTATTTTTTTACTAATACCGCTTATTTCCTGTATTTTTTACAAATAACGACTCATTGTTGGTATTTTTTACTAATTACCAATCATTTACCGGTATTTTTTACTAAATAACACTCACTGGTGGTATTTTTTTATTAAATAACGCTCATTTCGGTATTTTTATTAATTACCACTCATTACCTATATTTTTTTATTAATTACTGCTCATTCCCATTATTTTTTACTAATTAACATTCATTTAAACTAATTTTTAGTAATTGTCCTTATTTTATACTAATTATTGATAATTTCTAATAATTACAGCTAATTTTAAAGAATTACCGCTAATTTTACTGATTACCTCTAATTTGTATTGATTACTAGTAATTTTTACTAATTGTTTTTAAATTATTAATATATAGCGTTAATTTTTAAAAATTAGTGTTAATTAGTATTAATTATTGTTAAATATTAGAAATTACTAGAAATTTATATTAACTGTCACTAAGATCTATATATTATTATCAAGTTATATTAGTGAGTAATATTTATTTATCAATTATAAGTAATAATTGATGATCACAACAAATTACTAATAATTAAAATTAATTACTATAAATTAAAACCAATTACTTTTAATTAAAAATAATTAAAGTTAATTAAAATAAAATATTTCTGATAAAAAAATTACTGCTAGTTAATATTTTTTATTTCTAATTAATTCTAATTACTTTTATTTATTAATGATAACTTCTAAATAAAATAAAATAAAATAAATGGATTAAAAGTTAAAAAAATTAAATAAATACCTTAAAATTGAAGCTTTTATCTAATGAAAATCAAAAAATTTGAATCTCTATAAAAATTTATACATTTAAATGAATAAATGGAGAGGAGAAGAGAGAAAAAGATGATGGAAGATTTCCGATGGAGAGAAAATAGAAAAAACCGGGCTGGGTATATATAGGCTAGATTAGTAGCAACGAGACTATTTGTGATGAGATTCCCATCACAAATAGTACTGACTATAAATAATCTGGTTGGCAATTAAAAAAGTAATTATGATGGTTTATAAATTCTCATCGCAAATAACATTAATTAAGGAAGGTCTTTTCAATGGGAGTAAATACTCGTCATTAAAACCTTTTCTCGCATTTTGACGTTTGGGAACACTAAAGGTATTTGTGATGGGAATGTTTTCCCATCACAAATAAGGATTTATTTAGTACTATTTGTGATGGGATTCATTTCTCATCGCAAATATTCCCCTAGAAAAGACTATTTTCCACAAGCGATGGGCCCATCATAAATATCCCATTGCGAGAAGCCCTTTTTCCTGTAGTGGATGAATAGGTTTTCCATAAAA
This sequence comes from Viscum album, assembly GCA_963277665.1. Taxonomy (NCBI): domain Eukaryota; kingdom Viridiplantae; phylum Streptophyta; class Magnoliopsida; order Santalales; family Viscaceae; genus Viscum; species Viscum album. The sequence goes on along the minus strand of OY728133.1, from coordinate 858,592,474 downwards.
AAATAGACAAAGATGACATTTCCTTTTCGAGCAGCATTAACAATTCATTAAATTCAATTCGGCATAATCATATATATTCTCTCTCACACACATACACACATATGCACCCGAAATGACATCCATATGCTCATGAGTGGTAATATGTCCTCCACTAGGTCATCGCTTGGTGGAAAATCATCCTCGTTTATTTCGAGTGTGCACTAGAAACCATGTTTATCTCAACAAGGCCTCATACAATGCAATTCATGAACACACACACACCAACCATTTGCCTTTCTAGTCAACACCCAAATCTCTATTATGACAAGAAAATGTATCAAACCAATATTTCTTTTATGAATGCCATTTTTTCAATTTATCAAATATTTTGTAGAACAACACCCATAAGCAAATTTCAAAGCTAACCAGTATGTGAAAAAAACCAACAGAGTTTCATTCAAAATCCGAATAATTCTTTTAAGGGTCTGACATGCCTTCACATTCTAATAAAAAAAAGTGAAAAATTCCACTTACCTCAAATAGTTAGAAAAAACATTCCATGTTAATCCTTTATAGCCCCTTTGATTACCACAAAACAAATTTTGATGATCTATTGGATACATCCTCCGAATTGAATAGATCCTTCAAATTCACCTAAGGGTTGGAGTCCGAGAGAAAAGGGAGAAATATTTTTGAGGATCATAGGGAATGTAAATTAAATAAAACAATTAGTCATGACATTATTCATGATGTGAATTAGGGATTCACATTGTGAATCTTCTGGTTACTATATATACTGAAAAACCCATCACCTTTTCTTAAAAACTCAAAAATTGATTCATGTCATTAATAGATATCGCATCATGAAACAATTCTTCCTAGAAACCATTCATGCCCTGAAATAAATCCACGGAATCCTCTTACAACCCATTCACAATGTGAATAACCATTCAGGACAAGGATTTTTCTATATATAGATTTTAGAATACATTGTCTTTAAACCTGATAGATTCTCTAAAAATTTATCCGAAAGACTCCAAACATGAAATAATAAACATAAAAATTTTTTGTACGAAATCAAGGGTTACAAATTATCCCCTCAATTGGTCTTTCCTTCCTCAAAAATATGGATTTCATTAAATACTTTGAAAATTTCATTCCATTACTCTACCATAGGCTTCTCTCCTTCACAAATTTCTTCTTCAGTCTGAAAATTCTTCCATAATATACATAATAAAGTAATATGTCTTCCTCATAGAATATTTTCTTGTTTATCCATATTTTTTATTAGTATATAGATAGACGTCCCATTCGACTTAACAGTAGAATGGTCTCAACTGATCACATGATTGGGATCCATGCAATAGTTTTTCAATAAGAGATTTGGAAGACATTATTGACAACACTGAATCTTGACTGTATGACTAACTAATACGCTGCCACAATAATATGTTTAACAATCTCAAATAGTCCAATGTACCGTGGAACTAAATCCCCTTGTTTTTCAAATAGTTTATTAATAAGTCTCAGTTACACTTTAAAAAATTCATGGTCAATCACATTTAAAGGAAAATGGAATTGATGATGACCTACATACAATTTTTGTCCAATTTGATCCATTTACACTCTCTTTCATATCATCAAGATCTTCTTCATAGTCTCATGGACTAAATTGGGTCCAATTAGTGAAGTGTTTCATGTTTCCACCCAATATATTTGGTAATTAAAAGGACAACTATATAATGCCTCAAACGGGGCTATATGAATCATTTCCCGGTAATTTTTACTATAGGATAATTCCGCTACTGTAATGTGATCTTCCCATGAACCCCCAAAATACTTGACACATGCTCTGTGTATATCTTCCAAGGTTTTAATAGTGTGTTTTTATTGTCCATCCATTTGAGGATGATAGGTCATTATCATGGTCAAATAATTTCCAAGATCATATTGCAAGATTATTAAAATCAAGAAGTAAATTTTGGATATCAATAAAAAACAATCAAAACTAGAACACCATGTAACTTGAACACTTATCATATATATAACTTTTCCAAATCCTCTACCTTGTAGGGGTTTCTATTTGTGAGGAAATGTGCTGACTTGGTGAGTCAATCCACAATCACCCAAATAACATCATGCTTTAAATGTTTTCTCCATATTACAATAAGTCCATGGAAAATAATCTCCCACTCCAATACAGAAATCGGCATAAAATTTTTCATACTTTCCAGTCATTTATTCTCAACCTTTACCTAATGATAAGTGAGACACTTCATAATGAAATATTCAATCTTTCATGTCATACCTGACCATAAAAAATGAGTTTTATTCGCCTTGTACATTTTTGGAATACCTGGATTAATAGACCATTTCTAATAGTGATATGTCGAAGGAATATATTACTGGAAAGACTGAGGGACTACAATTCAATTCTGAAAATAGAAAAAATTATTTACATCAAATTTTCAACATTTATATGTCTCCCCACTATTTTGGATTTACCTCATGGTGATACAATCATGATTTGATATTTGAGACTCTTCTATAAAATACATAAGTCAAGAAAAATATTAACTGGGATCAAAACTATATTATCATTTTGATCAGAAAAAAGCATGTCAGAAAAAACACTCAGGGGATGACACTTGTTATGATATACCCAAAAAACTTTATAATATGAAATCCCACTCAAAACATCTTCTAGTTAAATCCCTTTCCTGGGCATATACACCAAGTCTAAGTTAATCATTTCGATAAATTTCATCAGGTAGGATCGAAATAATGATGTAGATGCTCAATATACAAGAGGGGGGGGGGGGGTGAATTGTACACTTTAAAAATTCCTTTGGAACCTTTAAAGTTAGTTACGATTAACTATGCTTTCCTTAAGCAAAGGAAAGGGCCATGTTTAACAAGGATTAAACTAAGAAAATTCACAACACCTCTAACACAAAATGAAAACTTTGAAAGAGATTCCGAAAGTGGGTTCCGGAAATATGGTTCCGGAAATTGAAACTTAACAAAAGATTACAATATGAGATTCTACCTTAAAGCGTATAGAATCTAAATGAAGCAGAGTACATGTAAGAATGTATATGTAAGTTATAATTTCCTTGAAATATAAAATTCAGCGGAATCAAACAATTAGTAAAACTACAAGTAACAAGATATAAGTCTTTTAACCCAAAGAGAAGGGTATCCAACAACCTTGGATAAAAGTCCCTTGATCTATACTTTCAAGCAAGTCTGTCTTACCTACACTAGGGTAATCCCTAGATACGAAGATCGGAGTCTCTGTCTTACTATCCCCTCAAGCCCTCAACTTCAAGGTCGTTGGCAACCTCTGTCTTCCTCAGCAAGGAAGCCCTCAACTTCAAGGTGTTGGAAACCTCTGTCTTCCTATCCCCGGAAGTCCTCGAATGTAATCACCAACATTTGGAGTCACACAAAGCTTTGAGAGTTAATAAGATCCTCTCTCTCTAGAAATCACTTCAACATCATGAACGCACAACATCGAAGAAATCATTCATCAGTCATCAGTACATCATCGAGCTCTTTCAAATGAGCTCCTATATATAGGCAAGGTCGGCCTCCTCTCCAACGGTCATATTTTCCTTAAAAGTCGGAGGGACCTGTAAATGTGTAACTTAACCAACAGTTAGTTTATAACATAATAGAAGACATCATTTTATAACAAAATAAGTGAAACAGAATGTACGACATCGGTTTAAGTCTTAAAAAGTTCATAGTGAAAATTCGGAGTGAATGTTCGGAGTGAGAGAAAAAATATTAAAGAGTAGACCGATTATAACAACGCAAGAAAAATGAATGTTCAGAGTCTAACCAAAAATACTTTTCGGAGTCTAAATAAATTCGGTGTGTATAAAACAAAGATGATCAGATTCTGTTTAATAGGTGAATTTGGAATGCGAATTCGGAATGAGAATTCTTCATCAGAATTCGTAGTGAGAATTCCTCATCAGAATTCGTAATGAGAATTCGTCATCAGAATTCGTAATGAGAATTCATCATCAGAATTCGTAATGAGAATTTGTTGTCGAACTTCATAAGGATTCGTATCCTGAATCTGGAGTAGAACTTAATCAGAGTTCGTATCCGGAATTCGGAATGAAACTTTATCACATTTCTCATCTGGATTTCAGACTAAAACTTTATTACAGTTCTTATCTAGAATTCGGATCCTAAAACAGAATACTTCATATCAAAGTTTCAAAAAATTCCGAGAAAATAGAAATGAATCAGAATCTTATACTAAAGAAAAATATGGATGAAAATATGATAAGGATAATTTTTCTTGCAAAAGCGATTTTCCATATAAAATAAATTTTCCTTATAAAAGCGATTTTCTTAAAGATAACGTGTTTGTGATTTTCAAAACAAGAAGGAATGGAAAAGTCATAAGGAAAACCTAATTGACTCAACAATCTCCCCCTTTTTGGAAATCACAAATATCCTTAAGAAAAAGAAATTCTAAGAAGAAAGAAAAACATTAAGGCTTATCTCCCTTTTCCTGAAGGATATTGATGAATACGACTAACTCCCCCTTATTCTTTGAAACTCTAATGATCATATTCTAGACTTCTGGAATGACATTTCATTACGAATAAGAAAGTCTTCTTTAATGAAAAACTCACCCTTAGATAAACTCTTATTAGAGTTTGTTTTCTTTCTCACACATTGTTAAGATTCTTTTTCCCCTTTTATTAGGGTTCTTTTACTTCTCCCTCTTTGTGATTTTCAAAAAAAATTCAAGGAAATGGAAAATATAACAAAGTACCTGAAAAACAATTAGTAGCAACAACAAAAGAAACGAGCAAGCACAAATTTTCACTAAGTTTAAAAAAGCTCAACAACAAAGAAATTTAGATACAACAAAAGATTGGATCTATCTATTTTGGATCATTTTCCTTCTCTATGAGACCCTTAAGAATAGTCTTTATCTTCTTCAAGTCTTTTTGGTCTTCCTCGGCTTGCTTCTCTAACACAACAATTCATGCACTTTGAGCTTCAATCTTTTCTTCCTGGGGTTTAAGATTTTCTTCCTAAGCTTTAAACTTTTCTTTTTAAGCCTTAAATTTCTCTTCAAACTCAATCCGATGATCCCTTTCAAACTTCCAGTTTTTGAGAAACAGAATTCAGCTTCCCATTCAGATCTCTGAGTTCTTGAATCCGGAAGTTGTTTTCATCTGCCAACTTTTCTTCAAAGGATGAAGTAAGTTCATTTATCTTCCTGTCTTCTGTCTCAAAGGAATCCTTCACATTGTCTTGGAATTCATCAAAGAGCCTCATCTCTTCCAAAGTCTTCCTTGACCAACTAGTCATCCTCTTGCAAGATCTTTTGTGGGCTTAATTGCCGACAAATAAAGTTTTGAACTGAGCCTCTATTTCAACACACTTGTCCATAACCATAGATACATAGTCTGTTTTCTGATTCAAAGTGTGTTGGAGCATCTGGCATCTTGAATCAATACTTGAGAAACTTGGAATAGTACCTACCAACTTCTTTAAATATAGAACAACAAAGTCATGCCCCAACGAAGATGACTCCGAATCTGAAACTTTTCTTGGAGAATCGTATTCTTCAAAATGCTCAAACTTCTTCTTAGAAGAGTCACCAAATTCTCTTCTCTTTACTACCACATAGCTCAGGGTATCAATAAAAAGTTGCTTTCCCTTGTCTTTTTTCGGAATGGAGTCGTGTTCTGGAGTTCTCTTTTCACTATCAGAAACTTGAACAACATTGTCTTCCTCATCAGGAACTTTCTGAGCACCAAACTCTACATTCTCCATTTGAGCAATATCATGGAGAATTTGTTCTTCCTCTGCATGATAAGCTTCTTCTTCTTCTTCTTTCTCATCATCCATCGCTGGAGTGACTAGCTTCGATGATTCAGCTTCTGAAGTTCAGAGCGATAAATGTTCCGAAGGTGTCCCCTTATAATCATCTAATTTCTTTAAAACATATCCGGTTTCACCACTTCCTTCAGCAAAAGATTCTTCTTCTTCCACTTGCTCAATCTACTCTATTTCCTCAACAGGCTTAGCTACTGCCTCTTCCAGAGCAACAAAGTTCCTTCCTGGAGTCTCGGGTAGAGATTCCAAAGAAAAAGATCTCGGAACAGGAATATTTGATGAAACCATCTCATTGAACTTCAACAATGCCTGTGCTACCTCTGCTTCAGAAAAATTCTTCTTAAGCTTCTTTTCTTTGAATTGTTTTTATAGCTCATCCGCAGTTCTTTCCTTCAAGGCCTTATCCTCCGCAGGATCCAAGCCAAACTGAAGCTCCCCTTGCACTCTCTTCTCTTTGATAAACCTCTATTTAGCAACTACCTCATCTGGGTAAACTATATTCTTCTTTGGTTTTGGGGGTGCGGAATGAACTTCCATAGACTTGGGATTCTCTACTTCAACTTCATCTTCTTTCAACTTTCTCTTCCTTACTGGCTTAGAGGATTCCGGATCAGCATCTTTTGGAACCGTTTCATCTTGAGCGGGTAAATCAATAAAATGACTAGTCTTCTTGTCAAAGGCTATATACATCCTTTTGAGTGCACCATCACTCACCAGCATAATTTTTCAAACTCTTGGATTAGAATTGCACACCTCCTTGAAAGACTCAAGGCACCGAACTATAAACTTTGAGAGGATTGCTGGATAAATTTTGATTTGAGCTCTCAGATTCCCTTTCTTAACATTCCCAAGTGTAATGAGAATGTGCTTCATCTGGTTAAACTTCCTCAGATTTATCAGAAAATCTAGGATGTAGATCTCACTCTTCTTCAAACTATCTTTGTCACCCTTTCTCGGTACGATAAGACCTTGTACCCATAATTATAGAATCCGGAAATTTGTAGATAGATAAGCAATCTTCGGAGCCTTATCAACTGACAGTCTGAGAGTCTCCAAAGCCTTTTCCTTGTCGAAGATTCCCTTTGAATCTGGAAAAACATGAGAGATGAACTCAGCTTCTCCTTCATAGGTCAGTCCTACCAAGCTAGCAACATTTACACACGAAATTTTATAAGTCTTTCCATAAGACGTAAACGAAAACTTCTCCCTGTCATTTTCCGTAAAGAAAGAAACTGTCTCGTAGAATTATATAAGTAAATCTGAATAAACTTCATCTTGATTTCCTGGCTTGGACACAACAATATCTTCCCATCCATTGAGATTAATATTCTTTGATATAAGAGAATCATACTTGTTGAAGAAGTCAGGATGAACAAACCTTTCTCTATATACCAACCACTTCGAAATCGTCTTAGAGTAAGACATGTCTTGAGAAGCTACATCCACAGACATTCGGATCTGAAGACCTCTGAGAAGTTCGGAATGGAGACAGCTAAAGTTCGGAATGGTCTTAAAACAGAGTGGTAGAACTTCGAGATGCTGGAGCTTGAAAACCGATGTGGGAAAACTATTTGGGGTCCCCTTTATATAGGCAATGAGAAAATGGTTCATCTTCCATGGTTGATCGAACGGTTGTGACAAGATGAGATCAGATCTGACGGTCAAAAACCAATTCTCATGAAAACTTGAATCCGATCTTTTGAGGTTTTATTAAAACAAAGATTTAAGAAAATTATAATCCGAAAACAAAATATAAGAAAATGCCAGCAAGTAAAGTATGACTACAAAAACTTGAGTAAGGAAATCATACCTTTCGGATTGGCTTAGGAAGATTATTTGTAATTGGTAACATTCTTAAGAAAACTACAAAAAATTCATTACTACAAAAAGACAAAGTTCGCAAAACTCACTACGAAAAACAAACTCAGTACGGAAAACTCAGTACAAAAATTTCATTACAAAATTTGATAACGAAAAACTCATTATGAAAGATTTGGTACGAAAATCCCATTATGAAAATACCAGTACAAAATTTTCCATTCTAGAAGTTTTCAATACGCAAATTTCCATTCCAGAAGTTTTCTATACGAAAATATCCATTCTGGAAAATTTTAGTTCCGGAAATTCCCATTCCGGAATTTTAGTTCTGAAAAGTTTGAAAAACTAACTTTGAATAATTTAGTTACTCTAACAATCAAATGTACTCCCCCTATGAAAAGGAGTTTATTGCTGTAAGGAGAATTTTTCAACAGAAAGTTAATTTAGAAGGATTACCTTACGGTTATCATTCCTAACTTATGTTTAATGTATTCAAATCTATCAGAAGTCAAATATTTTGTGAAAATATCAGCAAGTTGATCTTGCATTCCGATAAACAGATGAATAATATCTCCTTTAAGTGTGTGATCCTTAAGAAAGTGATGCCTAATATCTATGTGTTTTGCATGAGAGTGATGTGCAGGGTTCTTACTAAGGGCAATGGAACATGTGTTATCACATAAAATTTTAGTTTTAGTAAAACTCAAGCCATAGTCTGTGAGTGTGTGTTGCGTCCATAACACTTGAGCACAACAACTTCCAGATGCTACATATTCAGCTTCAGCGGTGGAGAGTGCTATATAATGTTGCTTCTTGCAAGACGAAAAAACTAATGAATCTCCTAAGAAATGACAAGTTCCGGATGTACTTTTTCTATCCATTCTACATCCACCAAAGTCAGCATCAGAAGATCTTTTTAGGATAAAATCATTTCCAGATGTGTAAAATAATCCTAGATCCATGGTTCCCTTAAGGTAGCGAAAAATTATTTTTACTGCCTTTAAGTGAGATTCCTTAGGATTGGATTGATATCTTGCACATAAGCATACTGAAAACATTAAGTCTGGTCGACTAGCTGTTAAGTATAGTAGACTTCCTATCATACCTCTAAAGGATGTTTGATCTACTCATTTCCTAGCTTCATCAAGATCTAAAGAGTTTGAGGTACCAATATAAGTACTTATACTCTTAGTGTTGTCATAACCATACTTTTTAAGAATATCTTTAATATACTTATGTTGAGATATATAGGTTCCTTCTGGTTTATGAGTAATTTGAAAACCAAGGGAAAAAGTTAACTCACCCATCATACTCATTTCAAACATAGATTTCATTAAACTTGGAAAAGATTCAGTCAAAGATTACTGAGTTGAACCAAATATTATGCCATCAACATAAATTTGAACAATCAAAACATTTTTCTTATCTTTCTTTATAAAAATGGTTGGATCTGAATTTCCCTTAACATAGTTATCTTGAAGCAAAAATCCAGTGAGTCTACCATACCATGCTCGTGGGGCTTGTTTAAGGCCATACAGTGCTTTGGTAAGTCTAAAAACATAATCAGGATGTTTTGTATATTCAAAGCCAGGAGGTTGTTCAAAAAAAAACTTCCTCATGAACATAACCGTTAAGAAAAGCACATTTCACATCCATTTGAAAAGTTATAAAATTAAATAATGCTGCAAAGGCAAGTAGAATACATATAGATTCAAGTCTGGCTACTGGAGAATAGGTTTCTTCATAGTCTATTCCCTCTTGCTGATTATAACCTTTAGCAACAAGTCTAGCTTTATTTCTTACTATGACTCCATTTTCATAACATTTATTTCTGAAAACCCATTTTACTCCAATAACAGAAGTCTCCTTGGGTCTTTCAACCAAGGTCCAGACTTTATTCCTTTCGAATTCATTTAGTTCATCTTGCATGGATTTGATCCAATCATCATCACCAAAAGCTTCATCAGTGATTTTAGGTTCTAATTGGTAAAGAAATGCTAGATGTTCTACTTCATTTATTAAGGAACTTCTCGTCCTTACAGGTTGATTTACATCACCAATGATACTATCACTGTGATGATTCTAAAGAAACACCTGATTTGGGTTTTGAAAAACCTGTTCATCAACATAGGGTAGAAAGTCTTCCGGGGTAAATGTTTCAGAATTATCTTCTTGAACATTATCCTTATCAGAAGGTTCTTCTGTCGAAGTTTGACAATAAGTTTTTGAAAACACATTCGAAGATGTATGCTGGGATGGTTTAAAAACAAAAGGATTAGACTCATCAAATTTTATATGTACACTTTCTTCAACAGTACAAGTATTTTTATTAAAAACTCTATAAGCCTTAGAAGTTGGGGAATAACCTAAGAAAATTCCTTCATCAGACTTTTGTGCGAATTTATGTTGATTATCTTTAGTATTCAGAATGAATACTTTGCAACCAAATTCCTTGAAGTAGGATAGTCTTGGTTTTCTACCATTCCATAACTCATAAAGAGTTTTATTAAGAAAAGGTCTAATCAAAACTCGATTTATAGTATAGCAAGCAGTACTTACAACTTCAGCCCAGAAATGTCTAGCTATAGAATATTCACTCAACATGGTTCTAGTTATCTCTTGAAGAATTCTATTTCTTCTTTCAACTAGACCATTCTGCTGAGGAGTTCTAGGTGCTGAGAAATTGTGAGTAATACCTTTTTTACTACAAAAAGTTTCAAAATCAGAATTTTGAAATTCTCCTCCATGATCACTATGAATAGTTTTCAAAGGATGGTTTTTCTCATTTTTAACTTGAGCTCTAAAACTTTTGAAATAAGAAAGAGCTTCAGACTTCTTTTCTAGAAAATAGACCCAAGTAAATCTAGTGTAATCATCAACTAGAACAAACACATAGTATTTGCCTCCAATACTTCCAGTTTGTATTGGACCAAAAAGATCCATGTGCACTAACTGTAATGCATCAGTTGTCGAGACTTCACCGATTGATTTAAAACTAGATTTATGTTTCTTGCTATATTGACAAGGATCACAAACTTTAGAAGAATCAAATCTAAGCTTCGGTAGATCCTTAACTAGTTTCTTCTTAGAGAGTTTACATAAGTTTCCAAGGTTACAGTGACCTAGTCTTCTATTCCATAACCAGGAATGATCTTATATTGCACTTAGAAAAGGTAAATCATGACTCCTGAGGTCTTCTAAGTTTAAGGTGTAAACATTCTCATGCCTATTGGATGAGAGAATAAATTCATCCTTGGAATTTTGAACTAAGCACTTATCATTCCTAAAATTCACAAAGGAACCTTCATCACATAACAGACTTATGCTAATGAGGTTGTGCTTAAGACCCTTAACAAAAAGAACATTTGAAATCAAATTTTTACCTAAAATAACAATATTACCAATACCAACAACCTCACCCTTAGCATTATCTCCGAAAGTTACCTTTCCGCCTTTCGTTTTGATAATCTTTTCAAAATAGATTTTGTTACCAGTCATGTGCCGGGAACATCCACTATCCATGTACCATGTATTGTTGCTGGTACTCTATTTATTTTCTTGAAATCAAGAAGATAATTAGACTTTTGGAATCAAAACTTTCTTGGATCCAAGATTTCCAGACAACAAAAATTTAGGAACCCACATCTTCTTTGAGAAATAAGATTTATGAAAACCTAAGGATTGGGTTTTGTTTAAGGAACAATTCTTTTCCCAATGACCACCATATTGACACTTGGTACAAAATGGGGCACTTTGAGGAAAAAAATAATTGTTACTAAAAATTGGTTTTGCATGGGTATAACCAAATCCAGATTTATTTCTTAAAGGTCGTATTTGGGAATACATTTTATCAAAATTTTCCTTACCATGGGTAAAGTTTGATAAACACTTCCTTAAGGAAAAAATTTCGAACTTGAGTTTTATAACCAAGTTTTTATCCTCAAAATCATTAGTTTTAGAACTAGAGCTAGGCTCGAAAAAAAATTTCTTAGAAATTAATTTTTCTAATTCTTTAGAAAGTTTGTTCATCTCACAACTTACTTCCTCAATATTTTTTGAAATACTTTCAAAATCAGCATTTTTTCTATCAAGATATTTAGAAAGATCTGATATCTCTTTTGTAAGAGTAGAATTCCTAGAGTTTTCCTTATCAAGTTTCTTAATGAGTTTGGAATTCTCAATTTCAAGAAGTTCAGAAAACCTAGAGACTTCTTCATAAGTAGGTAAATTATTTTCTTCATCAGAAGAGGATTATTTATCAGAAGTGTTATAATACTTACAATAATTAAAATTTAAAGAAACACTGGTCAATGATTCAGCATTTCGTACCTTATCCATAAAACAATGATTATCAATAGGTAATCTGGCTATAAGACCAAGATTCTTCTGTCCTGAAGATTCGTAATCAGAAGATTCATCTGAAGAATCACCACCACTGGCACTCCAGGTATCATTAGATTTCAGAACATTATTAGCTTTGTTTTTATAATACTTATTTCTGTTCATGTCTGAATGCCTTTCTTTCCTTTATTTATTTTTGAGAAAAGGGCAATCTAGTCTAATATGTCCAGCTCTCTTGCATTCTTAACAAGTAATTTCTCCATCTTTGTTATCTTTCCTGTCCTTTTTTTTATACTTGGATTGGAAATTTCTCTGGCCAGCTATCTTGTTCATCCCTCGAGAAAGATTTTCTAATTCATTTTCTGATATTTCACTCTCACTAGAATTTGATTGAACTACCATCATCTTAGACTTGGATCTGGTTACTCTCTCAGGAGTCTTAGCTTTCTTATGATTTGATGTTGTTGTAAAAGAAATAGTACCATTTCCATTTTTCGTTTTGATGTTGTCAGCATCTCTCTTCATTCTGGTTTCATGTTGGAGAAGAGTTCCAAATAACTCATCAAGAGAAATTTGAGTGACCTTCATGTTCTCATATATAGCAGTTCTTTTGGATTCCCACTCATTAGGCATGATATCAATTATCTTATGCACAAGTGCTTCATCATCTAACCCTTTTTCTCCCATAGACTATAGGCTGTTGACGATAGTCATAAATCTCTTTTGAACTTTACATATTGGTTCTCCATAAGGAAAATTGAATCCATGATATTCAGCTCTAAACATAGATCTCCTAGTCTCAATCACATTAGAAGTTCCAAATTGTGTAACCTCTAACTTCTTCTAGATACAATTAGCTGCTTCACAAGAAGAAATTTGGATATATATATTTTTGGTCATTGAAAAAAGTAAGGTATTGCGTACCTTATAATTGAGTTGATACTCTTTCTTTTCCTGGTAAGTAAAAGTTCTAACTTCCTTATCAGGAATTTTATAATCTCCAGTAATCATAACAAAATTTTCCACACCAGTATTGATAAAAAAAGTCTTCATTCGATCTCTCCAGTACTCATAGTCATTACCATCAAAGATTGGTGGTCTTGTAGGATTTAGATTATCAATAGAACCAACATTAATTCCTGCCATACTTAAAAACCTTTGGCACACAATCTTGTTAGTAAAACAAATTCGTAATAACAAAGTTAGGAATGAGAATGTTTGTAATGGGAAAGTTCGGAATGATAAAGTGAGCAAGAAAAACTTATACGTGAGTACAAGTATTTCAGAGACCTCCTCTGATACCAATTGTAGGATCGAAATAATGATGTAGATGCTCAATATACAAGAGGGGGGGGGGGGGTGAATTGTACACTTTAAAAATTCATTTGGAACCATTAAAGTTATTTACGATTAACTATGTTTTCTTTAAGCAAAGGAAAGGGCTAAGTTTAACAAGGATTAAACTAAGAAAATTCACAACACCTCTAACACCAAATGAAAACTTGGAAAGAGATTCCGAAAGTGGGTTCCGGAAATATGGTTCCGGAAATTGAAACTTAACAAAAGATTACAATATGAGATTCCACCTTAAAGCATATAGAATATAAATGAAACAGAGTACAAGTAAGGAAGTATAAGTAAGTTATAATTTCCTTAAAATATAAAATGCATCAGAATCAAACAAGTAGTAAAACTATAAGTAACAAGATATATGTCTTTTAACCCAAAGAGAAGGGTATCCAACAAACTTGGATAAAGGTCACTTGATTTATACTTTCAAGCAAGTCTGTCTTACCTACATTAGGGTAAGCCATCGATACGAAGATTAGAGTCTCTGTCTTGCTATCCCCGTAAGCCCTCAACTTCAAGGTAGTTGGCAACCTCTGTCTTCCTCAGCAAAGAAGCCCTCAACTTCAAGGTGTTGGAAACCTCTGTATTCCTATCCCCTGAAGTCCTCGAATGTAATCACCAACATTCGGAGTCGAACGAAGCATTGAGAGTTAATAAGAGCCTCTCTCTCTAGAAATCACTTCAACATCATGTATGAACAATGTCGAAGAAATCATTCATCAGTCATCAGTACATCATCGAGATCTTTCAAATGAGTTCCTATTTATAGGCAAGGTCAGCCTCCTTTCCAACAATCATATTTTCCTTAAAAGTCGGAGGGACCTGTACACGTGTAACTTAACCAACGGTTAGTTTATAACAGAATAGACAACATCGTTTTCTAACAAAATAAGTGAAACAGAATGTACGACATCGTTTTAAGTCTTAAAATGTTCGGAGTGAATATTCGGAGTGAATGTTCGGAGTGAGAGAAAAAATATTAAAGAGTAGACAGATTATAACAACGTAAGAAAAATGAAAGTTCAGAGTCTAACCAAAAATAATTTTCAGAGTCTAAATACATTCGGAGTGTATAAAACAAAGATGATCAGATTATTTTTAATAGTTGAATTCGGAATGAGAATTCGGATTGAGAATTCGTCATCAGAATTCGTAGTGAGAATTCCTCATCAGAATTCGTAATGAGAATTTGTCATCAGAATTCGTAATGAGAATTCATCATCATAATTCTTAATGAGAATTCGTTGTCGAACTTCATAAGGATTCATATCCGGAATCTAGATTAGAACTTAATCAGAGTTCATATCCGGAATTCAGAATTAAACTTTATCACAGTTCTCATCTGGATTTCAGAGTGAAACTTTATTATAGTTCTTATCCAGAATTCAGATCCTAAAACAGAATACTTCCTATCAAAGTTTCAAAAAATTCCGAGAAAATAGAAATGAATCCGAATCTTATACTTAAGAAAAATATGGATGAAAATATGATAAGGATAATTTTTCTTACAAAAGCGATTTTCCTTATAAATGAAATTTTCCTTATAAAAGCGATTTTCTTAAAGATAAGGTGTTTGTGATTTTGAAAACAAGAAGGAATGGAAAAGTCATAAGGAAAACCTTATTGACTCAAAACATCTATCTTCATTGACCCCTGTTTAATTATAACTAGGAAAATATATATTTAAAACTCATAGGATCAATGAAGACTATGATCCATTCCCTAAAGAAATAGTGACACCAAGACATTAAAGAATAAACCACTACAGCTAATTCTAGTTCATGTGTAGGAGAATGATTCTCTTGCATTCACAGCTTCTTTAAATCATATGTCACAACCTAATCTCTCTGCATGAGAATACAATTAATATTGGATCCAGAAACATCAAAATATACCATATACCCCTACCCTAATATTTGAAAGATTAATATGTGTGCTAAGGTGATATGAGATTTAAGTTATAGAAAACATTTTTTATAGTCATAATTCCATGTAAATGTAACACCATTCCTCATCAGAGTATTCATGGGATAATCAAGTCCTAGGAAATCCAAGACAAATCATCGATAATATCCTACTAATCATAGAAAATAGTTTATCTGAAAAACATTCTTGGATGGATTCCTAGATTTGGATTCTTCAATCTCTACAGGATCAACTAATATTCCCTCTTCA
Organism: Viscum album; assembly: GCA_963277665.1. Taxonomy (NCBI): domain Eukaryota; kingdom Viridiplantae; phylum Streptophyta; class Magnoliopsida; order Santalales; family Viscaceae; genus Viscum; species Viscum album. The sequence goes on along the minus strand of OY728133.1, from coordinate 858,576,934 downwards.
GAAATGATGTTCCCAAGGAAACTAACTTATTGTATCTAGAAGTCATGGATAGAAAACTTCATATATAGTCTATTACCACAAATTGTTCTTAATACAATTTTCATGTGATCCTTAGAGTCGTTCCTACTTCGAGAATAAACCAAAATATCATTAAAAACACCATAATAAAATATTAAAGGTAACAATAGAAGTTATGGTTCATCAAGGCCATGAATACTACAAGAGAATTCATTATACCAATGGGCATGCAAAGATATTGATGATAGGCATATCGAATCCTTATGTTGTCTTTGGAATATCCTGTCTTCTAACACTAAGGTGGCGATATCCTGATCATAGATCAATCTTGGAGAACCACTAAGATCCATTTAACTGATCAAACTGATCATTGAATTGAAGAAGTGGATACTGATTTTTTATTATAACCATATTTAGTTTATGATAATAAATATATCAATATAGAAAAATATCTTCTTTCTTTATGAATAAAACAAATTGAGTCTAATGTTATGTGCTATCTATAATGAATCCTTTTTCCCCAACTCTTATAGCGATTCCTTCAATTCTAACAACTCTATCAAATACATTTTATAAAATAGAAGAAAAATAAGGTTCTTCGAGGGTTTATTGAAACTCATGAAATGAGACATCATTTTCATGTGTAGTACCATTTCTTTTAACCACCAGAGAAGAAAGAAAAAAATGTGATGCACTGGTATCAAAAAAGTCAAGTGTAAGAGTAGAGTTTAGAAGGATGGTATCACGCACTGTGGGGGAGACATGGTAAAATGAAGGGGTATTTTTATGCTAGATTGATTGTAAGAGTTGGTGTCCAAGAACAACTGGTTTTACTTTTATTACATGGATATTTAATGTATTTAAATATTAAACATGTCATTACATATTTTGTATTGTTCTGTATGACTATGATGTAATAATGTCATGGAGTATTTGTTTCATTGGTAAGGTTATGGAAATTTCTATTTATGATGAGAAACTTGAAATTCTATAATAATATTCTTAAATATAGTTCTACGGTTGGATGACATACTATGATGGAACACATAGCAAATAGACCATCAGGTGAGAGTACTCATAAGCTAATGAGACATCCTCTCATGAAGTTCACACTTGGAAATATCCAAGACAGATGATTATGATAACTGACCCGCCAGTATGAATTCTGCATGTTTTGGTGTCATCAGATATTTCTATCTATGAGTGTGTGTAATGATCCTTATACTTTAAGATTATCATTAATATGTGTCATGACTCTCGCACTTTGATTTACTGACAAAAACCGTCACGCAGACAGTTGGTGGGAAGTAGGGTACATTGGGTGTGTCATGAGTGGCATGTTATTAATGGATAAGTCGAGGAAGGATTTGTCCCATCCATTTATAGAAGTTGATATCTCGGCCATTTGATTAAAATATAACTGTCACACGAAATTCCATGGCCATGGTGTAACGACGAGTTTATTTCAAGTAGTCAAAAAACAACATATCATGAATAAAAGTCGATGACACTATCATGAAACCTGATTGATGAGATATTATGACAAAGGGATTATATTATATAGTGAGCGTTCGTTTGTGGATTTCATTTTTGTGACTTTATGTTCTTTATCATTTGTTCCTTGACCTGTTGGTAGACAGTACTCTTGGACTTTAGGCAAGCCCTCCTAATGCCAATGAAAAAAATTCATAGAGGGTCACACACTAAGTGTTTCTAGTGGTATCGATTAAATTATTGTTTAATTTAATTAATAAATATTATTCTCAAGATAGAGGAATAGTTTTAATGAAGTTAAAATAATGGCATAAATTAAATAAATATTTATTCACCTGCTTGTGGGGAAAAAAATTATTTATTTTATTGAATATTTAATAAATATTTATTTACAAGTTTTTAAATAAAATATTTATTTAAGAGTATAAATTATACATTTATTTATTCGGGTGTTAATTAAATGGAAGTGAAGTTAGAGCGGACCAATTTTGGTCTGATAGTAAAATAACTATTTACAAGACGATAAATAGTTATTTAACTAGTTAGCACAAATTAAAATAATATCTCTATTATTTTGTGAGGTGGAATTTGATTTATAATTACATTTTTCACAAGTTAGTGCACTATAAATAATGAAACAGTATTATTATTGATAAAATTGGTTTTATTTAAGGTTATGAATGTATTTAATTGTTGTTACGTAATTAAGTATTATAACTAAATCCCCATGTCAATAAATTGACACATACGTCTATTTTGCCATGTACTGAACCACACACCCGGTGAATTGAGAATTTTTTAGCTAAATAATTTCTCTCTCGAATCCTATTCCTGCCCCCTCAAGAACGAGAGACGTTTTTCAAGGCCGAAGAACAACTGATCAAGAACGACTTACATAAGACACTCTCTTCGCCGCGATAGCACCTGGTGAATGAGCGGTATCGATCGGAGGCCATCAGATCAAGTTTGGATCACCACTGGAGGGATTATAGTTTGGATCATTTCAAGTTCAACAAGATAATTCGGAAGGGTCATTCCGGATGATCATTATCATTAAAGAAGAAAATACTGATGATCTATGTATTTTTTTTATGAAAGTAATTAAATTAATTATAAACCTCATGTGAAATATCCTCTCTAAATGTTTCAGGACTCTTCTTTATTTATCTAATTTATTGATTATATTCAATGGAGACTATTATTCATCATCATATTGATCCTGGAATAATCATTATTCATGATAAAAATTTAATTTGGGTTCCATCCCAACTGTGCTTCCACTACACCCGGAACCTTCAAGTGGTATCAAAGGGGTTACATCATAGGTTGTAATTATTAAAATATTTTGATGATTAATTACTCATTTAATAATTTAGTAATTTCAATTCAAGTTAATCGTTCTACTAATATGAATCTCAGTATCTTTTCCTCCTCTTTTGTTTCTTATTCACCTTACAAAAATGATCTTTTCTTTTAATTTTGAATAAAATAAAACAGAGGATCTCATCAGGATGTTCCAAAGCTTCCTAGATGTAAACACTAGAACACATGGCATGTATTCAAAAATACACATTGTGTAGTAAAGATTCAATGAATCAGACCGGTTTTCCAAACAAATCCATGTGTTGGTGTATTTCTATGTCTTAAATGACTCTGTGTGTTAACCAAGAATAGGTGGCACACAGTGTCTGGATTACATACCATGTAGTCCACTGGACAGGGCGTGTATTACCTTCGGGTTAGGGTTGGACTATGTACCCCGTACACATATTGACCAACTGGAAATCATGTAACGCCGATACTACATGGCGTGTGGCCCACTGAATACTCTGTGTACTTCAAATATTTCAATGTTCATCTTCATGACTTGTGCCTGGGTGTGTACTTCAAATAGATAATGAATGATAGAACATGCCATGTAGTCGAAACTACACACCGTACACTCATCCAAATTACGCAGATTTATTAAAATTTATTATTATATTATACAAAGCCTTGAGATATGTACCATAGAGCAGGCGTAAAGCTGAGGCACAACATGTGATAGGTAATTTATATATATGTGTTTAATTTAACATCTACACAATATTCATTTCTACTCATTGGGTAGTTATGAACGGGAATTCACCAGGTTTCTTCTAAGGTTTAAGTTATGTACAAAGATAATTTTAAATAAATTTATTTGTTTAAAATTATGATAGATGAGAATATAATGGAAATTAAAAAAAGGGTTTCAGATAAAAGACTTGATTAATTATAGATGATAATTAATTGATTCGAGCATGATTTATCTTATACAAAACCAATTAAATAATTGAATTGTAGTTTTATTTATGCGTAAATATCATTTCATGTATGTATGATCATGATCTAGACCAAGACCTTTGTTTGTGGATGGTTTCTTTTAAATTATTTATTTAAATTAATTTTGTTGGCCTATGAGCCTTCTCCTCATTAATATGTTGGGCATTCATGCCCAAGGCCTTTTTATGTAAAACCCCTTTTTACCCCTCATCTGCATATGTGTTAAGAAAAGGCATATTTAATGGATGAAACTCCCAAGCTAGTGTAGGCGGATCATGCTGGATCTGAGATGAAACCAATTCTAGGAGATGCAGAGGTGGACATGTGGAAAGCTATAAACACAAACCTAAAAGGTTCAATATGTTTCTCCCATAGGCCATGGTAAGGTTATAAACCACTAGGTAAACTAAGAATTAGAATATATCATGATCATTCCCTTTACATTATTTTATTTCTGTAAGTTTAATGGTTTATCATTATGGATATGTGGTCACGATCTCATAATTAAGGAATTAAACAAGCATGCAAGATGTAACTAAAATAAACCAGACTAATGTGTAAATATTATCAAGACTTGGTTAATAACTAAAGTAATTTCCACTTAATATTAACAAGCATGTGATAATGATAATAAGAAATTCACACATAAGAGATACAAATCCCTCAAATAAAAAATAAATTCAGACCAATCCTTTCATTACATTGTAAAGAGAAACTAAATGTAACTATGTGTTTGACCAACCCTTGTTGGGATACTTGATTTTATACAGGATGTACTTATGAAATATTTTAGGTTTACTTAACCATATTACATCAAGAGGAGTATCCCTTGCTAGACTTGGTGAAATATTGGAGGCCAGAGTTGAGGAAATCAAAAGTCACGATTTCAGGATTGGGGATTCCACTCAAAAAATCAAGGAGTTGCAAGCCCACAGTTGGCCATGACCTGCCTACCTGAATACCTTATAATATCTTGAAGAAACCTTTTTGGGTTATTCTAAGGGGAATATGGATCCTTTCCACTAGAATGTCTGGGAAACTCTACATTCCGAGTTCAATGGTGAGGGCCATTCGGGTATGATAAAATAGTGGGAGACTTAATAAAATCTATTATTTTTCATAAAATGTAATCATGAAAGTGCTAATGATTTGATATTTTAATTATATAATAAAAATGACAGGCTCTTAAACCTCACTATCCCTGTGATCATATCAAGATAAAGACAACATCCTCACTAGCAATAACTTCTATGAATGGTTTTGTTGCCTTCAGGTTATCCTACACCATGAATGGAAGTCTTACATTCTGGAGTCAGCATTACCTAATCTTCCTTCTAAAGAGGCGAGTGATGAGGATTTCATGGTCTATGAGAAACATATGAACAACGCAGTCGACATTCAATGTTTGATGATATCATCATTTTCAATTGAGGTCATGAAGTCTCATGAAAACATGGATACTCATAAAATTATTGAGAACCTCTATGGTCTTTACTAGGAAAGAGTTAGATAGGAATGGTTTGATATATATAAGGAACTCATTCAAAGTAATCTTGGATATGGTTCCCTCACTAGGAATCATGTAGTCAAGACCATTGGCTATATTGAGCACCTCGAGGATCTAGGGTTAAACTCCCCGATGAACTAGGCACTGGTCTCATTCTCACATCACTCCCTATGATATTCTCTAACTTTTATGTCAATTTAAATATGAACAACATTGATAAGTCTCTATTTGATATTCTTATCCTCATTATCCTAGTGGACAAAGATATTTATCAAGAAAAGACTTCTATACTTATGGTGAATAAGAGGAAAGGGAAGGCAAAGAGCTTTAAGCCCAAATCTTATTCACAGCCTTCCAAGAAAATGAATATCAAAGAGGGGGCAAGGGAACAAGAGGATGTTTGTTTCGCATGTGGAAAGAAATGCCATTGGAATAATAACAACACCCAACCTAAGAAGCAAGGGGATGCTTCAGGTGTGTTTTTTATCGAATGAAATCTATATTTTTCTACAAACTGGGTATTAGATACATCTTGGGGCACTCAAATATGTATCCAAATATAGGAACCATGAAGATTCAAGAAGATTCACCGAGGGGAGGTAGATCTTCAAGCAGCCAATGGAGATCGACTTTTTGTTGTAGCTGTCAAGGGCTACCACTTCACATTTCCAACCGGGATGATAATGGTGTTAAATGATTGTTATTATGTCCATTCTATTACTAATAAAATTATTTTTGTATCTATATTAGATACAGATGGATTTGTTTTCACATTTGTAAGGGAATGTTACTTATTTTACAAATATATAATTTTTTATGGTAGGGAACATTTATACAATAGTCTTTACGTGTTGGATTACATAAACAAAGTAATGGAAGTCGATAATAATGATATTTCACATGAATCATACCATACCTAACTTTGGAATCACCGTCAAGGTCATGTAAATGAGAAATTCTTGACAACGTTACATCAAGGTGGATATTTATATTCTTTCGAACTAAAACCACTTGGCGTATGTCATGAGTTTACAAGAAAAAATGACCAATGACCCATTTAGTGGAAAAGTTGAAAGGGATAAAGAACTTCTTGAATTGGTTCGTACCGATGTGTAGGAACCATTTCCAGTTGAAGTAATGGGAGAGGACTCATACTTCAAAACTTTAACTGATTATTTCTGTTTAGATGGATATATCTACTTAATGAGGTATAAGTCGGATTATTTTGATAAGTTCAAAGAATACAATAATGAAGTTGAGAACCATCTTGGTAAGATGATTAAGAAACTTCACTCAGATCGAGGAGGATAATATCTTAATCAGGACTTCATTGATTACTTACAATAGTTTGGGATCTTATCCCAACTTACTCCTCCTAACACACCCTAGTGGAATAGTGTGAGAGAAAGGAGGAATCACACCCTGTTGGACATGGTGATATCAATGATGAGTCATGCGATTCTTCCATTATCCTTCGGGGATTATGCATTACAAAAAGAGGCCCACATACTAAACCAAGTACCAACTAAATCATTAAATGGTATTCCATATGAGTTCTGGAGTGGAAGGAAATTCATGTTATTGGATTTACATGTGTGGGGAAGCGATGAATTTGTTAAGTCCTCTTCAGGTAGCAAACTTACACCCCGAGGCACAAAATGTACCTTTATATGATACCCCAATAAAATCAGGGGATATTACCTATTCAACCCCTTAAAAAATATTATAGTGGAAAGACACACCATATTACTAGAGAGGGAGCACATATTCAAAAGATATAGTAGGAGCAAGATAGACTTTGATGAAGTTGAAGCTATAGGTACACAAGAGTTGGTACAGGAGCAGATTCCACAAAGCCCCATGGAAGAAAGAAATATTTCTGAGACACAACAACTGTGTAGGAGTACAAGAGAGGTTATAGAAATAGAATAGTATGGTTTTCTAGTTATCGAGGATGGTGACTCGTTATTATTTGATAATAAGGATCCCCTAACCTACAAAGAATCAGTATGTGTCATAGATGTTTCCATGTGGAAGGAAGCCATGAATTCTAAAATGGATTCCATGTACCAAAATCAAGTCTGGATTTTGGTAGATCCTCTAATTGATGTAATGCCTGTTGGTTAAAAAGGGGTATTCAAGAAGAAACTGGACATATAAGGGCAAGGCAGTAGCTATAAGGCACGACTGGTTGCTAAAGGGTTCAAACAGTGTCAAGGAATGGACTACGACGAAAACTTTTCACCAGTTTCAATTCTAAAATCCATCATAATTCTATTATCCATTGTCACATACCATGAATACGAGATTTGGAAAATGGATTTCAAAATAGCATTCCTTAACGGGAACCTTCAGGATGATGTCCACAAGACAGAACCTGAAAGAATTTATGACTCCAAAGGATTCCAATAAGGTATTAACATTTCAGAAATATATTTATGGATTAACGAAAGAATCCCGGTCATGGAACATTTGTTTTAATGAATCCATAACAAAATTTGGTTTTATCAGAAACGAATGTGAGCCTTGTGTCTTGAAATGGTTTAGTGGAAGTGCAGTCATTCTCCTAATAGTATATGTTGATGACAAATTATATATTGGAAATGAGATACCAGTGTTATAGTCTGTTAAAGAATTGTTGAATCAACTCTTCCCCATGAAGGAATTGGGTTAGGCGACATATATTCTTGGGATCAAGATCCATCGTGATAGATACAATAAACATCTGGACCTAAGTAAAATTACATACATTGATAAGATACTAAAGAGATTCAGTATGGAACAATCTAATAGGGGATTGTTTCCAGCGTCACATGGCATTCATATTTCCATGAAAATTTATCCTCAGAAACATGGGGAAATAAAGATAATGGAAAGGACTCCATATGCATCATCGATTGGGTCAGTCATGTATTCCATGTTATTTACTAGGCTTGATGTCGCATATGCATCGAGTGTGGTAGAAAGATATCAAGCTGACCCAGGTGACTGCCATTGGATGGAAATCAAGAATATCCTAAAGTATCTGAGGTGTGCTATTGATATGTTTTGTGTTTTTTGAGGAGATGAAGAACTATTCATAAAATTTTATGAAGATTCTAGAATCCAGACTGATCAAGAAGACATGAAGTTTCAAATGGGATACATCTTTACTTTTAATGGTGGTGCAATGAGATGGAAGAGCTTAAAGAAGAGTGTGGTCACCGATTCTATAGAAGAGTCTAAGTATATTATAACTTTTAAGACAGCTAAATATGTTTTTTGGATGTGAATATTTGTCTAATATCTGGATGTGATACCTAGAAATAAAGATTCCATCACACTATAATGTGATAATACTGCAGTGGTGGCTCTCGCAAAAGAGCCAAGGTTACATCAGCAGACACAACACATACTTCGGAAGTATCATATCTTGAGGAATTTTTCCAAGATAGGTGAAGTTGATGTGAGAAATATTTCCATGGAACACAATGTGGAGGACCCCTTGACTTAGCAGAAACGTGATCACCATGTGGGGTCTAGCGGACTGAAAGTCATAGGCAGTTTTCTCTACTCCAAGTGGAATCTTGTAAGAGTTGGTGTCCTAGAACCAACTCGTTATACTTTGATTATATGGAAAAGTATTTAAGTATTAAACATATTATTACATATTATTCATTTTTATTCATTAATATGATCTAATAACGTCCTATAGTATTTGTCTCATTGTTAAGGTCATGACAGTTCTCCGCTATGATGAGATCCTTGAAATTCTATAAAAATATTCTTAAATATATTTCTATAGTTTAATGACCTACTATGAAGGGACACATAACATGAATACCATCATATGTGAGTACTCGTAAGGAAATGAGACTTTCTATCATGAATTGAGCACTTGGTAATATCCAAGACATGAGATTATGAGAATAGACCTGCCGGTACGAATTATGCATGTTTTGGAGTCATCACATATTTCTATCTAGAAGTATGTGTAATGTTCCTTAGACTTTATGATTATAATTAATATGTGTCACGGCTCGCGCACTTTGATTTACTACCAAAAATCATCATGCAGACAGTTGGTGGGAAGTACGGTACATTGGGTGCATCACGAGTGGAATGTTATTAATGGATAAGTCAAGGAAGGATTTTTCCCTTCCATTTATAGAAGTTGATATCTCAGTCCATTGATTGAAATATAACCGTAACGCGAAATTCCATGGCCATGGTGTAACGATTAGTGTATTTTAGGTAGTCAAATAATGATGTATCAAGCTTAAAAGTTAATGACACTATCACAAATCCTTCTTGATGAGATATTGTGAAAAGGGGATTATATTACATAGTGAGTGTTCTTATGTGGTTATCATTGTTGTAACTTTAAGTTCCTTCTCTTTGGTGCGTTGACCCATTTCTAGATAGTACTCTTGGACTTTAGGAAAGCCCACCTAATTCCAACAAGAAAAAATCCTAGAGGGTCACAAAATAAGTGTTTCTAGTGGTCTCGGTTAAATTATATTTGAATTTAATTAATAAATATTATTCCCAAGATAGTGGATTAATTTTATTCAGGTTACAATGATTTCATAAATTAAATAAATATTTATTAACCGGATTGTGGGTAAAATATATTTATTTAATATTTTGAACATTGAATAAATTTTTATTTACTATTTGATAAATAAAATATTTATTTAAGATACTAAATTATTTATTTATTTATTTGGGGTTTCATTAAAAGTAATTAGAGTTCGAGTGGACCAAGGTTGTTCTGATAGTAGAATAATTATTTGACAAATGATAAATATTTATTTAACTAGTTGGCACAAATTAAAATAATACTTCTATTATTTTTTGATGTGGAATTTTATTTATAATTCCATTTTATGCAAGTTGGAACACCATAAATAATTATGATGTATTATTATTAAGGGAATGGATTTTCTCTTAGGATATATATGTATTTAATTGCTGTTACACAATTAAATATTGTAATATAAGCCCCATGTCAATAAATAGACACACACGTCTATTGTGTCCTGCACTGAATTGCACACCCGGTGAATTGAGAATTGTTGATGTAAACAATTTCTCTCTCAAATCACCTTCCTTACCCCCTCAAGAATGAGATATATTATTCATGGATGAAGAATAAGCAATCAAGAACGATCGACATAAGACACATGCTTCACCACACTAGTACCCAGAGAATGAGTGGTGTCGATCAGAGGCTATCCGAGCACGTTTGGATCACCTCTCAAGGGATTCTAGTTTGGATCCTTTCAAGCGAAACAAGATAACCTATAAGGGTAATTCTAGATTATCAACATCATCAAAAAATAAAATACCAAAAATCCAGGTATTATTTTCTTTATGAAATTAATTAAAATAATTACAAACTTGATGTGAAAGATCCAATCTATAGGTTTTGGGCCAATTTATTCTTTATCTAAATAATTGATTCTATTCTATGGAGACATGAATTCATCATCGTATTGATCTCAGAATAATCATTTATCAAGGTAAAAATAAAATTTGGGTGCTAACCCAACTGTGCTTCTGTTGCACCCGAAACCTTCATTGATCTAGATAAAGGCATGGATGTTTGTTCCTCCACATTAAAAGGATACTAGTTGGGTTGTTCCTTGTAGAGGTAAAATGGAATGTTTTGGGTTGAGTATCTAGTGATTAAAAATAAAATTGTAAAGATTTTTGATTCTCCATCAAAAGTCAAGGATTCCATTTTAGTGGTTGTCATCTATTTTAACATTTGAAAGGAGTAAAGGGTAAACATATGATCAATTTGATCTAAACAGATATAAAAATATCTTAAAAATATCTATAATTTATATTTAGCAGATATTAATTTTTGACTCTGATAAAACATTAGAATTTTCTAAATTCATCAATTCACCCCATATTGATCATTTTTTCATTCTCATATTGGGACCGAACACTTACCATCGCACATACATAATGTAAAAAACACATTAATATATAGTATTGTATAATATTATTTATATATATGTTGGTCGGAGTAGAGTACTCAAGAGGGGGGTGAATTGATTATCTATAAAAAGTTCTGTTTAAAAAAAGTATTCTTAAAAGGGTTCCCCAATAAATTTAAATACAAAACTGTTAATCAAGGTAATACAGTTATGAAAGTTTAACTATTTGAATAACTTCTCATAAGATTGATTAATTCTCAGAATTCTTAATATTAGTTATGAACAATACTTTTGAAGATATTCTAATGAGGAAAAACAATTATTACTTTTTTCCAAGATTAACTATAAATGTAAATTAATTGATTTCATAATTAAAGAGTAAAATAGAGAAAACTAAAATAAATAGCACAACAAATATAAAACAATTGGTTCAGTCACAGGCTGAGACCTAATCCACCCCACTTGGTGATCACCTTTCACCATGCAGTTTATATAAATAAACTTGGTCCACACCCTGGATCGGGGTTAACAACAGTACATAAGACTGTCTAGGTCAGACGACCTCTTTCACAGTTCTTCATGGGTATAAACTAACAGGTCACACAAGGAACTCTTCAAAACTTAACAATGGGAATAAACAAGTGTAAAAAGATGTAATAGAAATAAAATATTGTATCCTTTAGTTTGATGCAGAATACTGTGCATGTTTTTAAACAGACACATACACTGATCGAATAATACACAACAGAGTATAAAAATGATGAGATAAGGATAAAAGTTCTCTGAGTGTTAGTTTATGAAACTCTGGACTTCTGATATGAATAATATGTAGAAATTGAGCCCTCTTGCGGAAAACAGAGTATCATAATTTATCTAGATCTGCCCCGTGTTCTTCATGGAGTTGATAATTCAGAAATTTTCTTCACTCTAGGATTTGAGTATGATTCATGTGATCTTCAGCAATGTCAGGTTTCATATGTTGGTTCTTCATTCATGAATTATAGTGCTTCTTTTTAATGCGCACACTCTTATTTTTCTATTTCCACTATTGTCGCTTGCCACACACTTTTCTTCTTTCCACACTTTACTTTTTATTCTTAGAATTCATGTGTTGGATCGAACATGATTCATGTATTTTGGACCTCGTACCTCATACATTAAGGTGACATGTCTACAAAGATACATTTATTATGTTAGTGTATTTAAAAACTTCAAATATGACCATTAGAAATTAAATTGAAAAACGAAAAAATAGATTAAGAAATTGTTTCATAGTTTATCTATAAACAGTGTCTCCATGAAATAATGTCTCCTTGAAATGGTGTCTCCTTCTTTGTCTTTGAGCAGTGAGAGAGCTATGATGGAATAGTTGTAAATAGATTAGGAACTGGTAGCACAGATGCGGTATTAGGATCATGATGTCTGGTCATGGTGTCTAGATGGTCACAATGTCTAGATGGTCACGATGTCTGGATGGTCATGGTGTCTGGGTCCTTTGCTAGAAAAACACAACTGGTAGGAGACTCACAGTTTCTCAAACATATCCAAATCTCTTTACATATACCTAAATAGTGATATTCGAAGAATGAATTAAACTTTATCATTCATAAGATAATTTCATTATAAACAAAATAGTTTACAATAATTATTTAATGCATAAAGAAACTAATAATATAGACTCATGATTTTAGATATATTTGAACAATATTGACTAGCTTTATAGAATGTGTAGGATTTTTTATCATTAAAAAATGATTAACATATGAGGAGTCAAACAATATCCCTCTTTTTGATGATCACAAATCATATAAGTGAGATATCTGTTCATATTGAATGTGCCGCTTCCTTAGTGTGCATATAGAATACATATATCTCCCCCTTTTGGGATTATCAAAAAGAGTAAATAAGAAATAGACAATAAAATTGTAAAATGAATTATATGGATAAAAAGTGTCATTACAAACAGTATCAAGAATACTGAAAATATCCCTATAAAAAGATATTAGTCACTATTCTTCAACACTGACTTGTCTTCTATTTTCCCTTGGAAGCAACATCAGAAGAAGAATCTATAGGAGAATAGGTAGAAGTGGAGGAAGGGAGTGAACCAGTGGAAAAATAAGGTAAAGGGAGTCCTTCAAAAACAGAAGGGGCCATGGTAGGGGCAGTAGAAGACCGAGGAAACTATTGATCAAGGATAACAAGCATGATCTGACTCAGAGCCTGAGAGACAGACATAGATGTAGAGGCAGTGGCAGAGGATGATAAGGTAGGAAAACCATATCTCAATGGTGTAGCTGTAGAAGCGACAATTTCTGTACTATGGACCTGAGGATAAGTCCTCAAAAGCTTGATGATTTCAGAAATAATCTCACCACCATAATTTATAGATTTCTCAAAGTCACCCTTGTTCTTCATAAACATATCCAACAAAGGAGTGAAATATTTGAGATTTGGACTTGATTTTTAAAAGCTTGAGTGACTGGAGCAATCCTCAGATTCTCCACAAGGTACTTAAAGTGGTTGGTCATGTCATTCTTAGAGAAGATCTGATAGAAGTAGAAGTCCACATTCTTAGCAATTTCTTAATGAGAATCATTGAAAATATTGGATTGAATTCTCACCAAATCAAGAACCTTTTCACGGTTCTTGATAACTTCAGATAGAGATTCTTTTTCAAATCAACTGAGCAGAGATTGAAGTTCTTCTTTGTTAACTGTTCTGAGTAGATCACTGTATAAAAAAGGTTGAGATGATTTTCCAAAAGTATGAGAAGCAGTAACAGATGAGTTAAGGGATTTATGTTGATTTAGAACTTTTCTGAGACAGACCTTGAAATCATTCGTTAACTTGTTAGAACCAATAACAATCTCATGCATCTCTTGAACAATGTTATTGTTTCTTTCAGATTCCCTCTCAGCCAGGGAAGTTAGATTAGGTTGAATCTGTGAGGCTACATCCTATGGGGTATGACGAACAATATCCTCAATAAGATAATTTACAGGTTCTGGTCTTGAGTTTATCACTATCTGTATATCTTCACCAATACCTCTGAGAGTTATTACTTCATCACTGAACTTCTTGTTATTGAATCTAAATTCTTGAATCTCATGAAGCATCTTGAGCTGAATATAACATATGAACTTTTCCAAAAATAGGGAAGGATCTATCTCACTTAAATTGGTTACATGAGCTAGTTGGGTATTCATGAGTTTTTCAACTCCAGCCAATAGGGTATCTCCAAATGATTTCAGATCATCCTTATTCACCATGTTTGGAGGTTCTTGGGAAGGTTCAGGAATAGAAGATTAGATAGGATTAGGTTCCTTGGTAGATATAACATCACGAGAAGATGCTATTTTCAAATGAAAAATAGTAGACAAATGAATTCCTTTAACTGAGACTTACTAGGAATCAGTTAGATCAAAATAACTAGAAAATTTATACCATTTATCCAATGAACTTGGATCAATCAGATTAGGTACTTCAACAGATTCCATATTGGGGGGATACTCCTCCTAAATAGGTGTATCTTTCTTAGGATAGAGAAATTTAGACCCTTGATCTATTTCCATGAATCCATCCCAAATTTCCTCACCCATTTCTTTTCTATCCAATTGAAATGATTTCTCCATTCTCTCTTCAGCAGATGGAATTACATCTGGAACAATTTGTTCCTCTGGGTGTTCCTCTAGAGCCGTTTCTTGTACAACAAAAATATCTTGTTCTATATGATCTTCTACAACATCCTTTTCACTTACCTTAGAAACATATTCTTCTATGAACGAAATTTGTTCTTCCATATCAACAACTTCTTTAGGAATATGCATCTCCTTCTCAAATTAGACTCAAGGAGAAGATTTAATGTCTTTCTCAACTAGAACAGTTTCTCTCAGAGGTACAACAGCCTCTTCTTCTTCCTCCTCATCTGTATACTCAACAAGTTCATCTGGTTCAAAACCAGGATCAAAATTAACCTTAGGTCTTGATGGGTGTTCCACCAGATTAAACTTTTCATAAACCTTATCATTATCATCCACCCATGATTTTCTCCATGGATTCTAACTGATATTCATTCTCTTTAATATATATTTCTAAAGACTGAACTCATAGTCCTTAATAGATTCATTTCCTGGTCCAACCAATCCATT
Organism: Viscum album; assembly: GCA_963277665.1. Classification (NCBI taxonomy): domain Eukaryota; kingdom Viridiplantae; phylum Streptophyta; class Magnoliopsida; order Santalales; family Viscaceae; genus Viscum; species Viscum album. The sequence continues at coordinate 858,561,530 of OY728133.1, read as the reverse complement.
TTTCATGAAGCATATTTGAGATAATCCTTGAATATAATAGGGAGGTTGACATAGAGGTTGTTTTTATCAAATCACACATACGGTGTATAACATACTTTCATAGGTTTATCTTATGTACATTTTTCATGAGATGTATCAAAAATAAATCCTAATACTTTGGTATAGAAAAATCATCTTTTCTGGGGATAATCAAATTATGAACAAACTTATACAGAATCCTGGTTTCACCATCTAACATGGCAGTTATGGCTCTCCTATTAGTTTCATTTCTAGTTAAACTTCTCAATTCCTCTTCCGAAACAAAGAAATCACTTGGAGGTGGAGGAATTCTATGGTAGTCTTAAAAAATACCCTCATGAGGTATTCTAAGGCTTGAAGCCCATAACATTGAAGAAAAGGTACAAATATGGACATTGATCCAACTTCGCACAACATAGCCATCTTCTAAATCAAAAGAGAATTGAACATACTAATAAAACTGTGCAACTAGTTCCGGGAAAATAGGCATATCCTCATTTGTAAACCCATATATCCATCCTTTCTCTCTTATCACTTTCAATACCAAAGGCTTACATGATAGAAGCCACTTATGGAATATCTCCTTTTCAGGAACCACTTTGTGTTCACTAGATTCGGATTCAGAGGACCTTTGGGTGCTAACTTCGGCGTTATTTTCAACATCTTATTTGAACTATGCTTCTCAAAATTTGACGATGATGGGAATTTAATCATGGGAATTCACCAATGGTTCAAGAGATAGAAGGGTTGAAATAGGGGTTACAGTTTGAGAGAAGATATCTCGAGAAAAGAATGAGAAAATTTTATTTTATTTTATCATTTAAGGATATCAAGCATCGTAGGATCAAAAGCAAAAAAAAGTAAAAAGGCATACAATAATGAATTACCACGATACAAGTTGTAATGTATAAATAAAATAGTAAAGTGTCTTTAGAGTGAGACCATAATCAACTTTCACAGTGAGACCATAACAAGAGTTCACAGTGAGACTGTAACAAGCATTCACAGTGAGACCGTAACAATGTTATTTCTAAACTATGTGACCGTGTTGTTTGAGACAGTAAGTTCCAGAATGTAACCAAGAAATAGTAACTGTGAGACCGTAAACATGAAACATAAACTCTTATGACATTAAAACTATAGAACTGTTAGAGTTAAACAGTAATCATAAGACACTGGCTTGTGAAACTGTAAACTATGAAACATTATACTTACTACCTAATATTTATTATTACCATTTCATGTATGATGTAATCTATTATTTCATAATTTAATGGTTTGGTGATTATGTCCACAATATGATATATAGTTCCAATGAATTCCAAAATTATGTCACCTTTTTGATAATGATCTCTCAAGAAGTGATGTCTTACATCAACATGTTTTGTCCTAGAGTGTGAAATAGGATTTTCTGAGATCTTAATATCACTTTTATTGTCCCAATTTATAGGTTCATTCCTGAATTGAAATATATAATCTTGTAATGTGTGTTTCATCGACAAACTTTGTGCACAACCATTTTCAGCATCAATTTATTCATCTTCTAAAGTAGATAATATAATAGAGTTTTGTTTATAACTACACCATGATACTAGGTACTTGCCTAAAAATTGAAATGTTCTAGAGGTTATTTTTTTATCTAATTTACAACCACCAAAGTCGGAATCAGAATAAGTCACTAACTAAAATGATTTCCCTCTGGGATAGAACAAACCTAGATTGGGTGTATGCTTGAGGTATTTGAAAATTCTTTTAACAAAATTTAAATGAGATTCCATAGGATTTTCTTGAAAATGAGCACACATACACACACTAAAAATAATGTCAGGTCAGCTATCAGTTAAGTAAAGTAAGCTTCCAATCATTCCTCTACAAGTGTTTTGATCAAAATATTTTCTATCTTCATCAAGATCCAAATTACAAGTAGTACTCATTGGAGTGTCACTACTTTTAGTGTTATCCAATCCAAAACGTTTTAGAAAATATATAGCACATTTTATTTGATTAAAAATATTACCATCATTATTTTGAATGATTTGAAATCCATGGAAGAATTTGATTTCACCCATTAAACTCATTTCAAATTTTTTTTTCATCATTTTAGAAAATTCAATACAGAAATAATTTTTTGATGATCCCAAGATAATTTCATCTACATAGATTTGAACTAATAAAACATCATTATAAATTCGTTTTATAAGAAGTCTAGGATCACATATTCCTTTTGTAAAACCATGTGAAATAATAAAAGTACTTAATCTATCATACCAAGCTCTTGGATCTTTTTTTAAACAGTATAAAGCTTCTGATAATTTAAAAATATGGTTTGGAAAATGAGGGTTTGTAAAACTAGGGGGTTTCTCAACAAAAACATCCTCAGATATATACCCATTTAGATGTTCATTTTTTACATCCATTTGATATAGTTTGAAATTCTGATGTGTAGTATAATCAAGTAGAATTATGATGGCTTCATGTATAGCTATTGGTGCAAAGGTCTATTCATAGTCAATTCCATTTTCTTGACTATATCCTTGTGAAACAAATCTAGCCTTTTTTCTAAATATGATACCATAATCATCTACCTTATTTCTAAACAGAAATTTAGTGCCTATGCTGAATGTGTCTTTGGGTCTGTCAACATGTTTCAAAAATTTTTTCCTTTCAAACTGATTAAATTCTTCTTGCATATCCATCACCCAAAATTCATCATTGATGGCATCATTAATGTCTTTAGGTTCAAGTTTTAACAAAAAGACTTTATCTTCAACCTGATTTGTAAGAGATAATCTAGTATGATTTCCTTTGTCTAAGTCTCCTAAAAGATCATATAAAGGATGGTTCTTAAGAGTTATAATAGATCTAAAAAAGACTGGTGATTTCAGGTTCTTCAACTTGGTTAGGTTCATTGTAACCTGAATCTAAAGAATTTCCATAATTGGAAGTTTTCATATATTCCTTTAAAGGATGGTTAGAGGATTTTGAATTAATGTTCAGATTCGATACATTATCCTCCCGGTTCTCTGGAGTGGTCCTATGCTCATGTGGATATGTTTCATCAAATTTGACATGGACTGATTCTCCCACACATTTATTTCTTTTATTAAACACTCTATAGTCTTTAATAGAAATTTAATATCCTAAGAATATTACTTCATCACTCTTGGATGAAAATTTGTCAAGATTTTCCTTAGTATTAAGGATATAGAGTTTGCAACCAAATAATTTGAAGTACTAACTTTGGGATTTCTATTGTTCCACAACTCGTATGGAGTTATTTTAAGAATATGTCAAATCAATACTCTATTAATAATATATCATTCTGTATTCACATATTCAGTCCAAAAAAATAGATAAGTCATATTCTCTAAGAATTGTTCTAGAAATATTTTTTAGGGTTCTGTTTCTTTTTTCTACAACTCCATTATGGTGAGGTGTTCTAGGGGCAGAGAAATTAAGACTATAGCCATTTTTTTAGCAAAATGATTCAAAATCTTGATTTTCAAACACATAACCATGATCACTTCTTAAGGATTTAATTCTAATTCCACTATGATTTTCTACAGTTTTGGAATATTTGGTAAAATGAAAGTAGGCTTCACTTATATGAGCCAATAAAGTCTAAGTATATCTAGAAATTCATCTATAAGAACATATACATAGTGATTCCCATTTAAGCTAGAAACTCTAGATGGTCCAAAAAAATCCATGTACACCAATTTGAGAGGGTGAGAAATTTAAACTTCTTTCTTTGGTTTGAAAGAAATTTTGTGTTGCTTTCCCTTTTGACAATGATTACACACTTTATCATTTGGAAACTCATGTTTGGGTAGGTATTTGACTTGCCTTTTTTCTATTTAACTTTCTAAAGGAGTGAGTTTTATAGTGTAGTAGTCTCCTATGCCAAAGCCAAGAATCTTTGTGAAACACACATAAACATGAATCATTTTTAGAATCTAAAGAATATAAGTGAAAAGAATATACATTTTCATTTATTAATGCAGAAAAAAATAATTCATTTTTAGAATTAAAAACATTGCATGAATAATTTTCAAATTTGACATGAAATGCTTCATCACATAGTTTTGAAATAATAAGAAGATTATATTTCAATCCATCAGCAAAAAGTACCTTGGAAATCAAAACTGAGTTAGAGTTATCTATTTGGACAAGGCCAATAATATTTACTTTGGTAGTGTCACCAAAGGTGACATGTCCTCCATCAATTTTTTATTAAGTTCTTAAATAATTAATAGTATCCTATCATGTGTCTCGAACACCCATTATCCATGTACCTTAATCATTTACAGGTACTACTTAAGCAAATTTCTTACAAAATAGTCAAATAAAAACTGATTTTGGTACCCATACCCATTTGGGTCTAGTAATATTAGTGACGAGTGCCTTAGGAACCCATATCTTCCACATAGGTTTCATATAAGCATTATGTAAATTATTTGAAAAATAAACTCTATTTGGTTCAGAAAATCTTGAAACAGTATAGATTGTATCATAACTTAAACTAGTTGAATGTTTTCCAAAACTGGGAGTAATGTTTTATGTCCTATACCTAGAAACAAAACAAGTTCTTCCAAAATTTCTTTTACCTGGTTGATAACCAATGCCAGTAGTATATTTAGGAGTAATCTGTTTACCTAGAATTTGTACCTGGGTATCTTTATCATTAATGAACCTTTCAAGATCTTTTTAAATTTATAATTATATATCTTCAATTCATTTTTATTTTTGAGTAATTGATAATTTTTATCCCATTCTATAGTGAGATCATTTTTAATGGTTGATGTAAGAGCATTTTTTATCTTTAAAGACATTCATTTATATTTTAGTTCATTGCATGTCTCTTAAAAAATATTATAGTACTCAAACATTTCTTCACTGGATATGTTTTCAAAGTCACATTAATCTCCAGAATAATAGGAATTGTGTATAGGAGATTCCAGTTTTACCTTAGATGTGTTTTTCATAAAACACATATTGGATTTGTTATCATGTTCATCATATGATGATTTTGAGTCACCTGAACTGTCCTCAGAAGCACTCTATTTTTCATTCATTTCTTTTTTATACTTTCTATATTTGTCCTCATATTTCGTTGTGTACTTTATCTTGGGACAGTCATCCTTGAAATGTCCCTTTTGCTTGCATTCATAGTTGACAATCCCATCATACTTTTCACTTCTTTTACAATATTTCTTCCAACTTACTTTGTGATCATATCTTCCCTTGATGTAAGGCTTTCTATAAAGTTTCTTCTTCTTGTAAAATCGCTTAAACATTTCGCCTAATTGAGCCATATCCTCATCTCTATTTAGTGATTATTGATCACTACTGGAAATTTCAACAGAATATTCCAATTTCCATTTTTCTGTGTGTTTAGAGGTGGTGGTATTGAACGCAACATATTTTCTTTTCAGTTCATCCTCCCCATCCCTGTGGACTATCAACTCCTCTTCATACATCATCATCTTTTCAACGAGTTATTTTATAGGTAGCTTGTTTATGTCACATGAATCTCTAATAAGGACAGATATTCCTCTCCATCTATCTGGTTGGAATCTGAGAATCCTCATGATTTGTTCTTTGGTAGTGACTTCTCTTCCAAGAGAAATCATTGTGTTGACAATTTCATTGAACCCAAGAAATGTTTCAGAAATAGACTCATCAGGTTCTATTTTAAAGTTATCATATTTAATAGTACAAGTGTTAAGTCTCAATTTTTTCAAACTAGAAGTTCATTCATATGAAACAGACAAGGTATCCCAAATTTCATGGGAAGTTTTACATGCAGATATCCAATTAAATTCATCATCTCCTAATGAGTAGTATAAATAATTTATAGCTTTACAATTTTTATTGTAGGAAATTTTGGTAGGTTTATCCCAATTTATTCTTTCAGTAACGGGAATCTTATATTCATCTATAATTGAAGAAAAGATTTAAAATCTCATACTTTCTAAATGCATTTTAATTTTTTTTTCCATTGAGAATAATTGGATCCATTGAAGAATGGTGGTTTGTTTGTCGCAACACCTTATAGTCTATTATCTATAATAAAGAAAAAATTTAAAAGATCTAGAAATTTATAATTAATATAAGTTTACAGATCTTTAAGGTACAACTACAATCACAGTTGAATAGGGTCAAAAACAGAGTCTTAATAAACAATCATCTAATACCAAATGTTGGTCGGAGTAGAGTATTCAAGAGGGGGGGGTGAATTGAGTATCTATAAAACAATTTTTTTTAAAATTTATTCTTAATATGGTTTTCTAATAAATTTAAATACAGACCAGTTAACCAAAGTAATATGGTTTTGAAAGTTTGACTGTTTGAATAACTTCTCAAAAGATTGATTAATTCTAAGAAATATTAATATCAGTTATTAACATTAATTTTTAAGCTGTTATAATGATACACAACAATTGTAACTTCTTTACAAGATTGACTATCAAAGTAAATTTAGTGATTTATGAATTAAATAGTAAAACAGATAAAACTAAAATAAACATCACATCACATATAAAATAAGTGGTTCAGTCTCAAGCCGTGACCTAATCCACTCTACTTGGTGATCACCTGCCACCAATAATTTTATATAAATAAACATGATACACACCCCAGATCGGGGTTAACAATAGTACAAAGGGACCTCTTACACACTTATTCATGGGAATACACAAGTGTAAAAATATGTAAGAGAAATGATATCTTGTATCTTTCAGTTTGATGCAGGAGATAGTGCATGTTTTTATATAGACACACACTACTCGAATAATACACATCAGAGTTGAAAAATGATAATATAAGGTTAGAAGTTCTCTGAGTGTTATTCTCTATAGCTCTGGACTTCTGGGATGAAGCAGATGTAGAAATTGAGTCCACTCATGAAAAACAGAGTATCGTAAGTCAGATAGATTCGGCTCGTGTTCTTCATGGAGTTGATAATGCAAAAATGTTCTTGACTCTAGGATTCGAGTATGATTCATGTGTTATTCAGTAGTGTCGGGTTGCATATGTTGATTCTTCTTTCATGAATGCTCGTAATTTTTCATTATTGCACACACACTTGTTTTTATGTTTCCACTATTGTTACTTATCACACACTTTTCTTCTGTCCATGCAGTTCTTTTTATTCTTAGAATGCATGTGTTGGATCCACCATGATGAATTTATTCTACACCTCGTACCTCATATTTTCTGGTGACATTTCTACAAATAAACATATATTATGTTAGTGTATTTACATACTTTAAATATGACTGTAAGAAATTAAATTGAAAAACGAAAAAACAGATTAAGAAACAATGTCACATTCATTATGCAAATGGTGTCTCCATGAAATGGTGCCTCCATGAAATGGTGCCTCCTTGAAATGGTGTCTCCTTATTTCCATTTGAGTGGTGAGAAAACTATGATGGAATATTTTATAGAGATTAGAAACAGGTAGCAGTGATGTGGTATTAGGATCACAATGTCTGGTCATAGTGTCTGGATAGTCACGGTGTTTGGATGGTCATGGTGTTTGGATGGTCACGGTGTCTGGATGGTCATGTTGTCTGGATGGTCATGGTGTTTGGATTGTCACGGTGTCTGGATGTTCACAGTGTCTAGATGGTCATGGTGTTTGGATGGTCACAGAGTCTACATCCTTTAAAATAAAAGCACAACCGGTGGTAGACTCATGGTTTCTCAGAGTTATCCAAATCTCTGAAAACATAATTAAATAGTGATATTCATAGAATGAATTAATCTTAATCATGCATAAGATAATTTCATTATAAAAAAATAGTTTAAAACAATGATTTAAGTAATAAAAAACCTAATCAAATGTACACATGATTTTAGGTAGATTTAAACATGATTAAGAAGCTTTACCGAATGTATAGGATTTGTGATCATTAAAACATGATTAACACATGAGGAATCCAACAATATTATATATATATAATGATTGGGAGGTATACCTAAATAACTAATTTATAATAATAATAATAGTTATTATAATTATTATTATTTTTTTTAATGTTGCAAGTCAATAGGTTGAAATTTTTTTTCAGTTTTTTCCTTCTTAGTGTTTCTATCCTTGACCTTTATTATTCATTTTTTTAGAATTTTTATATTTGGATTTACTCAATCATCCTACCAGATCCTTTAATGATATATTTGGCCCGCACATAGGGTGGATCAACAATTGGGGGTTTTCTGGAGTGGAAAATTCACCCTGTGATCCTGCATCAGACCCATGTTTGAAACCATGATGGGAATAATTTTTGGGGTACTACAAGATTGCTACAGCATGGTAGACTGCTAGCAAAACTTTCACTTATTCTGAGCACTAGAAAATAGAGAATATATTTTCAATGAATATAATCCATTGTTCCAAGATGAGTGGATGAAAAGATCCACTAAATATGGGAGGCCTTTTCACAAAAAAATTTATTTTACCACAAATTTCTATTTTTATGAGAAGGAGGGTGTTCCACACAATTCATGTTATTATTCATAACTTGGGCTAGTTGTTTCAATGTTATCATGAGGTTTTGAGCTCCCATTCCCATCAGGTTTAATGTCTTATTAAATAAATCATCACATTTATTATCACACAGGTTGTTATCATGAGTTATCTTATTTTGAACCATTAACAAAAAATAGAAAAATAAAATTAGGGGCTTGAATAAATAGATAATGAGATTATAAAAAGGAAACTATGAACATAGAAGGATAAACATATAAATTAAAAGTATATCTTAACTTATGATTCAATAGGTTTCAATCTATGTTATCCATATTGATTAAATTATCAATGTGGTTGTTACTAATGTTTTCTAGTCCTAATCCCCAAAAATGACCAGGTCTTCCTCGGATACCAACTATATCAACCCAATACTTTTACATATATTATACATGATTTTAATAAAAATTTACCTTTAAATACAAACCAAGGATTGAAAACCCAACAATATTTGAAAGACTATGGGCATAATTAGAAAACATGAAACTATAATAAAACAAGATTTTCTTAATCTTCAGAATGATATCCTAACTCCCTTTGAGATCCTGTAACTACAAAGGATAACTCGGGGAATACATAGAAAATAGGGGGAGCTAAAATCCCAATAAAGTAATAAACATTGAAATAAAGCATAAAACATGAGTCAAAAGCCATATCATGATAACATAAAAGCCATGGCTCATGAATAAACATATAGAGGCATAAAATATAAAACATTTAATCATGTGATCATGGAAATATATTAAAGTGGAAGTAAATATATCATGACATAAACATGCACCAAGGTTAACTACCAAGACGACATCACATGGTGGACAAAGTCCCATAATGGATTAGGTTTACTTCCTAATCCCATAAATAATATATCATTTGGCTGAAACATTACCCAATGAATTGGATCACTATATGGGTTCACCCTTCATAATATTTACATGAATATGTGTGCCACATAATGAAATCTAACATAAGGAATAAACATAAGGGTTACCCATGGAAAGAAATGGGTTTCATAATAATGTCATAAGGCATAATCAAACGGTGTATCATAATGGTATCCATGAAATAAAGGATTAAATAATTCTTGTACATTCATAATATAAAAATAAGAATATATATTTCATAAAAATGGTAAACTAAATTGGAAACAAGAAAAATAGTGGTTAGATATCTATAAAAATGTCCCACTTAAGCACGGTTTAAGTGAAAAGATTAAAGAGTCTTGAAAGAGGATAAAGGAATAATTATTTATATAAAACCAGAATATAAACTAAATTACATTTTCATGTTAAAATTATTGGTTTTATATAATTTGGTTTTCTTAAAATGTATTATGGAGTGAACATGAAAATGGGTGAGAAACATAGAAGTTCCCTACAATTGGGTTTTCTTATCAAGAGGAATTTCAAAAGGAAAATTATTAAAACTTGTATTTACCCATAAAATAAATATTAATTAAGATTAATATAAATGTTTGGAACATATATACAGAATATAAGAGAATTATATATGAATAATGAATAGATAAATTGAGGTAAAAGAGAAAGAGCATAACCCAAAGAAAATATGGAGGTTTGGAGAGATCCCTTAACTTATGTATGAAAGAGCTATTCATTTACACTTAAAGTATTTTATAATAAAATTAGACTCATTAATTACTAATTCAGAAACACTTACACAAATATTTGATTTATTATAGTTTTTAAGTTCATTTATGGCCATTTCAATGAGGTATGAGATTCAATTTTCATGTTCTGAGAGCATTAATTTCATCATTTCAGGGACTATTCACTTGTGTATACTTATGGTTGTTCTTTTAAAATGGTAAACCTAATCTATAAGTGGAATTAAATGGTATTAATGAAATTTTATAACTATAAATTCCCCAATAAATTATTTTTTCTACTAACATATGGGGATAGTTCTTTGAGTAAAAATGTTATCAATGTGTGGGTAGTTCATTTATGCGATTTTACCAATCATCACAAAAAAATTCATTTTATTTAATATTATATATATATATATATTTGTTTCATAACATAAAATAAGTTATAATATATTTATTACAAATTTATTTTACTATAATAATAGTTCTATGACCATCCTTGAAGGAGGTAAAAAAATGAATACTCATTATCAGTGGATATGATTTACCACCATGATTTGGAAAATGGTTTCATTTATATAAATCATAGGAGATGATAAAAGGTATGTATAGAAGATATTCCATTAGAAATATGACATTCCATTTTATAAATGATAATGGATTTATTATGCTTTTATGGATGAATGAGGTGAGGAGAAGGTAGAAAGAAAGGAAATTAAAAGATGTAGTTTGAGAATGTTAACTCTTTAATATCACCTTCTTGAAGGGAACCTTAAGGAACATTAAATTTCACTTTTTGTGAGACCAGTGGCACTTGGACATGGGGAGAGTGGAGATGAGAGTGGTGTTTTTTATTATTACATTCATTAGTTTATTATTTTGGATCCAAACTATAAATAATATTAATTATTGTGACTATATACAAAAAATGATTCTTGTGAGTTCAAACTAATGAGTTATTATATCATCCATTACTCAAAAAATCATGTATTTGGGTTATTGTTAAATACTGTAAATTATCGTATTTCATTATTCATAAAAAATTAAAATATTTTAGAAAAATATCAAAAATTTCCATTATCCATTCTTCAACATATAGATTTCAAAAATGGAATATATTTTATTAAAATAATTTTCTAAATATGAGAGATTTAATTTTTAAATAAAGTCCCAGTTTATTTGAAAAATATTAATTGTAATATTATAATCACTTTTATGATCCTCTAAAAAATAACTTATGTTCTCATAAAATTAAATTATAATTATAATACAATGTATTATTAATTTATGGATCCATTTTATGAAAATAAATTTTATTTTAAATAATTGTATTAATTATAATATTGAAAATAAACAGCTACATTATACAAAAATACCAACACTTAATTTATCATTTTTTTTAAAAATTATTTACTTGTACCGTTATATAAATATATCAAATTTTCATTTTGTAAGATATCTAAATATTATTTTACATTTTCATAGGTGATATTACTATTCTAATTTTCAAATTACTATTCCAAAGATAATGTTACTATTCCAGTGGATAGATTTCTATTTCAGTGATCTAATTTATAACTGTCATATGGGTTCACTACTTTCTATAAATACCACTTTTTAAATTCATTTTTTAGTAACTTCTATTTCTTTCCATGTTTATATATACATTCATCTTCAAAATGAATATTGTATTATTAATAATGTGTTTTTTTTCTACAACTTTGTTTGTGAGTGCAGTCATACTAGTCGTTCAAGTAGATCAAAATTATCCAATTATTATTCTTTTATTTTCAATTTATTGTCTAATTGTTATATTTTTCATACTTATTGGTTTATTTTATGACTAATTTATCCTTCTTAATTTATGAGAATTTATGGTTTCAAGAACTATAGAAGCATTTGCTGGTGGATGATATATTAAAATTTCTTTTGATAATCATTTCTCAAAACTAAGAGTGAGGATATTGCACATAAAATTTATAATTAATTTATTTAATATTTGAAGATATAAAATACTTGGTCTTAGGAACTTTCTTCATTGGATAATGTTTATCATTTGAAAACGCCCTTTCGGGTTTCCTTCATTTACCCATGAGGATCCAAGGATAGAATCCCTCTAACGGTGATCCACACGTGTTGCTATGATCTCTAAACAACACTAATCTATCTCTAGGTGCTGGCGTAAAGAGTCAAATGTCTTTCATTGTTCTATCTTGATCACTAACACTTCATTATTAAATAAATATCTACTTCTCTTATCATTTTTAATATGGAGGGAGATGAAAGAGTCGATAGAGAAGTTGTTGTGCACAAAAATTCTCTATTCTCAATATTGGATTCACTAGAAAAAAGTCATAACCATCAATCTATAAAGTTAGGATTTAGGTTAAAATATTATTGAACTTTTTTTGGCCATTAAATAACATTTATTACCATTAATAAACCCCATAACTCATAATAATAATGATAATATTATTATTTTGCAACATGTGCCAACTTGTGTAAAAACAATTGTTTAACCAACTTGTTAATTAATATTTTTCATTTAACATGGTCCTGGTTCCATTCAAACACCTCATTCATTTATTTAACACCTAAAAAATAATTTATTCATAAATAAATATTTCATTCACATACCAATGAATAAATATTTATTAAATATAAATAAAATGAATAAATGTATTTTTATTTACATACTGGTGAATAAATATTTATTTAATTTATCAAATCAATATAACTTGAATTAAATTATTCCTCATACTTGACAGCAATATTTATTCTATTAATTGTACTCAAATATAATTTAATCAAGATAAAAAAACACTTAGTGTGTGAACCTCTAGGATACATTCTCATTAGCATTAGGCATGCTTACCTAATGTCCATGATTACTGTCTAGTAACGAGTCAATGACCTATGAGAAAGAACATAATGTCATATCATTGATAACCACATATGAATTAGCATGGTGTAATATAATCCCTTTATCACAATATCTCATCAATAATTTTTCACGATGGTGTCATCAACCTATTTACTCGATACACATTTCTTTGACTATATAAAATAAACACGTCGTTACACCATGGCCATGGAATTTAATGTGACAGTACTATTCAAATAAAAGGACTAATATATCATCTTCTATAAATATAGAAGGGAAAATAATTCCTTGACTTTTCCATTAATGACCTGTTAATCATGACGCACCCAATGTACCCTACATCCTGCCAATATATGGTGTGGCAGCTTTGGTTAATTAATCTAAGTGATGATTCATGACATACATTAATGATAATATTAATGTCTAAGGACCATTACATAAGATCACACATATTAATATTTGATGACACTATAAAATTCATAATTACTATAAGAAGGTTAGTTCTTATACTTTCTTATCTTCTAGATTACTAAGTCTGAACTTCATGAGAAGAAACCTCATCCACTTACAATCACTCTCACCATACAATCTAAGTAATATGTGTCCCATCAAAGTATGTTACCCAACCATAGAACTATATTAATAATATCATCCTACCACTTCATGTTTTTCATCATAGCATGGAAATATTATGGCCATATCAATGCGATAAATACTATAGAACGTTATTACATTAAATCTAGGAAGAAACATTAATAAATAAGTAATAAGACATTAAATTAATATTTAATATATCAAATAAAAATGTAATAAAAGTACAATCAGTTGTTCCTAGTACACCAACTCTAATAAAATAACACTTGGACTAGAACCAACTACTTGCAACTTTCAGTCTCCTGGACTTTACATGATAATCATGTTTCTGGTGAGTCAAGGCTTTAGTCAAGGGGTACACCACATTGTCTTTTTGGAAATAATACTCACTAAAACCTCACCTCTTTGATAAAAATCCCTCAAGATGTAATACTTCCAAATTATTTGATTTTTATATTGATGTGAATTTTTCTCTTTTGTGAGATCCATTGATGCAGTGTTATCCCAATAAAGAGTGATATGATATTTATTTCTAGGTACCACATAAATCACTTTTACAATGTTATGCATTCATACTACTTCCTTATCTAACTCACAAGCCTCAATATACTCAGATTCTTTTATATAATCTGCAATCACATTCTTCTTTGAGCTCTTCCAACTCATATCACCTTCATTCAAAGTGAATATGTATACTATTTGTGACTTTATGACATCTTGATCTATTTGGAAACTAGCATATGTATATACTCTGATGACAAGTTCCTCATCTCCTCCATAGACTATAAACATATCTATTGTACACCTCAAATACATAATTACAGTATTGAAAAATATCCAATATAGGTCACCTATATCAACTAGATATCTTCCAACCGCACTCAATGCGTAGAAAACATCTTGCCTCGTACATAGAATAACATACATGAATGACTCAATCACTGATTCTTATGTAATTTTTTACATTCTTTTTTCCCTCATGTGTCTAAGGAAACATTTTCCTAGAAAGATGAATTCCATGTGACATTGGAAAAAATCACCTCTTGGATTTCTCCATAATGAATCTCTTCTGTATCTTATTAATTCATGCACTTTGACATAGGTCTAGTAGTCTCTTGGATATATTACGATGGATCTTGATTCCAAGAATATTTTTTGATTTTCCAAAGTCCTTTATGGAAAATCATTTATTCAACCACCACTACAAAAAAAATTAATGCCTAGAAGGGGTTGTTTTTTATATTAGAAGGGTTTATGCCCCCCTCTAAATTAGATGATTATAAGGGGTTGGGTATAATGACCTCTAATTATACAGAAAATGAATTTAGAGGGGGTTGTGTAGAACCCCCTCTAAAAAACCTCCTATAATCTATTATTTTTTGTAGTGCACATCTTAACAAACTTTTAGACTAGAATTTCATTTCCTATGAGTAATATGTTATCAATATGTATTATTAAGAAAACAATAATAGTCATTATAAACCATTTGTACACACAAGGATCAAAATCATTCTTTATGAAACCAAATTCAATTATGGATTCATCAAAATTAATGTTCCATGACTGAGATGCTTTCTTTAATCCATAAACTTATTTTTAAAATTTTCTTATCTTATTATCATCGTTTAAAGTCAAAAACCATTCATGTTGAGTCATATAGAAATCTTCATGAAGGATACCATTAAGGAAGGTTGTTTTGACATCCATTTTACAAATCTCATAGTCATGGTAATCTGTAATGGAAAGTAGATTTTTTTATGGTTTTCAACATTTCCACTGGTGTAAAGGCTTCATCATAGTCGATGCCTTGACTCTATTAAATCCCTTTTGTAACCAGTCATGCCTTATAGGTACTTACTTGTCCTTCCATGTCCAGTTTCTTATTGAATACCCATTATCAACCAATTCGATTTTCATCTACTAAAGGATCTTCAAAAATCCAGAATTGGTTTTGGTACATGGAATCCATTTCAAAATTCATGGCTTCTTGCCACTTGGAAACCGTTGTTCCACTTACTGCTTCCTTGTATGTTAGATGCTCATTATTGTCAATTAATAACGAGTCACCATCCATAGTGAATAGAAAATCATAACATTCTAGTTCTGTAACATCTCTTGTACTCCTAGACAATACATGTGTCACTGGAATAGTTTCATCTTCCATGGGGCTTTGTGGAATTTGTTCCTCTACAAACTCTTTTGTACCTTGAGCCTCAACTTCCTCTAATTTGAACATGCTCCCACTACATATTTTAGTGATTTTCCCTCTTAATGAATATGTATTACCATTCCACTATAACCCTTTTATTTAAGGGGTATTATAGGAAATACCCATTGTTTCCTTGGGGTATCCTACAAAGGCACACTTTGTGCCTCAGGGTGAATGTTTTGTTACCTGAAGAGGCCTTAATAAAAGATTTCCTTCCCTGAAAATGTAAATTTGATGACATGGGTTTTCTTCCAATCAAAAATTCATATGGAATACCATTTATTGATTTATTTGCTACTTGGTTTATTATATGTTATTCTTTTTGTAATGTGTATCCCCAAAAGGATAATCAAATCCTTGCATGACTCATCATCGATCTCACCATGTCCCACAAGGTGTGGTTCCTCTTCTAACTATCATTCTTACACTGTGGTGTGTGAGGATTAGTGATTTGGGATTGGATCACAAAATCCAATAAGTAATCAAGGAAGTTGTGATTATGATATTTTCTACTACAGGCTCAACAGAGTTTTTTAATCTTCCTACTATTCTGGTTATCAAGTTCATTCTTGTATTCCTTGAATTTATCAAAACAATATGACTTATACCTCATTAGGTAGACATTTTAATTACTACTAAAATCATCAGTAAAATTTATGAAGTATGACCACCCACCCCTTTCTTTAACAGGAAATGATTCATAGAGATCGGTATAAACTAATTTAAGAAGATATTTATCTGTTTCACCTTTCACACTAAATATGTATTTGCTCATTTTTCCTTGTAAACATGTATTACATACACCAATTTGGTTTAGTTAAAAATAATCTAAATATCCTTCTTGATGTAATTTAGTCAAGCACATTTCATTTACATGGCATGGTCGGTGATGCCAAAGTTGGGTGTGGTATGATTCATGTGTGTTAACTTCGTTATTGATTTCCATTACTTGGTTCATGTAATCCAACACATAAATAACATTATATAAATATGACTTATTTTAATATATTTTATATTTATAAAATAATAAAAATTATTCCCAATTTTGAAAATAAATCCATATGTATCAAGTATGAATAAAAAAATAATGTTTTTGGTAATAGATAGACAATAATAACAACATTTCAAAACCAAGATCATTTTGGTAAGCAAAGGGATGTGGTAGTCCCCGATAGCTACAACAACAAGTTTATCTTTTTTGGATACTCTTCGATCTATGTCCCCTCCGTTAATATTTCTTAATATAGACGGTTCCTATATTTTATTACTTTTATGTTCACCACAAGATATATCTAATATAAAATTTTTAAAAATAGATAAAATTCACTCAATAACTAATACACTTGAAGCTTCCCACTGCATCATTGGTTGGGTGTAGTTTTTCTTCCAGTGGCCCATCTTGCCTCATGCGAGACATCATCCTATTCCATTTCTTTCCCTTAGTTCTTACTATTCATGGAAGTGAATAAAAAATATTTGGGATTAAATCTCTTTGATTTCCCTTTCAATTTGTTCACCATAAGGATGGAAGGATTTTCAAACCTCATATCCTTCTCATATTAGCGAAGAAGAGTGAGAAGATCTGGAAGATACATATCAATGTTTTTTATATTATAATTCACAAAAAACCTAGATAATATCTGAGGGAATGATGCTATAATGAGACTGGTGACTAGTTCTTTTGGGAGTTTAAACCCTAGAACATCTAGGCACTCAATGTATCCAATGAGCTTAACTAAATTAGGCCCAGCTGGGTAGCCTCTCCAAGATTTCTCTAAAGGAGAACGTTGTAAATATTAAATCGTTCCAATCTAGCTATTTCTTAGTAAAGACCATGGAGGTTCTCAAGCATTCTATATGAATCTAATTTTTTTGTGAGACTTCATGAGTTTACTAAAAATTGATGAAAGTATCAAACATTGACCGCTGACCACATCGCTCACATGTTTTTTGTAGACAATGAACACTTCATCACTCGCCTCCTTAGTAGGTGGATCAGGCATTGAGGATTCTATCATGTAATATTTTTGTTCAAGGTGTATAACAACACAAAGGCGTCTAAACCACTCTTGGAAGTTACTTCTTGTTAAGAGGTTTTCATTCAATAATATAGACTATAGGGATAATGTGGATGATGATCTTTATATTTTATTATATAATTAAAAGAGAAGATTATTAGAACATTTTCTTGATTAAAAATTATTTGAAAACCAATATATTAATTTATTTTATTATATCTCACGCTATTTTATCAAATCTCAATAGCCCTCACCAGTGAACTTGGAATTTCTAGTTATTTTATCATTTTAGCAGCAAGAATCCATATAAACTTATTATATAAACCCAATAATGGTTGGCCAAGCTACTTGAATGTAATTAAGTAGGCAGGTCTTTGCCAACTATAGGCTTGCAGCTCATTGATCAATTGAGTGGATTCCCTAATCTGGAAATCCTAACCTGTATTTACTCAACACTTGCCTCCAAATTAAAAAAATTCTAGTAAGGTTTACTTCTACGGATGTACAATGTTTAATTCTACCAAAAACGTTTTTAATAACTCCCCATATAAAATTTAGTGTCCCAACAAGGGTTGGTTAAAAACAGAGTTTTATTGAGTCTTATTCCAAATAATGCAATGGAAGTTCAATTCTCACTTAATATTCAATTGAGGGATTTTAATTCATTATGAAAATTTTATCTTCTTTTTTTTCATATCTTGTTAATATTAATGGGATGTTAGTTAATTAATTAACCATGATGAAAAAACATTTAAACATAATTAATTTATTTAATTCCCATTTTTTTAAATTATTTCATTTATTTATGTAATCGCTTCCTTGCATCCATAAAATGAATAATTTCATGGATAATTAACTAAATAATGTAAATGAACTAAAAATGAGATTATCTAAAAATTGATTTAATGAGTGGAAATTAAATCAACCTATGACCTAGGGGAATAACTCCATTTGGTAGTCATGGCATGAGTTACAGTATTCCACCTTCCCACCTATGTACTAGTTGAGTTGGTATCATAATGGTTCCATCTTGAGTTGCATCCACCCACCATGGGATGATCCATTAATTAAAATTATTTATTACTCACACGCAGGTGAGGGGATCCAAAGAATTAGATAAAGGGGATTACATAAATATCCTTGGAAAAGACAGTCCTACATAATAATGGAGGGAGGGATGCCACACATGCCATCATATTTAATTTAATAATTAATAATTTTAAACTCATGAAATAAATTAGATTAAATCATCCAACACATACACGGGTCATGGTCAAGCTCATGAATGATCATGCAAGAAACAAATATGTAAAAGTTAAAGGTGATCATTCGTTCATTTATTAGTTATTTATTATTCAAGATTAATGTTGTTGAATTAATTAATTAATTAATTAATTCCATTTCATCTTAATGATAATCCAAACATAATTAGAGATACCGACCATTTATTTCATTCATGAAAAATATATAATAGAACAAATAATAGAATATTAATTGCAATAAACTGATTCAAAATTTAATATTATTTTAAAAACAATATTAAATTGTCAAACACACATTGTTGTGTTATTCAATAAAATAAAGGTTTGATGTTTTAATTTTAAATTTAATTTAATATTTAATCATGTCATTTAATGAGAGACTACACAACATTTACAGTCCATCTACACATCATGTACCTCTCTTTTCATGTATCTATGTCACATGCCTATGGATTTGGGGTTTTAAGTCGTCCGGAATACACGATGTGTATAGTCCAACTACACACCATGAGTCCACATTCCATGTGTCAGGTTGGATAGATCAACATGAAATGTGTAGTAAATTCACCACATGTAATTAACTGCTCAACACATCCAGGTACAATTTTCATGGGTACACAACATGTGCTTAGGTTACAAATCATGTAACCCAATTTTGTTGGCCAAATATCTGGCACATCCCAATGGAATCTTTGGTCATTCTACTTCTATTCTTAAATCATTAAGAAAATGAAACACTAAATGAATGAGATTAATATGTCGATAACATGTTAATTCAAATATTATTAAAGGACAAATAACTTGAATAGAAAATGAAACTGCAATTAAACATAGATCAACAATCAAATAAATAATAATAAATTTGAACATGATCACTTTTATAACACTTTATGGTTCTAGGAACACCGGAAGCGTGCATTATTGGGTGATATATTTAAATTTATTTTAAAAATTTTTGTAGAAAAATAAGAGCGATGTTATTTCACCTAAAATTTATAATTAATTTATTTAATATATGAAGAAATATAATACATGGGCTTAAGAAATTTATTTTTTGGTGAATTTTGATCATCCGAAAATACCCAGTCAGGTTACCATTGTTGTTCTATGAGGATCCAAGGATAAAATCCCTCTATCTGTGATCCACATGTGCTACAATGATCTCTGAGAAACACTACTCGATCACCCAGTGTTAGCGTGGTGATTCACTGTCTTTTTTTGTTCTCTCTTGATCCCTAATTCTTTGATCTTAAAAAAATATATATTTCACTTCTCATTGTTGACAGGGATAGAGAATGAGGAGTCGAGAGAAGATTTGTTGAGCGAAAAAATTCTCTATTCTCAATTTTGGGTTCACCACACAATAGAAAGTGTCTTCAATTTATAGAGTAAGGATTTAGGTTAATATATTATATAATTTCATGTCATCTATTAAATTACAGTTATTAACTTTAATAAACCACAATCCTCATATTAATAATGACAATATTATTATTTCGTCACTTACACCAACTGGCGCAATAACAAATATTATTTAACCATATTTTTAATTAATATTATTCATCGGACACTGGCATGGTATGTCCGAACTCATATTTCATTTGTTGAACACTTGAATAAAAATTTGATTCATAAATAAATATTTTATTCACATGCCTAAGAATAAATTTTTATTAAATATTCAATAAAATAAATAAATAAAAAATCATTCACATGAAAGTGAATAAATATTTATTTAATTTATGTGATCAACATAACTTTAATAAAATTATTCCTTGAACATTATAATAATATTTCGTTTATTAATTAAACTCAAATAGAAATTAATTCAGATCAAAAGAAACACTTAGTGTGTGACCCTTTATGACTATTTAACATTGGATTTATGTGGGATTGTCTAAAGTCCAATGTTACTATCTAGAAATGGGTCAGTGTACCCAAGAGAAAGAACTTAATGTCGCAACATTGACAGCCACATAGGAATGATCACTGTGTAATATAATCATTTTTTCACAATATCTCATGAAGCAGGTTGCACTATTGTGTCATCAACCTATTTTCTTGATACATATTTCTTTTACTATTTCAAATGGAAACATCATTACACCATGGAATTTAAATTTAATGTGGAATTTCTATTCCAATCAATGGTTTGAGATATCAACTTCCATAAAGATGTAAGGGACAAATCCTTCCTCGACATATCCATTAATGACATGTCAATCATGACACACTCAATGTACCCTACTTCTCTCCAACATATGGCATGGATGTCTTGATCAGTAAATCTAAGAGCATAATTCATGACATATATTAATGATAATCATAATGTATAAGGACCATTACACATGCTTGTAGATATAAATATCTCATGAGACCAAAACACCTGCAATTACTATTGGTGGGTCTGTTATCATAATTGCCTATCTTGGTGATTAATAAGTGTGAACTTCATGAGAAGACGATGCATCCTCTTATGAGAAATCACACCTAATTTTCTAAATACTAGGTGTGCTATTATTTTATGTTATTCAACCATGGATCTATATTACGAATATTTCCATAACACTTCCGGTTCTCATCATAGCGGGGAACTGATATGACCTTATCAATGATATAAATACTCTAGGAATTTCCTACATTATATCCATGTACAAATAAGGACAAATATTTAATAAGACGTTAGATTAAAATTAAATATATCGAATATAAATATAATCAAAGTACAACAAATTGGTCATAAAACACCAACTCTAACAATAATATTGTTTTTCCGGTTTCTCTATGTGATGTATTTTATTTAAATTAAAAGAAATAATTATAAGAAGGGAATTTCCATTGATAAAATTCTAGGTCGTTACTATGTGTCTAGTCCTTCATTCCACTGGGCCTCTAGGATATCAATAGTGGTCCTTTAGGCTTTGTGAAGGAGCAGTTCTTGAATGGTTGAGAGAATAAAGGTGAAAAGGTATTCTTTGGTGATTAGGTTGGATATGGTATCTCAATCATGAAACGACTAGTACACACATGTTCGAGTCCCCATTATGGGAGATAAGGGTTATGGGCCACATATGCGATGTCATGACAATAAACTATAGAAGGATAATGCATGAAGGTGAGAGGGGTTGTTTTAGTGTGGGGTCAGGGGCAATTAGGCCTTCATGCCATGTACTAGGCCTTTTCACCACTAGGCCTCCAGGCCATGTATTTCAGGTCTTCATGCTTCTAGGCCTTCAAGTCATGTTAGAGATCTCCCTAAACCCATTTAAAAATAGGGATCACTAGAAAATGAAGATATGTAATTGTCATGGGTGACTCCTTTATCTCTCATCGGACCATTTGGTCGAGCATTTTGTAGTTTTTATCCCACATCCCTATCAATGGTAACCTCAAAATCGACCCTGATTTAGGTGTCTAATGATGTATTATGTGATAATAACACCACCACCATAAAAAAATTAATATAATTTCAATATTATATAGTATTATAATATAATATAATGATTATATTTTCATGAATTAAAAATATAAATGAGGATTAAGCCATCTCATTCCCCTTATGCATCCACCGCCCGCACCTACCATTTACCAACACGTTTCAATCATCCATTAGTGTTAACCAGCACTCAAAAAAACTAATCATATTAAAATTTTATTAGTAGGTTCTTCTCTATTTGAGGATTCAAAAAATGTGGCTCATTAATCATAAATCATAAAGAGTTGTGACCCTCCATCAAAATTCAAGGATTCCATTTTAGTGGGTGTCTTCCCTCTATACATTTGAGAGAAGTGAAGAGTAAACATATCATCAATTTGATATTAACTACTATAATAATATCTTTTTCATATCTATAATTTATTTTCACTACATCTTAATTATTAACACTGATAATCCAATAAAATTTTCTAAATTGGACAATTCACCACTATTGATCATTTTGTCTTTATATTATTGGGATCAAACACTTACCCTCCTTGACACATCATGAAACACAAACATTAATATATAATATAATTTTATTCTATTTTTATATATTAATATATATATATAATGATTGGGAGGTATATACCTCTCTAACTCATTTATTATTATTATTATTTTAAATGTTTCTAGTCAAATGTTTGACACTTTTTTTCAATTTTTTCCCTTATTTACATATCCTTCCTTGACCCTTCTTCATTTTTTTGTAAAAAATAGATTTATATTTAAACGGTCATCTAGGATGAGTATTTTATGCTGCATTCGGCCCCCACATGGGGTGGATCTACAATATGGAGATTGCCTTAGTGGAAAATTCACCATATGATCCCGCATCAGAACCAAGTTCAAAACATGGAAAGGGTGACTTTTTGTGGAACTATAGGAGTACTGCAGCATGGTAGGAGTCCTTGTATTATAGGAGGTATTGTAGTGGGGTAATGTACACAACTATAAAATTATCATATTTTCTTAGTTTGACATCATGTCTATAGCCTAAGGCCGTAGTTTATTTGAACTGTGTTTCATGTTATCGTTATAATAGGGTCTAGAATATAGCCATGGTTTCAAACCATTTCCTTAGGTGTCTATGTCCATGGTACACATCGATCGTGGTCATAGGCTATTGCAACAGATGTTATTGGAATGTTTTAGTAAACTATGGTATTAGATGGTCTATTACCATAGTCTACATAGGTCGTGGCCATAGGCTTCATTCTATACACCTGGTTCCATGGTTTTCTAAACTGTTGTGGTATCCTTTTAAGAAAAATGTACCCGATGAGGTTTGATGTGGTAGCTTCTTCTATAATCCTTCTAACAATTTACCACTACGTCGAGCTCTACAATATGTATATATATAAACATGTAAATGTATATATAATTATATATAATTATAAATATTAATTATTTGAAAAACTAAAAAAATGGATGAAATTTAATTGACACGGCTGTGCAAAACCATGGAAATAGGAAATTTTTGAGAGGTTTGTTGCCACATTTTTTGAAGACCATTAAAATGGCTCATTTTAGGAGGGTTATTTACATAGATTAAAAATCTTTAGAAATATGTTAATTTATAGAGGGTTATTTCCATGGTTTTAAAAAACTGTTGGTATATATTTTTACCACGATCTTCTAAAATCATTGTAACATGAATTTATCACCAATTTCCATCATTTTTTGGGGGTCCCCGTGTAACCTACGGCTATGGTTTCATATAGTTATGGATATAGGGTACCTATTACCATGGTCTTCCAAACCGTTTCTATAGAAGTGTGGTCATAGGGCCATTTTCTAGTTGTGGTAGCAACCATATTATTCACTCGAATTGGGCTTTTGGGTTATATATCTAGTCCTATGGACAACTGGTCCTTTGGGCTATCAATGGTGGGACTTCAATCTTTGTGTAGGATTATTTCATGACCGGTAGATAGCATTAAGGTGCAAAGGAAGTCTTTGGTGATTAAGTTGGATGTGATAGTTCATTCATGAAGTGACTCGTAAGAACATGTTCAAGTCCCCATTCGAGGAGATAAGGATGACGAGCCATGGACGTGACATCGAGATAACAATCTGAGGCATACTAATGTAGGAAGGAGAGAGGGGTTGTTTTGATGTGGGGGCTTGGCGCATTAGGCCTTCAGGCCTTGTATTGGGACTTTATATTGTTGTACATTCGAGCCATGTATTTTGGGTCTTTGTGTCTATGGGCCTTCAAGTCGTGTAAGAGATCCCCCGAACCTTGTTAAAAAGTGGGATCACTAGAAAATAAAAATATATAATTCTCATGGAAAAATCTTTTCTCTCTCACTGATCCATTTAGTCAGGCATTTTGTAGTTTTTTTTCAAATATCCATATCAATGGTAACATCAATTTCTACCCCTATTTAGGGGTAGAATAATGTATTCTGCAATAATAACACTACTGCCACCAACAATAATGATATAATTTCTAGATTATATAATATAATATTATAATAAATTGTTTATATTTTTATGAATTAAAAATATAATGAAGGGTGAAGGAATCTCATTCCTCCTATGCATCAACTTCATGTACCTTCCATTGATTGACATGTCTTGTAACACCCCAAACATTTTAAGGTATGTTTCTCTACATTCTATTCATCATTGTGTTTCTTTGAAACAACACTAGGTTATTTAGGAGATAGTCCAAACCTAGCCATTATGTATAGATTTTCCACATATATGTTTTGAATTTCAAAAAATGGTCATCTAGAGTTAGGATCAGTAAGTCATTTGGAGTCTGATAGAACAAACTTGATTTTTTGGTGAACAGTAACCAACCCATATGAATAGTAATATGAAGAGTAATATGACCCTTATGAATATTAAATAATAAAATTAATTTATTTTCATAAGGCAATGAGATAATGAGATCTTAATTAGTTTTTTAATGAGAAATAAAACTAATTGCACCTTTAAGATTGTTATTTTACGAATTAACTATGACTATATTTAAAAATTAAATTAATAATATTTATAAAATTAATTTTGAAAAATGGAGTTCATTTTTTAATTCTACATGTCGATAAATGGTAAGGGTAAATTTTTGGGATTTTTCTGAAATTCTAGAATTTTTTATGAATAGTGAAATATGGTAAAATACCGTATATACAAAATATCAGTTAAATACACTATTTATGACATCATAAGTGGTGTATGGAAACTTTGTTCAAACTCACATGCACTTATTACTATTAGAGGTCATATGAAACAACACTATAGGTTGTCTTGAGGGAAATAATAAAATAATGAATTAAATATTCAAAATTTACCCCTCTCCTCCTCTATAAAAACCCCTCACCACTCCCTCTTCTCTTCACTCCTCTAGGCCTCAAAGCTTCTCAATGTTCTTCCCAAGTCTCTCCCCAAGATCCTACCCCACTTCCAAAAGCTCCTAGCCTCTTCAAAATACCAAAACCTCTCCCCTTAAGAGGTTCTCAAAGGAGGTAGTCCCAAGAGGTAAATTCCTCTTTCCAATTCCTTCAATTCTTTTATGTTCTTTTCTTTTTGTTTCTTTCCTCACCTCCCTTCACCATAACGGTATGAAAAAACCAGTAAAATAAATGTACTGAAATTTTTTCATGCTAATGGTATATTTCATTACCTTCTCTCCTTTCCCCACCTTTAATTTGAAAGAAATGAAAGCATCGTTTGAGATGTGCTAATTTAGCACATTCAAGGACAACAGTTTATCAATTTTTATTATAATATTTAAATCTGGTCATGAAACCATTTGTGTTATGGTTGAACCCGATTATTATATATGTAATATATCCTATTTTTAGTTTTTTAATCCTTTTTTACAAATGGTATTAAGTTATAATGGAAAAAATTTTCATTGTAATCAAACTCACCGTTTATCCAAAACGGTTTTGACCAAGATTATGTATATAATAATTCGACTTCACTCTAATTAACAAAATTAAATTTAAAAAAATGTAATCTTATGGATGTTCACTAATAGAATATAAATTCATTTTTGGACCACCACATCCATCTTATATATTTATCTGAACTTGAATATAAGTGAACCGATCATTTAAAACCAAGTAAACAAACGAGTCCGAATAATGAAATTGAACATTTTAACTAATCAAAAGGGACTTGAATGAATTAATAATGGTTGTAATAAATAATTTAAATATATAAGTGGTTCTGTAATTATGAATTAATAAGCCTAATTTTTTTATTCAGGTCTTAAATAACAAGTCAAGAACACCTTCAAGCATAAGGTATTGGATATCTTAACTCAATTTCCATTTATTGTGTTACACATCTATGTCATAAGTTTTTTCTCTCCAATAATATGTGTGAATGACCTCTGGTTGTTTTTTACTATATATACACTTATTTTTTGTGAATTTTTATTTTTCACACATAAATATTTCATTGATTTTTCCTCACTCTAATGATATAATCTTTGTAAGGGATCATTTCTCTCACATTTGTTCAAGAATCTCCCCTATGTTATTCCCTTTTATTTTTAATACCAAATGATGGGGTATGTTTTTGAACCTCTCCCATACTTCCCTTGATACATATAAATAATGTAATACCCATTTACCTCTCATTAATCCCTTGCAATAACACTTATTACCATGACAAAATGTTTGTAAGGGGTTTCTCATCTCACTTTCATTTCTATGAGATTTTCTTTGTTCGCCACTTATTTCTTGTATGTGGTATATCTGTACAGCCATTTGATAAATAATAACATTATTCTTTTTATATTCATTTTATTCAATTATTCATTTGAGGGTTATTAAGTTCTATTCATATGATTCGACCAATTACATTTTGGAAAGAGACTTTGTCTCAACTACTAGTTTGTTGTGATAAATTTATGTGGTGCTCCCAATAATCCTTATATGGTGTACCTACTACCCGATTGAGATCACTTTTCATTTGAAATTATATTAGTACTGAATATACATAGTCTCATATCATGGATACATTTGTTGACTAAACTGTATACCATTTTACATACTGTGTTTATTTGGAAAGTTATTATAATTATGGAAATATTAATGAATCCAGATACTCTACTCTATACTAATATTGAAAAGTCATATTGATCTTGTATTGAATCAATGTATAAAGAATTATTTGGACATGTAGTGGTGGGTAGGTCATGATATAGTCCATCGATGCATCGGTAGGTCTCATGAGACAAATCAGTTGGGGACAAACCTTTTGAGTCAGTTTATAAAAATCAGATGGGTTTCTACCCATAGAACTAACCCTTTTTTACAATATTATGGTTTCATGTGACAGATACATGACGCCCAATTAATAATCATTCAATTTATTCATTGTCGGTTATTATTATTATCCATGAGGTTTTCACTATGACAAAATCTATGAATATAGTTTCATTCTCTGATTTTTAATGGAACTAGTTATTCATTTATTCACTATGCCATATTGATTATGTTAGATTGATTGTGATTCACTTATTATTGTACTCATGCTTATGCTATTTGTATCCCTTTTTGAGCATTTGATCTCACGCCTTTCATTGTTTACCTTTAACAGGTGATGAATATAAGGTCATTTATTGAGTTCGTGTGGTTGCAGTTTTTTTAGTTTTGTTATGTATTGTATCTTGTAACCTTTTTCAATGTAATTTGTGTTACATCTATGTATCTAGTTTCTTCAATACTACTAAACTGATCGTTCCTTCGGGATTTTCATTCTTTCTAACCATGCCAATATCACAAGTAATGCACCGGCTTCAACCTAGAGGGGTCGGGGTGTTACATATCTCCATCATCCTTTGGTGTTAACTAGCATTGACAGATGCTGATCATCTCCAAATTTTACTAGTAGGTTCATCTCGGTATGAGGGTTCAAAAAATGAGGTTTATTTATCGTAAATTTTACAATCGGGCCTCTGAAAACAGAGAGAAGTTTAAATTCAAAAAAAAAAAATCTCATTGATTTCTCTTAATCCATATCTCATATCATATAGCAGTTATATATATATTGTTGTTAAAATATTCCTGAAATTTTTACATTCTCCAATTAATATAAATTTTTTGCCTAAATTAAATATTCATATCCTGAACACAATTGGGAAGTCATTTTTGCAATCTGACACTCCGTTTAAGATAATTTAATATTTAACCCTTTAGAATGAATATATAATTTTGTATTAATAGACATCATCACAAACTATGAAAATAGAAGTTTGTGGTCTTGGGTTCATTTTCTAGTTGTGGTATTAGTTGTATTATTCACTACAATTGGGATTTTGGGCTACATATATAGTCCTTCAGGCCACTAGTCCTTCGAGCCACTATGCCTCTAGGATATCAACTGTAGGCCTTTAGGCTTCATGATGTAGTATTTTATGACTGGTGGAGAGCATGAAGGTGAAAAGGATGTCTTTGGTGATTAGGTTGGATGTGGTGGTTCATTCATGAAACGATTGGTACACACTTTTTCAAGTCCCCGTTCAAAAATATAAGGATGACTGGCCACGTATGTGACGTTAGGACATCAATCTAGGACAAGATAATGCTCGAAGGTGAGAGGGGTTGTTCTAGTGTGGGATATTAGTACATTAGGCCTTTAGGCCTTGTAATAGGACTTTGTTCCATAGGGCCTTCGGACAATGTATTTCTGGTCTTTGTGCCTCTAGGCCTTCAAGACATGTAAGATATTCCCCTTAACCCAGTTAAAAGGAGGGATCACCAGATTATAAAAATGTGGAATTGTCATGGGTGACTCCTTTCTCTCTCACCAGGCCATTTGGTTAGGAATTTTTTAGTTTTTTTCACAATTCCTTATCAATTGTAACATCAATGTCTACCCCTATTTAGGGGTTGGATAATGTATTCTATGATAATAACATCACCACCACCACCACCAACAATAATATAGTTTATAAATTATATAGTATTATAATATAATAATAAATTATATTTTTATGAATTAAAAATATAATAGAGGATGGAACCATCTCATTCCTCTTATAAATCCATCGCCAACACTTGTTGTTGACTGACACGTCTCCATCATCCTTCGGTGTTAACCAGCATTGGCAGACACCGATCATCTCTAAATTTTAGTAGTAGGATCATCTCGGGTTGAGGATTCAAAAAATGAGGTTCATTCATCATAAATCAGAAAGATTTGTGACTCTCTATCAAAATACAATTATTTCATTTTAGTGGGTGTCATCTCTTTCTACATTTGAGAGAAGTGAAGAGTAAACATTAGATCAATTTGAATTGAAGTGCTATAAAAATATCTTGTGCATATCCATAATTTATTTTCACTACATATTAATTTTTAACTCTAATAATCCATTAAAATTTCTCAAATTGGCCAATTCACCCCCTGTTGATCATTCTGCCATTCTCATTTTGGAATCAGACACTTACCCTCGTAGACACATCATGTAACACACATTAATATATAATAAACTATGATTTTATTTTTTTTATATTATATTATATATAATGAGTGGGTGGTATAGCTCTTTAACACTTTTATTATTATTATTATTATTATTATGTTTTTTTAATGTTTCTAGTCAATAGGTTGATACTTTTTTTCATTTTCTCCCTTGTTCACATCTTCACCATTGTCCCTTCTTTATTTTTTTTCTAAACAAATAGATTTGGATTTACCTGGTCAGCCAGGCTGAGCCTTTTATGCTACATTTGGCCCCCACATGGGGTGGCCCCACAATTGGGGGATTGCGTGAGTGGAAAAGTCACCTCGTTACCCACATTAGAATATTGCTCAAAACCAGATTGGGCATAATAATGTTGTATTGTAGGAGTACTATATCACTCTAGGAGTGCAGGTATTGTAGGAGGTTTTATAATGGCATAAAATACACAACTAAAAAAATCATCATATTGCCATGATTTAAAACCATGGTCATAGCCTAATTCCATGGTTTACTTGATTCATGTCCCATGTTATTATTTCAATAGGTTCTGGCCTATATCCACATTTTCAAATTGTGGCCTTATGTGGCAATGGTCGAGTTTCACGTGAACAGTGACCATTGGTCATTACAACAGATGTTATTGGCATGGTTTCGTTAACTGTGGACCTTGGACAAGCTATATTCCATACACCTATTACCACGATTTACTAAAGTGTGATAGTATCATTTGAAAAAATAAATGTACATTGAAAAGTTTGATGTTGTGACCAGTTCTATAATCCTTCCAACGCTTTAGCACAATTCTATATTCAGATATATTTATATATAATTATATATAATAATAATTATTAATCATTTAAAAAAATTAGAAAATATTTTTGGATGGAACACAATTTCCCTGGTTGTCCAAAACCATAGTAATAGGTCATTTTTAGGGTGGTATTTTACGGTTTAAAAATGGTGGCAATAGGTTAATTTATGGAGGGCTATTGCAATGTGTTCTAAAACCATGTAAATAAGCATTTCTTTCCAATTTCCAATGTTTTTTTGGGGGTTCTCGTGTAACCTACCTCCGTAATTTCATATAACCATGGGCCATGTATTTTTAGGTCTTTGTGACACTGGGAATTCATGTCATGTAAGGGATTCCCCTCATGCTAGTTGAGATCACCAAAGAATAAAAATATGGAATTTCCATTGGCGACTCCTTTCTCTCTGGACATTTGGTTGCACATTTTGAAGATCTAGTCAATGTTCCACCACATGGGAGACTAGAAGTCTCTCTGAAGGTTCTCTCCCTTGGTTGGATGATTTCCCCCCATATATATTTTCTCTTGTTCTCTTAGACCACCGGTTCCCTTAATATATTCCTTTATGTGTTTCCAAATATATATATATATGCCTGAAATGTTGACTATCGTGAATTAATGTAAAATTATCACTTAAATTAAATATCCACACACCGAACTCAACAGAGAATTTAGTTTTTGGGAATTTCACATTTTACCCTTTATAATGCATACATAATCTTGTATTAATAGAAGTTATCACAAATTTGTATTTTCAATTGTGATATTTGTCATTATATATGTTGTTTTTAAATCAGGATCTTATACATTAGGATGCATATGTTGTTTTTAAATCACGAATCATATTTATTAGGATGAATGTATAATTTTGCAGAAAAAATATTTCATCCATTCATATTCATGACAAAAAATTAAAATAAAAAACATCGGATGGAGTTTCACGACCCGCATTTCCTAATCAAATCCCATTAGCAGCGAGGGGTCTGTAAATGTCCGCTATTGGTTTTTTCCGAATTAAGCAGTGTTGTTTTGCAGTGTTTTTCTTCCCCATCAAAAGCGGCTCCACTTTCGGCATTCTCTAAAACCCTACCATATCTGATGCATCCACGGACCCGCAGGCGTAGCGCACAGACACCTCTAGAGACAGAACCATCGAAGAGAGAGAAATAGCGTGTGAGCCCATTACTAGGGATCGAATAATCCGCTACAATCCCACTCATACAATACATATGATAATAAATATTCGAGGTATATTTATTTCACCTAAATGATTTTATAATCTTATTAATGGATTAATTGACTTAACAACTCATTCAATATATACATTTAGAATGGAAAAGGCATTTTCATTAAATGAAAATGCATCATGGATGACTATATAAAGGGACGTGATCCCTCCCATTGAGAACATACAATTGCGAGGAAGTATCTCATTTCTCCCTTTTTACCACACTTTTCATTGTTCAAGACGAAAGCGCTAGCATCCTTTCAGCATTCGGGTATCCTCGCGATACGACTATGGATCTGCTGGCTAGTGTACCCCACTTGAAGGTATGGTGTTATTGTTCACTCCTACGTGATCTTGATCAAGAATTATCCTTCATTGAAAAATAATAAGACTACTATCATTGATAACTTCCACTTACACTGTTTATATAGTTTTTTAAGCATTTATTCTCAAATATAGATCGGCATGTGGTTGCGTTTTCTTCCATTGCATGTGGTCATGAGATCTAAGCCCTGATCACTATGGAAATCTAGTGATAGAATCTCTCAATTGGATCCCATCCTCTATTAATTGTGAAAATAAATATGTAAACTATATGGTAATAAAAATAATTATTCAATTAATTTAAAATAAAAAAACTATCCATTTTATTTATGTTATAAAAATGAATGGATATATATACATCTATACAAACGTATATGTACTATTAAATATAAATGTGTGTTTGTGACTATATTAACAAATATATGTGTATTCATTTGTATATTCTAATACATGTAAACAAATATTGAAAAATAATATACATATATAAATATTTATATTTATGTTGATATTGATTTTTATGTTTATAGTTATATATAAACACACACATATATGTATATATAAATATAAATACACAATCCCACACATAAAAACATATTTTATATATGTATATAAAATGAATTTTATGAATATATATAATTACTATTAATTATTGTTAATAATTAATATTTTATAACTTATTATTTTTTTGTTTTTTATTGATATTTATTACTAATTACTGTTAGTTGTTACAAATTATTACATAATATTAGTAAATAATAAAAAATAAAATTAGTAATTATAAGAATTACTACAATTCAGTAACTAATATATCTAAAATTAGTATATTTACATTCATTATTTAGTTTCTAATAATTATTACTATTTAAAATTACTATTTAATAACATATATACAATTATTATTTATTACTATTAATATATATTACAATTTTAAAATTATTATTTAGTTACTCATTACTAATATATTTTATATATTACTATATATTACAATCTAGGTTAAAAAACTTTTATATATAAAATTAACAAGTTTAAACATATAAATTTATCAATCAAAATCTAAAAAATATATTATTATTTTTTGGGAAAAATTCGTTAATTATTTCAACGTCTTATGTTTAAGTATTTGGGTAAAGTAATTAAGGGACCTAACAAAATCATCTTGGAAAAGAGGTGTGCGTTATGGACCCTAACACATTTATGCACCATTTATAAAAAAAATGTCTAACCTAAAGCCATTTGAATTTTTTATTTTAATTTTTAGAAAACAAATAATAAAAACTCATCGATCACTTTAAAGAAGACACCAGAATAAAACATGAAATTTAGAATGAATTAAATAAAAAACAAATCAACATTAACTTCGATTTAAAACAACCATCATTCATAAAAAGTTTAACAAAACATAAAGTTTCAATCATGGGTAGGTTGATGATAGTCGGACCATAAAGATAGATAGAAGGAAATCCAAAGTAGCTTCTCCCTTTAGGATAGATCCCCACTGTGAGACTCCATTAGTTAGAGTATATTCTTAGATCAGTTTGAATGATTGGAGGGGTAGAAGGTGGGGCTAGCTGCTGGTCGGTACTCAATAAGAAGGATTCTCTTGTTGGATTTCAACCCGCATGCATTGCAAAACATCTCCCCCAACTCCATCTCCTCCACTGCGGGGTGTTAACAATACTGTAGTGGTGGAAACTCCACCCCCGATCACCCATAACCACATATGGAACATATTTTCTTTTCAACTTTATATCTTTTTGGGGTTTGGGATGAGAGGTGATGGATCCAACTGGGAGAGATGGCACGTAGATGGGTTTATTCCCTTTACGGATCAGAAAAATTATAACTCATGGCCAGATGTGAATCAAGTTTGTATTGAGCATTCCAGCTCGGAGTCAAGATTAGAAAAAACTTGGTTCACATATTACCATGAGTTATAATTGTTTTGATTGACGAAGGGAATAAACTAGTCTACACACCATCACTCTCAACTGAATCCAACACCTCTCATCCCAAAACTCGGAAGGATAGAAATTTGAGGATAAAATATGTTCAAGATGAGGTGGTGGGTGGTGGGGGTGGAGGTGCCACCACTAAGATAGTGTTAACACCCTGTAGTGGAGGAGGGGGGGGGGGGGGGGGGCTGGGGGAGACTCTTTTCATAGCCTCCAACTTGCAATCCAAGAAGGGAAGTCTTTTTGTTCAGTATCGACTGGCGGGTAGCCCCACCTTCAACCCATCCATTCATTCAAATTGCTCATCGAATATACTCTAACTAAGGGAGCCTCACGATAGGGATGGAGCCTAGGGGAGAACCATCATCTGGTTTAATTCTCTCTATCTTTATGATCCGACTATGATCAACCTACCCATGATCGAATCATTAAGTTTTGTAAAACTTTTTATCAATGGAAATTGTTTATAACCATATTTAGTGTTGATTTGTTTTGAATTAAATTCATTTTAAATTTATTGCTCTATTTTGGTATCCACATTAAATTGATGGATGAATTTTTTTAATGACGTTTTTTTAAAAATAAAATAAAAAACAGAACCGACTTTAGGATGACACATTTTTAAAAAATGGGGCAGAAATGCATTAAGGCCCAAGATGCGTGCCTTTCATCCAAGCTGATGATGTTAGGTCCCTTGATGCCTTTACCCAAATACATGAACATAAGTCATTGAATGTATTAATTCATTTTTTTTATAAAACAAAAAAATAGTTTTTTTTAGTTTTTGATAAATAAATTTTTATGATTAAATTTATTATTTTTATTTATAAAATTTTTCTAACCTAAATAGTAATTTATAGTGACATTTGAAATATATTAGAAAGGAGTAACTAAATAATAATGTTAAAATAGTAATATATACTAATAGTAATAAATAATAATTGTATATATATGTTATTAAATAGTAATTTTGAATAGTAATAATTATTTGTAACTAAAAAATAAATTTGAATATATTAATTTTAGATTTATTCATTACTAAATTGTAATAATTATTATTATAACTAACCAGTACCAAACCCATTTATTTATTCAACATAATCATTCAATTACCCATATAAGTACTCTTAGCTCAATTTTTTTTTTGATATAAATTGCATAAAATATTCTTCAGAAAGGGAAATCGAGATAGATATGTCATTATCACTCATTAGTAGCTGCAGTCGGTATTTGGGAGAATATAGATTAAATTTAGACCAACTTGATATTTATGTCAAAAATACCATAAATTGATATATTTACAATGCTCCATTCCTTACTATTGCTATTGATGTTGAGAAAGAGTTACGGTAAAAATATGTGGATTTTGAAAATATTATTTTGATAAATACATGTTAGTATTGATGAATACATATTAGTTCTGAATATCACATATTAGTTATGAAATAAATCTCATATATTTAATATTAGTTCAGAACAATTATGTTATTTCATTTTTATTCAGGATAAATAATATTAGGTGTAATACATATATTGATAACAATACATGTGATGATAAAAATGTATGTTTTTTTATTGAAAACTATAAAAAAATTATAAATTGGAACTCTATGCACTACCCAATGCGAACCATCTATAGAATCCTCACACAACCAAAGAACATTCCCAATAATCATTGAAAAATATATCAATGAATTGAAACCGAAATATAAATAAATCATAGTATTATAAAAATGAGTTGCATAGAATGGGGATTTTTTAAGCCACTTACCTCTAATTTTTGAAACAATCCACTAAAAGGTAAATTTACTCCTAAAATAATAAATAGATATTATTTAATTTATAAAAACCATATAAATTATCATGATATTCATTAAAGAATATATTACTGTCGTAAATAATATCATATCATTATTTATTGATCAAACTCATATTGTGATCAATATATATATTTCACTTACATCAATTCATATTAGTCCCACATAATACATATCAGTTCTGAAATAAAACATATACATGAAATATGTGATATTAAATTAGAACTAATATGAAATTGTATTCGCTATGAATAAAATGAAATATATGTAATGATATATATTATAACACCCTGACCCTAGAAACTTGAAGATTGTGCATTATTTTAATATATTTACATGATTACAAGAAATCAAATCCCAAATGAACGATTAGTTTAGTAGTTTTGGAAGACCAGATTACATATATGATACCCATAGTACATTGGGAAAGATAGAAAATACAACATGATACATAATAGTATAAAATAGACTGTAGCCTTTGAAAACTCATTTATGGTTTTCTTCTTCATAACCTGGGGAAAGGAAACATAATAAGGGTGAGATAAAATATTCAGTAAGGGTTATGGGAATCAATAAAAAGATAATTAATGTCAATAAGGCGTAGACATTATGACAAGGTAAATAATATGAAAAACACCCGCCTTTAATAAACTGGGAATGAAAATGTACCCATATATTTTTCATAGTGAAAATATCATTGTAAGTAATAAATGAGTAAGGAATGAATACAATTATTATTTATTAGATGTCATTTATTTTACAAATGAACTATTATACATAGTGATAGTTTATGTTTGTGGGTAGAAACCCATCTGATTAGGTTTTGGAAACAAACTCAAAGGGTTTATCGCAAACTAGTTTGTCTCATAAGACCTCTTGATGAATAGAAGAGCTATAGAGGGCCCCACACATCACTGAAAGTATAAATAATTATTCATAAATTGATTTAATTGAAGAAAAATATGCCTTATAAATATCAGTATTGAGTAGAAGATACAGACTCATCAATATTCCCTTTGTTAAAACATCATTTAAAATAGACATCTTATGTAAAATGATTTACGACTAAGACATTAATCATATCCATGGTACAAGATTATGGATATTTAATAGAAATATAATTTCAAATTAAAAGTGATCTAAAATTTGAATTATTTTCACCACATAAGAATTATTAGGTTCACAATACAATGTAATTCTCAACAAAATGAAAATTAAGACAAAGTCCATTACCACATTGTAATCAATCGTATCGTATGACAAAAAATTAATAATAATAAAATGAATGATTTAGTACCATTAATATAAATATAATCAGGATATTATATATCAAAAGGAAATATACATACACCACATTCAACAAATTAGAGGCAAATAGTGGAAATCTCACAGAAATAAAATTGAGATGAGAATCCCCTTACCTTATGTCTGAATCTATTCATCACATGATCTTAATGTCCTGAATAATCAAATTAAATTAATTAATTAAGAAGTTAAAAAATTTATCTAAATTTAATTCATTTTTTACATATTCATTTAGTTCATTTATGACTTTTTAGATGGGTTAAGATATTCAATTTCATAATTTGGGCGTGAACGTTTTCCCAGTTTTCATGATCGGTTCACTTGTATAAGAGTATGGATGTTCATCTAAAATGAAAATTTTAATCTATAATTGAAGTTATGAGTTATTAATGATCATATAAAAGGTTAAATTATCATATAAATTCTTTTTTACTTTTGGAGATGATGAATCATTATATAAAATTTTAATAATAAACGCTTGAATTATTTTTCTGGTTTTCTGATCACCATGAACTCATTTTGTTTTATAATTTAAATCTATGTGTAAAAAATGATTCAAAAACATTAAATAGGATTATTACATATATTATGATCTGGTTTTACCATAAAAATGGTTTCACCTCTAGAATTGTAAACTGTAATAGAAATTGAAAACCCATCATCCTTGAATTTGATAAATTAACACATCTCGAACAGTGTTTTCATTTTTAGTATAATAGGAGGGGGAAGAGAGATGATGATAAAATATTCTATTATAATAATTAAATTAATTTATATGTGAGGTAATATAATTATCACAAAATTTTGAGGAGGGGAGGAGAGGAGATAGAAACAAAAGAATGGAACTTGTAAAAGAAGTTGAATGGAAAAGGAGGTGAGGATTACCTCTCGAGTACTCATCCTTGAGAATCTCCCTAAGGCCATTGGTTTTGGTCTTTTTATTAGGCCTGATGATATTGGATGTTGAGGGAGGGATTTGGAAGAGTATTTGGCAGAACTTAGGAAATTATCAATGCTTGAGAGGTATGAGAGGAAGAGGGGGTGAGGGGTGGTTTATATAGTGGAGGGGAGGAGGGTTTTTTGTATTATTTTAATTAGTAGTGTATTATTTTTCCTCAAGAATATGAATATTATTTATTTATGTGACTAAAATTAGTAATTAGTGCATGTTAAGTATAACCAAGGGTGCTTAACCTAGCAGGACATCATCCATGACTCAATAAATCATGTATTTTTCATTTATCAGAAATTGTTGTATTTTAATATTAATAAAAAATTCAAATATTTCAGAAAAATCCAAAAAATTCTTCATAACAATTTTTTAATGTGTAGAATCCAAAAAAAAACTACATCATTTCAAATTAATTTTCTAAATATGAGAAAAATAATGTTCAATTAAAAACACCATTTACTCAAATTTTTTTAACAGTTTATGAAATTATAACTGATTTTATATACCCTAAAAAATTAACTAAGGTATTATTAAATTATCCAAAAATTATAGGACCAAAAATATTTATTTAGTAATAAATTTTATGACAATGTACTTTATTTTAAGTCAATTTATTAATTTAAAATTGTAAATAAATATTTATTACTCATAAAAATAAAAAAAATTAATTATTATAATATTTACTCACATTTATTAGGTGCATAAATTTTATTGTTACATACATGGGTGATGTTACTATTCATAAGGGCACATTGCTATTTCTAGAGGTCATAGTATTATTTGTAAGAGTAGGTTAATATTCATAAGGTTATGTTATTATTCATCAAAAAATTAGTTGATCCTATCAGACTTTAAATATCATACTGATAGCAGCTGTGTATGTCTGTTTTTAAAAATTCAAAACAAAAGAGTGGAAGAATTATGTTTAATATCTAGGTTATAACAATATTATAACAACATAGTGTTGTTTCGTAGTGACTCAGTGTTGTGTGCATATAAGCTATCAAATGAATTGAAATTTTTAGAAGAATAAAACACCATAAAATCATTGTGTGTCATATTCTTCCTTCCAAAAATTTCATCCCCAAATTGTTTTATGTTTAATGGCCTCTAAAAGGATGTGGGTGGTTCTTAAACATAAAATCCTGAGGTTCTCACATTTCTCCCTCTATTTTATGGTTTCTTCAATGAACTTTTACAAGTCGAGTTGTCCGATATCTCTATAATTACTCTCTAGTTTCAAGAATCTCGATAGAATCTTCACATTATGATAAATCAAGTTACAGTTCTATTTCCTCATAGGTGAGTACGTACATTGGGTCTGGTATGTAATCCCTTAATAGTGACATATTGAACACATCATGTACTTTGGAGATACTTGTTGTCATTACTAAACGGTAAGCCACCGCTCCAATTCTTTTCAGAATTTTGAATGGCCCGATGTACCTAGGGATTAGTTTCCCTTTATTACTAAACCATAAGACACCCTTCAATGGAGATAATTTCAGAAAGATATGATCTCCCACTTGGAATTTGAAATCCTTTCTTTGGTTGTCAGTATTACTCTTTTCCTACTTTGGGCGGCTTTAATATGGGCCTGAATTTTCTTTACCTTTATCGTTGTCACTTTAATAAGTTCTGGTCCCATGATTTTCCTCTCACCAAATTCATCCCAACAAGTAAGTGTTCTATATAACTATCCATATAATTCTTCATAAGAAGCCATTTGAATACTATAATGTAAACTAGTATTGTAGGAAATCTCCACCAAAGGTATGAACTGATTCTGTATACCTTTAAGGTCAAGTGAGCAGGAACTCAAAATGTATTCCTGTGTTTCAATAGTCCTTTCAATCATTCTGTCGGTTTGGGCTCGATAATAAGTACTCATATGAAGAATAGTATCCAAATCTTTCTAAATATTTTTCTATAATTTTGATATAAATTAGGGATCTCGATCAAACACAATCGACATAGGTGTACCATAAAGTCTTACAACACCATTAATATAGAGTCTTTCCAGACGATCAAGTGGTAAATCTTATCTTATAGATAGAAAATGTGCCGATTTTTTAAGATGATAAATAATTAACCATATTGCATCATTCCTTATTAGATTCATTGGTACTCCTATGGAAAATTCCATCATAATATCATCCCATTTCCACACAGATATAGGAAGAGGTTTCATGACTCCTTTAGGGTGTTTTCTTTCAGCCTTCACCTGTTAAAAAACTAGGCATCTTGATACATAATCATCAATTTTTCTTTTCATAGTATCCCAAAAAAAACATTCCATCATATCTCTATAAATCTTGGTGCTACCAGGATGTATAGTGAAATTTGAGCTATGATACTCATTAGAAGATCCCTTGATTGATCGGGTATTGATGGAACCCATAGCCTCTTTCCAAATCAAATAACTCCATCCTCATACCTGAAGTCTTCCAATCTTCCATCCTTAATAGAATTAATTTTCATTCGAAGGTTCTCATCATTGTATTGAGAGCTTTTTATCTTATCCGGCAAAGATATTTTTGCATTCATTTGAAAGATGAATGATGTTTCCTCTTACTTAACAATTCCTATTCCTATATTTACTAGATCCATGAATATAGGATCACTCTAAATCTTCATTTATGTAATAATCCAATGATATTTAGTTCTTAATGAATCTTCCACCTTATTTTCCATTCCTAGGTGGTAGTGTATTGAATAATCATAATCTTTATGAAACTCGAGCCATATCCTTTGACTCAGGTTGAGTTCTTTCTGTGTAAAAATATATTTCAAACTCTTGTGATCCATATATATCTCACATCTTTCAACAAAGAGGCAGTCTCTACATATTTTTAGTGCAAATATTATATCTTCTAACACAAAATAATGAGTTGGATAATTTTTCTCATGAGTCTTCAACTACCTTGATGCATAAGAAAATTACTTTATCATTTTTCACAAGGAAACAACCTAGTCAATTTTTTGATGCATCACTATATATCCCAAACCCATCATTTTCAGATGGAAGAGTAAAAATTGGGGCATTCACCAATATTCTTTTCATTTTTTTAAATAATTTTGTACATTATTTTGTCCATACAAACTTAACCGCTTTACGTGTGAGCTTGGTTAGAGGGTTAGATAATCCAGCAAAATTCTGAATGAAACGCTGATAGTAACATGCTAAAACAATAAAACTATGTACCTTAGTTATGTTTGTTGGTGTAGGTCATTCATTAATTTCCTTTTTATTTATAATATTAACTAATATTCCTTATTTATAGACAATATGTCTATAAAAAGAAATAGTTTGAAGCCAGAATTCACATTTACAAAACTTCCCATACAACTCTTTTATTCTAAGAGGGTCCAAAACAAATCATAAGTGGTTCTCATGGTCCACATACCTTTTTGAAAATATAAATATGTCAATAATAAATACCCAAAAAATATCATCATAATATTCCTTGAAAACTCTATTAATTAGATCCATGTAAATGGAGGGTACATTAGTCAGTCCAAACAGAATTATTGTCAACTCGTAATGTCCATACCTGGTTCAAAATACTATTTTTATAATATATTTCTCACACACAATTGATGATATCCATATTGAAGTTCAATCTTAAAAAAATATTTAGCACCATGAAGTTGATAAAATATATCATCAATATGAGTAAGGGGATACTTGTTCATTATTGTAATAGCATTTATTTCTCTATATTCAATACTCAACATCATAGATCCATTTTTCTTCTTGAAAAAGTGAACCAGCGATCCCCATGGAGAAACACTATGGTGGATAAATCCATTGTCACTAAATTTCTCTAGTTTTTTATTTAGATCCACTAATTCCACAATGTCAATTATATATGGGGTCTTCGATATAGGTCTTTCACCAGGAATTAAATAAATAGATAACTCAACTTCCCACTCTAGAGGATGTCTAGGTAAATACTCTGGAAATACATCAACACATTCTTTCATAATAGGTACATCTTCAATTTAAAGATTTATTCTATCACCCATAGACATATTGTTATCATCCTCTATAAGAATTGTATTCAGTAGAGCTGCTAGGTGTGGATCCAAATAAGAATTAGATGGTGAAGTTTCTGCTTTAAAGATAAGAGATTCTACATCATTCTCAAAAATTGTAACCTATTTATTCTTAAAATATATTTTCACATTAAAATTTGAAATCCAATCCATCCCAAGGATTATATCAAATTAAATCATGGGTATGATGATAAAATTAGTATAGAAATCATGATTATATACCACAATGGGGACTTCCTAGCACATCTTTGTTGCAATGATACTTCCATTAAGAGGTTTGACTAAGAACTCATTTATTAAATCAAATTGGAAATATATAATTTTATTGGAAAACTAAGAATATATAAAATAATTAAATCATCCATAATCAAATATAGCATTGGATAAGTTTATGTAAATCATTAATGTACATGTTACCACATCAATATGAATTTCAACTTCAACAGTTTTGATCTCAAAAGATTAACATTTCTCCCTTGGCCTTTTTTGAGGAAGGATTTATTGATGCTTAAGAAAATATTTTTCATACTATCCCATATCTCTATAATTATAGAATTTTATGTCATTTAAATTTTTATTCCCCTTTCATACATTATATTTATGACCCTTTTCTCTACACTTGTAGAAAAATCCAATTCCTTTCAAGCATTTTCCAGTACGATTCTTTCCACAGTTCTCACATAATGTTAAATTGATTCATTCCTTTATTCTTTTTTGGAACTTAAACATTTCCATGGTTATTATAATAACTCTTCTCATATTGGTTCCCCATGAAAAAATTTTATTTATAAAATTCCATCTCTATTTTGATAGCACTTAGTACAATATCATCAAATGATTAAAATGTTTGAGAAGCCAGTGACCTTCAAGACTTGGCTTAATAACTTCAAAGAAATGATTAATAAAATATTATGAGTCACATAGATAATCTATGGAATGCATTTATTGTATTTTGAAGCTAGCTTCATACTTTGAAACACACTCTTATTCCCATTTCTTTATGCTAAGATATTTCCACTTCATTTCACTCCGTTGCTTGTGAGGGAAGTATTTTTCAAAGAATACCTCCATAATAGTTCTCCATTCCATATCATATATTTATTATTCGTATTTGGTATTATGAATCAAGGACCACCATTGATCAAAATCACCCTTGAGACAATATTCTGCTAGTACTATCTTTTCATTTTCATTTCATCTTAATGCTAGAAATATATTTTCTTGGGACATGATCCACTACTCCGCTACCAATGGATTAGTAGTACCACTAAAATACGGGGGATTATGCTATATGAAATAATCCAACATAGGTTTAGTATGGTTATTCTTCAGAACCTAAGTATGTTTTCCTAACATGGTCATGATCTCCTCAGCTCCAACACCAACTGTATTGACTTGCTCAGTGGGGAAATCCCTAAATTGTCCGTGAGTATTGAAACCATTTATTTCTTTAGGCTCCATCAAAAAACAATGACATAGACTAAATTAGGTCATGAATATTATGGGATAATTTTCTATCTATAAATACACTTAACATAAATTTAAAATTTATGCTTAACTAATCTCATAACCGTAAATATGGTTTCATTGATGAAATATTTAATTTTAAACCCTTTTATAATGGTTTATAAAGAAAATTTGAATTATCATAAACATATCCCCTAGGAGTTTCAAACCAGGTGTGAATTAAGGCCCATTTTCATGTACCAGTTTACCATGAGTCAGGCCCGAACCACCTTCTGATAGTTGTTATTCCTAGGTACGTCCATGCCAGAACCACACTCACTTGTAGTATCCAGATATGTATGTATTTCTAGGAAGACCCACATTATATCTACGTTACCAAAATTCCATGATGTTATTATATGATTATCCTCAATGTATATCTTAGGGTTATGTCCTCTAAACTATGTTTTCTAAATCTAGTTTCTAAGGTTTCTGCTAAACCTCCTCTAATACCAATTGTAACGCCCCAACCCTAGAAACCTGGAGTTGGTGCATTATTTTATTATGTTGGAAAGATTAAAGAAATAAAATATTGATGGAACAATTAGTTTAGAAGTTTTGAAAGACCATATTACATACAGGATACCCATAGTATATTGGGAATGATAGATAATACAACATGATACATAATAGTATGAAATAAACTACATCCATTGAAAACTCATTCAAGGTTTTCTTCTTCATAACCTGGGGAAAGGAATCATAATAAGGGTGAGATAAAATTCTCAATAAGGGTTACATAAAGTAATAAAAATTTATTTAACGCCAATAAGGCATCAAAATTATTTCAAGGTAAATAATCTAAAAAACACATTCCATTAATAAACTCTAAATGAAAATGAACACATAGATTTTTCATAGTGAAA
Organism: Viscum album; assembly: GCA_963277665.1. Lineage (NCBI taxonomy): Eukaryota > Viridiplantae > Streptophyta > Magnoliopsida > Santalales > Viscaceae > Viscum > Viscum album. Next base: position 858,516,678 of record OY728133.1, on the reverse strand, counting down.
ATATCATAGTAGGTAATAAATGAGCACAGAATGAATAAAATGGTTATTTATTAGAATTCATGTATTTGGAACATGAATCATTATACTGTTGTGATAGTTTAATTATATGGGTAGTAACCTGTCTGATTATGTTTTGGAAACAAACTCGAAGGGTTTGTCACAAACCAATTTGTCTCATGGGACCTATCGATGAATCGAGGGGATATAGAAGGCCCCACCCTTCACTAAATGTATAAATAATTATTCATACATAGATCTAATTGAAGAAAAACATTACTTATAAATATCTATATTGATTGGAAGTTATGGACTCATCAATATTCACTATGTTCAAACAACATTAGAAATAAACACTGTATGTAAAATGGTATACGAGTAATAAAATAATCATATCCATGGTAAAAGATTATGGATATTTAATAGAAATATAATTTCAAATGAAAATTTATCTCAAATGGGATGTAGATCCATGACATAAGAATTATTAGGTTCACAATACCAAGTAAGTCTCAAGGAAATGAAAGTTGAGACAAAGTCCATTACCACATTGTAATCAATCGTATCGTATGGACAACAACTAGTAATTATAAAATGAATGATTTAATAACATGAATATAAATATAATCATGATATTATATATCAAAAGGAAATATCCATACACCACATATAATAAATGAGTGGAAACTAATGGAAATATCATGGAAATAAAAGTGAGATGATAATCCCCTTACCTTATGTCCGAAAGCATTTTACAATTGATCTTAATGTCTTGAATAATCAAATTAGATTAATTAATTAAGAATTAAATAACTCTATATACATTTAATTTATTTATTATATCTTTATTAAGTTAATTTATGGATTTTTAGATGGGTTATGATATTTAATTTTATCATTTTGAAGTGAACGTTTTCTTTGTTTTCATGATCAGTTTGCTTGTATAAGAATATGAAAGTTATTGTAAAATAGAAATTGAAATCCAGAATTTACGTTATGAGTTATTAATTATAATATACAAGGTTAGGTGATCATATACATCCTTTGGTTATTTTTTGATAGTATGAATCATTATATAAAATTTTAATGATAAACACTTCGATTATTTTGGTGGTTTTTTTATCACCATGAACTGATTTTATTTTAAAATTTAATACCATGTATAAAAAATGATTCCAGATCAGTAAATAGGATATATTATATATATTATGATCTGGTTTGACCATAAAAATGGTTTCATGACCATAATTGAAATTGTTAATAGAAATTGAAAACCTGTCGTCCTTGAATGTTATAAATTAACACACATCATATGATGTATTCATTTTTAGTATAAGAGGAGGGGGAAAGAGATATTATGATGAAATATTCCATTAGAATAATAAAATTCTCGTATATGTATGGTATTGGAATTATCAAATAATTTTTATGAGGGTAGGTTTGAAGAGTGAAACAAAATAATGGAACTTGTAAAAGAAGTTGAAAGGAAAAGGAAGAGAGGTTTACCTCTCGAATACTCCTCCCTGAGAATCACTTTAAGGCCTCTGGTTTTGGACTTTTGGTGAGAATAGTAGGTAATGGAAATGGGGGGAAGGATTTGTAAGAGTAATTGGTATAACTTAGGTATGGATAAAATCATGAGTGGTGTGAGATGAAGAGGGGGTGAGGGGTGTTTTATATAGTGGAGGAGAGGAGGGGTTTTGCATTATTTTAATCATTAGTTTATTATTTTTCCTCAAGACTATGATGTGTTTTGATTTATGGGACTAAAAATTGTAATTAGTTCTTGTGAACTCTTACCAAGGGTTCTAAACTCAACATAAAGTCATCCATGACTCAATAAATCATGTATTTTTCATTTATAATAAATTATCATATTTTATTATTCATAAAAAATTCAATTATTTCAGAATAATATCAAAAATTAACCCTAACCATTTTTTAAAGTTTAGAATAAAAAAATCTATTTTATGAAAATAATTTTCTAAATATGATAAATTTAATTTTTAATTAAATTTACTATTTACTCAAAATTATTTAGAGTTTTTGAAATTATAATTGATTTTATAATACCCTAAAAAACTAACTTAGGTTTTATTAAAATGTCCTAAAATCACATGACAACAATATATTTATTTAAGAATACATTTATAAAAATACAATTTATTTTAAATAATTTTGTTAATTTTAAATTCTAATTACATATTTTTTACTCATAAAAATACAAACACTTAATTATTAAAATATTCACTATCATTTATATGGTGCCTAAATTTTTTCTATACGTACATGGGTGAGGTTAAAATTAATAAGGGTACATTATTATTACTAAGGGTTATATTACTATTCATAAGGGTAGGTTACTATTCACAATGGTAGGTTACTATTCATAAGGGTATGTTACTATTCAGCAAACAAATGAGTTGATCCTATCAGACTCAAAATATAATACTATTCAAAAGTGTGTATATCCTTTTATCAAAATTTAAAACACATAAGTGAAAAAAATTGGTTTAATGTCAAGGTTATAACTATATTATAACAACATAGTGTTGTTTCTCAATGACTCAGTGTTATGTGCATATAAGATATCTAATGGATATAATTTATTGTAAGAAGAACATACCATAAAATCTTTGGGTGTTATATATATATATTGATCATAATATATATATATATATATATATATATATATTCATTCAACAAACATTACCTCGCACGTTTTTTATATCACAGTAGTTGTTCAAATGTATTCAAAAAAATTCAAAAATGACATGTATCGAGTAGTATACATATATTACATGAATTGATATTAGTTCTAAAAAAATGTTGTCTTAAAACACCAAACATATATGTCATTATAAATTGGACATATTTCTAAAAAATATAGGAATAAATATCTATGTTAGTTATCATGTTACTTGTGTGATCAATCCAATTATTCAATATTGTTGAGATGAATTAAAAGGTGTAAACCTCAAGCTAAACATTATTAAAATTGATATAGATAAATGATAAAAGAAAATAACTATTAAAGGACTTTTGGAAATAAAAAAATGAAAAAACTCTAATATATTTAGAGTAATATATTTCAAATGCGATGAATGTTCTATGGAAATTTCATATTTATTAAGAGTTTATATGGAAATTTCATATTTATTAAGAGTTTATATATTTCAAATGCGATGAATGTTCTATTATGAAATTTCATAATTACTATAAATACACGAATTATGCATTGATATATTGAATTTTAAGAACATGACCTCATAGAAACACCTGAAATTTAATTAAGGATATTTAGGAACAAATAACTTTAGAAATTTATAGTATAAGAGTTTTTATGTACATAAATTTACATTTAAATAGATAAAATATTTACAATCCTATATACTATTAACAACATATTTAACTATGTCAATTTCAACATAATATGGTTGTTTGAATGTGAAGAGATGGAGTCAATACAGTCACCTGAAATTTAATTAATGAAATTAGTAGAAAAATATTGAATATAATTACACCAGATACATACATGTAACAAAATTACAATATAAAATGGCCTAAAAATCACTATAAAAATTAAAAACCATTTGGTTATTATAAAAAATGTATAAATATTTAGCAAAAGTAAATGGAAAGTGGGAGATTGTGAAGGATATGAAGAACCTGTGAAGTAAAAAGGGGAAGAGGGAAGAGGTAAATCCACCCTATAAGCTCGAGGAAGTGGGAAATCAAATATGTGAGCCTATAATAATCACAATAGAGAGTAATAAAATCACCTTGGATTTTATGTATATCTAAAATAATTTTTTTAACAATATATCACTGTAAAATTTATTTACATAAAAATTAACATGAATCTATATAGACCAAAAAATGCAGGTATATTTTTCTTCACACTTACGGTTATCCCATAGTTCCCATTAATAATACCACCTTCACATTGAATATGTATAAAAGACAAAAATAAATTCATTTACCATACACAATAACATGTAAAAGGAATACTACCAGCTCAAAAAATGTCATTAAGTTGGAAAGGTACTTAGTATGGTATCAAATCCTTTTTTAATACTTCAAAGAATTTTTCATTGAAATGAATACATTTTTTAGATCATCAATCTATAAAAATATCATTTAACATGAACTTGTATAGTAATTTATTTAATATAACTAAAAACAAAATAATATAGTTAATAATGGAAAGAAAATTGGGAAAATTTCGGTTTTATACTATACTTGATGACACATTGAAAAATGATTATGAAAGTTATGATTTAATAGAATCAAGTTCTGAAAAAACGATTACAGTCAAATTTTAAAATAAAAACACTTCAAAAAATGATAATGGGAATGCTGTCCAATATAAAGACAACTGCATTGGGCTTGGATTGAAAATTTGTACAAATTATTGCTAGTGGGTATGCATTAGGTGTGTGCATTTAACAACATTACACCATCAAATATCATAAAAAGTTTTGTAAAAATTATAATAAATTTGGTGGTTATAAATAATATATACCACTATTGAAAGTGTTTATGGAAAGTGGGTACATATGAATGGAATGACAAAACATGTGAAGTAAAAAGGCAATGAATTAAGAGGTAAAATATGAAGAAAATGTGAACATGTAAAGTAAAAGGGGAAAGAGAGAAGAGATAAATCAAACTTAAAAGCTTGAGAAAGAGGGAAATCAAACTCGAAATCTTGTGCTTGCTCCCCACATTAAAGAATAGCCAAATGACCTTGTATTTTCTTTCTATCAATAACAAATAAGGGAAAAAATATAGAACTATAAAAGTTGTTACAGTACAAACTATTGTGAATCTATATCAACCAAACCCGAAGGTATGTATAGTTTCCCACTAATGGTTATCTCACAGTTACCATGTTGAATCCAACCTTCACATTTCATCTAAATTAAGAAAAAAATAAAACCATTTATCCTAAATGTGTGAATTTATAAAAATGTACTAACTGGTAAAAGTAATACCACCCACTTGTTAAAAGTCTATGTTATTATATAGAGTAATGCCATGTTATTCTGTACAAACTGTAAATGAATGAAATAATTGCAATAAATACCTAATGTATGTAGTGAGGTGTTGAACTTTAAGAACTTGTCCTAATACAAACACTATAATTTTAATTATGGAAAGTTATGAACAAATGATTTTATAAATGTATAGGATATATGTTTTTATTTATATAAATTTAAATTTATATTGATGATATATTTATGAACCCCTATAAGAAATGGATTTTTTATATAACAATGATCATATCCTATGTAATCTATCCTCATCACAACTTTCTTTGAAATTGAAAGAAAGTGGTGCCAAAAATTTTGGTTATAAAGAGTTAATACTTATATAACATATTAATAAGTGGTGCTTAAATTTTTTGAAGAAACCAACATGAGACAATTGCATTGGCCCGAGATAGAAAATTAGAAGAAATTAGGGTTAGTGGGTATGAATTATTTTCGTATATTTAATAACCGCACATCATCAAACATTATAAATATCATTGTACAACTTAAAATATATTTGGTGATTAGAAATAATATATACCTTTTAGGAATAGTTGATGGAAAGTGGGAACCTATAAAGGGCATGATGAACCTACGAATTAAAAAGGTAAATATTGAAGAGGGAATCTATGAAGGAAACATGAACGTGTTAAGTAAAGGGGTATGTGTGAAGAGGGAAACTGAGCCAACAATCCTAAATAAGAGAAAAATCATACTTTCAATCCTATGGTTGATCCCCACATTAAAAAAACCAAATCACCGTGGTTTTTTAATATATTAATAATAATTAAGGGAAATAATATAAAACAATATAGGTTGTTAAAATTAAAACTATCATTAATATATATCAACCAATCCTAGTGGTATATAGATCAACCCACTAATGGTTATCTCACATTGACCATGTAGAATCCTCAGTTCACATTGTTCTGTATGAAGATAAAAAAACCATTTAGCGTAAAACGCATGAAATTATAAAATGTAATAACTGGTAAAAGTAACACTACCCACTTGATAAAATACCATGTTATTCTGTAGTTAAAGGCCATTTTATTATATAAAAACAGGAAATAAATGAAATAATTATAATAAATACATGAAGTATGTAGAGAGATGTTGAATTTTAAAAATTTGAACTAATACAATAATCTGAAATTTAATTAAGGATATTTATAAAGAAATAAATTTGAAATGTATAATATAATAATTTTTATGTATATATATTTACATTTTAGTGTATCAACTATTTACAAACCCATATAAGTAAATAATTTTTCTTCAATAATGATATTCTCTTATGTAATCTAGCTTCATCACAGCTTTCTTTGAAATTGAAAGAAACTAGAGCCAAAAATTTGGTTCAGAAAGAGGTAATAGTTATATAACATATTAATTAGTGGTGTTAAAAAATATTGATGAAACTAATATGAAATTTAATGAACCATTTAATGGTAAATTTGATAATGTAAAGTGATTTTCAGTTTGTATACACTTGTAATTATATGTCATTATTTCCATTTCAACATAAAATTGTCTTTTCTCAATGTGAAGAACTGGAGTCAATACAATCACATGATATTTGATTAATGAAATCAATGAAAAAATAATTTATATTTAAATATAAATTATAAGGGTTCATATATATATAAACAAATAATTAAAAAATTCATAAATTTAAAATCCATCATCAATAGTGGTTTTTTCTACTACATTGATAATATTCATTGTAATCATGTTTTCATGTTATTTTCTTTGAAACTAAAAGAATCACCTGAAATATTTATAATAATATGATAATGGGTGAAATTAATCTATAAAAATCATCATATATAATTGGAAATCAATTTGAAATCTTATACAAGAAATAAGGTTTATAAAACATAAGAGATTTAATAATGATAATCACATATCCATGTAAACACGGTGTAAAAGGTAAAATAAAATTAACCTCATATATAGACCAATTCATGCATAAATGGGATGTAATTTATCTATAGTCTATGTTGTAATCAATCTAGATAAATACTAAGAAAAAAGATAGGTGTATTAAATTTTAAGAAAAAATAAGTGAAATTAAATATAGATAAAACAAATGTAATATGAAACATTTTAAGGAATCTATACTAATTGGATGAAAAAGTACTAGAGGCATTTGGTGGGTAAAAAATAGATTGTCTCATGTGGATATGTTAAATACTCTAGAATATTGTAAAATTGGTATCCTGAACTAGATATAGTGAATCACAAACTGTTTCAAAATGATGATTAAGAGAACATAGATATAATTGATTGGATATAGAGAAATTGCTTCATTTATATGCCTGAAGGAATGATTGGAGATGAATAGGGTTTGTGGAGAAAAAAATGTTGTTTAGAACTAGAGTAAATTATATCATGATTTGTGATTAATATGTCTAATACTAAGTATATGGGAGATAGAGGTAGACATAAGAGGCATAAGCCTAGGAGGTGGTGGCAGGTGGAGGCAGAGGCCAGATTTGAGATAAATAAATCAAGAGAGACTATATGGTTATGCAATGGGAGAAAACTTGGGAAAGAGATCAGAGCATGGGGATGCAGTAACTAGAGGGATGAATACGATGCAATGGTAATCTCGGTGGATTATGTGGGGTTAGGTTTTCAAGGGAAATGATGGATTAATGGATACTAGGTGATGGAATTATCAATGATGGGTGGGAGGCCGAGGTAGAGGTGAGAAGGATGATGGGACAAGGGGAAGGGGGTGAGATATATGGGGAGGAGGTATATGTGGGGAGAAGATGGGGTTGGGGGAGGAGAGTTGGGGGTGGGGGGAGGAATCTTGGAGGATGGTATAAAAGGGAAGGAGAGAAAAATTAAAGGGAAGGCAAACACATACCTAATAAATATTATGGTAGAGTCACTTTTACATATAGGAACATCCTATAATATATATAATAAATTTAGATAGATAAAACATAGATATTAGTATTTATCAATAGTTAAGTGAAATATGGAAGGAAATAAATCATACCTATGATGCTGGGGAAGACTCAGTATTGTAAGGAAAAGATGAAACATTATAAAGAATTATAAAAATTATTAGAAGTTGAGTCAAACCATTCTGTAAGATTTAGTATCATTTTCCCCCTTTCATTAAGAAAATCTATCAATATATTTATTTTTCAAAATTTATACAAAATCTGCATGCTATGATAAAAATAACATACCAAAAAAATTTAGAAAGAAAATTGGACTTTCATATTATTAATAAAAACACATAAATCATGATAAAAATATAATGCAGTAAGGGTCTAATGATAAGAATTAAATAATAATTCGTGTCAAAAATATAATATATTCAACTACTATTGAGCTATCTTAGATGATGAATTGAAATAGTAAATTAAAGAGAAAAACACAAGTTCTAAATCTAAATATGAATTCATTCCATGTACAAAATAATCAATGATGACTAGAAAATGGTAAATACGATTTGTTAATAATGGAAATAAAAGGAAGAATAATTTTTTTGAATAAAAATAATTCAGTATAAATTTTTTAAAAAATAAAAACAATATGAAATTCATTATTACTTATAAATTATGTAAAGTACACATGAAAAAATTGTTCATTTTTAACTAGAAAAAATGGTTACCAAAATATTATATAGGAAACTATACTTTAATTGAAAATATCATAGTTGAAGAAATAATAAGGCATATTTCAAACCGTAAAAAGACTTCATAAATAAGAAATTGAAAGAAAATATTTTTTATGGTTAAATAAATATAATTACAAAAAATAATAAAAATTCAATATATAATTTGAAACTATTAAAAAATATGATCCATTTCAAGAACAAGAAAGGATGAAATTACCAAAATTACCATCCTTGGTTTTATTTGAGCTCTTATTCATGGAACCAGATTCCATGTTTCCTGTATATTTCCTATAAAATTCTTTCACCTCATCAGTAAAATATAAATGTATTCCTACCAAAGGCACCAAATATTTTTCATCAGTACTTACAATGAAGTATTCCTCAGTTAACAATTCATCATCCAATGAATCACAATTTTTATTTCATTTAACATCTCATTACCTTCATTTGATTCATTAATATCACTAGTAATCTCCATTTTTTAATTTCAATAGTCCTTTAAGAACATATATATCTAGATTCATAATATCAATTTACCTTCCAATAGGAACTTCTTCTTGTTGCCTCATACTCATAACACAAAATAATAATAACTAACTTACAATGCACTAGTATTCTCCAATAGCAGTTTCATTAGATGCTGAGTTTTATTTCTTATTTAAGTCCTAAAATAAATCTTCCATAGTGAAAATATAAGATCATTCCAAAAATTTTACCACACAATAAATAGAGATTTCTAGTATTTTGGTGTTTAACAACCCCACCCTAAACTGCATTGGAGAAGATAAACAGAGAAGATAAACCCTATAAAAAATTATATATTTACGAGGAGATTAAACAAACCCTTGATAAAATTATATATTTGTGATAAAAAAGGCATGGGATGATTGAAACCCTAATTTAAATCACTAAAATCTTGAACGAACCCCTCTCTTGGGAAGAAAGTCGAGAATGGGTTGAAAACCCCCTATATGGGAAGATAGAGATTGAGATGAGGGGGAAGATGGAGGGAAATCAGAGGGGTGGGGAGAAGGACGAAAGGCTAAGGGGAGAATGAGTAGAGGTGGAATGATAGAGGTGGCAAGGCAGCGACATAGCTAGGGAGGTAGAGGAAAAGGAGGCCAGGCAGGGGGGAGGTGTGGTTGAAACATGGATGCATGGTGGTGAGGTGGGAATGCGTGGTAGAGATGGGGATGTTTGGTGGTGAGGAGGATGCAAAGGCAGATGTGGTGACGTTGAAGAGGAGATGGGGAGGAGAAGAGGTAGAGGATGGATGGAATAGATGTAGACAAGATTGAGGGAGGTGTTTTAGTCTGAAACAGATCCCTGATTTTTGGAGGTGAATGAATTATGCAGCTATCAGGAGTGGTGAGGCCAGAACCCACATTAGGTAGGAGAAGGAGGAAGTGAGAGGGTTTCAGTTTAAGCGGAGAGATGACCACGTAATTCAACTAGGGGTGGTGGTGACATGTGGATGGATTTGGCACATCCTTTAATATATATAAAATAGATATTACTTTTTATTACATACTAATATTATGTAATAATTTTTAATAACTAACAATAATCAGTAATAAATATCAATAATAAATAAAAAATAATAAGTAATGAAATATTAATTATTAATAATAATTAATAGTAATCATATATATTCATATAATTATTTTTAAATAAATTTATAAAATATACTTGTGTGTGGGAATGTGTGTTTATATTTATATATACATACATATGTGTGTGTTTATCTATAACTATAAACATAAAGATAAAGATAAAGATAAATATTTATTTGTATATATTACCGGTTAATATTTATTTACATGTATTAGAATATATACATGAATATACATATCTTTGGTAACACACACAAAAACACATTTATATTTAACATTACATATTCATTTGTATATAAATATATACATATACATAAATTTTTATAAAAAAATAAAATGGATATTTTTTAATTTAAAAAACTTGAATAATAATTTTTATAGTAATATGGTTTAAATATTTATTTTCACAATTTATAGAGAATGAGCTCTAATTGAGATATTCTTTCACTATATTTCCATGGTCATTAGGGATTAGACCTCATGCCCCCCTTTTCCATTACATCTCAAGTTGAAAATTTCCTTTCCCATAGATGTTTATAGTCATTGGTTTTCTTCTATTTGAAAGGAGGATCCAATGGTCATCCATGGTGGGATCATCATGGATGAATCAATCCTTGAGGTTGGTCTTAGACACTATTTCTCCATCTTTAATGGTTATGTATCTGTAGGCCTCCAAAGATACGATATTTTTTCTCATGTCAAAGCATGTGATATGAATTAAATTCTATGAATTTATTAATTAAATTCACAATTCCCCCATTTTAATTTCTAAAATCCTCCTAATTTAAACTAACTTGACCTTATTAATTTTGGAGGCTCTGTATAGGTGATTTTTATTGAATCATAATTTTTTATAACAACTACAAGAGGGGGTATTGTAGTTTAAAAAATTAAACAAACAAAAACCCCCAAAACCTATTTAGATAAAATAATCAGACTAAAAAAATTGTTTGATGATCTGAGTATTTGTATCAGAATCATAAATCATCTGATGAAACAAATTTCTTAATTGGGATCACAAAAATTCTAATAAAATAGTTATTTGGAAGATGAGTAAATACTACATTCTAATAAAAATTTCATGGAGAAATGTTAAAATTATATAAATAAGTAATATGAAAGCTTATAAAAAATAAGAATGACTCATAGGATTTATATAAGTAATTCTAATCTTTAACCTTAAGAGTTAAAGAAGTTAGAAATCCTGACCTAAGATATCTATAGTTTTCAAACTAACTGGGAAGGTCTATCATTCCTTACGAGGAAATCCCTTGATACAGTGATGTTTACAACTCTATATTCTAATCCCCAGGAATCCTTCAATTTGATGATTGATGTTAGCTCTATCTTCCTATCCCCGGAACCCTCAATCTAATTGATCAGATTCACCCATATTCCTATCCCAGGAATCCCTCTATCTAAACCTCAATCAGAAAAATAAAATAAATTATAAAATTTTTCTAAGAAATTTACAACCATCACACAAATGACTCCAATCTACAACTCTATAAAAATTATAAAGCATGTGAATGAGATGTTTAGGTAGAGAAAAATATCATATATGTTGAGTTTTAAATGTATCATCACCTAACTCTTCCAATGAAATAATATTTATTGTAATCCATCTAATGAATATATTTACATGAGTCTTCGAGTTTGTTGCAACTGTCTTGGATGTTCATCACTTAAAAGCATAGAAAATTGTTTCCATATGATGTCATTTTAAAAGAACTGTTATAAATTTGTAATATATTTTGTCCAATAAAAATAATTATAATTTACACGATTATAAACTTTTCATAGTCCAAAAAAATATTTTATTATTTTTCAATCTAATGAATTGTACTATAGTCAATCTGATGGATCAAAAGTATTGTTAGTCCAGTGGATATGATTTCAATTAGTTCGATGGAAAAAGCACTTAGTCAAACTGATGGATAGAAAACTATTTAGTCTGATGGCCCATACTCTATGTTAGTCTAATAAACCAGATATAATAATATAAAGTTTATATTTGTTTACCCAGAAACCATTTCATCATTCGGTAGAACAAGCTGTTTTCTAAAAATACATTCTAAAAATTTTTGGGTTATATTAAGTTAGTAAAATAATATTATAATAACATGTTTAAGTTTTTGGGATTTTCAAATCTATGGGAATGAAAAGAATTAAGTACAATTCCAACACATAAATATCTCCCTTTTTAGAAAGAAAAAAAACACAACGCTTAAAATGAAAAAATATTAACTTGAAATACATACATCCCTTTGTATGTTTATGATCTTCAAGAAATTCTTCATAAGAAATATCTTCCCTTACCATATATTAAATCCCTATGAGTTGATAACTTCTTTTTATTCATAATTTTGATCCAATAGCGAATATGATAACTTAAAATACTTCCCCTAAAACAATTTTATTCTTTAAATAGTTTAATCCTATTTATATTATTTTTCTTCTAGGAACTATTTCCCCCCCTTTAGATAAATTCCTACCATTAAAAAATAATCCCCCTTTGTGATTTGAAAAAAAAGAATAAAGGAAGAAATATATTCTACTGAAATGTTATAAAAACATAATACAAAACAATTGTGTTTGCATAACTATTATTCCAATATAATAAAAAAAACATTCATCAAAATGAAATTGTATAACATTTAGACAAAAATTATTTGGATAATAAGTCATTAAAACATAATTTCATTAAAAAAGTATTGATATACCTTAAGGGTTCATATGAAAAAAATTAATGATTTATTATACAAAATCTTGATAATAGCTTTTAAATTCTTCAAATTGTTGTAATACTTATCTATTTTAGCTGATAAAGATTCAATCTTGGCTATATTTTATTCGATTACAATGATCCTTTGATTCTCTACCTTTACATGAATCATCCTCTTCAATAACAGTAATCTTATTATTTTCCTCCTTCTACCCCAAAAATTCATCTTCAATGTATTGGAACATGATATTATCTTATTTTAACTTATGAATATCTTCTTTCAATTATTATATTTCTTCATTTCGAGAATTTTATTATTTTGAATTATTCTATAAACGTTAGTCTATATAATCCATCTGATGAAAATTTCCCAAATGAATCAGAAATGTTGGAAGATACTTTCTTCACTTCTAGAATCTGATCATCATGTTATTTCAAGTCACTATTGACTTTCCTCAACCACTTTACTCTCTGTTTGAATCTCGATTTGTGTGCATTAGAATTATATTTGAGTTTTTTGATCTAGAATTCATTCTAAATTGCTGACTGTGTTAATAAAATCAATGATTCTAACTTCTCATTCAAAATATTATGAATATGTTCCCATATATCTTCAATACTAGGATGTTATTGAATTGAATTAGTAATATATTTTAGAGTCTAACAGATATAATCTATACTTCTTTGTGCTTCAGTGGACGAGTTTTCTGATGACGCTGATGAAGCCTTTGAAATATGTGGTCGATATAGTCCAACATCTAACTATTCTTTTCCTTTAACTTTTTCACATTTTGATACATTTACTACATGAAGTTATTTATTTTTCTCCTTCTTTTACAATAATTTGGTATGTGAATAATGTGCCTCAACTTCTTATTTATGTGATGATGAATGAACATCCACCAAAACATCAAGAATTGGGTTATTATCTGACTTAGTTGATGTTGATATAGAGGATGAGGAAGATTCTAATGATATTTCTTCTTCTTTTGTTTATTCCAGTCCCTCATCTTATTATTATTCGTTTTTTATTCTTCAACTTATTATTCTAACTAACTTAGAGTTCTCAAAATAAATTTTACAACATTCTGAACTACTTTTATTCTTCTTCCCCACTAACATCATAATTGTTTTTGGGACTTATTCTTTAACTTATTTTTAAAAATGAGTTTTTTTTTCAGATTATCATACATCTTTTTTATATTTTCCCTTTTCAAAAATCAATTGCACTATAGAACTTTCACAAAATACTAATACTTCTGGTATCGATGGATCTAGAAGTGTTTGATCAACAGATGATATTATTTCGGAGCATGAAATAGGTTGAGAAATAAATAAAGGAAAACCCAATATAGGTTGATCAATATACTACCTTTCTACTCCTTTGAGTAAATTCTCCATCACCATTTCCTCAACATGCATTTTCTTTTTCTACTTCTTCTAAAATTATTTTATTGCATCAACTTTCATCATATTTAAATCTAAATATTATTCTTTTTCAAGTTGGAATTATGCATCCCATGGTTCCTTTTGGGATTAAGGAGAAATAGTTTTTCTTAATTCATCATACAAAATTTATTTTTATTCTTATAAACTATATGAGGAGAGGTTTCAGATTTCCTCTTCTCCTTCACTGCTTCTTTCTCTTTTACTCGTTCAACCTTGGATGCAGCCTTGTCTGATTTATCCAAAATTTTCATGGTCAGTGGATTAAAAAAAGATTGATTCTGACCATTATTTCTTCTCTAATAAGAGAAAACTTTTATCCAAGTGCGTATAACTAATTTTTTATCTGAAATACTTACATTTAGTTAAACAAAATATTGTTTATGAAAGAAGGAAACATGAGAATCATTGACCCCATAGATTCTTTCTTAATAGATTTGATAGAAAAAAACATCAAAAGATTTATTTTCCACATATTGACATGAAATTATGATATGAAAATATCAAGGAACAGAGTATCCCTATCACCGTTCCTCAGAATCAAGTACCCCTACATTCAAAATGTTACAACTCTCACATCCTGAGTGGGATGAAATAATTTTTTGACCTTTTCAAAGGTAGTAAACATAGAAGCTTCAAAATTTTATTTTTTGAAACTATCAAGATTCCTCATGATATTGTCTCAATTAACATAAAATTCACCTTTATAATTAACTTTAACTATCTCAACGACTTATTGATATGCTATCTTAAAATTTTTGACCAATAATAGTAAAACAATCACCTCCACATCCTCTTCTATATTGAATTCCACTAAAGAATAGAATTATCTTCTGATTTTAGGATAATTTAAGTCAAAATATTATTTTTCATGACATATTTTATCCCAAACATTAAATTTAATAACACTTTACAATAAATAATCAAACATTTCATACAAGATATTCTCAATCATCCTTTTTTCATACAACTTCTCTCTTTGCAATGTCTTATGCTGAATCCATCTAATAGAAACTGATGCTAAAGATGAACTAAATAAGTTGATCAGATAAATCCCAAAATTGTGGATTGATATATAAAAGGGGTCTTGAGGGTCGAGGAAAATTCTTACAAAATGATATGGGATAAGGGTGACCCATACCTTATATATAGGCATATTGGAGACACTTTGTTTTCTAGAAATCCAATGACTCAAATTAAAAAACATCTTCTGATCTGGAAGTTGCGATTAAATCAATGAATGATTTAATAAAATATTTGGAACTCTTAATTTTTCTTATGAAAACTATTTATCGTACAAAATAGATGTCTGATTATGATAAATTTTATATTTGAAATAAATTTGTTGTTTGTAAAATGTAAAGAACATCTAAAAGAACATAGAAAAAAAATTAATAGATGGATATATAAACTAAATGATTACAATAATACCTCTCAGAGTATAAATTACATTTGGTATTAATGTGTCATCGAGTAACCTTTTATTCTTGGTTTTTTGAATATAAATTGAAGCTGATAAATAATTTAACAAAAAGATCGCCCCAAAAAACTTTATTAAAATTTTTTGTCTAGAAAATGATTTATAAAACAAAAATTGATTCCTAAAAATTTAATTACAAATTTTGATTCTGAAAAAAATAATTTAAATTTTTGATTCCAAAATTCTAAAAAAATAGAATCAATGTTAAAAAAAAACCAATGTTTTTGAAAAAGGTTTTTGAAAACAAGATTTTTAGAAAAAACACAACATATGTACTCCCACTTTTAGAAGAGTTCATTAATATAAAAATATTAGTAAACATGATGTAAAAATTAATGGTGATTTGATATTGATCATTCCAGGATTTTTTTTAATATATTCAAATACATTAGAACTAATAGGTTTAGTAAAAATATATTCAAGTTGATATTTTATTATGATGAATTGTAAAATGATATCTCATTTTTACGGGTCATATTGAAGGAAATAGTGTCTAATATCAATGTGTTTTCTTTATGAGTTATGTGTTAATTTTTACTTAATGAAATGAAAATTGTGTTATGAAAATATATTTTATTTTTCATAAAACTCATTCCATTTTTAGTGAGTGTGTGTTACTTCCACATCACTTAAGTATAACAACTTTCAGATGACACATATTATCCTTCATCAGTGGAAAGTGATATTGAGTGTTGTTTCTTACAAGACCAACAAACTAAAGTTCTCTCTAATAAATAACAAGTTTTTAAAGAACTTTTTCTATCCATTTTACATCCACTAAGGTCAGCATCTAATTTTTTTAACTCAAAATAATTTCCAGAAGAGTAAAATAATCCTAAATGCATAGTTACCTTAAGATAACAAAAAATTAGTTGTATATCTTTAATATGGGGATCTTTTGGATTTTATTGTTATCTTGTAAATAAGAATACAAGAAACATTATATCTGGACAACTATTTATTATGTAATGTAAATATCCAATAATTCCTCTAAATATCATCTGATCAACTAGATTCTGAGATTCATCAATATCTAAAGAATTTGAGGTTCCAATAAGAATAAAAATAATTTTATAATTGTCATATGTAAATTTCACAATAAGAAATTTTATATATTTATATTGAGATATAAATATTCTTTATGGTTTTTTTGAAATTTAATAACCTATAAAACATGCATGTTCTCCTATCATCCTCATTTCAAACTAATAATTCACAATATTTGTAATGGAATCTGTTAATTATTTTTTATTTGATCCATATATAATACCATCAACATAAATTTTAAAAATTATGATGTTTTTAGAAACTTATTTTATAAAATTATTTGGATCCACAACTCCCTTAATAATATTTTTTGTAACAAAAATTTAGGTAACCTATCATACACGGTTTTAAGGGTTTGTTTATGTTCGTCAATATCCTTAGTATGTTTTAAAAAATGTTTAGGTTATTTTTTATTTTATAAACTAGGGAGGTTTTCAACATATAATTAACCCTATACAAATCTGTTAAGGAATGTAGACTCCACATCCATTTAAAATAGTTCTAAATTTAAGATTGATGCATAATCTAGAAGTATACTAATAGCTTAAAGTATAGCTACTAGAGCATAAGCCTATTTATTATCTATGAATTCTTATTTATTATATCCCTTAGTAAAAATTATAAATTTATTTCTAATTGTTATTCAATTTTCATCAAATTTGTTCTAGAAAACCAATTTTACTCTAATTATAGTGGAATCCTTAGGTTGGTAATCCAGTGTCCTAAATTGATTTTTTTAAAATTAATTATGTTTATATTACATGGATTATATCCAATCCACATCTCCTAAAGCCTCATCAAAATTATAATGATTGAATTGAGATAAAAATTAAAACTTTTCAATTTTATTTTTTAAATAACTTCTAGTTCTAACTAGTTGATCTATATCACCAATGATATTATCACTAGGATGACTCCAAAAAAAAAACAACTGATTTCATGGACTTACAAAAAAAAATTCTTCAACAATAGGTGGAATATATTCTTGAGGTATAGCTTCAAAAATATATTCTTTATTTGTTCTCTCATGATAAGAACTTTCCAACATAAGTAGAAAATAATTTTTTTGAAATTAATTTCAAAGATAGAGGTTGTGGTTATTTGAAAACAAAAGGACCAGTTTCATCAAATCTAACATGTACCATGTCCTTAATTGCACTTTCATTGTTATTAAAACTCTACATGCCTTACTATTTTTATAATAGCCTAAAAATATTACATTATTGGATTTTGGTTCAAAATTATATAAATTTTATATAGTATTCAGTACGAATACTTTACATCCAAAAACATTGAATGAAGAAAGTTTCAGTTTCCTTTCAGTCCAAAAATCGTAAGAAGTTTTTTTAACAAAAGATTGTATTAAAAATTGATTTATTGTATAATAGGTGGTGCTAACTACTTCATCCCAAAAATATTTGGTGACTGAGTATTCACTTAGCATGGTTATATTAATCTGTTGAATAATTCTATTTCTTCTTTCAACATCACCATTTATTGGTAGTGTTTCAGGTAATGAAAGGTTATTTATAATAACATTTTTCTATAAAAAGTTTTGAAACCATAATTTAATAATTATCCACCATGATCACTATGTATAGTTACCATTGAGATATTTTTCTCATTTTTATCTTGGTCTACAAAAGTTTTCAAACAACAAAAGGCTTCAGACATCATTGTTATAAAATAGACCCAAGTATATCCAGTATAATAATCAACTTAAATATATAAAAATTATTTTACACTTCTAATTATAGTTTTTATAGGGAAAAAAGTCCATGGGAACTAAATATAAAACATTATAACTTTAGACTTCACTAATAGATTTTAAAATTAACTTACGTTGATTTCTTAATTGGGAAGGATCACAGATTTTAGAAGTATCAATCCTATATTTTGGTAAGTACTTATCTTGTCATTTCATAGATAAATAAGATAACTTTATATGATTAATGTTTCTTAATCTTCTATTCCATAACAAATATTGGTCTACCATTGGACTAAGGAATGTAAGATCTTGGATCATAAGGTATTCTGTGTTTAATGTGTGGACATTCTCATGTCGATTGTAAAAAATAATATATTCATCTTTAAAACTGTGAACAATAAATTTATCATTCCTAAAGTTCAAATAATTACCTTCATCACATAATTGGATTATGATAATAAGGTTTTTCTATTTTCCTAAAAAAATAGAAAATTTCAATGCAATGATTTTCATGGAGAATAATGTTACCTATACTATTAGTTTATCATTCAGAATTATCTCTAAAAGTGAATTTAGAACCTTCTATCTTATAATATTCTTAAAGAAGTCCTTGTTTCTAGTCATGTTTCTAGAGCAACCACTATCCATGTACCAAATATTTTTATTATTGGTATATTAAATAATTTTTTGTAAAATAAAACATTAGAACATAAAAACCCAAAAATTCTTCAGATTAGAATTATGAGAAAGTAAAATGTTTGGAATCCACATTTGTTTAAAATTATTATATTCATAAAATTTTTTCCCTTTTAAAGAATAATCTTTAAGACAATGCAATGAATGGTTTTTTTAAGGAACATTTATTCTTCTAGTGACCACCACTTTGAAAATTAGTTCATAAAAGGGCACTTTCCCAAACCAATTAGTTATTAATAAAAACAAGTTTTATATTTGTAAAAACATTTCCATAAATATCTCGATAAGGTCTGACTTGATTATAAATTTTATGAAAAATTTCCTTACCATTGGTAAAATTTTCTAATAATTTTTTTAAAATATAGATTTTAGAATTTAGTTTTTCAACTAAAATTTTATCCTCAGTACATTTTGTATTCAAAATGCATCTTAAAGTATCATTTTGTAAACTAGTTTTCTCAAATTTATGTTTTTTAGTTATTTCAAACAAAATCATTATCAAAATTAGTTTTATATAAATCTTTAGAAAGATATGCTATTTCAGTATTTAATTCATCAATTCTAGAATTTTCTAATATAGGTTTTGTATGAGCAACATGTTTTTTAGATCTCCTAAAATTTACATTTTCATGTAATTTTAAAAATCTAGAAAATTACTTAAAACTTTTTATTGATTTTTTATCATTAAATAAGGAAGGTTCTTTATCAGAAGACATATATCTATTTTCATCATTATTAGTATCTAGATACTTATGATTTATGGTAAGATTTGTATGATATTTTGTATTTACCATAACCATGAATAATTTTTATCCTCTAGGTTTTTTGTATAGAATCCTATATTGTTCTATCCTAAACATTCATTATCTGATGAATTATCAGAATAACTATATCCTCAACTTACACTTTAAGTGTATAAAGTGTTTGTACTTATCTTATAATCATGTTTATATTAATTTTTGTAATTTATATCAAAATTTATTTCCTTATTATTTTTCCTCTTTAGATTAAGAAAGTATGGTTTGATATGTCTTTCTTTCTTACATTCATAACATATCAATTTTGTAGAATCATTCTTATCACTTTTATCCTTATGAATTTTCTTATATCTGTACTGAAAATAAATTTTACCGATAATCTTATTCATTCTTTTATTAAGATTATCTAATCCATTCCTTAATAGTTCTAATTAATGAATGTATGATTCAAAAAAACTTATTAGTTTTAGAAGTATTTAAAAATTTCAGACCAGTTTGTACCTTTTTGGGAACATTGGATGTATTTGCAAAAGAAAATCCTATTTTTTCATTTTATTTTTCTCATCACTCATTTTCAGTCTTCCCTCATACTGCATAAGGGTTCTAATAAGATCATCAAGAGAATAATTAGTAATCCTTATTGTGTCATCCAAATATATTATCTTTTATTCCCATTCACTAAGAATTATCTCAATAATATTATCCACTAAGAACCCATCAATAAGATATTTCTCACTAAGTGACTATACACTGTTGAAAATGATCATAAACCATTGGTTCATTTTAGTAATAGATTATCCGAGTAGAAAATCAAAATCTTGATAATCCTCTCTAAGAATTGATATTTTTATGTAAGTGAATTTATAACATCCAAAATGTGTTACCTATATCTTCATATAAATAATTTTTGGTGCTTTACATGAAGATATATGGATGTGGGTATTTCTAGTCATAGAACATAATAGAGTATTCCATACTTTTTAATTCTATGGATATTCCATCTTTTTTATTACTAAATTCAGAAACTTCTTTATATAGAATAATATATTAATTTTTTAACATGATTTTTTTCAACTCTAGTGATTATAATAAAATTTATCATTCTATCTCTCCAGTATTCATAATCATTAACATCAAAGATAGGTGGCCTACTAGGATTCAAATTCTTAGGTGTACCAGCATTTAAACTTGACATCTTATAGAAAGTATAAACTGTTCTTTAAAATACATGTTATTGTAAAAACAATTTACATACAATAATTATATAAAAACATAATAATTTTCAGTAGATAACATAATTATAAACACAAAAAGAAAATCAGTAGAGCCTTTTATGATAACAATTTTTGGATCGTATGATTTTAAAATGTATACAAGAATGGGGGGGGGGGTGAACATTACAATATAAAATTAAACTTACACAAAAATGAAAACATCTTTATCTAAAAATATAGGACTTAGAAATCATCCAATGATCATAGTGTTTGTATTGGATTCAAAAATTATCCGATAAAACATATTTGTTTGTAGGTTTCACAAAAATTCTGATAAAATAGTTATTAGAAAGATAAATAAAAATAATTTTCTAATATATATTACATAGTGGAATGTAAAACTTGTAGAAACAAGTAATATAAAATCTGATAATAATGTAAGAATTAATTACAGTCTTTATAAAATTAATTTTACTCTTTAACATTAAGTGTTACGGAATTCAATAATCATAACTTAATATATTAACATTTTTCAACATAACTATCAAGGTATGTCTTTCCATACTAGTAAATATCTTGATATGATGATAAGAATAACTCTATCTTCTAATCCCCCAGAAGGCCTTGATACGATGATCAGTAGTATCTCTATCTTCCTATCCTAGAAGCCCTTTATCCAGTGGATCAAATTCACATGTCTTCATATCCTTGAAATCCCTCAATCTAAACCATGGTTAGAACAATTGAATATAAAAGAAAATTTTCTATGGAATTTAAAACCCTCACAAGGATTCCTTAGAAATACAACTCTCTAAAAATGACAAAGCATGAGAATGAGATATTTAGGAAGAGAAAGATATCAGATGTGTTGAGTTGAAAATTCATCATCACTGAGCTTTTTGAATGAACTCCTATATACAGGCATCCCTCCAATTTATATATATCTAGGAATCATAGTGTTTGATTCTACGACCTCATATGTTCTTCAGTTGAAAACTCAAAAAATTGTTTCCATATGATCCCATTTTGAAACTCACATTACAATGTTGTAATATATTTCTTAAGATATAAATACTTATAGTTACTCAAATTAAAAACATTTCATAGTCTAATAGATTATATTAATATTTTTCAATCCAATGAACTGAACTATTGCCAGTCTGATGGATCTAAACTATTTTCAGTCTAATAGATATTACTTCGATCAATCCAGTGGATAGAACACTTAGTCAATATGACGGGGAAAAAAGATTTTAAGAAAGTTGTAAAGTGTATGTGATGTTTAAAACTAAGGAAAGGAAAAGTATAAAGTATACTTTCAACTGAACAAAATTGGATCATCAAACCTATTCTCTTCATAGATCAATGTGCCATTGGATGCATTGGATTCCTTCCAGTAATTGTAATCTATTTGGTTTTGTATTTTCATTTATTCCTCTCTCACATTATTTTAATGTGGTGGATCCTCATGTCATTGACAGATCTATATATATATTTATTGATTTTTTGAACTATGATTCACCCTTGATCATTCTAGCATTTAACTCTCCTTGTAGACCCCATGTTGGGTGTTGAGGATCATGGATTGAGGTAGGTTGTTCTGTATGGAAATTTCTATCCGTTGAAACCCATAATTCTTCTCTATTTGAATTAGATTTTTATTTAATTTCTAAATCGCGATTTGAGTCTCTTAATAAATTATTTTTAAATGACATGGTTTGTGAGAATAAATCCATTGGAAATGGATTTTGAAAATAAAGTATTGATTTTTAAAAAATTATATTGAAATTAAATTTTGGTTTGATGATTTATTTTGATGCGATGAAAAGGTATGAAATTAATTATTATTTGGAATTAAATGAATTTTTTTTATTGAAATAATATTTTATAAATCCAATTGATGTTTTTTTTGAAATGGAATTTCATCTTTTGAATATTGATCATGGAGTGATTGAAATTATGGTTCGAAATGATTTTAGATTGTTTGAAATGAATGATAGCCCCTTGTACGTTTGTTTACCATGAAGCACATCAGAGCCAAGTTAATTAATAGGAGGATATGAATTCTTTCTAAAACATATTACCTGGAAATTATTTAATGATTAAAAAGATATTGAAACTAATTGAGGGTAGGTAGTTCATTGTTTGGGATGAATTCTTATCACCCCTTGGCCTGATCCCTATGGATATGTTCACCTGAGGTGCTGTAATTCATCGATATTGTGAAGAACTTTATTACTCGAAATAACTAATCCCCAAGGATTATAACCATGTTTTTAATATTGAAAATATTTATTAAATGAAAATGATTGTGAAATAAGTTATTTATTCCTATCTTAGTAAAATATTTTTTTCATGTATGTTTTGAAAAAGATTCTTGTTTGTTCCCAATTTTATGGAAATTCACTTTTATTCCAATTTTAATCTAGCCATTGAATTTTTTGAAACAAATATTTATATATGAATTGAGAAATGACTTCCATGACTTGTTCTACATTAAATTCAGTATATTTTTTTTATTGGTTAATGATTTCTAATGAAATTTATGGTGAGATCTAACACATATTTATCACTCTAATTATATCATTACCATTATGAGTTTGTATATTTTATTATGTATGGTCTATGAAAAGAGAAAAAACCACTCATATAGGTGGTGGTGGTTCTGGATTAGTAGACCTTGAGCGTTGGAGGTGATTGGTGGAATATGTGATCCAATTTTTACAGGGAGTTTTTTTGTTGATGTTTGGATGGTGTCTTCGGATGACTTGGGTTGATGTTTCTATTTTTGTGACTTTTATCTATTTACTTGCTGTTTTCTCCCCAATGGAGTGTTTGGAATACTTATCGATTATCATTTTGTGTCCACTACTTTGTCTTGATGAGTAATCCTTATGTTGAAGTCATTACCTTTGGTTTGTATTGATTAACTAGTGTTGTTAACCAACACATTAAGATCAATAATGCCCTTATATCTATGTTAATATTGGTTTATAAACTGTTTAGGTAGGTTATTCAATTTTGATTTTGAAAAATTGGTATCAAAGGTAGTCATTACTCTTATTTTATATCATCATACATTTTCGAATGTCTTCTTAGACATGAGATAATATTTTTAGGACTTAAGAGGTAGGATACAAGTGAGTTTATAATCATCTCTCATCATAACAAGCATTATTTCACCATATGATATTGGAAAATAACCATCTTTTAGTAGTTGTTTGATATAATCCCCAAATTTTTTCCAAATCTTTGATTCAAGAATATTGTTTTCCATTTGAATTATCATTGATAGAGTTGATCATCTTGCATCTCTTGATTGATGTTTTCCTTGTATTTTGTTGATTATGTGGAGTACAATACACCAAGAAGATGTTTAAACATACCATAGAAGGTATCTCTTGATTAACCATGAAAATCAAACACTATAGTTGATTTGAACCTTACATAAGTTGTTGTGCATGTGTTCCAAGCTCTGGTCTATATGGATACACTTGTTCCTATTGAGTAAGTAGAGGTTGTTCCCCGAAGGGAAGACAATAAAGATTATTCCTAAGAATTTCTTTTTTTTGAATCATGTATCTTTATAGGGTACAAATGATCATTAGGAGGTGGGGGATTGGTTGAATAATGTCAACCAGCTCTTTTATTTCTTAGGGACACTTGACTCTGTTAAGGTGAAATGTACTTCCTTCAATATTTAAGGGGCCAACATAAGGTGATGGGACTCAATATTTCAAACATGTAAGAATGTGTGTTTGGAGTGGAAATACTTGAAGAAAATTTTCACAGAACAATTTAATCCAGAATCAATGGAGATGGATAAGTCTATAGATTTCCTTAAACTCAAGAAAGGTGATTAAATACTGAATCGGTATTCCAATATCTTCTTCAAGATTATTCATTTCTCATAGAATCTAGTATCGAATGTGAAAATAAAATATTGAAGGTTTAATATTGTTCTTTAGATAGATATATAATTTTAGGTTTTCTTTCTGAAGATCAACATGTATGTATATATCCTATATATATTTTATTTCATATCTTGATTTATCTTTTATGTTTGGTTTTGTGGGAGTTCTTCCTACTCCTAGTGAATTCTTATGTGTTCCCATTAAATGGAATAGGAAGTATGATAAATCTCATAGTGGAAACCATAGTGTTAGTTAATATTAGTTTCATACTTTCTTAATATATTCTATAGTGTCTAGAAAAGGCCAATTAACTTGTTTCCAATGTAAAAACGTTGGGCACTTGAGGAAATTTTTTATCGTGGTGTCGAATATATATAGCTCGTGTGAATGATCAGGTCACATGTAGAAGTTTTACATGTTTTAACCACTATGTGTAGTTGTATATTCTTAAACACTGAACTAGAAATGGTTATTGTCATTGTATATATTGGGACATTAAGGATTCAAGAATCAATTATAAAATATTTAGATTTCATTTTTTCTCTATCACGTGAGTAATTTTTTTTATTATTTTTCTAAAATTTATGTATTATTTTCTTATCAATTTATGAGTTATATCGGTGATTCAAAATAACAGACATTTCAATTTTTGTCTCCACCTAAATGTGTCATATTGTATATTGGTTATCATGTTCATCCTTGGGTGTGGTATCTAAATATTATGTCACTCTTATATAGTATTGACTAACTATTTATATTCATAAATCCTTGAATCTTGTCCCCTACTCCTTGTCATATGCTGTGAATTTAACTTTTCCCCTTACTAGGGATGGTTAATGGGTATCGACCCTTTTGGATCAGGTATATCATACATTGAAATACGAAACAAAAAAAAACTATTTTTAAAGTCTAAAAATATTAGTGAGAAAATGCATGAATTTAAGTTGACCGACCTAAATTGATTTTGGTTGACTCAATGGGTAATGAAGTTTTCTTTTCATTTTTATAGAATTATTTTGTTAATAATATAATTTTTTTAATTATGTGAGAAATATATGTATAAAATTTCATCTATGTAACTAAAATTATTTGTTTAATGTTTAATATTTTTTGAAAATATGGCTTCAATTTTTATTTTTAAAAAAAATTATGTATGGGTCACCCCCCATGTCAAACTTATGAGAATGTAAATAGGCCATAACTCAATTTTTTAAATATGAATTAATTTTGGGGATAAAAAAACCTATTTTCTTTAGGTATGAGCTAGGAAAATCCAATAATCAATTATAACCCATGTATCTTGCATTAGTTGGTATCAAATATTTGGTTGATGTGGTAGAAAAACATTCCTTTCATTTTAGTATTCCTTTATAATTTAACCTTGTTTATGTCTCGTTTTTTTACTCACAATTTTTTTAATATTACTTTGAAAACAGTATGAATTTATTATTGTTATGAATAATTTAAATTATCCCATATAACCAATTATTAACACTTTAAGATTTTATTCAGAACAAGTAATTCAATTCATCAAAATAAATTAATTTTAATGGAGAAAATTTATGATAATGAATTAGAAGATACATTTTTATTCAACATATTATGTTTTACATTATTGATCATATACATGTTCTGAGTGGTTGGAATAGAAAAGAAGAATTTTTTAGGACATTATTCCACCAATATTGTTTTATCCTCATTTTTATTATCACGTCCAATTCACTGTTTATATTACATCCATAACCATTTTCATTTTTGTAATCTCTATGTTTCAATATTCAATATTTTTTTTTCAATCTATTGCTATCCTCACCAGCGATTTTAGCGGACACACCATAATGATTACATTATTTTTATAATTTCTCCATTATTTCCACCCATGTGTTGGGTTTTATAAGCTTGTGGTATCACCCAAAATTAGTCAAATTAAATAATAAAATATATCCATGATAAACCAATTGATTATTTTTATATATTAAATTAAATAAAACTATAACTTATTATGTATCAACCTATATTATTCCGTATTAATATTATTTTACTAGTCTGTTTGATTGAGATAACAAGTACCAAACAATATATTTATTGTTTCTTAGATGATTTCCTAACAATATGAATATTGGATCTAACTTGGTTTAGTTATCTATGTATTGAAAGTACCTTTCCTTTTATCATGATTTTATTTGATATGTGACATTTAATTTATTCTTTTCATTTTCATGTTCTTCTAAGATTTGAATGAATTATTTGTATATGAGATCCTGGATATAGTACTCAGATCTTTCATGGACCATATTATGGAATCAATGAGAATTTGTCTCTCAAATGTAGAAAATTGTGACTATATGAGTATCAAAATTCATTGAATAATTTGATAGGATTCATAAGCACAAAGAATTAACAAATATAATGTTGTGAAATATTTCTTTCCTCTATTTTATTCTTTTTTTATTTTAATGAAGTTGTGCTAAATAGTATGGATGATGAGTATTATTTAAATACATATAAAAAGATAATAAAATTCTCCTTGTCCATCAAAAACTAAAACATGACATATTTTATTGAATGATATATAAATATTTCTATGTTTATTTCATTACTCATCCCTAATAATTCCCTTTCTAGGATGGTTAGTAAGATATGAGTGACTGCTGAAGCTCACTGATACTATGACTATTTTCAATTCCTCATCTACAATTTGACCCTAAATGAGTATCACAATGGATAACCTAGGTTTTCTTTGGAGGTGGTCACTCAATTAGTCATTCTTCATGGGAGTTGTAATTTTTTTAGATTTTTTTAATTAAATTAAAAGGAAAAAAATAACAAGGGAATGTGGTTTTATGTGGTATGAAATAAATAATGTGAGAAAAGAGGGGAAGGAAGATAAGTAAAAAATAAAATAGGTGTTAGAAGGATAAATGATTGATCCAAATGATGAGTTAGTGTCATGGTAATCATTAATTAAATTATATTTCATTCCACTATAAGGATCCGATTATATACCAACAATAGTCTTATACTATTTTACATGTGAGTGGAAAGCATTATCAATAGAATCTTAAAGTACATTAATAACCAACTGTATTCTTAAATAATAAGTATAGAATACATGTCTCATATGTGTGTAATCTAACCCAACTCATGACCACATCCCACATATCATTTAAAACATTTGGTTCTTGAATAATCTATATATTGATTTAAATAAAAGACGGTATCTTAAAATTGATTTAATTGTGGAATAAATAAGGATTAAATCAATGTGAAATGAAGAGAGAAAACCATCACTCAACTCCCAAATTTCTTGTATTCATGATTTAATTAAAAATAATAATGACCAAAATTAAATGAATGAAACTTAGGCTGCAAGAACCCCCTCAGATCAACCATCTTTTCATTCTCTATAACCATAGAGGGTGGGAGGTTTACGATGGGTGAACACAAGGTGATTTCTAGGAAAAAATGTGAAAAAGAGAAGAATTAATTATAATAAAAAACATGAATTTGGAAAAAGATAGAGATAAATAATAAAATTTATCATGCAACACAGTGTCTAGGTAGACTAGTAATAGAAAAATACCCACAAACCCCATTTTCCCCTTAAAATAGATAACCAATATCCTTGAAATTAGAAGAATAAAATTAATATTAAACCAAGAAGGTTTAGATAAACCTCCATCTTTCATTACATATAAATACCTCATCATCATCATCAAACAACCAAAATATAATTTTTTAGAATAATCTATGGATTGACTTCACTACATTGAGGAACAAAGTAAATTTCTTATGCATTGTGGTCCCGTTGTAGGCGTGTATTGGGTGGAGATAAATATATGAAATCTGTAGTATCCATTATAATTCGGGCTACACTAACATGGGTTTTCATTATTGGGTCAAGATTTATTCTACTGGTGGTTCAGTTCAGAACTATAAGTTAGATTAAGTACTTTCAAAATTATATGGAATATTTGGATTTAGTGAATACTTATAGGATTGGATATATAAAAAATATTTTATGACTAAGTGTTTGACATTATAGAATGATAGATTCTGGGATCAGAACTCATAACTAGTGGAGGTAGTGACAACGGAACCAGGTGTTTAGAACCAAGAAGCAATAATGGGACCATTTATGGTGGAAATGTTTAGAAGGGAAGGTTGATGAGTTCCGGACACTGCATTGTTCATTGGAAGATGTTGATAGAGTCGGTGTCTCAGTGGGTAGCTGGAAATTTCCTTGAGCGAGCATTGGATGAACCCAAATATTAGAAGGCATGGAAAGTGGATGAATTGAAAGGGATGTTAGAGAGCTCATTTATAAATAGATGGGCATGGGGCACTTGATTGTTGTTGGATGGTTTTCATTATTCATTGGATTGACTACAATGTTTATTTTCTATTTTCTCTTAAATATTGTTCTATTTTGGGAATATGTAACTCAATGAGGTATTCCTCTTATTATTCTATTAATTTAGTGCTAAAATGTTTTCATGGAGTAGAAATTTTTCTGAACCACACATATTCCTAGTGTTCTATGTCGACTGTTCACTTTCTGTTTTGCTTCTTTCCACTTTGGGAGTGGGATGAGCATTTTTTGGAGTTCCAATTCAATGCATGGTTGGGGCATGAAGATTCTCAATTTGGATACAATGAGTCGCATGTTGATTAATTTTGATCTTCGGGAAACCTTATTTCACATTTTAGGCTTCACAAGTTGTTCTGGATTGAGGGTTTTTTAAAAAATAATTGTTATTAGAGGTTGGTGTTGAGCTCAATTTTATAGATTTATTTGTGACTCCTAATAATTCATATTATTATCCTTTATTCCTTTTCATTTAAATGGGATTTCTGATTTAGAAGGATGATGTTTGAAGAGGGAAAGGTTCAACATGACATGTTTGACTGATCAAATTTTAGATTTCAAGGAATTCAAGTAGAGTATTATCTGTTCCAAATATATATGGAGATTTTATTCATAGGGATCAATTTAGAAGAAATTGAAAATGTATAATGGGAAAGTCTAAACCAGAATACACTATGGGTGATTTAGATTATGCTGGCCCGAGGGGTGTCCAAAACTAACCGTATAAGGTGCGATTGAGTTACACATGAGATATGGATGGGTTGGGTTAATTTGAGATAGGTCGATATTAGGTTAGGTCAGATCATGGGTTTTAAAAATAATGAACCAATCCAACTAATCCCTAATTTATTTCCTCTATGGGTCGGTAACATTGTTTCCCTCTTATCACATCTTGACTGTTAGAAATATCTTGGACATTAAAAGAAATGATTATTGAATTTAATAGTTATGTATAATGTTTTGTTTGTTTTCCAACCTATAAAATATAAAAATAACTTAATTTTAATCTTCATATAAATTTAAAATATATTAATTAATTTTTTTAATTGAATATTTATTTCTAATAGAAATGTTCATTGAATTTGTTAAAATACAGGTTTATTTGAATTTCTTTTTTATTGGATTACACATCTTATAAGTAATTTTATGATCCAGAACTATTTTATTTAGACAATAAAATTAATTTATTTAGCTAATATAAATTAATTGGGTGATCCATGTGATGATGTATTTCTTAGTTTTTATCCAATTTTTTTAGTTTGAATTAATGTTAATGGGGATTGTTGTTATGTTATTATTTGGATGATTTAACATGTTCTCAATTATTTTAGTTTTAGTTTAATTGATAGTTTTATTTTTTTGGGTTTTATTTCCTATAATTTTTCTTTAATTGAGCCGAAAAACTGGGTCCGACCCAACCCGAACAACCTCAGGTTAGGTAGGATGAAGTCATTACCAAAACAATTCTTATAACCCAACATAAATCAATCAAACCTGGAAACTTTTGATTGGGTTGAGTGAAACATTTTACCTTAACCAACCCAACATGACCCATAGACACCCCTATATAACTTAGAATGTGGCCTTCAATATTTGGGAGGTGAAGAACACTGTGGAATTAATGTTCATGCTCGATAGTATATATTAGATATTGACCACAGTGAACAAGGTATTTTTGATAAAGATACTTTTCAATATGATGGTATCAAAAGGATGTTCAGTGTAAGATCATGTTAATGACTTCAATGTAATTCATATATTGTTGCAATTAGTTGGTCTAATGTTATTTAGGGTATTGTGGGAGTAAATAGTTCTATCATTTTTTCTATTATCATGGGATGTTATTGTTACCATGGTGATAAATTCCAACAGTATGATTGAATTGGTGTTTGAGGAGATCTGAGGTCTTATTTTGAACGAGGATATATGGAGGAAGGTATCTCATATTCTACCAAAACCACATTAAATGTGGTATTCATGGTATGTTATGTTCAATGGAAAATACAGAGAAGGTTGAATGCATAATAGAAATGAGTTGAGGAAATAGGTTGGCCTTATTGATTCTTCATGTTGATACTATATAAATAAAAGACATTTATGGAAGTACTATTAAGATATTTGAGTCAACTATGAAAATTATTTATCCAGTTCATCTATAGACTATATATCTTTGTAATAGAACACTACATTTTTTAGTCTTGAAAGTTTGTTCGAGTTTTGGATTCGTGAATTTAGATATTTATTTCAATCAATGTATGAGATTAGATGCATGGTGAACTATGTCTCAAAATGATTCAACAAGACTTACCTTGTTAATGGAGAAGAATTCATGATTATTGGAAAAGAAGGAGTAATATTATGAATAAAGAATAAATGCATGCTCAAGGGAATTCCTCACAAACTAGTATTTTGGAAGA
This sequence comes from Viscum album, assembly GCA_963277665.1. Classification (NCBI taxonomy): domain Eukaryota; kingdom Viridiplantae; phylum Streptophyta; class Magnoliopsida; order Santalales; family Viscaceae; genus Viscum; species Viscum album. The sequence continues at coordinate 858,484,615 of OY728133.1, read as the reverse complement.
ACATGATTTCTGTAGGTCTTCTAGATGATGGGGGATTCAGTATAACATTTGGGGATACTGTGTAAAAAATCACACAAGGATCCATAGTAGTGTCTTATGGTTTTAAGTAAAAAAGAATTGTATCTGAGTGAATATTATGAAGAATCAATGCAAAAAGGAATTTGACAAAATGATATTTTTATCAATGGAAACTCAATTTGGTCACATTACTATCACTTTTTATTTTCTTTCAATTTTAAATGATTAATGATATTCATTATATTCATTAACTGTGTTTTAATGGTTGATTGAAAATTATCCTCTCCATGTTGATGTATAAACCTTAAATTGATCACATGGTTTTTAATTATTATATGTTGAGTACGTATTACAGGATAGAATTATGGTTTTTAGGTATCCCACATAGTTTAATTTATCCAGGTATTGAAATAGTATATATAATCATTCCTCTATTTCAAATTATAACTAATGTTCAATTAATTCATTTCTTTTTCATGTTCAACTAAGGTTGAATGTATTATTAGTGAGATCCTTGATATAATGATTGAACTTCTCATGGACTGTATTTTGGAAATAATGAGAATTTCTATCCAGAAAATGTAATAATTTATGAATTTTGAATATCAAAATACATCGAATGACTTGATAAGATTAATAATATTGATAATATGTTAAACCATACATTATAATATAAATTATTCTAACTTTTTGGTTTCCATTAATTCATTTTATTATTATTTGAAAATTTGTGTTCTAAATTATGTATATGAAAAATATTTAATAAAAATAAAAATAAAATTATTATAAAATTATTTTTGTTCATCAAAAATTAAAATATGGAAAATTTTCATAAATAATAAATAAATATTTTTAAATTTAATTGTGTGTTATTTGGGGTCTTGATCCATATATTTTATTTTTAGATAAATTGAAAAACAAGTTGAAGGATCGACAATGTTATTTTATTTTAAACTTATATTCACACTTTGAGGATTGTTTTCAACCATATGTGAATCGTAAATGATTATTTTCAAGTAGAAAACTCATCAATAATTTTATGTGAAACTAGTCTTAGGGGGACACATTTATTTAATTGGAAAAGGAAATCATAAAATATAATTAAGGCGTTGGATGTCATGAGAGAACCCATTATTGTGTTAAAGGCGTAATTTTTCAAAACTCAACCAAATAAACCCTTTACTTATCTTATTGACCCAAAAAGAAAATTTAACACTATGAAATATATATTTATCTTATTTAAAAATGAGTACTTTTTTTATAATTATCATGAAATGTATTGAAAGTAAATGAATGAGACAACAAAGTCAATTATGGTTGGTTAGGACTACCAAGTTAAGAATTATATTCTAATTCCATGTTTCACACATTCATAAAGACTAAATATTTGTTTGGTAACAATAAACTATTAGTTCAAAAATTTATCACCATTTTTAATAATTTTGATATTTTATTTTTATAGAATCGGTAGATCTATGACTTTTTACTATTGAATATTAAATGGATATTGTAATTGTACCTTTTATAACATCAATTAATCCATAATTGATTATAAAATCTTCATGATATTGTTTTGTCTCTATCACATGATGATTCACACCTTTTTTAAGGCATGGGAAAAGAAAATTATTATCCTAATGGACAAGTCTTGGTCTATCCCCTCATTTTTTAGGGTAATATGTCATGGTGAAAATATGATAAGAAGAATAGAAAAGAATAATAATAATGGAATTAGAATAAGGGTGAAGAAGATGGACACAAAAATAAAAACAATGCAATAATTTATTCGAAATCAAAATTACAATTGAAAAAAATAAAGAAAACAAATAAATTAAGAAGATAAAACGGGGAATATTTTCATATGGCCTCCCTAGGTGGAGATCTCCCCGTTTTTTTCTTGGAAGTAAAGGTTGGAAAATGGGTTGATTTGTGAAGGAAGATCTCTCCTCCTTTTATAAGACAAAATCTCTCCTCCGAATGATGTCATGTTATTAAGCCATTAAATGGTCAAATCACTCGGTGCCTCCTTTATAAAAGTTTTTAATATTTTTCTCATCCATTCAACCTAAAAATTCATCTTAATTAGAAATAGGATGTATGCGTTATGAATTTTTTATTGGATGTTAATTTTTCTGGACAATGTTATAGGAAGGTTCCTTAAAATATTATATTAAAAAGACACCATAATGATCTTATAACTCCATAAAAATTATTTTAATAACGTAATTATGAGTCCTAGTTCCATTACAGGTTAAATCACCTCAATTGGAGGTGTGAAGGCCATGTTGTTCTTCTGTTACTGAGGTGAGGTCCATGATATGGGCCCGAACAATTTTTCACCTTGATTTATTTTTTCAAGCATCTAGATGCTCAAATCAGCCCATGATCAAGAAGAAAATATTGAAGGCAATAAATAAGGAATTTAAAAAAATCACTCAATTTGGAATTATTTTTCTAAATGAATGACCATAATACCCATGGGGTAAAAATCTGTCAAAAATACATAATTAAGTGCTTTTCACAATTTTTCTCAAAACACTTCATAAATCCAAAATTGATCCACATAAGCTCAAATTAATTAATTAAGAGGGTTACATCAATTTAAATTCATATTAAAAATGTATAAAATAATATCTATATCAATCACACACACGTAAATCCGGATTTCCCTCAAGCATAAAATCTCAACATACAATTTAGAGGGCACCAATGTTACCAATATTCAAATTCTAAAGTAATAAAATAAAATAAATTCAATGTCAAAGTAAATTTTAAAAAATATACATGAATTATATCTTTACATTCTAATTTTTCAAAGAAACAATTACTTCATGTATTTTTATTTTCCAATTGTAAAAAATGGTGTAAATTCTCCTTTCATTCATTCAATCTCCTCAATTCATTTTCATTAATAATTACAAGTCAGGATTTACCACAATTTGGATTATTTTCACTCATCACTCATTATAAAATTCAAGTATAGTTATTCTCATATCATGAGAACATTATCCTTACTTATTGGATTGTAAATGAACTACTTTACACACGTTGTAAAGTCAAAAGGCACATAAATTCATAAGGACTTTTCATTAAATGTTCAAATGAATATGAGGATTAAGGTTGGTAAGATTTGATTCTTTATAAATAAAGACGATTTTTATCTCTTAAGTACTATAACCCCTCGACCCCAGTTACCCAAAGATGGTGCATTATTACATAACATTGGCATGATCACAAAGGATCAAGTCTTGAAAGACCTATTATTTTAGTAGTCTTGGAAACATTAGATATATTTATAAGTCTTACATTACATCATAAGGTAAAAAAACTACAATAACATCTTCTCTTTATATCCCCTCATACTATCCCTGCAGGTCATTCATAAATTACTTCTTCACATCCTAGAAAAAACAAGACATTGAATGGGGTGAGCTCAGATGCTCAGTAAGGATAACAATATAGTAGAATCATTCCTAGACAAGCATAAACACTTAAGGTAATGTATAACTAAAACAAAAGCCTTTTAAACTGAACTTCAGCGTAATATGGAAAAGATAAAATGAAATAATGCCATTTACTTATTCGCAGGGATATTCTACTAGTCAAATAATCACATGAAATATAAATAACCACTTTCATAATGGTGGAATGCATAATGCCAGACTATCAAAACCACGTAGCCAAAGCCTCGTGCCAAGACTACAAATAAGATTTTGTCAAGGCCTCATGCCAAGAAACTAGTTTGTCTCATGAGACCTACCGATGCATCGAGGAGCTATAGCGGGCTCCACCCATCACTTACTAAGTCCAATGCATTCCTCATATAAAAATATTGAAACATAACATCAAAATTCGTATTAAAACTAGCATACGAAATGTCAATACTTTAACCACAAACCATGAATGGTATAAAAATAGCACATCTGTAGTCAAACAAAACTCATTCGATACAATATGGAAGATTGTATTGTGTCAGATTAACCTCAATCAAGAATAATGAAGGATATTGACATATATTAAAATAATCATCAAACTATTGAGAGAAATATCCCCCTTTTTTCTTGAAAACATTTAAAAGTCACACTATTTGTCAAGAAGCCATTTAAAATAGATTTTTGAATCAAAGTTTCACATTCCACTTTGAAATATTTAAAAAGAATTTTGATTTGAAAAATTTAATGTCCATATAAATAAATCCTTAAAACCATTTTTAAAACATGGAAATTAATGAGAACGATTTAGAATAATAAATCTTTAGAACATTTTAAAATGATATTTTAGTCAGAGTTCCTAACCAAAAGAGAGACACTTGAATACAAATAATTCCGGTAATAAAAACTTTGTAATATCATGAGAATAAATGGATTCATGATATACTATGTAAAAGTACATTATATACACCATATAAAAGTGATTTGGTGTATAACAAAAAATGAGTCTCAATGGAATGTAAATTGAGATGAAATCTCTCATAAAGGTCGTATCATTAGGTTAAGGATAAATCAACGTCATAATTATGTGTGAAAAATATAAATACACTCAATATGATTAGATATTCAGTGTGAAACAATTAAAGGACATTCACACATATTATTGTAAAAACAACACCAATGAATTAGATGTTTAACTCAATAAATATAGATTGAGTTAAAATCACTCTTATCAAATTCATATCGATGACTTGAGAATTTATCAATAGAGTGATTATGTGTATCAAAAGTATATCCACTTAAAGGGGAGTGGAAATTATGACATAAGAAAATAAATAGTGATTCCACACATAATCTTGGAGTAAAATAATCAATGAAGTATTCGTAAGGCCAAATGAGTGGAAATTGAAATTTCAAATTCCCTTATCGACTTGGTAACTTACAAAACATACACCCATGATAGAAGGATCATGCAATGATGATGTAAATATCCATAAATTAAAGTATATTACACAATTATTACAATCATGGGCAGTACACACACCACATGCAATAAATAAGTGGTGAACACTTGAAATCTCACGGAATTAAAACTAAGACAAGAAACCCCTTACTTTGTACTTTTTCCTTGGTCAACGGTAGGTTACCCTCCTGTATAATGGTGAAATAATTTTTATTGAATTATAAAAAAATCATTTACCTTAATATGATATCATATATGATCTTTTAACATTGATTTGTTAATAATATCTTAGTATTATCGTCATTTCGGATGTTAATGGATTCATTTTCCATTATATTATTTGTTATGCAAGACGTATTTGTTATAGATGGGATGTATCTTATTAATATCCAGAATTATATCATGTCTCTAAAAATTATTTTTATTCATCAAATGAAATTTAATCTTGAATGGATATAATGGGGAATGAATCTCATCGTGTTCGTGGAGACGGTAATCCGTATGTACGCACGGGAAACAATGTCATTATTTTGATATTAAAATAATATATAATTGGATTCTATATCATATATATAGAATAATTATCATGTTATATTTATTACTTACATTAATTAAACATCATTATTATACTCATCCAAATAATAATATATTGAATAACAATTACACCATGACGTGGAGACGGTAGGCCGTACGTACTCAAATATGGTGACATGTCATTAAAAGGATGGATAGAATACTGAATATGGTTGTACCATATTTATAATAAAATCACAGTATATAGAAGATAATGGAGTTATTATTTTATAATGTAAATAACAAATAAAGAAGAAGTGGAAGAAGAAAGGAACTTGGAAGCGGGTGGTGAAAACATTACCTCTTCTTCGGGTTCTTCATTTTGATTTGATAAAAAGGGCTCCTTATGTTGGATTTATGATCAAAATAAGGCCTATAATTTGAATTCAGGTAAGTTGGAATGATATTTGGGCAGAGTTTGGCCAATCCAAAAGGCTTTTAAGGTGTGAAGAATTGGTTAGAAGTGGTGTCCTTTTATAAGGTGGAGGATGGGCTCTTTAGGAAAAACATAAAGTATTATTTTATAATAAATTCATATTGGGTTTCTAATGGCTCCAAAGTGGATTATTAAAATACTGAGGTGGGTATCGGTCTAAATAATTTCAACCAATATATTTTAGATAGGTTTTTATCATTATATTAACCTTATCTTTTAGTTTTAACTCTAGGTTAATTAGTTTGACACTTACCATGTCACTTTGTAATTTTATATTATATAGTTAATAAACTTACTATATACCTCCATGATACCCCCAAGTGGTCCAATAATGATACACCTATCCTAATACAAGTCCTTTGGCCGAACATGATATTTTTAGGAATTTAATATCAATTAATAATATAATATTTGTTTTAAAAACTCTTTTATGTCAATTTTGACACTATTTGGTATTTGATTTTTGTGAAAATCATAACAGCATTATTACTTCAAAACAGGTTATTTTAATCAATCCTAATATGTCATATTAACCTAGAAAATTATTTTAAGTCATTAAAAGTCTCAAATTATATTTATTTGGGTATTTATAATATCAATTATTTTAATATTTCACTAATATGGTAATTACTGCATCATCATTGTGTCATAAATAAATTACATTATATAATGTATAAAAATTATAACTAAAAAACCATTATGTGGGAAATATTTTTATCCTTGTAATTAATATTTATAGTCTAAAATATAACATATACAACCCATTGTAAAAATTGTTTTTCTAAAAGATACCTGCTTAGATCATTTTTGTATTTACTTTATCTTAATTAATATAAAGTGTCATTATCACTTACAATTGGATCCTTGGGGTCCCAAAATCGACCCAAAGATGCCCATGGTCGGACATGTATCAAAAAATAGGGTTAGGGCACGTTTTAGGGTAAATTAATATTATTATAATATTATTGTTTTACCCCTATTTACCGGATTTACCCTTTAACCATGGTAAATAAAATATTTATTGAAGTAATTATTTGAAATGTCTAAAAATAAGATCTACCTATTTACACAATTTTTACATCCTGATTCCAAATATGGAGTCCATTTTTCGAAATTCAAAACACATAAGTGGCAGAAATTAACTTAAAATTAATTCCTGCTATCAAAATAAAAAGCGTGTTTTTAATAGATAATAACTATCAAAAGATTGACACTTGTTTATGTCGGGTTTAAATGTGAAATTATATCCAATGACCAAAATTGTATTAAATGGTAAAAATATATTCTAAATATACTTTAAAACAACTCAAATTCATAATTTATCACTATTATTTATTTCGATTAAAAAAATTGTGTTTAATAAAAATTTAGTAGTTTTCACTATTCATAAAAATATGAAAGTAGTCTAAAAAGTACCAAAATTTCACCCTAGGATAATTTAGATATTAAAAATCCAAAAAAGAAGTCCATTTTGAAAGATAAAATTTATAAACTTTCAAAAATTGGGTATTACTATTCATAACGGCTAGTTTTATTAGTTGTGGTGTGTGTTAGAACTTGAAGTTGCGTACAACACACGCTACTGTATTATTCAGCGAGAAACATACCATAGAATATTGGGGTGTTACAAGTACAATGCATGATATAAAGAAATTTAATGATATTATCCCCTTCAATTTAGGAGCTACCATTTCCCCAAAACTCAATGTAATTTCATGATCAAATAAAGAACAATGAATGATTTGTGCACCGTCATGAATATTGTTTTTATTTTTTCACCTTATTTCAATTTCATTTTAAAATTTATTATTATATAAAAACATTGAAGCATCACCTAACCATATATTATTATAATATCATACTTCTAGAAAATGGTGATTTTTGGTTCTCTCAAATCGTAACCCATTTTCTCTTCATTTTTTTGGCTCTTTTTGTCATTTTTCATCATTTTTTTAATTCAAGAAGGAAAAATGATGTAAAATGAATGATTACTCCACATTTTACAATTACCACAATAGAACCCCCACACGTTTTCCTTATAATATAAATCATCCCTTCAATCATGAATCCCTTCACCCCCCACTTATACTTTAAAATATAATGAAAATATCAAGAGTATGGTATGAATGGATAAAAATTGCGTGAAACATAGATCTTTCCTAATAGGGATATTGATGGTATATATGGGATTAATAAGGATTGATTTATAGGTGCCTTTAAGGATAAGGTCTTTTCAAAAGATGACCCAATAATTTAAAATGTGTTTTTTTACAGTCATAAAATTGAAAAGTTCAAATTCAATTTAAAACTGCTGAAATATCCCAAGATAACTCAAGAAATATGATCAAGAATATATAAAAAATACATGGTATAGAAATCCTATAAAGAGTGGGATTATAATATTAGACAATCACTCAAGGATTTACTAATAATAATGAATCAATTCACATGAATTTTATAAATTCAAAGCATGAAATATGGTTAGCAAATTTCATTTACATGAATCTATCAATTCCCTCAAATCATGAGTCATCATATCAATAACCATGATTTAATTTACACATGAAATTTTTCATTTTAATAATTCAATATCATAATAAATTAAATCTCAAACATGGAATCATAATATTCCAAACATATTTGTGTCTCCTAGATAAGTCAAGTAGAGAATGAATTTGAGTATAGGAATGAAATTCCAGTTGAAAACTCAAATCATGATATGGAAAAAATGTAAGGAGACTAAATGTTTAAACACTAAAAGTTAAATCCCTTTTGAAATAAAGAAAATTCCTATCTTCCTTTACTTGAGGATTCCATATTACATTATGAACCTCAAAAATAGAATTACATAATTATGAATAAGGATAATGTATTTTTAAGCTAAAAAAGATTGATGGAGTGAGTTGCATTATCGACTAATTCCTACGACTAAATTTGAAATCTAAATCCCTAAGATTTAAAATAAAAGTACTAGAAAGAATGTAAAGGATAAATCTCAGTAAGATCCCCCAAGTGGGTCCCAGAATATTTTACTGCGTCCAGAGGGTAGTACAAGATTTTATTCATAATCATTCAATGGGTGTATTTTCTTGGATTTGAACTGCCGCATTTGGTATATTCTATATTTGACTTCTTCTCTCTTATTGAGGAATAATACATGGATATAGTACATAAGATCCACCCCTTCTCAATGTTTTAAAACTTCCATGTCATGGGTAAGATAAAGTATGGATCATCCTCTTATTTGGTTGCTAAATGTGCAACCTTATCCTTCTTTTAAAGTTCTAGATCAACATGGGCTGTATGAATTGAATTTTCAAAGGGAAAGTAAGAAGGCAATTTTTCGTGAATAAAATTTAAATTTAAATTTCAAAAAATATTCTCTCTTTCAAAATGATCATCCTCTATCTTGATTTCCTCAAACTCAGCTTATTAGAATTCATCATGGACTTTCTAAAATTCATACTAAAAAATGTCAGGGAGATCCAAGTGTTCCTCAATAGGTGTGGGTGTTGTTGCTTCATCTTACTCTAAAGAAAATCAAATATTGACCAAATATGAAAATTCAAAACCATAAGAATTGATACTAAAATAATATTTAATGAAATCAAAAAATATAGAGTTTAAGAAAGGATCAAATCCCTAAGTAGGGCTTGGTATAATCACTTCTTCAACAAAAAGTGCCTACTGAATGAGAGAATTAGTCGATGGAAGTAAGTAGTCAGGCTCCTCCAACCTTTCTTCAAACTGTTTCACTATTGTGGTTTCCTCCTCTTCCATCTCTAGAGTGACATGAAACAATACTATCACTTCTATATTATAGGTATAAATGAGATCATGTTTTACTATATAATCATTCTATAATTCATCCAAATCTAATTGATCTCCCACATGTGTCTTAGTATGTAATTTTTTATTATCATGAATCCACTTTATATCATATCAGTCAACTTGAATCTAGTTCCTAAAATGTTTGGACTGTTGATATTCATGGAGTTTTGCCTCAATATCTTGTATGTCTTTATTGAAATTGGAGAAAACCAGTGGCACTTCCTTCTTAGACTTGAATATTTTTATGTCAATTCAACTCTCAAAAACCTTGGATGTAAAATCTTCAGCATAGATCTATGATTATATTCATCTTTTCTTCTGCTTGACCATTATCATAATAGAATCATCCCTTATTTGGAGGGCCTCCTCAGTGTAGTATGTTTCTTCTTCCTGCACCTATGAGTAATTGTTACATTTATTATTGGAATGATCACATTAAAACAGGATGGAAGAAGTTTTTTTATGGTTTTTTAGAAAACAATGAAAAATATCTAAAATGTGAAAATAGAAAAATAAGAGTAAATAATAGATTATCTCCTCAGAAATAGAACTAGTTTCTATGTACACTTATCATAGGGTGTGGAAAAAGAAAATTATTTTCTTAATGCACCATAGAGGATCACTAGGGTCATCTCACTTGAGTATATTTCTCATATGTTCACTAATTTCATCTAATTCACCTAAACTAATTATTTTTGGTTGTTTTTTTAAATTATAAAGGTGATTAAAATTAAATGAATGAAAATATTAAACTATCATGTAGTGAAAAATGTAATTATTGAAGAAATAACTCGGCCTTTTTGGGTTGGTCTGTGGGTTACATAATTCTCATTATTGGTGTTCAAATTAAGTTTGATAATTCAATTATGAGATCTAATGCATTAAATACTATTATTTTATTTAATGGTGTGAAATATTGAAGGCATTTATCAATATAACTTCACATACTCCTATAATCAAGGTTGATGGCACACCTCGATCGATATTGTGGCATCTTCTAAGACCTAGCTTTATATTATTCCATTTTATCTACTTAATGGCTCAACTCCATGATATAAAGATCTTGTAATCAATATAATGAAAGGAAAATATTTAATAAAATAATATAAATGAGTTTGAGGTCAGTGTTGTGGTGGATGATCACCACACCAATTCACATAATTCTATCACATCACAAACTTAATAAAATATAGAAATTTAAGCACAAAATAAATGAAATTTCCTCATACCTCCTCTAGGACAAGTATTAGGTTATCACCTAATTTTTAGGGTAATAGGTCATGGTTTAAATATGAGAAGAATAATATAAAATAATAATAATAATGGAATAAGAATAATGGTGAAAAATATGGACACAAAAATAAAAACAATTCATGTATTTATTAGGAATATAAATGACAATTGTAAACAAAAAAATAAAGAAAAAAATAAATCAATAAGACAAAAGGGGAATATTTTTGGACAACCTCAATTAGTGGTGATATCCCCCTTAGTTCCTTGGATGGAATGCGATGGAAAATGGGTTGATTTTTGAAGGAGGAGCCCTCCTCCTTTTATAGTCCAGAATTTGTCCTCCAAATTATATCGTGTTTTTGAGCCACTAAATGGTCGAACAATGCATTTCCTCCTACATAAAAGTTCTTAAAAATTGACTCCTAAGTTCACCCCCAAAATTTAATATTAATTTTAAATATTATTTAGGGGTTATAAATTTTTTATTGGCTATTAATTTTTCTAAATGATGGTTCTAGGAAGATTCCTTAAAAATATTGCATTCAAAGGCCACCTTGATAATATTATAACTCCATTAAATTTATTACAATAATTTTCATATGAGTCCTTGTTCCATTAAAGGGAGAATAACCTCAATTGGAGGCATGTAGGAAAAGTTGTGCTTCTGTTACCGTGGTGGGGTCCACACTGTGTGCTCGAAAAATTGTTCAACTTGATTGATTTTTTAGGCCTCTAGATGTTCAAATCATCCCATGGTCAAGAAGAAAATGTTGAAGGCTGTAAATCAATGATTAAAAAAACAATCAGTAAATTTGGAATTATAATTTTAATCAAATGACCATAATACTCTTATGGTACAAATCTATCAAAAATCTGGAATTAACCAGTTTTCATAATTTTTATCAAAACACATCATCAATTCAAAATTGATAAATTTGGTTGGTTAAAGAAATTTAAATTCATATAAAAAATGTGTAAAATATTATATCTATCACAAGAGTAATATTTTTATTATTTTTCCAAATTTTATATATTTTTCTATTATTAATTTATGAATTATAATAGTGATTCAGAATAAAAATGATCTCAATTCAAGTCCCAACATGAATGTTGTTAGATTTGGTGCTCTTGAACCAACCTACTTTGTAGTTTTTATTACAAGAAGATTAATAAAAGCATTATCAATTTATAATTGATGTTTATAACATCATTTCAATAATTTACTTTGAGTACTTTTTCATCTAAAGGATATAAAAGTTCCCCACTATAATTTGAACATGTAAATTCTATGATAATATTCTTAAACATATGTCATATGGTCTAGATAACATTTTAATAAAAAGATACAGATGATGTTTTAACTATATAGTGTTGGAGGATCATAACGCTATAAGAAATGTGGGATATATCCACATCTATATACCCATATTTTTCTATAACCATGGGTATAAAGGCCCCTATACCAAAAATTTAGAAAAAATATGGGTATAGTGTTGAAATAAATAACATATATCAATGATTTTTAAATTCAGTGAGCACAACATTTTCTATACAAATGGTTTTTAAAATGATTGTCATATAGTCATAAAAAAATGTAGTGCATGACCTACCATCCCCCATGATCCCTAACTTGCCGTACATGCATGACCTCCCATCATTTTCTCTAGGATAATATCCCCATATTCATTCATTTATTCATTCAATTCTTCCTCAACTCAAATCGGTGAGTTTTTTGTCCATCAACTATTTTTATGAGCATCAATTCCATTTTTATATAGGTATCAAAGAACAACCAAGATATTTTTAGCTCATGATTATTACTAATTAATTTTACTAAGGTTCATTTAGATTATATTTTTATATTATTTCATAGTAAATGTGACTTTAATTGATGTATTTTTTTTAATATTTAGTTTCATGTTACCTTTACTTAAATCCAATGTAAAATTATTATCTTTTATAATATATATTTTGGAATTATGTAATAAATCACTGTAATAAGTTATTTTTTTGTTAATGTATTAGGGGGTAAAAAAATTATACATTTAATATTTCTATTTTAATTAATGAATAATCAATATATTGGTATAATTAATTTAAATCTAATGTGGTGTGAAATTTTTCAATAAGTTCATTAGTAATTGTAAAGACATTATATGAAATTATTTTAAATATAAAACTAATATTTATTGAATGTTTCAATATCAATTGACCATAATTTTCTTTTCTTAATAATTATGATAGTGATTTTAATAGTTTGAATAATATTTGTTGTAGGCTTTATTAAAAGGAAAATCGAGTTTGAGGAAGAGGTATAATGTAGTATAATGGCTTATCTTAAAAAATTTACTTTCTTGGATACATTTTCAATTTTTTTAAGCATGATGATGCGCACATAAGTGTTTTTTTTAAAACAAAGTTTAATTGAATATTGTGTTTATAAATGTTAATTTTGGGATGTAATGTTAACATGATGGTCTGAAAATGATGTATTAAGTGATTCATGTTGTTTTATACCTATTGGGTGTTATATGAGTTGATTATAGAAAATGAAATTTTTATAGAATCATGTTTTCAAAAGGATGTTATGATTTTTGTAATGTATATTGGTTGTTAATTATGTTTCAATACAATTTTATTCTTTTAAATTGATGTTTAAATGAGTTATGTTGTAAAATTATTTTTTTTAATATATATCAATGGGTTATGTAATTATGCTATGAGTTAGTTCTTATACCACACCTGAATTTTATAAGCTATTATTTTTTGAAAATATAACCTCATCATATTTTTGTTATTTTTTATGAATTCAATAACATTTCTCTATTATAACCAATACTTGGTTATTTTGGTATGTATTAAAAGGTTACCATCATTTAAATAAATACCAAAAATTCTTATGTTAAAAGTGTTTAATGTGGAAAATATTTTTTTACTTCGATACAATCTATTTTAATAGATATTTTTCCTTAAATTATGTTTTAAAACATTGAAAAATTATTTGGATAAGGAACATACATTTTTTTATCAAATTTTCATTCTTTTTTCTCAATCTAAGACTCATTCTTTGACTGGAATACGGCTATTATGTATTGGTTTTTTTCCAATTTCACGTCTTATACATTTTTTTGATCACTACTATTATGCATCGATTATAGAATATGTCATATCTTATGATTTGTTTAGATAGATACTGGTATTTGTATTTTCTTATCGCACATTTTATGAAAACATGTTATATTGAATTATTTAATTCTTAGTATTACAAAAGAAATTTCGTAATAGTTTTGTTATATAAATAGGGTAATTGATTTCTTTTCTTTATGATTATTTTAATTTTTTATATGGATAATTAGTGAAAATGTTTTTTTTATTTTTGTTAGAGGTTTTAAAAAAAGTTAATTTTTATCATATATATATCACATTATCAATACATTATATAATAATGAATTAGATTTTTAATATAAAAAGTAACTATATATATATTATTTATATTTACTTTAATGTGTTTTGATTATAAAATTTATTTTTGAACAGAAATTTAATTTTATAAATAGTAGTTGTATTTTTTTTTGTAAATTTATCATATAGGATTTTTTAGAAACAAACATTATTAAAAAGACACTTGTTTCACTCCCTTTAGTTAAGTGTTTAGTTATGAGTTAGTTCTTGAACTACACTTGAATTGAACAAGATATTTTTTTTGAAAACATATCATCTTAGAGTTTTTAATATTTTTAAGAATTCAATCAAATTCCTCCATTATAACCTATACTTGGGTCCTTTGTTATGTATTAAGAGGTAACTTTGTTTTGTATAAATGCAATAGTTATTATGTTAAAAGAGATGAATATGTTAAAAAAAAAATTAATTGGATACTGTTTATATTCCAAAATATATGTTTTCCAAAATTATGTTTTAAAATATTAAAAAATCATTTAGATGAGGAGCATATATTTTTTATAGTGGAATTTATTTCTTGTTGATTTATAAATGAATTTTTCATTGATTGGTGTGCTGATATTATGTGTTAGTTGTTTCATATTCCATGTTTTATACATTTTATTAGTCCCTATGTGTATGCATTGATTATGGAATATTCAATCCCTTTTTCTTTTTTGGTTAACTACTAGAATGATTTGATGAATTTTATATTAAAATTGCTATTTGGATTATTGTATTGAATATTTTCTATAGTAATGTGATATTGAATTATGTGATGTGGGTCTTATTAATGTTTTACATGGTAAATACATTTTTATCAAATATGAGACTTTTTGTATTTTTTGGAACCATGTTCTTATTTTTTTAAAAACTATCATTGATAAAACATATGTATGTAGTTGTGGAATTATTTTTCTATCCGAATATGTATTCAAAAAATTCATGGTTTCCATGAATTTTCTAATTATAGTATACTATGTTTATTTTAATAAAAATAATTTTTATAGAATTAATAGAAGATAGATGTATTATACTAATCAAATATCAAACGAGTATCAAAATAAGTTGTATTTTTATATTTTTCATTTAATAATGCTTTAGATTGAGGACTTATATGTTTTCATTGTAATAATTATGTCAACCGACCTTGGATTACTCAAGAAGAAATTATCCACATTATAAAAATAATTTCTTTTAATACAAACTATTGTGTTAGGTATCACATTTAAGAGAAAAATAAATCCTAGTTTATTCCTGATCAAAATGAAAGGATTAGTATGTATAATTTTATATTTTATTAGTTTTCATTTATTTATCATCACGAGAAAGAAGTCATTAGTATGAGTACACATGATTCACCAAATGAAAATGATTATGTTGAGAGAGTGAACAAATTTATGGATGATATAATGACTCCTGTATATTTTCCATGTGGTAAAATGAAAAAATATATTTTTAATGTGATTGCATCATTAAAAAACTAGGTATGAAAATTTTAATATAGGCATCAATTATATTCGTAACTTTTTGAAGGGATTCATGATGATGAATAAATTCCATCAAATAATTATATGACTTTCATGTTAATATATAAACTTGTATTTTTAACTAATAAAATTCAGGATTCCAAAAATATTAGAGCTTTTTTTTAGAGGAAACCACAAACATAAATGATTTTGAATAATGTGGTGCATCTCAATTGAATTAAAATTTCGATGGAATACTATCTCATATGACACAAAAAGTAATGAGACACTTTCCATTGATTCCTAAGATACCAAATATTTTCAAGTTTGATTAAATCTTAGAAAATATTTTATTTAATTATTCGGATAGAATTAAAGACAACAGTGAGAAATTTTATACCACAAATGTATTAGAATGGAATAATTTTGATACAGGATATCTGAATTTTTCACCTAAGGTGTGGAATGTCATGTTTGGTCTATCATGTAACAATTTTAAATTGTTTAGTCAAATGGTTACTTTACACAAAACATGGTTAGTTTTCATTCACATTTATAATCTTACTCTATATATGTGAATAAAACAGCATATACTTTTTAATATGTGTTGTGATTATGTGGAAAATAAATTATTTTCCTTCTTATGAAATGATGTATGGTTATAAAAAGAATAGTAAACCATACTATCCTATTTATATAAATAACACATGATATATAAAGATTATATATCATCATAGTTTCAATTTTATCGGACTTCGATGATTCTTTAAAATGGATCACCCATACATGAAAAACCATCAAAGGATTTATAATAAACTGGAAGCTGATAATCCACCTTAATGTTTGTTTGGAACTGATGTGATTAATTAATTAAATGATGGTTTTATCATGAAGAAAACCCTAATAGAAATTTAGGTAATATCCACTAGGAAAGAACTCTAGGTAACATGACCACTTCTAAAATATATAACTTTTACAAATCCTATTTTCTGTTGGACTCTATAATTGGGAGTAATTGCATTGATTTTGTGATTCAGTCCTCAATCGACCAAATAAAACCATTCTTCTGATGATTCCTCGATAAACCAGTGACAAAATCCATGGAAATATGCTCCCACTTCCATACAGGTTTAATCATAGACTATAGTATACCAGACAATTATTGATACCCAACATTTAACTACTGATAGGTTAGACACTTCATAATGGAATATGAAATCCTGAATTTTATACTTGACCACCAGAAATGATTTTTCATCACCTTGTATGTTTTTTTGAATACCCATATGAATATCCCATTTTGAATTGTTATACATCAAAAGAATTTTCCCATGGAAAGACATAGGGAATGCAATTTAATTATGAAAACATAACAAAGAGTTTACATCCTATTTCCAACCGCCAAAAATCTCCCCCCAATTAAGGTTTGACCTAATGGTGGTGCAATCATTATTGAATATTTGATCCTCTTTTAGAAAATCCAAAATTCAAGAATATGATTAACATAGAAGAAAAATACATTCTCATTTTTTTGGTATAATAAATGTACATGTCAGTAGTGACACTCATCAGTTGTCACTAGTCACGAGCTTCCATGACAAGACAATTATATAACTTCCAACTCAAAGTATTTGCTACAAAATTCAAATTATTGGGTATATAAACTAAGTAAAAGTAAAAAATTTATAGATATTCCATCCATATTAATTATCTAAATTTCAAGTATGACTAATTGAAGATATATTTCAAACTATTGTGATCAATGAAGTCTATGAACCTTTATATGAAGAGATAATGATGCCAGAACATTAAGGCATGAACCACTAAATCTAATTCGGGGTAATATATCATATAATTATTCTCATTAGTTTGTAACTTCCTCAAAACATCGGTCACAACATGATCTCCCTATATGAGAACACCATTGATGATAGATCCAAACACATCACAATATACCACATAGTCGTAACATGGTTCTGGAAATGTTAAGATGAGTGATTAGGTGAGATGAAAATTAATATATAGAAATAATTTCTTATAATCATCATTCCATGTGAATTTAACACCCTTCCCTGTCACAGAACTCATGGGAGAAGCAAGTCTCGATAAATCTTGGAAAATCATCGATAATATATTTTAATTCTATAAAAATTCTTATTTGGAAACAATTCTTGGGTTTCTTCCAAGATATGGATTATCAAATCTTTATAGGATCAACCGATATGCCCTCTACATAAATTAAGTGCCCAAAGAAATGAACTTATTTTATACATAAGTCAATCTTAAAAAACTTCATATATAGTTGATGATCTAAAAATGTGATAAAAAAATTTACAATTAATCATTTTGGTCATTAATTGTTTGAGAATAAACCAAAATAACATATGAAAATACCACTATAAAATATTCAAGGTACTTGTGGAAGATATATTTCATCAATTCCATGAAGTCTGTAAGTGGATTCCTTAGACCAAAGGGCATGGAATCATATTCATAATAGACATATCAACCCCAAAATGATGTCTTCAGAATATCCTCTCTTATAACTATAAGGTTATAATATAATGATATTAGATCAAACTTGGAGAACTAAATGGATCCATTTAAGTGATCAAACAAATAATCAATTTGAGGAATTGGATGCCAATTTTTTATCATAAATTGATTCAGTTTATGTTAATCAATATATAAATGAAGAGAAACATATTATTACTTTATGAATAAAACCTATCCAGTCTAATGAGACATGTTATGTTTAATGAATCCTTTAGTACCAAAATCTTAAAGATAGAACTTCAATTCTCACAACTCTTTCAGATAGATTGTATAAGATAGAAGAAAAAAAGGGGTTTATCTCACGAGTATATCAATTGAAAATTTTATTTTTTTTCTTGGGTGATAACCTAGAGAAATCATTCAGAAAGAAATCCCACTATTGATGGACTATGGTAGAAATATTCCTATGTATTGTTTTGTAAGTTTCACCCAAGGTCATATTATCTAACTGACCTGATACGGTTTCATCCAATGGGAATAAAGTTCCCTCTCTACCTATATTTATATCCCAACTCCTTGAATACATGAAGAGATCTATTTAGGTATGTGAACATATTTTTTTTGAGAATATTAGTCAATATGGGCTTTAAATTACACTATCCATTCATTCCAATGATTATATAGAAATTAGACATCCCTAAGACATTAAACTCCCAAATAAACCTTATAGAATCAATGGTAATGTAACATGTTGGGAACTTGAATCCTCTACAATCCTGTTATTCGAGGGGTGTCTTGATGTTTTTAAAGACCACAAATATAGTAGCCCAAATTTGGTTGTAACTTTATTAAATTAGTATAATATAAAATGAATCAAATCCCAATTGAATAAATAGTTTAATATTACTGGTAAACTAGATACATACTTGAAATTCAATTTAAATTTTACTACTTAAAATACACCAATAGTTTCTTTTAGAGTTCAATTATTCCCCATTTTTTTGTAACCTTGCATATCAATAAAAAACATCCTCATATCCTAGGGAAAAGTGAAACATAATAAAGGTGTGATCTTAGACACTCAATAAGGGTAAACATATAGAGAAGGATATGAGAAATAAATATAAAAAATGATGGAAATTACATAACTAAAATTAATTCCATTGAACAAATAACCTAAACATAATATGACAAGAAAGAAGGTAGGACAAATAATTACATAATTGAATGAGATAAAACATATCAATTTATACCAAAACTAATCTGATAATCATGTGGGATTCAACAACTAATATCATAATGAGGGAATACATTATCAAGTACATCACAAACATACCATCAGGGGTTCGACCAAGACACCATACGTAAATGGGTAAGGCCTTAGACAATAAACAAACTAGTTTATCTAATGAGACATACTGATGCATTGGGGGGATATAACCAGCCATTCCCATGACTTACAAATTCCAATTAATTTCTCATATGAAATGGGTAAAACAATAAAAACCTTAATATTAAAAAACAATATACAAAATGTGAATACTTTAACTATAAAAAATGAATGGTATCAAAATAGCACATCGATACTCAATCTAATCATAAAACATTCAATAAAATATGTTTGATGATATCATAAGATATCAACTTTAGATAATAATTATATTGAACCAAGTCTGTTGAAATAGATAAAATATTGTAATAAAACCCTAAAAAATATTTTGAGTGAAACACCCTTTTTATTGATATATTTTATTTAAAAAGACTTATAATTATAAAATAAAAAATTATCATTGAATAAAACCTTGTAAACATGTAATGCTCACTTAAAAACATTAAGTAATCATAAATATAGGAAAATATTCTCATTCTACACAATTTAAAAAACATCCCTTCTGTATTTTTGTTGGAAAATCTATAAAGGACTTCATTTGGAAAACAATAAAATATTCCTTTCAAACCATTTTATAAAAATTCAAACATATGTAAGAAAAAGACTCTAAAATTCATAGTAGAATAGTAAAATTTAATTTGAAAACATTTTTAGATAACATGTACATGGAAGATAAATATTCCCCAATGCAAACATTAAAAGATACAATCTAGAATAATGATGAGATTGTGAAATAACCCAAACCTTAGGTCTGATTTCCTCCATACATGTCTGAAATTAATATATAGTGGATCTAAAAATATTATTAACTTATTAAAGAATCATATTTTTATTTATTATATCATATATGATCCCTTTAAAACATTTTAACCCTCATTTATTAATAATATTTAATTAATTTTACTATTTCGGGTGTTAATTGGCTTGCTTACTCATGCTCATTTTTTTAGGAATGTCTATGTTATATTTAATTGGATATAGATAAAACATCTATATAATGTCATAAATATCATATATAATCATTAAATAAATTTTTAACTTTTCACGAATGTTAAATATAGAAAATGAACCACATCACTTCATGGAGACGGTAAGCCGAATGCACGCACGAGGGATGATATCTTTTCAAAATGGTTGAAAGGGTAAGGAAGTGGATGGTATATTAATTTTTAATAATAAATATAATTTAATAATTATAATATATATATATTATTTCCATAATTATAACCATCCAAATAAATTTGTGATGAATAATGAATTACCCTACTACGTGGATAAGGTAAGCCATACATACACACGCGCAGTGCTTTCAATTTTTCATAGGATGGATAAAAGGTAGAATATAGTTGTTTCATAATCATAATAAAGTATAAATATATATATGATATTGGAGTTATTATTTTATTATGAAAAAAATTAGGAGGAATTATAAGAAGAAATGAACTTGAATGTGTAGGTAAAAATGATTACTTGTTGTTTGGTAGACTTCCATTATATATCTTCTCAAGGGATATAGGGATGGTATTTTTGCAAGATAATGACCTCAAAAACATGGATAAGGATTTTTTGAAGATAAATTCATAGGTTTTGGTTGGGATATAATTCTCAAGTTGGTGTGATGAAGCGAGAGAGGTGGTGTCCCTTAATAATTGAGGTGAGGGACACTTCTGGATTTTCCCAAAAGATTAAATTATAATAAATTAATTTATCATTATAAATGACTAAAAATGTAAAATAATTATAAGATAACATTGGATATAGTTTTAATAACATAAACCAATATAATTTAGACAATTGTTTTGTCATTTTAAACCTTACATTTTGATTTACTCGTGGTTAGTTACTTTTAATCACAACCCTCATAACCTCTATTTTAATCATAAAGGGTTAATAATTTTACAATAAATGGTAAAATGAATCATAAATGTAAAGTTTATGATTTTAATTAAATTACATTTACATGATCTAAGATAAGTTTTTTTTCTTGAATTTTATAAAATTAAAAAAATATCATTTTCATAAATTATCATTAATGTCAATTTTGACACTATTCTTTTAATTTGACTTAAAATACATAAAAATGGGAAATTAGAATATAATTATTAAAAAACTCTATAAAATTTCATATAGATATATAAAATTCATTTTAATGATTAAATATTTCGAAATATATCAAAATTAATATTTTCAAAATCATTTATTCTATTTTTATGTTAATTAAATAAATATTGTATTAGCATTTCATAAGAATTGAAGGTGATTACATAACATCTAAAAATTAAAAGAGAATATATAAGATGAAACAAATTTAATTAAGATCAAAGTTGAAATTCATGTTTGTTCATATCTTGATTTTTCCCATGTGAACACGTAAAAGATATTAAATACAAAGAGAGTGACATTTTTGTTACTGTCTTTAATTTAAATAATATATAATCCATTTTCATAGAAATATTTCCATTAAATAACTCAAATTATATCCTAAGGTGATAAGTGTAAAATATTATTAATCCAATAATGTTTATAGACATGTTTAGGTCATGGTCAAACACTTATCTTTTTGTTTTAACCCTTAATTAACCTTTTTTATTCTTACCTTGAGAGCATGGATTTTTACTCTTTGGGGACTAATATAGTTACTATAAAATTCCTAAAGACCTTTAATTAGATCAATGATTACATGATCAGTTGTATCCCAACTAGTTTTTAGAATCTATGATTTTTAAGAATGTTATATTATTTAATAAAATGTTATTTACTATAAAATATTTATAATGTCAATTATAAGAACTATTCATCACTTTGACTTTAATAAAATTTATAAAACAAGATAACTTTGACCCAAATTTTTAATAAATCCAAAAATATTTCAAAAATATCTAGAAAAATAATGGATAAAATTAATTATATCATATTATATTTATTTAAATATTTTTAATATAATTTATTTGATATTTCCTTTAATAAAATTACTAATCCATCATCATTGAATATTATTTAAGGTAATTATTTATTCACTTGTAAAGATCCAGATTTTCCATGTAATTTGTTTTAATAATAGGGAAATATTACGAGTCTGCGAAAATTGACGGTGTGTGATTCCGAGGCACGGAGTGCCCATAATGAATTTCTAAACTTTTTTTAGGTACGTTCAGTAAACGTGCGAGAAGGATTTTGTATCTTTTAAACTAGTTCTCAGAATGGAAATTCGTGGGCACCGTTGAACTCACAGTGCCGATATTCGCTTAAGAAGGCCATCACCTCCGTAGCAGTAGGTCAAGGGTGAAAGTTAGTTTCCCAGAATTTTGTGGGTGAGTTAAATGAATAGAAATAAAATAAATAACAACTTTTTTTTTAAAAAACCTCTCATTTGAATGTTTAGTGGTGAAGACCACCAAAGCTTGAAACCTACCAATTTAATTTATTGGTGGGGACCACCCGAACCCCTCTTTTAATGGAAGAAAACCCATTTCTTTCTCCAAATCAAATGTCCCAACTTAATTTCATTAATGTACAAACTTTAATAAAATTATATCTTAATATTATTTAATTTGGAACCTCACCTCACATGGGAAAAGGGATTGGAAAAGGAGTGGAGAGATTTGGAGAGTTGGAACGATCTTTATCTAAAAAAGGAGATCCTCCAATGAAGACCAACTTCCAGAATCGAAGAATGAGGAACCTTGGAGTGTCTTGCGGGAGTGACGAACACCAACGTCAATCTTTAACGACTTCTTTTTGTTACTCGCACCACCTACAATGGAAAATTGAGGTAGGGGATTCGATTTGAATTATGATTGAATTTACTTGATAATTATTCATAATATGGATTCATAATGTTGATGGCCAAACTAACATTGCCATCATCTCGTGCATATACCGTGCCCTTTATCATTTGATTATCCACACGTTCTTCATGCGTTCTTCAATACCAAATATTTAATGATGCTTGAAACACAATATTTTGTTAAGCGCGACATATAGATGCCGAGCCCTCGACCTGAGGATCAAGAATATGTGATCATTTTATTTTTCGGGCTAAGAAAGGAGATGCGGTGACCTGAGGAAGAGGTGGAGGGTCGAAACACCGGATGACCGCATGAAGGTAGCGCGGCAGGCGGCCATGCTGCCGGATGAGCAGGAGACCGCGACCGCTAGGCCATGGCGGAGGCCAAAGAGTGGACGACACCTAGCCGGCCATGGTGGAGCTGTGGTGCATGACCGTGCAGCTGGGAGGAGGACCAGCCAAAGAACTCGACTGACTATGGTAGATCAGTGGGACCCGCTAGGGTCCTAAGGGTGATGTGGAAACACCCTAAGGTGCTGCCCTATGGCATTCTGAATGGAAGGGGGCACTCCCCCTTCGGTGCGCCATCTTAGAAATACTGTGCCAGCGGGCCACGCCCAGTGGGCCAAGACACCGGGCCTCCCCCTACACGGGCCAGACTGGAACACGACCTAGCGGTCCAGGCCTGCCAAGGCCCAGGCCATCCGTGCCAGACCTGGGCCCTTCCGGACCCTATTTTGTCTTTTTGTCCATATCTTGATAACCGGACGTCCGTTTGAAGAACCGTCTTTGACACCATAATCCTTGGATCGAGATAGTACTTCTAGTATAATCCACATGAGTTTTGGATAAATTTGGAGTACAGATGGGTTGGATTGAACCCCAAATCCAACCAGACCCTCGGAGTGGAAATGCTAATAACTTACAAACCGGGCATCCAATTCATGCATCATTTGTTCTATTGGGCCCCTTATGACATGATGGAAATTTGGGATACGTATCAATGAGACTTCATGGTGTTCTAGGTATGACCAATATCTTGACGGACATATTCTACAGAACTCACACACCCCAGGTGCGAGGAATCCAGTGGCTG
Organism: Viscum album; assembly: GCA_963277665.1. Classification (NCBI taxonomy): domain Eukaryota; kingdom Viridiplantae; phylum Streptophyta; class Magnoliopsida; order Santalales; family Viscaceae; genus Viscum; species Viscum album. The sequence goes on along the minus strand of OY728133.1, from coordinate 858,459,952 downwards.
GCTGTGGGGCGGAGGTTGGAGACGGATAATACAGAGGTCAGTTATCCATGAACTCTGGGCGGGTCAGATCCTATTTGGGTCATTGCTGGGGTTTAGTAACTATCGATCATGTGTGGTTCAGTTCTCAAAGAACATGTTTAGGTCAGCGTATACCAATCCTGTGTGGGTTAGCGCTTAGCGATTCTTTGTGGGTTAGCGCATACCAATCCTGTGTGGGTTAGATCCTGTGTGGGTCAGCGCTCAGAAATCCTTAGTGGGTCAGTGAATATCGATACTGTGTGGGTCATATCCTATGTGGGTCATTGAGGGGGTTAGTACCTATCGATCCTATGTGGGTCAGACTCTGTATAATCAGTAGTAATGCCTCTTGACAGAATAAGATGATTAGCTTCGTGACTAATCATCTGTACTTATATACTTCACTTACACCTGTGTGAGTTGAGTCTTATATATTCATTGTGTACCTGTGTGGTGCTATATCTTTGTGGTGTTACCTATGTGGTACTCCTACCTTCGTGGTGTTACCTGTGTGGTACATCTACCTTCGTGGTGTTACCTTTTTGGTATTCTTTCCTCCTGTGTGAGATGAGTATATCTTGATAACATAGGTATATGTATAGGAATATACCTAAGTTGGGATGACTATTATTTCCATGTTTTATGGTTTATCCATTGTGGATTTGAGAGACCTTCGGGGGTCTTGGGGTCCCTACTGAGTACTGTTATACTCACCTCTACACAGGCTACACCCGCACCCTGTAGCGTCTTGTGCAGACGAAGGAAAACACTGAGTGAGGACAAGGGTACCAAGACTGGAGACTGCTCAGAGGTGGACCTTAGACGAGGCATACCAAATAGAATACCATTTGAGAGTTGTACCTACCCTTCAGGTAGTATCCTTTGCAGGTATTCATATGAGTTGTTTTCAGTTTTACTTGTACTTTCCAGTTTTACTTGTACTTTCCAGTTGGGATTGTATTCCGGCCCCTTTACTTTCTGTAAACACCCTTTTTACTATATAGTTGAATTTTTTCTTGTATCTTGATGTGTGTTTGGTATGTGTGAGTTTACAGTTTATAAAGGAATTTCCTTCCTGTTTTAGGGAATACGCCATTCGGTTCTTGTCGCCAGCCCCTGGCCTATGAAAGGTGGGTTTGGGGTAGTCACGACTTGGTCCCCATGGGATGGGTCGTGAAAAATTGGTATCTGAGGAGTTTGGTTCTACTGAAGAACTAGGAATCTGACATTTTCTGTGTAGAAATAGTTTTATGTGTGATGAGTGTGGTTTTCAGTTTGGGGAATCCAGTGTTGGTGCAGTGGACAACATATCCATACACTAGGACTTTGACTTCTGATCTCCTTATCAATGCGTGAAAACACTGATTGTGTTTGTGTTTTAGAAACGTTTTCTTTGTGATCTCTTTGATTCATCTCACCAGGTATAAATTATTGACCGTGGAACACCTGTTTCTTTTCAGGATGCCTCCATGCAGACAACCAGCTAGGGTTCTGGGTAGAGTACGTGATGACAACCCACCGAGCGAAAAGGATTCGGGCAGGGCCTCTTTACGGCAGTTGTACCATCGGGTTGTGTACCAACAACAACACTACCCGTTGGGCAACTGATGCCACCATTCCCAGCAGTAGATGACACAAGATACTTGAGTGCATTGTACGAGTTCCAACACTAGAGACCACCAAGGTTCTGGGGTGAGACGGACCCAGATGCGGCTGAGTATTGGTTGGAAGCTGTGCTTAGAGTCTTTGGACTGGTAGGGACACCAGCTAATCTCATGGTGATCCTTGCTGTGAGTCTTTTTAAAGCAGTAGTGGGAATATGGTAAAGCTTGATGCTCTAGGTACACAACGTGGCGACTCTCATATGGGTGGACTTAGAGAGCCTTTTACGGGAAGAATTCTTCCCAGTGACCCTATGCTTAGTGTGTGTATAAGAGTTTCTCCACTTTCAGCAGGGTAGCATGATTGTAGCTCATTATTCAGTGAGGTTCACCGACCACTCACACTACTCCAGTGACATGGTGTGTGACCCTTTATTCCGGTCTCAGACCATCGACTAGGGGCTCATATGGGAGATTATAGCTTCGATGGTTTATCTTAGTATCCCAACACATGTGGGGGTGATCAAGTGAGAACTCTTAGTGGAGAGCTTACTTGTTGGGCAGTCATCGGTAGCCAGACCCACCTCCAGACAACAGGTAGCATAGTCATCGGTAGGTGGAAGTAGACAGATGATGTCGAGGTCCAAGAGGACTAGACCTACAGGTGGATGACCGCAGGATACAGGGTCAGTGGTACGGGGATCTTGTGATAGATTCGGATCGGTGAGGAACAATCATGGTTATTTGTGAAGTGGGAAGGGTCACATGGCTCGCGACTACCCGACCTTCCATACAGATGACCAGAAGACAGTCGAATGACTGCCTAGAAATAGGCGAAGATTCGATTGAGGATGTCTGCATGCAGGAGTTGGATGTGGCAGAGGAACAGGACATGCAGTAGGTAGTGGGAAATGATTTGAGGTTCTACCGCCAAAACCACTAGGAGGTCCATCCCAACTATAAAGAGTAGGTGGATAGGGACGAGCTCAGTTTTAGGCAGCTGAGGACTACGACCATGACGCTCTGAAGATGATTTAAGGTATGAACTGTGTCATCTCCACCTTTTCTGTAGTACATATACAGCCAGGTTCCAGTCACTCTTTTATTACCACAACCCTCGTTCGGAGCTCGGAGATATCGGTGGATCCGTTGGCTCGATCCTTACTGATAGAGAATCCTACGAGAGAGAATTTGATGATTACACCCTAGTGTCAGCAGTGTGAGCTTACTCTTGGAGGAAAGAGATTCGGCTGGAATCATCTAGTAGTGGCGTCGATCCCTTATGATGTCATCTTGGGTATGGACAAGTTATCCACTGTCCATGCATAGATTGACTATATTAGGCGCAAAGTGCAGTGTGTCTTCAAGGGTGGGACTGTGTTTTCATTCACCGCTGATAAGGGAACCTTTGCAGTGCATGATGGACTTACCCGGAGTAGGGTCCAGCTGATCACAGATCAGTTGGCTAGCCTTACCCTTGGAGCAGTTGATGTTGAGATTCAAAGCTATCCTGTAGTGGTGGACCAGTACATTGATGTTTTCCCCGATAATGTACCAGGTCTACCTTTTTGAAGAGAGGTGGAATTCTACATCGACTTGTACCCAAGTATGACACTAATATATACACCAAAATATTTTAAAATATTCTTGTTTTGGAAAATTTATATAGTTTTTATATTGATTTTTCTTCTATTTTTTCTTCTATTTTTATTCATTTAATCTTCCAAATTCTGCTTATTACACCCAATTTTTTTCATTTTTTAATTTCATTTTGAGATATATTTCATCCAATATTTTTTTCATATAATAAATATATATTATATTTATTTCAATGAGAGAGATAAATAACTATAATAAATTATTTAATTTTTTTTAATAGTTTCAAAGCAGGGGAGAAAATTTGGAAATTATATTTTTTTTTATAATTATCAGAAAATGGGAGATTATTGAGTGGCTCTTTGACACATCATTTTTTTTTGTTTTGGCAATTAAAAAATACTATTTATTCTCTCTAATATGATAATTATAAAAATATACTTTCTGTTTTGATATATACTTTACATAAATTTTCATAAATGAATCATTAGAATTTCTCAAACCATTGATAGGTTTTCATCATTATGTATTATTCTTGTTTATAATGATTTCACTAATTTTAGAAAAAAATAGTACTAAATTTGTTGATTAAATTTTCCTTAACTATTATCTTCATGTTCATTATGGATATTTCAAATCGATTTGGTAGAAAACTCAAAGTCTTGATCTTATGTTTTTGTCTTTTATTTTTCTATGAATCAGGATGAAAAATGACATTAAACATGGAATAATAGACGTCTAAGTGATCTAAAATTGTTTGGACATAATAAAATCACTATAGTAAAAGGAGTTTCGAGCAATAAAAATTACATTTTTAAAGAATAAAATTCAAAATGGTGGTTTCAAAGTTCAACATGTCATGATAGAAGGCATAGTGATGTAAAGTCAAAATACTCAAATTCAGTTCCCCATGCTGTAGAGTTAGTGACTGTGGCTCACAAGATAATTTCAAAATCACAACACGGACTACTTGGATGTAGTGATAATCCATTCTCTCATTCATTCTTACGGATGAAATTATAGAGGAAAACAACTAGTTAAATTGGTCGCAATAAAATTTTTAACCCATTTTATAAATTTAGGCTTTGTCCCTCAGTATAAATCATTTTAGTAATGAGGGATATTTAAGTATGGTGTGCACTATTACAAATTTTAACTTTAACCGTGCTAAAAATGGCCATTGTCAACACAAAAAAACATTGACCATCAGAGCATGATTAAAAGCCCTAGGCTTCTATCAGATCTAAAAAAAGCATTGTTAAAGGACTCCCTTTATCATCACTTTTATTTAGTAATGATAATGGACCCCCTTTATCCACACTACTCTATGTTCTGGTAATGGTTCCCTTTATCAATGCTTTTAATCGAATTAATACAGGGGCTTACTAATGTAGTGTGCTATTAAAATTATAGCACACTGCAATAGTTAAAACTACAATAAAAATAAAAAATATAGGTTCAAATATTGAATTTAAATGAAATTAAATTTACACCACATATACAATAAAAAATACTATTATAGGAATTTCAAAAATTAGTAATTAAAATTACATGAGGAAGTACAAATTATCAAAGAAATTCAAAAACATAAATGTTTCTTTTACTTTGGCCCTCCACCCCCAGTCATGCTATTGCCAAGAAGACCACCCAAGCTAGAGAAAAAGAATAAACCCTTATATGAAAATAATTATCATGTTAGTAATACTATAATGAAATAAATTAAACACAAACTGATAATTCTAAACTAACAACATATAATTTGATGCATACAATGAACACTATGTATCAGATTGAGTGTCAGTTGATTCTTTCATGTCACACCATTTATTCTTTACCTAAAAAAAGCTATATTGAATTGGTTCTCATCTATTGTGAGAATGATCTCTATCAAAACTAACTAAATAAGTAAAAGATAAAAATGATAAGGAAACTAATTAATTAATAGAGGATAAAATTATGAGAAAAAATTCAAATCCCATTTTCTTATTTTTGGGAATGTGATGTGAATTTGAAACTAAAATGGCACTTATATATTAAAAATTCACATTTTGAGTCATACCGACCACATCATGTGTTGGATTTATTTGCAGTAAATTAATATATTTTATAAATTAATTATGGATCTTCCTAAATTATAACAACAATCAATGTTAATTTTCTCTTTTTTCAAATACTAACACCTTCTTTTAACTAAATTGTCAATTCTAAACTAATAACAGACAGTTTGAGTCATACTAGGCACACCATGTGTCAGATTGAGGTACAACTAATTTATACACATCAATAATGACTTATGGATCATTTTTTTAAAGTATCAAAACAATCCGAATGTGTTTGACCAGATTTCATTATGCCACTTGTATTTTTTACTAAAACTACTTTCAATTTTAAATAAAAAGACACAATTAGAGTCATACTTGTCAAACCACACACCAAATTGAGGTCCATATGATTACTACATGTAATTAAAGACTTATGGATAATTTTTATATGGTATATAAATAATGAAAAATCATTTTCTCTATTTTGAGTATATTGCGTGTGTATTTTATTCATATGTTATTTTAAACTTGAAAAATGCACTTTTAGTCATAAAGGTAACTTAAGGTATTTATATGAGGCTAGAATAATTAATACATGTAAAAAATGACTTATTAATTATTTTCATCCATTATAAATACAACATGAGTATGTTTTCTCAGTTTTTACTGAGTGACACATGTTTTGACCTAAAATTTCATGTGAAATTTGACAACAGACACTTTGATTCATACCGGACATGCCATGCATAAGATTAAGGATGAGATTCTTTATACACATAAAAAATTAATTTTTTATCCTTTTCCTAAAGTATCAAAAAAATAAAAACATGTTTTCTTGGTTTTGAGTATGTCACTTGTCTTTTTTACTAAAATTAATGTCAATTTTAAATAAAAAGACACACATTGAGTCATATCAGTCAAACCATGCATTAGATTTAGGTACAACTAATTTATACATGTCATAAATAACTTATGGGTAATTTTACTTAAGTATAATAATAATATAAATCTATTTTCTTGGTTTTGAGTATGTCACTTGTGTTTTTTACTAAAATGTTGTTTTAAAATGAAAACACACACTTTGAGTCATACTAGTCACAAAGTTTTTCGGTTTGATGTGAGACTAGTTCTTATATGTCAAAAATGACTTATGATTTATTTTCATAAATTATAAAAACAATTAAAGTGTGTTTTCTATGTTTTTAGTGATTGAAACATGTTTTGAACTAAAATGTCAATTTTAGACTGATAACAGACACTTTGAGTCAAACTGGGCACAATGTGTATCATATTGAGGAGAAGATTATTCCTACACATCAAAAATTTCTTAATAATAATTTTCCTAAAGTATAAATACAATCCAAATGTGTTTGATTATTTTTGAATATGTCACTTGTTTTTCATAAGAAAATTAATGTTAATTTTAAATTAAAAGATACACTTGGAGTCATAATGGTCACACTGTGTGTCAGATTGAGGTGAAGATGATTCATAAATATCTCAAATGACTTATGGATAGTTTTACTATAGTATAAAAATAATAGAAATGGGTTTGATCATTTTTGAGTATTTCACTTGTGTTTTTTACTAAAATGTCATTTAAAACTCAGAACACATACTTTGAGTCATATCTGTCACATCGTGTGTCGGTTTGATGACACACTAATTCCTACACATAAAGAATGAATTGTAAATAATTTTCTTAAATTAAAAAGGAAATACGAGTTTGTGTGAAAAAATTTTAATTAGTGACACAGTTTATGAACTAAAATGTCAATTTTAAACTGATAATTGATACTTTGAGTTATACTGAGAAAACCATGTATTGGATTGAGGTGCGTATGATTACTACATGTCAAAATGAATTTTTTATCACTATAATAAAGTAAAAAAACTATATAAAATCGTTTTCTTGGTTTTTTTATGTCACTTGTCTTTTTTCATAAAAATTAATGTCAATTTTAAATAAAGAGACACACTTGGAGTCATATCGGTCACACCGTGCATCATATTTAGGTAAGGATGATTACAAAAAGTAAAAAAATGACTTAGGAAACATTTTAATAATTTATAAAATTAATTTAAATTTTTTATCATTCCTTTTTTTCACATTATTTTTTACTAAAATGTCATTTTAAATTAGAATAATGCAATTTTGAGTCATATCGGTCACATCGTGTGTCATTTTGATGTGAGATTGACTCTTACACATAAAAAACGAATTTTAAATTATTTTCCAAAGTTATTAATACAATACAAGAGTGTTTTATCAATTTTAAATGAGTGGCACATGTTTTAAACTAAAATGTCAATTTTAAACAAATAAAAGACACTTGGAGTCATAATAGGAACACCATGTATTGGATTATTGTGAGGGTGATTTCTACATTTCAAAAATTACTTATGGATCTTTTTTTAATGTATCAAAACAATCTAAACTTTTTTCTTAGTTTTTAGTATGTCACTTTTCTTTTTTACAAAAATTAACGTCAAATTTAAATTAAATGACACACTTAGTTCCATATCAGTCACACCATGCATCAAATTGAGGTTAATATCTTTCATATATGTAAAAAATGACTTATGGGTCATTTTTCTAATGTATCAAAATAATAAAAATTCATTTTCTCAATTTTTATGATGTCACTTGTGATTTTTAAAAAAAATTCATTTTAAACATAAAACACACACTTTGAGTAATATTGGTCACATCTTTTATTGGTTTGATGTGATACTAATTCATAAATGTCATAAATTACTTATGAATCATTTTCATAAATTATCCAGATAATCTAAGTGAAGGTTTTAAGTTTTTGGTGAGTGTCACACATTTTTAACTCAAATGTCAATTTTAAATTGATAACAAACACTTTTCATCCTATGGGGCACACCATATATCATATTGAGTTACAGATGATTTATACATGTCAAAAATGAATTATATATCATTTTCTAAAAGTATCAAAACAATTATGAACGCGTTTTCGCATTTTTGAGAATTTAATTTGTCTATTTTAACAAAATTAATGTCAATTTAAAAAATATTATAGTCATACTAGTCACACCATGCCTCATATTAAGGTGCGACTAATTCCTACTTATCAAAAATGACTTATGGATCATTTTCCTAAAGTGTAAGAACAATATAAATTTTTTTCTCATTTATGAGAATGTGATGTGTGTTTTGACCTAAAATTTAAATTACTAACTAAAAACTTATAGTTTGAGTCATACCAAGTACATTGTGTATTGGACTGAGTTGTGGATTATTGAGTATGTAATTTCTATTTTGTTTCAATATATCTCTAACAAGATTGGAAAGTGATAACATGTTCTATTTTGATGGATGAGGAAACGTCATTCTTCCAGAAACTCTTCATGTTTCAAGTAGCATGGCGTTTACTCTGCCATCTAAAAGGAACATGTTCTTTCCTTTCCAGTTTTTTGTATATAGTTGAAAGAAATATATGAATTCCAAAAATATATGTGAAAAAAATAAATAATTTTTGATAAAAATTATCTGGAAATTAATTTAAAAATAGTATATTAAATGATGTAAATTTAACTAAATAAGTAGTAGTAATTTGCCTTTTCCTAATGTATGTATACATTCTTGACCCATTTACTTATTTCCATTATCTCAATTGTATCCTCAATGTTAAATATCCCATGAGCATGAGAAACATTGAACAAACCATCCAAACTCGAGAAAAAGAATCCACCTATATATGAAATAAATATTATGTTATAGACACTATAAAGAAATAAATTAATCATAAATATGATATAATACATTAATAAAATGTAAATTTTAACTAAAACCACAAAATTTGAGTTTAGCGGGTACACCATGTATAGAATTGAGTTATGGTTGTTTCCACTATTTATTTTTATCCTATAATGCCTTAAATATTCTATGTTATCTGATAATATTACTATTTAAAAATCCAAAATGATGAATGATTTAGACAATAAAAATAAATTCCCATCATCATGAGTTCATCGTTATTTTTTAGTGTATGATCATATTACATGAGTGAAACATCCTTGTTGATGAATTAATTTTTTCATGATCGCTGTGAAAATTAACAAAAATAAGTATCAGATAAAAATGATTTGTAAATTAACTAAAAAATTAAATAAAATGATGATAAAATCAAATAAATAAGTAGTAGGAAGACACATATTCCTAATATATGTGTACAATCCGAGTTCATTTTCTCAATTTTTACAATTTGAGGTATTTTTAAAACTAAAGTGACACTTTTTATATTAAAAAATGTACTTTGAGTTATACTAGCCACATCGGGTGCCAAATTGATGTACGGTCTATTCCTACATATCACAAATGACATATGGATCATTTACCTAATGTTTGAAAACTATTCAAGCTCATTTGATTAGTTTTAATCATGTAACGTTTGTTTTGAAATAATTTTTACATTTAACAAAATAATTATCCGCTAAAAATATAAGGAAATTAACAAAAAAACTAGAGAAAATGATGAGAAAATTAACAAAATACGTAGTAGGAAGTCAACTCTACATGATGTCTGTATATATTCTGACACTATCTATTCTGGTCATTCATTTTTAAACAAATTGATTTCCTCTATTATACTTCTCCTTGAGAAATAGATCAAAAATAATATATAATCATTATAATATTTATTATTCACACACCCAAATATATTCTCAAGGTCATATCCTATACTAGATCAAAAACATAAAAGATAATCATCTAAATTTGATGATGGTAAATATTTTACCACCATGTATGTTTCTCACTCATCTCTAGACAAATTTACTTATTATTTTGAGTAAAAATGTTCTAAAAAATATTTGCAGTACTGATAAAATATAAAAAAAATAAATTATTAAGAAATTATTTTAATAAAATTGTAATTACCTTCGAAAATTACCTATTTAGGCATTTGTTTATTCTATGGTTTATGATATCATTCATAAATTTAAAAAAATATTTTCCGCAATCATTTTTTTATCTTGCTTTAGACACTAAAAATTTACCAAAATAATTAAATTTTATTGAAATATGTTTTGATAGTTAAATATTTATATATATAAATATCCAAATATATTCCATTTTAAGTAATCCACATGCTTCTAATTTTTAGTCACTGACTTCATACCATGATTTAGCCTATATGTTGCGATCACCCTATCATATTTTTTTTAAAACCCAAAAAGAATCATATAATTCTAGTTTTATCTAAAAAATGATGATTTTGGTGCCTTAAAAATTCAAAATACACATAATGTGTGGTCAATTTTTTGGATATCTTTTCATTGGATCCATAAAATAAATATTTGGGGTATCTATATTGATAGCAGTCAACATCCAATGCCTACTAAAAATATAAAAAAATATTGAAAAAAATACAAAAGATATTTTATATTATTATATTTCAAAGATTTACCCCAGTATTTTAGGCATCAAAAAGAGACATTTGTTTATTATTTTATACTTAGACGCCTCATTTATTACATATTTGTTGATATCAATTTCTTCCAACTTCATAGATTTTTTTTATAGAAATGGAATTGGGATTAATGAATCTAAATCGGGCTTCCCATATATTATCCATTTATATAGTAATAATATAAATTCCTATAGAAAATATGAATACTTATTAACTTTAGTGACAATATTAGATTTTTTTTTGGAAATACGTATTATGAAAATGTACCTTATGTATGTATTTACAATTAATACTCCTAGCTACTCAAACTTTAGAAACTCATTTATAATCTTAATACCAACAATGTTTGTAATGGAAGTTCCATATATTTCTTCTTCATATAGTGTGTAGTAAATATCTCCATATTTTTATGTGGTATCTATAAGAAGTTGTAATTCTAATATACTCTGCAATGCAACTGGTGGGGAGAAGGTACTCTAGGAAGGTCTTTTTGTTTTCTTGGTCTATTAACAAGATTTTCTTGATCCAACCATCTGTTTCCCCAATGTTTTATCCATATGTAATACTATTCCTCAATTCAAACCTTTTATTATCAATTGTTACAGGTTTTTCATTTGAAATTTTTGTTTGAGGAAATACCTCAAATATCATTATAAGATTGGATGGTCATGCTACGAAGGTTCCAATAGCATCATTGATTGTTATAATATCAAGATCATCAAGTGGAATAAGAAACTCAACTCTAAACTCTTGAGCTACCTCATTCCCCATCCTCATGTGATATTTTGGGATTTATTTGCTAAATAGAATGTCTCCTAGGATAGTATACACCATACCTCTCAAAAAAAGGCATTTCATGGGTTTTAATAGATATTAATAGCATACAATTTGACCCAATTTTTTTTTGTTAATATTAAGTTATAAAAAGTTATTTGATTCACATTTAAGAGAATGAGTAATGAAAAAATTGATAAACTCTAGTATGATATGCGGTTGATGGGATTGACTAGCCTCAAACATAGTGGGTTCATTTGGTTGTTCATGTGTTGATCTATGTTTCACCACTAGTTCGATTTGATCCTTTCGCATATACTGGTCTACCAAACCAGACCTAACAATAATATCTTTAAAATTATCTATTTGTTCCTATAATACATTCATCATGTTATATGCATCTTCATGTTTTTTTCTTCGAAATATGTTCAAGGAGACACTCTAAAACCTACAACTATAATGTGACAATATTGTTCTGTCCACTTCAAAGCTACTGTTAGTAGTTTATATTCCAATATGATCATTACCAATTTTTGTTTCTAACCTGTATAAAAAACATATAAACATTAATCGATATTTTTATATAATTCAATTATAAATCATAATGAATTACTATTATTCCATAATCACACAAGATTCCCATGATAACTTTTTGTTTTCATAAAATATTTTACCATCATTATTTACACGAACCTCCTTCTATATCACATGACATAGGATAGAAGTGGATTCATATTTCGATTCATCAATATGCATATAAAAAAAAGAAATATATGGTTTTCATATCACATAAAACCTTAATTTTGGATTTAAAATACATACCTATTTCTCCTCTAGTGAAGTGTACCCCATCCTAGATTTTTAATATAGGTATACTGCTTTTAATTAATGTTCATTATTTTCATCACCCCTTTGATGTTTCATAAATTAAAATTTTTGAATCAAATTAGATAAAATAAATAATGTCAAATAATATATTATTGATTATAATGCACCAAAAATTATTTCTCATCATGAAAACTGATGATGTAATTCCATGTTTCCGGCTTCATAATTTATGCCTAAGTAACTAGTGGGTAGGGCATTAATTTCCCCTCAACATACCAAGGATGAAACTTGGTAATAATAGTCTAGAAGCCTCTATGGTATTTTCTAGTATCCATTAAGACACATTTCTTATGGAAGTCATATAAAATAAATGAACTCTACAATGAATAATGAAAAATAAATAAATGTTTCATTATATAATTTTTTGATAAAATATAGAAAGTTTATCATAACATTTTTTTATATATTTCCAAAGGGTTTCCCTTATTATAGGATAAATACGGTTCCATGACTCTATAAAAATCAGAAAATCCATCCTCATTGTGACCCCCAATATAACTACAAATCATTGACTTGTTGGGGTCAAGTTGATCATGTTAATTCCAACCAACCTTAAATTTTATACCCTTGATTATTAGTTTGATAAATTTAGTCGACACTGTGATATTGTGACATTCTTGTTTTTTCATCAACATGTTGTTGGTCCCCTAATAATTATGCAATTTCAATATCATTATCCCATTGTTCCATAAGATTTGTAACATCATCATCTGTATAATACATTATCTACATGAGTAGTCAACCATTTAATATAGATTTTGTTAATATAGTAAAAAAACAGAATATTATGATGGAAAACATAGTATATTAAAAAAAATTAACCTACTCATTGAAATATCTTTCTTTTTTAAAATTTTAAAGGGATTTAGGTCCTCTATCTAGAATTCAAATCCCATATTTTGGGTCCCCTATAAAGTACAATACATTTTATACATTGGGACCTCCATGAACTGACTATGATCTCCCAATTAAAGGAACATCCTCAATTGAATTTTCATCTGACCCTGTAGTAGTTTTAGACTCTAGAAAGACATTAAAACAATTCTTGTTTGCTAGATCTGAGAAAAAATATACTTGAAATGCTTATAATTCCATAATATATAGATTGTCGTTTTTCCATTCCATACTAAAATTCACCGTCATGAATCACATTCCATCAACTTTCACAACAATCATATTGTCAACCCATTTTCTATAAAAATTCATAACATGAAATGTTTTATAACAGAACTTGCATATCTATTTGATAATGCTAATATATAACATATTAACGTAAATTGGATTTATATCCTTAGAACCAGATATGTTCATCACTTCCTTCATGAGCATAACTCAACTATTTTTATCATAGTTCAGTCATTATATTCTTTTATATAGAATGTATAACCATTGATTAAAAAATCAATGTAAGAAATAACATCGTCATTTGGTCCCCTAGCTATCCATCGAAGTCGTTCAATAATTGATTTTTTATTTTTAGATAACTCCTTACAAATATGATCTCATAACCATCCACTATGTTTTTTATTATGTTTATTTTATATCCATTGGTCATCCCTTGATGGATTCAAATCTCTAGGAATATCTTTTTCAACATCAATGTATGTATCAACATCATCACTATTATTAAAAATGTAGTGGTTGGCTTGAACCCTCTCCATGATAGAAATTTTAACAACTCTTCAAAAAATCCCTTCACCAATAATACATCCATTGTGTTGAGATATTTTGAGACTCATGCTATCAACATTTGATAGTTAATTAGTAAATAATTCAACATCATCTTCAAAAATATATAATTTTCAATACAACCTTCTGGATGTCTTAAATTCATGACATACCCTTTCAAAATATTCATATACTATTTAAAGTGGTATATCCATATATAATGGATAGAACCACATATTTTATCCTCTTTGACCAAGTGAACGACAAGTTAGACCATTATATCAAAGAATTATGGTGGGAAGAACATCTATAATTCACATAATATTACTGTAACCTCGTTATTCATGATTGGAAAATTTTATGACTCTATAACTTTACTGGATATGGATTTAAAAATAAAGTACAATGTGGTTAATGTATGTCATATATTTTTAGTCAGAATATAATGTAAGGGGGCAGACCTAAAATCATGCATCAAAACATGACATTCATGTGATTTTAAACCTTATAAATTAAAATTAGTCATTGAAACAACATTCATAATATTTTATTAATACCCCTCTAGAAATTTTACACCATTAAAAAAATAAAAAATTGTTATTTTTTCTCTCTTGATAGAGTGTAAACTATTAGAGGAAGAAAATACCGCCATTTACCCTTTATTGGTTCAAAATCTTCCCTTATACCTATATCAATCATGTCCATCCTAACCTTGATACCATTTTTTTATTTTTTTATGAACGTATAGTAATGTGGTAATAACACTATCAAATACATTTTTTCTACATACATGACATTAAGAAAATTTCTGACATATAAACAAATCAAATATGGTAATTCAAAGAAAATTGATCTTTTCTTTCCAACATGATTTCATAAGGTTTTCAGAAAAAGTTATTCCAATAATAGTGTCAATATATTGTATTTTAACGAATAGTTGATCACCCATTAGTGGAGATGGAGTTGTACCTTATTCAGTATTCCCATCAAATGATGTCCTCCAATATAATTATTTATGTTATGGTAGAATATTTTGATGTCTTCAAAACATAGTCTTTGAATAATATTTCAACCAAATTGATTGTGTGCATTCTTCACAAATGGTACACCCCTACATAACTTTAATGATACATCCTGAAAAATTTCCATAAGCATGAAATTCATTTATCATCCCATACAACATGCACCACAATGTAAATTCTTCACTTCTATGAGAATCAAGCATTGTAAAACATGTGACCCACACGAATTCCATATCATTGATAAATGGATCCAAATAGACATCAATATTATTACTGGTTAGTTTTGGTCCATATATAAGTAAATAAAACATAATGTTTTTTCACTTCATTCATAACCTTGGTAGAATGTTATAATTTACCAACATGATTGGTCATGCACTATGAGTTCTATTGTGTAGAGAAAAAAGATTTATTCCATCTATATATAACTCAAGATGGATGATTCTCGGCTCATTTCCAAATTTAGGTTACTCATAATCAATTTTCTTCCACTGAGGAGAGTCCACTGGATAACATTGTTTCCCATTTTAATTCATGTATCTAAATTCCATATTAATTTTCTGATGGTTTCCTTACATCTATATAGTCTTCTAAACCATGTAATGATAAGAAAGTACCATATATCTTTCCAAAGACATGATTCATCATTCTTGTATCATTATGCACCACACATAGGGAATTTTATGAGTGATTCATGGTCATTTCAAAACAAAATGAAATCATTTGAAAAAACATGTATTTTTAGGGATCATTCCCTTTGAATTCAGCATACAGTTATCATTGTATGTTCACCATGGAAGTTCATTTTATTCTTGTATAATATCATTCAGGAGACTAAGTAGTTCTGTAAAGCTGGTGCTACTCTATCCACTAGTAGCATTCAAATTATATAACATCAATACAGCTAACAATGTTGTGTATTTAGTACAACCATTATACAATGGTATATTTTCCCAACTATTTAACAACTGAAACATATTTTTATAATCATGAATTTCATCTTCAATTTATATTATAATTTATTCCATATAATCTCCATTATCAATTTCACTGTTATTCATATCAAATGACTTATAAATCACAGTATCATCCCAATATGTGTGCATGTTTGGTTTTTCCTCATGTTTACTCAAAAATATAAAGCTATGATCTATTTTGTGACAAATAAAATGTTCTTACTACTCTTTAAAAATAATTTGTCTTTAATAAAAACAATATAAACATTGTAAAAGGTTTTAAGAAGGGTCATATGCATGCTCTATTGAAAAATTGATGACCTCTTTAACTTCATCTTCATACTCTTTTGTCATATGATTAGTGTTCATACATTTTTTATTCATATCCATCCTATTAGGTTCATAAAATGTTCATTTTATACAAAAAATAAATAAATACACATATTATATTTGTAATCAAAGGAAAAATTTATTGATAAATCTAATTAAGGGAAACAACCATTTGATTGTTTCAAATAGTTTCAGTACACATTGAAAAACAACAGGTAATTGAATTTAATAAAATAATCACTCCACTGGTGGTAGGTCTTATCATCTGAATTAATCCAAAATAATCACTAGTACCTGATATGGGATGAATACTTCTCATATTAGTTCAATAAACTTTGGTGCATGTTCAGAAGATATGGGGGATGACTCTCATAAAACAGAATACAATAATAAATATTCGGGAGATGAAGCTGATGAGGATGACAATTTTATCCTTAAATCAAAATGTTCTCAGGATGACATTTAGAAAATCATCAGACTAAATTTCATTGTTTGTTACCTGAAGCTGAAAAAAGAAACAACAGCATCTGTCAAAACCCTACAAGGGGATCCTTGATTGGTTTGATTGTGATAAGGCTTAACTGGATGGTATTACACATTCTCATGTTGATACATCTGATTATACACAAAAATATAATAATATTCATTGTTTATATATTAATATTTATGTGTTTCAATGTTCATAAACACCAAATTTAGTTTAATTCAAAAATTGAACTTCCTTTCACATCATTGAGAAATTCATGTTTAAAGTGTCAATTTGGGACCAATTAATCATCTACTTTTGGAATACATTATGATCATTTTTGTAATTTTATATTTTGGGATATGATTGATCACTTTGGTTGGAATATTGTTTTTAGGATTAATGGATGAATCTCAAAGTAAGATGGATACTTTTGGAAATGAATGATGAAATTTCTTGACAAAGAATAATGGGCCTTAGGCCCATCAAGAAAAATTAAGGACCACAATCAAATCCCAATGAAGCATAAATTTTAGTTTAATAAAGATAAAATTATTTAGATCATTAAATTCAGTTTTGTATGGAGATAATTTGGGAGTATCTTGGCGATATAGGCGGTCAAAAATGCAGATTAAATTTATGGCCATATCTAGATGCCCAAAAATTCATCCCACCATTTCAAGGATAACATCCAAAAGGATAATGAAATTGGAATGAAATTTTTATAATTATTATATGAAACTAGGATGAAGATATTTATCTTCTATGACCACCCATGATTTAGTTGAATGGATTTTAAAATCCACATGTCAAAAAGGTGAATGAATCTGGATGATTTTCGTAGTCAAATTTGAAATGTCAAATTTCCTTTATCTTTTCACCTAGCTTTTGACCCTACTAAATTCTAGGGAAGGAATTTATTGATGTGGTAATTGACTATATGATCCTTATATTACTATATAGGTGTATTTTGGAGAATGGAAATATCATAAAAGTTTTTATTTCAATTATATTGTTAAGATTTCATTTTTTAATTGCTTGTTCTTTTTATCCCATGTGAGATTTATCAATTAAAATATTTTTATAATAAAATTTATTATTATTAAATTTTTTCTATCCTTTTTAACACATTGATATCATTAAATAAGGGTGTAAATTTATTCACATAATCTTTTCTGAAATTATTTACACAGTGGTGGAGTATTTTTTATTTTTTAGTTTTCTTTTATTTAATCCAGATTCTTTATGTCAACTTATGTCTCTTATTGAGAGATTTGCATCAAGTGAAGTCTATCACATTTATGGATCGATTTTAGGGAGTTTCCTGGGGTTGGATTGTATTTTATTTTATGTTATTAAATTATAGAATTCATTCTATTGTTTGAGATTTCCACTATTTGACTTATTTTCTTCGTTTCCTTCACTTACTTTAATGATGACACATTTTGAGTGCTAGTATGATACAATTATTTAGAGTGATCATGAAAGTGACCATCTAAGTGAATTGTTTATTAGACTTGATATTTTGTAAGTATTAAATCATATAATGATATTAGAACATTATCTCTTGGGTTGGATACCTCTTGAACTAGTGAATGAAAAATCCAAAGAAAAACAATTACATCTATTCTAGCACTAACAACAACCTAGGATAAACCCATTTCCATTAATATTTTCCATTAAAATAATTACATGTTTCATTCCTAAATACAAACCATTTTCTTAGGTAATTTAGTATTTTATTTTCATAAATGAAATCAATCCAAAGAGTTGGCCACTCCATTTCCAAAACCTCTAAAATTTTAGTGTCTTGAGGTTACTTCTTCAATCCATGTAGATTTTAACCCTACATGTGTTACAATGACCACTTATACCTGTAGGATAAATTTTAACACAACCAAAATTTTGTTGATATCATTGGGGACCCGTGTAAGTTATCTTATACAATCACATTCTTTTCTCCCCTATTTCTCTTTTCTCACCATCATTTCTCTTCTCTTTTTTCCTTTATGTTGTCATGTGTCCATGAAATCCAAAATTCAAATTTATATGAAATTAAATGGATTATCTTCCACATTACCCCTTTCTGAACCAATGCTATAATCAAATGGTACCTACACATTGGGAATCCCGTTACATAGAGAATATATTTCATCAAACCATGAATTATTTCCCCACATATAGTGAAATGTACAATCATTGGGATGATGAATGCTTAATGAATAAATTTCCAACCATCTCAAGGATGGTTGAAAAAGTCAAATATAATGATGTTCATGATGTCCAAACTCATATATAGAATAATAAAAAATAAATTATTGGAAAAATTTACGACAAAATGGAGAAAATGAATTTGAATGTTTCATCTTTGATATCAGAACTAAATCTAATTGAAATGATTATTGAACACATACCCACTCAGGTTTCACCTTCTTCAACATTTATAAAATAATCTTATTACACACATACATATCATCCATTTATTTAAGAATCAGCCTTAATAATTGTGAATGATTAATAGGATCAAAGAGTTTAATAAGGGAATTTAAATCCAGAGGAAATTTGGTATTTTGAATTCAAAAGAGGAGAATTTAACATCATTGGTTTATTTTTCCAAACATTACTCCATTAATTATTTTTTTAGGAAAATTGATCACTAAACCAATTTGAGAAATCCCCAACATTGAGTCTATACTCACTCCTCGCATTCAGATGGAAAAATTTGGGGATGAATTTTATTTTTATAAGGAACTAGTTCTTTTTTAAAAATAAATGGATAAGAACCCGATTTTGATTCAAATTTCTAATCTTCTTTATAAAAATTCAATCTACGCAAACTCAATTTTTTTTCCTTCCTTCCCCACTCAAGAATCCCTTCATAATTGATGACCAAGACCTTTGGGTTTTCATTCATTAATCTCATGAAACCCTCAAAAGGGGTTTGATCCTTAATGTATTAGGAGAGACTACAAAACCAAATAAATCAACAATTTTTTATATTCCTTAGATAATTCCATTAATTTTATAAAATAAGATTTTACATGAAAAAATTAAAAATATTTAATCAATCTCAATCATGTTGAAGTGGAGAAATATGGGATAATTAAAATGTTAAAATATGGTATTGGGTATGTTGGGGGTCCAAATCAAGACAAAGACTTTAAATTAAGTGATTTAGAGGAGACAACCCATCTTATTTTTTTGTGTGTGTTTTTGTGTTATTTTTGTAGAGGGAATCACCTTGGGGTTTCCAATGTGATATAATGTCATTTATGTTTGAGATTTAGTTTCTAAATAATTTTAGTATATAAATATAAAACATGTGTTTTATATTCTTCAAACCTATCCATCAATCATCTGCAAGGATTCCACATGTGACGTGAATCCAAAGTGATCATTTTCATGCTGATTGGTCATAATCTTTAAACTAGGTGGTTTTTATTCCACGAATTCATTTAAAATTTCATTATCCCTTTCCTCCTTCCCAATTAATAACTCTCTCTTCTCTTATATTTCAACATTGAGAGTAGTTTCATTCTATTTTTGGGGAATGAAAATATGGGTTTTTTTAAAAAAAGGGATATAATGAAAAAATAAAATAAAATCATTATATGAGTTAATGTGCATTATGAAACATGAAAGATAAATGTCGAATAATTTTTAATTCCATGATTATGATTTTAATTCAATTCTAAGTAGACGGGCATAGTTTTTGGAAAGTTCAGTTGTCCAATGTGATTATTCAAAGTTCAAATTTTTATCCTCTTAATAAAAATGCTACAATTCACATCCATTGAATCTTGGGTGTAAATTTTAGTTCATGGGTTCCTTTCTTGATAGCATAGGTTTTGGGGCCACTATTATTTTAATTTTATCATCCAAAAAAAATTATAAAAACACATAGAGAAATGTTTTGTCCAAATGTGTGGCTTCCAACACTTGGGGATTGTGAATCGACTGTTGTCCTACCGAGAGTTAGGATTTAAATATCTATTGTAAATCATGAAATTGTAAATATGTGTGGCATTCATCACTTGGGGACGGTGAATCCATAGTTTTCCTTCCCAAAGTTGGTCATTTTATATCCAATGTGATTCAAAAAAAACAAAAAATGAATTGGATACTCATATTATGGTTTAATGTGATTCCCATATAGCACTTATGTTATTTTCCTTGAATAATAAAATGGGTATCATGTATTTTTGTGATGCACAATACATCAACATGCTTAATAGAAATTGGATGAAATTGAACAATGAATTTAAACAATGAAATCTGATTGGTCTTGGATATTGTTGTGAACCAATATTGTGTGAAATTATTTTTAAAGTGTTCATGATTGTTTGGAATGATTTTTTAGGTGTAATGTATATTAAAATGATTTAGGAAAATGGAATTCAATTTCATATTTTAATGATACATTATTCTCATGACTAGATAAAATCATGTTACGGTGTGATTAGCTGCTTAAAGATGATAATATTTTTGTTCTATCTCAATATTTAGGTGCTTCAATGTCCATAAACACCAATTTTAGTCTAATTCATAAATATAACATCATTTCACATAATTTTGCAATTCGTGTTTAAAGTGTCAATTTCGTCCCAATTAATCAGCTACTTGTCGAATACATTATATTCATTGTTATAATATTATATTTTGGGATATTATTTATCACTTTTATAGGAATATTTTTTATTTTAGGATTCATGGATGAATTCTAAATGAAGATGGATATTTTTGTCAATGAATACAAAAATTCTTGGACAAAGTATAATGGGCCTTAGGCCCATAAAGCAAAAGTGGGGCCCATAATACAAGACTAATGAATCTAAAATTGTAACTAAAGAAAGGTAAAATTATTAGAATCATTTAATTAAACCGTGGAAGGATCTAATTTAGAATTTTTCATGGTGATATAGGAGGACAAATATGAGGATTAAATTTATTGCCAGATCTGAATGCCCATAATTTCAGCCCACCATTTTGAGGATAACATCTAAACCGTTAATCCAATTGGCCTGAAGTTTTTTAAAAAAATATATGAAACCTGAATGAAGATATTTATATAATATTACCACCCATGATTTTTCTATATTTATTTTATAATTAACATATAAAAATGGGGAGTGAATCTGAACAATTTTAATTGTCAACTTTGAATCTTCAAATTTCCTTTAATTTATCACCGTCTTTTTGAACCTCCTAAGTATTGGGGAAGGAATGTATTGATGGTGTATATAACCTAGGATCCTTATACTCCTATATAAGTATATTTTGGTGAATGTAATTATCATCAACGTTTTTCTTTCAATTGTATTGTTTATCATTCATTTTGTAATCGCATGTTCATTTTTTTCATGTAAACATTCTCAATCACAATATTTTCTTAATAAAATTTATTCTTATTAAATTTTTCAATAATTTTTAACATGTTGATATAATTTCCTAAATAATTAATGTTATTCACATTATATTTTTTGAAATTCATTACATAATGGGGGAGTGTTCGTTATTTTGTTGTTTTGTTTTATTCAATCCCAATTCTTTAAGTAAACTTCCATCTTCCATTAAGAGATTTGCATAAATAAAAGGATAACCCATTTTTGGTAAGTTTTTTGGGTGTTTTTTTGGGTATTTATTTGATTTAATTTGATGTTCTTAAATTCTAAATTTAATTCTATGGTTTGAGAGTTCCAGTCTTTGAATTATGTTCTTCATTGCCTACACCAACTTTAATGAAGACACATTTTGAGTGCTAGTAAGATCCAATTATTTATAGTGATCATTAAAGTGATTATCTAAGTGAATTGGTTATTAGCCTTGAAATTGTGTATGTATTAAATTGGGTAAAGGTATTTGAGAGTTATATCATTGATTAGATACCTTTTGTACAAGGGAATGGAGAATCCAAATAAAAACAATAACATCTATTCTAGCCCTAACAACAACCTAGGATAAACCCATATCCATTGATATTTTCCATTCAAATAATTCGGTGTTTCATGATTAAATAAAAAAAAATTCTTAGGTACTTTTTTATTTTAGTCTAAAAATTGAAATCACTACAAACAGTTGGCCACTCCATAACCAAAACCTCTAAAATTCGAGTGTATTGAGGTTACTTCTTCGGTCCACGTGGATTCGACCCCTACATGTACTATAATGACTGCTTATACCCGTAGGGTAAATTGGGGAACCAAAAATAAACTTTACAGTTTCAAAATTTAGAGTAAGCCTTCAATTAATTAATGAAAAGTAAAAGTCTTTTGGTCTATGAACTGAATTTTAGAATCACTTAGCTTCCCAAGACAAAACAACAGTAATTATAAGAAGGTTTCTACAGCATTTCTAAGTCAGGAGTCCAAAAATTTGGAGGATTTTATGTGTATTCATTTAATCACTTGGTATGTGGTGGTTTGGGTGGTGTTTTATTAACAATCTAAGTAGATATTTAAAGGAGTGGGAACGTTTAGGTAACCTTCATTATACATGAAAATAATAATATATATATATATACATGAAAATTATAAATAAAAATATAAATTGAAATTGTTTATAATGCACATTTTGACATCATTTAAAGATGATATAAATCATAACTCTCTTTTTAAAGTACCAAATGATCCTTTGGAACATTTATTTTCTATAAACATATAAAATATATTTTTATTTGACACCTTTTTTAAATTAAATTTGTTTTCCAAAATAAATTTTTAAACCATATGATGTTTCATTCAATTTAAACTGGATTTAAGAGTCATAAAACATCACATGAATGGTCAAATCCATTAATTAAAGATAACTAGAGGGGGTAACTCATCAAATAAAATCTATTGGATTTTTATGTAGAAAAATTGAAAAATAAATCACACACCAACCTTAAAAAAAATTACTAAATCAAAAAGCATACTAAACCCATTTCAAATATTCAAAATCGCTAAAGGAAAATCTTCAGTCATTTAGTCAAATATATAAAAAACATACTACCAAAATTGAATTGCATTTAATTTTTGAACATGAAAACCTCCCTTTTTAATGAATTTTTTTTAACCTAATAAATTTATATGTAAAACTAATAATTACTCAAAAAATACACATAATTCTTAAAGAAATATGTGATAAAAAATTCAAACATCCAACACCCAAATCTAACAACAAAAAATCCTAAGTACACCCACACAAGTAAAAATAATTGGAACATAACAATGGTAGATAGTCATACAAAAAGTGATACAATAACACAATAAATAATCACCATTAAATAATGCTTTGAATATGATTCATTTTGGGCCAGCATAAACACCCTTTCCACAATAAATTTTTTACATTTTCATTTCAATAAAATCATTAAATCATTAAACTTTTATGGAAGGTAAACTTAGAAATTAGTTGAAGTCAAAAAATCATATTTCATAGTAGTAAGGAAATTATAATTATCATAACAAAAACATCCATTTATCACACAAATTCACAAAGAAAACATATATAAACTCATATAATGAACTTCCCCTTTTTAATTTGACCATCCCGGTTATTTATTCCTTATGTTAATTCATACCATTTACCTGATGAAAGAAATAGTATGATAACCCCGTAATTTACACACAAGTAAAATTGTATTCTTGAATCACCTAAATAAATGTGAAGATTCCATGATTCACTCTATAGGGACTGAATATGAAGAGGAAGATATGATTCTAGGCCTAAAATTTCTAAAGAACCCAATCCAATATTATGGGGCTCGTCGAACTCGAAGGGTGATGTTTTAACCATCCAAACTTGTGAAATCAATAAGACTCAAATAAGAAGGAGTATATACCCTAAACTTGGAACCAACAAGATCACTGATCCAACAAACCATTGTACTAACACACATCAAGTAACCCAAACAAGAAATAAATGAGATTGTAGGAGAAAAATATAACATTACTTAGATTCGATGATTGATTTTCCAAAGAGATGGTTGATGGGGGGAAATGAAAATAGTGGAATTCCGCAAGAGCTTCATAGGAATGACAGAAATGGGTTCAGTTAGGGTTATTTTAAAAATATCAGGGTGGGTTTTGTCAATGATTACACAAAAACACTGATAAAGATACCTTTTAGTGCTAAAATAATAAGCACCGATAAATGACATTTTTATCAATTCTTTTTTAGAACTGATAAAGATACATCATTATCATTTCTAAACAAGTGCTAATAAATATCTATATTTTTCATCACTATAGTACTAATAATGTAGAGGATTATTGAGCCCGTAAGGGACGCAACAAATTAGGTCTCCTTCTCGTCACCGTCTTCTTCCCAGATTCGCTCGGACGACGGCGTTTCCTCCTCCGTACTCCAGGCACGATCGAGTTGCGGCGGCTGCTCATGCAGTGAAGGGCGGCCTAGATATCAAGGCTCAGAGTCTGTTATTTTTTGGAGAGGGAGTTTTTGGTTTTCTATGGCTTTGGGGTGGTGATCCGGCTCTTCCGCGTCATGGAGTTGCGATCTGGTGCGGCGTCGCGGTCGAGGACCTTCTCTATAGTGAGGGGGTTTCTGATATGGTGCACCTGGGTTGTGGTTCTATTCTATATGGAGGTGAGGTCTAGATCTGGTGCGACTAGGTCTTGTGTTTGCAGTGAAGGGGTTTTCTTTCCGGTGCGTTGAGATGGATTTATTATTGTTCTACGGTGTTGGGGATGTTCTTAGGTGCAGCTTGGTGTCACGTTTCTGCGCGCCATGGGGTCGAGCTCTGGAGGCGTGTGTCATGACCGTCTTTCAACAGCGATGGGGTCGTGATTCCTCTTATGGCTATGTTAATCCCCTTCCATAGCCATGGAGTCCAACCCTACTTCTACGAGGTGGACCATGATCTCCTACGATCGGGCTATGTTTCTGTTCCACGACAAGGGGGCTGGTCCGTCGTCTGTGATGTGCTCTTGCAGGGGATTCCTTGGACGGACATTGTGGTCACTTTGTGCAGGGTTGTTGGCGGTGACGAGGATTTTGTGTGATGAATATATGGAGGAGAAGCAAGGGTATTATTGTGTTGAACCACTTGGTTTGTATTGGTTATTCTGGTATGGTAGTATTGTATACTTGAATGACTAGATTTTCAAAGGTGGGAAGTTTGTGATACCGGATGCGCCTTCATGAACTGACATCAGAAGGTTTCAGAGCTGGATTTTCAATCTTTGCAGAGTTTTTTTTTTGGATTTGGTTATTTGAGAGGGAACGATGTCAGCCATCGAATCAGGCCTATTCTTTGACACATGACACTTGCTTTCTGATTAGCCTTGCAAAGGTGGAGAGTTTTTTCAAGATCAAATGCTGGGGAGGAGTTGTTCATTAGTGTCATTTTGGTTTTACTCTTTTTACCTTTTAATGTGATTGTCCTATGTCCATGATGTCGTTTGGTTTTCTCCCCTTCATCCCTTAAAAGGGGGCTTTATCATATAATACAAAATTTGATGGCATTCGTGATGTTGGATGGAATGTACTAATAATGAATTTATAATTATAATTATAATTAAATATTTTTTTGATATTTTTTTAATATTTTTATATTTTTATAAATTTATTTACATAAATATATATATATTTATATAATTATATATATATATAATAAATCTATATAAATACAATTACAATAATTTTAAATAATTTTAATATTTTAATATACTTATTGAATTTTTTTAATTATTTTAATATATAATTATTTATTTAAAATTATGTAAATAATTTTTAAAAAACTTATTTATTTATAATTATAAATTTAAATTTTTATAAATATAGTAAATATAAATTTATAAATATATTTTTAAATATTTTAAAAATTATTATTTATAATTATAATTATATTTAAGTCATTATATATATTTATATAATAATATATATTTAAATAATTATATATAAATATATAATCTTTATAAATATAAATATAAATATGATATATATATTTATTATGTAAATATATTTATTGTAATATTATAATTATAAATATATTTATATCATTATATATATATGTATAATAAATAAATATAAATATAAATATAAATATAAATATAGTAAATAAGTTTAATATATAAATATATTTATTATAATTTTATAATTATGTAAATATATAATAATATAGTTATAATTATACAAATAATTTTTAATTAAATAATATATATATATATATAATATATATATATATAAATATGGAAAATATATTCATTAATTAAATATATTCATTATAATTTTCTAATTACTTAAATTTATAATTATTTATTTATAATTATATAAATACTTTTTAAAATATATTTAGTTATTTATCAATATAACTAAATAATTTTATAAATATAGTAAATATATATTTATAAATATATTTATTTACAAATATTTTTTTATCATTATTAATGAATATATAATCTTAAATGCATGCATGTAAAAAATTAGTGAAATTAAATAATTAAAAATGTGTATACTTTTAGAATATTGAAAAAATGGGTATGTTTTATTAAATAAATATAAATTATTAAAAAATTGGTTATATATTGTCAATGAATATTAATAAATATTTAAAATATTAAAAAAGAGTAAATAGATATATATAAATAAATATTATAAAATGATTAAATTCCAAAAAAATGTTAAAAGTGAATAAATAATACCTAAGTATAATTATATCCAAAATAAATAAAGAAAATTCACTAATTAGAAACATAATATATTAAGTATATCAGGTTACTAAATGATATTCTAAAATAAATATTAAAATTTGAATAAATTACATAAATATAATGTTTGTGTTTTTCTATAAGATTCCATTAAATACATAAATATATGTGTGTGTTGTATATAAAAATGCATTAATTACGTATATGTATGTGTCAAATCGATGTAACACATGTTTTATATATGTTATATTGAAAAATAAAACGACATTCAATCAATGTCCATTATAATATAAAATTAATCAATATCTCAAATTAATACTAATTTTTAATTATAAACCATTCTTCACTAAATATATGATTATTTTAATGTAAAAATAAATATTATGTATTACAGAAATCATATTTTTTTCAAGGATGGAGGTTGAAGAGTGGATCAGCGATTGTAGAAATCGTGTCGGTGCTCAGGACCAGGCCTTCAAGGCAGCGGTTTCGCTGGAATCATGGTTTTTGGATCTTGCTTCTTCCATCCCTATTGCATCGGCTTCTTCGGATCTTAGCATGAAGGGGATAAGCGACCATGGAAAACAAGTCCGCACTCAGAATCCAACCATCAAGGTATCATTTTTTCGCATCCCTACTACACCGGCGTCAAATATTAGTGTGGAGGTTCAGTCGGATGTTGGTGAGAGAAAATCAATAGAAGTAGGGAATGGTGTCCATGAATCAGAGATCTAGGGCCTGGCTTCTATCAATCTTTCATCGGAGTGCATTTTTTTGCCATCTTCAAAGATCCTTGTTGAGGGTTTCTTCAAAAATGCACAAGTATTGACGGGTTATTGAAATTGGCCCTCTATGAAGCCTATTAATAACTTTGTCTTGTTTAGTGAAGCTCTCATTTAGTCCAAGGAGTATGGCTCCCATGGGTTGCGCGACTCCCAGATTACCAAATCTGATGATGTAAAATTCACTATAATTTATCATCTTATGGCGGTTAAGGAATGACTTGAAGTTTGTCAATTTTATCTCATTTGGGTGGCTAATTCTCTCTAATGGTGGAAAACCGATGAACATTGAGGATTTGAGGATCAGAATATCATGAATTTGGGGTTTCTCATACTGGAGGATGATCGTTATTGGCAGAGGATACTTTTACCTTATTTTTTCATCAGTGAATGACAGATCAAGGGAGTAAATAAATGGGTTATACTCTCTTAACACAGGAATATTTATATTGTCTAAGTGGGATTTATGTTTTAACCCCTACCTGTAGAAGCATTCCAATGCTCAATTTTGGGTTAAAATTCATTGTTTAATATCATGAACTAGATCTGTTCAGCATCAAAACCAGCACCGGACTCAGTCTATGGAGGGACCCGAAAGGCGTTCCCTATCCCTACATGTTGGCACAAGTACCTGAGTATCATATATAATGGTTTGGGAATGATTTAACTATGTTTAGAAGCATAAAACAACCAACAAAAATAAATAAACTGGATCTAAAAAGTTCCAACCAAATGATCCTTAAAAAAAATTCAGAACAGAAAACAAGGTTTCAAACCAGACACAAGAGTTCCACAACTATAAAAGAGTAGCATGAATAATACTAATACCACCACACAGCAAAGGGACACCAACCCCTAGCCTTATCCACAACACTGTTCCAAGGAAAAGAAGCTAACATCCTAAACCACCATCTCCAAAGACCTTTCTCTTACCTGTGTCAAACTTGATCAAGTCTATATAAACCAATGGTTTATGTTTGGTGTAAGCTAACGCCCAATAAGATGCCAATGATAAAATATTAAATGCATAATTATTAAATGAAAAATACATTTAAAATATTAATTAATGGAAATAATTAAATGCTTGAACATTTTTATTAATAAAAACAATTTTTAATGAAGAGAGTTTTAATGGGAAAAACATAAAAAGGGAAGCCGTTTTTGTGAAAATTAGTTTAAAGGAAAATAAATTTGTAAAATAAAACAACTTTAATTTTATATTATCTCAAATTCCTCACCATATGTCGATGGTGAGTAGAAAGTAATCAGATATAACCAACTATGGGAGAGGCCCTATAGGTACTAGTAGGTTGTGGGACCCTAGAACATTGCATATTTGTATAAAGTGATATAGGAACCACGATAACATGTGTTCTCGTGGATGAGCCACTAGTAGGGAACACACTCATAACCTAGTGGTCTCCAATCTTCATCCAAAAGTATAGTTGGTGTTATAGTCGCTAATCTAGAATAGTGAATATTGGCCAATTCCATTTATGTATCACTAGAAAAATAGTTCTAGTCTTCCCACATAGTCATCAGCTTCCTATTGGTGCTCAGTATATTCCCTGTTTATATCACATGTCATATTAAGATAAATAAAGCAAGTGGGGTGCTACCTATTCCAAATACCACACTTTCAAATAAAATTTCCATTTTTAAAATAAAACTCACACCAAGTTACAAGTGATCTGGAGAGATCGGAGATCGGAGAACGAAGAGGGAGGATGTGAAGGGGGTGCGCGTTACAGACCAAGCATCCATGCGGGAGTCACGTGTTGCAAGGAGAACGGGCATGGGGGCATCACATGGCTAATGGGAGCCCGCAGGGGGTCATGGAAAATCTGGCTGAGAAGGGAGGCAATGCGCGACTGTGTGAAGGGGAAAAATACTCGTCTGACGCCAATGCGAGGTAGTTGAGGAGGGTGTGGCACACCTGTTCAATGGCCGCTAGCTGGAGTGGCGCGGCGAAGAGGGGACGCCAGCTATAATCACATGCTAGAGAGGGTGAAGGGAGAGGGGGACTCACAAGAGAGGTCAAGGCTGTATGAGAGGATGGTGCAAGGTGCGGGAGATGCTCACTGGAAGAAACCTGTTGGAAGGAGAGCGGCCAAAGTGAGGGGCAGTGGTGCGATGTAGGAGACTAGGGGGGTGAGGCTCGATGCGAGTATTGTTAGGGGGAGGGAAAAACAATCCAAGAGGGGGGGATAAGAAAGGAAAAAAATAAATCAAACTAAAAAAAATTATACCACTTTAAAATAATAATATTCATAATTAGAAATTATAATAAAATAATTGACATTAATAATTTTATAATAATGAAAATAAATTAATATTAACAACCAAATTAAAATATTGATGAAAATAATAATAATAACAATAATAATAATCTTACTATTTTTACTATTATTAAAAATAATCAAAAATAATTTTATTATTTTTCCCATTTTATTTAACGTTCAATTTATTATTCATTAATTCAATTAATTAATTAATTACCCACCAAGAAGGCCACATGGTGGTGTGGCGAAGCTGCATGGTGGTCTGGTGAAGCCGCACGGTGGTGTAGTGAAGCCACATGGCTTTGATCGTGCCCTACATGTGCATCGTACATTACCATGAAAAAAACGCTCATTTATCACCAAAAGGGCAAACAATTCATTTGGGCTTAGCCCACACCTTTGAAAACAAAATTTAAAGAAATATACAATTATAAAAAAATTCATTACATATGTTTTGATGTGACAATTCTCCACACCATGATACTTTATGCCCCCCAAAAGTCCCAAAAGACTTGGTCAACCCATGATTACAAGAAAGATTGTAAAGACCTAAAGATATTTAAAACAAAACCTCAATCGCCCGAATACTAAGCATTCAAGACACCTATAACTTGAAACTCCATAGATCTCAAAACTAGAACCTCCATGAAAAATAACCAATGGTAAATAATTCACCACCCAACACAACAACAACATGGAACACTCTCACCCCTAACTTAGGAATCACCTACACCCAATCGAGACCTCCAAGAACACATGTAAAGATACCCATTACTTGAGCTAACCAATCTCCATGGTCAGGGTTAGGTGGATCAAAATAAATGGATTTCCCACACACGAACACTTTGAAAACATAGCTTTCCACAAGTTCGTACCATGGTAGTCTCCCAACCATATTAGGATTCTTGTCAAACATTAGTTCTCTAAAATAAAATGAATCACAAACCCATAGAAACCTCTAACACTGACTTGACCCTCCAAGCTCTATATGTTAAACAGAACCAAAACAAGAGACGATGGTGAGACCCGCATTGGGTCTCCCCACCATTATAAAATTTTCCTAGCCCAATGACATCTGTGCAGGCATTCCCAGTTTACTCGGAATGATACGAACTGAACTCTTCATCACGAACCCACCAACACAGGCCGGCCTACATGGAAAATTCCCACAGTGGACAACACTCCACAACATGAGAGGGTTTTGATAGAGCAAACCCCTAACCTAGAAATAAGCTTGATAGGCACAAATCAATTACACAAGACATGAGAATCTCTAAAATGAGTTCACCTTTCATCCATAACCAACCTACAAGAAGGTAAATTATTAAAGATTCCACATTCCTAGAGCGCACCCACTGGATTTATAAGAATATAGATTCTCCAGACCTCTTTAAAGCCTATGAGAGACTCCGATTAATTAAGACCACAAAAAAATACAAGGCCTTTATTCCCCTTAGAACAAAAATGAAGCCTTCAGTTACTATTCCACAATAGGGAAAATTATGTTATACCCATCCTGACACTGTGAAATTATATCAGACCAAACTAATCCCACATAAAATGAGTTTTGACTGCATGAAAGCTTCACCCTAGGACCAAGGGATAGGGCCATGTTGTCTAAAGCATCTACCGCCTCACAATAATATGTTGGACATCTCCAACTAGAACTTCCTTCACTGGAAATCTAACCTACAGACTTCTCCTCGTGTCCCAAGCGGCCACTCCATCAATATACAAACTGAGAATTATGGTTAATCACTTAGTGTTCCCACTAACCACACTAGAGATGGGCGATTGAATGGCTTGTCAGACACGCAACACCAACTGATGGAAGGACCACTTTAAGAACATATCATTTTGGTTCACACTCCTCATTGGATGAGGAACCTTCACTTACCACAGTATGAACAAGACCAAATACTATTGAGATCTTTAATCTGTTTTCTCCATGCTACCATTGGGGAACATGAAACTACCTCACTGGAAGGATCATAAACTTCCTTCACCATCTATTTACTGGTTGATAACCTAAAATCTCGACCACCTTCCCTCAGATATAATTCCTTAGGAACAACCACAGGATAAAGATAGTATTGAGGATC
This sequence comes from Viscum album, assembly GCA_963277665.1. Taxonomy (NCBI): domain Eukaryota; kingdom Viridiplantae; phylum Streptophyta; class Magnoliopsida; order Santalales; family Viscaceae; genus Viscum; species Viscum album. The sequence goes on along the minus strand of OY728133.1, from coordinate 858,427,335 downwards.
TCTCAAGATATCCCTATTCGCAACAAAATGGAATGATCACTATGTATTGTTCTTGTCCCACTTCATCAAGCATACTTGAGATAACATACACCACAAAAAATTTTGAGTTCCTCAAAAACTGGAGACACACTCAACATTCCTAAAGCACGAAACGATATTTAACTGACCTCGACGTCTACAAATAGTAGGAAAAACTGAGTAGAACCCAACTCTTACACTTCTCTAAGAGACTGGGTTGATCCAAGAACTGAGAGACTAGTTGGAACCTATGGGAAATTTCTAGGGGGAATATCAAGATGAATAAAGACAAAACCATCCTTCCAAAAAACAAAACACCTCACAAAACAAATATCCACACTTCAGACACAAATCAAATAATTCCAACTTAAGACATCAATTAATTTTCAATGAAAAAACAACCACTTGAAAAGACCAAGAATTGTACAACAAGGCCCAAAAGCTCATTTTAAACCATTGTTTTCACTTTGGTCTCAAACCCATTTTCCAATTACAAATCCATTTAATAAAAAAACCGTTTTAGAGAAAAACCCACTTTCCTTCTCGAGTCCTCTAAGAAAAAATCATCCTAACACTCTCGACATAACCAAAACACATAGCGAAATCATCAAGTAATTTTATATCCATTTACCCAAATTAAATTTTCCGGAAACTATATGTTTCCTTAGGAATCAATCACCAACAACTAATATTTTTTGATTCTCGCAGATATGCATTTTGGTGCCACTCAGGCGCCCATCCACACGATTCAAAAACATTCCATTAATCATGTACACATTCACACATGAGAACCCATAAGAATAACAATAGAAAGAATAAGGAACTTTCACTTTCAAAAAAAACATTCCCAATATTCCAAAAATACATTTTTCCAAAACTATTTCAAAATTTTAAGACAAATATTCAAAATTCTTTTCATTTCCAATATAACTCACTTCAATTTCAAATAACCCAAGATGTTTCTCTATAAATTTGATTTCAACAATTCAATAACCAAATTACATGAACAAGGTCCGAGGAAAACAACCCAAAAATCATGTCAAACTCACACTAAGGGAAAATAAGGGCAACCCCAAAGTCTACATCACTTTTAAAAAACCACCCTTTGCGACAACACAAAAATGAACCAAAACATCACCAACACTAAAGCACCTAGATGGTGAACTAGAGATCATGACTAACCTGGCTACATGGTTTAGCAGACCAAGCCCCAAGCAAGCGCCAATAACTAAGAGTGTCAAACCATACTCTCAGACATCACATGGGTATTTAATCCATGTGAGAGCGCACACAGGACCAGTTTACTCCTACTGTCATCCCCCATCCACATAGTCCAACGCCAAAAACATAAATCCCATACTACCCCTAGTTATGTGAGGTTCGAAATGAGTATGAGTTCACAGCACTCTCCCCTCACCTACCCCTTGAGTACTGACAGTCCTATCTCCGATCTACATGAAACTTCAAATAACAAGAAAAAAACCTCCTCTGATGCCATTTTTTCACAAACCAAACATGTTCTCCATAAAAACTGGCACCTGACCCAGCCCGTGGCAAGACCCAAAGGGAATTCCCTATCTCTTCTGTCTTGCACAAGTTCCCAGGTATCATAAATAATGGTTTGGGAATTATTTACCCAAGTTTAGAAACCAATAATAACCTAAAATAATAAATAAACTAGATGTAAAAACTACCAACCAAACGATCTTTATATAGAATTCAGAACATGAGACATGGTTTTAATCAGGACACAAGAGGTCTATAACTATAAAAGAGCATCAATCCCAGTAATAAGAGAACCACACGACAAAGATACATGGCCCCCTATACTTCTCCACAACACATCACCAAGGAAAAGAAGCTAATATCCCAAAATTCCATCTCTAAAGACCTTTAACTTACCTGTTTCAAACATGATGAAGCCCACTTACACCCAAAGGTGTAAGTAGGGTGTGATATAATGCCCAATAAAATATCTTAGGGAAAAAATTCCACATATAATTTTTAAATGACAAATACATTTTAAATTTTAATCAAAGGAAAAAAATTAAATGCTTTAATAGTTTTAAATAAAATAATTTTTAATGAAAAAATTTTAATGGGAATTACTTAAAAAGGGAAGAAGATTTTGTGAAAATAACTTTAAAGGAAAATAAATTTGTAAAATAGAAAACCTTTACTTTTATATTATCTCAAATTCCACACCATATGTTGAAAGTGAGGACAATGTAATTAGAGAGAACCAACTATGGGAGAGGTCCTATAGGTTCTAGCAGGTAGTGGCACCCTAGAACATTGTGTCTTAGTGTAAAGTGGTATAGGAACCATGATAACATGTGTTCTCATACACGATCCACTAGTAGGGAACACACCCATAACCTAGTGGTCTGTAGTACTCATCCAAAATTTTAGTTAGTGTTGTAGTCATCTATCGATCTATTTGAAACCAGGACAATTCCACTTCTGTATCACTAGAACACTAGTTATAGTCTTCCCACCTAGTCCCTAGCTTTTCATTTGTGCTCAATATGTTCCATTTTTATATCACATGTCATATTCAGATAAACAAAGAAAACAAGGCACTACCTAGACCTAATACCACACTTCCACACAAAATGCCCATTTTTAAAATAAATTCCACACCAAAAACCTTTCAAAACATAATCTCTATCACCCATATAATTAATTAAATTAACATCATAGTTAAAGAAAAATCTTTCATAATCCAACAATCCACTAAAAGAATTTATTAAACAATTTTGAACTATGTCGCGTGACTTTAAACACCAAAATCCCACTCAAATATTATTTTATGACACAACACATGTTTATGCTACACCAAAACTCAAACTACATAGTTAAAAAGATCATTTAAACAATTAGAAAAATCACTATAAAATTTATTAAATTTTTTCAAAATGTGTTGCATGAATGAAAATACCAAAACTCACTCTAACCATATTTTATATCTAAACGCACCTTGAAGCTACACCAAAACACCAAATAAACCCTTACACTTTTTAATAAACCAACATCCTATCTTATTAAAGACTCTTAATGGCTCAACATGGGTTTTCAAAAAAATAGCATACTCATATAATATAAACATACTACTAAACACCTCAAATACATATTAAACCTCAACAAAAATAAAATTCGAACCCAATAAACTATTTAATAAACATGTTAAATTAATTAAAAAAGAAATTTTATTTAACATATAATAATCATACATGGAAACTCCTACCTCGAGGTAGATAAACCTAACAACATTGTTTCCAAACACCATCGCACTTCAATTTCTCCTCTAAAAAACTCGACTAGACCCAAAAATCAAATGAAAACTAGAAATTGACATCAAAACTAGTCCCTAGGTTCGTCCGAGCCATATAGGGCTGCTGGGAAAATGAATCACAGGTAGAAACCATAAGCAAATAGTGCAAAGACACTTACCTCGATGAATCGAATTCAAAACATTGAGATATTGAGTGAGATCGACGATCAATGAGGGAGGTCGCAAAGGGGGATGCACGTTGTACACCGAGCGACCATATGGGAGTCGTGTGTTGCAAGGAGGTTAGGAATGGGGGTGTTACACAACTAAATTGAGAATTTTGAGGGTCTCTAGAAATCTATCCAAGAAGTAAGGTGGTGCATGGCTGTGTGAAGGGGAAAAAGGCTCTACGGACGCTTGTGCGAGGCGGCTGAGGAGGGTGCGGTGCGCCGGTTCGAGGGACACCAGCTAGAGTCATGTGCTGGATAGGGGACACCGGATGAAATCATGTGCCATAGAGGGTTAAGGGAGAGGGAGGACTCATGACAGAGGTTGGGGTATTGAGAGAGGGTGGTGACAGGTGCTGGAGATGTTTGCGGGAAGAAAAGTACCGGAAGGAGAGAGGCCCGAGGGAGGGGCAGTAGTTCAATGCAGGTGAACCAGGGAACAGGTGAGGTGCGACACAGGTAGGGTTAGGGGGAAGGGGAAACATGATTCGAGAGGTTGGTAAGGAATAGAAGATAATAAAAAAAGAAAAAAAATGAAATGAAACCAAAAAAAACTTAGACCACCTTAAAATAATAATAATCACAATTGGCAATTATAATAAAATCATTGACCATAATACTTTTATAATAATGAAAATAAATTAATATTAACAACCAAAATAAAACATTGATGAAAATAATAATAATAATAATAATAATAATAATAATATTATTATTATTAAAACAATAATAAATTATTTTTTTTCTTTTTATTTAACATTCACATTATTATTCATTTGGTTAATTAATTAACTAACTGTGCACTGGGCAGGCCGCATGGTGGTCTAGAAAAACCGTGCAGTGGTGTGGCTAAGATACATGGCTCCGACTGTGCCCAGCGTGTGCATCAGACATTACCAAGCCATAAACGCTTGTTTATCAACAAAAGTGCAAAAATTTCATTGAAGCTCATCCCACACCTCGACAAAACAATATTAATTCTAGATAAATTTATAAAAAAATTATTACAGATGTACGAGTGTTACATTTATGTTGGGTGTTTTAAAATCCTCTAATCTTGAATGACATAGTATCCTGTATTGGTTTCCCCATGAAGATGGATGGGAATACAGTGCATGGAAAATTTAGATCATTTTTACAGAGTTTAAGTCGATGTGTACATGGAAAGAAATTTACCTGATTGTTCCACATTGATAGTCAATGGTAAGAAATTTGAGGTTGAATTTGCATATGAGACTTCCCATGAATTTTCAACTATTGCAGGTTAGTGGGGAATGATGATTCTGATTATAGGAATGTGAGGAAAATTTAGTTGGAAGTGGGATCTTCTACCCATGGAAAAAAGTATTGTGGCTCCTCTAAGGTGATCAAACCTTGTGGGATTTAGCCGGGTGTCTCTATGGAGAAAAGACTTAAGCCCCTTGACCAAAATAAAGTCAAGGTGTTTGACCCATTAGTTCATTATTATCAAGGGGAGACATGGGATGGGGAACCTCAGAAATCTGCAGGTGGTGATTGTTTCCGACGCTTTCGCCGGGGCGCGTGCGCGTATCCGTTCCGTCCGCGGAGGAGGACGCGTGGTGCTTTTGTTGCCCCGCATTCCTGCTTTCCAATGGCGGGCGGCATTCGCTCCTTATTCAGGGTCGTCTGCTCCATGATCGAAACGGGATGATGGGATGTCGGTTCTTCCTCCTGCGGATTCCTCCTCAGAACTCGTCACCTACTCCGGGTCTCCCTCAAAGATTTAATACATAGTTTGTGAAACTCTTCCCAGTGCCATGTTTCCATGGACACCGGTTAATTACACTGCTTCTATCGGGACATTCCAAAGGGTCCAGTCAGGGCCGCAGCCTTCAGTCAGGGGAGTAGTCAGGTTGAGGCATCAGTAGCGTGTCTGGATGCTGGGGTACCTGGCATGTCTGTCTGTTATCCTTGGTCACAAGGCTTCTCGAGGGCGTGGAAGCCCAAGGAATCCCACATCGAACACGTGGAATTATATGCCATAGACTCATATCTGAGGTTTTTCTCAGCTTCCCGTGTTTAACACAGGGTATGCCGCAAGTTTAACATCTAGAGAAGACGGATCAACCCAACCAGAGCATTAGCTAGGGTAGATCAGATTGAGGGATTCTCCTTGAAGGGATGTCGATACCGGGGCCAGCCCATGGATGGCTGTGAAGAACATCGTACTGACATGGTCTCACCGGGATGAGACAGTCTGGGCGAGAATCGGGATGGGTGATAGGTTGATGAATGAAGTGGAGGGGGAATGAAATGGGACCATCGCAGGGGCGATGGTGAAGTTGGGCTTGAACCTTGAAGAGGCTTCCTACGTATCCTTGTGGCAGGGAATCAAATTCCGCATAGTTCGGGATGGTGCCAATAAGCCGACGTGAAGGTGGACCTTGGACCGATGAGCATCATCAGCGTACCGACGTGAAAGTAGACCCTTGGGTCCACTAGTGGTGGGCTTGAACCTTGGGAAGGTTTCCTATGTACCATGCCTTAACATGGATCAAAGTCCCCGTAGTTCAGGGGATTGATGGAATACAGTTTAACGTCATGCGGGACGATAGTGAACCCTGACGTGAATAAACGACGGGCGGTGGGTGTCGGAGAACCGACGTAAGTGAGGGACCTTGGTCCGATGGGAGTTGGGCTTGAACCTCAGGGAGGCTTCCTACGTACCATGCCTTGACATGAATCAAAGTCCTCGTAGTTCGGATGAAAATGTGGGCTTGGCACACCGACTAGGAGACGGTTTGGGCCAATGATTGTTGGGCTTGAAACTCGGGGAGGCTTCCTACGTACCATGCCTTGACACGGAACAAAGTCCTCGTAGTTCGGTTTGGGGAATGCAGTTTAACATCATGCGGGATGGGGGTGAACCAACGTGAATGAGGTCGGAACGACCGGATGGTGGGTTTGAACCTCGTAGAGGCTTCCTATGTACCATGCCTTGACATGGATCAAAGACCTCGTAGTTTAGGTGGTGCTTCATCGGCGAACCGACGTGAAAGTGGAACTTGGTCCAATGAGTGGTGGGCTTGAACCTCTGGAAGGCTTCCTACATACCATGCCTTGACATGGATCAAAGACCTCGTAGTTCAGGTGGGTGTGCAGTTTAACATCATGAAGGACAAGAGGGGCATCCAGTTTAACGTCATGCGGTACGAGGCGTGCAGTTTAACGTCATGCTGGACGGGGGAGAAACTCGACGTGAATTAACGACCGATTAATGTGGCTTGAACCTCATGGAGGCTTCCTACGTACCATGCCTTGACATGGATCAAAGTCCTCGTAGTTCAAATGGGATGAGTCGCAACGGCTTTCCACTGGACCGGAATGCAGTTTAACGTCATGCTAGACGTGAATGGGACCCTACGTGAATAGATGACTGGTGGGCTTGAACCTCGTGGAGGCTTCCTACGTACCATGCCTTGACATGGATCAAAGTCCTTGTAGTTCGCTGTGGGATGGGGGTCAGGGTCGGTGCTCACTCTAAGCTCACACGAGTCATGCTCGGTGTGAGAAACAATAGGTTGCAAGGACCTGACGATCACATCACGAGGGATGCGTCCGTGAGAAGCAAAGAGGGGTTTACGCGTTAGTCAGCCCATAGTGCTGGGACTTACTCCAGGATGGAGGCCCAAAGTACGACGAAGCGCGGGAAAGAGGGACCTTGGTCCAATGATGGGAGGTGCCTCATTCCCTATCAAGCTCTCCACTGACCTTGGTAGTGGGGAATTACGGAGATACACAGGTGCAATCATCCGTACGAAAGGTTAAGGGCTTACGCTCTGAGGCAGCCCTTCCCCTGCGGACAAACGCCGCTCCGACAAGGATGATCTCATTCCATGTGAGGAAGAGTTCACTCCCGTGGAGACAAGTGGGCGTAAAAAATGTTCGACCTGGGGGGACCCTTCGTGAGGGAGATGAGGTCGGATCACAGTTTAACGTCATGTGTTGAGGACGTGGTGCTTGGCAGTTTAACGTCCTGCAGCTCGGATGAGGTGGATTCACTCCACACCCCTATGACTTACATAACTGGTACCCTCTGGTCCTTGGGGAAGGGAAGGTACCAGTAAGGCCATGGTTAAGGGGGGTTGTGGAATGAACCATCGAGGGGTCCACGTTAGCATGGCTATGCGAAGAAGCAATAGCCATTAGCGTGCCTATGCGAAGAAGCATTAGGCGAAGCAACACTACGGGTGGTATTGTCCATGGAACTTTGAAATCACATCGTGCAAACTGGGAGGGTCGCACGGGAAGAGGAATTGCTAAGCAAAGGAGTGTGCTTCGTGAAGTGGAGTGCCTTGGCCTTAGCATGGGGCATAGGTGTGAGTGGAAGGTGCTTCGCGAAGTGGAACAGTGTTCGCGGAGCACTGCCTCGCGAAGAAGAGGTGACTCGCGAAGCACGGTCCTGCGAAGCAGTGTGCTTCGCGATGTGTAGCGATCCTACCTTAGCATGGGGATCACTAGCATGGGTTGGGTGTTTCTCGAAGCATAAACGCTCCGCGGCTGCCCGATTTCCCTTGGGAATCCCCTTCTTTCGCGAATACCCTTGAGCTTTGCGAAGGGAATCCCTCTCGGAATAGGGGCTCAAAACGAGACAAAGTAGAGGCGTCTCACGAAGTAGAAGTACCTCACAGAGCTCATGATTCCCGGGGCAAAGAGTGCTTCACGATTCGGGAGAGGAGAAGACGAAAGGTCGGATTGTCCATCCTTGGGACTCAGGGGGAGTCTAGTATTTATAGGGAAGGGGTGCCGCGAAGCATAACTTGCGCGCTGCCTTCGGTGCTTCGCGGCGCGCTCACGAACGTCAACGTCGTCCACGGAGCATTACCGCCTCTAGAGCTTCATGGAGGCTCACGGATGTCAAATGCGTTCGCGGAGGATTACTGCCTCTGGAGCTTCGCGGCGGCTCGCGAACGTCAAATGTGTTCGCGGAGGATTACCGCCTTAGGAGCTTCGTGACGGCTCGCGAACGTCAAATGTGTTCGCGGAGCATTACCGCCTCAGGAGCTTCGCGAGGCCGCAATGGTCGGGGCGCTTTGTGTGGTTGCTTCGCGGCGGTGCTTTGCGAGGCAGCGCGCCGACCTTCTTTTTTGTTCCTTTCTTTCGGGCCATATTTTTGGCGCCAACAGTGATGCTGCAACTAACTTCATTTCCATGGGAAGAGTTGGCTCTCCATCTAGCTCTACACATAGAGAGGGATGCACCTAGGGTAAGGGAAATGCCATTGCTTCCTTTTGGTATGTTCTTGTGGAAATAATTCAATCCAATATTGAGGATCAATGTGATGAGTCTGACTTAGAGCATGATACCCAAATGAAATATGATACTCAGTTTTGGCAGGAGTGATGGTCCTCTAAAAACAAGAAAGGGAAACATGTTGAGTTTACCCTCCCATTGATCAAGGATGGAGCTGCTGAAATTGTGGTCGAAACACTTCAGGATGTTGTTCTAGTCCCTCTAATTGAACATGGGACGTTTAGTCATACAAATGATGTTCCATACTCTATAAAAAAATTTGTAATCTTCTTGACATTCTTAATAGATCAAACAACAAGGAAGTATTTGGGGATGAGTTTGGGAGTGCTCATGGATCTAAAATGACCATTGTTGTGAGATCTTTCATGAAGGGCTGACCAGTGTGCTCTGATCTGGATAGAGAATTGGATCATCCATCCCTTAAGGGACACCGTCCAGATGACATTCAATCTCAGGTATATGAGGATCCACGGCAGCAGACTAAGTCGTGGAGAATATGATGACATTCACGAGGCAAGGTTGGTGGTCATCACTTCCACTGATGTTCACCTTTTGTTTGGATGTGTCTGACTACTGTAGCAGTTTTTTGTTCACCAGTTTTTATGTCGTCTCCATATTGTATGCTAGTTTTAATTACTTTAATAAATTTTGTGATCATGGGCTGATAACCCATGATATGAACATTATTTCATATAAATCACATTTTAGGAAATATATATTGATATATATATATATATATATAAATATATAAGAATATATTTCTACATTAAATGTATTAATGAGTAATTATATATAAAAACCAATAAAATGACTATGAAATTAATATTGTATTAATTATTACATTTTATGCATTTTCTATTTTTATATTTAATATATTTTATTTATTACTATTTATAAGAAAAATTTATATATATATATATATTATAAATTTATTTATTTTTATTAACAATTATTTCGTTAATAATTTTTAATTACTTTGTAATTTATTCATTTTTTTATTTTTTGTTTAATTATTAAAATTTATTGATTTATTATTTTCTTTGTTTAATTATAACAATTTATTCATTTTAAATATCTATATTTACAATATACTATTTATCAATTTTTATAATTTATATATCTGTATATTAAATTTATTCATTTTTATTAATAATTATTAATCATACATATGTTTATATTTTTTAATTTACTAGTTCTTAATTTATATTTAATTAATTATTTCATTTTATTAATTTAGTAAATCTATATTTAATATATATTGTTTATTCATATTTATAATATATATATATATAAAATTTATTAATAATTGTTAAATTTTAATAAATTTAATATCTATTTAATTTATGCATTTTTAATCATTTTTTTATTTTTTTTATTATTGAAATTTACTCATATTATATATCTATATTTAGAATATACTATTTATTGATATTTATAATTTATATATATGTATGTTAAATTTGTTCATTTTTATTAATAATTATTTAATTAATAAAAATTTTAATATTTTTTATTTACACATTTTTAATTTTTATTCATTTATTTATTTAATTTTATTTATTTTATATTTCTATATTTAATATATACTATTTATTAATATTTATAATTTGTAATTAATTAATTTAATAATTTCTAAATTTATTCATTTTTAATTTTTATATGTTTAATTATTTCATTTTATTATTATTTTTAATACATATATTTTAATTAGTTTGAATACAAAAATTGGGGGATGGATCTGGCGGGGTCGTGTATTTTCCCAGATAGTTGGGCCAGGTCTTATATGACCTGAATGGATGTATGAAGGTCGGTCAAGGTCTACGGGATGTAGAGGGTGGGACAAGGCCCATGTGGGCCCATGTAGAGCCCGTACATATGTGTGCAATGTATGCGGGAGCACATCTCTACTGCAAGATTTTGAGCTTGGCACACCCAGGAATGATATATAAAGAAGTGGACTCCCTTGTGTTATTTTAATGTGGGACTCGCCACACGATTGAGACCCTTATCAGTGATGAAAATAAAGCATTGAAAAAGGCTAGTGTAATATATTCTTCATTTTGTATTCGTGGTAGTTAGAAATGGCTTACCGATGAACACCAAGTCACGGTAAAGGTCGTGGCCTTCATCCAGTTTGCTTCAATTCTAAATCGCGAGACTCATAATTGGAGTTTCGATTTGAAAATTTCTTAGAAGTTTTCTTAATTTTTATTATTTTTTACTAAATCATAATTTTTTTAATATTCGTTAGTGATACTTTTTTTACAGTAAGGGTTGATCAAATTCCTAGGTTAATAATTAAAGAACCTCAAATGTTTTCCATTATTAAATCACATAGATTTTTGTTGCTTCAGGAATGTAATGTTGTAAATAGGTATGTGGAATTTGAATAATGATATTTTAACATTTGTGTGGATTAATAAATCAATAAAATAATTTTGGTAGAACTAGTGATAAAGGTGGTGGAGAAAATATTGTGAAGTATTTTTTCTTGAATTGTTCTATATGAAATAAAGTGAGTTACATGTCATGATGTTGTACACATCTCCATAAAACACTACAACGCCCTTGGATAGACTTCAATGTGCTGATGTAATACTATTAAAGTGATCTTGACTTCCATAACATTCCAACTCCCAACATTTTAAATCTTTTTTTGGTGTTACTTCTTTCTATCTATTTTCTATGTACTTTCTTTGCGATTTATGGTTTTTCTTTCAAATGAAGTAACTTATTCTCTAGTTATACCACCCCAATAAATTTTATGTATGAGTTTTGTAATATCTCTACCCTAACCATCAGTAAGGAAAAAGTTGAGATGCCACTAAGCTTTGGTGATATCCCCAAGGCACCAAATTTAGTAATAAATACCAAGGGCTTACCAAAACATCATAGGATGATTTTACCTTTTTAAACAATACAACCTGTCATGAAAATAATTATTACAACAACCAACTAAATGGTTCATGAAGAATAATCCATAAAACATAATAAAATACCAACAAGTGAACTATATTAGAGTAACAACGGAACAATATAAGAAGAATTACGAAAATACTAAATTTGTAAAAGACTTTATTAAGGTGAAAGCACTCCAATCTAAAACACAGAAACTCTAAGATTCAACTCCACTAAAAAAATGGCATTAAAGAGTGCCTCTAGAGAGGTAAGAAACTGGCCTCTTTTCTATATCAATGAAAACAACATCTACATACACACCAAAGTGTGTATACATGGTGTGAGTAAATATACCCAGTAAGAAACCCTCAAGGGATTTTTCCCACATGACACTAAGACAAGAAATAGGTTACCTCATAGGATTATAAAATATATTGGAAGAATATCAAAAATAGATAATTTTTTTTAAAATATTCAATTATGTATATCATAATTCAAAAATGAATTATTTGCGATGGTCCATTTGCAAAGGGTACCCATCAAAAATGACCCGTAGCTAAAAAGGGTGTCACAAACACTATTTTTGTGATGATCTGTCATAAAAAAATAGTGTTTTTAACGAGGGAACCTCTAGTCGAATTAAATATTACATCAAGTATTTATATGTTAGCATTTGAAATGGGATCCATGACGCATCACAAATAATTATTTTCAATTGGGATCATTCCTCTCGCATACAATATAATAAAATTTACAAATTTAAAAAATTGAAAAATAATAATAAATCAAAATTAAAAAATAATAATAACCATACCAATGATATAAAAAAATTAAAAATATATAAAATATATAAAACTAAAAACATCACAATAATATAAATAAAACATCATATATAAAACAACAAATATCTGAATTAATAAAAATATTAAAAAAATTATATTCATTTAAATTTTTATCATAAAAAATGTGTAAAGAATACCAATATCATTGAGGAGGGGGAGTGCCAGTCATAGGAGGAGGTGGTGGTGGGAATTACATCTCTATACCCTATGTCAAGAATCACATATACTCCATGATATGTTGATACTAGTGCTCATGTGCTCGATACTCCTCCTCCTATTACTTCTCATGCTGTCAATGAAACTCTTCCTACTCTCGGTAGAGGGCCTCTATAAACTCATCTTGAACTTGCAACATCTCATGATACTCTTCAACAGATGATTTCAACTCTACATGAGCTCCCCTCAAGATGGATATTGACCATATAAAAGTAACAAAAAAATCAACATGCATCAATCGAGAACTGATACATGTAACTCAAAACTTCTTTATAGCATACTCAGTCGCTAGCATCCACGCTGCATCATCAAATCTGACTGCACGAGTGGTCAAACCCTCAGTCATATCATAACTCTAATTCAGTGTCTAAGAAGTAACGACCTAATATTACACCTTCAAATGCAATTTGAAATTAAAAAATTTAAAATATCATTTCAAGATAATTTTAAAATTCAAAAAATATATGGACCACAATCTAATGCTGCCGACAACCAGAAAACTCTCCAGTGGCCAGATCCCTATAAATCCTCTTATAAATATCAAAATCTATAAAATAGGGATTATCGACTACCTATATGAGTATAAAATAGATAGTACACTTTTATATTTATATAAATTATTAAATAAAAGTTCGTACGATATGTCATCGATGAGTACGAAATGTATGACTACCACCTATATGTGTCACCTCCCGCCTCCCTTAGTTCTCCATCCTAATGATAATATCATCTGAAAACTTTTCCATATAGGGTATTAGAAAAATCCATCCCAAACCTGAGATTACATGTAATCGGGTCGATGGGTGCAACACGGTTGATCAAAATCTGTGACTCTCTTTTTTGCATGGCTCTCTTCCTCAAATTAGGAAAAAACTGACTACAACACTCATGCATACAAACCTCTGAGGCCTCCCATATAGATTTTTATATATTATCATTGATTTGATACCATATCATATAAAACATTAATAAAAAAAGTTAATAGTTAAATAAAATTAAAAATAACTATTATTTATTTACATACCATCCAATAATCAAACATGAGGTATCAAACATCAATGAGAATATGATCTCACATCACCCATGCTCTAGAAAAATAATTCTGAAAAATATCACTCCCCTATCCAACATCTATATGTGAATTTTTTTCAAAAAATTAAAACAATTAATACATGAATATATTAATGAAAACTAACTAAAATACAAAACTAAACCTACCTCCACACACGTGGTTCAAACTCAAGATGTGGATGTTTCTCGGGAATAGGGTTGGGAATACTCAATCTCACAAGACTATGACCCATTTTAGTCAACGATGTACCTCTAGACACCTGAGGGTCAGATAATAAAGCATCAAGCTCGTCACCATGAATTATAGCCCTTTTAAGTGTATAGAACATATCATCATAAGCATTTTCATCCATCTGAAACATGAAAAGAATGTTGTCAACATATAATTGAAAATGATTACTATATATATTTATATATATATTAATTATGACTATAACCAACATATAATTTTTTCATTCAGCATCTTTATCTTCATATTCACATAAGGTAGTGTCAATCCATTCATCCTCTTCCTCTATATTATCAATTTTCATAGGATCATCTTCACAATATGTGACACCCAAAACCTTTTTCATCTGTAATAATAATATTGTATGGTTTTATTTCTTCCAATTTTCATACTATCCAAACAATGTTTTCAAAATAAAAACGAGTCATGTTTCAATTTATTAAACACTGAAACGATTACATTACATCAAAACCAAAAGAGTCCTACTACCCTAGGATACCAACTAATAGACCTATCAAAATCACCATAAGACCACCAAATAACATAAAAAGATAGAGAAAATAGTGGATGTTCTTTGGATCCATCACCACTAAGAACATTATATCCAGAACCACAACAACCATGCTACGCATCAGAGGTATTATGAGCACCATCTTCACCAAGTTATTTTGAGCTGGAGCACCCGGATCATGTTTTTATAAGGCCTTAATGTAAATTCGATTGTTTCCTACTTTAGGTGACCATTTAATCAATAATATCTATAAGACCTTATATCTGTTGGGTATTCTGGTTATTTTATTTTAATTATTTAAGTATATTGACATTTCCATGGGTTTTAAGTAAGAATTAATGTTATATCATTAAACATGTTTTTAATTAACTCTTCTTTAAATTTTGAAAGTATAAGGTTTTAATGTTTACAATGGATTTGAAATCATAACCCTTGTGTTTTAAAGAAAACCGTAAAAGAAGTACACACTCATTACTCCTTGGTTTATGGTATAAAGGAATATGTTTTCGAGTTTGAAAGCATACTTTGAGATATACTTAGTGAATTAGGTATTTAAGTATTTAAAATGTTTTCAAAAGTTATCTTAAAATTTTTCATCCTCGGATTAATAAAATCATGGTTTTAATTATATTATGTTTTGGATTTTAAATATAAAACTAGTTTGGGATTTCTTTTATGACATATTAAACTCTGATTTTCTATTTTGAACTTTGATGTTTTTAAAAATCAAATGTTTAAAAGCTAAAGATAATATTGGTTCATTAAGATTTTGTTTAACCATAATAGAGAATTTATATTATCTATTTTTAAGACACATTTATATATATAAACATATTATTATGTTTAATAAAAAATTAATTTTACTTTTCTAAAAAACAAGTGAGTACCCCACCTAAATGAGGGAAACCTAGAAGGCCAATCCACTCAAGGTCTTGGGAGAATCTCACTCAGATCACCTAGGCCAAAGACCTAGAGATATTCATGCATGGTGTATGCTAATTCGCATTCATTGGCATGCATATTAAGGTCATATGCGTGCATGGGAATGCGAAAGGGTTTTCCTAAGCACAACGTGCCCAGAGAGACTCAGTACGGGGAAGTACCAGGGAGGGGGAAGGCGGGTTTCTGAACCTCATCCGAGACCTCCAGGCTTAAAGATCCTACCCAAAATCCTTCCCATTTTGATGTGGGATGGGGTTTTTAAATGGAGATCGTGTCCCAACCGTCTGATCTCACCACACGAGATCTGGAACTTCTGATTGGTTCAACCTTCGAACCTCCACCGCCGAAGTTTCCCCCATGTTTTTCTTCAGTCATCTGATCTTATCCACTATCCAATCTTTGTTATCCACTCTGTTAACCTAATTCATCGGTCACCACATTTCTCACAGTCGTTTGATCCTGGACACGATCAAATCATGTCCGTCCAACTCTTTTAAAACATGCGGTCTCTCTAAAACCATTGGATCAAGATGTGACTAATCCTAGACATTCATTTCTACTTTGGATACCCTCCATGTCATCTTCTTCCTTACATCGTTCCAGTCATGGTCATCCCCTTCCCCTTCGTTTTTTTCTACACCCATGACGCCACCTTTCTCTATAGTGGCCCTCCTTCCTCCTCTTTTTCCACAAGACCAAATTCACTAGTTCTTTGTTTAAATTGAGGTTCCTCAGATTCCCTTGCAAGTTTACTTAAAATATATTCTATATAACCATTGTTTCACAGAGAACCCTATAAGTTTTCTCTTTCCAATGCCTCTATCAACCTTTTTCCTTCTTCTTCTTCTCCTCCGAACCAGGTGGGGGACCTAGGTTTTTTCTAACATTGATTTTTTTATAGTTTATATATATATATATATATATATATATATATAAATTTTATTAAATCCTACTGATTTCTATTGGATGAACTTAAAAAAATAAATTATTGGTTTAAAAAAATGTTCTTTTCCGGAAACCATTTGTAGGGTTTTATGAATTTATGTAAAATTAGTTTCACTGCTTGTATTAACGTATGTATATATTTGTTCCTAATAAAACCATACCAGTTTATTTTATTTAAGAAAGAAGAACATCTACCTTAATGGTATTAATAATGAATGTGAAGCATGCTATGGTTTGTGGTGTTTTATGTTAATGAAATTATAAATATATAAGTAATTATTATATATATAGGTACTTATTTATGAAACAAACCCTCTGTTTTACATTATAATTTTCAAACATTGAACTTAGGATTAAATTATGTATTTATTATACATAAATTATGTATTGGATTCTTAATTTTTTTTATCAAGAAACCTTATGTACATATGGTTATATATATATATATATATATTTTCTTTGATCCTGATATTAATATGGGTTCTCAAAAGTTTGATAAAAAGATATAAAAAGTATTTTGAAGTGTGGAAGGTTTTCAAGGATCAATTTGGAAATTTTTCTAGTAATACAAACCCTTTATAATCACTTTATGTATATATATGGATTTCACACTTGTTTTCATAAGTTTAAATGGTAATGGTTATTCTAGTAGGTTTTTTGGTTGATCTTCTATCTTTTCAATTTATAACATTGGGTTAAATAGTTGGAGGTACCCTAATGTTATGTTATACATGAAAGTAATAAGTTTTTAGTCAATTATGTATTCAATACATGATGAATTGTCATTATGCATTTTGGAATATAATATGTTTACTTTCAAAATAATAATTTTATAATTTAAGAGTAATTGATTTATGTGATGAAACCAAAACAATCATTTATGTTATATGTATTGGTTATCATCACATGTGTTATAATATGTATGCCATTCCATACATGCCATTAGTTTATTTGTTATAGCTATGTAGTTGTTAGTAATGAAAATTAATGCATCATTCACTATAAATATGTAATTTCTAATGAATGAAATTAAACTATTATAACCATTAAGGGATTAAGGAACTAAATTATTCAAAGTTTAATGGAAAATATTGAATAATATGGATGAGAAATTAAATATCCAAAGTGGTATGGGACACTTTGAATATATGACCTTACTAGACATAAGAGGAATGTATTCTACTTAGTATTTAATCAGTTGGGAACAGGTTAATGAAAGACCTATGGGTTGGGGACTAGTTATTGAAAGCCCCACGATGCATCAATAGTTCTCATGAGACAAATCAGGTGACGGCACGAGGCCTTGTAATAGTCTATCATTATACATTCCCTCATTATGTCTATAATATTTAATTGACCAAGAGTGTATTCAAATGAATAATATTCTTGGTTAAGAGATTTATAGTATTTAATTTACCAAGTGTGTATTCAACTAGAGAATATACTTGGTTAATAGCTTGTACTTATGAGTATCAAAAGAAGTAAATGCATGTGACATAATGTTTATTCATCACCCAAAATTTTATCTGCCAATTTATGATTTATAGTTAGTAAGGAAATAAATTAATGTTATTATTTTATGCGCAGCTCGGATCATGAATTACTCTAATTTTTAAATTTTGTACTTGAACATTCTCATTTCACACTTAGTATAGTTAGAATAACTCTTGGTTTATATTATTCACACCATATTTTTTTTATAATAATGATTATTATTGGGACATGTTTTATTGTAGCCCTGTTAATGTTCTTTAAAATGATCACAAGTAATTCTTGGAAAACTATTATGTTGTGCTTTATGTATTGTAGTTTTCTATAAGAAATTTTTTATGAATAATTTTAAAGGTAAATTTATAAAAGGTTTTATTTGAAACATTACTTAAAAAACCTCTCACTAGGATTTCTTATGCTCACATTACATTTTAATTTATATTTTATAGGTTTATTATATTTTAGTTACACTGACTCATGGAAGCTTTGTGGAGGCTTTTTTGTACATTTTTGAGGATTGTAATATTTGTATCTGGTTTTTCAGAACCTAAATCGAAAATATATTCTATGGTGGAACATTATGTGTAATGCTTCACCTTTTCTTTTTATATTAAAAATTACACATCATGTTTTATTAAAAAAGAACTGGCTTTAGGGAAGTCTGCGGTCGGGTCATGACAGTTGGTATCAGAGGATCGGTTTAGACAATCCTGGAAAATTAGAACAATAGTAAAAACTTGATTATGTCTTACTAAGTAAAATTCTTCATAAAATTCTTCATATTCTAGACCAATCAATCCTTCTGTCTCTTCTAATAGAAATATTAGAGACTATAGTGGGAAATTCATGTTTAGAAGTCTATGAGACTTTTTAAAACCTTTGTTTGTTATGCAAGAAACTTTACTGTGTATCCAATTCTCCTAGTGTACTTCAACTCCACTGAGGATCAGGATTCAACTATTTCCTTATGATGAATTCTCAATTTCCATTCCATTTATGTAAGGTTAAATACTTTGAGGGTATTTTTAAGTGATTTACCCTAGCCAATAATTTTTCTTCCTTAGAGTACATCAAAGAGGCTACACAAGAGGGTGACCGTTGAGCAGCGTACCTTTGTCAAATATTTACCTACAGTATTGCTGGACAAGTTATAGACTTTGAAGTTCTTGAGGATGCGTATACCCATTTACATTATTTGAATTTATTTCATACTATTTTCTCCCATCTTCATACACTTCATGATTTTCTCACATTAAAATTTAGAAGTCCATATATGATTGATCCTAGTTGCATGTACGGCATATTGACCAAAGGGATTGATGATTTTGGAACCACTTTAGGGATCCGTTTGATTGGGAACTGGGGAAATCACCAACAATTGTGGTATACGTGAAGATACATCATAGTTGATTTTATTAAATCCATACCAGTGAGTTTTAAGAGGAAGTGAATGGTTATATAACACCTTGAGTTTTATGAACCTTGTTTAAATGGATAATATAATATTTTATGTTTTCGTATTTTAATATGCTTTTACAAAATAACATCCTTGTTTTAATATTGTTATGACTTACTGAGTAAAACATGTCCCTTGAAATTTCTAGATGGAAGACGTGGGTTTACCAACAATCCTCTTATCACTTCCTACCAAATTAATAGAGTCCATAATCATCAATTCATGTTCATAAGAATACAACCCTTTTGCGATACTATTTTTATCTTATAAATGACTCTATCGAGCATCGAAAAACCCAAATATAAATTGTTCCTACAAAAGAGAGAGATACATCTATAACTATATCAAAAATAAACTATTTTCAATGTATAGGTAGGGGAAGTACCACAACGGTCTTTTCTTAGGTTTCACCTTGTCTGAGAACTACAAAGCTTTGGGAACGTTTCAAAAAGTTGCACTAGAGGGTGACCTTCGAGCATCATATCTATTCCAAGTCCTAAGTTTTACTATATATGGGATTCTCTACAACATCAATTTTGTCAAGAATGATGTATATTTAGGTATTTATAGGGAACTAGTCCACTCCCAAATCTCTGATCTTCACACCACTCATGCCTTCCTCTGGAAAACCAAATGCTTTATGCATAGGGTTGATCATAACTACTCACGGTGTATATGAGCCAAAGAGGTCATGGAACTGGAAACTAATCTTGGAATACACTTTAGGTCATTAGCAACCCATCCACGGTGGTGGTCCTGGTGAAGGGACATCGAGAGTAATGTATGACTGGTTTTTCTAGTGGATGTGTATGAATATTTTAGAATTGTGAGTGCACAATTTTTTTAAGTGGGGGACAATGTGACACCCTGAACTTTTTTCACATGTAATAATAAAATTTTATGGTTTTACATAATTAATTTTTCATACTATCCAAACAATGTTTTTAAAATAAAAATAAAGCATGTTTTATTTAATTAAACACTGAAATGATTTCATTACAACAAATACAAAAGAGTCCTACTACCCTAGGATACCTACTAAAAGACCTATAAAAATCACTAGGAGACCACCAAAAACAACAAAAATACCAAGAAAATAGTGTATATACTTTGGATCTATCACCATGAAGAACATTATATCCAGAACCACAACAATTGTGCTAAGCATCAGATGTATGATGAGCACCATCTTTGCCAAGTTATTTTGAGTTGTAACACCCTAATCATGTTTTTATATGTCTTTAAAAGTAATTCTACCATTTACTCCTTTAGGTGATCATTGAATCAATAACAGCTATAATACCTTATATCCAATGGGTATTCTGGTTATTTTATTTTACGTATTTTACTATATTGAGATTTCCATGTGTTTTAAGTATGAATTAATGTTATATCTTTAAACATGCTTGTAATTAACTCTTCTTAATATTTTTTAAGGATAACATTTTAATGTTTAAAATGGATTTGAAATCACAGACATTGTGTTTTAAAGAAAATACCAATAGTAGTACACACTTTTTACTCCTTGGTTTTTGGTACAAAGAAATATATTTTTGAGTTTGAAATCATTCTTTGGGAAAATGAAATTGATGAATATGGAGGTATTTAGTATTTTATCTATACTTAGTGAATTAGGTATTTATATATTTAAAATGTTTTAAAAAGTTAACTTTTAATTTTTTCATACTTTGATGAATAAAAACATGGTTTTAATTAAAAATATGTCTTGGATTTTAAATATTAATCTAGTATGGGATTTATTTTATGAAATATTGAAAATTGATTTTCGATTTTGAACTTTGATGTTTTTAAGAATAAAATTTTTAGAAACTAATGAAAATATTTGTTCTTTAGCATATTGTTTAACCATAATAGAGAATTTATATTATCTTTTTTAAGGAACCATTATATATATAAACCTATTCTCATGTTTAATAAAAAATGAATTTTACTTTTCTAAAAATTAATCGAGTACCCCACATAACCAAGGGCAACCTAGACGGACAATCCACTAATGGTATTGGTGGGAATATCACTAAGATACCATAGGAAAATGAACCAGATATGTGCCCACATGGTTCATGGTAATTTGTATGTGCAGGTGTGCATATTAAGTCCTTAAGTGTGCATAGGCATGTGAAATGTTTTTTCTGAGAACGCCACCATGCAGGGTGGCATGATGGCAGGGGTTGGACCAGAAGCACGCCCACAGAGACCCGGTATGGGTAGGTATCAGGTATGGGGGAGGGGGGATTTCTAAGACTAATCTAGGAGCTCCAGGCTTATACATCCAGCCCTAAATCCCTTCTGTTTCGATGTGGGACAAATTTTTTAAATCGAGATTGTGTCTCAGTCGTCCAATCTCGTCGTGCGGGATCTGGACTGTCTGATCGGTTCGACCTTCAAACCTCCACCTCCATGGTGTCCCTCACATTTTTCTTCAACCGTACGATCCTCTCCATGATATAATCTTTTTCGTCGACTCTGTTAAACCGATCGATCAATCACCGCATCACTCACAGCCGTCTGATCGTGGACACGATCGAATCATGTCCATCCAACTCTTTTAAAACATGCGGTATCTCTACAGCCATTAGATCAAGTCATGTCTAATCCTGACTATCCATTTATTATTCACATACCCTCCATGTCATCTTCTTCCTCACTCTATTCCAATAGCGGTCATCCCCTTCCCCTTTGGTTTTTTCTACACATGTAACACCACTTTTCTCTATGGTGTCCCTCGTTCCTCCTCTTTTTCCACAAGTCCAAACACACTCGGCCTTTGTTTAAACCAAGTAACCTCAAATTCTATTTCAATTTGTCTTAAAATATATTCTATATACCATTTGTATATATAACCATTTTTCCATCGAAGACACTATGAGTTTTCTCCTTCCAACACCTCCATCAACCTTCATCCTTCTTCTTCTTCTTCTAACCAGGTGAGGGTCCTCGGTGTTTCCTTGATTTTATTTTTTTACGTTATATATATATATGGATATATATATATACATGGATATTAATAAATACTGCTGATTTTTCTTTAATGAACCTATAAATATAAATTCTTAGTTTTAAAATATGTTCTTTTCATGAAAACAATGCCATGGTTTTATTATTTTACCTAAAATTAGTTTCACTAAATGTATACACCTATGTATAAATATGTTCCTAATAAAACTATACCAGTTTATTTTATTTAAGAAATAATAACTTCTACCTTAATGGTATTAATAATGAATGTAAACCATGCTTGGGTTCATGGTGTTTTATGTTAATGTAATTATATATATGTATGTAATACTTACATATATATAGGTACTTATTTATGGAAAAAACCCTAGGTTTTACATTATAATTTTCAAACATTGAAATTTGGTTTAAATTGTGTCTTTATTATATCAAAATTATGTATTGGATTCTTATGTTTTTTATAAAGAACCCTTATATACATATAGTTATATATATATATATGCTTTGATCCTGATATTAATATAGGTTCTCAAAGGGCTGATAAAAAGTTATAACAAGTATTTTGATGTGTGAAAGGTTTTCAAGGATAAACTTGTAATTTGTTTTAGTAATACAAAACCATTATAATCACATTATGTATATATGGAGTTCACACTTATTTTCACAAGAATAAATGGAAATGGTTATGATAGTAAGTTGTGTGGTTGATCTTCATTCTTTTCAATTTATAAATTTGGGATAAATAGTAGGAAGTACAATTGTGTTATATTATACATGAATGTAATGGGTGTTTAGTCAATTATGCGTTCAATACCTCACTTGAAATATTTTTTTCACATTTAATTTGATTATGTATTCAATCCATGATGAAATTGCATTATGAATTTTGGAATATAATATTTTGACTTTCATAATAATAATTTTATAATTTAACAGAAATTGATTTATGTGATGAAACCTAAATAATAATTTATGTTATATTCATTGGTTATCATCACATGTGCTATAGTATGTCTGACATTCCATACAAGTCATTGGTTAATTTTTTATAGATATATTGTTTTTATTATTGACAATTAAAGCATGATTCACTATAAATATGTAATTTCTAAAGAATGAAAATTAACTATTATGACCATTGATGGATAAAGGAATTAAATTATTCAATGGGTATGGGACATTTTGAATAATATGAATGAGAAATTAAATATTCAAAGTGTTATGGGACACATTGAATATATGACCATAATAGGCATAAAAGGAATGTATTGGAATCAGTATTTAATAGGTTAGGAGCCGGTTAATGAATGCCCTAAGGGTAGGGGACCGGTTAATGAAACCCCCACGATGCATCAGTAGTTCTCATGAGATAAATCAGTTCAAGGCATGGGGACATGACACAGCCTAGAATTATATATTCCCTCATTATGTTTACAGTATTTAATTGACCAAGTGTGTATTCAATTGGAGAATATTCTTGGTTAAGAGATTTATAGTATTTAATTGACCAAGTATGTATTCAACTAGAGAGGATGCTTGGTTAAGAGCCTGTACTTATGTGTATCGGAAGAAGTAAATGCACCTGGCATAATGTCTATTCAGCAGCCAAAAATTTATCTGCCAATTTATGATTTATATTTAGTAAGGAAAGAAATTAATGTTATTATTTTATGCGCAACTCTGATCATGAATTACTTTTATTTGTAAATTTTTTACTTGTAATTTCTCATGTCACACTTGTTATAGTTAGAATAACTCTTGGTTTATTTTTTTCACACCATATATTTTGTATAATCATGCTAATGATTGGAACATGTTTTATTATATCCCTATTAATGATCCTTAAAATGTTCACTGGTAATTCTTGGAAAACTATTATGTTATGCTTTATGTATTGTAGTTTTCTTTAAGAATTTGTTTTATGAATAATTTTAAAGAGAAATTTATAAATGGATTTATTTGAAACATTAATTTTTAAAAAAACTCACTGGGAATTCATAGGCTCACCAAACATTTTAATTTAAATTTTACAGGTTTAATAGATTTGAGTTACACTAACTGGTGGCAGCTTTGTGAAGTCTTTTCTGTAATGTTTTTTTGGGATTCTAATATTTGTATCTATTTTTTCAGAACCTAAACTATAAAGATCTTCTAAACTGGAACATGATGTTCAATTCTTCATCTTTCCTTTTCGTACAAAAAATTACACACCGTGTTTTATTAAAAACTCACCGGCTCCGAGGTAGTCTGAGGCCAGGGCGTGAAACAATATCTTGTTATTTCATATTCATTTATTAAAACATCAACATCATCATCACCATTAACCCATAACTGTAGAGTATATCGTCAATATTTTTGTCTCTTTAAAAAAATATGTATTTGGAGTTTTCTCTTGAAAAATGTCAATTCTTTTCACTTCAGTAGAACCACATTCACTTTTTATGAACTGGTTTTCAATAGATTTAGTTTTTATAATTCTACACTAATAAATTAACTCTATTGAAGAAGCACAATAATTTTTATAATATATTTGGTGTGATTTATGATCCAATAAAATGGTTCATTTACTACAAAAAGGTTTTTATATTTAATATCAATTATTCCATAGCAAAGATAAATATACTGTTTCATATTAGTATCAAACCAATGATATTTAAATGTCATTACATAATTCTGTCTCATATAACATAGTTCAACTATTTCATCCGATGTACTATAAAATTCAACATCACATTCTCTATGGTGAGATCATTTCAATAAAACACTACTATTAAATATTTTTTTATTCACCATATGCACATGTATGATATCGAAAACAATTCACCATATATGCATTTTAAGAATTAACCATTTTGGATGGTGGGTTACTCAATACACAAAGTCAATTATTAATAATTTCTACATGTTGTGATACCTATAATATTGAAAAAATATTAACAATATAAAAAAATAATAAATTTACATTATATGTTAAATCATAAAAAATTACTTTACAATTCATAGAAACCAGTAGGAAGAAAAATGTTTTTTACATTATTCAACAGTAGCTACTATAATTTTTGGGAACGTTTTCTTAATATGATCATCATATAATATACAAATAAAATAATATTAATTTATTTATTTTTTAAATAAATATTGTGTTTTAGTAGGACTCACTGTACAAATCATGTCATTTCCTCACTGTTGAGAAGAATATATGTATGAGGTCTGTGATGTTCATCATCTGAAATCTATCATTCATGAGCTCCAGTAAATCCAATTTTAGACTTATTAAAAACAAATAATATAATATTAATGTCATCATCAAAATTTCCCATATTAGTTCCCATTTATTTTTATTTGAATTATATTTGTGTTAGAAATATTGGGAGAAGAAAAAATTCATTTCTTCTAGAAAACAATATTCCTCAATTGACCCTTCAAGTGATGCTTTGTTATATACCTTTTTCTTCAATTTCTAAATACATATATCAAATTTATACATCCATATAAATAGTATTGGACCTCCAAATTTTACTTAAATATGAAAATGTAATATTAAATGTTCCATTGAATCAAGGAAAGCTCACAAAATTTATATTTCTAGTTTATATAAATTCAAAAACAATCTTCTTATAAACTACTATGTGTATAATATTCTATTTTAATCACAATTATGTCTTGGAAAAATATTTTATTTCTATTACATTATCCTAAATCAATTAATTTAATAAACCTAGAAATCCAATCAGTAGATTTATTTATAATATAACATGACAATATTGAATTTTTAATCTAGTAATATGGTTTTTTTGACACATCAATCCAAATTGGAATGATAACCATTCGGTATCCTCAAATAATAAATCCACTAAAAATATAAACTATTTTATTTCAAAGGTTAATTAATAACATTTGGATTCATTAACATATGCAATATTTAATTTTTAAACAACTCTAGTTTAGGTCACCTGCAAATTTCGGAAGGATCTAACCATGCCTTTACATTAACTTTTATTTTTACCATGTGTGTCCAAAATTGTATAAAATATATGATCAAGATAGTTCTTCTCGATATTTATGGCATCTGATATGTGATGGAACAAAAAATAAAACTAGTATGGGAGATGCCAAAAAATACTTCATTTAATCCAATTGTAATCTTTACGAAATCCATATAGTTTTTGTTAGTTTATAATTATTACAATGTTAATAGGAAGTAACAAAGAGACATTAGATTTTATATAAATACCCAATATCATTTTTAAGGACCATTTCATACAATTTCACCTTTTCTAAAATGATTTATGTCCCTTAGGAAAGGAAGATTAATAGGATGAAATTTGTGATGACAGTAAAAAAGCAAGGTTTTCCCCCATTTATGAGAATAAATGATTTTATGTCACTCATACTATACATAAATGATTTTAGACCATGTGTAATCACTCTAAATAACATTACATATTTTGGGAAGTCACTAATTTTCCACATTAATGCATCTTTCATTGGGAAATTATGTCCACAAAAACATCATATGTATTGACATCATTACTCAATAATAAATTTAACTCATAAATCAACATATTAAAATTAAAATTGATATTATCTTGTAGGTTTTCTATAATTAATAATGTTAAAAAGATACATGGTTCATTCATAAAAATCCAATGAGTTAAGTTGTATGAGTTATAAAGACATACCAATAAGAATATTGATGTGGCGCCCCAAAACTAATCTCTCATTTAATAATAATATTATGGTATTATACGAACAAATTTGAAAACTATAAATACCAGACATTTAATTTAAATAAAATTCCTAATTGTTTACAATACACTAAGACCAAAGGAAAACCATACTAACCAAAAATACCTATTAAAAGAACTATTAGAATTACAGGGAGACCACACAAAACAACAAGAACCCCAACAAGATAATACAGGTCTTTCGAATCTGTCACAACAAACATTAGTATGGCCAAAGCCATTTTAGCTGAACTAAGCCTCAGGGGAATTATGTGAACCATCTTATCTAATTGTATTGAATTTGTGACACCCTAATGTATGGTTTTTGAAGGCATCAACTCGATCGTTTCCTTGGGTGACCTTTGGGTTCGAACGACTATGATTATAGTCGTTGGTCATTCGATGAATTAATTAAAAATATCTAATTATAATTTAGTTATCCTAAATATTTACATTATTAATTGATATTATAATAAAACCTTTTAATATGAGATTTAAAATGGCAATGGTTTAATATTTTAAACTAAACATAGTGTGAATTTAAAATGAGGTGAGGATTTCAAACCCCTTTTAAATATATCAAATATCTTGTAAATTTTATCATTATTAATGCTTAAACAAGGTCTTTGATAATAATAGAATAGTTTTCATATATATATATTAAATTTTTAGTAATAACTTTTAGTTTAAAGGGGGTATGCTTTTTATCTCTGATTTTGGAAATATGTTTATAAATAATTTTAGCAATACTCTTAGTCATGGAAAAGTATAATTTAATTGGTGTACCTTAATATTTTAAAGTTTAAAATGAAAATAAAGTTTTATAAAAGGTATTATATTCTCTTTATAGTTAAAATATTTTTAATTTCTATGTTTTTATGGTTAGTTTTGTGAGTTGGTTGTTTATAAAAAATATAACAACCTGGGGCCAGCCCTCTAGTCGGGCCGAGGGAGGCAGCATGTGCTAGGCAGCTGAGCCTAGCCCTCAACCTCAGCATAGGTCAAATCGAGCATGGGGTCATAGCTACCCTGAAGGGAACACATGTGTTCCTAATGAAACTAGAGGCACCACCATGCGGGGAGGCACAGAGGCGTGGGTGGGCTCAAGAGCGTGCCCGCAGAACTCGGTATGGTGCGGTACCTGGAGGTAGGGGGAGGAGTAATCTGGCATAAGGACAAGAGATCTAGGCTTATAAGGGAGGTTAGGAGGCCTCTTTGTTTTGATGTGGGATGGATAATTTCGTCTGATATTGAATCCAGTCCATCAGATCTCGCCACGTGAGATCCGCGCCGTCCGTTTCGATTCGACGCTTGATCCTTAGCAACCGCGGAATCCCGCATGATTTATATGCATCATCCAATCCAACATGGACCTAATCTCAGCCGTCCAACACATTTTAAAACACCACATTTCCCTAACCCATTAAATCTCTCACATTTTAATCACATCCGTATGAGAATTTTTAAATCGTCACGTTAACCAGAGCCATCCGATCAAGCTGCAGATCGAATCGTGACTGTACATTTCTTTTAATCACTGCATCATCCTTAGTTGTCCAATATTCTCCACTTTTAATACCTATTGTTCAATATTTATCTCGTTTTTCTCCCCTCATTGTCTTCTTCCTCTCCCGCCTATGACAGACTAGTAATCCTATCTCCCTTTCTCTTTATTTTCCACACTTGTTACTCTGCTAGCCCCCTCATTTCACACGTTTTCCACAAGGAATTTCCCCCCGGTCTTTCAATAAACCATATAGGTCTAGTTTTTTCAGTATTGGAATTAAATTATTCATCATAGTTTATACATAATAGAGTTTATAAACAAACTGGTTTCACCCATTCTCTTAGTTGTCCCTCCTTCTCCTCAAACCGCAGTAATCCTCCTTCAACGATTTCCCGAGCCACACCTCCTCAAACCAATGTAAGGGAATCTATGTTTCCTTGATTGGGTTGAAAGTTTACATACTTATATATATATATGTATACTCTTTTATGTATAAACACTCTTTTGGTTTGGACATAAACCCTCATATACTCGATTCAGGACTTATGGATTTTGGGTTTATTTGGTATTATTAGAAATGAAGCATAATGTATCTCATAAAAAACTAGTTTACATATCTTATATATATTCGGTTACATATATATACACACAACCTTATAGTTTTACATAAAACATTATTATATCCAGTTTTAATACTTTTAAACATTGAGTCTCAAGTTTGAGTAGAGTTTTAAAACATAAAAAATTATGTGTTGTACAAAACATATATATATATATATATATATATATATATTTGTATACCCTGTTCTATATAATTATATAGTTTTCATAACTCGCCTTTTGGACCAGTTTTATGTCTTTTAACATTGAAATTCTTTTATTAATTTATGTTTTTTGTAAATAAGTATGTGCCATCTAACTTTGGTGCAGGACTCAGTTATACATGAATGTTACATATGTTTACATAAAAATTTATGTAATATTTTTTAATAAATAATGCCTTTTAAAATTTATATTATGTTTTAATGTTTTAGGGACTCATGTTAATTAATGTGACCAATATATTCAAGTCATTATCATTTCAATGGATTTTTGGTTTAAACCCTTTAATACATAATGTGTATTCGGATATGTAAAAAATGTGTATGAAAATAAACTTCGATCCCCAATTTTACATAAAATTTTCCAAGGATTCCTAAGAAATAATGAAACATGTATTTTCAGAATATTTTTTTAACGCTACTCTTTATATACAACCTATTGAATGAACAATTTACACAAACCCAAATTGTGGATATTCCCAATATTATACTTATGATGTGTTTAGTAATTATGGAGAGTACATAAGTATAATATTTGGTGTTTGCAACTTTTATATTAATTTATATGAATAATTTATATATATATATATATATTAAATATTGTTGGTTATGGTTGAATCTCATGATTTCCAATTTTAGCATTATGTATACCATTGTGATATGTTATACCAAATCATATCAGTAATAAATATATGATAATATATCATTTTAATACCCCACCTGAAATATTTCCATTATCTTTTAATTTATTATGCATCCAGGTGAAATTCCAACATGTATTGATTAATAATGTCTTATAATTTTATGGTTATCATTTTATGTAACAAAACTTGTATCTCTTTTAGTGCATTAGTTGTCATCACATATGCCATAATTTGCTTACCTTACTCACCATTTAAGGACATAACCATGCAGGTGATTGTTTTCTATTTAATACATGTATTCATTATTCATTATATATATGTAAAATCTAATTAATGTAGTTAAAATCCTTATGACCATTTATGGATTAAGTGCTAAATTATTCAAAGTGGTCAGGGACACCTTGAGTAGTATGAAATGTGAAATTAAATATTCATTGTGGCATGAGACATTTCAAATATACGACCCTATTTGGCATATGAGGAATGTAATAGACTCAGTATAACAGGTTGGAGATTGGTTAATGAAACCACCTCTATGAATTGATAGTTCCCACGAGACAATCAGGTCATGGCACGAGGACATTGAAATTTTAGAGTCTTAACATGAGTTCTTGATAGGGTATGATATTATACGTTCCCTCATTATGTTTATGATAATTAATTAGCCAAGTGGATATTCGCCTAGTAGAATATCCATGGTTAAGGGCCAGTACTTATGAGTATCAGAAGAAGTAAATTCCTATGGCATGATGTTTATATTGCACACAGTGATTTAATCTTCAGTGAATGTTTCACAGTAATAAATTGTGTCATTGATGTTATTTACTTTATATAAAACTATGATTATGTATTTCTTTTAGTTATTAAACTTTTACCTACATATTCATAAGTTATACTTTTTTAGAATGTCTTTTACTTATTATTCTGTATGATCATTCCTATAATTGAATCATGTTCCCTTATAATCCTATTAGTATGCTTTTAATTGTTCTCATTAGATAATTGATTTGATATGTAACAGGTGTTACAATATTTCTTAAGAAAATGTTTTATGGAAATTTTTTAAAAGAGTGTTATAAAATGTTATATTAGTATATTATGTTATTTTAAAACCTGTTATTTAGAATTCTTATTCACACCCTATGTTTTTAAAATAAAGTTTTTATGTATCAGTTTTAGCAGAAGAAGCATGACATATGTATCTGGTTTTCTAGAACATGACCCGAATCGATCGTTTATATGGGATATGATGTGTAAAATATCAGTGCATGGTTTTTGTAAAAAAGCACACATCATGTTTCAAAGCACCATCTCAGGGTATTCTGGAGTTGGATTTTCACAGTTGGTATCATAGGATTCTATTTAGATAACTCTCAAAAAACTAGAACTGAACAAAAAAATTACTTAAGCATTACTAAGTATAAAGTTTTCTTAATTTTGATATGGTTGACGAATCACGCTTTCTATACCTTTCATAATAAATTTTAGAAACCATAGTGGGTAGGGCATATTTACAAGGATATGAAACTTTTGAAAACCTTTGTTTATCATGCCAACATCTTTATTGTGTGTCCAATTCTCCTCACGTACACCACCTTCATTGAGGATCCGGCTTTGATTACTTTATAACGATGCATTCCCAACTTCCCTTATATGCACGTAATGGAATGTATCGTGAAGGTCTATTCCCATACATTACCTTAGACGAAAACTTATTTTCACTAATGAAATTATAGGAAGCTACACATGTGGGTGACCTTTAGGCAGCATAACTCCATCAAATAATATTCTATGGTCATTGAGGTTAGGTCATGCACTTCGAAATCCTCGAGGAAAAATATACCCATTTACAATATAGAAAGCATGTTCAAGTAGACGTCTCCCAACTCCATACCATCCATGCTTTCTTGCTTTGGAACTTTAGGTGCCCACACCAAATTAATCCGGACTACCCATACTGCATCTGGACCCCAGATATTAAAGAGTTTGGAACCGCTTTGGGAATCTGTTTGACTGGGAATTGGGGAAATTTCCCACACCGGTGAATCCAGTGAAGTTCCATCTTGAAGGACATTAGAAAATATGTACTCGTACTATTATAGCGATCAAGTAGTTATGTAATACTTTGGGTTTATGAACTTTTTATAACTGTATAATGTTTGTGTTTTGTTACTTTTACATGATTTTCTTTTATTATGGTTATGTCGCAGTTGAATAAAACATACCTCTTGAAATTTCAGATAGAAAACATGAGGTCACCAACCAATATTCTATCACTTCCTATCGAGATGCAAGTTTTCATAATTTTTAAGACATGCTATGAGGAATACCTTCCCTTCGTAAACCTACGAATAACATGCAAACATCACTATAGGATATCGAACAGTCCAAGAATTCTACAATCTAGCCAAGGGAATGCCTACATCTACCACCGCATATCCAATGCTCAACTTGTTGAGTATAGGCGGAGGGGAAAGTACCATGAAGGTATTTTCCTATGCTTCACACTTTCATGAAACTTCACAACCAGGGTAAGGTTTCAAGAGGCTTCTTTGGAAGGGGACCTATACGTAGCCTACATGTACCAAATCCTGATCATCAATTTGTATGACCTTATCGATGTCAATGACATTCTCAAAAAAGAGATGGTTCAAAGATTCCTTAGAGAGTTTTTTCATTCAAACATCTCTGAACTCTCTACCATTTGAGCCTCCCTCTGGAAGCATGAGTGTACACTTCATGAGTTTAACCCATACATTCTGAGGTGTGTTTGGGCCAGGGAAGCAGAAGAACTTAACACCCACCTGGGTATTTAGCTGTCCACACCCGAGGATCCTCCACGATGGAGGATGTGGTAATGAATGTCAAAGAGTTTCTTTTAGTGTGATTGTATGGAATGAATTTCGAGGTTGCAATTCTTTGTAGAGGAGAATATTGTGATGCCCCAAAACTAATCTCCAATTTAATAGTAATATTATGGTATTATCCGAAAAAATTTGCGAACTATAAATACTAGAAATTTTATATAAATAAAACACCGAAGTGTTTAAAATACACCAAGGACAAAATAAAACCATAATATCCAAAAATACCTATTAAAAGACCTATTAGAATTACAGGGTGACCACCCAAACAACGATAACTCGAAGAAGATAATGTGGGTCTTTTGGATCCAACACAACGAACATTAGTATGGACATAGCCACTACAGCCACACTAAGCATTAGTGGAATGACGTGAAGTATCATATCCAATTGTCTTGAATTTGGACACCCTAATGTGTTGTTTTAAAAGATTCAACTCAACCGTTGCCTTGGGTGACCATTGAGTTATAATGGCTATAATTATATTCGTTGGACATTTGGTGTATTAATTAAAAATATCTAATTAAAGTTATGAATTGAAATTATAATAAAACCTCTTATTATGAGATTTAAAAGGGAAATGGTTTAATATTTTTAAGTACACTTAATGTGATTTTAAAATGATGTGATGATTTCAAACACATTTAAAATATATCAAATATCTTATAAAATTATTTCATTCTTAATGCTTAAACAAGGTCTTTGATAATACTAGAATATTTTTTGTATAGATATATTAATTTAATGTTATAACATTGAGTTTAAAGGGGGGTATACTTTTTATCCCTGATTTTGGAAAAATGTTTATAAATAATTTTAGTAATACTCTTAGTCAAGGAAAAGTATAATTTAATTGGTGTACCTAAATATTTTAAAGTTTAAAATGAAAATTAGGTTTCATAAAAGGTAATATATTTTATTTATAGTTAATATAAATATTTTTAATTTTTTTTTTATGGTTAGTTTTGTGAGTTGGTTGTTTATAAAAAATATAACCACCTGGGGCTAGCCCTCTAGTTGGGTCGAGGGAGGCAGTACACACTAGGCGGATGAGCCTAGCCCCCAACCTCAATATAGGCCGGCCCAAGTAGGGGGGATAACTACCCTAATGGGCACACAAAAGTGCATGAGGGAACCAGAGGTACCACCATGCGGGGCAGCACAGAGGTGTGGGTGGGTGCAAGAGAGCTCCCGCAGAACCTGGTACGGGGCAGTACTGGGAGGGGGGAGGAGTAATTTGGCATAAGGACAATAGCTCTGAGATTATAAGGGAGGTGAGGAGTCCTCTCTATTTTGATGTGGGATGGATAATTGCATTCGGGATTGAGTCTAGGCTGCCAGATCACACCACTTACGATCTGGGCCATCAGTTTCGGTCAGACGCTCGATCCTCAACAACCCTGAAATCCCACACATTTTATATGTGGCATCCGATCCGACGTGGATTTAATCTCTGTCGTATAAGACATTTTAAAAAAAATCTTTTCCCTCTGCCGTTGGATCTCACACATTTTAAACATAGTTTTTTGAGACTTTTTAAATCATCCTGTTATCCCGAGCCATCCGATCAAGCTGCGGATCTAATCGTGACCGTCCATTTCTTTTAATCACCGCATCATCTGTGGTCGTCCGATATTTTCCATTTTTAATCCATTTCGTCCAATATTTTACCAGTTTTTCTACCCCACACCATCTTCTTCTTCTCCCACCTATTCCATACCAGTAATCTTATTTCCCTTTCTCTTTGTTTTCCACACCCGTGACCCCACTGGCCCCCTCCTCTCATGTGTTTTCCACAAGGACATTCCCCCGGTATTTTAGTAAACCATATAGGTATTGTTTTTTTAGTATTGGAATTAAGTTATTCATCATATTTTATACATAATATTGTTTATAAACAACCCTATTTTACCCATTCCCTCGGTTGTCCCTCCTTCTCCTCAAACCTCAGCAATCCTCCTTCAACGATTTCCCGAGCCACTCCTCCTCAATCCATGGTAATGGAATATATGATTCCTTGATTTTTTTGAATGTTTACATACTTATATATATATGTACACTCTTTTATGTATAAATACCATTTCGGTTTTGACATAAACCCTCCTATACCTTATTCACGACTTCTGGATTTCATATTTATGTGCTATTATTAGACCTGAAGCATGATTTATCTCATTCAAAACTTGTTTACATACCTTATATATATTCGGTTATGTATATATATATACACACACAGACACACAAACATATAGTCATACATAAATCTTTATTATATCCAATTTTAATACTTTTAAACATCGATTCTCAAGTTTACGTAGAGTATTAAAACATAAAGAATTATGTGTTGTACAAAACTTTTATATATATATATATATATATTTGTATACATGGTTGTATATAATTATATAGTTTGTATAACTCACCTTATGGACCAGTTTTAATTCTTTTACCATTGAACTTCTAAGATTAATTTATGTTTTTGGTAAATAATTATGTGCCATCAAACTTTGATGTAGGACTCGGTTATACATGTATGTTACATATGTTTACACAAATATTTATGTAGGATTGTTTAATAAATAAACCCTTTTAAATTTATAATATGATTTAATCTTTTAGGGACTCATGTTTATTAATGTGACCAATATATTCAAGTCATAAGGGTGCTAATAAATTTTTTCTTTAAACCCTTTAATACATAATGTGTATTCGGATATGTAAAAAAATGTCTATGCAGATAAAATTTGATCCTCAATTTTACATAGAATTATCCTAGGATTACTAAGAAATAATGAAACATGTGTTTTAAAAATATGTTTTTTTAAAGCACTACTCTTTATATACACTATTTTGTATGAACAATTTACACAAACCCTAATTGTGGATATTCCTAATATAATACTTATGATGTGTTTAGTAATTATGGAGAGTTCATAAGTATAATATATGGGGTTTGAAACTTTTATATTCAATTTTATAAATTATATATATATTAAATTGTGTTGGTTATGGTTGAATATCATTCTTTCCATTTTTAGAATTATATATACCATTGTGATGTGTTATACCAAATCATATGATTAATAAACGTGTGAGAATCTATCAGTTTAATACCCCACCTAAAATATTTGCTTTATCTTTTAATTAATTATGAATTCAGTTGATGTTCCAAAATATATTTATTATTAAAGTCTTAGAATTTTTGAGTTATGATTTTATTTAACAAAACTTGTATATCTTTTAGTGCATTAGTTATCATCACATATGTTATAATCTACTTATCTTAATCACCATTTAATGACATAACCAGGCAGGTGATAGTTTTGTATTTAATACCTATATGCCTGATTTTCTATATATATGTAAAACATAATTAATGTAATTAAAATCCTTATGACCTTTTATGGAATAAGTGTTAAATTATTCAACGTGGAATGAGACACCTTGAATAATATGAAATGTGAAATAAAATATTAATTATGGTATGGGACATTTTGAATATATGACCATATTTGGAATATGAGGAATGTAATAGACTAGGTATAATGGGTTGGGGAACAGTTAATTAAATACCCTCGATGAATTAATAGTTCTCATGAGACAGTTAGGTCATGGTACGAGGCCATAGACATTTTAGATTCCAGACATGAGTTCTTAACAGGGTCTGATGTTATATGTTCCCTCATGTTTATGATAATTAATTAACCATGTGGATATTCAACTAGTACAATATCCATGGTTAAGATCTATTACTTATGAGTATCAGAAGAAGTAAATTCTTAAGGAATAAATTTTATGTTGCACTTAGTGATTTGTTATCCAGTGAATGTTTCACAGTAATAATGAATGTCATTGATGTTATTACGTTTATGCGCAACATTGATTATGTATTTCTCTTACTTATTAAACTTGTACCTACATATTCACATGTTATACGTATTTAGAATGTCTTGTAATTATTACTTTAGAATGAGGGTGCCTATAATTGAATCATTTTCCTTTGTAATCTTGTTAGTATGATTTTATTTGTGCTCCTTAGACAATTGATTTGATATGTAACATGTGTTACAACATTTATTAAGAAACTATTTTATGAAAAAAAATTAAAAGAGTGTTTTCAAATGTTATATTATTATATTATGTTATTTTAAAACCTTTTACTAGGAATTCGTATGCTCACCCTACATTTTTAAAATAAAATTTTTAGGTATCAGTTTTTAGCAGAAGAAGCATGACAAAGTAGCTGGTTTTTAAGAACCTGAACCGAATCGATTCCCTGTATGGGACATGATATGTAAAATATCAGTGCATGGTTTTTGTAAAAACTCACACATCATGTTTCAAGGAACTGGCTCCAAGTATTCTGGAGTCGTGTTGTCCCAATTGA
Organism: Viscum album; assembly: GCA_963277665.1. Classification (NCBI taxonomy): domain Eukaryota; kingdom Viridiplantae; phylum Streptophyta; class Magnoliopsida; order Santalales; family Viscaceae; genus Viscum; species Viscum album. The sequence goes on along the minus strand of OY728133.1, from coordinate 858,390,015 downwards.
CTATCATATGAACCAAATGGACAGAAACCATCAATAAAAAGACCCAATCACATGTTACAAGCATCTAATAAAAAATAAGGATGTACATGGTCACAATGATTCCATGAATAAACATTACAAGGATGGTTTAAGCTTTTACCTATTGAAATATTTGATTTTATCCATGACATAAATGGAACTGTGTTTTGATACAAAAATGAACATTGTAATATGAGTATGAGGAGGAAATAACGCAAATTTTTAATGGGAACCAATCCAGACTCTCCTAGTTGACTCTCATTTTACCTTGATTTTCTAGATATAGGAAAACTATAAAACGACTCATTTTCATAAAAATATAAGTTAAAATCATTTTAACATGAATGGATATTTTGATAACAAAGACTCAAATTAAGATCTAGGCTCTTACTCTGAATGAAATAGGTAGGAAACACATTTCTTTAAGGTGGTAGTGATTTAAACAAAGATAATATATGATAAAAATAGCTATATAACATTATATTATCTGATTTAAGAGCTATAAATTTTTTAATCACTTTAATTTTATTGTCATGAAACCAGAATATAAGGATTCTTCAAGAGACTTCCAAAAATCATAAAATTGATATGGTTATAACTTAGGAGTTGAGTCAATATCATCCCGAGTTTCTGTTTATTGAAAAGATATACCAATAACATCATGTTCTAAATATTAAAACTGTGATGGATTTGGAACCAAATTATTAGTATTATCTCCAGAACTCCATTCACTGTGCTGATACAAAAAACCATAATATTTCAAAAAAACTGAAACAAAATAGATGACCCGTCATATTGTCAAATGTTTTGAATCTCTTCAGATCACATTTCTTCCACAAACACATAATTGTTCCTTCTGAAAAATATTCTACTTTAAATGATACAAATGATAAAAAGGCTTAAACACCCTCAATATATGTATGATTTATACCATAACCATTTGGATTGCTTTGATGATTTATCCAATCACCATCTTATAATAAAAATGGATGCCTACTTCTTTTTTCAATATGTTTCTAAAAATTATAAAATATAAATATTTGTTATAATTAATCTTATATAATATACTACCCAAAAAATATCAAATCAAAAAATAAAAAATTACTTGTAAATATTATCAATTCTATCTAATTACTGCTAAATGTTTCTAATTCCAAAAAAGATAGCTAATTTCTTATAATTACCATTAATTTTTTATAATTACTATTAATTATCATTGAGGAAAATAAAAGGTTGGCCTAGGGGCATGAGAAAAGTATGGAATAGAGTGGATAAAGGTGATGACTGAGTGAAATAATTCAAGTGCCTCTGCTTTCAAACCATTGAGAGGAGATACAACATGGGTAAACATGTGAGTTTACCCATGATTTCCTTTCCTCTAAATAGTCTAAATGGTGGGGCACTATAATTATTTCACTTTATTACCACCTTCACCCCCTCCACTATGTGATTCCCTTGAGGGACACAATAAGTTGAGGGGATGAAGGTGATTGTAGTGAAAAAAATTTAGCACTATAAATCTTTCACTATATTATCCCCTTCATCCCCTCTACTTCATGCTTCCCTCACACCCCTTGATCGACCTTCTATTACTAATTATGGTTATTTGTGGATAATTTTCATTAATTATGGTTAATTATTATGGGTAATTATGTTTAATTGTGGTTAATTGTGGTTAATTGTGGGTAATTGTGTTTAATTGTGGTTAATTGTCGTTCATTGTCATTAATTGTGGTAGTTTTTTCTAATTACCACTCATTGGAGGTATTTTTTACTAATTACCACTCTTTGATTATGTTATTTACTTATTACTTCTAATTGTTGGTATTTTTTTACTAATTACTACTCATTGACTTAATTTTTTATTGAATATTGCTTATTATTGGTTTTTTACTAAATATCACTCATTTAGTGTATTTTTTTTACTAATTACCACCCATTGTTGGTATTATTTAATAATTACCACTCATTGCCAACATTTTTTACTAATTACCAATTAATGTCAGTATTTTTACTAATTACCACTCATTTTAGGCGTTTTTACTAATTACCATTCATTGTAGGTATTTTTTTACTAATTACAACTCATTACCATCATTTTTTACTAATTATCACTCATTGCCTATATTTTTTACTAATTACCTCTCATTGATGGCATTTTTTTCTATTAACTTTCATTAATGGTATTTTTTACAAATTACAACTCATTACTAGTATTTTTTTCTAAGTAACACTCATTGTGGATATTTTTTACTAAATAACACTAATTTCCAGGATTTTTTACTAATTAACACTCATTGCCATCAATTTTTACTAATTATAACTCATTGCCGATATTTTTTAACAATTACTGATCATTACTAATATTTTTTACTAATTATAGCTCATTGCTGGTATTTTTTACTAAATATCACTAATTGATGGAATTTTCTACGAAACACGATGAAGTGTCAATATTTTATACTAGATACCACTGATTTTTAAATTTTTTTACGAAATACTAAACGTTGATGGTATTTTTTACTAAATACCACTCATTGTCTGCAATTTTTTACTAGTTAATGCTCATTACCAGTATTTTTTTACTAATTATCTCTCGTTACTAGTATTTTTTACTAAATACCGCTCATTAGTAGTATTTTTTACTAATTATCTCTCATTATTGGTATTTTTTACTAAATACCGATCATTAACAGTATTTTAAACTAAAAAATGCTTATTGCTAGTATTTTTAAGTAATTAACACTCATTGCTAGAATTTTTACTAATTAGTTCTCAATGTCAGTATATTTTATTAAATACCACTCATTGTTGGTATTTTTTTACTAAATACCGCTCATTGTCAATATTTTTACTAAATATCACTCAATATCGGTATTTTTTAATAAATACTGCTCATTACCGGTATTTTTTTACTAAATACTGCTTATTGCTAGTATTTTTTACAAATTACGACTCATTGTTGGTATTTTTACTAATTACTACTCATTTACCGGTATTTTTTATTAAATAACACTCATTGCTGGTATTTTTTTTAGTAAATAACACTCATTTTGGTATTTTTATTAATTACCACTCATTGCTGATATTTTTTACTAATTATTGTTCATTCTCGTTACTTTTTACTAATTTACACTCATTTTTGCTAATTTTTACTAATTGTCTCTATTTTCTACTAATTATCGACAATTTCAAATAATTATAGCTAATTTTAAAGAATTACCGCTAATTTTACTGATTAAGGCTATTTTTTATTGATTACTGCTAATTTTTTCTAGTTGTTTTTAAATTATTAATATATAGCATTAATTTTTAAAAATTAGTGTTAAGTAGTATTAATTACTGTTAATTATTAGAAATTACTATAAATTCATATTAATTTTCACTATGATGTATATATTATTATCAAGTTATGTTAGTGAGTAATATTTTTTTATCAATTATAAGTAATTATTATTGATGACAACAAATTACTAATAATTAAAAGTAATTACTATAAATTAAAACTAATTACTTTTAATTAAAAATAATTATTATTAATTAAAATTAAAATCTTTTGATAAAAAATAATTTCTACTAATTAATATTTTTTATTTCTAATTAATGGCAATTACTGCTCCTTATTAATGATAAATTCTAAATAAAATAAAATAAAATAAATGGATTAAAATTTAAAAAATTAAATAAATACCTTAAGGGTTTAGAAACCTGCAGATGATGAGCCCGTAAGGGGCGAAGCGATCTAGGGTTTCCTCCTGCCGCCGCCTCCTTCCTTCGTCTCGGACCGGCTCGCTTCACTCCCCATGCTCAGCTATTCGTGGCGGCGGATCCTCTATCGCGGTGGTTCCTTCTGGCTTGGCCGTCTCGGTGATTCGCATCGTTGGCCGTCCATCTTGCTCGACTCCTCCTTTGACGGGATAGGGTTACTCGGCAGCGCGGTGTCGGACCAGAGGTTGAGCTCCGCTTTCACGGTATGAGGGAGCCGATCCGTTATCGGATGCAAGAGTTTGGTGGTCGGGCGTGGCCTCCGCGAGAGTTATGGATGGCGGCGACGGGATCTTGATTCGGTTTCCCTCTGTGTTCTCTTCCGGTGTTCTGTGAAGGTTTTCTTTGTTCTTCGCTTTGCATCTGTTATTCCGTTTTGGATGGATTTTGGGATGACGATTTGTTGGCTTCGATCCGGCGGAGGCAGGGTCGTCCTCCTCTTGTCATCAGTGAAGCGCATGATTCTGGTGATGGTTCTATTTGATTTTGGATTATTACAGTTTGGGGTGATTCGGTTTTTGGTTCAATTTCTGTTCTTGGTTTTTTTCTCATCGTCTGGTGACGACGGTTGTTGGTAAGCTCAGCCGCGCTTCGTTTGATGCGGATGAATTTGTTTGCTGTTTGGTTCGAAGTAGTCTGTGGATCATGCATCTTTGTTTGTATTCCGGTGGACGTGATGAAGGTGGTGGTTTGTGAATGTTTTGGCGACGACGACGACTGATTTGATTTTGATCTGGATGTTTTGAAATGGAGAATTGGCAGTGGTGAAGTATTGTATTGGGTACCGGCAACCCTTAAACCGGTTTTCTGTACTTTACTTTTATTTAATAAATAGTCAGGGGCCTGCCTCTGACTGACTTTCCTGGTAAATACCTTAAAATTAAAGCTTTTATCGAATAAAAATTAAAAAAAAATTATTCTCTATAAAAATTTAAAAATTTAAATGAATGAATGGAGAGGAGAGGAGAGAAAAGGATGACGGAAGATTCCAGATGGAGAGAAAATAGAAACAACTAGGTGGGGTATACATGGGCTAGATTAGTAGCAACGCGACTATTTGTGATGATATTCCCATCACAAATAGTACCGACCATAAATAATCGGGTTGGCAATTAAAAAAGTAATAATGGTGGTTTATAAATTCTCATTGAAAATAACATTAATGATGGATGGTCTTTGCAATGGGAGTAAATACCCATCATAAAAACCTTTTCTCTCATTTTTGACGCGTTGGAACACTAAAGGTATTTGTGATGGGAATGTTTTCCCATCGCAAATAAAGATTTATTCCATTTGTGATGGGATTCATTTCTCATCGCAAATAGTCCCCTGGAAGAGACTATTTTCCACGATCGATGGGCCCATCATAAATAGCCCATTCTGAAAAGCCCTTTTTCCCGTAGTGGATGAATAGGTTTTCCATAAAAAAATAGAAAAATATGACATTTACTTTTCAAGAAACATTAGAAATTCATTAAATTCAATTCGGCATAATCATATATATTCTCTCTCGCACAGAAATACACACATGCACCCCAAATGACATCCATATGCTCATGAGTGGTAATATTTCCTCCACCAGGTCATCGCTTGGTGGAAAATCATCGTTGTTCCTTTCAAGTTGGCATTAGAAACCATTTTTATATCACTAAGGCCTCATACAATGCAATTCATGAACACACACACCAACCATGTGCCTTTCCAGTCAACACCCAAATCCCGATTATCCCAAGAAAATTTATCAAACCCATATTTCTTTTAAGAATACCATTTTTTCAATTTATAAAACATTTTGTGGAAAAACACCCATAACCAAATTTCAAAGCCAACCAGTATGTGAAAATACCAACAGAGTTTAATTCAAAATTAGAATAATTTTTTTAAGGTTCTGACGAGCCTTCTCATTCTAATAAAAGATGAAAGAGGAAAATTCCACCTACCTCAAATGGTTAGAACAAAATTTACTTGTTGATCCTTTACAACCCCATTGATTACCACAAATAAAATTTTGATGATCTTATGGATACATCCTCTGAATTGAACAGATCCATCAAAATCACCTAAGGGTTAGAGTTCGAGAGAAAAAGGGAGAATGATTTATGAGGATAATAGGGAATTTTAATTAAATAAAACTATTATTCATGAAATTATTCATGATGTGAATTTGGAATTCACATTGTTAATCTTCTGGTTATCATATATACTAAAAAACCCAACACCTTTTCTTAAAAACTCAAAAATTGATTCATGTCATTAATAGATCTCGCATCTCGAACCAATTATTCCTTGAAACGATTCATGCCTTGAAATTAATCCATAGAATCCTCTTATAACCCATTCACAATGTGAATAACCATTCACGACATGGATCATTCTTATAGATAGATTTTAGAATACCTTGTCTTTAACCCTAATAGATTCTTTAAAAATTTATCCCAAAGACTCCAAACATGAAATAATAAAAATAAAACAATTTTGTACCTAATCGAGGGTTATAAATTATCCCCTCAATTGGTCTTTCCTTCCTCAGAAAGCTATATGTCATTAAAAACTTTGAAAATTTCATTTCATTACTCTACCATAGGCTTATCTCCTTCCCAAGTTTCTTCTTCGGTATAAAAATGCTTCCATAATATACATAATAAATTAATATGTCTTCCTCATAGAATCTTTTCTTGTTTATCCATAATTTTTATTAGTATATAGATAAGAGTCCCATTCTCCTTAAGAGTATCATGGTATCAACTGATCACATGATTGGGATCCATGCAATACTTTTTCAATTAAGATATGTAGAAGACATTATGGAAAACACTAAATCTTGACGGTATGACTAACTAATACGCTACCATACTAATATGTTTAACAATCTCAAATGGTCCAATGTACCGTGGAACTAAATCCCCTTGTTTTCTTAATAGTTTATGAATATTTCTTGGTTACAATTTAAAAAATACATGGTCAATCACATTTAAAGGAAAATGGAATTGATGATGACCTACATACAATTTTTTTTAAATTTGATCCATTTACACCCTCTTTCATATCTTCAAGATCTTCTTCGTAGTCTCATGGTCTAAACTGGGCCCTATTAGTGAATTCTTTCTTGTTTCAACCTAATATAGTGGGTAATTAAAAGTAAGACAATGTAATGCCTCAAACAGGGCTATATGAATCATTTCCTAGTAATTGTTACTATAGGATAATTCCACTAAAGGAATGTGATCTTCCCATGAAACTCTAAAATCCATGACAAAATCTTTGAGCATATCTTCCAAGGTTTGAATAGTGTGTTTTAATTTTCCATACATTTGAAGATGATAGGTCATTATCATGGTAAACTATTTTCCAAGATCATATTGCAAGATCAGAAAAATCAAGAAGTAAATTCAGGATCTCAATAAAAAAACAAAACTAGAACTCCATGTAACTTGAAACTTATCATATGTATAACTTTTCCAAATCCTATACCTTATAGGGATTTCTAATTATGAGAAAACGTACTGACTTGGTTATCCGGTCCACAATCACCAAAATAACATCATGCTTTTGATGGTTCTCAATATACCAACAAGTCCACGTAAATAATCTCCCACTTCAATACACGAATAGGCATAAAATGTTGCATACTTTTCAGTCATTGAATGTCATCATTTACCTAATGATAAGTGAGACACTTCATAATGAAATATTCAATCTTACATGTCATACCAGACCCTAAAAAAATGAGTTTTCTTCACCTTGTACATTTTTGGAATACCTGGATTTATAGACCATTTCAAATAGTGATATGTCGAAGGATTCTATTATTGAAAAGACTAAGGGACTACAATTCAATTCTGAAAACATAAAAAATTGTTTACATCATATGTTCAACATTTATAAGTCTCCCCACTATTTGGGTTTTACCTAATGGTGATACAATCATTATTTGATATTTGAGCCTCTTCTATAAAATACATAAGTCAATAAAAATATTAATTGGGATAAAAACTACATTCTCATTTTGTTCAGAAAAAACTTTTCATAAAAAACACTCAGCAGTTTTCACTTGTCGTGAGATTCCCTAAAAACATAATTATATGACATCCCACTCAAAACATATTTTACAGAAGTCCCTTTCTTGGGTATATACACCGAGTTTAAGTTAATCATTTGGATAAATTTCATTCATCTTCATTGAACCATTTTCAATTATAACTGGGAAAAGATATATTTAAAACTCTTAGGATCAATGAAGACTATAATCCTTTCCCTAAAGAGATAGTGACACCAAGACATTAAGGAATAAACCACTACAGCTAATTCCAGTTCATGAGTAGAAGAATGATTCTCTTGTATTCATAACTTCTTTAGTCCATAGGTCACAACCTAATCTCTCTGCATGAGAATAAAATTGATATTGGATCCAGAAACATCACAATATACCATGTACCCCTAACGTAGTTTTTGAAATATTAATATGGGTGCTAATGTGAGATGATATTTCAGTTATAGAATTTTTTTTGATAGTAATCATTCCATGTGAATGTAACACAATTCCTCATCAGAGTTGACATGGGATAATCATGTCTCGAGATATCCAAGACAAATCATCGATAATATCCTACTAATCATAGAAAATTGTATATCTTAAAAACATTATTGGATGGATTCCAAGTGTTGTATTCTTCGATCTCTATAGGATCAACAAATATTCCCTCTTCGGAAATGATGTTCCCAAGGAAGCTAACTTATTGTATCTAGAATTCATGGTTAGAAAACATCATATATAGTCGATTATCACAAAATGTTCTTAATAAAATTTCCATGTGATTATTATGGTCTTTCCTGCTTCGATAATAACCCAAAATATCATTAAAAACACCGTAATAAAATATTCCAGTTAACAATAGAAGATATGGTCATGAAGTCCATGAATACTACAAGAGAATTTATCATACCAATGAGCATGTAAATATATTCATCATAGACATATCTAATCATGAATGTTGTATTAGGAATATCCTCTCTTCTGACACTATGTTGGCGATATCCTAATCATATATCATTCTTGGTGAACCACTGACATTTATTTAATAGATCAAACAGATCATCGATTTGAAGAAGTGGATACTGATTTTTTATCAAAACCATATTTGGTTTATGATAATAAGTATATCAATAAGGAAAAATATATTTTTTCTTTATGAGTAAAACTAATTGAGTCTAATGTGATGTTCTATCTATAATGAAGCCTTTTTCCAAAACTATTCTAGCGAGTCCTTCATTTCTCACAACTCTATCAAAGACATTGTATAATATAGAAGCAAAATAGTGTTCTTCGAGGGTTTCTTGATACTCATGAAATGAGACATCATTTTCCTGTGTAGTCCAAATTTTTAACCACCAGAGAAGAAAGAAAAAAATGTGATTCACTAGTATCAAACAAGCCACGTGTAAGATTAGAGTTCAGAAGGATGGTGCCACGCACTTTGGGGGAGACATGGTAAAATGAAGGGGGGTTTTGATGCTGGATTGATTGTAAGATTTGGTGTCCTAGAACCAACTGGTTTTACTTTTACTACATAGATATTTAATATATTTAAATATTAATCATATTATTACATATTTTTTATTATTCTGTATGACTATGATGTAATATGGTCATGGAGTATTTGTTACATTGATAAGGTTATGCCAATTTCCCTTTATTAAGTGAAACTTGAAATTCAATAATAATATTCTTAAATATAGTTCTACGGTTGGATGACATACTATGATGGAACACATAGAAAATAGACCATCACGTGTGATTACTCGTAAGCTAATGATACATCTTCTCATGAAGTTCACACTTGATAATATCCAAGATATAAGATTATGATAACAGACCCGCCAGTATGAATTCCACATGTTTTGGTGTCACTTGATATTTCTATCTACGAGTGTGTGTAATGATCCTTAGACTTTAAGATTATCATTAATATGTGTCACGACTCATGCACTTTGATTTACTGACGAAAATCGTCACGCAGATAGTTGGTCGGAAGTAGGGTATGTTGGGTGCATCACGAGTGGCATGTTATTAATAGATAAGTCGAGGAAGGATTTTTCCCTTCCATTTATGGAAGTTGATATATCGGCCCTTTGAATAAAATAGATCTGTCACATGAAATACCATCAGAGCACGTGTGGATCACCTCTAGAGGGATTCTATTTTGGATCTTTGCTAGTGCAACAAGATAATCTGGATGGGTCATTCCGGATGATCAACATCATTAAAGATGAAAATACCGAAGATCTATGTATTATTTACTTTATAAAATTAATTAAATTAATTATAAACATTATGTGAATGATCCTATCTAATGTTTTAAGTCCTCTTACTTATTTATCTAATTTATTGATTATATTATCTGGAGACTAGAATTCATCATTGTACTGATCCTGGATTAATCATTGATCATGATAAAAATTAAATTTGGGTTTTGGCCCAACTGTGCTTCCGCTACACCCGGAACCTTTAAGTGTTATCAAAGGGGTTACATCATAGTTTATAATTTTTCTAATATTTAGTTTTTTATTTATGCATTTAATAATTTAGTTGTTTCAATTCAATTTAATCTTTCTACAAATCTGAATCTCGAGATCTTTTCATCCTCTTTTGTTTCTTTTTCACCTTACAAAAACGATCTTTTCTTTTAATTTTGATTAAAATAAAATAGAGGATCTCATCTGGAGGTGCCAAAGCTTCATATATGTACAACACTAGAACACATGGCATGTATTCGACAATACATGCTGTCTAGTAAAGATTCAATGCATCAGACCAGTTTTCCAAACAAATCCATGTGTTGGTGTCTTTCAAAGTCATAAATGACTTTGTGTGTTAACCAAGAATAGGTAGCACGCAGTTTCTAGATTACATGTCGTGTATTCCAATAGATACGTCGTGTAGTCCCTTCGAGTTAGGTTTGTACTATGTACCCCATACACGGCTTGCCCGACTGGAAACCATGTAACACGGATACTACACAACATGTGGCCCACTAAACACTCCGTGTACTCCAAATATTCCCAAAGTACATCTTCACGCCATGTCCCCGGGCGTGTACTTTAAATGGATAGTGACCAATATTACATGCCATGTAGTCAGAACTACACACTGTTCAGTCATCCAAATTACATAGATTTATTAAAATTTATTATTATATTATACAAACCCTGGAGATGTGTATAATAGAGTGGGCGTAATGCTGAGGTACAACATGTGATAGGACTTTTATTTATATGTGTTTAATTTAATATATGCATAATATTCATTTCTATTCATTGGATAGTTATGAATGTGAATTCCCTGGGTTGCCTCTAGGGTACAAGTTATGTACAAATATAATTTTAAATAAATTTATTTGTTTAAAATTATGATGACAGGAAATGTGAATGAAATTAAAAAAATGGTTTCAGATAAAAGGATTGATTAATTAAAGATGATAATTAATATATCTGAGAATGATTTATATTAAATAAAACAAATTAATGAATTGAATTATAGTTTTATTTAGGCATAAATATCATTGCATGTATTTATGATCATGAGATAGACCAAGACCTTTGTATGTGGATGGTTACTTTTAATTTTTTTTAAATTAATTTTTTTGGCTTGTGAGCCTTCTCCTCATTAATATGCTGGGAATGAACGCCCAAGGTTTTTTATGTAAAACCCCTTTTTACCCCTCACCTGCATATGGGTTAAAAAAGGCATATGTAATGGATGGAACTACCATGCTAGTGCATGAGGATCAAGCTGGAACCGAGACGAAACCAATCCCATGAGATGCAGAGGTGGATAGGTGGAAAGCTATAAACACAAACCCAAAAGTTTCAATATGTTTCTCCCCCAGGTCAGGTTAAGTTTATAGACTAGTAGATAAAATAAACATTATAAAATATCATGATCATGGCCTTTACATTATTTTATTTCTGTCATTTTCATGGTGTATCATTATTGATGTGTGGTCACGATCACATAATTAATGAATTAAACAAGCATGCAAGATGGAACTAAAATAAACCAGACTAATTCATAAATATTAACAATACATGTTTAATCACTTATGTAATTTCCACTTAATATTAAAAATCATGTGATAATGACAATAAGAAATTCATGCATAAGAGGTACAAATCCCTCAAATAAAAAAATAAGCTAGACCAAGCCTTTCGTTACATTATTAAGTGAAAAATCAATGTATCTATGTGTTTGACCCTGTAACACCCCAAACTTCTACGGTACACTTCTCTTTGAATAATGCGATAGCGTGTGTTGTACGCAACATCAAGTTCAAACACACAATAACCAATCAAACTAGATGTTATGAATAGTAATACCTACTTTTTTAAATTATATATATATTATATTTCAAAATGGACTTCATTTTTGGATTCGGAATACTGAAATTATCCTATGATGAATTTTTGGAATTTTTATGAGAACTTCCAATTTTTATGAATAGTGAAAAATACTTAAAAACAACTTTTTTAATAAAAATAATTTATAGTGATAAATTATATTATTGAGTGGTTTTAAAGTATAATTAGAATATATTTTTACCATTTTATCCCATGGTGTCCGTTATAATTAATTTCACTTTGAAATTGGACCTAAACAATTGTCAATCTTTTGATATATATTTTTTCTTAAAAACACGCTAGTTGTTGTGACAGTGGGAATTAGTATTAAAATTCATTAATAAAACTTCTATGTTTGGAATTTTTTAAAATAGAAATCATTTTTGAATTCGGAATATCATTTATAGCTTAGGGGGGAAATTTTTGGCATTGTTCTGAAAAACATCAATTTTTGATGAATAGTGAAAGTACTAAGTGGTAGTTAAAAAAAACTGAATTTTTCATAAAACATAATTTTACCGCTTCTGTGATTGAAATTTCAAAAATCCGAGAGACACGGTTAATATCAAGAAGTAAAATGTGGTTCAATGAGATGAAAATAATTTTTGGTGAATAATAACTTTTTACTTTTATTTACCACGATTAAAAGTAAATAGGGTAATTAAGGGTAAAAATGATATTAATATTACTGTAACACATGTCATAATTCTATTGGACAAGTGTATCTCGACCAAAAACAACCTTAGGAATAAAATATTATCATTTAGGTCCACTTGGATTAGATTAGAACATTTATTATTATTTAATTCAAAGAAGAGTTAAAAGAGTTAAAATCAATGTTTATTTACTAAAACATTTTTAATATAGGGTTATACATAAGATAAATTCGATTTTAAACATTCATTAGACATATAAAAATATTTAATACATAATGATATTTTATTTATAATTTTTAGACATTAAATAATGTAATTTATTTATGACATAATGATGATGCAGTAATTACCATAATAGAGAAAAATTAAAATAATTGATATTATAAATACCCAAATAAACATAATTTGAGACTTTTAATGAATTATAATAATTTTCTAGGATAATATGACATATTTGGATTGATTTAAATAACTTTCTTGGAAGTAATCATTCTGTTATAAGTTTCACAAAAATCAACTATTGAATAGTGTCAAAATTGACATAAAAGAGTTTTTAAAACAAACATTATATTATTAATTGATATTAAATTTCTAAAAATCTAAGTATCGGCAAATAGACTTATATCATGATATTTGTATCATTAATGGACCACTTGGGGGTTGATTGGATGTATATGGTAACTTTATTAACCATATAATATAAAAGTACAAAGAGACATTGTAAAAGTGAAACTAATTAACTTAGAGTTAATACTTAAAGATAAGGTTAATATAGTAACCCAAACCTGTCTAAATTATATTGGTTAAGTGTTTTTCGACCCATCCCCACCATAACCTTTAAATAATCAACTTTGGAGCAATTATAAACCGAATATGAATTTATTATTAATTAATATTTCTAGCTTTTCTAAAGGTGCCCCTCACCCCTCTTATAAAAGGGCACTCCTACTTCTCATTTCTTCACACCTTAAAAGCCTTTTGGTTCGGCCAAAATCTGTCCAGATACTCTTCCAACTTCCCTCAATACAACCTAGAGTCCTTAGTTTGATCATAAATCCAACTTAAGGATCCCTTTTGATCAAATCAAAAGGAAGAACCCGAAGAAGAGGTAATGATTTCACCACCCTTTTCCAAGTTCCTTTCTTCTTCCACTTCTTCTTCCTTTGTTTTTACCATTATAAAATAATAACCCCATTATCATATATATATTGTGATGTTATTATAAATATGGTACAACCATATTCAGTATTCTATCCATCCTTTGAATAACATGTCACCATACGTGCATACGTACGGCTTACCAACTCCACGTCGTGGTGTAATTGTTATTCAATAAATTATTATTTCGATGGGTATAATAATGATGTGTAATTCATGTAAATAATAAATGTAACATGATAATAATTATGTATATATGATATAACATCCAATTATATTTTATTTTAATATCAAAAGAATGATATTGTTTCTCGTGCGTACGTACGGACTACCGTCTCCATGGACGCGATGAGATTCATTCTCCATCGTATCCATTCAAGTATAATTCTCATTTGAAGATTAATAATAGTATCTAAGGACTTGATATCATTATTGGATATGATTAAGAAACAACCTATCCATTACAAACATGGATTACATAATAAAACATATAAAATAAAATGAGTAAGTTAAAACCCGAAACAACGATAATACTAAGATATTATTAACAAATCAATGTTAAAAGATCATATATGATATCATATTAATGATTATTATTCTTGTATAATTTAATAACAATTATTTCACCATTATACAGGAGGTTAACCTACCCCAACCAAGGAAAAGTACAATGTATGGTTTATTTCACAATCTCTTCATTATCCGAGGTTGTTTATACGTAATAATCTACTGGGATCTCTTTATCATCCACATCCATGTTTCTTAAAAATGAATTTCAAATTTTTTTTACTATTTACTAGAATATGGGATAATGTCATTTATACAATTTTTTGACTTTTTATAAGAGGTTTATAAAGGAATCTTCTTGTCGTTTTCCAAACAAGGTTCTTTTAACCTTTTCGACAGAATTAAGGTAAGAATGTTTTTTTAACTTATACGACAGGTGCAGTTATTTTCCACCATTATAAAATCGTCGAAGCTTCCCTTACACGCTTATAATAATATTTTGAAATAAAATGTTCTATTTTATAAATGTATAACTCTTAAATGATTTCAAAATAGAAAGAGATATTTCTATAAAAAGAGTTTTGATTTCATCTATGTCAACATCCTTTGATGGATTTTACGCTTATTTGAAGTTGATTTATTATGATACAAAATTCTATATTGTATTGAAGGTTTTGTGATATATTTGACTGTGGATGTGCTATTTTTATACCATTCATAGTTTATGTTGAAAGTATTGACATTTTGTATGCTAGTTTTAATACGAATGTTTATGTTATGTTCAAACCTTTTCATATGGGAATGCATTGGACTTAATATTGGACGGGTGGATCCCGCTATAGCTCCTCGATGAATCGGTAGGTCTCATGAGACAAACTAGTGTCTTGGCACAAGGTCTTGGCAAAATCATATTTTTAGTCTTGGCACGAGGCCTTGGCTATGTGGTTATGATAGTCTGGCATTATGCATTCCATCATTATGAAAGTGGTTATTGATATTGCATGAGATTATTCGATTAGTAGAATATCCATGTGAATAAGTAAATGGAATTATTTCATTTTATCTTTGCCATACTATGTTGAAGTTCAAGTTCAAAATGCTTTTTCTTTAAGTTATAACATTGCCTTAAATGTTTATTCTTATTTATGAAAGTTTCCGCTATATTTTTATCCTTACTGGGCGTTTGAGCTCACCACTTTCAATGTTTTATTTTTCCCAGGATGTGAAGAAGTAATTTATGAATGACCTGCAGGGATTGTATGTGGGGATATGAGTGTGGTCTATGAATAAAATATGTTGTTGTATTAGTTTTTCACTTTATGATGTAATGTGAAACATTATGAATATATCTAGTGTTTCCAAGGCTACTAAACCAATCGGTCTTTCGAGATTTGATCTTTCTTGTGATCATGCCAATGTTATGTAATAATGCACCGAATCTGGGTAACTGGGGTTGGGGCGTTACAGTTGGTATCAGAGGAAGTTTAGTACAAACCTTGGAAGCTAGATTTAGATAAACTCGGATTAGGGCACATAGATTTAAGATGGACTTTGAGGATTAGTATAGAAGAACTTCCTAGAATTTTGGAATTGTAGAGATTTTGTGAGTTTTCCAAGAAATACATCCCTATCTGGATACGAGCAGGTAGAGGAAGCTCTAGAACAGATGTACCTAGGGGTAAAACCCGAAAACACCGTTTTGAGCTAGACTCGAACGGGAACTGGTGCACGACAACGAGCCTTGCTGCACTCTTGGTTACGACACTCCCAGGGGATATGCTTAGGATAAATCTAATTTTATTTAAAAATCACTATGAAGGGTTTATGAGTATATAATTTCTCAAAGAAAACATTTTTATGATTATGGATTATATACATAAATAGTTCAATTTATGTTAAGTGTTTTATATGTATGGGATTATGTATTTTGATTCATAAACTGATCTAGTTTATGCCATTGTTTAGAAATGGCGCCTAGTGAAAGAAATGGAAACCGTATCAATTCACACACTCCATGTAGGGATTTCCCTACTACTCAAGATAATTATAGTGGAGCTGGTGATGTAACTGGTGCCGATCAGCTAATCACCATACTGGGACAACTCACTCAGGTTATGAATAATAACCTTACCCGTATGAACCACCCTGATCCACAGCATGGAGGATCAATTTTAGATCGTTTCATGAGGTAAAAACCACCAAAGATTAATGACATTAAAAATCCCTTAGTAGTTGAGCAATGGATATTTTCCCTAGAGAAAATATTTTAGGCATTGGGGAGTAGTGAAAGGGAAAAAGTTATCAGGGCAGTTTACCGCCTCACTGGAGATGCTGATCAATGGTGGTCATTGATTCAAAATACGAAGGAAGATGATGAAGTATCAAATATGGAATGGAGGGAGTTCAAAGATCTGTTTTTAGAAAAATAATTTCCTCGTGACCACCGAGCAGATATGGAAAGGCAGTTTCTAAGTCTGAGACAAAAGGAGGATGATAATATCACAAAGTATCAGGCTAACTTTACAAGGTTAACAAGGTATGCTGGAGATTATATACGTAACCCGAGATGTAAGATTGATCATTTCTTTTATGGGTTAAAACCATTTCTCCGTCAATCATTAGTATCACAATCCTTCTCGTCGTACGAAGACATTGTCTCATGTGCTATCAGGACCGAAAAGGAATTATCTAAGTCTTATGAATTTAAAGAAAAGAAAGAGAAGAATAGATCTGCTGATCAATATGGGGTTTGAAATAAGCGGAATAAGGGAAATTTTGAATATCCATCCTGTGGTAAATGTGGGAAGAAACACCCCGGTACTTTTTTGAAGGTAACGGGAGTCTGTTACAAGTGTGGTGAAAAAGCCACCAAGCTCGTGATTGTAAAGGAAAGACGGAAGCTACCATTGTTGAGTGCTACAATTGCAGGGATATGTGGCATTATGCAAATGAATTTCGTAAGTGTCAGGGGAACATACCTCATAAAATACCAAGGGATCAAGGCCAAGCTTATGCTATCACTACTGCTGAGGTAGAAGCTCCGAAAGACTTGGTGGCAGGTAATTTAATGGTTTCCCAAAGTTTAGAAAATGCATTATTTGATTCTGGATCATCGCATTGTTTCATACCTTCCCAATTTTCTAAGAAAATTAGATATTTCCAATTTGATTTAACAAGGGAGTTCTTAGTTAAAACTCCTAAGGGAAGTATCATTGCAACACAGTTTTGTGAGTCAGTCCCCAATAGAGCACATAAATGTTCTTTATCTGCTGATCTCATCGTCATACCTATGATTGAGTTTGATATAATCCTCGGTATGGACTGGCTTTCGGACTATGATGCGACGATTTATTGTAAGAAGAAAGAGGTTACGATTATTGACGTTGATGATATGGAACACCTTATCTTTAGAGCAGAATCGTCACCACCTAATTCTTATCTATATCCACACCCAGTAGCACAACTAAATTCAATTATTGAGGAGGAAGAGAACAAAATAACTATGGGTGAGGAAAGGAATGTTCAAATAGATGATGTACCTATTGTGAAAGAATATGTAGATGTATTTCCGGAAGATTTACCTGGACATCCTCCAGAACGAGAAAATGAGTTTTCCATTGATTTAATTCCTGGATCAAGGCCTATATCGAACACCCCTTATAGAATGGCCACTGTAGAATTAGTCGAACTAAAGAAAAAACTAGAGGAATTGAGTAATAAAGGATTTATTATCCCTAGTGTTTCTCCATGGGGATCCCCTGTTCTTTTTGTATAAAAGAAAGATGGACCCATGAGGTTATGTATCGACTACAGGGAGATCAATGCTATAACAATAAAGAACAAGTATCCCCTACCTTGCATTGATGATTTATTTGAACAACTACATGGAGCTCAATACTTTTCAAAGATTTACCTTCGATCTGGATACCATCAGTTGTGTGTGAAGAAGGAAGACATTCCGAAGACAACATTTCGAACTAGGTACGGGCATTACGAGTTTACTGTAATGCCTTTTGGATTGACGAATGCACCCTCTGTATTCATGGATATGATGAATAGAGTTTTCAAGGAGTATCTCGATGAATTTTTGGTGGTATTTATTGATGATATCTTGGTATAATCCAAAAGCTACGAAGATCATGAAAATCACTTGCGCATTATCTTGAAGACTCTGAGAAGGCATGAATTATATGGGAAGTTTAGCAAGTGTGAATTCTGGCTTCAAGAGATTTCTTTTCTTGGCCATATCGTCTCTAAAGATGGAATCTCTATTGATCCTTCTAAGACTAGGGCAATCCAATAATGGCCAACACCTATGAGTATATCTGAGGTACGTAGTTTTATTGGTTTAGCAGGTTATTATTGACGTTTCGTCCAGAATTTTGCCCGATTGGCTAATCCATTAACGAAGATCACACGTAAAGGGGTTAAATTTGTTTGGACAAAAGAGTGTGAATAATGTTTTGAATAACTGAAGAGAATATTAATAAATTCTATTATATTGACTCTACCATTGTGGAATGATGGGTTTGTTATTTAAAGTGATGCATCGACGAAAGGACTTGGTTGTGTCCTTATGCAGAATGATAGGGTTATTGACTATGCATCACTACAATTGAAAATTCATGAACAAAACTATCCTACTCATGATATTCAGTTAGCAGCTGTGATCGTTGCTTTGAAGATATGGATGCACTACCTCTATGGTGAAAAATGTGTGATTTATACTGATCAAAAGAGTTTGAAGTATATTTTCTCACAAAAAGAACTCAACAGGAGGCAAAGGAGATGACTTGAATTACTCAAGGATTATGATTGTATGATACACTACCACCCGGGGAATGCAAACAAGGTGGCAGATTCTTTGACCAGAAAAGACCATGGAGTTTTGAATGTGATGAGAATTGATAGGGATCCAATTTTCATTGATCTAGTGAAGATGGACATGGGAATAACCAGGGAAGGTGAAACATCAATGCTTTTTCAAATGGTTTCCAAAACATCTTTACTAGAAAGGATTAAGAGTTCTCAGACTAATGATGGAGAATTTCAAAAGAATATTAAAGCTATGAATGATGGGAGATTGAGAGATTTTGTGTATGAAAATGGAATTTTGAAATTCGGGAAGAGGCTTTGTGTTCCCGATATACCTGATCTAAAAATGGAATTGCTGGATGATGCTCATAGTTCCAATTTCTCTATACACCCTGGGAGCACCAAAATGTATTTAGATTTGAAGGAACATTTTTTGTGGGACAACATGAAGAGGGATATTGCTGATTTTGTATCAAGATGTATGGTTTGTAAACAAGTGAAAGCTGGAAGGCAACAGCCTGGAGGAGTCATGAAACCTCTTCCCATACCGGAGTGGAAATGGGACAATATTACGATGGACTTTGTCATGGGACTACCAAAGACTACTATAAGGAACGATGCAATATGGTTTATTGTTGATATTCTTACCAAGTCAGCACATGTTCTTGCTATAAGAGAAGATATACCCCTGGAACGTCTAGCCAGACTATATATTAATGAAGTTGTGAGACTTCATGGAGTACCCCTATCGATTGTTTCAGATCATGATCCCTGTTTTACATCAAGATTCTGGAAATTTTTTCAGAAATCCCGGGATACTGAACTTCATTTGAGCACTTCTTACCACCCTCAGACAGATGGACAATCTGAATGAACTATTCAAACCTTAGAAGACATGTTGAGATCCTTCTGACTTGACTTTCAGGGTATATGGGATCAATATTTACCTTTCGTAGAATTTTCTTATAACAATAGCTTCCATTCGAGTATTTAGATGGAACCATATGAAGCGTTATATAGAAAGAGATGTCTCACACCAACCTGTTGGGATGACGTTGGTGAAAGAAAACTTGTAGGTGCAGAACTGGTGGAGGAAACTATGGAAAAGGTGAAGGTAATCCAAAATCACATCAAAGCAGCTCAAAGTAGGCAAAAGAGCTATGCCGATAATCGAACGAAGAATTTGGAATTTCAAGTCAGTGATCATGTTTTCTTGAAGGTATCTCCATGGAAGGGAGTCATACATTTCGGTAAGAAAGGTAAATTGAGTCCCAGGTACATCAGACCTTTCGAAATTCTAGAACGAATTGGGGCTGTAGCTTACCGATTGGCAATGCCGCCAAGTCTCTCCAAAGTTCACGATGTTGTCCACATATCTCTATTGAGGAAATACATGCCTGACCCAACGCATGTACTCACCTATGAAGAATTAGAACTGGAACCCGATATGTCTTGTTGTGAAGAGCCTGTCAGGATTCTTGATACAAGAGAACAAGTACTAAAAAACCGGACGACGCGTCTGGTAAAAGTTTTGTGGAGAAACCATAAGATGGAAGAGGCAACGTGGGAACCCGAGGAACTTATGATGATGAACCACCCGAGTCATTTCATGCGATAATATTCTAGAAATTTTGAGGATGGAATTATTTGAAGGAGGGGAGAATGTAACACCCCAAGCTTCTATAGTACGCTTCTCTTTGAATAACGTGATAGCATGTGTTGCACGCAACATCGAGTTCTAACACACCACAACCAATCAAACTAGCCGTTAGGAATAGTAATACCTACTTTTTAAAATTATATATATTTTATATTTCAAAATGGACTTCATTTTTGGATTCAAAATATCGAAATTATCCTAAGATGAATTTTTGGTATTTTTTTGCGAACTTTCAATTTTTATGAATAGTGAAAAATACTTAATTTTTTTTAATAAAAATAATTTATAGTGATAAATTATATTATTGAGTGGTTTTAAAGTATAATTACAATATATTTTTACCAGTTTATCCAATGGTGTCTATTAGAATTAATTTCACTTTGAAATTGGACCTAAACAATTGTCAATCTTTTGATATATATTGTTTCTTAAAAACATGGTAGTTGTTGTGACAACGAGAATTAATTATAAAAATAATTATTACAACTTATATGTTTGGAATTTTTTAAGATAGAAATCATTTTTTGAATTCGGAATATCATTTATAGCTTAAGGGGGAATTTTGGCATTGTTCTGAAAAACATCAATTTTTGATGAATAGTGAAACTACTAAGTGGTAGTTAAAAAAAACTGAATTTTTCATAAAACATAATTTTACTGCTTCTGTGATTGGAATTTCAAAAATCCAAGAGACATGGTTAAAATCAAGAATTAAAATGTGGTTCAATGAGATGAAAATAATTTTTGGTGAATAGTAATTTTTTTACTTTTATTTACCACGGTTAAAAGTAAATAGGGTAATTAAGGGTAAATATGATATTAATATTACCCTCAAACATGTCCTAATTCTATTGTACAAGTGTATCTCGACCAAAAACAACCTTACGAATAAAATATTATCATTTAGGTCCACATGGATTAGATTAGAACATTTATTATTATTTAATTCAAAGAAGAGTTAAAAGAGTTAAAATCAATGTTTATTTACTAAAACATTTTTAATATAAGGTTATACATTAGATAAATTCAATTGTAAAGATTAATTAGAAAGATAAAAATATTTCCTACATAATGATATTTTATTTATAATTTTTGGAAATTAAATAATTTAATTTATTTATGACACAATGATGATGCAATAATTACAATAATAGTGAAAAATTAAAATAATTGATATTATAAGTACCCAAATAAATATAATTTGAGACTTTTAATGAATTAAAATAATTTTCTAGGATAATATGACATATTATTATTGATTTAATTAACTTTGTTCGAAGTAATCATTCTGTTATAAGTTTCACAAAAATCAACTATTGAATAGTGTCAAAATTGATATAAAAGAGTTTTTAAAACAAATATCATATTATTAATTGATATTAAATTCTTAAAAATCTAAGGGTCGGCCAAGAGACTTATATCATGATAGGTGTATAATTAATGGACCACATGGGGGTCGCTTGGATGTATATGGTAAGTTTATTAACCATATAATATAAAAATACAAAGAGACATTGTAAATGTGAAACTAATTAACTTAGAGTTAATACTTAAAGATAAGGTTAATATAGAACCCAAACCTGTCTAAATTCTATTGGTTAAGTGGTTTTCGACCCATCCCCTCCTTAACCTTTAAATAATAAACTTTGGAGCCATTAAAAAGTAAATATGAATTTATTATTAATTAATATTTCTGGTTTTTCGAAAGGTGCCCATCACCCCTCTTATAAAAGGGCACTCCTCCTTCTCATTTCTTTACACCTTAAAAGCCTTTTGGATCAGCCAAAATCTGCCCAAATACTCTCCCGACTTCCCACAGTACAACCTAGAGGCCTTAGTTTGATCAGAAAGCCAACCTAAGGAGCCCTTTTGATCAAATCAAAAGAAAGAACCCGAAGAAGAGGTAATGATTTCACCACCCTTTTCCAAGTTCCTTTCTTCTTCCACTTCATCTTCCTTTGTTGTTACCATTCTAAAATAATAACTCAAGTATCATATATATATATTTTGATTTTACTATAAATATGGTACAACCATATTCAGTATTCTATCCATCCTTTGAATAACATGTCACCATACGTGCGTACGTACGGCTTACCGTCTCCACGTCGTGGTGTAATTGTTATTCAATAAATAATTATTTGGATGGTTTTAATAATGATGTGAAATTCATGTAAATAATAAATGTAACATCATAATAAGTCTTTATATATTATATACCATCCAATTATATATTATTTTAATATCAAAAGAATGATATTGTCGCTCATGCGTACGTACGGACTACCGTCTCCACGAACGGGATGAGATTCATTCTCCATCGTATCCAATAAAGTTTAATTCTTATTTGATGATTAATAATAGTATATAAGGACTTGATATCATTCTGGATATGATTATGATACAACCTATCCATTACAAACATGTCTTATGTAACAAAACATATAAAAGAAAACGAGTAAGTTAACACCCGAAACAACGCTAATACTAAGATATTATTAACAAATCAATGTTAAAAGATCATATATGATATCATATTAATGTTTATGATTATTCTATAATTTAATAACAATTATTTCACCATTATACAGGAGGTTAACCTACCCCAACCAAGGAAAAATACAAGGTAAGAGTTATTTCACAATCTCTTCATTATCTGAGGTTGTTTATACGTAATAATCTACTAGGATCTCTTTATCATCCACATCTATGTTTCTTAAAAATGAATTTCAAAACATTTTTACTATTTACTAGAATATGGGTCAAAGTCATTTATACCCTTGTTTGACTTTTTAAAAGTGGTTTATAAAGGAATCTTTCTGTCGTTTTCCAAACAAGGTGCTTTTAACCTTTTCAACAGAATTAAGGTAAGAATGTTTTTTAACTTATACGGCGGGTGCGGTTATTTTCCGCAGTTATAATATCGTCGAAGCTTCCCTTAAAAGCTTATAAGAATATTTTCAAATAAAATGTTTTATTTTATAAATATATGACTCTTAAATGATATCAAAATAGAAAGATATATTTCTCTAAAAAGAATTTTGATTTCATCTATGTCAACATTCTTTGATGGATTTTATGCTTATTTGAAGTTGATTTATTATGATACAAAACTTATATATTGTATTGAAGGATTTGGGATATATTTGACTATGGATGTGCTATTTTTATACCATTTATAGTTTATGTTGAAAGTATTGACATTTCATATTCTATTTTTAATAAGAATGTTTATGTTATGTTTAAACATTTTCATATGGGAATGCATTGGACATAATATGTGACGGGTGGAGCCCGCTATCGCTCCTCGATGCATCGGTAGGTCTCATGAGGCAAAATAGTGTCTTGTCACAAGGCCTTGGAAAAATCTTGTTTGTAGTCTTGGCACGAGGCCTTGGCTATGTGGTTATGATAGTCTGGCATTATGCATTCCATCATTATGAAAGTGGTTGTTGATATTGCATGTGATTATTCGATTAGTAGAATATCCATGTGAATGAGTAAATGGAATTATTTCATTTTATCTTTTCCATACTATGTTGATGTTCATGTTTAAAATGCTTTTGTATTAAGTTATAACATTTCCTTAAATGTTTATTCTTATTTATGAATGTTTCTGCTATATTGTTATCCTTACTAGGCATTTGAGCTCACCCCTTTCAATGTTTTATTTTTCCCAGAATGTGAAGAAGTAGTTTATGAATGACCTGCAGGGATAGTATGTGGGGATATGAGTGTGGTCTATGAAGAAAATTTGTGGTTGTAGTAGTTTTTCACTTTATGATGTAATGTAAAACTTTATGAATATATCTAGTGTTTCCAAGTCTACTAAACCAATCGGTCTTTCGAGATTTGATCTTTCTTGTGATCATGCCAATGTTATGTAATAATGCACCGACTCTGGGTAACTAGGGTCGGGTCGTTACCGACCCACCCCTGTTGGAACACTAAGTTTTATACAAGAATTCCTTATGAAAGATTTCAGGTTGACTTAACCATATTACATAAAGAGGGGTAGCCTTTTCTAGACTTGGTGTAATATTTGATGCTAGAGTTAAGGAAATCAAAAGTCATGATTTCAGGAATGGGGAGTCCACTCAACAGATCAAGGAGCTGCAAGCCCACAGTTGGCAATGACCTGCCTACCTAAATACCTTCTAATAGCTTGACCAACCCATTTGGGGTTATGCTAAGGAGAATATGGATCCTTTCACTATAATGTCTGGGCAATGGAACATTCCAAGTTCAATGGTGAGGGTAATTGGGGCTTGATAAAATTGTGGTAGACTTAATAAAATTTATTATTTTTTATAAAATGTAATCAAGAAAGATCTAATGATTTTATCTGTTAATTGTATAATAAAAATGACAATCTCTTCAACCACACTATCCCTACGATCAATTCTAGATAAAGACCACATCCTCACTGGCAATAACTTCTATGAATGGTTTAGTTGCCTTAAAGTTACCCTACTCCATGAATGGAAGTCTTACATGATAGAGTAAGCATTACATAATCTACCTTCTAAAGAGGTGAGTGATAAGGATTTCTTGGTCTATGAGAAACATATGAATGATGTGGTCGACGTTCTATGTTTGATGATTTCATCAATGTCTCGTGAGGTCATGAAGTCTCATGAAAACATGGATAATTATAGCATGATTGATCACCTCTATGGTCTTTACTATGAGAGAGATAGATAGGAAAGGTTTGATATATCTAAGGCAATCATTCAATGTAAGCTTGGAGAAGGTTCCCCAGCTATGCCTCATGTAGTCAAGATCATTGGCTACATTGAGCACCTCAAGGATCTATGGTTTAACTCCCTAAAGAACTGGGAACTGGTCTCATTCTCACATAACTCCCTCAGATATTCTCTAACTTTTTTGTCAATTTAAATATTAACAACATTGATAAGTCTCTATCTGATCATCTTATCCTCATTCACCAAGTGGACAAAGATATAAATTGTGAAAATACTTATGTCCTTATGGTGAATAAGAGGAAAGGGAAGGAAAAGTGATTTAAGCCCAAATCTTCTTCATAGCCTTCCAAGAAAATTAAGATCAAAGAGGAGTCAAGGGAACAAGAGGTTGTTTGTTTCATATGTTGAAAGTAATGCCACTGGAAGAATAACTAAACCCAACCTAAGAAGCAAGGGGATGCTTCAGGTGTGTTTGTTATCGAATGAAATCTATTTTTTCTACAAATTGTGTATTAGATACATCTTGTGGAACTCGCATATGTATCCAAATATAGGTTCCATGTAGATTCAGGAAGATTTATAGAGGAGGAGGTAGATCTTCAAATAGCCAATGAATCCAGAATTTGTGTTGTAGTTGTCGAAGACTACCACCTCACGTTTCCAAATGGGATGATCATAGTGTCATGGTGTTAAATGATTATTATTATGTTCATTCTATTACTAAAAAATTATTTTAGTATCTAGATTATATACAGATGGATTTTTTTACACATTTGGAAGTGAATGTTGCTTCTTTTACAAAGATAGAATTTGTTTTGGTAGGCCATATTTATACAACAGTGTTTATGTGTTGGATTACACAAAAAAAGTAATGGAAATAGAAAATAACGATATTTCACATGAATCATACCATAACTAACTTTGGCATCACCGGCTAGGTCATGTAAATGAGAACGGATTGACAAAGTTACATCAAGATGGATATTTAGATTATTTAGAACTAAAACCACTCAGTGTATTTCATGCATGTTTAAAAGTAAAAATGTCAAAAGCCCCATTTAGTGGGAAAGGTGAAAGGGATAAATAACTTCTTTAACTGGTTTATACTGATGTGTGTGGACCATTTCTAGTTAAAGCAAGGGGAGGGAACTCATACTTCATAATTGTCACTGATTATTTTAGGAGATATGGATATATCTACTTAATGAGGTATAAGTCGTATTCTTTTGATAAGTTCAAAGAATACAGTAATGAAGTTGAGAACCAGCTTGGTAAGATGATTAAGAAAATTCACTCATATCGAGGTGGAGAATATCTTAATCAAGACTTCATTGATTACTTACAAGAATTTGGGATCATATCCCAACTCACTCCTCCTTACACACCCTAGTGGAATAGTGTGAGATAAAGGAGGAATCACACCCTGTTGGACGTGGTGAGATCAATGATGAGTCATGCGATTCTTCAATTATCCTTCTGGGGTTATGCGTTACAAACAGTGGCACACATACTAAACCAAGTACCAACTAAATCAATAAATGGTATTCCATTTGAGTTCTGGAGTGGAAAGAAATTCATGTTATTGTATTTACATGTGTGGGGAAGCGATGCATTTTTAAGGCATCTTCAGGTAACAAACTAACATCCTAAATAAAAAAATGTACCTTTATATGATACACAAAGAAAATAAGAGCATATTACTTATTAAACCCCTCAAAAAAGGTTATAGTGGTAGGACACACCATATTCCTTGAGAGCGAGCACATCTTCAAAAGATATAGTGGGACCGAGATAGACTACGATGAAGTTGAGGCTAGAGGTACACAAGAGTTGGTACATGAGTATATTCGACAAAGCCCCATGGAAGAAAGAACTATTATTGAGACACAAGAACTGCGTAGGAGTATAAGAGAGGTTATATAAATGGATTGTTATGGTTTTCTAGTTACCGAGGATGGTGACTCATTATTAGTTGATAATAAGGATCCTCTAACCTAAAAGGAAGCAGTATGTGGCATAGATGTTGCCATGTGGCAAGTAGCCATGAATTCTGAAATGGATTCCATGTACCAAAACCAAGTCTGGATTTTAGTAGATCCTCCAATTGATGTAAATACTGTTGGTTAAAAATGGGTATTCAAGAAGAAACTGGACATGGAAGGACAAGGCAGTACTTATAAGGCACGAATCATTGCAAAAAGGTTCAAACAAAATCAAGGCATTGACTACGACGAAATCTTTTCACCAGTTTCAATGCTAAAATTCATCAGAATTCTATTGGACATTGTCACTTACCATGAATATGAAATTTGTAAAATGGATGTCAAAATAGCATTCCTTAATGGGAACCTTCATGAAGATGTCTACAAGACACAACCTGAAAGATTTATGACTCCAAATGATTCCAATAAGGTAAAAAAGGTTCAGAAATCTATTTATAAATTAAAGAAAGAATCCAGGCCATGGAAAATTTATTTTGATGAAGCCATAACAAAATTTTCTTTTATCAAAAATGAATGTGACCCTTTTTTCTAGAAACGGTTTAGTGGGAGTGCAGTCGTTTTCCTAATAGTATATGTTGAAGACATATTACGTATTGGAAATGAGATACCAGTCTTATAGTCTGTTAAGGAATGGTGGAATCAACGCTTCTCCATAATGGAATTGGGTGAGGAAGCATATATTCTTGGGTCAAGATCCATCGTGATAGATCCAAGAAGTTTCTCAGCCTAAGTCAATGTATATACATTGATAAGATACTGAAGAGATTCAGTATGGAACAATCCAAAAAGGGATTGTTTCCAACATCACATGGAATTCATATTTCCAATAAAATTTGTCCTTAGATACATGGGGAAATAAAGATAATGGCAAGGACTTCATATGCATCATTGATTGGGTCAGTCATTTATTCCATGCCATGTACTAGGATGGATGTCCCCTATGCATTGAGTGTGGTAGGAAGATATCAAGATGACCCATGTGGCTGCCATTTGATGGAAATCAAGACTATCCTATAGTATCTGAGGTGTACTAAAGATAAGTTTTAGGTTTTTGGTGGATATGAGGAAATATTAATCAAATTTTATGAAGATTCTTGATTCCAGACTGATCAAGATGACATGTAGTTGAAAACAGGATACATCATCACTTTTAATGGAGGTGCAATGAGATGGAAGAGCTCAAAGCAGAGTGTGGTCGCAGATTCTACAGAAGAGTCTGAGTATATTACTACTTTTGATATAGCTAAATAAGTTTTTTTGGATGTGAATATCCATCCATGATCTGGATGTGATACCTAGAACTAAAGATCCCATCACACTATATAGTGATAATACTGGAGTGGTGGCTCTTGCAAAAGGGCGAAGGTCACATCAACAGACGAAGCACATACTTCAGAATTATCATATCTTGAGGGATTTTTCCAGATAGGTGAAGTTACAGTGAGAAGTATTTCCATGGAACACAATGTGGAGTACCCCTTGACTAAGTCCATGACTCAGTAGAAACATGATCACCATGCAGGGTCTAGCGGACTTAAATTCGTAGGCAGTTTTCTCTAGTGCAAATGGAAGCTTGTAAGAGTTGGTGTCCTAGAACCAACTGGTTGTTATTTGATTACATGGATATTTAATGTATTTAAATATTAAACATCCTATTACATATTATTCATTGTTCTTCATTAATATGATGTAATAATGTCCTAGAGTTTTTGTTGCATTGATAAGGTCATGACAGTTCTCCGCTATGATGAGAACATTGAATTCAATAAAAATATTCTTAACTATATTTCTACGATTGAATGACATACTATGATGGGACACATATAATGTAGACAATCAGATGCGTGTACTCATAAGATGATGAGAATTTATCTCATGAAGTTCTCACTTGGTAATCTCCGAGATAGGAGATTTTGAGAACAGACCCGCCAGTACGAATTATGCATGTATTGGTGTAATTGCATATTTCTATCTACAAGCATGTTTATTGATCCTTAGACTTTAAGATTATAATTAATATGTGTCACAACTCATGCACTTTGATTTACTAACGAAAACCATCATGCAGACAGTTGGTGTGAAGTACAGTACATTGGGTGCATCATGAGTGGCATGTTATTAATTGATAATTCAAGGAAGGATTTGTCCATTATATTTATAGAAGTTGATATCTCAGCCCTTTGATTTAAATTGAACTGTCATGAAAAATTCCATGGCCATGGTGTAACGTTGAGTGTATTTCAGGTAGTCAAAGAATGACGTATCAAGTATAGAAGTTGATGACACTATCACAAAACCTTCTTGATGAGATATTGTGATAAAGGGATTATATTACATAGTGAGTGTTCTTATGTGGATATCGTATTTGTGACTTTATGTTCTTTCTCTTCAGTGCCTTGAACCATTTCTCGATAGTACTCTTGGACTTTAGGCAAGCCGACCTAATTCCAATGGGAAGAAATCATAGAGTGTCACAAAACAAGTGTTTCTAGTGGTCTCGGTTAAATTCTGTTTGAATTTAATTAATAAATTTTATTCTCAAGATAGTGGAATAATTTTATTCAAGTTAAAATGATTTCATAAATTAAATAAATATTTATTAACCAGATTGTGGGTAAAATATATTTATTTAATTTGTGGAACATTGAATAATTTTTTATTTACTATTTGTTAAATAAAATATTTATTTAAGATAATAATTTATTTATTTATTTATTTGGGTTTTCATTAGATGGAATTGGAGTTCAAGTGGACTAAGGTCGTTCTAATAGTAAAATAATTATTTTGAAGATGATAAATAATTATTTAACTAGTTGGCACAAATTAAAATAATGCTTCTATAATTTTGTGATGTGGAATTTTATTTATAATTCCATTTTATGCAATTTGGCACACCATAAATAATGAAGATGTATTATTATTAATGGAATGGATATTCCTTAAGGATTTATATGTATTTAATTACTGTTACACAATTAAATATTGTATCTGAAGCCCCATGTCAATAAATAGAGACACACGTCTTTTCTGTCGTGTACTGAAGCGCACACCCAGTGAATTGAGAATTATTGATATAAACAATTTCTCTATAGAATCATCTTCCTTACCCCCTCAATAATGAGATAATATCTTCAAGTATGAAAAACAAGCGATCAAGAACGATCGAAACAAGACACTCACTTCGTCATGCTAGAACCCAGAGAATGAGCGGTGTCGATCGGAGGCTATCAGAGCACGTTTGGATCACCTCTAGAGGGATTATAGTTTGGATCCTTGTAAGAAAAACAAGATAACCCATAAGGGTCATTATTGGTGATCAACATAATCAAAAAATAAAATACCAAAGATCCAGGTATTATTTTCATTATGAAATTAATTAAATTATTTACAAACATGATGTGCATGATCCTCTCTATAGGTTTAGGGAATATATCTTCTTTATCTAAATCATTTATTTTATTCCATGGAGAATGAAATTCATAATCATAATGATCCCAGAATAACCATTTATCATGGTAAAAATAAAAGTTAGGTGCCGACCCAACCGTGCTTCCA
The DNA here is from genome assembly GCA_963277665.1 of Viscum album. Lineage (NCBI taxonomy): Eukaryota > Viridiplantae > Streptophyta > Magnoliopsida > Santalales > Viscaceae > Viscum > Viscum album. The sequence continues at coordinate 858,358,778 of OY728133.1, read as the reverse complement.
CTGCGCTCAGAACCTTCATTGATCTAGATAAAGGCATGGATGTCTCTTCCTCCACCTTAAATGGATACTAGTTGGGTTGTGCATCAGAGGGGTAAAATTTAATGTTTTGGGTAGAGACTCTCGTGATTAAAAATAAAATTTTAACGATTTATGATTCTTTGTCAAAAGTCAAGGATTCGATTTTAGTGGTTGTCATCTCTTTTTACATTTGAAAGGAGTGAAGAATAAACATCTGATCGATTTTATCTGAACTACTATAAAAATATCTTATGAATATCTATAACTTATATTTAGTAGATATTAATTTTTGACTCTGAAAAACCATTAAAATTTTTTAATTCATCAATTCACCCCATGTTGATCATTTTTTCATTCTCATTTTGGGACCATACACATACCCTCACACATACATAATGTAACAAAACATTAATATATAATATTGTATAATATTAATTATATATTTTTTGGTAATTGTAGAGTACTATAGAGTGGGGGGTGAATTGATTATCTACAAAAAAATTGTTTAAAAAAGTATTCTTAATAGGGTTCCCCAATAAATTTAAATACAACCTAGTTAATCAAGGTAATACGGTTATGAAAGTTTGAATATGTTAATAACTTCTCATAAGTTTGATTAATTCTCAATAATCTTAATATTAGTTATTAACATTACTTTTGAAGCTATTATAATGAGGGAAAAAAATTATAACTTCTTTCCATGATTAACTATCAATGTAAATTTAGTGATTTCTTAATTAAATAGTAAAACAGAGAAAACTAAAATAAACAGCAGAGCAGATATAAAACAAGTGGTTCAGTCTCAAGCCAAGACCTAATCCACTCCACTTGGTGATAACCTACCACCAAGAAGTTTATATAAATAAACATGGTCCACACCCTCGATTGGGGTTAACAACAGTACATAAGACTGTTCAGGACACACGACCTCTTTGACTGTTCTTCATGGGTATGAACTAACAGGTCATGCAGGGACATATTCCACACTTATCCGTGGGAATAAAAAAGTGTAAAAAGATGTAAGAGAAAGAAAATATTGTATCCTTTAGTTTGATACAGGAGATATTGCCTATTTTTAAACAGACTCACACACTACTTGAATAATACAAAACGGAGTAGAAAAATGATGAGATAAGATTAAAAGTGCTCTAAGTGTTGGTCTATGAAACTCTGGACTTCTGAGATGAAGCAGATGAAGAAATTGAGTCCTCTTGCAGAAAATAGTGTATCATTAGTCAGCTAGAGCTGCCTCGTGTTCTTCATGGAGTTGATAATGCGGAAATGTTCTTGACTCTAGGATTTGAGTATGCTTCATGTGTTCTTCAGCAGTGTCGGGTTTCATATGTGGGTTATTCATTCATGAATTCTAGTGCTTCTTCGTTTTCACGTACACACTTATTTTTCTATTACCACTATTGTCTCCTGTCACACACTTTTCTTCTGGCCACAATGTTCATTTTATTCTTAGAATTCATGAGTTGGAGCCAACAAGATTCATGTATTCTGGACTTCGTACCTCGTCCTGTCAGGTGAAATGACTAAAAAGAAACATTTATTATGTCAGTGTATTTAAAAACAACAAATATGACCATTAGAAATTAAATTGAAAAATGAAAAAACAGATTAAGAAATAGTTTCATAGTCTATCTGCAAACAGTGTCTCCATGAAACAGTGCCTCCTTGAAATGGTGTCTCCTTATTTGTATTTGAGCGGCGATATAGCTATGACAGAATAGTAGTATATTGATCAGGAACCGATAGCACATATGAGGTATTAGAATCACGATGTCTGGTCACGGTGTCTGGATGGTCATGGTGTCTGGATGGTCATGGTGCCTGGGTCCTTCTCTAGAAAAATACAATCGGTGGTAGACTCAAGGTTTCTCAAACTTATCAAAATCACTGTACATTTACTTAAATATTGATATTCATAGAATGAATTAAACTTTATCATTCATAAGAGAATTTCATTATAAACAAAATAGTTTAAAATAATTATTTATGTCATAAAGAAACTAATCATTTGTACTCATGATTTTAGATATATCTAAACAAGATTAACAAGCTTAACAGAATGTATATGATTTGTGATCATTAAAACATGATTAGCATATGAGGATTCCACCAATATCCCCCTTTTTTATGATCACAAATCTTCTAAGTGAGATATTTGTTCATATTCAATGTGCCTCTTCCTTAGTGTGCATATAGAATACATTTTTCTCCCTATTTTTGGATTATCAAAAAGGGTAAATAAGAAATATACAATAAAATTTAAAAATTCATTAGATGGATAAAAAGTATCATTAAAACAATAACAAGAATACCGAAAATATCCCTATAAAAAGATATTAGTCACTCTTCTTCAACATTTTCTTGTCTTCACTTTTCCCTTGGTAGAAACATCAGTAGAATAATCCACAGGATCATAGGTAGAAGTGGAGGAAGGGGGTAAACCAGTGGACAATGAATGTAAAGGGAGTCCTTCAAAAATAGAAGGGGCCATGGTAGGGGTAATGGAAGACTGAGGAAACTGTTGAACTAGGATAATAAGCCTGATCTAACTCAGAGCCTGAGATAAAGACATAGATGTAGAGGAAATTGTAGAGGATGAGAAGGTAGGAAAACTAGATCTCAAGGGTACAGCTGCAGGAGCAAAAATTTCAGTACTTTGGATATGAAGATAAGGCCTCAAAAGCTTGATGATGTCAGCAATGATCTCACCACCATACTGCATGGATTTCTCAATGTCACCCTTGTTCTACATAAACATATCCAACAAAGGAGTGAAATATTTGAGCTTTTGGACTTGAGTTTTGAATGATTGAGTGACTGGAGGAATCCTCAAATTCTCCACAAGGTACTTGAAGTGGTTTGTCATGTAATTCTTAGAGAAGATCTGATTAAAGTAGAAGTCCACCTTCTTAGAAATTTCTTACTAAGTATCATTGGAAATATTGGAATGAATTCTCACCAAATCAAGAACTTCTTCACTATTCTTGATAACTTAATATAGATATTCCTTGTAAAATCCACTGAGCACATATTGATGTTCTTCTTTGATAACTGTTTTGAGCAGATCACTATCGAACGAATGTTGATTTTATTTTCAAAAAGTATGAGAAGAAGTAACATATGAGGTATGGGATTTCAGTTGATTTGGAACTTTTCTGAGACATCCCTTATAATCATTAGTTAACTTGTTAAAACCAATAAAAAGCTCATGCATCTCTTGAACAATCTTATTGTTTCTTTCAGCTACCCTCTCAACTAGGGATGTTAGATTAGGTTGAATCAGTGAGGCTACGTACTATGGGGCCTAACAAAAAATGTCCTCAATAGGATAATTAATAGGTTCAGGACTTAAGGTTATCAGTCTCATCATATCTTCAACCATAACTCTGAGAGTTTTTACTTCATCATTGAACTGTTTTTTATTGAATCTGACTTCTTGAATCTCATGAAGCATCTTGGGCTCAATCTTCCATATGAACTTTTCCAATAAAATGGCAGCATCTCTCTCACTTAAAATGGTTACAGGAGCTAGTTGGGTATTCATGAGTTTTTCAACTCCATCCAATAGGTTATCTTCAAAAGATTTCAGATCATCCTTATTCACCATGTTTGGAGGTTCTTGGGAAGGTTCAGGAATAGATGCTGAGACAGGATTATGTTCCGTGGTAGAGATAGCTTCAAGATAAGATTCTTGTTTCAAATAAAACATAGTAGACCAATCAATTCCTTTATCTGAGACTTACTAGGAATCAGTTACATCAAAATAACTGGGGAATTTATACCATGTATCCACTGAGCTAGGATCAATTGGATTAGGTACATCAACAAATTCCATATTGGGGGGCTACTCCACCTCAATAGGTGTACCTATCTCAGGACTGATAAATTTAGACCTGTGATCTATTTCCATGATTCCAACCCCAATTTACTCACCCATTTCCTTTCTATCCAAATGAAAGGATTTCTCCATTCTTTCTTCAGTATACGGAATTACTTCAGGACCAATTTGTTCCGTTGTGTGTTCCTCAATAGAAGTTTCTTTTACAAAAAATATATATTATTCTATATGATCTTCTACAAAATCCTTTTCACTTACCTTAGAAAAATATTCTTCTTTGAAAGAATGTTGTTCTTTTAGATCAACATCTTCATCAGGAATATGCATTTTCTTCTCAAATAAGACTCAAGGAGAATATTCACTATCTTTCTCGACCAGAACAGTTTCTCTTTGAGGTACAATAGCCTCTTCTTCTTATTCCTCATCAAAATACTCAATAAGTTCATCTGGCTCCAAACAAGGATCTGAATTATCCTTAGGTCTTGAAGGGTGTTCCACCAGATTAAACTTTTCATAAACCCTGTCATTATCTTCCACCCATTATTTTCTATAGGGATTCTAACTGATTTTCATTATCTTTACTATATATTTCTAAAGACATAACTCATAGTCCTTAATGGATTCATCGCCTGGTCCAACTAATCCTTTTTTCATGAAGAATAGTTGAGATATGCCTTGAATAGAACAGGGAGGTTGACTTGGAGGTTGTTTTTATAAACTCACACATACGATGTAAAACATAATTTCATAGTTTTATCTTATGTACATTTTTCATTAGATGTATCAAAAATAAATACTAAAAATTGAGTATAGAAAAATCACCTTTTCTAGGGATAATCAAATTCTGAACAAACTTATATAGAAGCCTGGTTTCACCATCTAGCTTGGTAGCTATAGCTATCTTCATAGTTGTATTTCTAGTTAAACTTCTCAATGCCTATTACAAAAAAAAGGACTCACTTGGAGGTGGAGTAACTCTAAGGTAGTCTTCAAAAATACGCTCATGAGGTATCCTAAGGCATGTGGCCCATAACCTTGAAGGAAAAGTAAAAATCTGGCCATTGATCGAACTTCTCACAACATTGCCATCTTCTGAATCAAAAGAGAATTTAACATAATGATAAACCTAGGCAACTAGATTTGGGTAAATAGGCCTATCCTCTTTTGTAAACCCATATATCCATCCTTGCTCTCATATAACTTTCAATACCAAAGAATTACTTGACAGAATCCACTTAGGGAATATCTCCTTTTCAGGTACCACTATTCTGTTCACCATATTCGGATTCAGAGGACATTCGGGTGCTAACTTCAGCGTGATTTTCACCTTCTTATTTGAACTATGCTTTTCAAGATTTTACGATGATGAGAATTTCATCATGGGAATTCACCAATGTTTCAAGAGAGAGAAGGGTTGAAAGAGGGGTTACGGTTTGAAAGAAGATATCTCGAGTGAAGAACGAGTGAAACTTATTTTATTGTATCACTTAGGGATATCATGCATTGTAGGATCAAAAGTGCAGAAAAGTAAGAATCATACAACAATGAATTACCATGATAAGGGTTATAATGTATAAATAAAACAATAAAGCGTCTTTACGGTGAGACTGTAATCAACTTTCATGATGAGACTATAACAAGAGTTCACAGTGAGACAGTAACAAGCATTCATAGTGAGCCTGTAACAATGTGATTTCTAAACTGTGTGACCGTGTTGTTTGAGATTGTAAGTTCCAGACAGAAACCAGGAAATAATAATATTGAGACCGTAAACATGAAACATCAACTCTTAAGACATTAAAACTATATAATTGTTAGACTTAAATAGTAATCATAAGACACCGACTTGTGAAACTGTAAACTATGAAATTGTAAACTTACTACCTAAGATTTATCATTCCCATTTCATGTATGATGTAATCTATTATTTCATAATTTAATGGTTTGTTGAATATATCCGAAAGCTGATATTTAGTTCCAATGAATTCCAAAGTGATGTCCCCTTTTTTAAAATGATCTCTCAAGATGTGATGTCTTACATCAATATGTTTTGTCCTAGAGTGTTAAATATGATTTATTGAGACGTTAATAGCACATGTATTGTCACAATTTATAGGTACATGCCTGAATTGATATACATAATCTTGTAATGTGTGTTTCGTCGAAAAAATTTGTGCACAAGCACTGCCAGCAGCTATGTATTCAGCTTATGCATTAGATAATGCAATGGAGTTTTGTTTCTAACTACACCATGATACTAGGGACTTACCAAAAAAGTGAAATGTTTTATAGGTGGTTTTTCAATCTAATTTACAACCACCGAAGTCGGCATCATAATAACTCACTAACAAAAATGATTGTCCTCTGGGATTAAATGGTCCTAGATTGGGTGTATGCTTGAGGTATTTGAATATTCTCTTAATAACATATAATTGAGATTCCTTCAGATTTTCTTGAAAATGAGCACAGATACAAAGACTAAACATAATGTCATGTTGGCTGTCAGTTAAGTAAAATATGCTTCCAATCATTCCTCTCTAAGTGGTTTGATCAATATATTTTCAATCTTCATCAAGATCCAACTTGCAAGTAGTACTCATTGGAGTGTCACTACATTGAGTGCTATCCAATAAAAAACATTTTAGAAGATATATAGTATATTTTCTTTGATTTAAAATATTACCATAATTATTTTGAATGATTTGAAATCCAAGAATGAATTTGATTTCACCTATTAAACTCATTTCAAATTTGTTTTGCATCATTTTAGAAATTTCAATACATAAAGAATTTTTTGAAGATCCAAAGATAATTTCATCTACATTGATTTGAACTACTAAAACGTCATTATAAATTCATTTTATAAAAAGGGTATGATCATCTATTCCTTATGTAAAACCTTTGGAAATAAAAAAATTACTTAATCTATCATACCAAGCTCTTGGATCTTGTTTTAAACCGTATAAAGCTTCTGATAATTTAAAAATATGGTTTGTAAAATGAGGGTTTGTAAAACTAGGGGGTTTCTCAAAAAATACATCCTCAGCTATATACCCATTTAGAAATGCACTTTTTACATCCATTTGATATAGTTTGTAATTCAGATGTGTAGTATAATCAAGTAGAATTATGATGGTTTCAAGTATAACAATTGGTGAAAAGTTATCTTCATACCCAATTCCATATTCTTGACTATATACTTGTGAATAAAATCTAGACTTGTTTCTAACTATGTTACCAACTTCATCTACCTTATTTCTAAACACCAATTTAGTGCCTATGGTGAATGTGTCTTTGGGTTTGTCAAAAAGCTTCCGAATTTTTTTCCTTTGAAACTGATTAAATTCTTCTTGCATAGCCATCACCCAAAATTCATCATTGATGACATCATTAATGTTTTTAGGTTCACGTTTTGACATAAAGATTTATCATCAACCAAATTTGTAAGAGAAGCTCTAGTTTGAGTTCCTTTGTCTAAGTCTCCTACAAGTGCATCTAAAGGATGGTTCTTAAGAGTTATAATAGCTCTAAAAAAGGACTGATGATTTCAGGTTCTTCAACAGGGTTAGGTTCATTGTGACCTCAATCTAAAGAATTTCCATAATTGGAAGTTTTCATATATTCCATTACAGGATGGTTAGAGTATTTTTAATTAATTTCCAGTTTTGATACATCATCCTCCCAGTTCTCTAGAGTAGTCTTAGGCTCATGTGGATATTTTTCATCAAATTTGACATTGAATGATTCTCCCATACATTTAGTTCTTTTATTAAACACTCTATAGGCTTTTATAAAAATTTATTATCCTAAGAAGATTACTTCATCACTCTTGGATACAAATTTGTCAAGATTGTATTTAGTATTAAGGATATAGATTTTGAAACCAAATACATTGAAGAAGCTAACATTGGGTTTTCTATTATTCCACAACTCATATGGAGTTATTTTAAGAATAGGAAAAATCAATACTCTATTGATAATATAACATGTTGTATTCATAGCTTCACCCCAAAAATAAATAGGTAAGTCATATTCACTAAGAATAGTTCTATAAATATCATCCAGTGTTCTATTTCTTCTTTCTACAACTCCATTCTGTTGAGCTGTTCTAAGGGCAGAGAAATTATGACTATAGCCATTTTTTGAGCAAAAGGATTCAAACTCTTGATTTTCAAACTCACGGCCATGATCACTTCTTAAGGATTTAATTCTAAGTCCACTAATATTTTCTTCAGTTTTGTCATATTTGGTAAAATGAGAGTAGGATTCAATTTTATGAGCCAAAAAAGTCCAAGTATATCTAGAAAAGTCACTTACAAGAACATAAAAATTGTGATTCCCATTTAAGCTAGAAACTCTAGATGGTCCAAACAAATCCATGTAAACCAATTCGATAGGTTGAGGAGATGAAACTTCTTTATTTGGTTTGAAGTAAATTTTGTGTTGATTTCCCATTTGACAAGGATTACACACTTTATCATTTGGAATCTCAAGTTTGGGTAGGTATTTGACTTGGATTTTGCTAGTTAACTTTCTAAAGGAGAGAGTGTTACAGTGTCCTAGTCTCCTATTCCAATTCTAAGAATCTTTGTAAAACACTCATAAACATGAAGCATTTTTTTAGAATCTAATGAATGCAAGTTAACAGAATATACATTTTCATTTATTAATGTAGAAAACAGTAATTCATTTTTAGAATTAAATACATTGCAAGAATCATTTTCAAATTTGACATGAAATGCATCACCACATATTTGTGAAATACTAAGAAGTTTATCTTTCAACCCATCAAAAAAAGTACTTTGGAAATCAAAATTGAGTTAGAGTTATCTATCTGGACAAGGAAAATAATCTTCCTTTTGGTAGTGTCACCAAAGGTGACATGTCCTCCATCAATTTTTATTAAGTTATTGAAGAATGAATAGTATCCTATCATGTGTCTTGAACACCCACTGTCCAAGTACCATAAGATTTTATAGGAACTATTTAAGAAACAATCCTACAAAATAGTCAAATAAAAAATAGATTTTGGTACCCATACCTATTTGGGTCTGGTAATATTAGTGACTAGTGCCTTAGGAACCCGTATCTTCCTCATAGGTTTCCTATAATAATTATGTTAATTATTTAAAAAATAAACTCTATTTGGTTCAGAAAATCTTGAAATAGTAGAGTGTATCATAACTTAAACTAGCTGAATGTTTTCCAGAACTGGGAGTAAAGTTGTTTGTCCTAGAACTAGAAAAAAAATTAGTTCTTCCAAAATTTCTTTTACCTGCTTGATAGTCAATGACAATAGTATATTTTGGAGAAATCTGTTTAACTAGAATTTGACCCAAGGTATCTTTAACATTAGTAAACCGTTCAAGATCCTTTTCAATTTCACATTATATAGTTACAATTCATTGTTCTTTTTGAGTAATTGGTAATTTTTTCCCTTTCTACAGTGAGTTCAGTTTTAATGGTTGAGGTAAGAGCATGTTGTTTATTTAAAAACATTCATTTATCATTTAGTTCATTACATGTCTCTTCAAACATATTACAGTACTCAAGAATTTCTTCATTAGACATATTTTTAGAGTCACTATCATCTCCAGAATAATAGGAATTGTGTACAGGATATTGCAGTGCTACCTTAGATGTGTTTTTCATAAAATACATATTTGATTTGTTAGCCTATTCATCAGGTGAAGATTTTGAGTCACCTAAAATGTCCTCAGAAATAATCTATGTTTCTTTCATTTCCTTTTTATACTTTCTATATTTGTCCTAATATTTCTTTTTTTACTTGATCTTTGGGAAATTCATCCTTGATATGTCCCTTTAGCTTGAATTCATAGGAGAAAATCTCATCAAACTTGTCACTTCTTTTCAAATCTTTCTTTCAGCATTCTTTTTGATCATATCTTCCCTTGATGTAAGGATATCTGAAAAATTTCTTCTTCTTATAAAATCTCTTAAAACTTTTGGCTAATTGAGCCATCTCTTCATCACTGTCAGGTGATGATTGTTCAATGCTAGAACATTCAACAAAAGATTCCAATTTCCCTTTTTTTCGTTGTGTTTAGAGGTGGTGTCCTTGAATGCTACATATTTTCATTGGGTTCATCCTACCCTTAAATGTGGACTATCAACTCCTCTTCATACATCATCAGCTTTCCAATGAGTTATTTTATAGGTAGCTTGTTGATGTCGCATTACTCTCAAATAGAGGCAGAGGTTCCTCTCCATCTATCAGGTTGGAATTTGAGAATCCTCATGATTTTTTATTCGGTAGTGACTTCTCTTCCAAGAGAAATCATTGTGTTGAAAATTTCTTTGAACCCGAGATTTAGGTCAGAAATAGGCTCATCAGGTTTCATTTTAATGTTATCATAATTAATAGTATAAGTATTAAGACTCATTTTTGTCACACTAGATGTTCCTTCATGTGAAACAGACAAGGTATACTAAATTTCATGGGCAGTTTCACATGTAGAGATCCTATTAAATTCATAATCTCTTAATGATTATTATAAATCAATTATAGATTTACAATTGTTATTGTAGGAAATTTTGGTAGGTTCATCCCAATTTATTCTTCCAGTAACAAGAATCTTATATTCATATATAATTGGAGAACAAATTTCAAAGCTCATACATTCTAAATGCATTTTCATTTTAATATTCCATTGAGAATAATAGGTTCCATTATGGAATGGTGGTTTTTTGTCGCAACACCTTACATTCTGTTATCCATAATGAAGAAATACTATAAAAGATCTAGAAATTTAAAATTAATAGAAAATTATAGATCTGTGAAGTACAACTACAATCACAGTTGAATAGGGTCAAAAACAGGGTCTTAATAAACAATCATCTAATACCAAATTTTGTTTGGAGTATATTATTTAAGAGGGGGTGAATTGAGTATCAATAAAACAATCCATTTAAAAAAATTATTCTTAAAATGGTTTCACAATAAATTTAAATACTGCCCAGTTAATCAATGTAATATGGTTGTGAAGGATTGACGGTTTGAATAACTTCTCAGAAGATTGATTAATTCTATGTTATATAAATATCAGTTATTAACATTTCTTTTTAGGCTATTATAATGATGTAAAACAATTATAACTTCATTAGAAGATTAACTATCAAAGTAAATATTTTGATTTCTAAATTAAATAGTAAAACATATAAAACTAATATACATAGAACAACGGATATAAAACAAGTAGTTCAGTCTCAAGCCATGACCGAATCCACTCCACTTGATGATCACCTGACACCAAGTAGTTTATATAAATAAACATGATCCACACCCTAGATCAGGGTTAACAATAGTACACAAGACTGTCTAGGTCACACGACCTCTTCCACAGTTCTTCGTGGGTATGAACTAATAGGTCACACAGTGACCTCTTCTACACATATCCGTGGGAATAAACAAGTGTAAAAAGATATAAGAGAATGGATATCTTGTATCCTTAAGTTTGATATAAGGGAAAATGAGTTTTTTTATATAGACACACACAATACTCAAATAATTCATAGAAGAGTAGAAAAATGAGATAAGGTTAGAAGTTCTCTGAGTGTTAGTCTCTATAGCTATGAACTTATGGGATGAAGAAGATGCATAAAGTGAGTCCTCCAGTGGAAAACAGAGTATTGTAAGTCAGCTAGATCTGGATCATGTTCTTCATGGAGTTGATAATGAAGAAATGTTCTCAACTCTAGGATTCGAGTATACTTTGTGTGTTCTTCAGCAGTGTTGGGTTTCATGTGTCGGTTCTTCTTTCATGAATTCTCATCCTTTTTCTTTATTGTGCACACACTTTTTTTTATATTTCCACTATTTTCTCTTTTCACACACTTTTATTTTGTTCACGTTGTTCTTTTTATTCTTAAAATTCATGTGTTGGATCAAACATGATGCTTGTATTCTACCCCTCGTACCTCATACTATCTGGTGACATGTCTACAAAGATACATTTATTATGTTAGTGTATTTAAATACTACAAATATGAACATTAGAAATTAAATTGAAAAACAAAAAAATAGATTAAGAAACGTTGTTACAGTCTGTCTGCAAATGGTGTCTCCATGAAATGGTGTCTCCTTGAAATGGTGTCTCCTTGAAATGGTGTCTCTTATTTCTCTTTGAATGGTGAGATAGCTAAGATGGCATATTTTTATTGAGATTAGAAACCGGTAGTAGTGATGTAGTATTAGGATCACGGTGTCTGGTCACGGTGTCTGGATGGTCACAGTGTTTGGATGGTCATGGTGTTTGGATGGTCATGGTGTCTGGATGGTCACAGTGTCTAGATGGTCATGGTGTTTGGATGGTCACATTGTCTAGACGGTCAATGTGTCTGGATGGTCATGGTGTCTGGATGGTCACAATTTCTAGGTCCTTTTGCAGAAAAACACAACTGGTGGCCGATTCACAGTTTCTCAGACTTAGCCTAATCTCTGAGCACATACTTAAATAGTGATATTCACATAATTAAATAAAATTAATATTTCATAAGATTATTTCATTATAAAAAAATAGCTTACAATAATTATTTAAGGCATAAAAAAATAATCATATGTACACATTATATTAGATAGATTTCAACATAATTAAGAAGCTTTACCGAATGTATAAGATTTGTGATCATCAAATCAGGATAAACAAATGATGAATCAAACAATATTATATATATATATATAATTATTGGGATGTATACCTCCATACCTCATTTATGATTATTATTACTATTATTATTATTATTATTATTATTATGTTTTTTTAATGTTTCTAGTCAATAGGTTGAAACATTTGTTCAGTTTTTTCCATCTTCTTGTTTCTATTCTTGACCCTTATTATTCATTTTTTTAGAATTTTTAGATTTGGATTTACTCGATCATCCTACCTGATACATTAATGATATATTTTTCCCCCCACATAAGATAGATCCCCAATTGGGGGTTTTCCTGAGTTGAAAATTCACCATGTGATCCTGCATGAGAGTCAGGTTCAAAACCAGGATGGGAATAATTTTTGTGGTACTATAAGATTACTATAGCACGATAGACTTCTATCACAACTTTCACTTATTCTGAGCATTGGAGGATAGATAATATCATTTCAATGGATTTTATCCATTGTTCCAAGATGAGTGGATGAGAAGATCCAATAAATATTAGAGGCCTTTTAACAAAAAATTATTTGACCACAAATTTCTCTTTTTATGAGAAGGAGGGTGTTCCAAACAATTCATTTTATTAATCATAACTTGGTCTATTTGTGCCAGTATTATCATGAGGTTTTGAGCTCCCATTCCCATCGGGTTTTATGTCTTATTAGGAAAACATCAAATTTATAATCACATTGGTTGTTATCATGAGTTCACTTTTTTTAAACCATTAACAAAAAATAGAAAAATAAAATTAGGGGGACTTGAATACTTAGCTAATGATATTATAAGAAGAAAACTTTGAACATAGAAGGATAAAAATATAAATTAAAATAATATCTTATCTTATGATTCTATAGGTTTCAATCTTGGGTATCCATGGTGATTGAATTATCCCTGGGGTTCTTACTAATTTTTTCTAGTATTAATCCCCAAAAATGACTAGATCTTCCTCAGATACCAACTATACAAACCTAATACTTTTACATATAATATTACATGATTTTAATCATAATTTTCCATTAAATTCAAACCAAGGATTGAAAATCCTACCATATTTGGAAGATTAAGGGCATAATTAGAAGACATGAAACTAAAATAAAACTTATTTTTCTTAATATTCATAATTAAATCCTAACTCCCTTTGAGATCCTGTAACTACATTGGATAACCTGGGGAATACATAGAAAAGAGGGGGAGTTAGAATCCCTATAAAGGAATTAAAATTGATATAAAACATAAAACATGAGTCAAAATTCATAACATTATAACATAAATGTCATGGATCATGAATAAACATATAGAGGCATAAAATATAGAAAATTTAATCATATGACCTTGGAAATATATTAATGTGGAAGTAAATATATCATGACATATACATGAGCCAAGGATAACTGCCAAGATGAATTCACATGGTGGACAAAGTCCCATAATGGATTAGGTTTACTTCCTAATCCCATAAATAATATATCACAAGGCTAAAACATTACCAAATGCATTGGATCACTATATGGTAGCACCCATCATAATATGTACATGAATATGTGTGCCACATAATGAAATCAAATATAAGGAATAAACATAAGTGTTACCCATGAAAAGAAATGGGTTTCATAATAATTTTATAAGGCATAATCAAAGGGTGTGTCATAATGGTATCCATGAAATAAGGGATTAAATAATTCTTGGACATTCATAAATAAAAAATAAGAATATATATTTATTATCAATATTCATCTAAATTGGAAACAAGAAAAATAGTGGTTAGATATTTATAAAAATGTACCACTTAAGCACAATTTTAGTGAAAAGATTAAAGAGTCTTGAAAGAGGATAAAGGAATAATTATTTATATAAAACCAAATATAAAATAAATTAGTTTTTCATGATAAAATGAGTGGTTTTATAAAATTTGGTTTGCATAAAATATTTTACAGAGTGAACATGAAAATGGGCGAGAATCATAGAAGTTACCTATAATTGGCTTTTCTTATCAAGTGGAATTTAGAAGGGAAGCTTTTTAAGAAATCTATTTACCCATAAAATAAATATCAATTGAGATTAATATAAATTTTTGGAACATATATACAGAATATAAGAGAATTATATAAGAATAATTAATAGATAAATTGAGTTAAAAGAGAAAGAGCATAACCTAATGGACATATGGAGGTTTGGAGAGATCCCTTAACTTATGTATGAAAGAGCTATTTATTTATACTTAATGTCCTAGATAATAAAATTAGATTCGTTAATTACAAATTAAGAAACACTTACACAAATATTTTATTTATTATAGTTTTTTAAGTTCATTTATTTCCATTTCAATGAGTTTTAAGGATCAATTTTTTGGTTCCAAGAGCATTGATTTCATGGTTTCAGGGCCAGTTCACTTGTGTAAACTTATGTTAGTTCTTTTCAAATGATAATACTAATCAAGAAGTTGAATTAAATGGTTTTAATGAAATTTTATAACTATAAATTCCCCCAAAAATAATTTTTTCTACTAACATATGGGGATAGATCTTTGAGTAAAAATGTTATCATTATGTGGTTAGTTCATTTAGGTGGCTTTACCAACCATCACAAAACAATGTAATATTATTTAATATTATATATATATATACTTATATTTTTTTCATAACCTAAAATAAGTTATAATATAATTATTATAAATTTATTTAACTATAATAACTGTGTTATGACCATCCTTGAAGGAGGTAATAGAAAATGAATAGTTATTATCAATGGATATGGTTAACCACCGAGATTTGGAAAATGGTTTCATTTATATGAATCATATGAGATGATAAAGGTATGTATAAAAGATATTCCATTAGAAATATGACATTCCATTTTATAAATGACAATAGAGTTATTATGCTTTTATGGATGAATGAGGTGAGGAGAAGGTAGAAGGAAATTTAAGGAAATTAAAATATGTAGTTTGATAATGTTTCCTCTTGAGTATCACCTTGTTGAATGGAACCTTAAGAAACATGGAATTGATCTTTTAGTGAGACCAGTGGCACTTGGACATGGGGAGAGTGGGGATGAGAGTGGTGTTTTTTATTATTACATTCATTAGTTTATTATTTTGGCTCAAGACTATAAATAGAATTCATTATTGTGACTATTTATAGAAAATGGTGCTTGTGAGTTCAAAATAATGAGTGATTATATCATACATTACTAAAAAAATCATGTATTTGTGTTATTTTTAAATACTGTAAATTATCGTATTTAATTATTCATACAAAATAAAAATATTTTAGAAAAATATCAAAAAATCACTTTATCCATTCTTCAACATATAGATTACAAAAATGTAATCCATTTTATTAAAATAAATTTTTAAATATGATAGATTTAATTTTTAAATAAACTCTCCATTTATTTGAAAAATATTGATTGTAATATTATAATCAATTTTAGGATCCTCTAAAAAATAAATTATGGTCTCATAAAATTAAATTATAATTATAATACAATGTAATATTAATTTATGGATCCATTTTATGAAAATAATGTTTCTTTTAAATCATTGTATTAATTATAAAATTGAAAATAAATCACTTACATTATACAAAAATACCAACACTTAATTTATCATTTTTAAAAAAATTATTTACTTGTACCATTATATAAATATATCATATTTTCATTTTATAAGATATATAAATATTATTTTAAATTTTCATAGGTGATATTACTATTCTTATGGTCAAATTACTATTACAATGATAATGTTACTGTTCCAGTGGATAGATTTCTATTTCAGTGATCTAATTTATAACAACCATATGGGTACACTAGATCCTATTAATACCTCTTATTACATTCATTTTTTAGTAACTCTTATTTCTTTCCATGTTTATATATACTTTAATCTTTAAAATTAATATTTTTTATTAATATTGTGTTTTATTTCTATAACTTTGTTCATGAGTGTAGTCATACTAGTGGATCGAGTAGATATAAATTATTCTATTCTAATATCTTATTTTCAATTTATTGTCTCATTTTTATATTTTTCATACTTATTGGTTTATTTTATGACAAATTTATCCTTCTTCATTTATTAGAATTTATGGTTTCAGGCACTATAGAAGCATGGGCTGGTGGATGATATATTAAAATTTCTGTTGATAATCATTTCTCGAAACTAAGAGTGTGGATATTGCACATCAAATTTATAATTATTTTATTTCATATTTGAAGAAATAAAATACTTGGGCTTATGAACTTAATTCATTAGAGAATATTGATCATTTGAATAGGACCTTTCCGATTTCCTTCATTGCCATGTGAGGGTCCAAGGATAGAATCCCTCTAACGGTGATCCACACGTGTTGCTATGATCTCTGAACAACACTACTCAATATCGAGGTACTAGCGCAATGAGTCAAATTTCTTTCATTGTTCTATATTTATCACTCACTCTTCATTATTAAATAAATATCTATTGTTCTTATCATTGTTAATATGGAGGTAGATGGAGGAGTCGATAGAGAATCTATTGTGCACAAAAATTCTCTATTCTCAATATTGGATTCACTAGAAAACAGTCATAACCATCAATATATAAAGTTAGGATTTAGGTTAAAATATTATTGATTTTTTCATCCATTAAATAACATTTATTACCATTAATAAACCCCATAACTCATAATAATAATGAAAATATTATTATTTTGCAACGTGCGTGAACTTGTGAAATAAAAAATATTGTTTAACCAACTTGTTAATTAATATTTTTCATCGAACATGGTCTTGGTTCCATTCAAACTCCTATTTAATTTACTGAAAACCTAAATAAATAATTTATTCATAAATAAATATTTCATTCACATACCAATGAATAAATATTAATTAAATATAAATAAAATGAATAAATGTATTTTAATTTACATTTTGGTGAATAAATATTTATTTATTTTAAGAAATCAATATAAATTGAATAAAATTATTCCTCATACTTGAGAGTAATATTTATTCTATTAATTAATCTCAAATATAATTTAATCAATATAAAAAAACACTTAGTGTGTGGCCCTCTAGGATACATTCTCATTAGCATTGGGCAGGCTTACCTAATGTCCATGATTACTGTCTAGCGACAAGTCAAAGAATGTATGAGAAAGAACTTAATGTAATATCATCAAAAACCACATATGAATTCTCATGGTGTATTATAATCCCTTTATCGCAATATCTCATCAAGAATTTTTCATGATGGTGTCATCATCCTATTTACTCAATACACATTTCTTTGACTATCTAAAATAAACAGGTCATTACACCATGGCCATGGAATTTAATGTGATCGTACTATTAAAATAAAAGGTCTAATATATCATCTTATATAAATATGGAATGAAAAATAATTCCTTGACTTATCCATTAATGACATGTCAATCATGACGCACCCAATATACCCTACTTCCTGCCAATATATGGTGGGACAATTTTGGTTAGTAAATCTAAGTGTATGATTCATGACATACATTAATGTTAATATTAATGTCTAAGGACCATTATATAGGCTCACACATATTAATATTTGAAGACACTAAAAAATTCCGAATTACTACTTGAAGGTTAGTTCTCATACTTTCCTATCTTGTAGATTACTAAGTGAGAACTTCATGGGAAGAAGCCTCATCCACTTATGATCACTCTCTCCATACGATCTAAGTAATATGTGTCCCATAAAAGTATTTTACCCATCCATAGAACTATATTAATAATATCATCATACCACTTCATGTTTCTCATCATAGCGTGGAACTGTTATGGCTTTATCAATGCGATAAATAATATAGAACGTTATTACATTAAATCTAGGAAGAAACATTAAAAAATAAGAAATAAGACATTAAATTAATATTTAATATATCAAATATAAATGTAATCAAATTATAATAAGTTGTTCATAGTACACCAAATCTAATAAAATCCCACTTGGACTAGAACCAACTGCCTACGACTTTCAGTCTACTGGACTTTACATGATAATCATGTTTCTGGTGAGTCAAGGCCTTAGTCAAGGGGTACACCACATTGTATTTTTTTTGGAAATAATACTCACTAAAACTTCACCTCTTTGAGAAAAATCTATCAATATATAATACTTCCAAATTATGTGATTTTTCTATTTATGTGACTGTTTCTTTTTTGTGAGATCCATTGATGTTGTATTATCACAATAAAGTGTTATGTGATCTTAATTTCTAGGTACCACATCAATCTCTTTTACAATGTTATGAATTCAAAATACTTACTTAGCTACCACACAAGCCTCAATATACTCAGAATCATTTATGTAATCTGCAATCACATTCTTCTTTGAGCTCTTCCAGCTCATAGCACCTCCATTGAAAGTGCATATATATACTATTCATGACTTCATGACATCTTGATCAATTTGGAAACTAACATATGTATATACTTTGATGACAATTCCTAATCTCCTCTATATATTATAAACATATCTATAGTACACCTCAAATACTTAAGTACAGTCTCGAAAACCATCCAATAGAGGTCACTTAGATCGGGTAGATATCTTCCAACCACACTTAATGCATAGAAAACATCTTGCCTCATACATAGAATAGCATACATGAATGAATCAATAACTGATTCTTATGTAATTTTTTCCATTCTATTTTTTCCCTCATGTGTCTAAGGATAAATTTTCCTAGAATGATGAATTCGATGTGACATTGGAAACAATCCCCTCTTGGATTTTTTTCATACTAAATCTCTTCATAATCTTGTTAATTCAGGCATTTTTACATTTGTCGAGTAGTCTCTTGGACATATTACAATGGATCTTGATTCCAAGAATATTTTTTGCTTTTCCCAAGTCCTTTATAGAGAATCATTTATTCAACCACCACTAAAAAAAGTTTCTTGGATAGAAGGGATTGTTTTCAAGATTTGAAGGGGTTATAACCCCCCTCTAAATTCGATGATTATAAGGGGTTGTTTATAACGCCCTCTAATTATACATAAAATTAATTTATATGGGGTTGTGTAAAACCCCCTCTAAAAAACCTCCTATAATCTTTTGTTTTTTTGTAGTGCACATCTTAACAAACTGTAAGACTATAATTTCATTTCCTATGAGTAATATTTTATCAATATATATTATTAAGAAGATGATAATAGTAATTCTAAACCATTTTTACAAAAAGTATCAAACTCATTCTTTATGAAACAAAATTAAACTATGGATTCATAAAAATTAATGTTCCATGGCCGAGATGATTTCTTTAATCCATAAATGGATTTTTACACTTTTCATATATTAGTATCATTGTTTAGAGTCACAAAACCTCAAAGTTGAGTCATTTAGTCAACTTCCTGAAGTTTCCCATTAAAAAAGGTTGTTTTGACATCCATTTTACCAATCTCATAGTCTTGTTAATCTATAATGGAAAGTATAAGTTTTTATGGTTTTCAATATTGCAACTGGTGTAAAGGTTTCATCATAGTCAATACCTTGAATCTATTTATTCCCTTTTGTAACCAGTCATACCTTATAGGTACTTACTTGAATACCCATTATCAACCAATTGGATTAACATCTACAAGACTATCTTCCAAAATCTAGACTTGGGTTTGGTATATGGAATCCATTTCAAAATTTATGGCTTCTTTCTACTTGGAAACATTTGTTCCACTTACTGCTTCCTTTAATGTTAGAGGATCATTATTGTCAATTAATAATGAGTCACCATCCTTAGTTAATAGAAAATCATAACATTCTAGTTCTATAACAATTTTTGTACTCCTATACAATACTTGTGTCTCTGGAATAGTTTCATCTTCCATGGGGCTTTGTGGAATTTGTTCCTCTACAATCTCTTTTGTACCTTGAGCCTCAACTTCCTCTAATTCGAACTCGATCCCACTACCTCTTTTAGTGATTTTACCTATTAATTAATATGGATTATCATTCCACTATAACTCTTTTATTTAATGGGTATTATAGGAAATGTCTATTTTTTCCTTAGGGTATCCTACAAAGGTACTCTTTGTGCCATAGGGTGAATGTTTGTTACCTGAAGAGGCCTTAATAAATGATTTCCTTCCCCATAAATGTAAATTTGATGACATGGGTTTTCTTCCACTCCAAAATTCATATGGAATACCATTTATTGATTTATTTTCTACTTGGTTTATTATATGTTATGTATTTTGTAATGTGTATCCCCAAAAGGATAATGTAATCCTTGAATGACTCCTCATCAATCTCACCATGTCCCACAAGGTGTGGTTCCTCTTCCCTCTTACACTATTCCACTAAGGTGTGTGAGGATTAGTTATTTGGGATTGGATCAAAAACTCCAATAAGTAATCAATGAAGTCGTGATTAATATATTCTCAACTACAGTCTCAAGAGAGTTTTTTATTCTTCCTATTATGCTGGTTATCAACTTCATTCTTGTATTCCTTAAATTTATCAAAAGAATATGACATATACTTTCATTAGATAGACATATCAATATCTACTAAAATCTTCAGTAAAATTTATGAAGTATGATTACCCACCCCTTTCTTTAACAGGAAATGATTCATAGACATCGGTATAAACTAATTTATGAAGATATTTATATCTTTCACCTTTCACACTAAATACATCTTTGGTCATTTTTCCTTTTAAACATTAATTACATACACCAATTGGGATTAGTTAAAAATAATCTAAATATCCATCTTGATGTAATTTAGTCAAGCACATTTCATTTACATGGCATGGTCAGTGATGCCAGAGTTGGGTGTGCTATGATTCATGTGAGTTAACTTCATTATCGATTTCCATTACTTGGTTCATGTAATCCAACACATAAATACCATTATATAAATATGAATTATTATAATTGATTTTATATTCATAAAAAAATAAAAATTATTCCCAATTTTAAAAATAAATCCATATGTATCAAGTATGGATACAAAAATACTGTTTTTGGTAATAGATGGACAATAATAACAACCTTTCAAAACCAAGATCATTTTGGTAAGAAAAGCGGTGTGCTATTCTCTGATAGCTACAACAATAAGTTTATCTTTGTTGGATGCTCTTAGATCTACCTCCCCTCTGTTAATATTTATAAATATACATGGTTCTTATATTTGAATACATTTTTGTGCACCACAAGACATATCTAATATCAAATTTTTACAAAAAGATATAATTCACTCAATAACTAATGCACTTGAAGATTACCATTGTGTCTTTGGTTGGGTGTAGTTTTTCTTCCAGTGGCCTATCTTGCCTCATGAGAAATAGAAATCATCATATTCATTTGTTTTCCCTTAGTTATTCATCTTCTTGGAAGTGCATAAAGAAGCTTTGGGATTAAATCTCTTTTATTTCCATTTCCATTTTTTCACCATAAGGATGGAAGGATTTTCACACCTCATATCCATATCTACATAGCGAAGAAGAGTGAGAAGATCTGGGAGAGATTTATCAATGGTTTTTATATTATAATTCACAACAATCCTAGATAATCTCTGAGGGAATAATTCTAGAGTGAGATTAGTGACCAGTTCTATGGGGAGTTAAAACCCTAGAACCTCTAGTCACTAAATGTATCCAATGAGCATAACTACATGAGGCCCAGCTGGGTACCCTCTCCCATATTCCTTTGAAAGAGAACCTCTTAAATCATAAATCGTTGTAATCTAGCTCTCTCTTAATAAAGACCATGGAGGTTCCCAAGCATGCTATATGTATCTATGTTTTTGTGAGACTTCATGAGTTCACTATAAATTAATGAATGTATCAAACCTTGACTGTTTACCACATCACTCAAATGTTTTTCATAGACAAGGAACACTTCATCACTCACCTCCTTAGTTGATGGATCAGGCATTGAGGATTCTATCATGAAATATTTTGGTTCATGATGTAGAATAACACAAAGGCTTCTAAACCACTCTTGGAAGTTACTTCCAGTTAATAGGTTTTCATTCTATAATATTGATTGTAGGGATCATGTGGATGATGATCTTTTAATTTTGTTATATAATTAAAATAGAAAATTATTAGTACATTTTCTTGATTAAAAATTATTTGACAACCAATATAGTAATTTATTTTATTAAATATCACACTATTTTATCAAGTCTCAATATCCCTCACCATTGAACTCAGAATTTATAGTTATTTTAACATTTTAGTAGCAATGATCCATATACCCTTTTTATATAAACCCAATAAGGGTGGGCCAAGCTACTTAAAATTATTTAAGTAGGCAGGTCTTTGCCAACTGTAGGCTTGTATCTCCTTGATCTATTGAGTGGATTCCCCAATCCAGAAATCCTAACGTGGATTTACTCAACAGTTGCATCCAAATTGCACAAATTCCGGAAAGGGTTACTCCTGTTGATGTAAAATGTTTAATTATACCAAAAACGACCTTAATAACTCCCCATATAAAATTAAGTGTCCTAACAAGGGTTTGTTAAAAACTTAGTTTTATTGAGTTTTATTCCAAATCAAGTAATGGAAGGTCAGGTCTCAGTAAATATTCCATTGAGGGATTTTAATTTATTATGAAAACATTATCATATTTTTTTTTCATATCTTGTTAATATTAAGATGTTGATAGATAATTAATTAACCATGATGGAAAAAAATTAAACATAATGAAGTTATTTAATTTACATTTTTTCAACTTATTTCATTTATTTTTATAGTCGCAGCCTTGCATCCATAAAATGAATAATTTCATAGATAGAAATAAATAAATAAAGTAAATGAACAAACAATGATATTATCTAATGATTGATTTAACAAGTGGAAATTAAATCAACCTATGACCTAGGGGAATAACTCCATTTGGTAGTCTTGGCATGAGTTACAGTATTTCACCTTTCCACCTATTTATTAGTTGAGTTGGCATCATACTGGTTCCATCTTGAGCTGCATCCACCAACCATGGGATGATCCATTAATTACAATTATTTATTACTCACACGTAGGTGAGGGGAACCAAAGAATTAGTTAAAGGGGATTACATAAATATCCTTGGACATGCCAGTGCTACATAATAATGGAGAGAGGGATGACACACATGCCATCATATTTAATTTTATAATAAATAATTTCAAAATAATGCAATATTTAAATTAAAGCATCGAATGCATACAAGGGTCTTGGTCATGCTCATGAACAATCAGACAAGCAACAAATATGTAAAATTTATAGATGAGAATTCAATTATTTATTAGTTATTTAATATTTATGATGAATTTTCTTACATTAATTAATTAATTAATTTCATTTCATCTTAATAATCATCCAAACATAATTAGAGATACCGACCATTTATTGCATTCATGGAAAATATATAATTGAACCAATAATGGAATATTAATTACAATAAAATAATTCAAAATTTAATATTATTTTAAAAACATTATTAAATTTTCAAACACGTATTAGTGTGTTAATCAATAAAATAAATTTTTGATTCTTTAATTTTCAATTTAATGAAATTTTTTATTCTTTCATTTAATGAGAGACTACAAGACATTTACAGTCCATCTACACATGATGTACCTTGGTTTTCATCTATCTCTATCACATGCCTAGGTATTTGGGGTGTTAACTCGTCTGGACAACATGATGTGCATAGTACAAATACACACCATGTGTTCACATTCCATGTGCTGGGTTTTCCAGGTCAACATGTAATGTGTAGTAAATGCACCACGTGTAATTAACTACTTAGCACATCCATGTACAATTTTCATGGGTACACAACATGTGCTTCAGTTATAAATCATGTAACCCAATTTTATTGGCCAAATATCTGGCACATCCCAATAGAATATTTGTTCGTTATTTGTATGTTCTTAAACCTTTAAGAAAATGAATCAATAAATGAATATGAATAATATGTCAATAATATGTTTATTCAAATCATATTAAATGGAGAATAACATGAACATAAAATCAAACTACAATTACACATAGATCAATAATAAAATAAATAATTATAAATTTAAACATGATCACTCTTATACCACTTTATGGTTCTAGGAACAGCGGAAGCGTGCATTGGTGGGTGATATATTAAAATTTATTTTAATAATTATTGTCCAAAAATAAGAGCGAAGGTCTTTCGCATCAAATTTATAATTAATTTATTTAATATATGAGTAAACAAAATACATGGGCTTAAGATATTTTGTTTTTTGGAGAATTTTGATCATCCAAAAATACACTGTTAGATTACCTTTGTTGTTCTATGGGGATCCAAGGATAGAATACCTCTAGCGGTGATCCACATGTGCTCCAATGATCTCTAAGAAGCACTACTCGATCTTCCAATGTTAATGTGGTGAGTCGGTGTCTTTTGTTTTTCTCTCTTGATACCTCATTCTTTGATCTTGGAGAAATATTTCTTTCAATTCTCATTCTTGAGAGGGATAGAGAATGAGAAGATCAGAGAAGATTTGTTGAGTGAAAACATTCTCTATTCTCAATTTTGGATTCACTACACAATAGAAAGTGTCTTCTATTTATAGAGTACAGATTTAGGTTAAAATTTTATTTAAATTCATGTCATCCATTAAATTACATTTATTACCTTTGATAAACCACATTCCTCATAGTAATAATGAAAATATTATTATTTCGTCACTTATGCCAACTGGCACAATAAAAATTATTATTTAACCATCTTTTTAATTAATATTTTTCATCAGACACTATCTTGGTATGTTCGAACTCATCCTGAATTTATTGAACACCTGAATAAAAATTTTATTCATAAATAAATATTTCATTCACATACCGAAGAATAAATTTTTATTAAATATTCAATAAAATAAATAAATAAAATTTCATTCACATGACAGTGAATAAATATTTATTTAATTTATGTGATCAGCATAACTTTAATAAAATTATTCCTTGAACTTAATAATAATATTTATTCCATTAATTAAACTCAAATAGAAATTAATTCAGATCAAAAGAAACACTTAGTGTGTGACCCTTTATGACTATTTATCATTGGCTTTATGTGGGCTTGTCTAAAGTCCAATATTACTATCTAGAAATGGGCTAGGGCACCCAAGAGAAAGAACATAATGTCGCAACATTGAAAACCACATAGGAATGATCACTATGTAGTATAATCATTTTGTCGTAATATCTCATGAATCCAGTTGCACGATAGTGTCATCATGCTTTTTTCTTGATACAGATTTCTTTTACTATCTCAAATAAACACATCATTACACCATGGAATTTAAATTTAATGTGACATTTCTATTCCAATCAAAGATTTGAGATATCACCTTCCATAAATATGTAAGGGAAAAATCCTTCATCGACATATCCATTAATGATATTTCAATACTGACATACTCAATGTACCCTACTTCTCTCCAACATATGGAATGATAGTTTTGGTCAGTAAATCTATGTACATGAGTCATGACATACATTAATGATAATCATAATTTATAAGGACCATTACACATGCTTGTAGATAA
Organism: Viscum album; assembly: GCA_963277665.1. NCBI lineage: Eukaryota > Viridiplantae > Streptophyta > Magnoliopsida > Santalales > Viscaceae > Viscum > Viscum album. Next base: position 858,332,707 of record OY728133.1, on the reverse strand, counting down.
AAATTTCTCATGACACCAAAACACATGGGATTACTACTGGTGGGTATGTTCTTATAATCTCATGTCTTAGTGATTAATAAGTGTGAACTTCATGAGTAGAATATACATCCACTTATGAGAACTCACACCTAACTTTCTAAATACTAGGTGTCGTGTTATAGTATGTTATCTATCCACAGAGCTATATTAAGAATATTTCCATAACACATCAGGTTCTCATCATAGCGGGGAATTGCTATCACCTTATCAATTCTATAAATACTATAGGAATTTCCTACATTATATCCATGTAGAAATAATTTTAAAAAATTAATAAGATGTTAAATTTATATAAAATAAATATAATATACATATAATAAAAGTACAACCAATTGGACCTAGGACACGATCTCTAACAAGAATACTGTTTTGTTGGTTTCTATATGTGATGTATGTTATTTAAATTAAATGAAATAATAATATGAAGGGAATTTCCATTGATAAAATTCTAGGTCATTACTGTGTGTCGGGCCCTTCATGCCACTGGGCCTCTAGGCTATCAACGGTGGTCCTTTAGGCTTTCTGTTGAAGCAGTTCTTGAATGGTGGAGAGAATACAGGTGAAAAGGAATTCTTTGGTGATTAGGTTGGATGTGGTGGTTCATTCCTGAAATGAATAGTACACACATGTTCAAGTCCCCATTCGGGGAGATGAGGATTATAGGCCACATATGTGATTTCATGATAATAAACTATGGCGGGATAATGCAGGAAGGGGAGAGGGGTTGTTTTAGTGTGGGGTTAGGGGGAATTAGGCCTTTATTCCATGTACTTGGACTTGGGTTCACTGGGCCCCCGGGACATGTATTTCAGGACTTCATGCTTCTAGGCCTTCAAGACATGTAAGAGATCCCCCTAAACCCATTTAAAAAGAGGTATCACTAGAAAATGAAAATATGGAATTGTCATGGGTGACTCCTTTATCTCTCACCAGACCCTTTGGTCGAGCATTTTGTAGTTTTTTCCCACTTACCTATCAATGGTAACCTCAAAATCTACCATGATTTAGGTGTCTAATGATGTATTATGTGATAATAACACCACCACAATCAACAAAAATAACATAATTTCAATATTATACAGTATTATAATATAATATAATGATTATATTTTCATGAATTAAAAATATAATGGAGGATGAATCCATCTCATTCCTCTTATGCATCCACCGCCTTCACCTACCATTGACCGACACATTTCCATCATCCACTAGTGTTAACCATCACTCACAATCACTGATCATCTTTAAATATTATCAGTAGGTTCATCTCTACTTGAGGATTCAAAAAATTTGGTTCATTCATCATAAATCATAAAGAGTTGTGACCCTCCATCAAATTTCAAGGATTCCATTTTAGTGGGTGTCATCCCTCTCTACATTTAAGACAAGTGATGGGTAAACATATTATCAATTTGATATTAACATCTATAATAATATCTTGTGCATATCTATAATTTATTTTCACTACATGTTAATTATTTACTCTGATAATCCATTATAGTTTTCTAAATTGGGAAATTAACCACTATTGATCATTCTGTCTTTCTATTATTGGGTCAAAACACTTACCCTCGTAGACACATCATGAAACACACATATTAATATATAATATAATTTTAATCTATATATATATATAATTATTGGGAGGTATATACCCCTCTAACTCTTTTATTATTATTATTATTATTATTATTATTAATGTTTCTAGTCAAAAGGTTGAAACGTTTTTCAATTTTTTCCCTTTTTTACATCTCCATCCTTGACCCTTCTTCATTTTTTGTAAAAAAATAGATTTAGATTTAATCGGTCATCTAGGATGAGCCTTTTATGCTGCATTATGCCCCCACATGGGGTGTATCCACAATATGGAGATTTCCTTAGTAGAAAAGTCACCCTATGATCCCGCATCAGAACCAAGATCAAAACTTGGAATGGGTGATTTTTTGTGGAACTATAGGAGTACTGCATCATGGTATGAGTCCTTGTATTATAGGTTCTATTGTAGTGGGGTAAAGTACACAACTATAAAATCATCATATTTTCATGGTTTAAAATCATTTCTATAGTCTAAGGACATAGTTTACTTGAACTGTGTTTCATGTTATCGTTAAAATAGGGTCCAGAATATAGCCATGGTTTCAAACCATTTCCTTAGGTGTCTATGTCCATGGTCCACATCGATCGTGGTTATAGAATATTACCACAAATGTTATTGGAATGGTTTAGTAAACTATAGTATTAGATGATCTATTTCCATAGTCCACATAGGTCATGGCTATAGGTTTCATGTCATACACCTAGTACCATGGTTTACTTAATTGTGGTGGTATCCTTTTAAAAAAAATGAACCTGATGAGGTTTGATGTGGCATCATCTTCTATAATCCTTCCATCAATTTACCACTATGTAGAACTCTACTATATGTATATATAAACACATGTAAATGTATATATAATTATATATAATTATAAATATTAATCCTTTGAAAAACTAAAAAAATGGATGAAAGCTAATTGACACGGTTGTCCAAAACCATGGATATAGGTAATTTTTGAGAGGTCTATTGCCACATTTTTTGAAAACGATAGAAATATCTCATTTTAGGAGGGTTATTTCTATAGTTTAAAAAGCTATAGAAATGGGTTAATTTATAGTGGGTTATTTCCATGGTTTTATAAAATTGTGGTTATAGATTATTACCACAATTTTATAAAATCATTGTAATATGACTTTATCACCAATTTCACACATTTTTTGGGGGTCCTCATGTAACCTACCGCTATGGTTTCATATAATTATGGCTATAGGGTACCTATGACCATGGTCTTCCAAACTGTATCCATAGAAGTGTGGTCATATGGACATTTTCTAGTTGTGGTAGCAGCAGTATTATGCACTCGGATTTGGATTTTGGGTTGTGTATCTGGTCTTATGGACAACTGGGACTTTGGGATATCAATGGTGGGCCTTCCGTCTTTGTGTAGGATTAGTTCTTGACCGGTAGATAGTATGAAGGTACAAAGGAAGTCTTTGGTGATTAAGTTGGATGTGATAGTTCATTCATGAAGCGATTGGTATGAACATGTTCAAGTCCCCATTCGAGGCGATAAGGATGACGATCCATGGACGTGACGTCGAGATAACAATCTGAGGCATATTAATTTATGAAGGTGAGAGGGGTTGTTTCGTTGTGGGGTCTTAGCACATTAGGCCTTTATGTTGCTGGGATTTCGAGCCATGTATTTTGGGTCTTTGTGCCTATGGGCCTTCAAGTCGTGTAAGAGATCCCCGCAACCCAGTTAAAAAGAGGTATTTCCAGAAAATAAAAATATTGAATTCTCATGGAAAACTCCTTTCTCTCTCACCGAGCTATTTAGTCAGGAAATTTGTAGTTTTTTTAAATATCCCTATCAATGGTAACATCAATTTATACCCCTATTTAGGGGTCAAAAAATGTATTCTGCAATAATAATGCTGCCGCCACCAACAGTAATGATATAATTTCTAGATTATATAATATTATATTATAATAAAATGTTTATATTTTTTTGAATTAAAAATATAATGAAGTGTGAAGGCATCTCATTCCTCTTATGCATCCACTTCATACACCTTCCATTGATTGACATGTCTCCATCATCATTTAGTGTTAACTAGAATTGACAGGTGCTGATCATCTCCAAATGTTAGTATTAGGTTCATCTCAGTTTGAGGATTCAAAAAAAATGTGGATTATTCAACGTAAATTTTACAATAAGGCCCTTGAAAATAGAGAGAAGTTTATATTCAAAAATATTCTCTCATTGATTTCTCTCAATCCATATCTCAGATTATATAGCACTTATATATATATTTTTGTTAAAATATTCCGGAAATTTTTACTTTCTCCAAATAACATAAAATTCTTTCCAAAATTAAATATCCACATCCTGAACACAATGGAGAAGTCAGTTTTTCAATCTGACACTTTGTTTTAGAGAATTTAATGTTTTAACCTTTAGAATGCATATATAATTTTGTATTAATAGACTTCATCAAAAACTGTGAAAATAGAAGTGTGGTCTTAGGTTCATTTTCATGTTGTGGTAGTAGTGGTATTATTCACTAGAATTGGGATTTTGGGTTACATATCTGGTCCTTCGGGCCACTAGTCCTTCGGGCCTCTATGCCTCTAGAATATCAATGGTAGGCCTTAAGGCTTCGTGATGGAGTATTTCTTGACTAGTGGAGAGCATGAAGGTGCAATGGAAGTCTTTGGTGATTAGGTTGGATGTGGAGGTTCATTCATGAAATGATTGGTACACACTTTTTCAAGTCCCTGTTCAAAAATATAAGGATGACGGGCCACATATGTGACGTTAGGACAACAATCTAAGGCGGGATAATTCTAGAAGGTGAGAGGGGTTGTTACAGTGTGGGATCTTGGGACATTAGGCCTTTAGGCCATGTACTAGGCCTTTGTTCCATAGGGCCTTCGGACCATGTATTTAAGGTCTTTGTGCCTCTAGGCCTTCAAGTCATGTAACAGATTCCCCTTAACCAAGTTAGAAGGGGGGATCACCAGATTATAAAAATGTGGAATTGTCATGGGTGACTCCTTTCTATCTCACCAGGACATTTGGTTAGGAATTTTGTAGTTTTTTTTTCTGAATTCATTATCAATGGTAAACATAAATGTCTACCCCTATTCAGGGGTAAGATAATGTGTTCTATGATAATAACATCACCACCACCACCACCAACAATAATAAAGTTTATAAATTATATAGTATTATAATATAATAAAACATTTATATTTTTATGAAATAAAAATATAATAGAGGATGGAGCCATCTCATTCCTCTTATGAATCCATCACCATCACTTGTTGTTGACTGACACGTCTCCATCATACTTTGGTGTTAACCAGCATTGGCATACATTGATCATCTCCAAATATCAGTAGTAGTTTCATCTCAGTTTGAGGATTCAAAAAATGAGGTTCATTCATCATAAATCATAAAGAGTTGTGACTCTCTATCAAAAGACAAGGATTCCATTTTAGTGGGTGTCATATCTCTCTAAATTTGAGGGATGTGAAGAGTAAACATTGGATAAATTTGATCTGAACTGCTATAAAAATCTCGTGTGCATGTTTATAATTTATTTTCACTACAAATTAATTTTTAACTCTAATAATACATTAAAATTTCCAAAATAGGACAATTCACCCCCTGTTGATCATTCTGTCATTCTCATATTGGGATCAGACACTTACCCTCATAGACACACCACGTAACACAGATTAATATATAATAAAATATGATTTTAATTTTTTATATTATGTTATATATAATGAGTGGGAGGTATACCTCTTTAACTCTTTTATTATTATTATTATTATTATTATTATTGTTATTATTGTTATTTTTTAATGTTTCTAGTCAATAGGTTGATACTTTTTTTCATTTTTTTCCCTTCTTCACATCTTCACCATTGGGCCCTCTTCATTTTTTTCTAAAAAAATATATTTGGATTTACCCGGTCAGCTAGGCTGAGCCTTTTATGCTATATTCGGCCCCCACATGGGCTGGCCCCACAATTGGGGGCTTGCCTGAGTGGAAAAGTCACCCTGTGATCCCACATCAGAATCTTGCTCAAAACCACACTGGGTCGTATTAATGTGGCACTGTAGGAGTACTGTATCACTCTAGGAGTATAGGTAGTGCAGGAAGTATTGTAGTGGCGTACAACACACAACTAAAAAAATCATCATATTGCCATGATTTAAAACCATGGTCATAGGCTAAGGACACAATTTACTTGAATCATGTCCCTTGTTATTGTTGCAATAGGTTCCGGCCTATAGCCACCTTTTCAAAATGTGGCCTTATGTGGAAATGGTCATGGTTCACATGAACTGTGACCATTGGTCATTACAACATAATTTATTGGCATGGTTTAGTAAACTGTGGACCTTGGCCAGGCTGTATTCCATATTCCTATTGCCATGATTTACTAAAGTGTGACAGTAGCGTTTGAAAAAACAAATATGCATTGAAAAGTTTGATGTTGCGACCAGTTCTATAATCCTTCCAATGCTTTTAACACTATACTATACTCGACTATATGTATATAAAATTAAATATAATTATAATTATTAATCATTTAAAAAAAATTAATTTTTTTTTGAATGGAACACAATTTCCATGGTTGTCCAAAACCATGGCGATAATTCATTTTTAGGAGGGTATTGTACGGTTTAAAAAAATGTGTAAATAGGTTAATTTATGGAGGGATATTGCAATGTGTTCTAAAACCGTGGAATGAAGCCTTTCTTTCCAATTTCCAACGTTTTTTTGGGGGTTCCCGTGTAACCTACCGCCGCGATTTCAGATAACCATGGGCCTTGTATTTTCAGGTCTATCGCGGTTTCATATAACTGTGGGCCAAGTATTTTTAGGTCTTTGTGACACTAAACATTCATGTCATGTAAGGGATTCCCCTCAGGCTACTTGGTATCACCAAAAAATAAAAATATGGAATTTCCATTCGCAACTCCTTTCTCTCTGGCCATTTGGTTGCACATTTTGATGATCCGGTCAATGTTCCACCACTTGGGTGACTAGAAGTCTCTCAAATGGTTCTCTCACTTGGATGGATGATTTCCCCCCATAGATATTTTTTCTTGTTCTCTTGGACCTCCGGTCCCCTTAATATATTCCCTTATGTGTTGCCAAATATATATATATATGCTGGAAATCTAGACTATCTTGAATTAATGTGAAATTCTCACTTAAATTAAATATCCACATCCCGAACTCAACAGAGAAGTTAGTTTTGAGAATTTCGGCAGCCCGCATTTCCTAATCAAATTCCGTAAGCAGCGAGGGGTCCATAAATGTCGGCTATTGGTTTTCCCAAATTAAGCGGCGTCGTTTTGTAGTGTTTTTCTTCCCCATCATAAGCGGCTCCACTTTTGGCATTCTCTGTAACCCTACCATATCTGACGCAGCCATGGACCCACAGGCACAGCGCACGACTTACTCTTTCCATCAAGCTTCTATCTCATGTCGTTTCTATCTATGGACACCTCCAGAGACAGAACCATCAAAGAGAGAGAAATAACGTGTCTGCCCATTACCAGGGATCGAATCATCCTCTACAATCCCACTCATACAAAACACGCGATAATAAATATTGGATGTATATTTATTTCTCCTCAACATGACTTTGTTATCTTATTAATGGATTACACCTCATTCAATATATACATTTAATATGGACAATGCGTTTTCATTAAATGAAAACCCTCATGGATGACTATATAAAGGGACGTGATCCCTCCCATTGAGAACATACAATTGTGAGCAACTCTCTCATTTCTCTATTCTTCCCACACTTCTCATTGTTTGAGATGAACGCGCTAGCATCCTTTCATCATTTGGGTATCCTCATGATATGACCGTGAATCTGTTGGCTGATGTACCCCACTCGAAGGTAAGGTGTTATTATTCACTCCTACGTGATCGTGATCAAGCATTAAATTTCATTGAGAATGAAGAAGACTATTATCATTGATGATTACCACTTACACTGTTTATACAATTTTTTACTCATTGATTCTCAAATATAGATCTGCATGTTGTTGGGTTTTATTCCACTACACATGGTCATGAGATCTAAGCCCTGATAACCATGGAAATCTAGTGAGTGAATCTCTCGATTGGATCCCATCCTATATTAATTGTGAAAATAAATATTTAAACCATATGGTAATAAAAATAATTATTCAATTTATTTAAAATCATAAAAACTATCCATTTTATTTATGTTATAAAAATGTATGGATATGTTTATATCTATACAAACATATATGTAATGTTAAATATAAATGTGTGTCTGACTCTATTAACAAATAGATGTATATTCATTTATATATTCTAATACATGTAAACAAATATTGAAAATTAATATAAATATATAAATATTTATATTTATGTTGATATTGATATTTATGTTTATAGTTATATATAAAAACACACATATGTATATATAAATATAAATACACATTCCCACACATACAAACATATTTTATAAATGTATGTGAAAATAATTTTATGAATATATATAATTACTATTAATTATTGTTAATAATTAATATTTTATAACATTTTTTTTATTTTTTATTAATATTTATTTCTGATTATTGTTAAATGTTACAAATTATTACATAATATTAGTAACTCGTAAAAAGTAAAATTAGTACTTATAAGAATTATTACAATTCAGTAACAAATATATCAAAAATTAATATTTCTACATTCATTATTTAGTTTCTAATAATTATTATTGTTTAAGATTACTATTTAAAAACATATATACAATTATTATTTATTACTATTAATATATATTACTACTTTAAAATTATTATTTAGCTACTCATTACTAATATATTTTAAATATTACTATATATTACAATCTAGATTAAAAACATTTATATATAAAATTAAGAAGGTTAAACATATAAATTTATCAATCAAAAACTAAAAAATATGTTATTATTTTTTGCGAAAAAGTTGTTAATCCTTTCAACGTCTTATGTTCAAGTATTTGGGTAAAGTCATTAAGGGATCTAACTTCATCAACATTTAAAAAAGGCATGCGTCATCGACCCTAACACATTTATGCCCCATTTAAAAAAAATGTCTAACCTAACGCCATTTCAATTTTTTATTTTATTTTTCAAAAAACATATTAAAAAACCTCATCAATCACTTTATTGCGGACACCAAAATACAACATGAAATTTAGAATGAATTGTATTCAAAACAAATCAACATTAAATATGATTAAAAACAACTGTCATTCATAAAAAGTTTAACAAAAAATAATGTTTCAATCATGGGTAGGTTGATAATACTCGGACCATAAAAATAGATAGAAGTAAATCCAATGCAGGTTCTCCCTTTAGGATCCATCCCCGCTGTGAGGGTCCCATAGTTATAGTATATTCGTAGAGCAATTTGAATTATTGGTGGGGTAGAAGGTGGGGCTACCCGCTGGTCGGTACTCGATAAAAGGCTTCCCTTCTTGGATTGCAACCCGTATGCATTGCAAAGCGTCTCCCCTAACTCCAATTCCTCCACTGCGGGGTGTTAACACTGCTGTAGTGGTGGAACCTCCTCCCCCGATCAACCATCACCACATCTTGAACGTATTTTCTCCTCAACTTTCTATATTTTTGGGTTTGGGATGAGAGGTGATGGATCTAGCTGGGAGAGATGTCCCATAGATGGGTTTATGCCCTTCACAGATAAAAACAATTATAACTCATGTCAGGACGCGAATCGAGTTTTCACTGAGCTTTCCAGCTCAGAGTCAAGCTTAGTAAAAACTCGGTTCACTTCTTACCATGAGTTATAATTGTTTTGATCCATGAAGTGAATAAACTAGTTTACACACCATCACTCTCAATTGGATCCAACACCTCTCATCCCAATCCTCATAAGGATAGAAATTTGAGGACAAAATATGTTTAAGATGTTGTAGTGGGTGATGGGGGTGGAGGTACCACCACTATGACAATGTTAACACCCTGTAGTGGAGGAGGGGGGAGCTGGGGGAGACTCTTTGTGTTGCCTACAACTTGCAATCCAAAAGGGAAGTCTTCTTGTTGAGTATCGACTGGCGGGTAGCCACACCTTCAACCCAGCCATTCATTCAAATTTCTCATGGAATATACTCCAACTAACGGAGACTCATGGTAGGAATGGATCCTAGTGGGAGAACCATCATTTTTTTAATTCTCTCTATCTTTATGATCCGACTATGATCAACCTACCCATGACCAAATCTTCATGTTTTGTTAAACTTTTTATCAATGGAAATTGTTTTTAATCATATTTAGTGTTGATTCGTTTTGAATTTAATTCTTCTTAAATTTATTTCTCTATTGTGGTATCCACATTAAAGTGATGGATGAATTTTTTTAATGATGGTTTTTGAAAAATAAAATACAAAATAGAATCAACTTTAAGTTGAAACATTTTTAAAAAATGGGGTAGAAATTTTTTAGGGCCCAAGACGAATGTCTTTCGTCCAAGATGATGATGCTTGGACCCTTGATGCCTTTACCCAAATACTTGAACATAAATCCTTGAAGGTCTTATTGCCTTTTTTTCGTAAAAATAATAATAGATTTTTTTAATTTATGATAAATAAATTTTTATGATTAAATTTATTATTTTTATTTATAAATGTTTTTAAACCAAAATTGTAATTAAGAGTGACATTTAAAATATATTAGTAAGGTGTAAATAAATAATAATTTTAAAATTGTAATATATATTAATAATAATAAATAATAATTGTATATATATGTTATTAAATAGAAATTTTGAATAGTAATAATTATTTGTAACTAAATAATAAATTTTAATAAATTAATTATAGATATATTCATTACTAAATTATAATAATTATTAATATAATTAACCAGTACCAACCCCATTTATTTATTCAACATAATCATTCAATTACCCATATAATTACTCTTAGCTCAAAATTTGTTTTTGATATTAATTGCATAATGTATTTTTCAAAAAGGGAAATCGGGATTGATATATCCTTATCACTCATTAGTAGATGTACTTGGTTTTTGGGAGAATATAGATTAAATTTAGACCAACTTGAAATTTATGTCAAAGATACCCAAAATTGATATATTTACAATTCACCATTTCCTTACTATTGCTATTGATGTTGAGAAACATTTACTATAAAAATATGTGGATTTTGAAAATATTATTTTGATAAATACATGTTAGTATTGATGAATACATATTAGTTCTGAATATTACATATTAGTTCTGAAATAAATCTCATATATTTAATATTAGTTCATAACAATTGTGTTATTTCTTTTTTATTCAGTAAAAATAATATCAGGTGTAATACATAGATTCATAACAATACATGTGTTGAAAAAATGTATGTTTTTTATTGAAAACTATAAATAAAATATGATAAATTTGAACTCTTTGCACTACCCAATGTGAACCATCTACATAAGCCTCACACAACCAAATAACATACCCACAAATCAGTGAAAAATATCAAAATGAATTGAAACCAAAATAGAAATGAATCATAGAATTATAAAAATGAGCTACATAAAATGAGGATTTTTTATGCCACTAACCTCTAATTTTAGGAACAATCCACTAAAAGGTAAATGTATTCCTAAACTCACAAATAGATATTAACTGACTTATAAAAACCATATAAATTATCATGATATTCATTAAATCTTATATTAATTTCATAAATAATATCATATCGTTATGTATTGATCAAACTATTATTGTGATCAATAGATATATTTCACTTACATCAATTAATGTTAGTCCCACATAATATATATCAGTTCTAAAATAAATCATATACATGATATATGTAATATTAAATTAGAACTAATTTGAAATTGTATTCACCATGAATAAAATGAAATATTCGTTATGATATATATTTTAACACCCCGACCATAGAAACCTGAAGATAGTGCATTATTTTATTATATTGGAATTATTACAAGAAATCAAATCCCAAAGGACTGATTTGTTTAGCAGTTTTGGAAGACCAGATTACATACATGATACCCATAGTACATTGGAAAAGATAGAAAATACAATATGATACATAATAGTATAAAATAAACTGTATCCATTGAAAACTCATTAAAGGATTTCTTCTTGATATCCTGGGAAAAGGAAACAAAATAAGGGTGAGATAAAATGTTCAGTAAGGGTTATGTGAATCAGTAAAAAGAGAATTTAATTCAATTAGGCATAGAAATTATGACAAGGTAAATAATATGAAAAACACATGCCATTAATAATCTGGGAATGAAAATGTACCCATAGATTTTTCATAGTGAAAATATCATGGTAAGTAATAAATGGGTACGGAATGAATAAAATTATTATTTATTGGATTTCATCTATTTGACACATAAACTATTATACATAGTGATAGTTTAATTTTATGGGTAGAAACCCATCTGATTATGTTTTGGAAGCAAACTCGAAGGGTTTACCGCAAACTAGTTTGTCTCATAAGACCTATTGATGCATAGAGAAGCTATAGCAGGCCCCACACATCACTGCAAGTCTAAAAAATTATTCGTAAATAGATTTAATTGAAGAAAAAAATTCCTTATAAATATCAGTATTGAGTCGAAGATACAGACTCATCAATATTCCCTCTGTTAAAACAATATTCAAAATAGAAATCTTATGTAAAATGGTTTATGACTAAGACAATAATCATATCCATGGTACAAGATTATGGATATTTAATAGAGATATAATTTAATGTTAAAAGTGATCACAAATTCAAATTATATTCACCACATAAGAATTATTAGGTTCACACTACAAAGTAATTCACAATAAAATTGAAATTAAGACAAAGACCCTTACCACATTGTAATTAATTGTATCGTATGACAAATAATTAATAATAATAAAATGAATATTTTAATACCATGAATATAAATATAATCAAGATATTATATATAAAAAGGAAATATACATACACCACATACAACAAATTACTGGCAAATAATGGAAATCTCAGGGAAATAAAAGTGATATGAGAATCCCCTTACCTTATGTCTGAATCTATTCTTCACATGATCTTAATGTACTGAATAATAAAATAAAATAAAATAATTAAGAATTAAAAAAAAGTATCTACATGTAATTTATTTTTTATATATTCATTTAGTTCATTTATGACATTTTATATGGGTTAAGATATTCATTTTCATAATTTGGGAGTGAACGTTTTCCCAGTTTTCATGATCGGTTTGCTTGTATAAGAGTATGTATGTTTATCTAAAATGAATGTTTTAATATATAATTGATGTTATGATTTATTAATGATCATATATAAGGTTAAATTATCATATAAATACTTTGTTTATTTTTGGAGAGGATGAATCATTTTATAAAATTTTAATAATAAATAGTTGAATTATTTTGCTGGTTTTCCGATCGCCATGAACTCATTTTGTTTTATAATTTAATACTATGTGTAAAAAATTATTCCAAAACATTAAATTGTATTATTACATATATCATGATATGGTTTGACCATAGAAATTTTTTCATGACTAGAATTGTAAACTGTAATAGAAATTGAAAACAGATCTTCCTTGAATTTGATAAATTAACGCATCTCGAACAGTGTATTCATTTTTAGTATAATTTGAGGGGGGAAGAGATATGATGATAAACGATTCTATTATAATAATAAAATTAAATTATTTGTGAGGTAATATAATTATCACAACATTTGGATAAGGGGAGGTGAGGAGATAGAATCAAAATAATGGAACTTGTAAAAGAAGTTGAAAGGAAAAGGATGTGAGGTTTACCTCTTGAGTACTCCTCCTTGAGAATCTCTTTAAGGCCTTTGGTTTTTGCCTTTTTATGAGACCAGATGACATTTTATGTTGAGGGATGGATTGAGAAGAGCATTTGGTAGAACTTAGGAAATTATCAAAGCTTGAGAGGTGTGAGAGGAAGAGGGGGTGAGGGGTGGTTTATATAGTGGAGGAGATGAGGGTTTTTTGCATTATTTTAATTAGTAGTTTATTATTTTGCCTCAATAATATGAATAGTATTTATTCATGTGACTAAAAATAGTAATTAGTGCATGTTAAGTCTAACCAAGGGTGCTTACCCCAGCAGGACATCATCCATAACTCAATAAGTCATGTATTTAGTATTTATCATAAATTGTCGTATTTTATTATTAATAAAAATTTCAAGTATTTCAAAAAAATCCAAAAAATTCCTCCTAACCATTTTTCAATGTATAGAATCCGAAAACAAACTAATTTTTTTGAATATAATTTTCTAAATATGAGAAACTTAATGTTCAATTAAAAACACCATTTACTGAAAAAATTACAGTTTTTGAAATTATAACTGATTTCATATTACCCTAAAATATTAACTAAGGTATTATTAAATTATCCAAAAATCATAGGAAAAAAATATTTATTTAGTAATAAATTTTATGATAATTTACTTCATTTTAAGTCAATTTATTATTTTAAAATTGTAAATAAATATTTATTACTCCTAAAAATACCAACAATTAATTATTAAAATATTTACTCACATTTATAAGGTGCCTAAATTTTATATTTACTTACATGGGTGAGGTTAATATTCATAAGTCCACATTAATATTTCTATGGGTCAGAGTACTATTCATAAGAGTAGGTTACCATTCATACTGGTAGGTTATTATTCATAAAAAATGTCTTGATCCTATCAGACTCTAAATATCATACTGATAGCTATTGTGTATGTCTAATTTTCAAAATTCAAAACACAAGAGTGGAAAAATTATGTTTAATGTCTAAGTTATTAAAAAATTATAACAACATAGTGTTGTTTTCTAGTGACTCAGTGTTGTGTGCATATAAGCTATCAAATGAATTGAAATTTTTTTAAGAATAAAACACCATAAAATCTATGTGTGTCATATTCTTCCTTCTAGAAATTTCATCCCCAAATTTTTTCATGTTTAATAGACTCTAAAAGGATGTGGATGGTTCTTCATCATAACATCCTAAGGTTTGCACATTGCTACATCTATTTTATGGTCTCTTCAATGAACTTTTACCAGTCGAGTTATCCGATTTCTCTATACATACTCTCTAGTTTCAAAAATCTTTATAGGCTCTTCACAATAAGATAAATCAGGTTCCAGTTCTATTTCCTCATAGGTGAGTACGTATATTGGGTCTTGTATGTAATTCATTAACATTGACATCTGGAACACATCATGTACTTTAGAGATACTTGGTGGCATTGCTAAACAGTAAGCCACCACTCCAATTCCTTCCAGAATTTTGAATGGCCCGATGTACCTAGGGATTAGTTTTCCTTTATTACCAAACCATAAGACACCCTTCTATGGAGATAATTTCAGAAAGATATGATACCCCACTTGGCATTTCAAATCCTTTCTTTGGTTGTAAATATAACTCTTTGGCTAATTTGGGATGCTTTAATATGGGCCTGAATTTTGTTTACCTTTATCGTTGTCACTTTAATAAGTTCTGGTCCAATGAGTTTCCTCTCACCAACTTCATCCCAAAAAGTTGGAGTTCGATATCTATTTCCATATAATGCTTCATATGGAGCCATTTGAATGATATAATGTAAACTAGTATTGTAGGGAAACCCCACCAAAGGTATGTACTGATTCCTTATACCTTGAATGTTAAGTGAGTAGGACCTCAACATGTCTTCCAGTGTATGAATAGTCCATTCATACTATCTTTCGGGTTGGGCTTGATAAGAAGTACTCATATGAATCTTAGTATCCAAATCCTTCTAAATATTTTTTCTATAATTTTGATATAAATTAGGGATCTCAATCCGACAAAATTGACATAGGTTCACCATAAAGTCTTACAAATTCATTAATATAGAGTCTTTCCAAAAGCTTAAGTTGTAAATATTCTCTTATAAAAGGAAAATGTGCCGATTTTGTAAGACAATCAATAATTAAAAATATTGCATCATTCTTTATTAGAGTCCTTCGTAGTCCTATGAAAAATTCCATCATAATATCATCCCATTTCCACAAAGATATATGAAGAGGTTGCATGACTCCTTTAGGGTGTTGCCTTTCAACCTTCACCTGTTGAAAAACTAGGCATCGTCATACATAATCAACAATTTTTCTTTTCATAGTATCCCACTAAAAACATTCCTTCATATCTCTATACATATTGGTTCTACCAGGGTGTATATTGAAATTTGATCTATGATCATTATCTAACAGTTCCCTTTTTAGACAAGGTATTGATGAAACCCATAACCTATTTACAAATCAAATAACTCCATCCTCATACATAATGTCTTCCAATCATCCATCCTTAATAGATTAAATTTTCATTCGAAGTTTCTCATCATTGTATTGAGAGAATTTTATCTTATCTAACAAAGATAGTTTAGCATTAATTTGAAAGAGGAATGATGATTCCTCTTCCTTAACAATTACCTTATCTATATTTACTAGATCCATGAATATATGATCTCTATCAATCCTAATTTATGTGAGAATCCAATGATCTTTCCTTCTTAATGAATTCGCCACCTTATTTTCCTTTCCTTGGTGGTAGTGTGTTGAACAATCATAATCTTTGAGAAACTCGAGACGTATCCTTTGACTCAGGTTGAGTTCTTTCTATGTAAAAATATATTTCAAACTCTTGTGATACATATATATCTCACATCATTCAATATAGAGGTAGTGTCTCCATATTTTTTGCGCAAATATTATAGATTCTAACTCAAAATCATGAGTTGAATAATATTTCTCATGATTCTTCAACTGCCTTGATGCATAAGCAATAACTTTATCATTTTTCCTAAGGAAACAACCTAGTTAATTTTTTGATGCATCACTATATATCCCAAACCCATCATTTTCAGATCGAAGAGTAAAAATTGGGGCATTGACCAATATTATTTTCAATTATTCAAATAATTTTGTACATTAATTTGTATATACAAACATAATCCCTTTACGTGTGAGCATGGTTAGAGGGTTAGATAAACTGGAAAAATTCAGAACGAAACACCGATAGTAACTTGATAAGCCAATAAAACTATGTACCTCAGTTATGTTTGTCAGTGTAGGCCATTCATGAATTGCCTTTGTCTTCATAGGATCAACTGAGATTCCATCTTTAGAGACAATATGTCTATAGAAAGAAAGAGTTTGAATCCAGAATTCACATTTACTAAACTTCCCATACAACTCTTTATTTCTAAGAGGCTCCAAAACAACTCATAAGTGGTTCTCATGGTCCTCATATCTTTTTGAATATATAAATATGTCAATAAAAAATACCACAACAATATCATCATGATATTCCTTGAAAACTCTGTTAATTAGATCCATGTAAATGGTGGGTGCATTAGTTAGTCCAAACAAAATTACTGTTAACTCATAATGTCCATAACTGGTTCAAAATACTATTTTTAGAATATATTTCTTCCTCAAACAAAATTGATGATATCCATATTGAACGTCAATCTTAAAAAAAATATTTAGCTCCATGAATTTGATAAAATAAATCATCAACATGAGGAAGGGGATACTTGTTCTTTATTTTAATAGCATTGATTTCTCTATATTCAATACTCAACCTCATAGATCCTTCTTTATTCATGACAAAGAGAACCAGGGATCCCCATGGAGAAACACTAGGGTGGATAAAACCTTGTCACTCAATTTCTCTAGTTGTTTCTTTAGATCCAATAATTCCACAATGTCTATTCTATAGGGGTTCTTTGATATAAGTCTTTCACCTAGAATTAAATAAATAGATAACTCAACTTTCCGCTCTAGAGGATGTCTAGGAAAATGCTCTGGAAATGCATCAACACATTCTTTCATAATAGTTACATCCTCAATTTAAAAATTTCTTCTGTCACCTATAAACATCTTTTTATCTTCCTCTATAAGAATTGTATTCAGTAGAGCTACTAGGGGTGGATCCAGTTAAGAATCAGATGATGAATTTTCTGCTTTAAAGATTAGAGATTCTTCATCATTCTCAAAAATTGTATCCTTTTACTTATTAAAATATATTTTCACATTTAAATTTGAAATCCAATCCATCCCGAGGATTATATCAAAGTAAATCATGGTTATGATGATAAAATTAGTATATAAATCATGAATATATTCCATAATGGGGACTTCCTGGCACATCTTTGTTGCAATGATACTTCCATTAGGAGATTTCACTAATAACTCATTTATTAAATCAAATTGGAAATATATAATTTTATTGGAAAAATAAGAATATATAAAACAATTATATCATCTAGAATCAAATAAAGCATTGGGTAAGTTTTTGGAAATGATTAAAGTACATGCTAACACATCATTATGAATTTCATCTTCAACAGTTTTTATCGCAAAAGATTAACATTTCTCCCTTACCCTTTTTTTAGGAAGGTTTCCCTGATGATTAGGAAACTCATTTTCATTGTTTCCCATATCTCTACAATTATATAATTTTATGTCATTGACATTTTTATTCACCTTTCATACATTAGATCGATGACCCTTTTCTCTACACTTAGAGAAAAATCCAATTCCTTCCAAGCATTTTCCAGGACAATTCTTTCCACAGTTCTCACATAATGGTAAATTGATTCATTCCTTTATTATTTTTTGGCTCTTAAAATTTTCCATGGTTATCATAATAAATCTTCATATATTGGTTTCCCTTGAACAAATTTTATTTAGAAAATTATTTATCTGTTTTGATGGCACTTAGTACAATTTCATCATATGATGAAATTTTTTGAGAAGCCAGTGACCTTCGAAGACTTGGCTTAATAACATCAAAGAAATTATTAATCATATATTATGAGTCACATAGATAATATATGGAATATCAGTATTGTATTGTGAAGGTAGCTTCATACTTCTCAACACTGTCTTATTCCCTTTACTTTATGCTAAGGGATTTCCTCTTCATTTCACTCTGTTGCTTGTGATGGAAGTTTTTTTTTCAAAGAATACCTACATAATTGTTCTCTATTACATATCATATATTTATTATTAATATTTGGTATTATGAATCAAGGACCACCATTGATCAACATCACACTTTAGACAATATACAACTAGTACTAACTTTTCATTTTAATTGCATCTTAATGCTAGAAATATCTTTTCTTGGGACATGATCCACTACTATGCTACCAATGGATCAGTAGTCCCACTAAAATATGGGGGATTATTCTATATGAAATAATGCAACATAGGTTTAGTATGGTTATTCTTCATAACCTCAGTATGTTTTCCTAATATGGTTATGATCTTCTAAGCTCCGACACCAACTGTATTGACTTGATCCGTGGGGAAATCCGTAAATTGTCCGTGAGTATTGATTCCATTTATTTCTTTAGGATCCATCACAAAACAATGACATAGACTAAATTAGGTCATGAATATTAAGGGATAGTTTTCTATGTATAAAAACACTTAACATAAATTTAAAATTTATGCATAGCTAATCTCATAACCATAAATATGGTTTCATTGATGAAATATTTAATTTTAAACCCTTTTATAATTGTTTGTAAAGTAAATGTGAATAATCCAAAACATATACCCTAGGAGTTTCAAACTAGGTGTGAATTAAGGCCCATTTTCATGTACCCGTTTACCCCGAGTCAGACCCGGAACACCTTGTGAGAGTTGTTATTCCTAGGTACATCCATGCCAGAACCACACTCACTTGTATTATCCAGATATGGATGTATTTCTAAGAAGACCCACATATTATCTACATTACCAAAAATTGATGATTTTATTATATTATTATACTAAAAGTATATATTAGGGTTATTTACTCTAATCTATGTTTTCTAAATCTAGTTTCTACGGTTTCTGCTAAACTTACTCTAATACCAATTATAATGCCCCAACCCTAGAAACTTGAAGTTAGTGCATTATTTTATTATATTGGCATGATTAAAGAAATCAAATATTGATGGAATGATTAGTTTAGATGTTTTGGAAGACCATATTACATACATGACACCCATAGTATATTGGGAATGATAGAAAATACAACATGGTACATAATAGTATGAAATAAACTACATCCATTGAAAACTCATTCAAGGTTTTATTCTTCATAA
The DNA here is from genome assembly GCA_963277665.1 of Viscum album. Classification (NCBI taxonomy): domain Eukaryota; kingdom Viridiplantae; phylum Streptophyta; class Magnoliopsida; order Santalales; family Viscaceae; genus Viscum; species Viscum album. Next base: position 858,312,926 of record OY728133.1, on the reverse strand, counting down.
CCTAGGGAAAGGAAACATAATAAGGGTGAGATCAAATTCTCAATAAGGGATACGTGAAGAAATAAAAATTTAATTATAGTAAATAAGGCATAGAAATTATTTCAAGCTAAATAATCTAAAAAACACATTCCATTAATAAACTGGGAATGAAAATGAACCCATAGATTTTTCATAGTGAAAATATCATAGTAGGTAATAAATGAGTATTGAATGAATAAAAATATTATTTATTAGAATGACTGTATCTGGAATATGAACCATTATAATGTTGTGATAATTTATTACTATGGGTAGTAAGCTGTTTGATTATGTTTTGGAAACAAATTCGAAGGGTTTGTCACCAACCGGTTTGTCTCATGGGACCTATTGATGAATCAAGGGGATATAGAAGGACCCACCGTTAAATGAATGTCTAAATTATTATTCATATATATATATATATATATATATATTAAATTGAATATAAACATTCCTTATAAATATCTGTATTGATAGAAGATATGGACTAATCAATATTCACTATTTTAAAACAACATTCAAAATAAACACCGTATGTAAAATGGTATACGACTATTAAAATAATCATATCTATGGTTAAATATTATGGATATTTAATAGAAATATATTTAAAAATAAAAATTGATCTCAAATGGGATGTAGATTCATGTCATAAGAATTATTAGGTTCACAATACCATGTAAGTCTCGATGAAATGGAAGTTGAGACAAAGTCCCTTACCACAGTGTAATCAGTCGTATTTTATGGAAAAAAATTAATAATTATAAAATGAATGATTTAATAAAATGAATATAAATATAATCATTATATTATATATCAAAATGAAATATACATAAACCACATATATGAAATGAGTGGAAAATAATGGAAATCTCATGGAAATAAAAGTGAGATGAGAATCCCCTTACCATATGTCCGAAAGCATTATGCAATTGATATTAATGTCTTGAATAATCAAATTAGATTAATTAATTAAGAATTAAATAACAATATATAAATTATATTTATTTATTATATCATTATTAAGTTCATTTATGGCTTTTAAATGGTTTTAGATATTTAATTTCATCCTTTTGGATTGAACGTTTTCTTCGTATTCATGATCAGTTTCCTTGTATAAGAGTATGTAAGTTCTTGTAAAATAGAAATTGAAATCCAGAATTTAAGTTATGAGTTATTAATTATAATATATAAGGTTAAATGATCATATAAATCCATTGGTTATTTTTTGATAGGATGAATCATTATATAAAAGTTTAATGATAAATGCTTGGATTATTTTGGTGGTTTTTTGATCACCATGAACTCATTTTATTTTAAAATTTAATACCATGTATAAGAAATGATTCCAGAACATTAAATAGTATATATTATATATATTATGATCTAGTTCGACCATAGAAATGGTTTCATGACCATAATTGAAATTGGTAATAGAAATTGAAAACCCTTCGTCCTTGAATGTGATAAATTAACATATATCAGATGATGTTTTCATTTTTAGTATAAGAGGAGGGGGAAAGAGAGATTATGATGAAATTTTCCATTAGAATAATAAAATTCTAGTATATGTATGGTATTGGAATTATCTTATCATTTTTATGAGGGGAGGTTTGAAGATAGAAACAAAATAATGGAACTTGTAAAAGAAGTTGAAAGGAAAAGGAAGAGAGGTTTACCTCTTGAGTACTCCTCCTTGAGAATCTTTTTGAGGACTTTGGTTTTGGCATTTTGGTGAGAATATTAGGTCATGGAAATGGGGGGAAGGATTGGTAAGAGTATTTCTTATAACTTTTGTAAGTTTAAAATCTTTAGTGGTGTGAGACGAAGAGGGGGTGAGGGGGGGGGGGTTTATATAGTGGAGGAGAGGAGGGGTTTTTCATTATTTTAATCATTAGTTTATAATTTTTCTTCAAGAATATGATGTGTCTTGATTTATTGGACTAAAAATTGTAATTAGTTCATGTGAACTCTAACCAAGGGTTCTTACCTCAATATGAAATCATCCATGACTCAATAAATCATGTATCTTTCATTTATAATAAATTATCATATTTTATTATTCACAAAAAATTCAAGTATTTCAGAATAATATAAAAAATTCACCCTTACAATTTTTTAATGTTTAGAATAAAAATACTATATTTTATGAAAATAATATTCTAAATATGATAAATTTAATTTTTAATTAAATTCACCATTTACTCATAAATATTTAGAGTTTTTGAAATTATAATTGATTTTATAATACCCTGAAAATTTAACATAGGTTTTATTAAATTATCCTAAAATCACAGGACAACAAAATATTTATTTAAGAATACATTTTATGAAATTAAAATTTATTTTAAATAATTTTATTAATTTGAAATTGTAATTAAATATTTATTACTCATAAAATACCAACAATTAATTATTAAAAAATTCACTCTCATTTATAAGGTGCCTAAATTTTATCTATACATACATGGGTGAGGTTAAAATTAATAAGGGTACATTATTATTAATAAGGGTTATATTACTATTCATAAGTGTAGGTTACTATTCATAATGGAAGGTTACTATTCGTAAGGGTATGATACTATTCAGCAAAAAAATGAGTTGATCCTATCAGACTCAAAATATAATACTAATCAAAACCGTGTATATCCTTTTTTTCTTCAAAATTCAACACACAGTAGTGAAAAAATTATGTATAATGTCTAGGTTATAACTATATTATAACAAAATAGTGTTGTTTCTCAATGACTCAGTGTTGTGTGCATATAAGCTATCTAATGGATATAATTTATTATAAGAAGAACATCCATAAAATCATGTGGTGTTATATAGATATATATATATATATATATTCATTCTACAAACATTACCTCTAATGTTTTTTATATCACAGTAGTAGTTCAAATGTATTCATCCAAATTCATAAATTACATGTATCGAGTAGTATACATATATGACATGAATCAATATTAATTCTCAAGAAAATGTTCTCATCAAACACCAAACATATATGTCATTATAAATTGGACATATTTCCTAAAAATATAGGAATAAATATCTACGTTAGTTATCATGTTTCTTGTGTGATCAATCCAAATATTCAATATTGTTGAGATGAATTAATTGGTGTGAACCTCAAGATAAGCATTATTAAAATAGATATAGATAAATGATAAAATAAAATAACTATTAAAGGACGTTTGGAAATAAAAAAATGAAAAAACTCTAATATATTTGGAGTGATCTATTTCAAATGCAATGAATGTTCTATGGAAATTTCCTATTTATGATATGGATATTACAAATAATAGTATATACATATATAAAACAATGAATTTGAGTTAACTTGAAACTAATTTAAACAAAGATGATAGCGAAATAGACTGAATGTTCATCCAAATAAGACAAAATATACTTGAAAGTGAAATAAAAATGTAGGGAAGTGTCTTATATATGTAATGAGTAATTAAAAAAAAATAATGAATTTCAATGAATAATATAAAAATTTATGCAATACAAACACATGTAACCTAACAGATAATAATTGCATGTATATTACAATCCATAAAATCTAGTTTTGAGAAATGAATGAATTTAATAGTATGATTTATTCTAAAGGAATGATTTGTATTATTCAGAAGAAACCTTATTAGACAATTGGTTTGAACTTTACTCTCAGCTACCATCCATTGGTAGAGGCCTTAATTTTCTTTTCTACAAGAGTCAATGTAAAATAATGAGTGTAGTGTTAAGGTTATATTGAAATTGTGTATCAATTGTAGTTAAAAATTGAAATGTGGACTATAAAAGTAATACTATCATATTGGATGATAATAACAGAACAACGGGAGTGAAAGGACATGTTATTCTATAAAAACTATAAATCAATGAATTTATTATAATAAATACATGAGGTATGTAGTGAGATGTTGAATTTGAAGAATTGGACCTAATATAAACACATGAATTTAATTACATAAATTTATAAGCAATTAATTTTATAAATTTTTAGTATAAGAGTTTATATTTATTAAAATTTAAATTTCAATAGATAAAATATTTACAAGCTCTTATAGGTAATGTATTTTTTTCTATAACAATGATAATCTTCTATGTAATCTGGCTTCATCACAACTTTCTTTTCCATTGAATAAAACTAGAGAGAAAAATTTGGTTTAGAAATAGTTAATAGTCATTTAACATATTAATAAGTGGTACTAAAAAATGTTGAAGAAACCAATATGTAATTGAATGAACCATTTAAGGGTAAATTTGCTAACAATAAGTGAGTTGAAGTATGCATACAATTATAAGTATATGATATTATGTACATTTCAACATATGATGCTAGTTTGAATATGGAGAACTAGTGTCAATACATTCACAAGAAATTTAATTAATGAGATGAGTTGAAAAATAGTGAATATAATTGCATCAACTACATACATATAACAACATTACACTATCAAATGACATAAAAATTCCTATACCAATTTAAATCCATCTGGAGATTAGAAAAAAATTATATCTTTTTCAGAAAATCTGATGGAAAAAGGGAAGCATTGAAGGATATGAAGAACCTGTGAAGTAAAAAGGATAATATAGAAGAGGTAAATCAAACTTGTAAGCCTGAGGAAGAGAGAAATAAAAATGTGAGACTATGGGTAATCACTGAAAAAGAGAATAATCAAATCACCTTGTATTTTAGGAATATAAACAACAGTTATGTGACACGATATAGCACTGTAAAAGTTATTAACAAAAAAACTATCATAAGTCTTTATTAACTAGAAAATGAATGTCTATATTACTCTCCGCTTACGGTCATCCCAAAGTTCCTATGTAGAACACCCCTTTCAAATTACATCTTTATGAAGAAAAAAATAAAATCATTTATCCTATATAGTAACATGTAAAAGGAATACTACCAACTTTATAAAATTCATTAAGTTGGTAAGGTACATACTATGGTATTAGTTCCTTTTTTAATCTTTCAAAGCATTCTTAATTTAAATGGATACATTGTTTAGTTCATTAATCCCTAGAAAAATCTTGGAACTTGAACTTGTTTAGTAATTTATATAAAATAACTAAAAGTAAAATAATATAGTTAATAATAGAATGAAATTGGGTAAATGTTGGTTTTATACTCTACTTTATGACACATTGAAAAATGTTTATGAAAGTTACCATTTGGTAATCAGGTTATGAAAAAATTATAAAAGTTTAATTATAAAATAAAAATTCTTTAACAAATGTTAATGGGAATTCTATCCAAAATAGAGACAATCAAATTGGCCCTAGACTGAAAACCGAAAGAAATTATGGTTAGTGGGTATGCATCAGTTGCATACATTTAACAACATTACACCATAAAATATTATAAAAATACTTGTATAAATAAAAATATATTTTGTGTTTAGAAAAAATATATACCTTTTAGAATGATTTTATAGAATGTAGGAACCTATGAAGGGCATGGAGAAATTGCAAATTAAAAATGGAACGATAGAAGAGGTAATCTTTAAAGGAAATGTGAACATGTGAATTAAAAGGGAAATGTGTGAAGAGGGAAATCAAACCTGCAAGCCTGAGGAAGAGGAAAATCACACTACCAATCATGTGGATGATCCCCACATTATAGAATAAGAAAAGAACCTTGAATTTTATTTCTATCAATAATAGTTATGGGAAACAATATAGAACTATAAAATTTTTTAGCATACAAAAAACCATGAATTTGTATCAACCAGCCCTAGTGGTATATATATTTGCTCACTAATGGTTATCTGATAGTGACTATGCAGAATCCCCCCTTTACATTGCTTCTGTATCAAGACAAAAATGAAATCATTTAGCCTAAATACATGAATGTATAAAAATGTAACAACCAGTAAAAGTAACACTACCCGCTTGTTATTCTATAATGAAAGGACATATTATTCTATATAAACTATAAATAAATGAAATAATTACTATAAATACATGAATTATGCAATGATATGTTGAATTTTAAAAATATGACCTCATAGAAACACATGAAATTTAATTAAGGAAATTTTGGGACAAATAATTTTGGAAATTTATAGAATAAGAGTTTTTATGTATATAAATTTACATTTAAATAGATAAAATATTTACAATCCTATATATTATTAACAACATATTTAATTATGTCAATTTCAACATAATATGGTTGTTTGAATGTGAAGAGTTGGAGTTAATACAGTCACCTGAAATTTAATTAATGAAATTAATAAAAATATTGTGAATATAATTACACCAGATACATACATGTCACAAAATTACAATATAAAATGACCTCAAAATCACTATAAAATTTAAAAATCATTTGGTTATTATAAAAAATGTATAAATATTTTGCTATAGTCAATAGAAAGAGAGAGCTTGTGAAGGATATGAAGAACCTGTGAAGTAAAAAGGGGAAGAGGGAAGAGGTAAATCCAACCTGTAAGCCCAAGGAAGAGGGAAATCAAATATGTGAGCCAATAATAATCACAATAGAGAATAATAAAATCACCTTGGATTTTATCTATATCTAAAATTATTTTGTGAAACAATATATCACTGTAAAATTTATTCACGTAAAAACTATCATGAATCTATATTAATCAAAAAATGCAGGTATATATTTCTCCCCCATTATAGTTATCCGACAATGCCCATTCATAATACCACCATCACATTGAATCTGTATAAAGAAAAAAAATCATTTAACATACACAGTAACATGTAATAGGAACACTACCAGCTCAACCAACGTCATTATGCTGGAGAGGTACTTAGTATGGTATCATATCCTTTTTTAATCCTTCAAAGCATTGTTCATTGAAATGAATACATTTTTTAGATCATCAATCCATACAAATATCATTGAAAATGAACTTGTATAGTAATTTATATAATATAACTAAAAACAAAATAATATAGTTAATAATGGAAGGAAATTGGGTATGTTTTGGTTTTATACTATACTTGATGACACATTGAAAAATGATTTTGAAAGTTATGATTTAGTAGAATAAAGTTCTGAAAAAATTATTATAGTTCAATTTTAAAATAAAAACACTTCAACAAATGTTAATGGGAATGTTGTGAAAAATAAGGACAACTTCATTGGCCCTGGATAGAAAATTAGTACAAATTATTGCTAGTGGGTATGCATTAGTTGTGTGCATTTAACAACATTACACCTTCAAACATCATAAAAATACCTGTAAAAATTAAATGATATTTGGTGGTAATAAATAATATATACATTTTTTGAAAGAGTTTATGGAAAGTGGGTACCTATGAAGGGAATGAAAAAACCATTGAAGTAAAACAGCAAAGATTGAAGAGGTAATATATGAACAAAATGTGTAAATGTGAAGTAAAAGGGGAAAGAGTGAAGAGATAAATCAAACCTACAAGCTTGAGAAAGAGGGAAATCATACTTTAAATCCTATTCTTGATCCCCACATTAATGAATATCCAAATGACCTTGTACTTTCTATATATCAATAAAAAATAAGGGAAAAAATATAGAACTATAAAAGTTGTTACCAAACAGACTATCGTGAATCTGTATCAACCAAACCCAAAGGTATATATAGTTTCCCACTAATGCTTATATCACAAATACCTTGTAGAATCCCACCTTCAAATTTCTTCTATATTAAGAAGGAAATAAAACCATTTAGCCTAAATTCATGAATGTATAGAAATGTACTAACTGGTAAAAGTAATACCACCCACTTGTTAAAAGTCCAAGTTATTATATTGAGTAAGGCCATGTTATTCTGTACAAACTGTAAATCAATGAAATAATTACAATAAATACCTAATGTATGTAGTGATGTGTTGAACTTGAAGAACTTGACCTAACACAAACACTATAAATTTAATTAAGGAATGTTATGAACAAATGATTTTATAAATATATAGTATAAGTGTTTTTATGTATATAAATTTAAATTTATATTGATGATATATTTATGAACCCCTGTAGAAATGAATTTTTTCTATAACAATGATAATGTCCTATGTATTCTATCATCATGTCAACTTTCTTTGCAATTGAAAGAAACTGGTGCCAAAATTTTTGTTTATAAATAGTTAATATTCATATAACATATTAATAAGTTGTGCATAAAAATGTTGAAGAAACCAACATGATACAATTGCATTGGACCGAGATAGAAAATTGGAAGAAATTAGGGTTAGTGGGTATGCATTAGTTCCGTATATTTAGCAACCCCACATCATCAAACATTATAATAATCATTGTAGAAATTAAAATATATTTGGTGATTAGAAATAATATATACCTTTTTAGGATGAGTTGATGGAAAGTAAGAACCTATGAAGGGCATGATGAACCTGTTAATTAAAAAGGGAAATATTGAAGAGGGAATCTATGAAGGAAACATGAACATGTGAAGTAAAGGGGAATGTGTGAAGAGGGAAACTGAGCCTACAAGCCTGAGGAAGAGAAAAATCACAATTTCAATCCTATGGTTGATCCCCACATTAAAAAAACCAAATCACCTTGGATTTTTAATATATTAATAAAAATTAAGGGAAATAATATAGAACAATAGAGGTTTTTAAAATAAAAACTACTATAAATCTATATCAACCAATCCCAGTGGTATATAGATCAACCCACTAATGGTTATCTCATAGTGACCATGTAGAATCCCCGCTTCGCATTGTTTTGTATGAAGACAAAAAACAAACTAGTTAGCCTAAAATGAATGAAATTATAAAATTTACTAACTCGAAAAAGTAACACTACCCACTTGAAAAAATACCTTGTTATTCTGTAGTGAAAGACCATGTTATTCTATAAAAATAGTAAATAAATGAAATAATTATAATAAATACATGAAGTATATAAAGAGATGTTAAATTTTAAGAACATGAACTAATACAACAACCTGAAATTTAATTAAGTATATTTATAATCAAATAAATTTGAAATGTATAGTATAATAATTTTTATGTATATATATTGAAATTTTAGTAGATAAACTATTTACAAACCCATATAAGTAAATAATTTTTCTACAATAATGATATTCTCTTATTTAATCTAGCTTCATCACAACTTTATTTGAAATTGAAAGAAACACAAGCCAAAATTTTGGTTCAGAAAGAGTTATTAGTTATATAACATATTAATTAGTGGTGCTAAAAAATGTTGATGAAACTAATATGTAATTTAATGAACCATTTAATGGTAAATTTGATAATGTAAAGTGATTTTAAGTCAATATACTCCTGTCATTATATGCCATTATGTCCATTTCAACATAATATTGTTTTTTTCAATGTGAAGAACTGGAGTCAATACAATCACATGATATTTTATTAATGATATCAATGAAAAAATAATTTTTATTTAAATATAAATTACAAGGGTTTATATATATATAAATAAAAAATTAAACAATTCTTAAATTTAAAAACCATCATCAATAGTGGATTTTTCTACTATAATAATATTCACTGTAATCATGTTTTCGTACAATTTTCCTTGAAACTAAAAGAATCACCTGAAATATTTATAATAATATGATAAGGGGTGAAATTAAAATATAAAAATAATCATATATAATTTAAAATAAATTTGAACTCTTATATAATAAATACGGTTTATAAGAAATAAGATATTTAATAACGAAAATGACATATCTGTATCAACACGGTGTAAAAGGTAAAATGAATTTAACCTCATATATAGTCCACTTCATGCATAAATGTGAAGTAATTTATCAATAGTCAATGTAATCAATATATAAAAATACTAAGGAATAATATAGGTGTATTAAATTTTAAGAAATAATAAGTGAAATTAAATATAGATCAAACAAATGGAATATGAAACATTTTAAAGAATCTATACTAATTGGATGAAAAATTACTATAGGCATTTGGTGGGTAAGAAATAGATGGTATCAAGTGGATATGTTAAATAATCTAGAATATTGTCAAAATGGTATCCTCAACTAGATATAGTGAATCAAAAACTATTTCAAAATGATGATTAAGAGAAAATAGATAGAATTGATTGGATATAGAGAAACTGCTTCATTGATATGCCTGAAGGAATGATCAGAGATGAATAGGGTCTGTGGAGAAAAAAATGTTGTTTAGAGATGGAGTAAAATAGATCAGGATTTTCGATTAATATGTCTAGTACTAAGTATATGGGAGATAGATATGGACATAGGAGGCATAATCCTAGATGGAGGTGGCGGGTGGAGGTGGAGGCCAGAGTTGAGAGGAAGAAATCAAGAGAGACTATCTAGTTATGAAATGAGGTAAAACTTTGGAAAGAGATCGGAGCATGGGGATGCAGTGACTATAGGGATGAATATGATGCAATGGTAATCTCAGTGGATTGTGTGGAATTAGGTTATCAAGGGAAATGATGGGTTAATGGATACCAAATTATGGAAATCTCAATGAGGAGTGAGAGGCTAAGGTAGAGGCAAGAAGAATGATGGGAAAAGGGGAAGGAGGTGAGATATATGGGGAGGAGGTAGATGTGGGGAGAGGATGGGGTTTGGGGTGGAGAGTTGGGAGTGGGGGAGGAATCTTGGAGGAGGGTATAATAGGGAAGGAGAGAAAAATTAAAATGGAGGCTAACACATAGCTGATAAATATTATGGAAGAGACAATTTTACATGTAAGAACGTCCAATAGTATATATAATAAATATAGAGAGATAAAACATAGATATTAGTATTTCTAAATAGTTAAGTGAAATATTGAAGGAAATAAATCATACCTATGATGCTGGGGAAGACTCATAATTGTAAGGAAAAGATGAATCATTTTTAAGAATTATAAAAACTATCAGAAGTTGAGTCAAACCATTCTATAAGATTTAGTATGATTCTCCCCCCTTTCATTAAGAAAATCTATCAATGTCTATGTTTTTCAAAATTTATACATAATCTGCATGTTATGATAAAAAAATAACATTCCAAAAAAATTTAGAAAGAAAATTATACTTTTAAATTATTAATAAAAACACATAAATCATGATAAAAATAAAATGCGGTAAGGGTCTGATGATAAGAATTAAATAGGCATTGATGTTAAAAATAAAATAGAATCAATTAATATTGAGCTATCGTAGATGATGAATTGAAATAGTAAATTAAAGAGAAAAACACAAGTTCTAAATCTAAATATGAATTCATTCCATGTACAAAATTATCAATGATGACTATAAAATGGTGAATACGATTTGTTAATAATGGAAATGAAAGGAAGAATAATACTTTTTAATAAAAATAATTCAATATAAATTTAAAAAAAATAAAAAAAATATTTAATTCATTTGTCGTTATAAATTATGTAATGTAAACATCAAAACATTGTTCATTTTAAACCAATAAAAACAATGGTTGTAAAATTATTATATAGGAAACTGTACTTTAATTGAAAATATCATAGTTGAAGAAATAATAAGGCATATTTTAATCCGTAAAAAGCCTTCATAAATAAGAAATTGAAAGAAAATATTTTTTATGGTTAAATAAATATAATTACAAAAAATTATAAAATTTCAATATTTAATTTGAAACTATTAATAAATATGTTCCATTTCAAGAACAAGAAAGGATGAAATTACAAAACTTAACATCCTTGGTTTTATTTGAGCTTTTATTCATGGAACCAGATTCCATGTACCATGCATATTTCCTATAAAATTCACTCACCTCATCTGTAAAATAGAAATTTATTCCTACCGAAGGCACTAAAATTTTTTCATCAATACTTGCAATGATGTGTTCCTCAGCTAACAATTCAGCATCTAATGAATCATAATTTTTAACTTCATTGAACACCTCATTACCTTCATTTGATTCATTAATATCACTAGTAATCTCCATTTTCAAATTTTAATAGTCCTTCAAGAATATATATATCTAGTTTCATAATATCAGTTTACCATTCCAATATGATCTTCTTCTTGTTGTCTCATACTCATAACTGAAAATAATAATAACTAACCTACAATTCACTAGTATTCTCCAATAGCAGTTTCATTAGATGTTGAGTTTTATTACTTATTGAAGTCCTAAAATAAGTCTTCCATAGTGGAAAGATAATATCGTTCCTCAATTTTTACCACATAACAACTAGATATTTCTAGTATTTTGGTGTTTAAAAACCCCACCCTAAACTGCATTAGTGAAAATAAATAGAGAATATAAACCCTACACAAAATTATATATTTACGAGAGGATAAGACAAAACCTTTAGAAAATTATATATTTGTGATAAAAAAGGCATGGGATGATTGAAACCCTATTGTAAATCACTACAATCTTGAATGAACCCCTCTCTTTGGAAGCAAGTTGAGAAGGGGTTGAAAAACCCCTATATGGGGAGATGAAGATATAGATGAGGGGGAAGATGGAGGGAAATCAGAGGGGGTGGGGAGAAGGAGGAAATGTTAAGGGGATAATGAGGTATAAGTGGAATAATGGAGGTGGAAAGGCGGAAACATAACTAGGGATGCATGGGAAAAGGTGGAAAGGAGGTGGGGGGAGGGTGTGGTGGAAACATGGATGCGTGGTGGGGAGGTGGGAATGCGTGGTAGATAAGGGGATGTTTGGTGGTGAGGAGGAGGCAAAGGCAGATGTGGTGACGTTGAAGAGGAGATGGGGAGGAGGAGAGGTAGAGGATGGATGGAATATAGGAGACAAGAATGAGGGAGGTGTTTGAGTCTGAAACAGATCCAGGATTGTCGGAGGTGAATGAATGATGTAGGTATCAGGAGTGCTGAGGCCATAACCCACATTAGGTAGGAGAAGGAGGAAGTGGTAGGGTTTCAGTTTAAGCGGAGAGACGATCATGTAAGTCAAATAGGTGTGGTGGTGACATGTGGATTGATTTGGCACATCCTTTAATATATATATTATAGATTTTATTTTTTATTACTTACTAATATTAACTAATAATTTTTAATAACTAATAATAATCAGTAATAAATATCAATAAAAAATAAAAAATAAAAAATTATAAAATACTAATTATTAATAATAATTAATAGTAATCATATATATATTTATATAATTATTTTTAAATACATTTATAAAATATTCTTGTGTGTGTGGGCATGTGTGTTTATATATAACTATAAAAATAAAGATAAATATAAAGATAAATATTTATTTGTATATATTATCAGTTAATATTTATTTACATGTATTAGAATATATACATGAATATACATCTCTTTGCTAACACACACAAAAACACATTTATATTTAACATTACATATACATTTGTATAGATATTTACATATACATAAATTTTTATATGAAAAATAAAATGGATATTTTTTAATTTGAATTACGTGAATAATTATTTTTATAGAAATATGGTTTAAATTTTTATTTGTACAATTTATAGAGGATGAGATTTAATTGAGAGATTCTTTCACTATATTTCCATGGTCATCAGGGATTATACCTCATTACCCCCTTTTCCATTACATCTCATGTTGAAAATTATCTTTCCCATGGATGTTTATAGTCATCGGTTTTCTGTTATTGGATAGGAGGGTCAAAATGTCATCCATGGTAGGATCATCATGGATGAATCAATCATTGAGGTTGGGCTCTCACACTATTTATCCATCTTTAATGGTTATGTATCTGGAGGTCTCTAAAGAGACGATATTGTTTCTCATGTCAAACCTTGTGATAGGAATTAAATTCTATGAATTTATTAATTAAATTCCCAATTCACTCATTTTAATTTCTAAAATCCTCCAAATTTAACCTAACTTGACATTATCAATTTTGGAGGCTCTGTATAGGTGATTTTTATTGAATCGTAATATTTTATAACAACTACAATAGGGGTGGTATTATAGTTTAAAAAATTAAACAAACAAAAAAACCAAAAACTATTTAGTTTAAATAATGAGGCTAACAAATTTTCTTATGATCCGAGTATTTGTATCAGAATCATAAATCATTTGATAAAACCAATTTTTTAATTGGGATCACAAAAATTATAATAAAATAGTTATTTGGAAGATGAGTAAATACTACATTCTAATAAAAATTGCATAGATAAATGTAAAAAATATAGAAATAAGTAATATGAATGCTTATAAAAAATAAGAATGACACATAGGATTTACATAAGTAATTCTAATATTTAACCAAAAGAGTTAAGGAACTTAGAAATCCTGACCTAAGATATCCATAGTTTTCAACATAACTAAAAATATATATCATTCCTTATGAGGAAATCCATTGATACAGTGATGTTGACAACTCTATATTCTAATCCCCTAGAATCCCTCAATTTGATGACTAATGATAGCTCTATCTTCCTATCCCTGGAAGCCCTCAATCTAATTGATCATATTCACCCATCTTCCTATCCTAGAAAGCCCTCGACCTAAACCTAGATTGGAAAAATCAAATAAAATAGAAAAAATTTCTAAGAAATTTACAACCATCACACAAATGACTCCAATATACAACTCTATGAAAAATTAAAAAGTATGAGAATGAGATGTTTAGGCAGAGAAAAATCTCATATATGTTGAGTTTTAAATGAATGATCACCTAACAATTCAAATGAAATAATATTTATTGGAATCCATATAATGACTATATATACATGAGTCTTAGAGTTGGTTGAAACGGTCTTGGATGTTCATCACTTAAAAGAATAGAATATGTTTTCCATATGATGTCATTTTAATAGAACCATTACAATTTTGTAATATATTTTGTCCAATAAAAATAATTACAATTAACCTGATTATAAAATTTTCATACTCCAACAGACTATTTTATTATTTTTCAATCTAATAAATTGTACTATAGTCAATCCGATGGATCTGAAGTATTGTTAGTCCAGGGGATATGAATTAGATTAGTTTGATGGAAAAACACTTAGTCAAACTAATGGATAGAAAACTATTTAGTCTGATGGCCCATACTCTATGTTAGTTCAATAAACCAAATAGAATAATATAAAGTTTATATTTTTTTACCTAGAAACCATTTCATCATTCATTGGAACAAGATTCTGTCTAAAAATACATTCTAATTTTTTTGGGTTATATAAAGATAGTAAAATAATATTTTAATAAAGTGTTAAAGTGTTTGGGATTTTCAAATCTTTGGGATTGAAACGTATTAATTACACTTTCGACACATAAATATCTCCCTTTATAGAAAAAAAACACAAAGCATAAAATGAGAAAATATTAACTTGAAATACATAAATCCCTTTGTATGTTTATGATATTCAAGATATTCTTCATCAGAAATATCTTCCCTTACTATATATTAACTCCCTACGAGTTGATAACATATTTTTAATCATCATTTTGATCTAATAGAATATATGATTACTTAAAATACTTCCCCTCAAACTATTTTATTCTGTAAATAGTTTAATCCCCTTTAGATTATTATTCTCCTAGGAACTATTTCTCCCCCTTTAGATAAATTCCCCCCATTAAAAAATAATCCCCCTTTGTGATTTGAAAAATAGAATAGGGGAAGAAATATATTCTACTGAAATGTTATAAAAACATAATACAAAAAAATTGGGTTTAAATAACTATTAATCCAAGATAATAAGAAAAAACATTCATCAAAATAAAATTGTATAACATTTAGTCAAAAAGTATTTGGATAATAAGTCATTAAAACTAAATTTCATTCAAAAAGTTTTGATATACCTTAAGGGTTCATATGAAAAAAATTTCATGATTTATTATACAAATTCTTGATAATAGATTTTAACTTCTTCAAATTTTTGTAATCCTTCTCTATTTTAGTTGATAAAGATTCAAGCTTGGCTATATTTTATTCTGTTACTATGATCCTTTGATTCTCTACCTTTACATGAAACATCCTATTCAATAACACTAATCTTATTATTTTCCACCTTCTACCCCAAAAATTCATCTTCAATGGATTGGAACATGATATTATCTTCTTTCAACTTCTGAATATCTTCTTCCAATTATTATATTTCTTCATTTCTAGAAATTTATTATTTTGAATTATTATACAAACATTAGTCTATATAATACATCCGATGACAATTTCCCAAATGAATCAGAAACGTTGGAAGATACTTTCATCACTTATAGAATCTGATCCTCATGTTCTTTCAAGTCACTATCGACTTTACTAAACCACTTTACTCTCTTTTTGAATCTCGATTTGTGTGCATTAGAATAATCTTTGAGTGTTTTGATCTAGAATTCATTCTAAATAGTTCAATGTGTCAATAAAATCAATGATTCTAACTTCTCATTAAATATATTATGAATATGTTCATATATTTCTTCAATACTAGGTAGATATTGAATTGAATTAGTAATATATTTTAGAGTCTAACAGATATAATCTAAACTTTTATTCGCTTCAGTGGCTGATGAATCTGATGACTCTAATGAAGCCTTTGAAATATGTGGTCGATATAGTCCAACATATAACTTTTATTTTCTGTTAACTTTTTAATATTTTGATTCTTTTACTACATCAAGTTATTTATTTTTCTTCTCCTTGTCCAATAATTTGGTATGTGAATACTGTGCCTCAACTTCTTCTTTATGTGATGATGGATGAACATCCACCAAAACATCAAGAACTAGGTTATTATCTGACCTAGTGGATGTTGATATAGAGGATGAGGATGATTCTGATTATATTTCTTCTTGTTTTTTTATTCCTCTCCCTCATCTTACTATTATTCCTTTTCTTATTCTTCAATTTATTATTCTAACTGACATAGAGTTCTCAAAATACCTTTTACAACATTCTGAACTAATTTTTTTCTTCTTATCCACTGAAATAATAATTGTTTTTGGATCTTATTATTTAAATTAATTTTAATCTTGAGTTTTTTTTAGATTAATCAACATCTTATTTATATTTTCCCTTGTCAACAATAACATTCACTATATAACTTTCACAAAATACTAATACTTCTGATATCGATGGATCTTGAAGTGTTTTATCGACAGATGATATTATTTTGGAGCCTGAAATATGTTGAGAAATAAATAAAGGAAAAACCAAGATAGGTTGATCAATAGATTCCCTTTCTAATCCTTTGAGTAAATTCTCCATCACCATCGCCTCAACATGCATTTTATTTTTTTACTTCTTCTCAGATTATTTTATTGCATCAACTTTCTTCATCTTTAAATATAAATAATATTCTTTTTCAAGTTTGAATGATTCATCCCACGGTTCCTTTTGGGATTTATGAGCAATATGTTTTCTTAATTCATCATCAAAAATTTATTTTTGTTTCTTATAAACAATATTAGGAGAGGTTTCATATTTCCCCTTCTCCTTCACTACTTCTTTCTCTTTAACACGTTTAACCTTGGATGCAGCCTTCTCTAATTTATCCAAAATTTTCTTGATCATTGGATTAATAAAAGATTCATTCTGACAATTATTTCCCCTATAATAAGATAAAACTTTTCTCGAAGTGTGTATAACTAATTTTTTATCTGAAATACTTCCATGTAGTTAAACAACCTATTGTTTATTATATAAGGAAACATGATAATCATTATCCCCATAGATGCCTTCTTAATTTATTTGATAGAAAAATACATCACAATATTTTTCTTCCACATATTTACATGAAACTACGATATGAAAATATCAAGGACCAGTGTATCCCTATTACCGTTCCTCAGAATCAAGAACCCCTACATCCAAAATGTTACAACTCTCACATCCTGAGCGGGATGAAATACTTTTCTAACCATTCCAAAGGTAGTAAACATAAAATCTTCAACTTTTTATTTTTTTAAACTACTAATATTCCTCATAATATTGTCTCAATAAATATAAAGTTCAACTTTCTAATTAACTTCAACTATCTCAACGACTTATTGATATGATAACGTAAAAATTTGACCAATAATAGTAAAAAATCACATCCACATCCTATTCCATATTGAATTCCACTAAAGAATATAATTATCTTATGGTTTTAGGATAATTTAAGTAAAAATATTATATTTCAAGACATATTTTCCCTCAAACATTAAATTTAATAACACTTTTCAATAAAGAATCAAACATTTCATACAAGATATTCTCAATCATCCCTTTTCATACAACTTCTCTCTTTGCAATGTCTTCTACTGAATCCATCTAATAGAAACTAATGCTAAAGTTGAACTAAATAAGTTGATCAGATAAATACGAAAATTTGGGATTGATGTATTAAATGGGTTTCGAGGGTCGAGGAAAATTCCTAAAAAATGATACGGGATAAGGGTGACCCATGCCTTATATATAGGAACATGGGAGACACTTTGTTTTCTAGAAATCCAATGACTCAAAATAAAATCCATTTTCAAATCTTGAAGTTGAGATTAAATCAATGGATGATTTAATAAAATATTTGGAACTCTTAATTTGTTTTATGAAAACTATTTATCATACTAAAGAGATGTCGAATTATGAAAAATTTTATATTTGAAATAAATTTCATGATTGTAAAAGTTAATGAACATCTAAAATAACATAGAACAAATGTAATAGATAGTTACAAAATCTAAAAGATTAGAATAATACCTCTCGGAGTATAAATTACTCTTGGTATTAATGTTTCATCGTGTAACCTGTTATTCTTGGTTTTTTTAATATAAATTGAAGTCAACACATTCATTAACAAAAAGATCGCCCAAAAAATTTATTAAAAATTTGAGTCTAGAAAACGATTTATAAAACAAAAATTGATTCCTAAAAATTAAATTACAAATTTTGATTCTGAAAAACATAATTAAAAATTTTGATTCCAAAATTCTAAAAAAATAGAATCACTGTTCTCAGAAAACCAATTTTTTTGAAAATGGTTTTAGAAAACAATATTTTTAGAAAAAACACAACATATGTACTCCCACTTTGAGAAGAGTTCATTAATATAAAAATATTGGAAAACATGAAGTAAAAATTAATGTTCATTTTATATTGATCATTCCAATATTTTTTTTAATATATTCAATTCTATTAGAACTAATAGGTTTTGTTAAAATATATACAAGTTGATATTTCATTCCGATGAATTGTAAAATGATATCTCATTTTTACGGGTGATCTTGAAGGAAATGGTGTCTTATATCTATGTGTTTTTATTATGAGTTATGTAGTGATTTTTTACTTAATGAAATGGAAATTTTGTTATGACAAAACATTTTATTTTTAATAAAACTCATCCCATTTTCAGTGGGTGCATGTTTCTTCCACAACAATTAAGTATAACAGCTTTCAGGTGACACATATTCAACTTCATCAGTGGAAAGTGCTACTGAGTGTTGTTTCTTACAAGACCAAGAAACTAAAGTTCTCTCTAATAAATAACAAGTTTTGAAATAACTTTTTCTATCCATTTTACATCCACTAAGGTCAGCATCTAATGTTTTTTTAACTCAAAATAATTTCTAGAAGACAAAAATAATCCTAAATGCATAGTTCCCTTAAGATAACAAAAAATTATTTTTATATCTTTAATATATGGCTCTTTTGGATTTTATTATTATCTTGGAAATAAGAATACAAGAAACATTAAATAGGGATAACTATCTATTATGTAATGTAAATATCCAATCATTCCTCTAAATATCATCTGATCAACTAGTTTATGAGATTCATCAATATCTAAAGTATTTGAGGTTCTAATAGGAGTAAAAATATTTTTATAATTTTCATATATGAATTTCAAAATAAGAATTTTTATATAATTATATCAAGATATAAAAATTATTTATTGTTTTTTTTGAAATTTAATAACCTATAAAACATGTAAGTTCTCCTATCATCCTCATTTCAAACTAATAATTCATAATATTTATAAAGGAATATGTTAATGATTTTTTATTTGACCCATATATAATAACATCAACATAAATTTGAAAAATGATGATGTTTTTAGAAATGTATTTTATAAAATTATTTGGATCCACAAATACCTTAATAATGTTTTTGTAACACAAATCATGTTAACCTATAAGACTAGGTTTTAGGGGTTTTTTTAAGTTCATAAATTTCCTTAGTAAGTTTAAAAAAATGTTTTGGATGTTTTTTATTTTAAAAACTAGGGATTTTTTCAACATAAAATTACCCCTATACATATCTGTTAAGGAATGTAGACTCCACATCCATTTGAAATAGTTTGAAATTTATGAATGATGCATAATGTAGAAGTATACTAATTGTTTTAAGTATAGCTACTAGAGCACAAGTATATTTATTATCTATGCCTTCTTCTTGATTATATGACATAAAAACAATTATAAATTTATTTCTAACTATTATTCAATTTACATCAAATTTGTTCAAGAAAACCCATTTTACTCTAATTATAGAAGTATCCATAGGTTGTTAATACAATGTCCAAAAATTATTTCTTAAAAATTAGTTGTGTTTATCTTACATGGATTTTATCCAATCCACATATCCTAATGCCTCATTATAAGTATAATGTTTGAATTCAGATAAAAATTAAAACTTTTCCATTTTATTTTTTAAATAACTTCTAGTTCTGACTAGTTGATCTATATCACCAATGATATTATCACTAGAATGATTCGAAAAAAACAACTGATTTAGTGGAATTAAAAAAATTTGTTCTTCAAAAATAGGTGGAATAAATTCTTGAGGTATAGCTTCAAAAATATATTCTTGATTTTTTATCTCATGATAAGAACTTTCTAATATAGGTTGAAAATATATATTTTCGAAATTAATTCCAAATATAGAGGTTGTGGTTGTTTGAAAACAAGAGGACCAGTTTCATCAAATCAAACATGTACCATGTCCTTAATAACACTTTCATTATTATTAAAACTCTACATGCCTTACTAGTTTTAGAATAGACTAAAAATATTACTTAATTGTATTTTGGTTCAAAATTATATAAATTTTATTTAGTAATCAGTATGAATACTTTAAATCCAAAAACATTAAAGGAAGAAAGTTTCATTTTCCTTTTGGTCTAAAAATCCTAAGAGGTTTTATTAACAAAAGATCATATTAAAAATTGATTTATTGTATAAAAGGTGATACTAACTGCTTCATCCAAAAAATGTTTGGTGTCTAAGTATTCACTTAGCATGGTTCTAGTAATCTCTTGAATAATTCTATTTCTTCTTTCAACTTCACCATTTTTTGTAGAGTTTTAGGTAATGAAAAGTTATTTATAATAAAATATTTCTATAAAAAAGTTTTGAAACAATAATTTAATAATTATCCACCATGATCACTATGGATAGTTACCATTGAGATATTTTTCTCATTTTTAGCTTGGACTACAAAAGTTTTAAAACAACAAAAGGCTTCAGAATTCATTGTTAGAAAATAGTACCAAGTATATCTAGTGTAATAACCAACTACAACATATAAAAAGTATTTTACACTTTTAATTCCAGTTTTTATAGGGACAGACAAGTCCATGGGAACCTAATATAAAACATTAGAACATTAGACTTCTCTAATAGATTTTAGGATTAACTTACGTTGATTTATTAATAAGTACGGATCACAGACATTAGAAGTATCAAACCTATATTCTAGTATGTCCTTATCTTGCCATTTAATAGATAAATTAGATAGATTTATATGATTAAAGTGTCTTAATATTCTATTCCATAACCAATTTGGTCTTCCATTGGACTAAGGAAAGTAAGATCTTGGATCATAAGGTATTCTATGTTTAATGTGTGGACATTCTCATGTCGAATGGAAAAAAGAATATATTCATCTTTAGAACTATGAACAATAAATTTATAATTCCTAAAGTTATAAGAATTAACTTCATCACATAATTGAATTATGCTAATAGGGTTGTTCTCTTTTCCTATAAAATATAGAAAATTTGAAATCAATGATTTCCATGAATGATAATGTTACCAATACTAGTAATTTCTCCTTGAGAATTATCTCTGAAAGTGAATTTAGAAACTTTAATCTTATAATATTATTAAATAATTCTTTGCTTCTAGTCATGTTTTTAGAGAAACCACTATCCATGTACCAAATATTTTTATTATTGGTATATTACATAATTTTTTGAAAACTAAAACATTAGAAATTCAAAACCCAAACCTTATTGAGATTAGTATTATGAGAAAGTAAAATGTTTGGAATCCATATTTGTTTAACATTATTATATTGATAAAAATTTACCCTTTTGAAGAATAATATTTAAGACAATGCAGCAATTGATTTTTTTAATGAACATTTATTCTTCTAGTGCCCACCACTTTGAAAATTAGTTCAGAAAAAAGAACATTTCCAAAACAATTAGTTTTTAAGAAAAACAGGTTTTATATTTGTAAAACCCTTTCCATAAATATCCTTATATGGTCTTATTTGATTATAAATTTTATCAAAAATTTGCTTACCACTGGTAAATTTTTTTAATAACTTGTTTAAAATAGAGATTTTATAATTTAGTTTTTCAACTAAAATTTTATCCTCAATAGATTTTATATTTGAACTGTATCTTAAAGTACCATTTTGTAAACTAGTTTTCTCAAAATTATGTTCTTCAAGTTATTTCAAACACCATCATTATCAAAATTAGTTCAATATAAATCTTTAGAAAGATATGCTATTTTAGTATTAAATTCATCAATTCTAGAATTTTCTACTACAGGTTTTGTATGAGCAACATCAAGATTTTTAGAAATCTGACAATTTTTATTTTCAAGTAATTTTAAAAATCTAGAAAATTATTTAATACTTTTTAATGATTTTTTATCATTAAATAAGGAAGATTTTTTATCAGAAGGCATATATCTATTTTCATCATTATTAGTATCTAGATAATTATGATTTAAGGTAAGATTTGTAAGATATTTTTAATTTACCACAACCATAAATAATTTTTATCCTCTAGTATTTCTGTATAAAATCCTATAATGTTCTATCCTAAACATTCACTATCTGATGAATTATAAAATAAATATATCCTCTACTTGCACTTGAAGTTTATGAAGTGTTTATACTTCTCTTATAATTATTTTTATATTAATTTTTTTAATTTATATCAAAATTTATTCCCTTTTTATTTTTTCTCTTAAGAATAAGAATATCTGGTTTGATATGTCATTATTTCTTACATTCATAACTTATCTATTTTGTAGAATCATTCTTATCACTTTTATACTTATGATTTTTCTTATATTTGTACTGGAAATACATTTTACCAACTATCTTATTCATTCTTTTATCAAGATTATCTAATTAATTCTCTAACAGTTCTAATTAACTAATGTCTGATTCAAAAAAACATTTTCTTTTTAGAAGTATTTAAAAATTTCTGACCAGTTTGTACCTTATTGGGAACATTGGATGTATTTGCAAAAGAAACTCGTATTTTTTCCATTTTATTTTTCTCAGAATTTATTTTTAGTCTTCCCTCATACTGCATAAGGGTTCCAATAATATCATCGAGATAATAATTAGTAATCCTTTATGAGTCATCCGAAGATATTATCTTTGATTCCCATTCACTAAGAATTATATGAATAATATTCTCCACTATGAACCCATCCATAAGATATTTCTCACCAAGTGACTATAAGATGGTGAAATTGATCATAAAACATAGTTTCATTTTAGCAATAGATTCTCTGAGTATAAAATAAAAATCTTGATAATCCTCTCTAAGAATTGATATTTTTATGTAAGTAAATTTAGAACATCCAAAATGTGTTACCTATATCTTCATATAAATTATTTTTGGTGATTTACATGATGATATATGGATATAAATATTTCTAGTCATAGAACATAATAGAGTATTCTTTACTCTTTAATTTAGTGGATATTCAAACTTTTTTATTAGAAAATTCAGAAACTTATTTATATAGAATAATATAGTAACTGGTTGACATGAATTTTTTTCAACTATAGTGTTTATAATAAAATTTATCATTCTATCTCCCCATTACTCATAATCATTACCATCAAAGATAGGTGGCCTAATAGGATTCAAATTCTTAAGTGTACCAGCATTCAAACTTGACATCTTATAGAAATTATAAACTATTCTTTAAAATACATGTTATTGTAAAAAAAATTTATAAACAAGAATTATATAAAAACATAATAATTTTTTAGTGGATAACATAATTAAATACACAACAATAAAATCAGTAGAACCTTTTATGATACCAATTTTTGGATCGTAAGATTTTAAAATGGATATAACAGTGGGCGGGGGGTGAACATTACTTTGAAAAATTAAACTAACAGAAAAAATTAAAACATCTTTATCTAAAAATACCAGACATAGAAATCATCCAATGATCATAGTGTTAGTATTGGATTAAAAAATCATCTGATAAAACATATTTGTTAGTTAGTTTCACAAAAATCTGATAAAATAGTTATTAGAAAGCTTAATAAAAACAATTTTCTAATATATATTACATAGTGTAATGTAAAACTTATTGAAACAAGTAATATAAAATATAAAAATAATGTAAGAATTAATTACAGTCTTTATAAAAGTAATTTTACTCATTAACATTAAGTGTTAAGGAAATCAATAATCCTAACTTAATATATTAACATTTTTCAACATAACTATAAAGGTATGTCTTTCCGTACTAAGAAATATCTCGATACAATGATAAGAATAACTCAATCTTCTAATCCCCCGGAAGGCCTTGATACGATGATCAGTGGAAGATCTATATTCCTATCCTAGAAGCCCTCGATCTAGTGGATCAAATTCACATGTCTTCCTATACTTTAAATCCCTCGATCTAAACCTTGGTAAGAAGAATTTAATACAATAGAAAATTTTCTATGGAATTTAATACCCTTACAATGATTCATTATAAATACATCTCTTTAAAAATTACAAAGCATGAGAACGAGATATTCTGGAAGAGAATGATATTAGATGTGCTGAGTTGAAAATTCATCATCACTTAGATCCTTGAATGAACTCTAATATACATTCATCCCTCCAATGTATATATTTCTAGGAATCATAGAGTTGGTTGTCACTGCCTCATATGTTGCTCAGTTGAAAGATCAAAATTTTTTTTCCATCCGATGCCATTTTGATAGTAAAATTACAATTTTGTAATATATTTATTAAGAGAGAGGTACTTCTAGTTACTCCAATTATAAACTTTTCACAGTCTGATAAACTATATTAATATTTTTCAATCCAATGAACTGAAGTATTTCCATTCAGATGGATCTGAACTATTTTCAGTCCAATAGATATGACTTCGATCAATCCAATGGATATAACATTTAGTTAATCCAATGGGAATAAAAACGATTTTAAGAAAGTTTTAAAGTGTTTGTGATGTTTAAAACTAAGTAAAGGAAAACTAGGTAGTATACTTTCAATTTAAAAACATTGTATCATTGAACCTATTCTCTTCTTAGATCAATTTTGCAATGGATGCATTGGATTCCTTCCGGTAATTGTAATCTATTTGGTTATGTATTTTCATTTATTCCTCTCTCACCTTCTTCTAAAGTGGTATATCCTCATTTTATTGACAGATATATATATATATATTTATTGATTTTTTGATCTATGAATCACCCTTGATCATTCTAGCCTTTAACTCTCCTTGTAGACCCCATGTTGTCTATTGATGATCATGGATTGAGGTAGGTTGTTTTGTATGGAAATTTCTATTAGTTGAAACCCATAATTCTTCTCTATTTGAATTAGATTTTTGAATTAATTTCTAAATCATGATTTGGGTCTCTTTATTAATGATTTTTAAATGACATGGTTTGTGAGTAGAAATCCATTAGAAATGGATTTTGAAAATAAATTATTGATTTTTAAAAAATTATATTGATTTTAAATGTTGGTTTGAAGATTTATTTTGATGAGATAAAAAGGTATGAAATGAATTCTTATTTGGAATGAAATGTTTTTTTTGATAGAAATAATATTTTATAAATCCAATTGATGTCTGTTTTGAAATGAAATTTAATTTTTTGAATATTGATCATGGGGTGATTGAAATTATGTTTTGAAATGATTTTAGATTGTTTGAAATAAATAATAGCCCCTTGTACATTTGTTTACCATAAAGCACATGAAATCCTAGTTGGTTAATAGGAGGATATGAGTGATTTCTAAAAATGATTACATGTAAATTATTTAATAATGAAAAAGATATTGAAACTACTTGAGGGAAGGAAGTTCATTATTTCGGATGAATTCCTATCACCCCTTGGCCTGATCCCTAGGGATATGTTCACCTGAGGTTATGTACTTCATCGATATTGTGAAGAACTTCATTACTTGAAATAACTAATCCTAAAGGATTATAACCATGTTTATATGATTGAAAATATTGATTACATGAAAATTATTATGAAATAAGTTATTTATTCCTATCTTAGTAAAATAGTTTTTTCAAGTATGTTTTGAAAAAGATTCTTGTTTGTTCCCAATTTTTGGTAAATTCACTTTTATTCTAATTTTAATCTAACCATTGAATTTTTTGAAAGAAATATTTATATATGAACTGAGAAATGACTTCCATGCCTTGTTCTAAATTAAATTGAGTATATTTGGATTATTGGTTATATATTTCTAATGAAATTCATGTAGAGATCTAACACATCATTATCACTCACATTATATCTTTACTGTTATGAGTTTGTATGTTTTCTTATGTAGGGTCTATGAAAAGAGAAAAAACCACTCATATAGGTGGTGGATGTTCTTGATTAGTGGACCTTGAGAGTTGGAGGTGATTGGTGGAATATGTGATCTAATTTTTACAAGGGTTTTTTTGTTGATGTTTGGATGGTGTCTTCTGATGACTTGGGTCAGTGTTTCTATTTTTGTGACTTTTATCTATTTACTTGTATTTTTCTCTCCTATGGAGTGTTTGGAATACTTACCGATTTTCATTTTTTGTCCACTACTTTGTCTTGATGATTAATCCTTATGGTGAAGTCATTACCTCTAGTTTTTATTGTTTTACCAGCATTGTTCACCAACACATTGAGGTCAATAATTCCCTTATATCTATGTTAAGATTATTTTATAAACTATTTAGGTAGGTTATTCAAGTTTTTTTTAGAGAAATTGGTATCAAAGGAATTTATTACTCTTCTTTGATGTCATCATACATTATGGGATGTCTTGTTAAACATGAGACAATATTTTTAGGACATAATGGGTAGGTTACAGGTGTGTTCTTAATCAACTCTCATCATAACAAGCCTTAAGTTACCACATGATATTGGGAAAACTGTATTTTAGTAGTTGTTTGATCTAATCCTTGATATTTTTCCAAAGCTTCGATTCATGAATTTTCATTGATAGATTTTATCATCTTACATCTCTTGATTGATTTTGTCCTTGTATTTTGTTGATTATTTGGAGTACAACACCCCAATAAGATGTTTAAACATACCCTAGAAGGTAGCTTCTCATTAACCATAAAAAATCAAACCCTATCGTTGATTTGAACCTTGCGTATGTTGTTGTGCATGTGGTCCAGGATCTGGTCCATATGGATACACCTGTTTAAATTGAGGAATTAGAGGTTGTTCCTCGTAGGGAAAATAATAAATATTATTCCTAAGATTTTTTTTTTCAATCCTCTATCTTTACAGGGTACGAATGATCCCTAGGAGTTAGGGGATTGGTTGAATAATGTCAATCATCTCTTTTATTTATTAGAGAAACTTGACTCTGTTAAGGTGAAATATACTTCCTTCAAGATTGAAGGAGCCAATATATGGTGATGGGGCTCAATATTTAAAATATGTAAGAATGTGTGTTTGGAGTGGAAATACTTGAAGAAAATTTTCACAAAACAATTTAATCCAGAATCAATGGAGATGGATAATTCTATAGATTTACTTAAACTCAAGAAAGGTGATTAAATAATAAATTGGTATTCTAACATCTTTTTCAAGATTATTCATTTCTCATAGAATCTAGTATTGAATGTGAAACTAAAATATTGAAGGTTTAATATTGTTCTTTATATAGATATCTAATTTTAGGTTTTCTTGCTGAATATCAACATGTATGTGGATATCCTGTATATATATTTTATGTCAGAACTTGATTTATCTTTTAAGTTTGGTTTAGTGGGAGTTCTTCCTACTCTAAGTGGATTATCGTGTGTTCCCATTAAAGGGAAGAGGAAGTAGGATAACTCTCATAGTGGAAACCATAGAGTTGGTTAATATTAATTATATTATTTCTTAAAATATTCTATAGTGTCTAGAAAAGGACAATTAACATGATTCTAATGTAAAAAAGTTGGGCACTTGAGGCAAATCTGCATCGTGGTGTCGAAGATATATAGCTCTTTTGAATGCTCGGGTCACTTGTTGAAGTTTTACATGTTTTTAACACTATGTGTAGGGGTACATTATTAAACACTGAACTATAAATGGTAATTTTCATTGTATCTTTTGGGACAGTAAATATTCAATAATCAATTATAAAATATTTAGATTTCATTTTTTCTCAATCATGTGAGTAATTTTTTATTGTTTTTCTTAAATTTATGTATTATTTTCTTGTCAATTTATGAGTTATATCGGTGATTAAAAATAATATACAATTAAATTTTTGCATCCACCTAAATGTGTCATATTATATATTGGTTATCATGTTCATCCTTGGGTGTTCTATCTAAATATTATGTCACTCTTATATAGTATTGACTAACAATTTATATTCACAAATCCTTGAATCTTATCCCCTCCCCCTTGTCATAAGTTGTGAATATATTGTTTCCCCTTACTAGGGATGGTTAATGGGTATCGACCCCTTTGGATCAGGTATATCATACATGAAAATATGAAACTACCAAAAAACTCCTTTTTTTAAAATTCTGAAAAGATTAGTGAGAAAATGCATGAATTTAAGTAGAGTAACCTAAATTGATTTTGGTTGACTCAATGGGTAAATTAGTTTTCTTTTCACTTTTATTGAATTCTATTTTTAATAATATATATATTTTAATTATGTGAGAAATATATGTATAAAATTTCATCTATGTAATTAAAATTATGTGTTTAATGTTTAATATTTTTCTGAAAATATGGCCTTAATTTTTATGTTTAAGTAAAATTATCTATGGGTCACCCCCCACGTCAAACTACTTATAATGTAAATGGGCCATAACTCAATTTTTAAAATATGAATTAATTGTGGAGATAAAAAAC
This sequence comes from Viscum album, assembly GCA_963277665.1. Lineage (NCBI taxonomy): Eukaryota > Viridiplantae > Streptophyta > Magnoliopsida > Santalales > Viscaceae > Viscum > Viscum album. The sequence goes on along the minus strand of OY728133.1, from coordinate 858,283,671 downwards.
CTATTTTCTTTAGGTATGACCTACGAAAATCCAATAATAAACTCTACACCATGTATCTTGCATTAGTTGGTATCAAATATTTGGTTGATATGGTAGAAAAACAATCCATTAATTTTAGTATTCCTTTATAATTTAACCTTGTTTATATCTTTTTTTACTCACTATTTTTTTATATTAATTTGAAAACATTAAGAATTTATTATTGTTATGAATAATTTAAATTATCCCATATAACCAATTATTCACACTATAAGAATTTTTTCAGACCAAATAATTCAATTAATCAAAATAAATTAAGTTTAATGGAGAAAATTTACGATAATAAATCAGAAGATACATTTTCTTTCAACATATTATGTTTTACAATATTGATCATATCCATGTTCTGAGTGGTTATAATATAAAAGAAGAATTTTTTAGGACATTATTCAACCAATATTGTTTTAGCCTCGTTTTTATTATCACATCCAATTCACAGTTTATATTATATCAATAACCATTTTAATTTTTGTAATCTCTATGTTTTGATATTCGATATTTTTATTTCAATCTATTTCTATCCTCACCACCGATTTTAGTGGACACACCATAATGATTACTTTATTTTTATGATTTATCCATTATTTCCACCCATGTGTTGGGTTTTATAAGCTTATGGTATCACCCAAATTTAGTCAAATTAAATAATAAAATCTAGCCATGATCAACCAATAGATGAGTTTTATATATTAAATTAAATAAAACTATAATATATTATATATCAACCTATCTTATTCAGCATTTATATTATTTTACTAGTCCGTTTGATTGAGATAACACATACCAAACAATATATTTATTGCTTCTTAGATGATTCCCTAACTATATGAATCTTGGATCGAACTTTGTGTAATTATCTAAGTATTGAAAGTCTGTTTTCTTTTTTCATGATTTTTTTGATATATGAAATTTAATTTCTTCTTATCATTTTCATGTTCTACTAAGATTTAAATGAATTATTTGTATATGAGATCCTTGATATAATACTCAGATCATTCATGGACCATATTATGGAATCAATGAGAATTTTTCTCTCAAATGTTGAAAATTGTGACTATATGAGTATCAAAATTCATTGAATAATTTGATAGGATTCATAAAGTCAAATATTTAACAAATATAATGTTGTGAAATATTTCTTTCCACTATATTATTTTTTTTATTTTAAAGAAGTTGTGCTAACTAGTATGGATGATGAGTATTATTTAAGTACATATAAAAAGATAATAAAATTCTCCCTGTCCTTCAAAAACTAAAACATGACATATTTTATTGAATCATATATAAATATTTTTATGTTTATTTTATTACTCGTCCCTAATAATTCTTTTTCTAGGATGGTTATTAAGATATGAGTGACTGCTAAATCTCATTGTTACTAAGACTATTGTGAATTCCTCATCCACAATTTGACCCCAAATGAGTATCACAATGGATAAACTATGTTTTGTTTAGAGGTGGTCACAAAATTAGTCATACATCATGGGAGTTGTAATTTTTTTTAGATTTTTTTAATTTAATTAAAAGAAAAAATTAACAAGGGAATGTAGTTTTGTGTGGTATGAATAAAATAATGTGAGAAAATAGAGGATGGAAAATAAGTAAACAAGAAAATAGGTGTTAGAAGGATAAATGATCGATCCAAATGATGAGTTAGTTTCATGGTAATCTTTAATTAAATTATATTTCATTCCACTATAATGACCTGATTATATACCAACAATAGTCTTCTACTATTTTACATGTGAGTGGAAAGCATTCTCAAGAGACTCCTAAAATACATTAATAACCAACTGTATGCATAAATACTAATTATAGAATACACCTCACATATGTGTGTAATATAACCCAAATCATTACCACATCCCACATGTCCTTTAAAACATTTGGTTCATGAATAATCTATATGTTGATTGAAATAGAAGACAGTATGTTAAAATTTATTTAATTTTGGAATAAATAAGGATTAAATCAATGTGAAACGAAGAGAGAAAACCATCACTCAACTCCCATATTTCTTGTATTCATTATTTAATTAAAAATAATAATAACCAAAATTCAATGAATGAAACTTAGGATTCAAGAACCCCCTCAGATCAACCCTCTTTTATTTCTTCATAACCATTAAGTGTGTGAGATTTACAATGGGTGAACACAAGGTGATTTCTAGGAAAAAATCTGAAAAAGAGAAAAATGAATTAGAATAAAAAACATGAATTTGGAAAAAGAGAGAGTTAAATAATAAAATTTATCATCCAACACAATTTCCAGGTAGACTTATAATAGAAAAATACCCCAAAACCGCCCTTTTACCTTTAAAATAGATAACCAATATCCTTGAAATTAGAAGAATAAAATTAATATTATACCAAGAAGGTTTAGATAAACCTCCATCTTTATTTAAACATAAATACCTCATCATCATCATCAAACAACCAAAATATAATTTTTTGAGAATAATCTATGGATTGACTTCTTCACATTTAGGAACAATGGAAATATGTTATGCTTGGTGGTCCCGTTGTAAGTGTGTATTAGGTGGAGATAAATACAATAAATCTATAATATCAATCATAATTTGGGATACACTAACGTGGGTTTTCATTATGGGGTCATGTTTTATTCTATTGGTGGTTCGGGTCAGAACTATAAGTCAGGTTAAGTAATTTCAAAATTAGATGGAAGATTTGGATTTAGTGAATACTTCTAGGATTGGATACATGATAAATATTTTATGACTAAGTGTTCGAAATTATAGAAGGATATATTCTGGGATCAGAAATCATAACCAGTGGAGGTAGGGACAACAGAACTAGGTGATTAGAACCAAGAAGCAACAATGGTACCATTTTGGGTGGAAATGTTTATAAGGGAAGGTTGATGAGTTACAGACACTACATTGTTCAATAGAAGATGTTTATAGAGTCGGTGTGTCAATGGGTAGATGGAAATTATTTTGATCGAGCATTGTATGAACACAAATATTAGATGGTGGTGAAAGTGGATGAATTGAAAGGGCAGTTACTGAGCTCATTTATAAATAGATGGGCATGGGCCCCTTGATTGTTGTTTGATGGATTTCATTAGTCTTTGGGTTGACTAAAAAGTTTATTTTCTATTTTCTCTTAAATAGTGTTATAGATTTGGAATATGTAACTCAAGGAGGTATTCGTATTATTCTTATATTAATTTAGAGATAAAATGTTTTCATGGTGTAGAAATTGTTCCGAAACAACATATTCCTAGTGTTCTATTTCGAGTGTTCACTTTCTGTTTTGCTTCATTCCACTTTGGGAGTGAGATGAGGGTTTTTTGGAGTTCCAATTTAGTGCGTGGTTGGGGCATGAATATTCTCAATTTGGATACAATGAGTCACGTGTTGATTAATTTGGATCATTGGGAAACCTTATTTCACATTTTAGGCTTCACAAGCAGTTTTAGATTGAGGGTTTTTAAAAAAATAATTGATATTAGAGGTTGGTGTAATGCTCAAATTTATAGATTGATTTGTGACTCCTAATAATTGTTATTTTTAGCCTTTATTTATTTTCATTTCAATGGGAGTTTTGATTTATAAGGATGATGTTTGAAAATGGAAAGGTTTAACATGACATGTTTGACTGATCAGATTTTATATTTCAAGGGATTCAAGTAGAGGATTATTTGTTCCAAATATATTTGGAGATTTTATTCCTAGGGATAAATTTAGAAGAAATTGAAAATGGATAGTGGGAAGTCTAAACTAGAATACACTATGGGTGATTTAGATTATGCTAGACCTAGGGGTTTCCAAAACTAACCGTACAAGGTGCGGTTGAGTTACACATGAGATATGGATGTGTTGTATTAATTTGGGATAGGTCGATATTAGGTTAGGTCAGATCATGAGTTTTAAATATAATGAACCAATCCAACCAATCCATAATTTATTTCCTCTAGGGGTCAGTCACTTTGTTTCCCTCTTACCACATCTTGACTGTTAGAAATATCTTGGACATTAAAGGAAATGTTTATTGAATTTAATATCTTTATATAATGGTTTCTTGTTTTCCAACCTATAAAATATAAAAATTACTTACTTTAAATATTCATATAAATTTAAAAGATATAAATTGAAATTTTTTATTTGAAATTTTTTTCTAATAGAAATGTTTATTTAATATGTTAAGATGCATGTTTATTTGAATTTCTATTTTATTGTTGGATGATACATCTTATAAGTAATTTATGATCCAGAACTATTTCATTTAGACATTAAAATTAATTTTTTGGCTAATAAAAATTAATTGGGTGATCCATGTGATGATGTATTTCTTAGTTATTATCCAATTTTTTTATAGTTTGAATTAAAGTTAATGGGGATTGTTTTTATGTTTGTATTTGGATGATTTTAAATGTTCTAATATTTATTAATTTTAATTTAATTGATAGATTTATTGTTTTTTGGTTTTATTTCCTATAATTTTTCTTTAATTGACCCGACAAACTGGGTCAGACCCAACCCGAACCACCTAGGGTTAGGTCAGATCAAGTCATTAGAAAATAATTCTTATAACCCATACTAAATCAATAAAACCTAGAAAATTTTGATTGGGTTGAGTGAAAAATTTTACCTTTACCAACCCAACATGACCCATAGACACCCCTAGATAACTTATAACGTGGAATTTAATATTTTGGAGGTGAAGAACACTGTAGAATTAATGTCTATGCTACACAGTATATATTAGATACTGACCACAGTGAACAAGGTATTTTTGATACAGATACTTTTCAATAGGATGATGTCAAAAGGAAGGTTAGTGTAAGATCATGTTAATGACTTCAATGTAATTCATATATAGTTGGAATCAGTGGGAGTAATGTTCCTTAGGGTATTCCGGGAGTTAATAGTTCTGCAATTTTTTCTATTATCATGGGATGTGGTTGTTACCATGGTGAGAAATTCTAACAATATGATTGAATTGGTGTTCGAGGAGATCTGCGATCTTATTTTGAACTAAGAGATCTAGAATAAGGTATTATCAGATTCTTCCAAAACCACATTCAATGTGGTAGGCAAGGTATGTTACGTTCAAAGGAAAATATAGAATAAGGTTGAAGGCATAATAGAAATGAGTTGAGAAAATAGGTTGGCCTTATTGATTCTACATGTTGATATTATAGAAATAAATGAAATTTATGGAAGGTCTATTATGAGATATGAGTCAACTATGAAAAGTATTCATCCAGTTTATCTATAGACTCTATAGCTTTGTAAGAGGACACTACACTTCTTAGTCTTGCAAGTTTATTGGAGTCATGGATTCTTGAATTTAGAGATTTATTTCAATCAATATATGAGAAGAGATGCAGGGTAAAATATGTCTCCAAAAGATTCAACAAATCTTACTTTGTTAACGGAAAATCATTCAAGATTATTGGAAAATAAGATGTAATATTATGAATAAATAATGAATGCATGCTCAAGGAAATTCGTCACAAACCAGTATTTTGGAAGAACTTGATTTCAGTAGGTCGTCTATATGATGGGGGATTCTATATAACCTTTGGGTATAGTGTGTTAAAAATAACACAAGGACCCATGGTAGTGTCTTATGGTTTTAAGTACAAAGAATTGTATCTAACTGAATATTATGATGGATCAATGAAATCCAGAATTTGAAAAAATTATATTTTTATCAATGGAAACTAAATTTGGTCACATTACTATCACTTTTTTTCCTTCAATTTTAAAAGATTAATGATATTAATTATATTCATTAATTGTGATTTAAAAGTTCATTTAAAATTATCACATGCATGTTGATGTATAAACCTTAAATTCATCACATGTTTTTTAATTCTTATATGTTGAGTATGTATTGCAGGACAGAATTATGGTTTATAGGGATCCCACTTGGTTTAATTTATCCAGGTATTGAAATAGTATATATAATCATTCCTTTATTTCTTATGATAACTAATGTTCAATTAATTTATTTCTTTTTCATGTTAAAAAAAGGATGAATGCATTAATAGTTAGATCCTTGATATAATGATCGAACATCTCATAGACTGTATTTTTGAATTAATGAGAAGATCTATACATAAAATGTAATAATTAATGAATTTTGAGTATAAAAATCCTTCGAATGACTTGATAATATTAATAATATTGATTATATGTTAAACTATACGTCATAATATGAATTATTCTAAGATTATGGTTTCCATTAATTCATTATATTATTATTATAAAATTTCTGTTCTAAATTATGTATATGAAAAATATTTTTTAAAAATAAAAATAAAATCATTATAGAATTATTTTTGTTCATAAAAAACTAAAATATGGAAAATTTTCATAAATAATACATAAATATTTTTAAATTGAATTGTGTGTTTTTTAGGGTCTTGATCCATATATTTTATTTTTAGATAAATTGAAAAACAAATTGAAGGATTGACAATGTTATTTTTTTTAAAACTTATATGCACACTTTGATTATTGTGGTCACCCATATGTGAATCTTAAATGATTATTTTTAATTATAAAAACCATCAATAAGTTGATGTGAAACTAGTCTTATTGGGACACTTTTAATTAATTGGAAAAGGACATCATAAAATATAATTAAGGTGTTGGATGTCATAAGAGAACCCATTAAGGAGTTAAAGGCACAATTTTTCAAAACTCAACCAAATAAACCCATTACATATCTTATTGACCCATAAAGAAAATTTAACACTATGAAATATATATTTATCTTATTTATAAATGAGTATTTTTTTCTAATTAGCATGAAATGTATTAAAAGTAAATGAATGTGACAACAAAGTCAATTATGGTTGGTTAGGACTACCAAGTTAAGATTTATACTCTAATTTCATGCTTCACACATTCATAAAGACTAAATATTTGTTTGCTAACAATGCACTATAAGTTTAAAAATTTAGCATCATTTTTAATAATTTTGATATTTTATTTTTATAGAATCGGTAGATCTATGAAATTTTACTATTGAATATTAAATGGATATTGTAATTGTATATTTTAGAACATCAATTAATCAATAATTGATTATAAAATCTTCATGATCTTGTTTTGTCTCTATCACATGATGATTCTCACCTTTCTTAGGAAGTGGGAAAAGAAAATTAATATCCTAATGGAGCACAAAGTCTAACCAGGGTTATCTCACATAAGGAGCTTTCTCAAATGTTCACTCACATAATCTAATTCATCTAAAATAATTATTTTTGGTTGTTTTTATTTTATTTAAGAATGTTATTAAATTTAAATGAATGAAATGTTTAAAATATCATGAAATAAGAAAATGTAATTAATGAAGAAAGAACTTGTCCATTATAGGTTGGTTTGCGGGTTCCATCATTCTTCATGATGGTGTTCAAATTATGTTTGATAATTTTATTGTGAGATCTCAGGAATAATTACTATTATTTTGTTTATTGGTGTTAAATATTGAATGCATTTAGAAATCTAACTTCACCTCCTCTTATAATCAAGGTTGATTTCACACCTTGACTGTGAGTGTGGCATCTTCCAAGACCTAGCTCCATTGTATACCATTTCAACCACTGATGGATCAACACCATCGTATGATGATCTTGAATCTAGTATAAGGGAGGTAAAAAATTTAATAAAATAATATACATGATTTTGATATCAGTTTCATGGTGGAAGATCACTACACCCATGAAAATCACTCTTGCTCATCATAAACATAACAAAACATAGAAATTTAAGAACAAACTAAATAAAATTTCCACATACCTCCCATGGGACATGTCTTGGTTTATCCCCTCATTTTTATGGTAATATTTCATGGTGAAAATATGATAATAAGAATAGAATGAAGAATAATAATGGAATAAGAATATGTTTGAAGAAGATGGAAACAAAAATAAAAACAATGCATGAATTTATTAGAAATCTAAATTACAATTGAAAAAAATAAAGAAAACAAATAAACTAAGAAGATAAAAAGGGGAATATTTTCATATGGCCTCCCTCGGTGGAGATCTCCCCATTTTTTTCTTTGTTGTAATGGTTGGAAAATGGGATGATTTGTGAAGGATGAGCTCTGCTCCTTTTATAGGCCAAAATTTGTCCTCCGAATGATTTCATGTTATTAATCCATTAAATGGTCAAATGACCCGGCGCCTCCTTCATAATAGTATTTCATATTTTTCTCATCCTTTTAACCTTAAAAATCATCTTAATTGGAAATAGGATGTATGCGTTATGCATTTTTTATTGGATGTTAATTTCTCTGGATGAAGGTTATATGAAGGTTCATTAAAAATTTTGTATTAAAAGGACACCTTGATGATCTTATAACTCCATAATTTTTTAATAAGAACATAATTCTGAGTCCTAGATCCATTTCAGGTTGAATCAACTCAATTGGACGTTTGTAGGCCATGTTGTTCTTCTGTTACTGAGGTGAGGTCCATGATATGGGCCCGAACAATTGTTCACCTTGATTTATTTTTTCATGAAACTAGATGCTCAAATCATCCCATAATCAAGAAGAAAATATTGAAGGCAATAAATCAAGTATTTAAAAAAAAATCACCCAATTTGGAATTATATTTTTAAATGAATGACCATAATACCCTTGTGGTAAAAATCTGTCAAAAATCCAGAATTAAGCGCTTTTCACAATTTTCTCAAAACACTTCATAAATCCAAAATTAATCCACATAAGCTCAAATTGATAAATTAATATGGTAAAAAAATTTAAATTCATGTAAAAAATATAAAAAATATTCTCTCTATCAATCCCCTACATGTAAATCATGATTTCCATCAAGCATAAAATCTCAACATAGAATTTAGAGGACACCTATGTTACCAATATTAAAATTCCAAAGTAATAAAATAAAAAAAAATCAATGTCAAATTAAATTTTCAAAAATCTACATGAAGTATCTCTTTACACTATAAATTTTCAAAGAAACAATTACTTCATGTATTTTACTTTTCTACTTTGAAAAAATGGTGTAAATTATCCTTTCATTCATTCAATCTCCTCAATACATTATTATTAAACATTACAAGTCATGATTTACCACACTTTTGATTCTTTTCACTCATCACTCATTATAAAATTCAATTAGAGTTATTCTCATATCATGAGAACACGATCCCTATCTATAGTATTTAAAATAAACTACTTTATACACTTTGTAAAGTCAAAAGGCACATAAAATCATAAGGACTTTTCATTAAATTTTTAGATGAATATGGGGCTTAAGGTTGGTAAGATTTGATGCTTTAGAAATAAAGATGATGTTTATCTCTTATGTAAAATTAATGATAACAAAAAATCTAGTGATATTATCCCCTTCAAATTAGGAACTACCATTTCACCAAAACTCAAGGTAATGTCATGATCAAATAAACAACAATGAATGATTTGTGCACCCTCTTGAATATTTTTTTCACCTTATTTAACTTTTTTTAAAATTTATTATTATATCAAAACTCAGAAGCATCAACTAACCATATATTATTAGAATATCATCGGTCATAAAAATTGTGATTTTATTTCTCTCAAATCGCAACCCATTTTCTCTTCTTTTTTTGGCACTTTTTGTCACTTCTTCACCATTTTTTAATTCAAGAAGGGAAAATAATGATGTAAAATGAATGATTCCACAACCATTTACAATTTGTATTTATGTATATGTGGTATTTAAGAAAAAGTTATTTTAAAAAGATGACTCAACCATTTTAAATGTGTTTTTGCACAGTCATAGCTTCGAAAATTTCAAATTCATTTTCAAACTGATGAAATATCCTAAGATAACTCAAGAAATATGATCAAGAATAAATAAAAAATACTTGGTCTAAAAATCTTCTCAAGAGTTGGAGTATAATATTAGACAATCACTCAAGGATTTATTAATAATAATGAATCATTTCACATGAATTTTATACATTCAAATCATGAAAAATGGTTAGGAAATTTCATTTACAAGAATCAATAAATTCCCTCAAATCATAAGTCATCATTTTAATAAACATGATTCACTTTTCACATTAAATTCTTCATTTTAATAATTCAATATCATTATAAATGAAATCTAAAACATGGAATCATAATATTCCTAATAAACACATGTCTCCTAGATAAGTCAGGTAGAGAATGAATTCGAGTATGCAATTCCAGTTGAAAACTCAAATCATGACATGGAAAAAAATGTAAGGAGATTAAAAGTTTAAACACTAAAAGTGAAATCCATTTTGAAATAAAGCTAATTCCTCCCTTCCTTTACTTGAAGATTCCATATTACATTATGAACCTAAAAAATGGATTTACATAATTATGAATAAGGATAATGTATTTTTAAGCTAAAAAAGGTTGAGGGAGTGAGCTGCATTATTGACTAATTCCAAAGACTAAATTTGAAATATGAATCCATATGAATGAAAATATAAGTACTAGAAACAATGTAACGGATAAATATCAGTAAGATCCCCCAAGTGGGTCCTGGATTCTTTTACTTCTTCCTGAGGGTAGTACAAGTTTTTATCCATAATCATTCAATGGGTGTATTTTCTTGGATTTGAAACGCTACATGTGGTATCTGCTTGCTTAGACTTATTATCTCTTATTGAGGAAGAATACCTGGATATAGTACATACTATCCACACCTTTTCAATGTTTTAAAACTTGCATGTCAGGTGTTGGATAATGTATGGATCATCCTCTTCTTTGGTTGCTACATTTACAGCCTTACCCTTCTTTTCAAGTGTTGGATCAACATGGGCTGTATGAATTGAATTTTCAAAGGGAAAGTATGAAGGTAATTTTTCATGAATAAAATTTAAATTTGAATTAGAAAAAATATTCTCTCTTTCAAAATGATTGTCCTCTATCTTGATTTCCTCAATCTTGGATTATTGGAATTCATCATGGACTTTCTAAAATTCATACATAAAAATTCCACGGAGATCCAAGTGTTCCTCAATAGGTGTCGGTTTTGTTTCTTCATCTTACTCTAAAGAAAATCAAATATTAAACAAATATGAAAATTCAAAACCATAAGTATTGATACTAAAATCAGATTTAATGAAATCAAAAAATATAGAGTTTAAGAAAGGATCAAATCCCTATGTTGGGCATGGTTTAATCACTTCATCAATGAAAAGTGCCTATTGAATGTGACAATCAGTTGATGGTAGTAAGTAGTCAGGCTCTTCCATCCTTTCTTCCAATTATTTCACTATTGTGGCTTTCTCCTCTTCCATATCTAGAGTGACATGAAACAATACGGTATCTTCTACATTATAGGTTTAAAGGAGATCTTGTTTTACTATATAATCATTCTATAATTAATCCAAATCTAGTTGATCTCCCACATTTGTCATAGTAGGGAAGCTTTCGTCATCATGAATCCACTTTATATCATATCTTTCAACTTGAATCTGGTTCCTAAAATGGTTGGACTGTTGATATTCATTGAGTTTGGCCTCAATATTTTGTATTTATTTTTTGAAATTGGAGAAAACTAGTGGAACTTCCTTCTTGGACTTGATTCTTTTTATGTCAATTCAATACTCATCAACCATGGATGCCAAATATTTAGCTGAGATCTATGTTTATATTACTCTTTTCTTCTGCTTGACCGTTATCATAATAACATCATCCCTTATTTTAAGGGCCTCCTTAGAGTAGTATGTTTCTTCTTCCATCACCTATGAGTAATTGTTTCTTTCATTATTGTAATGATCACATTAAAAGAGCATGGGAGAAGATTTTTTATGGTTTTTTAGAAAATAATGAAAGATATCTAAAATGTGAAAATAGAAAAAGAATAGTAAATAATAGATTATCTCCTCGGAAATAGAACTAGATTTGATGTACACCTATCGTAGGGCATGGAAAAAGAAATTTATTTTTCTAATGCACCACAGAGGATGAATAGGGTCATCTCAATTGAGGAGATTTCGCAGATGTTTACTAATTTCATCTAATTCACCTAAACTAATTTTTTTTGTTTTTTTTATTTAATTTATAAGGGTTATTAAAATTAAATGAATGAAAATATTAAACTAACATGTAATGAAAAAATTTAATTATTGAAGAAAGAACTTGGCCTTTATGGGTTAGTCTATGGGTTCCATATTATCCTGGCTGCTGTTCCAATTAAGTTTGATAATTAAATTATGAGATCTAATGCAGTAATTACTATTATTTTATTTAATGTTCTGAATTATTGAATGCATTTATCAATATAACTTCACATACTTCTATAATCAAGGTTGATGGCACACCTCGATCAAGATTGTGACATCTTCTAAGACCCATCTCTATATTATTCCATTTTATCTACCAAATGGACCAACTCCAGGATATGAAGATCCTCTAATAAATAGAATGGAACGAAAGTATTTAATAAAATAACATAAATGATTTTTAGATTATTGTTGTGGTGGATGATCACCACACCTGTGCACATCATTCTTTCACATCACAAACTTAATAAAATATAGGAATTAAAGCACAAAATAAATGAAATTTCCTCATACTTCCTCTAGGAAAAGTCTTAGGTTATCACCTCATTTTTTGGGCAATATGTCATTGTGTATATATGAGAAGAAAAATATAAAATAATAACAATAACAAAATAAGAATAATGGTGAATAAGATGGACACAAAAATAAAAAAAATTCATGAATTTATTAGGAATATAAATGACAGTTGTAAACTAAAAAAATAAAGAAAAAAATAATTCAATAAGACAAAAGGGGAATATTTTTGGATAACCTCACTCAGTGGAGATATCCCCCTTGGTTCCTTGGATGGAATGTGATGTAAAATGGGATGATTTTTGAAGGAGGAGCTCTCCTCCTTTTAAAGTCCAGAATTTGTCCTCCGAATTATATCGTGTTTTTGAGACACTAAATAGTCGAACAATGCATTTCCTCCTACATAAAAGTACTTCAAAATTGAATCCTATGTTTACCCTCGAAATTTACGATTTATTTTAAATATTATTTAGGGGTTATAAATTTTTTATTTGCTATTAATTTTTCTGGATGAAGGTTTGTAACACCCCGATATTTTATGAAAAATATTCCTTTTAATTTCATTAATGTCTTGTGTTGTACGCTACACCAAAAGGATCTTGCACAACACGCATCCTTGACTTGCCTTTCATTAAACTCAATCACGACCTTCCTCGATAGCGTGTGTAGTACGCAATACCGAGTTTCACTAAACAACGATATGCTATTAAAATATTATTAAAACTAGCCGTTATGAATAGTAATAACAACTTTTTGAAATTTTGTAATTTATTTTTCAAAATGGACTTCATTTTTGGATTCGGAATATCGAAATTAGCTTAGGGTGAAATTTTGGTACATTTCGGATAACTTTCATTTTCTGATGAATAGTGAAAATTACTAAATTAAAAACAACCTTTTTAATCGAAATAATTAATAGTGAAAAATTATTAATTTGAGTGGTTTTAAAGTATATTTAGAATATATTTTTACAATTTAATACAATGTTGGTTATTGGATGTAATTTTACATTTAAACCAGACATAAACAAGTGTCAATCTTTTGATAGTTATTATCTCTTAAGAACACGCTATTTGTTTTAATGACGGGAATTAATTTTTAAATTAATTAATGCAACTGATATATTTTTAATTTGGTGAAATAGACATCATTTTTGAGTTCATAATATCAAATATAGCTTAGGCCGAATTTTTGGTATTTTTCTGGAAACATTCATTTTTTGATGAATAGTGAAACCACTAAGTGGTAGTTAAAAAAAAGAATTTTTCATAAAACATAATTTTACCGCTTCTGTGAGTGGAATTTCAAAAATCTGAGAGACACAGTGGATGTTAGTAAGTAAAATGTGGTTCAATGAGATGAAAATAATTTTAGGTGAATATTAACTTTTTACTTTTTTTCCCCCACGGTTAAAAGTAAATAGGGTAAATAAGGGTAAAAATGATATTATTATTACCCTAACACATGTCCTAATTCTATTGGATAAGTTTAATTCGACCAAAAACAACCTTAGGAAAAAAATATGACCATTTAGGCCCACTTGAATTAGATTAGGACAATTATTATTAATTTATTTTAAGAAGGGTTAAAATAGTTAAAATCATAGTTTAATAAGTAAATCATTTTTAATATAGGATTATACATAAGATAAATTCGATTGTAAATATTAATTAGAAATATAAAAAGATTTCATACATAATGGTATTTTATTTTTAATTTTTATACATTAAATAATTTAATTTATTTATGATACAATGATGATGCAGTAGTTAACATAATAGTGAAATATTATAATAATTGATATTATAAATACCCAAATAAATATAATTTGAGACTTTTTATGAATTCCACTAATTTTATAGGTTTCTATGACATGTTAGTATAGACTTAAGTAACTTTTTTCGAAATTATCATTCTATTAGGATTTTTACAAAAATCAATTACTAAATAGTGTCAAAATTGACATAAAATAGTTTTTAAAACAAATATTATATTATTAATTGTTATTTTATTCCTAAAAATATAAGGATCGGCCAAATGACATATATAAGGTTATATATATTAATAATAAACAACTTGGGGTTATTTTGGTTTCATATAGTACGTTTATTAACCTTATAGTATAAGAACACAAGAAGACACGGTAAAAGTAAAATTATTTAACTTAATGATAAATCTAAATGATAAGGTTAAAATAGGAACCTAAACTTGTCTAAATTCTACTGGATAAGAGGATTTCAACCCATCCCCACCTTAGACTTGAAATAAATCAATTTGGAGCTACTTAAAACCGAACATGACTTTATAATAAAATAATATTTTTAGTTATTCCAAAGGTGCCCCTCTCCTCCCTTATAAAAGGGAACCTCCTCCCTCTCTTCCTCACACAAATTTGATCCTTCAAGCTCGGCCAAACCCTGCCAAATTATCTTCTAAACTTCCCTAGAAACATCCTAGAGGTTCTGGTCTTCCTCAAAGACCAATTTTAGTGCCCTAAGATTAGATCTCAAAGAGGCGCTTCAAAGAAGAGGTAATTTTCGTTACCGATTCTTTCACCTTTATTTCTTCTTCCACTTATTCTTAGGTTGTTTCACTATGAAGTAATAAAATAAGTATCAATCATATACTGATATGTTATTGTAAGTATGAAACAAACCTATTTCACCATCTATCCATCCTACAAAAAATGAAATCACCGCGCGTGCGTACGTACGGAATACCGTCTCCACGCCGTGGTGAAATCTATTTTCCACCACCACCTTAATTGGATGGGTATAATGGTTTAAATAATAACTAAATATTATTATTTTAAAGTGATATTGATTCTGAAATAGTATACATACACTCCAACACAGTCCCACGATCATGAGAACGATATCATCGCTCGTGCGTACGTACGGACTACCGTCTCCACGACGCGATGAGATTCATTCTCCACTTTAACAATTCCTGAATGATTATAAAGTATATATGATAAGTAATCATGAAATATATGACATAATAATGATAGTGGATTTATTTTTATATATATGTATGTCATCTACTTAATTCTGTTCAATTCAATAAGGAAACGAAAAAAGCGTTCATGCGTATGTACGGCCTACCGTCTCCATGAACGGTGTATTTCATTCCTTTTACTGATTTATTATATATATGTATATTCTGAATATATATATATATAGATAAATCATGTTTTATATTCTGTAATTAAGTAATCATGATCTAAGTAATCCTATGAATAATTACAAGTCTAAACACGGACGACAAATGAAACAATTTTACCCAAAACTCTCTTTAACATGGAATTTACAAAAGAACGGGTAATATAAAGTCATAAGTGAACCATATATGATATCATAACAATGAATATGATTCTGTAATAAGTCAATGACATTATTTAAATCATTATACAGGAGGTTCAGACACTTACGAAGAAAATCAGACCTAAGGTAAGGGAAAATATCACAATCTCATTTTTAACCGAGATTGTTTATACTTTGGTATTTACTGGGGTGTATTTTATCATCCACACCCATTTTTCCTCAATATGTAATATTATTTACATCCAACTACAATTGTTTAAATCCAATTTTACCCTTTGGTGAGTTTTTAGTAAAAGATATGAAAGGAATCTTTTGTCGTTTTTCGTACGAGATATTTTTTGACTTTTCCGACAAAAGTACGAGAAGAATGTTTTTTAACTTATACGGCATGAATGGATATTTAAAAAATTATTTCCAAAAATATTCCTTTACATGTTTTCATTTTTATTTTTTATCAACTTCTTTTAGTTTAAAATTTTATGACATGTTAAGAAAGGAAAATTGTTTTTGAATTACAAAGGATATTTTCCTCAAGAATGGAGGTCAAGTGTTTTATCAAAATTATTTTCCATATAAGAAAATATAGGGTTCTGTTTCTATCCGTATTATTACATTGATTTGATTATGTTGTGATGGAATTATTTTTATGAATTCCTTTATATTATATGAATTGTTTGATGATGTCACGATGTTTAAGATTCCCATTTTTATTACATGGGTTTTGCAATGATGTATGATTTATGATTTTTTTTGTGGCACACATATGAATGGTTTCATTATGAGATGGGTGGGACCTATATATCCCTCCAATGCATTGGGTAAAGATTTTATATCTCATGAGATAGACATAGCTGGAACGGTAGGTTATACCGGTTCAGTGAAACAGGACTGAAACGAGGGTGACTCGGTTCAGAAAGGGACTTTGTCCACTAAGATAGTCTTGGAAATGAGTCTTGACTAATAAGATATGATTCTCTATGATTATGTGTGTATGCCACAAAGTTTCATGTTTTATGTTATGATTATTGGGATTTCATTTCACTACTATGATTTATCCCATGTTATGAAATTATGCTCTCTTTTGCAGGTTAAGATTTCCAAAATGTTATGTTCCTATGAATATGATGTGATTGATATTTCTTTTGTTTACCCTTACTGAGCATTTGAGCTCACCCTTTTATGTTTTCTTTTCCCCAGGATATAAAGATAGGTTTTAGGTAAGAAAAAAAGGGATGATCTTTATGGGAGATGTTGAAGATCTTTCACCATGATTAGAGGATTATATTCCGAGTTACCAAAGACACTAAACTATTACGATCCGTGTGTGTGTGTTTTTGTTATGTACTAAGTATTCCGCAAAAGTAATGTAATGTCCATGTACGTCACGATTCGGGTCTTTACAGTTGGTATCAGAGGAAAGGTTTAGTCAACCTTTGGAAACTAAGATGCAAAAAAGTTAGTGAGATCCATAGAGATATTTCTAAGGTATGTCTAGGGATGTCCCTAAGGTTAAGTATACGTATAGGTTATAGTACTAGAATTACGCTAATGATCATAGAATTAAACCTAAGATGTTAGATATTGATGGTACTCCACCTTTATTATGTTGTTTTCCCTAGCATGATTTTTGCCTCTCACACTATTCTTTTTGGGTTTTAGACGATGGCTGGAACCCAAAAGAACCGTCTTGATCAATGCAATGGACAATGCAATGATTGTCCTCCTGAACAAACCAATGTTATGGGAGATGGAGTGCAAAATCTTATTGCTATACTTACAAAAGCTATTAATCATTCTGGACTTCCAAATGAGCAGAGAAGGGAACAATATTCTATTGAGTCCTTAATGAGGCAACGTCCACCTTCTTTCAGTGGGTCTTCTGATCCACTTGTTGCTGAACAATGGATCAGTACTACTGAAAAGATATTTTCAGTTCTTCAATGTTCTGAACATGATAATGTCATCTTAGCAGTATATCGTTTGGAAGGTGAAGCTGATCAATGGTGGAATCTTATCATGAATACGAGGCCAAGAGATGAAATTGAGTCCATGGAATGGGACGAGTTCAAGAACTTGTTTTTCAGTAAGTACTTCCCTCGTATTCTTCGAACAATGATGGAAAAAGAGTTTCTTGAGCTGAAGCAGAAGGATGATGAATCTGTTGGTATATACGAAGCGAATTTTACAAGACTTGCAAGGTATGCATCTGGCATTATCATCCAACCTAAATGTAAAGTTGATCCATTTTTCTGTGGTGTAAACCCAAGTCTTCGAAGGGCATTAGCTATAAAATACTTCAGTAGCTATGAAGAAATTGTGCATTGTTCTCTCAAGGTGGAAATGGAAGTTGGTATTACTTATCCATCTCATAATTTTGACAAGAAACGAAAGATGGAGGTCAAGGAGAAATCTCATAATAATGGTGAGAAGAAGATGAATGCTTCCTTATGCTCAAAGTGTGGAAATAAGCATGGCGGAGATTGTCTTAAAGTGACTATAAAATGTTTTAAGTGTGGAAAAGAAGGTCATCGAGCAGATGAGTGTCGAAGTAATGGCAAAAGGGTTTCTAATGATGTGAATAAAGAAAATACTGCAGAGAACGCACCACCAACACTTCAATGTTTCAAGTGCAAGGAGATGGGACATTATCGCAATAAATTCCCTAATCCAAGGGTTAGTGATGATCGACATGAGAAACCGCTTAAAGAAAAGGACAAAGGGAAGTCACATGCGATCAATATTGGCGATGTTGAATATGAAAACGAAGTGGTGGAATGATTAAGTGTTTATTTAATGGGATTCCAAAATTATGTGGTATCATAGAGTATTGGAATATTTATGTATTGGTCTAATGTGGTATTCAAAGTGATTGAGATATTTTTGGAAATAAGATGATATGCGCATAATGAAGGGAAAACGAGAAAATGAAATGTTTAACAGTATTCATGAGCTCATGATTGATATAAGGACTAAGTGATATCATGGTTTGAGTATATAGAATTTTGAGGATTTTGGTATGTGGAAAGTGTTAACTTTTAACTGCCTTCATGTTTTCACTATGGTTCAATGGGTATTCATTTTTCAAGAGAATACATGATTAAGGTATGCACATGATTGGAATGTGACCAACAATATATATATATGGGGGATAAATGATGGTATTCACATTCTTGGTTGATGACATTTCAAGTAATCATTTTCTTTATACTATGAGCTTGGACCGAAGTATTTTAGATAAGCCTAAATATTGGAATGGATTATGTTGGACATATGCTAAGTATTGTTTAAGGATAGAACATGTTTCGATATTACTGATGGGATATTATAGTAATGTAGTTTTAGAAAAAGGACAACCTGCAGGACGGGCGACAGCCCATCGCGTCGGACAAGGCTGTTGGAATCGAACCCACAACCGAAGTTTGACTGGCCTTTGTCACCTACTATTGGCCTACAGGGAGTCCCTGTTTAATAGAAACTAGTTTTATTATATTAAGCAGTATGATACGTGAAGTATAAGTCCATTTTAGTAACCATATATGATTAATCTCACCATAGATGGACTTATGTATATTTGATAATTTTTGCTAACCTTTTATTTGAAACAGATGGAATGACCCATCATTCTATCACATGATCTGCTAACACATCACGAATGACAAATTCAACTTCATTTCTTTAAGAGATGAAGTGGAAATTGTCCAAAGAATGACCAACGGTGAGACTATACCAAAACCACGAAAGTATTTCTTCTAATTCCAATTTCACGAACTTTAGGGAAATGATCTTGAAAACCAAAAATGTTGTCCTATTACTCTTATATCTGATGAATCAAATGGTACCTTAGATCGTCACAAATTTATGGCTTTTTGATTGCTGGATTTTCCATAGCCATGTTCTCTACCACTCTCCATCAGAACATGGTGGTTAGATTTCTCTTCCATATCCATATTTTCACCTATGTGGAAACCCAGTGATTAGTTTATTTTGGTAACCGTTACGTTTCATACTTTTGTTTTTAAAGATTGGTTTTGGTATTCCTTTTTACGATGTGGGTTTCTATTAAATAAACTATCGAGTAGTAAACCATTTATAACCCCAACGAATTTCGAGGGAGAAATTCATTTTAGGGGGGGTAGAATGTAACACCCCGAGATTTTATGAAAAATATTCTTTTTAATTTCATTAATGTCTTGTGTTGTACGCTACATCAAAAGGATCTTGTACAACATGCATCCTTGAATTTCCTTGCATTAAACGCAACCGCGACCTTCCTCGATAGCGTGTGTAGTACGCAATACCGAGTTTCACTAAACAACGATATGCTATTAAAATATTATTAAAACTAGCCGTTATGAATAGTAATAAACACTT
The DNA here is from genome assembly GCA_963277665.1 of Viscum album. Classification (NCBI taxonomy): domain Eukaryota; kingdom Viridiplantae; phylum Streptophyta; class Magnoliopsida; order Santalales; family Viscaceae; genus Viscum; species Viscum album. Next base: position 858,263,394 of record OY728133.1, on the reverse strand, counting down.
TTTGAAATTTTGTAAATTTTATTTTTCAAAATGGACTTCATTTTTGAATTCGGAATATCGAAATTAGCTTAGGGTGAAATTTTGGTGCATTTCGGATAACTTTCATTTTCTGATGAATAGTAAAAATTACTAAATAAAAACAACCTTTTTAATCCAAATAATTAATAGTGATAAATTATTAATTTGAGTGGTTTTAAAGTATATTTAGAATATATATTTACAATTTAATACAATGTTGGTCATTGGATGTAATTCTACATTTAAACCAGACATAAACAAGTGTCAATCTTTTGATAGTTATTATCTCTTAAGAACACGCTATTTATTTTGATGACGGGAATTAATTTTTAAATTAATTAATGCAACTGATATGTTTTGAATTTGGTAAAATAGAAACCATTTTTTAGTTCATAATATCAAATATAGATTGGGCCTAATATTTGGTATTTTTCTGGAAAAACTTTCATTTTTTGATGAATAGTGAAACCACTAAGTGGTAGTTAAAAAAATGAATTTTTCATAAAACATTATTTTACTGCTTCTGTGAGTGGAATTTCAAAACTCCGAGAGACACGGTTGATGTTAGTATGTAAAATGTGGTTCAATGAGATGGAAATAAGTTTTTGTGAATAATAACTTTTTACTTTTTTTTACCACGGCTAAAAGTAAATAGGGTAATTAAGGGTAAAAATGATATTATTATTACCCTAACACATGTCCTAATTCTATTGGATAAGTTTAATTCGACCAAAAACAACATTAGGAATAAAATATGACCATTTAGGCCCACTTGGATTAGATTAGGACATTTATTATTAATTTATATAAAGAAGGGTTAAAATAGTTAAAATCAAAGTTTGATAAGTAAATCATTTTTAATATAGGGTTTTAAATTAGATAAATTAGATTGTAAATATTCATTAGAAAGCTAAAACGATTTCCTAAATAATAGTTTTTTATTTGTAATTTTTATACATTAAATAATTTAATTTATTTATGAAACAATGATGATGCAGTAATTACCATAATAGTGAAAAAGTGTAATAATTGATATTATAAATACCCAAATAAATAATATTTTAGACTTTTTATGAATTCAAATATTTTTCTAGATTAATATGACATGTTAGTATAGATTTAATTATCTTTTTTAGAACTTATAATTCTATTATGATTTTTACAAAAATCAATTACTAAATAGTGTCAAAATTGACATAAAATAGTTTTTAAAAGAAATATTATATTATTAATTGTTATTCTATTCCTAAAAATCAATGTTTCGGAAAAATGACTTAGATAAGGTTATATATATTAATAATAAACAACTTGGGGTACTTTTGGCTTCATATAGTATGTTTATTAACCTTATAGTATAAGAACACAAGAAGACACTGTAAAAGTAAAATTATTTAACTTAATGTCAAATCTAAATGATAAGGTTAAAATAAGAACCTAAACTTGTATAAATTCTATTGGATAATAGGATTTCGACCCATACCCACCTTATCCTAGAAATAAATCAATTTGGATCAATTTAAAACCGAACTTGACTTTATAATAAAATAATTTTTTTAGATATTCCAAAGGTGCCCCTCTCCTCCCTAATAAAAGGGCACCTCATCCCTCTCTTCCTAACACAAATTTGAGCCTTTAAGCTCGTCCAAACCCTGAAAAATTCTCTTCTCCACTTCCCTAGCAACATCCTAGAGGTTCTGGTCTTCCTAAAAGGCCAATTTTAGTTCCCTAAGAGGAGATCTCAAAGAGGTGCTTCAAAGAATAGGTAATTTCCATTACCGATTCTTTCACCTTTATTTCTTCTTCCACTTCTTCTTCTTAGTTTGTTTCATTATGAAGTAATAACATCAGTATCACTCATATACTTATATGTTATTATAAGTATGAAACAACCCTATTTCACCATCTATCCATCCTATGGAAAATCAAATCACCGCGCGTGCGTACGTACAGAATACCGTCTCCACGCCGTGGTGAAATATATTTTCCACCACCACCTTACTTTGATGGGTATAATGGTGTAAATAATAACTATATATTATTATTTTAAAGTGATATTTATTCTGAAATAGTATACATACACTCCAATACAGTCCCACGATCATGAGAACGATATCATCGCTCGTGCGTACGTACGGACTACCGTCTCCACGACGCGATGAGATTCATTCTCCACTTTAACCATTCATGAATGATTATAAAGTATATATAATAAGTAATCATGAAATATATGACCTAATAATGATACTGGATTTATTTTTATATATATGTATGTCATCTACTTAATTCCGTTCAACTCAATTAGTAAACGAAAACAGCGTTCATGCGTACGTATGACCTACCGTCTCCATGAACGGTGTATTTCTTTCCATTTACTGATTTATTATATATATGTATATTCTGAATATATATATATATATAAATAATGTTTTATATTCTATAATTATGTAATCATGATCTATGTAATCCAATGAATAATTAAAAGTCAAAACACGGACGACAAATGAAACAATTTTACCCAAAACACTCTTTAACATGGAATTTACAAAAGAACAGGTAATATAAAGTCATAAGTGAACCATATATGATATCATAACAATGAATATGATTCTGTAACAAGTCAATGACATTATTTAAATCATTATACATGAGGTTCAGACACTTACGAATCAAATCAGACATAAGGTGAGGGAAAATATCACAATCTCATTTTTATCCGAGATTGTTTATACTTTGGTATTTACTGGGGTGTATTTTATCATCCACATCCATGTTTCCTCAATATGTAATATTATTTCCATCCACCTACAATTTTTTAAATCAAATTTTACCCTTGGGTGAGTTTTTAGTAAAAGATATGAAAGGAATATTTTGTCGTTTTTTGTACGAGATATTTTTTGACTTTTCCGACAAAAGTACGAGAAGAATGTTTTTTTAACTTATACGGCATGAATGGATTTTTAAAAAATTATTTCCAAAAATATTCCTTTACAAGTTTTAAAGATTATTTTTAATCAACTTCATTTAGTTTAAAATTTTATGACATGTTAAGAAAGGAAAAGTGTTTTTGAAGAAAAAAGGATATTTTCCTCAAGAATGGAGTTCAAGTGTTTTATCAAAAAATTTTCCAATATAAGATAATATAGGGTTCTGTTTCTATCACTATTATTAAATTGATTTGATTATGTTGTGATGGAATTATTTTTATGAATTCCTTTATCTTATATGAATTGTTTGATGATGTCACGATGTTTAAGATTCCCATTTTTATTACATGGGTTATGCAACGATGTATGATTTATGATTTTTTTTGTGGAACACATAAGAATGGTTTCATTATGAGATGGGTGGGACCTATATCTCCATCCAATTCATTGGGTAAAGATTTTATATCTCATTAGATAGACATGGCTGGAACGGTAGGTTATACCGGTTCAGTGAAACAGGACTGAAACGCGGGTGACTCGGTTCAGAAAGGGACTTTGTCCACTAAGATAGTCTTGGAAATGAGTCTTGACTAATAAGATATGATTATCTATGATTATGTGTGTATTCCATAAAGTTTCATGTTTTAAGTTATGATTATTGGGATTTCATTTCACTACTATGATTTATCCCATGTTATGAAATTATGCTCTCTTTTGCAGGATAAGATTTCCAAAATGTTATGTTCTTTTGAATATGATGTGATTGATATTTCTTTTGTTTACCCTTACTGAGCATTTGAGCTCACCCTTTTATGTTTTCTTTTCCCACGGATATAAAGAAAGGTTTTAGGTAAGGAAAAAACGGAAGATCATTATGGGAGATGTTGAAGATCTTTCACCATGATTAGAGGATTATATTCCAAGTTTCCAAAGACACTAAACTATTAAGATCCTTGTGTTTGTGTTTTTGTTATGTACTAAGTATTCCGAAAAAGTAATGTAATGTCTATGTATGTCAAGCTTCGGGTCTTTACAAGGTTCTAGGAAGCTTCATTCAAAATATTACATTCAAAGGCCACCATGATAATCTTATAACTCCATGAAATTTCATACAAGAACGTTCCTATGATCCTTGTTCCATTAAAGGGGGAATAACCTCAATTGGAGGCATGTAGGACTATTTGTTCTTCCGTTAAAGTGGTGGGGTCCACAATGTGTTCCCGAACAATTGTTCAACTTCATTTATTTTTTAGGCCTCTAGATGGTCGAATCATCCCATGGTCATGAAGAAAATGTTGATGGATGTAAATCAATGATTTAAAAAAATCACTCAATTTGGAATTATAATTTTATTCAAATAACCATAATAATCATTGATAAAAATCTATCAAATATCCAGAATTAAGTACTTTTCACAATTTTTATCAAAACACATCATCAATCCAAAATTTATCTATATAAGCTCAAATTGATAAATTTGGTTGGTTATAGAAATTTAAATTCATATAAAAAATGTGTAAAATATCATATATAATACACGAGTAACATTTTTATTATTTTTCAAAATTTTATATACTCTTCTCTTATTAATTTATGAATTAGAATAGTGATTCTGAATAAAAAAGATCTCAATTCAAGTCCCAACATGAATGTTTTTAGATTTTCTGCTCTTGAACCAACCTACTTTGTAGTTTTGATTACTAGAATATTAATAAATGCATTATCACTTTATAATTGTTGTTTATAACATCATTTCAATAATTTCCATTGAGTATTTTTTTTCATCAGAAGGATATAATAGTTCCCCACTATAACGTCAACCTATAAATTCTATGATAATATTCTTAAACATATGTCATATGGTCTAGATAACATTTTAATAAAAATATTAAGATGATGTTTTAACTATATAGTGTTGGAAGATCATAACACTATAAGAAATGTGGGATATAGCCACATCTATATACCCATATTTTTCTCTAACCATGGGTATAAAGACCCCTATATCGAAAATTTATAAAAACCAAGGGTATAGTGTTGAAATCAGTATTCTATACCAATGATTTTTAACTTCAATGAGCACAACATTTTCTATACAAATGGTTTTTAAAATGATTCGCATAGAGTCATAAAAAAATGTATTGCATGACCTACCATCCCACATGATCCCTAACTCACCATATAGGCACGACCTCCCATCATTTTCTCTAGGATAATATCCCCCCATTCATTAATTTATTGATTAAATTCTTCCTCAACATCAAATCGGTGAGTTTTGGGTCCATCAACTATTCTGATGAGCATAAATTTCAATTTTATATAGGTATCAAAGAACAACCATGATATTGTTAGCTCATGATTATTACCAATTAATTAAACTAAGGTTTATTTATATTATATTTTTATATTATTTCATAGTAAATGTGATTTTAATTGATGTATTTTTTTAAAATATTAAGTTGCATTCTACAATTACCTAAATCCAATGTAAAATTATTATCTTTTATAATATATATTTTGGAATCATGTAATTAATCACTGTAATAAGTTATTTTTTTAATGTATTAGGGGGTACAAAAATTATACATTTAATATTTCTATTTTAATCAATGAATGATCAAAATATTGGTATAATTAATTTAAATTTGATGTGGTGTGAAATGTTTGAATAAGTGCATTAGTAATTATAAAGGCATTATATAAAAGTATTTTAAATAAAAAACTGATATTTATGGATTGTTTCAATATCAATTGCCATAATTTTGTTTTATTATGTATTATGATAGTGAGTTTAATAGTTTGAATAATATTTTTTGTAAGTTTGATTAAAAGGGAAAATGAGTTTGAGGAAGAGGTATTATATAGTATAATGGCTTATGTTAAAAATTTTAATTGCATGGATACATTTTCAATTGTTTTTTAAGCCTATTGATGCACACATAAGTGCTTTTTTCTTAAAAAAACACAGTTCAAGTGAATATTGGGTTTATAAATGTTAATTTTGGGATGTAATGTAAACATGATGGTTTTAAAAGGATGGATTAAGTGATTCATAGTGTTTTATAATTATTGGGTGTTATATGAGTTGAGTATAGAAATTGAAATTGTTATTGAATCATGTTTTCAAAAGGATGTTATGATTTTTGTAATGAATATTGGTTGTTAATTATGTTTCAATACAATTTCATTCTTTAAAAATCTGGTTTAAATGAGTTATATTGTAAAATTATTATTTTTTAAATATATATCAAGGGTTTATGTAATTATGCTATGAGTTAGTTCTTATTCCACACCTGAATTTTATAAGCTATTCTTTTTTGAAAATATAACCTCATCATATTTTTGTTATTTTTTAAGAATTCAATAACGTTTCTCTAATATAACCTATACTTGGTTCTTTTATTATGTATTCAAAGTTTACCATCTTTTAAATAAATACCAAAAATTATTAAATTAAAAGTGTTTAATTTGATTTTTTTACTTTGATACAATCTATTTTACTAGATAGTTTTTTTCCTAAATTATGTTTTAAAACATTGAAAGCTTACTTGGATAAGTAACATACATTTTTTTAATCAAAATTTCATTCCTGTTGCTTAATACTAGACTCATTATTTGACTGGAATACTATTATTATGTATTGGTTTTTTCCAATTTCACATCTTATACTTTTTTTGGATCACTAATAGTATGCATCGATTATAGAATATGCCATCTCTTATGCTTTTTTTAGATAGATACTGGTATTTATATTAACTTATCCCACATTTTCAGAAAACATGTGATATTTAATTATGGCATTCTTAGTATTATAAATGAAATATCTTAGTATTTTTGTTATATAAATAGGGGAATTCATTTCTTTTATTTATGGTTATTCTAATTTTTTTACTTGGATAATGAATGGAACATGTTTTTTTAGAGGTTAAAAATGAAGTTAATATTTACCATATATGGTATCAAGTTATCAATACTTTATGTAATAATGAATTAGGTTTTTAATATAAAAAGTAAGTATACATATTATTTCTTTTTACTATAATGTGTGATGATTATAAAATTTATTTTTGAACCAAAATTTAATTTTATAAACAGTAGTTGTATTTTGTTTTCTAAATTTATCAAATAGGATTTTTTAAAAACAAACATTATTAAAAGAACACTTGTTTCACTCACTTTAGTTATATGTTTAGGTATGAGTTAGTTCTTGAAATACACTTCAATTAAACAAACTATTCTTTTTTGAAAACATATCATCTTGGAGTTTTTAATATTTTTAATAATTCAATAACATTTATCCATTATAACCTATACTTGGGTCCTTTGTTATGTATGAAGAGGTAACTTTGTTTTGTTTAAATTCAATAGTTATTATGTCAAAAGTGTTGAATATGTTAAAACCTATTTTACTTGGATACTGTTTATTTTCCAAAATTATGTTTTAATATATTACAGAATAATTTGGATGAGGAACATATCTTTTTTCTAGTGGAAGGTATTTATTGTTGCTTTATAAATGACTTTTTCATTGATTGGTGTGCTAATATTATGTATTAGTTGTTTCATATTCCATGTCTTATACATTTTATTAGTCCCTATGTGTATGCATTGATTATAGAATATTCAATACCTTTTTCTTTTTTGGTTAACTACTAGTATGATTTGATGAATTTTATATTAAGATTTCTATTTGGATTATTGTATTGAATATTTTCTATAGTAATGTGATATTGAATTATGTGATGTAGGTATTATTAATTTTTTCCATGGTAAAAACATTTGTATCAAATATGAGACATTTCATATTTTTTGGAACCGTGTTCATATTTTTTTATAAAAAATCATTGATAAAACATATGTATTTAGTTGTGGAATTATTTTTATATCCTAATATGTATTCAAGAAATTCACATTTTCAATGAATTTTCTAATTATAGTATACTATTTTGATTTTAATAAAAATATTTTTTTATAGAAATAATATAAGTAAGATGTATTATACTGATCAAATCTCAAACGAGTATCAAAATAAGTTGGATTTTTATATTTTTCATTTAATAATGATTCAGATTGAAGAATTATATGTTTTCACTAAAATAATTATGTCAATATACCTTGGTTTACTCAGGAATAAAGTATCCACCTTATAAAATTAAATTGTTTTTAGACAAACTATTGTGTTTGGTATCACATGTAAGAGAAAAATAAATCCTTGTTTATTCCTGATCAAAATGAAAGGATTAGAATGTATAATTCTATATTTGAATAGTTTTCATTTATTTATCATCATAAGAAATATGACAATAGTATGAGTACACATGATTCACCAAATGAAAATGATTATGTAGAGAGATTGAACAAATTGATGGATGATATAATAACACCTGTATATTTTCCATGTGGTAAAATGAAAAAATATATTTTTTAATGTGATTCCATCATTGGAAAACTAGGTATGAAAATTTTAATATAGGCAGAAATTATCTTTTTAACTTTTTGAAGGGCTTCGAGATGATGTAAAAATTCCATCAAATATTTATATGGTTTTCATGTTAATATATAAACTTGCATTTTTAACTAATAAAATTCAGGATTCCAAAAATATTAGAGCATATTTTTAGAGGAAACCACAAACCTAAATGATTTTTAAGAATGTGGTACATATCAATTAAAGAAAAATTTAGATGGAATACTATCTCATATGACACAAAAGGTAAAGTGACACTTTCTATTGATTCCTAAGCTCCCAAATCTATTCAAGTCTTAATAAATCTCAAAAACATATTTTATTTAATTATTCTGAGATTATTAAGGACAATGGTGAGAAATTTTATACCAAAATTGTATTAGAATGGAAAAATTTTGATACAAGATATCCCAATTTTTCTCCTAAGGTGCATAATTTCATGTTTGGTCTATCATGTGCCTGTTTTAATTTATTTGGTCAAATTATTAATTTACACAAAGCATGGTTAGTTTTCATTCACATTTATAATCTTACTCTTTAGATGTTAATAAAACACCATATAATTTTGTATGTGTGTTGTGAATATGTGGAAAATAATGCATTTTCCTTCTTAAGAAATGATGTATGGTTATAAAAAAATAGTAAACTATCTAATCATATTTATATGAATAAAACATGATATATAAGGATTATATATCATTGTAGTTTCAATTTTGTAGGACTTCGATGATTCTTTCCAATGGATCACCCATACATGAAAAACAATCAAAGGTTTGATAATACTCTACAGGCAGATAATCCACCTTAATGTGTGTTTGGAACTGATGTGCTTAATGTATTAAATGATGATTTTATCATCTAGAAAACCATAATATAAATTTAGGTAATATCCACTATTCAAGAACTCTAGGTAACATGACCACTTCTCAAATATATGACTTTTACAAATCCTCTTTCCTGTTGGACTCAATAATTGGGAGGAATTGCATTGATTTTGTGATTGAGTCATCAATAGACCAAATAAAATCATTCTTATGATGATTCCTAGATAAACCAGTGAAAAAGTCCATGGAAATATGCTCCCACTTCCATACAGGTTTAGACATAGACTATAGTATACCAGCCAATTGTTGATGCCCAACATTTAACTACTTATAGGTTAGACACTTTATAATGAAATATGAAATATTGAATTTTATACTTGACCACCAAAAATGATTTTTCATCACCTTGTACGTTTTTTTGAATACCCATATGAATATCCCATTTTGAATGGTTATACGTCAAAAGAAGTTTCCCATGGAAAGAAAGAGGGAATACAACTTAATTATGAAAACATATCAAAGAGTTTACATCCTATGTCCAACCACAAAAAATATCCCCCCAATTAAGGTTTGAACTAATGGTGGTGCAATCAGTATTGAATATTTGAGCCTCTTTTATAAAATCCACAAGTAAAGAATATGATTAACATTGAAGAAAAATACATTCTCATTTTTTTTGTATAATACATGTACATGTCAGTAGCGACACTCATCAGTTGTCACTCGTTACGAGCTTCCAAAAAAATCCTTTTATATAACTTCCAACTCAAAGCATCGTCTAAAAAATTCACATTCTTGGGTATATACACTAAGTCAAAGTAAAAAATTTAGAGATATTCCATCCATATTAATTACCTAAATTTCAATTATCACTGATAGAAGATATATTTCAAACTATTATGATCAATGAAGACTATGAACCTTTCTACGAAGAGATTTTGATGCCAGGACATTAAGGAATGAACTACTAAATATAATTCTGGGTAATATATCATATAATGATTCTCATTAGTTTGTAACTTCCGCATACCATCAGTCACAACATGATCTCCCTGTATGAGAACACAACTGATGCTAGATCCAGACACATCACAATATACCACATAGCCGTAACATGGTTCTGGAAATATTAAGATGAGTGATTAGGTGATATGAACATTAATATCTCGAAATAATTTCTTATAATCACCATTCCATGTGAATGTAACACCCTTCCCTATCATAGAACTCATCGGAGAAGCAAGTCTCGAGAAATATTGGAAAATAATTGATAATATCCTTCTAATTTTATAAAAAATCATATTTGGAAACAATTATTGGGTTTCTTCCAAGATATGGATTCTTAAATCTCTATAGGATCAACTGAAATGCCCTCTACATAAATGAAGTGCCCATATAAATGAACTTATTGTATGCATAAGTCAAGCTTAGAAAACATCACATATAGTCGATGATCTAAAAACGTGATCAATAAAATTTCCAATTGATCCTTTTGGTTATTACTTGTTTGAGAATAAACCAAAATATGATATAAAATACCACAATAAAATATTCAAGGTACTTGTGGAAGATATATTTCATCAATTCAATGATGTCTGTAAGTGGATTCTTCAGACCAAATGGCATGGAAACATATTCATAATAGACGTATCAAACCTAGAATGATATATTCAAAATATCCTCTCTTATAACACTATGGTGATGATATAATTATAATAGATCAAACTTGGAGAACTAATTTGATCCATTTATGTGATCAAACAAATCATCAATTTGAGGAAGTGGATGCCAATTTTTTATCATAAATCGATTCAGTTTATGTTAATCAATATATAAATGAAGAGAAACATATTATTTCTTTATGAATAAAACCTATCCAGTCTAATGAGACGTGTTTGGTTTAATGAAGCCTTTAATACCAAAATATTCTAGATAGAACATCAATTATAACAAATCTTCCAGATGGATTTTATAAGATAGAAGAAAAATAGGGGTTTATCTAACGAGTATATCAATTGAAAATTTTATTTTTTTCTTGGCTGATAACCTACAGAAATCATTCGGAATGAAATACCGATATTGATCCACTATGGTAGAAATATTCCTATTTATAGTTTTGTAAGTTTCACCCAAGGTCATATTTTCTAACTAACCTGATATGGTTTCATCTACTGAGAATAAGGTTCCCTCTCCACCTCCATTTATATCCCAACCCCTTGAATACATGAAGAGATCTATTTGGGGATGCGAACATAATTTGTTGAGAATATCAGTAAATATGGTATTTAAATTACATTATCCATTCATACCAATGATTAGATATAAATTATCCAACTCTAAGACTTTAAAATCCAAAATAAACCTTACAGTAACAATGGTAATGAAATATGTTGCGGACTTGAATCCTCTGCACTCCTGTTGTTCGAGGGGTGTCTTGATGCTTTTAATGGCCACAAATACAGTAGCCCAAATTTGGTTATAACTTCATTAAATTAGTATAATATAAAAGGAATCAAATCCTAATTGTCTAAATAGTTTAATATTATTGGTAAACTAGATACATACATGAAATTCGATTTAAATTTTAATACATAAAATGCACAAATAGTTTCTTTTAGAGTTCAATTATTCCCCCTTTTTGTATCCTTGCATATCAATAAATAAAATTCTCATATCCTAGGGAAAAGTGAAACATCAGAAAGGGGTGAGCTTAGACACTCAATAAGGGTATACATATAGAGAATGATATCATAAATAAATATAAAAAATTATGGAAAATTACATAACTAAAATGCATTCTATTGAACAAATAACCTAAACATAATATGACCGGAAAGAACGTAGGTCAAATAATTACATAATTGCATGAGATAAAACATATAAATTTATACCAAAACTAATCAGATAATCATGTGGGAATCAATAACTAATATCGTAATGAGTGAATGCATTATGCGGGACATCATAAACATACCATCAAGGGTTTGACCACGACACCATACATAAATGGGTAAGGCCTTGGACAATAGACAAACTAGTTTATCTCATGAGAAATACTGATGCATTTAGGGGATATAATAAGCCCTTCCCATCACTTACTAATTCCAATTCATCACTCTTATGAAATGGGTGAATCAATATAAACATTAATATTAAAAAATAACATACAAAATTTGAATACTTTAACCATAAACCATGAATGGTATCAAAATAGCATATCAATTGTCAAGCTAATAATAAAACTTTCAATAAAATATGGTTGATGATATCATAAGATATCAACATAAGATAATAATTATATTTATCCTAGGATATTTAGATAGATGAAAATACTCTAATAAAACCCTAATAATTATTTTGAGAGAAACAACCTTTTTTATTGAAATCATTTTTAAAAAAGACTCGTAATTATAAAATATAAAATTATCATTGAATAAAACCTTGTAAACATGTAATGTTCACTAAAAAACAATAATGCATCATAAATATAGGAAAATATTCTCATTCTACATATGTTTAAAAACACCCCTTATGTATTTTTGTTGGAAAATTTATAAAGGACCTCATTTGGAAAACAATAAAAATTTCCATTCAAACCATTTTATAAAAATTCAAAAATATGTAAGAAAAAGACTCTAAAATTTAATATTAGAATAGTAAAAATCATTTTTAAAAATTTTTTAGATAACATGGAAGTGAAATATTCTCCAATGTATACTTAAATAGAAACAATATAGAATAATGATGAGATTGTGAAATAACCCTTTCCTCAGGTCCAGTTTCCTCCATACATGTCTGAAACTAATATATAGTGGATATAAAAATATTATTAACTTATTCAAGAATCATATTAGTATATATTATATCATATATGATCCATTTAAAACATTTTAACCCTCTTTTATTAATAATATTTTATTAATTTTACTATTTTGGGTGTTAATTTCCTTGTTTACTCAAGCTCATTTTTTCTTGAAAGTCTCAGTTATATTTAATAGTATATAGATAAAACATCTCTATAATGTCATAAATATCATATATAATCATTAAATACATTTTTAACCATTCACGAATGTCAAACATAGAAAATGAACTACACCACTTCATGGAGACGGTAAGCCGTACACACACACGAGGGATGATATCATATCCAAATGGTGGAAAGGGTAAGGAAGTGGATGGTATATTAGTTTCTAATAATAAATATAATTTAATAATTATAATATATATAAATTATTTCCATATTTATAACCATCCATATAAATTGGTGATGAAAAATGAATTACCCTGCTACGTGGATAAGGTAATCCGTACATACACATGAGAAGTGCTTTCATTTTTCATAGGATGGATAAAAGGTAGAATATGGTTGTTTCATAATCATAATAAAGTATATATATATATATATATATATATGATATTGGAGTAATAATTTTAGCGTGGAAAAACATTAAAAGGAATTATAAGAAGAAATGAACTTGAATGAATAAGTAAAAATGATTACTTGTTGTTTGGAAGACTTCCTTTATATATCTTCTCAAGGGATATAAGGATGGTATTTTTGGAAGATAATGACCTCTAAAACATGGACAAGTATTTTGTGAAGATAAATTAATAGGTTTTGGTCAGGATATAAGTCTCAAGGTTGTGTGAAGAAGCGAGGGAGGAGGTGTCCCTTAATAATTGAGGTGAGGGACACTTCTGGATTTTCCCAAACGATTAAATTATAATAAATTAATTTATCATTATAAATGACTAAAAATAGAAAATAATTATAAGATAATATTTGATATAGTTTTAATAAAATAAACCAATATAATTTAGACAGTTTTTTCGTGTCATTTTAAACCTTATTATTTGGATTTACCCGTTGGTTAGTTACTTTAACCACAACCCTGATAACCTCTATTTTAATCATAAAGGGTTAATAATATTACAATAAATGGTAAAATGAATCATAAATGTAATGTTTATGATTTTTAATTAAATTACATTTTCATTATCTAAGATAATTATTTTCTTGAATTTTATAAAATTAAAAAAATATCATTTTCATAAATTATCATTAATGTCAATTTTGGCACTATTCATTTAATTTGACTTCAAGTACATAAAAATGGGAAATTAGAATATAATTATTAAAAAACTCTACAAAATTTCATATAGATCTATAAATTTCATATGAATGATTAAATATTTCAAATTATATCAAAATTAATATTTTCAAAATCACTTATTTTATTTTTCTGTTAATTAAATAAATATTGTATTAGCATTTAATAAGAATTGAAGGTGATTATATAACATCTAAAGTTTAAAAAAAAATTATAAAATGAAACTAATTTCATTAAGATCAAAGTATAAATTTATGTTTGTTCATATCTTGATTTTTCCCATGTGGACACGTAAAAGATATTAAATACAAAAAGAGTGACATTTTTGTTATTGTCTTTCATTTAAATAACATATAAGCCATTTTCATAGAAAAATTTCCATTAAATAACTCAACTTATATCCTAAGGTGATAAGGGTAAAATATTATTAATCCAATAATGTTTATAGACATGTTTAGGTCATGGTCAAACACTTATCTTTTTTGTTTTAACCCTTAATTAAGCTTTTTTATTCTTACCTTGAGAACATGGATTTTTACTCTTTGAGGAGTAATATAGATACAATATAATTCATAAATACCTATAATTGGATCATTGATTCATGTTAAATTGTATCCAAATTAGTTTTTAGATTCTATGATTTTAGGAATTTAATATAATTTAATAAAATTTTATTTACTATAAAATATTTATAATGTCAATTATAAGAACTATTCATTACTTTGACTTTAATATAATTTGTAAAACAAGCTAACATTAACACACATTTTTAATAAATCCAAAAATATTTCAAATACATCTAGAAAATTAATGGATAAAATTAATTATATCAAATTATATTTATTTAAATATTTTTAATATAATTTATTTGATATTTATTTTAAAAAAATTACTACTCCATCATCATTGAATATTATTTATGGTAATTATTTATTCACTTGTAAAGAACTAGATTTTCAATGTAATTTTTTTTAATTAAAGGAAAATATTATGAGTCCGCGAAAATTGATGGTGTGTGATTCCGAGGCCCGGAGTGCCTGTAATGAATTTCTAAATTTTTTTTAGGTGTGTCCAGTAAACGTGTGAGCGGGATTTTTTATCTTTTAAACTGGTGCTCGGAATTGAAATCTGAGGGCACCGTTCAACTCGCAGTGCCGATATTCACTTAAGAAGACCATCACCTCAATAGTAGTAGGTCAAGGGTGAAAGTTAGTTTCCCAGAATTTTGTGGGAGAGTTAAAAAAATAAAATTAAAATAAATAAAATATTTTATTTTATTTTTAAAACATCCCATTTGATTTTTTTAGTGGTGAAGACCACCCATGCTTGAAGCCTCCCATTTGAATTTAGTGTTGGGGACCACCCGAACCCCTCTTTTAATGGAAGAAAACTCTTTTCTTTCTCCAAATTAAATGTTCCAACTTAATTTAATTAATGTACAAACTTTAATTAAAATTTTTCATATGCTTATTTAATTTGGAACCTCACCTCTCATGGGGAAAGGGATTGGAAAATGAGTGGGGAGATTTGGAGAGTTGGGAAGATCTTTCTCCAACAAAGTAGATCCTCCAATGAAGAAAGAATTCCAGAATCGAAGAACGAGGAACCTTGGAGTGTCTTGTAGGAGTGATGAACACAAACGTCAATCTTTAACGACATCGTTTTGTTACTCGCGCAACCTCAAAAGGAAAATCGAGGTAGGGGATTTACTTTGAATTAGGATTGAATTTATTTTATAATTCATCATAATATGGATTCACAATGATGATGGCCAAATTAACATGGCCACCGTCCGACGCATATACCTTGCCTCTTATCTTCTGATTCTTCGCACGTTATTCATGATTTATTCAATTACAAATATTTAATGATGCTTGAAACACAATATTTTGTTGAGCACGACATATGGATGCGGATCCCTCGACCCGAGGATCACGAATATGTGATCATTTTATTTTTTGGGCTAACAATGGAGATGTGGTGACCCAAGGAAGAGGTGGAGGGTCAAAACACCGGCTGACCGCATGAAGGTAGGGCGGCGCATGTCCGCGCCGCCGGATGACCAGGAGACTGCGACCTCTTTGCCGTGGCCATGGCCAAAGAGTGGCCGACACCCATCCAGCCATGGTGGAGCTGCGGTGCGCGACCGTGCAGCTAGGAGGAGGACCGGCTGGAGGACCCTACCGACCATGGAAGATTAGTGGGACCTGCTTGGGTCCAGCGGGTGATGTGGAAGCACCCTAAGGTGCTTCCCTATGGCGTTCTGAATGGAAGGGGGCGCTCCCCCTTCGGCGCACCAGCTTAGAAAGATGGTGCCAGCGGGCCACGCCCAGTGGGCCAAGCCACTGGGCCTCCCCCTTCGTGGGTCAGACCGAACCACGACCTAGCGGGCTGGGCCCGCCAAGGCCCTGTCCATTCAGGACGGACCTGGGCCCTTCCAGACCCTATTTCGTATTTTTGGCCATATCATTAGAACCGGGCATCCGTTTGAAAAATTGTCTATGAAACCATAATCCTTGTATCAAGACGGTAATTCTGGTATAATCCACATGAGTTTTGGATAATGTTGGAGTACTGATGGGTTGGATTGAACCCCAAATCCAACCGAGCCCTCGGAGCGGAAATGCTAATAACATACAAACTGGGCATCCAATTGACGCGCCATTTGTTGCGTTGGGCCCTTTATGACATGATGGAACTTTGGGATACATATCGATGAGACTTCATGGTGGTCCAGGTATGACCAATATCTTGAGGGACATATTCTACAGAACTCAAGCATACTAGTTGCGAGTAATCAAGTGACTGGCAGTGAGACGGAGGTTGCAGACGAATAATACAGAGGTCAGTTATCCATCGACTCTGCGTTGGTCGGATCGTGTGTGGGTCATTCGTGGGGTTAGTACCTATCAATCCTGTTTGGGTCAGCACTTAGAGATCATGTGTGGTTCAGCGTATACCAATCCTATGTGGGTCAGTGCTGAGCGAACCTTTGTGGGTTAGCGCATACCGATCCTATGTGGGTCAGATCCTGTGTGGGTCAGTGCTCAGCAATCCTGTGTGGGTTAGTGAATATCGATCCTGTGTGGGTCAGATCCTATGTGGGTCATTGAGGGGGTTAGTACCTATCGATCCTATGTGGGTTAGACTCTGAATAATCAGTAGCAATGCCTCTTGATAGAATTAGATGATTAGCTTCATGACTAATCATCTGTAGATATATACTTTACTTATACCTGTGTGAGGTGAGTCTTATATCTTCATGGTGAACATGTGTGGTACTATATCTTTGTGGTGTTACCTGTGTGGTACTCCTACCTTTGTGGTGTTACTTTTGTGGTACTTCTACCTTTGTGGTGTTACATTTGTTGTATTATTTCCTCCTGTTGAGATGAATATATTTTGATAACATAGGTATATGTATGGGAATATGCCTAAGTAGGGTTGACTGTTATTTCCATGTTTTTTGGTTTATCCTTTTTGGATTTGAGATACCTTCGAGGGTCTTGGGGTCCCTACAGTGTATTGTTATACTCACCCATGCACGGGCTACGCCCGCGCCTTATTGTGTCTGGTGCAGACGACGGACAACACTGACTGAGGACGAGGGTACCAGGACTAGAGACTGCTCATAGGTGGAACATAGATGAGGCATACCGCAGAGACGACCATTTGAGAGCTGTATCTACCTATCAGGTAGGATCCTTGGCGGGTATTCATAAGAGATTTTTTCATTTTTATTTGTAATTTCCAGTTTTACTTTTACTTTCCAGTTGGGAATATATTCCGGCCCATTTACTTTTTGTACAAACCATGTTTACTATATAGTTGACATTGTGCTTGTATCTTGATTTGTGCTTTGTATGTGTGAATTTATTGTTTATAAAGTAAATGCCTTCCCATTTTAGGTAATACACCTTTCGGTGCTTATTTCCTGCCCCTGGCCTATAGAAGGTAGGCTTGGAGTAGTCACGTCCTGGGCCCCATGGGATGGGTCCTGACAAATTGTTATCTGAGGAGTTTGGTTCTACTGAAGAACTAGGACTCTGATATTTTCTGTGTGGAAATAGTGTTAAGTGTGATGAGTGTGGTTTTTAGTTGGGGGAATCCAGTGTTGGTTCTACGGCCGACGTATCCATACACCATGGCTCTAAATTCTGAATTCCGGCTCAGTGTGTGAAAACACTAATTCTGATTTTGTTTTTGAAATTTTTTCTTTGTGATCTCTTTGGGTCAGCTCAGCAGGTATAACTTATTAATCATGGCACACATGTTTCCTTTTAGGATGACTCCATGCCGACAACCAGCTAGGGTTCTTGGTAGAGTACTTTATGACAACCCACCATGCAACAAGGCTTCGGGGCAGGGCCCCTATATGGAAGTTGTACCATCAGATTGTGTACCAACAACACCACTACCCGTTGGGCAGCCGATGCCACCATTCCCAGCAGTAGAGGGTGCAATCTTCTTGAGCGTGTTTCCCTAGTTAAAACACTAGAGGCCACCAAGGTTTTGGGGTGAGACAGACCCAGAGGAGATTGAGTATTGGTTGGAGGCTGTGGTTAGAGTCTTTAGACTGGCATGGACACTAGCTGATCTCCTGGTAATCCTTGCCGCCAATATTTTTTCGGCAGTAGTGGGAAGATGGTGGAGCTTGATGCTCTAGGTACACGATGAGGTGACTCTCATCTGGGTGGACATAGAGAGCCTTTTCTAAGCAGAGTTCGTCCCATAGACCCTACGCTTAGTGCGTATAAAAGAGTCTCTCCACTTGCAGCAGGGTAGCATGATTGTAGCTCAGTATTCACCGAGGTTCACCGACCACTCACGCTACTCCACTGACATGGTGGGTGACCCTTTATTCAGGGATCAGACCATCAAGCAGGGGCTCATATAAGAATTTAGAGCTTCGATGGATTATCTCGATATCTCGACACAGGTGGGGGTGTTAGAGTGAGCACTCTTGGTGGAGAGCTTCCTTGCTGAGCAGTCATCGGTAGCGAGACCCACCACGGGATGACAGGTAGCACAATCATTGGCAGCTGAAAGTAGACAGATGACACAGAGGTCCAAGAGGACCATACCTATAGGTGGATGACCGCATGATACATGGTCAGTGGTGTAGGGCTCTCGAGATAGAGAAGGACTGGTGAGGAACAAGCATGGTTATTTGTGCGGCGGGCAGGGTCACATGGCTCGCGACTTCCTGACCCGCTGTACAGATGACCAGCAGATGGTCGAAGGACATCTTGGACAGAGGAGAAGATTCGATTGAGGAGGTCAGCATGTAGAAGGTGGATGTGGCAGAAGATAAGGCCGTGTAGTAGGCAGTGGGCGGCGATTTGTGGTTCTACGGCCACCACCACTAGGAGGTCCATACCAACTACAGAGAGTAGGTGGATAGGGATGAGCTCGGTTTTAGGCAGTTGAGGCCTACAAAAATGGTGCTCCGAAGATGATTCAAGGTATTATCTGTGTCAATTCCACCTTATCTGCAGTACTTATAGACACAGGTTATAGTCACTCTTTAATTACCACAACCCTCATTGGAGCTCAGAGATACTGATGGAGCCGTTGGCTCAATCCCTTTGGATAGAGACTCCTACAAGAGAGAATTTGATGATTACACACTAGTTTCGGAAGTGTGAGATTTCTCTAGGTGGAAAGATCTTCGACTGGGATCATTTAATAGCGGCGTCGAGGCCTTACGATGACATCTTGGGTATGGACAATTTATCCATAGTCCATGCATAGATTGACTGTATTAGGCACAATGTGCGGTGTGTCTACATGGATGGGACTAGTTTTTCCTTCACCAATGATAAGGAAACCTTTGTAGTGAAGGATGGACTTTCTTGGAGTAGGGTCCAGCTGATCACACATCAGTTGGCTAGCCTTTCCCTCAGAGCAGTTGATGTTGAGATTCCGAGCTATCCTGTAGTGGTGGACTAGTACACTGATGTTTTCCCTGATAATGTATTGGGTCTACCACCTTACAGAGAGGTGGACTTCTAAACAGACTTGTACCTAAGGACGACACCAATATATACACCATCATATTTTAAAAGATGCTTGTTTTGGAAAATTTATATAGTTTTTATATTCATTTTTCTACTATTTCTTCTAATTTTTTTATTCATTTAATCTTCCAAATTCTGCTTATTACACCCAATTTTTTTTCATTTGTTAAATTAATTTTGAGATATATTTCATCCAATATTTTTTCATATAATAAATATTTATTCTATTTATTTCAATGAGAGAAAAAAATAACTATAATAAATTCATTAATGTTTTTAATAATTTCAAAGCATGGGAGAAAATTTGGAAATTATATTTTTTATAATTATCATAAAATGGGAGATTATTGAGTGGCTCTTTGACACATTATTTTTTTCTGTTTTGGTAATGACAAAATAATATTTATTCTCTCTAATATGATAAATATAAAAATATACTTTGTGTTTTGATATATACTTTACATAAATTTTCATAAATGAATAATTAGAATTTATCAGAACATTAATAGGTTTTCATCTTTAGATATTATTCTTGTTTATAAAGATTTCACTAATTTTAGAAAAACATAGTACTAATTTTTTTGATTAAATGTTCCTTAACTATTATCTTTATGTTCATTATGGATATTTGAAAACGATTTGGTAGAAAAATCAAAGTCTTGATCTTTTATTTTTGTCTTTTATTTTTCTATGAATAAAGAAAAAAATGGCATACAACATGGCATAATAGAAGTCGAAGTGATGTAAAATGGGTTGGACACAATAAAAACAATATAGTAAAAGTAATTTAGAGCTATAAAATTAAATGTGTAAAGAAGACAAATCAAAACGGGGGTTTCAAAGATAAACAATTCATGATAGAAGGCTTAGTGATGTAAAGTCAAAATACTCAACCTGAGTTCCCCATGCCATAGTGTTAATGACTGTGGCTCACAAGATAATTTCCAAATCACAACACAGACTACTTAGATGTAGTGATAATCAAAGTCCCTGATTCATTCTTACAGATGAAATTATAGTGGAAAACAACCAGTTAGAATTGTCGCAATAAAATTTTTAACCCATTTAATAAATTTAGGCTTCGTCCCTCAGTATAAAACATTATAGTAATGATGGATATTTATGTATGGTGTGAACTATTACAAATTTAAACTTTAACAGTGCTAGAATTGGCCATTTTCAACAGAAAAAAAACATTGATGATCAGAGCATGGTTAAAAGCCCTATGCTTCTATCAGATTTTGAAAAGAATTGTTAAAGGACTCCCTTTACCAGCACTTTTATTTAGTAACGATAAAGTACCCCCTATATCCGAACTACTCTCTGTTCTGGTAAAGGTTACCTTTATCAACGCTTTTAATAGAATTGATAAAGGGGATTACTACTGTAGTGTGCTATTAAAATTACAGCACACTATAATAGTAAAAATAAAATAAAAAATATCAAATATAGGTTCTAATATTGAATTTAATGAAATAAAATTTACACCACATATACAATTAAAAAACACAATTATAGGCATTTCAAAAAGTAGTTTTTAAAATTACATGAGTAAGTTCAAATTATCACAGACATTCAAAAACATCAATGTTCCTTTGTCTTTGGCCCTCGTCCCTCAGTAATGTTATTTCCATGAAAACCACCCAAGTTAGAGAAAAAGAATAAACCCTTATATGAAAATAATTATCATGTTAGTAATAATATAATGAAATAAATTAAACACAAATTGATTATTCTAAACTAATCAAATATAATTTGATGCATACAAGGAACATAATGTATCAGATTGAGTGTCAGTTGATTCTTTCATGTCACACCATTTATTCTTATCCTAAAAAAGGTTCTATTAAATTGGTTCTCATCTGTGGTGAGAATTATCTCTATCAAAATTAACTAAATAATTAGAAGATAAAAATGATAAAAAAAATTAATTAATTAATAGAGGATAAAATTATGAGAAAAAAATCCAATCTCATTTTTTATTTTTGGCAATGTGATGTGAATTTGAAACTAAAATGGAACTTATATATTAAAAATTCACATTTTGAGTCATACCGACCACATCTTGGGTTGGATTGATTTGCATTAAATTAATATATTTCATAAATTAATTATAGATCTTCCTATATTATAACGACAATCAATGTTAATTTTCTCAGTTTTTAAAGAATAACACATGCTTTTAACTAAATTATCAATTTTAAACTGATAAAAGAAAATTTGAGTCATACTGGGAACACCATGTGTCAGATTGAGGTACAACTAGTATTTATTCATAAGTAATGACTTATGGATCATTTTTTTAAAGTATCAAAACAATACAAATGTGTTTGGACAGATATGATTATGCAACTTGTATTTTTTACTAAAACTAATGTCAATTTTAAATAAAAAGACACAATTAGAGTCATAATTGTCAAACCACGCATCAAATTTAAATCCATATGATTACTACATGAAATGAAATACTTATGGATCATATTTATATGGTATATAAAAAATGAAAAATAATTTTATCTATTTTGAGTATATCACGTGTGTTTTTTATTAAAATGTTATTATAAACATGAAAAATGTACTTTCAGTCATTCTGGTAACTTAAGGTATTGATATAATGTGAGAATAATTCATATATGTAAAAAATGACATATTATATTATTTTCATAAATGATAATGACAATATGAGTATGTTTTCTCAATTTTTACAGAGTGACACATGTTTTGACCTAAAATTTCAATTGAAATCTGATAACGGACACTTTGATTAATACCGGACACGCCTTGCATAAGATTAAGAATTGTATTATTTATACACATAATAAGTTAATTTTTTATCCTTTTCATAAAGTATCAAAAAATCCAAATATGTTTTCTTGGTTTTTAGTATGTCACTTGTCTTTTTTACTAAAATTAATGTCAATTTTAAATAAAAATACACTCATTGAGTCATATCAGTCACACTATGCATTAGATTTTGGTGCGACTAATTTATACATGTCAAAAAATAACTTATGGGTAATTTTAATTAATTATAAAAATAATATAGATCTATTTTCCTGGTTTTGAGTATGTCACTTGTGTTTTTTACTAACATGTTGTTTTAAAATGCAAACTTGCACTTTCTGTCATACCAATCCCAATGTTTTTCAGTTTGATGGGAGACAAGTTCCTATATGTCAAAAATGACTTATGAATTATTTTAATAAATTATCAACATAATTAAAGTGTCTTTTCTGAGTTTTTAGTGATTGAAACATGTTATGAACTAAAATGTCAATTTTAGACATATAACAGACACTTTGAGTCATACTGGGCACAATGTTTATCATATTGAGGAGAAGATGATTCCTACACATCAAAAATGACTTAATAATCATTTTCCTAAAGTATCAAAACAATCCAAATGTGTTTGATTAGTATTGAGTATGTCACTTGTCTTTATTACAAAAATTAATGTTAATTTTAAATTAAAAGATACACTTGAAGTGATAATTATCACACTATGTGCCAGATTAAGTTGAAGATGATTCCTAAGTATCTAAAATGACTTATGGATAGTTTTACTATAGTATAAAAACAATACAAATGAGTTTGATCATTTTTGAGTATTTCACTTGTGTTTTTTACTAAAATGGCATTTAAAACTCAAAACACAAACATTGAGTAATATTGGTCACATCGTGTGTCATTTTGATTACATAATAATTCCTACACATAAAAATTGAATTGTAAATAATTTTCCAAAATTAAAAAGTAAATTCGAGTTTGTATGAAATTTTTTCAATAAGTGACACATTTTTTAACTAAAATGTCAATTTTAAACTAATAATTGATACATTTAGTCATACCGAGCACACCATGTATTAGATTGAGGTGTCTAAGATTCCAAAATGCAAAATTAATTTTGAATCACTTTAATAAGGTATAAAAACTATATAAAATTGTTTTCTTGTTTTTTTATGTCACTTGACTTTTTTCCTAAAAATAAATGTCAATTTTAAATAAAAAGACACACTTGGAGTCATACCAGTCACACCATGCATCAGATTTAGGTATGTATGATTAAAATAGGTCAAAAATGACATAGGAACCATTTTAATAATGTATAAAGATAATTTAATTTTTTTTTCTTTTTTTTATTTCACATCAGCTTTTTACTAAAATTTCATTTTAAATTGAAAAAATGCACTTTTGAGTCATATTGGTCACATCGTGTGTCAGTTTGATGTGAGACATACTCTTACACAAAAAAAAAGAATTATAAATTATTTTCCTAAGTTATTAATACAATACAAGTGTTTTTTATCAATTTTAAATGAGTGACACATGTTTTGAACTAAAATGTCAATTTTATACAAATAAAAGAAACATGGAATCATAATAGGAACACCATATATTGGATTGATGTGAGGGTGATTGATACATGTCAAAAATGACTTATGGATCTTTTCTAATGTATCAAAACAATCCAAATTTTTTTTCTTAGTTTTTAGTATGTCACTTGTCTTTTTTACTAAAATTAACATCTAATTTAAATTAAATGGCACACTTAGAGCCATATCGGTCACACCAGACGTCAAATTGAGGTTAATATCATTTATATATATCACAATTGACTTATGGGTCATTTTCCTAATGTATCAAAATAATAAAAGCATATTTTCTCAAATTTTAAGATGTCACATGTGATTTTTAATAAAATTTCACTTTAAATTTAAAACACGCACTTTCAATAATATTGGTCACATCGTTTGTTGGTTTGATGTGAGACTAATTCATAAATATCATAAATTACATATGAATAATTTTAATAAATTATCCAGATAATCTATGTTAATTTTTTTTAGTTTTTAGTGAGTTTTACACTTTTTGAACTCAAATGTCAATTTTAAATTGATAACAGACACTCTTCATCCTACATGGAACACCTTATATCATATTGAGTTACAGATGATTTATACATGTCAAAAATGAATTATATATCATTTTATAAAAGTATCAAAACAATTATGAATGTGTTTTCTAATTTTTAAAAATTTAATTTGTATTTTTTAACAAAATTAATGTCAATTTAAAAAAAAATTATAGTCATACCAGTCACACCATGCCTTAGATTGAGGTGCGAATAATTTCTACATATCAAAAATAACTTATGGATCATTTTCATAAAGTGTAATAACAATATAATTTTTTTTCTCATTTTTGAGCATGTGATGTGTGTTTTGACCTAAAATTCAAATTATTAACTAAAAACATACAGTTTGAGTCATACAAAGCACATTGTGTATTGGATTGAGGTGCAGATTATTGAGTATGTGATTTCTGTTTTGTTTCAAACTATCTCTAAAAAGATTGAAAAGTGATAACATGTTCTATTTTGATGGAATATGAAACATCATTCTTCCAGAAACACTTCATGTTTCAAGTAGCATGGTGTTTCCTCTACCATCTAGAAGGAACATGTTCTCTCTTTTCCAGTTTTTCGTATATAGTTGAAAGCAATATATGAATTACAAAAATATATGTGAAAAAAAACTAAATAATTTTAGATAAAAATGATATGGAAATTAATTTAAAAATAGTATATTAAATGATGAAAAATTAACTAAATAAGTAGTAGTAATTCACCTTTTCATGCTGTCTGTATACATTCTTGACCCATTTCCTTATTTCTATAATCTATGTTGTATCCTCAATGTTCAATATCCCATGAGCATGAGAAAATTTGAACAAACCATACAAACTCGAGAAAAAGAATCCACCTAAATATGAAATAAATATTATTTTATTGACACTATATAGAAATAAATTAATCATAAATATGATATAATACATTAATAAAATGTAAATTTTAAACTAAAACCACACAATTTGAGTTTAGCAGGTACACCATGTGTAGAATTGAGTTATGGTTGTTTCCACTATGTATTTTTATCCTATAATGCATTAAATATTCTAGGTTATCTAATAATATAACTGTTTAAAAATCCCAAATGTTGAATGAATTGGACAATAAAAATAAAATCGCATCATCATGAGTGTATCATTATTTTTGAGTGCATGATCATAGTACATGATTAAAACATCCTTGTTGATGAATTCATTTTTTCATGATCACTGTGAATATTAACTAAAATAAGTATCAGATAAAAATGATCAGTAAATTAACTAAAAAAATAAATAAAATGATGATAAAATCAATGAAATAAGTTGTAGGAAGACACATATTCATAATATATGTGTATAATTCGAGTTCATTTTTTCAGTTTTTAATATTTGAGGTATTTTTAACACTAAAATGACACTTTTTAAATTGAAAAAATGTACTTTGAGTCATACCGACCTCATCGGGTGTCAAATTGATGTGCGGTCAATTCCTACATATCAAAAATGACATATAGATCATTTCCCTAATGTTTGAAAACTATTCAAGCTCATTTGGTTAGTTTTAATCTTGTAACATGTGTTTTCAAGTAATTTTTACATTTAAAAAAATAATTATCCGATAAAAAATATAAGGAAATTCACTAAAAAAACTAGAGAAAATGATGAGAAAATTAACAAAATAAGTAGTAGGAAGTCACCTCTACATGATGTCTGTATATATTCTGACACTATGTATTCTGGTCATTCATTTCTAAAAAAATTGATTTACTCCATTATATTTCTCCATAAGAAATAGATCAAAAATAATATATAATCATTATAATATTAATTATTGACACCCCCAAATATATTTCTAAGGTCATATTCTATACTAGATGAAAAACATAAAAGGTAATCATCTAAATTTGATGTTGGTAAATATTTTACCACTATGTATGTTTCTCACTCATCTCTAGACACATTTACTTATTAGTTTGAGTAAAAATGTTCTAAAAATCATGGAAGCACTGATAAAATATAAAAAAATAAATGATTAAGAATTTTTTTAATAAAATTGTAATTACCATTGAAAATTACTAATTTAGGCATTTTTTTATTCCATGGTTTCTGATATCTTTCATAAATTTGAAAACATATTATCCACAATCATTTTTGTTATTGTGATTTAGACACTAAAAAATTTACCAAAATAATTAAGTTGTATTAAAATATGTTTTGATAGTTAAATATTTCTATATATATCCAAATCTATTCCATTTGATGTAATCCACATGTTATCATATTCAGTCACTAACTTCATACCATGATTTAGCCTATATTTTGTGATCACCCTATCATAATATTTTTAAAACACAAAAGGAAACATATAATTTTAGGTTTATCTAAAAAATGATGATTGTGGTGCCTTAAAAAATTACAATACACATAATGTGTGGTCAATTTTTTGGATTTCTTTTCATTGGATCCATAAAATAAATATTAGGGGTACCTATATTGAAAGCGATCAACATCCAATTCCTTCTAAAAATATAAAAATATTATTGAACAAAATAAAAAAAATATTTTATATTATTATATTTTAGAGTTTTACCTTTGTATTTTAGGCATCAAAAAGGTACATTAGTTTATTAATTTTTTCTCAAACGCCTGATTTATTACATATTTTTTCATATCAATTTCTCCCAACTTCATAGAATTTTCTTTATAGAAATGACATAGGGATTAATGAATCTAAATCGTTCTTCCCACATTTTCCCCTTTATATAATATTAATATATATTCCTGTAGAAAATATGAATAGTTATTAACATTAGTGACCATATTAGATTATTTTTTTGAAATACGTATTATGAAACTGTACCTTATGTCTGT
Source organism: Viscum album (assembly GCA_963277665.1). Classification (NCBI taxonomy): domain Eukaryota; kingdom Viridiplantae; phylum Streptophyta; class Magnoliopsida; order Santalales; family Viscaceae; genus Viscum; species Viscum album. Next base: position 858,235,269 of record OY728133.1, on the reverse strand, counting down.
ATTCACAATTGAGACTCCTAGCTACTTAAACATTAGAAACTCATTTATAATCATAATACCAAAAATGTTTGTAATTGAAGTTCCAAATATTTATTCTTAATATATATTGTAGGAAATATCTCCATATTTTTCTGTGGTGTCTACAAGAAGTTTTAATGCTAATATACTCTACAATGAAACTGGTGGGGAGAAGGTACTCTTGGAAGGACTTTTTGTTTTCTTAGTCTATTCAAAAAACTTTCTTGATCCAACCATCTGTTTCCCCAATGTTTTATCGACATGTAATATTATACCTCAATTCAATCCTTTTTTATCAAGTGTTATAGGTTTTTAATATGAAATTTTTGTTTGAGGAAATACCTAAAATATCATTATAAGATTGGATGGTCATGCTACGAAGGTGCCAATAGAATCATTAACTATTATAATATCTAGATCATCAAGTAGAATAAGAAACTAAACTCTAAACTCTTGAGCTACCTCATTCCCTTTCCTCATGTGATCTGTTGGGATTTATTTGCTGTATTTAATGTCTCTCAGGATAGTATACACCATACCGCTCGACAAAGGTGTTTCATGGGTTTTAATATATAAAAATAGCATACAATTTCAAACCCCAAAATTTTGTTCATATTAAGTTATCAAAAGTTATTTGATTCACATTTAAGATAATGAGTAAGGAAAAAATTGATTAACTCACGTAAGGTATGTGGTTGATGGGAATGACTAGCCTCAAACATAGTGGGACCATTTGGATGTTCATGTGTTGATCTATTTTCCACCACTAGTTCGATTTGATCCTTTCGCATATATTGGTATACCACACCAGAACTAACAATAATTTCATTCAAATAATATATTTGTGCCTATAATAAATTCATCATGTTATATGTATCTTCACGTTTTTTTTCTTCAAAACATGTTCATGTAGACACTCCAAAACCTACACCTATAATGTGACAATATTGTTCTATCCACTTCAAAGCTACTGTAAGTAGTTTTTATTCCAATATGATATTTACAAATTTTTGTGTCTAACCTTTATAAAAAACATATGAACATTAATCGATATTTTTATATAATTGTATTATAAATCATAATGAATTACTATTATTCCATAATCACACAAGTTTCCCATGATAATTTTTTGTTTTCATAAACTAGTTTACCATCATTATTTACATGAACCTCCTTCTATAGCACATGACATGGGATGGAAGGGGATTCAGATTTCGATTCATCAATATGCATATAAAAAAAGAAATATATGTTTTTCATATCACATAAAACCATTATTTTTGATTTAAAATACAAACATATTTCCCCTCTAGTGAAGTGTACCCCATCCTATATTTTCAATAGAGGTACATTGGTTTTTATGAATGTTCTTTATTTTCATCACCCCTTTTATGTTTCATTAATTAACAATTATGAATCAAATTAGAAAAAATAAATAATTTCAAATAATATATTATCGATTATAATGAACTTAAAATGATTTCTCTTCATGAAAACTGATGAAGTAATTCCATGTTTCCTACTTCATAATCTATGCATAAGTAACTAGTGGGCGGGGCTTTAATTTCCCCTCAACATACCAAGGATGCAACTTGGTAATAAGAGTCTAGAAGCCTCTATGATATTTTCCAGTATCCATTGAGACACATTTCTTATGGAATCTATATAAAATAAATGAACTCTACAATGAATAATGAAAATTAAATCAACGTTTCATTGTATAATTTTTTGATAAAATAGAGAAATTTTATCATAACATTTTTTATATCTTCCCAAAGGGTTTCCCTTATTACAGGATAGATATGGTTCCATGACTCTATAAAAATCAGAAAATCCATCCTCATTGTGACCCCCAACATAACTAATAATAATTGACTTGTTGGGGTCAAGTTGATCATGTTTATTCCAACCAACCATAAATTTTATACCCTTGATTATTACCTTGATAAATTTAGTCAACACTATGATATTGTCTCATTATTGTTTTTTCATCAACATATTGTTGATCGGCTAATAATTATGCAATTTCAATATCATTATCCCATTGTTGTCTAATATTTGTAACATTATAATCTATATAATACATTATCTATATGAGTAGTAAAAAATTTAATTTTTATTTTGATAATATAGTAAAGAAAACATAATATTATGATAGAAAACATAGTATATTAAAAAACATTTTAACCTACTCATTGAAATATATTTAATTTTTTAAAGTATAAATGGATTTAGGTCCTCTATCGAGAATCCAAATCCCCTATTTCGTGTCCCCTATAACATACAACACATTTTATACATTGGGACCTCCATGAAATGACTATGATATCCCAATTAAAGGTACATCCTCAATTGAATTTTCATCTGACCCTATAGTTGTTTTAAACTCAAGCAGGACATTCAACCAATTATTTTTTTCAAGTTATGAGACATAATATACTTGAAATTATTATAATTCCATAATATATAGGTTGTCTTTTTCCCATTCCATAGTAAAATTCACCTTCATGAATCCGATTCCATCAACTTTCACAACACTCATATTGTCAACCCATTTTCTATAGAAAATGATAACATGAAATGTTGTATAATCTAACACACATATATCTTTGGTAATGCTAAAATATAACATATTAACATAAATTGGATTTCTATCCTTAGAACCAGCTATGTTCATCACTTTCTTCATGAGCATAACTCCACTATTTTTATCATAGTTCAATCATCATGTTATTTTATATAGAATGTATAACCATTGATTAAAAAATCAATGTCAGAAATAACATCATCATTTGGTCCCCTAGCTAGCCATCAAAGTCCTTCAATAATTGAATTTTTATTTTTAGATAACTCCTTATAAATATGATCTCATAACCATCCAATAAGTTTTTGATTGTGTGTATTTTATATCCATCCTTCATCCCATGTTGGATTCAAATCTCTAGGAATATCTTTTTCAACATCAATGTATATATCAACATCTTCACTATTATGAAAAATGTAATGGTGGGCTTGAACCCTCTCCATGATAGAAATTATAAGAAAATATCTTCCAAAAATCCCTTCACCAATAATACATCCATTGTGATGAGATATTTTAAGAATCATGCTATAAAAATTTGATAGATAATCGTTAAATAATTCAACATATTGTTCAAAAATATATAATTTTACAATACAACCTTCAGGATGTCTTAAATTCATGACATACCCTTTCAAAATATTCATATACTATTCAAAGAGTTATATCCGTATATAATGTATAGAACCACATAGTTGAGCCTCTTTGACCAAGTGAAGGACAAGTTAGACCATTATATCAAAGAATTATGGTGAGAGGAACATCTCTAATTCACATAATATGACTGTAACCTCCTTATTCATGATTGGAAACATTTCTAAGTCTATAACTTTACTGGATATGGATTTAAATATAAATTAGAGTCTGGTTAATGTATGTCATATATTTTTTGTCAGAATAAAATGTAAGGCAACAAAAATAAAATCATGCATCAGAACATGACATTCATGTGATTGTAAACTCTATAAATTCAAATTAGTCATTGAAACAACATTCATAATATTTTATGAATACCCCTATGAAAAATGTACACTATTAAAGAAAATAAAAAATTGTAATTTTCTCTCTCTTGATATAGTGTAAACTATTAGTGGAAGAAAATACTACCCTTTACCCTTTATCGGTTACAAATCTTCCCTTATACCCATATAAATCATTCCTAACCTAGCCTTGATACCATTTTTTATTTTTTTTGGAACATTTAGTAATGTGCCAATAACACCATCGAATATATTTTTTCTAAATTCATGACATCATGAATATTTCTGACATATAAACAAATCAAATATGTTAATTCAAAGAAAATTGATCTTTTTTTCCAACATGATTTAATAAGGTTTTTAAAAAAATTTATTCCAATAATAGTGTCAATATATTTTACATTAAGGAATAGTTGATCACCCATTAGTTGAGATGGTGTTGTACCTTATTCAGTAATCCCATCGAATGATGTCCTCCAATATGAGTATTTATGTTATCATGGTAGAAAATTTGGATGTCCTAAAAACAAACTCTTTGAAGAATATTTCAACCAAATTTATTTTGTGCATTCTTCAAAAATGGGACACCCCTACATTACATTAATGTTACAGCCTGCCAAATTTCCATAAGAAGGAAATTCATTTATCATCCCATACAACATGCCCCACAATGTAAATTCTTCACTTCTATTAGAATAAAGCATTGTAACACTTGTAACCCACATAAATTCCATATATTTGATAACTGGATCCAAATAGACATCAATATCATTAGTAGTTTATTTTGTTCCATATATAAGTAAATAAAACATAATGTATTTTCACTTCATTCATAACCTCGGTATAAAGTTATAATTTACCAACATGATTGGCCATGCATTATGAGTACTATTGTGTAGAGAACAAAGATTTATTGAATATATAGATAACTCAAGATGGATGTTTCTTGTCTCATTTCCAAATTTAGGTTACTCATAATCAATATTCATCCATTGAGGAGAGTCCACTGGATGACATTGTTTCCCATTTTAATTCGTGTATCTACATTCCATGTAAATTCTATGATGGTTTCCTAACATCTATATAGTCTTATAAACTATGTAATGATAATAATGTACCATATATCTTTCTAAGGACATGATTAATCATTCTTGTATCAATCTGCACCACACATAGGGAATTTTATGAGTGATTCATGGTCATTTCAAAGAAAAATGAAATCATTTGAAAAAACATGTTTTTTAGGGATCATTCCCATTGAATGCAGTGTGCATTTATCATTCTATGTTCACCACAGATGTTCAATTTATTATTTTATAATATCATTCAGGATACTAAGTAGTTCTGTAAAGCTGGTGCTACTTCATCCACTAGTAGCTTTCATAGGATATAACATCAATACAGCTAACAATGTTGTGTATTTAGTATAACCATTATACAATGGTATCTTTTCACAAAAATTTAACTTCAAAAAAATATTTTCATAATCATGATTTCATCATAAATTTATATTATAATTTCTTCCATATAATCACCCTTTTCATTTTCACTGTTATTCATATCAAATGTTCTATAAATCACATTATCATCCCAATATGTGTTCATGTTTGGTTTTTCCTCATCTTTAATAAAAAATATAAAGCCATGATCTATTTTGTGACAAACAAAATGTACTTCTAACTCTTTGAAAATAATCTTTCTTTAATAAAAACAATATAAACATGAACAAAGGTTTTAAGAATGGTAAAATCATGCTTTAGTGAAAATTTGATGAACTCTTTAACTCCATCTTCATACTCTTTTGTCATATGATTAGTGGTCATACATTTTTGATTAATATCCATCCAATTAGGTTCATAAAATGTTCATTTTTTACAAATAAAAATAAATACACATATTATATTTGTAATTAAAGGTAAAATTTATAGATAAATCTAATTAGCGGAACCCAAAATTTGATTGTTTCAAATATTTTCAGTACACATTGAAAAAAATGGGTAATTAAATTTAATAAAATAAGTACTCCACTGGTTGTTGATCTTATCATCTGAATTAATCCAAAATAATGACCTATACCTGATATGGGATGACTACTTCTCATATTAGTTCAATAAACTTTGGTGCATGTTTAGAAGACATGGGGGATGAGTCTCATAAAATAGAATACAATTATAACTATTCGGGAGATGAAGCTGATGAGGATGACAATTGTATACTTAAATCAAAATGTTCTCAGGATGAGAGTTAGAAAATCATCGGACAAAATTTCTTAGTTTGTTACCTAACGGTGAAAAAAGAAACAGCATCATCTGTCTAATCCCTACAAGGGGATCCTTGATTGGTGTGACTATGATAAGGATTAACTAGATGGTATTACACATTCTCATGTTGAGACATCTGATTATACATGAGAAGATAATAATATTCATTATTTATATATTAATATTTATGTGTTTCAATGTTCATAAACACCAATTTCAGTCCAATTATAAAATTGAACTTCATTTCACATCATTGAGAAATTCATGTTGAGACATCTGATTATACACTAAAAAATAATAATATTCATTGTTTATATAATTTATTTTCACTACATGTTAATTATTAACTCCGATAATCCATTAAAAATTTCTAAATTGGACAATTATCCACTATTGATCATTCTGTTTTTCTATTATTGGGTCCAAACACTTACCCTCATAGACACATCATGAAACACAGATATTAATATATAATATAATTTTATTCTATTTTTATATATTTATATATATATATAATGATTGGGAGTTATATACCTCTCCAAATCTTTTATTATTAATATTATTATTATTTTTAATGTTTCTAGTCAAAAGGTTGAAACTTTTTTCCATTATTTCCCTTTTTTACATCTCCATCATTCACCCTTCATCATTTTTTGTAGAAAAATAGATTTAGATTTAATCGGTCATCTAGGATGATCCTTTTATGCTGCATTCGGCCCCCACATGGGGTGGATCCACAATATGAAGATTTCCGTAGTAGAAAAGACACCCTATGATCCCGCATGAGAACCATCATCAAAACATGGAAAGGGTTATTTTTTTGTGGAACTATAGGAGTGCTGCATCATGGTAGGAGTCCTTGTATTATAGGTGCCATTGTAGTGGGGTAATGTACACAACTATAAAATAATCATATTTTCATGGTTTAAAATCATTTCTATAGTCTAAGGCAATAGTTTACTTGAACTGTGGTTCATGTTTTCGTTACAATAGGGTCCAGAATATAGCCATGTTTTCAAACCATTTCCTTAGGTGTCTATGTCCACGGTCCACATCGATCGTGGTTATAGGATATTACCACAGATGTTATTGGAATGGTTCAGTAAACTAGATAATTATATGGTCTATTTCCATAGTCCACAAAGGTCATGGCCATAGGTTGAATTCCATACACCTAGTACCATGGTTTACTAAATTGTGGTGGTATCCTTTTAAAAAAATGTACCTGATGAGGTTTGATGTGGTGGCGTCTTCTATAAACCTTCCAACAATTTACCACAATGTCTAACTCTACTATATGTATATATAAACACATGTAAATTTATATATAATTATATATAATTATAAATATTAATCATTTGAAAAACTAAAAAAATGGATGAAATATAATTGACACGGTTGTCCAAAACCATGGATATAGGTAATTTTTGAGAGGTCTATTGCCACATTTTTTGAAAACCATAGAAATATCTCATTTTAGAAGGGTTATTTCCATAGTTTAAAAAGCTGTAGAAATAGGATAATTTATAGTGGGTTATTTCCATGGTTTTAAAAAATTGTGGTTATAGATTATTACCACGATTTTATAAAATCATTGTAATAAGACTTTATCACCAATTTCCCACATTTTTTTGGGGTCCTCATGTAACCTACTGCTATAGTTTCATATAATTATGGCTATAGGGTACCAATGACCATGGTCATCCAAACCGTAGCTATAGAAGTGTGGTCATATGGCCATTTTCTAGTAGTGGTAGCAGCAGTATTATTCACTCGAATTGGGATTTTGAGTTGTGTATCTGGTCTTATGGACAAATTGACCTTTGGACTATCAATGGTGGGCCTTCAGTATTTGTGTAGGATTAATTCTTGACTGGTATATATTATTAAGGTACAAATGATGTCTTTGGTGATTAAGTTGGATGTGATAGTTCATTCATGAAGTTACTGGTAAGAACATGTTCAAGTCCCCATTCGAGGCGATAAGGATGACGAGCCATGGACGTGACGTCGAGATAACAATCTGAGGCATACTAATGTAGGAAGGCGAGAGGGGTTGTTTTTTGTGAGGTCTTAGAGCATTAGGCCTTTATGTTACTGGGCCTTCAAGCCACGTGTTTTGGGACTTTGTGCCTATAGGCATTCAAGTCATGTAAGAGATCCCCTCAGCCCAGTTAAAAAGTGGGATCACCAGAAAATAAAAATATTGAATTCTCATGGAAAACTCCTCTCTCACTGAGCTATTTAGTCAGGCAATTTTTAGTTTTTTTCAAATATCCCTATCAATGGTAACATCAATTTATACTCCTATTTAGGGGTCAAAAAATATATTCTGCAATAATAATCCTGCCTCCACCAACAGTAATGATATAATTTCTAGATTATATAATATTATATTATAATAAAATGTTTATATTTTTATGAATTAGAAATAAAATGAAGTGTGAAGGCATCTAATTCCTCTAATGCATCCACTTCCTGCACCTTCCATTGATTTACATGTCTCCATCATCTTTAAGTGTTAACAATAATTGACAGGTGTTGATCATCTCCAAATTTTAGTATTAGGTTCATCTCGGTTTGAGGATTCAAAAAAATGTGGTTTATTCATCGTAAATTGTACTATAAGGCCTCTAAAAACAGAGACAATTTGAAATTCAAAAATATTCTCTCATTGATTTCTCTCAATCCATATCTCAGATCATATAGGACTTATATATATATATATATTTTGTTAAAATATTCATGAAATTTTTACTTTCACCAAATAACATATAATTCTTGCCTAAATTAAATATCCACATCCTAAACACAATGGAGAAGCCATTTTTTCAACCTAACACTCTGTTTTAGAGAATTTCATGTTTTACCCTTTAGAATGCATATATAATTTTGTATTAATAGACTTCATCCCAAACTGTGAAAATAGAAGTGTGATCTTAGGTTCATTTTCTAGTTCTGGTAGTAGTGGTATTATTCACTAGAATTGGGATTTTAGGTTACATATCCGGTCTTTCGGGCCACTAGTCCTTCGGGCCACTATGCCTCTATATTATAAATTATAGGCCTTCAAGATTAGTGATGGAGTATTTTTTGACTAGTGGAGAGAATGAAGGTGAAAAGGAAGTCTTTGGTTATTAGTTTGGATGTAGAGGGTCATTCATGAAATGATTGGGACACACTTTTTCATGTCCCCGTTAAAAAGATAAGGATGACGGGCCACCGATGTGACATTAGGACAACAATCTAAGGTAGGACAATTCTCTAAGGTGAGAGGGGTTGTTCCAGTGTGGGATCTTGGGACATCAGTCCATTAGGCCATGTACTAGGCCTTTGTTCCATAGGTCCTTCAGACAATGTATTTAAGGTCTTTCTACCTCTAGTCCTTCAAGTCATGTAAGAGATTCCCCTTTACCCAGTTAAAAAGAGGGATCACCAGATTATAAAATTGTGGAATTTTCATCGGTGACTCCTTTCTCTCTCACCAGGCCATTTGGTTAGGAATTTTGTATATTTTTTCGCAATTCTTTATCAATGGTAAACATTAATGTCTACCCCTATTCAGGGTTTGGATAATGTATTCTATGATAATAACATCACCACCACCACCAACAACAATAATATAGTTTATAAATTATATAGTATTATAATATAATAAAAAATTAATATTTTTATGAATTAAAAATATAATAGAGGATGGAGCCATCTCATTCTTCTTATGCATCCACCACCATCAGTTGTTGTAGACTGACATGTCTCGATCATCCTTTTGTGTTAACCAGCATTGGCAGACATTGATCATATCCAAATTTCAGTAGTAGTTTCATCTCGGTTTGAGGATTCAAAAAATGAGGTCCATTCGTCATAAATCATAAAGAGTTGTGACTCTCCATCAAAATACAAGGATTCCATTTTAGTGGGTGTCATCTCTCTCTATATTTGAGGGAAGTGAAGAGTAAACATTGGATCAATTTGATCTGAATTTCTATAAAAATCTCTTGTGCATGTTTATAATTTATTTTCACTACAAATTAATTTTTAACTCTAATAATCCATTAAAATTTCCTAAATTGGCAAATTCATCCCCCTGTTGATCATTCTGTCATTCTCATATTGGGATCAGAAATTTACCCTCACAGACACATCACGTAACACACATTAATATATAATAAAATATGATTTTATTTTTTTATATTATATTATATATAATGAGTGGTAGGTATACCGCTTTAACTCTTTTATTATTATTATTATTATTATTATTATTGTTATTATTATTATTATTATTATTATTATGTTTTTTAATATTTCTAGTCAATAGGTTGATACTTTTTTTAATTTTTTTCCCTTCTTCACATCTTCACCATTGGCCTTTCTTCATTTTTTTATAAAAAAATAGATTTGGATTTACCCGGTCAGCCAGCCTGAGCCTTTTGAGCTACATTTGGCCCCCACATGGGGTGGCCCCACAATTGGGGGCTTGCCTGAGTGGCAAAGTCACCTCGTGATCCCACATCCAAAACTTGCTCAAAACCGGACTGGGGCATATTAATGTGGCACTGTAGGAGTATTGTATCACTCTAGGAGTACATGTAGTGCATGAGGTATTATAGTGGCGTACAACACACAACTAAAAAAAATCAGCATATTTCCACGATTTAAAACCATGGTCATAGCCTAAGGCCAAAATTTACTTGAATCATGTCCCTTGTTACTATTGCAATAGGTTCCGTCCTATAGACACCATTTCAAATTGTGGCCTTATGTGGCAATGGTCGTGGTTCACATGAACTGCGACCATTGTTCATTACAACGTAAGTTATTGGCATGGTTTAGTAAACTGTGGACCTTGGCCAGGCTGTATGCCATACGCTTATTTCCACGATTTACTAAAGTGTGAAAGTTGTGTTTGAAAAAACAAATATACGTTGCAAAGTTTGATGTTGTGACCTGTTCTATAATCCTTCCAACGCTTTTAGCACTATTCTATACTCAGATATATGTATATAAAATTAAATATAATTATAATTATTAATCATTTAACAAAATTTAAAAATATTTTTGGATGGAACACAATTGCCCTGGTTGCCCAAAACCGTGGCAATAAGTCATTTTTATGAGGGTATTGTACGGTTTAAAAAACTGTGGCAACAGGTTAATTTATGGAGGGATATTGCAATGTGTTCTAAAACCATGGAATTAAGCCTTTCTTTCCAATTTACAACATTTTTTGGGGGTTCCCGCGTAACCTACCGCCGTGATTTCAGATAACTGTGGGCCATGTATTTTCAGGTCTATCACGGTTTCATATAACTGTAGGCCATGCATTTTTAGGTCTTTGTGACACTAAACATTCATGTCATGTAAGGGATTCCCCTCAGGCTACTTGGGATCACCGAAAAATAAAAATATGTAATTGTCATTGGCAACTCCTTTCTCTCTTTCCATTTGGTTTCACATTTTGAAGATGCAGTCAATGTTGCACCACTTGGGAGACTAGAAGTCTCTCAAATGGTTCTATCACATGGTTGGATGATTTCCCACCATAGATATTTTCTCTTGTTCTCTCAGACCTCCGGTCCCCTTAATATATTCCCTTATGTGTTTCCAAATATATATATATGCCGGAAATCTTGACTATCTTGAGTTAATGTGAAATTCTCACTTAAATTAAATATCCACATCCCGAACTCAACAGAGAAGTTATTTTTGAGAATTTCGATGGCCCACATTTCTTAATCAAATCTCGTAAGCTGCAAGGGGTCTATAAATGTCGGCTATTGGTTTTTCCTAAATTAAGAGGCGTCGTTTTGTAGTGTTTTTCTTCCCAATCAAAAGCAGCTCCACTTTTTTCATTCTCTACAAACCTACCGTATCCGACGCAGCCACAGACCCGCAAGCACAGCGAACGGCTTACTCTTTCCATCAGGCTTCTATCTCATGTTGTTTCTATCTATGGACACCTCCATAGATAGAACCATCGAAGAGAGATAAATAGCGTGTGAGATCATTACTAGGGATCAAATCACCCGCTACAATCCCACTCATACAAAACACGCGATAATAAATATTGGATGTATATTTATTTCTCCTCAACACGATTTTATTATCTTATTAATGGATTACACCACATTCAATATATACATTTAATATAGACAATGAGTTTTCATTAAATGAAAACGCGTCATGGATGACTATATAAAGGGACGTTTTCACTCCCATTGAGAACATACAATTGTGAGAAACTCTCTCATTTCTCTCTTCTTCCCACACTTTTCATTGTTTGAGATGAAAGCGCTATCATCCTTTCAGAATTCAGGTATCCTCACGATACAAATGTGAATCTGTTGGCTGGTGTACCCCACTCTAAGGTAAGGTGTTATTATTCACTCCTACATGATCGTGACCAAGCATTCTCCTTCACTGAGAATGAAGAAGACTACTATCATTGATGATTTCCACTTAAACTTTTTATACAGTTTTTTACTCATTGATTCTCAAATATAGATCTGCATGTTGTTGGGTTTTCATCCACTACACATGGTCATGAGATGCAAGCCCTGATCACTATGGAAATCTAGTGAGAGAATCTCTCGATTGGAGCCCATTCTCTATTAATTGTAAAAATAAACATTTAAACTATATGGTAATAAAAATAATTATTCAATTTTTTTAAAATCATAAAAACTATCCATTTTATTTATGTTATAAAAATGTATGGACATGTATATATCTATACAAACGTATATGTAATGTTAAATATAAATGTGTGTGTGACTCTATTAACAATTAGATGTATATTCATTTCTATATTCTAATACATGTAAACAAATATTGAAAATTAATATACATATATAAATATTTATATTTATGTTGATATTTATATTTGTGTTTGTAGTTATATATAAACACACACATATGTATATATAAATATAAATACACATGCCCACACAAACAAACATATTTTATAAATGTATGTAAAAAGAATTTTATGAATATATATAATTACTATTAATTATTATTAATAATTAATACTTTATAACATTTTATTTTTTTATTTTTATCGATATTTATTTTTGATTATTGTTAGTTGTTACAAATTATTACATAATATTAGAAACTAATAAAAAATAAAATTAGTACTTCTAATAATTATTATAATTCATTGACGAATATATCTAAAATTAATATTTTTACATTCATTATTTAGTTTCTAATAATTATTACTATTTAAGATTACTATTTAATAAAAAATATAAAATTATTATTTATTACTATTAATATATATTACTATTCTAAAATTATTATTTTCCAACTCATTACCAATATATTTTAAATATTACTATATATTACAATCTAGGTTAAAAAATATTTATATATAAAATTAAGAAGTTTAAACATATAAATTTATCAATCAAAAACTAAAAAATATGTTATTATTTTTTAGGAAAATGTCGTTAATCCTTTCAATGTCTTGTGATCAAGTATTTGGGTAAATTCATTAAGGGACCTAACGTCATCAACATTGAAAAAAGGCATCTGTGATGGACCCTAACACATTTATTCCCCATTTAAAAAAAATGTCTAACCTAAAGCCATTTCAATTTTTTATTTTATTTTTCAAAAAAAATATTAAAAAAAACTCATCGATCACTTTAATGCAGACACCACAATACAACATGAAATTTATAATGAATTATATTCAAAACAAATCAACATTAAATATGATTAAAAACAACTGTCATTCATAAAAAGTTTAACAAAAAATAATGTTTCAATCATGGGTAGGTTGATGATAGACGGACCATAAAAATAGATAAAAGGAAATCCAATGCAGGTTCTCCCTTTAGGCTCCATCCCCGCTGTGAGGCTCCCTTAGTTATAGTATATTCTTAGAGCAATTTTAATGATTGGCGGGGTAGAAGGTGGGGCTACCCGCTGGTCGGTACTCGATAAAAGGATTCCCTTCTTGGATTGCAACCTGTATGCATTGCAAAGCATCTCCCCCAACTCCATCTCCTCTATTGCGGGGTGTTAACACTGCTGTAGTGGTGGAACCTCCGCCCCCGATCACCCATCACCACATCATGAACGTATTTGCTCCTCGACTTTATATATTGTTGGGTTTGGGATGAGAGGTGATGGATCCAGCTGGGAGAGATGGCACATAGATGGGTTTATGCCCTTCATGGATCAAAACAATTATAACTCATGTTAGGACGCGAATCGAGTTTTCACTGAGCTTTCCAGCTCGAAGTCAATCTTAGTAAAAACTCGGTTCACTTATTACCATGAGTTATAATTGTTTTGATCCATGAAGAGAATAAACCAGTTTACACACCATCACTCCCAATTGGATCCAACACCTCTCATCCCAATCCTCAAAAGGATAGAAATTTTTGGAGAAAATATGTTTAAGATGTCGTGGTGGGTGATGGGGGTGGAGGTGCCACCACTAAGATAGTGTTAACACCCCCTAATGGAGGAGGGGGGAGCTGGGGGAGACTCTTTGCGTTGCCTACAACTTGCAATCCAAAAGGGAAGTCTTCTTGTTGAGTATCAATTGGCGAGTAGCCCCACCTTCAACCTAGCCATTCATTCAAATTGCTCATGGAATATACTCCAACTAAGGGAGCCTCGCGGTAGGAATGGATCCTAGTGGGAGAACCATCATTGTTTTTTTACTTCTCTCTATCTTTATGATCTGACTATGATCAAACTACCCATGACCGAATCTTCATGTTATGTTATACTTTTTACCAATGGAAATTGTTTTTAATCATATTTAGTGTTGATTCATTTTAAATTTAATTCTTTTAAATTTTTTGCTCTATTGTGGTATCCACATTAAAGTGATTGATGAATTTTTTAATGATGTTTTTTTAAAAATAAAATAAAAAATAGAATCGACTTTAGGTTGAAACATTTTTAAAAAATGGGGTAGAAATGCTTTAGGGCCCAAGACGCATTCCTTTCATCCAAGATGATGATTCTTGGTCCCTTGATGACTTTACCCAAATACTTGAACATAAATCCTTGAAGGTCTTATTGCCTTTTTTTGTAAAAATAATAATTGATTTTTTTAATTTTTGATAAATAATTTTTTAGGATTAAATTTATTATTTTTATTTATAAAAGTTTTTTTAACCTAAATTGTAATTTATAGTGACATTTAAAATATATTAGTAAGGAGTAACTAAATAATATCTTTAAAATATTAATATATATTAATAGTAATAAATAAAAATTTTATATGTATGTTATTAAATAGTAATTTTGAATAGTAATAATTATTTTTAACTAAATAATAAATTTTAATAAATTAATTTTAGATTTATTCATTACAAAATTATAATAATAATTATTATAATTAACTAGTACCAACCCTATTTATTTATTCAACATAATCATTCAATGACCCATATAAGTACTCTTAGCTCAAAATTTGTTTCTGATATAAATTTCGTAAACTATTTTTCAAAAAGGGAAATAAGGATTGATATATCATTATCACTAATTAGTAGCTACACTCGGTTTTTGGGAGAATATAGATTAAATTTAGACCAACTTGAAATTTATGTCAAATATACCATAAATTTATATATTTACAATTTACCATTTCCTTACTATTGCTATTGATGTTGAGAAACATTTACTGTAAAAATATGTTGATTTTGATTATATTATTTTGATAAATACATTTTAGTATTGATGAATACATATTAGTTCTGAATATTACATATTAGTTTTGAAATAAATCTCATATATTTAATATTAGTTCAGAACAGTTATGTTATTTATTTTTTATTCAGGAAAACTAATATCAGGTGTAATAAATAGATTGATAACAATACATGTGTTGAAAAAAATGTATAATTTTTTATTGAAAACTATAGATAAAATATTATAAATTGGAACTCTATGAACTACCCAATGTGAACCATCTATAGAAGCCTCACACAACCAAATAACATACCCACAAATTAGTGAAAAATATCTAAATTAATTGAAACCAAAATAGAAATAAATCATAGAATTATAAAAAGGATCTACATAGAATGAGGATTTTTTATGCCACTAACCTCTAATTTTAGGAACAATCCACTAAAAGGTAGATGTATTAATAAAATCATAAATAGATATTAACTGATTTATGAAAACCATATAAATTATCATGATATTGATTAAATATTATATTAATTTTGTAAATAATATCATATCATTATGTATTGATCAAAATATTAGTGTGTTAAATAGATATATTTCACTTACATCAATTCATATTAGTCCCACATAATACATATCAGTTCTAAAATAAAACATATACATGAAATATGTAATATTAAATTAGAACTAATATGAAATTGTATTCACCATGAATAAAATGAAATATTTGTTATGATATATATTTTAACACCCCGACCATAGAAACCTGATGATGGTGCATTATTTTATTATATTGGAATGATTAAAAGAAATAAAATCCCAAAGGACTGATTTGTTTAGCAGTTTTGGAAGACCAGATTACATACATGATACCCATAGTACATTGGGAAAGATAGAAAATACAACATGATACATAATAGTATAAAATAAACTGTATCCATTGAAAACTCATTGATGGTTTTTTCATGATAGCCTCAGAAAAGGAAACATAATAAGGGTGAGATCAAATGTTCAGTAAGGGTTATGTGAATCAATAAAAAGATAATTTAATTCAATTAGGCATAGAAATTTTGACAAGGTAAATAATATGGAAAACACATGCCATTAATAATATGGGAATGAAAATGTACCCATAGATTTTTATAGTGAAAATATCATGGTAAGTAATAAATGAGTACGGAATGTATAAAATTATTATTTATTTGAGGTCATCTATTTGACACATAAACTATTATACATAGTGATCGTTTAATTTTATGTGTAGAAACCCATCTGATTATGTTCTGGAAGGAAACTCGAAGGGTTTATCGCAAACTAGTTTGTCTCATAAGACCTATTGATGCATAGAGAATCTATAGCAGGCCCCACACATCACTGCAGGATTAAAAAATTATTCGTAAATAGATTTAATTGATGAAAAATATGCCTTATAAATATCAGGATTGAGTAGAAGTTACAGACTCATCAATATTCCCTCTGTTAAAACAACATTCAAAATAGACATCTTATGTAAAATGGTTTATGACTAAGACAATAATCATATCCATGGTACAAGATTTTGGATGTTTAATAGAGATATAATTTCAATTGAAAAGTGATCACAAATTCGAATTATATTCACCACATATGAATTATTAGGTTCACAATACAATGTAATTCTCCATAAAATGGAAATTAAGACAAAGACCCTTACCACAATGTAATTAATCGTATCATATGACAAAAAATTAATAATAATAAAATGAATTATTTAATACCATGAATATAAATATAGTCAAGATATTATATATAAAAAGCAAATATACATATACCACATACAACAAATTAGTGTCAAATAATGGAAATCTCACAGAAATAAAAGTTATATGAGAATCCCCTTATCTTATGTCTGAATCTATTCTTCACTTGATCTTAATGTCCTGAATAATAAAATTAAATTAAATAATTAAGAATTAAAAAAAATTATCTACATGTAATTTATTTGTTATATATTCATTTAGTTCACTTATGACCTTTTAGATGGGTTAAGATATTCATTTTCATAATTTGGGATTGAATGTTTTCCCAGTTTTCACAATCGGTTCGCTTGTATAAGAGTATGGATGTTCATCTAAAATGAAAGTTTTAATATATAATTGAAGTTATGAGTTATTAATGATCATATATAAGGTTAAATTATCATATAAATACTTTTTTTATTTTTGGAGAGGATGAATCATTATATAAAATTTTAATGATAAACACTTGAATTACTTTGTTGGTTTTCCGATCACCACAAACTCATTTTGTTTTATAATTTATTACTATTTGTAAAAAATGATTCCAAAACATTAAATTGGATTATTACGTATATTATGATCTTGTTTGAACATAAATTTTTTTTCATGACTAGAATTGTAAACTGTAATAGAAATTGAAAACAGATCGTCCTTGAATTTGATAAATTAATGCATCTCAAACAGTGTTTTCATTTTTAGAATGATTTGAGGGGGGAAGAGAGATGATGATAAAATATTATATTATTATAATAAAATTAAATTATATGTGTGGTAATATAATTATCACAAAATTTGTATGAGGGGAGGCGAGGAGATAGAATCAAAAGAATGGAACACGTAAAATAAGTTGAAAGGAAAAGGAAGTGAGGTTTACCTCTTGAGTACTCCACCTTGAGAATCACTCTAAGGCCTCTTGTTTTGGCCTTTTTATGAGACCAGATGATATTGGATGTTGAGGGATGGATTGGGAAGAGTATTTGGTAGAACTTAGGAAATTATAAAATCTTGAGAGGTGTGAGAGGAAGAGGGGGTGAGGGGTTGTTTATATAGTGGAGGAGAGGATGTTTTTTGCATTATTATAATTAGTAGTTTATTATTTTTCCACAATAATATGAATAGTATTTATTCATGGGACTAAAAAAAGTAATTAGTGAATGTTAAGTCTAACCAAGGGTGCTTACCCTAGCAGGACATCATCCATGACTCAATAAGTCATGTATTTAGCATTTATCAAAAATTGTCGAATTTTATTATCAATACAAAATTCAAGTATTTTAGAAAAATCCAAAAAAATTCCTCCTAACCATTTTTCAAAGTGTAGAATCCAAAAAAAACTAATTTCTTCGAAAATAATTTTCTAAATATGAGAAACTTAATGTTCAATTAAAAACACCATTTAGTCAAAAAAAATTCAGTTTTTTAAATTATAACTGATTTTATAATACCCTACAAAATT
The DNA here is from genome assembly GCA_963277665.1 of Viscum album. NCBI lineage: Eukaryota > Viridiplantae > Streptophyta > Magnoliopsida > Santalales > Viscaceae > Viscum > Viscum album. Next base: position 858,216,529 of record OY728133.1, on the reverse strand, counting down.
AACTAAGGTATTATTAAATTATCCAAAAATCATAGGAAAAAAATATTTTTTTAGTAATAATTTTTATGATAATTTACTTCATTTTAAGTCAATTTATTATTTTCAAATTGTAAATAAATATTCATTACTCTTAAAAATACCACCAATAAATTATTAAAATACTTACTCACATTTATAAGGTGCCTAAATCTTTTTTTTACTTACATGGGTGAGGTTACTATTAATAAGGCCACATTACTATTTCTATGGGTTAGAGTACTATTCATAAGATTAGGTTATTATTCATAAGGGTAGGTTACTATTCATAAAAAAATGAGTTGATCCTATCAGACTCTAAATATTATACTAATAACTGCTATGTATGTCTATTTTTCAAAATTCAAAAGAAAAGAGTGGAAAAATTATGTTTTATGTCTACGTTATTAAAAAATTATAACGAAATAGTTTTGTTTCATTGTGACTCAGTGTTGTGTGCAAATAAGCTATCAAATGAATTGAAATTTTCATAAGAATAAAACACCATAAAATCTTGGTGTGTCATATTCTTCATTCCAGAAATTTCATCCCCAAATTTTTTCTTGTTTAATGGAATCTAAAATGATGTGGGTGGTTCTTCATCATAACAACCTAAGGTTCGCACACTGCTCCTTCTATTTTATGGTTTCTTCGATGAACTTTTACCAATCGGGTTTTCTGATTTCTCTATACTTATTCTCTAGTTTTAAAAATCTCTATAGGCTCTTCACAATATGATAAATCAGGTTCCAGTTCTATTTCCTCATAGGTGAGTACGTACATTGGGTCTTTTATTTAATTCATTAACAGTGACACGTGGAACACATCATGTACTTTTGAGACACTTTGTGGCATTGCTAAACGATAAACCACCATTCCAATTCATTCCAGAATTTTGAATGGCCCGATGTACCTAGGGATTAGTTTTCCTTTATTACCAAACCATAAGACACCATTAAATGGAGATAATTTCAAAAAGATATGATATCCCACTTGGAATTTCAAATCCTTTCTTCGGTTGTCAGTATAACTCTTTGCCTAATTTGGGCTACTTTAATATAGGCCTGACTTTTCTTTACCTTTATCGTTGTCACTTTAATAATATCTGCTCCAATGAGTTTCCTCTCACCAAATTCATCCCAACAAGTTGGAGTTCGATATCTCTTTCCATATAATGCTTCATTTGGAGCCATTTGAATACTATAATGTAAACTAGTATTGTAGGGAAACTCCACCAAAGGTATGTAATGCTTCCTTATACCTTCAAAGTTAAGTGAGTATGACCTCAACATGTCTTCCAGTGTTTGAATAGACCTTTCATACTATCTGTCGGTTTGGGCTTGATAAGAAGTACTCATATGAATCTTAGTATCCAAATCCTTCTAAATATTTTTCTATAATTTTGTTATACATTAGGGATCTCAATCAGACACAATCAACATAGGTGCTCCATAAAGTCTTACAACTTCATTAATATAGAGTCTTTCCAGAAGCTCAAGTGGTAAATATACTCTTATAGAAGGAAAATGTGCCGATTTTGTAAGACAATCAATAATTAACCATATTGAACCATTCCTTATTAGAGTCATTGGTAGTACTATGAAAAATTCCATCATAATATCATCCCATTTCCACACAGATATAGGAAGAGGTTGCATGACTCCTTTAGGGTGTTGTCTTTCATCCTTCACCTGTTGAAAAACTAGGCATCTTGATACATAATCAACAATTTTTCTTTTCATAGTATCCCACTAAAAACATTCCTTCATATCTCTATACATCTTGGTGCTACAAGGGTGTATAGTGAAATTCGAGCTATGATCATTATCTAACAATTACCTTTTTAGATCAGGTATTGATGAAACCCATAACCTATTTACAAATCAAATTACTCCATCTGCATACCTAAAGTCTTCCAATCATCCATCCTTAATAGCTTTAATTTTCATTCGAAGGATCTCATCATTGTATTGAGATATTTTTATCTTATCTAGCAAAGATAGTTTAGCATTCATTTGAAAGAGGAATGATTTTTCCTCTTCCTTAAAAATTCCATTATCTATATTTACTAGATCCATGAATATAGGATCTCTATCAATCCTAATTTATGTGAGAATCCAATGATCTTTCCTTCTTAATAGATTCTCCACATTATTTTCTTTTCCTAGGTGGTAGTGTATTGAACAGTCATAATCTTTGAGAAACTCGAGTCGTATCCTTTGACTCGGGTTGAGTTCTTTCTATGTAAAAATATATTTCAAACTCTTGTGATCCGTATATATCTCACATCTTTCAACATAGAGGTAGTGTCTCCATATTTTTAGCACAAATATTATAGCTTCTAACTCAAAATCATGAGTTTGATAATTTTTCTCATGATACTTCAACTTCCTTGATGCATAAGCAAAAACTTTATCATTTATCATAAGGAAACAACCTAGTTAATTTTTTGATCCATCACTATATATTCCAAACCCGTCATTTTCAGATGGAAGAGTAAAAATTGGTGCATGGACCAATATTGTTTTAAATTATTCAAATAATTCTGTACATTAATTTGTCCATACAATCTCAATCCCTTTACTTGTGGGCTTGGTTAGAGGGTTAGATATTATAGAAAAATTCCGAATGAAACATTGATAGTAACTTGATAATCCAATAAAACTATGTAGCTCAGTTATGTTTGTTGGTGTAGGCCATTCATGAATTGCCTTTTTCTTCATAGGATCAACTGAGATTCCATCTTTAGAGACAATATGTCTATAAAAATAAAGAGTTTGAATCCAGAATTCACATTTACTAAACTTCCCATACAACCCTTTTTTTCTAAGAGGCTCCAAAACAACTCATAAGTGGTTCTCATGGTCCTCATATCTTTTTGAATATATAAATATGTCAATAAAAAATACCACATCAATATCATCATGATATTCCTTGAAGACTTTTTTAATTATATCCATGTAAATGGATGGTTCATTAGTTAGTCCAAATAGAATTATTGTTAACTCATAAATTCCATACCTAGTTAGAAATACTATTTTTAGAATATATATCTTCCTCACACACAATTGATGATATCCATATTGAAGTTCAATCTTAAAAAAATTATTTAGCTCCATGAATTTGATCAAATAAATCATCAATATGGGGAATGGGATACTTGTTCTTTATTGTAATAGCTTTGATTTCTCTATATTCAATACTCAGCCTCATAGATCCATCTTTCTTCTTCACAAAGAGAACCAGTGAACCCCATAGAGAAACACTATGGTGGATAAAACCTTGTCACTCAATTTCTATATTTGTTTCATTAGATCCACTAATTCCACAACGACCATTATATAGGGGTTCTTTGATATGAGTCTTTCACCAAGAATTAAATAAATAGATAACTCAACTTCCCGCTCTAGAGGATGTCTAGGTAAATGCTCTGGAAATATATAAACACATTCATTAATAATAGGTACATCATACTCAATTTAAAAATTTCTTCTATCACACATAGACATATTGTTATCTTCCTCTATATGAATTATATTTAGTATAGCTACTGGGGGTGGATCCAGATAATAATTAGATGGTGAATTTCCTACTTTAAAGATAAGAGATTCTATATCATTCTCAAAAATTGTAACCGATTTCTTATTAAAATATATTTTGACATTTAAATTTGAAATCAAATCCATCCCAAGGATTATATCAAAGTAAATCATGGTTAGGATGATAAAATTAGTATAGAAATCAGGAATATATTCCATAATGGGGACTGCATGTCACATCTTTGTTGCAATGATACTTCCATTAAGAGATTTGACTAATAACTCATTTATTAAATCAAATCGGAAATATATAATTTTTTTGGAAAAATAAGAATATATAAAAGAATTATATCATACAGAATCAAATAAAGCATTGGATAAGTTTGTGGAAATTATTAAAGTACATTCTAACACATCATTATGAATTTCAACTTCAACAGTTTTTATCGAAAAAGATTTACATTTCCCCCTTACCCTTTTTTGAGGAAGGATTCCCTGATGATTAGGGAACTCATTTTCATAGTGTCCCATATCTCTACAATTATAGAATTTTATGTCATTGAAATTTTTAATCCCCTTTTATACATTAGATCGATGACCCTTTTCTCTACACTTATTGAAAAATCCAATTCCTTCCAAGCATTTTTCAGGATGATTCTTTCCACAGTTCTCACATAATGGTAAATTGATTCATTCCGTTATTATTTTTTGGCACTTAAAATTTTCCATGGTTATCATAATAACTATTCTTATATTGGTTTCCCTTGAAAAAATTTGATTTAAAAAATTCTTTCTCTGTTTTGATGGCACTTCGTACAATTTCATCATATGATGGCAATTCTTTAGAAGCAAGTGACCTTTGAAGACTTGGCTTAATAACATCAAATAAATGATTAATCATATATTATGAGTCACATAGATAATATAAGGAATACATTTATTTTATTGTGAAGGTAGCTTCATACTTCTCTACACTCTCTTATTCCCTTTTCTTTATGCTAAGGGATTTCCTCTTCATTTCACTCTGTTGCTTGAGAGGGAAGTTTTTTTTCAAATAATACCTCCATAATGGTTCTCCATTCCATATAATATATTTATTCTTCCTATTTTTTATTATGAATCAAGGACCACCATTGATCAACATCACCCTTGATACAATATACTTCTAGTACCAACTTTTCATTTTCATTGCATCTTAATGCTAGAAATATCTTTTCTTGGGACATGATCCACTACTATGCTACCAATGGATTAGTAGTCCCACTAAAATTTGGGGGATTATGCTATATGAAATAATCCAACATAGGTTTAGTATGGTTATTTTTCATAACCTGAGTAAGTTTTCCTAATATGGTTATGATCTTCTAAGCTCCAACACCAACTGTATTGACTTGCTCAGTGGGGAAATCCCTAAATTGTCCGTGAGTATTGATTCAATTTATTTCTTTAGGATCCATAAAAAACAATGACCTAGATTAAATTAGGTCATGAATATTAAGGGATAATTTTCTAAGTATAAAAACACTTAACATAAATTTAAAATTTATGTATAGCTAATCTCATAACCATAAATATGGATTCATTGATGAAATATTTAATTTTAAACCTTTTTATAATGGTTTTTATAGAAAATTTGAATAATCTAAAACATATCCCCTAGGAGTTTCAAACTAGGTGTGAATTAAGGCCCATTTTCATGTACCGATTTACCCCGAGTCAGACCCGGAACACCTTGTGAGAGTTGTTATTCCTAGGTACATCCATGCCAGAACCACAATCAGTTGTAGTATCTAGATATGGATGTATTTCTAAGAAGACCCACATAATATCTACATTACCAAAAATCCATGATTTAATTATATTATTATCCTCAAAGTATATCTTAGGGTTATGTACTCTAAACTATGTTTTCTAAATCTAGTTTCTATGGTTTCTGCTAAACTTCCTCTAATACCAATTGTAACGCCCCAACCCTAGAAACCTGTAGTTGGTGCATTATTTTATTATATTGGCTTGATTAAAGAAATCAATAATTAATGGAACAATTAGTTTATATGTTTTCGAACACCATATTACATACATGATACCCATAGTATATTGGGAATGATAGAAAATACAACATGGTACATAATAGTATGAAATTAACTACATCCATTGAAAACTCATTCAAGGTTTTATTCTTCATAACCTAGGGAAAGGAAACATAATAAGGGTGAGATTAAATTATCAATAAGGGTTACACGAATAAATAAATTTTTTTATTATATTAAATAAGGAATATAAATTATTTCAAGTTAAATAATCTAAAAAACACATTCCATTAATAAACTAGGAATGAAAATGAACCCATAGATTTTTCATAGTGAAAATATCATAGTAGGTACTAAATTTTTACTGAATGAATAAAAATATTATTTATTAGAATTCATGTATCTGGAATATGATCCATTATAATGTTGTGATAGTTTAATTATATGGGCAGTAAGCTGTTTGATTATGTTTTGGAAACAAACTCGAAGGGTTTGTCACGAACCAGTTTGTCTCATGGGACCTATCGATGGATATTGGGGATATAGTAGGCCCCACCCTTCACTGAATGTCTAAATAATTATTCATATACATATTAAATTGAATAAAAACATTCTTTATAAATATCTGTTTTTATTAGAAGATATGGACTCATCAATATTCAATATGTTAAAACAACATTCAAAATAAACACCATATGTAAAATGGTATACGACTAATAAAATAATCATATATATGGTAAAATATTATAAATATTTAATAGAAATATAATTTAAAATAAAAATTGATCTCAAATGGGATGTAGATCCATGTCATAAGAATTATTAGGTTCACAATACCATGTAAGTCTCGATGAAATGGATGTTGAGACAAAGTCCCTTACCACAGTGTAATCAGTCATATCTTATGGACAACAAATAATAATTATAAAATGAATGATTTAATAACATGAATATAAATATAATCATGATATTATATATCAAAATGAAATATACATACATCACATGCAAGAAATGAGTGGAAAATAATGGAAATCTCATGGAAATAAAAGTGAGATGAGAATCCCCTTACCATATGTCTGAAAGCATTCTACAATTGATCTTAATGTCTTGAATAATCAAATTATATTAATTAATAAAGAATTAAATAACCCTATATACATTATATTTATTTATTATATCCTTAATAAGTTCATTTATGTCTTTTAAATGGTTTAAGATATTTGATTTCATCATTTTGGAGTGAACGTTTTCTTTGTTTTCATGATCGGTTTGCTTGTATAAGAGTATGGAAGTTCTTGTGAAATAGAAATTGAAATCCAGAATTTAAGTTATGATTTATTAGTTATAACATATAAGGTTAAATGATCATATAAATCCTTTGGATATTTTTTATAGGATGAATCATTATATACAATTTTAATGATAAACACTTGGATTATTTAGGTGGTTTTTTGATCAACATGTACTCATTTTATTTTAAAATTTAATACCCTGTATAAAAAATGATTCCAGAAAATTAAATAGGATATATAATATATATTATGATCTATTTAGTCCATAAAAATGGTTTCATGACCATATTTGAAATTGGTAATAGAAATTGAAAACTCGTCGTCCTTGAATGTGATAAATTAACACATATCAGATGATGTTTTCATTTTTAGTATAAGAGGAGGGGGAGAGAGAGATTATGATGAAATATTACATTAGAATAAAAACATTATAGTATATGTATGGTATTGGAATTATCTTATCATTTTTATGAGGGGAGGTTTGAAGAGAGAATCAAAATAATGGAACTTGTAAAAGAAGTTGATAGGAAAAGGAAGAGAGGTTTACCTCTTGAGTACTCCTCCTTGAGAATATTTTTAAGGCCTTTGGTTTTGGCATTTTGGTGAGAATAATAGGTCATGGAAATGGGGGGAAGGATTGGTAAGAGTATTTGGTATAACTTATGTAAGGTTTAAACCTTGAGTTGTGTGAGGTGAAGAGGGGGTGAGGGGGGTTTATATAGTGGAGGAGAGGAGGATTTTTTCATTATTTTAATCATTAGTTTATTATTTTTCGTGAGGAATATGATGTGTCTTGATTTATGGGAAAAAAAATTGTAATTATTTCAGGTGAACACTAACCAAGGGTTCTTACCTCAACATGAAATCATCCATGACTCAATAAATCATGTATTTTGCATTTATAATAAATTATCATATTTTACTGTTGACCAAAAAGTCATGTATTTCAGAATAATATAAAAAATTCACCCTTACAATTTTTTAATGTTTAGAATAAAAAGACTATATTTTCTGAAAATAATTTTCTAAATATGATAAATTTAATTTTTAATTAAATAAACCATTTAGTCAAAATTATTAAGAGTTTTTGAAATTATAATTGATTTTATAATACCTTGAAAAAATAACTTAGATTTTATTAAATTATCCTAAAATCACAGGAAAAATAAATATTTATTTAAGAATAAATTTTATGAAAATAAAATTTATTATAAATAATTTTATTAACTTGAAAATGTAATTAAATATTTATTACTCATAAAAATACCAACAATTAATTATTAAAAAATTCACTCTCATTTATAAGGTGACTAAAGTTTATCTATACATACATGGGTGAGGTTAAAATTAATAATGGTACATTATTGTTAATAAAGGTTATATTACTATTCATAAGTGTAGGTTACTATTCATAATGGTAGGTTACTATTCATAAGGGTATGTTACTATTCCGCCAAAAAATGAATTGATCCTATCAGACTCAAAATATAATACTAATCAAAACTGTGTATATCCTTTTTTTTCAAAATTCAACACACATAACTAAAAAAATTATGTTTAATGTCTAGGTTATAACTATATTATAACAATATAGTTTTGTTTCTCAAAGACTCAGTGTTGTGTGCATATAAGCTATCTAATGGATATAATTTATTGTAAGATGAACATACCATAAAATCATTTGGTGTTATATAGATATATATATATATATATTAATTCTACAAACATTACCTCTTAAGTTTTTTATATCACAGTAGTAGTTCAAATGTATTAATCAAAATTCATAAATGACATGTATCGAGTAGTATACATAAATGAAATTAATCAATATTAGTTCTAAAGAAAATGTTGTCATCAAAAACCAAACATATATATCATTATAAATTGGACATATTTCCTAAAAATATAGTAATAAATATCTACGTTAGTTATCATGTTACTTGTGTGATCAGTCCAATTTTTCAATATTGTTGAGATGAATTAATTGGTGTGAACCACAAGATAAACATTATTAAAATAGATATAGATAAATGATAAAAGAAAATAACTATTAAAGGACGTTTGGAAATAAAAAAAATGAAAAAACTATAATATATTTGGAGTAATCTATTTCAAATGCAATGAATATTCTATGGAAATTTCATATTTATGTTATCGATATTACAAATAACAGTATAAACATATATAAAACAATGAATTTTAGTTAACTTGAATCTAATTTAAACTAAGAAGATAGTGAAATAGACTGAAAGTGCATCTAAATAAGACAAAATATGCTTGAAAGTGAAATAATCATGTAGGGAAATGTCTTATATATTTAATGAGTAATTAAATAAAATAATGAATTTCAATGAATAATATAAAAATTTATGAAATACACACACATGTATCCTAACAGATAATAATATGCATGTATATTACAATCCATAAAATCTAGTTTTGAGAAATTAATGAATTTAATAGTATGATTTATTCTAATGGAAGGATTTGTATTATGCAGAATAAACCTTATTAGACAAATGGTTTGAACATTCTCTCAGCTACCATCCAGTGGTAACGGCCATAATTTTCTTTTCTACAACAGTCAATGTAAAATAATGAGTGTAGTGTTAAGGTTATATTGAAATTTTGTATCAATTGTAGTTAAAAATTGAAATGTGGAATATAAATATAATACCAACATATTGGATGATAATAATAGCACAACGGGAGTAAAAGAACATGTTATTCTATAAAAACTATAAATCAATGAAATAATTATAATAAATACATGAGGTATGTAGTGAGATGTTGAATTTAAAGAAGTGGACCTAATATAAACACATGAATTTAATTACAGAAATTTATAAACAAATAATTTATAATTTTTTATTATAAGAGTTTATATGTATCAAAATTTAAATTTCAATAGATAAAATATTTTCAATCTCTTATAGGTAATGGATTTTTTTCTATAACAATGATAATCTTCTATGTAATCTAGCTTCATCACAACATTCATTTCCATTGAATGAAACTAGAGAGGAAAATTTGGTTTAGAAAGATTTAATAGTCATTTAACATATTAATAAGTGGTAGTAAAAAATGTTAAAGAAACCAATACGTAATTGAATGAACCATTTAAGTGTAAATTTGGTAACAATAAGTGAGTTGAAGTATGTATACACTTATAGGTATATTATATTATGTACATTTCAACATAGGATGGTAGTTTGAATATGGAGAACTAGTGTCAATACATTCACATGAAATTTAATTAATAATATTATTTGAAAAATATTGAATTTAATTTCATCAACTTTATACATATAACAACATTACACTATCAAATGACCTAAAAATTCATATACCAATTTAAATCCATCTGTTGATTAGAAAAAATTATAACTTTTTCAGAAAATCTGATGGAAAAAGGGGAGCAGTGAAGGATATGAAGAACCTGTGAAGTAAAAAGGATAATATAGAAGAGGTAAATCAAACTTGTAAGCCGGAGGAAGGGAGAAATAAAATATGTGATACTATGGGTAATCACTGAAAAATAGAATAATCAAATCACCTTGTATTTTAGGAATATAAACAACAATTATGTGACACGATATAGCACTGTAAAAGTTATTAACAAAAAAACTATCATGAGTCTTTATTAACTAGAAAATGAAGGACTATATTACTCTCTACTTACGGTCATCCCAAAGTTCCCATGTAGAACACCCCTTTCAAATTACATCTCTATGAAGATAAAACTAAAATCATTTATCCTATACAGTAACACGTAAAAGGAATACTACCAAAATTATAAAATTCATTAAGTTGGTAAGGTACATAGTATGGTATTAGTTCCTTTTTTAATCCTTCAAAGCATTCTTAATTTAAATGGATACATTGTTTAGTTCATTAGTCCCTAGAAAAATCTTGTAACTTGAACTTTTACAGCAATTTATATAATATAACTAGAATTAAAAAAATATAGTTAATAATAGAAGGAAATTAGGTAAATTTTGGTTTTATACTCTGCTTTATAAGACATTGAAAAATGTTTATGAAAGTTTCCATTTGGTAATCAGGTTATGAAAAAATTCTTAAAGTTGAATTATAAAATAAAAATTCTTTAACAAATGTTAATGGGAATTCTATCCAAAATAGAGACTATAAAATTGGCCCTAGACTGAAAACCGAAAGAAATTATGGTTAGTGGGTATGCATAGATTGCATACATTTAACAACATTAAACCATAAAAATTTATAAAAATCCTTGTATAAATTAAAATATAATTGGTGGTTAGAAATAATATATACCTTTTAGAAATTATTTATAGAATATAGGAACCTTTGAAGGGCATGGAGAAATTGAAAAGTAAAAATGGAATGATGGAAGAGGTAATCTTTAAAGGAAATGCGAACATGCGAATTAAAAGGGAAATGTTTGAAGAGGGAAATCAAACCTGCAAGCCTGAGGAAGAGGAAAATCACACTACAAATCATTTGGATGATCCCCATATTATAGAATAACCAAAGAACCTTGATTTTTATTTCTATCAATAATAGTTATGGGAAATAATATAAAACTATAAAAGTTTTTAGCATACAAAAAACCATGAATTTGTATAAAAAACCCCCAGTGGTATATATATTTTCTCACTAATGGTTATCTCATAGTGAATATGAAGAATCCCCCCTTTACATTTCTTCTATATCAAGACAAAAATCAAATCATTTAGCCTAAATACATGAAAGTATAAAAATGTACCAACCAGTAAAAGTAACACTACCCACTTGTTATTCTGTAGTGAAAGGACATATTATTCTGTATAAACTATAAATCAATGAAATAATTACTATAAATACATGAATTATGCAATGATATGTTGAATTTTAAGAACATGACCTCATAGAAACACATAAATTTAATTAAGGAAATTTTTGGACAAATAATTTTAGAAATTTATATTATAAGAGTTTTTATGTATATAAATTTACATTTAAATAGATAAAATATTTAAAATTATATATAATATTAACAACATATTTAATTATGTCAATTTCAACATAATATGGTTGTTTGAATGTGAAGAGATGGAGTCAATACAGTCACCTGAAATTTTATTAATGAAATTAATAAAAATATAGAGAATATAATTACACCAGATACATACATGTAACAAAATTACAATATCAAATGGACTAAAAATCACTATAAAATTTAAATAACATTTGGTTATTATAAAAAATGTATAAATATTTAGCTAATGTCAATAGAAAGAGGGAGCTTGTGAAGGATATGAAGAACCTGTGAAGTAAAAAAGGGAAGAGGGAAGAGGTAAATCCAACCTGTAAGCCCAAGGAAGAGGGAAATCAAATATGTGAGCCTATAATAATCACAATAGAGAATAATAAAATCACCTTGGATTTTATGTATATCTAAAATAATTTTGTGAAACAGTATATCATTGTAAACTTTATCTACATAAAAAATATCATGAATCTATATTAATAAAAAAATGAAGGTATATATTTCTTCTCACTTACAGTTATCCCACAACGCCCATTCATAATACCACCTTCACATTGAATCTGTATAAAGAAAAAAATAAAATCATTTAACATACACAGTAACATGTAAAAGGAACACTACCAACTCAACCAACGTCATTAAGCTGGAAAGGTACTTAGTATGGTATCATATCCTTTTTTAATCCTTCAAAGCATTGTTCATTCAAATGAATACATTTTTTAGATCATCAACCCCTACAGATATCAGGGAACATGAACTTGTATAGTAATTTATATAATATAACTAAAAACAAAATAATATAGTTTATAATGAAAGGAAACTGGGTAAATTTTTGTTTTATACTATACTTTATGACACATTGAAAAATGATTATGAAAGTTATGATTTAGTAGAATAAAGTTCTGAAAAAATGATTATAGTTCAATTTTAAAATAAAAACACTTCAACAAATGTTAATGGGAATGTTGTCCAAAATAAAGACAACTGCATTGGCCCTGGATTGAAAATTGGTTCAAATTATTGCTAGTGGGTATGCATTAGTTGTGTGCATTTAACAACATTACACCTTCAAACATCATAAAAATACATGTAAAAATTAAATGATATTTGGTGGTTATAAATAATATATACCTTTTTTGAAAGTGTTTATGGAATGTGGGTACCTATGAGGGGAATTAAAAAACCTGTGAAGTAAAAAGGCAATGATTGAAGAGGGAATATATGAACAAAATGTGAAAATGTGAAGTAAAAGGGGAAAGATTGAAGAGATAAATCAAACCTACAAGCCTGAGAAAGAGGGAAATCATACTTGAAATCCTATGCTTGATCCCCACATTAATTAATATCCAAATAAACTTGTATTTTCTATCTATCAATAACAAATAAGGGAAAAAATATTGAAATATAAAAGTTGTTACCAAACAGACTATAGTGAATCTGTTTCAACCAAACCCGAAGGTATACATAGTTTCCCACTGATGCTTATATCACAGTTACCATTTAGAATCCCACCTTCACATTTCTTCTATATTAATAAAAAAATTATACCATTTAGCCTAAATGAATGAATGTATAAAAATGTACTAAAAAGTAAAAGTAATACCACCCACTTGTTAAAAGTCCATGTTATTATATAGAGTAAGGCCATGTTATTCTGTACAATCTGTAAATCAATGAAATAATTACAATGAATACCTAATGTATGTAGTGAGGTGTTGAACTTTAAGAACTTGACCTAAAACAAACACTATAAATTTAATTAAGGAAATTTATGAACAAATGATTTTATAAATGTACAGTATAAGTGTTTTTATGTAAATAAATTTAAATTTATATTGATGATATATTTATGAACCCCTATAAGAAATGAATTTTTTTCTATAACAATGATAATCTCATATGTAATCTATCCTCATCACAACATTCATTTCAATTGAAAGAAACTATTGCCAAAAATTTTGTTTATAAATAGTTAATATTCATATAACATATTAATAAGTTGTGCTTAAAATTGTTGAAGAAACCAAAATGAGACAATTGCATTGGCCCGAGATAAAAAATTAGAAGAAATTAGGGTTAGTGGTTATGCATTAGGTGCGTATATTTAACAACCCCACATCATCAAACATTATAAAAATCATTGTACAAACTAAAATATATTTGTTGATTAGAAATAATATATACCTTTTAAGAAGAGTTGATGGAAAGTAGGAACCTATGAAGGGCACGATGAACCTATGAATTAAAAAGGGAAATATTGAAGGGGGAATCTATGAAGGAAACATGAACATGTGAAGTAAAGGGGAAAGTGTGAAGAGGGAAACTGAGCCTACAAGCCTGAGGAAGAGAAAAATCAGAATTTCAATCCTATGGTTGATCCCCATATTAAAAAAACCAAATCACCTTGGATTTTTAATATATTAATAAAAATTAAGGGAAATAATATAGAATAATAGAGGTTTTTAAAATAAAAACTACCATAAATATATATCAACAAATCCTAGTGGTATATAGATCAACCCACTAATGGTTATCTCATAGTGACCATATAGAATCCTCGCTTCACATTGTTCTATATGGAGACAAAAAACAAACCATTTAGCCTAAAATGCATGAAATTATAAAATGTACTAACTGGTAAAAGTAACACTACCTATTTGCAAAAATTACATGTTATTCTATATTGAAAGGCCATTTTATTCTATAAAAATAGTAAATAAATGAAATAATTATAATAAATACATGAAGTATATAGAGAGATGTTGAATTTTAAGAACATGAACTAATACACCCACCTGAAATTTAATTCAGTATATTTATAAAGAAATAAATTTGAAAAGTATAGTATAAGAATTTTTATGTATATATATTGAAATTTTAGTAGATCAACTATTTACAAACCCATATAAGTAAATAATTTTTCTAAAATAATGATATTCTATTATTTAATCTAGCTTCATCACAACATTATTTGAAATTGAAAGAAACTCAAGCCATAATTTTGGTTCAGAAAAAGTTAATAGTCATATAACATATTAATTAGCGGTACCAAATTTTTTTGATGAAACTATTATGTAATTTAATGAACCATTTAATGGTAAATTTGATAATGTAAAGTGATTTTAAGTCAATATACTCCTTTCATTATATGCCATTATGTCCATTTCAACATAATATTGTTTTTTTCAATGTGAAGAACTGGAGTCAATACAATCACATGATATTTGATTAATGATATCAATGAAAAAATAATATTTATTTAAATATAATTTATAAGGGTTCATATATATATAAATAAAAAATTAAACAATTCATAAATTTAAAAACCATCATCAATGGTGGATTTTTCTACTATAAAAATATTCCTTGTAATCATGTTTTCACACTATTTTCCTTGAAACTAAAAGAATTACCTGAAATATTTATAATAATATGATAAGGGGTGAAATTAAACTATAAAAATCATTATATATAATTTTAAATAAATTTGAACACTTATATAAGAAATAGGGTTTATAAGATATAAGATATTTAATAACGAGAATGACATATCTCTATCAACACAATGTAAAAGGTAAAATGAATTTAACCTCATATATAGACCACTTCATGCATAAATGTGAAGTAATTTATCTATAGTCGATGTGGTAATCAATCTAGAA
Source organism: Viscum album (assembly GCA_963277665.1). Taxonomy (NCBI): domain Eukaryota; kingdom Viridiplantae; phylum Streptophyta; class Magnoliopsida; order Santalales; family Viscaceae; genus Viscum; species Viscum album. Next base: position 858,200,980 of record OY728133.1, on the reverse strand, counting down.
AAATACTAATGAAAAATATAGGTGTATTTAATTTTAAGAAAAAATAAGTGATATTAAATATAGATAAAACAAATAGAATATCAAAAATTTTAAGGAATCTATACTAATTGGATGAAAAAGTACTAGAGGCATTTGGGGGGTAAGAAATAGATGGTATCAACTGGATATGTTAAATAATCTTGAATATTGTAAAATTGGTATCCTCAAATAGATATAGCGAATCAAAAACTATTTCAAAATGATGATTAAGAGAACATAGATATAATTGATTAGATATACAGAAACTGCTTCATTGATATGCTTGAAGGAATGATCATAGATGAATAGGGTCTGTGGAGAAAAAAATGTTGTTTAGAGCTGAAGTATAATAGATCAGGATTTTCGATTAATATGCCCAGTACTATGTATATGGGAGATAGATATGGACATAGGAGGCATATGACTAAATGGAGGTGGCGGGTGGAGGCGGAGGCCAGATTTATGAGGAAGAAATCAAGAGAGACTATCTGGTTATGCAATGAGAGAAAACATTGGAAAGAGATCAGATCATGGTGATACAATGACTGTAGGGATGAATATGATGCAATGGTAATTTCCGTGGATTATGTGGGGTTAGGTTTTCAAGGGAAATGATGGATTAAGGGATACCAAGTGATGGAAATCTCAATGAGGAGTGAGAGGCCGAGGTAGAGGCAAGATGAATGATGGGAAAAGGGGAAGGAGGTGAGATATATGGGGAGGAGTTAGATGTGGGGAGAAGATGGGGTTTGGGGTGGAGAGTTGGGGGTGGGGGGGATGAATCTTGGAGGAGGGTATAATAGGGAAGGAGAGCAAAATTAAAGGGGAGGCAAACACATAACTGATAAATATTATGTAAGAGACAATTTTACATGCCGGAACGTCCAATAGTATATATAATAAATATAGATAGATAAACCATAGATATTAGTATATCTAAATAGTTAAGTGAAATATTGAAGGAAATAAATCATACCTATGATGTTGGGGAAGACTCAGAATTGTAAGGAAAAGATGAAACATTAATAAGAATTATAAAAATTATCAGAAGTTGAGTCAAATTATTCTATAAGATTTAGTATCATTATTCCCCCTTTCATTAAGAAAATCTATCAATGTCGTTGTTTTTCAAAATTTATACATAATCTGCATGTTATGATAAAAAAATAACATACCAAACAAATTTAGAAAGAAAATTATACTTTAAAATTATTAATAAAAACACATAAATCATAATAAAAATAAAATGCATCAAGGGACTGGTGATATGAATTAAATAGGGATTCGTGTTAAAAATAAAATATATTCAACTAATATTGAGCTATCGTAGATGATGAATTGAAATAGTAAATTAAGGAGAAAAAAAAACAAGTTCTAAATCTAAATATGAATTCATTCCATGTACAAAATAATCAATGATGACTAGAAAATGGTGAATACTATATGTTAATAATGGAAATAAAAGGAAGAATAATTATTTTGAATAAAAATAATTCAATATAAATTTAAAAAAAATCAAAAGAATATTCAATTCATTTGTCGTTATAAATTATGTAAAGTAAACAACAAAACATTGTTCATTTTAAACCAATAAAAATAATAGTTGTCAAATTTTTATATAGGAAACTGTACTTTAATTGAAATTATCGTAGTTGAAGAAATAACAAGGCATATTTTAAACCGTAAAAAGTCTTCATAAATTAGAAATTGAAAGAAAATATTTTTTATGTTTAAATAAATATAATTACAAATAATAATAAAATTTCAATATTTAATTTGAAACTATTAAAAAATATGTTTTATTTCAAGAAAAAGAAAGTATGAAATTAAAAAACTTACCATCCTTGGTTTTATTTGAGAATTTATTCATGGAACCAGATTCCATGTTCCCTGGATATTTCCTATAAAATTCCTTCACCTCATTTGTAAAATAGAAATTTATTCCTACCAAAGGCACTAAAAATATTGCATCAATACTTTCAATGAAGTGTTCCTCAGCAAACAATTCATCATCCAATGAATCATAATTTTTTCCTTCATTGAACACCTCATTACCTTCATTTGATTCATTAATATCACTAGTAATCTCCATTTTCAAATTTCAATAGTCCTTCAAGAACATATATATCTAGTCTCATAATATCAGTTTACCATTCCAATAAGAACTTATTCATGTTGTCTCATACTCAAAACAAAAAATAATAATAACTAACCTACAATGCACTAGTATTCTCCAATAGTAGTTTCATTAGATGCAGAGTTTCATTACTTATTGATGTCCTAAAATAAATCTTCCACAGTAGAAAGTTATGATCGTTCCACAATTTTTACCACATAATAACTAGAGATTTCTAGTATTTTGGTGTTTAACAACCCCAACCTAAACTGCATTAGAGAAGATAAATAGATAAGATAAACCCTACACAAAATTATATATTTACGAGGGGATAAGACAAAACCTTGAGAAAATTATATATTTGTGATAAAAAGGCATGTGATGATTGAAACCCTATTGGAAATCACTGAAATCTTGAACGAACCCCTCTCTTTGGAAGCAAGTCGAAGAGGGGTTGAAAAACCCCTATATGGGGAGATGAAGATAGATATGAGGGGGAAGATAGAGGGAAATCAGAGGGGGTGGGGAGAAGGAGGAAATGGTAAGGGGAGAATGAGGTAGAGGTGGAATGATGGAGGTGGCAAGGCGGCGACATAGCTAGGGATGCATAGGAAAAGGTGGAAAGGCGGTGGGGGGAGGGTGTGGTGGAAACATGGATGCGTGGTGGGGAGGTGGGAATGCATGGTAGAGAAGGGGATGTTTGGTGGTGAGGAGGAGGCAAAGGCAGATGTGGTGATGTTGAACAGGAGATGGGGAGGAGGAGAGGTAGAGGATGGATGGAATGGAGGTAGACAAGATTAAGGGAGGTGTTTGAGTCTGAAACAGATCCAGGATGGTCGAAGGTGAATGAATGACGTGGGTATCAGGATTGGTGAGGCCATAACCCACATTAGGTAGGAGAAGGAGGAAGTGGGAGGGTTTCAGTTTAAGCGGAGAGACGAGCACGTAAGTCAAATTGGTGTGGTGGTGACATGTGGATTGATTTGGCACATCCTTTAATATATATATATATATATATATATAATAGATTTTATTTTTTATTACTTACTAATATTAAGTAATAATTTTTAATAACTAACAATAATCAGTAATAAAAATCTATAAAAAATAAAAAATAATAAGTTATAAAATATTAATTATTAATAATAATTAATAGTAATCATATATATTTATATATTTAATTTTAAATACATTTATAAAATATTCTTGTGTGTGTGGGCATGTGGGTTTATATATAACTATAAACATAAACATAAAGATAAATATAAATATTTATTAGTATATATTATCGTTTAATATTTATTTACATGTATTAGAATATATACATGAATATACATCTCTTTGTTAACACACACAAAAACACATTTATATTTAACATTACATATACATTTGTATAGATATATACATATACATAAATCATTATAACAAAAATAAAATGGATATTTTTTAATTTGAATAACTTGAATAATTAATTTTATAGGAATATGGTTTAAATTTTTATTTGTACAATTTATAGAGGATGAGATCTAATTGAGAGATTCTTTCACTATATTTCCATGGTCATTAGGGATTAGACCTCATTACCCCCTTTTCCATTACATCTCAAGTTGGAAATATCCTTTCCCATGGATGTTTATAGTCATCGGTTTTCTACTATTGGAATGGAGGGTCAGAGGTCATCCATGGTGGGATCATCATGGATGAATCAATCGTTGAGGTTGGGCTCACGCACTATTTCACCATATTTAATGGTTATGTATCTGGAGGTCTCTAAAGAGACGATATTGTTTCTCATGTGAAAATATGTGATAGGAATTAAATTCTATGAATTTGTTAATTAAATTCCCAATTCACTCATTTTAATTTCTAAAATCCTCCAAATTTAACTTAACTTGACATTATCAATTTCGGAGGCTCTGTATAGGTTATTTTTATTGAATCATAATATTTTATAACAAATACAAGAGGGGGGGTATTATAGTTTAAAAAATTAAACAAACAAAAAAATCAAAACCTATTTAGTTAAAATAATGAGGCTAAAAAATTGTTTGATAATCCGAGTATTTGAATCAGAATCATAAATCATTTGATAAAGCAAATTTTTTAATTGGGATCACAAAAATTATAATAAAATTGTTATTTGGAAGATGATTAAATACCACATTCTAATAAAAATTTCATAGATAAATGTAAAAAATATAGAAATAAGTAATATGAAAGCTTATAAAAAATAATAATGACGCATAGGCTTTATATAAGTAATTCTAATCTTATACTAAATGATTTAAGGAACTTAGAAATCCTGACCTAAGATATCCATAGTTTTCAACCTAACTGCAAAGGTCAATCATTCCTTATGAGGAAATCCCTTGATACAGTGATTTTAACAACTCTATATTCTAATCCCATAGAATCCCTCAATTTGATGACTGATGTTAGCTCTATCTTCCTATCCCCGTAAGCCCTCAATCTAATAGATCAGATTCACCCGTCTTTCTATCATATGAATCCCTATATCTAAACCTCGATTAGAAATATCAAATAAAATAGAAAAATTTTCTATGAAATTTACAACCATCACACAAATGACTCCAATATATAACTCTAAAAAAATTTCAAAGCATGAGAATGAGATGTTTAGGCAAAGAAAAATCTCAGATATGTTGAGTTTTAAATGCATCATCACATAACTCTTCAAATGAAATAATATTTATTGGAATCCATATAATGACTATATTTACATGAATCTTAGAGCTAGTTGAAATAGTCTTGGATGTTCATCACTTAAAAGCATAGAAAAATGATTCCATATGAAGTCATTTTAATAGAACCATTACAATTTTTTAATATATTTTGTCCAATAAAAATAATTAAAATTAACCCAATTATAAACTTTTCATAGTCCAACAGACTATTTTATTATTTCTCAATCTAATAAATTGTACTATAGTCAATTATATGGATCTAAAGTATTGTTAGTCTAGAGGATATGACTTCGATTAGTTTTATGGAAAAAACACTAAGTCAAACGGATGGATAGAAAACTATTTAGTCTGATGGACCATACTCTAAGTTAGTACAGTAAACCAAATAGAATAATATAATGTTTATACTTTTTTACCTAGAAACCATTTCATCATTCAGTAGAACAAGATTTTTTCTAAAAATACACTCTAAAGTTTTTTGGTTTATATAAAGTTAGTAAAATAATATTTTAATAAAGTGTTAATGTGTTTGGGATTTTCAAATCTTTGGGAATGAAACGTATTAAGTACAATTTCGACACATAAATATATCCCTTTTTAGAAACAAAACACAATGCATAAAATGAGAAAATATTAACATGAAATACATACATCCCTTTGTTTGTTTATGATCTCCAAGAAATTATTCATAAGAAATATCTTCCCTTACCATATATTAACTCCCTATGAGTTGATAACTTATTTTTAATCATCATTTTTATCTAATAGAAAATAGGATTACATAAAATACTTCCCCTCAAACTATTTTATTCTTTAAATAGTTTAATCCCCTTTAGATTATTTTTCTCCTAGGATCTATTTCTCCCCCTTTAGATAAATTCCCCCAATTAAAAAATAATCCCCCTTTATGATTTGAAAAACAGAACAGGGGAAGAAATATATTCTAGTGAAATGTTATAAAAACATAATACAAAACAATTGTGTTTGAATAACTATTAATCCAATATAATAAGAAAAAACATTCATCAAAATGAAATTGTATAACATTTAGACAAAACGTATTTGGATAATAAGTCATTAAAACTAAATTTCATTCAAAAAGTTTTGATATACCTTAATGGTTCATATGAAAAAAAATTCATGATTTATTATAAAATTTCTTGATAATAGCTTTTAACTTCTTCAAATTTTTGTAATTCTTATCTATTTTAGTTGATAAAGATTTAATCTGGGCTATATTTTATTCTGTTACTATGATCTTTTGATTCTCTACCATTACACGAAATATCCTCTTCAATAAGACTAATCTTTTTATTTTCCTCCTTCTACCACAAAAATTCATCTTCAAAGGATTGGAACTTGAAATTATCTTATTTTAACTTCTGAATATCTTCTTCCAATTATTATATTTCTTCAATTCGAGAATTTTATTATTTTGAATTATTATACAAACATTAGTCTATATAATCCATCAGATGAAAATTTCCCAAATGAATCAGAAATGTTGGAAGATACTTTCATCACTTATAGAATCTGATCATCATGTTCTTTAAAGTCACTATCAACTTTACTCAACCACTTTACTCTCTTTTTGAATATCTTTTTGTGTGCATTAGAATTATCTTTTAGTGTTTTGATCCAAAATTCATTCTCAATCATTGAATGTGTCAACAAAATCAATGATTCTAACTTCTCATTCAAAATATTATGAATATGTTCATATATTTCTTTAATAATATGAAGATATTTAATTGAATTAGTAATATATTTTAGATTCTAACAGATATAATATATAATTTTTTTTTGTGATTTAGCGGCCGATGAATCTAACGACTCTGATGAAGCCTTTGAAATACGTGGTTGATATAGTCCAACATATAACCTTTCTTTTCCTTTAACTTTTTCATATTTTGATACTTTTACTACATCAAGTTATTTATTTTTCTCCTCCTTTTACAATCATTTGGTATGTGAATAATGTTCATCCACTTCTTCTTTATGTGATGATGAATGAACATCCACCAAAACATCAAGAACTAGGTTATTTTCCGACTTAGTTGATGTTGATATAGAGGACGAGGATGATTCTGATAATATTTCTTCTTGTTTTGTTTATTCATGTCCCTCATCTTAATATTATTCCTTTTTTTATTCTTCAATTTATTATTCTAACTGACTTAGAGTTCTCAAAATACCTTTTACAACATTATGAACTAATTTTTTTCTTCTTCTCCACTAACATCATAATTGATTTTGGATCTTATTATTTAAATTATTTTTAATCTTGAGTGTTTTTTCAGACTATTCAACATATTATTTATATTATCCCTTGTCAACAATCACTTTCACTAAAAAACATTCACAAAATACTAATACTTCTGGTATCAATGGATCTGGAAGTGTTTGATCGACAAATGATATTATTTCGAAGCCTGAAATAGGTTGAGAAATAAATAAAGGAAAAACCAAGATAGGTTGATCAATAGATTCCCTTTCTAATCCTTTGAGTAAATTCTCCATCACCATCGCCTCAACATTCATTTTCTTTTTCTACTTCTTCTGAGATTCTTTTATTACATCAACTTTATTCATCTTTAAATATAAATATTATTTTTTTCAAGTTTGAATGATGCATCCCATGGTTCCTTTTGGGATTTATGAGAAATAAGTTTTATTAATTCATCATCAAACATTTATTTTTGTTTATTATAAACTATATGAGGAGAGGTTACATATTTCCTCTTCTCCTTCACTACTTCTTTCTATTTAACACGTTCAACCTTGGATGCAGCCTTGTCTAATTTATCCAAAATTTTCTTGATCATTGGATTAAAGAAAGATTCATTCTGACCATTATTTCATCTCTAAAAAGCGAAAACTTTTCTCAAAGTGCATATAACTAATTTTTTTCTGAAATACATCCATGTAGTTAAACAACATATTGTTTATGAAATAAGGAAACTTGAGAATAATTGACCCCATAGATGCCTTCATAATTGATTTGATAGAAAAAAACATCAGAATATTTATTTTCCACATATTTACAGGAAAATACGATATGAAAATATCAAGGACTAGAGTATCCCTATCACCGTTCCTCAGAATCAAGTACCCCTATATCCAAATTGTTACAACTCTCACATCCTGAGTGGGTTGAAATACTTTTCTAAAATTTCTAAAGGTAGTAAACATAAAAGCTTCAACTTTTTATTTTTTTTAAACTACCATGATTCCTCGTAATATTGTCTCAATAAATATTAAATTCACCTTTCTAATTAACTTCAACTATCTCAACGACTTATTGATATGATAACTTAAAAATTTGACCAATAATGGTAAAAAAATCACATCCACATCCACATCTATATTGAATTTCACTAAAGAATATAATTATCTTATGGGTTTAGGATAATTTAAGTGAAAATATTATTTTTCAAGACATATTTTCTCTCAAACATTAAATTTAATAACACTTCTCAATAAAGCATCAAACATTTCATACAAGATATTCTCAATAATCCTTTTTCATATAACTTCACTCTTTGAAATTTCTTCTACTAAATCCATCTAATAGAAACTAATTCTAAAGATGAACTAAATAAGTTGATCAGATAGATACCAAAATTTGGGATTGATATATAAAAGGGGTTTCGAGGGTCGAGAAAAATTCCTAAAAAATGATACCGGATAAGGGTGACCCATCCGTTATATATAGGCACATGGGAGACACTTTGTTTTCTAGAAATACAATGACTCAAAATAAAAACTATTTACTGATCTGGAAGTTGAGATTAAATCAATGGATGATTTAATAAAATATTTGGAACTCTTAATTTGTTTTATGAAAACTATTTATCATACTAAAGAGATGTCTGATTATGAAAAATTTTATATTTGATATAAATTTCTTCTTTGTAAAATGTAAAGTACATCTAAAATAACATAGAATGAAAGTAATAGATAGTTACAAAAACTAAAAGATTATAATATACCTATCAGAGTATAAATTACTTTTGGTATTAATGTTTCATCGAGTAACCTGTTATTCTTGGTTTTTTAATATAAATTGAAGTCGATAAATTCTTTAACAAAAAGATCGCCCAAAAAAAATTTATGAAAAATTTGATTCTAGAAAACGATTTATAAAAAAAAATTATTCCTAAATATTAAATTACAAATTTTGATTCTGAAAAACATAATTAAAAATTTTGATTCCAAAATTCAAAAAAAATAGATTCAATGTTCTCAGAAAACCAATGTTTTTTAAAAGGGTTCGAGAAAACAATATTTTTAGAAAAAAACACAACATATGTACTCCCACTGTGAGAAGAGTTCATTAATATAAAAATATTGGTAAAAATGAAGTAAAAATTAATGTTCATTTTATATTGATCATTCCAATATTTTTTAATATATTCAAATCTATTAGAACTAATAGGTTTAGTTAAAATATATACAAGTTGATATTTCATTCCGATGAATTGTAAAATGATATCTCCTTTTTTCAGGTGATCTAGAAGGAAATGATGTCTTATATCTATTTGTTTTTCTTATGAGTTATGTATTGATTTTTTACTTAATGAAATAGAAATTGTTTTATGACAAAATATTTTATTTTTAATAAAACTCATTCCATTTTCAGTGAGTGTATGTTTCTTCCACAACACTTAAGTATAACAGATTTCAGGTGACACATATTAAACTTCATCTGTGGAAAGTGCTACTGAGTGTTGTTTCTTACAAGACCAAGAAACTAAAGTTCTCTATAATAAATAACATGTTTCAAAAGAACTTTTTCTATCCATTTTACATCCACTAAGGTCAGTATATAATGTTTTTTTTAACTCAAAATAATTTCTATAAGACTAAAATAGTCCTAAATGAATAGTTCCCTTAAGATAACAAAAAATTATTTTTATATCTTTAATATAGGTCCCTATTGGATTTTATTATTATCTTGGAAATTAGAATAGAAGAAACATTAAATCCGGATAACTATCTATTAAGTAAAGTAAAGATCCAATCATTCTTATAAATATCATCTGATCAAATGGTTTCTGAGATTCATCAATATCTAAAGTATTTGAGGTTCCAATAGAAGTAAAAATAATTTTATAATTGTCATATATTAATTTCACAATAAGAAATTTTTTATAATTATATTGAGATATAAATTTTCTTTATGGTTTTTTTGAAATTTAATAACCTATAAAACATGTATGTTCTCATATCATCCTCATTTCAAACTAATAATTCATAAGATTTGTAAAGGAATCTGTTAATGATTTTTTATTTGACCCTTATATATTAACATCAACATAAATTTAAAAAATGATGATGTTTTTAGAAACATATTTTATAAAATTATTTGGATCCACACATCCCTAAATAATTTTTTTGTAAGAAAACTCAATTTAACCTATCAGACCAGGTTTTAGGGGTTTGTTTAAGTTCATAAATCTCCTTAGTAAGTTTAAAAAAATGTTTTGGTTGTTTTTTGTTTTAAAAACTAGGGAGTTTTTCAACATAAAATTACCCCTATACATATCTGTTAAGGAATGCATACTCCACATCCATTTGAAATAGTTTGAAATTTATGAATAATGCATAATGTAGAAGTATACTAATTGCTTCAAGTATATCTACTAGAGCATAAGTCTATTTATTATCTATGCCTTATTATTGATTATATCCCTTAGTATCAATTATAAATTTATTTCTAACTATTTTTCAATTTATATCAAATTTTTTCGAGAAAACCCATTTTACTCTAATTATAGAAGTATCCTTAGGTTGTTAATACAATGTACAAAATTGATTTATTGAAAATTAATTGTGTTTATCTTACATGGATTTTATCTAATTTACATCTCTTAATGACTCATTAGAAGTATGATGTTTGAATTGAGATACAAATTAAAACTTTTCAATTTTAATTTTTAAATAACTTCTAGTTATATCTAGTTGATCTATATCACCAATGATATTATCACTAGAATGATTCAAAAAAACAACTGTTTTTATGGACATAAAAAATTTGTTATTCAACAATAGGTGGAATAAATTCTTGAGGTATAGCTTCGAAAATATATTCTTTATTTGTAATCTCATGATAAGAACTTTACAACATAGGTTGAAAATATTTTTTTTTGAAATTAATTCCAAATATAGAGGTTGTGGTTGTTTGAAAACAAGAGGACCAGTTTCATCAAATCTAACACGTACCATGTCCTTAATAGCACTTTAATTGTTATTAAAACTCTACATTCCTTACTAGTTTTAGAATAGACTAAAAATATTACTTAATTGGATTTTGGATCAAAATTATATAAATTTTATTTAGTATTAGGTATGAATACATTAAATCTAAAAACATTAATGGAAGAAAGTTTCAGTCTCCTTTTGGTCTAAAAATCCTAAGAAGTTTTATTAACAAAATATCGTATTAAAAATTGATTTATTGTATAATATGTGGTACTAACTGCTTCATCCCAAAAATGTTTGGTGACTAAGTATTCACTTAGCATGGTTCTAGTAATCAATTGAATAATTCTATTTCTTCTTTCAACTTCACCATTTTTTTGTAGATTTTTAGATAATGAAAAGTTATTTATAATAACATTTTTCTATAGGAAAATTTTGAAAAAATAATTTAATAATTATCCACCATGATCACTATGGATAGTTACCATTGAGATATTTTTCTCATTTTTAGCTTGGTCTACAAAAGTTTTAAAACAACAAAACGCTTCAGAATTCATTGTTAGAAAATAGACCCAAGTATATCTAGTGTAATAATCAACTAAAACATATAAAAAGTAATTTACATTTCTAATTCTAGTTTTTATAGGGACAAAAAAGTCCATGGGAACCTAATACTAACCATTAGAACATTAGACTTCACTAATAGATTTTAAAATTAACATATGTTGATTTCTTAATTAGTAAGGATCACAGACTTTAGAAGTATCAAACCTATATTCTGGTAAGTCCATATCTTGTCATTTCATAGAAAATTAGATAAATTTATATGATTAAAGTGTCTTAATATTCTATTCCATAACCAATATTGGTCTTCCATTTGACTAAGGAAAGTAAGATCTTGGATCATAAGGTATTCTATGTTTAATGTGTGGACATTCTCATGTCGATTGGTAAAAAGAATATATTCATCTTTATAACTATGCACAATAAATTTATAATTCCTAAAGTTCTAAGAATTAACTTCATAACATAATTTAATTCTTCTAATAAGGTTGTTCTATTTTCCTAAAAAATATAGAAAATTTGAAATCAATGATATTCAATAAAGATAATGTTACCAATACTAGTAATTTTTCCTTAAGAATTATCTCTGAAAGGGAATTTAGAACCATTAATCTTATAATATTCTTAAATAAGTCTTTGATTCTAGTTATGTTTTTAGAGAAACCACTATCCATGTACCAAATATTTTTATTATTGGTATATTACATAATTTTTTTAAAACTAAAACATTAGAAATTCAAAACCCAAACCTTATTGAGATTAGTATTATGAGAAAGTACAATGTTTGGAATACATATTTGTTTAACATGATTATATTGATAAAAATTTTACCCTTTTGAAGAATAATCTTTACGACAATGCAGCGATTGATTGTTTTTAATGAACACTTATTCTTCTAGTGCCCACCACTTTGAAAAGTAGTTCATAAAAGAGAAATTTCCCAAACCAATTAGTTATTAATAAAAATATTTTTTATATTTGTAAATCTTTTTCCATAAATATCTCCATAAGGTCTTATTTGATTATAAATTTTATCAAAAACTTCCTTACCACTGGTAAATTTTTTTTATAACTTTTTAAAAATAGAGATTTTATAATTTAGTTTTTCAATTAGAAGTTTATCCTCAATAGATTTTATATTCGATCTGCATCTTAAAGTATCATTTTGTAAACTAGTTTTCTCAAAATTATGTTTTTCAAGTTATTTCAAACACCATAATTATCAAAATTATTTCTATATAAATATTTATAAAGATATCCTATTTCGGTATTAAATTCATCAATTCTCGAATTTTCTACTAGAGGTTTTTTATGAGCAACATCAAGATTTTTAGAAATCCTACAATTTTTATTTTCAAGTAATTTTAAAAATCTAGAAAATTATTTTAAACATTATAATGATTTCTTATCATTAAATAAGGAATATTTTTTATCAGAATGCATATATCTATTTTTATCATTATTAGTATCTACATAATTATGATTTAAGGTAAGATTTGTAAGATATTTTTTATTTACCATAAACATAAATAATTTTTATCCTCTAGTATTTCTGTATACAATCCTATAATGTTCTATCCTAAACATTCATTATCTAAGGAATTCTAAAAGAACTATATCCTCTACTTTTACTCGAAGTTTTGGAAGTGTTTATACTTCTCTTATAATTATTTTTATGTTAAATTTTTTACTTTATATCAAAATTTATTCCCATTTTATTTTTTCTCTTAAGAATAAGAATATCTGGTTTGATATGTCATGGTTTCTTACATTCATAACTTATCAATTTTTTAGAATCATTCTTATCACTTTTATCCTTATGAATTTTCTTATATTTGTACAGGAAATACATTTTATAAACTATCTTATTCATTATTTTATCAAGATTATCTAATTCATTATTTAACAGTTCTAATTAACTAATGTCTGATTCAAAAAAAAATTTCTTTTTAGAAGTATTTAAAAATTTTAGACCAGTTTGTACATTATTGAGAACATTGGATGTATTTTCAAATGAAACTCGTATTTTTTTCATTTTATTTTTCTCAGAATTCATTTTTATTCTACCCTAATACTACATAATGGTTCCAATAAGATCATCAAGGGAATAATTAGTAATCCTTCATGCGTCATATAAAGATATTATCTTTGATTCCCATTCACTAAGAATTATATGAATAATATTCTCCGCTAAGAACCCATCCATAAGATATTTCTCAACATGTGACTCTAAGATGGTGAAAATGATCATAAACCATTGGTTCATTTTTGCAATAGATTCTCTGAGTAGAAAATAAAAATCTTGATAATCCTTTCTAAGAATTGATATTTTTATGTAATTGAACAAGGAACATCCAAAATGTGTTACCTATATCTTCATATAAATAATTTTTGCTGCTTTACATGAAGATATATGGATATAGATATTTCTAGTCATATAACATAATAGAGTATTCCTTACTCATTAATTTAGTGGATATTCCAACTTTTTTTATTAGAAAATTAAGAAACTCATTTATATAGAATAATATAGTAACTGGTTGACATGATTTTTTTTCAACTCTAGTGTTTATAATAAAATTTATCATTCTATCTCTCCAGTTTTCAAAATCATTACCATCAAAGATAGGTGGCCTACTAGGATTCAAATTCTTAAGTGTACCAGCATTCAAACTTGACATCTTATAGAACGTATAAACTATTCTTTAAAATACATGTTATTGTAAAAAAAATTTAAAAAAAGAATTATATAAAAACATAATAATTTCAGTAGATAACATAATTAAAGACACAACCATAAAATCAGTATAACCTTTTATGATACCAATTTTTTGATCGTAATATTTAAAAATGGATACAAGAGTGGGGGTGAACATTACTTTAAAAAATTAAACCAACAAAAAAAATTAAAACATCTTTATCTAAAAATACCATACTTATAAATCATCCAATCATCATAGTGTTCATATTGGATTCAAAAATCATCCGATAAAACATATTTTTTAGTTAGGTTTACAAAAATCTGATAAAATAGTTATTAGAATGATTAATAAAAATAATTTTATAAAATATATTACATAGTGGAATGTAAAACATACTGAAACATGTAATATAAAATATACCAATAAAGTAAGAATTAATTACAGTCTTTATAAAACTAATTTTACTCATTAACATTAAGTGTTAAGGAACTCAATAATCCTAACTTAATATATTAACATTTTTTAACATAACTATAAAGGTATGTCTTTCCTTACTAAGAAATATCTTGATACGATGATAAGAATAAATCTATCTTCTAATACCTCAGAAGGCCTTTATACGATGATCAGTGGCAGCTCTATATTCCTATCCTAGAAGCCCTCGATCCAGTGGATCAAATTCACATGTCTTCTTATCCTTGAAATCCCTCGATCTAAGCCTTGGTCAGATCAATTGAATACAAAAGAAAATTTTCTATGGAATTTAATACCCTTACAATGATTCATTAGAAATACAACTCTCTAAAAATTACAAAGCATGAGAACGATATATTCTGGAAGAGAATGATATTAGATGTGCTGAGTTGAAAATTAATCATCACTGAGCTCCTTGAATGAACTCCAATATACATGCATCCCTCCAATGTATATATTTCCAGGAATCATAGAGTTGGTTGTTACGGCATCATATGTTCTTCAGTTGAAAGCTCAAAAAATTGTTTCCATCCGATGCCATTTTGATAGTAAAATTATAATGTTGTAATATATTTCTTACGAAAGAGGTACTTCTAGTTACTCCAATTATAAACGTTTCACAGTCCGATAGACTATATTAATATTTTTCAATCCAATGAACTAAACTATTTCCAGTCTGATGGATCTGAACAATTTTCAGTCCAATAGATATGAATTTGATAAATCCAATAGATATAACATTTGTTCAATTTAATGGGAATAAAAAATATTTTAAGAAAGTTTTAAAGTGTTTGTGATGTTTAAAACTAAGGAAAAGAAAATTAGAATGTATACATTCAATTGAAAAACATTGGATCCTCGAACCTATTCTCTTCTTAGATCGATGTGCCAATAGATGCATTGTATTCCTTCCGGTAATTGAAATCTATTTGGTTATGTATTTTAATTTATTCCTCTCTCACATTCTTTTAAAGTGGTAGATCCTTATGTCATTGACAGATCAATATATCTATTTATTGATTTTTTTAACTAGTATTCACCCTTTATCATTCTTTCCATTAACTCTCCTTGTAGACCACATGTTGTCTGTTGACGATCATGGATTGAGGTAGGTTGTTTTGTATGGAAGTTTCAATTAGTTGAAACGCATAATTCTTCTCTATTTGAATTAGATTTTTTAATTAATTTCTAAATCGTGATTTGAGTCTCTTGATAAATGATTTATAAATCACATGATTTGTGAGATGAAATCCATTGGAAATGGATATTGAAAATAATGTATTGATTTTTAAAAAATTATATTGATTTTAAATGTTGGTTTGAAGATTTATTTTTATGAGATGAAAAGGTATGAAATGAATTCTTATTTGGAATGAAATGATTTTTTTGATAGAAATAATATTTTATAATTCTAATTGATGTTTGTTTTGAAATGAAATTTCATGTTTTGAATATTGATCATGGAGTGATTGAAATTATTTTTTGAAATGATTTTAGATTGTTTGAAATGAATAATAGCCCCTTGTACATTTTTTTACCATGAAGCACATGAAAGCCTATTTAGTTAATAGGAGGATATGAATGATTTCTATAAATTATTACTTGGAAATTATTTAATGATAAAAAGATATTGAAACTACTTGAGTGAAGGCAGTTCATTATTTTGGATGAATTCCTATCACCTTTAGGCCTGATCCCTAGGGATATGTTCACCTGAGGTTATGTACTTCATCGATATTTTGAAGAACTTAATTACTTGAAATAACTAATCCCCAAGGATTATAACCATGTTTCTATGATTGAAAATATTTATTACATGAAAATGATTATGAAATAAGTTATTTATTCCTATCTTAGTAAAATAGTTTTTCATATATGTTTTGAAAAAGATTCTTGTTTGTTCCCAATTTTAGGGAAATTCAAATTTATTCAAATTATAAACTAACCATTGACTTTTTTGAAAAAAAATATTTATATATGAAATGAGAAATGACTTCCATGCTTTTTTCTACAATAAATTGAGTATATTTGGTTTATTGGTTATAGATTTCTAATGAAATTCATGATGAGATCTAACACATCTTTATCACTCACATTATATCTTTACCGTTATGAGTTTTTATATTTTCTTATGTAGGGTCTTTAAAAAGAGAAAAAAACCACTCTTATAGGTGGTGGATGTTCTTGATTAGTGGACTTTGAGAGTTGATGGTGATTGGTGGAATATGTGATCTAATTTTTACAAGGGTTTTTTTGTTGATGTTTGGATGGTGTCTTCTGATGACTTGGGTTGATCTTTCTATTTTTGTGACTTTTATCTATTTACTTGTAGTTTTCTCCCATATGGAGTGTTTGGAATACTTACCGATTATTATTTTTGTCCAATACTTTTTCTTTATGAGTCGTCCTTATGGTGAAGTCATCACCTCTGGTTTTTATTAATTTACCAGCGTTGTTCACCAACACATTGAGATCAATAATTCCCTTATATCTATGTTAAGATTAGTTTATAAAGTATTTAGGTAGGTTATTCAAGTTTTTTTGTGAAACATTGGTATCAAAGGCATTTATTACTCTTCTTTGATGTCATCATACATTTTGGGATGTCATGTTAAACATGAGACAATATTTTTAGAACCTAAGGGGTAGGTACAAAGTGAGTTCCTAATCATCTCTCATCATAAAAATCCTTAAGTTACCACATGCTATCGGAAAAACTGTCTTTTAGTAGTTGTTTGATCTAATCCTTGATATTTTTCCAAAGCATTGATTCAAGAATTTTTGTTGATAGAGTTGATCATCTTGCATCTCTTGATTGATTTTTTCCTTGTATTTTGTAGATTATTTGGAGTACAACACCGCAATAATATGTTTAAACATACCTTAGAAGGTAGCTGCTGATTAACCATAAAAATCAAACCCTATAGTTTATTTGAACCTTGCGTAAGTTTTTGTGCATGTGGTCCAAGATCTAGTCCATATGGATACACCTATTCATATTGAGGAAGTAGAGGTTGTTCCTCGAAGGGAAAACAATAAATATTATTCCTAGGAATTTCTTTTTTTTTCAATCCTCTATCTTTACAGGGTACCAATGATCCCTAGAAGGTAGGGGATTGGTTGAATAATGTCAAGCATATCTTTTATTTATTAGAGAAACTTGACTCTGTGAAGGTGAAATGTACTTCCTTCAAGATTTAAGGGGCCAATATAAGGTGATGGGACTCAATATTTAAAACATGTAAGAATGTGTGTTTGGAGTGGAAATACTTCAAGAAAATTTTCACAAAACAATTTAATCCAGAATCAATGGAGATGGATAAGTCTATAGATTTCCTAAAACTCATGAAAGGTGATTAAATAATAAATTGGTATTCTAACATCTTTTTCAAGATTATGCATTTCTCATAAAATCTAGAATTGAATGTGAAACTAAAATATTGATGGTTTAATATTGTTCTTTACATAGATATCTAATTTTAGGTTTTCTTGCTGATGATAAACATTTATGTGGATATCCTGGATATATATTTTATGTTAGAGCTTGATTTATCTTTTAAGCTTGGTTTTGTGGGAGTTCTTCCTACTCCTAGTGGATTCTTGTGTGTTCCCATTAAAGGGAAGATGATGTAAGATAAATCTCATAGTGTAAACCATTGAGTTGGTTAATATTAGTTTCATACTTTCATAAAATATTCTATTGTGTCTAGAATAGGCCAATTAACTTGTTTCCAATGTAAAAAAGTTGGGCACTTGAGGAAAATCTGCATCATGGTGTCGAAGATATATAGCTCTTTTGAATGTTTGGGTCACTTGTATAAGTTTTAAAAGTTTTTACCACTATGTGTAGTGGTACATTCTTAAACACTGAACTATAAATGGTAATTTTCATTGTATCTTTTGGGACATTAACGATTCAAGAATACATTATAAAATATTGAGATTTCATTTTTTCTCTATCATGTGTGTAATTTTTTTATTGTTTTTCATAAATTTATGTATTATTTTCTTATCAATTTATGAGTTATATCAGTGATTAAAAATAATATACAATTCAATTTTTTTATCCACCTAAATATTTCATATTATATATTGGTTATCATGTTCATCCTTGGGTGTTCTATCTAAATATCATGTCCCTCTTATGTAGTATTTACTAACAATTTATATTCACAAATCCTTGAATCGTATCCCCTCCCCCTTGTCCTGTGTTGTGAATATAAGGTTTCCCATTACTAGGGATGGTTAATGGGTATAAACCCCTTTGGATCAGGTATATCATACATGAAAATATGAATCTACCAAAAAACACCTTTTTTAAATTCTGAAATGATTAGTGAGAAAATGCATGAATTTAAGTAGACTGACCAGAATTTATTTTGGTTAACTCAATGGGTAAAGATGTTTTCTTTTCATTTTTAAAGAATTATATTTTTGATAATATATATTTTTTAATTATGTGAGAAATATATGTATAAAATTTCATCTATGTAATTAAAATTTTGTGTTTAATGTTTAATATTTTTTTAAAATATTGCTTTAAATTTTATTTTTAAGTAAAATTATGTATGGGTCACCCCCCAAGTAAAACTACTGAGAATGTAAATGGGCCATAACTCAATTTTTTAAATATGAATTAATTGCAGAGATAAAAAACCTATTTTCATTAGGTATGACCTAGGAAAATCCAATAATAAATTATAACCCATGTATCTTGCATTAGTTGGTATCAAATATTTGGTTGATGTGGTAGAAAAACAATCCTTTCATTTTAGTATTCCATTATAATTTAACCTTGTTTATGTCTTTTTTTACTCACTATTTTTTTATATTAATTTGAAAAAATTAAGAATTTATTGTTGTTATGAATAATTTATATTATCCCTTATAACCAATTATTCACACATTAAGATTTTATTCAGACCAAATAATTCAATTCATCAAAATAAATTAAGTTTAATGGAGAAAATTTACGATAATAAATCAGAAGACACATTTTCTTTCAACATATTATGTTTTACAATATTGATCATATTCATGTTCTGAGTGGTTGTAATATAAAATAAGAATTTTTAGGACATTATTCCACCAATATTGTTTTAGCCTCGTTTTTATTATCATATCCAATTCACAGTTTATATTACATCAATAACCATTTTAATTTTTGTAATCTCTATGTTTCAATATTCGATATTTTTCTTTCAATATATTGCTATCCTCACCAGTGATTTTAGTGGACACACCATAATTATTACTATATTTTTATAATTTATCCATTTTTTCCACCCATGTGTTGGGTTTTATAAGCTTATGGTATCACCCAAATTTAGTCAAATTAAATAATAAAATCTTTACATGATCAACCAATAGATGAGTTTTATATATTAAATTAAATAAAACTATAACATATTATGTATCAACCTATATTATTATGTATTTATATTATTTTACTAGTCCGTTTGATTGAGATAACACGTACCAAACAATATATTTATTGCTTCTTAGATGATTCCCTAACTACATGAATCTTGGATCTAACTTGGTGTAACTATCTAAGTATTCAATGTATGTTTACTTTTTTCATGATTTTATTTGATATATGACATTTAATTTATTCATTTCATTTTCATGTTCTACTATGATTTAAATGAATTATTTGTATATGAGATCCTTGATATAGTAATCAGATCCTTCATGGACTATATTATGGAATCAATGAGAATTTGTCTCTCAAATGTAGAAAATTGTGACTGTATGAGTATCAAAATTAATTGAATAATTTGATATGATTCATAAACTCAAAGATTTAACAAATCTATTGTTGTGAAATATTTATTTCCTCTATTTTATTACTTTCTTATTTTAAAGAATTTGTGCTAAATAGTATGGATGATGAGTATTATTTAAGTACATATAAAAAGATAATAAAATTCTCCCTGTCCTTCAAAAACTAAAACATAACATACTTTATTGAATCATATATAAATATTTCTATGTTTATTTCATTACTCGTCCCTACTAATTCCCTTTCTAGGATGGTTATTAAGATATGAGTGACTGCTAAAGCTCACTGATACTAAGACTATTGTGAATTCATCATCCACAATTTGACCCCAAATGAGTATCACAATGGATAAACTAGGTTTTCTTTGAAGGTGGTCACAAAATTAGTCATACTTCATGAGAGTAGTAATTTTTTTTAGATTTTGTTTTAATTTAATTAAAAGGAAAAAATAACAAGGGAATGTGGTTTTTTTGTGGTATGAATTAAATAATGTGAGAAAATAGAGGAAGGAAAATAAGTAAAAAAGAAAATAGGTGTTAGAAGGATAAATGATCGATCCAAATGATGAGTTAGTGTCATGGTAATCGTTAATTAAATTATATGTCATTCCACTATAATGACCTCATTATATACCAACAATAGTCTTCCACTATTTTACATGTGAGTAAAAAGCATTCTCAAGAGACTCATAAAATACATTAATAACCAACTGTATGCTTAAATACTAAGTATAGAATACACCTCTCATATATGTGTAATATAACCCAAATCATGACCACATCCCACATGTCCTTTAAAACATTTGGTTCTTGAATAATCTATATGTTGATTGAAATATAATACGGTATGTTAAAATTGATTTAATTGTGGAATAAATAAGGATTAAATCAATGTGAAACGAAGAGAGAAAACCATCACTCAACTCCCACATTGCTTGTATCCATGATTTAAATAAAAAAACAATGACCAAAATTAAATGAATGAAACTTAGGCTTCATGAACCCCCTCATATCAACCCTCTTTTAGTTCTCCATAACCATTGAGTGTGGGAGATTTACGATGGGTGAACAAGAGGTGATTTCTAAGAAAAAAATGTGAAAAAGAGAAGAATGAATTAAAATAAAAAACACGAATTTGGAAAAATAGGGAGTTAAATAATAAAATTTATCATCCAACACAATGTCTAGGTAGACTTGTAATAGAAAAATACCCACAAAATACCTTTTACATTTAAAATAGATAACCAACATCCTTGAAATTAGAAGAATAAAATTAATATTATATCAAGAAGGATTAGAAAAACCGCCATCTTTATTTAAACATAAATACCTCATTATCATCATCAAAAAACCAAAATATATTTTTTTTGAGAATAATCTATGGATTGACTTCTTTACATTGAGGCACAATAGAAATATGTTACGCTTGGTGGTCCCGTTGTAGGTGTGTATTAGGTGGAGATAAATACATGAAATCTGTAATATAAAGCATAATTTAGAATACACTAACGTGGGTTTTCGTTATGGGGTCAAGATTTATTCTATTGGTGGTTCGGGTCAGAACTATAAGTCAGATTAAGTAATTTCAAAATTAGATGGAAGATTTGGATTTAGTGAATACTTCTAGGATTGGATATATGAAAAATATTTTATGACTAAGTGTTTGACATTATAGAAGGATAGATTCTGAGATCAAAAATCATAACCACTGGAGGTAGTGACAACAGAACCAGGTATTTAGAACCAAGAAGCAACAATGGTACCATTTTGGGTAGAAATGTTTATAAGGGAAGGTTGATGAGTTCTAGACACTGCATTGTTCATTAGAAGATGTTGATAGAGTCGGTGTGTCAGTGGGTAGCTGAAAATTTCCTTGATCGAGCATTAGATGAACACAAATATTAGATGGTGGTGAAAGTAGATGAATTGAAAGGGATTTTACAGAGCTCATTTATAAATAGATGGGCATGGGCCACTTGATTGTTGTTGGATGGTTTTAATTATTCTTTGGATTGACTACAATGTTTATTTTCTATTTTCTCTTAAATAGTGTTATAGATTTAGAATATGTAACTCAAGGAGGTATTCCTATTATTCTTATATTAATTTAGAGCTAAAATGTTTTCATGGCGTAGAAATTGTTCGGAACCACACATATTCCTAGTGTTCTATGTCAAGTGATCACTTTCTATTTTGCTTCATTCCACTATGGGAGTGGGATGAGCGTTTTATGGAGTTCCAATTCAGTGCATGGTTAGGGCATGAAGCTTCTCAAATTGGATACAATGAGTCACGTGTTGATTAATTTGGATCTTTGGGAAATCTTATTTCACATTTTAGGTGTCACAAGCGGTTCAAGATTGAGATTTTTTTTTAAAAATAATTGATATTAGAGGTTAGTGTCGCGCTCAATTTTATAGATTGATTTGTGACTCCTAATAATTGATATTTTTATCCTTTATTAGTTTTCATTTCAATGGGAGTTCTGATTTATAAGGATGGTATTTTAAGAGGGAAAGGTTCAACATGACATGTTTGACTGATCAGAATTTAGATTTCAAGGGATTCAAGTAGAGGATTATCTGTTCCAAATTTATTTTGAGATTTTATTCCTAGTAATAAATTTATAAGAAATAGAAAAAGGATAGTGGGAAAGTCAAAACCAGAATACACTATGGGTGATTTAGATTATGCTAGACCTAGGGGTTTCCAAAACAAACCGTACAAGGTGCAGTTGAGTTACAGATGAGATATGTATGGGTTGGATTAATTTGCGATAGGTCGATATTAGGTTAGGTCGGATCATGAGTTTTAAATATAATGAACCAATCCAAACAATCCGTAATTTATTTCCTCTAGGGGTCAGTCACTTTTTTTCCCTCTTATCACATCTTGACTGTTAGAAATATCTTGTAAATTAAAGGAAATGTTTATTGAATTTAATAGTCGTATATAATGTTTTTTCGTTGTCCAACCTATAAAATATAAAAATAACTTAGTTTAAATATTCATATAATTTTAAAAGATATAAATTTAAAATATATAAATTGAAATTTTTTATTTGAATTTTTTTTCTAATAGAAATGTTTATTGAATATGTTAAGATGCATGTTTATTTGAATTTGTATTTTTTAGTTGGATGATACATCTTATAAGTAATTTTAGGATCAAGAACTTTTTTATTTAGACATTAAAATTAATTTGTTTGGCTAATAAAAATTAATTGGGTGATCAATGTGATGATGTATTTCTTAGTTTTTTATCCAATTTTTTTATAGATTGAATTAAAGTTAATGGGTATTGGTGTTATGTTTGTATTTAGATGATTTTAAATGTTCTAAAATTTATTAGTTTTAATTTAATTGATAGTTTTATTGTTTTTTGGTTTTATTTCCTATAATTTTTCATTAATTGACCCGACAAACTGGGTCAGACCCAACCTGAACCACCTCGAGTTAGGTCGGATCAAGTTATTACAAAAAAAATCATATAACCCATCCTAAATCAATCAAACCTAGAAACTTTTGATTGGATTGATTGAAAAAATTTACCTTAACCAACCCAACATGACCCATAGACACCCCTAGATAACATATAATGTGGCCTTTAGTATTTGGGAGGTGAAGAACACAGTAAAATTAATGTCCATGCTACACAGTATATATTTGATACTGACCACAGTGAATAAGGTATTTTTGATACAAATACTTTTCAATATGATGATATCAAAAGGAAGGTTAGTGTAAGATCATGTTAATGACTTCAATGTAATTCATATATAGTTGGAATCAGTGGGAGTAATGTTCTTTAGGGTATTGTGGGAGTTAATAGTTCTGCAATTTTATCTATTATCATGGGATGTGGTTGTTACCATGGTGAGAAATTCCAACAGTATGATTGAATTGATGTTCGAGGAGATCTGTGATCTTATTTTGAACTAAGAGATCTAGATGAAGGTATTCTCAGATTCTTCCAAAACCACATTCAATGTGGTAGGCATGGTATGTTACGTTCAAGGGAAAATATAGAATAAGGTTGAAGGCATAATAGAAATGAGTTGAGGAAATAAGTTGGCCTTATTTATTCTACATGTTGATACTGTAGAAATAAAAGAAATTTATCGAAGGAATATTATGAGATATGGGTCAACTATGAAAAGTATTCATCCAGTTTATCTATAGACTCTTTAGCTTTGTAAGAGGAAACTACGTTTCTTAGTCTTGCAAGTTTTTTGGAGTCATGGATTCTTTAATTTAGAGATTTATTTCAATGAACGAATGAGAAGATATGCATGGTAAAATATGCCTCCAAAAGATTCAACAAGTCTTACTTTGTTAATGGAGAATAATTAAATATTATTGGAAAAGAATATGTAATATTATGAATAAATAATGAATGCAAGCTCAAGGGAATTCGTCACAAACCAGTATTTTGGAAGAAATTGATTTCTGTAGGTCATCTATATGATGGTTGATTCTGTATAACCTTTGGGGATAGTGTGTTAAAAATAACACAAGGATCCATGGTAGGGTCTTATGGTTTTAAGAACAAAGAATTGTATCTGACTGAATGTTATGAAGGATCAGTGAAAACCAGAATTTGAAAAATTGATATTTTTATCAATGGAAACTAAATTTGGTCACATTACTATCACTTTTTATTTTCCTTCAATTTTAAATGATTAATGATATTAATTATATTCATTAATTGTGTTTTAATGGTTAATTGAAAATTATCACATGTATGTTGATGTGTAAACCTTAAATTCATCACATGTTTTTTTATTCTTATATGTTGAGTATGTATTGCAAGATAGAATTATGGTTTATAGGGATCCCACTTGGTTTAATTTATCCAGGAATTGAAATAGTATATATAATCATTCCTCTATTTCTTATGATAACTAATGTTCAATTAATTCATTTCATTTCCATCTTCAACTAATGTTTAATGCATTATTAGTTAGATCCTTGATATAATGATCGAACTTATCATAGACTATATTTTAGAATTAATGAGAAGATCTATCCATAAAATGTAATAATTTAAGAATTTTGGGTATAAAAATCCATCGAATGACTTGATAATATTAATAATATTGATAATATATTAAACCATACATTATAATATAAATTATTCTAACCTTTTGGTTTCCATTAATTCATTATATTATTATTTTAAAATTTATGTTCTAGATTATGTATATGAAAAATATTTTTTAAAAATAAAAATAAAATGATCATATAATTATTTTTGTTCATAAAAAATTAAAATAAAGAAAATTTTGATAAATAATACATAAATATTTTTAAATTGAATTGTGTGTTTTTGGGGTCTTGATCCATATATTTTATTTTTAGATAATTTGAAAAAACAATTAAGGATCGACAATGTTATTTTTCTAAACATGTATGCACACATTGATGATTGTTTTCACCCATATGTGAATCTTAAATGATTATTTTTAAGTATAAAAATCATCAATAAGTTGATGTGAAACTAGTCTTAGTGGGACACTTTTAATTAATTGGAAAAGGACATCATAAAATATAATTATGGTGTTGGATTTCATGACAGAACCCATTAATGAGTTAAAGGTACAATTTTTCAAAACTCAACCAAATAAACCATTTACTTATCTTATTGACCCATAAAGAAAATTTAACACTATGAAATATATATTTATCTTATTTATAAATGAGGATTTTATTTCTAATTAGCATGAAATATATTAAAAGTAAATGAATGAGACAACAAAGTCAATTATGGTTAGTTAGGACTACCAAGTTAAGAGTTATACTCTAATTTCATGCTTCACAAATTCATAATGACTAAATATTTGTTTCGTAACAATGCGCTATATGTTTAAAAATTTAGCATCATTTTTAATAATTTTTATATTTCATTTTTATAGAATCGGTAGATCTATGAAATTTTACAATTTAATATTAAATGGATATTGTCATTGTACATTTTAGAACATCAATTAATCAATAATTGACTATAAAATCTTCATGATCTTGTTTTGTCTCTATCACTTGATGATGCTCACCTTTCATAGGAAGTGGGAAAAGAAAATTATTATCCTACTGGAGCACAAAGGCTAACCAGGGTTATCTCACTTAAAGAGGTTTCTCAAATGTTCACTCACATCATCTAATTCAACTAAAATAATAATTTTGGTTTTTTTATTTAATTTAAGACGGTGATGAAATTTAAATGAATGAAAAGATTAAACTATCGTGCAATAAGAAAATGTAATTAATGAAGAAAGATCTTGTCCTTTATAGGTTGGTTTGCGGGTTCCATCATTCTTTATGTTGGTGTTCAAATTATGTTTGATAATTTGATTGTGAGATCTCAGGAATAATTACTATTAATTTGTTTATTGGTGTTAAATGTTGAATGCATTTAGAAATATAACTTCACCTCATCTTATAATAAAGGTTGATGTCACACCTTGATTGTGAGTGTGGCATCTTCCAAGACCTAGCTCCATCGTATACCATTTCAACCACTGATAGATCAACTCCATCGTATGATGATCTTGTATCTAGTAGAAGGGAGGTAAAATATTAAATAAAATAATATATAAGATTTTGAGATCAGTTTCATGGTGGAAGATCACCACACCCATACAAATCACTCTTGCTCATCATAAACATAATAAAACATAGAAATTTAAGAACAAACTAAAAATAATTTCCACATACCTCCTATGGGACATGTCTTGGTTTATCCCATTATTATTAGGGTAATATGTCCTGGTGAAAATATGATAATAATAATAGAAAATATGAATAATAATGGAATAATAATAATGGTGAAGAAGATGGAAACAAAAATAAAAACAATGCTTGAATTTATTAGAAATCTAAATTACAATTGAAAAAAATAAAGAAAAAAAATAAATTAAGAAGATAAAAAGGGGAATATTTTCATATGGCCTCCCTCAGTGGAGATCTCCCCATTTTTTTCTTGGTTGTAATGGTTGGAAAATGTGATGATTTGTGAAGGAAGAGCTCTTCTCCTTTTATAGGACAAAATTTGTCCTCTGAATGATGTCATGTTATTCAGCCATTAAATGGTCAAATCACCTGGTGCCTCCTTCATAACAGTTTTTCATATTTTTCTCATCCTTTTATCCATAAAATTCATCTTAATTGGAAATAGGATGTATGCGTTATGAATTTTTTATTGGATGTTACTTTTTCTGGACGAAGGTTATATAAAGGTTATTTAAAAATATTGTATTAAAAGGACACCTTGATGATCTTATAACTCCCTAATTTTTTTTATAAGAACGTAATTATGAGTCCTAGTTCCATTACAGGTTGAATCAACTCAATTGGAAGTTTGTAGGCCATGTTGTTTTTCTGTTACTAAGGTGGGGTCCACGATATGGGCCCGAACAATTGTTCACCTTGATTTATTTTTTCAAGGAACTAGATGCTCAAATCAGCCCATGATCAAGAAGAAAATATTTATGGCAATAAATCAAGTATTTTAAAAAAATCACTCAATTTGGAATTATATTTTTAAATGAATGACCATAATACCCTTGTGGTAAAAATTTGTCAAAAATCCAGAATTAAGCGGTTTTCACAATTTTCTCAAAACACTTCATAAATCCAAAATTAATCCACATAAGCTCAAAATGATAAATTAAGAGGGTAAAAAAATTAATTTCATATAAAAAAATGTATAAAATATTCTCTCTATCAATCCCCTACATGTAAATCATGATTTCCATCAAGCATAAAATCTAAACATAGAATTTATAGGACACCTATGTTACCAATATTCAAATTCCAAAGTAATAAAAAAAATCAATGTCAAATTAAATTTTTAAAAATATACAAGATATATCTCTTTACATTATAATTTTTCAAAGAAACAATTACTTCATGTATTTTACTTTTCCACTTTGAAAAAATGGTGTAAATTCTCCTTTCATTCATTCAAGTTCCTCAATTCATTATTGTTAAACATTACAAGTAATTATTTACCACACTTTTGATTATTTTCACTCATCAATCATTATAAAATTCATGTAGAGTTATTCTCATATGATGAGAACATGATCCTTATCTATAGGATTTAACATGAACTAATTTATAAACTTTGTAAAGTCAAAAGGCACATAAAATCATAAGGACTTTTCATTAAATTTTCAAATGAATATGGGGCTTATGGTTTGTAAGATTTGATTCTTTAGAAATAAAGATAATGTTTATCTCTTAAGTAAAATGCATGATAAAAAAAATTTAATGATATTATCCCCTTCAAATTAGGATCTACCATTTCACTAAAACTCAAAGTAATGTCATGATCAAATAAACAACAATGAATTATTTGTGCACCCTCTTGAATATCTTTTTTCATGTTATTTCACTTTTTTTTTAAAATTTATTATTATATCAAAACTCAGAAGCATCACCTAACCATATATTATTAGAATATCATTTGTCGGGAAAATGGTGATTTTTAGTTCTCTCGAATCGCAACCCATTTTCTCTTCTTTTTTTGGATCTTTTTGTCATTTGTTTCACCATTTTTTAATTAAAAAAGGGAAAAAATGATGTATAATGAATGATTCCACAACCATTTACAATTAGCACAATATCTCCCCCACAATTTTTCCCTACAATATAAATTATCCCTTCTAACATGAATTCCTTCACCCCCACATTTATACTTTAAAATGTCATGAAAATATCAAGAGTAGGGTATGAATGGATAAAAATTTCTTGAAACATAGATCATTCATAACAGGGTTATTCATGGTATATATGGGATGAATATGTATTTATGTATATGTGGTATTTAAAGATAAGTTTTTTTAAAAAGACGACTCAACCATTTTAAATGTGTTTTTTCACAGTAATAGCTTTGAAAATTTCAAATTAAATTTCAAACTGGTGAAATATCCCAAGATAACTCAAGAAATATGATCAAGAATAAATAAAAACTACTTGGTCTACAAATCCTCTAAATAGTGGGAGTATAATATTATACAATAACTCAAGGATTTATTAATAATAATGAATCAATTCACATGAATTTTATATATTCAAATCATGAAAAATGGTTAAGATATTTCATTTTCATGAATCAATAAATTCTTTCAAATCATAATTCATCATTTTAATAAACATGATTCACTTTACACATTAAATTATTCATTTTAATAATTCAATATCAATATAAATGAAATCTAAAACGTGGAATCATAAGATTCCTAATAAACATATGTATCCTAGATAAGTCAGGTAGAGAATGAATTCGAGTATGCAATTCCAGTTGAAAACTCAAATCATGACATGGAAAAAAATGTAAGGAGATTAAATGTTTAAACACTAAAAGTGAAATCCATTTTGAAATACAGATAATTCCTCTCTTCCTTTACATAAATATGCCATATTAAATTTTGAACCTAAAAATATAATTACATAATTATAAATAAGGATAATGTATTTTTAAGCTAAAAAAGATTGAGGGAGTGAGCTGCATTATCGACTAATTTCTAAGAAAAAATTTGAAATCTAAATCACTAAGATTGAAAATAGAAGTACTAGAAAGAATTTAAAGGAAAAATATCATTAATATCCCCTAAGTGGGTCATGTATTCTTTTACTTCTTCTTCAGGGTAGTATAATTTTCTATCCATAATCTTTCAATGGGTGTATTTTCTTGGATTTGAACCGCCACAAGTGGTATCTTCTAGCTTAGACTTATTCTCTCTTATTGTGGAAGAATACATGGATATAGTACATAATATCCACCCCTTTTCAATTTTTTAAAACTTGCATGTCAGGGGTAGGATAATGTATGGATCATCCTCTTATTTGGTTGCTACATTTACAACCTTCTCCTTCTTTTCAAGTGCTGGATCAACATAGGATGTATGAATTGAATTTTCAAAGGGAAGGTATGAAGGTAATTTTTCATGAATAAAATTTAAATTTTAATTAGAAAAAATATTCTCTCTTTCAAAATGATTATCCTCTATCTTGATTTCTTCAAACTCGGCTTATTGGAATTCATCATGGACATTCTAAAATTCATACTTAAAAATGCCACAGAGCTCCAAGTGTTCCTCAAAATGTGTGGGTGTTGTTGCTTCATCTTACTCTATAGAAAATCAAATATTGACAAAATATGAAAATTCAAAACCATAAGTATTGATACTAAAATCATATTTAATGAAATAGAAAAATACAGAGTTTAATAAATGATCAAATCCATATATTGGGCAGGGTTTAATCACTTCTTCAATGAAAAGTGCCTATTGAATGAGAGAATCAGTTGATGGAAGTAAGTAGTCAGGAACTTCCATCCTTTCTTCAATTTGTTTCACTATTGTGGATTTCTCATCATCCATCTCTAGAGTGACATGAAATAATATTGTCTCTTCTACATTATAGGTATAAAGGAGATCATGTTTTACAATAAAATCATTCTATAATTCATCCAAATCAAGTTGATCTCCCACATTTATCTTAGTAGGGAAGTTTTTGTCATCATGAATCCACTTTATATCATATTGGTCAACTTTAATCTGGTTCCTAAAATGGCTAGACTATTGATATTAATTGATATTGGCCTCAATATCTTGTATTTATTATTTGAAATTGGATAAAACCAGTGGCACTTCCTTCTTCGACATGAATAGTTTTATTTCAATTCAAAGCTCATCAACCATGGATTCCAAATATTCAACTGATATATATATTTATATTACACTTTTATTCTTCTTGACCATTATCATAATAGCATCGTCCCTTATTTGGGGGGCCTCCTCAGAGTAGTATGTTTCTTCTTCCATCACCTATGAGTAATTGTTTCATTCATTATTGTAATGATCACATTAAAACAGAATGTAAGAAGATTGTTTTATGGTTTTTTAGAAAACAATGAAAAATATCTAAAATGTGAAAATATAAATAGAAAAGTAAATAATAGATTATCTCCTTGTAAATAGAACTAGTTTTGATGTACACCTATCGTAGGGCATGAAAAAAGAATGTTAATTTTCTAATGCACCACATAGGATGACTAGGGTCATCTCACTTGAGGAGATTTCTCAGATGTTCACTAATTTCATCTAATTCACCTAAAATAATTCATTTTGGTTGTTTTTATTTAATTTATAAAGGTGATTAAAATTAAATGAATGAAAATATTAAACTAACATGTAATGAAAAAATTTAATTATTGAAGAAATAACTTGGCCTTTATGGGTTGGTCTGTGGGTTCCATAATTATCATGGTTGGTGTTCAAATTATGTTTGATAATTCAATTATGAGATCTAATGAAATAATTACTATTATTTTATTTAATGGTGTGAATTCTTGAATGTATTTATCAATATAACTTCACATACTTCTATAATCAAGTTTGATGACACACCTCGATCAAGATTGTGACATCTTCTAAGACCTAGCTCCATATTATTCCATTTTATCTACTGAATGGCTCAACTCCAGGATACGATGATCCTATAATCAATAGAATGGAAGGAAAATATTTAATAAAATAATATAAATGAGTTTTAGATTAGTGTTGTGGTGGATGATCACCACACCCATGCACATCATTCTTTCACCTCAGAAACTTAATAAAATATTGGAATTAAAGCACAAAATAAGTGAAATTTCCTCATACTTCCTCCAGGGAAAGTCATAGGTTATCACCTCATTTTTAGGGTAATATGTCATTGTGTATATATGAGAATAATAATATAAAAAATAATAAATACAAAATAAGAGTAATGGAGAAGAAGATGGACACAAAAATAAAAACAATTAGTGAATTTATTAGGAATATAAATGAAAGTTCTAAACTAAAAAAATAAAGAAAAAAATAAATCAATAAGACAAAAGGGGAATATTTTTGGATAACCTCACTCAGTTGAGATATCCCCCTTGGTTCCTTGGATGGAATGTGATGGAAAATGGGATGATTTTTGAAGGAGGATCTCTCCTCCTTTTAAAGTCCAAAATTTGTCCTCCGAATTATATCGTGTTTTTGAGCCACTAAATAGTCGAACAATACATTTCCTCCTACATAAAAGTTCGTAAAAATTGACTCCTAATTTTAACCTCGAAATTTATGATTAATTTTAAATATTATTTAGGGGTTATAAATTTTTTATTGGATATTAATTTTTCTGGATGAAGGTTCTAGGAAGCTTCATTCAAAATATTGCATTCAAAGGCCACCATGATAATCTTCTAACTCCACAAAATTTAATACAAGGACGTTCCTATGAGTCCTTGTTCCATTAAAGGGAGAATAACCTCAATTGGAGGCATATAAGACTAGTTTCTCTTCTGTTACAGTGGTGGGGTCCACACTGTGTGCCCGAACAATTGTTCAACTTGATTGATTTTTTAGGCCTCTAGATGGTCGAATCATCCCATGGTCAAGAAGAAAATTTTGAAGGATGTAAATCAATGATTTAAAAAAACCAATCAATTTGGAATTATAATTTTAATCAAATGACCATAATAATCGTTCGGTAAAAATCTAAAAAAATCCAAAATTAAGCACTTTTCACAATTTTTATCAAAACACATCATCAATCCAAAATTGATCTATATAAGCTCAAATTGATAAAGTTGGATGGTTAAGACAATTTAAATTCATATAAAAAATGTGTAAAATATTATATCAATTACATGAGTAACATTTTTATTATTTTTCAAAATTATATATATTGTTGTCTTATTAATTTATGAATTAGAATAGTGATCCATAATAAAAAAGATCTCAATTCAAGTCCCAACATGAATGTTGTTAGATTTGGTTCTCTTGAACCAACCTACATTGTAGTTTTGATTACTAGAAGATTAATAAATGCATTATCACTTTATAATTGTTATTTATAACATCATTTCAATAGTTTCTTTTGAGTATTTTTTTATCGAAAGGATATAATAGTTCCCCACTATAATGTGAACCTATAAATTCTATGATAATATTCTTAATCATATGTCATATGGTCTAGATAAGATTTTAATAAAAAGATAAAGATGATGTTTTAACTATATAGTGTTGGAAGATCATAACACTATAAGAAATGTGGGATATAGCCACATCTATATACCCATATTTTTCTCTAACCATGGGTATAAAGACCCCTATACCGAAAATTTATAAAAAAACAAGGGTATAGTGTTGAAATCTGTATCCTATACCAATGATTTTTAAATTCAATGAGCACAAAATTTTCTATACAAATTGTTTTTAAAATGATTCGCATAGTGTCATAGAAAAATGTAGTACATGAACTACCATCCCACATGATCCCTAACTCAACATACATTCATGACCTCCCATCATTTTCACTAGGATAATATCCCCCCATTCATTCATTTATTGATTCAATTCTTCCTCAACATCAAATCGGTGAGTTTTTGGTCCATCAACTATTCTGATGAGCATAAATTTCAATTTTATATAGGTATCAAAGAACAACATAGATATTGTTAGCTCATGATTATTACCAATTAATTGAACTAAGGTTCATTTATATTATATTTTTATATTATTTCATAGTAAATGTGATTTTAATTGATGTATTTTTTTAAAATATTTAGTTTCATTCTACCATTACCTAAATCCAATGTAAAATTATTATCTTTTATAATATATATTTGGGAATCATGTAATTAATGACTCTAATAAGTTATTTTTTTGTTAATGTATTAGGGGTACACAAATTATACATTTAATATTTCTATTTTAATCAATGAATGATCAAAATATTGGTATAATTAATTAAAATATGATGTGGTGTGAAATGTTTGAATAAGTGCATTAGTAATTGTAAAGGCATTATATAAAAGTATTTTCAATAAAAGACTGATATTTATGGATTGTTTCAATATAAATTAACCAGAATTTTCTTTTATTAAGTATTATAATAGTGAGTTTAATAGTTTGAATAATATTTTTTTTAAGATTGATTAAAAGGAAAAATGAGTTTGAGGAAGAGGTATAATGTATTATAATGGCTTATGTTAAAAAAATTACTTTCATGGATACATTTTCAATTGTTTTTTGAGCATAATGATGCACACATAAGTGCTTTTTTCTTAAAAAACACAATTTAAGTGAATATTGGGTTTATAAATGTTAATTTTTGGAAGTAATGTAAACATGATGGTCATAAAAGGATGGATTAAGTGATTCATGTTGTTTTATACCTATTGGGTGTTATATGAGTTGATTATAGAAAATGAAATTGTTATTGAATCATGTTTTCAAAAGGATGTTATGATTTTTGTAATGTATATTGGTTGTTAATTATGTTTCAATCCAATTTTATTCTTTTAAAATCTTGTTTAAATGATTTATGTTGTAACATTATTATTTTTTAAATATATATCAAGGGGTTATGTAATTATGCTATGAGTTTGTTCTTATACCACACTTGAATTTTATAAGCTATTCTTTTTTGAAAATATAACCACATTATATTTTTGTTATTTTTTAGGAATTCAATAATGTTCCTCTATTATAATCTATACTTGGTTCTTTTGGTATGTATTAAAAGGTTACCATATATTAAATAAATGCCAAAAATTATTAAATTAAAAGTGATTAATTTGATTTTTTTACTTGGATACAATCTATTTTACTAGATAGTTTTTTCCAAAATTATGTTTTAAAACATTGAAAACTTTTTTGGATAAGTAACATACATTTGTTTAATCAAAATTTCATTCTTGTTTCTTAATCCATGACTAATTATTTGACTGGAATACTGCTATTTTGTATTGGTTTTTTCCAATTTCACATCTTATACTTTTTTTGGATCACTACTAGTATGCATCTATTATAGAATATGCCATCTCTTATGCTTTGTTTAGATAGATACTGGTATTTATATTATCTTATCCCACATTTTATGAAAACATGTGATATTTAATTATGTAATTCTTAGTATTATAAAAGAAATATCTTTGTAGTTTTTTTATATAAATAGGGGAATTTATTTCTTTTATTTATGGTTATTCTAATTTTTTTTTACTTGGACAATGAATGAAACAAGTTTTTTTATTTTTTTAGAGGTTCACAAAAAAAGTTAATATTTATCAGATATGGTATCACATTATCAATACTTTATGTAATAATGAATTATTTTTTAAATATAAAATTAACTATATATATATTTTCTTTTTACGTTAATGTGTGTTGATTATAAAATTTATTTTTGAACCGAACATTAATTTTATAAAAAGTAGTTGTATTTTGTTTTCAAAATTTATCATATTGGATTTTTTAGAAACAAACATTATTAAAAGAACAATTTTTTCACTCTATTTAGTTATGTGTTTAGGTATGATTTAGTTCTTGAACTACACTTGAATTTAACAAACTATTATTTTTTGAAAACATATCATCTTGGAGTTTTTAATATTTTTAATAATTCAATCACATTTCTCCATTATAACCTATACATGGGTCCTTTGTTATGTATTAATAGGTAAATTTGTTTTGTATAAATGCAATAGTTATTATGTTAAAAGGGTTGAATATGTTAAAACCCATTTTCCTTGGATACTGTTTATTTTCCAAAATTTTGTTTTAAAATATTACAAAATAATTTTGATGAGGAACATATATTTTTTCTAGTGGAAGGTATTTCTTCCTGCTTTATAAATGACTTTTTCATTGATTGGTGTTCTAATATTATGTTTTAGTTGTGTCATATTCCATTTCTTATACATTGTATTAGTCCCTATGTGTATGCATTGATTATAGAATATTCAATCCCTTTTTCTTTTTTGGTTAACTACTAGTATGATTTGATGAATTTTATATTGAATATCTATTTGGATTATTGTATTTAATATTTTCTATAGTAATGTGATATTGAATTATGTGATGTGGGTATTATTAATGTTTTCCATGGTAAATACATTTGTACCAAATATGTGACTTTTCATATTTTTTGGAACCGTGTTCATATTTTTTTAAAAAAATCATTGATAAAACATATGTATTTAGTTGTGGAATTATTTTTCTATCCTAATATGTATTAAAAAAATCACATTTTCAATGTATTTTCTAATTATTGTATACTATTTTGATTTTAAAAAAAATATTTTTTTATTGAATTAATAGAAGTTAGATGTATTATACTGATCAAATCACAAACGAGTATCAGAATAAGTTGGATTTTTATATTTTTCATTTAATAATGATTAAGATTGAGGAATTATATGTTTTCATTGTAATAATAATTTAAACATACCTTGGTTTACTCAGGAATAAATTATCCACCTTATAAAAATAATTTGTTTTTAGAAAAACTATTGTGTTTGGTATCACATGTAAGAGAAAAATAAATCATAGTTCATTCCTGATCAAAATGAAATGATTAGAATGTATAATTTTATATTTGATCAGTTTTCATTTATTTATCATCACAAGGAAGTGGAAAATAGTATGAGTACACATGATTCACCAAATGAAAATGATTATGTAGAGAGAGTGAACAAATTGATGGATGATATAATAACACCTATAAATTTTCCAAGTGGTAAAATGAGAAAATATATTTTTTAATGTGATTGCATCATTGTAAAACTAAGTATGAAAATTTTAATATAGGTAGCAATTATCTTTTTATCTTTTTTAAGGGATTCGAGATGATGTAAAAATTCCATAAAATATTTATATGGATTTCATGTTAATATATAAACTTTCATTTTTAACTAATAAAATTCAGGATTCCAAAAATATTAGATCATATTTTTAGAGGAAACCACGAACCTAAATGATTTTGAAGATTGTGGTATATATCAATTGAACTAAAATTTAGATGGAATACTTTCTCATATGACACAAAAGGTAATGTGATACTTTCCAT
This sequence comes from Viscum album, assembly GCA_963277665.1. Lineage (NCBI taxonomy): Eukaryota > Viridiplantae > Streptophyta > Magnoliopsida > Santalales > Viscaceae > Viscum > Viscum album. The sequence continues at coordinate 858,163,527 of OY728133.1, read as the reverse complement.
TGATTCCTAAGCTCCCAAATCTTTTCATGTCTGAATAAATCTCAAAACATATTTTATTTAATTATTCTGAGATAATTAATGACAAAGGTGAGAAATTGTATACCAAAAATTTATTTGAATGGAAAAAAAATGATACAAGATATCCGAATTTGTAACCTAAGGTGCATAATTTCATGTTTGGTCTATCATGTGACAATTTTAATTTATGTGGTCAAATTATTACTTTACACAAAGCATGGTTGGTTTTCATTAACATTTATAATATTACTCTATAGATGTGAATAAAACACCATATACTTTTGTATGTGTGTTGTGATTATGTGGAAAATAAATTATTTTCCTTCTTATGAAATGATGTATGGTTATAAAAAGAATACTAAACTATCTAATCCTATTTATATGAATAAAACAAGATATATAAGGATTATATATCATTATAATTTCAATTTTACAGGACTTCGATGATTCTTTCCAATGGATCACCCATACATGAAAAAACATCAAAGGTTTTATAATACTCTAGAAGCTGATAATCCACCTTAAGGTGTGTTTGGAACTGATGTGTTTAATGTATTAAATGATGATTTTCTCATCTAGAAAACCCTAATATAAATTTAGGTAATATCCACTAGGCATGAACTCTAGGTAACATGACCACTTCTCAAATATATGACTTTTACAAATCCTCTTTCTTGTTGGACTCTATAATTGGGAGGAATTGCATTTATTTAGTGATTCAGTCCTCAATAGACCAAATAAAATCATTCTTATGATGATTCCTCGATAAACCTGTGACAAAGTCCATGGAAATATGCTCCCACTTCCATACAGGTTTAGAAATAGACTATAGTATACCAGCCAATTATTGATGACCAACATTTAACTACTAATAGGTTCGGCACTTTATAATGAAATATGAAATATTGAATTTTATACTTGACCACCAGAAATGATTTTTAATCACCTTGTACGTTTTTTTGAATACCCATATGAATATCCCATTTTGAATAGTTATACGTCTAAAGAAGTTTCCCTTGGAAAGACAGAGGGAATAAAATTTAACTATGAAAACATATCAAAGAGTTTACATCCTATGTCCAACCACAAAAAATCTCCCCCCAATTAAGGTTTGAACTAATGGTGGTGCAATTAGTATTGAATATTTTAGACTCTTTTAGAAAATCCACAAGTCCAGAATATTATTAACATTGATGAAAAATACATTCTCATTTTTTGGTATAATACATGTACATGTCTGTAGTGACACTCATCAGTTGTCACTCATTATGAGCTTCTAAAACGAGTCTATTATATAACATACAACTCTAAGCATCATCTACAAAATTCACATTATTTGGTATATACACTAAGTCAAAGTAAAAAATTTAGAGATATACCATCCATATTAATTACCTAAATTTCAATTATCACTGATAGAAGATATATTCCAAACTATTATGATCAATGAAGACTATGAACCTTTCTACGAAGAGATTTTGATGCCCGAACATTAAGTAATGAACCATTAAATCTAATTCTGGGTAATATATCATATAATGATTCTCATTAGTTTGTAACTTCCTCAAACCATCGGTCACAACATGATCTCCCTGTATGAGATCACAACTGATGCAAGATCCAGACACATCACAATATACCACATAGTCGTAACATGGTTCTGGAAATATTAAGATGAGTGATTATGTGATATGAGCATTAATATCTTGAAATAATTTCTTATAATCATTATTCCATGTGAATGTAACACCCTTCCCTATCATAGAACTCATGGGAGAATCAAGTCTCGAGAAATCTTGGAAAATCATTGATAATATCCTTCTAATTCTATAAAAATTCATATTTGGAAACAATTATTGGGTTTTATCCAAGATATGGATTCATAAATATCTATAGGATCAACTGATATTCCCTCTACATAAATTAAGTGCCCAAGGAAATGAACTTATTGTATGCATAGGTCAAGCTAAGAAAAATTCACATATATTCGATGATCTAAATATGGGATCAATAAAATTTCTAATTGACCCTTTTGGTTATTGCTTGTTTGAGAATAAACCAAAATATAATTAAAAAATACCACTATAAAATATTCAAGGTACTTGTGGAAGATATATTTCATCAATTCTATGATGTTTGTAAGTGTATTCTTCAGACCAAAGGGCATGAAAACATATTCATAATAGACATATCAACCCCACAATGATGACTTCAGAATATCCTCTCTTATAACACTAATGTGATGATATAATTATAATAGATCAAACTTGGAGAACTAATTGGATCCATTTATTTGATAAAAAAAATCATCAATTTGAGGAATTGGATGCCAAATTTTGATTATAAATTGATTCAGTTTATTTTAATCAATATATAAATGAAGAGAAACATATTATTTCTTTATAAATAAAACCTATCCAGTCTAATGAGATGTGTTTGGTTTAATGAAGCCTTTAATACCAAAATATTTTAGATAGAACTTCAATTCTCACAACTCGTTCAGATAGATAGTATAAGATAGATGAAAAATAGGGGTTTATCTCACGAGTATATCAATTGAAAATTTTATTTCTTTCATGGCTGATAACCTACAGAAATCGTTTGGAAAGAAATACCAATATTGATCCACTATGGTAGAAAGATTCCTATTTATAGTTCTGTATGTTTCACCCAAGGTCATATTTTCTAACTAACCTGATATAGTTTCATCAACTGAGAATAAAGTTCCCTCTCTACCTCTATTTATATCCCAACCCCTTGAATACATGAAGAGATCTATTTGGGGATGTGAACATAATTTTTTGAGAATATAAGTCAATATGGGATTTAAATTACATTATCCATTCATCCCAATGATTAGATAGAAATTATCCATCTCTAAGACTTTAAAATCCCAAATAAACCTTAGAGTATCAATGGTAATGAAACATGTTGGGTACTTGAATCCTCTGCACTTTTGTTGTTTGAGGGGTTTCATGATGCTTTTAAAGGCCACAAATATAGTAGCCCAAATTTGGTTATAACATTATTAAATTAGTATAATATAAAAGGAATCAAATCCCAATTGTATAAATAGTTTAATATTATAGGAAAACTAGATACATACTTGAAATTCACTTTTAATTTTAATACATAAAATGCACAAATAGTTTCTTTTATAGTTCAATTATTCCCCCTTTTTTTAATCCTTGCATATCATTAAATAAAATCCTCATATCCTAGGGAAAAGTGACACATAATAAAGGTGTGATATTATACACTCAATAAGGGTATACATATAGAGAAGGATATCATAAATAAATATAAAAAATTATGAAAAATTACATAACTAAAATGCATTCCATTGACTAAATAACCTAAACATAATATGACAGGAATGAAGGTAGGTCAAATAATTATATAATTGCATGAGATAAAACATATAAATTTATACCAAAAATAATCAGATAATCATGTGGGAATCAATAACTAATATCGTAATGAGTGAATGCATTATGCGGGACATCATAAACATACCATCAAGGGTTCAACCAAGACACCATATGTAAATGGGTAAGGCCTTGGACAATAGACAAACTAGTTTATCTCATGAGACATACTGATGCATTTAGGGGATATAACAAGCCCTTCCCATCATTTACTAACTCCAATTCATTACTCGTACGATATGGGTGAATCAATATAATCATTAATATTAAAAAACAACATACAAAATTTGAATACTTTAACCATAATCCAATAATGGTATCAAAATAGCACATCGATTGTCAAGCTAATAATAAAACATTCAATTAAATACGTTTGATGATATCATAAGATATCATCTTCAGCTAATAATTATATTTAACCAAGGCTATTGAAATAGATGAAAATACTCTAATAAAACCCTAATAATAATTCTGAGAGAAACAACCTTTTTTATTGAAATCATTTTTTTAAAAAGGCTCGTAATTATAAAATAAAAAATTACCATTGAATAAAACCCTGTAAACATGTAATGTTCACTAAAAATAATTAATGAATCATATATATAGGAAAATATTCTGATTCTACATAAGTTTAAAAACACCCCTTCTGTATTATTGTTGTATAATTTATAAAAGACCTCATTTGGAAAACAATAAAAAATTCCATTCAAACCATTTTATAAAAATAAAAAATTATGTAAGAAAAAGACACTAAAATTTAATATTAGAATAGTAAAAATCATTTTGAAAACATTTTTATGTGACATGGAAGAGAAATATTCCCCAATGTATACTTAAATAGAAACAATATAGAATAATGACGAGATTGTGAAATAACCCTTACCTTAGGTCCATTTTCCTCCATACATGTCTGAATCTAATATATAGTGGATATAAAAATATTATTAACTAATTCAAGAATCATATTAGTATTTATTATATCATATATGATCCCTTTAAAACATTTTAAACCTCGTTTATTAATAATATTTTATTAATTTTACTATTTTGGGTGTTAATTGCCTTGTTTACTCATGCTCATTTTTCTTGAAAGTCTCACATATATTTAGTATGATATAGATAAAACATCTCTATAATATCATAAATATCATATATAATCATTAAATACATTTTTAACCATTCATGAATGTTAATCATAGAAAATGAACCACATCACTTCATGGAGATGGTAAGCCGTACACGCACACAAGGGATGATATCATTTCCAAATGGTTGAAAGGGTAAGGAAGTGGATGGTATATTAATTTCTAATAATAAATATAATTTAATAATTATAATATATATAAATTATTTCCATAATTATAACCATCCATATAAATTGGTGATGAAAAATGAATTACCCTACTACGTGGATAAGGTAATCCGTACATACACATGAGCAATGATTTCATTTTTCATAGGATGGATAAAAGGTAGAATATGGTTGTTTCATAATCATAATAAAGTATTTATATATATATATATGATATTGGAGTTGTTATTTTAGGGTGAAAAAAACATTAGGAGGAATTATAAGAAAAAATGAACTTGAATGCATAGGTAAAAATGATTACTTATTGTTTGGAAGACTTCCTTTATATATCTTCTCAAGGGATATAAGGATGGTATTTTTGAAAGATAATGACCTCTAAAACATGGATAAGGATTTTTTGAAGATAAATTCATAGGTTTTTGTCAGGATATAAGTCTCAAGGTTGTGTGAAGAAGCGAGGGAGGAGGTGTCTCTTTATAATTGAGGTGAGGGACACTTCTGGATTTTCACAAAAGATTAAATTATAATAAATTAATTTATCATTAAAAATGACTAAAAATAGAAAATAACTATAAGATATGATTCGATATAGTTGTAATAACATAAACCAATATAATTTGGACAGTTTTTTGTGTCATTTTAAACCTTATCACTTTGATTTACCCGTTGGTTGGTTACTTTAACCACAACCCTGATAACCTCTATTTTAATCATAAAGGGTTAATAATTTTACAATAAATGGGAAAATGAATCATAAATGTAATTATTATGATTTTTATTTAAATTACATTTACATTATCTAAGATAATTGTTTTCTTGAATTTTATAAAATTGAAAAAATATCATTTTCATAAATTATAATTGATGTCAATTTTGACACTATTCATTTAATTTGACTTCAAATACATAAAAATGGGAAATTAGAATATAATTATTAAAAAAATCTATGCAATTTAATATAGATCTATAAATTTCATTTGAATGATTAAATATTTCAAATTATATCAAAATTAATATTTCAAAAATCACTTATTTTATTTTTTTGTTAATTAAATAAATATTGTATTAGCATTTCATAAGAATTGAAGGTGATTATATAACATCTAAATTTTTGAAAAAATTATAAAATGAAACCAATTTCATTATGATCAAAGTATAAATTTATGATTGTTCATATCTTAATTTTTCCCATTTGAACACGTAAAAGATATTAAATACAAAGACAATGTTATTTGTGTTACTGTCTTTCATTTAAATAATATATAAGCCATTTTCATAGAAAAATTTCCATTAAATAACTCAAATTATATCCTAAGGTGATAAGGGTAAAATATTATTAATCCAATAATGTTTATAGACATGTTTAGGTCATGGTTAAACACTTATATTTTTTGTTTTAACCCTTAATTAACCTTATTTATTCTTACCTTGAGAACATGGATTTTTACTCTTTGAGGAGTAATATAGTTACAATAAAATTCCTAAAGACCTATAATTGGATCAATGATTACATGTTCAATTGTATCCCAATATGTTTTTATAATCTATTATTTTTAAGAATTTAATATAATTTAATAAAATTTTATTTACTATAAAATATTTATAATGTCAATTATAAGAACTATTCATTACTTTGACTTTAATAAAATTTATAAAACAAGTTAAATTTAAACCAAATTTTTATAAAATACAAAAATATTTCGAATACATCTAGAAAATTAATAGATAAAATTAATTATATCAAAATATATTAAATTAAATATTTTTAATATAATTTATTTGATATTTACTTTAATCAAATTACTACTCCAACATCATTGAATATTATTTATGGTAATTATTTATTCACTTGTAAAGAACGAGATTTTAAATGTAATTTTTTTTAATTAAAGGGAAATATTACGAGTCAGAGAAAATTGATGGTGTGTGATTCTGAGGCCCGGAGTACCTCTAATGAATTTCTAAACTTTTTTTTGGTACGTCCAGTAAACGTGTGAGTAGGATTTTGTATCTTTTAAACTCGTGCTCGGAATTGAAATCTGAGGGCACCGTTCAACTCGCAGTGCCGATATTCACTTAAAAATACCATCACCTCAATAGTAGTAGGTCAAGGGTGAAAGTTAGTTTCCCGTAATTTTGTGGGAGAGTTAAAATAATAAAAATAAAATAAAGAACAAATTTTATTTTATTTTTAAAACATGCCATTTGTATTTCTAGTGGTGAAGACCACCCATGCTTGAAACCTCCCATTTGAATTTAGTGGTGGGGACCACCCGAACCCCTCTTTTAATGGAAGATAACACTTTTCTTTCTCCAAATTAAATGTTCCAACTTAATTTAATTAATGTAAAAACATTAATTAAATTATTGCTTAAGCTTACATAATTTGGAACCTCACCTCTCATGGGGAAAGTGATTGGAAAAGGAGTAGATAGATATGTAGAGTTGGAAAGATCTTTCTATAACAAAGTAGATCCTCCAATGAAGAACGGCTTCCAGAATTGAAGAATGAGGAACCTTGGAGTGTCTTGCGGGAGTAATGAACACAAACATCAATATTTAACGACATCGTTTTGTTACTCGCGCCACCTCAAACGGAAAATTGAGGTAGGGGATTTAATTTGAATTATGATTGATTTTATTTGATAATTCTTCATAATATGGATTCACAATGATGATGGCAAAACTAACATGGCCATTGTCCCACACATATACCATGCCTCTTAACTTTTGATTCTCCGCACGTTCATGAAGATTTCTTCAATTGAAAATATTTAATGACGCTTGAAACACAATATTTTGTTGAGCGCAACATATGGATGCGGAGCCCTCGACTCGAGGAACACGAATATGCTATCATTATATTTTTCGGGCTAATAATGGAGATTCGTTGACCCGAGGAAGAGGTGGACGGTCAAAACACCGGCTGACCGGATGAAGGTAGGGTGGTGCATGTCCGCGCCACCGGATGAGCAGGAGACTGCGACCGCTTGGCCGCGGCGGTGGCCAAAGAGTGGCCGACACCCATCTGGCCATGGTGGAGCTGCAGTGCGCGACCGCCCAGCTGGGAGGATGACCAGCTGGAGAACCCGACTAACCATGGCAGATCAGTGGGACCTGCTTGGGTCCTGCGGGTGATGTGGAAGCACCCTAAGGTGCCTCCCTATGGCGTTATGAATGGAAGGGGGCGCTCCCCCTTCGGCGCACCAGCTTAGACAGCCTACGCTAGAAGGCCACACCCAGTGGGCCAAGCCACCAGGCCTCCCCCTACATGGGTCGAACCCAACCACGACTTAGCGGGATGGGCCCGCCAAGGCCCTGGCCATCTGGGCCGGGCCTGGGCCCTTCGGGACCCTATATCGTTTTTTTGGCCATATCTTTAGAACCGAGCATCTGTTTGAAAACATTTCTATGACACCATAATCCTTGGATCAAGATGGTACTTCTTGTATAATCCACATGAGTTTTGGATAATGTTGGAGTACTGATGGGTTGCATTGAACCCCAAATCCAACCGGGCCCTCGGAGTGGAAATGCTAATAACTTACAAACCGGGCGTCCAATTAACTCGCCATTTGTTGCGTTGGGCCCCTTATGACATGATGGAACATTGGGATACTTATCCATGAGACTTCATGGTGGTCCAGGTATGACCAATATCTTGAGGGACATATTCTACAGAACTCAAGAACACCAGGTGTGAGGAATCCAGTGACTGGAAGTGAGGCGGAGGTTGGAGAAGAATAATACAGAGGTCAGTTATCCATCGACTCTGTGCCGGTCGGATCCTCTGTGGGTCATTCCTGGGGTTAGTACCTATCGATCCTGTGTGGTTCAGCACTTAGAGATCCTGTGTGGTTCAGCGTATACCAATCTTGTGTGGGTCAGCGCTGAGCGAACCTTTGTGGGTTAGCACATACCGATTCTATGTGGGTCAGATCCTGTGTGGGTCAGTGCTCAAAAATCCTGTGTGGGTTAGCGCATATCGATCATGTGTGGGTTAGATCCTATGTGGGTCATTGAGGGGGTTAGTACCTATCGATCCTGTGTGGGTTAGACTCTAAATAATCAGTAGCAATTCCTCTTGATATAATTAGATGATTAGCTTCGTGACTAATCATCTGTACATTTATACTTTACTTATACCTGTCCGAGGTGAATCTTATATCTTCATGGTGTACCTGTGTGGTACTATATCTTTATGGTGTTACCTGTGTGGTACTCCAACATTTTTTGTGTTACCTGTGTGGTACCTATACCTTTTTGGTGTTACCATTGTGGTATTATTTTCTCCTGTTGAGATGAGTATATCTTGATAACATAGGTATACGTATGGGATTATGCCTATGTAGGGTTGATAATTATTTCCATGTTTTCTGGTTTATCCTTTTTGGATTTGAGAGACCTTCGGGGGTCTTGGGGTCCCTACAAAGTATTTTTATATTCACCTCTACACGGGCTACGCCCACACCTTGTTATGTCTTGTGCACACGACGGACAACACTGACTGAGGACGAGGGTACCAGGACTAGAGACTGCACATAAGTGGAACATAGATGAGGCATACCGCAAAGACGACCATTTGAGAGTTGTACCTACCTATCAGGTAGGATCCTTGGCAGGTATTCATAGGAGTTGTTTTCATTTTTACTTGTAATTTGTAGTTTTACTTGTACTTTCCAGTTGGGCTTATATTCCAGCCCCTTTACATTCTGTACACACCCTGTTTACTATATAGTTGACTTTCTTCTTCTATTTTGATTTGTGCTTTGTATGTGAGAGTTTATAGTTTATAAAGGAAATGCCTTCCCATTTTTGGTAATATGTCTTTCGGTGCTTTTCGCCAGCCCCTGGCCTATAGAAGGTGGGCTTGGGGTAGTCACGTCTCGGGCCCCATGGGATGGGTCGTGACAAATTGGTATCCGAGGAGTTTGGTTCTACTGAAGAACTATGACTCTTATATTTTCTGTGTGGAAATAGTGTTAAGTGTGATGAGTGTGGTTTTCAGTTTGGTGAATCCAATGTTGGTGTAGCAACCGACGTATCCATACACCAGGACTCTGACTTCTGATTTCCGGATCAGTGCGTGAAAACACTAATTCTGATTGTGTTTTTGAAATGTTTTCTTTGTGATCTCTTTGGGTCAGCTCAGCAGGTATAACTTATTGACCGTGGCACACATGTTTCTTTTTAGGATGCCTCCATGCAGACAACCAACTAGGGTATTGGGTAGAGTACTTTATGACAACCCACCAAGCGACAAGGCTTCGGGGCAGGGCCCCTTTATGGCAGTTGTACCATCAGGTTGTGTACCGACAACACCACTACTCGTTGGGCAACATATGCCACCATTCCCAGTAGTAGAGGGTGAAATCTACTTGAGAACGTTGCCCGAGTTCCAACACCAGTGACCACCAATGTTTTGGGGTGAGACGGACTGAGAGGTGATTGATTATTGGATGGTGGCTGTGGTTAGAGTCTTTAGACTAGTATGGACACCAGCTGATCTCCTGGTAATCCTTGCCGCCAATCTTTTTTAGGCAGCAGTGGGAAGATGGTGGAGCTTGATGCTATAGGTACATGATGAGGTGACTCTCATCTGGGTGGACTTAGAGAGCCTTTTCTGAGAAGAGTTCATCCCATCGACCCTACACTCAGTGCGTATATAGGAGTTTCTCCACTTGCAGCAGGGTAGCATGACTGTAGCTCAGTATTCAGTGAGGTTCACCGACCACTCATGCTACTCCACTGACTTGGTGTGTGACCCTTTATTCAGGGATCGGACCATCGAGCAGGGGCTCAGATGAGAATTTATAGCTTCTATGGTTTATCTTGGTATCCCGACGCAGGTGGGGGTGTTAGAGTGAGCACTATTGGTGGAGACCTTCCTTGCTGAGCGGTCATCGGTAGCGAGACCGACCACCGGACGACAGGTATCACGGTCATTGGAATCTAGAAGTAGACAGATGACATAGAGGCCCAAGAGGATCATACCTATAGGTGGATGACTGCATGATACATGGTCAGTGGTTCCGGGCGCTCGAGATAGATCAGGACTGGTGAGGAAAAATCATGGTTATTTGTGCGGGGGGCAGGCTCACATGGCTCGCGACTTCCTGACCCGTTGTACAGATGACCAGAAGACGGTCGAAGGACTGCCTGGACAGAGGCAAAGATTCGATTGAGGAGGTCATCATGTAGGAGGTGGATGTGGCAGAGGATAAGGCCGTGCAGTAGGCAGTGGGCGGCGATTTGTGGTTTTATCGCCACCACCACTAGGAGGTCCATCCCAAATACATAGAGTAGGTGGATAGGGATGAGATAAGTTTTAGGCAGCTGAGGCCTACGAAAACGGTGCTCCGCAGATGAACCAAGGTATGACCTGTGTCAGCTCCACCTTATCTGCAGTACTTATTGACACAGGTTATAGTCACTCTTTTGTTGCCACAACCCTCGTTCGGAGCTCAGGGATACAGATGGAGCCGTTGGCTCGATCCTTATGGATAGAGACTCCTACAAGAGCGAATTTGATGATTACACACTAGTTTCGGAAGTGTGAGATTTCAATAGGAGGAAAAAAGCTTCGGCTGGGATCATTTAGTAGCGGCGTCGAGGCCTTACGACGTCATCTTGGGTATGGACAATTTATCCACAGTCCATGCATAGATTTACTGTATTAGGCACAAAGTGTGGTGTGTCTGCATGGATGGGACTGGGTTTTCCTTCACCAGTGATAAGGAAACCTTTACAGTGATGGATGGACTTTCCTGGAGTAGGGACCAGCTGATTACACATCAGTTGGCTAGCCTTACCCTCGGAGCAGTTGATGTTGGGATTCTGAGCTATCCTGTAGTGGTGGAACAGTACACTGATGTTTTTGCTGATAATGTATCGGGTCTACCTCTTTACAGAGAGGTGGACCTCTACATAGATGTGTAACCTAGGACGAAAAAAATATATAGACCAACATATTTTAAAATATGCTTGTTTTGGAAAATTTATATAGTTTTTATATTCATTTTTCTGCTATTTCTTCTTCTTTTTTATTCATTTAATCTTCCAAATTCTTCTTATTACACCTAATTTTTTTCATTTGTTAAATTTATTTTGAGATATATTTCATCCAATATTTTTTCATATAATAAATATTTATTCTATTTATTTCAATGAGGGAAAGAAATAACTATAATAAATTCTTTAATGTTTTTAATAATTTCAAAGAATGGGAGAAAATTTGGAAATAATATTTTTATAATTATCTTAAAATGGGAGATTATTTAGTGGCTCTTTGACACATTTTTTTAATGTTTTGGTAATGACAAAATATTATTTATTATCTCTAATATGATAAATATAAAAATATACTTTGTGTTTTGATATATACTTTACATAAATTTTCATAAATGAATAATAAGAATTTATCAGACCATTGATAGGTTTTCATCTTTAGATATTATTCTTGTCTATAAAGCTTTCACTAATTGTAGAAAAACATAGTACTAAATTTGTTGATTAAATGTTCCTTAACTATTATCTTCATGTTCATTATGGACCTTTGAAAACGATTTGGTAGAGAAATCAAGGCCTTGATCTTATGTTTTTGTCTTTTATTTTTCTATGAATCAAGAAGAAAAATGACATGCAACACGGCATAATAGAAGTTGAAGAGATTTAAAATGGTTTGGACATAATAAACACACTATAGTAAAAGGAATTTATAGCTATAAAAATACTTGTGTAAAGAAGACAAATCAAAATGGGGGTTTCAAAGTTAAACATGTCATGATAGAAGGCTTAGTAATGTAAAGTCAAAATACTCAACCTGAGTTCCCCATGCCATGGTGTTAGTGACTGTGGCTCACAAGATAATTTCCAAATGATAACACAGACTACTTTGATGTAGTGATAATCAAAGTCCCTCATTCATTCTTACAGATAAAATAATAGAGGAAAACAACTAGTTAGAATGGTCACAATAAAAATTATAACCCATTTTATAAATTTAGGCTTCGTCCCTCAGTATAAAACATTATAGTAATGAAGGATATTTATGTATGGTGTGCACAATTACAAATTTTAACTTTAAATATGCTAAAATTGGTCGTTGTCAACACAAAAAAAACATTGACGATCAGAGCATGATTAAAAGCCCTAGGCTTCTATCAGATTTAGAAAAGCATTTTTAAAGGACTCCCTTTACTAGCACTTTTATTTAGTAATGATAAAGGACCCCCTATATCCGCACTACTCTCTGTTCTGGTAAAGGTTCCCTTTATAATCACTTTTAATAGAATTGATAAAGGGGATTACTACTGTAGTGTTGGATTGATTTGTAGTAAATTAATATATTTCATAAATTAATTATAGATCTTCCTAAATTATAACGACATCCAATGTTAATTTTCTCAGTTTTCAATGAATAACACATTCTTTTAACTAAATTTTCAATTTTAAACTGATAAAAGATAGTTTGAGTCATACTGGGCACACCATGTGTCAGATTGAGGTACAACTAATTTCTATACATCAATAATGACTTATGGATCATTTTTTTAAAGTCTCAAAACAATACAAATGTGTTTGACCAGATTTGATTACGCCACTTGTATTTTTTACTAAAACTAATGTCAATTTTAAAAAAAAGACACAATTAGAGTCATACTTGTCAAACCACGCATCAAATTGAGATCCATATGATTACTACATGTAATGAAAGGCTTGTGGATCATTTTTATATGGTATATAAATAATTAAAAATTATTTTCACTATTTTGAGTATATCACGTGTGTTTTTTATTAAAATGTAATTTTAAACTTGAAAAATGCACTTTCAGTCATACTAGAAACTTAAGGAATTGATATGATGTGAGAATAATTCATACATGTCAAAAATGACTTATTTATTATTTTCATAAATTATAAAGTCAATATGAGTATGTTTACTCAGTTTTTACAGAGTGACACATGTTTTGACCTAAAATTTCAATTGAGATCTGATAATGGACACTTTGATTAATACCGGACACACCATGCATAAGATTAAGGATTGGATTATTTATACACATCATAAATTAATTTTTTATCTTTTTCCTAAAGTATCAAAAAATCCAAATATGTTTTCCTGGTTTTCAGTATGTCACTTGTCTTTTTTACAAAAATTAATGTCAATTTTAAATAAAAAGACCCACATTGATTCATATCAGTCACACCACGCATTATATTTTGGTGCGACTTATTTATACATGTCAAAAAATAACTTATGGGTAATTTTAATTACATATAAAAATAATATAGATCTATTTTCTTGGTTTTTAATATGTCACTTTTGTTTTTTAATAAAATGTTGTTTTAAAATGAAAACATGCACTTTGAGTCATACCAGTCACAAAGTTTTTCGGTTTGATGTGAGACTACTTCTTATATTTCAAAAATGTGTTATGAATTATTTTAAAAAATTATCAATACAATTAAAGTGTCTTTTATGAGTTTTTAGTGATTGAAACATGTTATGAACTAAAATGTCAATTTTAGACTTATAACAGACACTTTGAGTCATACCGGGCACAATGTGTATCATATTGAGGAGAAGATGATTACTACACATCAAAAATAACTTAATAATCATTTTCCTAAAGTATAAAAACATTCAAAATGTGTTTGATTAGTTTTGAGTATGTCACTTGTCTTTATTACTAAAATTAATGTTAATTTTAAATTAAAAGATACACTTGAAGTCATAATTGTCACACTGTGGGTCAGATTAAGTGAAGATGATTCCTCAATATCTCAAATGACTTATGGATAGTTTTACTATAGTATAAAAACAATACAAATGGGTTTGATCATTTTTGAGTATTTCACTTGTGTTTTTTTTACTAAAATGTCATTTAAAACTCAAAACACAAACTTTGAGTCATATCAGTCACATCGTGTGTCGGTTTGATGACATAATAATTCCTACAAATAAAAAATGAATTGTAAATAATCTTCCAAAATTAAAAAGTAAGTCTGAGTTTGTGTGAAATTTTTTCAATTAGTCACACATTTTTGAACTAAAATGTCAATTTTAAACTAATAATTGATACTTTGAGTCATACCGAGAACACCATGAATTGGATTGAGGTGTGTATGATTCCAAAATGTCAAAATGAATTTTGGATCACATTAATAAGGTATAAAAACTATATAAAATCGTTTTCTTGGTTTTTTATGTCATTTTTCTTTTTTCCTAAAAATTAATGTCAATTTTAAATAAAAAGACACAGTTGGAGTCATACCGGTCACACCATGCATCAGATTTAGGTAAGGGTGATTAAAATAAGTCAAAAATGACTTAGAAACCATTTTAATAATTTATAAAGATAATTTAATTTTTTTTATTCTTTTTATTTCAAATCAGGTTTTTTCTAAAATGTCATTCTAAATTGGAAAAATGCACTTTTGAGTCATATCGGTCACATCGTGTGTCAGTTTGATGTGAGACAGACTCTTACACAAAAAAAATGAATTATAAATTATTTTCCTAAGTTATTAATACAATACAAGAGTGTTTTGTCAATTTTAAATGAGTGGTACATGTTTGAACTAAAATGTCAATTTTAAACAAATAAAAGAATCTTGGAGTCATAATAGGAACACCATGTATTGGATTGATGTGAGGGTGATTGCTACATGTCAAAAAATGACTTATGGATATTTTTTTAATGTATCGAAACTATCTAAATGTTTTTTCTTAGTTTTTAGTATGTCACTTGTATTTTTTACTAAAATTAACGTCAAATTTAAATTAAATGACACACTTAGAGCCATATCGGTAACACCAGGCATCAAATTGAGGTTAATATCATTTATATATATCACAATTGACTTATGGGTCATTTTCCTAATGTATCAAAATAATCAAAATGTATTTTCTCAATTTTTACGATGTCACTAGTGATTTTTAATAAAATTTCATTTTAAACTTAAAACACTCACTTTTCATAATATTGGTCAGATCGTTTGTTGGTTTGATGTGAGACTAATTCATAAATATAATAAATTACTTATAAATAATTTTAATAAATTATCCAGATAATCTAAGTGATTTTTTTAGTTTTTAGTGAGTGTTACACTTTTTGAACTCAAATGTCAATTTTAAATTGATAACAGACATTTTTCATCCTACATGGAACACAGTATATCATATTGAGTTACAGATTATTTATACATGTCAAAAATGAATTATATATCATTTTTTAAAAGTATAAAAACAATTATGAATGTGTTTTCTCTTTTTTTAAAATTTAATTTATTTTTTTAACAAAATTAATGTCAATTTAAAAAAACTTATAGTCATACCAATCACACCATGCCTCAGATTGAGGTGAGGATAATTCCTACATATCAAAAATGACTTATGGATCGTTTTCCTAAATTTTAAGAAGAATATAATTTTTTTTCTCATTTTTGAGCATGTGATGTGTGTTTTGACCTAATATTCAAATTATTAACTAAAAAAATATATTTTGAGTCATACCAAGCTCATTGTGTATTGGATTGAGGTGCAGATTATTGAGTATGTGATTTCTATTTTGTTTCAAACTATCTCTAAAAAGATTGAAAAGTGATTAAATGTTCTATTTTGATGGAATATGAAACATCATTCTTCCAGAAACACTTCATGTTTCAAGTAGCATGGTGTTTCCTCTACCATATAAAACGAACATGTTCTCTCTTTTCCAGTTTTTCGCATATAGTTGAAAGGAATATATGAATTCCAAAAATATATGTGAAAAAAACTAAATAATTTTAGATAAAAATGATATGGAAATTAATTTAAAAATAGTATATGAAATGATAAAAAATTAACTAAATAAGTAGTAATAATTCACCTTTTCATGATGTATGTATACATTCTTGACCCATTTCTTTATTTCTATTATCTATGTTGTATCCTCAATGTTCAATCTCCCATGAGTATGAGAAACTTTGAACAAACCATCCAAACTTGAGAAAAATAATCCACCTATATATGAAATAAATATTATGTTATTGACACTATATTGAAATAAATTAATCATAAATATGATATAATACATTAATAAAATTTAAATTTTAAACAAAAACCACACAATTTGAGTTTAACGGGTACACCATGTTTAGAATTATGTTATGGTTGTTTCCACTATGTATTTTTATCCAATAACGCATTAAATATTCTAGGTTATCTAATAATATAACTGTTTAAAAATCCAAAATGTTGAATGAATTGGACAATAAAAATAAAATCGTATCATCATGAGTGTATCATTATTTTTGAGTGAAAGATCATAGTACATGAGTAAAACATCCTTGTTGATGAATTCATTTTTTCATGATCACTATGAATATTAACTAAAATAAGTATCAGATAAAAATGATCAGTAAATTAACTCAAAAAATAAATAAAATGATGATAAAATCAAATAAATAAGTTGTAGGAAGACACATATTCCTAATATATGTGTATAATCTGAGTGTATTTTTTCAATTTTTACTATTTGAGGTATTTTTAACACTAAAGTGACACTTTATAAATTGAAAAAATGTACTTTGAGTCATACCGACCGCTTCGGGTGTCAAATTGATGTGCGGTAAATTCATACATATAAAAATGACATATGGATCATTTCCCTAAAGTGTGAAAACTATTCAATCTCATTTGGATAGTTTTTATCTTGTAACATGTGTTTTGAAGTAATTTTTACATTTAACAAAATAATTATCTGATAAAAAATTAAAGGAAATTCACTAAAAAAACTAGAGAAAGTGATGAGAAAATTAACAAAAATAAGTACTAGGGAGTCACCACTACATGATGTCTGTATATATACTGACACTATATATTCTGGTCATTCATTTCTATACAAATTGATTTCCTCCATTATACTTCTCCTTAAGAAATATATCAAAAATAATATGTAATCATTATAATATTAATTATTCACACCCCCAAATATATTTCTAAGGTCATATCCTATACTAGATGAAAAAAAGGTAATCATATAAATTTGATGTAGGTAAATATTTTACCACCATGTATCTTTATCACTCTTCTGTAGACAAATTTACTTATTATTTTGAGTAAATATGTTCTCAAAAATCTTGGCAGTACTGATAAAATTTAAAAAAAATAAATGATTAAGAATTTTTTTTAATAAAATTGTAATTACCTTTGAAAATTACCAATTTAGGTATTTGTTTATTCCATGGTTTCTGATATCTTTCATAAATTTGAAAAGATATTATCCACAATCATTTTTGTTTTTGTGCTTTAGAAACTAAAATTTTTTCCAAAATAATTAAATTGTATTTATATTTGTTTTGATAGTTAAATATTTCTATATATATCCAAATCTATTCCATTTGAAGTAAACCACATGCTTCTCATATTCAGTCACTAACTTCAAACCATGATTTAGCCTATATTTTGTTATCACCCTATCATAATTTTTTAAAAACACAAAAAAGAAACATATAATTCGAGGTTTATCTAAAAAATGATGATTGTGGTTCCTTAAAAATTCACAATACATATAATGTGTGGTCAATTTTTTGGATATCTTTTTATTGGATCCATAAAATAAATATTAGGGGTACCTATATTGATAGCGATCAACATCGAATTCCTTCTAAAAATATAAATAAAATTAATGAAAAAAATAAAAAAATATTTTATATTATTATATTTTAGAGTTTTACCTTTGTATTTTAGGCATAAAAAAGTGACCTTAGTTTATTAATTTGTTCTCAAACGCCTCATTTATTACATATTTTTTCATATCAATTTCTTCCAAATTCATAGAAATTTATTTATAGAAATGACATAATGATTAATGAATCTAAATCGTTCTTCCCACATTTTCCCCTTTATATAGTATTAATATATATTCCTGTAGAAAATATGAATAGTTATTAACTTTAGTGACCATATTATATTATTTTTTTGAAGTACGTATTATGAAAATGTTCCTTATGTATGTATTCACAATTGAGACTCCTAGCTACTCAATCTTTAGAAACTCATTTATAATCTTAATACCAAAAAATTTTGTAGTTGAAGTTCAAAATATTTATTCTCCATATATATTGTAGGAAATATCTCCATATTTTTATGTGGTGCCTAAAAGAAGTTTTAATGCTAATATACTCTGCAATGAAACTGGTGGGGAGAAGTTACTCTTGGAATGTCTTTTTGTTTTCTTGGTCTATTCACAAAACTTTCTTGACCCAACCACATGTTTCCCCAATTTTTTTATCCATATGTAATATTATACCTCAATTAAATCCTTTTTTATCAAGTGTTATAGGTTTTTCATTTGAATTTTTTTGAGGAAATACCTCAAATATCATTATAAGATTGGATGGTCATGCTACGAAGGTTCCAATAACATCATTAACTATTATAATATATAGATCATCAAGTAGAATAAGAAACTAAACTCTCAACTCTTGATCTACCTCATTCCCTTTCATCATGTGATCTTTTGGGATTTATTTGCTGTATAGAATGCCTCTCAGGATAGTATACACCAAACTGCTCGACAAAGGTGTTTCATGGGTTTTAATAGATAAAAATATCATACAATTTCACCCCCCCCCCCAAAATTTTGTTAATATCAAGATATCAAAATTTATTTGATTCACATTTAAGAGAATGAGTAATGAAAAAACTGATTAACTAATGTAAGGTATGTGGTTGATGGGAATGACTAGCCTCAAACATAGTGGGGTCATTCGGTTGTTCATGTGTTGATCTATGTTCTACCACTAGTTCGATTTGATCCTTTCTCATATATTGGTCTACCAAACAAGACCTAACAATAATTTCTTTCAAATAATCTATTTGTGCCCATAATACAGTCATCATGTTATATGTATCTTCAGGTTTTTTTCTTCAAAATATGTTCAAGGAGATACTCCAAAACCTACACCTATAATGTGACAATATTGTTCTATCCACTTAAAAGATACTGTAAGTAGTTTTTATTCTAATATGATCATTACCAATTTTTGTGTCTAACATTTATAAAAAACATATGAACATTAATCGATATTTTTATATATTTGTATTATAAATCATAATGAATTACTATTATTCCATAATCACACATGTTTCCCATGATAATTTTTTTTCATAAACTAGTTTACCATCATTAATTACACGAACCTACTTCTATAGCACATGACATGGGATGGAAGTGGATTCAGATTTCGATTCATAAATATGCATATAAAAAAAGAAATATATGTTTTTCATATCACATAAAACCTTTATTTTTGATTCAAAATACATACATATTTCCCCTCTAGTGAAGTGTACCCCATACTAGATTTTCAATAGAGGTACATTGGTTTTTATGAATGTTCATTATTTTCATCACCCCTTTGATGTTTCATTAATTAATAATTTTGAATAAAATTAGATAAAATAAAGAATTTCATATAATATATTTTCGATTATAATGAACCTAAAATAATTTCACATCATGAAAACTGGTGAAGTAATTCCATGTTTCCAACATCATAATCTGTGTATAAGTAACTAGTGGGCAGGGCTTTAATTTCCCCTCAACATACCAAGGATGCAACTTGGTAATAAGAGTCTAGAAACCTCTACGATATTTTCCAGTATCCATTGAGACTCATTTATTATGGAAGCCATATAAAATAAATGAACTCTACATTGAATAATGAAAATTAAATCAATGTTTCATTGTATAATTTTTCGATAAAATAGAGAAAGTTTATCATAACATTTTTATGTCTTCCCAAAGGGTTTCCCTTATTACAAGATAGATATGGTTCCACGACTCTATAAAAATAAAAAAATCCATCCTCATTGTGACCCCCAACATAACTAATAATAATTGACTTTTTGGGGTCATGTTGATCATGTTTATTCCAACCAACCTTAAATTTTATACCCTTGATTATTACCTGGATAAATTTAGCCAGCACTATGATATTGTGTCATTCTTTTTTTTTCATCAACATGTTGTTGATCCCCTAATAATTATGAAATTTCAATATCATTATCCCATTGTTATCTAATATTTGTAACATCATAATCTATATAATACATTATCTACATGAGTAGTAAAAAATTTAGTTTGTATTTTGTTAATATAGTAAAGAAAACATAATATTATGATAGAAAACATAGTATATTAAAACACATTTAAAACTACTCATTGAAATATCTTTCTTTTTTTAATGTTTAAAGGGATTTAGGTCCTCTATGGAGAATCCAAATCCCCTATTTTGTGTCCCATATAACATACACCACAATTTATACATTGGGACCTCCATGAACTGACTATGATATCCCAATTAAAGGGACATCCTCAATTGAATTTTCATCTGACCCTATAGTTGTTTTATACTCTAGCAGGACATCAAACCAATTATTGTTTGCAAGTTATGAGACATAATATACTTGAAATTATTATAATTCCATAATATATATATTGTATTTTTTCCATTCCATTCTAAAATTCACCTTCATGAATCCCATTCCTTCAACTTTCACAACACTCATATTGTCAACCCATTTTCTATAGAGACGAATCACCTGAAATGTTGTATAATCAAACTCGCATATATCTTTGGTAATGCTAAAATATAACATATTAAAATAAATTGGATTTATATCCTTACAACCAGCTGTGTTCATCACTTTCTTCTTGAGCATAACTCCACTATTTTCATCATAGTTCAATCATCATGTTCTTTTATATAGAATGTCTAACCATTGATTAAAAAATCAGTGTCAGAAATAACATCATCATTTGGTCCCCTAGCTATCCATAAATGTCCTTCAATAATTGAATTTTTATTTTTAGATAACTCTTTATAAATATGATCTCATAACCATCCAATAAGTTTTTGATTATGTGTATTTTATATCCATCCTTAATCCCTTGTTGGATTCAAATCTCTAGGAATATCTTTTTCAACATCAATATATATATCAACATCTTCACTATTATGAAAAATTTAATGGTGGGCTTGAACCCTCTCGATGATATAAATAATAAGAAAATCTCTTCAAAAAATTCCTTCACCAATAATACATCCATTGTGATGAGATATTTTAAGACTCATGCTATAAAAATTTGATAGTTAATCAGTAAATAATTCAACATCTTCATCAAATATATATAATTTTACCATACAACCTTATGGAAGTCTGAAATTCATGACATACCCTTTCAAAATATTCATATACCACTCAAAGAGTTATATCCATATATAATGGATATAACCACATAGTTGAGCCTTTTTGACTAAGTGAACGACAAGTTAGACCATTATATCAAAGAATTATGGTGGGAAGAACATCTCTAATTCACATAATATGACATTAATCTCCTTATTCATGATTAGAAACTATTATAAGTCTATAAATTCACTGGATATGAATTTAAGAATAATGTAGAGTCTGGTTAATGTATGTCATATATTTTTAGTCAGAATAAAATGTATGGGGACAAAAATAAAATCATGCATCAAAACATGTCATTCATTTGATTGTAAACCCTATAAATTCAAATTAGTCATTGAAACAACATTCATAATATCTTATGAATACCCATATGAAAATTTTACATTATTAATGAAAATAAAAAATTGTAATTTTTTCTCACTTGATATAGTGAAAACTATTAGAGGAAGAAAATACTACCCTTTACCCATTATCAGTTACAACTCTTCCCTTATACCCATATAAATGATTTCCAACCTATCCTTGATACCATTTTTTATTTTTATAGATCATTTAGTAATGTTCCCATAACACTATCAAATACATTTTTTCTACATTCATGACATCAAGAAAAATTCTGATAGATAAACAAATAAAATATGGTAATTCAAAGAAAATTTATCCTTTTCTTAACATGATTTCATAAGGTTTTTAAAAAATGTTATTCCAAAAATAGTTTGAATATATTTTACATTAAATAATAGTTGATCACCAATTACTAGAGATGGTGTTGTACCTTATTCATTAATCCCATCTAATGATGTCCTCCAATATGAGTATTTATGTTATCATGGTAGAAAATTCTGATGTCCTAAAAACAAAGTCTTTGAAGAATATTTCAACCAAATTTATTTTTTGCATTCCTCACAAATGGGACACCCCTACATTACTTTAATGTTATAGCCTAACAAATTTACATAAGAAGTAAATTCATTTATCATCCCATACAACATGCCTCACAATGTAAATTCTTCACTTCTATTAGAATCAACCATTGTAACACATGTAACCCACATAAATTCCATATATTTGATAACTGGATCCAAATAGACATCAATATCATTAGTAGTTTATTTTGGTCCATATATAAGTAAATAAAACTTATTGTATTTTCACTTCTTTCATAACCTTGGTATAAAGTTATAATTTAGCAACATGATTGGCCATGCATTATGAGTACTATTGTGTAGAGAACAGTGATTTTTTCCATCTATAGATAACTCAAGATTGATGTTTCATAGCTCATTTCCAAATTTAGGTTACTCATAATCAATTTTCGTCCATTGAGGAGAGTCCACTGGATGACATTGTTTCCCATTTTAATTCATGTATCTACATTCCATGTTAATTTTTTGATGGTTTCCTAACATCTATATAGTCTTCTAAACCATGTAATGATAATAAAGTACCATATATCTTTATAAGGACATGATTCATCATTCTTGTATCAATCTGCACCACACTTAGGGAATTTTATGAGTGATTCATGGACATTTCAAAACAAAATGAAATCATTTGTAAAAACATGTATTTTTTAGTGATCATTCCCACTGAATGCCGCATGCATTTATCATTCTATGTTCACCATAGAAGTTCATTTTATTCTTGTATAATATCATTCAGGATACTAAGTAGTTCTGTAAAGCTGGTGCTACTCCATCCACTAGTATCTTTCATATGATATAACATCAATACAACTAAAAATGTTGTGTATTTAGTATAACCATTATACAATGGTATCTTTTCACAACAATTTAACTTGTAAAACATATTTTTATAATCATGAATTTCATCATCAATTTATATTATAATTTCTTCCATATAATATCCCTTTTCATTTTCACTGTTATTCATATCAAATGATCTATAAATCACAGTATCATCCCAATATTTGTTCATGTTTGGTTTTTCCTCATCTTTACTCAAAAATATAAAGAAATGATCTATTTAGTGACAAATAAAATGTTCTTCTAACTATTTGAAAATAATTTGTATTTAATAAAAACAATATAAACATGGAAAAAGGTTTTAAGAAGGGTCGTATGCATGCTCTATTGAAAACTTTATGATCTCTTTAACTCCATATTCATACTCTTTTGTCATATGATTTCTGGTCATACATTCTTGATTCATATCCATCCAATTAGGTTCATAAAATGTTCTTTTTTTATAAAAAAATAAATAAATACAATATTATATTTGTAATCAAAGGTAAAATTTATAGATATATCTAATTAGCGGAACCCAACATTTGATTGTTTCAAATATTTTCAGTACACATTAAAGAAAATTGGTAATTATATTTAATAAAATAATTAATCCACTGGTGGTTGATCTTATCACTTGAATTAATCCAAAATAATCACCTATACCTAATATGGTATGACTACTTCTCATATTAGTTCAATAAACATTGGTGCATGTCAAGAAGAGATGGGGGATGAGTCTCATAAAACAGAATACAATTATAACTATTCGGGAGATGAAGCTGATGAGGATGACAATTTTATCCTTAAATCAAAATGTTCTCAGGATGAGAGTTAGAAAATCATCGGACAAAATTTCTTAGTTTTTTACCTAACGGTGAAAAAAGAAATAGCAACATCTGTCTAATCCCTACAAGGGGGTCCTTGATTGGTGTGACTATTATAAAGATTAACTAGATGGTATTACACATTCTCATGTTGAGACATCTGATTATACACTAAAAGATAATAATATTCATTGTTTATATATTAATATTTATGTGTTTCAATGTTCATAAACACCAATTTTTGTCCAATTAAAAAATTGAACTTCATTTCACATCATTTAGAAATTCATGATTAAAGTGTCAATTTGAGACCAATTAATCATCTACTTATGGAATACATTATGCCCATTTTTTTAATTCTATATTTTGGGATATGAGTTATCACTTTGGTTGGAATATTTTTTTCTTTTAGGATTAATGGATAAATCTCAAAGGAATATGGATATTTTTGGTAATGAATGATGAAATTTCTTGACAAAGAATAATGGGCCTTAAGCCCATCAAGGAAAAGTAAGGCCCACAATAAAATCCCAATTAAGCTGGAATTTTAGCTTAGGAAGTATAATGTTATTTAGATTATTAAATTTAGCTGTGTCTCGAGCTAATTTGGAAGTTTTATTGCCGATCCAGGTGGTCAAAAAATGCAGATTAAATTTATTTCCATATCTAAGCGCCCAGAAAATCATTCCACCATTTCAAGGATAACATCCAAAAGGTTAATGAAATTGGAATGAAATTTTTATAAATATTATATGAAACCAGGATGAAGATATTTATCTTCTATAACCACCCATGATTTGGTTGAAAGGAGTTTAAAATCCACATGTCAAAAAGGTGAATGAATCTGGATGATTTTCTTAGTCAAATTTAAAATGTCAAATTCCCTTAAACATCTAACCTACCTTTTGACCCTCCTAGATTATGGGGAAGGAATTTATTGATGGGGAATTGACCCTATGATCATTATATTCCTATATATGTATCTTTTGGGGAATGGAAATATCATCCAAGTTTTTATTTCAATTGTATTGTTAAGATTTCATTTTTTTAATTGTTTGTTCGTTTTTTCCCATGTAATATTTCTCAATTAAAATAGTTGTATAACAAAATTTATTATTATTATATTTTTTTCTATCCTTTTTAACACATTGATATCATTAAATAAGGGTGTGAAGTTATTCACATAATATTTTGTGAAATTCTTTACGCAGTGGTGAAGTATTCGTTATTTTGTTGTTTTCTTTTATTTAATCCAGATTCTTTATGTCAACTTCTATCTCGTATTGAGAGATTTTCATCAAGGGAATGCTAGCACATTTGTGGATCGATTTCAGGGAGTTTACTGGGGTTGGATTGGATTTTATTTTATGATCTTAAAATCTAAAATTAATTCTATGGTTTGGGATTTCCACTATTTGTCTTATTTTCTTCATTGCCTTCACTTACTTTAATGATGACACATTTTGAGTGCTAGTACGATCCAATTCCATAGAGTGACATTGAAAGTGATCCCTTAAGTGAATTGGTCATTAGCCTTGATATTTTGTATGTATCAAATCATATAATGAAATTAGAGCGTTATCTCATGGGTTGGATACCTCATGAACTACTGAATGAAAAATACAAAGAAAAACAATTACATCTATTCTAGAACTAACAAAAACCTAGGATCAACCCATTTCCATTAATATTTTCCATTAAAATAATTACATGTTTCACTCTTAAATACAAACTATTTTCTTAGTTAATTTATTATTTTATTTTCATAAATGAAATAAATCCACAGGGTTGGCCACTCCATTTCCAAAACCTCTAAAATCTGAGTGTCTCATGGTTACTTCTTCATTCCATGTGGATTTTACCCCTAAATGTGCTACAATGACAAATTATACCTATAGGATAAGTTTGAACACAACCAAAATTTTGGTGATATTTTTGGGGACCCGTGTATGTTATCTTATACAATCACATTCTTTTCTCCCCTATTTCTCTTTTCTCACCATCATTTCTCTGCTCTTTTCCCCTTGATGTTGTCATGTGTCCATGCAATCCCAAATTAAAATTTCTAGGAACTGCAATGTATTATCTTCCACATTATCCCTTGCTGAACCAATGCTATAATCGAATGGTAACTCCACATTGGAAATCCCCTCACATAGAGAACATCTTTCATCAAACCATGAATTATTTCCCCACATATAGTTAAATGTACAATCAATGGGATGATGAATTCTTAATGGATAAATTTCCAACAATCTCAAGGATGGTTGAAGAGGTGAAATATAGTGATGTTCATGATGTCCAAACTCATATATAGAATAATAAAAAATAAATTATTGGAAAAATGTATGATAAAATGGAGAAAATGATTTTGAAAGTTTCATCTTTGAGATCAGAACTAAATCGAATTGAAATGATTACAGGTTCCATACCCACTCATGTTTTACCTTCATCAACATTTATAGAAGAATCTTGTTACACACATACATTTCACCCATTTAGTAACGAAACAACCCTAAGTATTGTTAAATATTTGTAGGATGAAAGAGTTTTATAAGGAAATTTATATCCAGATTAAATTTGATATTTTGAATTCAAAAGAGTAGAATTTAACATCATTGGTTTATTTTTCAAAACATTACTCCATTAATGATTTTTTATGACCATTGATCACTAAACCAATTTGAGAAATCCCCAAAATTGAGTCCATACCCACTCCTGACATTTAGATGGACAAATTTGGGGATGAATTGTATTTTTATAATATACTAGTTCTTTTTAAAAACAAAATTGGATAAGAACCTGATTTTGATTCAAATTTCCACTCTTCATTATGAAATTTCAATCAACACAAGATAAATTTTATTTCCTTCCATCCCCACTCAAGCATACCTTCATAGGTGATGACCAAGAACATTGGGTTTTCATTCATTAATCTAATGAAACCCAAAATGGGGGTTTGATCCTTAATGTATTAGGAGAGACTACAAAACCAAATAAATCAAAAAAATTATTATTCCTTAGATAATTCCATTCATTTTATAAAATCGGATTTGACATGAAAAAATTAAAAACAAATAATCAATCTCAATCATGTTGAAGTGGTGAAATGTGGGCTCGTTAAAATGTTGAAAGATGGTATTGGGTATATTGGGGGTATAAATCAAGATAAAGACATTAAATTAAGTGATTTAGAGGATACAACCCATCTTATTTTTTTTATTTTGTGTGTTTTTGTGTAATTTTGGTACAGGGAATACCTTTGGGGTTTCCCATGTGATATAATGTCATTTATCTGTGAGATTTAGTATCTGAATAATTTTAGTATATCAAAATAAAACATGTGTTTTATATTATTCAAACCTATCCATCAATCATCTGCAAGGATTCCACATGTGACGTGAATCCAAAGTGATTATTTTCTTGTTGTTGGTTCATCATCTTCAAACCAGGAGGTTTTTATTCCACGAATTCATTTAAAATTTCATTATACCTTTCCTTTATCCCAATTACTAACTCTCTCTTCTCTTATATTTCAACATTGAGGGTAGTTTCATTCTAGTTTGGGGGAATAAAAAAATGTGATTTTAAAAAAAATGGGATTTAATGAAAAAATAAAAGAAAATCATTACATGAGTTAATGTGCAATATGAAACATGAAAGATAAATGTCAAATAATTTTTAATTCCATGATTATGATTTTAATGAAATTCTATGTAGACGGGCATAGTTTTTGGAATATTCAGTTGTCCAATGTGATTTTTCAAAGTTCAAATTTTTATCCTCTTAATAAAAATACTACAACGCACATCCATTGGATGTTGGGTGTAAATTTTAGTTCATGGTTTCCTTTCATGATAACATAGGGTTTGGGGCCACTTTTATTTTAATTTGATCATCTAACAAAAAAAACACATAGAGAGATGTTTTTTCCAAATGTGTGGCTTCCAACACTTGGGGATTGCGAATCCACTATTGTCCTACCTAGAGTTTGGATTTACATCTCTATTGTAAACCATGAAATTGTCAATAAGTGTGGAATTTGGCACTTGGGGACCATGACTCCATAGTTTTCTTTCCCGAAGTTGGTCTTTTTATATCAAATGTGATTAAAAAAACAAAAAAAACAAAAACAATAAAAATTGGATACTCGTCTTAAGGTTTAATTTGATTCCCATATAGCACTTCTCTTATTTTCCTTGAATTAGAAAATGGGACTCATTTCTTTTTGTGATGCAAAGTACATCATCATGCTTAATTGAAATTTGATGAAATGTAACAATAAATTTTAACAAAGAAATGGGATTGGGAAAGGATATACTTGAGAACTAATATTGCGTGAAATGATTTTTAATGGTTTCATGATTGTTTGGAATGATTTTTTAGGAGTAATGTATGTTAAAATGATTTTTTAAAATGGAATTCAATTTTATATTTTAAAGATACTTTATGATCATGATAAGATAAAATCATGTTGGGTTGTGATTAGTTGCTGAAAAATGATAATATTATTATTTTTATCTTAATATTGATGTGTTTCAATGTCCATAAACACCAATTTTAGTCTAATTCATAAATAGAACATCATTTCACATAATTGTGAAATTCATGTTTAAAGTGTCAATTTGGCCCTAATTAATCATCTACTTGTGGAATACATTATATTCATTATTATAGTATTATATTTTGGGATATTATTTATCAATTTTATTGGAATATTTTTTATTTTAGGATTCACTGATGAATTCTAAAGTAATATGGTTATTTTTTTCAATGAATACAAAAAAATTCTGGACAAAGTATAATGGGACTTAGGCCCATAAAGCAAAAGTGGTGCCCACAATACAAGACCAATTAATCCAAAATTTTATTTGAAGAAAGATAAAATTATGAGGATCACTTAATTAAACTGTGGAAGGATCTCATTTAGAATTTTTCATGGTGATATAGGAGGACAAAATGAGGATTAAATTTATTGCCAGATTTGAATGCCCATAATGTTAGCCCACCATTTCGAGGATAACATCCAAACGGATAATCCAATTGGACTGAAATTTTTAAAATTGTTATATGAAACCAGGATGAAGATATTTATATGATATTACGATCCACTTTTATGCTATATTTATTTTAAAAATCACACATCAAAATGAGGAGTGAATCTGAACGATTTTCATGGTCAACTTTGAAACATCAAATTTCCTTTAATTTATCATCCTCCTTTTGACCCTCCTATGTTTTTTGGAAGGAATGTATTGATGGTGGATAGAACCTAGGATATTTATATTTCTATATAAGTACATTTTGGTGAATGGAATTATCATCCAAGTTTTTCATTCAATTGTACTGTTAAGCTTTTATTTTGTAATCACATGTTCATTTGTTTTTCATTTAAACTTTCAAAATCAAAATATTTTCATAATAAAATTTATTCTTATTAAATTTTTCTATAATTTTAAACATGTGGATATAATTTCTTAAGGAATTAAAGTTATTCACATTATATTTTTTGAAATTAATTACATAATTGTGGAGTGTTCGTTATTTTGTTGTTTTCTTTTATTCAATCACACTTCATTAAGTAAATTTCCATCTTCCATTGAGGGATTTTCATCAATGGAAGGCTAACCCATTTTTGGTTAGATTTTAGGAGTTTTTTTGGGATTTATTGGATTTTATTCGATATTCTTAATTTCTAAAATTAATTCTATGGTTTGACAGTTCCACTCTTTGAATTCTTTTCTTCATTGTCTTCACCGACTTTAATGAAGACACAATTTGAGTACTAGTACAATCCAATTACTTGCAGTGATCATTAAAGTGATTCTCTATCTTAATTTGTTTTTATCCTTGAAATTTTGTATGTATTAAGTTGGGTAATGATATTTGCGTGTAATATCATTTATTTGATACCTTTTGAACAAGTGAATGAAGAATCCAAAGAAAAACAATAACATCTATTCTATCCCTAACAAAAACCTCGGATCAATCCATATCCATTTATATTTTCCATTCAAATAATTAGGTGTTTAATGATTAAATAAAAAACCATTTTCTATGGTACTTTATTATTTTAGTCTCACAATTGAAATCAATACAAACAGTTGGCCACTCCATAGCCAAAACCTCCAAAATTCGAGTGTCTTGAGGTAACATCTTCGGTCCATGTGGATTCGACACCTACATATACTAAAATGACTGGATATACCTGTGGGGTAAATTGGGTCACAAAAAATAACCATTATAGTTTCTAAATTCAAAGTAAGACTTCAATTAATCCATGAAAAGTAAAAGGCCTTTGGTATATGAACTGAATTTTAGAATCACTTAGCTTCCCAAGAAAAAATAGCAGTAATTATAACAGGGTTTCTACAACCTTTCTAAGTGTGGAGTCCAAAAAGTTGGAGGATTTTATGTTTATTAATTTCATCACTTGGTATGTGGTGGTTTGGGTGGTGTTTCATTGACAATCTATGTATGGATTTAAAGGAGTGGAAAATTTTAGGTAACCTTCATTATACATGGAAATAATAATATATATATATATACATGAAAATTATAAATAAATAAAAATTCTTTATAATGCACATTTTGAAGACATTTAAAGATGATATAATTCATAACTCTATTTTAATGTACCAAATGAGCCTTTGGAACATTTATTTTCAATAATCATTTAAAATCCCCAATTATTTGATACCTTTTTAAAATTAAATTTTATTTCCAAAATAAATTTTAAAACCATATGATGTTTCATTCAATTAAAGCTGGTATTAAGAATCATAAATCATCACATTAATTGTCAAATACATTAATTAAATATAATTAGAGGGAGAAACTCATAAAAGAAAATCTATTGGATTTTTATGTATAAAAATTGAAAACTAAATCACACACCAACCATAAAAAATTTTACTAAATAAAAATTCATACTAAACCCATTTAAAAAATTCAAAATCACTAAAGGAAAATCTTCAATAATTTTGTCAAATGTATAAAAAACATTCTTCTAAATTTGAATTTCATTTAATTTTTGAAGGTAAACCCTCCCTTTTTATAGAAAAAAATTTGTAACCTTTTAAATTTTTATGTAACACTAACAATTACTCAAAAAATACACGTAATTCTTAAAGAAAGCTGTGATAAAAAAATCAAACATCCAACACCCAAATCTAGCAACAAAAAATACCAAATACACCCACACAAATAAAAATAATTGAAACATAACAATGGTAGATAGTCATTGGAAAAGTTATACAATAACCCAATAAATAATCACCATTAAATCATTCTTTTAATATGATTCATGTTGGGACAGCATAAACACACTTTCCACAATAATTTTTTTTCATATTCATTTTAATAAATGCTTTAAATATTTAAAATTTTATGGAAGGTAATCTTAGAAATTAGTAGAAGTTGAAAAATACTATTTTATAGTATTAAGGAAATTCTCAGCAGCATAACCAAAACATCTATTTATCACACAAAGTCACAAATAAAACATATATAAAAACATACAACACACTTCCCCTTTTTAATTTTGTCATCCTGGTTATTTATTCCTTATGTTAATTCATACCATTTACCTGATGAAAGAAATAGTATGGTAACCCAATAATTTACACACAAGTAAAAGAGTATTCTTGAATCACCTAACTCAATGTGAAGATTCCATGATTCACTGTATAGGGAATGAATATGAAGAGGAAGATATGATTCTAGGCCTAAAATTTCTAAAGAACCCAATCCAATTTTAGGGGGCTCATTGAACATGAAGGGTGATGTTTTTACCATCCATACTTGATAAATCAATTAGACTCAAATAAGAAGGACTATATACCCTAAACATGGAACCCACAGGAGAAGTAATCTAATAAACCATTGTACTAACACACATCATGGAACTCAAAAAAGAAAGAAATGAGATTGTAGGAGAAGAAAATAGCATGCCTTAGATTCAATGATTTATTCTCCAATGAGATGGTCAATGGGGGGAAATGAAAACAGTGGAATTCTGCAAGATCTTTAGAGGCATGACTAAAATGGGTTCAATTAGGGTTATTTTAGGAATATCAGGGTGGGTTTTTTCAATGCTTCCAAAATAGCACTGATAAATACACCTTTTAGTTCTAAAATAATAAGCACCGATAAATGATATATTTATCAATTAATTTTCAGAATAGATAAAGATACATCATTATCATTACTAAACAAGTGCTGATAAAGATCTACATTTTTCAGCACTAAAGTACTAATAATGAATAGGATTCATGAGACCGTAAAGGACACCACATATTAGGTCCCCTTCTCATCATCGTCTTCTTCCCAGCTTTTCTCGGACAGTGGAATTCCCTCCTCGGTCCTCCCGGTGTGCTTGAGGTGCAGCGGACACTCCAACAGTGAAGTGTGGCATGGATATCAAGGATCGAAGTCTGTTCATTTACGGAGAGGGTGTTTTTGGTTTTCTATGGCTTTGGGGTGGTGATATGGCTCTTCTGCGTCTGTGGGTTGCGATCTGGTGTGGCGTCGGGGTCGTGGAACTTCTCTGCGGTGAGGGGGTTTCTGATCTGGTGCACATGGGTTTCGGTTCTGTTCTCTATAGAGGTGAGGTCTAGATCTGGTGTGCCTGGGTCTTGTCTTTACGGTGAAGGGGTTTTCTTTATGGAGTGTTTGGCTGGAGTATTTCTTGTTCTGCGGTGTTGGAGACGTTCTCAGGTGCAGCTTGGGGTCACATTTACATGCATCGTGGGGTCGAGATCTAGAGGCATGGGTTGTGACCGTCCTTCCACAGCGATGGGGTCGTGACTCCTATTAGGGCTATGTTAATCCTCTTCTGTGGCCATGGTGTCCAACCCTTCTTCTGCGAGGTGGACCGTGATCTCCTAGTATGGGGCTGTGTTTCTATTCTGCGATGAAGGGGCTGGTCCATCGTCTGTGATGTGCTCCGGGTGGGGATTCCATTGGCAGACGGTGTGGTCTTTGTGTGCAGGGATGTTGGCGACGATGGGGATTTTTTTAATGAATATATGCTGGAGAATCAAGGGTATTATTGTGTTGAACCACTTGGTTTGTATTTGATATTCTGGTATGGTAGTACTGTATGCTTGAATGGCTTGATTTTCAAAGGTGGGAAGTTTCTGATACCGGATGCGCCTTCATGAACTACCTTCAGGAGGTTTCAGAGCTGGATTTTCAATCATTGTAGAGTTTTTTTGGATTTGGTTGTTTGAGAGGGTATGGTGTCAGCCGTCGGATCGGGCATGTGCTTTGACACAGGACATTTGTTTGCCAATTAGCCTTGCAAAGGTGGAGAGTTTTTTCAAGATCAAATGTTGGGGAGGATTTGTTCATTGGTGTAATTTTGGTTATACTCTTTCTACCTTTCATTGTGATTGTCCTATGTCCATGATGTCTTTGGGTTTTCTCCCCCTTCATCCCTTAAAAGGGGGCTTTATCATATAATAAAAAATTTAATGGCATTCGGGCCGTTGGATGGAAAGTACTAATAATTAATTTATAGTTATAATTATAATTAAATATATTTTTTAATATTTTTTAATTTTTTAATATTTTTATAAATATATTTATGTCATTATATATATATTTATATAATTATATATATATAATAAATCTATATAAATATATTTACAAATATATTAAATAAATTCAGTATTTTAATATACTTATTGAAATTTTATAATTATTTAAATGTATAATTATTTATTTATAATTATGAAAATAATTTTTTTAAAAAATTATTTATTTATAATTATAAATTTAAATTTTTATGAATATAGTAAATAAAAATTTATAAATATATTTTTCAGTATTTTAAAAATTATTTATTTATAATTATAATTATATTTATATCATTATATATATTTATATATTTATATATAATTATATAATTATATATATATAATTTTTATAAATATAAATATAAATATAATAAATATATTTATTATGTAAATATATTTATTGTAATATTATAATTATAAATATATTTATATCATTATATATATATATAATATAAATATAAATATAAATATATTAAATATGTTTAATATTTAAATATATTTATTATAATTTTATAATTATCTAAATATATAATAATTTATTTATAATTATACCAATAATTTTTAGTTAAATAATATATATATATATATATTTCAATATATATTTATAAAATTATATATATATAATATAAATATAAATATAAATATGGAAAATATATTCATTAATTAAACATCTTTATTATAATTTACTAATTATTTAAATATATAATTATTTATTTATAATTTTATAAATACTTTTTAAAAAATATTTAGTTATTTATCATTATAACTAAATAATTTTATAAATATAGTAAATATATATTTATAAATATATTTATTAACAAATATTTTTTATCATTATTAATGAATATATAATCTTAAATGCGTGAATGTTAAAAATGAGTGAAATTAAATAATTAAAAATGTGTATACTTTTAGAATATTGAAAAAATATGTATGTTTTATTAATTAAATATAAATTATTAAAAAATTGGATATATATTGTCAATGAATATGAATACATGTTGAAAATATTTAAAAAGAGTAAATAAATAAATATAAATAAATATTATAAAATGATTAAATTCCCAAAAAAATCAAAAGTGAATAAATAATACCTAAGTATAATTATATTAAAAATAAATAAGGAAAATTCACTAATTAGAAACATAATATATTAAGTATATCATTTTACTAAATGATATTCTAAAATGAATATTAATATTTAAATAAATTACATAAATATAAAGTGTGTGTTTTTATATAAGATTCCATTAAGTACATAAATATCTGTGTGTGTGTGTTGTATATAAAAATGATTTAATTACGTATATGTATGTGTCAAATCGATGTAACACATGTTTGATATATGTTAAATTGAAAAATAAAATGACATTCAATCAATGTCCATTACAAGATAAAATGAGTCAATATCTTAAATTAATACTAATTTTTAATTATAAACCATTCTTCACTAAATATATGACTTTTTTAATGTATGCATAAATATTTTGTATTACATAAATCATATTTTTTTCAAGGATGGAGGTGGGTGAGGGGATCAGCGATTGTAGAAATCGTGTTGGTGCTCGACACCTGGCCTTGAAGGCAGGAGTTTTGCTGGAATCATGGTTTTTGGATCTTGCTTCTTTCATCCCTATTGCATCGACTTCTTCGGATCTTACAATGAAAGGGGATAAGCTGCCGTGGAAAGAAAGTCAGCACTCATAATCCACCCATGAAGGTATCAGTTTTTCCCATCCCTACTACACTTGCGTCAAATCTTAGTGTGGAGGGTCAGTCATATGTTGGTGCGTGAAAATTGACAGAAGTAGGGAATGGTGTCCATGAATCAGAGATCTAGGGCATGGATTCTTTCAATCTTTCATTGGAGTGCCTTGTTGCGCCATCTTCAAAGATCCTTGTTGAGGGTTTCTTCGGCAATGCACAAGTATTGACGGGTTATTCAAATTGGCACTCTATGAAGCCTATTAATAAGTTTGTCTTGCTAGCGAAGCTCTCATTTCATCAAGGGAGTCTAGCTCCCATGGGGTGCATAACTCCCGGATTACCATATCCGATGATGGGAAATTCACTATAATTTATCATCTTATGGTGGTCAAGGAATGACTTGAAGTCTGTCAATTTTATCTCATTTAGGCAGCTAATTCTCTCTAAGGGTGGAAGACTGATGAACATTGAGGATTTTAGGATCATAATATCTTGAATTTGGGGTCTCTCATACTATAGGATGATCCCTATTGGCAGAGGATACTTTCACCTTATTTTTTCATCAGAAAATGACAGATCAAGGGAGTAAAGCAATGGGTTATACTCTCTTAACCTAGGAAGCTTTAGATTGTTTGAGTGGGATTTATATTTTAAGCCCTACCTACATAAGCATTCCAATGCTCAGATTTGGGTTAAAATTCATGGTTTAAAATCACGAACTAGATCTGGTCGGCCTCAAAACCAGCACCAGACTTAGCTTGTGGTAGGATCCGAAAGGAGTTCCCTATCCCCACATGTTGGCCCAAGTACCCGAGTATCATAGATAATTGTTTGGGAATGATTTACCTGATATTAGAAACATAAAATAACCAACAATAATAAATAAACTGGATCTAAAAATTTCCATCAAAATGATCCTTAAATAAAATTCAGAATAGAAAACATGGTTTCAAACCAGACACAAGAGGTCCACAAATATAAAAGAGTATCATTTCTAATACTAAGACCACCACATGAAAAAGGGACACCACCCCTTGCCTTCTCCACAACACTGCACTAAGGAAGAGAAGCTAACATCCTAAACCACCATCTCCAAAGACCTTTCGCTTACCTGTGTCAAACATGATCAAGTCTACATATACTAAAGGTGTATGTTTGGTGTGAGCTAACTCACAATAGGAATCCACCAAGAAAATATTCAATTCATAATTATTAAATGAAAAATACATTTACAATTTTAATTAATGAAAATAATTAAATTCTTGACAATTTTTATTAATAAAATCAATTTTTAATGAAGACAATTTAAATGGGAAAAACATAAAAAGGGAAGCAGTTTTTGTGAAAATTACTTTAAAGGAAAAGGGATTTTTAAAATAAAACACCTTTAGTTTTATATTATCTCAAATTCCACACCATATGTCAATGGTGAGCAGAAAGTAATTAGAGAGTACCAACTGTGGGAGAGGCCCTATAGGTACTAGTAGGTAGTGGGACCCAAGAACATCACATCTTTGTGTAAAGTGATATAGGAAGCATGATAACATGTGTTCTCGTGCACGAGCCACTAGTAGGGAACACACTCATAGCCTTGTGGTCTCCAATAATCATCCAAATGTTTTTTTGGGTGTTATAGTCACAAATCTAGAATAGTCAATATTTGCCAATGCCACTTATGTATAACTAGAACACTAGTACTAGTCTTCCCACCTAGTCATCGGCTTCCTATTGGTGCTCAATATATTCCCTATTTATATCGCATGTCATATTCATATATAACAAGAAAGTGAGGTGCTACCTATACCAAATACCACACTTTAACATAAAATTTCCATTTTTAAAATAAAACGCACACCAAGTTGTGAGGGATCTGGAGAGATCGGAGATCGGAGATCGAAGAGGGAGGATGCAAAGGGGGGGTGCATGTTACAGACCAAGCGGCCATGGGGGGGTCACGTGTTGTAAGGAGATCGGGCATGGGGGGAGTCGCGTGGCTAAAGGGATCTCGTGGGGGGTCATGGAAAATATGGCCGAGATGGGAGGCAACGCGTGGCTGTGTGAAGTGGAAAAATACTCAACAGACGCATATGCGAGGCGGCTGAGGAGGTTGCGGCACACCTGTTTAATGGCTGCCAGCCAGAGTTGCGCGCTGAAGAAGGGAATCCGGCTAGAATCACATGCCAGAGAGGGTGAACGGAGAGGGGGACTCGCGAGAGAGGTTGAGGCTATAAGAGAGGGTGGTGAAATGTGCTGGAGATGCTCAATGGAAGAAAACCGTTGGAAGGAGAGTGCCCAAAGTGAGGGGTATTGGTGCGATGCAGGTGAATAGGGGGGTGAGGCGCGATGTGGGTAGGGTTAGGGGGAAAGGGAATCACGATCCAATATGGGGGGAGAAGAAAGGGAAAAAAGAACTAAAACAAAAAAACATATACAACTTTAAAATAATAATAATCACAATAAGAAATTATAAAAAAATAATTGACATTAATAATTTTATAATAATGAAAATAAATTAATATTAACAACCAAATTAAAATATTGAGGAAAAGAATAATAATAATTATTATTATTAACTTACTATTATTACTATTATTAAATAAACTATAAATTAATTTTATTATTTTACACATTTTATTTAATGTTAAATTTATTATTCATTCAATTAATTAATTAATTAAATATACACCGAGTAGGCCACATGGTGGTGTGGCGAAGCCGCATGGTGGTGTGGTGAAGCTGTACGGTGGTGCAGTGAAGACACATGGCTTTGACCGTTCCCTATATGTGCGTTTGACAATACCAAGCCAAAAACACTCATTTATCACCAAAGTGCAAAAAATTCATTTGGGATTAGCCCACACCATGGAAAACCAAATTCAATGAAAGAAAAAATTATAAAAAAATTATTACATATGTCTGGATGTGATAATTCTCCACACCATGATACTTTCTGCCCCCCAAAAGTCCCAAAAGTCACAGTCAACCCATGATTAGAAGAAAGACCATGAAGACCTGAAGATATTTAAAATAAAACCTCAATCACCCGAATACTATGCATTCAAGACACCTATAACCTGAAACTCCATAGATCTCAAAACTAGAACCTCCATGAAAAATAACCAACGGTAAAGAATTCACCTCCCAACACAACAACAACATAGAACACTCTCACCCCTAACATAGGAATCACATGGGCCCACTTGAGACCTCCAAGAACACATGTAAAGCTACCCATTACTTGAGCTAACCAATCACCATTATTAGGGTCAGGTGGATCAAAAGAAATGGATTGCCCCACAAAGCAGACTTTGAAAACATGGATTTCCAAAAGTTCATCCCATGGCGTTCTCCCCGCCATATTAGGATTCTTCTAAAAAATTAGTTCTCTAAACCAAAATGAATCACAAACCCATACAAACCTCTATCAATGGCTTGACCCTCCAGTATCCCTATGTTAAATAAAACCAATACAAGAGATGCTGGCGAGACCCACATTGGGTCTCCCCACCATTATAAAATAATCCTAGCACCATGACATCTGTGCAGGCATTCCTAGTTTACTCTGAATGATACGAACTGAACTCTTTATCACGAACCCACCAACACATGCCAACCAACATGGAAAATTCCAACAGTGGAAAACACTCCACAACATGATAGGGTTTTGATAGAGGAAACCCCTAACCTAGTGATAAGCTGGATTGGCACACATCAATTACACAACACATGAGCATCTCCAAAATGAGTAAAACTTTCATCCATAACCAACATATAATAAGGTAAATTATTAAAGATTCCACATTCCTAGAGTGCAGCCACTGGATTTATGATAATATAGAATCTCCTTACCTCCTTAAAGCCTAAGAGAGACTCCCATAAATTAAGACCACAATAAAAATACAAGGCCTTTATGCCCCTCAGAACAAAAATGAAGCCTTTAGAGACTATACCCAAATAGGGAAACTTATGTTATACCCATCCTGACACTGCGAACTTAAATCAGACCAAACTCATCCCACATACAATGAGTTTTGACTGCATGCAAGCTTCACCCCAGGACCAAGGGCTAGGGCCCTGTTGTCTAAAGCATCTACCACCTCACAATCATAAGCTGACCATCTCCGACTAGAACTTCCTTCACTGGAAATCCATCCTACAGACTTCTCCTCATATCCCATGTGGAAACTCTGTCAACATACCAACTGAGAATTATGGTGAATAACTTAGTATTCCCACTAACCACACCAGATATGGACGACTGTGTGGCTTGTCACACACGCACCACCAACTGATGGAAGGATCACTCTGAGAATAGATCCCTTTAGTTCACACTCCTCATCGGATGAGGAACCTTTACTTACCACAATATGAACAAGACCAACGACTAATGAGATATTTAATATATTTGCTCCATGGTACCATTGAGGAACATGAAACTGGATCACTGGAAGGATCATACACTTCCATCACCATCTGTTGACTGGTTGAGAACCTAAAATATCCACCACGTTCTCTCGGATTTAATTCCTTATATACAACCATAGGATAAAGCTGGTATTGAGGATCTCTCAAGATATCCCCATTCGAAAGAAAATGGAATGATTATTGTGTATTGGTCTAGTCTCACTCCATCAAATATACTTGAGATAACATATAACCACATAAAATTTTAAGTTCCTAAAAAACTAGAGACACTTCCAACTTTCCCAAAGCACTCAACGATATTCAATCGACCTTGATGTCTACAAACAGCTAGGAAAACCGAGTAGAACCCAACTCTTCCACCTCTATGAGAATCTGGGTTGAGCCAAGAACTGACAGACTAGTTGGAACCTATGAGACCTTTCTTGGGGGAACATCAAGAATAATAAAGACAAAACCATATTTCAAAAAAACCAAACACCACACAAAACAAATATCCACACTTCCGACACAAATCCAATAATTCCAACTTAAGACATCAATTAATTTTCAATGAAAGAACCCAACTTTTAAATACCAAGAATTGTACAACAAGGCCCAAAATCTCATTTGAAACCATTATTTTTACATTGGGCTCAAACCCATTTTCCAGTTACAAATCCATTTAATAAAAACCCCATTTTAGAGAAAAACCCACTTTTCTCCTTGGTTCCTCTCGAAAAAAATCATCCTAACACTCTTGACATAACCAAAACACATAGGGATAACATCAAGTAATTTTCTATACATTTATCCAAATTAACATTTCCTGAAACACGAATTTTCCTTAGGAATCAATCACCCACCACTAATATTTTTTGATGTCTCGCAGATATTCATTTTGGTGCCACTCAGGCACCCATCCACACAATTCCCAAACATTCCATTAATCACGTGCACATGCACACATGAACACCCATAATAATACCACTGCAAAGAATAAGCCACTTTCACTTTCAAAAAAAAACATTCCCAATATTCCAAAAATACTTTTTTCCAAAACCATTTCAAATGTTTAAGAAAAATTTTCAAAATTCTTTCCATTTCCAAAATAAATCACTTCAGTTTCAAATAACCCAAGATGTTTCTTTATAAATTTGATTTCAAAAATTCAATCACAAAATTCCATAAACAAGGTCTGAGGAAAACCACCCAAAAAACATGTCAAACTCACACCAAGGGAAAATAAGAGCAACCCCAAAGTCTGCATCCCTTTAAAAAAACCCCCCTTTGCAACAACCCAAAAATGAACCAAAACATCACCAGCACTAAATAACCTAGAGAGAGAACTAGTGATCATGCCTATCCTAGCTACATGGTTTATCAGAACAAGCCCCAAGTATGAACCAATAACTAAGAGTGTCAAACCATACTCTCAGGCATCACATGGGTCTCTACTCCATGTGAGACCGCACACAGCACCAGTTTACTCCTTCGGTCATCCCCCATCCACATTGTCCAAAGACAAAAACCTAATTCCCAAACTACCCCAAGTTATGCGAGGTTCGAAATGAGTATGAGTTCACGACCCTCTCTCCTCACCTACCCCTTGAGTACCGACAGTCTTATCTCTGATCTACCTGAATCCTCAAATAACAAGAACAAAACCTCCTCTGATACCATTTTGTCACAAGCCAAACATGTTCGCCATCAAAACCCGCACCCGTCCCAGCCCGTGGAAAAACCCAAAGGGCATTATATATCTATTCAGGAATGCACAAGTGCCCAGGTTCCATAAATAATGGTTTTGGAATGATTTACACAAGTTTAGAAACATAAAAAACCGTCAATAATAAATAAACTATATCTGAAAATTACCAACCAAACGATCCTTATTTAAAATTCAGAACTGAAAACATGGTTTTAAACAAGACACAAGAGGTCTATAAATATAAAAGAGCAGTAATAATAGCACTATGATCACCACATGACAAAGGGACATGACCCCTAGACTTATCCACAACACATCACCAAGGAAAAGAAGCTAACATCCCAAACATCCATCTCCAAAGACCTTTCCCTTACCTGTTTCAAACATGATCAGGTCCACTTAAACCTAAAGGTGTATGTAGGGTGTGAGCTAATGTCCAATAGAATTCCACAGAGAAAAAAATCCACATATAATTATCAAATGACAAATACATTTGAAATTTTAATTAAAGGAAAATAATTAAATGCTTGAATCGTTTTAAATAAAATAATTTTTAATGAAGACAATTTTAATGCGAATTACATAAAAATAGACGAGGAATTTGTGAAAAATAACTTTAAAGGAAAATAAATTTGTAAAATAGAAAAGATTTACTTTTATATTATCTCCAATTCCACACCATATGTCGATAGTGAGCACAATGTAATCAGAGAGCACCAGCTATGAGAGAGGCCCTATAGGTTCTAGCAGGTAGTGGCACCCTAGAACATTGTGTCTTAGTGTAAAGTTGTTTAGGAACCATTATAACATGTGTTCTTGTGCACGAGACAGTAGTAGGAAACACACCCATAACCTAGTGGTCTGCAGTCATCATCCAAAATTTTAGTTAGTTTTCTAGTCATCTATCCATCTATGTGAAACCGGGACAATGCTACTTCTGTATCACTAGCACACTAGTTATAGTCTTCCCACCTAGTCCTTGGTTTTTTATTTTTGCTAAAGATGTTCCATTTTTATATCACATGTCATATTAAGGTAAACAAAGAAAACAAGGCGCTACATATACCTAATACCAAACTTCCACAAAAACTTTACATTTTCAAAATAAAGTGCACACCAAAAACCTTTCAAAAAATAATCTCCATCACCCACATATTTAATTAAATTAACCTCATAGTTAAATAAAAATCTTTCATAATCCATCAATCCACTAAGAGAATTTATTAAACAATTTCGAAGTATGTCACATGACTTTAAACACAAAAATACCACTCAAATATTCTTTTATGAAAAAACACATATTGATGCTACACCAAAACTCAAACCACATATTTAAAAATATCATTTAAAAAATTATAAAAATCAATAGAAAATTTATTATTTTTTTTCAAAATGTGTTGCATGAATGAAAATACCAAAACTCGCTCTAAACATATTTCATAACTAAATGAACCCTGAAGCAATACCAAAACGCCAATTATAACCCTTTAAATTTTTTAATAAACCAACATCATAACTTATTAAACACTATGAATGGATCAACATGGGTTTTCAAAAAAATATCATGCTCATATAATATAAACATACTACTAAACAAATAAAATACATATTAAACATCAACTAAAATCAAATTCGATCCCCATAAACTAATTAATAAACATGATAAATAAATTAAAAAAGAAAATTAATTTATCATTTAATACTCATACGTGGAATCACCTACCTAGTGGTAGATAAATATAGAAATTTTGTGTGAAAACTCTATCACAAATCAATAGCAACTCAAACAACTTGACTAGACCCTAAAATCAAATGAAAACCTGAAATCGACATTAAAACTAATCCTTAGGTTCGTCTGAGCCATATAGAGCTGTGGGGAAAATGAATCACAACTAGAAACCATAACAGAATGGTGAAAAGACCCTTACCTCGATGAATCCAATTCACAACCTTGAGATATTGAGCGAGATCGACGATCAAAGAGGGAGGTCGTAAAGTGGGGTGTGCATTGTAGACCGAGTGGCCAAGGGGAGTCGTGCATTGCAAGGAGGTTAGGAATGGAGGTGTTAGACAAATAAATTGAGGCAAT
Organism: Viscum album; assembly: GCA_963277665.1. Classification (NCBI taxonomy): domain Eukaryota; kingdom Viridiplantae; phylum Streptophyta; class Magnoliopsida; order Santalales; family Viscaceae; genus Viscum; species Viscum album. The sequence goes on along the minus strand of OY728133.1, from coordinate 858,119,460 downwards.
TGGGGTCTCTAGAAATATTTCCAAGAAGGAAGGCGGTGTATGGCTATGTGAAGGATAAAAAGGCTATATGGACGCATGTGCGAGGTGTCTATGGAGGGTGCGGTGTGCCGGTTCGAGGGCCACCAGCTGGAGTCACATGGTTGATAGGGGACACCAGATGAAATCATGTGCCTGAGAGGGTTTAGGGAGATGTAGGACTTATGAGAGAGGTCAGGTTAGTGAGAGAGGGGGGCACGAGGTGCTGGAGATGCTTACGGGAAGAAAACTACAGAAAGGAGATAGGCCAGAGGGAGGGGTAGTGGTGCGATGCCGGTGATCCAGGGAAGGGGTGAGGCGAGACGCAGAGAGGGTTAGGGGGAAGGGGAAACATGATTCGAGAAGGGGGTATGGAATAAAAGATATGAAAAAAAAGAAATGAAACCAAAAAAAACACAGACCACCCTAAACTAATAATAATCACAATTGGAAATTATAATAAAATCAATGACATTAATAATTTTAGAATAATGAAAATAAATTAATATAAAAAACCAAATTAAAATATTGACGAAAATAATAATAATAATAATCTTATTATTATTATTATTATTATTATTAAAACTACTCTAATAAATTATTATTTTTTCCTTTTTATTTAAAGTTCACTTTATTATTTATTTGGTTAATTAATTAACTAACTATGCACTGGGCATGCCACACGGTGGTATAGAAAAACTATGCAGTGCTGTGGCTAAGATAAATTTCTCCGACTGTACCCAGCGTGTCTGTCGAACAGTACAAAGCCAAAAAATCTTGTTTATCAGCAAAAGTGATGAAATTTAATTCAGGCTCATCCCTCACCTCAGCAAAACAATATTAAAACTAGATAAATTTATAAAAAAAAATATTACAGATGTATGGGTGTGACATTTGTGTTGGGTGTTTTAAAATCCTCTAATATTGAATGAATTAGTCTTCTGAATTGGTGTCCCCATGAAGATGGATGGGAATACAGTTCATGAAAAATTTAGTTCCATTATCCAGAGTTTATGTCAATGTGTACATGGAAAAAAATTTACCTGATTGTTCCACATTTATAGTCAATGGTGAGAAATTTGAGGTCGAATTTGTATATGAGACTTTCCTTGAATTTTCAACTATTACATGTTAGTGGGGATTGATGGTTCTGGTTATAGAAATGTGAGGAAAATTCAGTTGGATATGGGATATTCTACCCATGGAAAAGAATCATGGCTCCTCCAAGGTGACCAAACCTTGTGGTATTTAGCCGGATGTCTCTATGGATGAATGAATTAAGCCCCTTGACCAAATGAAAGTCAAGGTGTTTCACCCCTTAGTCCTTTCTTATCAAGGGGAGATACGAGATAGGGACACTCAGAAATATGTAGGTGGTGATGCAGCAACTAACTTCATTTCCATGGGAAGAGTTGGCTCTCCATCTAGCTCTGCACATAGAGAGGGATGCACCTCGGGTAAGGGAAATTCCATTGATTCCTTTTGGTATGTTTTTATGGAAATAATACAAGACAATATTGAGGATCAATTTGACGAGTCTGACTTGGAGCATGATACCCAAATGAAATCCGATACTCAGTTTTGGGAGGAGTGATGCTCCTCTAAAAACAAGAAAGGGAAACATGTTGAGTCTACCCTCCCATTGTTCAAGGATGGAGCTGCTGTAATTGGGGTCGAACCACTTCAGGATGTTATTCCAGCACCTCTAATTGAACATGGGACATTTAGTCTTACAAATGATGTTCCATAATCTGGAGAAAAATTCATAATATTCTTGAAATTCTTAACAGATCAAACAATAAGGATGTATTTCATGATGAGTTTGGGAGTGATCATGGATATAAAATGATAATTGTTGTGAGATCTACTGGGATGGGCCGACCAGTGTGCTCTGATCTGGATAGAGATTTGGATCCTCCATCCCATAAGGGACACCATCCAGACGACATTGACTCTCAGGTGTATGAGGATCCAGGGCAGCAGACTAAGTTGTAGAGAATATGATGACACCCATGAGGTAGGGATGTTGGTCATCGATTACATTGATGTTCACCTATTATTTGGATGTGTCTGACTATTGTAGCAGTTTTTTTCACTGGTTTTTTATGTCATTTCCATCTTGTGTGCTGCTTTTCATTACTTTAATAAATTTTGTGATCATGGGATGATAACCCATGGTATTCACATTCATTCATATAAATCACATTTTAGGAAATATATATATTGATATATACATAGAAATATATAAGAATATATTTCTATATTCAATGTATTAATGAATAATTATATAAAAAACCATTAAAATGACTATGAAATTAAAATTTTATTAATTATTACATTTTATTCAATTTCTATTTTTATATTTAATATATTTCATTTATTAATATTTATAAGAAATGTTTATATATATATATATATATCATAAAATTATTCATTTTTATTACTAATTATTTCATTAATAATTATTAATTACTTTGTAATTTATGTGTTTTTTTATTTTTTTGTTTAATTATTAAAATTTATTGATTTATTATTTTCTCTCTTTAATTATTACAATTTATTCATTATATATATATATATATATATTTACAATATACTATTTAATAATTATCATAATTTATATATATGTATATTAAATTTATTCATTTTTATTAATAATTATTTAATTAATACTTTTTTTATATTTTTTAATTTACTAGTTCTTAATTTATATTTATTTAATTATTTCATTTTATTCATTTTGTATATCTATATTTAATATATATTGGTTATTAATATTTATAATATATATATATATATATATTAAATTTATTAAAAATTGTTTAATTAAAAAAATTAATATTTATTTAATTTATGCATTTTTTATTTATTTAATTATTAAAATGTACTCATTTTATATATCTATATTTAAAATATAATATTTATTAATATTTATAATTGATATATATGTATGATAAATTTATTCATTTTTATTAATAAATATTTAATTAATAAAAATTTTAGTATTTTTTTATTTACTCATTTTTAATTTTTAATCATTTATTTTTTTCTTTTTATTTATTTTTTATTCTTATATTTAATATATACTATTTAATAATATTTATAATTTTTAATTAATTTTTTGATAATTTTTAAATTTATTCATTTTTAATTTTTATATGTTTAATTATTTCATTTAATTATTATTTTTTATACCTATTTTTTTTAGTTTGAATAAAAAAAATGGGGGTGGATCAGGAATGGTCTTTTATTTTCTCAGATAATTGGGTTAGGTCTTATATGACCTAAATGGATGTATGAAGGTGGGTCAAGGTCTACGGGATGTAGAGGGTTGGCCAAGGCCCATGTGGGCCCATGTAGAGCCCATATATATGTGTGCAATGCATACGAGAGCCCATCTCTACTACAGGATTTTGTGCTTGGAACATGCTAGAATGATATATAAAGAAGAGGCCTCCCTTGCGTTATTTTAATGTGGACTCACCACACGATTGGGACCTTTATCAGTGATGAAAATAAAGCATTGATAAAGGCTAGTGCTATATATTCTTCATTTTGTATTCGTGGTAGTTAGAAATGGCTTTCTGATGAACACCAAGTCACGGTAAAGGTCGTGGTCTTCATCCAGTTTTCTTCAATTCTAAATCATGAGACTGATAATTTGAGTTTCGATTTCAAAATTTCTTAGAATTTGTTTTAATTATTATTATTTTTTACTAAATCATAATTTTTATAATGTTCATTTGTGAGAATTTTTTTACAGTAAGGGTGGATCAAATTCCTATGTTAATAAATGAATAATCTAAAATTTTTTTCATTTTCAAATCACATAGATTTTTGTTTCTTCAGGAAAGTAAAGTTGTAAATAGGTATGTGGCATTTTAATAATGATATTTTCACCTTTGAGTGGTTCAATAAATCAATAAAAGAATATTGGTAGAACTAGTGATAAAGGTGGTGGAGAAAATATTGTGAAGTATTATTACTTGAACTGTTCAATCTCAAATAAAGTGAGTTACATGTCATGATGTTGTACACATCTCTATAAAACACTACAATACCCTTGGCTATACTTCAATGTGATGATTTAATACTATTAATGTGATCTTGACTTGCATAACATTCTAAATCCCACCATTTTAAATCTATTTTTTTTTACTTCTTTCTATCTATTTTTTATGTACTTTCTTTGCGATTTACGGTTTTTCTTTCAAAAGAAGTTCCTTATTGTCAAGTTATACCACCCCAATAAATGTTATGTATGAGTTTTGTAAAATCTCTACCCTAACCATCAGCATGGAAAGAGTTGAGATTCCACTAAGCATTGGTGATATCCCCAAGATACCAAAGTTTAGTTATAAATACCAAAGGTCTTAACAAACCATCATAGGATGATTTTCCCTTTTTATACAATACAACCCGTCTTGAAAATAATAATAACAACAACTAGCTAAATGGTTCATGAATAATAAACCATAAAACATTATAAAATACCAGCAAGTGAACTGTATCTGAGTAACAATGGAACAATATAAAAAGAAATACTAAAACTCTAAATTTTTAAAAGACTTTAGTGTCAAGGTGAAAGCATTCCAAACTAAAACACAGACACTCTAAGATTCAACGCCACCAAATAAGACATTGACATTAAAGAGTGCCTCTAGAGAGGTAAGAAACTGGCCTCTTTTCTATATCAACGAAAACAATGTCTACATACACACAAAAGTGTGTAAACATGGTGTGAGTAAATATACCTAGTAAGAAACCCTCAAGGGACTTATACCACATGCCACTAAGGCAAGAAATATGTAACCTCATTGGATTATAAAATATATTGGAAGAATATGAAAAATAGATAAACAATTTTTACAATATTCAAATATTTATATCATAATTCAAAAATGAATTATTTCTGACGGGCCATTTGTGATGGGCACCCATCAAAAATGACCCGTATCTAAAAAGTATGTCATAAATACTAGTTTTTGTGGTGATCTATCATAAAAAAATAATGTTTATAAAGAGGGACCCTCCAGTCACAAAAATATTTCATTAGGTATTTATATGTTAACATTTGAAATGGGATCCATGCCCCATCACAAATAATTATTTTCAATGGGGATCATTCCTCTCGGATACAATATAAAAAAATTTACAAATTTAAAAAATTGAAAAAAAATAATAAATCATATTACAAAATACTAATAACAACATACCAATGATATAAAAAAAATAAAAAATTTATAAAATATATAAAACAAAAACATCACAATAATATAAATAAAACAATATATATAAAACAATAAATATCTGAATTAATAAAAATATTAAAAAAATTATATTCATTTAAATTTTTATCATAAAAAATGTGTAAAAAATACCTATATCATTGAGGAGGGGGAGTGTCATCCATGGGAGGAGGTGTTGGAGGGAACTACATCTCTATACCCTATATCAAGATTCACATATACTCCATCATCTACTGCTGCTAGTGCTGATACGCTCGATACTCCTTCTTCTATTACTTCTCATGCTATCAATGAAACTCTTTCTGCTCTCTATACACGGCCTCTATAAAATCATCTTGAAGTTTCAGCATCCCATGATACTCTGCAATAGATGATTTCAACTCTACATGAGATCCCCTCAAGATGGACAATGACCATATAGAAGTACAATAAAAATCACCATGCATCAATCAATAACTAATACCTATAACTCAACACTTATTTAAAGCTTACTCAGTCGCCTTCATCCACGCTGCATCATCAAATCGGGCTGCACTAGTGGTAAAACCCTCAGTCTTATCCTAACTCTAATTTAGTTTCTAAGAAGTCACAACCTCATATTACTCCTTCAAATTCAATTTGAAACTAAAAAAGTTAAAATATCATTTCAAGTTAATTTTAATATTCAAAAAATATATTGACCACAATCTCATGCTGTCAACAACCAGAAAACTCTCCAGTGGATGGATCCCTATAAATCCTCTTATAAATATCAAACTCTGTAATATTGGGATGCTTGACTACCTATATGAGTATAAAATAAATAGTTCACATTTAAATTTATATAAATTATTAAATAAAAATTTGTACCATATGTCATCAATGAGCACATAATGTATGATTACCAGCTATATGTTTCACCTCCCGCCTCCCTCAATTCTCAAGCCTAATGATAATATCCTCTAAAAACTTTTCCATATAGGGTATGAGAACAATCCATCCCAAACATGATAGTAGATGTAATCATGTCTATGAGTGGAACAATATTGATCAAAATTAGTGAATCTCTTTTTTTCATGACTCTCTTTTTGGCATGGCTCTCCTCCTCAAATTAGGCAAAAACTGACAACAACGCTCATGCATACAAACCCCTCAGGCCTCCCAGATAGATGGTTATATGTTATCATCGATGGGATACCATAAACTATAAAACATAATAATAAAAACAAGTTAATAATTAATAAAAATTAAAAATAACTGTCATTTATTTACATACCATCCAATAATCAAACTTGCTGTATCAAACATCAATGAGAATATGATCTCACATCACTCATTCTCTAGATAAATAATTCTGAAAAATATCACTCCCCCATCCAACAGCTATATGTGATTTTTTTTGGAAAAAAACAAATAATTAGTATATGAATAAATTAATGAAAACTAACTAAAATACACAACTAAACCTACCTCCACAAGCATGGATCAAACTCAAGATGTGGATATTTCTCAGGAATAGGGTTAGTAATACTCAATCTCATAAGAATATGACCCATTTGAGTCAACGATGTACCTCTAGACACTTGGGGGTCGGATAATAAAGAATGAATCTCATCACCAAGAAGTATAGCCTTCTTAAGGGTATAGAACAAATCTTCAAAATCATTTAATTCCATCTGAAACATGAAAAGAATGTTTTCAGAGAATAATTGAAAATTAATACTATATATATATATATTATGACTATAACCAACTTATAATTTTTTCATTCATGATCTTTATCCTCATATTCACATAAGACAATGTCAATCCCTTCATCTTCTTCCTATGTATCATCAATTTTCATAGGATCCTATTCGCAATATGTGACACCCCGAACCTTTTTCATCTATAATAATAATATTTTGTGGTTTTACATCATTCAATTTTCATAATATCCAAACAATGTTTTCAAAATAAAAACAAGTCATGTATCATATTATTAAACACTGAAACGATTACATTACATCAAAACCAAAAGAGTCCTACTACCCTAGGATACCAACTAATAGACCTATAAAAATAACCAGAAGACCACCAAATACAATAAAAAGACAAGGAAAATAGTGGATGTTCTTCGGATTTGTCACCACTAAGAACATTATAGCCAGAACTATAACAACCATGCTAAACATCATAGGTACTATGAGCACCATCTTCACAAAGATATTTTGAGCTGGAGCACCCTAATCATGTTTTTATAAGGCCTTAATGTTAATTCGACTGTATCCTCCTTTAGGTGACCATTTAATCAATAACATCTATAAGACCTTATATCTGTTGGGTATTCTAGTTATTTTATTTTAATTATTTAAGTATATCGATATTTCTAAGTGTTTTAAGTATGCATTAATGTTATATCATTAAACATGTTTGAAATTAAATCTTCTAAAAAATTTTAATGTATAATGTTTTAATGTTTAAAATGGATTTGAAATCATAACCCATGTGTTTTAAAGAAAATACTAAAACAAGTACACACTCGATACTCCTTGGTTTTTGGTACAAAGGAATATGTTTTTGAGTTTGAAAGCATACTTTGAGATATACTTAGTGAATTAAGTATTTAAGTATTTAAAATGTTTTAAAAAGTTATCTTTAAATTTTTTCATCCTCGGATTAATAAAATAATAGTTTTAATTAAAATAAGTTTTGGATTTTAAATATAAAACTAGTATGGGATTTCTTTTATGACATATTAAACTCTGATTTTCTATTTTGAACTTTGATGTTTTTAAAACTCAAATGTTTAAAAGCTAAGGAAAATATTGGTTCTTTTGGATTTTGTTTAACCATAATAGTGAATTTATATTATCTTTTTTTAAGACACAATTATATATATAAACCTATTCTTATGTTTAATAAAAATTGAATTTTACTTTGCTGAAAAATAAGTGAGTACCCTACCTAATCGAGGGCGACCAAGAAGGCCAATCCACTCAAGGTCTTGGGGACATCTCACTCAGACCCCGTAGTAAAATGACCCAGGGATATGCATGCATCGTGTATGCTAAGTCAGATGCGTAGGCATGCATATTAAGGTCCTATGCATGCACGAGCATGTGCACGGGTTTTCCTATGTGCAACGAGCCCACAAAGACTAGGTACGGGGTAGTACCAGGGAGGGGGACGAGGGGTTTATGAGCCTAATCAGAGAGATCCAGGCTTATAAAGCCAACCCAAAATCCCTCCTGTTTTGCTGTGGGATGGGGTTTTTAAATGGATATCGTGTCCTAGTCGTCTGAACTCACCGTGCTAGATCTGGAATGTCTGATTGGTTCATCCTTCAAACCTCCACTGCCACAGTTTCCCCCATTTTTTTCTTCAGTCATCTGATCCTATACACAATCTAATATTTTTCGTTCACTCTGTTAACCTAATCGATCGATCACCATGTTTCTAGCAGTCTTCTGATCATGGAAACAATCGAATCATGTCTATCCAACTCTTTTAAAACATACGGTCCCTATAAAACTCTTGGATCAAGGTGTGACTAATCAGAGTCGTGAATTTCTTCTTTGCATACCCTCTATGTCATCTTCCTCCTTGCGACGTTCTAGTCACAGTAAACCCCTTCCCCTTCATTTTTTTCTACACCCATGACACCACCTTCCTCTTTAGTGTCCCTCCTTCCTCCTCTTTTCCCATAAGACTGAATGCACTCGATCATCGTTTAAACAGAGGTACCATGGATTCCCTTGCAAGTTGACATAAAATATATGATATATAACCATTTTTTCACTGAGAACCCTCTAAATTTTCTTTTTCCACTGCCGCTATCAACCTCTATCTTTCTTCTTCTACTTCTTCGAACCAGGTTGAGGAACTAGGAGTTTTAATACTTTGATTTTTTAATGTCTGTTTATATATATATATATGTATATATATATATACAAATGTTCTTAAATCCTACTGAATTTTCTTGGATGAACTTATAAAAATAAATTCTTGGTTTTAAAAAATGTTCTTTTCTTGCAAACCATTTTACGGTTTTATGATTTTATGTAAACTTAGTTTAACTACATATATACACGTATGTATATATATGTTCCTAATAAAACAATTCCAATTTCTTTTATTTAAGAAAGAAGAACTTCAACCATAATGGTATTAATAATAAATGCGAACCATGCTAGGGTTCGTGGTGTTTTATGTTAATGAAATTATAAATATATAATTAATTATTATATATATATGTACTTATTTATGAAACAAACCCTTGATATTATATTATAATTTTCAAACATTGAACTTAGGCTTAATTTATGTCTTTATTATGCACAAATTTTGTATTGAATTCTTAATTTTTTTTAAATAACCCTTATGTACATATGGTTATAAATATATATATATATATATTTATATGTATATGCTTCGATCCAAATATTAATATGGGTTCTCAAAAGTTTGATAAAAAAGTTATAACAAGTATTTTGAAGCGTGTAAGGTTTTCAAGGATCAATTTGGAATTTTTTTTAGTAATACAAACCCTTTATAATCACTTTATGTATATATAGAGTTTTTTTCATAAGTTTAAATGGTAATGGTTATTCATGTAAGTTATTTGGTTCATCTTCATGCTTTTCAATTTATCACATTGGGTTAAATAGTTGGATGTGCCCTTATGTTATGTTATACATGAATGTAATAAATGTTTAGTCAATTATGTGTTCAATACCTCACATGAGAATTTTTTTTCATGTTTAAATTTATTATATATTCAATACATGATGAATTGTTATTATGCATTTTGGACTATAATATGTCTACTTTCAAAATAAGAATTTGTTAATTTAAGAGTAATTGATTTATATGATGAAACCAAAATAATCATTTATGTTATATGAATTGGTTATCATCACATGTGTTATAATATGTATGCCATTAGTTAATTTTTTATAGCTATGCAGTTTTTAGTATTAACAATTAATGCATGATTCACTATAAATAAGTAATTCTTAATGAATGAAATTAAACTATTATGACCATTAATGGATTAAGGAACTAAATTATTCAAAGTGGTATGGGCCATTTTGAATAATATGGATGAGAAATTAAATATTCAAAGTGGTATGGGACACTTTGAATATATGACCTTACTAGACATAATAGGAATGTATTCTACTTAGTATTTAACATGTTGGGAACATGTAAATGAAATCCCTACAGGTTAGGGACCAGTTATTGAAATCCCCACGATGCATCAATAGTTCTCATGAGACACATCAGGTCATGGCATGAGGCCTTGACATAATCTAGCATTATAAATTCCCTCATTATGACTATAATATTTAATTTACCAAGTGTGTATTCAACTGAATAATATTATTGGTTAAGAGATTTATAGTATTTAATTGACCAAGTGTGCATTCAACTAGAGAATATACATGGTTAAGAGCTTGTACTTATGAGTATCAAAAGAAGTAAATGCATGTGGCATAATTTTTATTCATCACCCAAAAATTTATCTGAAAATTTATGATTTATAGTTAGTATGGAAATAAATTAATGTTATTATTTTATGTGTAACTCGGATCATGAATTAAATTCATTTTTAAATTCCATACTTGTACTTTCGCATGTCACACTTAGTATAGATAGAATAAATCTTGGTTTATATTTTGCGGACCATATATTTTTTATAAGAAGGATTATGATTGGGACATGTTTTATTGTAGCCCTGTTAATGTTCCTTAAAATGTTCACAGGTAATTATTGGAAAACTATTATTTTATTCTTTATGTATTGTAGTTTTCTTTATGAAATGTTTTTATGAATAATTTTAAAGGGATATTTATAAAAGGTTTTACTTGAAACATTACATAAAAAAATCCCCTCACTAGGCATTCTTATTCTCACCTTTCATTTTAATTTAAAATCTACAGGTTTATTAGATTTGAGTTACACTGACTCATGGAAGCTATGTAGAGCCTATTTTGTATAGTTCTTGAGGATTTTAATATTTGTATCTGGTTTTTCAGAACCTAAATCCAAAATATCATCTATAGTGGAACATGATGTGTAATTATTCATCTTTTATTTTAATAAAATACATTACACACCATGTTTTATTAAAAACGAACTCACTCCAGGGCTGTCTAGGGCTGGGGCACGACAGTTGGTATCAGAGGATCAGTTTAGACAATCCTTGAAAATTATAACAATAGTAAAAACTTGATTATGTATTACTAAATAAAATTCTTCTGAAAATTTTCATTTGGTAGAACAATCAATCCATTTGTCACTTCCAATAGAAATATTAGAGACTATTGTAGGAAATTCATGTTTAGAAATCTATGAGACTTTTGAAAACCATTGTTTGTTATGCAAGCACCTTTACAGTGTATCCAATTCTCCTAGTTTACTTGAACTCCACCGAGGATCAAGATTCAACTATTTCCAAATCATGCATTCTCAATTTCCATTCTAGGCATGTACAGGACAATACATTGAAGGTATGTTTAAGTGATTTACCCTATCCAATAATTTTTCGTCCCTAGAAGACATCAAAGAGGCTTCACAAGTGGGTGACCACTGAGTAGCGTACCTTTTTCAAATCTTGACCTACGGTTTTTCTAGAAAAGTTATAGACTTTGATGTTCTTGAGGATGAATATAACCATTTACATTATTGACATTTATTTCATACTATTTTCTCCCACCTTCATACAATTCATGATTTTATCACATGAAAATTTAGAAGTCCACATATGGTTGATCCTAGTTGCATGTACTGCATATGGACCAAAGAGATTGAAGATTTTGGAACCACTTTATGGATCCGTTTGATTGGGAATTGGGGAAATCACCAACACTAGTGGTACACGTGAAGATACATCACAATTGATTTCAGGAAATCCATACTAGTGAGTTGTAAGAGGGAGTGAATGGTTATGTAACACATTGAGTTTTATGAACCTTTTTTAAATGGATAATGTAATATTTTATGTTTTGGTATTTTAATAACATTTTACAAAATAACATGATTGTTTTAATATGGTTATGCCTTACTGAGTAAAACATGTCCCTTGAAATTTTCAAATGGAAGATGTGGGTTTACCAACAAACCTCTTATCACTTCCTACCAAATTACTAGGGTCTATAATCATCAATTCATGTTCATAAGACTACAACCCTTTTTTGAAAATTTTTCTATCTTAAAAATGACTCTACCGATCTTCGATCAACCCAAATATACATTGTTCCTACAAAAGAGAGAGATTCATCTATAACTATATCAAAAATGAACTATTTTCAAAGTTTAGGTAGTGGATGTACCACGAAGGTCTCTTCTTAGGTTTCACCTTGTCTGAGAACAACATAGCTTTGGGAATGTTTCAAAAAGTTGCATTTGAGTGCGACCTTCGAGCATCCTATCAATTTTAAGTCCAATGTTTTACTATATATCAGATTCTCTAAAACATCAATTTTTACAAGAACGATGTATTTTTAGGTATTTATAAGAATCTAGTCCACTCTCAAATCTTTGATCTTCACACATCTCATGCCTTCCTTTGGAAAACCAAATGATTTATGCATAGGGTTGATAATAACTACTCACGGTGTATATGTTCCAAAGAGGTCAAGGAACTAGAAACTAATCTAGGAATACACATGAGGTCATCAGCGACCCATCCACGGTGGTGGTCTTGGTGAAGGGACATCGGGAGTAATGTCTAATTGGTTTTTCTAGTGGATGTGTATGAATATTTTAGAATTGTGAGGACACAATTCTTTGAAGGGGGGGATAATGTGACACCCCGAACATTTTTCACATGTAATAATAGCATTGTATGGTTTTACATTATTATATTTTCATACTATCCAAACAGTGTTTTCAAAATAAAAACAAGGCATGTTTTATTTAATTAAACACAGAAACGATTGCATTACAACATATCTAAAAGTGTCCTACTACCCTAGGATACCTAATAAAAGACCTATCAAAATCACAAGAAGACCACCAATACAACAAAAATAGCATGAAAATAGTGTATATACTTTGGATCTGTCACCACGAAGAACATTATAGCCCGAACCAGAACAATTGTGCTAAGCATCATATGTATGATGAGCACCATCTTCGCCAAGTTATTTTGATTTGTAACACCCTAATCATGTTTTTATATGGCCTTAAAGTTAATTCGACCGTTTACTCCTTTAAGTAATCATTGAATCAATAATGGATATAATACCTTATAGCCATTGGGTATTCTGGTTATTTTATTTTAAGTATTTAACTATATTGATATTTCCATGTTTTTTAAGTATTCATTAATGTTATATTTTTAAACATGTTTTTAATTAACTCTTCTTAATATTTTGTAAGGATAATGTTTTAATGTTTAAAATGGATTTTAAATCACAACCCTTGTGTTCTAAAGAAAATACAAATAGAAGTACACACTTTATACTCCTTGGTTATTGGTACAAAGAAATATATTTTTGAGTTGAAATCATAATTTGGGCAAATGAAATTGATGAATATGGTGGTATTTAGTATTTTATCTATACTTACTGAATTTGGTATTTAAGTATTAAAAATGTTTTAAAAATTTACCTTTTAATTTTTTCATCCTTGGATGAATAAAAATATGGGTTTAATTAAAAATATGTATTGGATTATAAATATTAAACTATTATGGGATTTATTTTATGAAATATTAAACATTGATTTTGAACTTTAATGTTTTTAAAACTAAGATTTTTAGAAACTAATGAAAATATTAGTTCTTTATGATTTTTTTAACCATAATTGAGAATTTATATTATCTTTTTTAAGACACCATTATATATATAATCCTATTCTCATGTTTAATTAAAAATTAATTTTACTTTGCTAAAAATTAAGTGAGCACCCCACCTAACTGAGGGCGGCTTACCAGGCCAATCCACTCATGGTCTTGGTGGGAATATCACTCAGATACCATAGGCCAATGAAATAGAGATGTGCACACATGGTTCATGGTATGTTTTATGCGTAGTTTTTCATATTAAGTCCCTAAGACTGCACATGCATGTGCAAGGTTTTTCCTGATCATGCCACCGTGCGGGGTGGCATGGTGGTAGGGGTTCGCGTAGAAGCACGCCCACAGAGACCCAATATGGGGCGGTATCAAGGATGGGGCAGGGGGATTTCTGAGACTATAATAGGAGATCCAGGCTTATAAAGCTACCCTTAAATCCCTCCCATTTCTTTGTGTGACAAATTTTTTAAACGAAGATCATGTCTCAGTCGTCCGATCTCGCCGTGTGGGATTTTGAGCATCCGATCGGTTCAACCTTCAAAAATCCACCTCCACGGCGTCCCTCTCTTTTTTCTTCATCCATAAAATCCTCTCCATGATATAATCTTTGATGTCTACTCTGATAAACCGATCGATTGATCACCACGTCACTCACAGTCGTCCGATCGTGGACACGATCGAATCCTGTCCGTTCAACTCTTATAAAACCAGCGATCTTTCTATAGCCATTGGAACAAGGCTTGTAAAATCATGACTATCCATTTATTCTTCACATCCCCTCCATGTTTTCTTCTTCCTAAATCTATTTTAAAATCGGTCAGCCCCTTCCCCTTTTGTTTTTTCTACACCTGTAACACCACCTTTCTCTATGGTGGCCCTCATTCCTCCTCTTTTTCCACAAGACCAAACACACTCGGACTTTTTTAAAACCGAGGTAAGTTAAATTACCTTGAAATATTCCTTATAATATATTATATATAACATTTATATATATAACAATTTTTGCACCAAGGACCCTATGAGTTTTCTCCTTCCGACACCTCCATCAACCTTCATCCTTCTTCTTCTTCTTCTTCTAACCAGGTGAGGGTCCTCGATGTTTCCTTGATTTGATTTTTTTATGATTTGTTTATATATATATATATATATGGATATATATATAGGTAAGTTCTTAAATCCTACTGATTTTTCTTGAATGAACTTATAAAAATAAATTCTTGGTTTTATAATATGTTTTTTTTCATGAAAACCATGGTAGGGTTTTATTATTTTACCTGAAATTTGTTTCACTAAATGTATACACATATGTATATATATGTTCCTAATAAAACCATACCAATTTATTTTATTTAAGAAATAATAACTTCTACCTTAATAGTATTAATAATGAATGTGAACCATGCTAGGGTTCATGGTGTTTTATGTTATTGTAATTATAAATATGTATGTAATTATTACATATATATAGGAACTTATTTATGAAACAAACCCATGGTTTTACATTATAATTTTCAAACATTGGACTTTTGTTTAAATTATGTCTTTATTATAGGTAAATTATGTATTGTATTCTTATGTTTTTTATAAATAACCCTTATATACATACAATTATATATATATATATATGTTATGATCCTGATATTAATATGGGTTCTCAAATGGTTGATAAAAATTTATAACAAGTATTTTGAAGGGTGAATGGTTTTCAAGGATCAATCGGGATTTTTTTAGTAATACCAACCCTTTATAATCACTTTATGTACATACAGAGTTCACACAAATTTTCACAAGTATACATGAAAATGGTTATGATAGTAATTTGTGTGGTTGATCTTCATTCTTTTCAATTTATAAATTTGGGTTAAATAGTAGGAAGTACATTTGTGTTATGTTATACTTTAAAGTAATGAGTGTTTAGTCCATTATGTGTTCAATACCTCACATGAAATATTTTGTTCACGTTTAATTTTATTATGTATTCAATCCATGATGAATTTTCATTATGAATTTTGGAATATAATATGTTTACTTTCATAATAAGAATTTTATAACTGAATAGAAATTGATATATGTTATGAAACCTAAATAATCATTTATGTTATATTCATTGGTTATCATCACATGTTCTATAGTATGTTTCATATTTCATACATGTCATTGGATAATTTTTTATAGATATGAAGTTGTTATTATTTAAAATTAATGCATGATTCACTATAAATATCTAATTGCTATAGAATGAAATTTAACTATTATAACCATTCATGGATAAAGGAATTAAATTATTCAAAGTCGTATGGGAAATTTTGAATAATATGAATGAGAAATTAAATATTCAATTTGGTATGGGACACTTTGAATATACGACATTAATAGACATAAGAGGAATGTATTGTAATCAATATTTAATTGGTTGGGAACATTTTAATGAAATCCCTATGGGTTGGGGACCGGTTAATGAAAGCCCTACGGGTTGGGGATCAGTTAATGAAAGCCCCACGATGCATTAATAGTTCTCATGAGACAAATCACTTCAAGGCATGAGGCCTTGACCTAGTCTAGCATTATATATTCCCTCATTATGTTTATAGTATTTAATTGACCAAGTGTTTATTCAACTGGATAATATGCTTGGCTAAGAGCTTTATAGTATTTAATTTACCAATTGTTTATTCAACTAGAGAGGATTCTTGGTTAAGAGCATGTACTTTGAGTATCAGAAGAAGTAAATGCACATGGCATAATGTTTATTCAGCACCCAAAAATCTACATTCCAATTTATGATTTCTATTTAGTACGGAAAGAAATTAATGTTAGTTTTTTTTGCGCAACTCTGATCATGAATTACATTTATTTGTAAATTTTTTACATGCAATTTGGCATGTCACACATAGTATAGTTAGAATAATTCTTGGTTTATTTGCTGCACACCATATATTTTGTATAAGCATGATAATGATTGGAACATGTTTTATTGTATCCCTATTAATGTTCCTTAAAATGTTCACTGGTAATTCTTGGAAATCTATTATGTTATGCTTTATGTATTGCAGTTTTATTTTAGAAATTGTTTTATGAATAATTTTAAAGGGAAATTTATAAAAGGATTTATTTGAAACATTAAATTTTAAAAAAAAAAATCACTGGTAATTCTTAGGCTCACCATTCATTTTAATTTAAAATTTTCAAGTTTAGTAGATTTGAGATACATTGACTGGTGGTAGCTTTGTGAAGTCTTTTTTGTAATGTTTTTTGGGGATTGTAATATTTGTATCTAGATTTCCAAAACCTAAACAGTAATGATCTTCTAAAGTGGAACATGATGTGTAATTCTTCATCTTTTCTTTTTATACAAAAAATTACACACCATGTTTTATTAAAAACTCACCAGATCCGTGGTATTCAGGGGCTGGGGCATGAAAGAATATCTTGTTATTTCATATTCATTTATTAAAACATCAATATCATCATCACAATTTGTAACACCCCAGGTAAATAAAGAATATGACATTTTTATATTTATCAATATTTGTGATTAAAATATTAATATTACTTTAAAGGGGACGCTATGCTCGATGGCATACCCAATATGCCACAACAAGTTTCTTGTGAATCTTACGTTGCACTCTAATAATAAAGTAATATTATTTTAAATGGTAGTTAACACCTAGCCATTGTAATGGCGGGAATGAAGAGAACTAACTAAAAAATGATTACATATGTTTGTTAAATATTTTTACTCTTTACAATAAATGTTAGAGGATTAAAAATGCGAATGAATCCTATTTTAAGCGTAAACATTCTAATATTCATTAAAAGGTCGATTAACCACCTTTTGATGGAGAACCTCTTTTAAATCCACTTTTTGACAATTTTATGTGTTATATTTGACAAAATAAAATTCTTATTTAGAATCGGGACATCAAAATTTACTTTGTGTAAATTTTTGGTATTTTTCCGATAAAGTTCATTTTTTAATGAATAGTGAAAAATGTTGTATTTTAATTCAAAACCACTTTTTAATATAATTGATTTATATGATTAAATTATATTTTTAATTAGTTTTAAAGTTCAATTAGAATATATTTTTACCATTCAATCCAATTTTGGACATTGGAATTAATTTCACTTTGAAATCAGACTTAAACTGGTGTCAATCTTTTGATACATATTGTTTCATAAAAACACGATATTTGCTCTTCCATCGGGAATTAATTTTTAAATTCATTAATGAAACTTATATGTTTTGAACTTTGTAAAATAGACTTCATTTTTGAATTTGGTATATAAAATATAGCTTAGGGTGATGTTTTGCTATTTTTCTGAAGAACTTCAATTTTTGATGAATAGTGAAACCACTAAGTGGTAGTTAAAAAAACCGATTTTTCGTTTAAAAGAAACTTTTCCACCTCTGTGTTTTGAATTTCAAAAATCCGACATACATGATTGTCATTAGTAAGTAAAATTTGGTTCAATGGGATTAATATAATTTTTTTTGGTGAATAGTAACTTTTATGTTCTTAACCTCGATTAGAGGTAATTAGTGTAATTTAAGGTAAAAATAATGTTTTAATAATGTGAAATGATCTAGACACATGTCCTACCCTCATTTTATGTGTCATGGCCGACCAATACAATCCATGGGTCAACTTGAGGACACCATGGATCCACTTTGGTTGGAAAATGACATAAATAACTTTTTATTTAAAGTTAAAATAAAAATGTCACAAGCATGAGATGTTTCATTAAAACAATTTTTAAATGGGGTTATACAAGTCATATTTTTTACTATAAATATTCATTATAAATCTACAAATATTTCCTACATCATGATATTTTTTTTATAATTTTTAGACATTAAATAAATTAAATTATTTATGACATCATGATGATGCAGCGATTACCTCATTATTTAACGATTTAAATAAAATGAACGTATAATTTAAAAACTAAAATCTAAACTTGTCAAAAACCTATTGGATGGGTATATTTCGAACCCTTAACACCTTATAGTAGAATTATATCAATTTGGGTACTTTTAAATCCGAAAATCATTTTCAAATAAAGTAACATTTCTTTACTTTCCAAGAGTGCCCCTCGTCTCCTCTTATAAAAGGCCCCCACCTCTACCTCCTTACCCACACTTCCAAAGCCTTTGGTTCGGCAAACCCCTTCTCATTTTGCCTCTCCAAATCCCTCTCTTACTCCTAGAAGCCTCACTTTTGGCACAAGTCTTCCCAAGGAAGCCTTTGAGCTCAAATAAAAAATAGTTACCCGATTTTACGGTAATGTCTTCACTTGTGTAATTTTGTTTCATTTTGCTTCTCCAACCCCCTAAACGCTTTTAATTCATTTATTTTGTAAAAACTCTAGTATCCTCAATATACTAAGATGTTGTTATAATAATAATTTGATCTACACTTACACACACCTACATAAAATGGTTAAAGAACATACTGTTTCTGTGGATGACGAATTTCTGCCTCACGAAACGATGATTGTTCAACACTCATATAACATCTTAAAAGGTGGCCATTAAGATGTCACTATATTTATATATGATATATAATATATTTATGTTTTACTTAATCTTCTGTGTTTTTCTTTTGTGGCATAACTTTATGGTTTCCATTGTGGGTAAACACGATAATTTCATTTTAGGAAGTGCGGACTACCGCCCCCTCAAAGTGATTTGATTCGTTAATGCCATATGTGGGATGTATAAAGGATGTATTTAAAGTTATTATATATGATGTATGTTACATATAATTGATTAATATAATTCTGGAATTAAAATATACATAACTCTCATTTAGTTTTAATTCCATTATTATGACATAGAAATGAGAGTAGCGTTCATGCGTACGTACGGCTTACCGTCTCCATGAACGGTGCATTTCATTTCTTACCTCTAAATGAGTATGTAATATTATAAATACATTTATATTATGGATATATATGATATATATTATATTCAAATAATGAATATCATTCTGGATATAATGAACCTTTGACCACATGAACAACATGTAATTGTAAGAAGTCCACTTTCGACTTAAGAACCAAATATCGACAAAACAAACATTATTAACTGAAATGATTACATAATGTTTATAACATGGAAATAAGTGATATACAAGGAATAATGAACTTGAAAAAGGTTATTAAGAAAGTATAAAATTAACAAAAGCTTATTATTCAGGGCGTTAAAGAACGATCGAGTCAAGTCGGACCTGAGGTAAGGGATCCTACTCCTCTCATTCTTTTTAAGTACACTCTTTTATGTCATTACTTTTAAGCACATATTTCTTGTGATTGGGATGTTATTTTATATCAATCATACTGTAATTTTTATTTTCATTTGATGAGATACCCCATTATCTCTCATCAATCCATTTTGGAAGTTTTGAGTGGCGCTGTTAGGCTGCCGAATTTTCGTAAGAGATCTAACCTCTCTCTTTCTTTCTAAGTACTCTCCTTTATGTCACTTCTTTTAATATCTTATTTGTTATGTTGGGGGATGTTCTTTTATATTCCACTTGTTGTTAACTTTATTTTAATATGATGAGAGACCCAATTTTATCTCATCAATCCATTTTTGTATGTTTTAAGTGGCACTGTTAGGCTGCCGTGTTTTCATAAGGGATTTTTCATCTCACTTTTATTCCTGTGACATTTATGCTATATTTTCCACAATTTCAGTTGAGTGGTGTATATACTGCCCATTGTTTTAATCATTGTGTAAGATACATTCATTTATGATTATTTAGATCAATGTTGTCTTGTCCTTCTTTCAAGGGGTGTATGTTTCGAAAGATACCCATGTCGGTAAGGGAATCTTTCACCCTCCTCTTTTTAAAAGACTTCATTTGTTATGTATTTTAAGTCACATAACATTATGTTGGGATATGTTCTTCTATATTCTTAGTGATTTAAATTTTATGTCCAAGTGACGAGATACCCTTTTTATCTCTCATCAACTCATTTTCTGAATTTTGTTGTGACGCCGTTAGGCTGTCAAATTTTTGCAAGGTAACTTCTTATCCCAATTTTTGATTCTTTGGGATAAGCTTGTACTCCTTAAATATGTCGTTCTATGAATATGTGTGAATAACCTATGATTTTTTTACACTTAATATCCACTTATATTTTGTGTATTAGTTTTTCACACATAATTATGTAATTGATTTATCCTTAATCCAAGGATACCGTCTTTGTATGGGACTTCATCTCAATCTCCTTTCATGGAGGCATATTTTGTTTTATAAACAACATTCTTTTATACATTGTATAAACCCCTTTGAATTTTATGTTTATCCGAAAGGAATATTTTTTTATAAACAGCGTTTTACTAATCGACAAAAGGGAATGTTGTTGTCGTACGTATGCGGCGACAACGACTTCTCCGCTGCCATGACCATTTTTTGAGTTTCAGCTTCCTCTACAAGCGATACCTTTTTTTAAAAGAAAAATAAATACCATGTTTTACTTTTCTTTTATTTTGTTATAGAAAAGGGTTTTCATAATGTTTTTATATCAATGTTTTGTATTGATATCCTGTGATTGAAAAGTGGAAATGTTATGTTTCCTTTATGCATGTTTTATGTGATACGATTATGTTATGGTTCTTGGGCATTATTATAAAGACGGGTGGTTCCGTGAAAAACTATGGGCGGGTGAGCCCGATATAGCTCTCCAATGCATTGGGTTACGTGAAGGGGTTAGACGTTAAGGTTTCTCCGAAGAGATTTAGAGAATATACTGTAATGGGTATTCCAAACGTAACCAAGAGGGTTACTTCCTACGTAAGAATGTTATGAATGCCTCAAGTTACCTTTTTTTCTTATGATTTCTATGATTTATTCATGATTTTATGTGGTATGTTGAAGTGCTTATGTTTTATGGGTAAATTATGATTTCATTCTTATGTATACATGAACTCATGTTTCCTTTCCATATTTTTATATCCCTTACTGATCTTTTTCTTCTCATCCCAAGTTTTTGAAATGTTTTTCACAGGTCAAGGGAAGGGTACATGATATGATGATAGTGTCAAGGAAGTGTCAAGAAAGAATCCATGTTTCATTTTAAATATGTTTCTGTTGATGGAAAAATGAATACTATCTTTTCGGTTACCACTTTGTTTAAATGTGGAATTTAATGCAAGTTTGATGATCTAATTCTCTAAAAATCTAAACCTTAAAAGATCCTCATTGTGTAATATTGTAATAACTCAAGATTAAGTAAGGATTAAGGCTGGGGCCTTATAGTTGGTATCAAAGGTCGGTTTAGATAACTTTAGAGGTTAGGGTATTCTATAAGCACAAGTGACATCACCATAATGATTAGGATTTCAGAAAGAGTCCTAGTTTTAGATAAAGTGAATGAGTAAGTATAGCTTAGTGTTTACCTACCTCATTAGTACATGATGGTTTTTTTGATATACTCACACTGAAATTTTTGTTTTTAGTGAATGGATGGATCTATCATGCACCAAAGAGACAACATGTTTGAAGGAAACTGTGGTGGTTCTCTGATTATGATACTAGATAAAATGGGGGATTCAATGAGGAAACTCATGGTTATTCTAAACCAACTATCAGGGAGTCATGATCAACCACTTGAATCTTGGTATGATCTGTAATGCATCATGTATGAGATGACCAATCGATGTGGAAGTTCAGGTAATAATTATAAAGGTAACCATTAGAGTTTATATGATCCATACTTTTGAGGTAATTATGGGTTATTATATGTTATGATGGAAAATTAAAGGCATGAGATAAACTTGAGGTTAAAATATGTTATGATCATTTTTGAATATTTTATCTCGTTTTGGGGAATGTTTTAAGAATTATATAGTTTTGTAAAAATGACAACACGTAGACCGTGTGACAACCCGTCGCGTCAGACAAAGCTGCGGGAATCGAACCCACAACCAAAGTGTGACTGGTATTTATCACCTACCACTGGACTACGTGAAGTACCTGGTTAGTTTGAATAATTCTTTTTAGTTAGATTATTTTAGGAATCAAGAGTAATTTTATTTTGGGTTATCAATGGAAATTATTAACCTATCATCGAGGATATGTGATTATGTTATTTACTTTTCATTATGAGAATTTAAGTGCAACTGATGTTATTAGGAGATGAAGGTTAATTTGTACCTTGGATAACTATGTGAATAAATCCTTCAAATATTTGGGTTTCGATCTTGTTTTGGTTTTCTTTGAAGAATTTTAAGGAAAAATTGTTTATCAAATGGTCCTCGTTGAACTTTCAGTTTTGTTGGAAAATTTTTGGAGATTTAGAATAGATTTTATTTTTATAAAGGGTTATCCTTTTTTGGATTATCTGATCTTGTAATAACCATTTTGGTTTTGGTTCATGTCTAAATACATGGGAAGCATCTAGTTCTCTTTTGTGGATTAGGTGATTCTATTGAAGTTGATTATAGTGAACAAGTCTTCCTAAATGCTCATCTTTTAAAGAAAATATGAGTTTGTGTAAGAAATATAATAAATTTGAAAGTCAACATGATAAGTAATTATGTTTCCTTATGAATAAATTCCTCAATAAAAAAACAAAATTTTTGTCTATTATCTTTTCATACAGGGGAATCGAATACTGTTTAACCCATCACAACTTTGTGATTTTCTTGTGGTTAACTTTCTCCTAAACATGTTTTCTATCACTCTCCATCAGAACATGACCCTATGTTTTCTCCTCCATGTCCATGTTTTCCTACATGTAATCCTAGTATGGGTTAACTCGGGTGACCATTGTACTTCTCATTATTTATTTTAAAGTGATTGTTTTACCGACTCTTGTTCCGATGTGGGACTTTCAAGGATGTTTCCGAGCCCAATTTTAAAATTGCGAGGACGCAATTCCCAAAAGGGGGGAAGGATGTAACACCCCAAGTAAATAAATAATATGACATTTTTATATTTATCCATATTTTTGAATAAAATAATAATATTACTTTAAAGGGGACGCTATGCTCGATGGCATACCCAATACGCAACAACTATTTTCTTGGGAATCTTACGTTGCACTCTAATAATAAAATAATATTATTTTAAATGGTAGTTAACGTCTAGCCGTTGTAATGGCGGTAATGTACAGAACTAACTAAAAAATGATTATATTTGTTTGTCAAATATTTTTAATCTCTACAATAAATGTTAGAGGATTAAAAATGCGAATGAATCCAATTTTAAGCGTAAACATTCTAATATTCATTAAAAGGTCGATTAAACGCCTTTTGATGGTGAACCTCTTTTAAATCCAATTTTTGACAATTTTATGTGTTATATTTGACAAAATAAAATTCTTCTTTAGAATCGGGACATCAAAATTTACTTTCTGTAAATTTTTGGTATTTTTTCGATAAAGTTCATTTTTAATGAATAGTGAAAAATGATGTATTTTAATTCAAAACCACTTTTTAATCTAATTTATTTATATGATTAGATTATATTTTGAATTGATTTTAAAGTTCAATTAGAATATATTTTTACCATTTAATTCAATTGTGGTCATTGGAATTAATTTCAATTTGAAAATGGACTTTAACTAGTGTCAATCATTTGATACTTACTGTTTCATTAAAACATGCTATTTGCTCTGACAGCGGGAATTAATTTTTAAATTAATTAATGAAACTTATATGTTTTGAATTTTTTAAAATAGCCATCATTTTTGAATTCAGAATATCAAATATAGCTTAGGGTGATGTTTTGGTATTTTTCTGAAGAACTTCAATTTTTGATGAATAGTGAAACCACTAAGTGGTAGTTAAAGAAACTGATTTTTCATTTAAATGAAACTTTGCCACCTCTGTGTTTTGAATTTCAAAAATCCGACATACATGATTTTCATTAGGAAGTAAAATGTGGTTCAATGGGATTCAAAATAATTTTTTGGTGAATAGTAACTTTTATGTTCTTAATCGCGATTAGAGGTAATTAGTGTAATTTAAGGTAAAAATAATGTTTTAATAATGTGAGATGACCTAGACACATGTACTACACTCATTGGATGTGTCATGGCCGACCAAGAAAATCCATGGGTCAGCTTGGGGTCCCCATGAGGCCACGTTGAATGGAAAATGACATAAATAACTTTTTATTTAAAGTTAAAATAAAAATGTCACAAGCATGAGATGTTTCACTAAAATAATTTTTAAATGGGGTTATACAAGTCATATTTTTGACTATAAAAAATCATTAGAAATATGAAAAGATTTCTTACATCATGATATTTGTTTTATAATTTTTATAAATTAAATAAATTAAATTATTTATGACATCATGATGATGCAGCGATTATCTCATTATTTAACGATTTAAATAAAATGAAAAGATAATGTAAAAACTAAACCCTAAACTTGCCAAAAAACGCTTGGATGGGTATAATTAGAACCCTTATCACCTTATCCTCGAATATCAATGTGGGACCTTTTAAATCCGAAACTCATTTTCAAATAATGTAACATTTCATTACTTTCCAAGAGTGCCCCTCCTCTCCTCTTATAAAAGGCCCCCACCTCTACCTCCTTATCCACACTTCCAAAGCCTTTGGCTCGGAAAAACCCTGCTCATTTTGCCTCTCCAAATCCCTCTCTTACTCTTAAAGACCTCACTTTTGGCAGAATTCTTCCCAAGGAAACCTTTGATCTCAAATCAAAAATAGTTACCTGATTTTAAGGTAATGACTTCACTTGTGTTCTTTGGTTTCATTTTGCTTCTCCAACCCCTAAACTCTTTTTATTCAATTATTTTGTAACAACTACAATATATTAAATGTACTAGGATTTTTTTATAAGATGCATTTGAGATACACTTATACACACCTACATCAAATGGTTAAAGAACATATTGTTTCTGTGGATGGCGAATTTCTGCCTCACGAAACGATGGTTGTTCAACACTCATATAACACCTTAAAAGGTGTCCATTAAGATGACACTATATTTATATATGATATATAATATGTTTATTTTTTACTTAATCTTATGTGTTTTTCTTTTGTGGCATACCTTTATGGTTTCTATTGTGGGTAAACACGATAATTTAATTTTAGGAAGTGTGGACTACCGCCCCCTCAAGGTGATTTGATTCATTAATGCCATATGTGGGATGTATAAAGGATGTATTTAAAGTTATTATATATGATGTATGTTACATATAAATTATTAATATAATTCTGGAATTAAAATATACATACCTATCATTTAGTTTTAATTTCATTAATATGACATAGAAATTAAAGTAGCGTTCATGCGTACGTACGGCTTACCGTCTCCATGAACGGTGCATTTCATTTATTACCTCTAAATGACTATTTAATATTATAAATACATGTATATTCTGGATATATATGATATATATGATATCCAAATCATGAATACCATTCTGGATATAATGAACCTTTGACCACACGAACAACATGTAATTCTAAGAAGTCCACTTTTGACTTAAGAACCAAATATCGACAAAACAAAAATTATTAACCTAATGATTACATAATGTTTATAACATGGCAATAAGTGATATAAAAGGAATAATGAACTTGAGAAAGGTTATTAATCAAGTATATAATTAACTTAAGTTTATTATTCAGGACGTTAAAGAACGATCGAGTCAAGTCGGACCCGAGGTAAGGGATACGACTCCTATCTTTCTTTTTAAGTACACTCTTTTATGTCATTCATTTTAAGATCATATTTCTTGTGATTGGGATGTTATTTCATATTAATCTTACTGTAATTTTTATGTTCATATGATGAGAGAACCCATTCTCTCTCATCAATCAATTTTTGAAGTTTTGAGTGGCGTCGTTAGGCTGCCGAATTTTCGTAAGAGATCTAACCTCTCTCTTTCTTTTTAAGTACTCTCCTTTATGTCACTTCTTTTATGATCCTATTTGTTATGTTGGGGGATGTTCTTTTATATTCCACTTGTTGTAATCTTTATGTTAATATGATGAGAGAACCTATTTGATCTGATCAATCCATTTTTGTATGTTTTAGGTGGCACCGTTAGGCTGCCGAGTTTTCGTAAGGGATTTTTCATCTCACTTTTATTTCCATGAGATTTATGCTATATTTGACACAATTTCCATTGATTGGTGTATGTAATGCCAATTATTTTACTCATTGTTTAATATAATTTCATCTATGAGTATTTACATCAATTTTGTATTGTCCTTCTTTCACGGGGTGTATGTTTCGAAAGATACCCATGTCGGTAAGGGAATCTTTCACCCTCCTCTTTTTAAAAACTTCTTTTGTTATGTCTTTTAATTCACATAACATTATGTTGGGGTATGTTCTTATATATCCTTAGTGATTTAAATTTTATTTCCAATTTATGAGATACCATTTTTATCTCTCATCAACTCATTTTATGAATTTTGTAGTGACGTCGTTAGGCTGTCAAATTTTTGCAAGGGAACTTCTTAACCCAATTTTGATTCTTTGGGATAAACTTGTACTCCTTGAATGTGTCGTTCTATGAATATGTGTGAATAACCTCTGATTGTTTTACACATAATATCCACTTATATTTGGTGTATTAGTTTGTCACACATAATTATGTAATTGATTTATCCTTAATCCAAGGATACCGTCTTTGTATGGGACTTCATCTCAATATCCTTTCATTGAGGCATATTTTGTTTTATACACAACCTTCTTTTATACGGTGTATAAACCACTTTGACTTTTACATTTATTCGAAAGGAATATTTTTTATACAAAGTGTTTTACTAAATGACAAAATAGAATGTTTTTGTCATATGTATGCGGCGAAAATGACTTCTCCGCTGCCGTGACCATTATTTGAGTTTCGGCTTCCTCTACAAGCCATACCTTTTTTTAAAAGAAAAGTAAATACCATGTTATACTTTTAATTTATTTTGGTATTGAAAATGGTTTTCATAATGTTTTTATATCAATGTGTTGTATTGATATCTTGTGATTGAAAAGTGGAAATGTTATGTTTCCTTTATGCATGTTTTATGTGATACGATTATGTTATGGTTCTTGGGAATTATTATGAAGATGGGTAGTTCCATGAAAAACTAAGGGCAGGTGAGCCCGATATAGCTCTCCAATGCATTGGGTAACGTAAAGGGGTTAAGCGTTAAGGTTTCTCCGAAGAGATTTAATGAATATACTATGATGGGCATTCCAAACGTAACCAAGAGGGTTACTCCCTACGTAAGAAAGTTATGAATGCCTCAAGTTACATTTATGTCTTATGATTTCTATGATTTATTAATGATTTTATGAGGAATGTTAAAGTGCATATGTTTTATGGGTAAAGTATGATTTCATTCTTATGTATACATGTACTCATGTTCCTTTCCATATTTTTATATCCCTTACTGAGCTTTTTATGCTCATCCCATGTTTTTGAAATGTTATTCACAGGTCAAGGGAAGGGTACATGATATGATGACAGTGTCAAGGAAGTGTCAAGAATGAATCAATGTTTTATTTTAAATATGTTTCTGTTGATGGGAAAAATGAATACTATATTTTATGTAACAAATTTGTTTAAATGTGGAATGCAATGCACGTTTTATGATCTAATTCTCTAAAACTCTAAACCTGAAAAGATCCTCAATGTGTAATCATGTAATAACTCAAGATTAAGTAAGGTTTAAGGCTAGGGCCTTATAACATTATCCCATATCTGTAGAGTATCATCATCAATATTTTTGTATCTTCATGAAAAATGTGTATTTGGAGTTGTCACATGAAAAATGACAATTCTTTTCACTTCAGCAGAACCACATTCACTTTTCATGAACTTGATTTCAAGAGATTTAATTTTTATAATTCTCCACTGATAAATTAACTCTATTGAAGCAGCAAAATAATTTTTTTAATATATTTAGTGTGCTTTATGATCCAATAAAATGGTTCATTTACTACAAAAAGGATTTTATATTTAATATGAATGATTCTATAGCACATATAAATATGAAGTTCCATATCAGTATCAAACAAATGACATTTAAAAATCATTAAATAATTCTGTATCATATAACATAGTTCAACTATTTCATCCGATGTACTATAAAATTCAACATCACTTTATCTATGGTGATATCCTCTCAATAAAACACTACATATAAGTATTTTTTTATTCACCATATGAACATGTATGATATCGAAAACAATTCCCCATATATGCATTTAAAAATTAACCATTTTGGATGGTGGTTTACTCAATACACACAATAAATTATTAGTTTTTTCTATATGTTGTTATACCTAAAATATTGAAAAAAACTAACAATAAAATAAATTTACATTGTATGTTAAATCATAAACAATTTACGTTACAATTCATAGAAACCAGTAGGAAAAATTATGTTTTTAATGTTATTCAACCGTATATACTATAATTTTTGGGAATGTTTTGTTAACATGATCATCATATAATATAAAAATAAAATAATATTAATTTATTTTTTTAAAAAATTAAATATTGTGTTGTAGTAGTACCCACTGTAAAAATCATGTCATTTCCTCACTGTTGAGAAGAATATATGTATGAGATTTGTGATGTTCATCATCTGAAATATGTCGTTCATGAGCTCCAGTAAATCCAATTTAAAACTTATTAAAAACTAATAATATAATATTAATTTCATCATCATGATTTCCAATATTAGTTCCCATTTAGTTTTGTTTTTAAGGATATTCGTGTTATAAATTTTGGGGGAAGAAAAAATTAATTTTTCTAGAAATCAAGATTCCTCAATTGACCCTTCAAATGATTCTTTGTTATATACCTTTTTCTTCAATTTCTAAATATAATTATCATATGGATACATACATTGAAATAGTATTAGACCTCCAAATTTTACTTAATGATTAAAATGTAATATTAAATGTTCCATTGAATCAAGGAAAGCTCACCGAATTTGTTTTTCTACTTTATATAAAATAACAAACAATCTTCTAATAATATACTATGTGTATAATATTATATTTTCATCACATATATGTGTTGGAAAAAATATTATATTTATATTACCATATCCTAAATCAATGAATTTAATAAACCTATAAATACAATTTGTAGAATTATTTATAATAAAACATGATGATCCTGAATATTTAATCTAGTAATATGGTTTTTTTTGACACATCAATCCAAATTGGAAACATAACCATTCGGTATCCTAAAATCATAAATCCACAAAAAAACTATTTTATTTGGAAGGTTCATTAATAACTTTTGGATTCATTAACATATGCAATATTCAATTTTTAAACAACTGTAGTTCAGGTCTCCTATAAATTTTGGAAGGATATAACCATGCCTTTATATTAACTTTGGTTTTTTCCAAGTGTGTCCAAAATTGTATAAAATATATGATGAAGATAGTTCTTCTCAATATTCATGGCTTCTGATATGTGATGGACTAAAAAATCAAACCATAATGGGAGATTCCAAAAAATACTTCATTTAATCCAATTGTGAACTTTACAAAATCCATATTGTTTTTGTTAGTTTATAATTATTCCAAAGTTAATGGGAAGTAACAAAGAGAAAATATACATTATAGAAATACCCAATATCATTTCTGAAGGTCCATCTCATTCAACTTCTCCTTTTCTAAAATTATTTATGTCCCTTTGGAAAGGAAAATTAATAGGAAGAAATTTGCGATGACAGTAAAAAAAACACGGTTTTCCCCAATTTATGAGATTTTTTTTTCAATCACTCATAATATAAATAAATTAATTTAGACCATGTGTAATCTCTCTAAATAACATTACATATGTTGGGAAGTCACTGATTTTCCACATTAATGCATCTTTCATTGTGAAATTATGTCTCACAAAAACAATATATGTACTGACACCATTACTCCATAATAAATATAACTCATCAATCAACAAATTCAAATTAACATTGATATTATCTTTTATGTTATATATAATTAATAATTTTAAAAAGATATATGGTTCATTCATAAACATCCAATGAGGTAAGTTGTATGAGTTATAAAGACATTCCAATAAGAATATTGATGTCATGCCCCAAAACTAATCTCTCATTTAATAGTAATATTACGGTATTATACGAACAAATTTGAAAACTATAAGTACCAGAACATTCATTTAAATAAAATAACTAAGTGTTTACAATAAACCAATACAAAAGGAAAACCACACGAACTGAAGATACCTATTAAAAGACCTATTAGAATTACAGGGAGACCACCCAAAACAACAAGAACCCCAAGAAGACAATTCGAGTCTTTCGAATCCATCACAACGAACATTTGTATGGACAGAGCCATTGTAGCCGCACTAAGAATCAGTGTAATGATTTGAACCATATTCTCTAATTGTATTGAATTTCGGACACCCTAATGTATGGTTTTGTAATGCATCAACATGATCGTTTCCTTGGGTAACCTTTGAGTTATAATGACTATAATTATTTTCGTTGGTCATTTGATGAATTAATTAAAAATATCTATGTATAATTTATTTTTCCTAAATATTTAAGTTATTAATTGAAATTATAATAAAACCTTTTATTAGGAGCTTTAAAATGGAAATGGTTTAATATTTTGAACTACACATAGTGTGATTTTAAAATATGGTGAAGATTTCAAACACCTTTTAAATATATCAAATATCTTGTAATTTTTTCCATTACAAATGCTTAAACAAGGTCTTTGATAATAATAGAATAGTTTTCATATAGATATATTATATTTTAAGTTATAGCTTTGAGTTTAAAGGGGGTGTGCTTTTTATCTCTGATTTTGGAAATATATTTATAAATAATTTTAGTAATACTCTTAGTCAAGGAAAAGTATAATTTAATTGGTGTAACTTAATAATATAAAGTTTAAAATGAAAATAAGGTTTTATAAAAGTTAAAATATTATCTTTATAGTTAAAATAAATATTTTCAATTTCTATGTTTTCATGGTTAGTTTTGTGAGTTGGTTGTTTATAAAAAATATACCCACCTGGGGACAGCCCTCTAGCCGGGCCAAGGGAGGCATCACGTGCATGGTGGCTGAGCCTAGCTCTCAACCTCAGCACGGGTCAACCCAAGACAAGGGGCATAGCTACCCTAAAGGGAACATAGGGGAGCCTATGGGAACTAGAGGCACCACCGTGCGGGGAAGCTCAGAGGCGTGGGTGGGCGCAAGAGCGCGCCTGCAGAACCAAGTATGGGGCGGTACCTGGAGGGGGGGAGTAATCTGGCATAAGGCTGAGAGATCCAGGATTAAAAGGGAGGTGAGGAGGCCTCTCTGTTTTGATGTGGGATGGAGAATTTTGTCTGATATTGAATCCAGACCGTCAGATCTCACCAAGTGTGATCTGGGCCGTCCGTTTCAGTTTGGCGCTTGATCCTTAGCAACCGCGGAATCCCCCATGATTTATATGCATCGTCCAATCCGACATGGATCTAATATCAGCCATTTGACACATTTTAAAACACTAAATTTCCCTAATACAATGGATCCCTCAACATTTAATCACATACATATAAGACTTTTTAAATCATCACGTTAACTAGATCCACCCAATCAAGCCGTGAATCGAATCACAACTGTACATTTATTTTAATCACTGCATCATCCGTAGTTGTCCAATATTCTCCATTTTTAACCCCTGTGGTACAATATTTTTCCTGTTTTTCTCCCGTCCATCATCTTATTCATCTCCCACCTGTGCCAGACCAGTAATCATATCTCCCTTTGTCTTCATTTTCCACACCTGTGACCCCGCTGGCCCCCTCATTTCACAAGTTTTCCACAAGGAAATTCCCCCAGTCGTTCAATAAACCATATAGGGATCGTTTTTTCAGTATTAGAATTAAATTATTCATCATATTTTATACATAATTGAGTTTATAAACAACCCGCTTGTACCCATTCCCTTAGTTGTCCCTCCTTCTCCTCAAAACTCAGAAATCCTCCTTCAACGATTTCTGGAGCCACTACTCCTCAAACCAAGGTAAGGGAATATATGTTTCCTTTATTGTGTTAAAATTTTACATACTTATTTATAAATATATATATATATGTATACTCTTGTATGTATAAACACTCTTTTGGTTTGGACATAAACCCTCATATACCCGATTCGGGACTTCTGGATTTTGAGTTTGTTTGGTATTATTAGAAATGAAGCATAATTTATCTCATGAAAAACCTGTTTACATATCTTATATATATTCGGTTACGTATATATATATATATATACACAACCATACAGTTTTACGTAAATCATTATTATATCCAGTTTTAAGACTTTTAAACATTGAGTCTCATGTTTGAGTAGAGTTTTAAAACATAAGGAATTATGTGTTGTACAAAACAGATATATATATATATTTATATATTTGTATACCATGTTCAATATAATTATATAGTTTGTATAACTCACCTTTTGGTCCAGTTTTAAGTCTTTTAACATTGATATTCTTTGATTATTTTATGTTATTGGTAAATAAGTATGTGCCAACTATCTTTGTTGGAGGACTCAGTTATACATGTATGTTACATATGTTTACATAAAGATTTATGTAAGATTGTTTAATAAATAATCACTTTTAAAATTTATATTATGATTTTATGTTTTATGGACTTATGTTAATTAATTTGACCAATATATTCATGTCATAAAGGTGTCAATGGATTTTTGGTTTAAACCCTTTAATACATAATGTGTATTGAGATATGTAAAAAAATGTGTATGCAGATAAACATTGATCCCCACTTTTACATATAATTTTCCAAGGATTACTAACAAAGAATGAAACATGTATTTTCAAAATAATTTATTTAATACTACTCTTTATATACGCCCTATTGAATGAAAAATTTAAACAATCCCAAATTGTGGATATTCCAAATATTATACTTATGATGTGTTTAGTAATTATGGAGAGTACGTAAGTGAAATATTTGGGGTTTGCAACTTTTATATTCATTTATATAAATAATTTATTTATATATATATATATTAAATGCTGCTGGTTATGGTTGAATATCATGATTTCCAATTTTAGCATTATGTATACCATTGTGATATGTTACACCAAAGCATATGAGTAATAAATGTATGAGAATATATTAGTTTAATACCCCACCAGAAATATTTTCATTATCTTTTAATTGATTATGCATCTAGGTGAAATTCCAACATGTATTGATTAATAAAGTCTTAGAATTTTACGGTTATCATTTTATGTAATAAAACTTGTACCTCTTTTAGTGAATTATTTGTCATCACATATGCCATAATCTGCTTATCTTACTCACCATTTAATGACACAACCATGCAGGTGATAGTTTTCTATTTAATACATGTATTCATGATTCACTATATATATGTAAAAGATAATTAATGCAGTTAGAATCCTTATGAACATTTATGGATTAAGTGTTAAATTATTCAAAGTGGTATGGGACACATTGAATAGTATGAAATGTGAAATTAAATATTCATAGTGGTATGGGACATTTTGAATATACGGCCCTATTTGGCATATGAGGAATGTAATAGACTCAGTATAATGGGTTGGAGACCGGTTAATGAAAGACCTTTGATGAATCAATAGTTCTCATAAGACAATCAGGTCATGGCACGAGGCCATTGACATTTTAGAGTCTTGACACAAGTTCTTGATAGGGTATGATATTATACTTTCCCTCGTTATGTTTATGATAATTAATTTATCAGGTGGATATTCTCTAAGTAGAATATCCATGGTTAAGAGCCAGTACTTATGATTATGAAAAGAAGTAAATGCTTATGGAATGAAATTTATATTGCACTTAGTGATTTATTATTCAGTGAATGTTTCACTGTAATAAATAGTGTCATTGATGTTATTAAATTTATATGAAACAATGATTATGTATTGCTCTTAGTTATTAAAATTTTACCTACATATTTATAAGTTATACTTATTTAAAATGACTTTTACTTATTACTCTAAATGATCATTCCTATAATTGAATCATGTTCCCTTGTAATCCTATTAGTATGATTTTAATTGCTCTCCTTAGACAATTTATTTGATATGTTACATGTGTTACAATATTTCTTAAGAAAATGTTATACGGAAATTTTTTAAAAGAGTGTTTTAAAATGTTATATTAGTATATTATTTTATTTTAAAACCCCTTATTGGGAATTCTTATGCTCACCCTACATTTTTAAAATAAAATTTTTATGTGTCAGTTTTAGCAGAAGAAGCATGACAGATGTAGCTGGTTTTCCAGAACCTAAACCGAATCGATTTTCTGTATGGGACATGATGTGTAAAATATCAATGCATGGTTTTTGTAAAAAATCACACATCATGTTTCAAGGCACCAGCTATGGGTATTCTAGAGTTGGGTTTTCATAGTTTTTATCATAGGATTTTGTTTAGATAATTCTGGAAAACTAGAACTGAACAAAAAAAATTACATAAGAATTACTAAGTATAAAGTTTTTTTAATATTTATATGGTTGAAAAATCACACTTTCTGTCCCTTATGACAGAAATTTTAGAAAACATAGTGGGAAGGGAATATTTATAAGGATATGAAACTTTTTAAAACCTTCATTTATCATGTCATTATCTCTATTGTGTGTCCAATTCTCCTCGCGTACTTCACCATCATCGAGGATCTGGCTTTGATCACTTTATAATGATTCATGCCCAACTTCCGTTATATGAACGTAAGGGAATGTATCATGAAGGTATATTCCCATACATTACCTTGGGTGACAACTTATTTTCACTAATGAAATTTTAGGATGCTGCACAAGAGGGTAACCTTTGAGCAACATACCTCTATCAAATCATAACCTACGGTCTTTGAGGTTAGGTCATGGACTTCGAAATCCTCGAGGGCAAATCTACCCATTTACAATATAGACAGTAAGTTCATGCAGATGTCTCCCAACTCCATACCATCCATGATTTCCTTTTTTGGAACATTAGGTGTCCACACCGAATTAATCCGGACTACCCATGTTGCATCTGGACCCTAGAGATTAAAGAGTTTGGAACTGCTTTGGGAATCCGTTTGACTGGGAATTGGGGAAATTGCCCACACTGGTGAATCCTATGAAGTTCCATCATGAAGGAAATTAGAATATATATACTCATGTTGTTATAGTGAGTGAGTTGTTATGTAATACTTTGGGTTTATGAACTTTTTATAACCGAATAATGTTTGTGGTTTGTTAATTTAACATCCTTTTCTTTTTTTATGGTTATGTCTCGGCTGAATAAAACAAACCTCTTAAAATTTTAGATAGAAAACATGAGTTCACCAACCACTCTTCTATTACTTCCTATTCAACTTCTAGTTTTCATAATTTTTAAGACATGATCTGGGGAATACCTTCCCTTCGAAAACCTGCGAAGAAAATTCAAACATCTCTATAGGATATCGAACAGTCCAGAAATTCTACATTCTAGCCAAGGGAATGCCTACATCTACCACCTCATAGCCAATGCTTAACTCGTTGAGTATAGGTAGATGGGAAAGTACCATGAAGGTATTTTCCTATTCTTCACACTTTCCCAAAACATCACAGCCAGGGTAAGGTTACAAAAGGATTCTTCGGAAGGGGACCTATGCACAACCTACATGTACCAAATCATGAGCATCAATTTGTATTACCATGTCAGTGTCATTGACATTCTCAGAAAAGAGACGGTCTGAAGAGTCCTTAGATAGTTTTTCCATTCAGACATCTTTGAGCTCTCTTCTATTTGAACCTCCCTCTAGAAGCTTCTCTGTACACTACATGAGTTTAACACATACTGTCTGAGGTGTGTTTGGGCCAAGGAAGCAGAAGAACTGAACACCCACATGGGTATTTAGATGGCCACAACTAAGGATCCACCATGATGGAGGATGTGGTAAAGAATGTGAAATAGTTTCCTTTAGTGTGATTTTATAAATTAATTGCGAGGACATAATTCTTTGTATAGGGGAATATTTTGATGCCCCAGAACTAATCTCTCAATTAATAGTAATATTACGGTATTATCCGAAAAAAATTGCCAACAATAAATACTAGACAATTTATTTAAATAAAACACTAAAGTGTTTACCATACACAAAGACCAAAATAAAACCATACTATTAAAAAATACCTATTAAAATACCTATTAGAATTACAGTGAGACCACCCAAACAACAAGAACTCCAAGAAGATAATATGGGTCTTTTGGATCCGTCACAATGAACCTTAGTATGGACAGAGCCACTGCAGCCACACTAAACATTAGTGGAATGACGTGAACCATCTTCTCCAGTTGTTTTGAATTTAGGACACCCTATTGTACGGTTTTATAAGTCATCAACTCGACTGTTTCCTTCGCTGACCGTTGAGTTCTAATGGCTATAATTATATTCGTTGGACATTTGGTGGATTAATTAAAAATATCTAAGTATAATTTATTTTTCCTAAATATTTGAGTTATGAATTGAAATTATAATAAAACCTCTTATTATGAGCATTAAAAGGGAAATGGTTTAACATTTTTAACTACACTTAATGTGATTTTAAAAATATTTGAATATTTCAAAGACCTTTCAAATATATCAAATATCTTATAAATGTTTTCATTATTAATGCTTAAAAAAGGTCTTTGAAAAATCTCGAATAGTTTTTGTATAGATATATTAAATTTTAAGTTATAAAATTGAGTATAAAGGGTGGTATAGTTTTTATCTCTAATTTTGTAAATATTTTTATAAATAATTTTAGTAATACTGTTAGTCAAGGAAAAGTATAATATAATTGGTGTACCTAAATCTTTTAATGTTTAAAATGAAAATCAGGTTTTATAAAAGGTAAGATATTATATTTATAGTTAAAATAAATATTTTTAATTTTTATGTTTTTATGGTTAGTTTTGTGAGTTGGTTGTTTATAAAAAATATACCCACCTAGGGCCAGCCCTTTAGCCGGGCCGAGGGAGGCAGCATGCGCTAGGAGGATGAGCCAATCCCTCAGCCACGACATAGGCCGACCCAAATAGGGGGTATAGCTACCCAGAAGGGCACACAAAAGCACATGAGGGAACCATAGGCATCTCCATGCGGGGCAGCACAGAGGCGTGGGTGGGTGCAAGAGTGTGCCTGCAGAACCCATTACGGGGCGGTACTGGGAGGGGGGAGGAGTAATCTGGCATAAGCCCAAGAGCTCCGAGATTATAAGGGAGGCGAGGAGGCATATCTGTTTTGATGTGGTATGGATAATTTCATTTTGGATTGAATCCAGGCTTCTATATCTTGCCATGTGCGATCTGGGCCATCCGTTTCAGTCCGGCGCTCGATCCTCAGCAACAACGAAATCCCACGCATTTTATATGCGCCATATGATCCGATGTGTATTTAATATCAGTCGTCCGTGATATTTTAAAACACATATTCTCCCTTATCCATTGGATCCCACATATTTTAAACACAGTTGTTCAAGACTTTTTAAATCATCGGGTTAACCATAGCCATCCGATCAAGCTGCGAATTTAATCGCGACCGTCCAATTCTTTTAATCGCTGCATCATCTGTGGTCGTTCGATCTTCACCATTTTTAATCCCTTTCGTCAAATATTTCTCCAGTTTTCTACCCCACACCATCTTCTTCTTCTCCCACCTACACCAGACCAGTAACCCTATCTCCATTTCTCGTTATTTTCCGCATCGGTGATCCCATTGGCCCCCTCCTTTCATGCGTTTTCGACAAGGACTTTCCCCCAGTATTTTAGTACACCATATTGGGATCATTTTTTCAGTATTGGAATTAAATTATTCATCATGTTTTATACATAATATAGTTTATAAACAACCTGGATTCACCCATTCCCTCAGTTTTCCACCTTCTCCTCAAACCTCACCAATCCTCCTTCAACGATTTCCCGAGCCACTCCTACTCAAACCAAGGTAACAGAATCTATGTTACATTTCTTGTGTTGAATGTTTACATACTTATATATATATTAATACTATTGTATTTATAAAAATTATTGCGTTTTGGACATAAACCCTCCTATACCCGATTTAGGACTTCTGGATTTCATATTTATGTGGTATTATTAGACCTGAAGCATAATTTATCACATTCAAAACTTGTTTACATACCTTATATATATTTAGTTACGTATATATATATATATATACATAGACACACAGACATATATTTTTACATAAACATTTATTATATCCCATTTTAATAATTTTAAACATTGAGTCTCAAGTTTACGTAGAGTTTTCAAACAAAAAGAATTATGTGTTGTACAAAAATTATATATATTTATATATGTATATGTATATATGTATTTGTATAAACGATTGTATATAATTATATAGTTTGTATAACTCACATTATGGAACAATTTTAAGTCTTTTAACTTTAAACTTCTAAGATTAATTTATTTTTTTGGTAAATAAATATGTGCTGACAAACTTTTGTGTATGACTCGGTTATACATGTATGTTACATATGTTTACACAAATATTTATGTAAGATTTTTTAATAAATAAACCCTTTTAAAATTTATATTATTATTTAATGTTTTAGGGACTCATGCTAATTAATGTGACCAATATATTCAAGTCATAAGGGTGTTAATAAATTTTCAGTTTAAACCCTTTAATAAATAATGTGTATTCAGATATGTAAAAAAATGTGTATGTAGATAAACATTGATCCACAATTTTACATAGAATTCTCCAAGGATTACTAAGAAATAATTAAACATTAGTTTTAATTTTTTTTGAAAACGCTACAATTTATATACACTATGTTGTATGAATAATTTACACAAAACCTAATTGTGGATATTCCAAATATTTTACTTATGGTGGGTTTAGTATTTATAGAGAGTACATAAGTATAATATAGGGGGTTTGAAACCTTTATATTCAATTTTATGAATTATATATATATATATATATTAAATGGTTTTGGTTATGGTTGAATATCATTCTTTCCATTTTTAGAATTATGTATACCATTGTGATGTGTTATACCAAATCATATCAGTAATAAATGTGTGAGAATCTATCAGTTTAATACCCCACCTGAAATATTTTCTTTATCTTTTAATTGATTATGCATTCTAGTGAAATTCTAACATGTATTGATTAATAAAGTCTTATAATTTTTGGGTTATCATTTTATGTAACAAAACTTGTATATATTTTAGTGCATTATTATTAATCACATATGCCATAATCTACTTATCTTACTCACTATTTAATGACATAACCAGGAAGGTGATAGTATTGTATTTAATACCTGTATTCCTGATTTACTATATATATCTAAAGGCTAATAAATGCAATTGAAATCCTTATGACCTTTTATGGATTAAGTGTTGAATTATTCAAAGTGGTATGAGACAAGTTGAATAAAATAAATGTCAAATCAAATATTCAAAGTGGTATGGGACATTTTGAATATATGACCTTATTTGGAATATGAGGAATGTAATAGACTAGGTATATTGGGTTGTGAACCGGTTAATGAAATACCCTCGATGAATCTATAGTTCTAA
Source organism: Viscum album (assembly GCA_963277665.1). Lineage (NCBI taxonomy): Eukaryota > Viridiplantae > Streptophyta > Magnoliopsida > Santalales > Viscaceae > Viscum > Viscum album. The sequence continues at coordinate 858,078,853 of OY728133.1, read as the reverse complement.
TGAGACAATTAGGTCATGGTATGAGGCCCTAGACATTTTAGATTGTTGACATGAGGTCATAACATTTTCTTATTTTATATGTTCCCTCATTATGTTTATGATAATTAATTAACCACGTGGATATTCGACTAGTAGAATATCCATGGTTATGATCCAGTACATATGAGTATCAAAAGATATAAATTCTTATGTCATGATGTTTATGTTGCACTCAGTGATTTGTTATTCAGTGAATGTTTCACAGTAATAAAGAATATCATTGATGTTATTACCTTTATGCGCAACACTGATTATTTATTTCTCTTACTTTTTAAACTTGTACCAACATATTTATACATTATACTTATTTATAATTTCTTTTACTTATTACTCTGAATGAGGGTACCTATAATTGAATCATTTTCCCTTGTAATCTTGTTAGTATTCTTTTAATTGTGCTTATTAGACAATTGATTTGATATGTAACATGTGTTACAACATTTCATAAGAAATTGTTTTATGGAAAAAAAATTAAAAGAGTGTTTTCAAATTATATATTAGTATATTATGTTATTTTAAAACCCCTTAATAGGAATTCGTATGCTCAGCCTACATTTTTAAAATAAAATTTTTAGGTATCAGTTTTTAGAAGAAGAAGCATGACAGAAGTAGCTGGTTTCCAAGAAACTGAACCGAATTGATCCTCTGTATGGGACATGATGTGTAAAATATCAGTACATGGTTTTTGTAAAAACTCACTCATCATGTTTCAAGGCACTGTCTCCAGGAATTCTGGAGTTGGGTTGTCACAATTGACTATCATATGAACCAAATGGACAAAAACCATCAATAAAAAGACCCAAACACATGTTACAAGAATCTAATAAAAAAGAAGGATGTACATGGTCACAATGATTCCATGAATCACCATTACATGTATGGTTTAATCTATTACCTATTGAAATATTTGATTTTTTCCATGACATAAATGGAACTGTGTTTTGATACATAAATGAATGTTGTAATCTGGGTGTGAGGAAGAAATACTGCACCTGTTTAATGGGAACCAATCCAGACTTTCCTTTTCGATTCTCTTATTACCTTGATTTTCCAGATGTTGGAAAACTATATAACAACACATTCTCACAAAAATATAAGATACAATCATTGGAACATGAATGGATATTTTGATAACAAAGACTCAAATTATTATCTAGGCTCTTACTCTCAAAGAAATAGGTAGGAAACACATTTCTTTTAGGAGGTAGTGATTTAACCAAAGATAATATATGATAAAAATAGCTATATAACATTATATATTCTGATTTAATAGATATAAATTTTTTAATCACTTAAATTGTCTATCTTGCTACCAAAATATAAAGATTCTTCAAGAGACTTCAAAAAATCATAAAATTGATATAGTTATAACATAGGAATAAAGTCAATATCATCCTGTGTTTCTATTTATTGAAAAGAAAGACCAATAACATCATGTACTAAAGATTAAAACTATGATGGATTCGGAACCAAATTATTAGTATTATCTTTAGAACTCCATTCATTGTGTTGATACCAAAAACCATAATATTTCTAAAAAACTGAAACACAGTAGATGACCCCTCATATTTTGAAATGTTTTGAATCTCTTCAGATCACATTTCTTCCACAAACACATAATTGTACCTTATGAAATATATTCTACTTTAGATGATACAAATAATAAAAAGGCTTAAACACCCTCAATATATATATGATTTATACCATATCCATTTGGATTTCTTTGATTATTTATCAAATCATCATCTTGTAATAAGGATTGATGCCTAATTTCTTGTTCCATATGTTTCTAAAAAATAGAAAATATAAATATTGATTATAATTAATATAATATATGAGACTATCCAAAAAAAATTCAAATAAAAAATTAAAAAATTACTTGTAAATATTATCAATTCTGTCTAATTACTACTAAATGTCTCTAATTACAAAAATGATAGCTAATTTATTAAAATTACAATTAGTTTTTTATAATTTCTATTAGTTATCATTAAGGAAAATGGAAGGTCGGCATAGGGGCATGAGGAATGTCTGAAATGGAGTTGATAAAGGTGACAACTGTGTGAAATAATTCAAGTGCCTCTGCTTTCAAACTGTTTACTAATTGTCTCTATTTTCTACTAATTATCAATAATTTCTCATAATTGTAGATAATTATGAAGAATTACTACTAATTTTTCTAATTAAATCTAATTTGTATTGATCACTGCTAATTATTACTAATTGTTTTTAAATTATTAATATATAGCGTTAATTGTTAAAAATTAGTGTTAGTTAATATTAATTTCTGTTAATTATTAAAAATTACTATAAATTCATATTAATTGTCCCTAAGATCTATATATTATTATAAAATTATGTTAGTGAGTAATATTTATTTATCAATTATAATTAATTATTATTGATCACAAAAAATTGTTAATAATAAAAATTAATTACTATAAATTAAAACTAATTACTTTTAATTAAAAATAATTATTGTTAATTAAAAATAAAAATTTCTGATAAAAATAATTGCTACTAATTAATATTTTTTATTTCTAATTAATTCTAATTACTGCTAATTATTAATGATAAATTCTAAATAAAATAAAATAAAATAAATGGATTAAAATTTTAAAAATTAAATAAATACCTTAAAAATGAAGCTTTTATCGATTGAAAATCCGAGAATTTGATTCTCTCTAAAACTTTTAACATTTAAATGAATAAATGGAGAAGAGAGGAGAAAAAGGGATGATGGAATATTTCAGATGGAGAGAAAATAGAAAAAACTGGGTGGGGTATATATGGGAAATATTAGTATCAACGAGACTATTTGTGATGATATTCCCATCACAAATAGTACCGACCATAAATAATCGGGTTGGCAATTAAAAAAGTAATTATGGTGGTTTATAAATTCACATCACAAATAACATTAATGATGGAAGGTCTTTCCAATGGGAGTAAATACCCATCATAAAAACCTTTTCTCACATTTTTGACGTGTTGGCATGCTAAAGGTATTTGTGATGGGAATGTTTCCCCATCGCAAATAAGGATTTATTCTATTTGTGATGGGATTAATTTCTCGTCGCAAATAGTCTCCTGGAAGAGATTATTTTCCATGAGCGATGGGCCCATCATAAATATCCCCATGTGAAAAGCTCTTTTTCTTGTAGTGGATTAATAGGCTTTCCATAAAAAATAGACAAAGATGATATTTCCTTTTTATGAAGCATTAGCAATTCATTAAATTCAATTCTAAATAATCATATATATTCTCTCTGGCACACATACACACACATTCACCCCAAATGACATCGATATGCTCATGAGTGGTAATATTTCCTCCATCAGGTCATCACTTGGTGGAAAATAATCCTCGTTCCTTTCTAGTTGGCATTAGAAACCATGTTTATCTCAAAAGGCCTCATATAATGCAATTCATGAACACACACACACCAACCATGTGCCTTTCCAGTCAACACCCAAATCCCGATTATTCCATGAAAATGTATCAAACCCATATTTCTTTTAAGAATACCATTTTTTCAATTTATCAAACATTTTGTGGAACAACACCCATAACCAAATTTCAAAGCCAACCAGTATGTGAAGAAACCAACAGAGTTTCATTCAAAATTGGAATAATTTTTTTAAGGGTTTGACGAGCCTTCACATTCTAATAAAAAATGAAAGAGGAAAATTTCACCTACCTGAAATGGTTAGAAAAATCATTCCTTGTTGATCCTTTACAACCACTTTGATTACCACAATTAAAATTTTGATGATCTAATGGATACATATTATGAATTGGACAGATCCTTCAAATCACCAAAGGGTTGGAGTTCAAGAGAAAAAGGAGAAAGATTTATGAGGATCAAAGGGAATTTAAATTAAATATAACTATTAGTCATGAAATTATTCATGATGTGAATTTGGGATTCACATTGTGAATCTTCTAGTTACCATATATACTAAAAAACACATCACCTTTTCTTAAACACTAAAAAATTGATTCATGTCATTAATAGATATCGCATCTTAAACCAATTCTTCCTAGAAACCATTCATTCCATGAAATAAATCCATGGAATCCTCCTAGAACCCATTCAAAATTTGAATAACCATTCACATCAAGGATCTTTCCTATAGATAGATTTTAGAGTAACTTCTCTTTAACCCTAATATATTCATTATAAATTTATCGAAATGACTCCAAACATGAAATAATAAACCTAAAACAATTTTGTACCAAATCTAGGGTTATAAATTATCCCATCCATTGGTCTTTCCTTCCTCAAAAAGCTGGATGTCATTAAAGACATGAAAATTCATTCCATTACTCTACCATAGGATTCTCTCCTTCAAAAGTTTCTTCTTCGGTCTAAAAATGATTCCATAATATACATAATAAAGTAATATGTCATCCTCATAGAATATTTTCTTTTTTATCCATAATTGTTATTAGTATATAGATAAACATCCTATTCGCCTTAAGAGTAGCATGGTATCAACAGATCACATGATTGGGATCCATGTAATACTTTTTCAATTATGATATGTGGAAGACATTATGGACAACACTAAATCTTGATGGTAGGGCTAACTAATACGCTACCACACTAATATGATTAACAATCTCAAATGGTCCAATGTACCGTGGAACTAAATCCCCTTGTTTTCCTAATAGTTTATGAATAAGTCATGGTTACACTTTAAAAAATACATGGTTAGTCACATTTAAATAAAAATGGAATTGATGATGACCTACATTCAATTTTTGGAAAATTTTATCCATTTACACCCTCTTTCAGATCATCAAGATCTTCTTCATAGTCTCATGCACTAAACTGGGCCCAATTAGTGAATTCTTTCATGTTTCCACCCAAGATAGTGGGTAATTAAAAGGATGACCATATAATGCCTCAAATGGGGCTATATGAATTGTTTACTAGTAATTGTTACTAGAGGATAATTCCACTAAAGGAATGTGATCTTCCCATGAACCTCCAAAATCCATGACACATGCTCTGAGCATATCTTCCAAGGTTTTAATAGTGTGTTTTGATTGTCCATCCATTTGAGGATGATAAGTCATTATCATGGTCAACTAATTTCCAAGATCATATTGCAAGATCACTAAAATCAAGAAGTAAAATTAGTATCTCAATAAAAAACAATCAAAACTAGAACTCCATGAAACATGAACACTTATCATATATATAACTTTTCCAAATCCTCTACCATGTAGGGATTTCTAATTGTGAAAAACTGTGATGACTTGGTGATTCAATCCACAATATCCCAAATAACATCATGCTTTTGATGGTTCCTCGATATACCAACAAGTCCATGGAAATAATCTCCCACTTCAATACACGAATAGGCATAAAATGTAGCATACTTTCCAGTCATTGATTCTCATCCTTTACCTAATGATAAGTGAGACACTTCATACTGAAATATACAATCTTTCAGGTCATACCTGACCATAAAAAATGACTTTTATTTGCCCTGTACATTTTTTGAATACCTAGATTAATAGACCATTTTAAATAGTGATATATCGAAGGAATCTATTATTGAAAAGACTGAGGGACTACAATTCAATTCTGAAAACTTAAAAAATTGTTTGCATCATATGTTCAACATTTATAAGACTCCTGTAACGACCCAAAGTTTCATTAATGAAAAAATCCCTCTTGATCTAGTTAAATGTTTCTTTATGAAAAATGTTTCTAATAAGATGTCAACTTCTTTAGTTTTACATTAATATTTGTGACCGTTACTTTTATAGCCGTTGAACAGTGATCATCTGAGTAGTATAAATATAAGGCTTTAACAAACCCATTTCTACTCAGACAAAGGAAGCGATGGCCTCATCCAGTAAAATTTCCCCTTACGAAGCACATTTGTCAGAGCTCGGAAAAGAGGTGGCACCTTTGGGCTTTGCCCTTGACCATGCCCAAGCTGAGCTTCATCAAGTCAAGCTCGAACGTGATCGTCTACGGGAAAAGTGGAAGTTGATTGAAATTACCACTCGAGCGATGTTATCCGAGCCGCCCCAAGAGTCTGTCACCATCGCACACCTTACCTGTAGGTCTTATGTGGCTATTTTAAGGGGTTATGTAACAAATAATTAGTATCATGTTCATGCACATTACTTTTGTATATAATAATGAATATAATTTCTAGTCATTTTTGATACATTGTAATTAGTTTTTAAAGTACAAATGGTGTTTTTAGTTATTATTTAATTAAGAATTATATTTTATTAAATTAAAGGATTTTTGAATTAAATAATTTTTTAATAAAATATTATTATTAATATTACATTAATTTTTATTAAATATAAATGATCTTATAATTTTACGAATGCAATTTAATTTTTTATTAAGGTTTGAAAGCCATTTATGTCAAAACCCGTGAATTTTTTTATAAATGTTGGTTTTATATGAAAATTTAAAATTCACATATTTAGAAAATTATTTAGATAAAATAAATATTATTTTTGGAATCAGGATGTCGAAATTATCCAATGGTGAATTTTTCATAATTTTCTGAGACAGTCAAATGTTTGGGTAAAAATTAAATACCACTTAAATATATAATGTGTTTTATGACATCATAATGACCCAATGGTGAAGTAATAAAATACCATAATCCTTATGTTCGTCCAATATATGTTTTATAATTAAAATAATGAGGGTTTGGGTTTGTTTGACTCACTTTTCAAAGCATTAATGGAGCCCTCAAGACTTATTCAACACTTTGCCTTTTTAAATTAATTTCCATGGGAGTGTGACTCACCTCCACATACGAAACCCTAATTTTTTAATAACTTCGGACCTTGAACATGTAAAATATTGTTTTACTCTTTCCTTTTCCAGAAACCATGGGCAAATATCATGGTATGGTTTGTGGTTTGGATTATTTTAATATAAGGGGTCCCAAACCTAAATAATAAAGAATTCTCTCACCATTCCTATATAAACCCACCCAAGCTCCCTCTTCCTACTCACTCAAAGCCCTTGAAGTTCGTCCAACCTCTGCCATACTCTCTCTAGAATCCTCCCAAGGTGCCCCAATCTCCCAAGAAGCCTCTCACAAGCCTCTCTCTAGCCTTTGGAAGCACACTTCCAAGTAAGGGGTTTTCTTCCTTTCTCATTTTTTTTTCAATTTTCTTTAAGTTGTATTGCCCTTTTAATTTCAATTATGAATGTTGGGGTATGGTTTCGCACCTCTCCCATACTGCCCTATTATTGTTTGAATGATGGGAGACCCCTTTTCTCTCTCATTAAATGCCTCCCATGTACACCCGTTACTATGCTGAAATTCTGAAAGGAACGTTTTTATCCTCTTTTATATTCAAGCAACAGTTTTGTATCATGAATCTAAATTCCTTTTCAATTATTGGGACATGTATTTATATGACCTAATTACTTTCCATTACATGTAAATATGATGAGGAACCCCTTTCTCTCTCATCAACCATTTTTATGAATTCTTATGTCACGCCGTTACGCTGCCGAAATCACACCGATTTTCTCAGCCAATATCATTGTGTAGTGAATACCATGCCCATTTCTCCATCAAGGGTATTCACCATTATGCACATTTACTTATTGATTTTAATGTTTCATGTATTAATTTCACATTCCTTTATCATGGAATAAATGATTATGTTTTATGAATCCATGTTTTTTGATCCATGTGGCACACTTATGCATGAAATGAAATTTTTAAGAAGGGTGCGACCTTTATAGCGCTCCAATGCATTGGGTAAAGTATAGTATCATGATACGTCATGTGCAATGAGTGTTGACTCATGCTAATTCAAGTGCATCGAGGGTTTACTCGTTCTTCAAGTACAATGAGGGTTTACTCATGCTCCATGTGCAATGAGCCTTGGATCGTGCTAATTCAATGTTAAGTGTTGTTGCCACATTTCCATGTTATGATTATCATGCTTTATCATGCCTTTATGTTCATGTTTCTCTTATGATCTATTGATATGCCTATTGCCTAACATGTATTGTACTCCTCACGTTATTCATTGTGCACTCCCTTACTGGGCTTTATAGCTCACCCTTTTCTTATGCATGTCCTCAGGTTATCCCATGCAATGCTAAGTACGAAGGAATGTAGTGGTCATGTAAAGGAAGTTTTCAATAAAGATGTTGTATTTTAATTTTAAAGTTTTTATGTAATGATCCTAAGCCCCAAAAACACTAAACCTCTCGATCTTATTTGTTGTATCAAGTGAAGTTTTATGTAATAAATCATGTTTAAGATGTAATAAACAGCAGGGTTGTCATAGTTGGTATCAAAGGATAGGTTTAGTTATTTTTGGGATTAGGAAACCCTAGTAAAGCCTTAGATACAAGACTAAGTATAATAAAAGCATCCCTAAAGTTTTGGTAAATAATATGTAAGTGGTTTATCAAACAAATACATCCCTGTCTGGATACGAGCAGGTAGAGGCGGCTCTGGCACATATGTATCCTAGGGGTAAAACCCGAAAACACCGCTTTGAGCTAGACTCGAACGGGAACTGGTGCACGACAACGGGCCTTGCTGAACTCTTGGTTACGACACTCCCGGGGGATATGTTTTGATAAATTCACAATCTTAGTATGAACCCTTATTAAGGGAAAATGCCCCTAAGAATATATGTTAGATGGAAGATCATGAAAAGCCTGTATTGAATCCTATAGACTCATGAGTTAAAGAGATTAAAGTTTATTTATAAGTCATCAACTTTTGTCTATGGATTACCCTTTATGTGTTACCCCTAACTTTCCTTTTATTCCAACCAATGGCCAGGAATAGGAGAACTCGGGCTAACAACCGTCGTGAAGATCAGTGTGATGATTGTACATATGATATGCTCAATCCAATGGGAGCGGGAATCACGAACTTTGTCACGCTTCTCTATCAGCTAACTCAAGTTTTGAATAGAAACACTGGTCAAGAGGAACGTTCAACCCCCCTAAGAAAGAACAAGTCGTTATTGAATGCTTCATGAGACAAAGGCCTCCTACATTTAGTGGATCATCCGATCCCAGGATCGCTGAACAATGGATCAACTCCATTGAAAAGATATTCTCCATCCTCCAATGCTCTGAAAAAGAGAAGGTTCTCCTGGCGGCTTATCGTATGGAGGGTGAAGTTGATCAATGGTGGACGGTGATCAAAAATACGAAGCCTGAGGAGGAGATCGATACTTTGGAATGGAAGGAATTCCGGAAGAAGTTTTTCGATAAATATTTTCCACGTACCCTCCGTCTTAAGATAGAAAGGGACTTCCTTTCCATCAAACAGAAAGACGAAGAATCTGTGGGAGCGTACGAGGCAAACTTCACAAGGCTTGCACGATACGCTTCCGGCTTTGTTGTTACCCCCGAATGCAAGGTTGACCTCTTCTTTGGTGGGCTGAAGCCTAGCTTGCGGAAAGCATTAGCGATCCGTGACTTCGACAGCTATGAGGAAATTGTCCGATGTTCCCTCAAGGTTGAAATGGAGATTGGAGAATCACAGGGGTATCATGGGGACAAGAAGCGTAAGGTGGACTTCAATGCTGGTGGTCCGATGGATAAATCCAACGGCACTAAGAAATTCCAGCACCCCACTTGCCAAAAGTGGGAAAAGAAGCACCCTGGAAATTGCCTTAGGGGGACAAGAAAATGCTTCAAGTGTGGAAGAGAAGGGAACCTAGCTGTTAACTATCAGCAAGAAGGACCCGCGGCTGCGACATAGGAGAGGAACACTCCGTTGGAACCCTAACGCGTTGTTCAATGCTACAAATGCAAAGTACCGGGTCATTTTGCAAATCAGTTCCCTAATCCAAGGGTTATCGGAGGCAACCAACAACCTCCAAGACAGAAAGAGAGAGCTTTTTCCATCACTTCTGCCGAAGTGAACCCCAAAAACAAAGTGGTGACAGGTACGCTAGTTATTCATTCAAGAATAGCGAACATAGTTTTTGATTCAGGTTCTACGCATTATTTTATATCTCAAAAGTTTAGTAGAACAATCCCAGCACCACCACAAATCCTGGAAGTAATGATGTCGGTGAGTACGGAAAATGGGGCAATCATTGCATCCCATGAATATAAGTCCTCCCATGTTATAATCTGTGGATTGAATTTCCCGGTGAACCTTTTCATACTCCCTTTGGTGGAATTTGATGCAATTCTTGGCATGGATTGGCTTTCCTTATATAGAGCCAACATAAATTGTCGGGAGAGGGAAATCACACTCCATATGGAGAATCGACCCCCAATTCTTTACAAGTGTCAGGAGGAAGATGAATCTCCTTTTGCTCCATCATCTCAAGCATGGATATTACTGCCTTATGAGTACGCATATCTGGCTCAGATGATTGAGTCCAAGGAGGAAACCACCCTTGAAGAAACGCCTATTGTGAGGGAATTCAGTGAAGTATTTCCCGAGGAACTTCCTGCTCTTCCTCCAAGAAGAGATGTTGAGTTCTCAATTGAACTTATACCTGGGGTGCTACCAATATCCAAGACTCCATATAGAATTGATGTTGTTGAGATTGAAGAGCTGAAGAAACAACTACAGGAGAATTTGGATAAAGGGTTTTTACGCCCAAGTGCATCACCATGGGGTGCACCAGTCCTCTTTGTCAAGAAGAAGGATGGGTCAATGAGGATTTGCATCGATTATCGTGAACTTAACAAAATCATGATAAAGAACAAGTATCCACTCCCAATAATCGATGACTTGTTTGATCAGCTGCGTGGAGCACAATACTTCTCCAAGGTGGACTTGCGGTCGGGATATTATCAAGTAAGGGTGAAGAAGGAAGATATCCCCAAGACTGCTTTTCGTACAAGGTACGGGCACTATGAATTCATAGTAATGCCTTTTGGAATCACCAATGCTCCATAAATATTAATGGACTTGATGAATAGAGTCTTTAGAGATTACCTTGTCAAATTTGTGGTAGTCTTTATAGATGATATTATAATATACTCCAAAACCAAGGAGGACCATGAGGAGCATTTAAAAACTATACTAGAGACTTTGCGCAAGGAGAAGCTCTATGAAAAGTACAGCAAGTGTGAGTTTTGGTTGAAGGAAGTCTCATTCTTGGGCCATATTATCACAAGCAATGGGATATTTATGGACCCCTCCAAAACAGATGCAATTGAGGGATGGCCGAGGCCAACATCGGTAACTGATATCCGTAGCTTCTTGGGGTTAGCTGGATATTATCGACGATTTGTGAGAAATTTCTCACGGTTGTCCAACCCTCTTACCAAGCTAACTCAAAAGGGAGTAAAGTTTTATTGGAGTGATGAATGCGAAGAAAGCTTCAAGGAGTTGAAAAGGAGGATTATCACTGCACCCGTGCTCACTTTACCCACAAGTGGTGAGCTTTTTGTGGTATTCAGTGTTGCTTAGAAGAAGGGCTTAGGATGTGTGCTGATGCAGAATGATAAAGTTATATCCTATGCCTCAAGGCAGTTGAAAATCCATGAACGAAACTATCCAACGCATGATCTGGAGTTGGAGGCGGTGAGCTTTGCCATGAAAATCTGGCGGCATTATCTCTATGGAGAGAAATGTGAGATATATACTGACCACAAGAGTCTTAAATATATATTCACACAGAAAGAGCTTAATATGCGCCATAAAAGATGGATAGAGCTCATCAAGGATTATGACTATTCAATACATTACCACCCTGGGAAGGCGAACAAGGTGGCGGATGCCCTAAGTAGAAAGGATCCAACGATTCTATCAATGATGAGAATTGAGAAGGATCCAATCTTCTTAGACTTGATGAAGATGGACATGGGAATCATAAAGAAGGGAACATCATCAATCCTTTCACAAATGATTGCTCAACCATCTCTTTTGGACAGGTTAAAGGATGCTCAAAAGGATGATGCGAGAATCCAAGAAAAAGTGGAAGCTATCAAAAAGGGAAAATCCTCAGAGTTTAATGTTAATGAAGAAGGAATTGTGCGGTTTGGGAAAAGACTATGTGTTCAATCAAGTATGGAGATGAAGAAGGAACTTTTGGATGATGCACATAGTTCAAATTTCTCTATTCACCCAGGGAGCACAAAGATGTATCGAGATCTCCGAGAAAACTTTTGGTGGGATAATATGAAGAAGGAGATCGCTGAATATACATCAAAGTGCCTGGTGTGTCAGCAAGTGAAGGCAGAGAGGCAGAATTCTAAGGGTATGATGCAACCATTTCCCATACCAAAATGGAAATGGGAGAACATCACCATGGACTTTGTCACCGAACTTCCAAGTACATCCAAAGGAAACAATGCAATCTGGGTTGTTGTGGATCGTCTTACAAAGACTGCACACTTCATTTCTATTCTAGAGGATTTCTCTTTGGATCAACTGGCACAGATATATATCAGGGATGTGGTACGGTTGCATGGAGTACCACTATCTATTGTGTCTGACCGAGATCCAAGATTTACCTCTATGTTTTGGAAGAGTCTTCAACATGCTCTGAATACTGAACTGAACTTCAGTACGGCCTATCATCCTCAAACTGATGGCCAATCCGAGCGGACTATCCAAACACTTGAGGATATGTTGAGAGCGTGCTCAATGGACATTAAAGGAGGATGGGATCAACATCTTCCTCCAGTTGTGTTCTCTTATAATAATAGTTTCCACTCGAGCATCCAAATGGCACCATATGAAGCCCTGTATGGGAAAAGGTGTAGAACACCGACATTTTGGGATGAGGTCAGTGAACGTATGCTTCTTGGACCAGAAATGGTCGAAGAAATGGTGGAGAAGGTAAAAACCATTCAGCAACATATCAAGGCAGCCCAAAGTCGACAGAAGAGTTATGTAGATAATTGTCGACGAGACCTTGAGTTTAAAGTCAGAGACATGGTGTTTTTAGGAATATCTCCGGGAAGAAGGTCATGAGGTTTGGAAAGAAAGGGAAGTTAAGTCCAAGGTACATCGGCCCCTTCAAGATTCTTGATCGTGTTGGGGCTGTGGCCTATCGACTAGCACTTCCAACTACTATGGCCAAGGTGCATGATGTCTTTCATGTATCCCTCTTAAGGAAGTACATACCGGACCCTTCACATGTACTCTCTTCCGAGGTGGTACAATTGGAAGATGATCTTTCTTATGAGGAGAAACCAGTGAAGATCTTAGATCGTAGAGAAAATGTTCAACGAAATAAGACAATGCCCCTCGTCAAGGTGTTGTGGAGAAACCACAAGATTGAAGAAGCCACTTGGGAGTCGGAGGATATGATGAAGCTAAGCTACCCACATTTGTTTTAGTGTGGGAAAAGGAAAATTTCGAGGGCGAAATTTCTTAAGGGGGGAATTTTGTAACGACGCAAAGTTTCATTAATGGAAAAATCCCTCTTGATCTAGTTAAATGTTTCTTTATGAAATTTTTTTTATAAGATGTAAACTTCTTTAGTTTTTCGTTAAGATTTGTGACCGTTACTTTTATAGCCGTTGAACAGTGATCATCTGAGTAGTATAAATATAAGGCTTTAACGAACCCATTTCTACTCAGACAAAGGAAGCAATGGCCTCATCCAGTAGAATTGCCCCTTACGAAGCCCATTTGTCAGAGCTCGGAAAAGAGGTGGCGTATTTGGGCATTGACCTTGACCAAGCCCAAGATGAGCTTCATCAAGTCAAGCTCGAACGTTATCGTCTACGGGAAAAGTGGAAGTTGATTGAAATTACCACTCGAGTGATGTTATCCGAGCCGCCCCAAGAGTCTGTCACCATCACACACCATACCCTTAGGTCTTATGCGGCTATTTTAAGGGGTTATGTAACAAATAAGTAGTATCATGTTCATGAACATTACTTTTGTATATAATAATGAATATAATTTCTAGTCATTTTTGATACATTGTAATTTGTTTTTAAAGTACAAATGGTGTTTTTAGTTATTATTTAATTAAGAATTATATTTTATTAAATTAAAGGATTTTTGAATTAAATAATATTTTAATAAAATATTATTATTAATATTACATTAATTTTTATTAAATATAAATGATCTTATAATTTTACGAATGCAATTAAAATTTTTATTAAGGATTGAAAGCCATTTCTGTCAAAACCCGTGAATTTTTTATAAATGTTGGTTTTATTTTAAAAGTGAAAATTCACATATTTAGAAAATTATTTAGATAAAATAAATATTATTTTTGGAATCAGGACGTTGAAATTATCCAATGGTGAATTTTTCATAATTTTCTGAGACAGTCAAATTTTTGGGTAAAAATTAAATACCACTTAAATATAAAATGTGTTTTATGACATCATAATGACCCAATGGTGATGTAATAAAATACCATAATCCTTATGTTCGGCCAATATATGTTTTATCATTAAAATAATGAGGTTTTGGGTTTTTTTGACTCACTTTTCAAAGCATTAATGGATCCCTCAATACTTATTCAACACTTTGCCTTTTTAAATTAATTTCCATGGGAGTGTGACTCACCTCCACATAAGCAACCCTAATTATTTAATAATTCGGACCTTGACCATGTAAAATATTGTTTTCTTCTTTCCTTTTCCAGAAACCATGGGAAAATACCATGGGATGGTTTGTGGTTTGGATTATTTAAATATAAGGGGTCCCAAACCTAAATAATAATGAATTCTCTCACCTTTCCTATATAAACCCACCCAAGCTCCCACTTCCTCCCCACTAAAAGCCATTTAAGATCGTCCAACCTCTTCCCTACTCTCTCTAGAATCCTCCCAAGGTGCCCCAAGCTCCCAAGAAGCCTCTCACAAGCCTCTCTCTAGCCTTTGGAAGCACACTTCCAAGTAAGGGGTTTTCTTCCTTTCTCATTTTTTGTCAATTTTCTTTAAGTTGTATTGCCCTTTTAATTTCAATTATGAATGTTGGGGTATGGTTTCGCACCTCTTCCATACTGACCTCTTATTGTTTGAATGATGGTAGACCCCTTTTCTCTCTCATTAAATTCCTCCCATGTACACCCGTTACTATGCCGAAATTCCAAAAGGAACCTTTTTCTCCTGTTTTATATTCAAGCAATACTTTTGTATCATGAATCTAAATTCCTTTTCAATTGCCGGTACATGTATTTATATGACCTACTTACATTCCATTACATGTAAATATGATGAGGAATCCCTTTCTCTCTCGTCAACCTCTTTTATGAATTCTTATGTCACGCCGTTACGCTGCCGAAATCACACCGATTTTCTAAGCCAATATCATTGTGTAGTGAATACCATGCCCATTTCTCCATCAAGGGTATTCACCTTTATGCACATTTACTTATTGATTATAAAGTTTCATGTATGAATTTCACATTCCTTTATCGTGGAATTAATGATTATGTTTTATGAATCCATGTTTTATGATCCATGTGGCACACTTATGCATGAAATGAAATTTTTAAGAAGGGTGCACCCTTTATAGCGCTCCAATGCATTGGGTAAAGTATAGTATCATGATACGTCATGTGAATTGATTGTTGACTCATTCTAATTCAAGTGCAACGAGGGTTTACTCGTGCTTCATGTGCAATGGGGGTTTACTCATGCTCCATGTGCAATGAGCCTTGGCTCGTGCTAATTCAAGGTTAAGTGTTGTTGCCACATTTCCATGTTATGATTATCATGCTTTATCATGCCTTTATGTTCATGTTTATATTATGCTCTATTGATATGCCTATTGCCTAACATGTATTGTACTCCTAATGTTATTCATTGTGTACTCCCTTACTGGGCTTTATAGCTCACCCTTTTCTTATGCATGTCCTCAGGTTATCCCATGCAATGCTAAGTACGAAGGAATGTAGTGGTCATGTAAAGGAAGTTTTAAATAAAGATGTTGTATTTCAAGTTTAAAGTTTTTATGTAATGATCCTAAGCCCCAAAGACACTAAACCTCTCGATCTTCTTTGTTGTATCAAGTGATGTTTTATGTAATAAAGCATGTTTAATATGTAATAAAAAGCAGGGTTGTCATATCTCCCCACTATTTGGGTATGACCTAATGGTGATACAATCATGATTTAATATTTGAGCCTATTCTATAAAATACATAAGTCAAGAAAAATATTAAGTGGGATGAAAACTACATTCTCATTTTGTTCAGAAAAATCATGTCAGAAAAAACACTCAGTAGTTGTCACTTGTCATGAGATTCCCTTAAAACATCATTTTATGACATCCCACTAAAAACATATTCTATATAAGTCCCTTTCATGGGTATACACACCATGTTTAAGTCAATCATTTGGATAAATTTCATCCATCTTCATTGACCCATGTTCAATTATAACTGGGAAAATTATATTTAAAACTCTTAGGATCAATGAAGACTATAATCCTTTCCCCAAAGAGATAGTGACACCAAGACATTAAGAAATAAACCACTACAGCTAATTCCATTTCATGTGTAGGAGAATGATTCTCTTGCATTCACATCTTCTTTAATCCATAGGTCACAACATAATCTCTCTACATGAGAATACAATTGATATTGGATCTAGAAACATCAAAATATACCATTTACCCCTATCCTAGTTTTTGAATGAATAATATGGGTGCTGAGGTGAGATGAGATTTAAGTTATAGAAATTTGTTTTGATAGTCATCATTCCACATGAATGTAACACCATTCCTCATCAGAGTAGTCATGGTATAATCAAGTCTCGATATATTGAAGAAAAATCATCGACAATATCCTACTAATCATAAAAAAAATGTGTATCTGAAAAAAATTATTTGATGGATTTCAAGAGTTCTATTCTTCGATCTCTACAAGATCAACTAATATTCTCTCTTCAGTAATGATGTTCCAAAGGAAACTAACTTATTGTATCTAGAATTCATGGTTATAAAACTTCATATATAGTTTATTATCACAAAATTTTCTTCATACAATTTCCATGTGATCATTATGGTCTTTCCTACTTCACGAATAAACCAAAATATCATTAAAAACACTGTAATAAAATATTCATGGTGACAATAAGAGATATGTTTCATCAAGTCCATGAATACTACAAGAGAATTTGCCATACCAATGGGCATGGAATGATATTCATGATAGAAATATTGAATCTTGAATGTTGTATTTGGAATATCCTCTCTTCTAACACTATGTTGGCGATATCCTGATCATAGATCAATCTTGGTGAACCACTGAGATCCATTTAATTGATCAAACAGATCATCGATTTGAAGAAGTGGATACTATTTTTTTATCATAACAATAATTAGTTTATGATAATAAGTATATCAATAGGGAAAAATATCTTTTTTCTTTATGAATAAAACTAATTGAGTCTAATGTGATGTGCTATCTATAATGAAGCCTTTTCCACAACTACTCTAGCGAGTCCTTCAATTCTCACAACTCTATCAATGTCATTGTATAAGATAGAATAAAAATAAGGTTCTTTGATGGTTTCTTGATATTCATGAAATGAGACATCATTTTCATGTGTAGTCTCAGTTTATAACCACCAGAGAAGAAAGAAAAAAATGTGATGCACCAGTATCAAACAAGCCAATTGTAAGAGTAGAGTTCAAAAGGATGGTACCACACACTATGGGGGAGACATGGTAAAATGAAGGGGGATTTTTATGCTCGATTGATTGAAAGATTTGGTGTCCTATAAACAACTGGTTTTACTTTTATTACATGTATATTTAATATTTTTAAATATTAAACATATTATTACATATTGCTTATTGTTCTGTATGACTATGATGTAATAATGTCATGGAGTATTTTTTGCATTGATAAGGTTATGCCAATTTTCCTTTATGACGAGAAACATTAAATTATATAATAATATTCTTAAATAATGTTCTACGGTTGGATGGCATACTATGACGGAACACATAGCAAATAAACCATCAGGTGTGAGTACTCGTAAGCTAATGAGACATCCTCTCATGAAGCTCACAATTGGTAATATCCAAGACAGAAGATGATGATAACGGACCCGCCAGTATGAATTCCACATGTTTTGGTGTCATTTGATATTTCTATCTATGAGTGTGTGTAATGATCCTTAGACTTTAATATTATCATTAATATGTGTCACAACTCATGCACATTGATTTACTGATGAAAACCGTCACGCAGATAGTTGGTGGGAAGTAGGGTATGTTGGGTGCATCACAAGTGGTATGTTATTAATGGATAAGTCAAGGAAGGATTTATCCCTTCCATTTATGGAATTTGATATCTCGTCCCTTTGATTAAAATTGAACTATCACGTGAAATTCCATGGCCATGGTGTAACGACAAGTTTATTTCAGGTAGTCAAAGAACAACATATGAAGCATAAAAGTTGATGACACTATCATGAAACCTTCTTGATGCGATATTGTGAAAAATGGATTATATTATATATTTAGTGTTCATATGTGGATGTAATTATTTCAACTTTAAGTTCTTTCTCTTTTGTTCCTTGACCCGTTGCTAGAGAGCACTCTTGGACTTTACGCAATCCCTCCTAATGCCAATGAAAAATAATCATTGAGGGTCACACACTAAGTGTTTGTAGTGGTCTCAGTTAAATTATATTTGAATTTAATTAATAAATATTATTCTCAATATAGATGAATACTTTTATTCAAGTTAAAATAATGGCATAAATGAAATAAATATTTACTCACCAGATTGTGGGTAAAATTTATTTATTTATTTTATTGAATATTTAATAAATATTTATTTACTAGTTTGTAAATATAATATTTATTTAAGAGTATAAATTATTTATTTATTTATTCGAGTGTCAATTAAAAAGAAGTGGGGTTTGAGCGGACCAAGTTTGGTCTGATAGTGAAATAATTATTTACAAGACGATAAATAATAATTTAACTAGTTACTACAAATTAAACTAATACTGCTATTATTTTGTGTGGCAGAATTTTATTTATAATTATGTTTTTTGCAAGTTGGCGCACCATAAATAATGAAAAAATATTATTATTGATATCATGGGTTTTATTGAAGGTTATTAATATATTTAATTTTTTTTACTTAATTAAATATTGTAACTGAAACCCAATGTCAATAAATAGACACATACGTCTATTGTGCCATGTACCGAACCACACACCTGGTGAATTGAGAAATGTTGAGCTAAATAATTTCTCTCTGAAATCTTCTTCATGCCCCCTCAATAAAGAGAGACGTTCTTCAAGGCCAAAGAACATGAAATCAAGAATGACGGACACAAGACACTCTCTTCGCCATGATAGCACTCGGAAAATGAGCAGTATCGATAGGAGGCCATTAGAGAACATGTAGATCACCTCTAGAGATATTCTATTTTGGATCCTTGAAAGTGCAACAAGATAATCTGGAAGGGTCATTCTGGATTATCAACTTCATTAAAGAAGAAAATACCGAAGATCCATGTATTATTTTCATTATGAAATTAATTAAATTAATTATAATCATTATGTGAAAGATCCTCTCTAAAAGTTTCAGGCCTCTTCCTTATTTATCTAATTTTTTGATTATATTCCGTGGAGACTAGAATTCATCATCGTATTGATCCTAGAAGAACAATTGATCATGATAAAAATTAAATTTGGGTTTCGTCCCAACTGTGCTTCCACTACATCCGGAACCTTCAAGTGGTATCAAAGGGGTTACATCATAGTTTATAATTACTTAAATATTTAGTTTATTATTCATGCATTTAATAATTTAGTTGTTTCAATTCAAGTTAATAATTCTACAAATATGAATCTAGAGATCTTTTCCTCCTCTTTTGTTTCTTATTCACCTTACAAAAAAATATTTTCTTTTAATTTTGATTAAAATAAAACAGAGGATCTCATCTGAAGGTGAGAAAGCTTCTTATATTTACAACACTAGAACACATGGCATGTATTCGAAAATACATGTTGTGTAGTCATGATTCAGTGCATCAGACTGGTTTTCCAAACAAAGCCATGTGTTGGTGTCTTTCTAAGTCATAAATGACTTTGTGTGTTAACCAGGAATAGGTGGCACACAGTTTCTGGATTACATGTCATGTATTTCAATGGACATGGCATGTAGTCCCTTCAGGTTAGGTTTGGACTATGTACCCCGACACTCCTTACCTGACTAGAAACCATGTAACGTGGATACTACATAGCGTGTGGCCCACTAAAAACATTGTGTACTCCAAATATATCCAAAATACATCTTCACGCCATGTCCCTGGGTGTGTACTTCAAATGGATAGTGAACGATATTACACGTCATGTAGTTGGAACTACACACCGTGAAATCATCCAAATTACATAGATTTATTAAAATTTATCATTATATTATACAAACCCTTGAGATGTGTACCATAGAGTGGGCCTA
Organism: Viscum album; assembly: GCA_963277665.1. Classification (NCBI taxonomy): domain Eukaryota; kingdom Viridiplantae; phylum Streptophyta; class Magnoliopsida; order Santalales; family Viscaceae; genus Viscum; species Viscum album. The sequence continues at coordinate 858,058,456 of OY728133.1, read as the reverse complement.
AAGCTGAGGTACAACACATGATAGGTCTTTTATATATATGTGTTTAATTTAATATCTGTGTAATATTCATTTCTATTCATTTGGTAGTTATGAACGGGAATTAACTGGGTTTCCTCTAAGGTACAAGTTATGTACAATGATAATTTTAAATAAATTTATTTATTTAAAATTATGATGGATGAGAATGTAAAGGAAATTAAAAAATGGGTTTCAGAAAAAAGGATTGATTAATTAAAGATGATAATTAATAGATTCGAGCATAATTTATCTTAAACAAAACCAATTAAAGAATTGAATTCTAGTTTTATTTATGCGTAAATATTATAGCATATATGTATGATCATGAGCTAGACCATGACCTTTGTATGTGGATGGTTTCTTTTAATTTTTTTTAAATTAATTTTGTTGGTCTATGAGACTTCTCCTCATTAATATGTTGGGCATGAATGCCCATGGTTTTTTTATGTAAAACCCCTTTTTACCCCTCACATGCATATGATTTAAAAAGTCATATGTAATGGATGGAAATATCAAGCTAGTGTAGGCGGATAAAGCTGGAGCCAAGATGAAACCAATCCAAGGAGATGCAGAGGTGGATAAGTGGAAAGCAATAAACACAATCCCAAGAGGTTCAATATGTTTCTACCCTAGGCCAGGGTAAGTTTATAAACCACTAGATAAACTAACCATCACAAAATATCATGATCATGCCCTTTACATTATTTTATTTCTGTCATTTTCATGGTTTATCATTTTGGATTTGTGGTCACGATCACATAATTAATGAATTAAACAAGCATGCAAGATGGAACTAAAATAAACCAGACCAATGCGTAAATATTATCAAGACATGTTTAATCACTTAAGTAAGTTCCACTTAATATTAAAAATCATGTGATAATGATAATAAGAAATTCATAAATAAGAGATACAAATCCCTCAAATAAAAAAATAAGTCAGACCAAGCCTTTCATTATATTATTAAGAGAAAACTAATGAAACTATGTTTTTGACCCACCCTTGTTGGAACACATAATTTTATACAGGATGTTCTTATGAATGATTTCAGGTTGACATAACCATATTACATCAAGAGGAGTACCCCTTGCAAGACTTGGTGTAATATTGGATGCCAGAGTTAAGGAAATCAAAAGTCATCATTTCAAGAGTTGGGAGTCCACTCAACAGATCAAGGTGCTGCAAGCCCACAGTTGTCAACGACCTGCCTACCTAAAAACCTTCTAATAGCTTGACCAACCCTCGTTAGGGTTATTCTAAGGGGAATGTGGATCCTTTCACTAGAATTTCCGGGAAACGGGACATTCCGAGTTCAATGGTGAGGGCCATTGGGGCTTGATAAAATTGTGGGAGACTTAATATAATTTATTATTTTTCATAAAATGTAATCAAGAAAGTGCTAATGATTTGATCTTTTAATTATATAATAAAAATGACAAGCTCTTCAACCAAACTATCCCTACGATCAATTCTGGATAAAGACAACATCCTCACCGGAAATAACCTCTATGAATGGTTTAGTTGCCTTCGGGTTATCCTACTCCATGCATGGAAGTCTTACGTTCTTGAGTCAGAATTACCTAATTTTCATTCTAAAGAGGTGAGTGATGAGTATTTTCTGTTCTATGAGAAACATATGCAAGACGCAGTCGACATTCAATGTTTGATGATATCATCAATGTCTAGTGAGGTCATGAAGTCTCATTAAAACATGGATACTTATAGTAAGATTGATCGCCTCTATGGTCTTTACTGTGAGAGAGATAGATAGGAATGGTTTGATATATCTAAGGAACTCATTCAAAGTAATCTTGGACAAGGTTCCCAAGCTAGGCCTCATGTAGTAATGATCATTGGCTACATTGGGCCCCTCAAGGATATAGGGTTAAAGTCCCTGAAGAACTGGGCACTGGTCTCATTCTCACATAACTCCCTCATATATTCTCTAACATTGTTGTCAATTTATATATGAACAACATTGAAAAGTCTCTATCTGATCTTCTTATCCTCATTCTCCAATTGGACAAAGATATGAAGAGCAAAAAGACTTCTGTCCTTATAGTGAATAAGAGGAAAGGGAATGTGAAGAGCTTTAAACCCAAAGCTTCTTTATAGCCTTCCATGAAAATTAATATAAAAGGTGAGTCAAGGGAACATGAGGATGTTTTTTTACATGTGGAAAGAAATTCCACTGGAAGAAAAACTACACCCAACCTAAGAAGAAATGGGATGATTCGGTGGTGTTTATTATCAAATGAAATCTATTGGTTCTACAAATTGGGTATTAGATACATCTTGTGTCACTCACATATGTATCCAAATACAGGAACCAAGTAGATTCAGGAAGATTGGCCGAGGGGAGGTAGATCTTCAAGCAGCCAATGGAGCCAAACTTTCTGTTGTATCTATCGAGGACTACCACCTCATGTTACCAACTGGGATGATCTTGGTGTTAAATGATTGTTATTATGTTCCTTCTATTACTAAAAAAATTATTTTTCTATCTAGATAAGATACAGATGGATCTGTTTTCATGTTTGGAAGTGAATGTTTCTTCTTTTACAACAATTGAACTTTTTTTGGTAGGGAACATTTATACAACATTCTTTACATGTTGGATTACACAAACAGATTAATGGAAATTGATAATAAAGATATTTCACGTGAATCATACCATACCTAACTTTGGCATCACCAGATATGTCATGTAAATGAGAAATGATTGACAAAGTTACATCAAGATGGATATTTATATTATTTCGAACTAAAACCACTCGGTGTATGTCATGCATGTTTAAAAGGAAATATGACCAAATCCCCATTTAGTTGGAAATGTGATAGGGATAAAGAACTTCTTGAATTGGTTCATACTGATGGGTGTGGACCATTTCCAGTTAAAGCAAGGGGAGGGGAATCAAACTTCACAACTGTAACTGATGATTTTAGTAGATATAGATATATCTACTTAATGAGGTATAAGTCATATTCTTTTGATAAGTTCAAAGAATAAAATAATGAAGATTAGAACCAGCTTGGTAAGATGATTAGGAAACTTCACTCAGATTGAGGTGGAGAATATCTTAATAAAGACTTCATTGATTACTTACAAGAGTTTGGGATCCTTTCCCAACTCACATCTCCTTACATGACCTAGTGGAATAGTGTGAGATAAAGGAGGAATCACACCCTGTTGGACAAGGTGAGATCAATGACGAGTCATGTGATTCTACTATTATCCTTATGGGGTTATGCGTTACAAACAACGACCCACATACTAAACCAAGTACCAACTAAATCAATAAATTGTATTCCATACGTGTTCTGGAGTGGTAAGAAATTCATGTCATTGAATTTACATGTTTTAGGGAAGTGATGCATTTGTTAAGGATTCTTCAAGTCACAAACTTACACCACGAGGCACAAAATGTTCCTTTATATGATACCCCAAGAAAACAGGGGGATATTACTTATTCAACCCCTCTAAAAAAGGTTATAGTGGCATGACACACCATATTCCATGAGAGGGAGCACAACTACAAAATATACTGGGACTGAGATAGACTTTGATGATGTTGAGAATAGAGGTACAGAAGAGTTGGTACATGAGTAGATTCCACAAAGCCCCCTGGAAGAAAGAACTATTACTGAGATAGAAGAAATGTGTAAGAGTATAAGAGAGGTTATAGAAATGGAATGTTATGGTTTTCTAGTTTCCCAGGATGGTGAATCATTATTAGTTGATAATAAGGATCCTCTAACCTACAAAGGAAGCATTATGTGGCAAAGATGTTGCCATGTGGAAAGAAGCCATGAATTCTTGAAATGGATTCCATGTAACAAAACCAAGTCTGGATTTTGGTAGATCATCCAATTTATGTAAATCCAGTTGGTTAAAAATGGGTATTCGAGAAGAAACTGGACATGGAAGGACAAGGAAGTACTTATAAGGCACAAATGATTGCAAAAGGGTTCAAACAGCGTCAAGGCATTGACTACGACAAAACCTTTTCACCAGTTTCACTGATAAAATCCATCAGAATTATATTGGCCATTGTCACTTACCATGAATATGAGATTTGGAAAATTGATTTCAAAATAGAATTCCTTAATGGGAACCATCAGGATTTTGTCTAAAAGACACAACCTGAATGATTTATGACTCTAAAGGATTCCAATAAGGTATGAAAGTTTCATAAATCTATTTATGGATTAATGAAAGAATCCAGGCCATGGACCATTTATTTTTATGAAGCCATAACAAAATTTGATTTAATCAGAAATGAATTTGATCCTTGTTTCTAGAAACAGTTTAGTGGGAGTGCTGTCATTTTTCTAATAGTATATGTTGATGACATATTACGTATTGGAAATGAGATACCAGTCTTATAGTCTGTTAAGGAATGGTTGAATCAACACTTCTCCATAAAGGACATGGGTGAGGAAGTATATATTCTTGGGATCAATATCCTTTGTGATAGATCCAAGAAATTTCTAGGCCTAAGTCAAAGTATATATATTGATAAGATACTGAAGAGATTTAGTATGGAACAATCCAAGAGGGTAATCTTTCTAGCATCACATGGAATTCATATTTACTGGAAAATGTTTCCTTAGATACATGGGGAAAGAAAGATAATGGCAAGGACTTTATATGCATCATCGATTGGGTCAATCATGTATGCCATGCCATGTAATAGGCTCGATGTCACCTATGCATTGAGTGTGGAAGGCAGAAATCAAGCTGACCGAGGTGACTTCCATTTGATGGCAATCAAGCCTATCCTAAAGTACTTGAGGTGTATTAAGAATATGTGTTAGGTTTTTGGAGGAGATGAGGAACTATTAATCAATGTTAATGAAGAATCTAGATTTCAGACTGATCAAGTTGACATGAAGTTGAAAACAGGATACATATTCACTTTCAATGGAGGTGTAATGAGCTGTAAGAGCTCAAAGCAGAGTGTGGTCACAGATTCTACAGTAGAGTCTGAGTATATTTCAACTTTTTAGATAGCTATATAAGTTTTTAGGATGTGAATATTCATCCATGATACGGGTGTGATACCTAGCACTGAAGATCCCCTCACACTATACTCTGATAATACTACAGTGGTGGCTCCCGCAAAAGAGCCATGGTCACATCAGCAGAAGAAGCACATACATAGGAAGTCTCATATATTAAGGTATTTTTCCAAGATAGGTGAAGTTGCAGTGAGTAGTATTTGCATGGAACACAATGTCGAGGACCCCTCGACGAAATACTTGACTCAGCAGAAACATGATCACCATGTGCGGTCTAGCGGACTGAAATTCATTGGCAGTTTTCACTAGTCCAAGTAGAAGGTTGAAATAGTTTGTGTCCTAGAACCAACTGGTTGTACTTATATTACATGGATATTTAATGTTTTTAAATATTAAATATCTTATTACATATTACTCATTGTTCTTCATTAATATGATGTAATAACGTCCTAGAGTTTTTGTTGCATTGATAAGGTCATGACAGTTCTCCGCTATGATGAGAACGTTGAAATTCTATAAAAATATTCTTAAATATATTTCTATGGTTGAATGACATAATATTATGGGACACATATCATGATGAAAATCAGAAGCGAGTACTCGTAAGAGGATGATACTTTCTCTCATTAAGTTCTCACTTGGTAATATCCAAGACAGGAGATCATGAGAACAGACACGCCAGTACGAATTATTCATGTTTTGGTGTCATCACATATTTCTATCTACAATCACATGTAATGATCCTTAGACTTTAATATTATAATTAATATGTGTCCCGACTCATGCACTTTGATTTACTGACGAAAACCATCATGTAAACAGTTGGTGGGAAGTAGGGTACGTTGGGCGAATCACATGTGGCATGTTATTAATGGATAAGTCAAGGAAGGATTTCTCCCTTCCATTTATAGAAGTTGATCTCTCAGCCATTTGATTGAAATAGAACCTTTATGTGAAATTCCATTGCCAAGTTGTAACGATGAGTGTATTTCAGGTAGTTAAATAATTATGTATCAATCATAAAAGTTGATGACACTATCACGAAACCTTCTCGATGATATATTATGGTAAAGGGATTATATTAAATAGTGAGTGTTTGTATATGGATATAATTGTTGTGACTTTAATATCTTTTTATTATGTTCCATGACTCATTTCTAGATAGTAATCTTGGATTTCAGGCAAGCCCACCTAATGTCAATGGGAAAAAATCATAGAGGGTCACAAAATAAGTGTTTCTAGTGGTCTCAGTTAAATTCTTATTTGAATTTAGTTTATAAATATTATTCTCAAGATATTGGAATAATTTTATTCAAGTTAAAATGATTGTATAAATTAAATTAATATTTATTAACCGGATTGTGGGTAAAATGTATTTAATTAATCTGATGAACATTGAATAAATTTTTATTTACTATTTGTTAAATAAAATATTTATTTAAGATAATAAATTATTATTTTTTATTTATTTTGGTTTTCATTAAATGGAATTGGAGTTTTTTGGACCAAGGTCATTCTAATAGTAAAATAATTATTTGGAAGATGATAAATAATTATTTAACTAGTTGGAACAAATTAAAATAATTCTTTTATTATTTTGTGATGTGGAATTTTATTTATAATTCCGTTTTATGCAAGTTCGCGCACCATAAATATTGATGATGTATTATTATTAATGGAATGTATATTCTCTAAGGATGTATATGTATTTAATTTCTATTCTGCAATTAAATATTGTAACTCATGCCCCATGTCAATAAATAGACACACACATTTATTGTGTCGTGTAATGAACCGCACACCCAGTGAATTGAGAAATGTTGATCTAAACAATTTCTCTGTCGAATCATCTTCCATACCCCATCAAGAATGAGATACTTTCTTCAAGGATGAAGAACAAGCGATCATGAACGATCCACACAAGACACTCGCTTCGCCACGCTATCACCCAAAGAATGAGCGACGTTGATCAGAGACTGTTAGAGCATGTTTGTATCACCTCTAGAGGGATTCTAGTTTGTAAAGATAACCCATAAGGGTCATTCATGATGATAAATATCATCAAAAAATAAAATACCAAAGATCCATATATTATTTCCTTTATCAAATTAATTAAGTTAATTACAAACATGATCCTCTCTATAGGTTTTGGGCCTATTTCTTCTTTATAAAAATCATTGATTCTATTCAATGGAGTCTAGAATTAATCATCATAATGATCCCGGAATAACCAATTATCATGGTAAAAATAAAAGTTGGGTGCCGAACCAACCGTACTTCCACTACGCCCGGAACCTTCATTGATCTAGAAAAAGGCATGGATGTCTCTTCCTTCACGTTAAAAGTATACTAGTTGGGGTGTGCCTTAGAGGGGTAAAATTGAATGTCTTGGGTTGAGACTCTAGTGATTAAGAATAAAATTTTAAATATTTATTATTCTTCATCAGAATTCAAGGATTCCATTTTGGTGGTTGTCATCTGTTTTTACATTTGAATGGAGTGAAGAGTAAACATATAATCAATATTATCTGAACTGCTATAAAAATATCTTATGAATATCTATAATTTATATTTAGTAGATATTAATTTTTGACTCTAAAAAAAATTAAAATTTTCTAAATTCATCAATTCACCCCCTGTTGATCATTTTTTTCATTCTCATATTGGGACCGAACACTTAACCTCGCACATACATAATGTAAAAAACACATTAATATATAATATTGTATAATATTATTTATATATTTGTTGGTCAGAGTAGAGTACTGAAGAGGGGGGGGGGGTGAATTGATTATCTATTAAAAAATTTCATTAAAAAGTACTCTTAAAAGGGTTCCCCAAAAAATGTAAATACAACCTAGTTTATCAATGTAATACGGTTATGAAAGTTTTACTGTTTGAATAAATTCTCAAAATATTGATTAAATCTCAGTAATCTTAATATCAGTTAATAACATTACTTTTGAATCTATTCTAATGAGGAAAAATAATTATAACTTCTTTCCATGATTAACTATCAATGTAAATTTAGTGATTTCTTAATTAAATAGTAAAAAAGAGAAAACTAAAATAAACAACAGAGTGGATATAAAACAAGTGGTTGAGTCTCAAGCCAAGACCTAATCTAATATACTTGGTGATCTCCTGCCACCAGGAAATTCATATAAATAAACTTGGTCGAAACCCTGGATCGGGGTTAACAACAGTACATAAGACTGTCCAGGTCACACGACCTCTTTCACTATTTTTCATGGGTATGAACTAATAGGTCACACAAGGACCTCTTCCACACTTATCCGTGGGAATAAACAAGTGTAAAAAGATGTAAGAGAAAGAAAATATTGCATCCTTCAGTTTGATATAGGAGATAGAACATGTTTTTAAACAGACACACACACTACTCGAATAATACACAACAGAGTAGAAAAATAATAAGATAAGGTTAAAAGTTCTATGAGTGTTGGTCTACAAAACTCTAGACTTCTGAGATGAAGCAGATGCTGAAATCGAGTCCTCTTGCAGAAAACAGAGTATCATTAGTTAGCTAGATCGGCCTCGTGTTCTTCATGGAGTTGATAATGAGGAAATGTTCTTGACTCTAGGATTCGAGTATGCTTCATGTGTTCTTCAGCAGTGTTAGGATGCATATGTTGGTTCTTCTTTCATGAATTATAGTGCTTCTTCATTATCATGCACATACTAATTTTTATATTGCCACTATTGTCGCTTGTCACACACTTTTCTTCTAGCCACATTGTTCTTTTTATTCTTAGAATTCAGGTGTTGGATCCAACATGATTCATTTATTCTTGGCCTCGTACCTCGTACTGTCAGGTGACATGTCTAAAAATAAAAAATTATTATGTCAGTGTATTTAAAAACTTCAAGTATGACTATTTGAAATTTAATTGAAAAATGAAAAAATAGATTAAGAATTACATTCATAGTCTATCTGTAAATAGTTTCTCGATGAATCAATGTCTCCTTGAAATGGTGTCACATTATTTTTATTTGAGCGGTGAGATAGCTATGATGGCATAGTTATATATAGGTCAGGAACCATTACCACAGATGCAGTATTAGAGTCACGATTTCGGGTCCCAGGGTCTGGATGGTCACGGTGTCTATATAGTCATGGTGTCTGGGTCCTTTACTAGAAAAACACAACCAAGGGAAGACTCAAGGTTTCTCAAACTTATTCAAATCTCTGTACATAGACCTAAATAGTGATATTCATATAATGAATTAAGCTTTATAATTCATAAGATAATTTCATTATAAAAAAATAGTTTACAAGAATTATTTAATGCATAAAGAGACTAATCATACGTACTCATGATTTTAGATATATCTAAACAAGATTAAAAATATTTACAGAATGTATAGGATTTGTGATCATTAATACATGATTAGCATATGAGGAGTCCAACAATCTCCCCCTTTTTTATGATCATAAATCATGTATGTGAGATATCTGTTCATATTGAATGTGCCTCTTCCTTAGTGTGCATATAGAATACATATTTCTCCCCCTTTTGGGATTATCAAAAAGAGTAAATAAGAAATATTCAATGAAAGTAAAAAATGCATTAGATGGATAAAAAGATTCATTACAAACAGAAAAACGAATACAGAAAATATCCCTATTAAAAGATAGTAGTCACTGTTCTTCAACACTGTCGTGTCTTATCTTTTCCCTTGACAGAAACATTTGAAGGAGAATCCATAGGAGCATTGGTAGAAGTGGAGGAAGGTATTAAACTAGTAAACAAAGAAGGTAAATAGAGTCCTTCAAAAAAATGGGGCCATGGTAGGGGTAGTGTAAGACTGAGGCGACTGTTGATCTAGAATAACAATATTCATCTGACTTAGATCCTGAGAGAAAGACATAGATGTAGAAGCAATTTCAGAGGATGAGAAGGTAGGAATCCCAGATCTTAATGGTGTAGCTACAAGAGTGACAATTTTAGTACTCTAGACATGAAGATATGGCCTCAAAAGCTTGATGAGGTCAGCAATTATCTCAGCACCATACTGCATGGAATTTTTAAAGTCACCCTTGTTCTCCATAAACATATCCAACAAATGAGTGAAATATTTGAGCTATTGGACTTGATTTTTTAATGCTTGTGTGACTAGGGTAATCCTCATATTCTCCACAAGGTACTTGAAGTGGTTGGTCATGTCATTCTTAGAGAAGATCCCATTGAAGTATAAGTCCACCTTCATAACAATTTCTAACTAAGCATCATTGGAAATATTGGAATGAATTCTCACCAAATCAATAAATTTTTCACTGTTCTTGATAACGTCAGATAGAGATTCCTTGTCAAATCTACTAAGCACATATTAATGTTCTTAATTGATAACTATTTTGATCAGACCACTGTCTAAAGAAGGTTGAGACGATTTTCAAAAAGTACGAGAAGAAGCAACAGGCGAGGAAAGGGATTTTATTTGATTTAGAACTTTTTTGAGACAACCCTTATAATCATTAGTTAACTTGTTAAAACCAATAACAATCTCACGAATCTCTTGAACATTCTTCATATTTATTTCAGCTACCCTCTCAGTTAGGGTTGTTATATTAGGTCGAATCAGTGAGGCTATATCCTCTGGGGTATGACTAACAATATCCTCAATAGGATAATTAACAAGTTCGGGTCTTAAGGTTATCACTCTCTACATATCTTCAACCATACATCTGAGAGTTTTTACTTCATCATTGAACTGTTTGTTCTTGAATCTTACTTCTTGAATCTCCTGAAGCATCTTGGGCTGAATCTTCCATATGACCTTTTCCAATAAAAGGGCAGCAACTCTCTCACTGAAATTGGTTATAGGAGATAGTTGGGTATTCATGAGTTATTAAACTCCACCCAATAGGGTATCTCCAAAAGTCTTTAGATCATCTTTATTAACCATGTTTGGAGGTTCTTGGGAAGGTTCAAGAATAGAAGCTGAGACATGATTAGGTTCCTTGTCATAGATAGCTTCAGGAGAAGATACTAGTTTCAAATGAAACATAGTAGATATATCAATTCCTTTAATTAAGACTTACTAGGAATCAGTTACATAAAATTAATTGGGGAATTTATACCATGTATCCACTAACCTTGGATCAATAGGATTAGGTACATCAACGGATTTCAGATTTGGGGGCTACTCCACCTCAATAGGTGTATCTTTCTCAAGACTGATAAATTTAGACACTTGATCTATTTCCACAATTCCATCCCCAATTTCCTCACCCATTTCCTTTCTATCCAACTTAAAGGCTTTCTCCATTATCTCTTCAGTAGATGAAATTACTTTAGGAACAATTTTTTCCATTGTGTGTTCTTCAAGTGAAGTTTCTTGTACAAAAAAAGATATTATTCAATATAATCTTCTACAACATCCTTTTCAATTACCTTATAAATAGATTCTTATTTGAAAGAATTGTTTTCTTCCAGATCGACAACTTCTTCAGGAATATTAATTTCCTTCTCAAATAAGACTCATGGAGAAGATTCACAGTCATTCCCAACCCGAACAGTTTCTCTAGGAGGTACAAAAACCTCTTCTTATTCTTCCTCATCAGAATACTCATTATGTTCATCTGGCTCCAAACCAGGATCAGAATTATACTTAGGTATTGAAGGGTGTTCCACCATATTAAACTTTTCATAAACCCAGTCATTATCTTAAACCCATGCTTTTCTACATGGATTCTAACTTATTTTCATTCTCTTTACTATAGCTTTCTGAATATAGAACTCACAGTCCTTAATGGATTCATCTCCTAGTCCAACCAATCCTTTTTTCCTGAAGCATAGTTGAGATAAGCCTTCAATAGAACAAGGAGGTTGACTTGGAGGTTTTTTTTATCAACTCACACATACAGTGTATGACATACTTACATAGGTTTATCTTATGTAAATGTTTTCATGATATGTTTCAAATATAAATCCTAATAAATTCGTTTAGAAAAATTACCTTTTCTAGGGATAATCAAATTCTAAAAAAAACTGATACAGAAGCCTAGTTTCACCATCTAGCTTGGCAGCTATGGCTATCCTCATAGTTCTATTTCTAGTTAAACATCCCAATGACTCTTCCAAAACAAAGAACTCACTTGGAGGTGGAGGAACTCTATGGTAGTCTTCAAAAATACCCTCATGAGGTATCCTAAGGCATGCATCCCATATCCTTGAAGAAAAGGTACAAATATGGCCATTGATCCAACTTCTCACAACAAAGCCATCTTATGAATCAAAAAATAATTGAACATACTGATAAAGCTGTGCAAATAGATTTGGGTAAATAGGCCTATCCTCTTTTGTAAACCCATCTATCCATCCTTGATCTCTTATAACATTAAATACCAATGACTTACCTGACAGAAGCCACTTAGGGCATATCTCCTTTTCAGGTACCACTATTCTGTTCACCAGATTCAGATTTAGAGGACATTCGGGTGATAACTTTAGCATGATTTTTAACTTCTAATTTGAACTACGCTTTTTAAGATTTGATGATGATGAAAATTTCATCATGGGCATTCACCAATGGTTCTAGAGAGAGAAGGGTTGAAAGAGGGGTTATGGTTTGAAAGAAGATATCTTGAGTGAAGAACGGGTTAAAATCATTTTATTTTATCACTTAGGGATATCAATCATCGTAGGATCAAAAGTGAAAAAAAGTTAAAATCATACAACAATGAATTATCGTGATACGAGTTATAATGTATAAATAAAACAATAAAGCTTCTTTATGGTGAGACCGTAATAAACTTTCACAGTGAGACCGTAACAAGAGTACACCGTGAGACTATAACAAGCATTCAGGGTGAGACTATAACAATGTGATTTCTAAATGGTGTGACCGTGTTGTTTGAGACAGTTAGTTCTAGACAGTAACCATGAAATAGTAATAGTGAGACCGTAAACATGAAACATGAACTCTTAAGATATTAAAACTATAAAACTGTTAGAGTTTAACGATAATCCTAATAAAAAGACTTGTGAAACTATAAAATATGAAATAGTATACTTAATACCTATGATTTATCATTCCCATTTCTTGTATGATGTCATATATTCTTTGATAATTTAATGGTTTGGTGAATATATCTGCAATCTAATATTTAGTTCTAATGAATTCCAAAGTGATGTCACCTTTTTTATAATGATCTCTCAATAAGTGATGTCTTACATCAATATGTTTTGTCCTAGAGTGTGAAATATGATTTTTTGAGATGTTAATAACACCTGTATTTTCACAATTTATAGGTACATTCTTGAATTGATATACACAATCTAGTAATGTATGTTTCATCGAAAAAATTTGTGCACAACCTCTACCAGCTACTATGTATTCAGCTTCTAAATTATATAATGCAAAGGAGTTTTATTTATAACTACACCATTATACTAGTGACTTTCCTAAAAAGTGAAATGTTCTAGATGTGATTTTTCTATCTAATTTACAACCACCTAAGTCGGCATCATAATAACTAACTAACTAAAATGATTGTCCTCAGGGATAGAATAGTCCTAGATTTGGTGTATGCTTGAGGTATTTGAAAATTCTCTTAACAAAATTTAAATGATATTCTTTAGTATTTTCTTGAAAATGAGAACACATACACACAATAAACATAATGTTAGGTTGGCTATCAGTTAAGTAAAGTAAGCTTTCAATCATTCCTCTATAAGTGGTTTATTCAAAATATTTTCCATCTTCATCAAGATCCAACTTACAAGTAGTACTCAGTGGAGTGTCCCTACTTTTAGTGAAATGCAATCCCAAATTTTTTCAAAGATATAAATTATATTCTCTTTGATTTAAAATATTACCATCATTATTTTGAAATATTTGAAATCCAAGAAAGAATTTCATTTAACCCATTAAAATCATTTCAAATTTGTTTTGAATCAGTTTAGAAAATTCAATACAATTTTTTTTGAAGATCCAAATATAATTTCATCTACATAGATTTGAACTACTAAAACATCATTAGAAATTTGTTTTATAAAAAGGGTAGGATCAGTTATTCTTTTTGTAAAACCTTTGAAAATAAAAAAATTACTTAATCTATTATACCAAGCTCTTAGAGCTTTTTTTAAACCGTATAAAGATTCTGATAATTTAAAAATATGGTTTGGAAAATGAGGGTTTGTAAAAATAGGGGGTTTCTCAATGAAGACATACTCATCTATATACCCATTTATAAATGCACTTTTTACATCCATTTGATATAGTGTGAAATTCAGATGTGTAGTATAATCAAGCGGAATTATGATGGTTTCATGTATAGCTACTGGTAAAAAGGTATCTTCATAGTCAAATCTATATTCTTGACTATATCCTTGGGAAAAGAATCTATAATTCTTTATTACTTTGTTACCAGCTTCATCTACCTTATTTCTAAACACCAATTTAGTTCCTATGGTGAATGTGTCTTTGGGTCTGTCAATAAGTTTCCAAACTTTTTTCCTTCCAAACTGATTAAATTATTCTGGCATAGCCATCACCCAAAATTCATAATTTATGGAATCATTAATGTTTTTAGGTTCAAGTTGTGACAAGAAGACATTATCTTCAACCTGATCTGTAAGACCAGATCTAGTTTTAGTTCCTTTGTCTAAGTCTCCGATAAGAGCATCTAAAGGATGGTTCTTAAGAGTTATAATAGCTCTAAAAAAGGACCAGTGATTTCAGGTTCTTCAACAGGGTTAGGTTCACTGTAACCTCAATCTAAAGAATTTCTAGAATTGGATGTTTTCATAGATTCTATTACAGGATGGATAGAGGATTTTGAATTAATGTCCAGATTTGATACATCATCCTCCTAGTTCTCTAGAGTGGTCTTAGGATCATGTGGATTTGTTTCATAAAATTTGACATGGACAGATTCTCCCACACATTTAGTTCTTTTATTAAACACTCTATAGGATTTAATAGAAATTTAACATCCTATGAAGATTACTTCAACACTCTTGGATGAAAATTTTTCAAGATTTTCCTTAGTATTAAGGATATAGAGTTTGCAACCAAATTCTTTAAAGTATCTAACTTTGGGTTTTTATTCTTCCATGACTCATATGGAGTTATTTTAAGAATAGGTCAAATCAATACTCTATTGATAATATAACATGTTGTATTCATAGCTTCACCCCAAAAATAAATATGTAAGTCATATTCTCTACGCATTGTTCTAGAAATATCTTACAGAGTTCTATGTCTTCTTTCAACAACTCCATTTTGTTGAACTATTCTAAGGGAAGAGAAATTATGACTATATCCATTTTTTGAGCAAAAGGATTCCAAATCTTGATTTTCAAACTCACGACCATGATCACTTATTAAGGATTTAATTCTACATGCACTAATATTTTCTACAATTTTGGAATATTTGGTAAAATGAGAGTAGGCTTCACTTCTATGAGCCAAAAAAAGTCATAGTATATCTAGAAAAGTCATCTAAAAGAACATAAACATAGTGATTCCCATTTAATCTAGAAACTCTAGGTGGTCCAAACAAATCCATGTAAACCAATTAGAGAGGTTGATAAGTTGACACTTCTTTCTTTGGTTTGAAGGAAATTTTGTGTTGATTTCCATTTTGTCAAGGATTACACACTTTATCATTTGGAATCTCAATTTTGGGTAGGTATTTGACATGTATTTTTCTAGTTAACTTTCTAAAGGAGTGATTGTTATAGTGTCTTAGTCTCCTATGCCAATTCCAAGAATCTTTGTGAAACACACATAAACATGAATCATTTTGAGAACTAAAGAATGTAAGTTAACATAATATACATTTTCATTTATTAATGCAGAGAACAATAATTAATTTTAAGAATTAAAATCATTTCAAGAATCATTTTCAAATTTGACATGAAATCCATCATCACATAGTTGTAAAATACTAAGGAGATTAAATTTCAAACCATAAACAAAAAGTACTTTGGATATCAAAATTGAGTTAGAGTTATCTATTTGGCCAAGGACAATAATCTTTCCTTTGGCAGTGTCACCAAAGGTGACATGTCCTCCATTAATTTTTATTATGTTCTTGAAGAATGAATAGTATCCTATCATGTGTCTCGAACACCCATTGTCCATGTTCTATAAGCTTTTACAGGAACTATTTAAGAATCTTTCCTACAAAATTGTCAAATAAAAAATAGATTTTGGTACCCATACCTATTTGGGTCTAGTAATATTAGTGACTAGTGATTTAGGAACCCATATCTTCCTCATTGGTTTCCTATATGAATTATGTAAATTATTTGAAAAATAAACTCTATTTGGTTCAGAAAATCTTGAAACAATACATAGTGTATCATAACGTAAACTAGATGAATGTTTTCTAGAACTGGGAGTAAAGCTGTATATCATAGACCTAGAAACAAAATTAGTTATTCCAAAATTTCTTTTACATGCTTGATAGCCAATTCCAGTAGTATATTTAGGAGCAATATGTTTACCCTGAATTTATACCAAGGTATATTTACCATTAGTAAACAATTCAATATCCTTTTCAATTTCTCATTATATAGTTTCAATTAATTGTTCTTTTTGAGTAATTGAAAATATTTTCCCTTTCTACAGTGAGTTCAGTTTTAATGGTTGAGGTAAGAGCATGTTGTTTCTTTAAACACTTGAATTTATATTTTAGTTCATTTCATGTCTCTTCAATTATATTACATTACTCAAACATTTATTCATTTGAAATATTTTTAGAGTCACTTTCATCTCTTGAATAATAGGAATTTTGTACAAGATATTCCCTTGTTACCTTAGATGTGTTTTTCATAAATCACATATTGGATTTGTAGCCTATTCATCATGTGAGGATTTGGCGTCACCTGAACTGTCCTCAGAAACACTCTATGTTGCTTTCATTGCATTTTTATACATTCTATATTTGTCCAAATATTTCTTTTTGTTCTTGATCTAGGGACAGTCAGACTTGATATGTCCCTTTTTCTTGCATTCATAGTAGAAAATCCCATCAGACTTGTCACTTATTTTCAAATCATTCTTCAAACTTCCTTTTTGATCATATCTCCCCTTGAAGTAAGGATTTCTAAAAAAATTCTTCTTCTTGCAAAATCTCTTAAACCTTTTGGCTAGTTGAGCCATCTCTTCATCACTCTTAGGCGATGATTTTTCACTGCTAGAACTTTCAACAGAAGATTCCAATTTCTGTTTTTCTTTGGTTTAGAGGTGGTGGTCTTGAACGCAACATATTTTCTTTTGGGTTCATCCTCCCCTTCAATGTGGACTATAAAATCCTCTTCATACATCATCAGTTTTCCAATGAGTTCTTTTATAGGTATCTTGTTGATGTCGCATGACTCTCTAATAGAGGCAGAGGATCGTCTCCATCTATTAGGTTGGAATCTGAGAATCCTCGTGATTTGTTATTTGGTAGTGACTTCTCTTCCAAGAGAAATCATTGTGTTGAAAATTTCGATGAACCTGAGATACATGTCAGAAATAGGATCTTCAGGATCCATTTTAAATTTATCATATTTAATAGTGTATATATTAATTCTCAAGCCGTGACCTAATCCACTCCACTTGGTGATCACCTAACACCATGTAGTTTATATAAATAAACTTGATCCACACCCTTGATCAGGGTTAACAACAGTTCACAAGACTATCCAGGACACACGACCTCTTCCACCGTTCTTTGTGGGTATGAACTAACAGGTCACACAATGTCCTCTTCCACACTTATCCGTGGGAATACACAAGTGTAAAAAGATGTAAGAGAAAGGATATATCTTATCCTTCAGTTGATTATGGAGACAATGCGTATTTTTATATAGACACAAACATTGCTCGAATAATACATAGCAGAGTAGAAAAATGACGAGATAAGTTTAGAAGTGCTCTGAGTGTTAGTCTCTGTAGATATGGACTTCTAAGATGAAGCAGATTCAGTAATTGAGTCCTCTCGTGAAAAACAGAGTATTGTAAGACTGCTAGATCTGGCTCATGTTCTTCATGGAGTTGATAATGCGGAAATGTTCTCGACTCTAGGATTCATGTATGCTTCGTGTGTTCTTCAGCAGTGTTGGGTTCCATGTGTCGATTCTTCTTTCATGAATGCTCGTTCTTTTTCATTATTTTGCACACACTTGTTTTTATGTTGCCACTATTGTCGCTTCTCACACACTTTTCTTCTGTCCACACTGTTCTTTTTATTCCTAGAATGAATGTGTTGGAGCCAACATGATGCATGTATTCTACACCTCGTACCTCGTACTATCAGATGACATGTCTACAAAGAAACATTTATTATGTTAGTGTATTTAAATACTTCAAATATGACTATTAGAAAAAAAATTGAAAAATGAGAAAATAGATTAAGAAACAGTGTCACGGTCTGTCTGCAAATGGTGTCTCCAAAAAATGGTGTCTCTTTGAAATGGTGTCTCCATGATATAGTGTCTCTTTATTTCACTTTGAGTGGTGAGACAGCTATGATAGGATATTTTTAGAGAGATTAGAAACCGGTAGCAGTGATGCGGTTTTAGAATCACGGTGTCTGGCCACAGTGTTTGGATGGTCAGGGTGTTTGGCCGGTCACGGTGTCAGGATGGTCACGATGTCTGGATGGTCATGGTGTTTGGATGGTCACAGTGTCTGGATGGTCATAGTGTCTGGATGGTCAAGGTGTATGGATGGTCACAGTGTCTAGGTACTTTTCTAGGAAAACACAACCGGTGGAAGACTCATAGTTTCTTAGACTTATCCAAATCAATGAACACATACTTAAATAGTGATATTCATATAATGAAATAAATTAATCTTTCATAAGACTATTTCATTATAAAAAAATAGTTTACAATAATTATTTAAGGCATCAAAAAACAAATCATATGTACACATGATTTTAGATAGATTAAAACATGATTAAGAAGATTTACCTAATATATAGGATTTGTGATCATTAAAACATGATTAACACATGAGGAATCCAACAATATTATATATATAATGATTGGGAGTTATACATCCATAACTCATTTATTATTATTATTGTTACTATTATTATTATTATTACATTTTTTAATGTTTCTATTCAATAGGTTGAAACATTTGTTCAGTTTTATCCTTCTTTGTGTTTCTATCCTTGAGCCTTATTATTCATTTTTTTAGAATTTTTAGATTTAGATTTACTCGATCATCCTAATTTATACTTTAATGATATATTTTCCCCCCACATAGGATGGATCCGCAATTGGGTGATTTCTTGAGTGGAAAATTCACCCTGTGATCCTACATCAGACCGAGGTTCAAAATTAGGATGAGAATAATTTTTGTGGTACTACAAGATTACTATAGCACAGTAGACTGCTATCACAAATTTTACTTATTCTAAGCATTGGAGGATAGAGAATATATTTTCAATGGATTTAATCCATTGTTCTAAGATGAGTGGATGAGAAGATCCCTTAAATATTAGAGGTCATTTTACAAAAAATGTATTTGACCACAAATTTCTCTTTTTATGAGAAGGAGGGTGTTCCACAAAATTCATGTTATTATTCATAAATTGGGCTAGTTGTGCCAGTATTATCATGAGGTTTTGAGCTCCCATTCCCACCAGGTTTTATGTATTATTAGGGAAATCATCACATTTATTATCACATTGGTTGTTATAATGAGGTTTCATATTTTCAACCATTAACAAAAAATAGAAAAATAAAATTTTTGGGGCTTGAATACTTAGCTAATGAGATTATAAAAAGAAAACTATGAACATATAAGTATAAACATATAAATTAAAATTATATCTTAACTTATGATTCTATAGGTTTCTATCTTGGTTATCCATGTTAATTGAATTATCCCTGGGGTTCTTACTAATGTTTTCTAGTCATAATCCCCAAAAATGACTAGATCTTCCTCAGATACCAACTATAGAAACCTAATACTTTTACATATATTATTACATGATTTTAGTCATAATTTTCCATTAAATAAGAACCATGGATTGAAAATCCTACCGTATTTAGATGACTAGGGACATAATTAGAAAACATGAAACTAAAATAAAACAAATTTTTGTTAATCTTCATAATGATATCCTAAATACCTTTTATATCCTTTAACTACATAGGATAACCAGTGGAATATATAGAAAAAATGGGGAGTTAAAATCCCTATAATGCAATAAACAATGAAATAATGCATAAAACATGAGTCAAAAGTCATAACATGATAACATAAATGTCATGGCTCATGAATAAACTTATGGAGGCATAAAATATAGAACATTTAATCATATGATCATAGAAATATATTAATGTGGAAGTAAATATATCATCACATAATCATGAGCCAATGTTAACTACCAAGACGACATCACATGGTGGACAAAGTCCCATAATGGATTAGGTTTACTTCCTAATCCCATATATAATATATCATGAGGCTAAAACATTACCCAATGCATTGGATCACTATATGGGTTCACCCATCATAATATGTACATGAATATGTGTGCCACACAATTAAATCAGACATAATGAATAAACATAAGGGTTACCCATGAAAATAAATGGGTTTCATAATAATTCCATAAGGCATAATCAAAGGGCGTGTCATAATGGTATCCATGAAATAAGGGATTTACTAATTCTTGGACATTCACAAATGAAAAATAAGAATATATATTTAATATCAATGTTCAACTAAATTGTAAACAATTAAAATAGTGGTTAGATATCTATAAAAATGTACCACTTAATCACGGTTTTAGTGAAAAGATTAAAGAGTATTGAAAGAGGATAAAAGAATAATTATTTATATAGAATCAAATATAAAAAAATTAGTTTATCATGATAAAATCAGTGGTTTTATAAAATTTGGTTTGCTTAAAATATTTTATGTAGTGAACTTGAAAATGGGTGAGAAACATAGAAGTTCTCTATAATTGGGTTTTCTTATCAAGTGGAATTTCGAAGGGAAACTTTTTAAAACATGTATTTACCCATAAAATAAATATTAATTGAGATTAATATAAAATTTAGAAGATATATACATAATATAAAAGAAGTATATAATAATAATTAATAGATAAATTGAGCTAAGAGATAAATAGCATAATCCAATGTAAATATGAAGGATTGGAGAGATCCCTTAACTTATGTATGAAAGATCTATTAATTTACAATTAGTTTCATGGATAATAAAATTAGATTCATTAATTAAAAATTCAGAAACACTTACACAAGTATTTTCTTTATTATAGTTTTGTAATTTCATTTATTGACATTTCATTGAGTTATAATGTTAAATTTTTTGGTTTTGAGAGCATTCATTTCATGGTTTCAGGGCCGGTTCACTTGTGTATACATATGGTTGTTCTTTTCAAATGGTAATACTAATCTAGAAGTGGAATTAAATGGTATTAATGAAATTTTATAACTATAAATGACCCCATAAGTTTTTTTGTACTGACATATGGGGATAGTTCTTTGAGAAAAAATGTTATCATTATCTGGTTAGTTCATTTAGGTGGTTTTACCAACCATCACAAAACAATGTCATTTTATTTAATATTATATATATGTACTTATATTTGTTTCATAACATAAAATAAGTTATAATATACTTATTATAAATTTATTTAACTATAAAAACTGTGTAATGACCATCCTTGAAGGAGGTAATTGAAAATGAATACTCATTATCAATGGATATGGTTAACCACCATGATTTGGAAAATGGTTTCATTTATATGAATCATAGGAGATGATAAAAGGTATGTATAGAAGATATTCCATTAGAAATATGAAATTACATTTTATAAATGATAATGGATTTATTATGATTTTATGGATGAATGAGGTGAGGAGAAGGTAGAAAGAAATTTAAGGAAATTAAAAGATGTAGTTTGAGAATGTTACCTCTTGAATATCACCATCTTGAATGGATCCTTATGAAACATGGAATTGATCTTTTAGTGAGACCAGTGGCACTTGGACATGGGGAGAGTGGGGAGAAGAGTGTTGTTTTTTATTATTACATTCATTAATTTATTATTTTGGCTCAAGACTATAAATAGTATTCTTTATTGTGACTATATACAGAAAATGGTGCTTGTGAGTTCAAAATAATGAGTGATTATATCATCTATTACTCAAAAAATCATGTATTTGGGTTATTCTTAAATACTGTAAATTATCTTATTTCATTATTCATACAAAATTAAAATATTTTAGAAAAATATCAAAAATTCACTTTATCCATTCTTAAACATATAGATTTCAAAAATGTAATCCATTTTATTAAAATAATTTTCAAAATATGAGAGATTTAATTTTTAAATAAAGTCTCCGTTTATTTGAAAAATATTGATTGTAATATTATAATCAATTTTATGATCCTATAAAAAATAATTTATTGTCTCATAAAATTAAATTATAATTATAATACAATGTAATATTAATTTATGGATCCATTTTATGAAAATAAATTTTCTTTTAAATCATTGTATTAATTATAAAATTGAAAATAAAGCACTTACATTATACAAAAATACCAACACTTAATTTATCATTTAAAAAAAATTATTTACTTATACCATTATATAAGTATATCATATTTTCATTTTATAAGATATCTAAATATTCTTTTACATTTTCATAGGTGATATTACTATTATAATGGTGAAATTACTATTACAATGATAATATTACTATTCCAGTGGATAGATATAAATTTCAGTGATCTGATTTATAACGATCATATGGGTTCACTACTTCCTATAAATACATCTTATTACATTAATTTTTAGTAACTTATATTTCTTTCCATGTTTATATATTATTTCATCTTTAAAAATAATATTGTATTATTAATATTGTGTTTTATTTCTATAACTTTGTTCATGAGTGCAGTCATACTAGTGGATCGAGTAGATTTAAATTATCCTATTCTAATTCTCTTATTTTTAATTTATTGTTTCATTGTTATATTTTTAATACTTATTGGTTTTTTTCTGACCAATTTATCCATCTTCATTTATGGGAATTTATGGTTTCATGCACTATAGAATCATGTGCCGGCGGATGATATATTAAAATTTCTTTTTATAATCATTTCTCGAAACTATGAGTTAGGATATTGCACATCAAATTTATAATTAATTTATTTAATATTTGAAGAAATAAAATACTTGGAATTAGGAACATTCTTCATTGGATAATGTTGATTGTTTAAAAAGACCCTTTCGTATTTCCTTTATTTCCCTGTGAGGATCCAAGGATAGAATCCCTCTAATGGTGATCCACATGTGTTACTATGATCTCTAAACAACACTTCTCAATATCTATGTACTAGCACAATGATTCAAATGTCTTTCATTGTTCAATCTTGATCACTCACTCTTCATTATTAAATAAATATCTATTGTGCTTATCATTCTTAATATGGAGGGAGATGGAGGAGTCCAGAGAGAATCTGTTGTTCAAAAAAATTCTCTATTATCAGTATTGGATTCATTAGAAAATAGTCATAGCCATCAATATATAAAGTTAGGATTTAGGTTAAAATATTATTGATTTTTTTCGAAAATTAAATAACCATTATTACCATTAATAAACCCCATAACACATAATAATAATAACAATATTATTATTCTGCAATGTGCACCAACTTGTGCAATAAAAAATATTGTTTAACCAACCTGTTAATTAATATTTTTTATTGATCATAGTCTTGGTTCCATTCAATCTTGTCATTAATTTATTTAACACCTAAATAAATAATTTATTCATAAATAAATATTTCATTCGGATACCAATGAATAAATATTAATTAATTATAAATAAAATGAATAAATGTATTTTTATTTACATTTTGGTGAATAAATATTTATTTAATTTATGCAACATATATAAATTGAATAAAATTATTCCTCATACTTGAGAGTAATAATTATTCAATTAATTAATCTCAAATATAATTTAATCAAGATAAAAAAAGCACTCAGTGTGTGACCCTCTAGGATACTTTCTCATTAGCATTGGGCAGGCTTACCTAATGTCCATGATTACTATCTAGCGACGAGTCAGAGAACCTATGAGTAAGAACTTAATGTCATATAATCGAAAACCATATATGAATTACCATGGTGTAATATAATCTATTTATCACAATATCTTATCACGAATTTTTCACGATCGTGTCATCAACCTATTTACTCGATACAAATTTCATTGACTATCTAAAATAAACATGTCATTACACCATGGACATAAAATTAAATGTGATGGTACTATTCAAATAAATGGTCTAATATATCATCTTCTATAAATTTGGAATGATAACTCATTCCTTGACTTATCCATTAATGACATGTCAATCATGACGCACCCAATGTTCCCTACTTCCTACAAATATATGGTGTGATAGTTTTGGTTAGTAAATCTATGTGTATGATTCATGACATACATTAATGATAATATTAAAGTCTAAGGACCATTACATAGGCTCACACATATTAATATTTGATGACACTAAATGGTTCAGAATTGCTACTAGAAGGTTAGTTCTCATACTTTCTTATCTTGTAGATTACTAAGGGCGAACTTCATGGGAAGAAGCCTCATCCACTTAAGATCACTCACTCCATAAAATTTATGTAATATGTGTCCCATCAATGTATGTTACCCAAACATAGAAATATATTAATAATATCATCATACCACTTCATGTTTCTCATCATAGTTTGGAACTGTTATGGCCTTATCAATGCGATAAATACTATAGAACGTTATTACATTAAATCTAGGAAGAATCATTAAAAAATAAGTAATAAGACATTAAATTAATATTTAACATATCAAATATAAATGTAATAAAATTCCAATCAGTTGTTCTTAGTACACCAACTCTAATAAAATCCCACTTGGACTAGAACCAACTGCCCACGACTTTCAGTCTGCTGGACTTTACACGATAATCATGTTACTGGTGAGTCAAGGCTTTAGTCAATGGGTACACCACATTGTCTTTTTTGGAAATACTACTCACTGAAACCTCACCTCTTTGAGAAAAATCCGTCAAGATATAATACTTCCAAATTATGTGATTTTTTTATTGATACGACCTTTTCTTTTTTGTGAGATCCATTGATGCAGTATTATCACAATAAAGAGTTATATGATATTTATTTCTAGGTAAAACATCAATATCTTTTACAATGTTATTCATTCACACTACTTCATTAGCTACCTCACAAGCCTCAAGATACTCAAAATATTTTATATAATCTTCAATCACATTCTTCTTTGAGCTCTTCCAGCTCATAGCACCTCCATTCAAAGTACAGATATATACTATTTGTGACATCACAACATCTTGATCAATTTGGAAACTAACATATGTATATACTCTGATGACAAGTTTCTAATCTCTTCTATATACTATAAAAATATCTATATTACACCTCATATACTTAAGTACTATCTTGAAAACCATCCAATAGAGGTCACCTAGATCGGCTAGATATCGTCCAACCACACTCAATGCGTAGAAAACATCTTGCCTCGTACATAGCATAGAATACATGAATGACTCAATCACTGATTCTTATGTAATTTTTTCCATTCTAGTTTTTCCCTCATGTGTCTAAGGATACATTTTCCTAGAAAGATGAATTCCATGTGACACTAGAAATAACCCCCTCTTGGTTTTTCCCATAATGAATCTCTTCAGTATCGTGTTAATTCATGCACTTTGACATAGGTCAAGTAGTCTCATAGATATATTACGATGGATCTTGATTCCTAAAATATTTGTTGCTTTTACCAATTCCTTTATGGTGAAGCATTTATTAAACCAACATGAAAAAAGTTTCCTTACTAGAAATGGTTGTTATTTAGATTTGAAGGTGTTATAACCCCCTATAAATTTGATGATTAGAAGGGGTTGTGTATAACGCCTTCTAATTATACAGAAAATAAATTTAGAGGGGGTTGTGTAGAACCCCCTCCAAAAACCACCAATAATATTTTTTTTTGTTTTTTGCACGTATTAACAAACTGTAAGACTATAATTTCATTTCCTATGAGTAATATTTTATCAATATATATTATTAAGGAGATGATAGTAGTCATTCTAAACCATTTGTACACACAAGGCTCACACTCATTATTTATGAAACCAATTTAAATTATGGATTCATAAAAATTAATGTTCCATGAACGAGATGATTTCTTTAATCCATAAATGGATTTTTAAAATTTTCATATATTATTATCATCGATTAGAGTCACAAACCCGTCAAGTTGAGTCATATAGACATCTTCTTGAAGGTTCCCATTAAAGAAGGTTGTTTTGACATCCATTTTTCAAATGTCATAGTCATGGTAATCTGTAATGGAAAGTAGAATTTTTTATGGTTTTCAATATTGCAACTAGTGTAAAGGTTTCATCATAGTCAATTCCTTGAATCTATTTAATCCCTTTTGTAACCAGTCATGATTTATAGGTACTTACTTATCCATCCATGTCCATTTTCTTCTTGAATACCCATTATCAACCAATTGGATTTACATCTACTAGAGTATCTTCCAAAATCCAGACTTGGTTTTGGTACATGGAATCCATCTCAAAATTTATGGCTTCATGGCACATGGAAACATTTGTTCCACTTACTGCTTCCTTGTATGTTAGAGGATCATTATTGTCAATTAATAATGAGTCACCCTCATTAGTGAATAGAAAATCATAAAATTCTAGTTATGTAACATCTCTTGTACTCCTACACAATACTTGTGTCTCTGGAATAGTTTCATCTATCATGGGGCTTTTCCGAATTTGATCCTCTACAAACTCTTTTGTACCTTGAGCCTCAAATTACTCTAATTTGAACTCAATCCCACTACCTCTTTTAGTGATATTCCCTCTTAATGAATATTGATTATAATTCCACAATAACCCTTTTATTTAAGGGTTATTATAGGAAATAACCATTTTTCCCTTGGGGTATCCTACAAAGGTGCACTTTGTGCCTTAGGGTGAATGTTTGTTACCTGAAGAGGCCATAATACATGACTTCCTTCCCTGCAAATGTAAATTTGATAACATGGGTTTTCATCCACTCCAAAATTAATATGGAATACCATTTATTGATTTATATGCTACTTGGTTTATTATATGTTATATTTTTTGTCATGTGTATCCCCAAAATGATAATAGAATCCTAGAATGACTCATCATTGATCTCACCATGTCCCACAAGGTGTGATTCCTCTACTTGCTTACACCGTTCCACTAAGGTGTGTGAAGATTAGTTATTTGGGATTGGATCAAAAAATCCAATAAGTAATCAATGAAGTCATGATTAAGATATTCACAACTACGGTCTGAATAGAGTTTTTTATCGTCTAACTATGATGGTTCTCAACTTCATTCTTGTATTCCTTGAACATATCAAAAGAATCAGACTTATACCTCATTAGGTAGACATATCAATATCTACTAAAATCATCACTAAAATTTTGGATGTATGAGTACCCACCCCTTTCTGTACCAAGAAATGATTTATAGACATCAGTATAAACTAATTTAAGAAGATATTTATATATTTCACCTTTCACACTAAATACGTCTTTGGTCATTTTTCCTTGTAAACATGTATTACATACACCAATTGGGTTTAGATAAAAATTATCTAAATATCCATCTTGATGTAATTTTGTCAAGCACATTTCATTTATGTGGCATGGTAGGTGATTCCAAAGTTGGGTGTGGTATGATTAATGTGAGTTAACTTCATTATCGATATCCATTACTTGGTTCATGTAATCCAACACATAAATACCTTTATATAAATATGACTTATTGTAATAGATTTTATATTTATAAAAAATTAAAAAATTATTCCCAATTTTGAAAATCAATACATATGTATCAAGTATGGATAAAAAAATATTTTTCTTGGTAATATATGGACAATAATAACAACCTTTAAAAACCAATATCATTTTGGTAAGCAAATTGATGTGGTAGTCCCCGCTAGCTACAACAACAAGTTTATCTCTGTTGGATGATCTTAAATATACCTCTCCTCCATTAATATTATAAATATACATGGTTCCTATATTTGAATAAATTTTTGTGCACCATAAGCCATATCTAATATCAAATTTTTAAAAATAGATAAAATTAACTCAATTACTAATGCATGGGAAGATTCCCATTGCGTCTTTGGTTGGGTGTAGTATTTCTTCCAGTGCACCATCTTTCCTCATGAGAAATAGAAATAATCCAATTATTTTTCTTTCCCTTATTTCTTCCTATTCTTGGAAGTGCATAAAGATGCTTTGGGATTAAATATCTTTTATTTCCCTTTCCATTTGTTCACCATAAGTATGGAAGTATTTTCACACCTCATATCCTTATCTACATAGCGAAGACGAGTGAGAAGATCTGGAAGAGACTTATAAATGTTTTTTATATTATTTTTCACAACAAACCTAGATAATCTCTGAGGGAATGATGATATAATGAGATTGGTGACCAGTTCTTTGGGGAGTTTAATCCCTAGAACCTCTAGGCACTCAATGTATCCAATGAGCTTAACTAAATGAGGCCCAGCTGGGTACCCTCTCCAAGATTTCTCTGAAAGATAACCTTGTAAATCTTAAATCATTCTAATCTAGCCCTCTCTTAATAAATACAATGGAGGTTATCAAGCATGCTATATGCAACTATGTTTTTGTGAGACTTCATGAGTTCACTACAAATTGGTAAAAGTATCAAACCTTTAATGTTTACCACATCGCTCACTTGTTTTTCATAGACAAGGAACACTTCATCACTCACCTCCTTAGTTGGGGGATTAGGAATTGACGATTCTATAATGTAAGATTTTTGTTCATGGCGTAGAACAACACAAAGGAATCTAAACCACTCTTATAATTTACATCCAGTTAAGAGGTTTTCATTCTATAATATTAATTATAGGGATGATGTGGATGATGATCTTTCCATTTTATTATATAATTAAGAGAGATGATTATTAGCACATTTTCTTGATTAAAATTTATTTGAGAACCAATATATTAATTTATTTTATTAAATCTCACACTATTTTATCAAGTCTCAATAGCCATCACCATTGAACATGGAATTTCTAGTTATTTTAACATTTTAGCGGCAATGATATATATACCCTTTTTATATAAACCCAAAAGGGTTGACCAAGCTAGTTCAATGTATTTATGTAGATAGGTCATTGCAAACTGTAGTCTTGTAGCTCCTTGATCTGTTGTTTGGATTCTCCAATCCAGAAATCCTAACATGGATTTACTCAACACTTGCCTCCAAATTACACAAATTCTAGCAAGGGTTACTTCTATTGATGTAAAATGTTTAATTCAACCAAAAATGTTCTTAATAACTCCCCATATAAAATTAAGTGTCCCAACAAGTGTTGGTTAAACACTTAGTTTTATTGAGTTTTATTCCAAATCAAGTAATGGAAGGTCAATTCTCACTTAATATTCAATTGATGGATTTTAATTTATCATGAAAATTTTATCTTATTTTATTTTTCTCATATCTTGTTAATATTAAGAGGATGTTACATAATTAATTAACCATGATGGAAAAAACATTTAACCATAATTAATTAATTTAATTTCCATATTTTAAAATTATTTCATTTATTAATGAAATCGCAGCCTTGCATCCATAAAATGAATAATTTCATAGATAGAAATATATAAATAATGTAAATGTACCAACCATGAGATTATCTAACGATTGATTTAACAAGTGGAAATTAAATCAACCTATGACCTAGGGGAATAACTCCATTTGGAAGTCTTGGCATGAGTTATAGTATTCCACCTTTCCACTTATGTATTAGTTGAGTTAGCATCAAAATGGTTCCATCATGTGATACATCCACCCACCTTGAGATGATCCATTAATTACAATTATTTATTACTCACATGTAGGTGATGGGAACCAAAGAATTGGTTAAAGGGGATTACATAAATATCCATGAACATGTCAATGCTACATAATAATGAAGAGAGGGATGAAACACATGCCATCATATTTAATTTAATAATAAATAATTTTAAACTCACGCAATAAATTAAATTAAATCATCCAACACATACACAGGTCTTGGTCAAGCTCATGAACGATCATACAAGAAACAAATATATAAATGTTATAGGTGAGATTTCATTTATTTATTTGTTATTTAATATTTTTTATGAAAGTTCTTGCATTAATTAATTAATTAATTCCATTTCATCTTAATGATCATCCAAACAAAATTAGAGATACCGACCATTTATTGCATTCTTAGAAAATCTATAATAGAACCAATAATGGCATATTAATTACAATAAACTAATTCAGAATTTAATATTATTTTAAAAACATTATTAAATTGTCAAACATGCATTGGTGTGTTAATCAATAAAATGAAGTTGTGATGCTTTAATTTTCAATTTAATGAAATTTTTAATTCTATCATTTAATGAGAGACTACACAACATTTACAGTCCATCTACAGATCATGTACCTTGGTTTTCATGTATCTCTGTCACATGCCTAGGGATTTGGGGTGTTATCTCGTTCGGACTACACGATGTGTATAGGAAAACTACACACCATTTTTCCACTATCCATGTGTCGGATTTTCAAGGTCAACATGAAATGTTTAGTAAATTCACCGCGTGAAATTAACTGCTCAAAAAATCCAGGTACAATTTTCATGGGTACACAACATGTGCTTTAGTAACACATCATGTAACCCAATTTTATTGGCCAAATATCTGGCACATCCCAACAGAATCTTTGGTCATTCTTTGTATGTTCTTAAACCTTTAAGAAGATGAAACAATATTGAACATGATTAATATATCGATAATATGATAAATTCAAATGATATTAAATGGCAAATAACATGAACAGAAAATCAAACTGCAATTACACATAGATCAAAAATCAAATAAATAATTATAAATTTAAACATGATCACTCTTATACCACTTTATGGTTCTAGGAACAGCGGAAGCGTGCCTTGCTGGGGGATATATTAAAATTTATTTTAATAATTATTGTCTAAAAAGAAGAGCGATGGTATTTTGAATCAAATTTATAATTAATTTATTTAATATATGAAGAAATAAAATACATGGGCTTAAGATATTTATTTTTTGTGAATTTAGATCATCCAAAAATACCCTGTCAGATTACCTTTGTTGTTCTATGAGGATCCAAGGACAGAATCCCTCTAGTGGTGATCCACATGTTCTCCAATGATCTCTGAGAAACACTACTCATTCTCCCAGTGTTATCATGGTGAGTCAGTGTCTTTTTTTTCTCTCTTGATCCCTCAATCACTGATCTTAAAGAAATATGTCATTCAATTCTCATTCATGATAGGGATTGAGAATTAGGAGTCGAGAGAAGATTTGTTCAGCTCAAACACTCTCTATTCTAAATATTTGATTCACTACACAATAGGGAGTGCCTTTTATTTATAGAGTACAGATTTAGGTTAAAATATT
The DNA here is from genome assembly GCA_963277665.1 of Viscum album. Lineage (NCBI taxonomy): Eukaryota > Viridiplantae > Streptophyta > Magnoliopsida > Santalales > Viscaceae > Viscum > Viscum album. The sequence goes on along the minus strand of OY728133.1, from coordinate 858,026,855 downwards.
ATTTAAATTCATGTCATCCATTAAATTACATTTATTACCTTTAATAAGCCACATTCTTCATAGTAATAATGACAATATTATTATTTCGTCACTTACGCCAACTGGCACAATAAAAAATATTATTTGACCACATTTTTAATTAAAAATTTTAATCGGACACTATCCTGGTACGTCCGAGCTCTTCTTTCATTTATTGAACACCTAAATAAAAATTTTATTCATAAATATATATTTCATTCACATACCAAAGAATAAATTTTTAATAAATATTCAATAAAATAAATAAATAAAAATTCATTCACATGACAGTGAATAAATATTTATTTAATTTCTGTGATAAACATAACTTTAATAAAATTATTCCTTGAACTTGATAATAATATTTATTCCATTAATTAAACTCAAAGAGAAATTAATTCAGATCAAAACAAAAACTTAGTGAGTGGCCCTTTATGACTATTTATCATTGGCTTTATGTGGTCTTTTCTAAAGTCCAATGTTACTATCTAGAAATGGGTCGGGGAACCTAAGAGAAAGAACTTAATGTCGCAACATTGACAACCACATAGGAATGCTCACTGTGTAATATAATCATTTTGTCGTAATATCTCAGAAAGCAGGTTTCACGATAGTGTCTTCAACCTTTTTTCTTGATACGTATTTCTTTTATTATCTCAAGTAAACACATCATTACACCATGGACTTTAAATTTAACGTGACATTTCTATTCCAATCAAATGTTTGAGATATCAGCTTCCATAAATATGTAAGGGACAAATCCTTCCTTGACTTATCCATTAATGACATGTCATTCATAACACACTCAATGTACCATACTTCTCTCCAACATATGGCATGACTGTTTTGGTTAGTAAATCTATGTGAATGAGTCATGAAATATATTAATGATAATCATAATGTATAATGACCCTTACACATGCTTGTAGATATAAATATCTCATGACACCAAAACACATGGGATTACTACTGGTGGGTCTATTCTCATAATCTCCTATCTTGGTGATTAATAAGTGTGAACTTCATGAGTAGAAGATGCATCCACTTATAAGAACTCACACCTAATTTTCTAAATACTAGGTGTCCTGTTATAGTATGTTATCTAACCATAGAGCTATATTAAAAATATTTCCATAACACTCCAGGATCTCATCATAGTGGGGAACTGCTATGACCTTATCAACGTTATAAATAATCAAGGAATTTCCTACATTATATCCATGTAGAAATAAGTAAAAATATTTAATAAGACATTAAATTAATATCAAATACATATAATATACATATAATCAAAGTACAACCAATTGGACCTAGGACACCAACTCTAACAAGAATATTGTTTTTCTGGTATTTCTATGTGATGTATGTTGTATAAATTAAATGAAATAATTATAAGAAGGGAATTTCCATTGATAAAATTCTAGGTCATTACTGTGTTCCTGGTCCTTCATGCCACTGGGCCTCTAGGCTATCAATGATGGTCCTTTAGGCTTTATGTTGGAGCAGTTCTTGAATGGTGGAGAGAATAAAGTTGAAAATGAATTATTTGGTGATTAGGTTGGATGTCATGGTTCATTCATGAAACGACTTGTACACACAACTTCAAGTCCCCATTCGAGGTGATAAGGATTATGGGCAACAAATGTGATTTCATGACAATAAACTATGGAAGGAAAATGCAGGAAGGTGAGAGGGGTTGTTTTAGTGTGGGGTCAGGGGGAATTAGGCCTTCATGCCATGTACTAGGCCTTTGCGCCACTAGGCCTCCCTGCCTTGTATTTCAGGTCTTCATGCTTCTAGGACTTTGAGTCATGTAAGAGATCCCCCTCAGCCCATTTAAAAAGAGGGATCACTAGAAAATGAAAATATGGAATTGTCATGGGTGACTCATTTATCTATCACCGGACCATTTGGTCGAGAATTTCGTAGTTTTTTTCCCACTTCCCTATCAATGGTAACCTCAAAATCTGCCTTGATTTAGGTGTCTGATGATGTATTGTGTGATAATAACACCACCACCATCAACAAAAATAATATATATTTCAATATTATATAGTATTATAATATAATATAATGATTATATTTTCATGAATTAAAAATATAATGGAGGATGAATCCATCTCATTCCTTGTATTCATCCACCACCTACACCGACCATTGACGGACACGTCTCCATCTTCCATTAGTGTTAACCAACACTCACAAACACTGATCATCTTCAAATTTTATTAGTAGGTTCATCTCGATTTGAGGATTCAAAAATGTAGTTCATTCACCATAAATCATAGAGTTGTGACCCTCTATCAAAATTCAAGGATTCCATTTAGTGGGTGTCATCCCTCTCTATATTTGAGAGAAGTGAAGGGTAATCATATGAGAAATTTGATATTAACAGCTATAATAATATCTTGTGAATATCTATAATTTATTTTCACTACATGTTAATTATTAACCCTGATAATCCATTAAAATTTTCTAAATTGGACAATTCATCACTATTGATCATTTTGTCTTTCTATTATTGGGTCCAAACACATACCCTTGTAGACACATAATGAAACACACACATTAATATATAATATAATTTTCTTCTATTTTTATATAATAATATATATATATATATAATTATTGGGAGGTATATACCTCTCTAACTCTTTAATTATTATTATTATTATTTCTAATGTTACAAGTAAAATATTTGACACTTTTTTCAATTTTTTCCCATCTTTACATCTCCATCCTTGACCCTTATTCATTTTTATGTAAAAAAATAGATTTAGATTTAATCGGTCATCTAGGATGAGCCTTTTATGCTGCATTCAGCCCCCATATGGGGTGGATCCACAATATGGAGATTGCCTTAGTGGAAAATTCACCCTATGATATCATATCAGAACCATGTTTAAAACATGGAAAGGGTGATTTTTTTGTGGAACTATAGGAGTACTGTGGTAGGGTAGGATTCCTTGTATTATATAAGGTATTGGAGTTGGGTAATGTACACAACTATAAAATCATCATATTTTCGTGGTTTAAAATCATGTCTATAGTCTAAGAACATATTTTAATAGAACTGTGTTTCATGTCATCGTTACAATATGGTCCAGAATATAGCCACAGTTTCAAACCATTTCCTTATGTGTCTATGTCCATGGTACACATCGATCATTGTCATAGGCTATTACAACAGATTTTAATAGAATGGTTTAGTAAACTATGGTATTAGATTGTCTATTTCCATAGTTCACATAGGTCGTGGCCATAGGTTAGATTCCATACACCTAGTACCATGGTTTACTAAAATGTGGTGGTATCCTTTTAAAAAAAATGTACCCGATGAGGTTTTATGTGGAGACTTCTTCTATAATCCATCCAACAATTTTCCACTACATCGAACTCTACTATATGTAAATATAAACACATGTAAATTTATATATAATTATATATAATTATAAATATTAATCATTTCAAAAACAAAAAAATGGATGAAAGCTAATTAACACGGTTTTCCAAAACCATGGCTATAGGTAATTTTTGAGAGGTCTATTACCACATTTTTTGAAAACCATAGAAATAGCTCATTTTAGGAGAGTTATTTCCATAGTTTAAAAATATGTAGAAACATGTTAATTTATAGAGGTTTATTTCCATGGTTTAAAAAACCGTGGTAATATATTATTACCAAAATTTTCTAAAATCATTGTAATAGGACTTTATCACCAATTTCCCGCATTTTTTTGGGGTCCCGTGTAACTTACCTCTATGGTTTCATATAATTATGGATATAGGGTACCTTTGACCATGGTCCTCCAAACCGTAGCAATAGAAGTGTTGTCATATAGACATTTTCTAGTTGTGGTAGCAACAATATTATTCACTTGAATTGGGATTTTGGGTTGTTTATCTAGTCCTATGGACAACTGGGCCTTTGGGCTATCAATGGTGGGCCTTCAGTCTTTTTGTATGATTAGTTCTTGATTGAAAGATAGCATGAAGGTGCAAAGGTACTATTTGGTGATTAAGTTGTATGTGATAGTTCATTCAGGAAGCGACTGGTACGAACATGTTCAAGTCCCCATTCGTGGCGATAAAGATGACGAGCCATGGACATGGCGTCGAGATAACAATCTGAGGCATACTATTGTAGGAAGGCGAGAGGGGTTGTTTCGATGTGGGGTCTTGGCGCATTAGGCCTTTAGGCATTATATTGGGCCTTTATGTTACTGGGCCTTCGAGCCATGTATTTTGGGTCTTTGTGCCTATGGGCCTTCAAGTCGTGTAAGAGATCCCCTCAACCCAGTTACAAAGAGGGATCACTAGAAAATAAAAATATTGATCTCTCATGGAAAACTCCTTTCTCTCTCACTGAGATATTTAATCATGCATTTTTTAGTTTTTTTCAAATATACCAATCAATGGTAACATAAATTTATACCCCTATTTAGGGGTCGAATAATGTATTTTACTATAATAATGCTACCGTCACCAACAGTAATGATATAATTACTATATTATATAATATTATATTATAATAAAATGTTTATATTTTTATGAATTAAAAATATAATGAATGGTGAAGGCATATCCTTCCTCTTATGCATCCACTGCCTGCACCATCCATTGATTGACATGTCTCCATCATCTTTCAGTGTTAACTAGCATTGACAGATGCTGATCATCTCCAAATTTTAGTAGTAGGTTCATCTCGGTTTGAGGATTCAAAAAAATGAGGTTTATTCATCATAAATTGTACAATAAGGCCTCTGAAAATATAGAGAAGTTGAAATTAAAAAAATCTCTCATAGATTTCTCTCAATCCATATCTAAATATTCTTGAAATTTTGACTTTCTCCAATTAACATTAAATTCTTGCCTAAATTAAATATCCACATCCTGAACATAATGGAGAAGTCAGTTTTGCAATCTGACACTCTAGATAATTTCATGTTTTGCCCTTTTAAAATGCATATATAATTTTGTATTAATAGACATCATCACAGACTATGAAAATAGAAGTGTAGTCTTAGGTTCATTTATTAGTTGTGGTAGTAGTGGTATTATTCACTATAATTAGGATTTTGGGCAACATTTCTGGTCCTTCGGGCCACTAGTCATTTGGGTCACTATACCTCTAGGATATCAATGGTAGGCATTCAGGCTTCGTGATGGAGTATTTATTGACTAGTGGAGAGCATGAAGGTGCAAAGGAAGTCTTTGTGATTAGATTAGATGTGGTGGTTCATTCATGAAACAATTGCTACACACTTTTTCAAGTCCCCGTTCAAAAATATAAGGATGACGGGCCACAGATGTGATGATAGGACAACAATCTAGTGTTGGATAATGCTTGAAGGTGAGAGGGGTTGTTCCAGTGTGGTATCTTGGGACATTAGGCCTTTAGTCCATGTACTAGGCATTTGTGCCATATTTCCTTTGGACCATGTATTTCAGGTCTTTGTGCCTCTAGGACTTCAAGTCATGTAATAGATTCCCCATAACCCAGTTAAAAGGAGGGATCACCAGATTATAAAAATGTGGAATTGTCATGGGTGAATCCTTTCTCTCTCACCAGGCAATTTGGTTAGGAATTTTGTAGTTTTTTTGACCATTCATTATCAACTGTAACATCAACATCTACTCCTATTCAGGGGTTGGATAATGTATTATATGATAATAACTTCACCACCACCACCACCAACAATAATATAGTTTATATATTATATAGTTTTATAATATAATAAAAATTTATATTATTATGAATTAAAAATATAATAGAGGATGGAGCCATCTCATTCCACTTATGCATACATCACCATCACTTGTTGTTGGCTGACACGTCTCCATCATCCTTCGGTGTTAACCAGCATTGTCAGACATCAATCATCTCCAAATTTTAGTAGTAGGTTCATCTCTATTTGATGATTCAAAAATTGAGGTTAATTCATCAAAAATCATAAAGTGTTGTTACTCTCTATCAAAAGACAAGGATTCCATTTTAGTGGGTGTCGTCTCCTTCAACATTTGAGGGAAGTGAAGAGTAAACATTAGATCAATTTGATCTGAACTGCTATAAAAATCTCTTGTGCATGTTTATAATTTATTTTCACTACATATTAATTTTTAACTCTAATAATCCATTAAATTTGTTTAAATTTTCCAATTCACCACCCGTTGATCATTCTGTCATTCTCATATTGGGATCAGACACTTACCCTCACAGACAAATAATGTAACATACATTAATATATAATAAAATATGATTTTATTTTTTTAGATTATATTATATATAATGAGAGGGAGGTATACCTCTTTAACTCTTTTATTATTATTATTATTATTATTATTATTATGTTTTTTAATGTTCCTAGTCAATAGGTTGATATTTTTTTTCATTTTTTCCCTTCTTCACATCTTCACCATTGTCCCTTCTTCATTTTTTTTCAATAAAAAATATTCGGATTTACCCGGTCAGCCAGGATGAGCCATTCATGCTACATTCGGCCCCCACACGGGGTGGCCCCACAATTGGGGGCTTGCCTGAGTGGCAATGTCACCCCGTGATCCCACATCAAAATCATACTCAAAACCGGACTGGGGCGTATTAATGTGGCACTATTGGAGTATTGTATCACTCTAGGAGTACAGGTATTGTAGGAGGTATTTTAGTGGCGTACAGTACGCAAATAAAAAAAATCAGTCTATTTCCATGATTTAAAAACATGGTCATAGCCTAAGGCCACAATTTACTTGAATCATGTCCCATGTTATTATGGAAATAGGTTCCGACCTATAGCCACATTTTCAAATTGTTTCCTTATATGGCAATGGTCGAGGTTCATGTGAACTGTGACCACTAGTCATTACAAAAGAAGTTATTGGCACGGTTTAGTGTACTTTGGATCTTGGCCAGGTTGTATGCCATACGCCTATTGCCACGATTTACTAAAGTGTGACAGTAGCATTTGAAAAAATAGATGTACATTGCGAAGTTTGATGTTGCGACCAGTTCTATAATCCTTCCAATACTTTTGGAACTATGCTATTCTCAGCTATATGTATGTAAAATTAAATATAAATATAATTATTAATAATTTAAAAAAAAATTAAAAATATTTATGGATGGAACACAATTCCCCTGGTTGTCCAAAACCGTGGAAATAAGTCATTTTTAGGAGGGTATTGTACGGTTTAAAAAACTGTTCCAATAGGTAAATTTGTGGAGGGATATTGCAATGTGTTCAAAAAACGTGGAAATAAGCCTTTCTTACCAATTTCCAACATTTATTTTGGGGTTACCACGTAACCTACCGCCATGATTTCATATAACCATAGGACATGTACTTTCAGGTCTCTCACGGTTTCATATAATTGTGGGCCATGTATTATTAGGTCTTTGTGACACTGGGAATTCATGTATGTAAGGTATTCCCCTCAGGCTATTTGGGATCACCAAAAAATAAAAATATGGAATTTTCATTGGTGACTCCTTTCTCTCTGGCCTTTTGGTTGCACATTTTGATGATCCAATCAATATTCCACCAAATACTTGAACATAAGTCATTATAAAAGTTGATAATGATAAGACCCTTGATTCCTTTACCCAAATACATGAACATAAGTCATTTAAGGTCTTAATTACTTGTTTTAGTAAAAATAATAATAGTTTTTTTTTATTTTCGGATAAATAAATTTTTATGATTAAATCTATTATTATTATTTATAAAAGTTTTTTAACATAAATTCTACTTTATAGTGACATATGAAATATATTAGTAAATATTAAATAAATAATAATTTTAAAATAGTAATATATATTAATAGTAATAAATAATAATTGTATATATATGTTATTAAATAATAATTTTGAATAGTAATTATTCTTTGTAACTAAATAATAAATTTGAATATATTAATTTTAGATTTATTCATTATTAAATTGTAATATTTATTATTATAATTAACCAGTACCAACCCCGTTTATTTATTCAACATAATCATTCAATTACCCCTATAATTACACTTAGATCAAAATTTGTTTTTGATATAAATTGAATAAACTATTTTTCAAAAAGGGAAATCGAGATAGATATATTATTATAGCTCATTAGTAGCTGCACTCTGTTTTTGGGAAAATATAGATTAAATTTAGACCAACTAGAAATTTATGTCAAAGATACCATAAATTGATATATTTACAATGCACCGTTTCCTTACTATTTCTATTGATGTTAAGAAAAAATTACTATAAAAATATGTGGATTTTGAAAATATTATTTTGATAAATACATGTTAGTATTGATGAATACATATTAGTTTTGAATATTACATATTAGTTTTGAAATAAATATCATATATTTAATATTAGTTCAGAAAAATTATGTTATTTCAATTTTATTCTGGAAAAATAATATCAGGTGTCAAACATAGATTGATAACAATACATGTGTTGAAAAAAATAAATGTTTTTTTATTGAAAACTATAGAGATAATTTTATAAATTGGAACTCTATGAACAAACCAATGTGAACCATCTACAAAATCCTCACACAACCAATGAACATACACACAAAATAGTGAAAAATATCTAAATGAATTGAAACAAAAATAGAAATAAATGATAGTATTATAAAAATTATCTACATAGAATGAGGATTTTTTATGCCATTAACCTCTAATTTTAGAAACAATCCACTAAAAGGTAAATGTACTCCCAAAATCATAAATAGGTATTAACTAATTTATAAAAACTTTATAAATTATCATGATATTCATTAAAGAATATATTATTTTTGTAAATAATATCATATCATTATGTATTGATCAAACTCATATAGTGATCAATAGATATATTTCACTTACATCAATTCATATTAGTCCCACATAATACATATTAGTTCTGAAATATAACATATACATGAAATATGTAATATTAAATTATAACTAATATGAAATTTTATTCGCCATGAATAAAATGAAATATTTGTTATGATATATATTGTAACACCCCGACCCTGGAAACCTGAAGATGGTGCATTATTTTATTATATTGGCATGATTACAAGAAATAAAGTCCCAAAGGACTGATTAGTTTCGTAGTTTTGGAAGACCAGATTACGTACATGATACCCATCGTACATTGGGAAAGTTAGAAAATACAATATGATACATAATAGTATAAAATAAACTTTATCCATTGAAAACTCATTCATGGTTTTCTTCTTCATAACCTAGGTAAATGAAATATAATAAGGGTGAGATCAAATGTTCAGTAAGGTTTATGTGAAATAATAAAAAGAGAATTCAATTCAATAAGGCATAGACAATATAACAAGGTAAATAATATGAAAAACACATGCCATTAATAAACTGGGAATGAAAATGTACCCATAGATTTTTCAAGTGAAAATGTCATGGTAAGTAATAAATGTGTATGGAATGAAAAAAATTATTATTTATTGGATGTCATTTATTTGACACATGAACTATTATACATAGTGATAGTTTATGTTTGTGGGTAAAAACCAAACTTAATATGTTTTGGATACAAACTCGAAGGGTTTATTGCCAACTAGTTTGTCTCATAAGACCTATTGATGCATAGAGGAGCTATAGCGGGCCCCACACATATCTCTTAGTCTAAATAATTTTTCATAAATAGATTTAATTGAAGAAAAATATGCCTTATAAATATCAGTATTGAGTCCAAGATACAGACTCATCAATATTGCCTCTGTTAAAACAACATTCAAAATAAACATCTTATGTAAAATGGTTTATGACTAAGACAATAATAAATACCATGGTACAAGATTATAGATATTTAATAAACATATAATTTCAAATTAAAACTGATCTCAAATCGGAATTAATCCTCCAAATAAGAATTATTAGGTTCACAATACAAATTAATTCTCAACAAAATGGAAATTAAGACAAAGTCCCTTACCACATTGTAATCAATCGTATCATATGACAAAAAATTAATAATAAAAAAATGAATTATTTAATAACATGAATATAAATATAATCAGGATAGTATATATCAAAATGAAATATACATACACCACATACAAAAAATTAGTGAAAAATAATGGAAATCTGATGGAAATAAAAGTGAGATGAGAGCCCCCTTACCTTATGTCTGAATCTATTCTTCACTTGATCTTAATTTCATGAATAATGAAATTAAATTCATTAATTAAGAATTAAAAAAATTATATACATGTAATTTATTTATTATATATTCATTAATTGATTTATGACCTTTTAGATGGATTAAGATATTCAATTTCATAATTTGGGAGTGAACGTTTTCCCAGTTTTCATGCTCAGTTCACTTGTATAAGAGTATAGATGTTCATATAAAATGAAAATGTTAATATATAATTGAAGTTATGAGTTATTAATGATCATATATAAGGATAAATTATCATATAAATCCTCTGTTTATTTTTTGACATGATTAATCATTATATTAAATTTTAATGATAAACGCTTGAATTATTTTGTTGGTTTTCTGATCACCACGAACTCATATTGTTTTATAATTTAATACTATTTGTAAAAAAGTATTCCAAAACATTAAACAGGATTATTACATATATTATGATAGTTTTTGACCATAAAAATTGTTTCATGACTAGAATTGTAAACTATAATAGAAATTGAAAACCCATCATCCTTGATTTTGATAAATTAACACATCTCGAACAATATTTTCATTTTTAGTATAATAGTAGGGGGAAGAGAGATGATGACAAAATATTATATTAGAATAATAAAATAAAATTATATGTGAGGTAATATAATTATCACAACATTTGGATGAGGGGAGGTGAGGAGAGAGAAACAAAAGAATAATACTTGTAAAAGAAGTTGAAAGGAAAATGAGGTGAGGTTTACCTCTTGGGTACTCCTACTTGAGAATCTCCCTAAGGCCTTTGTTTTTGGACTTTTTATGAGACCAGATAAAAATTGGATGTTGTGGGTGTTATTGGGAAGAGTATTTGGCAGAAATTGGAAAATTATCAAAGCCTGAGAGGTGTGAGAGGAAGAGGGGGTGAGGGGTGGTTTATATAGTGGAGGAGATGAGCGTTTTTTGCATTACTTTAATTAGTAGTTTATTATTTTTCCTAAAAAATATGAATAGTATTTATTCATGGGACTAAAATAATTAATTAGTGAATGTTAATTCTAACCAAGGGTGATTACCCCAACATGGAATCATCCATGACTCAATAAATCTTGTATTTAGAATTTATCATAAATTGTCATATTTTACAATTAATAAAAAATTCAAGTATTTCAAAAAAATTGAAAAAATTCCTCCTAACCATTTTTCAAATATTAGAATCCAAAAACAAACTACATTTTTTGAAAATAATTTTCTAAATATGAGAAACATAATGTTCAATTAAAAACACCATTTACACAAAAAAATTTACAGTTTTTGAAAAATTATATACATATATAAATATTTATATTTAGGTTGATATTGATATTTATGTTTATAGTTATAAACAAACACACACATATATGTATATAACAATATAAATACACATGCCCACACATACAAATATATATTATAAATTTATATACAAATAATTTTATAGATATTTATTACTGATTATTATTATTTTTACAGAAAAAAAAATATTATTTTATATGATCTTCTACAACACCATTTTCACTTACCTTAGAAAAAGATTCTTCTTTGAAAGAATGATGTTCATCCAGATCGACAACCTCTTCAGGAATATGCATTTTCGTCTCACGTAAGACTCAAGAGACGATTCACTGTCTTTCTCAACCAGAACAGTTTCTCTCGGATGTACAACAACCACTTCTTCTTCTTCCTCATCAGAATACTCAATAAGTTCATCTGGATCCAAACCAGGATCAGAATTATCCATAGGTCTTGAAGGGTGTTCCACCAGATTAAAATTTTCATAAACCCTGTCATTATCTTCCACCCATGCTTTTCTCCATGGATTCTAACTGATTTTCATTCTCTTTACTATAGATTTCTAAAGACAGAACTCATAGTCCTTAATGGATTCATCGCCTGGTCCAACCAATCCATTTTTCATGAAGCATAGTTGAGATAAGCCTTGAATAGAAGTGGGAGGTTTACTTGGAGATTGTTTTTATCAACTCACACATACAATGTATAACATACTTGCATAGGTTTATCTTATGTACATTTCTCATGATATGTATCAAAAATAAGTCCTAATAATTGAGTATAGAAAATTCACCATTTCTAGGGATAATCAAATTCTAAAAAAACTTATACAAAATCCTGGTTTCACCATCTAGCTAGGAAGCTATAGCTATCCTAATAGTTTCATTTGTAGTTAAAATTCTCAATGAATCTTCCAAAGCAATTAACTCACTTGGAGGTGGAGGAACTGTATGGGTGTCTTCAAAAATACCCTCATGAGGTTCCCTAAGGCATGCATCCCATAACATTGAAGAAATGGTACAAATCTGTCCATTGATCCAACTTCGCACAACATAGCCATCTTCTAAATCAAAAGAAAATTGAACATACTGATAAAGCTGTGAAACTAGCTATGGGTAAGTAGGACTATCCTCTTTTTTAAACCCATCTATCCATCCTTCCTCTATTATAACTATCAATACCAAATAATTACTTGACATATGCCAGTTAGGGAATATCTCCTTTTCAGGTACCACTATTCTATTCACCAGATTTGGATTAAGAGGAAATTCGGGTGCTAACTTCGGCGTGATTTTCAGCTTCTTATTTGAACTAATCTTTTCAAGATTTAACTGTGATGAGAATTTCATCATGGGAATTAACCAATGGTTTAAGATAAAAAAGGGTTGAAAGAGGGGTTACGGTTTGAAAGATGATATCTCAAGTGAAGAACGAGTGAAACTTCTTTTAGTTTATCACTTAGGGATATCAAGCGTCGTAGGATCAAAAGTGCAGAAAATTAAAAAAGCATAAAACAATGAATTACCATGATACGAGTTATAATGTATAAATAAAACAATAAAGTGTCATTATGGTGAGACCGTAATCAACTTTCACGGTGAGACCATAACAAGAGTTAACGGTGAGACTGTAACAAGCATTCACAGTGAGACTATAACAATGTGATTTCAAAACTGTGTTACCGTGTTGTTTGAGACAGTAAGTGCCAGACAGTAACCAAGAAATAGTAATAGTGAGACCGTAAGCACGAAACATCAATTCTTAAGACATTAAAACTATAGAACTATTAGAGTTAAATAGTAATCACAAGACACTGACTTGTGAAACTGTAATCTATGAAACAATATACTTACTAACTACGATTTATCATTCCTATTTCATGCATGATGTAATCTATTATTTCATAATTTAATGGTTTGGTGAATATATCAGCAAGCTGATATTTAGTTCCAATGAATTCCAAAGTGATGTCACCTTTTTTATAATGATCTCTCAATAAGTGACGTCTTACATCAATATGTTTTGTCCTGGAGTGTGAAATAGGATTTTTTGAGACGTTAATTGCACCTATATTGTCACAATTTAGAGGTACATGCCAAAATTTATATACATAATCTCGTAATGTGTGTTTCATCAAAAATATTTTTTCACAACCACTACCAGCAACTATGTATTCAGCTTCTAAATTAGATAATGCAACGGAGTTTTGTTTCTAACTACACCATGATACCAGTGACTTGCCTAAAAAGATAAATGTTCTAGCGGTGATTTTTCTATCTAATTTACAACCACTGAAGTCAGCATCATAATAACTCACTAACTAAATTTATTATCCTCTGGGATAGAACAATCCTAGATTGGGTGTATTCTTGAGGTATGTGAAAATTCTCTTAACAACATTTAAATGTGATTCCTTAGGATTTTCTTGAAAATGAGGACACATAAACACACTAAACATAATGTTAGGTTGGCTATAATTTATGTAAAGTAAACTTCCAATCATTCCTTTATAATTGGTTTGATCAAAATATTTTCCATCTTCATCAACATCCAACTTACAAGTAGTACTCATTGGAGTGTCACTACTTTTAGTGCTATCCAATCCAAAACTTTTTAGAAGATATATAGTATATTTTCTTTGATTTAAAATATTACAATCATTATTTTGAAATATTTGAAATCTGTGAAAGAATATGATTTCACCCATTAAACCCATTTCAAATTTGTTTTGCATCATTTTAGAAAATTCAATACATAAATAATTTTTTAAAGATCCAAATATAATTACATCTACAAAGATTTGAACTACTAAAACATCTTTAGAAATTACTTTTATAAAAAGGGTATGATCTTCAATTCCTTTTGTAAAACCTTTGGAAATAAGAAAATTACTTAATCTATCATACCAAGCTCTTGGAGATTGTTTTAAACTGTATAAAGATTCTGATAATTTAAAAATATGGTTTGGAAAATAAGGGTATGTAAAACTAGGGGGTTTCTCAACAAAGACATCCTCATCTATATAACCATTTAGAAATACAATTTTTACATCCATTTGATATATTTTTAAATTCAGATGTGTAGTATAATCAAACAGAATTATGATGGTTTTAAGTATAACTACTAGTGCAAAGATCTCTTCATAGTCAATTCCATATTCTTGAATATAACCCTGTGAATAAAATCAGGACTTGTTTCTAACTATGTTACATGCTTCATCTACCTTATTTCTAAACTCCATTTTAGTGCATATGGTTAATATGACCTTGGGTCTGTCAACAAGTTTCCAAAAATTTTTCCTTTCAAACTGATTAAATTCTTCTTTGTTATACATCACCCAAAATTCATCATTGATGGATTCATTAATGGTTTTAGTTTCAAGTTGTGACATGAAGACTTTATCTTCATCATGATTTGTAATAGAAGCTCTAGTTAGAGTTCCTTTGTCTAAGTCTCCTACAAGAGCATTTAAAGGATGGTTCTTGAGAGTTATAATAGCTGTAAAAAAAGGACTGGTGATTTTAGGTTCTTCAACAGGGTTAGGTTCATTTTAACCTCAATATAAATAATTTCCTAATTTGGAAGTTTTCATAGATTCAGTTTTAGGATGGTTAGAGGATTTTGAATTAATTTCTATGTTTGAAACATCATCATCCCAGTTCTCTAGAGTGGTATTAGGCTCATGTGGATATGTTTCATCAAATTTGACATGGACATATTCTCCCACACATTTAGTTATATTATTAAACACTCTATTGGCTTTAATAGAAATTTAATATCCTAATAATATTACTTCATCAGTCTTGGATTCAACTTTTTCAAGATTTTCCTTAGTATTAAAGATATAGAGTTTGCAACCAAATACTTTGAAGTAGCTAACTTTGGGTTTTCTATTGTTCCACAACTCATATGATGTTATTTTAAGAATAGGTCAAATCAATACTCTATTGATAATATAACATGTTATATTCATAGATTCACCAAAAATATAAATAGGCAAGTCATATTCTTTAAGAATTGTTCTAGCAATATCTTACAGAGTTCTATTTATTCTTTGTACAACTCCATTCTGTTGAGCTGTTCAAAGGAAAGAGAAATTATGAATATAACCATTTTTGAGAAAAAGGATTCAAACGCTTGATTTTCAAACTCACATCCATGATCACTTCTTAAGGATTTAATTCTAAGTCCACTAATATTTTCTACAGTTTTTCCATATTTGGTAAAATGAGAGTAGGCTTCACTTCTATGAGAAAAAAAGTCCAATTATAGCTAGAATGGTCATCTACAATAACATAAACATAGTGGTTCCCATTTAAGCTAGAAACTCTTGATGGTCCAAAGAAATACATGTAAAACAATTAGAGAGGTTTAGAAGTTAACACTTCTTTCTTTGGTTTGAAGGAAATTTTGTGTTGCATTCCCTTTTCAAAAGAATTACACACTTTATCATTTGGAATCTCAAGTTTGGGTAGGTATTTGACTTGTCTTTTTCTAGTTATCTTTCTAAAAGAGTGAGTGTTATGGTGTCCCAGTCTTCTATGCCAATGCCATGAATTTTTGTAAAACACACATAAACATGAAGTAGAAAAAGACACATAAACATGAAGCATTTTGAGAATCTAAATAATGTAAGTTAATAGAATATTCATTTTCATTTATTAATGCAGAAAACACTAATTCATTTGTATAATTAAAAACATTGAATGAATCATTTTCAAATTTGACATGAAATCCCTTATCACATAGTTTTGAAATACAAAGAAGATTATATTTTAATCCATAAAAAAAGTACTTTGGAAATAAAAATTGAGTTAGAGTTATCTATTTGGAAAGGCCAATAATATTTCCTTTGGTAGTGTCACCAAAGGTGACATGTCCTCCATCAATTTTAATTATGTTCTTGAAGAATGGATAGTATCCTATCATGTGTCTCGAACCCCCACTATCCAAGTACCATAAGCTTTTACAGGAACTATTTAAGAAACTTTCCTATGAAATAGTTAAATAAAAAATATATTTTAGTACCCATACCTATTTGGGTCTACTAATATTAGTTGCTAGTTCCTTAGGAACCCATATCTTCCTCATATGTTTCATATAAGCATTATTTCAATTATTTGAAAAATAAACTCTATTTGGTTCAGAAAATATTGAAACATTAGAAAGTGTTTCATAACTTAAACTAGCTGAATTTTTTCCAGAACTGGGAGTAAAGCTATAGGTCCTAGACCTAGAAAGAAAATTAATTCCCCCAAAATTTCTTTTACCTGTTTGATAGCCAATACCTGTAGTATATTTAGGAGCAATCTGTTTACCTATAATTTGTACCATGGTATCTTTACCATTAGTAATCCTTTCATGATCCTATTCTATTGCTCATTATATAGTTTCAATTCATTGTTCTTTTTTAGTAATTGATAATTTTTCCCTTTCTACAGTGAGTTCAGTTTTAATGGTTGAGGTATGAGAATGTTGTTTCTTTAAAGACTTGTATTTATCTTTTAGTTCACTGCGTGTCTCTTCAAACATAGTATAGTTCTCAAAAATTTATTCATTAGAACTATTTTTAGATTCACTTTCATATCTAGAATAATAGGAATTGTGTACAGGAGATTCTAGTGTTACCTTATATGTGTTTTTCATAATACACATATTGGATTTTTTAGCATATTCATCATGTGAAGATTTTAAGTCACTTGAAATGTCCTCAAAAGCACTAGATGTTGCTTTCATTTCCTTTTTACTTTCTATATTTTTCGTTATATATCATTTTGTACTTCATCTTGGGGAAGTTATCCTTGATATGTCCCTTTCGCTTTCATTCATATTAGAAAATCTCATCAGACATGTCACTTATTTTCAAATATTTCTTAAAACTTCCTTTTTGATCATATCTTCTGTTGAAATATGGATTTCAGAAAAATTTATGCATCTTGTAAAATCACATAAACCTTTTGGCTAATTGAGCCATCTCCTCCTCACTTTCATGTGATGATTGTTCACTTATGGAACTTTAAATACAAGATTCCAATTTCCCTTTTTCTTTCTGTTAAGAGGTGGTGGCCTTTAACGCAACTGATTTTCTTTTGGGTTCATCCTCCCCTTCCATGTGGACTCTCAACTCCTCTTCATACATCATCAGTTTTCCAATGAGTTCTTTTATAGGTAGCTTGTTGATGTCGCGTGACTCTCTAATAGAGGCAGATCTTCCTCTCCATCTATCAGGTAGGAATCTGAGAATCTTCATGATTTTTTATTTGGTAGTGACTTTTCTTAGAAGAGAAATCATTGTGATGAAAATTTATTTGAACCCGAGATACATGTCAGAAATAGGCTCATCAGGTTTTATTTAAAAGTTATCATATTTAATAGTATATGTATTAAGTCTCATTTTTTTCACACTAGATGTTCCTTCATGTGAAACAAACAAGGTATCCCAGATTTTATGGGCTGTTTTACATGCAGATATCCAATTAAATTCATCATCTCATAAAGAGTAGTATAAATCATTCATATCATTATAATTTTTATTGTAGGAAATTTTGGTAGGTTCATCCCAATTGATTATTTAAGTATAAGGAATCTTACATTCATCTATAATTGATGACCGGATTTCAAATCTCATACTTTCTAAATGCATTTCCATTTTAATTTTCCATTGAGCATAATTGGTTCCATTAAATAATGGTGGTTGTTTGTCGCAACACCTTAGAATCTGTTATCCATAATGATGAAATACTTTAAAATAGCTAGAAATTTAGAATTAATAAATATTTACAGATCTTTGAAGTACAACTACAATCACAGTTGAATAGGGTCAAAAAGAGAGTCTTAATAATCAACCATCTAATACCAAATGTTGGACAGAGTATAGTATTTAAGTGGGGGTAAATTAAGTATCAATAAACAATTTCTTTAAAAAAGTATTCTTAAAATGGTTTCACAATAAATTTAAATACATCCTAGTTAATCAAAGTAATATGGTTGTGAAAGTTTGGCTGTTTGAATAACTTCTCAGAAGATTGATTAATTCTAAGTAATATTAATATCAGTTATTAACATTACTTTTTAAGCTATTATAATGATGTAAAACAATTACAAATTCTTTACAAGATTAACTCTCAAAGTAAATTTAGTGATTTCTAAATTAAATAGTAAAATAGATAAAACTAAAATAAACAGCACAGCGGATATAAAACAAGTGGTTCAGTCTCAAGCCAGGATCTAATACACTCCACTTTGTGATCACTTGACACCATGTATTTTATATAAATAAACTTGATCCACACCCTAGATCGGGGTTAACAACAGTACACAAGACTGTCCAGGTCACACGACCTCTTCCACAATTCTTCATGGGTATGAACTAACAGGTCACATAGGGACCTCTTCCACACTTATCAGTGGTAATACAGAAGTTTAAAAAGATTTAATAGAAATGATATCTTGTATCCTTTAGTTTGATGCAGGAGACAATGCATGTATTTATATAGACACACACACTACTCGAATAATACATAGCAGAGTAGAAAAATTATGAGATAAGGTTAGAAGTGCTCCGAGTGTTAGTCTCTATATCTTTGGACTTCTAGGATGAAGTAGATTCATAAATTGAGTCTTCTCGTGGAAAACAGAGTATCGTAAGTCAGATAGATCTGGCTTATGTTCTTCATGGAGTTGATAATGCAGAAATGTTCTCGACTCTAGGACTAAACTATGCTTCATGTGTTCTTCAGCAGTGTTGGGTTGCATGTGTCGGTTCATATTTCAGGAATGATCGTTCTGTTTCATTATTGTGCACACACATGCTATTAGGTTTCCACTATTGTCACTTTTTACACACTTTTATTTATTCCAAGCTGTTGTTTTTTTCTTAGAATGCATGTGTTGGAGCCGACATGATGCATGTATTCTACACCTCGTACCTAGTACTGTCATGGGACATGTCTATAAAGAAACATTTATTATTTTAGTGTATTTAAATACTTCAAATATGATCGTTAGAAATTAAATTGAAAAACGAAAAAATAGATTAAGAAACAATGTCATGGTATGTCTGCAAATGGTGTCTCCTTGAAATTGTGTCTCCATGAAATGGTGTCTCCTTCTTTCTATTTGAGTGGTGAGATATCTATGATGGAATATTTTACAGATATTAGAAACCGATAGAAGTGATGTGGTATTAGGATCACGGTGTCTGGTCACGGTGTCTGTATGGTCACGGTGTTTGGATGGTCATGGTGTTTGGATGGTCACGGTGTCTGGATGGTCACGATGTCTGGATGTTCATGGTGTTTGGATGGTC
The DNA here is from genome assembly GCA_963277665.1 of Viscum album. Taxonomy (NCBI): domain Eukaryota; kingdom Viridiplantae; phylum Streptophyta; class Magnoliopsida; order Santalales; family Viscaceae; genus Viscum; species Viscum album. The sequence goes on along the minus strand of OY728133.1, from coordinate 858,007,065 downwards.
ACAGTTTCTGGATGGTCACAGTGTCTGTATGGTCATGGTGTCTGGATATTCATGGTGTCTATGTAACACCCGAGACTTTTATGTTATATAAATCATCAAAGGAATCTTTTTCTACACAACACTTTCTTGGCTTGCTTTGCACGCAATCGCGACCTTCCTCGATAGCTTGCGTTGTACGCAATACCGAGTTTCACTAAACAACAATATGCTATTAAAACTAGCCGTTATGAATAGTAATAACCACTTTTTGAAATTTTATAAATTTTATTTTTTAAAATGGACTTCATTTTTGGACTCAGAATATCGAAATTAGCCTACGGTGAAATTTTGGTATTTTTCTGAAAACTTTCAATTTTTGATGAATAGTGAAACCACTAAGTGGTAGGTTAAAAACTGAATTTTGCATAAAACTTAATTTTACCACTTCTGTGAATGGAATTTCAAAAATCCGACAGACACGGTTGATATCAGTAAGTAAAATGTGGTTCAATGAGATAAAAATAAATTTTTGGTGAATAGTAACTTTTTACTATTTTTACCGCAGTTAATAGTATATAGGGTAACTAAAGGTAAATATGATATTAATATTACCCTAACACATGTCCTAATTCTATTGGACAAGTTTAATTCGACCAAAAACAAACTTAGGAATAAAATATGACCATTTAGGCCCACTTGGATTAGATTAGGACATTTATTATTAATTTATTTAAAGAAGGGTTAAAATAGTTAAAATAAAAGTTTAATAAGTAAATCATTTCTAATATGGGGATATACATAAGATAAATTCGATTGTAAATATTCATTAGAAAGCTAAAAAGATTTTATACATGATGGTATTTTATTTGTAATATGTAGACATCAAATAATTTAATTTATTTATGACACAAAGATGATGCAGTAATTATCTTATTAATGAAATATTGACATAATTGATAATATAAATACCAAAATAAATGTAATTTAATACTTTTTATGAATTAAACTAATTTTATAGGTCAATATGATATATTAGTGTTGATTTAATCAACTTGGTTCGAACATATAATTCTGTTATGACTTTCACAAAAATCATATATCAAATAGTGTCAAAATTGACACAAAATAGTTTTTAAATCAAATATTATATTATTAATTGTTATTTTATTCCTAAAAATCTAAGGTTCGGCCAAATGACTTAGATAAGGATATATATATTAATAATAAACAATTTGGGGTTCGTTTGGCATGTTATAGTAAGTGTATTAACCATATAGTGAAAGAAAACAAAAAGACATGGTAAAAGTTAAATTATTTAACTTAGAGTTAAATCTAATTGATAAGGTTAAAATAATACCCTAAACTTGTCTAAATCCTATTGGTTGATAGGATTTCGACCCTTCCCCACTTTAACTTCGAAATAAGACCCTTTGGAACCATTATAAACCAATTTTGACTTTAATATAAAATATTATTTTGAGATATTCCTAAGGTGCCCCTCTCCTCCCTTATAAAAGGGCACCTCCTCCCCCTCCTCCTCACACCAATTTTAGCACTCAAGCTCAGCCAACCCCTACCATTTTCTCCTCTACACTTCCCTAGAATAATCCTAGAGGTCCTGGTCTTCTTCAAAGACCAATCTTAGTTCCCTAAGTGGAGGATTCAAAGAAGCGTTCCAAAGAAGAGGTAATATCCATTACCGATCTTTTCAATTTCATTCTTCTTCAACTTCTTCTTCTTTAGTTGTTTCATGATAAAGTAATAACATCAGTATTACTTACATACTGATATGTTATTATAAATATGAAACAACCCTAATTCACCTTCTATCCATCCTACGGAAAAATGAAATCACCGCGCGTGCGTACGTACGGAATACCGTCTCCACGCCGTGGTGTAATCTATTTTCCACCACCACCTTACAAGGATGGGTATAATGGTGTAATGAGTAACTATTTATGATTATTATAAATTAATATTTATGCTGAAATAATATACATATACTCCAATACAATTCCACGATCATAGGAATGATATCATCACTCGTGCGTACATACGGAATACCGTCTCCACGATGTGATGCGACTCGTTCTACATGATCATCATTACATAGTAATTATATAAATGAATTGAATGAATAAATATGATATATGTTACACTAATTCCATTCTGGATATAAGGAATCTATAACCTTAAAAGAAGAATAAGAATGTATTCGGTAAAACACGCATAAGAACAAAAGGCAATAAAGACCCGAGTAACAGGTAACAATGAAATATTACTAACAAGAAGCTAAGAATATGACCATATATGATATCATATCAATATGTATGATTCTGGAATAAGTCAATAACATTATTCAAACCATTATACAGGAGCTTCGGACACGTACAAAGCAAATCGGACCTAAGGTAAGGGAAATATCACAATCTCATTTTTATCTGAGATTGTTTATTCGTAAGTATTTACTGGGGTGTATTTTATCATCCACATCCATGTTTCATAAATATGTAATATTATTTCCATCCAACTACAATTGTTTAAATCCAATTTTACCCTTCGGTGAGTTTTTAGTAAAGGAAATGAAAGGAATCTTTTGTCGTTTTCCGTACGAGGTATTTTTTGACTTTTTCGACAAAAGTACGAAGAATGTTTTTTTAACTTATACGGCATGAATGGATTTTTAAAACATTATTTCCAGGAAGCTTCCTTTACAAGTTTTCAAGTTTATTTTTAATCAACTTCTTTTATTTTAAAGTCGTATGGCATGTTATGAAAGGAAAATGTTTTTAAATTAGAAAGGATATTTTCCTCAAGAATGGAGTTCAAGTATTTTATCAAAATTATTTTCCATCTAAGATAATAAAAGGGTTCTGTTTTTATCCCTATTATTACATGGATTTGATTATGTTGTGATGGAAACATTTTTATGAATTCCTTTATCTTATATGAATTGTTTTATGATGTCATGTTGTTTAAGAATCCCATTAATATTACATGGGTTATGCGATGATGTATGATTTATGATTATGTGGCACACATAAGAAAGGATTCATTATAAGATGGGTGGGACCTATATCTCCCTCCAATGCATTGGGTAACGATTTTATATCTCATGAGATAGACAGGGCTGGAACGGTAGGTTATACCGGTTCAGTGAAATAGGACTGAAATGAGGGTTACTCGGTCCAGAAAGGGACTTTGTCCACTAAGATAGTCTTGGAAATGAGTCATTACTAACAACAAATGATTTTCCATGATTATGTGTGCATGCCACAAAGTTTCAAGTTTTATGTTATGATTATGGGGATCTCATTTTCACTTCTATGATTTGTTCCATGTTAAGATATTATGATCTCTTTTGCAGGTTATGATTTTCAAAAAGATATGATATGATTTTTATTTCCTTTATTTGCCTTGCTGAGCATTTGAGCTCACCCTTTTATGTTTTCTTTTCCCCAGGTCAGGAAGATGGATATTTAGTAGAATATGCTAAAAGGGACCCTAGATATGATGAAATAAATGGGAGACACTATAGAAGATTTATGAACCAGTTGTTTATGTTTCCCAGTTTCTAAAGACACTATACCTATACAGTCCTTTGTGGTTTTGTCATATGTTGTAATAAGTGTGCTTCAATTTTGAAGTATTAACAATGTATGTAAAGTATGGGTCATTATAGTTGGTATCAGAGGAAAGGTATAGTCAACCTTTGGAAACTAGGATGTGAAAGCTTTAGTAAGAACCCTAAGGATAAGTCTAAGCATAGAACACAATCATAGTGTTTTAGAAATGGCCTTGAATAACCTAAGATAAGACCTTAAGCATGAAAATTTTATTCTTGAATTATGTGGTTTCCCTATTATAATTAGTGTTGCTCACACTATTCTTCATGGTTTTAGTCAATGGCTGGAACCCGGAGGAATCGTGTTAATGCGGAATGCGATGGGCAATGCAATGATTGTCCCCCTGAGCAACCAAACGATATGGGAGCTGGAATACAAAATCTTGTAGTCATGCTCACACAACTTTCTCAAGCTATGAATCATGGAGGACTTCCAAACGAGCAAAGGAAGGAGAAACATTCTGTTGAATCCTTCATGAGGCAACGTCCACCTTCTTTCAGCGGGTCTACTGATCCATTAGTTGCTGAACAATGGATTAGTACTACTGAAAAGATATTTTCAGTTTTTCAATGTTCTGAGCATGATAAAGTCATCCTAGCAGTGTATCGTTTGGAAGGAGATGCTGATCAATGGTGGAATCTTATTAAGAATATGAGGCAAAGGGATGAAATTGAGTCTATGGAATGGGACGTGTTCAAGAACTTATTTTTCAAAAAGTACTTCCCTCGTATTCTCCGAAAAAAGATGGAGAAAGAGTTTCTTTAACTGAAGCAAAGGGATGATGAATCTGTTGGTACCTATGAAGCAAATTTTACAAGACTTGCAAGGTACGCTTCTGGTATTATTATCCAACCTGAGAGTAAGATCGATCGATTCTTTAGTGGCTTAAAACCAAGTCTTCGAAGGGCGTTAGCCATAAGGGACTTCAATAGCTACGAGGAAATCGTTCGATGTGCTCTCAACGTCGAGATTGAGATTGGAATAACCCATCAGTCACATGGGTTTGATAAGAAGAGGAAGATGGAATTCAAAGAAAAATCTAAAGAGCACACGGAAAAGAAGATGAGCTTTTACTTATGCTCAAAGTGTGGAAAGAAACATGGAGGGAGTTGTCTTAAAGGGACAAGTAAATGTTTTAAATGTGGAAAGGAAGGTCATCGGGCATTTGAATGCCGTGATAATGGGAAGAAGATGTCTAATGATGCAAACAAAGGAAGGGATACACAGAATGAACCTACTACACTTCAATGTTTCAAGTGCAAGGAGATGGGGCATTATGCCAATCAATGCCCAAATCCAAGGGTTGATGATGATGGTCGAAGTCAACAATATCTTAAGGCTAAAGACAAAGGAAAGTCACATGCAATTTCTATCAGCGATGTGGAGTACAATAAAGAAGTGGTGAAAGGTACACTTACCATCCACTCTAAAGTAGCAAATGTTTTATTTGATTCTGGATCCACCCACTCTTTTATTTCTAAAGAATTTTCTAAGGGTATCACCGTATTACCTCAACAATTAGATGTTGAGTTAGCTGTGACAACACCTAATGGCACAACAGTCACATCAAAAGTTTATAATTCTTCTCCGATCGAAGTTTGTGGGAAAGTGCTTCTTGCAAATCTTGTGATCCTTCCTTTAGTGGAATTTGATGTGATTGTTGGCATGGATTGGCTTTCTCTACATGGAGCTCATATCAATTGCCAAATAAGGGAAGTCACATTTCATATTCCAGATCAATCTACGATCGTATACCAATGCAAGGATGAACATAACCTTCCAGTGGAAATTTCTTCCATCTTATGGGTATTGATTCCACTAAATGAAGGTTATTTATCTCAAATGGTTGGTGAGAAACTCACGATAAAGAATATGACCATTGTACGGGAGTTTGATGATGTCTTTCCGGAGGAATTACCGGGTCTTCCACCAAATCGTGAAGTTGAGTTTTCAATAGAACTCGTACCGGGTGCTTTGCCTATTTCAAAGACACCTTATAGAATGGCCCCAATTGAGTTGCAGGAATTGAAGAAGCAACTCCAAGAGAATCTTGATAAGGGATTCATACGCCCTAGTGCATCACCGTGGGGAGCACCTGTTCTATTTGTTAAGAAGAAAGATGGATCAATAAGACTCTTTATTGATTATCGAGAACTTAACAAGATCACTATCAAGAACAAATATCCTCTCCCACGCATTGATGACTTATTTTACCAACTACGCGGAGCTAAATACTTTTCCAAGATTGATCTTCGTTCCGGGTATCATCAATTAAGGGTCAAAAGGGAGGATATACCAAAGACGGCTTTCCGTACAAGGTATGGACACTATGAATTTATAGTGATGCCATTTGGTCTTACTAATGCCCATGCTATCTTCATGGATCTAATGAATAGAGTCTTTAGAGACTATCTTGATCAATTTGTGGTAGTCTTTATAGACGATATTCTTGTCTATTCAAAGAGAAAGGAAGAGCATGAAGATTACTTGAGAATTATATTGAAGACCCTGAGAAAGGGGAAGCTTTATGCCAAATTTACCAAGTGTGAATTTTGGCTTCAAAAAGTTGCATTTTTGGGTCACATAATCTCAAAAGAGGGGATATCTGTGGATCCAGCAAAAACAGAAGTTATCGAAAGATGGTCGAGACCAACCACAGTAACTGAGATCCGAAGTTTTCTTGGTTTGGCTGGATATTATCGACGTTTTATAAAAGATTTTTCACGATTATCTAATCCACTCACCAAGTTGACTCGGAAAGGAGATAAGTTTGTCTGGATGGAGGAATGTGAAGAGAATTTCAAGGAGTTGAAAAGAAGGTTATCCAGTGCACCTGTGCTCACACTGCCTTGTAGTGGAGAAAGGTTTGTGATCTACAGTGATGCATCCATGAGGGTATTGAGGTGTGTTCTTATGCAAAATGATATGGTGATAGCTTATGCCTCACGACAGTTGAAAATCCATGAGCAAAATTACCCAACACATGATTTGGAGTTGGCTGCGGTAATCTTTGCATTAAAGATTTGGAGGCATTACATTTATGGTGAAAGGTGTGATATTTATACTGATCATAAACGTTTAAAGTATATTTTCACACAAAAGGAGCTGAATATGCGTCAAAGAAGATGTTTGGAGCTGATTAAGGATTATGAATGCTCAATCCATTACCACCCTGGGAAAGCAAACAAGGTGGCAGATGCATTAAGTCGACAAGACCATGCTAGTTTATCCATGATGAGGATCACAAAGGATCCAATATTTATGGATTTACAAAGGATGGATCTTGTAATTATAATGGAAGGGAAAAAATCTTATCTTTCTCAAATGAATGTTCAACCATATATACATGTGAAGATTAAAGAGGCACAGAAAGAAGATGTCGAGTTACAAAAGAAGGTGAGAAATGTTCCTGAATTCAACCCTGATTGTGATGGGATAATAAAGTTCAGGAATCGGGTTTGTGTTCCTTCCATCCCCGAATTAAAGAAGGAGCTTCTGGATGAGGCTCATAGTTCATCATTCTCTATTCATCCTGGAAGCACGAAGATGTATAGGGACCTGAAAGAGTACTTCTGGAGGGATGGCATGAAAAGATATGTTGCTGAATATGTCTCTCGATGCTTGGTTTGTCAACATGTTAAAGCTAAGAGACAAAAGTCTAAGGGGATGTTACAACCATTACCCATACCCGAATGGAAATGGGAAAACATCACTATGGACTTTGTCACAGGACTTCCTAAAACATCCAAAGGCAATAATGCTATCTGGGTCATAGTTGATCGTCTTACAAAGTCTGCACACTTCATTCCTATTAGAGAGGATTTCTATCTAGATCAGCTTGCCAGGATATATTTAAAGGAAGTGGTAAGATTGCATGGAGTACCACTTTCTATTATATCTGATCGGGATCCGAGATTTACCTCGAAGTTCTGGTGAAGTCTTCAGCATACTCTGGATACAGAGTTGAGTTTCAGCACTGCTTATCATCCCCAGACAGACGGTCAGTCTGAGAGAACAATTCAAACCCTAGAAGATATGTTGAGAGCTTTCTCTATTGATTTCAAAGGAGGTTGGGATCAACACCTACCTTTGGTGGAATTTTCTGATAATAATAGCTTTCACTCCAGTATTCAGATGGCTCCTTATGAAGCTCTCTATGGAAAGAAATGCAGGACTCCAACTTGCTGGGATGAAGTTGGGGAAAGAAAGCTATTAGGACCTGATCTCGTTGATGAAATGGCAGAAAAGGTCAAATCTATTCAACAACACATAAGCGCAGCTCAGAGTCGACAGAAAAGTTATACCGACAACCGAAGAAAAGACCTAGAGTTTTAAGTGGGTGATAAAGTGTTCTTACGAATATCTCCCTGGAAGAGGGTTATGAGATTTGGAAAGAAGGGGAAGTTGAGCCCTAGATATATCGGTCCTTTCGAAATACTGGATCGTGTTGGGAAGGTAGCTTACCGATTGGCGCTTCCACCGAATCTATCTCAAGTTCACGATGTGTTCAATGTATCTCTCCTGAGAAAGTACATACCAGATCCTTCACATGTACTCAGCTCAGAAGTTGTACCGCTGGAGCGAGATCTTTCTTATGAAGAACAGCCGATAGAGATTCTGGATCGTAGCGAAAAAGTCCTACGAAACAAGACCACTCGCTTGGTGAAAGTTTTATGGAGGAACCACCAACTTGAAGAAGCTACATGGGAGCTTGAGGATATGATGAGGGAGAAGTATCCTCATCTGTTTGTTACAAAGTGACAAATTTCGAGGGCGAAAATCTTTTTAAGGGGGGTAGAATGTAACACCCGAGGCTTTTATGTTATATAAATAATCAAAGGAATCTTTTTCTACACAACACTTGCTTGGCTTGCTTTGCACGCAATCACGACCTTCCTCGATAGCTTGTGTCGTACGCAATACCGAGTTTCACTAAACAACAATATGCTATTAAAACTAGCCGTTATGAATAGTAATAACCACTTTTTGAAATTTTATAAATTTTATTTTTCAAAATGGACTTCATTTTTGGACTCAGAATATCGAAATTAGCCTAGGGTGAAATTTTGGTGTTTTTCTGAAAACTTTCAATTTTTGATGAATAGTGAAACCACTAAGTGGTAGGTTAAAAACTGAATTTTGCATAAAACTTAATTTTACCGCTTCTGTGAATGAAATTTCAAAAATCCGACAGACACGGTTGATATCAGTAAGTAAAATGTGGTTCAATGAGATAAAAATAATTTTTTGGTGAATAGTAACTTTTTACTATTTTTACCGCAGTTAATAGTAAATAGGGTAACTAAAGGTAAATATGATATTAATATTACCCTAAAACATGTCCTAATTCTATTGGAAAAGTGTAATTCGACCAAAAACAAACTTTGGAATAAAATATGACCATTTAGGCCCACTTGGATTAGATTAGGACATTTATTATTAATTTATTTAAAGAACGGTTAAAATAGTTAAAATCAAAGTTTAATAAGTAAATCATTTCTAATATGGGTTTATACATAAGATAAATTCGATTTTAAATATTCATTAGAAAGCTAAAAAGATTTCCTACATGATGGTATTTTATTTGTAATTTTTAGACATCAAATAAATTAATTTATTTATGACACAAAGATGATGCAGTAATTATCTTATTAATGAAATATTGACATAATTGATAATATAAATACCAAAATAAATGTAATTTAAGACTTTTTATGAATTCCACTAATTTTCTAGGTTACTATGATATATTAGTGTTGATTTAATCAACTTGGTTTGAACATATAATTCTGTTATGACTTTCACAAAAATCATATATCAAATAGTGTCGAAATTGACACAAAATAGTTTTTAAATCAAATATTATATTATTAATTGTTATTTTATTCCTAAAAATCTAAGGTTCGGCCAAATGACTTAGATAAGGATATATATATTAATAATAAACAATTTGGTGTTCGTTTGGAATGTTATAGTAAGTGTATTAACCATATAGTGAAAGAAAACAAAAAGACATGGTAAAAGTTAAATTATTTAACATAGAGTTAAATCTAATTGATAAGGTTAAAATAATACCCTAAACTTGTCTAAATCCTATTGTTTGATAGGATTTCTACCCTTCCCCACTTTAGCTTCGAAATAAGACCCTTTGGAACCATTATAAACCGATTTTGACTTTAATATAAAATAATATTTTGAGATATTCCTAAGGTGCCCCTCTCCTCCCTTATAAAAGGGAACCTCCTCCCCCTCCTTCTCACACCAATTTGAGCACTCAAGCTTGGCCAAACCATGCCATTTTCTTCTCTCCACTTCCCTAGAATAATCGTAGAGGTCCTGGTCTTCTTCAAAGACCAATATTAGTTCCCTAAGTGGAGGATTCAAAGAAGCGTTCCAAAGAAGAGGTAATATCCATTACCGATCTTTTCAATTTCTTTCTTCTTCAACTTCTTCTTCTTTAGTTGTTTCATGATAAAGTAATAACATCAGTATTACTTACATACTGATATGTTATTATAAATATGAAACAACCCTAATTCACCTTCTATCCATCCTACGGAAAAATGAAATCACCGCACGTGCGTACGTACGGAATACCGTCTCCACGCCGTGGTGTAATCTATTTTCCACCACCACCATACAAGGATGGGTATAATGGTGTAATGAGTAACTATTTATGATTATTATAAAGTAATATTGATACTGAAATAATATACATATACTCCAATACAATTCCACGATCATAGGAATGATATCATCACTCGTGCGTACGTACGGAATACCGTCTCCACGATGTGATGCGACTCGTTCTACATGATCATAATTACATAGTAATTATATAAATGAATTGAATGAATAAATATGATATATGTTACACTAATACCATTATGGATATAAGGAATCTATAACCTTAAAAGAAGAATAAGAATGTATTCGGTAAAACACGCATAAGAATAAAAGGCAATAAAGACCCGAGTAACAGGTAACAATGAAATATTACTAACAAGAAGCTAAGAATATGACCATATATGATATCATATAAATATTTATGATTCTGGAATAAGTCAATAACATTATTTAAACCATTATACAGGAGCATCGGACATGTACAAAGCAAATCGGTCCTAAGGTAAGGGAAATATCACAATCTCATTTTTATCCGAGATTGTTTATTCGTAAGTATTTACTGGGGTGTATTTTATCATCCACATCCATGTTTCATAAATATGTAATATTATTTCCATCCAACTACAATTGTTTAAATCCAATTTTACCCTTCGGTGAGTTTTTAGTAAAGGAAATGAAAGGAATCTTTTGTCGTTTTCCGTACGAGGTATTTTTTGACTTTTCCGATAAAAGTACGAAGAATGTTTTTTTAACTTATACGGCATGAATGGATTTTTAAAACATTATTTCCAAGAAGCTTACTTTACAAGTTTTCAATTTTATTTTTAATCAACTTTTTTTATTTTAAAGTCGTATGACATGTTATTAAAGGAAAAATGTTTTTAAAGTAGAAAGGATATTTTCCTCAAGAATGGAGTTCAAGTATTTTATCAAAATTATTTTCCATCTAAGATAATAAAAGGGTTCTGTTTTTATCCCTATTATTACATGGATTTGATTATGTTTTGATGGAAACATTTTTATGAATTCCTTTATCTTATATGAATTGTTTTATGATGTCATGTTGTTTAAGAATCCCATTAATATTACATGGGTTATGCGATGATGTATGATTTATGATTATGTGGCTCACATAAGAAAGGATTCATTATAAGATGGGTGGGACCTATATCTCCCTCCAATACATTGGGTAACGATTTGATATCTCATGAGAAAGACAGGGCTGGAACGGTAGGTTATACCGGTTCAGTGAAACAGGACTGAAACGAGGGTTACTCGGTTCAGAAAGGGACTTTGTCCACTAAGATAGTCTTGGCAATGAGTCATGACTAACAAGAAATGATTTTCCATGATTATGTGTGCATGCCACAAAGTTTCATGTTTTATGTTATGATTATGGGGATCTCATTTTCACTTCTATGATTTGTTCCATGTTAAGATATTATGATCTCTTTTGCAGGTTATGATTTTCAAAAAGATATGATATGATTTTTATTTCGTTTATTTGCCTTGCTGATCATTTGAGCTCACCCTTTTATGTTTTCTTTTCCCCAGGTCAGGAAGATGGATATTAAGTAGAATATGCTAAAATGGACCCTAGATATGATGAAATAAATGGGAGACACTGTAGAATATTTATGAACCAGTTGTTTATGTTTCCCAGTTTCTAAAGATACTATACTTATACGGTCCTTTGTGGTTTTGTCATATGTTGTAATAAGTGTGCTTCAATTTTGAAGTATTAACAATGTATGTAAAGTATGGGTCGTTATAGTCTAGGTCCTTTTCCAGAAAAACACAACCGGTGGTAGACTCACGGTTTCTCAGACTAAGATAAATCTCTGAACACATATATAAATAGTGATATTCATATAATTAATTAAAATTAATCTTTCATAAGATTATTTCATTATAAAAAATAGTTTATAATAATTATTTAAGGCATAAAAAACTAATCATATGTACACATGATTTTAGATATATTTAAACATGATTAAGAAGATTTACCAAATGTATAATATTTGTGATCATTAAAACATGATTAACACATGAGGAATCCAACAATATTATATATATATAATTATTGGGAGGTATACCTCCAAAACTCATTTATTATTATTATTGTTATTATTATTATTATTATTATTATTATGTTTTTTTAATGTTCCTAGTCAATAGGTTGAAACATTTGTTTAGTTCTTTCCTTCTTCGTGTTTCTATCGTTGACCCTTTTTATTAATTTTTTTAGAATTTTTAGATTTGGATTTACTGGATCATCCGACCTGATAATTTAATGGTATATTTGGCCCCCACATAGGATGGATCCTCAATTTTTGGTTTTCCTGATTGGAAAATTCACCCTGTGATGTTGCATCAGGCTCAGCTTCCAAACCAAGATGGGAATAATTTTTGTGGTACTACAAGATTACTATAGCACGGTAGACTGCTATCACAAGTTTTTCTTATTCTACGCACTAGAGGATATAAAATATATTTTAAATGGATTTAATCCATTTTTCCAAGATGAGTGGATTATAAGATCCACTATATATTGCAGGCCTTTTCACAAAAAAGTATTTGACCACAAATTTATCTTTTTATAAGGAGGCTGTTCCTCACAATTCACATTATTATTCATAACTTAGGCTAGTTGTTCCAGTATTATCATGTGGTTTTGAGCTCCCATTCCCATCAGGTATTATGTCTTATTAGAGAAATAATCACATTTATTATCACATTGGATATTATCACGAGTTCTCCAATTTTCAACCATTAAAAAAAATAGTAAAATAAAATTAGGGGGGATTGAATACATAACTAATGAGATTATAAAAAGAAAACTATGAACATAGAAGGATAATCATATAAATTAAAATTATATCCTAACTTATGATTCTATAGGATTCAATCTTGTTTATCCATTGTGAATGAATTATCCATGGGTTTCTAAATAATGTTTTCTAGTCTTAATCCCCCCAAATGACTAGATCTTCCTCATATACCAACTATAGAAACCTAATACTTTTTCATATATTATTACATGATTTTAATCGTAATTTTCCATTAAATACAAACCAAGGATTGAAAATCCTACTGTATTTGGAAGACTAGGGGAATAATTATAAAACACGAAACTAAAATAAAACATATTTTCCTTAACCTTCATAATGATATCCTAACTCCCTTTGAGATCCTATAACTACATAGGATAACCTGGGGAATACATAGTAAAAAGGGGGAGTTAAAATCTCTATAAAGGAATAAACATTGAAATAAAGCATAAAACATGAGTCAAAAGTCATAACATGATAACATAATTGTCATGGATCATGAATAAACATATTGAGGCATAAAATATAGAACATTTAATCATATGATCATGGAAATATATTAATATGGAAGTAAATATATCATGACCTAAATATGATCCAAGGTCTCCTGCCAAGATGACATCATAGGGCGGACAAAGTCTCCTAATGGATTAGGTTTACATTCTAATCCCATAAATAATATATCATGAGGCTAAAACATTACCCAATGCATTGGATCTCTATATGGGTGCACCGACCATAATATTTACATGAATATGTGTTCCACATAATGAAATCAAACATATGGAATAAACATAAGGGTTACCCATGAAAGGAAATAGGTTTCATAATAATGTCATAAGGCTTAATCAAAGGGTGTGTCATAATGGTATCCATGAAATAAGGGATTAAATAATTATTGGACTTTCATAAATGAGAAATAAGAATATATATATAATATCAATTTTCAACTAAATTTGTATCAAGATAAATAGTTGTTACATATCTATAAAAATGTACCACTTAAGCACGGTTTTGGTGAAAAATTAAAGAGTCTTGAAAGATGATAAATGAATAATTATTTATATAAACCCAAAAATAAAATAAATTAATTTTTCAGGATGAAATGTGTGGTTTTATAAAATTTGGGTTTTTTAAAATATTTTATGGAGTGAACTTGAAAATGGGTGAGAAACATAGAAGTTCCCTATAATTGGGGTTTCATATCAAGAGGAATTTTGAAGGGAAACTTTTTAAAACATGTATTTACCCATAAAAGAATTATGAATTGAAATTAATATAATTATTTGGAACATATATACATAATATAAGAGAAGTATATAAGAATAATGAATAGATAAATTGATGTAAAAGAGAAAGAGCATAACCCAAAGGAAATGTGGAGGTTTGGAGATATCCCATAACTTATATATGAAAGAGCTATTAATTTACACTTAATGTGTTGGATAATAAAATTAGATTCCTTAATTACTTATTCAGAAACACTTACACAAATATTTGATTTATTATAGTTTTGTATGTTCATTTATGGCCATTTCAATGAGTTATAAGGTTCAATTTTTTGGTTCTGAGAGCATTCATTTCATGGTTTCAGGGCCAGTTCACTTGTGTATACTTATAGTTCTTCTTTTAAAATGGTAATACTAATCTAGAAGTGGAATTAAATGGTATTAATGAAATTTTTTAACTACAAATGCCCCCATAAATAATTTTTCTACTGACATATGGGGATAGTTCTTTGAGTTAAAATGTTATCATTATGTTGTTAGTTCATTCATGAGGTTTTACCAACCATTAGAAAACAATGTCATTTTATTTAATAGTATATATATATATTCATATATTTGTTTCATAACATAAAATAAGTTATTATATAATTATTATAAATTTATTTAACTATAATAACTATGTTATGACCATCCTTGAAGGAGGTAATTGAAAATGAATACTCATTATCAATGGATATGGTTAACCACCATGATTTGGAAAATAGATTAATTTATATGAATCATAGGAGATGATAAAAGGTATGTATAAGAGATATTCCATTAGAAATATGACATTCCATTTTATAAATGATAATGGAGTTATTATTCTTTTATGGATGAATAAGCCGAGGAGAATATAGAAATAAAATTAATGAAATTAAAAGATGTAGTTTGAGAATGTTACCTCTTGAATATCACCATCTTGAATATAACCTTAAGAAACCTGGAATTGATCTTTTAGTGAGACCAGTGGCACTTGTACATGGGGAGAGTGGGGAGGAGAGTTGTGTTTTTTATTATTAAATTCATTAGTTTATTATTTTGGCTCAAGACTATAAATAGTATTCATTATTGTGACTATATACAGAAAATGGTTCTTGTGAGTTCAAAATAATGAGTGATTATATCATCCTTTACTCAAAAAATCATGTATTTGGGTTATTGTTAAATACTGTAAATTATCGTATTTCATTATTCATCCAAAATTAACATATTTTAAAAAAATATCAAAAAGTCACTTTATCCATTCTTCAACATACAGATTTCAAAAATGGAATCCATTTTATTAAAATAATTTCTTAAATATGAGAGATTTAATTTTTAATTAAAGTCCACGTTTATTTGAAAAATATTTATTTTAATATTATAATCAATTCTATGATCCTATAAAAAATAACTTATGGTCTCATAAATTTAAATTATAATAATAATACAATTTAATATTAATTTATGGATCCATTTTATGAAAATAAATTTTCTTTTCAATCATTGTATTAATTATAAAACTGAAAATAAAGCACTTACATTTTACAAAAATACCAACACATAATTTATCATTTTAAAAAAAATTATTTACTTATACCATTATATAAATATATCATATTTTCATTTTATAAGATATCTAAATATTATTTTACATTTTCATAGGTGATATTACTGTTCTAATGGTCAAATTACTATTATAATGATAATGTTACTATTCAAGTGGATAGATTTCTATTTCAGTAATCTGATTTATAATGGTCATATGGGTTCACTACTTCCTATAAATACCTCTTATTACATTCATTTTTCAGTAACATCTATTTCATTCCATATTTATATATACTTTCATCTTTAAAATTAATATTGTATTATTAATATTGTGTTTTATTTCTACAACTTTGTTCGTGAGTGTAGTCATACTAGTGGATCGAGTAGATCTAAATTAACCTATTCTTATTCTCTTATTTTCAATTTATTTTCTCATGGTTATATTTTTCATATTTATTGGTTTATTTTCTGACTAATTTATCCTTCTACATTTATGAGAATTTATGGTTTTAAGCACTATAGAAGCATGTGTTGGTGAATGATATATTAATATTTCTTTTGATAATCATTTCTCGAATCTAAGAGTGAGCATATTGCACATCAAATTTATAATTTATTTATTTCATATTTGAAGAAATAAAATACTTGGGCTTAGGAACTTTCTTCATTGGATAATGTTGATCATTTGAAAAAGCCCTTTCGGATTTCCTTCATTGCCTTGTAAGGATCCAAGGATTGAATCCCTCTAATGGTGATCCACATGTGTTGCTATGATCTCTGAACAACACTACTCAATTTCTAGTTACTAGTGCAATGAGTCAAATCTCTTTCATCGCTCGATATTGATCACTCACTCTACATTATTAAATAAATATCTATTGTGCTTATCGTTATTAATATAGAGGGAGATGGAAGAGTTGAGAGAGAATTTGTTGTGTACAAAAATTCTCTATTCTCAATATTGGATTCACTAGAAAATTGTCATATCCATCAATATATAAAGTTAGTATTTAGGATAAAATATTATGGATTTTTTTTCAACTGTAAAAATAACATTTATTATAATTAATAAACCCCATAACTCATAATAATAATGACAATACTATTATTTTACAATGTGCGCCAACTTATTCAATAAAAAATATTGTTTAACCAACTTGTTAATTAATATTTTTCATTGAACATGGTCTTGGTTCCATTCATACTCCTCTATCATTTATTTAACACCTAAATAAATAATTTATTCATAAATAAATATTTCATTCACATACCAATGAATAAGTATTAATTAAATATAAATAAAATGATTAAATGTATTTTTATTTACATTTTGGAGAATAAATATTTATTTAATTTATGCAATCCATATAAATTGAATAAAATTATTCCTCATACTTGAGAGTAAATTTTATTCTATTAATTAATCTCAAATATAATTTAATCAAGATAAAAAAACACTTAGTGTGTGACCCTATAGGATACTTTGACATTAGAATTGGGTAGGCTTACCTAATTTCCATGATTATTGTCTAGCGACGAGTCAAAGAAACTATGAGAAAGAACTTAATGTCATATCATCGAAAACCACATATGAATTCTCAGGGTGTAATATAATCTCTTTATCACAATATCTCATCAAGAATTTTTCACGATGGTGTCATCAACCTGTTTACTCGATACACATTTATTTGACTATCAAAAATAAACACATCGTTACACCATGGCCATAAAATTTAATGTGATGATACTATTCAAATAAAAGGTCTAATATATCATAATTTATAAATATAGAATGAAAAATCATTCCATAACTTATCCATTAATGATATGTCAATCATGACGCACCCAATGTACCATACTTCCTTCCAATATATGGTGTGATAGTTTTGGTTAGTAAATATAAGTGTATGATTCATGAAATACATTAATGATAATATTAAAGTCTAATGACCATTACATAGGCTAACACAGATTAATATTTGATGACACTAAAAAGTTCATAATTACTACTAGAAGGTTAGTTCTAATACTTTCCTACCTTGTGGATTACTAAGTGCGAACATCATGGGAAGAAGCCTCATCCACTTACGATCACACTCTCCATACGATCTAAGTAATATGTGTCCCATAAAAGTATGTTACCCAACCATAGAACTATATTAATAATATCATCATACCATTTCATGTTTCTCATCATAGCATGGAACTCTTATGGCCTTATCAATGCGATAAATTCTATAGAATGTTATTACACTAAATCGAGGAAAAACATTAAAAAATATGTAATAAGACATTAAATTAATATTTAATATATCAAATATAAATGTAATCAAATAACAATCTTTTTTTCCTATTACAAAACCTCAAATAAAATCCCACTTAGACTAGAACCAACTGCCTATGACTTTCAGTCTATTGGACTTTACATGATAATCATGATTCTAGTGAGTCAAGGCTTTAGTCAAGGGGTACACCACATTGTCTTTTTTGGAAATTCTACTCACTAAAACCTAACCTATTTGAGAAAAATTTATCAAGATATAATACTTCCAAATTATGTGATTTTTCTATTGATGTGACTTTTTCTTTTTTGTGAGATCCATTGATGCAGTATTATCACAATAAAGTGTTACATGATCTTTATTTCTAGGTACCAAATCAATATATATTACAAATTTATGCATTCATACTACTTCCTTAGCTACCTCACAAGCCTCAATATACTCAGAATCTTTTATATAATCTGCAATCACAATCTTCTTTGTGCTCTTCCAGTGCATAACACCTCCATTCAAAGTGCAGATGTATACTATTTATGACTTAATGAAATATTAATCAATTTGGAAACTAACATATGTATGTACTCTAATGAAAATTTCCACATCTCCTCCATATACTATAAACATATCTATAGTACACCTGAAATACAAAAGTTCAGTCTTGAAACCATCCAATATAGGTCACTTAGATCAGCTAGATATCTGCCAACCACACTCAATGTGTATAAAATGTCTTTCCTCATACATAGCATAACATATATGAATGACTCAATCAATAATTCTTTGGTAATTTTTCCCATTATATTTTTTCCCTCATGTGTCTAAGGATAAATTTTCCTAGAACGATGAATTCCATGTGACAGTGGAAACAATCCCCTCTTGGATTTTGCATAATGAATCTCTTAAGTATCTTTTTAATTCAAGCACATTGACATAGGTTGAGTAGTCTCTTGGATATATTACGATGGATCTTGATTTCAAGAATATTTGTTTCATTTCCCAAGTCCTTTATGGAGAAGCATTTATTCAACCACCACTACAAAAAAATTTCCTGAATAGAAGAGGTTGTTTTTTATATTTGAAGGGGTTATAACCCCCTCTAAATTCGATGATTACAAGGGGTTGTGTATAACGCCCTCTAATTATACAGAAAATGACTTTAGATGGGGTTGTGTAAAACCCCCTCTAAAAAACCCCCTATAATATTTTTTTTGTAGTGAACATCTTAAAAAACCGTAAGACTAGAATTTCATTTCCTATGAGTAATATGTTATAAATATATATTATTGAGAAGATGATAGTAGTAATTATAAAGAATTTATACACAAAGGATTACACTCATTCTTTATGAAACCAAATTCAATTATCGATACATAAAAATTAATGTTCCATGACCAAGATGATTTCTTTAATACATAAATGGATTTTTACAATTTTCATATATTATTATCATTGTTTAGAGTCACAAACCCATAAAGTTTAGTAATATAGACATCTTCCAGAAGGTTCCCATAAAGAAAGGTTGTTTTGACATCCATTTTACAAATCTCATAGTCATGGTAATCTGTAAAGGAAAGTAGATTTATTTTTATGGTTTTAAATATTGCAACTGGTGTAAGGGTTTCATCATAGTCAACTCCTTGAATCTATTTAATCCCTTTTGTAACCAATCATGCCTTATAGGTACTTACTTGTCATTCCATGTCCAGTTTCTTCTTGGATACGCATTATCAACCAATTAGATTTACATCTACTAGAGTATCTTCCAAAATCCAGACTTGGTTTTGGTACATGGAATCCATTTAAAAATTTATGACTTCTTGCTACTTGGAAACATTTGTTCCACTTACTGCTTCCTTTTATGTTAGAGGATCATTATTGTTAATTAATAATGAGTCACCATCCTTAGTGAATAAAAAATCATACCATTCTAGTTCTGTAACATCTCTTGTACTCCTACACAATACTTGTGTCTCTAGAATAGTTTCATCTTCCATGGGGCTTTGTGGAATTGTTTCCTCTATAAACTCTTTTATACCTCGAGCCTTGACTTCCTCTAATCAGAACTTGATCCCACTACCTCTTTTAGTGATTTTCCCTCTTAATGAATATGTATTATCATTCCACTATAACCATTTTATTTAATGGTTATTATAGGAAACACCCTTTTTTCCTTGGGGAATCCTATAAAGGTAAACTTTATGCCTCATGGTGAATTTTTTTTACCTAGAGAGGCCTTAATAAATGATTTCCTTCCCTACAAATGTAAATTTGATGACATGGGTTTTCTTACACTCCAAAATTCATATGCAATACCATTTATTGATTTATTTTCTACTTGGTTTATTATATGTTAGGTTTTTTGTAATGTGTATCCCCAAAAGGATATTTAAATCCTTGCATGACTCGTCATTGATCTCACCATGTCCCATAAGGTGCGGTTCCACTTCTCACTTACACTATTCTATTGAGGTGTGTGAGGATTAGTTATTTGGGATTGGATGAAAAACTCCAAAAAGTAATCAATGAAGTCGTGATTAAGATATTATCAACTACGATCTCAATAGAGGTTTTTAATCTTCCTACTATGCTGGTTCTCAACTTCATTCTTGTAATCCTTGAATTTATCAAAATAATATGACTTATCCCTCATTAGGTAGACATATCAATATCTTATATAATCATCAGTAAAATTTATGAAGTATGAGTACCCACCCATTGATTTAATAGGAAATGATTCATAGACATCGGTATAAACTAAGTTAAGAAGATATTTATTCCTTTCACCTTTCACACTAAATACTTATTTGGTCATTTTTCCTTGTAAACATGTATTACATAAACCAATTGGGTTTAGTTAGAAATATTCTAAATATGCATCTTGATGTAATTTAGTCAAGAACATTTCATTTACATGGCATGGCTGGTGATGCCAAAGATGGGTGTGGTATGATTCATGTGAGTTAACTTCATTATTGATTTCCATTACTTGGTTAATGTAATACAACTCATAAATATCATTATATAAATATGACTTATTGTAATAGATTTTATATTTATAAAAAAATAAAAATTATTCCCAATTTTGAAAATAAATTCATATATATCAAGTATGGATACAAAAATAATGATTTTGGTAATAGATAGACAATAATAACATGCTTTCAAAACCAAGATCATTTTGGTAAGAAAAGTGATGTGGTAGTATCCGATAGCTACAAAAAAAGATTATCTCTGTTGGATGCTCTTCGATCTACCTCCCCTCCGTTAATATTTATAAATATACATGGTTTCAATATTTGAATACATTTGTGTGCACCACAAGCCATATATAATATCGAATTTTTAAAAACAGATAAAATTCACTCAATAACTAATGCACTTTAAGATTCCCATTGCGTCTTTGGTTGGGGGTAGTTTTTATTCCAGTGGCTCATCTTGCCTAATGAGAAATAGAAATCATCATATTCATTTGCTTTCCCTTAGTTCTTCCTCTTCTTGGATGTGCATAAAAAGTTTTGGGATTAAATCTATTTTATTTCCCTTTCCATTTGTTCACCCTAAGGATGGAAGGTTTTTCACACCTCATATCCTTATCTACTTAGTGAATAAGAGTTAGATGATATGGAAGAGACATATAAACATTTTTTATATTATAATTCATAACAAACTGAGACAATCTCTAAGATAATGATTCTAGAATGAGATTGGAGACCAGTTATTTGGGGAGTTTAAACCCTAGAACCTCTAGGAACTCAATGTATCCAATGATCTTAACTACCTGAGGCCCAACTAGGTATCATATCCATGCTTTCTCTAAAAGAGCACCTTGTAAATCTTAAATTGTTGTAATCTAGCTCTCTCTTAATAAATACCATGGAGGTTCTCAAGAATGATATATTCATCTATGTTTTTGTGAGACTTCATGAGTTAACTACAAATTGTTGAAAGTATCAAACCTTGAGTGTTGACCACATCGGTCACATGTTTTTCATAGATAAGGAACACTTCATCACTCACCTCCTTAGTTGTTGGATCAGGCATTGAGGATTCTATCCTGTAAGATTTTTTTCATGGTGTAGAACAACACAAAGGCTTCTAAACCACTCTTGGAAGTTACTTCCAGTTTAGAGGTTTTAATTCTACAATATTTATTGTAGGGATGATGTGGATGATGATCTTTCTATTTTATTATATAATTAAAATAGAAGATTATTAATACATTTTCTTGATTACAAATTATTTTAGAACCAATATATTAATCGATTTTATTAAATCTCACACTATTTTATCAAGTCTCAGTAGCCCTCACCATTGAACTCAGAATTTCTAGTTATTTTAACATTTTAGAGGCAAGGATCCATATAACCTTTTTATATAAACCCAATAAGGGTTTTCCAATCTACTTGAATGTATTGAAGTTGGTAGGTCTTTTCCAATAATAGGCTTGCAACTCCTTGATCTGTTGAGTGGATTCCCCAATCCGGAAATCCTAACTTGGATTTAGTCAACACTTGCCTCCAAATTACACAAATTCTAAATAGGGTTACTCTTATTGATGTAAAATGTTTAATTCTACCAAAAATGTTCTTAGTAAATCCCCATATAAAATTAAGTGTCCCAACAAGGGTTGGTTAAACACTTAGTTTTATTGAGTTTTATTCCAAATCCAGTAATGGAAGGTCAAGTCTCACATAATATTCAATTGAGGGATTTTAATTTATTATGAAAATTTTATCTTATTTTATTTTTTTCATATGTTGTTAATATTAATAGGATGTTAATTAATTAATTAACCATGATGGAAAAAACATTTAAACATAATGAATTTATTTAATTTCCATATTTTTAAATTATTTCATTTATTTATGTAACCGTAGCCTTGCATCCATAAAATGAATAATTACAATGATAGAAATAAATAAATAAAGAAAATGAGAAAACAATGAGCTTATCTAATTATTGATTTAACAAGGTGAAATTAAATCAACCTATGTCCTAGGGGAATAACTCCATTTGGTATTATTGGAATGAGTTACAGTATTCCACCTTTCCACCTATTTATTAGTTCAGTTGGCATCATAATGGTTCCACCTAGAGCTGCATCCACCCACCTTGGGATGATCCATTAATTACAATTATTTATTACTCACATGTAGGTGTGGGGAACCAATGATTTCGTTCAAGGGGATTACATAAATATCCTTGGAAATTCCAGTGTTACATAATAATGGAGAGAGGGATGAAACGCATGCCATCATATTTAATTTAATAATAAATAATTTCAAACTCATGCAATAAATTAAATTAAAGCATCCAATGCATACACGAGCCTTGGTCAAGCTCATGAATGATCATACAAGCAACAAATATGTAAAAGTTATAGGTGAGCATTCGTTTATTTATTAGTTATTTAATATTAATGATGAATGTTCTTGGATTAATTAATTAATTAATTCCATTTCATCTTAAGTATCATCCGAACATAATTAGAGATACCGACCATTTATTTCATTCATGGAAAATATATAATAGAATCAATAAATGAATATTAATTACAATAAAATAATTCATAATTTAATATTATTTTAAAACATTATTATATTTTCCAACACCCATTGGTGTGTTAATCAATAAAATAAATATTGTATTCTTTAATTTTCAATTTAATGTAATTTTTTATTTTTTTCATTTAATGAGATACTACACAACATTTACAGTCCATATACACATCTTGTACCTTGGTTTTCATGTATCTATGTCACATGCCTAGGGATTTGGCATGTCAACTCATCCAGACTACACGATGTGTATAGGATAACTACACACCATGTGTCCACTTTCCATGTGCCAGGTTTTCCATGTCAACATGAAATGTGTAGTAAATGCACCGTGTGTAATTAACTACTCAGCACATCTAGGTAAAATTTTCATGGGTACACAACATGTGCTTCGGTTACACATCATGTATCCCAATTTAATTGGCCAAATATCTGGCAGATCCCAATATAATCTTTGGCCATTCATCATATGTTCTTAAACCTTTAAGAAAATGAAAAACTAAATGAACATGATTAATATGTCGATAATATGTTAATTAAAATCATATTAAATGGTGAATAACATGAAGAGAAAATCAAACTGCAATTACACATAGATCAACAATCAAATAAATAATTATATATTTAAACATTATCACTCTTATACAACTTTATGGTTCTAGGAACATCGAAAGCGTGCATTCGTGGGTGATATATTTAAATTTATTTTAATAATTATTGTCTAAAAACAAGAGTGATGGTCTTTCGCATCAAATTTATAATTAATTTCTTTAACATATGAAGAAACAAAATATATGGGCTTATGAAATTTCTTTTTTGGAAAAATTTGATCATCCAAAAATACCCTGTCAGGTTACCTTTGTTTTTCTATGAGGATCCAAGGACAAAATCCCTCTAGCGGTGATCCACATGTGCTCCAATGATCTTTGAGAAACACTACTCGATATCCCAGTGTTAGTGTGGTGAGTCGGCTTCTTTTGTTTTTCTCTCTTGATCCCTCTTTCTTTGAACGTGAAGATATATGTACTTAAATTCTCATTCTTGAGAGGGATAGAGAATGAGGAGTCGAGAGAAGATTTTTTGAGTGCAAACATTATCTATTCTCAATTTTGGATTCACTACACAATAGACAATTTCATCTATTTATAGAGTAAGGATTTAGGTTAAAATATTATTTAATTTCATGTCATCCTTTAAATTACATTTATTACCTTTAATAAACCACATTCCTCGTATTAATAATGACAATATTATTATTTCATCACTTACTCCAACTGGAGAAATAAAAAATATTATTTAACCATCTTTTTAATTAATATTTTTCATCGGAAACTATCGTGGTACGTCCGAACTCATCTTGATTTTATTTAACACCTGTATAAACATTTATTCATAAATAAATATTTCATTCACACATCGAAGAATAACTTTTATTAAATATTCAATAAAATAAATAAATAAAATTTCATTCACATGATTGTGAATAAATATTTATTTCATTTATGTGATCAACATATCATTAATAAAATTATTACTTGAACCTGATAATAATTTATATTCCATTAATTAAACTCAAATATAAATTAATTCAGATCAAAAGAAACACTTAGTGTGTGACCCGTTATGACTATTTATCATTGGCTTTATGTGGGAGTTTCTAAAGAACAATATTACTATCGAGAAATGGGTCAGGGAACCCAAGAGAAAGAACTTAATGTTGCAACATTGAAAACCAGATAAGAATGTTCACTATGTAATATAATCATTTTTTCACAATAGCTCATGAAGCAGGTTTCACAATAGTGTCATCGACCTAGTTTTTTGATACATATTTCTTTTACTATCTCAAATAAACACATCATTACACCATGGACTTTAAATTTAATGCCACATTTCTATTCCAATCAAAGGTTTGAGATATCAGCGTCCATAAAGATGTAAGGGACAAATCCTTATCTGACTTATCCATTAATGATATGTCAATCATGACACACTCAATGTACCCTACTTCTCTCAAACATATGGCATGACAGTTTTGGTCAGTAAACCTAAGTGCATGAGTAATGAAATATATTACTAATAATCATAATGTATAAGGACCATTACACATTCTTGTAGATATAAATATCTCATGACACCAAAACACATGGGATTACTACTGGTGGGGCTGTTCTCATAATCTCCTCTCTTGGTGATTAATAAGTGTGAACTTCATGAGTAGAAGATGAATCCACTTATGAGAACTCACACCAAATTTTCTAAATACTAGGTGTCCTGTTATATTATGTTATCTAACCACATAACTATATTAGGAATATTTCCATAACACTTCAGGTTCCCATCATAGAGGGGAACTACTATGACCTTATCAATGCCATAAATTCTCTAGGAATTTCCTACATTATATCCATGTATAAATAAGTAAACTTATTTAATAAGACGTTAAATTAATATCAAATACATATAATATTAATATAATCAGTGTACAACCAATTGGACCTAGGAAACCAAATCTGACATAAATATTGTTTTGCTGGTTTCTCTATGTGATGTATGTTATTTAAATTAAAAGAAATAATTATAAGAAGGGAATTTCCATTGATAAAATTCTAGGTCATTACTGTGTGTCTGGTCCTTCATGCAACTGGGCCTCTAGGTTATCAATGGTGGTCCTCTAGGATTTTTGTTGGAGCACTTCTTGAATGGTGGAGAGAATAAAGGTTAAAAGGAATTGTTTTGTGATTAGGTCGGATGTGGGGGGTTCATTCATGAAAAAAATAGTACACACATGTTCAAGTCCCTATTCGGAGAGATAAGGATTATGAGCCCCAGATGTGATTTCATGACAATAATCTTTGGCAGGATAATGCCGGAAGGGGGGAGGGGTTGTTTTAGTGTGGGGTCAGGGGGAATTAGGCCTTCATGCCATGTACTAGTCCTTTGCACCACTGGGCCTCCAGGCCATGTATTTCAGGTCTTAATGCTTCTAGGCCTTCAAGTCATGTAATAGATCCCCCTCAAACCATTTAAAAATAGGGATCACTAGAAATTGAAAATATGTAATTGTCATGGGTGACTCCTTTATCTCTCACAGGACCATTTGGTCGAGCATTTTGTCGTTTTTTACCACTTCCCTATCAATGGTAACCTCAAATTCTACCCTGATTTAGGTTTCTAATGATGTATTATGTGATAATAACACCACCACCATCAACAAAAATAATATAATTTCAATATTGTATAATATTATAATATAATATATTGATTATATTTTCATGAATTAAAAATATAAAGGAGGGTGAAGCCATCTCATTCCTCTTATGGATCCACCGTCTGCACCTACCATTGACTAACACATCTCCATTATCCATTAGTGTTAACTAGCACTCACAAACACTGATCATCTTCAAATTTTACTAGTAGGTTCATCTCTATTTTAGGATTCAAAAAATGTTCTTCATTCATCAGAAATCATAAAGAGATGTGACCCTCCATCAAAATTCATGGATTCAGTTTTAGTGGGTGTCATCCCTCTCTACATTTGAGAGAATTGAAGGGTAAACATATGATCAATTTTATATTATCTTCTATAATAATATCATGTGCATATCTATAATTTATTTTCACTACATGTTAATTATTAACTCTGATAATCGATTAAAATTTTCTAAATTGGACAATTCGCCACTATTGATCATTCTGGCTTTCTATTATTGGGTCCAAACACTTACCCTCATAGACACATCATGAAACACACACATTAATATATAATATAAATTTATTCTATTTTTATATATTAATATATATATAATGACTGGGAGGTATATACCTCTCTAACTATTCTATTATTAATATTATTATTATGATTTTTAAAGTTTCTAGTCAAAAGTTTGACACTTTTTTTAATTTTTTCCCTTCTTTACATCTCCGTCCTTGACCCTTCTTCATTTTTTGTAAAAAAATAGATTTATATTTAATCAGTCATCTAGGATGAGCCTTTTATGCTGCATTAGGCCCCCACATGGTGTGGATCCACAATATGAAGATTGTCTTAGTGGAAAAGTCACCATATTATCCTGCATCAGAACAAAGTTCAAAACATTTAAAGGGTGATTATTTTGTGGAACTATAGGAGTACTGCAGCACGATAGGAGTCCTTGTATTATAAAAGGTATTGTAGTGGGGTAATGTACACAACTATAAAATCATCATATTTTTGTGGTTTAAAATCCTATCTATTGTCTAAGGCCATAGTTTACTTGAACTGTGTTTCATGTTATCGTTAAAATAGGTTTCAGAATATAGACATGGTTTCAAACCATTTCCTTAGGTGTCTATGTCCATGGTCCACATCAATTATGGTCATAGGCTATTACAACAGATTTTATTGGAATGGTTTAGTAAACTATGGTATTAGATGGTCTATTTCCATAGCCCACATAGTTCGTGGCCATAGGTTTCATGCCATACACCTAGTACCCTGGTTTACTAAATTGAGATGGTATCCTTTTAAAAAAAATGTACCCGATGAGGTTTGATGTGAAGGCTTCTTCTATAATCCTTCCAAAAATTTACCACTACATCGAACTCTACTATATGTATATATAAACACATATAAATTTATATATAATTATATATAATTATAAAGATTAATCATTTGAAAAACTAAAAAAATGGATGAAAGCTTATTGACACGGTTGTCCAAAACCATGTCTATAGGTAATTTTTGGGAGCTCTATTGCCACATTTTTTGAAAACCATAGAAATAGATCATTTTAGGAGGGTTATTTAAATATTTTAAAAAAATTTAGAAATAAGTTAATTTATAGAGGGTTATTTCCATGGTTTTAAAAAAATATGGTTATAGATTATTACCACGATTTTCTAAAATCATTGTAATAGGAAATTATCACCAATTTCCCATATTTTTTGAGGGTCCCCGTGTAACCTACCACTATGGTTTCATATAATTATGGCTATAGGGTACCAATGACCATGGTCTTCCAAACCGTATCTATAGAAGTGTGGTCATAGGGCCATTTTCTAGTTGTGTTAGCAACAATATTATTCACTCAAATTGGGATTTTGGGTGTATATCTGGTCCTATGGACAACTGGGCCTTTGGGATATCAATGGTGGGCCTTTAGTCTTTGTTTAGGATTTGTTTATGACTGGTAGCTAGCATGAATGATCAAAGGAAGTATTTGGTGATTAAGTTGGATTTGATAGTTCATTCATGAAATGACTGGTACTAACATGTTCAAGTCCCCATTCGAGGTGATAAGGATGACGAGCCATGGACATGACGTCGAGATAACAATTTGAGGCCTAATAATATAGGATGTTGAGAGGGGTTGGTTTAATGTGGGGTCTTGGTGCATTAGGCATTCAGGCCATGTATTGGGCCTTTATATTGTTGGGCCTTCGAGCCATGTATTTTGGGACTTTGTGCCAATGGGCCTTCAAGTTGTATAAGAGATCCCCTCAACCCAATTAAAAAGAGAGATCACCAGAAAATAAAAATATTGAATTCTCATGGAAAACTCCTTTCTCTCTCATCGAGCTATTTAGTCAGGAATTTTGTAGTTTTTTTTCAAATGTCCCTATCAATGGTAACATCAATTTATACCCCTATTTAGGGGTCGAAAAATGTATTACACAATAATAACACTGCCTCCACCAATAGTATTGATATAATTTCTAGATTATATAATATTATATTATAATAAGATGTTTATATTTTTATGAATTAAAAATATAATGAAGGGTGAAGGCATCTCATTCCTCTTATGCATCCACTGCCTGCACCTTGCATTGATTGAAATGTCCGCATCATCCTTCGGTGTTATCTAGCATTGACAGATACTGATCATCTCCAAATTTTAGTAGTAGGTTCATCTCAGTTTGAGGATTCAAAAAAATGAGGTTTATTCTTCGTAAATTGTACAATAATCCCTCTGATAACAGAGGGATGTTGAAATTCAAAATATTTATCTCATTGATTTCTCTCAATCCATATCTCAGATCGTATAGCACTTATATATATATTTTTGTTAAAATATTCCTAATATTTTGACTTTTTATAATTAACATAAAATCCTTTCCTGAATTAAATATCCACATCCTGAGCACAATGGAGAAGTCATTTTTGGAATCTGACACTCTGTTTTAAAGAATTTCATATTTTACACTTTATAATGAATATATAATTTTGTATTAATAGACATCATCACAAACTGTGAAAATATAAGTGTGTTCTTAGGTTTATTTTCTAGTTGTGTTAGTAGTGGTTTTATTCACTAGAATTGGTATTATGGGCAACATATCTGGTCCTTCGGGCCACTAGTCCTTCAGGCCACTATGCCTCTAGGATCTCAATGGTAGGCCTTCAGGCTTCGTGATGGAGTATTTCTTAACTAGCAGAGAGCATATGGTGCAACGAAAGTCTTTGGTGATTATGTTGGATGTGGTGGTTCATTCATGAAACGATTGGTACACACATTATCAAGTCCTTATTCAAAAAGATAAGGATGATATGCCACAAATGTGATGTTAGGACAAAAATCTTGGGTAGGATATTTCTCGAAGGTGAGAGGGGTTGTTCTAGTGTGGGATCTTGGGACATTATGACTTTAGGCCATGTACTAGGCCTTTGTGCCATAGGGCCTTCGGACCGTGTATTTCATGTCGGTGTGCCTCTAGGCCTTCAAGACATGTAATATATTCCCTTTAACCTAGTTAAAAAGAGGGATCCACATATTATAAAAATGTGGAATTGTTATGGGTGACTCCTTTCTCTCTTACCATGCCATTTGGTTAGGAATTTTTTAGTTTTTTTCACAATTCATTATCAGTGGTAACATCAATGTCTACCCCTATTCAGGGGTTGGATAATGTATTCTATGATAATAACATCACCACCACCACACCAACAATAATATAGTTTATAAATTATATAGTATTATAATATAATAAAAAATATATATTTTTATAAATTAAAAATATAATAGAGGATGGAACCATCTCATTCATCTTTTGCATCCATCACTATCACTTGTTGTTGACTGACACGTCTCCATCATCCTTCGGTGTTAACCAACATTGGAAGACATCGATCATCTCCAAATTTCATAAGTAGGTTCATCTCGGGTTGAGGATTCAAAAAATGAGGTTCATTCATCATAAATCATAAAGAGTTTTGACTCTACATCAAAAGACAAGGATTCTGTTTTTGTGGGCATCATCTCTCTCTACATTTGAGGGAAGTGAAGAGTAAACATTGGATCAATTTGATCTAAACTGCTATAAAAATATCTTGTGCATGTTTATAATTTACTTTCACTACATATTAATTTTTAACTCGAATAATCCATTAAAATTTCCTAAATTATCAAATTCACCCTTGTTGATCATTCTGTCATTCTCCTTTTGGGATCAGACACTTACCCTTGCCGACATATCATGTAACACACATTAATATATAATAAAATATGATTTTATTTTTTTATATTATATTATATATAATGAGTGGGATGTATACCTCTTTAACTCTTTTGTTATTATTATTATTATTGTTATTATGTTTTTTAATGTTTCTAGTCAATAGGATGATACTTTTTTTCATTTTTTCCCTTCTTAAAATCTTCACGATTGGCCCTTCATTTTTTTCTAAAAAATTTATTTGGATTTACCCAGTCAGCCATGCTGAGCCATTTATGCTACATTCGGCCCCCACATGTGGTGGACCCGCAATTGGGGGCTTGCCTTAGTGGAAAATTCACCCCGTGATCCAACATCAGAATCATGCTCAAACCCGGATTGGGGCGTATTACTGTGGCACTGTAGGAGTACTGTATCACTCTAGGAGTACAGGTATTGTAGGAGGTATTGTAGTGGTGTACAATACACAACTAAAAAAATCTGCCTGTTGCCACGATTTAAAACCGTGGTCATAGCCTAAGGCCACAATTTACTTTTATCATGTCCCTTGTTATTGTTGCAATAGGTTCCGGCCAATAAAAACCTTTTCAAATTGTGGACTTATATGGAAATGGTTGAGGTTCACATGAACTGTGACCATTGGTCATTAAAATGGAAGTTATTGGAATGGTTTAGTAAACTGTGGACCTTGGCCAAGTTGGATGCTATACGCCTATTGCCACTATTTACTAAAGTGTGACAGCAGCGTTTGAAAAAATAAATGTACATTCCGAAGTTTGATGTTGTGACCTGTTCTATAATACTTTTAATGCTTTATCACTATGTTATACTTGGATATATGTATATAAAATTATATATACTTATAATTATTAATCATTTAAAAAAATTAAAAAAATATTTTTGGATGGAATACAATTGCCCTTGTTGTCCAAAATCCTGGCAATATGTCATTTTTAGGAGGGTATTGTACGGTTTAAAAAACTGTGGCAATAGGCAAATTTATGGAGGGCTATTTCAATGTGTTCTAAAATCGTGGAAATAAGCCTTTCTTTCCAATTTCCAATGTTTTTTGGGGGTTCTCGTGTAACCTAGAGCCGTGATTTCATATAACTATGGGCCATGTATTTTCCGGTCTATCGCGGTTTCATATAACTATGGGCCATGTATTTTTAGGTCTTTTTGACACTAGTCATTCATGTCATCTAAGGGATCCCCCTCTGGCGAGTTGGGATCACCAAAAAATAAAAATATGGAATTTTCATTGGAAACTTCTTTCTCTTTGGCCATTTGGTTGCACATTTTGAAGATACGGTCAATGTTCCACCACTTGGGTGACTAGAAGTCTCTCAGATGGTTCTCTCACTTGGTTGGATGATTTCCCCCCATAGATATTTTCTCTTGTTCTCTCGGACCTCTGGTTCCCTTAATATATTCCCTGATGTGTTTCCAAATATATATATATGCCTAAAATCCTGAATATCTTGAATTAATGTGAAATTATAACTTAAATTAAATATCCACATCCATAAATCAACATAGAATTTAGTTTTGATAATTTCACATATTACACTTTAGAATGCATACATAATTTTTTATTAATAGACATTATCACAAATTTATATTTTCTGTTGAGATATTTTTCATCATATATGTTGTTTTTAAATTAGGATCTAATTTATTAGGATGCATATGTTTTTTTTAAATCAAGAATATTATTTATTGGGATGCATATATAATTTTTCAGAAAAAAAATTTCATCCATTCATATGTATGAAAACAAATAAAAATACAAAACATCGGATGGAGTTTTGGCGGCCCACATTTCCTAATCAAATCCCATAACCAGTGAGGGGTTCGTAAATGTCGGTTATTGGTTTTTCCTAAAGAAAGTCTCTAATTTCTCTCTTCATCCCACACTTTTCATTTTTTGAGAAAGTCTCTCATTTCTCTCTTCATCCCACACTTTTCATTGATTGAGACGAAATCACTAACATCCTTTCAACATTTAGGTATCCTCGCGATACGACTGCGGATTTGTTGTCCGGTGTATCCCACTCGAAGGTAAGGTGTTATTGTTCACTCCATTGCGATCTTGATCAAGCATTCTCCTTCATTGAGAAAGAAGAAGACTATGATCATTGATGATTTCCGCTTACAATGTTTATATAGTTTCTTACACATTGATTCTCAAATATAGATCTACTTGTGGTTGCGTTATCTTCCACTTCACATGGTCATGAGATCTAAGCCCTGATCACCATGGAAATCTAGTGAGTGAATCTCTTGATTGTATCCCATCCACTATTAATTGTGAAAATAAATATTTAAACCATATAGTAATAAAAATAATTATTCAATTTATTTAAAATCATAAAAACTATCCATTTTATTTATGTTATAAAAATTTATGGATATGTATACATCTATACAAACGTATATGTAATGTTAAATATAAATGTGTGTGTGTGACTCTATTAAAAAATAGATGTATATTCATTTATATATTTTAATTCATGTAAACAAATATTGGAAAATAATATACATATATAAATATTTATATTTATGTTGATATTGATATTTATGTTTATAGTTATACACACACACATACATATATGTATATATAAATATAAATACTCATGCCCACATAGACAAACATATTTTATAAATGTATATAAAGATATTTTTTTGAATATATATAATTACTATTAATTATTTTAATAATTAATAGTTTATAACATATTATTTTTTTAATTTTTATTGATATTTATTATTGATTATTGTTAGTTGTTACAAATTATTACATAATATTAGTAAGTAATAAAAAATAAAATTAGTAACTATAAGAATTATTAAAATTCAGTAACTAATATATCTAAAATTAATATATATACATTGTTTATTTAGTTTCAAATAATAATTATTATTTGAAATTACTATTTAATAACATATATAAATTTATTATTTCTTACTATTAATATATATTACTATTTTAAAATTATTATTTAGTTAATCATTACTAATATATATTAATTATTACAATATATTACAATCTAGGTTAAAAAACTTTTATTTATAAAATTAAGAAGTTTAAACACATAAATTTATCAATAAAAAACTAAAAAATATATTATTATTTTTTAGGAAAAAGTCGTTAGTTATTTCAACGTCTTATGTTTATGAATTTGTGTAAAGTCATTAAGGGACCTAAAGTCATCAGATTGGGAAAAATGCATGCTTCATAGACCCTAACACATTTTTTCCCCATTTATAAAAAAATGTCTAACCTAAATCCATATCATTATTTTATTTATTTTTCAAAAAACAAATTAAAAAAACTCATCGATCACTTTAATGCAGGAACCACAATACAAAATGAAATTTAGAATGAATTAAATTAAAAAGAAATCAACATTAAATATGATTAAAAAAACCGTCATTCATAAAAAGTTTAACAAAACATAAAGTTTCAATCATTGGTAGGATGATGATAGTCAGAACATAAGTATAGATAGAAGAAAATCCACTGCAGGTTCTCTCTTTAGGATCCATACCTGCTATGAGGCTCCCTTAGTTATAGTATATTCTTAGAGAAATTTGAATGATTGGCGGCGTAGAAGGTGGGGCTACCTGCTGGTCAGTACTCGATAAGAAGGCTTCCCTTCTTGGATTGCAACCTGCATGAATTACAAAGAATCTCCCGCAACTCCATCTCCTCTACTGCGGGGTGTTAAGGCTTCTATAATGGTGGCACCTCTTCCCCAGATCACCCATCACCACATCTTGAATGTATTTTCTCCTTGAGTTTCTCTCTTTATGTGGTTTGGGATGAGAGCTGATAGATCCATCTGGGAGAGATGGAACGTAGATGGGTTTATTCCCTTCACAGATGAAAAGAATTATAACTCATGGCAGGATGTGAATCATGTTTGCACTAATCTTTCCAGCTCGGAGCCAAGCTTAGTAAAAACTTGGTTCACTTCTTACCAAGAGTTATAATTTTTTTGATCAACGAAGGGAATAAACTAGTCTACACACGATCAGTACCAAATGGATCCAACACCTCCCATCCAAAACCTTGGGAGGATATAAATTTGAGGAGATTATATATTCAAGATGTGGTGGTGGGTGATGGGTGTAGAGGTGCCACCACTACGACAATGTTAACACCCCGTAGTGGAGGAGGGGGGAACTGGGGGAGACTCTTTGTGTTGCCTACAACTTGAAATCCAAGAAGACAAGTATTCTTGTTGAGTATCGACTGGCAGGTAACCCCATCATCAACCCATCCATTCATTCAAATTTCTCATGGAATATAATCCAACTTAGGGAGCATCATGGTAGGTATAGAGCCTAGTGGGAGATAATAGTAATTTTTAATAGTAATAATTATTTGTAACTAAATAATAAATTTGAATATATTAATTTTTTATTTATTCATTACTAAATTGTAATAATTATTATTATAACTAACCAGTACTAACCCCATATATTTATTCAACATAATCATTCAATTACCCATATATGTACTCTGAGCTCAGAATTTGTTTTTGATTTAAATTTCATAAAATATTGTTCAAAAATAGAAATCGAGATAGATATACCATTATCACTCATTAGTAGCTGCACTCAGTATTTGGTAGAATATAGATTATATTTAGACCAACATGAAAATTATTTCAAAGATACCATAAATTGATATATTTACAATGCACCATTCTTATACTATTCCTATTGATGATGAGAAACAATTAATGTAAAAATATGTGAATTTTGAAAATATTATTTTGATAAATACATGTTAGTATTTATGAATACATATTAGTTCTGAATATTACATATTAGTTCTGAAATAAATCTCATATATTTAATATTAGTTAAGAACAATTATGTAATTTCCTTTTTATTCAGGAAAAATAATATCAGGTGTAATACATAGATTGATAACAATACATGTGTCGAAAAAAAATGTATTTTTTTTATTGAAAACTATAAAGAACATTTTATAAATTGGAACTCTATTCACTACCCAATGCGAACCATCTATAGAAGCCTCACACAACCAAAGAACATACCCACAAATTAGTTAACAATATCTAAATTAATTGAAAAAAAAATAGAAATAAATCATAGTAATATAAAAATGAGCTACATAGAATGAGGTGTTTTTATGCCACCAACCTCTAATTTTAGAAACAATCCACTAAAAGGTAAATGTACTCCTAAAATCATAAATAGATATTAACTAATTTATATAAACCATATAAATTATCATGATATTCATTATTGAATATATTACTATCGTAAATAATATAATATCATTATTTATTGATCAATCTCATATTATGATCAATAGATATATTTCACTTACATAAATTCATATTAGTCCCACATAATACATATCAGTTCTGAAATAAAACATATAAATGAAATATTTAATATTAAATTAGAACTAATATGAAATTTTATTCGCTATGAATAAAATGAAATATTTTCTATGATATATATTCTAACACCCTGACCCTAGAAACCTAAAAATAGTGAATTATTTTAATATATTGGCATGATTACAAGAAATCAAATATCAAATGAACGATTAGTTTAGCAGTTTTGGAAGACCATATTACATACATGATACCCATAGTACATTGGGAAAGATAGAAAATACAATATGATACATAATAGTATAAAATAAACTATATCCATTGAAAACTCATTCAGGGTTTTCTTATTCATAACCTGGAGAAAGGAAACATAATATGGGTGAGATAAAATGTTCAATAAGGGTTTTGGGAAGAAATAAAAATATAATTAAGGTCAACAAGGAATAGACATTATGACAAGGTAAATAATATGAAAAACACAAGCCATTAATAAACAGGGAATGAAAATGTACCCATAGAATTTTCATAGTGAAAATATCATGGTAAGTAACAAATGTGTAAGGAATGAATAAAATTATTATTTATTTGATTTCATTTATTTGACACATGAACTATTATACACAGTGATAGTTTAAGTTTGTGGGTAGAAACACATAAGATTAGGTTTTGGAAACAAACTGGAAGGGTTTATCACAAACTAGTTTGTCTCATAAGACCTATTGATGCATAGAGGTGATATAGCGGCCCCCGCACATCACTGCAAATATAAAGAATTATTCATAAATAGATTTAATTGAAGAAAAATATGCCTTATAAATATCAGTATTGTGTAGAAGATATAGACTCATCAATATTCCCTCTATTAAAACAAAATTTAAAATAGAAATCTTATTTAAAATCATTTATGACTAAGACAATAATCATATCCATGGGACAAGATTATGGATATTTAATATAATTATAATTTCAAATGAAAAGGGATCTAAAATAGGAATTATATTCACCACATAATAATTATTAGGTTCACAATTCAAAGTTATTCTCAACAAAATGGAAATTAAGACAAAGTCCCTAACCACATTGTAATCAATCATATTGTATGACAAAAATTATAAATAATAAAATAAATGATTTAATACCTTGAATATAAATATAATCAGGATATAATATATCATAAGGAAATATACATACACCACATAAAACAAATTAGTGGCAAATAATGGAAATCTCACGAAAATAAAAGTGAGATGAGAATCCCCTTACCTTATGTCTGAATCTATTCTTCACTTGATATTAATGTCCTAAATAATCAAATTAAATTCATTAATTAATATGTAAAAAAAATTATCTACATGTAATATATTTTTAAAATATTCATTTAGTTCATTTATTACCTTTTAGATGGATTATGATATTCAATTTCATAATTTGGGAGTGAATGTTTTCCCAGTTTTCATGATCGGTTCGCTTGTATGAGAGTATGGATGTTCACATACAAATAAAATTTTAATCTATAATAGAAGTTAGGAGTTATTAATGATCATATATAAGGTTAAATTATCGTATAAATCCTTTTTTTATTTTTTGATAGGATGAATCATTATATAAAATTTTAATGATAAATGCTTGAATTATTTTGCTGGTTTTCTGATCACCACGATCTCATTTTGTTTTATAATTTAATACTATTTGTAAAAAATGATTCCAAAACATTAAATAGTATTATTACAAATATTATGATATGGGTTGTCTATAAAAATTGTTTCATGACTAGAATTGTAAACTATAATAGAAATTGAAAACCCATCATCCTTGAATTTGATAAATTAACACATCTCGAACATTGTTTTCATTTTTAGTGTAATAGGAGGGTGGAAGAGAGATGATGATAAAATATTATATTAGGATAATAAAATTAAATTATATTTGAGGTAATATAATTATCAAAACATTTGGATGAGGGTGCGAGGATATATAAACAAAATAATGGAACATGTAAAATATGTTGAAATGAAAAGGATGTGAGATTTACCTCTTGAGTACTCCTCCTTGAGAATATCCCTAAGGCCTTTGGTTTGGGAGTTTTTAGGACACCAGATGATATTGGATGTTTAGGGAGGCATTGGGAAGAGTATTTGTCAGAACATATGAAATTATCCAAGCTTGAGAGGTGTGAGAGGAAGGGGGTGAGGGGTGGTTTTTATAGTGGATGAGAGGAGGGTTTTTTGCATTATTTTAAATAATAGTTTATTATTTTGCCTCAAGAATATGAATAGTATTTATTTATGTGACTAAAAATAGTAATTAGTGCTTGTTAAGTCCAACCAAGGGTGCTTACCCTAGCAGGACATCATCCACGACTCAATAAATCATGTATTTTGGATTTATCATAAATTGTTGTATTTTACTATTAATAAAAAATTCAAGTATTTCAGAAAAATACAAAAAATTCTTGCTAACCATTAATCAAAGTGTATAATCCAAAATCAAACAACATTTTTCCAAAATAATTTTCTAAATATGAGAAACTTAATGTTCAATTAAAAACACCATTTACTCAAAAAAATTACAGTTTTAGAAATTATAACTGATTTTATAATACCCTGAAAAATTAACTAAGGTGTTATTAAATTATCCAAAAATCATATGACAAAAAAATATTTATTTAAGAATATATTTTAGGATAATTTACTTTATTTTAAGTCAATTTTTTACTTTAAAATTGTAAATAAATATTTATTACAAATAAAAATACCAACAATTAATTATTAAAATATTTACTCACATTTATATGGTGCCTAAATTTTATTTTTACTTACATGGGTGAGGTTACTATTAATAAGGGAACATTACTATTTCTAAGGGTCATAGTAATATTCATAATAGTAGGTTAATATTCACATGGTTAGGTTACTATTCATAAAACAATCAGTTGATCCTATCAGACTCTAAATATCAAACTGATAGCAGCTGTGTATGTCTGTTTTTCAAAATTCAAAACACAAGAGTGGAAAAATTATTTTTAATGACTAGGTTATAAAAATATTATAACAACATAGTGTTGTTTCACAGTGATTATGTTTTGTGCGCTTATAAGCTATCAAATTAATATAAATATTTATAAGAATAAAACACCATAAAATCTTGGTGTGTCATATTCTTCCTTCCAGAAATTTCATCCCCAAATTTTTTCATGTTTGATGGCCTCTAAAAGGATGTTGGTGGTTCCTCATCATAACATCCTAAGGTTCTAACATTTCTTCCTCTATTTTATGGTTTCCTTAATGAAATTTTACTAGTCGAGTTGTCCGATTTCTCTATACTTACACTCTACACGTGGAACACATCATGTACTTTGGAGATACTTGGTGGCATTTCTAAACAGTAATCCATTGCTCCAATTCTTTCCAGAATATTGTATGGCCCTGATGTACCTAGGGATTAGTTTCCCTTTATTACCAAACCAGAAGACACCTATCAATGGAGATAATTTTAGAATGATATGATCTCCCACATGGAATTTTAAATCCTCTATTCGGTTGTCAGTATAACTCTTTGCCTACATTGGGCTACTTTAATATGGGCCTGAATTTTATTTACCTTTTATGTTGTCACTTTAATAAATTCTGGTCCTATGAGTTTCCTCTCACTAACTTCATCCCAAAAAGTTGGAGTTCAATATCTCTTTCCATATAATGCTTCATATAGAGCCATTTTAATACTGCAATGTAAACTAGTACTGTAGGAAAATTCCACCAAAGGTATGTACTGATTCTACATACCCTAAAAGTCAAGTGAGCCAGACCTCAACATGTCTTCTAGTGTTTGAATAGTCCTTTCAAACTATCTTTTAGTTTGTTCTGGATAAGATGTACTCATATAAATCATAGTATCCAATTCATTCTAAAGATTTTTCTATAATTTTGATATAAATTAGGGATCCCGATCAGACACAATAGACATAGGTGCACCATAAATTCTTAAAACTTCATTAATATAGAGTCATTATAGATGATCAAGTGGTAAAACTTCTCTTATAGAAAGAAAATTTTCTGATTTTGTAAGATGATCAATAATTAACCATATTTCAGCATTCATTATTGGAGTCCTTGGTAGTCCTATGAAAAATTCCATCATAATATCATCCCATTTCCACACAGATATAGGAAGAGGTTTCATGAATCCTTTAGGGTGTTTTCTTTCAGCCTTCACTTGTTGAGAAACTAGGCATCCTGATACATAATCAACAATTTTTCTTTTCATAGTATCCCACCATAAATGTTCCTTCATATCTCTATATATGTTGGTGCTTCCAGGGTGTATAGTGAAATTTGAGCTATGATCATCAACTAATAGTTCCCTTTTTAGATCCAGTATTGATGGAACCCATAACCTCTTTCCAAATCATATAACTCCATCCTCATACCTAAAGTCTTCCAATCATCCATCCTTAATAGCTTTAATTTTCATTCGAAGTTTCTCATCATTTTATTGAGAGCTTTTTATCTTATCCAACAAAGATAGTTTAGCATTCATTTGAAAAAGGAATGATGTTTCCTCTTCCTAAAAAATTCCCATTCCAATATTTACTAGATCCATGAATATATGATCTCTATAAATCCCCATTTATGTCATAATATATGATCTTTCCTTCTTAATGAATCTGCCACCTTATTTTCCTTTCCTAGGTGGTAGTGTATTGAACAATCATAGTCTTTGAGAAACTCGAGCCATATGTTTTGACTCAGGTTGAGTTCTTTCTATGTAAAAATATATTTCAAACTCTTGTGATCCAAATATATCTCAAATCTTTCAACATAGAGGTAGTGTATCCACATTTTTAGTGCAAATATTATAGCTTCAAACTCAAAATCATGAGTTGGATAATTTTTCTCTTGAGTCTTCAACTACCTTGATGCATTATAAACAACATTATCATTTTTCACAAGGAAACAACCTAGTCAATTTTTTGATGAATCACTATATATCTCAATCCCATCATTTTCAGATAGAAGAATAAAAATTGGGGCATTGAAAAATATTATTTTCAATTATTCAAATAATTCTGTAAATTATTTTTTCCATACAAACTTAACCCCTTTAAATGTGTGCTTGGATAGAGGGTTAGATAATTCGGAAAAATTCCGAACGAAACAACGATAGTAACTTACTAAGAAAATAAAACAATGTACCTCAGTTATGTTCGTTTGTGTATTCCATTCATGAATTTCCTTTTTCATCATAGTATCAACTGAGATTTCATCTTTAGAGACAATATGGCTATAAAAAGAAATAGTTTGAAGCCGAAATTCACATTTACTAAACTTCACATACAACTCTTTGATTCTAAGAGGCTCCAGAAATACTCATAAGTGGTTCTAATGGTACTCATATCTTTTTGAATATATAAATTTGTCAATAATAAATACCAAAACAATATCATCATGATATGTCTTGAAAAATATGTTAATTAGATCCATGTAAATGGATGGTGCATTAGTCATTACAAATGGAATTACTATTAACTCGTAATGTGCATACCTGGTTCAAAATACTGTTTTTAGAATATATTTCTTCCTCACACACAATTGACTATATCCATATTGAAGTTAAATCTTAAAATAATATTTATATCCATGAAGCTGATCAAATAAATCATTAATAAGAGGAAAGGGATACTTTTTCTTTATTGTAATAACATTTATTTCTCTATATTCAGTACTCAACCTCGTAGATCCATATTTCTTCATGATGAAGAGAACTAGGGATCCCCATGGAGAAACACTAGGGTGGATAAATCACTTGTCACCGAATTTTAGTATTTTTTTCTTTAGATCCATTAATTCCACAATGTCCATTCTATTGGGGGTCTTTGATATAGGTCTTTCACCATAAATTAAATAAATAAATAACTCAACTTCCCGCTCTGGACGATGT
This sequence comes from Viscum album, assembly GCA_963277665.1. Classification (NCBI taxonomy): domain Eukaryota; kingdom Viridiplantae; phylum Streptophyta; class Magnoliopsida; order Santalales; family Viscaceae; genus Viscum; species Viscum album. The sequence continues at coordinate 857,964,603 of OY728133.1, read as the reverse complement.
CTAGGTAAATGCTCTGGAAATACATCAACACATTATTTCATAATAGGTAAATCCTCAATTTAAAATGTTATTCAATCACCCATAGAAATATTTTTATCTTCCCCTATAATAATTGTATTAAATAGAGCAACTGGGGGTGGATTCAGATAAGAATCAGATGGTGAAGTTTCTGCTTTAAAGACATGAGATTCTACATTATTATAAAAAATTGTAAACTATTTCTTCTTAAAATATATTTTCACATTTAAATTTGATTTCCAATCCATCCCGATGATTACATCAAAGTAAATCATGGGTATGATTACAAAATTAGTAGAGAAAGAATGATTATATACTATAATGAGGACTTCCTGAGACATCTTTGTTGCAATGATACTTCTATTAAGAGGTTTGACTAATAACTCATTTATTAAATCAAATTCTAAAAATATAATTTTATTGGAAAAATGAAAATATATAAAATGATTATATCATACATAATCAAATAAAGCATTGGATAAGTTTGAGGAAATGATTAATGTACATGCTACCACATTATTATGAATTTCAACTTCAACAGTTGTGATCACAAAAGATTAACATTTCTCCCTTATCCTTTTTTAGGAAGGTTTCCCTGATGCTTAGGACACTCATTTTAATATTTTCCCATAATAACTCTTCTTATATTGGTTTCCCTTGAACAAATTGGATTTAGAAAATTCCATCTCTATTTTGATGGCACTTAGTACAATTTCATCATATGATGAAAATGTTTTAGAAGCCAGTGACCTTTTAAGACATGGATTAATAACATAAAAGAAATTATTAATAATATATTATGAGTCACATATATAATCTATGGAATACCTATATTGTATTTTGGAGGTAGCTTCATACTTCATGACACTCTCTTATTCTCTTGGCTTTTTGATAAGGGATTTCCTCTTCATTTCACTCCGTTGCTTGTGAGGGGAGTATTTTTATAAGAATACCTCCATAATAGTTCTCCATTACATATCATATATTTATTATTCCTATTTGTTATTATGAATCAAGGACCACCCTTGATCAACATCACCCTTGAGACAATATACTGCTAGGACTAACTTTTCATTTTCATTGCATCTTAATGCTAGAAATATCTTTTCATGGGACATGGTACACTACTCCTCTACCAATGGGTCAGTTGTCCCACTAAAATATTGGGGGATTATGCTATATGAAATAATACAACATAGGTTTAGTATGTTTATTCATCAGAACCTGAGTATGTTTTCGTAATTTGGTCATGATCTTCTCATCTCCAACACCAACAGTATTGCCATGCTCATTGGGGAATCCCTAAATTGTCTATGAGTATTGATTCCATTTATTTCTTTAGGCGCCTTCAAAAAACAATGACATAGAATAAATTAGGTCATGAATATTAAGGGATAATTTTATATCCATAAAAACACTTAACATTAATTTAAAATTTATGCATAGCTAGTCTCATAACCGTAAATATGGTTTCATTGAGGAAAACATTAATTTTAAACCCTTTCATAATGGTTTGTAAAAAAAAATTTGAATTATCCTAAACATATCCCCTAGGAGTTTCAAACAAGGTGTGAATTAAGGCCCATTTTTATGTACCCGTTTACCCCAAGTCAGGCCTAGAACACCTTGTGAGAGTTATTATTCCTAGATACATCTATTCTAGAACCGCACTCACTTGTAGTATCCAGATATGGATGTATTTCAAGGATGACCCACATAATATCTACATTACCAAAAATACATGATGTTATTATATAATTATCCTCAATGTATATCTTAGGGTTATGTCCTCTAAACTATGTTTTCTAAATCTAGTTTCTAAGGTTTCTACTAAACTTCCTCTAATACCAATTGTAACGCCCCATCCCTAGAAACCTGGAGTTGGTGCATTATTTTATTATATTGGAATGATTAAATAAATCAAATATTGATGGAACAATTATTTTAGAAGTTTTGGAAGACCAAATTAAATACATGATACCCATAGTATATGGGGAATGATAGAAAATACAACATGATACATAAGAGTATGAAATAAACTGCATCCATTGAAAACTCATTCAAGGTTTTCTTCTTCATAACCTGGGGAAAGGAAACATACTAAGGGCGAGATAAAATTCTAAATAAGGGTTACATGAAGAATTAAAAATTTAATTAATGTAAATAAGGCATAGAAATTATTTCAAGGTAAATAATTTAAAAAACATATTCTATAAATAAACTAGGAATGAAAATGAACCCATTGATATTTCATAGTGAAAATATCATAGTAGGTAATAAATGAGTACTGAATGAATAAAATTATTATTTATTAGAATTAATGTATCTGGAACATGAACCATTATACTGTTGTGATAGTTTAATTCTATGGGTAGAAACCTGTCTGATTATGATTTGGAAACAAACTCGAAGGGTTTGTCACCAACTAGTTTATCTCATGGGACCTGTCGATGCATAGAGGAGATATAAAATGCCCCAAAATTCAATTAATGTCTAAATAATTATTCATACATAGATTTAATTGAATAAAAACATTACTTAAAAATATCTTTATTGATTAGAAGATATGGACTCATCAATATTCGCTATGTTAAAACAACATTCAAAATAAACACCCCATGTAAAATGGTATACGACAAATAAAATAATCATATACATGGTAAAAGATTATGGATATTAAATAGAAATATAATTTCAAATAAAAATTGATCTCAAATGGGATGTTGATTCATGGCATATGAATTATTAGGTTACCAATACCAAGTAAGTTTCAATGAAATGGAAGTTGAGAAAAAGTCCCTCACTACATTATAATCAATCCTATCTTATGGAAAACAATTTATAATTATAAAATGAATTATTTAATAACATGAATATAAATATAATAATGATATTATATATCAATAGGAAATATACATACACCACATACAAGAAATGAGTGGAAAATAATGGAAATCTCATGGAAATAAAAGTGAGATGAGTATCCCCTTACCCTATGTCCGAAAGCATTCTTCAATTGATCTTAATGTCTTCAATAATAAAAATAGATTCATTAATTAATAATTAAACAACCCTATATACATTTAATTTATTTATTATATCTCTATTAAGTTCATTTATGCCTTTTTAGATGGGTTAAGATATTTAATTTCATCATTTTGGAGTGAACGTTTTCTTTGTTTTCATGATCGGTTTGCTTGTATAAGAGTATGGATGTTCATGTAAAATAGAAATTGAAATACAAAATTTAAGTTATGAGTTATTAATTATAATATATAAGGTTAAATTATCATATAAATCCTTTAGTTATTTTATGATAGGATGAATCATTATATGAAATTTTAATGATAAATGCTTGGATTATTTTGGTTGTTTTTTGATCACCATGAACTCATTTAATTTAAAAATTTATTACCATCTATAATAAATTATTCTTGAACATTGAATAGGATGTATTATATATATATTATGATCTGAATCGACCATAAAAATGGTTTCATGACCATAATTGAAATTGGTAACAGAAATTGAAAACTTGTTGTCCTTGAATGTGATAAATTAACACATATCAGATGATGTTTTCATTTTTAGTATAAGAGGAGGGAGAAAGAGAGATTATGATGAAATATTCCATTAGAATAATAAAATTATAGTATATTTATGGTATTATAATTACCAAATAATTTTTATGATGGGAGGTTTGAAAAGTGAAACAAAATAATAAAACTTGTAAAAGAAGTTGAAAGCAAAAGGAAGAGAGGTTTACCACTTGAGTACTCGTCCTTGAAGTACCCTTTAAGGCCTTTGGTTTTGGCCTTTTAGTGAGAATAGTAGGTCATGTAAATGGGGGTAAGGATTGGTAAGAGTATTTGGTATAAAATAGGTAAGGATAAAATCTTGAGTGGTGTGAGATGAAGATGTGGTGAGGGGTGGTTTATATAATGGAGGAGAGGAGGGTTTTTAGATTATTTTAATCCTTAGTTTATTATTTTTCCTCAAGACTATGACGTGTCTTGATTTATGGGACTAAAAATTATAATTAATTCAAGTGAACTCTAACCAAGGGTTCTTACCTCAATATGAAATCATCCATGACTCAAGAAATCGTGTATTTTTCACTTATAATAAATTGTCATATTTTATTATTCACAAAAAATTCAAGTATTTCAGAATAATATAAAAAAATCACCGTAACCATTTTTTAGTGTTTAGAATAAAAAAATATATTTTATCAGAATCATTTTCTAAATATGATAAATTTAATTTTTAATTAAATTCACCATTTAATCAAAAATATTTATAGTTTTTGAAATTATAATTGATTTTATAGTACCCTGAAAAATTAACTTAGGTTAAATTAAATTATCCTAAATTCATAAGATAACAAAAAATTTATTTAATAATAAATTTTATTTGCAAATATAATTTATTTTAAATAATTTTATTAATTTTAAATTGTAATTAAATATTTATTACTCATAAAAATACTAACACATAATTATTAATATATTCACTCTCATTTATAAGGTTACTAAATTTTATCTATACATACATGGGTGATTAAAATTAATAAGGTTATATTATTATTAATAAGGGTTATATTAGTATTCATAAGGGTTGGTTACTTTTTATAATGGTAGTTTACTATTCATAAGGGTATGTTACTATTTAGTAAAAAAAATGAGTTGATCATATCGGACTCAAAATATAATACTTATCAAAATTGTGTATACACTTTTTTCAAAATTCAAAACACATAAGGGAAAAAATTATGATTAATGTCTATGTTATAACTATATTATTACAACATAGTGTTGTTTCTCAATGACTCAGTGTTGTGTTCATATAAGCTATCTAATTGATATAATTTACTGTAAGAAGATCATACCATAAAATCTTGGGGTGTTATATATATATATTGATCATAATATATATATATATATATATATATTCATTCTACAAACATTACCTCTCATGTTTTTTATATCATGGTATTAGTTCAAATGTAGTCATCAAAATTCATAAATGACATGTATCGAGTAGTATACATATATGAAATGAATAAATATTAGTTCTAAAGAAAATGTTGTCATCAAACACCAAACATATATGTCATTACAAATTAGACATATTTCTTTAAAATATACGAATAAATATCTACGTTAGTTATCATGTTACTTGTGTGATCAATCCCATTATTCAATATTGTGGAGATAAATTTATAGGTGTGCACCTCATGCTAAAAATTATTAAAATAGATATAGATCAATGATAAAAGAAAATTAATATTAAAAGACGATTGGAAATAAAAAATAAGAAACAAATCTAATATATTTGGAGTAATCTATTTCAAATTCAATGAATGTTCTATAGAAATATCTTATTTATGATATGGATATTAAGAATAACAATATATAGATATATAAAACAATTAATTTTAGTTAACTTGAAACTAATTTAAAATAAGAAGATAGTGAAATAGACAAAAAGTGAATCAAAATAAGACAGAATATGATTGAATGTGAAATAAAAATGTAGGGAAGTGTCTTATATATGTAATGAGTAATTAAAAAATGATGAATTTCAATGAATAATATAAAAATTTATTCAATACACACACTTTTAACCTAACAGATAATAATGTGCTTGTATATTACAATCCATAAAATCCAGTTTTGAGAAATGAATGAATTTAATAGTATGATTTATTATAAAGGAATGATTTTTTTTATGCAGCATAAACCTTATTAAGAAATTTGGTTTGAACTTTACTATCAGCTACCATCCAGTGGTAGCAGCCTTAATTTTGTTTTATACAAGAATCAATTTAAAATAATGAGTGCAATGTTAGGGTTATATTGAAACATTGTATCAATTGTAGTTAAAAAAATGAAATGTGGACTATAAAAATAATAATAACAAATTGGATGATAATAACAGCACAAAGGGAGTAAAAGGAAATGTTATTCTATAAAAACTATAAATCAATGAAATAATTACAATGAATATATGAGGTATGTAGTGAGATGTTGAATTTGAATAATTGGACCTAATATAAATACATGATTTTAATTACTGAAATTTATAAAAAAATAATTTTATAAATTTTTAGTATAAGAGTTTATACATATTAAAATTTAAATTTCAATAGATAAAATATTTACAAGATCTTATAGGTAATAAATTTTTTCAACAAAAATGATAATCTTCTATGTAATTTGGCTTCATCACAACTTTCTTTTCCATTGAATGAAACTAGAGAGGACAATTTGATTTAGAAATAGTTAATAGTCATGTTACATATTAATAAGTGTTACTAAAAAATGTTGAAGAAACCAATATGTAATTGAATTAACCATTTAAGGGTATATTTGATAATAATAAGTGAGTTGAAGTATATATACACTTATAAGTATATGATATTTTGTACATTTAAACATAGGATGGTTGTTTGAATATAGAGAACTAGTGTCAATACATTCACATGAAATTTAATTAATTAGATGAATTGAAAAATAGTGAATATAATTGCATAAAATGAAAAAATATAACAACATTACAATATCAAATGAACTAAAAATTCCGATACCAATTTAAATACATCTCGTGATTAGAAAGAAAGTATAACTTTTTTTGAAAATCTGATGGAAAAAAGGGAAGCAGTTAAGTATATGAAGAACATGTTAAGTAAAAAGGATAATATAGAAGCGGTAAATCAAAACTCTAAGCCTGAGGAAGAGAGAAATAAAATATGTGAGACTATGGGTAATCACCAAAAAGAGAATAATCAAATCACCTTGTATTTTAGGAATATAAACAACAATTATGTGACACGATATAGCACTGTAAAAGTTATTAACAAAGAATCACTCATGAGTCATTATTAACTAGAAAATGAAGGTCCATATTACTCCCCACTTATGGTCATTCCAAAAGTTCCCATGTAGAACACCACTTTAAAATTACATATATATTTATATAAAAATAAATTCATTTATCCTATACAGTAACATGTAAAAGGAATACATCCAACTTTATAAAATTCATTAAGTTGGTAAGGTACATAGTATGGTATTAGTTCATTTTTTAATCCTTCAAATAATTCTTAATTTAAATGGATTCATTGTTTAGTTCATTAGTCCCTAGAAAAATATTTGAACTTGAACATGTATAGTAATTTATATAATATAACTAAAAGTAAAATAATATAGTTAATAATAGAAGGAAATTGGGTAAATTTTGTTTTTATACTCTACATTATGACACATTGAAAAATGATTATTAAAGTTACCATTTGGTAATCAAGTTATGAAAATATGCTTAAAGTTCAATTATAAAAATTATTTAACATATGTTAATGGGAATTCTATCCAAATTAGAGACAATCAAATTTGTCGTGGGCTGAAAATAAAAAGGAATTATGGTTAGTGGGTATGCATCAGTTGCATACATTTAACAACATTACACCATAAAAAATTATAAAAATACTTTTATAAATTAAAATATATTTGGTGGTTATAAATAATATATACCTTTTAGAAAGAGTTTATAGAAAGTAGGAACCTATGAAGGGAATGAATAAATTGAAAAATAAAAATGGAATGATGGAAGAGGGAATCTTTAAATGAAATGTGAACATGTGAATTAAAAGGGAAATGTGTGAAGAGGTAAATCAAACCTGCAAGCCTGAGGAAGAAGAAAATCTCAGTTCCAATAATGTGGATGGTCCTCAAATTATAGAATAACTAAAGAACCTTGAATTTTATTTCTATCAATAATAGTTATGTGAAACATTATATAACTATAAAAGTTTTTAGCATACAAAAAATCTTGAATTTGTATCAACCAACCCTAGTGGTATATATATTTTCTCACTAATGGTTATCTCATAGTGACTATGAAGAATCCCCACTTTACATTGCTTCTGTATCAAGACAAAAATCAAACCATTTAGCCTAAATACATGAAAGTATAAAATTGTAACAACCAATAAAAGTAACACTACCCACTTGATATTCTGTAGTGAAAGGACATATTATTCTATATAAACTATAAATCAATGAAATAATTACTATAAATACATGAATTATGCAATGATATGTTGAATTTTTAGAACACGACCTCATAGAAACACTTAACATTTAACTAAAAAATTTTAAGAACAAATAATTTTAGAAATTTATAGTATAAGATATTTTATGAATATAAAATTACATTTAAATAGATAAAAAATTTACAATCCTATATACTATTAACAACATATTTATTTATGTCAATTTCAACATAATTAATTTATTTGAATGTGAAGAGATGGAGTCAATACAGTCACCTGAAATTTAATTAATGAAATTAATAGAACAATAGTGAAAATAATTACACCATATACATACCTGTAAAAAAATTACAATATCAAATGGCCTAAAAATTGGTATACAAATTAAAAACCATTGGGTTATTATAGAAAATGATTACATATTTAGAAAATATCTATGGAAAGAGGGAGATTGTGAAGGATATGAAGAACCTATGATGTAAAAAGGGGAAGAGGGAAGAGGTAAATCAAACCTGTAAGCCCGAGGAAGAGGGAAATAAAATATGTGAGCCTATAATAATCACAATAGATAATAATAAAATAACCTTGGATTTTATGTATATCTAAAATAATTTTGTGAAACAATATATCACTGTAAAATTTATTTACATAAAAACTATCATTAATCTATATTAACAAAAAAATGCAGGTATATATTTCTTCCCACTTACGGTTATCCCACAATGCCCAATCATAATACAACCTTCACATTTAATCTGTATAAAGAAAAAAATAAAACCATTGAATATATACATTAACATGTAAAAGGAAACTACCAGCTCAAAAAAAGTCATTAAGCTGGAAAGGTACTTAGTATGGCATCATATCCTTTTTTAATCATTCAAAGCATTGTTCATTGAAATGAATAAATTTTTTAGATCATCAATCTGTACAAATATCATGGAACATGAACTTGTATAATAATTTATATAATATAACTAAAAAAATAATATAGTTAATAATGGAAGAAAATTGGGTAAATTTTGGTTTTATACTATACTTGATGACACGTTGAAAAATGATTATGAAAGTTATGATTTATTATAATCATGTTCGGAATAAACGATTATAGTTCAATTTTAAAAAAAAATACTTCAACAAATGTTAATGGGAATGATGTCCAAAATAAAGTCAACTACATTGGCCTGGGATTGAAAATTGGTAGAAATTTTTGCTAGTGGGTATGCATTAGTTGCGTGCATTTAACAACATTACACCATCAAACATCACAAAAATCCTTGTAAAAATTACAAGATATTTGGTGTTTATAAATAATATATACCTTTTTTGAAAGAGTTTATGGAAATTTGGTACCTATGAAGGGAATGAAAAAACCTGTGAAGTAAAAAGGCAGAGAATAAAGAGGGAATATATGAAGAAAACGTGAACATGTGAAGTAAAAGGGGAAAGAGTGAAGAGATAAATCAAAACTACACTCTTGGGAAATAGGTAAATCATAATTGAAATCATGTGCTTGATCCCCACATTAATGAATAGCCAAATAACCTAGTATTTTCTGTCTATCAATAACAAATAAGGGAAAAAATATAGGACTATAAAAGTTGTTTCCATACAGACTATCGTGAATCTGTATCAACAAAAACTGAAGGTATATATAGTTTCCCACTAATGGTAATCTCATAGTTACCATGTAGAATCCCACCTTCACATTTCTTCTATATTAAGAAAAAAATAAAACCATTTTCCCTAAATGCATTAATGTATAAAAATGTACTAACTGGTAAAAGTAATACCACCCACTTGTTAAAATTCCAAGATTATATATAGAGTAAGTCCATGTTATTCTGTACAAACTATAAATCAATGTAATAATAACAATAAATACCTAATTTATGTAGTGAGATGTTGAACTTGAGGAACTTCACCTAATTCAAACACTATAAATTTAATTAAGGAAAGTTATGAACAAATGATTTTTTAAATGTATAGTAAATGTGTTTTTATGTATATAAATTTAAATTTATATTGATGATATATTTATGAACCCCTATAAGAAATGGTTTTTTTCTTTAACAATGATAATCTCCTGTGTAATCTATCCTCATCACAACATTCTTTGCAATTAAAATAAACTGGTGCCAAAAATTTTGTTTATAAAGATTCAATAGTCATCTATCATATTAATAAGTGGTGATTAAAAATGATAATGAAACCAACATGAGATAATTTCATTGGCCCTATATAGAAAATTGGAAGAAATTAGGGTTAGTGGGTATGCATTAGTTGCATATATTTAACAACCCCAAAAAATCAAACATTATAAAAATCATTGCAAAAATTAAAATATGTTTGGTGATTAGAAATAATATATACCATTTTAGGAAGAGTTGATGGAAAGTGGAAACCTATGAAGGTCATGACGAAACTACGAATGAAAAAGGGAAAGATTGAAGAGGGAATCTATAAAGGAAACATGAACATGTGAAGTAAACGGGAAAAGTGTGAATAAGGAAACTGAGCCTACATGCCTAAAGAAGAGGAAAATCCAACTTACACTCCTACGGTTGATCCCCATATTAAAATAACCAAATCACCTTATATTTTCAATATATTAATAAAAATTAAGGGAAATAATATATAACAATAGTGGTTGTTAAAAGAAAAACTATCATGAATCTATATCAACCAATCCTAGTGGTATATTGATCAACCCACTAATGGTTATCTAACAGTGACCATGTAGAATCCGTGCTTCACATTGTTCGATATAAAGACAAAAAAACGATTTAGCCTAAAATGCATGAAATTATAAAATGTACTAACTGGTAAAAGTAACACTACCCACTTGATAAAATACCACATTATTCTGTAGTGAAAGGCCATGATATTCTATAAAAATAGTAAATAAATTAAATAATTATAATAAATACATGAAGTATGTAGAGAGATGTTGAATTTTAAGTACTTGAACTAATACAACCAGCATAAATTTAATTAAGCATATTTCTAAACAAATTAATTTGAAATGTATAGTATAAGTATTTTAATGTATATATATTTAAATTTTAGTAGATCAATAATTTACAAACCCATATAAGTAAATACTTATTCTACCATAATGATATTCTATTATGTAATCTAGCTTAATCACAACTTTCTTTGAAATTAGAAGAAACTCGAGCCAAAAATTTGGTTCATAAAGAGTTAATAGTCATATAACATATTAATTAGTGGTGCTAAAAAATGTTGATGAAACTAATATGTAATTTAATGAACCATTTAATGGTAAATTTGATAATGTAAAGTGATTTTAAGTCTGTATACTCTTGTCATTATATGTCATTATGTCCATTTCAACATAAGATTTTTTTTTCAATGTGAAGAAATGGATTCAATACAATCACTTGATATTTGATTATTGAACTCAATGAAAAAATAATTTTTATTTAAATATAAATTATAAGGGTTCATATATATATAAATAAGAAATTAAATAGTTCATAAATTTAAAAACCATAATCAATAGTGTATTTTTCTACTACATTGATAATAATCAATGTAATCATGTTTTTGTACTATTTTCCTTGAAACTAAAAGAATCACCTAAAAAATTGATAATAATATGTTAAAGGGTGAAATTAAACTATAAAAATCATCATATATAATTGGAAATCAATTTTAACTAATATATAAGAAATAGGGTTTATAAAATATAAGAGATTTATTAATGAGAATGACATATCCATGTCAACATGGTGTACAAGGTAAAATGAATTTAACCTCTTATATAAACCAATTCTTGCATAAATGAGAATTAATTTATCTATAGTCGATGTGGTAATCAATCTAGAAAAATAATAAGGAAAAACGATAGGTGTATTAAATTTTAAGAAACAATAAGTGAAATAAAATATTGATAAAACAAATGGAATATGAAACATTTTAAGGAATCTATAATAATTTTTTGAAAATGTACAAGAGGCATTTGGTGGGTAAGAAATAGATGGTCTCAAGTGGATATGTTAAATACTCAAGAATATTGTAAAATTGGTATCCTCAATTGGATATAGTGAATCACAAACTGTTTCAAAATGATGATTAAGATAACATAGATATAATTCATTGGATATAGAGAAAATTCTTTATTGATATGCCCGAAGGAATGATCGGAGATGATTAGGGTCCGTGGAGAAAAAAAAATGTTTTTTAGAGCTGGAGTAAAATAGATTAGGATTTGCGATTAATATGTCTAATACTATGTATTTGGGAGATAGATATGGACATAGAAGGCATAAGCCTAGGAGGAGGTGGCGGGTGGAGGTAGAGGTCAGAGTTGAGAGGAAGAAATCAAGAGAGACTATCTGGTTATGAAATGAGAGAAATCTTGGGAAAGAGATCAAAGCATGGGGATGCAGTGACTGCAGGGATGAATACGATGCAATAGTATTCACGGTGGATTATGTAGGTTTAGTTTTTCAAGGGAAATGATGGATTAAGGGATACCAGGTGATGGAAATCTAAATGAGGAGTGGGTGGCTGAGGTAGAGGCGAGAATGATGATAGGACAAGGGGAAGGAGGAGAGATGTATGGAGAGGAGGTAGATGTGGGGAGAAGATGGTGTTGGGGGAGGAGAGTTGGGGGTAGGGGGAGAAATCTTGGAGGAGGTTATAATAGGGAAGGAGATAAAAATTAAAGGGGAGGAAAACACATTCTTGATAAATATTATGGAAGAGACACTTTTACATGTAGGAACGTCATATAGTATATATAATAAATTTAGAAAGATAAACCATAGATATTAGTATTTCTCAATAGTTAAGTGATATATAGAAGGAAATAAATCATACCTATGATGTTGGGGAAGACTCGGTATTGTAAGGAAAAGATGAAACATTATAAATAATTATAAAAATTATCAGAAGTTGAGTCAAACCATTATATAAAATTTAGTATAATCCTTCCCCCTTTCTTTAAGAAAATATATCAATGTCTTTTTTTTCAAAAATTTATACATAATCTGCATGTTATGATAAAAAATAACATACCAAAAAAATTTAGAAAGAAAATTAGACTTTCAAATTCTTAATAAAAACACATAAATCATGATAAAAATAAAATGCAGTAAGTGTCTAATTATAAGAATTAATATGTAATTCGTGTTAAAAATAAAATAGATTCAACTACTATTGATCTATCATAGATGATGAATTGAAATAGTAAATTAAAGAGAAAAACCCAAGTTCTAAATCTAAATACGAATTCATTCCATGTACAAAATAATCAATGATGACTAGAAAATGGTGAATACAATTTTTAATAATGGAAATAAAAGGAAGAATAATTTTTTTTGAATAATAATAATTCAATATAAAATTAAAAAAAATCTAAAGAATATGAAATTCATTTTTCCTTATAAATTATGTAAAGTACACATCAAAACATTGTTTATTTTAAACCAAAAATAATAATTGTTGTCAAATTATTATATAAGAAACTATACTTTAATTGAAAATATCAAAGTTGAAGAAATAATAAGGCATATTTTAATCCTTAAAAAGGCTTCATAAATAAGAAATTGAAAGAAAATAATTTTGATGGTTAAATGAATATAATTACAAAATATAATAAAATTTCAATTTTTAATTTGAAACTATTAAAAAATATGTTCCATTTCATGAACAATAAAGAGTGAAATTACAAAACTTACCATCCTTGGTTTTATTTGAGCTCTTATTCATGGAACCAGATTTCATGTACCCTGCATATTTCCTATAAAATTCCTTCAACTCATCAGTAAAAGTGAATTTTTTTCCTACCAAAGACACCAAAAATTTTTCATCAATACTTGCAATGAATTTTTCCTCAGTTAACAATTCCTCATCCAATGAATCATAATATTTATCTTTATTGAACACCTCATTACCTTCATTTGATTCATTAATATCACTAGTAATCTCCATTTTCAAATTTCAATAGTCATTTAAGAACATATATATCTAGTTTCGTAATATCATTTTACCATTCAAATAGGAACTTCTTCTTGTTTTATCATACTCATAACAGAAAATAATAATAACTAACCTACAATGCACCAGTATTCTCCAATAGTAGTTTCATTATATGATGAGTTTTATTACTTATTGAAGTCCAAAAATAAATCTTCCATAGTGTAAAGATAAGATCATTCCATTAATTTTACCACACAATAACTATAGATTTCTAGTATTTTGGTGTTTAACAACTACACCCTAAACTTCATTGGATAATATAAACAGTGAAGATAAACCATACACATAATTATATATTTATGAGGGGATAAGACAAAACCATGAGAAAATTATATATTTTTGATTAAAAAGGCATGGGATGATTGAATCCCTATTGGAAATCACTGCAATCTTGAACGAACCCTTCTATTTGGAAGCAAGTCAAGAAGGGGTTGAAAAACCCCTATATGGGACGATATAGATAGAGATGAGGGGGAATATGGAAGGAAATCAGAGGGGGTGGGGAGGTGGAGGCATGGGTAAGGGGAGAATGAGGTAAAGGTGGAACGATGGAGGTGGAAAGGCGGTGACATAGCTAGGTATGCAAGGGAAAAGATGGAAAGGAGGTGGGGGGTTTGATGGAAACATGGATTCATGGAGGGGAGGTGGGAATGCGTGGTAGAGAAGGGGATGTTTGGTGGTAAGGAGGAGGCAAAGGCAGATGGGGTGACATTGAAGAGGATATGGGGCGGATGAGAGGTAGAGGATGGATGGAATAGAGGTAGAAAATATTGAGGGAGACGTTTGAGTCTAAAACAGATCCAGGATTGTCAGAGGTGAATGAATGATGCTGGTATCTGGGGTGGTGAGGCCAAAACCCACATTAGGTAGGAGAAGGAGGAAGTGGGAGGGTCTCAGTTTAAGCCGAGAAATGAGCATGTAAGTCAAATAGGTGAGGTGGTGACATGTGGATGGATCTGTCACATCCTTTAATATATATAATAAATTTTAGTTTTTATTACTTACTAATATTAAGTAATAATTTTTAACAACTAACAATAATCATAATAAATATCAATAAAAAATAAAAAATAACAAGTTATGAAATATTAATTATTAATAATAATTAATAGTGATCATATATATTCATATAATTATTTTTAAATTCATTTATAAAATATGCTTGTGTGTGTGGGAATGTGTGTTTATATTTATATATACATATATATGTGTGTGTTTATAAATATCTGTAAACAGAAAGATAAAGATAAAGATAAATGTTTGTTTTTATATATTATCGGTTAATATTTATTTGCATGTGTTAGAATATATACATGAATATACATCTCTTTGATAACACACACAAAAACAAGTTTATATTTAACATTACATATAAATTTGTATAGATATATACATATATATAAATTTTTATAACAAAAATAAAATGGATATTTTTTAATTTAAATAACTTGAATAATTGGTTTTATAGGAATATGGTTTAAATATTTGTTTGCACAATTTATAGAGGATGAGATCTAATTGAATGATTATTTCAATATATTTCCATGTTCATTAAGGATTAGACCTCATTCCCCCCATTTCCATTACATCTCAAGTTGAAAATTTCCTTTCCCATGGATGTTTATAGTCATTGATTGTATGATATTGGAAAAGAGGGTCGAAAGGTCATCCATGGTGGGATCATCATGGATGAATCAATCCATGATGTTGGGATCACACATTATTTCTCCATCTTTAATGGTTATGTATCTGGAGTTCACCAATGATACGATGTTGTTGCTCATGTCAAACCATGTGATAGGAATTAAATTCTTTGAATTTATTAATTAAATTCCCAATTCCCCCATTTTAATTTCTAAAATCCTCCAAATTTAACCTAACTTGACCTTATCAATTTTTGAGTCTCTATATAGGTGATTTTTATTTATTAATAATATTTTATAACAACTACAAGAGGGGGGTATTATAGTTTAAAAAATTAAACAAACAAAAAACACAAAACCTATTTAGATAAAATAATCAGACTAAAAAATTGTCTGATGATCTGAGTATTTGTATCAGTATCATAAATCAGCTGATAAAACAAATTTTTTAATTGGGATCATAAAAATTCAAATAAAACAGTTATTTAAAAGATGATTAAAAACGTCATTCTAATAAAAATTTCATGGAAAAATGTACAAAATTTAGAAATAAGTAATATGAAAGATTATACAAAATAATAATGACTCATAGTCATTATATAAGTAATTCTAATCATTAACCTTAACAGTTAAGGAAGTTATAAATCCTGACCTAAGATATCCATAGTTTTCATACAAATTGCAAAGGTCTATCATTCCTTATGAGGAAATCCCCTCATACAGTGATGTTATGAAATTTATTTTCTAATCCCCTGGAATCGCTCAATTTGATGATCGATGTTAGCTCTATCTTCCTATCCCTGGAACCCCTCAATCTAATTGATCAGAATCACTCGTCTTTCTATCCCAGAAAGCCCTCTATCTAAACCACGATAAGAAAAATCAAATAAAATAGAAATGTTTTCTAAGAAATTTATAATCATCACACAAATGACTCCAATATACATCCCTATGAAAAATTACAAAGCGTGAGAATATGATGTTTAGGCAGAGAAAAATATCAGATTTGTTGAGTTTTAAATGCATCATCACTGAACGCTTCGAATGAAATAATATTTATTATTATCCATCTAATGAATATATTTACATGAGTCTTAGAATTAGTTTCAATGGTCTTGGATGTTCATCACTTAAAAGAGTAGAAAAATGTTTCCATATGATGTCATTTTAATAGAACCATTAAAATTTTGTAATATATTTTGTCCAATACAAATAATTATAATTAACCCAATTATAGACTTTTCATAGTCCAACAGAATATTTTATTATTTTTCAATCTAATGAATTATACTATAGTCAATCTGATGGATCTAAAGTATTGTTAGTCTAGTAGATATGATTACTATTAGTTCGAAGGAAAAAACACTTAGTCAAACTGATGGATAGAAAAATATTCAATCTGATGGCCGATACTCTATGTTAGTCCAATAAACCAGGTAGAATAATATAATGTTTATATCTGTTTACCTAGAAACCATTTCATCATTCGGTAGGACAAGATGTTTTATAAAAATACATTCTAAAACATTTTGGGTTATATAAAGTTAGTAAAATGATATTTTAGTAAAGTGTCAATGTGTTGGGGATTTTCAAATCTATGAGAATGAAAAGTATTAAGTAAACTTTCGACACATAAATATATCCCTTTTTAGAAATAAAAAAACCATGCTTAAAATGAAAAAATATTAACTTGAAATACATACATCACTTTGTATGTTTATGATCTTCAAGAAATTCTTTATAAGAAATATCTTCCATTAACATATATTAACTCTGTAAGAGTTTATAACTTCTTTTTATTCATCATTTTGATCCAATAGAAAATATTATTACTTCAAATACTTCCCCTCAAACTATTTTATTCCTTAAATAGTTTATTCCCCTTTAGATTATTTTTCTCCAAGGAAATATTTCTCCCCCTTTAAATAAATTCCCCCCATTAAAAAAATAACCCCCCTTAGTGATTCGAAAAATAGAATAGGGGAAGAAATATATTCAACTGAAATGTTAATAAAACATAATATGAAACAATTGTGTTTGATAACGATTAATACAATATAATAAGAAAAAAAATTCATCAAAATGAAATTTTATAACATTTAGGCAGAAAGCATTTGGATAATAATCCATTGAAACTGAATTTCATTAAAAATATTTTGATATACCTTAAGGGTTCATATGAAAAAAATTTCATGATTTATTATACAATTTCTTGATACTAGATTTTATCTTTATCAAATTGTTATAATCCTCTTCTATTTTAGCTGCTAAAGATTTAATCTTGGATATATTTTATTTTTTTACTATGATCCTTTTATTCTATACCTTTAAATGAAAAATCTTCATCAATAACATTAATCTTATTATTTTCCTCCTACCCCAAAAATTCATCTTCAAGGTATTGGAGATTGATATTATCTTCTTTCAACATCTGAATATCTTCTTTCAATTATTATATTTCTTCATTTCGAGAATTTTATTATTTTGAATTATACAACAAACATTAGTCTATATAATCCTTCTGATTACAATTTCACAAATGAATCATAAATGTTGGAAGATACTTTCTTCCCTTCTAGAATCTATTCATAATGTTTTTTCTAGTCACTATCAAATTTCCTCAACTATTTTACACTCTGTTTGAATATCATTTTGTGTGCATTAGAATTATATATGAGTGTTTTGATCCAGAATTAATTCTAAATCACTGAATGTGTCAATAAAATCAATGATTCTAACCTCTCATTTAAAATATTATGAATATTTTCACATATTTATTCAATACTAGGAAGATATTTAATTTAATTAGTAATATATTTTAGAGTCTAATAGATATAATCTATAATTGTTTGTGCTTTAGTGGCTGATGAATCTGATGACTCTGATGAAGCCTTTGAAATATGTGGTCGATATAGTCCACTAACTAACTCTTTTTTCCTTTAACTTGTTCATATTTTGATACTATTACTACATCAAGTTCTTTATTTTTATCCTCCTTGTCCAATAATTTGGTATGTGAATAATGTGCCTCAACTTCTTCTTTATGTGATGATGAATGAAGATCCACCAAAACATCAGGAACTGGGTTATTATCTGAATTATTTGATGCTCATAGAAAGGATGAGGATGATTCTGATGACATTTCTTATTTTTTTATTCCTATACCTTATCTTATTATTATTACTTTTATTATTCTTCAATTTATTAATCTAACTGACATAGAGTTCTCAAAATACCTTTTACAACATTCTGAACTAATTATTTTCTTCTTCCCCACTGACATCATAATATTTTTGGAACTTATTCTATAACTAATTTTTAAACTTGATTTTTTTCAGATTATTCAACATCTTTTTTATATTTTCCCTTGTCATAAATCACTTACACTATAGAACTTTCACAAAATACTTGTTACTTCTGGTATCGATGGATCTGTAAGTGTTTGATCGACAGATGATATTATATCAGAGCCTGAAATAGGTTTCGAAATAAATGAAGGAAAAACCAAGACAGGTTGATCAATAGATTCCCATTCTACTCCTTTGAGTAAATTTTCCATCACCATCGCCTCAACATGCCTTTTGTTTTTCTACTTCTTCTAGGATTATTTTATTACATAAAATTTCATCATCTTTAGATCTAAATATTATTATTTTTCAAGATTGAATGATGCATCCCATGGATGCTTTTGGGATTTATGAGAAATAAGTTTTCTTAATTCATCATCAATATTTATTTTTGTTTCTTATATACTATAGGAGGATAGGATTCATATTTTATCTTCTCCTTCACTACTTATTTCTCTTTAACTAATTCAACCTTGGATGCAGCCCTGTTTGATTTATCCAAAATTTTCTTGATCATTGTATTAAAAAAAGATTCATTTTGTGCATTATTTCCTCTCTAATAAGAGAAAACTTTTCTCGAAGTGACTATAACTATTTTTTTATCTAAAATAATTTCATGACGTTAAAAAACATATTGTTTATGAAATAAGGAAGCATGAGAATTCTTGACCCCATAGATTCCTTCTTAATAGATTTTATAGAAAAAAACATCACAAGATTTATTTTCCACATATTGACATGAAACTATGATATGAAAATATCAGGGACCAGAGTATCCCTATCACCATTCCTCATAATCAAGTTCCCTTATATCCAAAATGTAACAACTCTCACATCCTGAGTGGGATGAAATACTTTTCTGAACTTTTAAAAGGTAGTAAACATAGAATCTTCAACTTTTTATTTTTTGAAACTACGAAGATTCCTCATAATATTGTCTCAATAAATATAAATTTCACATTTATAATTAACTTCAACTATCTCAATGACTTATTGATATGCTAACCTAAAAATTTGACCAATAATAGTAAAACAATCACCTCCACATCCTCTTCCATATTGAATTCCACTAAATAATATAATTATCTTATGATTATAGGATAATTTAAGTCAAAATATTATTTCTCAATACATATTTTCTCTCAAAATTTAAATTTAATTGCACTTTTCAATAAAGTATCAAACATTTCATACAATATATTCTTGATCATCCTTTTTTATACAACTTCTCTCGTTGCAATGTATTTTTCTAAAGACATATAATAGAAACTTATGCTAAAGATGAACTAAATAAGTTTATCAGATAAATCCCAAAATTTGGGATTGTTATATAAAAGGGGTTTCGAGGGTCATGGAAAATTCATAAAAAATGATACATGACAAGGGTGACCCATCCCTTATATATAGGCACATGTGAGACACTTAGTTTTCTCGAAATCCAATGACTCAAATTAAAAACCATTTTCTGATCTGGAAGTTGAGATAAAATCAATGAATGATTTAATAAAATATTTGGAACTCGTAATTTGTTTTATGAAAACAATTTATCATACTAAAGAGATGTCTGATTATGAAAAATTTTATATTCGAAATAAATTTCATGTTTTTAAAATGTAAAGAACATCTAAAATAACATTGAAAAAAGTAATAGATAGTTACAAAAACTAAAAGTTTAAAATAATACATCTCCCAGTATAAATTACTTTTGTTATTAATGTTTCATTGAGTAACCTATTACTCATGGTTTTTTTAATATAAATTAAATCCGATAAATTATTTAACAAAAAGATCGCCCGAGAAATTTTATTAAAAATTTGAGTCTAGAAAACGATTTATAAAACAAAAATTGATTCTTAAAAAATGAATTAAAAATTTAGATTCTGAAAAACATAATTAAAAATTTTGATTCCTAAATTCTAAAAAAATCGAATCCATGTTCTCATAGAACCAATGTTTTCGAAAATGCATTTAGAAAACAATATTTTTATAAAAAACACAACATATGTACTCCCACATTGAGAAGAGTTAATTAATATAAAAATACTAGTAAAAATGAAGTAAAAATTAATGTTCATTTTATATTGATCATTCAAATATTTTTTTAATATATTCAAATCTATTAGAAGTAATTGGTTTAGTAAAAATATATACAAGTTGATATTTCATTCTGATGAATTGTAAAATGATATATCCTTTTTATGGGTGATCCTGAATGAAATGGTGTCTTATATCTATGTGTTTTTCTTATGAGTTATGTGTTGATTTTTTACATAATGAAATAGAAATTGTGTTATGACACAATATTTTATTTTTAATAAAACTCATTCCATCTTTAGTGAGTGCATGATACTTCCATAACACTTATGTATATCATCTTTCAAGTGACACATATTCATATTTATCAATGGAAAGTGCTACTGAGTGGTGTTTATTACAAGGACAAGAAACTATAGTTCTCTCTAATAAATGACAAGTTTTGAAAGAACTTTTTTATCCATTTTACATCCACTATGGTCAGCATCAAATGTTTTTTTAACTCAAAATAATTTTCAGAAGAGTAAAATAATCCTAAATTCATAGTTCCCTTAAGATAAAAAAAATTAGTTTTATATCTTTAATATGGGGCTCTTTTGGATTGTATTGTTATATTGGAAATAAGCATACAAGAAACATTAAATACTGATCAACTGGTTTCTGAGATTCATCAATATCTAAAGTATTTGAGGTTCAAATATGAGTACAAATAATTTTATAATTCTCATATATAAATTTCAGAATAAGAAATTTTATATAATTATATTGAGATATAAATATTCTTTATGGTTTTTTTGAAATTTGATAACCTATAAAACATGTAGGTTCTCCTATCATCCCTATTTAAAACTAATAATTCATAATATTTGTAAAGGAATCTGTTAATGATTTTTCATTTGATCCATATATTATACCATGAACATAAATTTGAAAAATGATGATGTTTTTAGAAACTTATTTTATAAAATTATTTGGATCCAAAACTCCCTTAATAAAATTTTTTGTAACAAAAATAAAGTTAGCCTATCATACCAGGTTTTATGGGTTTTTTTAAGTTCCTAAATCTCCTTAGTATGTTTTAAAAAAAATTGGATGTTTTTTATTTTAAAAACTAGGGAGTTTTCGACATTAAATGATCCCAATACATATCTATTAAGGAATGCAGAATCCACATCCATTTGAAATAGTTTTAAATTGAAGAATGATATATAATCTTGAAGTATACTAATAGCTTCATGTATAACTACTAGAGCATAAGTCTATTTATTATCAATGCCTTATTATTGATTATGTCCCTTATTAACAATTATAAATTTATTTATAACTATTATTCAATTTTGATCAAATTTTTTTCTAGAAAATGCATTTTAATCTAATTATAGAAGTATCGTTAGGTTGTTAATACAATGTCCAAAATTAAATTCATTAAAATTAATTGTGTTTATCTGACATAGATTTTATCCAATCCACATCTCTTAATGCCTCATCTGAAGTATAATGTTTGAATTGAGATAAAAATTAAAAAAAATCAATATTATTTTTTAAATTACTTCTAGTTCTAACTAGTTGTTCTATATCACCAATGATATTATCACTAGGTTGATTCCAAAAAAACATCTGATTTCATGGACATACAAAAATTTATTCTTCAACAATAGGTGAAATATATTCCTGAGGTATAGATTCAAAAACATATTCTTTAGTTGTTCTCTCAAGATAAGAACTTTCCAACATAGGTTGAAAATATTTTTTTTTGAAATTAATTCCAAAGATAGAGGTTGTGGTTGTTTGAAAACAAAAGAACCAATTTCATCAAATCTAACAAGTACCATGTCCTTAATACCACTGTCATTGTTATTAAAACTCTACATGCCTTACTAGTTTTAGAATATACTAAAAATATTACATTATTGGATTTTGGTTCAAAATTATATAAATTTTATTTAGTATTGAATATGAATACTTTACATCCAAAAACATTGAAGGAATAAAGATTCAGTTTTCTTTCGGTCTAAAAATCCTAACAAGTTTTATTAACAAAAGATCGTATTAAAAATTGATTCATTGTATAAAAAATGGTAATAACTGCTTCATCCCAAAAATGTTTGGTGACTAAGTATTCACTTAGCATGGTTCTAGTAATAACTTGAATAATTCTATTTCTTCTTTCAACTTCACCATTTTTGTATACTTTTAGGTAATGAAAAGTTATTTATAATAAAATTTTTCTATAAAACGTTTTGAAACTATAATTTAATAATTATCCACCATGAACACTATGTATATTTACCATTGAGGTATTTTTCTCATTTTTATCTTCGTCTACAAAAGTTTTAAAACAACAAAAGGATTTAGACATCATAGTTAGAAAATAGACCCAAGTATATCTAGTGTAATAATCAACTACAACATATAAAAAGTATTTTACATGGATAATTATAGTTTTTACAGGGAAAAACAAGTCCATTGGAACTAAATATAAAACATTAGAACTTTATACTTCACTAATGGATTTTATAACTAACATACGTTGATTTATTAATTTGTAAAGATCATTGACTTTAGAAGTATCAAACCTATATTCTGGTAAGTTCTTATCTTTTCATTTCATAGATAAATTAGATAAATTTATTTGATTAAAGTGTCTTAATCTTATATTCCATAACCAATATTGGTCTTCCATTGGACTAAGGAATGTAATATCTTGGATCATAATGTATTCTATGGTTAATGTGCAGACATTGTCATGTCGATTGAAAAAAAGATTATATTCATATTTAGAACTCTGAACAATAAATTTATCATTCCTAAAGTTTAACGAATTACCTTCATCGCATAACTGAATTATGCTAATAAGGTTGTTCAGTTTTCCAAAAAAATAGAAAATTTTGAAATCAATTATTTTCATGAAGAATAATGTTACATATACTAGTAATTTCTCCTTGAGAATTATCTCTGTATGTGAATTTATAACCATTCATCTTATAATATTCTTAAAGAAGTATTTTTTTCTAATATTGTTTCTAGAGAAACCACTATCCATGTACCAAATATTTTTATTATTGGTATATTACTTAATTTTTGGAAAAATAAAACATTAGAACTTCAAAACCCAAACCTTATTAAGATTAGTATTATGGGAAATTAAAATGTTTGGAATTCACATTTTATTAACTTTATTATATTGATAACAATTTTACCCTTTTGAAGAATAATCTTTAAGACAATGTAGTGATTGATTTTTTTGATGAACATTTATTCTTATAGTTCCCACCACATTGAAAATTAGTTCAGAAAAGAGATCTTTCCCAAACCAATTAGTTATTAATAAAAATAGGTTTTATATTTGTAATACCCTTTCCACAAATATCTCCATAAGGTATGATTTGATAAAAATTTATCAAAAATTTCCTTACCAGTGGTAAAATTTTCTAAAAACTTTATTAAAATAGAGATATTAGAATTTAGTTTTTCAACTAAAATTTTATCCTCAGTAGATTTTATATTCGAAATACATCATAAAGTATCATTTTTTAAACTAGTTTTCTCAAAATTAGGCTTTTCAAGTTATTTAAATCACCATAATTATCAAAATTAGTTTTATATAAATCATTGGAAAGATATTCTATTTTAGTAATAAATTCATCAATTCTTGAATTTTCTACTATAGGTTTTGTATAAGAAACATCATACTTGTTATAAATCATACATTTTTCATTTTTAAGTAATTTTAAAAATATAGAAAAGTATTTAATACTTTATTATGGGTTTTTATCATTAAATCGGGAAGATTCTTCATCAGAATACATATATATTTTCATCATTATTAGTATCTAGATAAATATGATTTAAGGTAAGATTTGTAAGATATTTTGTATTTACCATATCCATGAATAATTTTTATCCTCCAGTATTTTTGTATAGAATCATATATTGTTTTATCCTAAACATTCATTATCTGATGAATTCTAAGAATAACTATATCCTCTACTTGCACTCGAAGTGTATGAAGTGTTTATACTTCTCTTATAATTATGTTTATATTAATTTTTGTAATTTATATCAACATTTATTTCCTTATTATTTTTTCTCTTATGATTAGGAAAGTCTGGTTTGATATGTCCTTCTTTCTTACACTCATAACTTATCAATTTTGTAGAATCATTATTATCACTTTTATCCTTATGAGTTTTCTTATATCTGTAGTAGAAGTAAATTTTACCGACAATATTATTCTTTATATTATCAGTATTATCTAATTCATTCTTTAACAGTTCTAATTAACTAATGTCTGATAAAAAACGTTTTATTTTTATATGTATTTAAAATTTTCAAACCAGTTTGTACCTTATTGGGAACATTGGATGTATTTGCAAAATAAAATCCTATTTTTTTCATTTTATTTTTCTCAGCATTCATTTCCAGTCTTCCCTTATACTGCAAAAGGGTTCCAATAAGATCATCAAGAAAATAATTAGTAATCCTTCTTTCATCAACCAAATATATTATCTTTGACTCTCATTCACTAGGAATTATCTCAATAATATTCTCCACTAAGAACACAACCATAAGATATTTCTCACCAAGTGACTATAAACTGGGGAAAATGATCATAAACCATTGGTTCATTTTAGCAATAGATTCTCTGAGTAGAAAATCAAAATCTTGATAATCCTCTCTATGAATTGATATTTTTATGTAAGTGAATTTAGAACATCCATAATTTGTTACCTATATATTCATATAAATAATTTTTTGTGCTTTACATGAAGATATATGGCTATAGATATTTCTAGTCATAGAACATAATAGATTATTCCTTACTCTTTAATTCAGTGGATATTACAACTTTTTTTATTATAAAATTCAGAAACCTCTTTATATAGAATAATATAGTAACTGGTTAACAAGAATTTTTTTCAACTCTAGTATTTATAATAAAATTCATCATTCTATCTCTCCAGTACTCATAATCATTACCATCAATGATAGGTGACCTTCTAGGATTCAAATTCATAGGTGTACCAGCATTCAATCTTGACATCTTATAGAAATTGTAAAGTATTCTTTAAAATACATGTTATTGTAAAACCAATTTATAAACAAGAATTATATAAAAACATAATAATTTGCTGTAGATAACATAATTAAAAACACAACAAGAAAATCAGTAGAACCTTTTATGATACCAATTTTTGGATCATATGATTTTAAAATGGATACAAGAGTGGGGGGTGAACATTACTTTAAAAAATTAAACTAACACAAAAATGAAAACATCTTTATCTAAAAACACCGGACTTAGAAATCATCCAATGATCATAGTGTTCGTATTGGATTCAAAAATCATCTAATAAAAGATATTTTTTAATTAGGTTCACAAAAAGTATGATAAAATAGTTATTAGAAATATTAATAAAAATCATTTTCTAATATATATTACATAGTGGAATGTAAAACTTGTAGAAACAAGTAGAATAAAATATGATAATAAAGTAAGAATTAATTACACTCTTTATAAACGTAATCTTACTCGTTAACATTAAGTTTTAAGGAAGTCAATGATCCTAAATTAATATATTAACATTTTTCAACATAACTATAAAGGTATGCCTTTCCTTACTAGGAAATATCTCGATACGGTGATAAGAATAACTCTATCTTCTAATCCCACAGAAGGCCTTGGTACGATGATCAGTGGCTGCTCTATCTTCATATCCAAGAATCCCTAGATCCAATGGATCAAATTCACTTGTCTTCCTATCCTTGAAATCCCTAGATCTGAAACTTGGTCAGAATAATAGAATACAAAAGAAAATTTTCTATGGAATTTCAATCCCTCACAAGGATTCCTTAGAAATACAACTCTCTAAAAATTACAAAGCATGAGAACGAGATATTCAGGAAGAGAAAGATATCAGATGTGTTGAGTTGAAAATTCATCATCACTAAGCTCCTTGAATGAACTCCCATATACATGCATCCCTCCAATGTATATATTTCGAGGAATCATAGAGTTGGTTGCTACGGCCTCGCATGTTCTTCAGTTGAAAGATCAAAAAATTGTTTCCATTCAATGCCATTTTGATAGTAACATTATAATGTTGTAATATATTTCTGATGATAGAAATACTTCTATTTACTCCAATTATAATGTTTTCACAGTCAGATAGACTACATTAATATTTTTCAATCCAATGAACTGAACTATTTCCAATCCGATAGATCTGAACTATTTTTAGTCCAATAGATATGACTTCGATCAATCCAATGGATAGAATACTTAGTCAATCCGATGGGAATAAAAAATATATTAAGAATGTTTTAAAGTGTTTGTGATGTTTAAAACTAAATAAAGGAAAATTAGAAAGTATTCTTTCAACGGAACAACATTCGATCATCGAACCTATTCTCTTCTTAGATCAATTTGCCAATAGATGCATTGGATTTATTACAGTAATTGTAATCTATTTGGTTTTGTATTTTCATTTATTCCTCTCTCAACTTATTTTAAATTAGTGTATCCTCGTGTCATTGATAGTTCTATATATTTATTTATTGATTTTTTGAACTATGATTCACCCTTGATCATTCTAGCCGTTAACTCTCCTTGTAGACCCCATGTTGGGTGCTGACGATCATGGATTGAGGTAGGTTGTTTTGTATGGAAAATCATATCAGTTGAAACCCATAATTCTTCTCTATTTGAATTAGATTTTTATTTAATTTATAAATCGTTATTTGAGTCTCTTGATAAGTCATTTTTAAATGACATGGTTTGTGAGATGAAATCCATTGGAAAAGGATTTTGAAAATAATGTATTGATTTTTAAAAAATGATATTGAAATTAAATATTGGTTTGATGATTTATTTTGATGAGATGAAAAGGTATGAACTGAATTTTTATTTGGAATTAAATGATTTGTTTTGATAGAAATAATATTTTATAAATTCAATTGATGTTTTTTTTGAAATGAAATTTCATGTATTGAATATTGATCATGGAGTGATTGAAATTATGTTTTGAAATGATTTTAGATTGATTGAAATGAATGATAGACCCTTGTATGTTTGTTTACCATGAAGAACATGAGAGCCTATTTAGTTAATAGGAGGATATGAATTATTTATAAAACTGATTACCTGGAAATTATTTAATGATGAAAAAGATATTGAAACTACTTGAGGGAAGGTAGTTCATTCTTTGGGATTAATTCCTATCACCCCTAGGCTTTATCCCTATGGATATGTTCACCTGAGGTGTTGTACTTCATCGATATTGTGAAGAACTACATTACTCTAAATAACAAATCCCCAAGTATTATAACCCTGTTTCTATGATTGAAAATATTGATTACATGAAAATGGGTATGAAATAAGTTATTTATTCCTATCTTAGTTAAATAGTTTTTTTATGTATATATTGAAAAAGATTCTTGTTTCTTCCCAATATAATGGAAATTCATTTTCATTCTAATTTTAAACTAGCCATTTAATTTTTTGAAAAAAACATTATATATGAACTGAGAAATGACTTCCATGCCTTGTTATACATTAAATTGAGTATATTTTGTTTATTGGTTATATATTGCTAATGAAATTTAAGGTGATATCTAATACATCTTTATCACTCACAATATATCATTACCATTATGAGATTGTATATTTTCTTATGTAGGGTCTATGAAAAGATAAGATTCCACTCATATTGGTGGCAGATGTTATTGATTAGTGGATCCTGAGAGTTTGAGGTGATTGGTTGAATATGTGATCCAATATTTACATGGAGTTTTTTTGTTGATTTTTGGATGGTGTCTTCTAATGACTTTGGTCGATGTTTCTATTTTTGGGTCTTTTATCTATTTACTTTCATTTTTCTCCCCTATGGAGTGTTTGGAATACTTACCGATTATCATTTTTTGTCCAATACTTTGTCTTGATGAGTAATACTTATGGTGATGTCATTACCTCTGGTTTTTATTGATTAACTATCATTGTTCACCAACACATTAAGATCAAGAATTCCCTTATATCTATGTTAAGATTGGTTTATAAACTGTTTAGGTAGGTTATTCAAGTTTGTTTGTGAAAAGTTGGTATCAAAGGCAGTCATTACTCTTCTTTAATTTCATCATACATTTTGGGATGTCTTGTTAGACATGAGACAATATTTTTAGGACTTAAGGGGTAGGTTAGAAGTGAGTTTATAATCATCTCTCATCATAACAAGCCTTAAGTTACCACGGGCAATTTGAAAAAAGTGTCTTTTAGTAGTTGTTTGATCTAATCCCTGAATTTTTTCCAAAAATTTGATTCAATAATTTTGTTTTCCATTTGAATTTTCATTTATAGATTTGATCATCTCACATATCTTGATTGATGTTTTCCTTGTATTTTGTTGATGGTGTGTAGTACAATACCCCAATAAGATGTTTAAACATACCCTAGAAGGTAGCTGTTAATTAACCATGAAAATAAAACCATATAGTTGATTTGAACCTTGCATAAGTTGTGGTTAAAGTGGTCCAAGCTCTGGTTCATATGGATACACCTGTTCCTATTGAGGATGTAGAGGGTTTTCCCCGAAGGGAAAAAAATAAAGATTATTCCTAGGAATTTCTTTTTTTGAATCCTCTATCTTTATAGGTTACCAAAGATCCTTAGGAGGCAAGGGATTGGTTGAATAATGTCAAGTAGCTCTTTTATTTCCAAGACACATTTGACTCTATTAAGGTAAAATGCAATTCCTTCAGGATTGATGGGGCCATGAAAAAGGTGATGGAACTCAATATTTCAAACATGTGTTTGGAGAAGAAATACCTCAATAAAATTTTCATCGAAAAATTTAATCCAGAATCAATGGAACTGAATAAGTCTATATATTTCCTTAAACTCAATATTTTTCATTTCTCATAGAATCTAGTATCGAATGTGAAACTAAAATATAGATGGTTTAATATTGTTCTTTAGATAGATATCTAATTTTAGGTTTTTTTGTTGTAGATCGACATGTATGTGGATATCCTGGATATATATTTTATGTCGGAACTTTATTTATCTTTTACGTTTGGTTTTGTGTGAGTTCTTCCTACTCCTAGTGGATTCTTGTGTGTTCCCATTAAAGGGAATAGGAAGAATGATAAATCTCATTGTGGAAACCATAGTGTTGGTTAATATTAGTTTCATAATTTCTGAAAATATTATATAGTGTCTAGAAAATGCCAATTAACTTTTTCTCAATGTAAAAAAGTTGGGCACATGAGGCAAATTTGCATCATGGTGTCGAAGATATATTGCTCTTATGAATGCTCAGGTCACTTGTGGAAGTTTTACATGTTTTTACCACTATGTTTAGTGGTACGTTCTCAAATAGTGAACTATAAATGGATATTGTCAATTTATATTTTGGGACATTAAATATTCATGAATCAATTATAAAATATTTATATTTCTTTTTTTCCCTATCACGAGATTAATTTTTTTATTATTTTTCTTAAATTTTTGTATTATTTTTTTATCAATTTATGAGTTATATCGGTGATTCAAAATAACAGACATTTCAATTTGTGTCTCAACCTAAATGTTTCATATTGTATATTGGTTATCATGTTCATCCTTGGGTGTGATATCTAAATATTATTTCACTCTTATATAGTATTGACTAACTATTTATATTCACAAATCCTTGAATCTTATCCCCTACCACTTGTCATATGTTGTGAATATAAGGTTTCCGCACACTAGGGATGGTTAATGTGTATCAAAACCTTTGGATAAGATATATCATACATGGAAATATGAACCAACAAAAAACACCTTTTTTTAAGTCTGAAATGATTAGTGAGAAAATGCATGAATTTAGGTAGACCGAACTAAATTGATTTGTGTTGACTCAATGGGTAAAAATGTTTTCTTTTCATTTTTTTAGAATTATTTGTTAATAATATATATTTTTTAATTATGTGATAAATATATGTATAAAATTTCATCTCTGTAATTAATGTTATGTGTTTAATGTTTAATATTTGTTGAAAATATGGCTTTAATTTTTATGTTTAAGAAAAATTATGTGTTGGTCACCCCCCATGTCAAAAAAATGAGAATATAAATGGGCCATAACTCAATCTTTTAAATATGAATTAATTGTGGGAAAAAACAAACCTATTTTCTTTATGTATGACCTAGGAAAATCTAATAATCAATTATACCGAATGTATCTTGCATTAGTTGGTATCAAATACTTGTTTGATGTGGTAGAAAAACATTCTTTTTATTTAGTATTCCTTTATAATTTAACCTTTTTTATGTCTTGTTTTTTTACTCACCATTTTTTTACATTACTTTTAAATCATTAAGAATTTATTATTTTTATGAATAATTTAAATTATCCCTTATAACAAATTATTCACACTTTAAGATTTTATTCAGAACAAGTAATTTAATTCATCAAAACAAATTAAGTTTAATGGAGAAAATTTACGATAATAAATCAGAAGATACATTTTATTTCAACATATTTTCTTTTAAAAAATTGATCATATTCATGTTCTAAGTGGTTGGAATTGAAAAGAAGAATTTTTTAGGGCCTTATTCCACCAATATTGTTTTATCCTCATTTAAATTATCACATCCAATTCACTGTTTATATTATATCAATAATCATTTTCATTTTTGTAATTTCAATGTTTCAATATTTGATATTTTTATTTCAATCTATTGCTATAATCACCAGCGATTTTAGTAGACACACCCTAATGATTACTTTATTTTTATAATTTCTCCATTATTTCCACCCGTGTGTTGGGTTTTATAAGCTTATGGTATCACCCAAATTTAGTCAAATTAAATAATAAAATCTAGCCATGATCAAACAATATATGAGTTTTATATGTTAAATTAAATAAAACTATAACATATTATTTATCAACCCATATTATTCCATATTAATATTATTTTACTAGTCTGTTTGATTGAGATAACAAGTACCAAGCAATATGTATATTTCTTCTTAGATGATTCCCTAACTATATGAATCATGCATCTAACATGGTTTAATTATCTAATTATTGAATGTACGTTTAGTTTTTTCTTGATTTTATTTGATATATGACATTTAATATCTTATTTTCATTTTAATGTTCTACTAATATATGAATGAATTATTTGTATAAGAGATCCTTGATATAGTACTCAGATCTTTTATGGACCATATTATGTAATCAATGAGAATTTTTCTCTGAAATGTAGAAAATTGTGACTATATGAGTATCAAAATTCATTGAATAATTTGATAGGTTTCATAAACTCAATGATTTAACAAATCTAATGTTATGAAATATTTATTTCCTCTATTTTAGTCTTTTTTTATTTTAATGAAGTTGTGCTGAATAGTATGGATGATGAGTATTATTTAAAAACATATAAAAAGATAATAGAATTCTCCCTGTCCATCAAAAATTAAAACATGTCATATTTTATTGAATCATATATAAATATTTATATGTTTATTTCATTATTTGTCCATACTAATTACCTTTATAGGATGGTTATTAAGATATGAGTGACTACTGAAGCTCACTGATACTAAGACTATTGTGAATTCCTCATCCACAATTTGACCCCAAATGAGTATCATAATGGATAACATAGGTTTTCTTTGGAGGTGGTCACTCAATTAGTCATTCTTTATGAGAGTTGTAATTTTTTTATATTTTCTTTTATTTTTATTAAAATGGAAAAATAACAAGGGAATGTGGTTTTGTGTGGTATGAATTAAATAATGTGGGAAAAGAGATGATGGAAGATAAGTAATAAATAAAATAGGTGTTAGAAGGATAAATGATCGATTCAAATGATGTGTTAGTGTCATGGTAATCATTAATTAAATTATATGTCATTCCACTATAATGATCTAATTATATAACAACAATAGTCATCCACTATTTTACATGTGAGTGGAAAGCATTCTCAAGATACTCTTAAAGTACATTAATAACCAACTGTATGCTTAAATACTAAGTATAGAATACCCCTCTCATATCTGTGTAATCTAACCGAACTCATGACCACATACCACATTTCATTTCAAGCATTTTGTTCTTGAATAATCCATATATTGATTGAAATAGAAGACCGTATGTTAAAATTGATTTAATTGTGGAATAAATAAGGATTAAATCAATGTGAAACAAAGAGAGAAAACAATCAATCAACTTCCACAATGCATGTATTCATGATTTAATTTAAAAAAATAATGACCAAAATTAAATGAATGAAACATAGGCTGCAAGAACCCCCTCAGATCAACCCTATTTTAGTTCTCCATAACCATAGTGTGTGGGAGGTTTATGATGGGTGAACACAAGGTGATTTCTAGGAATAAAATGTGAAAAAGAGAAGAATGAATTAGAATAAAAAACATGAATTTGGAAAAATAGAGAGTTAAATAATAAAATTTATCATCCAACACAGTGTCTAGTTAGACTTGTAATAGAAAAATACCCACAAACCCACTTTTCCCTTTAAAATAGATAACAAATATCCTTGAAATTAGAAGAAAAAAATTAATATTATAACAAGAAGGTTTAGATAAACCTCCATCTTTATTTACACAGAAATACCTCATCATCATCATGAAACAACCAAAATATAATTTTTTTCTGAATAATATATTGATTGACTTCTCTACATTAAGGCACAATGGAAATATCTTATGCTTGGAGGTCTCGTTGTAGGTTTGTATGGGGTAGATATAAATACATGAAATCTGTAGTGTCAATCATAATTTGGGCTACACTAACATGGTTTTTCATTATTGGGTCAAGATTTATTATACTGGTGGTTCGGGTCAGAACTATAATTCAAATTAAGTACTTTGAAAATTAGATGGAAGATTTGGATTTAGTGAATACTTCTAGGATTGGATATATGAAAAATATTTTATGACTAAGTGTTTGACATTATAGAAGGATAGATTCGGGGATCAGAACTCATAACCAGTGGAGGTAGTGACAACAGAACCAGGTATTTAGAACTAAGAAGCAACAATGGCACCATTTTGGGTGGAAATGTTTAGAAGGGAAGGTTGATGAGTTCCAGACACTACATTGTTCATTATAAGATGTTGATAGAGTCGGTGTGTCAGTGGGTAGCTGGAAATTTCATTGATCGAGCATTGGATGAACACAAATATTAGATTGTGGTGAAAGTGGTTGAATTGATAGGGCTATTAGAGAGCTCATTTATAAATAGATGGGTATGGGCCACTTGATTTTTGTTGGATGGTTTTCATTATTCTTTGGATTGACTACAAAGTTTATTATCAATTTTCTCTCAAATAGTGTTCTATATTATGAATATGTAACTCAATGAGGTATTCATCTTATTCTTATATTAATTTAGAGCTAAAATTTTTTCATGGAGAAGAAATTGTTCCGAAATAAAAGGATCATTTTCCTAAAATATCAACACAATCCGAATGCATTTGGTCGGTTTTCTGTATGTCAGTTGAACTTTTCACTTAAAATGTTATCCATTTCAAACAAAAGTGATACACTTAGAATGGTTCTAGCCACACCATGACTCATATTGAGGCAAGGTTGACTCGTACACATTACATATGACTCATGTATCGTTGTCCTAAAGTTTCAATGTAATCCAAATGCATTTTATCGGTTTTTCGTATGTCAGTTGTTGGTTTCAATTGAAATGATGTCCTTTTGAAATAAAAGAGAGACACTTTGAGTGGTGCGATCCACACTTGCCCTTGGATTTAGGAGAGTTTGACTCCTACACGTCACAAATGACTCATGGAACGTTGTCCTAAAGTTTCAATAGAATCTGAATGCGTTTGGTCAGTTTTCCGTATGCCAGTTTTACTTTTCACTTTAAATGTTGTCCATTTCAAATAAAACTGAGACACTTCGAGTTGTGATGGCCACACTGTGCCTTATATTTATGAAGGGTTGACTCTTAAACATCTCATATGACCCATGTATTCTTATCCAAATGTTTCAAGGGAATACGAATGCATTTGGTCAGTTTTCCGTATATCAGTTGTTGTTTTCACTTAAAATGATGTCCATTTTAAATCAAAGAGAGACACATTTTGTGGTGACGGTCACACTTCACCTCATATTGAGATGGGGTTGACTTTTACACATCACATATGACCCCTGTATCATTTTCCTAAAGTATCAACACATTTAAAATGAATTTGGTCGGTTTTCTCTATGCCAGTTGTTGTTTTCATTTAAAATGTTGTTCATTTCAAAAAAATGAGACACTTTGAGTGGTTTCGGTCACACCATGCCTTGGATTAAGGCAGGGTTGAGTCGTACACATCACATATGACCCATTGATCATTGTTATAAACTTTCAACACATTCCAAATGAATTTTGTCGGTTTTCCGTATGCTAGTAGTTGTTTTCAATTAAAATGTTGTCCATTTCAAATAAATGTGAGACACTTTGAGTGGTTCTGACCAAACTAGGAATTGGATTGATGTGGAGTTTACTTTTACACATCACATATGACCCATGGATCAGTTTCCTAAAGTTTCAACGGAATTCGAATGCATTTGGTCGGTTTTTTGTATGTCAGTTATTGTTTTCAATTAAAATGAAGCCTATTTTAAGCGAATGAGAGACAATTTGAGTGGTTCTAGCCACACCGTGCCTTAGATTGAGGCGAGGTTGACTCGTACACGTCACAAATGACCCATGAATCATTTTACTAAAGGTTCAATAGAATCCGAATACATTTGGTCAGTTTTCTGTATGTCAGTTGTTGTTTTCACTTAAAATGAAGTCCATTTTAAACTAAAGAGAGACACTTTGAGTGGTGTTGGCCACACCGCACCTCAGATTGAGGTGGGGTTGACTCTTGCACGTCATATATGACCCATGTATCATTGTGATAAAGTATCAACACAATCAGAATCCATTTGGTCGATTTCCGTATGTACATAAAATGTTGTCCATTTTAAACAATAGAGAGACATGTAGAATTATCATGGCCACACTGCAACTCGGAATGGGGCACGGTTGACAAGTAAACGTAACATATTACCCATGGATCATTTTCCTAACGTTTCAACAGAATATGAATGTGATAGTTCGGTTTACCACATGTCAGTTGTTGTTTTCAATTAAAATGAAGTCTATTTTAAACTATAGAGAGACACTTTGAGTGGTGTTGACCACTATGCGCATTGGATTGATCCTGGTTTGACACGTACACGTCACATATGACCCATGGAACATTTTTCTAAAGTTTAAACTTAATCCGATTGCATTTAGTTTGATTTCTGTATGTCAGTTATTGTTTTAATTTAAAATGTTTACTATTTCAAATAAACCTGAGACACTTTGAGTGGTTCCGACCACACCTAGCCTCAGATTGAGATGGGGTTGAGTAGTACATGTCAAAAAAGACTCATGAATCGTTTTATTAAAGTCTCAATAGAATATGAATGTGTTTGGTCATATTTTCGTATGACAGTTGTTGTTTTCAATTAAAATGAAGTCAATTTTAAACTATAGAGAGACACTTCGAGTGATGCCGGCCACTCCGTGTCTCGGATTGAGGCTGGGTTGACTCGTACACGTTACAAATGACCAAAATATCATTGTCTTAATGTATCAACACAATCTAAATGCGTTTTGTTGCTTTTCATAATGTCAATTTTACTTTTCACTGAAAATTTTATACATTTCAAACAAAAGTGAGACACTTTGAATGGTGTCAGCCACACCACACCTCATATTGAGGCGAGGTTGACTATTATATGTGACATATGACCCATGGATCGTTGTGCTAATGTATCAACACAATCAGAATCCGTTTGGTCAGTTTTCCATATGTACTTAAAAATGTTGTCCATTTTAAACGTAAGAGAGACTCTTAGAGTGATCCCGACCACACCGCGACATGGATTGAGCCGGGGTTGACTTATACACATCACATATGACCCATGGATCATTGTGATAAAGTATCAACAGAACTTGAATCCATTTGGTCAGTTTTATGTACGCCATTTATTATTTTTACTTAAAATCTCATCTATTTTAGACAAAAGAGACACAGTTAGAGTGCTACCGGCCACACCACACCTCAGATTTAGACGGGGTTGACTTGTACACGTCACAAATGACCCATGGATCATTTTACAAAAGTATAAACACAATCCTGGTAGCCCTCACCTAGAAACCAAAGCATATATCCTATAATTTCAAGTCTAAATTCCCTGAGCATGACGAGTCTGTCCATGAGTCCTTAACATGTAACCCATGTCTTATCCTGACAATTGACAAGTAAACCGAATCATACAAGGAATAATTCACATAAAATGTAGAATGTAAAAGAATAATTTGTATTCAAATTAAAGAATATCATCACATGCATTTGATGAGACTGAGCTAATATCCTTACCAAGACATTCATATAATTCAAGACATACAAAAAATGGAATAATCTTAAATAACATTGCATGACCAGAGAAATAAAAAAAAGGCATGTGTAATCAAGGAGGAGGGTGGGGGGTTGTCTGGGGGTCTAGGGAGAATGGTGGGGGGCTGTCCGGGGGGGGGGGGGGGGGTTGTCTGGGGTGCTATTCGGGGTCCAGGGAGGAGGGGGGCTGTCCGGTGGGGCTGTCCCGGGGGTGTCTGGGGGGATGTTTGGGGACCAAGGAGGAGGGTGGGGGGATGTGCAAGTGGGGTTGTCCATGGGGTGTTCGTGGGGTTGTCTGGGTACAAGGAGGAAGGTGGGGGCTGTCCGGGGGGCTATCCGGGGTCCAGGGAGGAGGGTGGGGGGCTCTCTGGGGCGCTGTTTGGGGGACTGTCTGGGGTCGAGGGATGAGTGTGGGGGGGCTGTTCGGGGGGCTATCCAGGGGGTTTTCTGGGGTGCAGGGAGGAGTGGGGAGGGGGGCTGTCCGGGGTGTGTCTGGAGGGCTGTTTGGGGACCAAGGAGGAGTGTGGGGGCTGTGGGGGGGGGCATCCGGGGGGTGTTCATGGGGTTGTATGAGGTCCAATGAGGAGGGTTGGGGGACTGTCCGGGGGGGCTGTCTAGGGGGGCTGCCCGGGGGGCTGCTCGGGGTCCAAAGAGGATAGTTGGGGGTTGTCCAGGGTCCAGGAAGGAGGGGGGTCTGTCCAGGGAGTTCCCAAACACACAAAACTCTATATACATGCTCAAGATACACCGAAACCACTAAAAGACATCAATATCCATGAAAACAGAATATATATAAAAATAACTCAACTCCAATACTATACTACGGGTCTAGATAATACCAAAAACTAGAATAGATTAAACTTCAAATCTCAGTAATATTAGTAAAAATTGTAATATATCAACTTGTCCCACATAACCATCATCATCACCCTCATCCTCATCCTCGACCTCCTCAATGCCCTCCCGCCCGCCATCCTCCTCACACTCGCCATCCGCCTTGCCCTCCTCCTCTACCTCCTCTTCCGCATCAGACTCCTCGCCATCATCATCGTCATGCTGGACATCGTCTTGAAAACCAATAGAACTTCCACCTGGTGGACCATATATATAACTTATCGACGAAATATATTCATCAAAAACTGGGCTGGCCTCTGGTTGAAGTGTTGGACGTAGAACATCAATAAATTTCATAAATGCATTGTTTTTCCTAGAAGACTGTTTTGTCGTCTCTGTGACCCTTTTTTCAGCCTGTTCTTCTTGTGCCCTAACATGCAGCATCTTGGTGGCACTACAACTCGTACCTATGGAGGGCCAGTACCCCGTCGGGGCTATCCTTGGTCGGCAGCGTACTCGGCCAGGATGCTCCTCTCCCAACACCTGATGTAAGTGATCAGTTGGCCCAAAATTGTCTGGTTTTTGGGCATCGAGGGCCTCTAAATCAGCCAATTACAAATATAAATATATTATTAAGTTACAAAATATATATTAAAATATAAAATAAACAGATTAAAACTTTCAATCTGCTGCTGTGTCGCTTCGTTGACGACACTTCCATCCTTTTTCCATCTACTCGAGCAAAACAGTTTTGCTCGAGGCACACGTCCTTCAATATTCTATATTTGCCTCTACAATGACATTGAAAACTCAAGTTATATGAAAAAATTTGAAAATTATTAAATAATTGAGGAATCAAAAGAATGTGAAAGTCGTAAAGAAAACTTATAAACAATTTTCATACCTGCTTCCTCTCATGATCTGGCATCATAGTACGTCCCAGTGTGTGGAGGTATTTTTTTGCATCAATGTTTTTTTATTTTTTCCAAATGATTCTTAAATAAAATTAGATAATACAAAATATAGTATTAATGTAAAATATGAAAGTTATTATTTAAATACCTCAACTGTAATTAATACCTGAAAATGGGTAGTCGTCCAATGATTAATCATCTGACGACACTGCTCTATAGGACAATCATCCATGACAGGTACCACCTCTAACTCAGTTCCAACTCTAGATCTCCAGCCAATATAGAACTCATGCTTGTAGGCTCTCCAAAGCACGCCTAAATCCTTTAGACGTACCAGTCGTGCACTCTCACCATCGGGAAAATTAAATCGATGCTAAAATAAAAAAATTAATTCATATAAATACAAAAATAATTCAC
The DNA here is from genome assembly GCA_963277665.1 of Viscum album. Taxonomy (NCBI): domain Eukaryota; kingdom Viridiplantae; phylum Streptophyta; class Magnoliopsida; order Santalales; family Viscaceae; genus Viscum; species Viscum album. The sequence continues at coordinate 857,924,883 of OY728133.1, read as the reverse complement.
GGCATTAAATACAATATATTTTTTACCCATTTCTCTTCCCAAGCTCTATCCTTGACCTCACATGGCAAATATCTCCATGATAGCGGTTTGACGGGAATGATGTCGGAGTATTTGGCAAGCGTCTCCAAAATACACTGATATTGTTTCCCTGTTTTCTCAACCATTTGGTTGTCGTCATTGTAATCCACCATAACCTGTGTGAGGGGGTTCCACACCAAACGCATGCATGTACGCCCCCACCCCCACCTCCTGTCAGTATATGTATCTATCATGAAAGAAAAATAAATATTTTATCAAAACATGTTATAATGAAAATAAATATTGCAATAATTTTGTAGGGTTCTATAAATATACATGCGCCAGTCTGATCGCTGAGCGTCGCTGGATCCACAGAAACTGATGCAGCACCATTTAGTGGAATAGGAGTCGAAGAAAATGGAATATAGAAGCTCAGAGAGATTGAATTATAAGGAAAAGAATATGGGACAGCTGTATGACCAGATTCTGACTGGGGCGTGGGAATCATCATGGGATATGAAAAAGAAGGGCCAAAAGATGCAAAAGGTGGTGAAAACATGGGAGAACTAAATATATTTTGTGTCCCTATTGACACACTGGGATCAGAATGTAGGAACGATGACATTTCAGTCGTAGGGGAAGGGTCTAGTTGGGTACATGAAGCTGGTCATCCACATCTGGTACGAACCCTCCTCGTACCACTGACCTGAGTACGAGGACCAGTACTAGGCTCCTCGTTGAATAACTATCGACATGTAGGTGGATCCTAAAAAATGATTTAAAAAAATTAATCACATGACATTATATATTATATAAATATATATATTGGAAATAAAGTACTCAATGTAGGCACTAATGGTGGAACGACCATATCTGTCATTCGATGATTGTTCTCCATCATTTTTTCCTTCGTCTCTCTTCAATTGGCTGCATTTCCGGCTTCTGAAAACAAATATGTAATTAATTAGAAAAAGTAAACTTATGTGTAACCCAAAAAACTAAATATATGAGGTAATATGGGGATTCATTGAAAATTTAGATATTAATTTATTTAGAAGTTCTTGACTGGATTTAATAAATCATACATGTTGTAATGTTAACCAAGTTAGAAATATTGTTTGACTAGGTTTTAATACAGTTCAATTCCAAATTCGAAAACGCAATTCAAATAAAACTGCAACCAATAAACATTGAAAATTCACATAACTTTCATGTTAGCTAAAACAAATTGCTGATGAATACTAAATCAATTTGAAAATTACCAACCTTAACAACCCAACTCGAGGTAAAACAAAAGAATTGAGAACATGGATGAATGATTCTATATATTTTCAACCACAACGTTAGGTTCACAATCAACTCTGAAAATTGAGCTATTGGAGTCACCAAAAGAAAAAAATGGATTGGTTCCAATGGCACTAGAAAAAGTGTCAATTCCATCATCACCATCATCAAAAATATGTCTTGGACTTACTTCAAATATGACACGAAATTCAGGTTGAAGTTGGCCTTTGACATAAAAAACATGTTTAACCATTGATGGTAACAGATATGGTTCTTCGGTAGCAAGAGTGCGAGACTTATTAATTACTCTAAATCCACAATCATCAATAAATGTGCTCTGTCTCGTCATCAAATCAAACCAATGGAATATCATCATTGTGACTCATTAATGAGAGTAATAATCCATTATTATTATTTTCTCAATGACTCCATAATAACCCAAATTTTTAAATCCCAGTCTACTATCTGATGAAATGGCATAACAATCTATTGTGGCAGTAACTATAACTCTATAACGTTGTGTTCTCATGTTCTTTGATTGTTCTGTGACAATAAATTTGTACCCATTGATAACAATTGATTTACAGTCATGAACCATGGTATTATGACCAAAATCCAAATCCCTTATTTCCTCAGAGACAGAGTTAGCAGAAAAACTCAATACCTGCAATATTATTGACTATTAAATATAATTAAATATTTATATAATTATTTTAAACAGTAATAATTTTACCTTCAATTTTAACCAAGAAGAAAACTCTTTGCTATGCAAAGACTCCCTCATTCTCAAAGATAAAGAATGATTCTTTCTATTTATCATTGTTTTATGTTCCTTGTAGATAAAAAATATAAATAGTTTAACAGATTTATATATGTAAGATATACATATTCTATTTAGTCACCTGATATAGTCATCAAAAAAGTCATAGTTGAACAAAATTGTGCGTTGTGCCATCTCCCACTCTTCATGGATTAATGTCTTCAATGTATATGATCGATGAATTTCTCATATTTGAGGAAGTATTGGAAAACTGTGTTCAATTTTCTCATACTGTTCTTCTTCATTTTTCATTGGTCTATTCATTCTTGTAGTAAGATCAAAAAAAATATTTAGTAGAAATCCATACATTCTTGTGCCATGTAATCCTTCACGATAAAACCTTCAGGATGATTCATGTTTCGGATAGAAGACATTAATTCTAACATATTTCATTAAGTTGGATAAATCCAAAGAAAAGAAAAAGTCCCTCTAAGAATTATTTTTGTGGGAATATGGACAGTTAGATGCATCATGCATGTGAAAATGATGGGGGAAATATTTACTCAAACTCACACAAAATTAATGTGGAATCTGTGAACTTTTTTTGCAAGAATGAATTTGACAACTTCTTAGCACAAAGATCCCTAAAAAAATGGAACAACCGAATAACAGTCACCCTTAAATTATTGGAAGAAAGATGATATATTTCTATGGGAATAAACTCATGTAGTAGAATGTGATAATCATGAGTCTTCAACGATTTTAACTTCAACTCTCTTCTGTTGACCGGTTTAGATATGTTGCTCGAATATCCATTAGGAACTCGAATAGTCTCTAATAATTCCAAAAATTATTTTTTTCCCGTAGATTTCATCACATAAGAAGCACATGGAAGTTTCCATTTATTTTCACTGATACACACAAGATGAAATTCTGGTCTAATTCCCCAATCCAAAAAGTCACACCGAGATCATAAATCATCTTTTGTCTTCCCCTTGACATTTAGAAGAACCGAAAGAAACATTTCACTTATATTCTTTTCAATATGCATTACATCTAATATATGACGTAACAAATTGGTTGAACAATAATGAAAATCAAGAAAGATACTCCTCTTCCTCCAATTGTAACAGGTTTCAGTGGAAACATTCTTTCTCTTTCCAGATATCATTTGACCCTTCCCGAATGAAAAATTGAAATATTTCAATTCATTAAGAACATCAGTTCCAGAGATATGCTGAGGTGGATCATCGGTCTCTATGGTATTATCAAATCTTCGATGATTCATTCTATATGGATGATCCTTTGGAAAGAATCATCGATGTCCTATAAAACTGAAACTACAATGATGTTTCAGTATTTTGGATTGTGTATTGTTCATACAAACTGAACATGACATTTTTCCCTTCGTGCTCCATCCAGAAATCATTGCATAAGCCGAAAAATCATTGATCATCAACATAAGCACAACACACATCTAAAATATTTCTTTCGAACATGCATCGTATGTGCAGACACCCACATCCCAAAGATGTTTCAACTCTTTTATTAAAGGTTGCATGTATACATCAATATCAATGCCAGGATTAGAAGGACCGGATATGAGTATAATCATGAAAGTGAAATGTTTTTCATACACAACCATTGAGGAAGATTATAAATGTGTATAAAAAATGGCCATGTGTTGTGCGAAGTAAGAATATGCCCAAACAGATTAAAACCGTCACAATAAAGACCCTGCCTCATATTATGCACGTCAGCTGCAAAATTAGGATGTAGAGCATCAAATATCTACCATGCAAATCCATCTATAGGATGAACCAACTCATCATTAGTCTTCATTCTCTCAGTATCAGGCCATATCATTTTTATTGATATGTCATCATACATAAAATGATTCTAGAGTCTGGGGATCAATGGAATGTGCCACATTACTTTCTGTGGAACACGGGATGGTGTTCCATCAGATTTTGACTTCCAGCGGGATGTGCCACATTTTATAAAATCATTTTGTTTAGCGGTTTCCTCCCAGAACAAACTGCAATCTTTCGGGAAAGAATGAATTTTGTTCCTTGAAAATCCAAGTTCTTCAACTAACTTCCATGCCATATAGTGGTTTGTGGGAATATCAGCATCATCTGGAAGTAAATCCTTTAAGAGGTAAGAATGTAATCAATTTCTATATTAGAAATCCTATACATAGTTTTCCCATGAAACAATCGGATTAAAAATTCCATCTTTTTTATTTTATCGCATTCTAGATATACTGGAGTCGTGGCAGCATAATTCAATTTTTTCACCATATCAATATCATCATTTTCACTAGATGCATCATCGGTCCTCATATCAAAGTCTTCGTGAGTGGAAATATTTTATTTTTCATGATGACTAATAAACAGAAACTGATCATCTAACAAATTCTCCCTTCCAGTCCTTTCATTTCGATCATCACCAATTTGAGATTTCATTTTCTCCCCATTGTGATACCACATAATGTAGTTTTCTTGAAATCCATATTTGGTTATGTGGTAGCTGAATTTTTTACGACTCAACCAAGGTCTACTAACACAATTGGAACATGGGCAGTGTATGCGACTAGTATCTAAAGCACTGTGAAATGAAAAATCTATAAAGCTATCCAAATAGTTTTGGAAATATCTTGAGATCTGATTGGTTTCATACATCCAACTTTTGTCCATTCTGTAAAAAAATTTATATACGTCATTTTTTCATAAACAATTCAATAGGATTGAACATTAATAGAATATAAATTTAAGTAAACGATAAAGGAAGAAGTTTCCAGTCGACGTATTGAACTATTAAAATAATGTAATGAACAAGTAATCAAAAATTAAATTAAAATTTATTTATATTAATTTTCATTAGGTCTAAAAGACACACATGCCTCAGGTCCCATTATGTGTTATAGGCATCCCAAATCATTCAATCATGTTGAATAACTCATTATTGGCACCTCTATGGCCATACCTTTCATTACCCAATTACTTCCCCAAGTCAAGTGCACCCCACAGGTGAATAAATTTTAGGATTCTACAATAATAGGTTGTTCATGGCTTGTAAAAGGTTTAATTTCATAAAGTATAGAAAAAAACATTTATTTTTAATATTGAGATTAATAATAATGTATGTCAATGATAACAACATTACTGACTAAAACTTGTGACTTATCTAACATATTTATGGATGTCTACACATGCCAGCATGGCTAGTGAAAAGCACCCCACCCTCATAAAAGTGATTATTATCCATGAAGGACACATAATATACTATGTAAAATGAGAATCATATTTATTTTACCCCAAAGTTATATTAGTACAGTCATCTTGGTGGAAATGGAATATATGATCCTGGTTAGATGATGAATTAAAAAGCTCATATTCCATATGTTGGTCAGTATCTAAGGTAAGAAATAATGTGAGGATGGGTATATATCATTAAATTTAATACATTCTAGTTATAATGAAGGCTTGAATTAATGACTTGAGTACACTGATTAAATTAGGGTAGAGGTTGCATAGGTTGTGTAAACAAAATGGTTAAATAAGGGTAGAGGTTGCATACACTGTGCATGGTGGGGGAGTCTCATCCGATTTAGAAACTAAAATAAATTCCATCATAGGTATCAATAAGAAACATCATCATCAAATGAAACTCTAAATAAAAAAGGACTAAAAACATCAAACACTTTTTGTGTTATCCCACCAAAAAATGAACACAAATGCCCCTATACATTTTCATACTTCTAGAATTTATAGAGAGTTTATTGTTATGAGATTCATCCACCTGAACACCCTCCCCACCCCACTTGGACAGCCCTACCCCCACCCCACTTGGACAACCCTTCGACCCCCCCCCCCACTTGGACAGCCCTACCCCCACTCCACATGGAAAACCCAGCCACCCCTACACCCCACACTCCACTTGATAAACCCATCCCCCCACCCCACCTAAACAGCCGTAACTATATTTATGGCTAACCAACACAATCAAGTCAATAGACCTTAAATTTAAAATAAAGTAAGGATAAAATAACTCAGGATCATATTGACCTCTTCAATATCAACCAAAATTATTCTATATAGATAAACCACAACAAAACCGCAACCTAAAATGATATATTGAATGTGTTCACAAGGGGATCATAATACACAATACATTGCAGAAAAATGGAACGAAAAAATATAAAATAAATGAAGGCACACATACCAATTTATAATGGAAGATCAAAAATTACTTGAATCAAAGATAGATTCCCCTTTGGAAATTAGAGTTATCACCCTCTAGAGCTGGTTGGGAAGTAGGGTCTGAACCGTAACCTAAAATTATATATACCTTATTTTCGTAAGGAGATCATAATACACAGTAGATTTCACCTAAATAGAATGAAAAAATATAAAATAAATTAACACACACATACCAATTTAAATGGGAGGAAAAAATCAAAAATAAATGAACTCACACATACTAACTTAAATGGGAAGAAAATATCTTTGGAAACTAGACTTGTTATGTTGTGAAGTAGATTTTGTGTCGAGAATTAAAGGCAAACCATCCAAACAATTGAGGTTTATGGAAACAATTTCGAGAGGGCACGTCCAGATCTCGGTTAGGGAAAAAATTTCGAGATCTCTGGAGTTGCAGATCGATGATATTTGGGTATTTTATTTTCCAATAGTTTTAAAAAACTATTGGGAAATTATGTTATCCCAACGGTTTCAAAAAACTGTTGTAAAAAACCTCTTAATATCTACTATACCCAATGGTTTTAGTAAACTATTGGAAACAATCTCTTCATTATCACTATACCCAACGGTTTCAATGAAACCATTGGTAAAAAAAACTAGTATATGGATATACCAACGGTTCTACAGAATCGTTGGTATATTAGACTTTTCCCAATGGTTTTTGAAATCCTTGGGAATATTGTGTTGGTATAGCTTTCATTTCCAGTAGTGATTATTGTTGGATGGTTTTCATTAATCTTCGGATTGACTATAAAGTTTATTTTCGATTTTATCCTAAATAGTGTTCTAGATTGGAAATATGTAACTCAATGAGGTATTCCTCTTATTATTCTATTAATATAGAGCTACATTGTTTTCATGGAGTAGAAAATGTTCTGAACCACACATATTCCTAGAGTTCTTTGTCGAGTGTTCACTTTTTGTTCCGCTTCGTTCCACTTTGGGAGTGAGATGAGCATTTTTTGGAGTTCCAATTCAGTGTGTTGTTGGGGCATGAAGCTTCTCAATTTGGATACAATGAGTCATGTGTTGATTAATTTGGATCTTTGGGAAACCTTATTTCATATTTTAGGATTCACTAGTGGTTCTGGATTGAGGGTTTTTTTAAAAAAAATTGATATTAGAGGTTGGTGTCGAGTTCAATTTTATAGATTGATTTTTGACTCCTAATAATCCATATTCTTATCGTTTATTACTTTTTATTTCAATGGGAGTTCTGATTTAGAAGGATGATGTTTGTAGAGGGAAATGTTCAACATGACATGTTTGACTGATCAGATTTCAGATTTCAATGGATTCAAGTAGAGGATTATCTATTCCAAATATATTTGGAGATTTTATTCATAGGGATCAGTTTAGAAGAAATAGAAAATCGATAGTGGGAAAGTCTAAACTAGAATACATTGTGGATGATATAGATTATGCTGGCCCTAGGGGCATCCAAAACAAACCAAAAAATCTGTGGTTGAGTTACACATGAGATATAGATGGGTTGGGTTAATTTGATATAGGTCGATATTAGGTTAGGTCGGATCATGTGTTTTAAAAATAATGAAGCAATCCAACCAATCCCTAATTTATTTCCTTTAGCGGTCAGTCACTTTGTTTCCCTTTTATCACATCTTGACTGTTAGAAATATCATGGACATTAAAAGAAATGTTTATTGAATTTAATAGTTATATATAATGTTTTGTCTGTTGTCCAACCTACAAAATTAAAAAATAACTTAATTTTAATCTCCTTATAAATTGAAAATATATTAATTGATTTTTGTTATTTGAATTTTTTTCTAATATAAATGTTTATTGAATTTGTTAAGATGGATGTTTATTTGAATTTCAAATTTTTTGTTGGATGATACATCTCATAAGTAATTTTATGATTCAGAACTATTTTATTTAGACATTAAAATTATTATTTTTGGATAATAGAAATTAATTGGGTGATCCATGTGATGATATATTGCTTAGTTTTTTATCGATTTTTTTATAGTTTGAATTATTGTTAATGAGTATTGTTGTTATGTTTATATTAGGAAGATTTTAAATGGTCTAAATTTTTTAAGCTTTAGTTTAATTGATAGTTTTATTGTTTTTTGGTTTTATTTCCTATAATTTTTTTTAATTGACCCGAAAAACTGGGTCAGACCCAACCCGAACCACCTCGGGTTAGGTAGGATCAAGTCATTACAAAAATATTCTTATAACCCAACCTAAATCAATGAAACCTGGAAACTTTTGATTGGGTTGAGTGATAACATTTACCTTAACCAACCCAACTTGACCCATAGAAACCCCTAGATAACATAGAATCTTGCCTTTGATATTTGGGAGGTGAATAACACTATGGAATTAATGTCCATGCTAGACAGTATATATGAGATTCTGACCATAGTGAACAAGATACTTTTGATATAGATACTTTTCAATATGATGATTTCAAAAGGAAGGTCAGTGTAATATCATGTTAATTACTTCAATGTAATTCATATATAGTTATAATTAGTGGGTGTAATGATCATTACGGTATTGTGGGAGTTAATAGTTCTGTCATTTTTTCTATTATCATGGGATTTGATTGTTACCATGGTGAGAAATTCCAAAAGTATGATTGAATTGGTGTTCAAGGAGATCTGCGATCTTATTTTGAACTAAGAGATCTGGAGGAAGGTATTCTCATTTTCTACCAAAACCATATTCAATGTGGTAGGCATGGTATGTTACGTTCAAATGAAAATATAGAAGAAGTTTGAAGGCATAATAGAAATGAGTTATGGAAATAAATGGCCTTATTTATTTTTCATGTTGATACTATAGAATGAAAATACATTTATGGAACGACTATTATGAGATATGAGTCAACTACAAAAAGTATTCATCCAGTTTATCTATAGACTCTATATCTTTGTAAGAGGACACTACTTTTCTTAGTCTTGCAAGTTTGTTGGAGTCATGGATTCTTGAATTTATAGATTTATTTCAATCAATGTATTAGAAGAGATGTATGGTAAAATATGTCTCCAAAATATTCAACAAGGCTTACCTTGTTAATGGGGAAGCATTCAAGATTATTGGAAAAGAATATGTAATATTATGAATAAAGAATGAATGTCCGCTCAAGGGAATTCATCACAACCTAGTATTATTGAAGAACTTGATTTAGTAGGTCATCTAGATGATGGGAAGTTATGTATAACCTTTTGGGATTGTGTGTAAAAAATCTCACAAGGATACATGGTAGTGTTTTATGGTTTTAACTATAATGAATTGTATCTGACTACATATTATGAAGGATCAATGCAAACCAGAATATGAAAAAATGATATTTTTATCGATGGAAACTCAATTTGGTCACATTACTATCACTCATTATTTTTTTCAATTTTAAATGATTAATTATATTAATTATATTCATTAATTGTGTTTTAATGGATCATTGAAAATTATCACATGCATGTTTATGTATAAAACTTAAATTTAACAAATGTTTTTTAATTTGTATACGTTGAGTATGTATTGCACGATATAATTATGGTTTATAGGGATCCCACTTGGTTTAATTTATCCAGCTATTGAAATAGTATATATATTCATTCCTGTATTTCATATGATAAATAATGTTCAATTAATTAATTTCTTTTTCATGTTCAACTAAGGTTTAATGCATTATTAGTGAGATCCTTGATATAATGATCGAACATCTCATGGACTGTATTTTTGAATTAATGAGAAGTTCTTTCCATAAAATGTAGTAATTTATGAATTTTGAGTATCAAAATCTATCGAATGACTTGAAAAGATTAATAATATTGATAATTTGTTAAACCATACATTATAATATGAATTATTCTAACCTTTTGGTTTCCATTAATTCATTATATTATTATCTTACAATTTATGTTCTAAATTATGTATATGAAAAATATTTTTTTAAAATAAAAATAAAATGATAATAGAATTATTTTTGTTCATTAGAAATTAAAATATAGAAAATATTCATAATTAATACATAAATATTTTTAAATTGAATTCTGTTTTATGGCGTCTTGATCCATATATTTTATTGTTAGATAAATAGAAAAAAAAATTGAAGGATCGATAATGTTATTTTTTTAAAAAACTTATATGCACACTTTGTTGATTGTTTTTAACCATATGTCAATCTAAAATGATTATTTTTAAGTAGAAAAATCGTCAATAATTGGATTTGAATCTAGTCTTAGGGGGACACTTTTAATTAATTGTAAAAGGACACCATAATATATAATTAAGGTGTTGGATGTCATGAGAGAACCCATTAATGAGTTAAAGGAACAATTTTTCAAAAATCAACCAAATAAACACTTTACATATCTTATTGACCCATAAAGAAAATTTAACACCATGAAATATATATTTATCTTATTTATAAATGAGGAATTTTTTTCCTAATTAGCATGAAATGTATTGAAAGTAAATGAATGAGACAAAAAAGTAAATTATGGTTTGTTAGGACTACCAATTTAAGACTTATATTCTAATTTCATGATTCACACAATCATAATGACTAAATATTTGTTTGGTAACAGTGCACTATAAGTTTAAAAAGTTAGCATCATTTTTAATAATTTTGCTATTTTATTTTTATAGAATCTATAGATCTATACTTTTTACTATTGAATATTAAATGGATATTGTTATTGTACCTTATAGATCATAAATTAATCTATATTTGATTATAAAATCTTCATGATCCTATTTTGTCTCTTTCACAAGATGATTCACACCTTTCTTAGGGAATGGGAAAAGAAAATTATTATCCTAATGGAGCAAAAAGGCTGACCAAGGTCATCTCACTTAAGGAGCTTTCTCAAATGTTCACTGACAACATCTAATTCAACTAAAATAATTATTTTTGGTTGTTTTTATTTTATTTAGGAAGGTTATGAAATTTAAATGAATGAAAAGAATAAACTAACATGCAATAATAAAATGTAAATAATTAAGAAAGAAATTTCCATTTATAGGTTTTTTAAGGGTTTCATCATTCTTTTTGTTGGTGTTAAAATTATGTTTGACAATTTTATTATGAGATCTCAGCAATAATTACTATTATTTTGATTATTGGTGTTAAATATTGAATGCATTTAGAAATATAACTTCACAACCTCCAATAATCATGGTTGATGTCACACCTTGATTGTGAGTGTGGCATATTCCAAGACCTAGCTCCATCGTATACCATTTCAACCACTCAGTAGAAAAACTCCATCATATGATAATCTTGTATCCAGTAGAAGGGAGGTAAAATATTTAATAGAAGAATATATATGAGTTTGAGATCTGTTTCATGGTGGAAGATCACCACACCCATGCACATTACTCTTGCTCATCACAATCATAATAAAACATAGAAATTTAAGAACAAAATAAATGAAAGATCCACATACCTCCCATGGGACAAGTCTTGGGTTATCCCCTCATTTTTAGGGAAATATTTCATGGTGAAGATATGATAAGAAGAATATAAAATAATAATAATAATGGAATAAGATTAAGGGTGAAGAATATGGACACAAAAATTAAAACAATTCATGAATTTATTAGAAATATAAATTAAAATTGAAAAAAATAAAGAAAAAAAGTAAATTAAAAAGATAAAAAGTGGAATATTTTCATATGGACTCCCTCAGTGGAGATCTCCCCATTTTTTCATTGGAAGGAATGGTTGGAAAATGGGATGATTTGGGAAGGAAAAGCTCTCCTCCTTTTATAGGCTAAAATCTATCCTCCAAATGATGTCATGTTATTAATCCCTTAAATGGTCAAATCACCCAGAGCCTCCCTCATAAACGTTTTTCAGATTTTTCTAATCAATTAAACCTTAAATGTTTTCTTAACTGGAAATATGATGTATGTATTATTAATTTTTTATTGGATGTTACTTTTTCTGGAAGATTTTTATAGGATGGTTCCTTAAAATTTTGTATTAAAAAAACACATTTATGGTCTTATAAATCCCTAAAAATTATTAGAAGAATATAATTATGAGTCCTAGTTCCATTATAGGTTGAATCACCTCAATCAGAGGTGTGTAGGCCACGTTGTTATTCTGTTACTGAGGTGAGGTCCATGATATGGGCCCGAACAATTGTTCACCTTGATTTATTTTTTCACGAATCTAGATGCTCAAATCAACACATGATCAAGAAGAAAATAATTAAGGCAATAAATCAGAGATTTAAAAAAAATCACTCAATTTGGAATTATATTTTTAAATGAATGACCATAATACCATTGTGGTAAAAATCTGTCAAAAATCCAGAATTAAGCGCTTTTCACAATTTTTCTCAAAACACTCCATAAATCCAAAATTGATCCATATAATCTCAAATTGATAAATTAAGAGGGTTAAAACAACTGAAATTTATATAAAAATGTATAAAATATTATCTCAGTCAATCCCCCACACGTAAATCATGCTTTCCCTCATGCATAAAATCTCAACATAGAATTTAAGGGACACCAATTTTACTAATATTCAAATTCCAATGTAATAAAATAAAAAAATTCAATGTCAAATTTAATTTTCAAAAATCCACATGAATTATATCTTTACATTCTCATTTTTCAAAAAAGCAGTTACTTCACATATTTTACTTTTCTACTATAAAAAAATGGTGTAAATTATCCTTCCATTCATTAAAGTTCCTTAATTCATTATTATTATACATTGCTAGTCATGATTTACCAAAAATTTTATTCTTTTTGCTCATCAATCATTATAAAATTCATGTAGAGTTATTCTCATATCATGAGAACATGATCCTTATCTATAGTCTTGTAAATGAACTACTTTATAAACTTTGTTAAGCCAAAAGGCACGTAAAATCATAAGGGATTTTCATTAAATGTTCAAATGAATATGAGGATTATGGATGGTAAGGTTTGATGCTTTGAAAATAAAGATGACTTTTATCTCTTATGTACAATGCATGATATCAAAAAAATTAATGAAATTATCCCCTTTAAATTAGGAACTACATTTTCCCCAAAACTCAATGTAATGTCATGATCAAATAAAGAACAATGAATGATTTGTGAACCCTATTGATTTTTTTTTATTTTTTCACCTTATTTGACCTTTTTTTTATTATATAAAAACTTAGAATCATCAACTAAGCATATATTATTATAATATCATCAGTCTAGAAAATGGTAATTTTTGGTTCTCTCGAATTGCAACACATTTTCTCTTCTTTTTTTGGCTCTTTTTGTCACTTTTTCATCATTTTTTTAATTCAACAAGGGATAATAAGATATAAAATTAAGGATTCCAAAACCCTTTACAATTACCACAATAGCACCCCCAAAACATCTCCTTACAATATAAATCATCCATTCTAGCATGAATCCCTTCACCCCCACACTTATACATTAAAATATCATGAAAATATCAATAGTAGGGTATGAATGGATAAAAATTTATTGAAACAAACATCATTCCTAATAGGATTATTCATGGTATATATGGGCTGAAGAAGGATTGATGTATAGGTGGTCTTTAAGGATAAGGTCTTTTCTAAAGATGACTCAATCATTTTAAATGATTTCTTTCATAGTCATAGCTTTGAAAAGTTCAAATTCAATTTCAAACTACTGAAATATCCCAAGATAACTCAAGAAATATTATCGAGAATAAATAAAAAATACTTGGTCTAGAAATACTCTCAATAGTGGGAGTATAATATTAGACAATCACTCAAGGATTTACTAATAATAATGAATCAATTCATATGAATTTTATAAATTCAAAGAATGAAAATGGTTAGGAAATTTCATTTAAATGAATCAATCAATTCCCTCAAATCATGAGTCATCATTTTAATAACCATGATTCACTTTAAATATTAATATTTTCTTTTTAATAATTCAATATCATTAGAAATGAAATCTAAAAAATTGAATCATAATATTTATAATAAACGCGTGTCTCCTAGATAAGTTAGGTAGAGAATGAATTCAAGTATAGGAATGCAATTCCAGTTGAAAACTCAAATCATGATATGGAAAAAATGTATGGAGATAAAAAGTTTAAACACTAAAATTGAAATCCCTTTTGAAATAAAGCTAATTCCACTCTTCCTTTACTTGAGGATGCCATATTACATTATGAACCTAAAAAATAGAATTACATAATTATGAATAAAGATAATATTTTTTTATTCTAAAAAGGATTGAGGGAGTGAGCTGCATTATCGACTAATTCCTAAGACTAAATTTGAAATCTAAATCCCTAAGATTGAAAATTAAAGTAATAGAAAGAATGTAAAGGATAAATCTTAGTAAGATCCCCTAAGTGGGTCCTAGATTCTTTTACTGCTTCCAGAGATTAGTACAAGATTTTATCCACAATCTTTCAATGGGTGTATTTTCTTGGATTTGAACCGCCACATGTGGTATCTTCTAGATTAGACTTCTTCTCTCTTATCAAAGATAAATACATGGATATAGTATATAAGATCCACCCATTTTCAATGTTTTAAAACTTGCATGTCAGGGGTAGGATAATGTATGGATCATCCTCTTATATGGTTGCTACATGTGCAACCTTCTCCTTCTTTTCATGTGCGGGATCAACATGGGCTGTATGAATTGAATTTTGAAAGGGAATGTAAGAAGGTAATTTTTCTTGAATAAAACATAAATTTTAATTAGAAAAAATAGTCTCTCTTTCAAAATGATCATCCTCTGTCCTGATTTCATCAAACATAGCTTATTGGAATTCATCATGGACTTTCTAAAATTCATACGTAAAAATGTCAGGGGGATCCAAGTATTCCTCACTAGGTGTGGGTGTTTTTTCTTCATCTTACTCTAAAGAAAATCAATTATTGACCGAATATAAAAATTCAAAACCATAAGGATTGATAATAAAATCAGATTTAATGAAATAAAAAAATATAGAATTTAAGAAAGGATCAAATACCTATGTTGGGCTTGGTTTAATCACTTCTTAAATTAAAAGTGCCTATTGAATGAGAGCATCCGTTGATGGATGTAAGTAGTCAGGATCTTCCATCATTTATTCAAATTGTTTCACTATTGTGGATTCTTCTTCTTCCATATCTAGAGTGACAAGAAACAGTACTATCTCTTCTACATTATAGGTATAAAGGAGATCATGTTTTACCATATAATCATTCTATAATTCATCCAATTCTTGTTGATCTCCCTCATGTATCATAGTAGGTATTTTTTCGTCATCATGAATCCACTTTATATCATATGGGTAAATTTGAATCTAGTTCCTAAAATGGTTGGACTATTGATATTCATTGAGTTTGCCCTCAATATTTTGTATGTATTTATTGAAATTGAAAAAAACCAGTGGCACTTCCTTCTTGGACTTAAATCTTTTTATGTCAATTAAAAGCTCATCAACCATGGATTTCAAATAATCAGTTGAGATCTATTTTTATATTCTTCGTTTCTTCGGCTTGACCATTATCATAATAGCATCATCCCTTATTTGGAGGGCCTCCTCAGTGTAGTAGGTTTCTTATTCCAGCACCTATGAGTAATTTTTCACTTATTATTGGAATGATCACATTAAAATAGCATGGATGAATATTTTATTATGGTTTTTTAGAAATCAATGAAAAATATAGAAAATGTGAAAAAAAAGAAAAGTAAATAATAGATTATCTCCTTTGAAATAGAACTAGTTTGGATGTACACCTATCATAGGGCGTGGAAAAAGAAAATTATCTTTCTAATGCACCACAGAGGATGACTAGGCTCATCTCACTTGAGGATATTTCTCAGTTGTTTAGTAATTTCATCTAATTAGCCTAAACTAATTATTTTCTATTGTTTTTATTTAATTTATAAAGGTTATTATAATTAAATGAATGAAAATATTAAACTAACATGTAATGAAAATATTTAATTATTAAAGAAAGAACTTGTCCTTTATGGGTTGGTCTGTGGGTTCCATAATTCTTCTAGTTGGTGTTAAAATTATGTTGGATAATTCAATTATAAGATCTAATGTATTAATTACTATTATTTTATTTAATTGTGTAAAATATTAATGAATTTATCAATATAACTTCACATACTCCTATAATCAAGGTTGATGGCACTCCTCGATTGATATTGTGACATCTTCTAAGACCTAGCTCCATATTATTCTATTTTATATACAGAATGGCTCAATTCCATGATATGAAGATCTTGTAATCAATACAATGGAAGGAAAATATTTAATAAAATAATATAAATGAGTTTCAGATTAGTGTTGTGCTGGATGATCACCACAGCCGTGCACATCATTCTTTCACATCACAAACAAAATAAAATATAGAAATTTTGGTAGAAAGTAAATGAAATTTCCTCATAACTCCTCGAGGAAAATTCTTAGTTTATCACCTCATTTTTTGGGTAATAGGTCATGGTTTAAATATGAGAAGCATAATATAAAATAATAATAATAACGGAATAAGAATAATGGTGAAGAATATGGACACAAAAATGAAAAAAACTCATGAATTTATTAGGAATATAAATGACAGTTGTAAAGTAAAAAAAATAAAGAAAAAAATATCAATAAGACAAAAGGGGAGTATTTTTGGACAACCTCACTCAGTGGAGATATACCCCTTGGTTCCATGGATTGAATGTGATGGAAATGGGATGATTTTTGAAGGAGGAGCTCTCCTCCATTTATAGTCCTGAATTTGTCCTCCTAATTATATCGTGTTTTTGATCCACAAAATGGTCGAACAATGAATTTCATCCTACATAAAAGTTCATCAAAATTGAATCCTAAGTTCACCCTCAAAATTTAAGATTAATTTTTAATATTATTTAGGAGTTATAAAGTTTTTTATTGGCTATTAAGTTTCATAAATGAAGGTTCTTGGAATCTTCCTTCAAAATATTGCATTCAAAGGCCACCTTGATAATTGTATAACACCATGAAATTTATTACAAGAAAGTTCCTATGAGTCCTTGTTCCATTAAAGGGGGTATAACCTCAATTGGAGTCATGTAGGACTAGTTGTGCATCCAATACAGTGGTGGGGTCCACACTGTGTGCCCAAAAAAATGTTCAAATTGATTGATTTGTTTAGGCCTCTAAATGATGAAATCATCTAATGGTCAAGAGGAAAATGTTGAAGGCTGTAAATCAATTATTTTAAAAAACAATCACTCAATTTGGAATTATAATTTTAATCAAATGACCATAATACTCTTGTGGTAAAAATCTATCAAGTATCCAGAATTAAGCACTTTTCACAATTTTTATCAAAACACATCATCAATCCAAAATTGATTTATATAAGCTCAAATTGATAAATTTGGTTGGTTAAAACAATTTAAATGCATATAAAAATGTGTAAAATATTATATCAATCACACGAGTAACATTTTTTTTATTTTTCCAAATTTTATATATTCTACTCTTATTAATTTATGAATTAGAACAGTTATTCAGAATAAAAAAGATCTCAATTCAAGTCCCAGTATGAATATTGTTAGATTTAGTGCTCTTGAACCAACCTACTTTGTAGTTTTTATTATTAGAAGATTAATAAATTTCATTATAACTTTATAATTTCTGTTTATAACATCATTGAAATAATTTCCTTCGAGTATTTTTTTCGTCAAAAGGATATAATAATTCCCCACTATAATGTGAACTGATAAATTCTATGATAATATTCTTAAACTTTTGTCATATGGTCTAGATAACATTTTAATAAAAATATTCAAATGATTTTTTAACTACATAGTGTTGGAGGCTCATAATGCTATAAGAAATGTGGGATATAGCCACATCTATATACACATATTTTTCTCTAACCATGGTTTTAATGGCCCCTATATCGAAAATATAGAAAAAACATGGGTATAGTGTTGAAATCAGTATCGTATACCAATGATTTTTAAATCTAGTGAGCAAAACATTTTCTATACAAAAGGTTTTTAAAATCATTGGCATAGAGTCATAAAAAAATGTAGTGCATGACCTATCATCCCCCATGATCCCTATCTTGCCTTACATGCATGACCTCTAATCATTTTCTCTAGGATAATATCCTCCCATCCATTCATTTATTGATTCAATTCTTCATCAACATAAAATCGGTGATTTTTGGGTCCATAAACTATTCTGATGAGCATCAATTTCATTTTTATATCCGTATCAATGAACCAGCAAGATATTGTTAGCTCATGACTATTACCAATTAATTGAACTAAGGTTCATTTAGATTATATTTTTATATTATTTCATAGTAAATGTGATTTTAATTGATGTATTTTTTTAAAATATTTAGTTACATGCTACCTTTACATAAATACATTGAAAAATTATTATATTTTATAATATATATTTGGTAATTATGTAATTAATAACTGTAAGAAGTTATTTTTTTCAATGTATTGGGGGGTAAAAAATTATAAATTTAATATTGCTATTTTAATTAATGCATAATAAAAATATTGGTATATTTAATTTAAAACTAATTTGGGCTGAAATGTTTGAATAAGTGCATTAGTAATTGTAAAGACATTATGTGAAAGTATTTTAAATAAAAAACTGATATATATGTATTGTTTCAATATCAATTGTCCATAATTTTCTTTTCTTAAACATTATGATAGTGAGTTTAATAGTTTGAATAATATTATTTGTAGGTTTGATTAAAAGTAAAAATGAGTTTGAGGAAGTGGTATAATATAGTATAATTGCTTATGTTAAAAATTTTACTTTCATGGATACATTTTCAATTTTTTAAGCATAATGATGCCCACATAAGTGATTTTTTCTTAAAAAACACAATTTATGTAAATATTGGGTTTATAAATGTTAATTTTGGGAATTAATGATAACATGATGGTTTAAAAAGGATGGATTAAGTGACTCTTATTGTTTTATACCTATTTGGTGTTATATGAGTTCATTATAGAAAATTAAATTTTTATTGAATCATGTTTTGAAAAGGATGTTATGATTTTTGTAATGTATATTGGTTGTTAATTATGTTTCAATCCAATTTTATTCTTTTAAAATCATGTTTAAATGTGTTATCTTGTAAAATTATTTTCTTCGTAATGTATACCAAGGTGTTATGTAATTATGTTATGGGTTAGTTGTTATACAACACCTGAATTTTATAAGCAATTGTTTTTTGAAAATATAACCTCCTCATATTTTTGTAATTTTTTAAGAATTCAATAACATTTCTCTATTATAACATATAATTTATTATTTTGGTATGTATTAATAGGTTACCATCTTTTAAATAAATACCAAAAATTATTATGTTAAAAGTGTTTAATGTGAGAAATCTTTTTTTACTTGGATACATTCTATTTTACTAGATAGGTTTTTTCCTAAATTATGTTTTAAAACATTGAGAACTTATTTGGATAAGGAACATACATTTTTTTTTCAAAATTTCATTCCTGTTGCTCAATCCAAGACTCATTCTTTGACTGTAATACTACTGTTATGTATTGTTTTCTCCAATTTCACGTCTTGTGCTTTTTTTGGATCACTACTAGTATGCATCGATTATAGAATATGACATCTCTTATGCTTTGTTTAGATAGATACTGGTATTTGTATTATCTTATCACATATTTTCTGAAAACATGTGATATTTAATTATGTCATTCTTAGTATTATAAAAGAAATTTCTTAATAGTTTTGTTATATAAATAGGGGAATTTATTTCTTTTCTTTATGGTTATTCCAATTTTTTACATGGATAATGAATGAAACATGTTTTTTTATTTTTGTTAGAGGTCCGAAAATAAAGATAATATTTATCATATATGGTATCACATTATCAATACATTATGTAATAATGAATTAGGGTTTTAATATAAAAATTAACTATATATATATTATTTCTATTTACTTTAATGTGTGTTGATTATAAAATTTATTTTTGAACCAAAATTTAATTTTATAAACAGTAATTATATTTTGTTTTTTAAATTTATTATATAGGATTTCTTAGAAAGAAACATTATTAAAAAAAACTTGTTTCAATTTCTTTAGTTAAGTGTTTAGGTATGAGTTAGTTCTCGAACTACACTTGAATTGAACAAGCTATTCTTTTTTGAAAACATATCATCTTGGAGTTTTTATTATTTTTAAGAATTCAATCACATTTCTACATTATAACCTATACTTGGGTCCTTTGTTATGTATTAAGAGGTAACATTGTTTTGTATAAATGAAATAGTTATTATGTTAAAAGGGTTGAATATGTTAAAACCTAATTTATTTGGATACAGTTTATTTTCAAAAATATATGTTTTCCAAAATTATGTTTTAAAATATTAAAAAATAATTTGGATGAGGAACATATATTTTTTCTAGTGGAATGTATTTCTTCTTGCTTTATAAATTACATTTTCATTGATTGGTGTGCTAATATTATGTGTTAATTGTTTCATATTCCATGTCTTATACATTTTATTAGTCCCTATGTGAATAAATTGATTATGGAATATTCCATCTCGTTTTCTTTTTTGGTTAACTACTAGTATGACTTGATGAAATTAATATTAAAATTGCTATTTGGATTATTGTAATGAATATTTTCTATAGTAATGTGATATTGAATTATGGGATGTGGGTACTATGAATGTTTTCCATGGTAAATACATTTGTATCAAATATGAGACTTTTCATATTTATTGTAACTGTGTTTTTAATTTTTTAAAAATTCATTGATAAAACATATGTATTTAGTTATGGAATTATTTTTCTATCCTAATATGTATTAAAAAATTCACGGTTTCTATGAAATTCCTAATTACAGTATACTATGTTGATTTAAAAAAAAATTATAGAATGAATAGAAATTAGATGTATTATACTGACCAAATCTCAAACGAGTATCAAAATAAGTTTGATTTTTATATTTTTCATTTAACAATGATTTAGATTGAGAACTTACATGTTTTCATTGTAATAATTATGTTAACAGACCATGCTTTACTCAGGAAGAAATTATCCACCTTATAAAAATAATTAGTTTTTAGACAAACTATTGTCTTTGGTATCACATGTAAGATAAAAATAAAACCTAGTTTATTCCTGATCAAAATGAAAGGATTAGAATGTATAATTTTATATTTGATCAGTTTTCATTTATTTATCTTCACGAGAAGGAAGACAATAGTATGAGTACACATGATTCTCCGAATGAAAATGATTATGTTGAGAGAGTGAAAAAATTGATGCTTGATATAATGACTCCTATATATTTTCCATGTGGTAAAATGAAAAAATATATTTTTTAATGTGATTCCATCATTGGAAAACTAGGTATGAAAATTTTAATATAGGAATCAGTTATCTTCTTAACTTTTTGAAGGGCTTCCTGATGATGTAAAAATTCTATCAAATAATTATATGTATTTCATGTTAATATATAAACATGTATTTTTAACTAATAAACTTCAGGATGTCAAAAATATTAGAGCTTATTTTTAGAGGAAACCACAAACCTAAATGTATTTGAAGAAGGTGGTACATCTCAATTGAAGTCAAATTTAGATGGAATACTATCTCATATGACACAAAAGTTAATGTGACAATTTACATTTATTCCTAATCTCTCAAATCTTTTCAACTCTGATTAAATCTCAAAAAATATTTTATTTAATTATTCTGAGAGAATTAATTACAATGGTGAGAAATTTTATACCAAAAATGGATTAGAATGGAAAACATTTGATAAAGGATATCCCAATTTTTCACCTGAGGTGCGGAATGTCATGTTTGGTCTATCATGTGACAATTTTAATTCGTTTGGTAAAATTATTACTTTACACAAAACATGGTTAGTTTTCATTCACATTTATAATCTCACTCTATTTTTGTGAATAAAACACCATATACATTTGTATGTGTGTTGTGATTATATTGAAAATAAATTATTTTTCTTTCTTATGAAATGATGTATGATTATAAAAATAATAGTAAACTATCATATCCTATTTATATTAATAACACATGATATAGAAGGATTATATATCATTGTAGTTTAAATTTTATAGGACTTAGATGATTCTTTCCAATGGATCACCCATAAAAGAAATACCATCAATGGTTTTATAATACTCTAGAAGCTGATAATCCACCTTAATGTGTGTTTGGAACTGATGTTCTTAATGAATTAAATGATGATTTTCTCATCTAGAAAACCCTAATAGAAATTTAGGTAATAGCCACTGGGAAAGAACTCAAGGTAACATGGCCACTTATCAAATATATAACTTTTACAAATCCTCTTTCCTGTTGGACTCTATAATTGGGAGGAATTTAACTGATTTAGTGATTCAGTCCTCAATCGACCAAATAAAATCATACTTCTAATGATTCCTCGATAAACTAGTGACAAAGTCCATGGGAATATGCTCCTACTTCCATACACGTTTAGACATAGACTATAATATACTATCCAATTGTTGATTCCCAACATTTAACTACTGATAGGTTAGACACTTCATAATGGAATATTAAATCCTAAATTTTATACTTGACCACCAGAAATGATTTTTCATCACCTTGTACGTTTTTTTGAATACCCATATGAATATCCCATTTTGAATGGTTATACATCAAAAGAATCTTCCCTTGTAAAGACAAAGGGAATACAATTTAATTATGAAAACAAAACTAAAAGTTTACATCCTATGTCTAACTGCCCAAAATATCCCCCCAATTAAGGTTTAACCTAATGGTGGTGCAAACAGTATTGAATATTTGAGCCTCTTTTAGAAAATACACAAGGCAAGAATATGATTAACATCGAAGAAAAATACATTCTCATTTTTTGTTATAATACATGTACATTTCAGTAGTGACACTAATCAGTTGTCACTAGTCACGAGATTCCATGACAAGTCTATTATATAACATCCAAATCAAATCATCTTCAACAAAATTCACATTATTGGGTATATACACTAAGTCAAAGTAAAAAAATTAGAGATATTCCGTCCATCTTAACTACCTCAATTTTAAATATCACTAATAGAAGATATATTTCAAACTATTATGATCAATGGAGACTATGATCCTTTCTTCAAAGAGATATTGATGCCAGGACATTAAGGCATGAACCACTAAATCTAATTTGGGGTAATATATCATATAATTATTCTAATTAGTTCGTAACTTCCTCAAACCATCGGTTACAACATGATCTCCCTGTATGAGAACATAATTGATGCTAGATCCAGACACATCACAAATTACCACATAGCTGTAACACAGTTCTGGAAATATTAAGATGAGTGATTAGGTGAGATGAGCATTAATATCTAGAAATAATTTCTTACAGTCATCACTCCATGTTAATGTAACACCCTTCCCTATCATAGAACTCATGGTAGAAGAAAGTCTCGAGAAATCTTGGGAAATCATCGATAATATCCTTATAATTCTATAAAAATTCATATTTGGACACAATTCATGGGTTTTATCCAAGATATAGATTCTTAAATCTATATAGGATCAACTGATATGCCCTCTACATAATTGAAGTTCACAAGGAAATGAACTTATTGTATGCATAATTCAAGCTTATAAAACTTAATATATAGTCGATGATCTAAAATTTTGGACAATAAAATTTCCAATTGATTCTTTTGGTCATTACTTGTTTGAGAATAAACCAAAATATCATAAAAAACTACCACTAAAAAATATTCAAGGTACCTGTGGAAGATATATTTCATCAAATCCATGAAGTCTGTAAGTGGATTCTTCAAACCAAAGGGCATGGGAACATATTCATAATAGACATATAAACCTTATAATGATGTCTTCAGAATATCCTCTCTTATAACACTAAGGTGATGATATAATGATAATAGATCAAACATGGAGAACTAATAGGATCCATTTAAGTGATCAACCAAATAATCAATTCGAGGAATTGGATGCCAATTTTTTATCATAAATTGATTTAGTTAATGTTAATCTATATATAAATGAAGAGAAACATATTATTTATTTATGAATAAAACCTATCCAGTCTAATAAGACGTGTTAGTTTTAATGAATCCTTTAATACCAAAATCTTCTAGGTAGAACTTCATTTCTCACAACTCTTTCAGATAGATTGTATAAGATAGAGGACAAATAAGGGTTTATCTCATGAGTATATAATTTGAAAATTTTATTTTTTTACTTGGGTAATAACCTAGAGAAATCATTCAGAAAGAAATCCCGGTATTAATATAATATGGTAGAAAGAGTCCTATGTATTGTTTTGTAAGTTGTACCCAAGGTCATATTTGCTAAATAACCTAATATGGTTTCATCCACTGAGAATAAAGTTCCCTCTCTACCTCTATTTATATCCCAATCCCATGAATACATGAAGAGATCTATTTGGGGATGTGAACATAATTTTTTGAGAATATCAGTTAATATGGTATTTAAATTACACTATCCATTAATTCCAAAGATTAGATAGAAATTATCCGTCTCTAAGACTCTAAACTCCCAAATAAACCATACAGTATCAGTGGTAATGAAACATGTTGGGAACTTAAATCCTATGCACTCCTATTGTTTGAGGGGTGTCTTGATGCTTTTAAAGACCACAAATATAGTAGAAAAATTTGGTTGTAGCTTTATTAAATTAGTATAATATAAAAGGAATCAAATCCCAAATGTCTAAATAGTTTAATATTTTTTTTAAAATAGATACATACTTGAAATTCACATTAAATTTTATTACTTAAAATACACAGATAGTTTCTTTTAGTGTTCAATTATTCCCCCTTTTTTTGTAACCTTGAATTTCAATAAAAAAACATCCTCACATCCTAGGAAAAATTGAATCATAAGAAAGGTGTGAGCTTAGACACTCAATAAGGGTATACATATAGAAAAGGATATCATAAATAAATATAAAAAGTTATGGAAAATTACATAACTAAAATGAATTCCATTAAACAAATAACCTAAACAAAATATGACAGGAAAGAAGGTAGGTCAAATAATTAAATAATTTCATGAGATAAAACATATCAATTTATAAGAAAACTAATAGGATAATCACGTGGTAATAAATAACTAATATCATAATGAGTGAATCCATTATGCGGTACATTATAAACATACCATCAAGGGTTGGACCACGCCACCATACGTAAATGGGTAAAGCCTTGGACAATACACAAACTAGTTTATCTCATGAGACATACTGATGCATTGAGGGGATATAACAATCCCTTCCCATCAAATACTAATTCCAATTCATTACTCATATGAAATGGGTGAAACAATATAATCATTCGTATTAAAAAACATCATAAAATATGTAAATAATTTAACCATAAACCATGAATGGTATCAAAATAGCACATCGATAGTCAAGCTAATCATAAAACATTCAATAAAATATGGTCGATGATACCATAAGATATCAACTTTATCTAATAATTCTATTAATCAAAGGCTGTTGAAATAGATGAAAATACTCTAATAAAACCCTAAAAATTATTTTGAGAGAAACAACCATTTTATTGAAATCATTTATTTAAAAAGACTCATAATAATAAAATAAAAAATTCTCTTTGAATAAAACCTTGTAAACATTTAATGTTAACTTAAAAACATTGTGGAATCATATATATAGGAAAATACAATCATTTTTCTAATGTTAAAAAACATCCCGTCTGTATTTTTGTTGGAATATTTATAAAGGACCTCAATTGGAAAACAATAAAAGATTACTTCCAAACCATTTTATAAGAATTCAAACAGATGTAATAAAAAGACTCTAAATATCATATTAGAATAGTAAAAATCATTTTAAAAACATTTTTAGATAACATGTACATGGAAGAGAAATATTCCCAAATGCAGACTTAAATAGAAACAATCTAGAATAATAATTAGATTGTGAAATAACCCTTACCTTAGGTCCAATTTCCTCCATAAATGTCCGAAAATAATATATAGTGGATCTAAACATATTATTAACTTATTCAAGAATCATATTAGTATTCAGTATATCATATATGATCCCTTTAAAATATTTTAACCCTCGTTTATTAATAATATTTTATTAATTTTACTATTTTGTGTGTTAATTTCTTTTCTTACTCATGCTCATTTTTTATTGAAAGTCTCAGTTATATATAATAATATATAGATAAAACATATCGATAATGTCATAAATATCATATGTAATCATTAAATACATTTTTTAACCATTCATGAATGTTAAACATAGAAAATGAACCACATCAGTACTTGGAGATGGTAAGCTATACGCACACACGAGGGATGATATCATTTCAAAATGGTTGAAAGGGTTAAGAAGTGGATGGTATACTAATTTATAATAATAAATATAATTTAATAATTATAATATATATAAATTATTTCCATAATTATAACCATCCTATTAAATTGGTGATGAAAAATGAATTACCCTGCTATGTGGATAATGTAAGTTATACATACACATGTGCAATGCTTTCATTTTTCCAAGGATGGATAAAAGGTAGAATATGGTTATTTCATAATCATAATAAAGTATCAATATATATATGATATTGGAGTTATTATTTTAGGATGGAAAAAACATTATGAGGAATTATAAGAAGAAATGAACTTGAATACGTAGGTAAAAAGAATTACTTATTGTTTGGCAGACTTCCTTTATATATCTTCTCAAGGGATATAGGGATGATATTTTTGTAAGATAATGACCTCGAAAACATGGATAAGGATTTTTTGAAGATAAATTTGTCGGTTTTGGTTGGGACATATGTCTCAATGTGGTGTGAAGAAGGGAGGGAGGAGGTGTCCCTTAATAATTGAGGTGAGGGACAGTTCTGAATTTTCCCAAAAGATTAAATTATAATAAATTAATTTATCATTATAAATGACTAAAAATGTAAAATAAGTATAATATAAGATTTTAATTAGTTTTAATAACATAATCCAATATAATTTAGACAATTTTTTGTTTCATTTTAAAACTTATCAATTTGATTTACCTGTTGGTTAGTTACTTTTAACCACAACCCTGATAACGTCTATTTTAATCATAAAGGGTTAATAATTTTTCAATAAATGGGAAAATGAATCATAAATGTAAAATTTATGATTTTTAATTAAATTACACTTACATGATCTAAGATAATTTTTTTTCTTGAATTTTTTAAAATTAAAAAAATTTCATTTTCATAAATTATCATTAATGTCAGTTTTGACCCTATTTATTTAATTTGACATAAAATACATAAAAATGGGAAATTAGAATATAATTATTAAAAAACTCTATAAAATTTCATATAGATTTATAAAATTCATTTTAATGATTAAATATTTCGAATTATACACAAATTAATATTTTCAAAATCATTTATTTTATTTTTCTATTTATTAAATAAATATTGTATTAGCATTTCATAAGAATTGAATGTGATTATATAAAATCTAAAAATTAAAAAAGAATTTATAAAATGAAACTAATTTCATTAAGATAAAATTATATGTTTATGTTTTTTCATATCTTGATTTTTCCCATGTGAACACGTAAAAGATATTAAATACAAAGAGAGTGACATTTTTGTAACAGTCTTTAATTTAAATAATATATAAGCCATTTTCAAATGAAAATATCCATTAAATAACTCAAATTATATCCTAAGGTGATAAGGGTAAAATATTATTAGTCCAATAATGTTTATAGACATGTTTAGGTCATGGTCAAACACTTATCGTTTTATTTTAACCCTTAATTAACCTTTTGTATTCTTTCCTTGAGAACATGTATTTTTACTCTTTGACGACTAATATAGTTAGTATAAAATTCCTAAATACCTATAATTGGATCAATGATTACATGTTCAATTGTATCCCAATTAGATTTCAGAATCTATTATTTTTAGGAATTTAATATAATTTAATAAAATGTTATTTTCTATAAATTATTTATAAGGTCAATTAAAAGAATAATTCATTACTTTGACTTTAATAAAGTTTATAAAACAAGCTAACTTTGACCCAAATTTTTAATAAATATAAACATATTTCAAATACATATAGAAAATTATTGGATAAAATTAATTTTATCAAATTATATTTATTTAAATATTTTTAATATAATTTATTTGATATTTCCTTTAATAAAATTACTACTCCATCATCATTGAATATTACATAAGTTAATTATTTATTCACTTGTAAAGACCCATATTTTCCATGTAATTTTTTTAATTATAGGAAACTATTACGAGTCCTATAAAATTGACGTTGTGTGATTCCGAGGCTCAGAGTGCTTGTAATTAATTTCTAAACTTTTCTTTGGTACGTTCAGTAAACGTGCGAGTGGGATTTTTTATCTTTTTAACTAGTGCTTGGAATTGAAATATGAGGGCACCGTTGAAATCGTAGTGCCGATATTCGATTAAGAAGACCATCACATCAACATCAGTAGTTTAAGGGTGAAAGATAGATTCCCAGAATTTTGTGGGAGAGTTAAAAGAATAAAGATAAAATAAAGAACAACTTTTATTTTATTTTTAAAACCTCCCATTTGAATGTTTATCAGTGAAGACCACCCAAACATGAAACCTCCCATTTTATTTTAGTGGTAAGGACCCATGAACCCCTCTTCTCATAGAAGATAACACTTTTCTTTCTCCAAATTAAATGTTCCAACTTAATTTAATTAATGTACAAACATTAATTAAATTATTGCTTAAGCTTATTTAAATTGGAACCTCACCTCTCAAAGGAAAAGGGATTGAAAACGGAGTGGAGAGATTTGGAGAGTTGGAAAGATCTTTCTCTAACAAAATAGTTCCTCCAAAGTAGAACGTCTTCCAGAATCAAAGAACGAGGTACGTTGGAGTGTCTTGCAGGAGTGACGAACACCGACGTCAATCTTTAACGACTTTATTTTGTTACTCGTGCCACCTCCAGTGGAAAATAGAGGTAGGGGACACTACTGGAAAATGGGTCTATACCCACGGTTTTGCAAAAAACTGTGGGTATAGGGTACCCTTATACCCACGGTTTTCGAAAACTGTGGGTATAGGGATAATATGGGGACCTATACCCACGGTTTGGGACAAAACCTTGGGAATAGGTTATTTTTAAAGATCAACACCCACAGTTTTGAAAAACCATGGGTACAGGTGTTTTTGTTAAAGACCTATACCCACGGTTTTGGCCAAACCATGGGTATAGAGTTTTTTCGAAAGAACTATACCCACGGTTCTTTAAATCTGTGGGTATTGTGTTTTTGTTTCAAGAACTATACCCACGGTTTTTGAGAACTGTGGGTATAGCTTTCCCACCATAAGGCGGGGAAAAAATCACTCAGGACAATGAAAAAAATTTGGTGGGAACACGGTTAAGATTAATATATATATATTTATCCAAATAAAAATAAAAAAAGTTTCCGTAGATGAGTTGGTGAGGCATACTTTTGTGTTCTCCATCGCCGAGGGATCGAATCCTTACAGATTCTATTTTTCTAAAACCTGGAGTAATATAAATATATTAATATAAATATAGATATATATTTACATAATTATGTTGGCTGGGATGGTTAGGCATGGAATATTGGTTGCCTTAGTTCAGGTATCGAATCCCGCTATTTTCTTTTTTTTAATCCACATAGAAGGATTTGTATATTGCCATAAATGCATTAAGGTTTTTCCGAAGTCTAGCCAGATCGGTTGGTTAAGCGGCGGAAGCTTGTTGCGCCAGTTGCGCCTTCAAACCCGCTGCTTATATTTTTCGTAATACCGACGCCACTCAGCTTCCCAAAACCGTGGGTATAGGCTATACCCATGGTTTTGGGGGCTATACCTACGGTTTTGAATTGTGGCTAGACCCCTTGTATGTTTTTTTACCATTAAGAACATGAGAGCCTAGTTAGTTTATAGGAGGATATGAATTATTTCTAAAACTGATTACCTGGATATTATTTAATGATGAAAAATATATTGAAACTACTTGAGGGTAGGCAGTTCATTCTTTGGGATAAATTCCTATCACCCCTAAGCCTGATCCATAAGGATTATAACCATGTTTATATGATTTGAAATACTGATTACATGAAAATGATTATGAACTAAGTGATTTATTCCTATCTTAGTTAAATAGTTTTTCCATATATGTTTTGAAAGAGTTTCTTGTTTGTTCCCAATTTAAAGTAAATTCACTTTTCTTCCAATTTTAAACTAGCCATTGAATTTGTTGAAAAAAAATTTATATATGAACTGAGAAATGACCTACATGCCTTGTTATACATTAAATTGAGTATATTTGGTTTATTAGATATATATATTTCTAATGAAATTAATGGTGAGATCTAACACATATTTATCACTCACATTATATCTTTACCATTATGAGATTGTATATTTTTATATGTAGGGTCTATGAAAAGAGAAAAAAACACTCATATAGGTGGCAGATGTTCTTGATTAGTGGACCTTGAGAGTTGGAGGTGATTGGTGGAATATGTGATCCAATTTTTACAGGGAGTTTTTTGGTTGATGTTTGGATGGTGTCATCTGATGACTAGGGTTGATGTTTCTATTTTTGTGACTTTTATCTATTTACTTGCAGTTTTCTCCCCTATAGAGTGTTTGGAATACTTACCGATTATATTTTTTTGTCCACTACTTTCTCTTGATGAGTAATCCTTATGGTGAAGTCATTACCTATGGTTTTTTTATTAACTAGCATTGTTCAAAAACACATTAAGATCAATAATTCCCTTATATCTATGTTATGATTGGTTTATAAACTGTTTAGGTTGGTTATTCAAGTTTGTTTGTGAAAAATTGGTATCAAATGTAGTCATTACTCTTCTTTGATGTCGTCATACATTTTGGGATGTCTTGTTAGACATGAGACAATATTTTTAGGACTTAAGGGGTACGTTAAAATTGAGTTCCTAATCATCTCTCAACATAACAAGCCTTAAGTTACCACGGGCTATTGGAAAAAAGTTTCTTTTAGTAGTTGTTTGATCTAATCCCCGATTTTTTTCCAAGTCTTTGATTCAAGAATTTTGTTTTCCATTTGAATTTTCATTGATATAGTTGGTCATCTCACATCTCATGATTGATGTTTTCCTTGTATTTTGTTGATGATGTGGAGTACAATACACGAAGAAGATGTTTAAACATACCCTAGAATGTAGCAGCTGATTAACCGCGAAAATCAAACCCTATACTTGATTTAAACCTTGTGTAAGTTTTTTCTCATGTGGTCCAAGATCTAGTCCATAAAGATACACCTTGACAAGAAATATTATTCCTAGTAATTTCTTTTTTTTTTATTCCTCTATCTTTGCAGGGTAACAATGATCCTTAGGAGGTAGGGGATTGGTTGAATAATTCCAAGAATCTCTTTTATTTCATAGATACACTTGACTCTATTAAGGTGAAATGTACTTCCTTCAATATTGAAGGGGCCAATATAATGTTATGGACTCAATATTTCAAACATGTAAGAATGTGTGTTTGGAGAGGAAATACTTTAAAAAAAATTTCATAGAACAATTTAATCCAGAATCAATGGAGCTGGATAAGTCTATATATTTCATTAAACTCAAGAAAGGTGATTAAATAATGAATCGGTGTCCAAACATATTCTTCAAGATTATTCATTTCTCATAGAATCTAGTATCGAATGTGAAACTAAACTATTTAAGGTTTTGTATTTTTTTTAGGTAGATAACTAATTTTAGGTTTTCTTGTTGAAGATCAACATGTATGTGGATATCTTTGATATATATTTTATGTCGTAAAATTATTTATCTTATAAGTTTGGTTTTGTGGGAGTTATCCTACTCCTAGTGGATTCTTGTGTGTTCCCATTAAAGGGAAGATGAATTATGATAAATTTCCTAGTGGAAACCATAGTGTCGGTAAATATTAGTTTCATAATTTCTTAAAATTTTCTATAGTGTCTCGAAAAGGCCAATTAACTTGTTTTCAATGCAAAAAAGTTGGGCACTTGAAGAAAATCTGCATCGTGGTGTCAAAGATATATAGCTCTTATGAATGCTCAGGTCACTTGTAGAAGTTTTACATGTTTTTACCACTATGTGTAGTGGTACATTCTTAAACACTGAACTATAAATGGTTATTTTCATTGTATATTTTGGGACCTTAAATATTCAAGAATCAATTATAAAATATTTATATTTCATTTTTTCTCTATCACTTGATTAATTTTTTTATTATTTTTCTTAAATTTATGTATTTTTTTCTTATCAATTTATGAGTCGTATCGGGGATTCAAAATAACAGACATTTTAATTTGTGTCTCAACCTAAATGTGTCATTTTGTATATTGGTTATCATGTTCATCCTTTGGTGTGCTATCAAAAAAATTATGTCACCCGTATATAGTATTGAATAAATATTTATATTCACAAATCCTTGAATATTATCCACTACAACTTGTCATATGTTGTGAATATAAGGTTTCCCCTTACTAAGGATGGTTAATGGGTATCGAACCCTTTGGATCAGATATATCATACTTAGAAATTTGAATCAACAAAAAAAATCCTTTTTTAATGTCTGAAAAGATTAGTGAGAAAATGCATGAATTTAAGTAGACTGACCAAAATTGATTTTGGTTGACTCAATGGGTAAAGAGGTTTTCTTTTCATTTTTATGGAATTATTTTGTTAATAATATATATTTTTTAATTATGTGAGAAATATATGTATAAAATTTTATTTGTTTAATTAAAGTCATGTACTTAATGTTTAATATTTGTTGAAAATATATCTTTTATTTTTATTTTTAAGAAATATTATGTATGGGTCACCCCCCATGTCAAACTACTTAGAATGTAAATGGGCCATAACTCAATTATTTAAATATGAATTAATAGTGGGGACAAAGAAACCTATTTTCTTTAGGTACGACCTAGGAAAATCCAATAATCAATTATACCACATGTATCTTGCATTAGTTGGTATAAAATATTTGGTTGACGTGGTAGAAAAATAATCTATTCATTTTAGTATTCCTTTATAATTTAACCTTGTTTATGTCTTGTTTTTTTACTCACCATTTTTTTTACATTACTTTGAAAACAATAAGAATTTATTATTGTTATGAATAATTTAAATTATCCCATATAACCAATTATTCACACTCTATGATTTTATTCAGAACAAGTAATTCAATTCATCAAAATTAATTAAGTTTAATGGAGAAAATTTACGATAATAAATCAGAAGATACATTTTATTTCAACATATTATGTTTTACAATATTTATCATATTCATGTTCTGAGTGGTTGGAATAGAAAAGAAGAATTTTTTTGGACCTTATTCCACAAATATTGTTTTATCCTCATTTTTATTATCACATCCAATTCACTATTTATATTACATCAACAACAATTTTCATTTTTGTAATTTCTATGTTTCAATATTTGATATTTTTTTTTCAATCTATTGTTATACTCACCAGCGATTTTAGTAGACACACCCTAATGATTACTTTATTTTTATAATTTCTCCATTATTTCCACCCATGTGTTGGGTTTTATAAGCTTATGGTATCACCCAAATTTAGTCAATCTAAATATTAAAATCTATCCATGATCAACCAATAGATGAGTTTCATATTATAAATTAAATAAAACTATAACATATTATGTATCATCCTATCTTATTCCATATTAATATTATTTTACTAGTCTGTTGGATTGAGATAACAAGTACCAAAAAAAAATTTATTTCTTCTTAGATGATTACATAACTATATTAATCTTGGATTTAACTTGCTTTAATTATCAAATTATATAAAGTATGTTTACTTTTCGCATGATTTTATTTGATATATGAAATTTAATATCTTCTTTTCATTTTCATGTTGTACTAATATTTGAATGAATTATTTGTATATGAGATCCTTGATATAGTACTTAGATCTTTCATGGACCATATTATGTAATCAATGAGAATTTTTTTCTCAAATGTAAAAAATTGTGACTATATGAGTATCAAAATTCATTGAATAATTTTATAGGATTCATTAAATCAATGATTTAATAAATCTAATGTTATGAAATATTTATTTCCTCTATTTTAGTCTTTTTTATTTTAAAGATGTTGTGCTAAATAGTATTGATGATGAGTATTATTTAAATACATATAAAAAGATAATAAAATTCTCCATGTCCTTTAAAAATTAAAACATGAAATATTTTATTGAATCATATATAAATATTTATATTTTTATTTCATTACTCGTCCCTAATAATTCCCTTTCAAGGATGGTTATTAAGATATGAGTGACTACTGAAGCTCACTGATACTAACACTGTTGTGAATTCCTCATCCACAATTTGACCCCAAATGAGTATCATAATGGATAAACTCAGTTTTCTTTGGTGGTGGTCACTCAATTAGTCATTCTTCTTGGTAGTTGTATATTTTGTTAGATTTTTTTTAATTTTATTAAAAGGAAAAAATAACAAGGGAATGTGGTTTTGTGTGGTATGAATTAAATAATGTGAGAAAAGAGAGGAAGGAAAATAATTAAAAAAGAAAATAGGTATTAGAAAGATAAATGATCGATCCAAATGACGAGTTAGTGTCATGGTAATCGTAAATTAAATTATATGTCATTCCACTATAATGATCTGATTATATACCAACAATAGTCTTCCACTATTTTACATGTGAGTGTAATGCATTCTCAAGAGACTCTTAAAGTACATTAATAACCAACTGTATGCTTAAATACTAAGTATAGAATACCCCTCTCATATGTGCGTAATCTAACCGAACTCATGTCCACATCCCACATTTCATTTCAAACATTTTGTTTTTTAATAATCCATATGATGATTGAAATATAAGACAGTATGTTAAAATTTATTTAATTGTGGAATAAATAAGGATTAAATCAATGTGAAAAGAAGAGACAAAACCATCACTCAACTTCCACATTGCTCGTATTCATGATATAATTAAAAAAATAATGACCAAAATTAAATGAATGAAACTTAGGCTGCAAGAACCCCCTCAGATCAACCCAATTATAGTTCTCCATAACCATAGAGTGTGGGTGGTTTACGATGGGTGAACACTAGGTGATTTCTAGGAAAAAATGTCAAAAAGAAAAGAATGAATTAGAATAAAAACATGGATTTGGAAAAAGAGAGAGTTAAATAATTAAATTTATCATCCAACACAGTGTCTAGGTAGACTTGTAATAGAAAAATACCCACAAACGCCCTTTTCCATTTAAAATATATAACCAATATCCTTGAAATTAGAAGAATAAAATTAATATTATACCAAGAAGGTTTAGATCAACTTCCATCTTTATTTAAAAAGAAATACCTCATCATCATCATCAAACAACCAAAATATAATTTTTTAGAATAATCTATGGATTTAATTCTCTAAATTGAGGCACAATGGAAATCTGTTATGCTTGGAGGACCCGTTGTAGGTGTGTATGAGGTAGACATAAATACATAAAATTTGTAGTATCAATCATAATTTTGGCTACACTAACATGGGTTTTCATTATTGGGTCATGATTTATTCTACTGGTGGTTTGGGTCAAAACTATAAGTCAGATTAAGTACTTTGAAAATTAGATGGAAGATTTGGATTTGGTGAATGCTTATAGGATTGGATATATGAAAAATATTTTATGAATAATTGTTTGACATTATAGAAGGATAGATTCTGGGATCAAAACTCATAACCAATGGAGGTAGTGACAACAGAACCAGGTATTTAATACTAAGAAGCAAAAATGGCACCATTTTGGGTGGAAATGTTTAGAATGGAATGTTGATGAGTTCCAGACACTACATTGTTCATTTTAAGATGTTGATAGAGTCAGTGTGTCAGTGGGTAGATGTAAATTTCATTGATCGAGCATTGGATGAACACAAATATTATAAGGTGGTGAAAGTGGATGAATTGAAAGGGCTGTTACAGAGCTCATTTATAAACAGATGGGAATAGGCCACTTGATTGTTGTAGGATGGTTTTCATTATTCGTTGGATTGACTACAAAGTTTATTTTCTATTTTCTCTTAAATAGGGTTCTATATTAGGAATATGTAACTCAATGAGGTATTCATCTTATTCTTCTATTAATTTAGAGATACAAAGTTTTAATGGAGTAGAAATTTTTCCGAACCACCAGGATCATTGTCCTAAAGTATCAACACAATCCGAATGCGTTTGGTCAGTTTTCCGTATATCAGTTGTACATTTCACATAAAATGTTCTCCATTTCAAACAAAAGTGAGACACTTTTAATGGTTCTGGCCACACCATGCCATGGATTGAGGAGGGGTTGACTCGTACACATTACATATGACTCATGGATTGTTTTCCTAAAGTTTCAATGTAATAAAAATGCATTTCATCAGTTTTCTGTATGTTAGTTGTTGTTTTAAATTAAAATGGTTCCTTTTGAAATAAAATAGAGACACTTTGAGTGGTTCCGGCCACACCTGGCCTTTGATTGAGGCGAGGTTGACTCCTACGCGTCAAAAATGACTAATGGAACATTTTCCTAATGTTTCAAAAGAATCTGAATGTGTTTGGTCAGTTTTCCATATGTCAGTTGTACTTTTCACTTAAAATGTTGCCCATTTCAAATAAAACTGAGACACTTCGAGTTGTGACAGCCACACCGTGACTTGTATTTAGGCGGGGTTGACTTATAAACATGACATATGACCCATGGATCATTGTCCAAATGTTTCAAGGGAATCCGAATGCGTTTGTTCTGTTTTCCGTATATCAGTTGTTGTTTTCACTTAAAATGATGTCCATTTTAAACAAAAGAGAGACACTTTGAGTGGTGACGGTCACACGACGCCTCAGATTGAGGTGGGGTTGACTTGTACACGTCACATATGACCCCTGTATCATTTTCATAAAGCATCAACACATTCAAAATGTGCTTGGTCGGATTTCTGTATGCCAGTTGTTGTTTTCAATTAAAATGTTGTTCATTTCAAAAAAAATGAGACACTTTGAGTGTTTATGGTCACACCATGCCTCAGATTAAGGTAGGGTTGAGTCGTACAAATCACATATGACCCATTGATCATTTTTATAATCATTAAACACATTCCAAATGTGTTTGGTCAATTTTCTGTATGTCAGTAGTTGTTTTCAATTAAAATGTTGTCCATTTTAAATAAATGTGAGAAACGTTGAGTGATGCCAACCACACTAGGCCTTTTATTGAGGAATATTTGACTTTTACACATTACATATGATCCATGGATCAGTTTCCTAAAGTTTTAATGGAATCCGAATGCATTTGGTCGGTTTTTCGTATGTCATTTATTGTTTTCAATTGAAATGAAGTCTATTTTAAACGAATGAGAGATAATTTCAGTGGTTCCGGCCACACTGTGCCTCATATTTAGGTGAGGTTGAATTGTACACATCACAAATGACCCATGGATCATTTTACTAAAGGTTCAACAGAATCTGAATGCGTTTGGTCAATTTTCTGTATGTCATTTTTTGTTTTCACTTAAAATGAAGTCCATTTTAAACTAGAGAGCGACACCTTGAGTGGTTCCGGCCACATCGTACCTCGGATTGAGGTGGGGATTACTTGTGAACATCATATATGACCCATGGATCGTTCTGCTAATGTATCAACACAATCAAAATCTATTTGGTCATTTTTCCGTATGTACATAAAATGTTGTCATTTTTAAACAAAAGAGAGACATGTAGAGTGATCCTGGCCACACTGCAACTCGTATTGAGGCGCGGTTGACAATTACACGTCACATATTATCCATGGATCGTTTTTATAATGTTTCAACAGAATATGTATTTGTTTGTTCAGTTTAACTCTTGTCAGTTGTTGTTTTCAATTAAAATGAAGTCTATTTTAAACTATAGAGAGACACTTCGAGTGGTGCCGACCACTTTGCTCCTTGGATTGAGCCTGGGTTGACACGTACACATCAGATATGACCCATGGATAATTTTCTTAATGTTTTAACTGAATTCGAATGCGTTTAGTTGGTTCTCCATATGTCAGTTATTTTTTTAATTTAAACTGTTGTCTATTTGTAATAATCCTGAGACACTTTGAGTGGTGTTGGCCACACATGGTCTCAGATTGAGGCCGGGTTGACTCGTACATGTCAAAGAAGACTCATGGAATGTTGTATTAAAGTTTCAATAGAATCAGAATGCTTTTGGTCGGTTTTTCGTATGTTAGTTCTTGTTTTGAATTAAAATGAAGTCCGTTTTAAACTATAGAGAGACACTTAGAGTGGTTCTGGCCACTCCACGTCTTGGATTGAGGCTGGGTTGAATCTTACACGTCACAAATGACTGAAAGATCATTGTCCTAAAGTATCAACACAATCCGAATGCGTTTGGTTGGGTTTCCGTATGTCCATTGTACTTTTCACTTAAAATGTTATCCATTTCAAACAAAAGTGAGATACTTGGAATGGTGTCGGCCACACCGCACCTCAGATTGAGGTGGGGTTAACTCTTACATGTCACATATGACCCAAGGATTGTTGTGCTAATGTATCATCAAAATCAGAATTTGTTTGGTCAATTTTCCATATGTACTTAAAAATGTTGTCCATTTGAAACGTAAGAGAGACTCTTAGAGTGATCTCGACCACACCGTGACTTGGATTGAGCCGGGGTTGACTCATACACATCACATATGACCCATGGATCATTGTGATAATGTATAAACAGAATCCAAATCAATTTGGTCGGTTTTCTGTATGCAAGTCGTTCTTTTTTACTTAAAATCTCATCTATTTTAAACAAAAGAGACAGAGTTAGAGTGCTATCGGCAACACCACACATCTGATTTAGACGGGGTTGACTCTTACATGTCACAAATGACCCATGGATCATTTTCCTAAAGTATCAACACAATCCTAGTAGCGCTCACCTAGAAACCAAATCATACATCTTAGAATTTCATGTCTAAATTCCCTGAACATGATGAGTCCGTCCATGAGTCCTTAACATGTAACCCATGTATTATCCTAACAATTGAATAGCAAACCAAATCATAAAAGGAATAATTCACATAAAATGGATAATGTAAAAAA
Organism: Viscum album; assembly: GCA_963277665.1. NCBI lineage: Eukaryota > Viridiplantae > Streptophyta > Magnoliopsida > Santalales > Viscaceae > Viscum > Viscum album. Next base: position 857,885,416 of record OY728133.1, on the reverse strand, counting down.
AGATATTGTATTCAAATTAAATAATATCATCACATGCATTTGATGAGACTGAGCTAATAAGCTTACCAATAAATTCCTATAATTCCAGACTTATAAAAAATGGAATAATCCTAAATATCATTGCATGATCAGAGAAATAAAAAAAGGAATGTGAAATCAAGGAGGAGGGTGGGGTCTGTTTCGGGGTACAAGGAGGAGGGTGGGGGGGGCTGTCCGGTGGGGCTGTCCGGGGGGTGTCCGGGGGGGCTGTCCAGGGACCAAGGAGGAGGGTGGGGGATGTGCAGGGGGTTGTCCGGGGGGTGTCCATGGGGCTGACCCGGGTCCAAGGAGGCGGGTGGGGGGATGTCTAGGGGCAGTCTGGGGGTTGTCCGGGGTCCGGGGAGGAGGGTGGGGGCTCTCCGAGGAGCTGTCCGGGGGGCTGTCCGAGGTCCAGGGAGAAGTGTCGGGTGGCTGTTCGGGGGGATGTCCAGGGGGTTGTCTGGGGTCCAGGGAGGAGGGTGGGGGGGGCTGTCCGGGGGGCTGTCCAAGGGGTGTCTGGGAGACTGTCCGGGGACCAAGGAGGAGGGTGTGGGCTCTAAGGGGCATGCCCGTAGGGTGTTCAGGGGGTTGTCCAAGGTCCAAGGAGGAGGGTTGGGGGCTGTCTGGGGGTTGTACGGGGGTGTCAGGGGGGATGTTCGGGGACCAAAGAGGAGGGTGGGGGGCTGTTCGGGGGCTGTCCAGGGTCCAAAGAGGATGGTTGGGGGTTGTCCAGGGTCCAGGAAGGAGGGGGCTATCCAGGGAGTCCCCAATTACACAAAACTCTAAAACAAGTTCAAGATAAACTGCAACCACTAAAACACATCAACATCAATGAAAACAGAAAATATATAAAAATAACTCAACTCCAATACTATACTACGGGTCTAGATAAAACCAACAACTAGAATAGATTAAACATCAAATCTCAGTAATATTAGTAAAAAATGTAATAGATCAACTTATCCCACATCACCATCAAAATCATCACCATCATCATCACCCTAGTCCTCGTCCTCACCCTCCTCAATACCCTCCCCCTCGCCCTCCTCCTCGCCGTCTCCATCTGCCTTGACCTCCTCCTCTCCCTCCTCTTCTGCATCACACTCCTCGCCTTCATCGCCATCAGGCTGGACATCATCTTGACCACCGCTAAAACTGCCACCTGTTGCACCATATATATAATGTATCGACAACATATATTCATAAAAATCTGGGCTGGCCTATGGTTTAAGTGTTGGACGTAGAACTTCAATAAATTTCATAAATGCACTGTCTTCCCTAGAAGACTATTCTGCCAACTCTATGACCCGTTCTCCAGCCTGTTCTGCATGTGCCCAAATTTTCTGCAGCTCGGTGGAACTACAACTCGTACCTAAGGAGGGCCAATACCTCGTTGGGGCTATGCTAGGTCGGCAGTAGACTCTTCCAGGATGCTCCTCTCCCAACACCTGATGTAGGTGATCAGTTGGCTGAAAATTGCTTAGTTCTTGGGAATCGAGGGACTCTAAATCAGCCTATTACAAATATAAATATATTATTATGTTACAAAATAGATATTAAAATATAAAATCAAAAAATTAAAACTTTCAATCTGTTGCTGTGTCGCTTGGTTGACGGCACTTCCATCCTTTTTCCGTCTACTCGAGTAAAACAGTTTTGCTCGAGCCACAAGTCCCTCAATATTTTTTATTTTCCTCTACAATGACATTGAAAACTAAAGTTATATGAATACTTTAGAAAACTATTAAAAAATTGAGGAAACAAAATAAATTGTAAGTCGTAAATAAAACTTATAAACAATTTTCATACCTGCTTCCTCTCATGATTTGGCATCGTAGTACTTCCCAGTGCGTGGAGGTATTTTTTTTGCATCAATGTTTATTTATTTTTTCCAAATGATTCCTAAATAAAATTTGATAATGAAAAACATAATATTAATGGAAAATAAGAAATTTATTATTTAAATACCTCAAATGTAATTAATAACTTAAACTGGGTAGTCGTCCAATGAGTAATCATCTGACGATACTCCTCTATAGGAAAATCATCCATGACAAGTACCGCCTCTAACTCAGTTCCAACTCTAGCACGCCAACCAATAGAAAACTCATTCTTTTAGGCTCACCAAAGCTCTCCTAAATCCTTGAGACGTTCTAGTCATGCACTCTCACCATCGGTAAAATTAAATCGAAGATGAAATCAAAATATTAATTCATATAAATACAAAAAAATTGATGGCATTAAATACAATAGATTTTTTTACCCATTTCTCTGCCCAAGCTCTATCCATGACCTCACGTGGAAAATATCTCCATGATAGTGGGTTGACTAGAATGATGTCAGAGTATTTGGAAAGAGTCTCCAAAAATCTCCGACATTGTTGCCCTGTTATCTTAACCATTTGGTTGTCTTCATTGTAATCCACCATAACCTGTGTGCGGCGGTTCCACACCACATGCCTGTGAGTATGCCCCCACCAACACCTCCTGTCAGTTGATGTATCTTTCATGAAAGAAAAAAAATATTTTATCAAAACATTTTATAATGAAAATAAATATTGCAATAATTTTTTTAGGGTTCTATAAATATACCTGCGCTAGTCTGATAGCTGAGCGCCATTGGATCCACATAAACTGATGGAACACCCTGTGGTGGAACAGGAGTCAGAGACGAGGGAATATAGAATCTCGGAGAGATATACATAGAAGGAAAAGAAGATGGGACAGCTGTATGACAGGATTCTGACTAGGGCGTGGGAATCATCATGGGATATGAAAAAGATGGGCCAAATGATTCAAAATGTGGTGAAAACATGGGAGAACTAAATATCTCATGTGTCCCTAATGACACACTGGGATCCGAATGTGGGAATGATGACATGTCAGTCGGAGGGGTGGGTTCTAGTCGGGTACGCGAACGTGCTCGTCCACCTCTGGTACGAACCCTCCTTGTACCACCGACCGGAGTACTAGGACCAGTACTAGGATCCTCATTGAATAACTATCGACATATAGGTGGATCCAAAAAATTGTTTTAAAAAATTAATCACATGACATTATATATTATTTAAATATATATATATATGAAATAAAGTAATAAGTATAGGCACTAATGGTGGAACGACCATCTCCGTTATTCGATGATTGTTCTCCATCAATTTTTCCTTCGTTCTCTTCAATTGGATGCATTTCTGGATTTTGAAAACAAATATGTAATTAATTAGAAAAAGGAAACTAATGTGTAACCCGAAAAACTAAATATATGAGGGAATATGGGGATTCATTTTTAATTTAGATATTAATTGTTTTATAAGATCTTTAATGGATTTAATAAATCGTACAAGTTGTAATGTTAACCAAGTTAGAAATATTGTTTGACAAGGCTTGAATACAGTTCAATTCGAAATTAGAAAATGCAATTCAAATAAAACTACAACCAATAAACATCGAAAATTCACATAATGGTCAAGTCAGCTAAACAAATTTGTGAACAATACTAAATCAATTTGAATATTAACAACCTTAACAACCCAACTCAAGGTAAACCAAAATAATTGAGAACATGGATGAATGATTCTATATATTTTCAACCACAACATGAGGTTCACAATTAACTCTGAAAATTGAGCTATTGGAGAACCAAAAGAAATAAAGGGATTGGTTCTAATGGAACTAGGGAAAGTGTCAATTCCATCATCACCATCATCAAAAATATGTCTTGGAATTACTTCAACTATGACACCAAATTTAGGTTGATGATGGTCTTTGACATAAAAAACATGTTTAGCCATTGATGCAAACACATATGGTTCTTTGGTAGAAAAAGTGTGAGTCATATTAATTACTCTAAATCCATAATCATCAATAAATGTGCTCTGTCTCGTCATCGAATCAAACCAATGGAATTTCATCATTGTGACTCATCCTTGAGAGTAATAATCCATTATTATTATTTTCTCAATGACTCCATAGTAACCCAAATTTTTAAATCGCGGTCTACTATTTGATGTAATGGCATAAGAATTTGTGGTGGAAGTATCCATAACACTATCAGGTTGTGTTCTCATGTACTTTGCTCTTTAAGTGACAATAAATTTGTACCCATTGATAACAATTGATTTACAGTTACGAACCATGGTATTAGGACCAAAATCCAAACCTATTTTTTCCTCAGAGACAGAGTTAGCAGACAAACTCAATACCTTCAATATAATTGACTATTAAACTTAATTAAATATTGATATAATTATTTTAAACGGTAATATTTTTACATTCAATTTTAACCAAGAAGAAAACTATTTTCTATGCAAAGACTCCCTCATTCTCAAAGTTAAAGAACGATTTTTTCTATTTATCATTTTTTTATGTTCCCTGTAGATAAAAAATCTGATTAGTTTAACAGATATATATGTATGATATACATATTCAATTTAGTTAACTGATATAGTTATTGAACAAATCATAGTTGAACAAAACTGTGCGATATGCCATCTCCCTCTCTTCATGTATTAAGGTCTTCAATGTATATGATCCATGAATTCGTCCTGTTTGAGGAAGTGATGGAAAAATGGGTTCAATTTGCTCATACTGTTCTTCTTAATTTCTCATTGGTCTTTTCATTCTTGTAGTATGATAAAAAAAATACATTGAGTATAAATCCATACATTCTTTAGCCATGTAACCGTTCACGATAGAACCTTCAAGATGATTCATGTTCCAGACATAAGACTTTAATGTGTACATATTTATTTCAGTTGGATACATCCAATGAAAATAAATAGGTCCTCTACGAATTATTTCAGTGGGAATTTGGAATGTTAGATGTAGTGTGCATGTGAAAAATGATGGAGGAAATATTTTCTCCAACTCACACAAAATTAATGTGGAATCTATCAACATTTTTTGCAAAAAAAGACTTGGACAACTTCTTATCACAAAGATCTCTAATCAAATGGCACAACCGAATAACAGTCACCCTTACAATATTGGAAAAAATATGAAGAATTTATATTGGAAGGAACTCATGGAGTAGAACATGATAATCCTGAGTCTTCAAAGATTTTAGCTTCAAATCTCTTATGTTAACCCATTTAGATATTTTTCTTGAATAGCCATCAGGAACTCTAATAGTCTTTAATACTTCCAGAATTTTTTTTGTATAGGTGTCATCACATAAGAAGCACATAATAGTTTCCATTTATTTCCGCTTATACACACAGGATGCAATTCGGGTCTGATGCCCCAATCTAACATGTCATACCGAGATCGTAAATCATCCTTTGCCTTTCCCTTGACATTTAGAAGAACTGAAAGCAACATTTCACATATATTCTTTTCAATATGCATTATTTCTAAGAAATGAAGTAACAAATTGGTTTACCAATAAGGAAAATCAAAAAATATACTCCTCTTCCTCCAATTGTAATAGGTTTCAGTTGAATCATTATTTCTCTTTACAGATTTCATTTGACCCTTCCTGAATGAAAATTTGAAATATTTCAATTAATTAAGCACATCAGTTCCAGATATAGGCTATGGTGGATCATCGGTCTCTATGGTATTATTAAATCTTCGATGATTCATTCTATATGGATGATCCTTTAGAAAGAATCATCGATGTCCCATAAAACTGAAACTACAATGATGTTTCAGTATTTTGGATCATGTATTTTTCATACAAAATGGACATGAAAGTTTTCCCTTCGTGCTCTATCCAGACATCATTGCATAAGCCGAAAAATCATTGATCATCCACATAAGTGCAGCATGCATCTGAAATATGTCTTTCAAACATTCATCTTCTGTGCGCACACCCACATCCCAAAGAAGTTTCAACTCTTTTATTAAAGTTTGCATGTATACATCAATATCAATGACAGGATCAGAAGGACCAGATATGAGTATAATCATGAATGTGAAAGGTTTTTCATACACAACCATGGGGGATGATAATAAATGTGTATAAAAACATGAAATTTTTTGTGCGAAGTAAGCATCTGCCCAAACAGATTAAAATCGTCACATGAAAGACCCAGCCTTACATTACGCACGTCAGCTGCAAAATCAGGATGTCGAGCATCAAATATCTGCCATGAAAATACATCTATAGGATGAACAAACTCATCATTAGTCTTCTTTCTCTCAGTATCATGCAATCTCATTTTTATTGATATGTCATCATACATAAAAATATTCTAGAGTCTGGGGATCAATGGAAAGTGTCACATTACATTCTGTGGAATGCGGGATGGTGTTCCATTAGATTTTGACTTGTAGCGGGATGTGCCACATTTTATACACTCATTTCATTTAGTGGTTTCCTCCCAGAATAAACTGCAATCTTTCAGGAAAGCATGAATTTTGTTCCTTGAAAATCCATGTTCTTCAACTAACTTCCATGCCATATAGTGGTATGTGGGAATATCAGCATCATCTGGAAGTAAATCCTTCAAGAGGGTAAGAATTTAATCTATTTCTGTATTAGAAATCCCATACATAGTTTTCCCATGAAACAATCAGATTAAAAATTCCAGCCTTTTCATTTTATCGCATTGTAGATATAATGGAGTCGTGGCAGCTTCATTCAATTTTTTAACCCTATAAATATCATAATTTTCACTAGGTACATCATCTATCCTCATATCAAGGTCTTCGTGAGTCGAAATTCTCTCTTTTTTATGATGAAGAATAAAAGGAAATCGATCATCTAACAAATTCACTATTACAGTCCTTTCATTTCGATCATCACCAATTTGAGATTTCATTTTCTCCCCATTGTAATACCACACAATTTAGTTTTCTTGAAAACCATATTTGGTTATGTGGTAGCTGACTTCTTCACGACTCAACGAATGTCTACCAACACAATTGGAACATGGGCAGTGTATGCGACCACTATCTAAAGCATTGTGAAATGAAAAATTTATAAATCTCTCCAAATTGTTTTGAAAATCGCTTGAGATCCGATCGGTTTCATACATCCAACTTCTGTCCATTCTGTAAAAAGAATTTATATAATTCATTTTGTCATAAAAAATTCAATAGGATTGAACTTTAATAGAAAATACATTTAAGTAAATGATAAAGGATGAAGTTTCTAGTCGATGTAGTGAACTATTAAAATAATGTAAAGAACAAGTAATCAAAAAATAAATAAAAATTTATATATAGTAATTTTCTTTAGGTCTATAAGACACACATTCCTCGGGTCATATTATGTGTTATAGGTATCCTAAATCATTCACTCAGGTTCAATAACTCATTATTGGAACCTCTATGGACATACCTTTAATTACCCAATTACTTCCCCAGGTCAAGCGCACCCCATGAGTGAATAAATTTTAGGATTCTACAATAATAGGTTGTTCATGGATTTTAAAAATATTTAATTTCATAAAGTATAGACAAAAACATTTATTTTTAATGTTGATATTAAAAATAAAGTATGTCAATTATAACAACATTACTGAATAAAACTTGTGACTTATTTAAAATTTTTTATGGATGTCTACACATGACAGCATGGCTAGTGAAAAGCACCCCACCCTCATAAAAGTGATTATTGGCTAAGAAGGACAAATAATATACAACGTACAATGAGAACCATATTTAATTGACCCTAAATTTATATTAATACAGTCATATTGGGGGAAATGGAATATATGATCCTGGTTAGCTGATGAATTTAAAACCTCGTATTCCCTATGATGGACACTATATAATGTAAGAAATCAGGTAATGATGGGTATACATCATTCAATTTCATATATTCTGGTGAGAATAAAGGCCTGAATTAATGACTTGAGTACATTGATTAAATCAGGGTAGAGGTGGCATAGGCTGTGTAAACAAAATGGTTAAATAACGGTAGAGGTTGCATACAATATGCATGGTGGGGGAGTCTCAGCCAATTTAGAAACTAAATTAACTTCCTTCATAGGTATCAATAAGAAACATCAGTATCAAAAGAAACTCCAAATAAAAAAGGACTAAAAACATCAAACACTTTTTATGTTATCCCACCAAAAACTGATCACGAATGCCCCTATACATTTTCATACTTCCAGAATTTATAGAGAGTTTATAGTTATGAGCTTCATCCACCTGCACACCCTCCCCACCCCACTTGGAAATCCCTACCCCCACCCTACATGGACAACCCAGCCCCCCCCCCCCCCCCCACGCCACTTGGACATCCCTACCCCCACCCCACTTGGACAAACCAGCCCCCCCCCCACCCCACTTGGACAGCCCTACCCCCACCCCACATGGAACCCCCCCCCACCCAACCTGGACACCCCTACACCCCACACTCCACTTGGAAAACCCAACCCCCACCCCACCTAGACGGTTGTAACTATATTTATGGATAACCAACGAAATCAAGTCAATAGACCTTGAATTTAAAATAAACCAAGGATAAAATAACTCAGGATCATATTTACCTCTTCAATATCAACCAAAATTATTCAATATAGATAAATCACAACAAAACTGCAACCTAAAATGATATATTGATTATGCTCCCAAGGGGATCATAATACACAATACATTGAAGAAAAAATGGACAAAAAAATATAAAATAAATGAAGGAAAACCTACAGATTTAGAATTGAAGAAAAAAAATAACTTCAATCAAAGATAAATGCCCTATTGGAAATTATAGTTAGCACCCTATAGAGAAGGTTGGGAAGTAGGGTTCGAACTGTAACCTAAAATATATATTCCTTATTTCTGTAAGGGGATCATAATACACACTATATTGAACCAAAATAGAATAACAAAATATAAAATAAATTAACACAAAAATACTGATTTAAATGGGAAGAAAAAATCAGAAATAAATGAACTCACACATACCAACTTAAATGTGAAGAACAAATCATTGTAAAGAAGAACTGTTGTTTTGGGAAGTAGTGTTTGCATCAAGATTTAGAGGCAAACCTTCGAGACGATTGAGGTTTAGTGAGATTTTTTTGAGAGGGTGCATCCAACACTCGGTTAGGGAAAAAATGACAAGTTCTCTGGAATTTCAGATCAATTATATTTGAGGATTTTCATTCCCAACAGTTTTAAAAAATCGTTGGGAATGTTATGTAATCCGAATGGTTTCAAAAAACTGTTGGAAAAAACCTCTTAATATCTACTATACCCAACGGTTTTAGTAAACTGTTGGAAAAAATATCTTCATTATCACTATACCCAATGGTTTCAATGAAACCATTGGTAATACGAAACTAGTATATATATATACTAAAGGCTCTACAGAACCGTTCGTATAAGAGACTTTTACCAATGGATTTTGAAACCGTTGGGAATATGGCGTTGGTATAGCTTGCATTTTCAGTTGTGATTGTTGTTGGATGGTTTTCATTATTCTTTGGATTGAATACAATGTTTATTTTCTATTTTATACTAAATAGTGTTCTATATTTGTAATATGTAAATCAATGAGGTATTCCTCTTAATCATATATTAATATAGACTACATGGTTTTCAATGAGTAGAAAATGATCTGAACCACACATATTCCTAGTGTTCTATGCCGAGTGTTCAATTTCTGTTTCGCTTCGTTCCACTTTGGGAGTTAGATGAGCCTTTTGTGGGGTTCCAATTCAGTGTGTGGTTGGGGCATGAAGATTCTCAATTTGGATACAATGAGTCACATGTTGATTAATTTGGATCTTTGGGAAACCTTATTTCACATTTTAGGCTTCACAAGTGGTTCTGGATTGAGGATTTTTTAAAAAATAATTGATATTAGAGGTTGGTGTTGAGATCAATTTTATAGATTGATTTCTGACTCCTAATAATTCATATTATTATCCTTTATTACTTTTCATTTCAATGGGAGTTCTAATTTAGAAGGATGATGTTTGTAGAGGGATAGGTTCAACATGACATGTTTGACTGATCAGATTTCAGATTTCAAGGGATTCAAGTAGAGTATTATTTGTTCCAAATATATTTGGAGATTGTATTCAATGAGATCAATTTAGAAGAAATAGAAAATGGATTATGGGAAATTCTAAACCAGAATACACTATGGGGGATTTATATTATGTTGGCCCTAGGGGTTTCCAAAACTAACCGTACAAGGTGCGGTTGAGTTACAAATGAAATATGGATGGGTTGGGTTAATTTGGGATATATCGATATTAGGTTAGGTCAGATCATGGGTTTTAAAAATAATGAAACAATCCAACCAATCCCTAATTTATTTCCTCTAGGGGTCAGTCACTTTTTTTTCTCTCTTATCACATCTTAACTGTTATAAATATCATGGACATTAAAGGAAATGTTTATTGAATTCAATAGTTATATATAATGTATTTTTTCCAACTAATAAAATATAAAAAAACTTAATTTTAATCTTCATATAAATCAAAAAGATATTAATTTATTTTTTTATTTGAATTTTTTTTCTAATAAAATTTTTTATTTAATATGTAAAGATGCATGTTTATTTGAATTTATATTTTTTTGTTGGATGATACATCTTATAAGTAATTTTATGTTTTAGGACTATTTTATTTATACAATAAAATTAATTTTTTTTGGATGATAGAAATTAATTACGTGATCCATGTGATGCTGTATTTCTCAGTTTTTATCCAATTTTTATAGTTTTAATTAATTTTAATGGGTATTGTTATTATGTTTGTATTAAGATGATTTTAAATGGTCTAAATTTTTATAGTTTTAATTTAATTGACAGTTTTATTGTTTTTTGGTTTTATTTCCTATAATTTTTCTTTAACTGACCTGAAAAACTGAGTCAGACCCAACCCGAACCACCTCGGGTTGGGTTGGATCAAGTCATTACAAAACAATTCTTATAACCCAACCTAAATCAATCAAACCTGGAAAATTTTGATTGGGTTGAGTAAAAAATTGTACCTTAACCAACCCAAATTGACCCATAGACAGCCCTAGATAACATAGAATGTGGCCTTCAATATTTGGGAGGTGAATAACACTATGGAATTAATGTCCATGCTAGATAGTATATATGAGATTCTGACTAGAGTGAACAAGATATTTTTGATACAGATACATTTCAATATGATGATGTCAAAAGGAAGGTCAGTGTAAGATCATGTTAATTACTTCAATGTAATTCAAATATAGTTTGAATTAGTGGGTGTAATGTCCTTTAGGGTATTGTGGGAGTTAACAGTTCGGTCATTTTTTCTATTATCATGGGATGTGATTGTAACCATGGTGAGGAATTCCAATAGTATGATTTAATTGGTGTTTGAGGAGATCTGCGATCTTATTTTGAACTAAGAGATATGGAGGAAGGTATTCTCAGATTCGACCAAAACCACATTCAATGTGGTAGGAATGGTATGTTATGTTCAAAGGAAAATATATAAGAAGGTTGAAGGCATAATAGAAATGAGTTGTGGAAATAGATGGCCTTATTGATTCTGCATGTTGAAACTATATAATGAAATGACATTTATGGAAGGACGATTATGAAATATGAGTCAACTACGAAAAGTATTCATCCAGTTTATCTATAGACTCTATAGCTTTGTAAGAGGATACTACTTTTCTTAGTATTTCAAGTTTGTTGGAGTCATGGATTCTTTAATTTATAGATTTATTTCAATCAATGTATGAGAATAGATTCATGGTAAAATATGTCTCCAAAAGATTCAACAAGTATTACATCGTTAATGGGTAAGCATTCACGATTATTGGAAAAGAAGATGTAATATTATGAATAAATAATGAATGCATGCTCAAGGTAATTCATCACAAACCAGTATTTTGGAAGAACTAGATTTAGTAGCTCATCTAGATGATGGGGGATTATGTATAACCTTTGGGGATTGTGTGTAAAAAATCAAACAAGGATCCATGGTAGTGTTTTATGGTTTTATGTACAGAGAATTGTATCTGACTGAATATTATTAAGGAACAATGCAAACCAGAATTTGAAAAATGATATTTTTATCAATGGAAACTCAATTTGGTCACATTACTATCACTTTTTATTTTCATTCAATTTTAAATGATTAATTATATTAATCATATTCATTAATTGTGTTTTAATGGTACATTGAAAATTATCACAAGCATGTTTATGTATAAACCTGAAATTCATCACATGTTTTTTAATTCTTATATGTTTAGTATGTATTTCAGGATAGAATTGTGGTTTATAGGGATCCCACTTGGTTTAATTTATCTAGATATTGAAATAGTATATATAATCATTCCTCTATTTCATATGATAACTAATGTTCAATTAATTAATTTCTTTTTCATTTTCAACTAAGGTTGAATGCATTATTAGTGATATCCTTGATATAATGATCGAACATCTCATAGACTATATTTTGGAATTAATAAGAAGTTCTATCCATAAAATGTAATAATTTATCAATTTTGAGTATCAAAATCTATCGAATGACTTGAAAAGAATAATAATACTGATAATATGTTAAACCATACATTATAATATGAATTTTTCTAACGTTTTGGTTTCCATTAATTCATTATATTATTTGCTAAAATTTATGTTCTAAATTATGTATATGAAAAATATTTTTTTGAAATAAAAATAAAATGATTATAGAATTATTTTTTGTTCATCAAAAATTAGAATTTAGAAAAGTTTCATAATTAATACATAAATATTTTAAAATTGAATTGTGTGTTTTTTGGGGTCTTGATCCATATATAATAATTTTAGATAAATTGAAAAACAATTGAAGGATCGATAATGTTATTTTTTTTAAAACTAATATGCACACATTGTTGATTGTTTTCAAACATATGTGAATCTTAAATGATTATTTTTAAGTTGAAAAATCATTAATAATTTGATGTGAATCTAGTCTTAGGGGGACACTTTTAATTAATTGGAAATGGACATCATAAAATATAATTAAGTTGTTGGATGTCATGAGAGAACCCGTTAATGAGTTAAAGGAACAATGTTTCAAAACTCAACCAAATAAACTCTTTACTTGTCTTATTAACCCATTCAGAAAATTTAACACAATGAAATCTATATTTATCTTATTTATAAATGAGGAGTTTTTTTCTAATTAGAATTAAATGTATTGAAAGAAAATGAATGAGACAACAATGTTAATTATGGTTTGTTAGGACTACCAAGTTTAGACTTATATTCTAATTCCATGCTTCACACATTCATAAAGACTAAATATTTGTTTTGTAATAATGTACTATAAGTTTAAAAAGTTATCATCATTTTTAATAATTTCGATATTTTATTTTTATAGAATCGGTAGATCTATGACTTTTGACTATTGAATATTAAATGGATATTGTCATTGTACCTTGTAGATCATCAATTTATAAATATTTGATTATAAAATCTTCATGATATTCTTTTGTCTCTATCACATGATGATTCACACCTTTCTTAGGGAATGGGAAAGGAACATTATTATCCTAATGGAGCAAAAAGGCTGACCAGGGTCATCTCACTTAAGGAGATTTCTCAAATGTTCACTCACGTCATCTAATTCAACTAAAATAATTATTTTTGGTTGTTTTTATTTAATTTTCTAAGTTGATGAAATTTAAATTAATAAAAAGAATAAACTAACAACCAATAAAAAATGTAATTAATGAAGAAAGATCTTTTCCATTATAGGTTGGTTTGCGGGTTCCATCATTATTTTTTTTGGTGTTCAAATTATGTTTGATATTTTGATTATGAGATCTCAGGAATAATTACTATTATTTTGTTTATTGGTGTTAAATATTGAATTCATTTAGAAATATAACTTCACATCCTCCTATAGTCAAGTTTGATGTCACACCTTGATTGTGAGTGTGGCATTTTCCAAGACCCAGCTCTATCATATACCATTTTAACAACTGAATAGGTCAATTACATCATATGATGATCTTGTATCCAGTATAAGGGAGGTAAAATATTTAATAAAAGAATATATATGAGTTTGAGATCAGTTTCGGGGTGGATGATCACCACACACATGCACATCACTCTTGCTCATCACAAACATAATAAAACATAGAAATTTAAGAACAAAATAAATGAAATTTCCACATACCTCCAATAGGACAAGTCTTGGGTTATCCGTTAATTTTTTGGGGAAATATGTCATGGTGAAAATATGATAATAACAATATAAAATATGAATAATAGTGGAAGAAGAATAAGGGTGAAGAAGATGGACACAAAAATTAAAACAATTCATGAATTTATTAGATATCTAAATTAAAATTGAAAAAAATAATGAAAACAAATAAATTAAGAAGATAAAAAGTATAATATTTTCATATGGCCTCCCTTGGTGGAGATCTACCCATTTTTTCCTTGGAAGGAATGGTTTGAAAATGGGATGATTTGTGAAGGAAGAGCTCTCCTCCTTTTATAGGCCAAAATCTGTCCTCTAAATGATGTCATGTTATTAATCCATTAAATGATCAAATCACCCGAAGCCCCCTGCATAAACGTTTTTCATATTTTTCTCATCAATTAAACATTAAAATTTATCTTAATTGGAAATAATATGTATTCGTTATGAATTTTTTATTAGATGTTAATTTTTATGGATGAGGGTTATAAGAAGGTTCATTAAAAATATTGTATTAAAAGGATACAATGATGATCATATAAATCCCTAAAAATTATTAGAAGAACGTAATGATGAGTCCTAGTTCCATTAGAGGTTGAATCACCTCTATTGGATGTGTGTAGGCCACTTTTTTCTTCTTTTACAGAGGTGAGGTCCACAATATGGGCCTGAACAATTGTTCACATTGATTTATTTTTTGAAGCATCTAGATGCTAAAATCAGCCCATGATCAAGCAGAAAATTATGAAGGCAATAAATCAGGGGTTTAAAAAAATCACTCAATTTGAAATTATATTTTTAAATTAATGACCAAAATACCCTTGTGGTAAAAATCTGTCAAAAATCCAGAAATAAGCGCTTTTCACAATTTTTCTCAAAACACTCCATAAATCCAAAATTGATCCACATAATCTCAAATTGATAAATTAATAGGGTTAAAACAATTGAAATTTATTTAAAAAATGTGTAAAATATTCTCTCAGTCAATCCCCCACACATAAATCATGCTTTCCGTCAAGCATAAAATCTCAACATAGACTTTAAAGGACACCAATGATTCCAATATTTAAATTCCAAAGTATTAAAATAAAAAAATTCAATGTCAAATTAAATTTTCAAAAATCAACATGAATTATATCATTATATTCTCATTTTTCAAAGAAAAAATTTATTCACATATTTTACTTTTACACTTTGAAAAAATTGTGTAAATTATCCTTTCATTCATTCAAGCTCCTCAATTCATTATTATTAAACATTAGTAGTCATGATTTACCAAACTTATAATTCTTTTAACTCATCACTCATTATAAAATTCAAGTAGAGTTATTATCATATCATGAGAACACGATCCTTATCTATAGTCTTGTAAATGAACTACTTTATACACTTTGTAAAGCCAAAAGGCACATAAAATCATAAGGAATTTTCATTAAATGTTCAAATGAATATGAGGATTATGGTTGGTAAGATTTTATGCTTTAGAAATAAAGATGGTGTTTATGTCTTATGTACAATGCATGATATCAAAAAATATAATGATATTATTCCCTTCAAATTACGAACTACCATTTCCCTAAATCTCAATGTAATTTCATGATCAAATAAATAACAATGAATGATTTGTGCACCCTCTTGATTATTTTTTTTTTCTCACCTTATTTCACCTTTTTTTTAAATTTATTATTATATCAAAACTCAGATGAATCACCTAACCATATATTATTAGAATATCATCGGTCTAGAAAATGGTGATTTTTGGTTCTCTCGAATTATAACCCATTTTCTCTTCTTTTTTTGGCTCTTTTTGTCATTTTTTCATCATTTTTTAATTCTAGAAGGGAAAAAATGATGTAAAATTAATGATTCCAAAACTATTTACAATTACCACAATAGCACCCCCACACTTTTTCCTTATAATATAAATCATCCCTTCCAGCATGAATCCCTTGACCCTCACACTTATACTTTAAAATACCATGAAAATATCAAGAGTAGGGTATGAATGGATAAAAATTGCTTGAAACACAGATCATTCCTAGTAAGGTTATTCATGGTATATATGGGCTGAAGAAGGATTGATGTATAAGTGGTCTTTAAGGATAAGTGCTTTTCAAAATATGACACAATAATTTTAAATGTGTTTTTTCACAATCATATCTTTGAAAAGTTCAAATTCAATTTCCAAATATTGAAATATCCCATGATAACTCAAGAAATACGATCAACAATAAATAAAAAATACATGGTCTATAAATCCTCTCAATAGTGGGAGTATGATATTAGACAATCACTCAAGGATTTACTGATAATAATGAATCAATTCATATGAATTTTATAAATTCAAATCATGAAAATGGTTAAGAAAATTCATTTACATGAATCAATCGATTCGCTCAAATCATGAGTCATCATTTCAATAACCATGATTCACTTTACATATTAAAATTTTCATTTTAATAATTCAATATCATTAGAAATTAAATAAAAAACATGGAATCAGACAATTTCTAATAAACGCGTGTCTCCTAGATAAGTCCGTTAGAGAATGAATTCGAGTATATGAATGCAATTCTAGTTGAAAACTCAAATAATGATATGAAAAAAAATGTAAGGAGATAAAAATTTTAAACACTAAAATTAAAATCCATTTCTAAATAAAGCTAATTCCACTCGTCCTTTACTCTAGTATTCCATATTACATTATGAACCTAAAAAATATAATTACATAATTATGAATAAGGATAATGTATTTTTAAGATAAAAAAGATTCAGGGAGTGAGTTGCATTATCGACTAATTCTTACGACTAAATTTGAAATCTAAATCCCTAAGATTGAAAATAATAGTACTAGAATGAATGTAAAGGATAAATCTCAGTAAGATCCCTCAAGTGGGTCCTAGATTATTTTACTTCTTCTAGAGGGTAGTACAAGGTTTTATACATAATCTTTCAATGGGTGTATTTTCATGGATTTGAACCGCCACATGTGGTGTCTTGTAGCTTAGACTTCTTATCTCTTATTGAGGAAGAATACATGGATATAGTACATAAGATCCACCCATTTTCATTGTTTTAAAACATTCATGTTGGGGGTAGGATAAAGTATGGATCATCCTTTTATTTGGTTGCTACATGTGCAACCTTCTCTTTATTTTCAAGTGTGAGATCAACATGGGCTGTATAAAATAAATTTTGAAAGGGAAAGTAAGAATGTAATTTTTCTTGAATAAAATTTCAATTTGAATTAGAAAAAATATTCTCTCTTTCAAAATGATCATATTGTGTCTTGATTTCCTCAAACTCAGCTTATTGGAATTCATCATGGACTTTCTAAAATTCATACTTAAAAATGTCAGGGGGATCCAAGTGTTCCTCAACAGGTGTGGGTGTTGTTTATTCATCTTACTCTAAATAAAATCAATGATTGACCAAATATAAAAATTCAAAACCATATGGATTGATACTAAAATCAGATTTAATGAAATTAAAAAAATACAGAGTTTAAGAAAGGATGAAATACATAAGTTGGGCTTGGTTTAATTACTTCTTCAATGAAAAGTGCCTATTGAATGAGAGCATCAGTTGGTGGAAGTAAGTAGTCAGGATCTTCCATCCTTTATTCAAATTGATTCACTATTGTGGCTTCCTCCTCTTCCATGTCTAGAGTAGAAAGAAACAGTACTGTCTCTTCTACATTATAGGTATAAAGGAGATAATGTTTTACCATATAATCATTCTATAATTCATCCCAATCCCATTGATCTCCCACATGTATCCTAGTAGGTAAGTTTTCGTCATCATGAATCCACTTTATATCATATTCTTCAACATAAATCTAGTTCCTAAAATGGTTGGACTGTTGATATTCATTGATTTTGGCCTCAATATCTTGTATATATTTATTGAAATTGAAGAAAACCATTGGAACTTCCTTCTTGAACTTGATTCTTTTTATGTCAATTAAAATCTCATCAACCATGGATTTAAAATATTTAACTGAGATCTATGTTTATATTCTTCTTTTCTTCTAATTGACCATTATCATAATAGCATCATCCCTTATTTGGAGGGCCTCCTCAGTGTAGTATGTTTCTTATTCTAGCAATTATGAGTAATTGGTTCATTTATTATTGGAATGATCACATTAAAATTTCATTGAAGAAGATTTTTTTATGGTTTTTTAGAAAACAATGAAAAATATCTAAAATGTGAAAATAAAAAAAGAAAAGTAAATAATAGATTATCTCCTTGGAAATAGAACTAGTTTTGATGTAAACCTATCATAGGGCGTGGAAAAAGAAAATCATATTTCTAGTGCACCACAGAGGATGACTAGGGTCATCTCACTTGAGGATATTTCTCAGTTGTTCACTAATTTCATATAATTCACCTAAACTAATTATTATTGGTTGTTTTTATTTAATTTATAAAGGTGATCAAAATTAAATGAATGAAAATATTAAACTAACATGTAATGAAAAAAATTTAATTATTAAATAAAGAACTTTTCCTTTATGGGTTGGTCTGTGGGCTCCATAATTCTCTTAGTTGGTGTTCAAATAAAGTTTGAAAATTCAATTATGAGATATAATGTATTAATAAATATTATTTTATTTAATTGTGTGAAATATTGAATGCATTTATCAATATAATGTTACATACTCCTATAATCAAGGTTGATGGCACACCTCGATCGAGATTGTGACATCTTCTAAGACCTAACTCCATATTATTCCATTTTATCTACCGAATGGATCAACTCCATGATATGAGGATCCTGTAATCAATAGAATGGAAGGAAAATATTTAATAAAATAATATAAATGGGTTTGAGATTATTGTTGTGGTGGATGATCACCATATCCGTGCACATCATTCTTTCACATCACAAACATAATAAAATATAGTAATTTAAGCACAAAATAAATGAAATTTCCTCATACCTCCTCGAGGAAAAGTATTAGGTTATCACCTCATTATTTGGGTAATAGGTCATGGTGTAAATATGAGAAGAATAATATAAGATAATAATAATAACCGAATAAAATTAATGGCGAAGAAGATGGATACAAAAATAAAAAAAATTCATGAATTTATTAGGAATATAAATGACAGTTGTAAACTAAAAAAATTAAGAAAAAAAATAAATCAATAAGACAAAAGGGGAATATTTTTGGACAACCTCACTCAGTGAAGATATACCCCTTTGTTCCTTGGATAAAATTTTATGGAAAATGGGATGGTTTTAGAACGAGGAGTTATCCTCCTTTTATAGTCCATAATTTGTCCTCCGAATTATATAGTGTTTTTGAGCCACGAAATGGTCAAACAATGCATTTACTCCTACATAAAAGTTCTTAAAAATTGAATCCTAAGATAACCCTAAAAATTTAAGATTAATTTTAAATATTATTAAGGGGTTATAAATTTTTTATTGGCTATTAATTTTTCTAGAAGAAGGTTCTTGGAAGCTTCCTTCAAAATATTTCATTCAAAGTCCACCTTGATAATCTTATAACTCTATGAAATTCTTGAAAAGAACGTTCCTATGAGTCCTTGTTCCATTAAATGGGGAATAACCTCCATTGGAGGCATGTGGGACTAGTTTTGCTTCCATTATATTGGTGGGGTCCACACTGTGTGACCAAACAATTGTTCAAATTTATTGATTTTTTAGGCCTTTAAATGCTGAAATCATTTAATGGTCAAGAAGAAAATGTTGAAGGCTGTAAATAAATGATTTTAAAAAACAATCACTCAATTTGGAATTATACTTTTAATCAAATGACCATAATACTCATCTGGTAAAAATCTATAAAAAATCCAGAATTAAGCACTTTTCACAATTTTTATCAAAACACATCATCAATCCAAAACTGATCTATATAATCTCAAATTGATAAATTTGGTTGGTTAAAACAATTTATATTCATATAAAAATGTGTAAAATATTATATCTATCACACGAGTAACATTTTTATTATTTTTCCAAATTTTATATATTCTTCTCTTTTTAAGTTATGAATTTGAACAGTGATTCAGAATAAAAAATATATCAATTCAAGTCCCAACATGAATGTTGATAGATTTAGTGCTCTTGAACTAAGCTACTTTGTATATTTGATTAATAAAGATTAATAAATTCATTATCACTTTATAATTGTTGTTTATAACATCATTTCAATAATTTTCTTCAAGTATTTTTTTCTTCGAAATGATATAATAATTCCCCACTATAATGTGAACCCATAAATTCTATGATAATATTCTTAAACATATGTCATATGGTCTAGATAACATTTTAATAAAAAGATACAGATGATGTTTTAACTATATAGTGTTGGAGGCTCATAATGCAATACGAAATGTTGGATATAGCCACATCTATATACCTATATTTTTCTGTAACCATGGGTATAAAGGCCCCTATACAGAAAATTTAGAAAAAAACTTGGGTATAGTTTTGAAATCAATATCTCATACCAACGATTTTTGAATCCAGTGAGCACAAAATTTTCTATACAAATGGTTTTTAAAATTATTGGCAGAGTCATAAAAAAATGTAGCGCATGACCTATCATCCCCCATGATCCCAAATATGCCTTACATGCACGACCTCCCATCAGTTTCTCTAGTATAATATCCTCTCGTTCATTCATTTATTGATTCAATTCTTCATCAACATCAAATCGGTGAGTTTTGGGTCCATCAACTATTCTGATGAGCAGCAATTTCATTTTTATTTCGGTATTAATGAAAAACCAAGATATTTTTTGCTCATGATTATTACCAATTAATTTAAATAAGGTTCTTTTAGATTATATTTTAATATTATTTCATAGTAAATGTGATTTTAATTGATGTATTTTATTAAAATATTTAGTTACATGCTACCTTTACCTAAATCCAATGTAAAATTATTATCTTTTTTAATATATATTTGGGAATTATGTAATTAATCACTATAATAAGTTATTTTTTTGTTAATGTATTAAGGGTTAAACAAATTATACATTTAATATTTCT
Organism: Viscum album; assembly: GCA_963277665.1. NCBI lineage: Eukaryota > Viridiplantae > Streptophyta > Magnoliopsida > Santalales > Viscaceae > Viscum > Viscum album. The sequence continues at coordinate 857,864,280 of OY728133.1, read as the reverse complement.
ATTTTAATTAATGAATAATCAAAGTATTGGTATAATTAATTTAAATATAATGTGATGTGAAATGTTTGAATATGTTCATTAATAATTGTAAAGACATTATATGAAAGTATTTTAAATAAAAAATTGATATTTATGTATTGTTGCAATATCAATTTACCAAAATTTTCTTTTCTTAAGCATTATGATAGTGAGTTTAATAGTTTAAATAATATTTTTTGTAGGTTTGATTAAATGTAAAAATGAGATTTCGGAAGAGGTATAATGTAGTATAATTTCTTATGTTAAAAAATTTACTTTTATAGATACATTTTCAATTATTTTAAGCATAATGATGCGCACATAAGTGCTTTTTTCTTAAAAAACACAGTTTCAGAGAATATTGGGTTTATAAATTTTAATTTTGGGATATAATGATAACCTGATGGTCTGAAAAGTATGGATTAAGTGATTCGTGTTGTTTTATACCTATTTGGTGTTATATGAGTTGATTATAGAAATTGATATTGTTGTTGAATCATGTTTTCAAAAGGATGTTATGGTTTTTGTAATGTATATTTGTTGTTAATTATTTTTTAATCCAATTTTATTCTTTTAAATTCATGTTTAAATGAGTTGTGTTGTAAAATTATTTTTCCGTAATATATACCAAGGGGTTATGTAATTATGCAATGTGTTAGTTGTTATACCACACCGGAATTTTATAAGATATTCTTTTTTGAAAATATAACAACATCATATTTTGGTTATTTTTTAAGAATTAAATAATGTTTCTCTATTATAACATATACTTGGTTCTTTTGGTATGTATTAAAAGGTTACCATATTTTAAATAATTACAAAAAATTATTATGTTAAAAGTTTTTAATGGAAAAAATCTTTTTTTACTTGGATACAATCTATTTTACTAGATATTTTTTTCCTAAATTATGTTTTAAAACATTGAAAACTTATTTGGATTGGGAAAATATATTTTTTTATCAAAATTTCATTCTTGTTGCTCAATCCAAGACTCATTCTTTGACATTAATACTGCTATTATGTATTGGTTTTTCCAATTTGACATCTTATACTTTTTTTGGATTACTACTAGTATGCATAGATTATATAATATGGCATCTCTTATTCTTTGTTTAGATAGATAATGGTATTTGTATTTTCTTATCGCACATTTTCTGAAAACATGTGATATTTAATTATGTCATTCTTATTATTATAAAAGTAATTTCTTAGTAGTTTTTTTATATAAATATGGGAATTGATTTCTTTTCTTTATGGTTATTCCAATTTTTTACATGGATAATGAATGAAACTTGTTTTTTTATTTTTGTTAGAGGTCCGAAAAGAAAGATAATATTTATCATTTATTTTATCACATTATCAATACATTATGTAATTATTAATTAGGGTTTTAATGTAAAAAGTAACTATATATATATTATTTCTATTTACATTAATGTATGTTGATTATAAAATTTATTTTTTGTACCGAAAATTAATTTTATAAACAGTAGTTGTATTTTTTTTGTAAATTTATAATATAGGATTTTTTAGAAACAAGCATTATTAAAAAAAATGTGTTTCACATTCTTTAGTTAAGTGTTTAGGTATGGGTTAGTTATTGAACTACACTTGAATTGACCAAGATATTCTTTTCTGAAAACATGTCATCTTGGAGTTTATATTATTTTTAAGAATTCAATCACATTTCTCCATTATAACCTAAACTTGGGTCCTTTGTTATGTATTAATAGGTAACTATGTTTTGTATAATTGAAATATTTATTATGTTAAAAGGGGTGAATATGTTAAAACCTATTTTACGTGGATACTGTTTATTTTCAAAAATATATTTTTTCCAAAATTATGTTTTAAAATATTAAAAAATACATTGGAAGCAGAACATATATATTTTTCTAGTGGAATGTATTTCTTGTTGCTTTATAAATGACTTTTTCATTGATTTGTGTGCTAATATTATGTTTTAGTTGTTTCATATTCCACGTCTTATACATTGTATTAGTCCCTATGTGTATACATTGATTATGTAATATTCCATCCCGTTTACTTTTTTGGTTAACTACTAGTATTACTTGATGAATTTTATATTAAAATTGCTATTTTGATTATTGTAATGAATATTTTCTATCGTAATGTGATATTGAATTATGGGATGTGGGTATTATGAATATTTTCCATGGTAAATACATTTGTATCAAATATGAGGCTTTTCAAATTTTTTGGAACCGTGTTCTTATTTTTTTAAAAAAATTAATTGATAAAACATATGTATTTAGTTGTCGAATTATTTTTCTATCCTAATATGTATTAAAAAAATTCACGGTTTCCAAGAATTTTCTAATTATAGTATACTATGTTGATATTAATAAAAAATATTTATAGAATGAATAGATGTTAGATGTATTATACTGATCAAATATCAAACGAGTATCAAAATAAGTTGGATTTTTATATTTTACATTTAATAATGACTTAGATTGAGGACTTATATGTTTTCATTTTAATAATTATGTCAACAAACCATGGTTTACTCAGGAAGAAATTATCCACCTTATAAAAATAATTTGTTTTTAGACAAACTATTGTGTTTGGTATCACATGTAAGAGAAAAATAAATCCTAGATTATTCCTAATCAAAATGAAAGGATTATAATGTATAATTTTATATTTGATCAGTTTTTATTTATTTATCTTCACGAGATGGAAGACAATAGTATTATTACACATGATTCTCCAAATTAAAATGATTATGTTGAGAGAGTGAACAAATTGATGGATGATATAATGACTCCTATATATTTTCCACGTGGTAAAATGAAAAAATATATTTTTTAATTTGATTGCATCATTGGAAAACTAGGTATGAAAATTTTAATATAGGCATCAATTATCTTCTTAACTTTTTGAAGGGCTTCCTAATGATGTAAAAATTCCATCAAATAATTATATGGATTTCATGTTAATATATAAACTTGTTTTTTTAACTAATAAAATTCAGGATTCCAAAAATATTAGAGATTATTTTTAGAGGAAACCACAAACCTAAATGATTTTGAAGAAGGTGGTACATCTTATTTGAAGTGAAATTTAAATGGAATACTAGATCATATGACACAAAAGGTAATGTGACACTTTCCATTTATTCCTAAGGTCCCAATTATTTTCAACTCTGATTAAATCTCAAAAAATATTTTATTTAATTATTCTGAGGGAATTTATGACAATGGTGAGAAATTTTATACCACAAATGGATTAGAATGGAAAACATTTGATATAGGATATCCCAATTTTTCACCTAAGGTGAGGAATGTCATGTTTGTTCTATCATGTGACAATTTTAATTCGTTTGGTCAAATTAATACTTTACACAAAACATTTTTAGTTTTCATTCACATTTATAATCTTACTCTATATATTTGAATAAAACACCATATACATTTGTATGTGTGGTGTGATTATGTGGAAAATAAATTATTTTTCTTTCTTATGAAATGATGTATGCTTATAAAAATAATAGTAAACTATCTTATCCTATTTATATGAATAACACATGATATAGAAGGATTATATATCATTGTAGTTTCAATTTTATAAGACATAGATGATTCTTTCCAATGGATCACCCATACATGAAAAACCATCAAAGGTTGTATAATACTCTGGAAACTGATAATCCACCTTAATGTGTGTTTGGAACTTATGTGCTTAATGAATTAAATGATTATTTTCTCATCTAGAAAACCTTAATAGAAATTTAGGTAATAGCCACTAGGCAAGAACTCTAGGTAACATGACCACTTCTCAAATATATAACTTTTAAAAATCCACTTTCTTGTTGGACTCTATAAATGGGAGGAATTGAGTTGATTTAGTGATTCCGTCCTCAATCGACCAAATAAAATCATTCTTCTAATGATTCCTCGATAAACCAGTGACAAAGTCCATGGAAATATTCTCCCACATCTATCAAGTTTTATACATAGACTATAGTATACGATCCAATTGTTGATGCCCAATATTTAACTACTGATAGGTTAGACACTTCATAATGGAATATGAAATCTTGAATTTTATACGTGACCACCAGAAATGATTTTTAATCACCTTGTACGTTTTTTTTTTGAAAACCAATATGAATATCCCAGTTTGAATGGTTATACATCAAAAGAAGCTTCCCTGGGAAAGAAAAAGGGAATAAATTTTAATTATGAAAACATAACAAAGAGTTTACATACTATGTCCAACCACCATAAATCTCCCCCCAATTAAGGTTTAACCTAATGGAGGTGCAATCAGTATTGAATATTTGAGCCTTTTTTAGAAAATACACAATCCAAGAATATGATTAACATCGAAGAAAAACACATTCTCATTTTTTTGGTATAATACATGTACATGTCAGTAGTGACACTCATCAGTTGTCACTAGTCACGAGCTTCCCAGAAAAGTCTATTATATAACTTCCAACTCAAATCATCTACAACAAAATTCACATTCTTGGGTATATACACTAAGTCAAAGTAAAACATTTAGATATATTCCATCCATCTTAATTACCTCAATTTCAAGTATCACTAATATAAGATATATTTCAAACTATTATGATCAATAAAGACTATGAACCTTTCTATGAAGAGATATTGATGTCAAGAAATTAAGGCATGAACCACTAAATATAATTTGGGGTAATATATCATATAATTATTCTCATTAGTTCATAACTTCTTTAAACCATCGGTCACAACATGATCTCCCTATATGAGAACACAACTGATGGTAGATCCAGAAACATCACAATATACCACATAGATGTAACATGGTTCTGGAAATATTAAGATGAGTGATTAGGTGAGATGAGCATTAATATCGAGAAATAATTTCTTATAATAATCATTCCATGTGAATTTGACACCCTTCCCTATCGTAGAACTCATGGGAGAAGCAAGTCTTGAGAAATCTTGGAAAATCGTCTATAATATCCTTCTAATTCTATACAAATTCATATTTTGAAACAGTTCTTGGGTTTCTTCCAAGATATAGATTCTTAAATCTCTATAGGATCAACTGATATTCCCTCTACATAAATTAAGTTCCCAAGGAAATGAACTTATTGTATGCATAATTCAATCTTAGAAATCTTCACATATAGTCGATGATCTAAAAATGTGATCAATAAAATTTCCAATTTATTTTTTTGTTCATTACTTGTTTGATAATAAACCAAAATATCATAAAAAAATACCACTATAAAATATTCAAGGTACTTGTGGAAGATATATTTCATCAATTCCATGAAGTCTGTAAGTGGATCCTTCAAACCAAAGGGAATGGGAACATATTCATAATAGACATATCAACCCCCGAATGATGTCTTCCGAATATCCTCTCTTATAAAACTAAGGTGATGATATTATGATAATAGATCAAACATGGAGAACAAATTGGATCCATTTAAGTGATCAAACAAATCATGAATTTGAGGAAGTGGATGCCAATTTTTCATTATAAATTGATTCAGTTTATGTTAATCAATATATAAATGAAGAGAAACATATTATTTATTTATGAATAAAACCTATCCAGTCTAATGAGACGTGTTAGGTTTAATGAATCCTTTAATACCAAAATCTTCTGGATAGAACATCAATTATCACAACTCTTTCAGATAGATTGTAAAAGATAGAAGACAAATAGGGGTTTATCTCACGAGTATATCAATTGAAAATTTTATTTTTTACTTGGGTGATAACCTATAGAAATCGTTCGGAAAGAAATTCTGGTATTAATCTACTATGGTAGAAAGAGTCCTATTTATAGTTTTGTAAGTTGTACACAATGTCATATTTGCTAACTAACTTGATATGGTTTCATCCAATGAGAATAAAGTTCCCTCTCTACCTCTATTTATATCCCATCCCCATGAATACATGAAGATATCTATTTAGGGAAACTGAACATAATTTTTTTAGAATATCAGTCAATATGGGATTCAAATTACACTATCCATTCATTCCAAAGATTAGATAGAAATTATGCATCTCTAAGACTTAAAACACCCAAATAATCCTTACAGTATCGATGGTAATGAAACATGTTGGGATCTTGAATCCTCTGCACTTCTATTGTTTGAGGGGTGTCATGATGCTTTTAAAGACCACAAATATAGTAGCCCAAATTTGGTTGTAACATTATTAAATTAGTATAATATAAAAGGAATCAAATACCAATTGTCTAAATAGTTTAATATTATTGGTAAACTAGATACATACTTGAAATTCACTTTTAATTTTAATACATAAAATACACAAATAGTTTCTTTTAGAGTTCAATTATTCCCCCTTTTTTTTCTAACCTTGCATATCAATAAAAAATACTCATATCCTAGGGAAAATTGAATCATAAGAAAGGTGTGAGCTTAGAAACTCAATATGGGTATACATATAGAAAAGTATATCATAAATAAATATAAAAACTTAGTGAAAATTACATAACTAAAATGCACTCCATTGAACAAATAACATAAACATAATATGACAGGAAATAAGGTAGGTCAAATAATTAAATAATTGCATGAGATAAAACATATCAATTTATATGAAAAATAATAGGATAATCACGTGGGAATCAATAAGTAATATCATAATGAGGGAATACATTATGTAGGACATCATAAACATACCATCAAGGGTTGGACCATGACACCATACGTAAATGGGTAAGGCCATGGACAATACACAAACTAGTTTATCTCCTAAGACATAATGATGAATTTAGGGGATATAACAAGACCTTTCCATCACTTACTAATTCCAATTCATTACTCGTATGAAATGGGTGAAACAATATATTCATTCGTACTAAAAAACATCAAACAAAATTTAAATACTTGAACCCTAAACCATTAATGGTATCAAAATAGCACATCGATGGTCAAGCTAATCATAAAACTTTCAATAAAATATGGTTGATGATATCATAAGATATCAACATTATCTAATAATTATATTGAACCAAGGCTATTTGAATATATGAAAATACTCTAATAAAACCATAACAATTATTTTGAGAGAAACACCCATTTTATTGAAATCATTTATTTAAAAAGACTCATAATTATAAAATAAACAATTCACATTGAATAAAACCTTGTAAACATGTAATGTTCACTTAAAAACATTAAGGAATCATATATATAGGAAAATTTGATCATTCTTCATATGTTTAAAAACATCCCTTCTGAATTTTTGTTGGAAATTTTATAAAGGACCTCAATTGGAAAACAATAAAAGATTCCTTTCAGACCATTTTATAAAAATTAAAAAATATGTAATAAAAAGACTCTAAAAAATAATATTAGAATAGTAAAAATCATTTTTAAAATCATTTTTAGATAACATGTACATGGAAGAGAAATATTCCCCAATGCAGACTTAAATAGAAACAATCTAGAATAATAATGAGATTGTGAAATAACCCTTACCTTAGGTCCAATTTCCTCCATACATGTTTGAAACTAATATATAGTGGATCTAAACATATTATTAACTTATTCAAGAATCATATTAGTATTAATTATATCATATATGATCCATTTATACCATTTTAACCCTCATTTATTAATAATATTTAATTCATTTTACTATTTCAGGTGTTAATTGCCTTGCTTAATCATGCACATTTTTTATTGAAAGTCTCAATTATATTAAATAATATATAGATAAAACATCTCTATAATGTCATAAAATGTCATATATAAGCATTAAATACATTTTTTACCCATTAACGAATGTTAAACATAGAAAATGAACCACATTACTTCGTGGAGACGGTAAGCCGTTCGCACACACGAGGGATGATATCATTTTAAAATGGTTGAAAGGGTAAAGAAGTGGATGGTATATTAATTTATAATAATAAATATAATTTAATAATTATAATATATATAAATTATTTCCAGAATTATAACCATCCAATTAAATTGGTGATGAAAAATGAATTAACCTCCTATGTGGATAAGGTAAGTCGTACAAACACACGTGCAATGCATTCATTTATCATAGGATGGATAAAAGGTATAATATTTTTATTTCATAATCATAATAAAGTATCAATATATAGATTATATTGGAGTTATTAAATTATGATAGAAAAAATATTAGGAGGAATTATAAGATGAAATGAACTTGAATGCGTAGGTAAAAATGATTACTTGTTCTTTGGCAGACTTCCATTATATGTCTTGTCAAGGGATATAGGGATGGTATTTTTGGAAGATAATGAACTCAAAAACATGGATAAGGATTTTTTGAAGATAAATTGGTAGTTTTTTTCGGATATAAGTCTCAATGTGGTGTGATGAAGCGAGGGAGGAGGTGTCCCTTAATAATTGAGGGTAGGGACACTTCTGGATTTTCCCAAAAGATTAAATTATAATAAATTAATTAATCAGTATAAATGACTAAAAATGGAAAATAATTATATTATAATATTTTATATAGTTGTAATAACATAAAAAAATATAATTTAGAAATTTTTTTGTGTCATTTTAAAAGTTATCATTTTGATTTCCCTATTGGTTAGTTACTTTTAACCACAACCCTGATAACCTCTATTGTAATCATAAAGGGTAAATAATTTTATAGTAAATGGGAAAATAAATCATAAATGTAAAATTTATGTTTTTAACTAAATTAGACTTACATTATCTAAGATAAGTTTTTTCCTTGAATTTTATAAAATTAAAAAAATATCATTTTCATAAATTATCATTAATGTCAATTTTGACCCTATTCATTTAATTTGACTTCAAATACATAAAAATGGGAAATTAGAATATAATTATTAAAAAACTCTATAAAATTTATTATATATCTATAAAATTCATTTGAATGATTAAATATTTCGAATTATATCCAAATTAATATTTTTAAAATCATTTATTTTATTTTTCTGTTAATTAAATATATACTGTGTTGGCATTTCAAAAGAATTGAAGGTGATTATATAAGATCTAAAAAATTATAAAAGAATTTATAAAATTAAACTAATATCATTAAGATAAAAGTATAAATTTATGTTTGTTCATATCTTGATTTTTCCCATGTGAACGCGTAAAAGATATTAAATACAAAGAGAGTGAAATTTGTGTTACTATCTTTGATTTAAATAATATATAAGCCATTTTCAAATAACAATATCCATTAAATAACTCAAATTATATGCTATGGTGATATGGGTAAAATATTATTAATACAATAATTTTTATAGACATGTTTAGGTCATGGTCAAACACTTATCGTTTTATTTTAACCCTTAATTAACATTTTTTATTCTTACCTTGAGAACATGGATTTTTACTCTTTGAGGACTAATATAGTTACTATAAAATGCATAAATACCTATAATTGGATCAATTATTACATGTTCAATTGTATCCCAATTATATTTGAGAATCTATGATTTTTAGGAATTTAATAAAATTTAATAAATTGTCACTTGCTATAAAATATTTATAATGTCAATGATAAGAACTATTCATTACTTTGACTTTAATAAAATTTATTAAACAAGCTAAATTTGAACCAAATTTTTAATAAATCTAAAAACATTTCAAATACATCTAGAAAATTAAAGGATAAAATAAATTTTATCAAATATTATTTATTTAGATATATGTAATATAATTTATTTGATATTTATTTTAATAAAATTACTAATCCATCATCATTAAATATTATTTAAGTTAATTATTTATTCACTTGTGAAGAACCATATTTTCTATGTAATTTTTTAAATTATAGGAAAATATTTCGAATCCGCGAAAATTGAAGAGTGAGTGATTCTGAGGCCTGGAGTGCCCGTAATTAATTTATAAACTTTTTTTAGGTACGTTCATTAAACATGCGAGCGGGATTTAGTATCTTTTGAACTGGTTCTTGGAATTAAAATTTGAGGACACCGTTGAACTCGTAGTGCCGATATTCGATTAAGAAGACCATCACCTCAACAAAAGTAGGTTAAGGGTGAAAGTTAGTTTCCCAAAATTTTTTGGGATAGCTAATAGAATAAAAATAATATAAAGGAAAACTTTTATTTTATTTTTAAAACCTCCCATTTGAATGTTTAGTGGTGAAGACCACCCAAACATGAAACCTCCCATTTTAATTTAGTGGTGCAGAACTCCTGAACCCCTATTTTCATTGAAGAAAACTCTTTTCTTTCTCCAAATTAAATGTTCCAACTTAATTTAATTAATGTACATAATTTAATTTAATTACTGCTTAAGCTTATTGAATTTGGAACCTCACCTCTCAAGGGAAAAGGGATTGGAAAAGGAGTGGAGAGATTTTGAGAGTTATAATGATATTTCTCTAATAAAGGAGATCCTCCAATGTAGAACGTCTTCTAGAATCAAAGAATGAGTAACCTTGGAGTGTCTTGCGGGAGTGACGAACACCGATATCAATCTTTAAAAACTTCATTTTGTTACTCATGCCACCTCCAATGGAAAATCGAGGTAGGCGATTTACATTGAATTATGATTGAATTTATTTAGTAATTCTTCATAATATGGATTCACTGTGATGATGGCCAAACTAACATGGCCATCATCCCGCGTATATACCCTGCCTCTTATCTTTTGATTCTCCACACGTTCTTCATGTGTTCTTCAATTCCAAATATTTAATGATGCTTGAAACACAATATTTTGTTGAGCGTGGCATATAGATGTGTAGCCCTAGACCCGAGGATCACGAATATGCAATCATTTTATTTTTTGGGCTAAGAATGGAGATGTGGTTACCCGAGGAAGAGGTAGAGGGTCGAAACATCGGTAGACTGCATGAAGGATGGGCGGTGCACGTCTGCACCGCCAGATGAGTAGGAGACCACGACCGCTTCGCTGCGGCAGAGGCCAAAGAGTGGCTGGTACCCAGCCGGACATGGTGGAGCTGCGGTGTGCGACCGCGCAGCTGGGAGGAGGACCGGCTAGAGAACCTGACCAACCATGGCAGATCAGTGGGAGCCACATGGGTCCTGCGGTTGATGTGGCAGCACCCAAAGGCGCTACCCTATGACATTCTGAATGGAAGGGGGCGCTCCCCCTTTGGCGCGCTAGCATAGACAGGCCACGCCAGTGGGTCGTGCCCACTATTCAAAGCTACTTGGCCTCCCCCTATACGGGCCAGAGCGGTCCACGACCTAGCGGGTTGGGTCCGCCAAGGCCCAGGCCATCCGGGCCGTACCTGGGCCCATCCTGACCCAATTTTTTCTTTTTGTCCATATCAGGAGAACCGGCTGTCCGTTTGATGAACCGTTTGTGAAACCATAATACTTGGATCTATATGGTACTTATGGTATAATCCACATGAGTTTTGGATAAATTTGGAGTATAGATGGGTTGGATTGAACCCCAAATCCAACCAGGTCCTCTGAGTGGAAATGCTAATAACTTACAAACCTGGCGTCTAATTGATGCGCCATTTGTTGCGTTGGGCCCCTTATGACATGATTTAACTATGGGATACTTATCCGTGAGAATTCATGGTGGTATAGGTATGAACAATATCTTGAGGTACGTATTCTACAGAACTCAACCACATCGGGTGTGAGGAATCCAGTCGCTGGCAGTGAGGCGGAGGTTAGCGACGGATAATACAGAGGTCAGTTATCCATCTACTCTGGGCGGGTCGGATCCTATGTGGCTCATTCCTGGGGTTAGTACCTATAGATCCTATTTGGGTCAGCTCTCAGAGATCCTGTGTGGGTCAGCGTATACTGATCATGTGTGAGTCAGTGCTCAGTGATCCTTTGTGGGTTAGCGCATACCGATCCTGTGTGGGTCAGATCCATTGTGGGTCAGCGCTCAGCAATCCTGTGTGGGTCAGCGCATATCGATCATGTGTGGGTCAAATCTTATGTGGGTCATTTACAGGGTTAGTACCTATCGATACTATGTGGGTCAGACTCGGTATAATCAGTAGCAATGCCTCTTGAGAGAATAAGATTATTAGCTCCGTGACTAATCATATGTACTTCTATACTTCACTTATACCTGTGTGAGGTGAGTCTTATATCTTCATTGTGTACCTGTGTGGTACTATATCTTTGTGGTGTTAACTGTGTGGTTCTCCTACCTTCGTGGTGTTACCTGTGTGGTACTTCTACATTCGTGGTGTTACCTTTGTGGTATTCTTTCCTCCTGTGTGAGATGAGTATATCTTGATAACATAGGTATATGTATGGGAATATTCCTAAGTAGGGTTGACTATTATTTCCATGTTTTTTGGTTTATCCTTTGTGGATTTGAGAGTCCTTAGGGAGTCTCAGGGTCCCTACTATGTATTTTTATTCTCCCCCTGCACAGGATACACCCACACCTTGTTGTGTCTTTTGCAGATGATGGAAAAAACTGACTGGGGACGAGGGTACCAGGACTGGAGACTGCTCAGAGGTGGAGCATAGATGAGTCATACCGTAGAGACGACCATTTGAGATTTGTACATACTCTTCAGGTAGGATCCTTGTGGGTATTTATTGGAGCTGTTTTCAGTTTTACTTGTTCTTTCCAGTTTTACTTGTAATTTCCAGTTGGGATTGTATTCTAGCCCCTTTACATTCTAAACACACCCTGTTTACTATATAGTTGACTTTGTTCTTGTTTATTGTTGTGTTCTAGGTATGTGTGAGTTTACAGTTTATAAAGAAAATGCCTTCCCATTTTAGGTAATATGCCTTTCAGTGCATGTCGCTAGCCCCTGGAATATGGAAGGTGGGATTGGGGTAGTCACGACCCGGGCCCCATGGGATGGGTTGTGACAAATTGGTATCTGAGGAGTTTGGTTCTACTGAAGAACTAGGACATTGATACTTTCTGTTTGGAAATAGTGATAAGTGTGGTGAGTGTGGTTTTCAGTTTGGGGAATCTAGTGTTGGTGCAGCGGCCGACGTATCCATACACCAGGACTCTGACTTTTGATTTCTGGATTAGTGCATGAAAACAATGTTTGTGTTTGTGTTTTTGAAAAGTTTTCTTTGTGATCTCTTTGAGTCAGATCACCAGGTATAACATATTGACCATGTCGCACCTTTTTCTTTTCAGGATGCGTTCATGCAGACAACCAGCTAGGGTTCTGGGTAGAGTATGTGATGAAAACCCACTGAACAACAAGGCTTTGGGGTAGGGACCCTTTACGGCAATTGTACCATCGGGTCGTGTACCAACAACACCCCTACTCGTTGGGCAACTGATTCCACCATTACCAGTAGTAGAGGGTGAATGTTTCTTGAGCACATTTCACGAGTTCCCACACCAAATACCACCAAGGTTCCGGGGCGAGATGGACCCCGAGGTGGATGAGTATTGGATGGAGGCTATGGTTAGAGTCTTTAGACTGGTAGGGACACCAGCTGATCTCATGGTGATTCTTGCTGCCAGTATTTTTCTGGAAGTAGTGGGAAGATGGTGGAGGTTGATGCCCCAGGTACACGACGAGGTGACTCTAATCTAGGTGGACTTAGATAGCCCTTTCCTGGAAGAGTTCATCCCAGCTTCCCTATGCTCAGTGCGTATATAGAAGTTTCTCCACATGCAGCAGGGTAGCATGATTGTAGCTCAGTATTCTGTGAGGTACACCAACCACTCATGCTACTCCACTTACATGGTGAGTTACCCTCTATTCAGGGCTCAAACCGTAGAGCAGGGGCTCATATGGGATATTAGAGCATCTATGGTTTATCTCAGTATCCCAACCCAGGTGGGGGTGTTAGAGTGAGAACTCTTATAGGAGACCTTCCTTGCTGAGCAGTCATCGACAGTGAGACCCAGCACCTGACGACAGGTAGCATAGTCATCGGCAGTTGGAAGGAGACAGATGATGTAGAGGTCTAAGAGGACCAGAACTATAGGTGGATGACCGTAGGATATAGGGTCAGTGGTGCAGGTCTCTCGGGATAGAGCAGGACTGGTGAGGAACAAGCATGGATATTTGTGTGTCGGGAATTCTCACATGGATTGCGACTGCCCGACCTGACGTACAGATGAACAACAGATGGTCGAAGGACTTCCTGGATAGAATTGAAGATTTGATTGTGGAGGTCCGCATGAATGAGGTGGATGTGGTAGAGGAGCAGGCTGTGTAGTAGGCAGTGGGAAGCGATTTGAGGTTCTACCACCACCACCACTAAGTGGTCCATCCCAACTATGGAGAGGTTGTGGGAAAGGGTGAGCTTAGTTTTAGGCAGGTGAGGCCTACGACCATGACGCTCCGAAGATGATTCAAGGTATGATCTATGTCAACTCCACCGTATCTAAAGTACTTATAGTCACAGGTTCCAGTCACTCTTTTATTGCCACAACCCTCGTTCGATGCTTGGAGATACTGGTGGAGACGTTGGTTCGATCCTTATGGATAGAGACTCCTACGAGAGTGAATTAGACGATTAAAAACTAGTGCTGGAAGTGTGAGATAACTCTAAAAGTCAAGATCTTCGGCTGAGATCATCTAGTAGTGGCATTGAGGCCTTACGACATCATCTTGTGTATGGACAAGTTATCTACAGTCCATGTATAGATTGACTGTATTAGGTGCAAAGTGCGGTGTGCCTGCATGGATGGGACTGGGTTTTCCTTCACAGGTGATAAGGGAACTTTTGCAGTGCAGGGTCGACTTACTCAGAGTAGGGTCTAGCTAATCACACATCAGTTGGATAGCCTTAACCTTGGAGCAGTTGATGTTGAGATTCCGAGCTATCCTATAGTGGTGGACTAGTACACTGATGTTTTCCCTGATAATGTACTGGGTCTACCTCTTTGTAGAGAGGTGGAATTCTACATCTACTTGTACCCCAAGACGACACCGATAAATACACTAACATATTATAAAATATGCTTTTTTTGAAAAAAATTTATAGTTTTTTATTCATTTTTCTGATATTTTTTCTTCTTTTTTTATTCATTTAATCTTCCAAATTCTGCTTATTACACCCAATTTTTCTCATTTGTTAAATTTATTTTGAGATATATTTCATCCAATATTTTTTCATATAATAAATATTTATTCAATTCATTTAAATGAGATCGATAAATCACTATAATAAATTCTTTAATGTTTTTAATAATTTCAAAGCAGGGGAGAAAATTAGGAAATTATATTTTATTATAATTATCAGAAAATGGGAGATTATTGAGTACCTCTTTGACACATTATTTTTTTATGTTTCGGTAATGAGAAAATACTAGTTATTATCTATAATATGATAAATATAAAAATATAATTTGTGTTTTGATATATACTTCACATAAGATTTCATAATTGAATAAATATAATTTCTCAAACCATTGATAGGTTTTCATCTTTAGATATTATTCTTGTTTATAAATATATCACTAATTATAGAAAAAAATAGTACTCAATTTGTTGATTAGATGTTCCTTAACTATTATCTTCGTGATCATTATGGATCTTTGAAATAGATTGGGTAGAAAACTCAAATTCTTGATCTTATTTTTCTGGCTTTTATTTTTCTATGAATCAGGAAGAAAAATGACATGCAACATGGAAAAATAAAAGTCTATGGGATCTAAAAAGGTTTGGACATAATAAACACACTATAGTAATAATAATTTTGAGCTACAAAATTACATGCGTAAAGAAGAAAATTCAAAATGGGGGTTTCAAAGTTAATCATGTCATGATAGAAGGAAAAATGATGTAATGTAAAAACACCCAACCCGAGTTCCCCATGCCATGGTGTTAGTGATTGTGGCTCATAATATAATTTCAAAATCACAACACAGACTACTTCGATGTTGGGATAATAAAAGTCCATCATTCATTATTATTAATGAAATTATAGAGGCAAACAACCAGTTATAATGGTCGCAATAAAATTTTTAACCCATTTTATAAATTTAGGCTGCGTCCCTTAGTATAAAACATTTTAGTAATGAAGGATATTTAAGTATGGTGTGAACTATTACAAATTTTAACTTTATCAGTGCTAAAATTGGCCATTTTAAAGAAAAAAACATTGATCCTTAGAGCATCATTAAAATCCATAGGCTTCTATCAGATCTAGAAAATCATTGTTAAAGGACTCCCTTTATCAGCACTTTTATTTAGCAATGATAATGGACAACCTTTATCCGCATTACTCTATGTTCTGGTAAAGGTTCCCATTATCAACACTTTTAATAGAATAGATAAAGGGTCTTACAACTGTAGTGTGCTATTAAAAATACAGCACACTTCAATAGTAAAAACTACAATAAAAATAACAAATATAAGTTCAAATATTGAATTTTTATGAAAGAAAATTTTCACCTCTTATACAATAAAAACACTTTTATAGGAATTTCATAATTTATTTTTGAAAATTACATGAGTAAGTACAAATTATCAAAGACAGTCAAAAATATCAATGTTCCTTTGACTTTGGACCTCGACCGCCAATCATGTTATTGCCAAGAAAACCACCCAAGCCAGAGCAATAGAATACACCCTTATATGAAAATAATTATCATGTTAGTAATACTATAATAAAATAAATTAAACACAAATTGATAATTCTAAACTAGAAACATATAATTTGATGCATACAATGAACAATATGTATTAGATTGACTGTCGGTTGATTATTTCATGTCACACCATTTATTCTTGTTCTAAAAAAAGGTTC
Source organism: Viscum album (assembly GCA_963277665.1). Lineage (NCBI taxonomy): Eukaryota > Viridiplantae > Streptophyta > Magnoliopsida > Santalales > Viscaceae > Viscum > Viscum album. Next base: position 857,847,582 of record OY728133.1, on the reverse strand, counting down.
TATTGAATTGGTTCTCATCTCTGGTGAGAATGATCTGTATCAAAATTAACTAAATAATTATAAGATAAAAATGATAAGGAAATTAATTAATTAATATAGGATAAAATTAAGAGAAAAAAATCCAATCTCATTATCTTATTTTTGGCAATGTGATGTGAATTTGAAACTAAAATGGCACTTATATATTAAAAATTCACATTTTGAGTCATACCGACCACATCATCTATTGGATTTATTTATAGTAAATTAATATATTTCATAAATTAATTATGTATCTTCCAAAATTATAAAGACAATAAATGTTAATTTTCTCAGTTTTCAAAGACTAACACATGCTTTTATCTAAATTTCAATTCTAAACTGATAACAGACAGTTTGAGTCATACCGGGCACACCATGTGTCAGATTGAGGTACAACTAATTTCTACACATAAATAATGACATATGGATCATTTTAAGTATAAAAATAATACAAATGTGTTTTACCAGATTTAATTATGCCACCTGTATTTTTTAGGAAAACTAATGTCAATTTTAAATAAAAAGACACACTTAGAGTCATACATGTCAAAACACACATCAAATTGAGATCCATATGATTACTACATGTAATGAAAGGATTATGGATCCTTTTTATATGGTATAAAAATAATGAAATATCATTTTCTCTATTTTGAGTATATCATGTGTGTTTTTTATTAAAATGTAATTTTAAACATGAAAATGCACTTTCTGTCATACTGGTAACTTAAGGTGTTGATATGATGTGAGAATAATTCATACATGTCAAATATGAATTATTAATTATTTTCTAAAAATATAAAGACAATATGAGTATGTTTTCTCAGTTTTTACTAAGTGACACATGGTTTGACCGAAAATTTCAACTAAAATCTAATAACGAACACTTTGATACATTTCGGACACGCCATGCATATGATTAAGGATTGGATTATTAATACACATTAAAATATTAATTTTTTATCCTTTTCCTAAAGTATCAAAAAAATCCAAATATGCTTTCTTAGTTTTGAGTATGTCACTTGTCTTTTTTACTAAAATTAATGTTATTTTTAGATAAAAAGGCAAACTTTGAGTCATATCAGTCACACCATGCATTAGATTTAAGAAATAATAATTTATACATGTCCAAAATATCTTATGGGTAATTTTACTTAAGTATAAAAATAATATGAATCTATTTTCCTGGTTTTGAGTATGTCACTTGTGTTTTTTACTAAAATGTTGATTTAAAATGCAAACACACACTTTTAGTCATTCCAGTCACAATGTTTGTCGGTTTGATGTGAGACTAGTTCCTATATTCCAGAAATGACTTACGAATTATTTTAATAAATTATCCACACAATTGAAGTGTGTTTTCTGAGTTTTTAGTGATTGAAACATGTTTTCAACTAAAATGGCAATTTTAGACTGATAACAGACACTTTGAGTCATATCGGGCATAATGTGTATCAGATTGAGGAGAATATGATTCATACACATCACAAACGACTTAATAATCATTTCCTAATGTATAAATACAATCTGATTGTGTTTTATTAGTTTTGAGTATGTCACTTTTCTTTCTTACTAAAATTAATGTTAATTTTAAATTAAAAGATACACTTGGAGTCATAATGGTCACACTGTGTGTCAGATTGAGGTGAAGATGATTCATAAATATCTCAAATGACTTATGGATTGTTTTAATATAATATAAAAAATTAAAAATGGGTTTGATCATTTTTTAGTATTTCACTTATGTTTTTTACTAAAATATCATTTAAAAATCAAAACACATACTTTGAGTCATATCGGTCACATCGTGTGTCGATTTGATGACATAATAATTCCTACACATAAAAAATTATTTTTAAATAATTTTACTAAATTAAAAGGGAAATCTGAGTTTTTGTGAGAAATTTTCAATTAGTGACACACTTTTTGAACTAAAATGTCAATTTTAAACTCATAATTTATACTTTGAGTTATACCGAGCACACCATGTATTGGATTGAGGTGTGTATGATTCCTACATGTCAAAATGAATTTTTGATCACTCTTATAAAGTATAAAAACTATATAAAATAGTTTTCTTGGATTTTTTAGGTCACATGTCTTTTTTCCTAAAAATTAATGTCAATTTTAAATAAAAAGACCCACTTGGAGTCATACCAGTCACACCGTGCATCATATTTAGGTAAGGATGATTACAATAAGTCAAAAATGACTTAGGATACATTTTACTAATGTATAAAAATATTTTAAATATTTTCTCATTATTTTTATTTCACATCAGTTTTTTACTAAAATGACATTTTAAATTGAAAAAATGCACTTTTGAGTCATATCGGTCACATTGTGTGTTAGTTTGATGTGAGACAGACTCTTACACATAAAATTTGATTTATAAATTATTTTCCTATGTTATTAATACAATACAAGAGTGTTTTATAAATTTTAAATGAGTGGAACATGTTTTGAACTAAAATGTCAATTTTAAACAAATAATAGACACTTGGAGTCATATTAGGAACACCATGTACTGGATCGATGTTAGGGTGATTTATACATGTAAAAAATGACTTATGGATATTTTTTTAGTGTATCAAAATAGTCTAAAATTTTTTCTTTGTTTTTAGTTTTCCACTAGTCTTTTTTTACTAAAATTAATGTCAAATTTAACTTAAATGACACACTTAGAGCCATATCGGCCACAAAATGCATCAAATTGAGGTTTATATCTTCCCTATATGTAAAAAATGACTTATGGGTCATATTCCTAATGTATCAAAATAATAAAAAAGTATTTTATCAATTTTTAGGATGTAACTTATGATTTTTAATAAAATATCATTTTAAACTTAAAACACGCACTTTGAGTAATATTGGTCATAGCATTTGTTGGTTTGATGTGAGACTAATTCATAAATGTCATAAATTACTTATGAATCATTTTCCTAAATTATCCATATAATATAAGTGATTTTTTCAGTTTATAGTGAGTGTCACACTTTTTGAACTCAAATGCCAATTTAAAATTGATAACAGACACTTTTCATCCTAGAGGGAACACCGTATATCATATTGAGTTACAAATGATTTATACATGTCAAAAATGAATTATATATCATTTTCTCAAATTATCAAAACAATTATGAATGTGTTTTCTCATTTTTTAGAATTTCATTTATCTTTTTTAACCAAATTAATGTCAATTTTAAAAAAAATTATATTCATACCAGTCACACCATGCCTCAGATTGAGGTGCGGCTAATTCCTACTTATTAAAAATGACTTATGGATCGTTTTCCTAAAGTGTAAGAAAAATATATTTTTTTTCATATTTTTGAGTATGTGATGTGTGTTTTTCCTAAAATTAAAATTATTAACTAAAAACATATTGTTTGAGTCATACCAAGAACATTGTGTATTGGATTGAGGTGCAGATTATTGAGTATGTGATTTCTGTTTTGTTTCAAACTATCTCTAACAAGATTTAAAAGGGATAACATGTTCCATTTTGATATAAGAGGAAACGTCATTCTTCTAGAAATACTTCATGTTTCAAGTAGCATGGCGTTTCCACTACCATCTAAAAAGAACATGTTCTCTTTTTTCCAGTTTTGTGTATATATTTGAATGTAATATATTAATTCCAAAAATATATGTGAAAAAAATTAATCCTAGATAAAAATGATATGGAAATTAATTTAAAAATAGTATATTAAATGATGAAAAATTAACTCAATAAGTAGTAGTAATTCAACTTTTCATGATGTATATATGCATTCTTGACCCATTTACTTATTTCCATTATCTCAGTTTTATCCTTGAATTTCAATATCCCATGAGCATGAGAAACATTGAACAAACCATACAAACTCGAGAAAAAGAATCCACTTATATATAAAATAAATATTATGTTATTGAAACTATAAAAAAATAAATTTATCATAAATATGATACAATACATTAATAAAAAGTAAATTTTAAACTAAAAACACACAATTTGAGTTTAGCGGGTACATCATGTATAGAATTGAGTTATGGTTGTTTACACTATGTATTTTTATCCTATAATGTATTAAATATTCTAGGTTATCTAATAAAATTATTGTTTAAAAATCTAAAATGTTGAATGAATTGGACAATAAAAATAAAATTACATCATCATGAGTGTATCTTTATTTTTGAGTGCATGATCATAGTACATGAGTGAAACATCCTTGTTTATGAATTCATTTTTTCATGATCGATGTGAAAATTAACAAAAATAGGTATCAGACAAAATTGATCTGTAAATTAACTATAAAATTAAATAAAATGATTATAAAATCAAATAAATAATTAGTAGGAAGACACATATTCCTAATATATGTCTACGATCTGAGTTCATTTTCTTAATTTTTACTATTTTAGGTATTTTTAAAACTAAAGTGACACTTTTTATATTGAAAAAATTTACTTTGAGCCATACTGACCACATCGGGTGTCAAATTGATGTGCGGTCAATTACTACATATCACAAATGACATATGGATCATTTACCTAAAGTTTGAAAACTATTCAAGCTCATTTGATTAGTTTTAATCATGTAACGTATGTTTTAAACTAATTTTTACATTTAGAAAAATAACTATCCGATAAAAAATATAAGGAAATTAACTAAAACAATTAGAGAAATTGATGAGAAAATTAACAAAACAAGTAGTAGGAAGTCACCTCTACATGATGTATGTATATATTCTGACACTATGTATTCTGGTCATTCATTTCTAAACAAATTTACTTCCCCCATTATACTTACCCATGACAAATAGATCAAAAATAATATATAATCATTATAATATTAATTATTCACACCCCCAAATATATTTCTAAGGTCATATCCTATAATAGATCAAAAACATAAAATTTAATCATCTAAATTTGATGTCAGTAAATATTTTTCCACCATGTATGTTTCTCACCCATATCTAGAAAAATTTACATATTATTTTGAGTAAAAATGTTCTCAAAAATCATGGCAGTACTGATAAAATATAAAAAAATAAATGATTACATTTTTTAAATAAAATTGTAATAACCTTTGAAAATTACCTATTTAGGTATTTGTTTATTCCATGGTTTATGATATCTTTCATAAATTTGAATACATATTATCCACAATCATTTTTGTTATCTTGCTTTATACACTAAAAAATTTACCAAAATAATTAAATTGTTTTAAAATATGTTTTTATAGTTAAATATTTTTATATATATCCAAATATATTCCATTTTAAGTAATCCACATGCTTATCATATTAAGTCACTGACTTCATACCATGATTTAGCCTATATTTTGCGATCACCCTATCATAATTTTTTTTAAACACAAAAAGAAACATATAATTGGAGGTGTATCTAAAAAATGATCATTTCGGTGCCATAAAATTTAACAATACACAAAATATGTGGTCAATTTTTTGGATATCTTTTAATTGGATCCATAAAATAAATATTTGTGGTACCTATATTGATAGAGATCAACATCCAATGCCTCTTAAAAATATAAAACAATTAATGAAAAAAAATAAAAATATATTTTATATTATTATATTTCAGAGTTTTACCCCTATATTTTAGGAATCAAAAAGAGACTTTAGTATATTATTTTATTCTCAAACTCCTCATTTATTATATATTTTTTGTTATCAATTTCTTCCAACTTCACAGAATTTTTTATAGGAATGACATAGGGATTAATGAATCTAAATCATGCTTCCCATATTTTTCCCTTTATATAGTATTAATATAAATTCTTGTAGAAAATGTGAATAGTTATTAACTTTAGTGACCATATTAGAATATTTTTTGGAAATACGTATTAAGAAAATTTACCTTATGTACGTATTCAAAATTGAGACTCTTAGCTACTCAAACATTAGAAACTCATTTATAATCTTAAAAAAAACAATGTTTGTAATGGAAGTTCCAAATATTTACTCTTCATATAGAATGTAGGAAATATCTCCATATTTTTATGTGGTGTCTACAAGAATTTGTAATGATAATATACTCTACAATGCAACTGGTGGTGAGAAGGTAATCTTGGAGGGTGTTTTTATTTTCTCGGTCTATTCACAATATTATCATGATCCAACCATCTGTTTCCCCAATTTTTTTTATCAATATGTAATACTATAAGTCATTTCAAAAAATAATTATCAAGTGTTACAGGTTTTTCATTTTAAATTTTTGTTTGAGGAAATACCTCAAATATCATTATAATATTGGATGGTCATGCTACGAAGGTTCTAATAGCATCATTGAATGTTATAATATCTAGATCATCATGTAGAATAATAAACTCAACTCTCAACTATGGAGCTACCTCTTTCTCAATCCTCATGTGATATTTTTAGATTTATTTTCTATATAGAATGTCCTTGAGGATAGTATACATCATACCGCTCGAAAAACATCATTTCATGGGTTTTAATAGATAAAAATAACATAAATTTTCACCCCAATTTTTTTGTTAATATTAAGATATCAAAACTTATTTGATTCACATTTAATAAAATCAGTAATGAAAAAATTGATCAACTCAAGTAAGGTATGTGGTTGATGGGAATGACTAGCCTCAAACATAGTGGGGTCATTTGGTTGTTCATGTGTTGATCTATGTTCCACCACTAGTTTGATTTTATACTTTCGCATATATTGGTCTACCAAACTAGACCTAACAATAATATATTTCAAATCATCTATTTGTTCCTGTAATACATTCATCATGTTATAAGTATCTTCATGTTTTTTTCTTTGAAATATGTTCAAGGAGACACTCAAAAACCTACACCTATAATGTGACAATATTGTTCTGTCCACTTGAAAGCTATTGTAAGTAGTTTTTATTACAATATGATAATTACCAATTTATGTGTTTAACCTGTATAAAAACATATGAATATTAATCAATATTTTAATATAATTCTATTATAAATCATAATGAATTACTATTATTCAATAATCACACAAGTTTCCCATGATAATTTTTTGTTTTCATAAACTAGTTTACCATCATTATTTACACGAACCTCCTTCTACAGCACATGACATGGGATGGAAGTGGATTCAGATTTTGATTCATAAATATTCATATAAAAAAAGAAATATATGTTTTTTATATCACATAAAACCCTTACTTTTTATTTAAAATACATACCTATTTCCCCTCTAGTGAAGTGTACCTCATCCTATATTTTCAATAAAGGTAAATTGGTTTTGATGAATGATCTTTATTTTCATCACCCCTTTTATGTTTCATTAATTAACAATTTTGAATAAAATTAGATAAAGTAAATAATTTCAAATAATATATTATTTATTATAATTCACCTAAAATGATTTCACATCATGAAAACTGATGAAGTAATTCCATGTTTCATGCTTCATAATCTATACATAAGTAACTAGTGGGCGGAGCTTTAGTTTCCCCTCAGCATACCAATGATTCAACTTGGTAATAAGAGTATAGAATCCTCTATGGTATTTTCCAATATCCATTGAGACACATTTCTTATGGAAGTCATATAAAATAAATGAACTATGCAATCAATAATGAAAATTAATTCAATACTTCATTATATAATTTTTCGATAAAATAGAGAAAGTTTATAATAACATTTTTTATATCATCCCAAAGGGTTTCCCTTATTATAGGATAGATATGGTTCAATGACTCTACAAAAATCATAAAATACATCCTCAATTTGACCCCCAATATAACTACTAATCACTGACTTGGTGGGTAAAATTTTATCATGTTTATTCCAACCAACCTTAAATTTTATACCCTTGATTATTACCTTGATAAATTTATTCCACACTATGATATTGTGTCATTATTGTTTTTTCATCAACATGTTGTTGATCCACTAATAATTATGCAATTTTTGTATCATTATCCCATTGTTACCTAAGATTTGTAACATCAGCATCTGTATAATACTTTATCTACATGAGTAGTCAAACATTAAATTTAGATTTTTTTAATATAGTAAAGAAAAAAAATATTATGATAGAAAACATATTATATTAAAAAAAAAATAACCTACTCATTGAAATATCTTTGTTTTTTTATGTTTGATGGGATTTAGGTCCTATATTGAGAATCAAAATCCCCTATTTCGGGTCCCCAATAACATACAATACATTTTATACATTGGGACCTCCACGAACTGACTATGATCTCCCAATTAAAGGAACATCCTCAATTGAATTTTAATCTGACCCTATAGTTGTTTTAGACTCTACTAGGACATTCATCCAATTATTGTTTGCTATATCTGAGACATAATATACTTGAAATGCTTATAATTCCATAATATATAGATTTTCTTTTCCCTTTTTATACTAAAATTCACCTTCATGAATCCAATTCCATCAACTTTGACAACACTCATATTGTCAACCAATTTTCTATTGAAAATCATAACATGAAATGTTGTATAATTGAACTCTCATACCTCTTTGATAATGCTAAAATTTAACATATTAACATAAATTGGATATATATCTTTAGAACCAGCTATGATCATCACTTCCTTCATGAGCATAACTCCACTATTTTCATCATAGTTTAGTCGTCATGTTCTTTTATATAGAATGTATAACCATTGATTAAAAAATCAATGTAATAAATAACATCATCATTTGGTCCCCTTGCGAGCCATCGATGGCCTTCAATAATTGAATTTTTATTTTTAGATAACTCCTTATAAATATGATCTCATAACCATCCAATAAGTTTTTTTATTATGTATATTTTATATCCATCCTTCATCCCTCATTGGATTCAAATATCTAGGAATATCTTTTTCAACATCAATGTATGTATCGACTTCTTCACTATTATAAAAAATGTAATGGTGGGCTTGAACCCTCTCCATGATTGAAATTATAACAAAGTCTCTTCCAAAAACCCCTTCACCAATAATACATCCATTGTGATGAGATATTTTGAGACACATGCGATCAACATTAGATAGTTAATCGGAAAATAATTCAAAATCTTCTTCAAAATTATATAATTTTTCAATACAACCTCTTGGATGTCTTAAATTCATGACATACCCTTTCAAAATATTCATATACTATTCAAAGAGGTATATCTATATATAATGGATAGAACCACATAGTTGAGCCTCTTTGTCCAAGTGAACGAAAAGTTATACCATTATATCAAATAATTATGGTGGGAAGAACATCTCTAATTCACATAATATGACTATAACCTCCTTATTCATGATTGGAAACATTTCTGAGTCTATAAATTTACTGGATATGGATTTAAAAATAGATTCTGGTTAATGTATGTCATATATTTTTAGTTAGAATATAATGTAAGGGGACAGACATAAAATCATGCATCAAAACATGACATTCAAGTGATTTTAAACCCCATAAATTCAAATTAGTCATTGAAGCAACATTCATAATATCTTATGAATACCCCTCTGGAAATTATAAACCATTAAAGAAAATAAAAAAATGTAATTTTTTCTCTCTTGATAGAGTGTAAACAATTAGAGGATAAAAATACCACCCTTTACCCTTTATCGGTTCCAACTCTTCCCTTAAACCCATACCAATCATGTCCAAACTAACCTTGATAGCCTTTTTTTATGAAAATTTAGTAATGTTCCAATAACAATATCAAATACATTTTTTCTACATGCATGACATCAAGAAAATTTCTGACATATGAACAAATCAAATATGGTTATTCAATGAAAATTGATTTTTTTTCAACATGATTTCATAAGTTTTTTAAAAATTGTTTTTCCAATAACAGTGTCAATATAATTAGCTTTAACTAATAGTTGATCACCCATTAGTGGATATGGTGTTGTACCTTATTCAGTATTCCCAACGAATGATATCCTCCAATATCAGTATTTATGTTATCATTGTAGAAAATTCTAATTTCCTAAATACAAAGTCTTTGAAGAATAGTTCAACCAAATTGATTGTGTTAATTCGTCACAAATGTGAAACCCCTACATTACTTTAATGTTACAGATTAAAAAATTTCCATAAGCAAGAAATTCATTTATCATCCCGTACAACATTCCTTATAATGTAAATTATTCACATCTATGAGAATCAAGCATTGTAACACATGTAACCCACATCAATTTCATATCATTGATAAATGGATCCAAATATACATCAATATCATTACTGGTTTGTTTTGGTCCATATATAAGTAAATAAAACATAATTTTTTTCACATCATTCATAACCTTGGTAGAAGGTTATAATTTACCAACATGTTTGGCCATACACTATGAGTACTATTGTGTAGAGAAAAAATATTTATTACATCTATCGATAACTCAAGATGGATGTTTTCTTGGATCATTTCCAAATTTAGGTTACTCATAATCAATTTTCATCCATTTAAGAGAGTTCACTAGATGACATTGTTTCACATTTTAATTGATGTATCTATATTCCATGTTAATTTTGTGATGGTTTCCTAACATATATATAGTCTTCTAAAACATGTAATGATTAGAAAGTACCATATATCTTTCTAAGGACATGATTCATCATTCTTATATCAATATGCACCACACTTAGGGCATTTTATGAGTGATTCATGGTCATTTCAAAACAAAATGAAATCATTTGGACAAACATGTATTTTTAGGGATCATTCCCATTGAATGAAGCATGCATTTATCAGTGTATGTTCACCATGGAAGTACATTTTATTCCTGTATTATATCATTCAGGAGACTAAGTTGTTCTGTAAAGCTGTTGATACTCCACCCACATGTTTCTTTCAAATTATACAACATCAATACAGCTAACAATGTTGTGTATTTAGTACAACCATTATACAATGGTATATTTTCACAACTATTTAACATCTAAACCATAGTTTTTATAATCATGAATTTCATCTTCAATTTATATTATAATTTCTTCTATATAATCTCCATTATCATTTTCATTGTTATTCATATCAAATGATCTATAAATCACAGTATCATCCCAATATGTGTGCATGTTTATTTTTTCCTCAGGTTTACTCAAAAATATAAAGCTATGATCTATTTTGTGAAAAATCAAATGTTCTTCCAAATCTTTCAAAATAATTTGTCTTTAATAAAAACAATATAATCATGGACATTGGTTTTAATAAGGGTTGTATGCATGCTCTATTGAAAACTGGATGAACTCTTTAAATCCATCTTCATACACTTTTCTTATATGATTACTATTCATACATTTCCGATTCATTTCCTTCCTATTAGGTTCATAAAATGTTCATTTTTGAAAAAAATAAATAAATACACATATTATATTTGTAATCAATGGTAAAATTTATAGATAAATCTAATTAGGGGTACCCAACATTTGATTCTTTAAAATAGTTTCAATATACATTAAAAAATAGTTAATTGAATTTAATAAAATAATTAATCTACTAGTGGTAGGCCTTATCATTTGAATGAATCCAAAATAATCACCAGTAACAAATATGGGATGACTAATTCTCATATTAGTTCAATAAACTTTAGTTCATGTCCAGAAGAGATGGGGGATGAGTCTCATAAAACAGAATACAATAATAACTATTCGGGAGATGAAGCTGAGGAGGATGACAATTGAATCCATAGATCAAAATGTTCTCAGGATGAGAGTCAGAAAATCATCAAACAAAATATCTTAGTTTATTACCTAAAGGTGAAAAAAGAAACAGTAGTATATGTCTAATCCCTATAAGGGGATCCTTGATTGGTGTGATAGTTATAAGGCTTAACTGGATGGTATTACACATTCTCATGTTGATACATCTGATTATACACAAAAATATAATAATATTCATTGTTTATATATTAATATTTATGTGTTTCAATGTTCATAAATACCAATTTTAGTCCAATTCAAAAATTGAACTTCATTTCACATCATTGAGAAATTCATGTTTAAAGTGTCAATTTGGGACCAATTAATCATATAGTTGTGGAATACATTATTTTCATTTTTATAATTTTATAATTTGGGATATGATTTATCACCTTGGTTGGAATATTCTTTTTAGGATTAATGGATGAATCTCAAAGGAAGATGGGTATTTCTGGAAATGAATGATGAAATTTCTTAACAAAGAATAATGGGCCTTAGGCCTATAAAGAAAAAGTAGGACCCACAATAAAATCCCAATGAAGCTGAAATTTTAGCTTAAGAAGTATAAAATTATTTAGATCATTAAATTCACCTGTGTCTGGAGCTAATTTAAAGTTTTATTGGCGATCCAGGTGGTAAAATATGAAGATTAAAAATACGACTATACCTAAATGCCCAAAAATTCATCCCACCATTTCAAATATAACATCCAAAAGGTTAATGAAATTGGAATAAAATTTATATAAATATTATATGAAACCAGGATGAAAATATTTATCTTCAATGACAACCCATTATTTGGTTGAATATTGTTTAAAATCCAAATTTCAAAAAGGTGAATGAATCTGGACGATTTTCCTAGTCAAAATTGAAATGTCAAATTTCCTTTAACTTCTGACCTACCTTTTTACCCTTATAAATTCTATGGAATGAATATATTGATGGGGAATTGACCCTATGATCCTTATATTCCTATATAAGTATCTTTTGGTGAATGTAAATAACATAAATGTTTTTATTTCAATTGTATTTTTAAGATTTAATTATTTTAATTTCCTGTTCGTTTTTTTCCATTTAAGCTTTCTCAATAAAAATTGTTTTATAATAAAATTTATTATTATTATATTTTTTTCAATCCTTTTTAGCACATTTATATCATTAAATAAGTGTGTAAATTTACTCACATAATAATTTGTGAAATTATTTACACTGTTGTGGAGTATTCGTTATTTTCTTGTTTTCTTTTATTTAATCCAGCTTCTTTTTGTCAATTCTCTCTCGTATTGAGAGATTTGAATCAATGGAAGGATAGAACATTTGTGGATCAATTTTAGGGAGTTTACTAGGTTTTTATTTGATTTTATTTGATGTTATTAAATTGTAAAATTAATTCTATGGTTTGATATTTCCAGTATTTGACTTATTTTCTTCATTTCCTTCACTTACTTTAATGATGACACATTTTGAGTGCTAGTATAGTCCAATTCCTTAGAGTGATCATGGAAGTGATCCTCTAAGTTAATTGGTTATTAGTATTGATATTTTGTATTTATTAATCCATATAATGATATTAGTGTGTTATCTCATGGGTTGGATACCTCTTGAACTAGTGAATGAAAAATCGAAAGAAAAAAAATTATTTATATTCTAGAACTAACAACAACCTAGGATCAACCCATTTCCATTAATATTTTCCATTAAAATAATTACATGTTTCATTCTTAAATACAAACCATTTTCTAAGGTAATTTATTATTTTATTTTCATAAATGAAATAAATCCAAAGATTTGGCCACTCCATTTCCAAAACCTCAAAAATTTGAGTGTCTCATGGTTACTTCTTCAGTCCATGTGGAATTTACCCCTACATGTGATAAAATGACCACTTATACCTATAGGATAAATTTTAACATAACCAAAATTTTGGTGATAATTTTGGGGACCCTTTTAATTTTTCTAAGACAATCGCATTCTTTTGTCCCCTATTTCTCTTTTCTCACCATCATTTCTCTTCTATTTTTACCTTTATGTTGTCATCTGTCCATGCAATCCCAAATCGAAATTTCTATGACCTGAAATGGATTATCTTCCAAATTACCCCTAGTTGAACCAATGCTATAATTGAATGGTTACTCTACATTGGGAATCCCCTCACATATAGAATATCTTTCATCAAACCACGAATGATTTCCACACACATAGTGAAATGTATAATAAATGGGATGATGAATGCTTAATGGATAAATTTCCCAACATCTCAAGGATGGTTGAAGAGGTCAAATATAATAATGTTCATGATGTCCAAACTCATATATAGAATAATCAAAAATAAATTATTGAAAAAATGTATGATAAAATGGAGAAAATGAATTTGAAAGATTCATCTTTGAGATCAGAACTAAATCGAATTGAAATGATTACAGAACCCATACCCACTTAAGGTTTAACCTTCTTCAACATTTATAGAAGAATCTTGTTACACACATATATATCATCCTTTTATTAAAGAAAAAACCTTAATAATTTTGAATGATTAATAGGATGAAAGAGTTTTTTTAGGGAATTTAAATCCATAGGAAATTTGATATTTTGAAATCAAAAAATGATAATTTAACATCATTGGTTTATTTTTCCAAACATTACTCCATTAATGATTTTTTAGGACCATTGATCACTTAACCAATTTGTGAATTCCCCAAAATTGAGTCTATACCCACTCCTGACATTCATATGGACAAATTTTTGGATGAATTGTATTTTTATAAGGTACTATTTTTAAAAAAAAAATTGGATAAGAACCCGATTTTGATTCAAATTTCCAATATTCTTTATGAAAATTAAATCAATCCAAACTCAATTTTTTTCCATCCTTCCCCACTCAAGAATCCCTTCATAGGTGATGACCAAGATCTTTGGGTTTTCATTCCTTAATATCATGAAACCTTCAATGGGGGTTGATCCTTAATGTATTAGGAGAGACTACAAAACCAAATAAATTGCCCATTTTTTATATTCCTTAGATAATTCCATTCAATTTATAGAATCTGATTTTACATTAAAAAATTAAAAATAAATAATCAATATCAATCATGTTGAAGTAGAGAAATATGGGTTCATTAAAAAGTTCAAATATGGTATTGGGTATGTTGGTGGTCCAAATGAAGATAAAGACTTTAAATTAAGTGATTTAGAGGATACAACCCTTCTTATTTTTTTTAATTTTGTGTGTTTTTGTGTTATTTTTGTAGAGGGAATCCCCTTGGGGTTTCCAATGTGATATAATGTCATTTATGTGTGAGATATAGTATCTGAATAATTTTATTATATCAAAATAAAACATCTGTTTACTATTATTCAAACCTATACATCAGTCATCTGTAAGGATTCCACATGTGATGTGAGTCCAAAGAGATCATTTTCTTTTTGATGGGTCATCATCTACAAACCAGGTGGTTTTTGTTCCTCAAATTCATTTAAAATTTCATTATTCCTTTCCTCATTCCCAATTACTAACTCTCTCTTCTCTTATATTTCAACATTGAGGGTAGTTTCATTCTATTTTGGGGGAATGAAAATATGTGATTTTAAAAAAAATGGGATATAATGAAAAATGAAAGAAAATCATTACATGAGTTAATGTGCATTATGTAACATGAAAGATAAATGTCGAACAATTTTTTATTCCATGATTATTATTTTAATGCAATTAAATTAGAAGGGAATAGTTTTTGGAAATTTCAGTTGTCCAATGTTATTTTTCAAAGATCAAATATTTATCCTCTAAATAAAAATTCTACAATGCACGTCCATTGGATCTTGGGTGTATATTTTATTTCATGGGCTCCTTTCATGATATCATAGGGTTTGAGGCCACTTTTATTTTAATTTAATCATCCAACAATTAAATTAAATAAAACACATAGAGAAATGGTCTTTCCAAATGTGTGGCTTCCAAAACTTGGGGATTACGAATCCACTATTATCCTACCCAGAGTTAGGATTTACATATCTATTTTAAACCATGAAATTGAAAATATGTGTGGAATTCGGCACTTGGGGACCGCGACTCCATAGTTTTTTTGCCCCATGATTGTCTTTTTATATCTAATGTGATTAAAAAAACAACAAAATAAAAAAAAAATTGGATACTCATCGTAAGGTTTAATGTGATTCACATATAGAACTTCTGTTATTTCACTTGAATAAGAAAATGGGTCTCTTGCCCTTTTTTGATGCACAATACATCATCATGCTTAATTGAAATTGGAAGAAATCTAAAAATGAATTTTAGCAAATAAATGGGATTGGGCTTGGATATGCTTGTGAACCAATCTTGTGTGAAATTATTTTTAATGTTTTCATGATTTTTTGGAATTATTTTTATCGGAGTAATGTATGTTAAAATGATTTTTGGGAAATGGAATTCAATTTCATATTTTGAAGATACTTTATGCTCATGACTAGATAAAATCATGTTAGGGTGTGATTAGCCACAGAAAGATGATAATTTTTTTTTCTATCTTAATATTGATGTGTTTAATGTCCATAAAAATCAATTTTATTCCAATTCATAAATAGAACATCATTTCACATAATTGTGAAATTCGTGTTTAAAGTGTCAATTTGGTCCCAATTAATCATCTACTTGTGAAAAAAATTATATTCATTGTTATAATATTATATATTGGAATATTATTTATTACTTTTATTGGAATATTTTTTATTTTAGGATTCACAGATGAATTCTAAACGAAGATGGATATTTTTGTCAATGAATACCAAAATATATGGACAAAGTATAATGGGCCTTTGGCCCATAAAGAAAATGTGGGTCCCACAATACAAGACCAATGAATCTCAAATTTTAACTGAAGAAAGATAAAATTATGAGGATAATTTAATTAAACTATTTAAGGATCTAATTTAGAATTTTTCATGTTGATATAGGCGGACAAATATGAGGATTAAATTTATTTCCAGATCTGAATGCCCATAATGTCAGCCCACCACTTCGAGGATAACATCCAAACGGTTAATCCAATTGGCCTAAACATTTTAAAATTATTATATTAAACATGGATGAAGATATTTATATGAAATTACCATCCATGATTTTGCCATATTTATTTTAAAATTCACACATCCAAATGGGGAGTGAATCAGAACAATTTTCATGGTCAACTTTGAAATGTCAACTTTCCTTTAATTTATCACCCTCCTATTGACCCTCCTACGTTTTGGGGAAGGAATGTATTGATGGTGGATAGAACCTTTGATCATTATATTCCTATATAAGTATATCTTGGTGAATGGAATTATTATCCAAGTTTTTCATTCAATTGTATTGTTAAGCTTTCATTTTGTAAACGCATGTTCTTTTTTTAATGTAAACATTCTCAATCATAATATTTTCTTAATAAAATTTATCTTTATTAAATTTTTCTATATTTGTTAACTTGTTGATATAATTTCCTAAGGAATTAAAGTTATTCACATTATATTTTTTGAAATTCATTACATAATGGTGGAGTGTTCGTTATTTTGTTGTTTTCTTTTATTCAATCCCTCTTCTTTAAGTAAACTTCAATCTTACATTGAGAGATTTGCATAAATGGATGGCCAACCCATTTTTTGTTAGATATTAGGGAGGTGATTGGGGATTTATTGGATGTTATTTGATGTTCTTAAATTCTAAAATTAATTCTATGGTTTGAGATTTCCACTCTTTGACTTATTTTCTTAATTGTCTTCACCGACTTTAATGAAGACACATTTTGAGTGCTCGTACAATCCAATTCATTATATTGATCACTAAAGTGATTCTCTATGTGAATTTGTTATTTTACTTGAAATTGTGTATGTATTAAATTGGGTAATTGTATTTGAGAGTTATATCATTAATTGGATACCTTTTGAACAAGGGAACGAAGAATCCAAAGAAAAACAATAACATCTATTCTATCCCTAACAACAACCTAGGATCAACCCATAACCATTGATACTTTACATTCAAATAATTAGGTGTTTCATGATTAAATAAAAACCATTTTCTTAGTTAATTTATTATTTTAGTCTCACAATTGAAATCAATACAAACAGTTGGCCACTCCATAGCCAAAACCTCCAAAATTTGAGTTTCGTGAGGTTACTTATTCGGTCTCTGTGGATTAGACCCCTATATGTACGAAAATAACTGATTATACATATAGGTTAAATTGTGGCACAAAGAATAGCCATTACAGTTTCAAAATTCAATGTAAGCCTTCAATTATTCCTTGAATAGTAAAAGGCCTTTGGTCTATGAATGGAATTTTAGAATCACATTGCTTCCAAATACCAAAAAAAACGGTAATTATAAGATGGTTTCTACAAACTTTCTATGTGCGGAGTCCAAAAAGTTGTAGGATTTTATATATATTCATTTCATCACTTGGTATGTGGTGGTTTGGGTGGTGTTTCATAGACAATATAAGTAGATATTTAAAAGAGTGGAAAAGTTTAGGTAACCTTCATTATACATGGAAATCATAAAATAAATATATACATGAAAATTATAAATAAAATTATAAATTGAAATTGTTTATAATGCACATTTTGAAAACATTTAAAGATGATATAATTCATAACTCTATTTTTAATGTTCCAAATGATCCTTTGAAATATTAATTTGCAATAAACATTTAAAATATACTTTTATTAGACACCTTTTTTAAATTAAATTTGATTTCCAAAATAAATTTTAAAACCATATGATGTTTCATTCAATTAAAACTGGAATTCAGA
The DNA here is from genome assembly GCA_963277665.1 of Viscum album. Lineage (NCBI taxonomy): Eukaryota > Viridiplantae > Streptophyta > Magnoliopsida > Santalales > Viscaceae > Viscum > Viscum album. The sequence goes on along the minus strand of OY728133.1, from coordinate 857,829,105 downwards.
ATAATAAAACATCACATGAATGGTCAAATCCATTAATTAAAGATAACTATAGTGGGAAACTCATCAAATAAAATCTATTGGATCTTTATGTATGAAAATTGTAAAATAAATCACACACCAGCCTTTAAAAAAATTACTAAATCAAAAAGCATACTAAACCCGTTTCAAATATTTAAAATCACTAAAGGAAACTATTTATTCATTTAGTCAAATATATATAAAACATTCTACCAAATTTGAGTAGCATTTAATTTTTGAACATGAAAACCTCACTTTTTATTGAAAAAAATATGTATTCTTTTAAATTTATATGTAACAATAATAAGTAATCAAAAAATATACATAATTATTAAAGAAAGCTGTGATAAAAAAATCAAACAAACAACACCCAAATATAGAAACAAAAAATCCCAAATACACCCACACAAATAAAAATAATTGAAACATAACAATGGTAGATTTTCATAGAAAAATTGATACAATAACATAATAAATAATCACCATTAAATCAATATTTGAATATGATTCATTTTGGGACAGATTAAGAAACCTTTCCACAATCAAAATTTTTACATAGTCATTTCAATAAAAGCTTTAAATATTTAAACTTTTATGGAAGGTAATCTTAGAAATTAGTTGAAGTCAAAAAATCATATTTCATAGTAGTAAGGAAATTCTCAGAAGCATAACCAAAACATCCATTTCTCACACAAAGTCACAAAGAAATTATATATAAACTCAAGCAATGCACTTCCCCTTTTTAATATGATCATCGTGATTATTTATTCCTTATGTTAATTCATACCATTTTCCAGATGAAAGAAATTGTATGATAACCCCATAATTTACACACAAGTACAAGAGTATTCTTGAATCACCTAACTCAATGTGAAGATTCCTTGATTCACTGTACATGGACTGAATACGAAGAGGAATATATGATTCTAGGCCTAAAATTTCTAAATAACCCAATCCAATTTTAAGGGTCTTGTTGAACTCGAATGGTGATTTTTTAACCATCTAGACTTGTCAAATCAATAAGACTCAAATAAGAAGGAGTAAATACCCTAAACTTCCAATCCACAAGATCACTGATCCAACAAACCATTGTACTAACACACATAATGGAACTTAAATAAGCAAGAAATGAGATTGTATAAGAAAAAAATAACATGCCTTAGATTAGATTCTTTATTTTCCAAAGAGATGGTCGATGGGGGGAAATGAAAACAGTGGAATTCCGCAAGAGCTTCAGAGGAATGACTGAAATGGGTTTAGTTAGGGTTATTTTAAAAAGATCGGGGTGGGTTTTGTCAATGATTCCAAAAAAGCACTGATAAATATTCCTTTTAGTGCTAAAATAATAAGGGATGATAAATGATATATTTATCAATTTTTTTTTAGAACTGATAAAGATACATCATTATCATCTCTAAACAAAAAATGATAAGGATATATCTTTTTGAGCACTAAATTACTAATAATGCATAGGATTCATGAGCCTATAAAGGGTGTAGAAAATTTGGTCTCCTTCTCGTCGTCGTCTTCTTCCCAGCATCGCTCAGACAATGGTGTTTCCTCCTCGGTCCTCCCGGCGTGATCGAGGTACGGCGGCTGCTCCCGCAGTGATGGGCGGCCTGGATATCAAGGCTCGGAGTCTGTTCTTTTGCAGAGAGGGTATTTTTGGTTTTCTATGGCTTCAGGGTGGTCATCCGACTCTTCCGCATCGTGGGGTTGTGATCTAGTGCGGCATCGGGGTCACAGACGTTCTCTACGGCCAGGGGGTTTCCGATCTAGTGCACCTGGGTTGCGGTTCTGTTCTCTGCAGAGGTGAGGTCTAGATCTGGTGCGTCTGGGTCTTGTCTTTGCGGTTAAGGGGTTTTCTTTCCGGTGCATTTGGATAGAGTTCTTTTTGTTCTGCGGTGTTGGGGACGTTCAAGGGTACAGCTTGGGGTCACGTTTCTGTGCACCGTGGGGTCGAGCTCTGGATGCGTTGGTCGTTACCATCCTTCCGCAGCGATGGGTTCGTGATTCCTCTTAGGGCATCAGCCATCGGATTGGGACTGTGCTTTGACACATGACACTTGCTTGCCTATTTGCATTGCAAAGGTGGAGAGTTTTTTCAAGATCAAATGTTGGGGAGTATTGGTTCATTGATTTCATTTTGGTTTTACTCTTTCTACCTTTCAGTGTGATTTTCCTATGTCCATGATGTCTTTGGGTTTTCTCCCCCTTCATCCCTTAATAGGGGGATTTTTCATATAATAAAAAATTTGATGGCATTCGGGTCATTGGATGGAAAGTACTAATAATGAATTTATAATTATAAATATAATTAAATATTTTTTTTAATGTTATAATATTTTTATAAATGTATTTATGTCATTATATGTATATTTATATAATTATATATATAATAAATCTATATAAATATAATTACAAATATATTAAATAAATTAAATATTTTAATATATTTATTGATATTTTATACTTCATTAAATATATAATTATTTATTTATAATTATGTAAATAATTTTTAAAAAAATTATTTATTTATAATTATAAATTTAAATTTTTATAAATATAGTAAATATAAATTTATAAATATATTTTTAAGTATTTGAAAAATTATTTATTTATATTTATATTTATATTTATATCATTATATTTATTTATATTATTATATATGTTTATATAATTATATATATTTATATATATAATATTTATAAATATAAATATAAATATTATAAATATTTTTATTATGTAAATATTTTTATTGTAATATTATAATTATAAATATATTTATATCATTATATATATTTATATATATATATATGATACGTAAATATAAATATAGTAAATAAGTTTAATATTTAAATATATTTATTATAATTTTATAATTATCTAAATATATAATAATTTATTTATAATTATACAAATAATTTTTAATTAAATAATATATATATATATATTTCAATATATATATAAATATATATATATAATATAAATATAAATATAAAAATGAAAAATATATTCATTAATTAAATATATTTATTATAATTTTATAATTATTTTAATATATAAATATTTAGTTATAATTATATAAATAATTTTTAAATAATATTTAGTTATTTATAATTATAACTAAATAATATTATAAATATAGTAAATATATAATTATAAATATATTTATTTACAAATATTTTTTTAATTATTAATGAATATATAATCGTAAATGCATGCATGTTAAAAATGAGTGAAATTAAATAATTAAAAATGTGTGTACTTTTAGAATATTGAAAAAATGGGTATGTTTTATTAGTTATATATAAATTATTAAAAAATTGGATATATATTGTCAGTGAATATGAATACATATCGAAAATATTAAAAAAGAGTAAATAAATATATATAAAAATAAATATTATAAAATGATTAAATTCCCAAAAAAATGTTAAAAGTGAATAAATAATAGCTAAGTATAATTATATTAAAAATAAATAAAGACAATTCACTAATTAGAAACCTAATATATTAAGTATATCATGTTATTAAATGATATTCTAAAATGAATTTTATAATTTGAATAAATTACATAAATATAAAGTGCGTGTTTTTGTATAAGATTTCCCTTAGGTACGTAAATATCTGTGTGTGTGTTGTATATGAAAATGCATTAATTACGTATATTTATGTGTCAAATCGATGTAACACATGTTTTATATATGTTATGTTGAAAAATAAAACGACATTCAATCAATGTCCATTATATGATAAAATGAGTCAATATCTTAAATTAATACTATTTTTTAATTATAAACCATTCTTCACTAAATATATGACTATTTTAATGTAAGCATAAATATTTTTTATTACATAAATCATATTTTTTCATGGATGGAGGTGGAAGAGGGGATCAGTGATTGTAGAAATCGTGTCGGTGCTCGGGACCTGGCCTTGAAGGTAGCGGTTTCGCTGGAATCATGGTTTTTGGATCTTGCTTCTTCCATACCTATTGCATTGGATTCTTCGGATCTTAGCATGAAGGGGATAAGCGACTATGGAAAACAAGTCGGCACTCAGAATCCAACCATGAAGGGATCAGTTTTTCCCATCCCTACTACACCGGCGTCAAATCATAGTTTGGAGGGTCAGTCAGATGTTGGGGTGAGAAAATCGACAGAAGTAGGGAATGGTGTCCATGAATCCGAGATCTAGGACATTGCTTCTATCAATCTTTCATCAGAGTGCCTTGTTGTGCCAGATTCAAATATCCTCGTTGAGGGTTTCTTCAGCAATGCACAAGTATTGATGAGTTATTCAAATTGGCCATGTATGAATCCTATTAATAAGTTTGTCTTGTTTAGAAAAGCTCGCATTTCGTCCAAGGAGTCTGGCTCCCATGGGTTGCACAACTCCCGGATTACCATATCCGATGATGGAAAATTCACTATAATTTATCATCTTATGGCGGTCAAGGAATGACGTGAAGTCTATCAATTTTATCTCATTTGGGCAGCTAATTCTCTCTAGGGGTGGAAAACCGATGAACATTGAGGATTTTAGGATCAGAATATCTTGAATTTGGGGTTTCTCATATTGCAGGATGATCCCTATTGACAGAGGATACTTTCACCTTATTATTTCATCAGTAAATAACATATCAATGGATTAAATCAATGGGTTGTACTCTCTTAACCCAGTAAGCTTTAGATTGTCTGAGTGGGATTTATGTTTTAACCCCTACCTACAGAAGCATTCCAATGCTCATATTTGGGTTAAAATTCATGGTTTAATATCACGAACTAGATCTGGTCGGCATCAAAACCAGCACCGGACTCAGCCTATGGCAGGACCAGAAAAGCGTTCCCTATCCCCACATGCTGGCACAAGTACCCGAGTATCATAGATAACGGTTTGGAAATGATTTAATTGAGTTTAGAAACATAAAACAACCAAAAATAATAAAGAAACTGGATCTAAAATTACCAACCAAACGGTCCTTAAATAAAATTCCGAACAGAAAACAAGGTTTCAAACCAGACACAAGAGGTCCACAACTATAAAAGAGTATAATTTCTAATACAAATACCACCACACGGCAAAAGGAAACCACCCCTAGCCTTCTCCACAGCACTGCATCAAGGAAAAGAAGCTCACATCTTAAACCACCATCTACAAAGACCATTCTCTTACCTGTGTCAAACATGATCAAGTATACATATACCAAAGCTGTAAATTTTTTGTAAGATAACTCCCAATAGGATGCCACCGAGAAAATATTCAATGCATAATTATTAAATGAAAAATACATTTACAAATTTAAATAATGAAAATAATTAAATTCTTGAACATTTTTATTAATAAAATAGTTTTTAATGAATACAGTTCTAATGGGAACAACATAAAAAGGGAAGCCGTTTTTGTCAAAATTACTTTAAAGGGAAACAAATTTGTAAAATAAAACACCTTTACTTTTATATTATCTCAAATTCCACACCATATGTCGATGGTGAGCAGAAATTAATCAGAGAGAACCAACTATGGGAGAGGCCCTATAGGTACTAGTAGATAGTGGGACCCTAGAACATCGGGCATGGGGGAGTCACATGGCTAAAGGGTGACTGTAGGGGGTAACGGAAAATCTGTTTGAGAAGGGAGGAAACGCTCGGCAATGTGAAGGGGAAAAGTACTCATCGGACGCCTATACGAGGCAGCTGAGGAGGGTGTGGCACACCTGTTCAATGACCGGCAGCTGGAGTTGCGCGCCTAAGAGGGGACACCAGCTAGAATCACATGCTAGAGAGGGTGCCGGGAGAGGGGGACTCGCGAGAGAGGTCGAGGCTGTAAGAGATGGTGGTGCAAGGTGCTGGACATAGTCACTGGAAGAAAACTGTTGGATGGAGAGCGGCCAAAGTGAGGGGTGGTGGTGCGATGCATGTGAATGGGGGGGGGGGTGAGGTGCGATGTAGGTAGGGTTAGGGGGAATGGGAAACACGATCCAAGAGGGGGGAGAAGAAAGGAAAAAAAATAAAACTAAAAAAACATATACCAATTTAAAATAATAATAATCATAATTAGAAATTATAATAAAATAATTATCATTAATAATTTTATAATACTTACAATAAATTAATATTAACAAAACAAATAAAATATTGAAGAAAATAATAATAATAATAATAATAATCTTACTATTATTAATATTATTAAAACAACTCTAAAATAATTATATTATTTTTACTATTTTATTTAACATTCAATTTATTATTAATTTATTCAATTAATTAATTAACTATGCACTGATTAGGCCACATGGTGGTGTGGCGAAGCCACATGGTGGTGTGGTGAAGCCTCACGGTAGTGCAGGTAAGCCACATGGCTTTGACCGTTCCCTAAATGTGTGTCCGACATTACCGAGCCAAAACGCTCGTTTATCACCAAAAGCGCAAAAAATTCATTTGGACTTAGCCCACACCTTGGAAAACCAAATTTACCTAAAGATAAAATTATAAAAAAAAATTGTTACATATGTATGGGTGTGAAAATTCTCTACACCATGATACTTTCTGCCCCCCAAAAGTCCCAAAAGACATGGTCAACCCAAGATTACCAGAAAGACCATGAAGACCTGAAGATATTTAAAACAAAACCTCAATCGCCCAAATACTATGCATTCAAGACACCTGTAACCTGAAACTCAATAGATATCAGAACTAGAACCTCCAAGAAAAATAACCAATGGTAAAGAATTCACCTCCCAACAAAAAAACAACATGGAACACTCTCACACCTAACTTAGGAATCACCTGGGACCACTCAAGTCCTCCAATAACTCATGTAAATCTACCCATTACTTAAGCTAACCAATCACCATGGTTAGGGTCAGGTGGATCAAAAGAAAGGGATTGCCCCTCCAAGAACACTTTGGAAATAGGACTTTCCACAAGTTCGTCCCATGGTGGCCTCCCCACCATATTTGGATTCTTGTCAAAAATTAGTTCTCTAAACCAAAATGAATCACAAACCCATACAAACCTCTGACACTCGCTTGACCCTCCATGCTCCCTATGTTAAACAAAACCAAAATAAGAGACAAAGGAGAGACCCACATTGGGTCTCCCCACCATTATAAAATTTTCTTAGCACCATGACATCTCTGCAGGAATTCCAAGTTTACTCTGAATGATACGAACTGATCTCTTTATCACGAACCGACCAACATAGGACGACCTACATAGAAAATTTCCAGAGTGGACAACAATCCATAACATGAGAGGGTTTTGATAGAGTAAACCCATATCACAGCGATAAGCTGGATAGCCACACAACAATTACACAAGACAAGAGCATCTCAAAAATGAGTACAACTTTCATCCATAACCAACCTACAAGAAGGTAAGTTTTTAAAGATTCCACATTCCTAGAGCGCACCCACTGGATTTATGATAATATAGAATCTACAGACCTCCTTAAAGCCTAAGAGAGACTCCCAAAAATTAAGACCACAATAAAAATACAAGTCCTTTATGCCCCTCAGAACAAAAATGAAGCCTTCAAAGACTATACCACAATAAGGGAACTTAATTTATACCTATCCTAACACTGCGAACTTAAATCAAACCAAACTAATCCCACATACAACAAGTTTTGACTGCATTAAAGCATTACCCTGGGACCAAGGTCTAGTGCCCTATTGTCTGAAGCATCTACCGCTTCACAATCATAAGCTGGCCATCTCCAACTAGAACTTCCTTCACTGGAAATCCAACCTACAGACTTCTCCTAATGTTCCAAGAAGCCTCTCTGTCAACATACAAACTAAGAATTATGGTGAATGACTTAGTGTTCCCACTAACCACACTAGATATTGAAGATTGAGCGGCTTGTCAGACACACAACACCAACTGATGGAAGGATCACTCTAAGAACAAATCCCTTTGTTTCACACTCCTCATAGGATGAGGAACCTTCACTTACCACAATATGAACAAGACCAACAACTATTGAGATCCTTAATCTGTTTTCTCCATGCTTCCATTGGGGAAGATGAAATTGGCTCACTGGAAGGCTCATAAACTTCCTTCACTATCTTTTTACTAGTTGAGCACCTAAAACTCCACCACATTCTATCTGATTTAATTTCATAGGTATAACCATAGGATAAAGCTAATATTGAGGATCTCTCAAGATATCCCCGTTCGAAACAAAATGGAATGATCATTGTGTACTGGTCTTGTCCCACTCCAATAATCATACATTAGATAACATACAACCACATAAAATTTTGAGTTCCTAAAAAACCAGAGACACTCCCAACATTCCTAAAGCACTCAACGATATTCAATCGACCTCGACGTCTAGAAACAGCCGGCAAAACCGAGTAGAACACAACTCTTCTACTTCTATGAGAGTCTGGGTTGAACCAAGAGTTGAGAGACTTGTTGGAAACTGTGGGACCTTTCTTGGGGGCATATCAAGAAGAATAAAGTCAAAACCATCCTTCCAAAAAACCAAACACCTCACAAAATAAATATCCACACATCAGAAACAAATACAATAATTCTAACTTAAGTCATCAATTAATTTTCAATGAAAAAACCCCCACATGAAAATACCAAACATTGAACAACAAGGCCCAAAAGATCATTTGAAACCACTATTTTCACCTTGGGCTAAAACCCATTTTCCAATTACAAATCCATTTAATAAAAACCCGTTTTAGAGAAAACCCCAGTTTTCTTCTCGGGTCCTCTCAGAAAAAATCATCTTATCACACTCGACATAACCAAAACACATAGGGAAAACATCAAGTAATTTTCTATCAATTTACCCAAATTAACTTTTCTAGAAAAAAGATGTTTCCTTAGGAATCAATCTCCCACCACTAATATTCTTTGATGTCTCGCAGATATGAATTTTGGTGCCACTCAGGCGGCCATCCACAGGATTCACAAACCTTCCATTAATCACGTACACATGCACACATGAGCACCCATAAAAATACCATTACAATGAATAAGGAAATTTAACTTTAAAAAAACATTCCCAGTATTCCAAAAATACTTTTTTTCCAAAACCATTTCAAAAGTTTAAGAAAATATTCCAAATCATTCCATTTACAAAAATACCTCACTTCAATTTCAAATAGCCAATGATGTTTCTTTATAAATTTGATTTCGACAAATCAATCACTGAATTCCACAAACAAGGTCCAAGGAAAATATCCCAAAAATCATTTCCAACTCACACCAAGGGAAAATAAGAGCAACCCTCAAATTCTGCATCCCTTTTTAAAGAACCACCCTTTGCAACAACACAAAAATGAACCAAAACATCACGAACACTAAAGCACCTAGATGTAGAACAAGTGATCACGCCTAACGTAGCTACATAGTTTAGCAGCCCAAGCCCCAAGGAAGCACCAATAACTAAGAGTGTCAAACCATAGTCTTGGGCATCACATGAGTCTGTACTCCATGTGAGACCGCACACAACACTGGTTTACTCCTACTGTCATCCCCCATCCACATAGTCCAACACCAAAAACAGAAATCCCAGACTACCCCTATTTATGCGAGGTTCGAAATGAGTATGAGTTCACGACACTCTCCACTCACCTTCCCCTTGAGTGCCCACAGTCATATCTATGATCTACCTGAAAACTCAAATAAGAAGAACAAAACCTCCTATGATACCATTTTGTCACAAACCAAACATGTATTCCATCAAAACCGGCACTCGACCCAGCCCGTGGGAAGACCCAAAGGGAATTACCTATCTCTACAGGGTGGCACAAGTGCCCAGGTATCATAAATAATGGTTTGGGAATTATTTACCCAAGTTTAGAAACATAAAAAACCAACAATAAAAATAAACTAGATTTAAAAATTACCAACCAAACAATCCTTATATAAAATTCAAAACTGAAAACACTATTTTAAATAAGACACAAGAGGTCTATAACTATAAAATAAAAACAATCCCAACACTAAGATAACCACACGACAAAGGGACATGACCCCCTAGACTTCTCCAAAACACATCACCAAGGAAAAGAATCTAACATCCCAAACTGCCATCTCCCATGTCCTTTCCCTTAAATGTTTCAAACATGATCAAGTCCACTTACACCCCAAGGTGTAAGTAGGGTGTGAGATAATTTCCAATAGAATTCCACAATGAAAAAATTCCACATATAATTATTAGATGACAAATACATTTGAAAATTTAGTTAAATAAAAATAAATAAACTCTTGAATAGTTTTAAATAAAATAATTTTTAATGAATACATTTTTAATGGGAATTACATAAAAAGGTAAGATGATTTTTGAAAATACCATTAAAGGAAAATAAATTTGTAAAATAGAAAAGCTTTACCTTTATATAATCTCAAATTCCACACCATATGTCGATAGTGATCACAATGTAATCAGAGACAACCAACTATGGGAGGGGCCCTATAGGTTCTAGAGGGTAGAGGTACCCTAGAAAATTGTGTCTTAGTGTAAAGTGGTATAGGAACCATGATAACATGTGTTCTCGTGCATGATCATCTTGTAGGGAACACACCCATAACCCAGTGGTCTGCAGTCATCATCCAAGTGTTTAGTTATTGTTGTAGTCATCTATCCATCTATGTGAAACCAGGACAATGCCACTTCTGTATCACTGTCACAGTAGTTATAGTTATCCCACCTAGTCCATGACCTTTCATTTATGCTCCAGATGTTCCATTTTTATATCACATTTCATATTCAGATAAACAAAGAAAAGAAGGCGCTGCCTATACCTAATACCACACTTCCACACAAACATTCCATTTTTAAAATATAGTGCACACCAAAAAACATTTAAAACTAAATCTCCATCACCCACATAACTACTTAATATAACTTCTCGGTTAAAGAAAAAACTTTCATAATCCAAAAACAAACTAAGAGAATTTATTAAACATTTTCGAAGTATGTTGCATGACTTTAAACACCAAAATCCCACTGAAATATTATTTTATGACAAAACACATGTTGATGCTACACCAAAACTCAAACTACATAGTCAAAAATTTCATTTAACCAATTAGAAAAATCACTAGAAAATTTATTAAAGTTTTCCAAAATGTGTTGCATGAATGAAAATAAAAAAACTCACTCTAAACTTATTTTATATTTAATGCACCTTGAATCCATAACAGAACACCAACTATAACCCTTACACTTTTAAATAAACCAACATCATAACTTATAAAACACTATGAATAGCTCAACATGGTTTTTCAAAAAAAATAGCATACTCATATAATATAAACATACTACTAAACACATAAAATACATATTAAACCTCAACTAAAATCAAATTCGAACCCAATAAACTAATTAATAAACATGCTAAATTAATTAAATAAGAAAATTAATTTATAATTTAATACTCATACATGTAAATACCTACCTGAAGGTAGATAAACATCGCAACGTGATGTGAAAACTCCATCGCACATCAATTTCCCATCAAACAACTCAACTAGAACCTAAAATTAAATGAAAACCAGAAATAAATATTAAAACTAATCCCTTCGTTCATCTGAGCCATATAGGGAAATGGGGAAAATGAATCATATACAGAAACCATAAGAGAATGGTTCAAAGAACCATTCCTCGATGAATCGAATTCACAACATTGAGATATTGTGCGAGATCAATGATCAAATACGGAGGGTGCAAAGGGGGGTGAGCGTTGCAGACCGAACGTCCATAGGGGAGTCATGCGTTGCAAGGAGGTAAGGAATGGGGTTGTTACACAACTAAATTGAGCCCGTCGGGGGTCTCTAGAAGTCTGGCCTTGAAGGAAGGCGGTGCATGGTTGTGTGAAGGGGAAAAAGGCGCTACGAACGCCTGTGCGAGGCGACTGAGGAGGGTGCGGTGTGCCGGTTCGAGGGCCACCAGCTGGAGTCACGTGCTGGATTGGGGAAACTGGTTGAAATCATGTTCCATAGAGGGTTAAGGGAGATGGAGGACTCATAAGAGAGGTTAGGGTAGAGAGAGATGGTGGCCTGAGGTGCTGGAGATGCTTGCGGGAAAAAAATTACCAGAAGGAGAGAGGCCAGAGGGAGGGAAAGCGGTGCGATGCGGGTGAACTAGGGAAGGGGTGAGGCACAACTCAGTTAGGGTTAGGGGGAAGGGGAAACATGATTCAATAGGGGGTAATGAATAAAAGATAAGAAAAAATAGAAAAAAAGAAATGAAACCAAAAATACTTATACCACATTAAAATAATAATAATCACAATTGTAAATTATAATAAGATCAATGACATTAATAATTTTATAATAATAAAAATAAATTAATGTTAACAACCAAATTAAAATATTGAAGAAAATAATAATAATAATAATCTTATTATTATTATTATTAAATCAACTCTAAAAAATTATTTTTTTTCCTTTTTATTTGACATTTACTTTATTATTCATTTGGTTAATTAATTAACTAACTGTGCACTGGGCAGGCCACACGGTTGTCTAGAAAAACTGTGCAGTGGTGAGGCTAAGATACACAGCTCTAACTATGCCTAGTGTGTGCATCGGACATTACCAATCCCAAGACACTTCTTTTTCAGCAAAAGTGCAAAAATTTCATTCAGGTGCATACCACACCTCGACAAATCAATATTAAAACTAGATAAATTTATAAATAAATTATTATGGATGTACGGGTGTGAAATTTAAGTTGGGTGTTTTAAAATCCTCTAATCATGAAGGACTTTGTCTCCTTCATTGGTGTCCCCATGAAGATAGATGGGAATACAGTGCATGGAAAATTTACTTCCTTTTACCAGAGTTTAAGTCGATATGTACATGGAAAAAAATTTACATGAGTATTCCACATTGATAGTCAATGGTGTGGAATTTGAGGTTGAATTTGTATATGATAATTTCTTTTCATTTTTAACTATTGCAGGTCAGTGGGGAATGATGATTCTGATTATAGGAATGTGAGGAAAATTATGTTGGAAGTGGGAACATCTACCCATGGAAAAAAGAATCATGGCTCCTCCAAGGTGACCAATCCTTGTGGGATTTAGCCGGATGTCTCTATGGAGGAAATACTTAATCCCCTTGACCAAAATAATGCCAAGGTGTTGGACCCGTTAGTTATTTCTTATCAAGGGGAGATGCGGGATAGGGAACCTTAGAAATCTACAGGTGGTGATGTAGCAACTAACTTCATTTCCATGGGAATAGTTGGCTCTCCATCTAGCTCTGTACATAGAAAGGGATGCACCTTGGGTAAGGTAAATGACATTGCTTCCTTTTGGTACGTTATTGTGGAAACAATTCAAGCCAATATTGAGGATCAATGCGATGAGTATGACTTGGAGCATGATTCCCAAATGAAATATGATACTCAATTTTGGGAGGAGTGATGATCCCCTAAAAACAAGAAGGGGAAACATGTCGAGTCTACCCAACCATTGATCATGGATGGAGCTACTGAAATTGGGGTTGAACCACATCAGGATGTGGTTCTAGTTCCTCCAATTGAACACAGGTCATTTATTCCTACAAATGATTTTCAATACACTAGAATTTGTTTTGTAATCTTCTTGACATTCTTAATAGATCAAACAATGAGTAAGTATTTCGTGATGAGTTTGGGAGCACTCATGAATCTAAAATGATCATTGTTGTGAGACCTGTAATGAATGGTCGACCAGTGTGATCTAATCTGGATAGAGATTTGGATCCTTTATCCCTTAAGGGACACCAGCCAGCCGACTTTGACTCTCAGGTGTATGAGGATCCAGGGGAGAAGACTAAGTCGTGGAGAATATGACGACATACATGAGGCAGGGATGGTGGTCGTTGCTTCCACTGATGTTCACCTATTTTTTGGATGTGTCTGATTACTATAGCAGTTCTTTGTTCACTGGTTTTTTATGTCGTCTCCATCTTGTATGCTGCTTTTAATTACTTTAATAAATTTTGCGATCATGGGATGATAACCCAAGGTATGCACATTCTTTCATATAAATCACATTTTAGGAAATATATTTATTGATATATATATATATATAGAAATATATAAGAATATATTTCTATATAAAATTTTATAATGAATAATTATATATAAAAACCATTAAAATGAATAAGAAATTAATATTTTATTAATTATTACATTTTATTCATTTTCTATTTTTCTATTTAATATATATTATTTATTACTATTGATAATAAATGTGTATATATATATATTACAAATTTATTCATTTTTATTAATAATTATTTCATTAATAATTTTTAATTACTTTGTAATTAATTTATTTTTTTATTATTTTTGTTTAATTGTTAGAACTTATTGATTTATTATTTTCTCTGTTTAATTATTAAAATTTATTTATTTTATATATCTATATTTACAATATACTATTTATCAATTTTTATAATTCATATATATGTAAATTAAATTTATTCATTTTTATTAAAAATTATTTAATTAATACTTTTTTAATATTTTTTAATTTAGTAGATCTTAATTTATATTTATTTAATTATTTAATTTTATTCATTTTGTATATCTATTTTTAATATATATTGTTTATTCATATTTATAATATATATTTTTATATATTAAATTTATTAATAATTGTTTAATTAAAAATATTAATACTTATTTAATTTATGCATTTTTATGCATTTTTTTATTTATTTAATTATTGAAATTTACTCATTTTATATATCTATATTTAAAATATAATATTTATTAATATTTATAATTTATATATATGTATGATAAATTTGTTCATCTTTATTAATAATTATTTAATTAATAAAAATTTTAATATTTTTTTATTTACTCATTTTTAGTTTTTATTCGTTTATTTATTTCATTTTATTTATTTTATATTTCTGTATTTAATATATACTATTTATTAATATTTTTAATTTTTAATTAATTTCTTTAATAATTTTTATATTTATTCATTTCTAATTTTTATATGTTTAATTATTTCATATTATTATTATTTTTAATACCTGTTTTTTAGTTGTTTGAATATAAAAATTGGGAGATGGATCAGGCATGGTCGTGTATTTTCCCAGATAGTTAGGTCATGTCTTCTATGACCTTAATGGATGTATTTAGGTTGGTCAAGGTCTTCGGGAAGTTGAGGGTGGGCCAAGGCCCATGTGGGACCATGTAGAGCCCGTATATATGTGTGCAATGTATGCAGGAGCCCATATCTACAACAGGATTTTGAACTTGGAACACACTGGAATGATATATAAAGAAGAAACCCCCCCTATGTTATTTTAATGTGGGACTCGCCACATGATTGGGACCTTTATCAGTGATGAAAATAAAGCATTGATAAAGGCTAGCGCTATATATTATTCATTTTGTATTCGTGGTAGTTATAAATGGATTACCGGTGAACACCAAGTCACGGTAAAGGTCGTGGTCTTCATCAAGTTTGATTCAATTCTAAATCACGAGACTCATAATTTGAGTTTCGATTTCAAAATTTCTTATAAGTTGTTTTAATTATTATAATTTTTTTACTAAATCATAATTTTTATAATATTTTTTAGTGATAATTTTTTAACAGTAAGGGTGGATCAAATTACAATGTTAATAAATGAAGAATCTCAAATGTTTTACATTTTCAAATCACATAGATTTTTGTTGCTTCTGGAAAGTAAAGTAGTAAATAAGTATGTGGCATTTGAATAATGATATTTTCACAGTTGAGTGGTTTAATAAATAAATAAAAGAATATTAGTAGAACTAGTGATAAAGGTGGTGGAGAAAATATTGTGAAGTATTGTTACATGAATTGTTCAATATGAAATAAAGTGAGTTACATGTCATGATGTTGTACACATCTCCATAAAACACTAAAATACCCTTGGTTAGACTTAAATGTGCCGATGTAATACTATTAAAGTGATATTTACTTCCATATCATTCCAAATCCCACCATTTTAAATCTATTTTTTTTGGTGTTACTTCTTTCTATCTATTTTCTATGTACTTTATTTTGTGAGTTATGGTTTTTCTTTCAGAGGAAGTACCTTATTTTCAAGTTATGCCACCCCAATAAATGTTTTTTATGAGTTTTGTAATATTTCTACCCTAACCATCAGTATAGAAAGAGTTGAGATGCCACTATGATTTGGTGATATCGCCAAGACACCAAAGTTTAGTAATAAATATCAAGGGCTAACCAAAACATCATAGGATGATTTCCCCTTTTTAAGCAATACAACCCATCATGAAAATAATAACAAACCAACCATCTAAATAGTTCATAAATAATAAACCATAAAAAATAATAAAATACCAGCAAGTGAACTATATCAGAGTAACAACGGAACAATATAACAAGAAATAAAATACTTTAGTGTCAAGGTGAAAGCACTCCAAACTAAAACACAGACACTCTAAGATTCAACTCCACAAAAAAAGACAATGACATTAAAGAGTGCCTCTGAGAGGTAAGAAACTAGAAACTTTTCTATATCAATGAAAACAACATCTACATACACACCAAAGTGTGTATACATGGTGGGAGTAAATATACCTAGTATGAAACCCTCAAGGGACTTTTCCCACATGACACTTAGACAAGAAATAGGTTACATCATAGGATTATAAAATATATTGGAAGAATATCAAAAATAGATAATTTTTTTACAATATTCAAATAAGTATAACATAATTCAATAATGAATTATTTTTGATGGGCCATTTGTAATGGTAACCCATCAAAAATGACCTGTAGCTAAAAATAGTGTCACAAACACTATTTTTTGTGATGATCTGTCATAAAAAAATAGTGTTTATAATGAGGGACCCTCCAGTTGCGAAAATATTTCATCCGGTATTTATATTTTAACATTTGAAATGGGTTCCATGCCCCATCACAAATATTTTTTAAGGGGGATCACTCCTCTCGCATACAAAATAAACTAATTTACAAATTTAAAAAAATTAAACAAAAAATAAAAAGTCAAATTAAAAAAAAAAATAACCATACCAATGATATAAAAAAATTATAAATATATAAATTATATAAAACTAAAAACATAACAATAATATAAATAAAACAATATATATAAAAGGATAAATATCTTAATTAATAAAAATAATAAAAAAATATATTTATTTACATTTTTATCATTAAAAATGTGTAAAAAATACCTATATCATTGAGGGGGGGAGTTTCATCCGTAGGAGGTGGTGGTGGAGGGAAAAACATCTCTATACCCTATTTCAAGCATCACATATACTCCATCATCTATTGCTACTAGTGCTCATGCACTCGATACTCCTCCTCCTATTACTTCTCATGCTATCAATGAAACTCTTTCTGCACTCTATACATGGCCTCTATAAACTCATCTTGAACATGCAGCATCTCCAGATACTCTACAACATATGATTTCAAATCTACATGAACTACCCTCACTATGGACAATGACCATATAGAAGTACCATAAAAATCACCATGCATCAATTGATAACTGATACATGTAACTCAACACTTCTTTATAGGATACTCAGTCTCATACATCCACGCTGCATCATTAAATCCGGCCGCACTAGTGGTCAAACCCTCAGTCTTATCTGAACTCTAATTCAGTGTCTAAGAAGTCACAGCCTCATATTACACCTTGAACTGAAATTTGAAATTAAAAAAGATATAATATCACTTCAACGTAATTTTAAAATTTAAAAAATATATTGACCACAATATGATGTTGTCGACGTCCAGAAAACTCTCTAGTGGTCGGATCCCTATAAATCCTCTTATAAATATCAAACTCTGTTATATTGGGATTCAGGAATACCTATATGATTATATAATAAATATTACACATTTAAATGTATATAAATTATTAAATAAAAATTTGTACCATATTTCATCGATGAGTACAAAATGTATGACTACCAGCTATATGGGTCACCTCCCGCCTCCCTCAGTTCTCCAGCATAATGTTAATATCCTCTGAAATTGTTTCCATATTGGGTACAAGAACAATCCATCCCAAACTACTCAGGCCTCCCAAATAGATGGTTATATGTAATCATCGATGGGATACCATAAACTATAAAACATTAATAAAAACAAGTTAATAATTAAATAAAATTAAAAATAACTATCATTTACTTACATACAATCCAATAATAAAATGTGCAGTGTTAAACATCAATGAGAATATGATCTAACATCACCCATTCTCTAGAAAAATAATTCTGAAAAATATCACTCCCCTATCCAACAACTATATATGAAAATTAATGAAAAAAATACAACAATTAGTACGTGAATAAATTAATGAAAATCAAATAAAATACACAACAAAACCTACCTCCACATGCGTGGATCAAACCCAAGATGTGGATGTTGCTCGGGAATTGGGTTAGGAATAATCAATCTCACAAGAGTATGACCCATTTGAGTCTACGATGTACCACTAGACACCTGAGGGTCGGATAATAAATAATCAAGCTTGTCACCAAGAAGTATAACCATCTTAAGGGTATAGAACATCTCATCATAAGCATTTTCATCCATCTGAAACATGAAAATAATGTATTCAGCAAATAATTGAAAATGAGAACTATATATATTTATATAAATATATTAATTATGAATATAACCCACATATAATTTTTTCATTCATGATCTTTATCCTCATATTCACATAAGACAATGTCAATCCCTTCATCCTCTTCCTCTGTATCATCAATTTTCATTGGATCATCTTCGCAATATGTGGCACCCTGATCCTTTTTCATCTATAACAATAATATTGTATGCTTTTACTTCTTTCAATTTTCATACTATCCAAAAAAATTGAAAATAAAAACAAGGCATGTTTCATTTTATTGAACACTTAAACGATTACATTACATCAAAACCAAAAGAGTCCTACTACCCTAGGATACCAACTAATAGACCTATCAAAATCACCAGAAGACCACTAAATACAATAAAAAGACAAATAAAATAGTGGATGTTTTTCATATCCATCACCACTAAGAACATTATAGCTAGAACCACAGCAACCATTCTAAGCATCATAGGTACGATGATCACCATCTTCACCAAGTTATTTTGAGCTGGAGCACCCTATTCATGTTTTTATAAGGCCTTAATGTTAATTAGACTATTTCCTCCTTTTGGTGAAAATTTAATCAATAACGTCTATAAGACCTTATATCCGTTGGGTATTCTGGTTATTTTATATTAATTATTAACTATATTGATATTTCCAAGCGTTTTAAGTATGCATTAACTTTATATCTTTAAACATGTTTATAACTAACTCTTCTTCAAATTTTGAATGTAAAATGTATTAATGTTTAAAATGGATTTGAAATCATAACCCTTATGTTTTAAAGAAAATACTAAAATAAGTACACACTCCTTACTCCTTGGTTTTTGGTACAAAGGAATATGTTTTTGATTTTGAAAGCTTACTTTGAGATATACTTAGTGAATTAGGTATTTAAGTATTTAAAATGTTTTAAAAAGTTGTCTTTAAATTTTTCCATCCTCGGATTAATAAAAGCATGGTTTTAATTTAAATATGTTTTTTATTTTACATATTAAACTAATATTGGATTTCTTTTATGACATATTAAAGTATGATTTTCTATTTTGAACTTTGATGTTTTTAAAACTCATATGTTTAAAAGCTAAGGAAAATATTGGTTCTTTAGTATTTTGTTTAACCATAATAGAGAAGTTGTATTATATATTTTTATGAAACATTTATATATAAAAACCTATTCGTATGTTTAATAAAAAATGAATTTTACATTGCTAAAAATTAAGTGAGTACCCCACCTAACTGGGGGCGAACTAGAAGGCCAATCCACTCAAGGTCTTGGGGGAATCTCACTCAGACCCCCTAGGCCAATGACCTAGGGATATTCATTCATGGTGTACGCTAAGTCATATGTGCAGGCATGCATATTAAGTTCCTAAGCGTGCACGGGCATGTGCAAGGGTTTTCCTAAGTGCGACACGCCCATAGAGACTTGGTACGGGGTAGTACCAGTGAGGGGGAAGGGGATTTCTGAGCCTAATACGAGAGCTCCAGGCATATAAATCCAACCCCAAATACCTCCCATTTTGATGTGGTATGGGGTTTTTAAATAGAGATTGTGTCTCAACCGTCCGATCTCACCGCGCAAGATCTGGATCTTTTGATTGGTTCAGCCTTCGAACCTCCACTGCCGCAGTTTCCCCTATATTTTTCTTCAGTTATCTGATCCTATCCATAATCTAATCTTTGTCGTCCACTCTATTGACCTGATCGATCGATCACCGCGTTGCTCGCAGCCATTCGATCATGGAAACGATCAAATCATTTCTGTCCAACTCTTTTAAAACCTGCAGTCTCTCTAAAACCATTGGTTCAAGGTGTGACTAATCCTAGCCATCCATTTCCTCTTTGCATACCATCAATTTCATCTTATTCCTTGCGTCATTCCAGTCGTGGTCAGCCCCTTCCCCTTCGTTTTTTTCTACACCCATGACACCACATTTCTCTATGGTGGCCCTCCTTCCACCTCTTTTTCCGAAAGACCGAATTCCCTCATTCTTTATTTAAACCGACGTTCCATTTATTCCCAGGCAAGTTAACTTAAAATATATGCTATAAACCATTTTTTCAATGAGAACCCTATATGTTTTCTATTTCCAATGCCTCTATCAACCTATGTCCTTCTTCTTCTTCTTCTTAGAACCAGGTGGGGGACCTAGGGGTTTTCTTACGTTGATTTTTTTATATTATATATATATATGTGTGTGTGTGTGTGTGAGGATATATATATATATATACAAATGTTCTTAAATCATACTGATTTTTCTTGGATGAACTTATAAAAATAAATTCATGGTTTTAAAAAAAATTCCTGCCAACCATTGTAGGGTTTTATGATTTTATGTAAAATTAGTTTCACTACATATATACACGTATGTATATATATGTTCCTAATAAAACCACACTAGTTTCTTTTATTTAAGAAATAAGAACTTCTACTTTAATGTTATTAATAATAAAAGTGAACCAAGCTAGGGTTCCTGGTGTTTTATGTTAATGAAATTATAAATATATAAGTAATTATTACATATATATCTGTACTTATTTATGAAACAAACCCTCTGTTTTACATTATAATTTTCAAACATTGATCTTTAGCATAAATCATGTCTTCATTATACATAAATTATGTATTGGATTCTTAATTGTTTTTATAAAGAACCCTTATGTACATGTGATTATATATATATATATGTGTGTGAGTATATGATTTGATCCTGATATTAATATGGGTTCGCAATGGTTTGATAAAAAGTTATAACAAGTATTTTGATGTGTGGAATGTTTTCAAGGATCAATTTGGAATTTGATTTAGAAATACAAACCCTTTATAATCACTTTAAGTGTATATGGGGTTCACACTTATTTTCATAATTTTAAATGCTAATGGTTATTCTAGTAAATTTTGTGGTTGATCTTCATGATTTTCAATTTATAACTTTGGGTTAAATAGTTGGATGTAACCTTATGTTATGTTATACATGAAAGTAAGAAGTTTTTAGTCAATTATGCATTCAATACATCACGTGAGAAATTTTTTGCACATTTAAATTTATTATGTATTCAATACATGATGAATGGTCATTATGCATTTTGGAATATAATATGTTTACTTTCAAAATAATAATTTTATAATTTAAGAGTAATTGATTTTTGTGATGAAACCAAAATAATCATTTATGTTATATTCATTTTTTATCATCACATGTGTTATAATATTTCTTCTATTCCATACATGCCATTAGTTAATTTGTTATAGTTATGCAGTTGTTATTATTGACAATTAATGCATGATTCACTATAAATATGTAATTTCTAATGAATGAAATTAAACTATTATGAACATTAATGTATTAAGGAAATAAATTATTCAAAGTGGTATGGGACATTTGGAATAATATGGATGAGAAATTAAATAGTCAAAGTGGTATGGGACACTTTGAATATATGACCTTACTAGATATAAGAAGAATTTATTCTAGTTAGTATTTAATGTGTTGGGAATAGGTTAATGAAAGCCCTACAAGATAGGGACAAGTTATTGAAAGCCCCACGATGAATCTGTAGTTCTCATGAGACAAATCAGTTCATGGAACGAGGCCTTGACACAGTCTAGAATTATACATTCCCTCAATATGTCTATAATATTTAATTGACCAAGTGTGTATTCAACTGAATAATATTCCTGGTTAAGAGATTTATAGTATTTAATTGACCAAGTGTGTATTCTACTAGAGAATATACATGGTTAATATCATGTACTTATGAGTATCAGAAGAAGTAAATGCATGTGACATAATGTTTATTCATCACCAAAAATTTATCTTCCAATTTATGATTTATAGTCAGTAAGGAAATAAAATTTTTTATTACTTTTTGCGCAAATCGGATGATGAATTACATTAATTTTTAAATTCTGTACTTGCACTTTTTCATGTCACACTTAGCATAATAAGAATAACTCTTGGTTTATATTATGCACGAAATATATTTTTTATAAGCATGATTATGATTGGGATATGTTTTATTATAGCCCGATTAATTTCCTTAAAATGTTCACAGGTAATTCATGGAAAAATATAATGTTATGATTTATGTATTGTAGTTTTCTTTAAGAAAATGTTGTATGAATAATTTTAAAGTGAAATTTATAAAAAGTTTTATTTGAAAAATTTCTTAAAAAACCCCCCACTAGGCATTCTTATGCTCACCTTACATTTTAATTTAAACTTTACAGGATTATCAGATTTGAGTTACACTGACTCGTGGCAGCTTTGTGGAGTATTTTATGTATAGTTTTTTAGGATTGTAATATTTGTATCTGGTTTTTCAGAACGTAAATCAAAAAGATCTTCTATAGTGGAACATGATGTGTAATTATTCAGCTTTTCTTTTTGTAAAAAAAATTACGCACCATGTTTTATTAAAAACAAACTGGATCTAGGGTATTCTGGGGCCGGGGCATGATATTTGGTATCAGGGGATCAGTTTAGACAATCCTAGAAAATTAGAACAATAGTAAAAACATGATTATGCCTTACTAAGTAATATTATTCTTAAAATGATCAGTTGGTAGACCAATCAATCCTTCTGCCTCTTCTAATAGAAATATTAGATACCATAGTGGAAAATTCATGTTTAGAATTCTATGAGACTTTTGAAAACCATTGTTTGTTATGCAATCACCATTACAGTCTATCCAATTCTCCTTGTGTACATCAACTCCACCGAGGATCGGGATTAAACTATTTCTTTATTATGCATTCTCAATTTCCATTCTATGAATGTAAGGGAAAATAAATTGAGGGTATGTTTAAGTGATTTACCCTAGCCAATAATATTTCTTCCCTAGAGGACATCAAAGATTCTGTACAATATGGTGACTGCAGAGCAGCGTACCTTTGTCAAATCTTGACCTACTGTCTTTCTGGACAAGCTATAGACTATTACGTTCTTGAGGATGAGTATACCCATTTACATTATTGGCATTTAGTTCATAATATTTTCTCCTAACTTCATACACTTCATGATTTTCTCACAAGAAAATTTATATGTCCACATATGGTTGATCATAGTTGCATGTACTCCATATGGACCAAAGAGATTGAAGATTTTGGAACCACATTATGGAACCGTTTGATTGGGAACTGGGTAAATCACCAACACTAGTGGTACACGTGAAGATACTTCACAGTTGAATTCAAGAAATCCATACTAGTGAGTTGTAAGTGGGAGTGAATGGTTAAGTAACACCTTTAGTTTTATGAACCTTGTTTAAATGGATAATGTAATGTTTTATGTCTTTGTATTTTAATATGATTTTACAAAATAACATCCTTGTTTTAATGTGGTTATTCCTTACTGAGTAAAACATATCCCTTGAAATTTTTATATGGATGATTTTGGTTTACCAAAAAACCTCTTATCACTTCCTACCAAATAACTAGAGTATGTAATCATCAATTCATGTTCATAAGACTACAACCCATTTTCGAAACTATTTCTATCTTATAAACGACACTTACGAGCATCGAACAACCCAAATATACATTGTTCATATAAAAGAGAGAGATACATCTATAAATATATCAAAAATGAACAATTTTCAATATATATGTAGGGTAAGTAACACGAAGGTCTCTTCTTAGGTTTCAGCTTGTTTGAGAACTACTTAGCTTTGGGAACGTTTCGAAAAGCTACATTGGAGGGTGATCTTTGAGAATCCTATATATTCCATGTCCTAAGTTGTACTATATATGGGATTCTCTACAACATCAATTTTTTCATGAATGATGTATTTTTTGTTTATATAGGGAACTACTCCACTCTCAAATCTCTTATCTTTATACCTCAAATGCCTTCTTCTGGAAACCCAAATGATTTATGCATAGGGTTAATCATAAATTCTCACGGTGTATATGTGCAAAAAAGGCCATGGAACTAGAAACTAATCAGGGAATACACTTGAGGTCATCAGCGACCCATCGACGGTGGTGGCCCCGATGAAGGGACATCGAAATTAATGTATTACTGGGTTTTCTAGTGGATGGGTATGAATATTTTAGAATTGCGAGGGATAAAATATTTGAAGGGGGGATAATGTGACACCCCTAACCTTTTTCATCTGTAATTATAATATTGTATGGTTTTACTTCATTAAATTTTTATACTATCCAAACAGTGTTTTCAAAATAAAAACAAGGCACGTTTTATTTAATTAAACACTGAATCGATTACATTACAACAAATCCAAATGAGTCCTACTACCCTAGGATACCAACTAAAAGACCTATAAAAATCACCAGGAGACCACCAAACACAACATAAATACCAATAAAATAGTGTATATAATTTGAATCTGTCACCACGAAGAACATTATAGCCAGAACCACAACAACTATGCTAAGCATCAGATGTATGATGAGCACCATCTTCTCCATGTTATTTTGAGTTGTAACACCCTAATCATGTTTTTATATGCCTTTAAAGTTAATTCTACTATTTACTCATTTAAGTGATCATTGAATCAATAACGGCTATAATACCTTATAGCCATTGGGTATTATGGTAATTTTATTTTATGTATTTAACTATATTGAGATTTCCATGTGTTTTAAGTTTGCATTAATGTTATATCTGTAAACATGTTTGTAATTAACTCTTCTAAATATTTTTTAATGATAATGTTTTAATGTTTAAAATGGATTTTTAATCACAACCCTTGTGTTTTACTGAAAATACGAATAGCAGTACACACTTGTTACACCTTGGTTTTTGGTATAAAGAAATATATTTTTGAGTTTGAAATCATACTTTGAAAAAGTGAAATTGATGAATATGGTGGTATTTAGTATTTTATCTATACTTAGTGAATTAGGTATTTAAGTATTTAACATGTTTTAAAAAGTTACCTTTTAATTTTTTCATCCTTGGATGAATAAAAACAAGGATTTACATAAAAATATGAATTGGATTTTAAATATAAAACTAGTATGGGATTTAATTTATCAAATATTAAACATCGATTTTTGATTTTTAACTTTGATGTTTTTAAAACTCAAATTTTTATAATCTAATGAAAATATTAGTTCTTTAGGATTTTGTTAACCATAAAAGTGAATTTATATTATCATTTTTAAGACACCTTTATATATATAAACATGTTCTCATGTTTAATAAAAAATGAATTTTACTTTGTTAAAAATTAAGTGAGTACCCCGCCTTACTGAGGGTGACCTAGAAGGCCAATCCACTCATGTTCTTGGTGGGAATATCACTTAGATACAATATGCCAATGAACCAGATATGTGCAAACATGGTTCATGGTATGTTGTATGTGCAGGTGTTCATATTATGTCCCTATGTGTGCATAGGCATGAGAAAGGTTTTTCCTGAGCACGCCACCGTGCGGGGTGGCATGGTGGTAGGGGATGGCGCAGAAGCACACCCACAAACACCCGGTATGGGGAGGTATTAGGGATGGGGGATAGGGATTTCTGAGACTAAACTAGCAGCTCCAATACTATAAATCTAGCCCTAAATCCCTCCCGTTTCGTTGTGGGACAAATTTTTTAAACAAAGATCGTGTCTCAGTCATCCGATCTCTCCGTGCGGGATCTGGACCGTCCGATCAGTTTGACCTTCAAACCTCCACCACCATGATGTCCCTCTCATTTTTATTCAACCGTAAGATCCTCTCCATGATCTAATCATTTTCATCTACTCTGTTAAACCGATTGATTGATCACTGCATCACTCACAGTCGTCTGATCGTGGACATGATCGAATCATGTCTGTCCAGCTCTTTTAAAACCTGCAGTCTCTATACAACCATTGGATCAAGGCATGTCTAATCCTGACATCCCATTTCTTCTTCACATCCCCTCCATGTCGTCTTCTTCTTCACTCTATTCCAATATCGGTCAGCCCCTTCCCCTTTGGTTTTTTCTACACGCGTAACACCACCTTTCTCTATGGTGGCCCTCGTTCCTCCTCTTTTCCCACAAGACCAAACAAACTCAGCCTTTGTTTAAACCGAGATACCTCAAATTCCATGGAAATTTTCATCAAAATATATTATATATACCATTTATATATAAAACCACTTTTTCACTGAGGACCCTACAAGTTTTCTCCTTCCAACACCTCCATCAACCTTCGTCCTTCTTTTTATTCTTCTTCTAACCAGGTGAGGGTCCTCAGTGTTTCCTTGGTTTTATTTTTTACAGTTTGATTATATATATATATACCAATGTTCTTAAATCCTACTTATTTTTCTTGAATAAAACTATAAAAATAAATTGATGGTTTTAAAATATTTTCTTTTCATGAAAACCATGTAAGGGTTTTATTATTTTACCTAAAATTAGTTTCACTAAATTTATACACTTATGTATATATATGTTCCTAATAAAACCATACCAGTTTCTTTTATTTAAGAAATAATAACTTCTACCTCAATGGTATTAATAATGAATGTGAACCAAGACAGGGTTCATGGTGTTTTATGTTAATGTAATTATAAATATATATGTAATTATTACATATATATAGTTACTTCTTTATAAAACAAACCCTAGGTTTTACATTATAATTTTCAAACATTCAACATTGGTTTAAATTTTTTCTTTATTATTGGTAAATTATGTATTGGATTCTTATGTTTTTTATAAAGAACCCTTATATACATTCAGTTATATATATATATATATATATGATTTTATCCTAATATTAATATGGGTTCTAAAAGTGTTGATAAAAAGTTATAACATGTATTTTGAAGTGTGAAAGGTTTTCAAGGATCAATATGGAATTTGTTTTAGTAATACAAACCCTTTATAATCACTTTATGTATATACGGAGTTCACAATTATTTTCACAATTATAAATGGATATGGTTATGATAGTAAGTTGTTTGGTTTATCTTTATTCTTCTCAATTTATAAATTTGGGTTAAATAGTAGGAAGTACCATTGTGTTATGTTATACATGCAAGTAATGGGTGTTTAGTCAATTATGCATTCAATACCTCACATGAAATATTTTTTTCATGTTTAATTTGATTATGTATTCAATCCATGACGAATTTTCATTATGAATTTTGGAATTTAATATGTTTACATTCATAATAATAATTTTATAATTGAACAGAAATTGATTTATGTGATGAAACCTAAATAATCATTTATGTTATATTCATTGGTTTTCATCACATGTTCTATAGTATGTCTGGCATTCCATACATGTCATTGGATAATTTTTTTATGGATATGAAGTTGTTATTATTGAAAGTTAACACATGATTCACTATAAATATGTAATTTATAAAGAATGGAATTTAACTATTATGACCTTTGATGGATAAAGGAACTAAATTATTCAATGTGGTATGGGACATTTTGAATAATATGAATGAGAAATTAAATATTAAAAGTGGTATGGGACACTTTGAATATATGAAATTAATCGACATAAGAGGAATGTATTGGAATCATTATTTAATAGTTTGGGAACCATTTAATGAAATCCATACAGCTTGGGGACCGGATAATGAAATCCCTACGGGTTGGGGGCTGGTTAATGAACGCCCCACGATGCATCAGTAGTTCTCATGAGACAAATCAGTTCAAGTCACGAGGCCTTGACACAGTCTAGAATTATATATTCCCTCCTTATGTTTATAGTATTTAATTGACCAAGTTTGTATTCAACTGGAGAATATTCTTTGTTAATAGATTTATAGTATTTAATTGACCAAGTGTGTATTCAACTAGAGAAGATGCTTGGTTAAGAGCATGTACTTATGAGTATTAGAAGAACTAAATGCACATGGCATCATGTTTATTCAACACCCAAAAAATTATCTACCAATTTATGATTTATATTTAGTAAGGAACGAAATTAATGAAAGTATTTTATGCGCAACTCTGATCATGAATTACTTTTATTTGTAAATTTTTTACTTGCACTTTCACATGTGACACATAGTATAGTTAGAATAACTCTTGGTTTATTTTTTTCACACCATATATTTTGTATAATCATGCTAATTATGGGAACATGTTTTATTGTAGCCCTGTTAATGTTCCTTAAAATGGTCACTCATAATTCTTGGAAAACTATTATGTTATGAATTATGTATTGTAGTTTTCATTAATAAATTGTTTTATGAATAATTTTAAAGGGAAATTTATTAGAGGAATTATATGAAACATTAATTTTAAAAAAACTCACTGGGAATTCTTAGGCTCACCATAAATTTTAATTTAAATTTTACAAGTTTAGTAGATTTGAGTTACACTGACTGGTGGCAGATTTGTGAAGTCTTTTCTGTTAATTTTTTTTGGGATTGTAATATTTGTATCTAGTTTTCTAGAACCTATACTATAAAGATCTTATAAAGTGGAACATGATGTGTAATTATTCATATTTTATTTTTATACAAAAAGTTACACACTGTGTTTTATTAGAAACTCACCGGCTCCGTGGTAATCTGGGGCCAGGGCGTGAAACGTTATCTTATTATTTCATATTAATTTATTATGACTTCTACATCATCATCACCATTAACCCATAACTGTAGAGTATGATCAAAATTATTTTTGTCTCTTCATCAAAAATATGTATTTGGAGTTGTGTCTTGAAAAATGTCAATTCTTTTCACTTTTGCAGAACCACATTCACTTTTCATGAACTGGTTTTCAAAAGATTTAATTTTCATTATTCTCCACTAATAAATTAACTCTATTGAAGCAGCACAATAATTTTTATAATATATTTGGTGTGCTTTATGATCCAATAAAATGATTCATTTACTAAAAAAATGATTTTATATTTATTATCAATGATTTCATAGCATAGATAAATATGCAGTTCTATATCAGTATCATACCAATGACATTTAAATATCATTACATAATTCTGTCTCATATAACATAGTTCAACTATTTCATTTCATGTACGATAAAATTCATCATCACATTCTCTATGGTGATATCCTCTCAATAAAACACTACTATTCACTATTTTTTTATTCACCATATGAACATGTATGATATCAAAAACAATTCACCATATATGCATTTTAACAAATAACCATTTTGGATGGTGGGTTACTCAATACTCACAATCAATTATTAATTTTTTCTATATGTTGTGATACCTACAATATTGAAACAAAATTAACAATATAACAAAATAATCAATTTATATTATATGTTAAATCATAAACAATTTACTTTACTATTCATAGAAACTAGTAGGAAAAATTATGTTTTTAAAGTTATTAAACAGTATCTACGATAATTTTTGGGAACATTTTCTTAATATGATCATCATATAATATACAAATAAACTAATATTAATTTATTTTAAAAAAAAATTAAATATTGTGTTGTAGTAGGACTCACTATACAACTCATGTCATTTCCTCACTGTTGAGAAAAAATATATGTTTGAGCTCTGTGATGTTCATCATCTAGAATCTATCATTCATTAGCTCCAGTAAATCAAATTTCAAACTTATTAAAAACCAGTAATATAATATTAATTTCATCATCAAAATTTCCCATATTAGTTTCCATTTAGTTTTGTTTTGAAGGATATTCTGGTTAGAAATATTGGGAGAATAAAAAATTAATTTCTTCTAGAAAACAAGATTCCTCAATTGACCCTTGAAATGATGCTTTGTTATATACCTTTTAATTAAATATCTAAATACATATCTCATATGGATACATCTATTGAAATATAATCGGGCCTCCAAATTTTACTTAAATATGAAAATACAATATTAAATGTTCCATTGAATCAAGGAAAGCTCACAGAATTTGTTTTTCCAGTTTATATAAAATCAAAAACAATCATCTTATAATATACTAAGTGTGTTATATTCTATTTTCATCACATAGATTTCTTGGAAACAATAGTATATTTCTATTACCATATATCCAAATCAATGAATTTAATAAATCTAGAAATACAATCACTATAATTATTTATAATATAAGATGACAATCCTGAATTTTTTATCTAGTAATATGGTTGTTTTTGACACATCAATAAAAATTGGAAACATAACAATTAGGTATCCTCAAATCATAAATCCAATAAAAAATAAACTATTTTATTTGGAAGGTTCATTAAAAACTTTTGGGTTCATTAACATATGAAATACTTAATTTTTAAACAACTCTTGTTTAGGTCGCCTACAAATTTTGGAAGGATCTAACCATGCATTTACATTAACTTTGGTTTTTACCAAGTGTTTCCAAAATTGTATAAAATATATGATCAAGATAGTTCTTCTTAATATTCATGGCATCCAATATGTGATGGACCAAAAAATTAAACTAGTATGGGAGATGCCAAAAAATACTTCATTTAATCCAATTGTGATCTTTACGAAATCTATATAGTTTTTGTTAGTTTATAATTATTCCAAAGATAATGGGAAGTAACAAAGAGACAATATATTTTATATAAATACCAAATATCATTTTTGAAGGTCCATCTCATTCTATTTCACCTTTTCGAAAACGATTTATGTCCCATAAGAAAGAAAGATTAATAGGAATAAATTTACGATGACAGTAAAAAAACAAGGTTTTCCCCCATTTATGAGAATAAATGATTTTATGTCTCTCATAAAGTACATAAAAGATTTTAGAACATGTGTACTCTCTCCAAATACTATTCCATATGTTCGAAAGCCACTGATTTCCACATTAATTCAACTTTCATTGGGAAATTATGTCTCACAAAATCATCATATGTACTGACACCATTACTCCATAATAAATTTAACTCATCAATCAATAGATTCAAATTAACATTGATATTATCTTTTAGGTTTTCTATAATTAATAATTTTAAAAAGATATATGGTTCATTCAAAAACATCCAATGAGGTAAGTTGTATGAGTTATTTGGACATGCCAATAAGAATATTGATGTGACGCCCCAAATATAATCTCTCATTTAATAGTATTATTAAGGTATTATATGAACAAATTTGATAACTATAAATACCAGAAATTTCATTTAAATAAAATACCTAAGTGTTTACAATACACCAAGACCAAAGGGAAACCATACTAACAAAAAATACCTATTAAAAGACATATTAGAATTATAGGGAGGCCACCCAAAACAACAAGAACCCCAAGAGGATAATATGGGTCTTTCGAATCCATCACAACAAACATTAGTATGGCCAGAGCCATTGTAGCCTCACTAAGAATCAGTGTAATGATGTGAACCATCTTCTCTATTTTTATTGAAATTGGGACATCCTAATGTTTGGTTTTGTATGGCATCAACTCGATTGTTGCCTTGGGTGACCTTTGAGTTCAAACGACTATAATTGTAGTTGTTGGTCATTCGATGATTTAATTAAAAATATCTAAGTATAATTTTGTTTTTCTAAATATTTATGTTATTAATTGAAATTATAATAAAACCTATTATAATGAGCTTTAAAATGAAAATGTTTTAATATTTTGAACTACACTTAGTGTGATTTTAAAATGAGGTGAGGATTTCAAACACCTTTTAAATATATCAAATATCTTATAATTGTTTTCATTATTAATGCTTAAAAAAGGTATTTGATAATAATAGAATAGTTTTCATATTGATATATTAAATTTTATGTTATAAATTTGAGTTTAAAGTGGGTTTCATTTTTATCTCTGATTTTGGAAATATGTTCATAAATAATTTTAGTAATACTCTTAGTCAAGGAAAAGTAAAATTTAATTGGTGTGACTTAATATTTTAATGTTAAAAATTAAAATAATGTTTTATAAAAGGTATGATATTCTATTTATAGTTAAAATAACTATTTTTAATTTCTATGTTTTTATGGTTAGTTTTGTTATTTGGTTGTTTATAAAAAATATACCCACCTGGGGCTAGCCCTCTAGTCGGGGTGAGAGAGGCAGCACATGCTAGGCGGTTGAGCCTAACCCTCAGCCTCAGCATAGGTAAACCTGAGAATGGGGTGCATAGATACCCTAAAGGTAACACAGGTGTGCCTAATGGAACTAGAGGCACCACCATGCGGGGTGGCACAGAGACATGGGTGGGCGCAAGAGCGAGCCCGCAGAACCTGGTATGGGGTGGTACCTAGAGGGGGGAGGAGTAATTCAGTGTAAGGTTGAGAGCTCCAGGATTATAAGGAAGGTGAGGAGGGCACTTTGTTTTGATGTGGGATGGAGAATTTCGTCTGAGATTGAATTCAGACCATCAGATCTCGCCACATGCTATCTAGGCCATCTATTTCGGTTCATCGATTGATCGTCAGCAACTGCGGAATCCCCCACAATTTATATGCATCTTCTAATCCGACATGGATATAATATCATAAATATAAAATATTTTAAAACACCACATTTCCCTAAGCCATTGCATCTCCCAAATTTTAATCACATCTGTCTGAGACTTTTTAAATCATCACGTTAACCAGAGCGATCCGATAAACCCGCGGATCGAATCATGACTGTACATTTCTTTTAATCGCTGCATCATCTATATTTGTCCAATATTTTCCACTTTTAATCCCCATTGTCCCATAATTATCTTGTTTTTCTCCCCTCAATCGTCTTCTTCCTCTCCCGCCTATGCCAGACCAGTAATCCTATCTCCCTTTCTCTTAATTTTCTACACCTGTGACCCCACTGGCCCCCTCATTTCACGAATTTTCCACAAGAAATTTCCCCCGGTCTTTCAATAAAACATATAGGGCTCGTTTTTTCAGAATTTTAATTAAATTATTCATCATATTTTATACATAATTATGTTTATAAACAACCCGGTTGCACCCATTCCCACAGTTGTCCCTCCTTCTCCTCAAACCTCAGCAATCCTCCTTCAACGATTTCCTGATCCACTCCTCCTCAAACCAAGGTAAGGGAATCTATGTTTCTGTTATTGTGTTGAAAGTTTACACTATTATATATATATGTATACTCTTGTGTGTATAAACGCTCTTTCAGTATGGACATAAACCCTCCTTTACCCGATTCAGGACTTCTGGATTTTGGGTTTATTTGGTATTATTAGAAATGAAGCATAATATATCGCATGAAAAAATTGTTTACATATATTATATATATTCGGTTACGTGTATATATATATAAATATACACAACCATACAGTTTTACGTAAATCATTATTATATCAAGTTTTAAGACTTTTAAACATTGAGTCTCATGTTTGAGTAGTGTTTTAAAACATAAGGAATTGTGTGTTGTTCAAAACTTATATATATATATATATGTATACCATGTTATATATAATTATATAGTTTGTATAAATCACCTTTTGGACTAGTTTTAATCCTTTTATCATTGATCTTCTTTGATTAATTTATGTTTTTGGTAAATAAGTATGTGCCAACTATCTTTGGTGTATGACTCAGTTATACATGTATGTTACATATGTTTACATAAAAATTTATGTAAGATTGTTTAATAAATAATCCCTTTTAAAATTTATATTATGATTTGTTGTTTTAGGGACTCATGTTAATTAATGTGACCAATATATTCAATTCATAAGGTTGTCAATCGATTTTTTTAAACCCTTTAATACATAATGTGTATTCGGATATGTAAAAAATGTGTATGCAGATAAACATTGATCCCCAATTTTACATATAATATTCCAAGGATTACTAAGAAAGAATGAAACATTTATTTTCAAAATATTGTTTTTAACACTACTCTTTATGTACACCCTATTTAATGAACAATATACACAAACCCAAATTTTGGGTATTCCAAATATTATACTTATGATGTGTTTAGTAATTATGGATTGTGCATAAGTATAATATTTGGGGTTTTCAACTTTTATATTAATTTATTTGAATAATTTATATATATATATATTAAATGTTGTTTCTTATGGTTGAATCTCATGATTTCCAATTTTAGAATTATGTATACCATTGTGATATGTTATAACAAATAATATCAGTAATAAATGTATGAGAATATATCAATTTAATACCCCACCTGAAATATTTTCATTATCTTTTAATTGATTATGCATCTAGGTGAAATTCCAACATGTATTAATTAATAAAGTCATACAATTTTAGGCTTATCATTTTATATAACAAAACATGTATCTCGTTTAGTGCATTAGTTGTCATCACATATGCCATAATCTATTTATCTTACTCACTATTTAATGACATAACCATACATGTGATACTTTTCTATTTAATACATGTATTCATGATTCACTAAATATATGTAAAATCTAATTAATGTAGTTAAAATTCTTATGACCATTTATGGATTAAGTGTTAAATTTTTCAATGTGGTATGGGACACCTTGAATTGCATGAAATGTGAAATAAAATATTCATAGTAGTATTGGACATTTTTAATATACGACCCTTTTTGGAATATGATGAATGTAATAGACTTCATATAATATGTTGGAGACCGGTTAATGAAATCCCCTAGAGGAATTGATAGTTCTCATGAGACAATCAGTACATGGCACGAGGCCATTGACATTTTAGAGACTTAACACGACGTCTTGATAGAGTATGATATTATACGTTCCATTATTATGTTGACGATAATTAATTAACAAAGTGGATATTCGCCTAGTAGAATTTCCATGTTTAAGATCCAGTACTTATGGGTATCAAAAGAAGTAAATGCTTATGACATGAAATTTATATTTCAATCGGTGATTTATTATTCATTGAATGTTTCACAGTCATAAATAGTGTCATTAATGTTATTACATTTATATGAAACTATGATTATGTATTTCTCTTAGTTATTAAACTTTTACAAACATATTCAAAAGTTATTATTATTTATAATTTCTTTTAATTATTACTCTGAATGATCATTCCTATAATTGAATCATGTTCCCTTGTAATCCTATTAGTATGCTTTTAATTGTTCTTCTTAGACAATTTATTTGATATGTTACATGTGTTACAATATTTCTTATGAAAATGTTTCATGCAATTTTTTTTAAAAGAGTGTTTTAAAATGTTATATTAGTATATTATGTTATTTTAAACCCCCTTATCTTTAATTCTTATTCTCACCCTATGTTTTTAAAATAAAATGTTTAGGTATCAGTTTTAGCAGAAGAATCATGACAGAAGTTGTTAGTTTTCTAGAATCTGAACCAGATCGATCCTCTGTATGGGATATGATGTGTAAAATATCAGTGCATGGTTCTTATAAAAAATCAGACATCATGTTTTAAGGCACTAGAAATTGGTATTCTGGAGTCGGGTTTTCATAGTTGGTATCATAGGATTCTATTTAGATAACTCTGGAAAAATAAAACTGAACAAAAAAAATACTTAAGCATTACTAAGTATAAATTTTTCTTAATTTTTAGATGGTTGACGAATCATGCTTTATGTCCCTTCAATCAGAAATTTTTGAAACTATAGCGGGTAGGGAATATTTATAAAGATACTAAACTTTTGAAATCCTTCGTTTATCATGTCAACATATCTATTGTGTGTCAAATTATCATCACGTACTCCACCTTCATCGAGGATCTAGCTTTGATTACATTATAATGATGCATGCCCAACTTCCCTTATATGCATGTAAAGGAATATATCATGAAGGTTTATTCCCATAAATTACCTTGGATGACAACTTATTTTCAGTAATGAAATTCTAGGATGCTACGCAAGAGGGTGACCTTTGGGCAGCATAACTCTATCAAATCATAACCTATGGTCTTTGAAGGTAGGTCATGGACTTCTAAATCCTCGAGGACAAATCTACCCATTTAAAATATAGATTGAATGTTCAAGAAGACGTCTCCAAACTCCATACCATTCATGCTTTCCTTTTTTGGAACTTTATGTGCCCACACCGAATTAATTCGGACAACCCATGCGACATCTGGACCCTAGAGATTAAAGAGTTTGGAACCGCTTTGGGAATCCGTTTGACTGTGAATTGGGGAAATTTCCCTCACCGATGAATCCAGTGAAGTTCCATCTTGAAGGACATTAGAAAATTTGTACCCGTGCTGTTAGAGTGAGCGATTAGTTATGTAATACTTTTTTTATGAACTTTTCATAACTGAATAATGTTTCTCTTTTGTTACTTTAACATGATTTTTTTTATGGTTATGTCTCGGTTGAATAAAACATACCTATTGAAATTTCAGATAGAAAACATGAGTTCACCAACCACTCTTCTATCACTTCCTATCGAATTGCTCGTTTTCATAATTTTCAAGACATGATCTGAGGAATACCTTCCCTTCGCAAACCTGTGATGAACATGAAAAATTCTCTACAGGATATGGATTAGTCTAGAAATTCTACATTCTAGCCAAGGGAATGCCTACATCTATCACCACATAGCCAATGATCAACTCATTGAGTATAGGAGGAGGGGAAAGTAACATGAAGGTATTTTCCTATGATTCACACTTTCCCAAAACTTAACAGCCAGGGTAAGTTTTCAAGAGGCTTCTTTGGAAGGGGACCTATGCGCAGCCTACATGTACCAAATCCTGAGCATGAATTTGTTTGACCATGTCGATGTCATTGACATTCTTAGAAAAGATACGGTCCGAAGATTCCTTAGAGTGTTTTTCCATTCAGATATCTCTGAACACTCTGCCATTTGAGCCTCCCTCTGGAAGCCTGAGTGTACACTGCATGAGTTTAACCCATACTGTCTGAGGTGTGTTTTGGCCAGGGAAGCAGATGAACTGAACACCCACATGGGTATTCAGCTGGCCACACCTGAGGATCCTCCATTATGGAGGATTTGGTAATGAATGTAAAAGAGTTTCTTTTAGTGTGAGTGTATGAAATGAATTGCGGGGACACAATTCTTTGTAGAGGGAAATATTGTGACACACCAAAACTAATCTCTCAGTTAATAGTAGTATTAAGGTATTGTCCAAAAAAATTGTAAACTATAAATACTAGACATTTTACATAAATAAAACACCGATGTTATTACAATACATGAAGACCAAAAGAAAACCATACTATCCAAAAATACCTACTAAAATACCTATTAGAATTACAGGGAGACCACCCAAACAACGAGAACTCCAAGAAGATAATATGGGTCTTTTGGAACCGTCACGATGAACATTAGTATGGACAGAGCCACTGATGCACCCAATTTGTGTATACATTTCCATATACATAATTGAAGATAAAAACTAGTTTTCATCAAATATCTGTTGTTTTATGAACATATTGTTTGATTTTGGTGATTTTGTTTACTTTCAAGAGCTTTCTGGATAAATACACGAATCAAGGGATGCATGTGATAATTTTGAAACTACACGGTGTGTACTTTTATACACGTCGTGTACATCCAGACGGGGACACAGACCGAAGGAGAGAGTACACGCCCATGTCAGCAGGCAGAAGATACATGCCATGTGTGGCAGCGCTACACGACGTGTACTACTTTGTAAAAGCAGTTGTTGCCGAAGAAATGTCCACACACCCATGTGGTCGTTGATGAAGACACGAAGTGTTTGAACATTTACACGTCGTGTCTGCTATTCTAGAAGGGGATGTCGGCCAATCTTTTGATACTACACGTCATGTATGGCGGTGCTACACGCCGTGTACACTCAACATATAGGCGGCACCATGTTCAAAAGTCGAAAACGACGTGCTCGACCACCTTCCAGCAGAGAAACTGGCGCAAAAACGCGTTGACAAAAAGTACATGACGTGTACTTTCTCTACACTCCGTTTACTTTATTTTTCTATAAAATGAGGCCTTGGACTACGGATTTTGGAGTGAAGAACCATTGAGGGGAAATAGAAGCTCTGCTATCACCCTTCCTGAAGCTACTGTCTTCACTCCGCCATTCCACCTTCCGATACTCTATCTCAAAGCCTACACAATGAATCCATCAGGTATCACGTGTGTCTTTTCTATCCTAAATTCTATGTGTAACTAAACCCCTTGTGTTGGGGCTGTGGATGATGGGATCATAGTTTGTATATTGTTTTATATAGTTGTGTTTGAATCATTGTAATTCATTTTACTCTTCTTAAACCATTGTATAATATAAATGATAATTCTTAGTCGGACCAAGGGAATGATTCTCAGCGATACATAAGAAAAGTAACGGTGAAAACATCCATGACCATTGGAAGGTTTTCACCAATTCAAATAATAGACTAGACGTAATAAAGAATTATGGACATTGACTAACGGACCAAGGAGTCAGCTACTCTAATTCCAAACAAGAGGAACCAGACCAAGGAAATATTGTAACAAAATGAAATCCTGAATCACTGAATTTTTATGAACAACGCAACCATTTAAAAAATCTTCATAAGGACTCTTTATTCACCACAGCCCCAACACGTCTTTTCGCTCTATTTCTAAGACCTCTTTAAATTTACCCATTGTTTTCTTTCAAACTGTATCCATTCTTCAAAGTAAATCAATTTAGTTTCAATCAAAACCCAAAATCAACCCAATCGTTTCTAAATTTTGCATACTTCACTTAATTAAGTATTAACTCAATTGAATTAATGCACACCACGGTTCCCTGTGGATCGACCCTGAACTTATGTTATACTAAAGTTCTAAGAATGGGTAATTAATTTGGGATGCATATAACTTCAATCAATGATAAGCGAGACCAAATTTTGGCACCGTTGTTGGGGACCCCATTTGGTTTTACTGCTAAGATTTAAATTGTGTTAATAATTGATTTATGTGAAAATAAAAATAATAAATTATCAAAAATCTATTTTCTAATCCCATTTCAAATTTTCTTTTTTATTTTTCCCTTTTACGCCTGGTTTTCGTTTTTGTGTTGTGCAGATCATAAAGTGTATGTTTCGACGTTTTACACAATCCAGAAGTGCCGAGTATTTGGAATTAGTTCCCCTTGACCCGGAAAACGATCAGACCTTGCTTCATCATCGGCGTACACTGACAGAAACTCACAACCATCAACCAAAACCCATGGCGAACAAGGAAGTGGGAGCACCAGCCGTAGATGCTGTGACTGAGCATCAGTACCAGGATCAGAAGCCTCCCGTTGTTGGTCTACCGGAGCAACCTCCTGGAGCCTTCATTGAATTCCTCCCAACTGATTACCAACGGCCGACGCAACAACTATTACCACGGCTATACATTGCCCCTCAGGAGCAGTTAATGCAAGATCCACCCCATCAAAAACAACCTCCAAGACGTACCCTTATGGAGTACGGACTTCCATCAATTCACAGAGCAGATACGGGAATTTCTCGTCCTCCGGTCCATCCCCAACACTTCGAGATCAAGCCTGCTATCATGAAGTTGATCCAGAACACAGTCCAATTTGGAGGCCTAGCCAGTGAGGACCCAAACACACATCTCTCCAACTTTCTGGAGATCTGTGATACCTTTCAGTACCATGGTGTGCCCGAGGACGCCATCTATCTTCGCCTATTCCCTTTTTCCCTACGGGATAAGGCGAAGGACTGGATCAAGGGGCTTCCACAACGTTCTATCCTCACCTAGGAAGAGGTAGCCCATGCGTTCCTATCCAAGTACATCCCACCATCCAAGACGGTGACACTCTGGAATGAGATTCATAACTTCCAGCAGCACAACTCTGAGTCATTGTACGAGTCCTGGGAACACTTCAAGGAGATGTTACGAAAATGCCCCAATCACGGACTCCCACTCTGGATACAAGTCCAGACCTTCTCTGGAGGACTTACCACGAATACCATGTCCATGGTGGACGCTGCTGCTGGAGGTACGGTGATGCGAAAGTCCCCCGAAGAAATATCTGAACTACTGGAGGACATGTCAGCCAATAGCATCCAGGGGAACTCCGAGCGGGGGACTCAAAATCATGGTATGCACAACACTGACGCTACCACAATGTTAGCTTCTATGTTGGACGATGTGTCCAATAAAATCGACGCATTGAACCTCAAAGGGGCATCTAAAGTTCATGCGGCAAACCATCTAGCATGTG
Organism: Viscum album; assembly: GCA_963277665.1. NCBI lineage: Eukaryota > Viridiplantae > Streptophyta > Magnoliopsida > Santalales > Viscaceae > Viscum > Viscum album. Next base: position 857,788,507 of record OY728133.1, on the reverse strand, counting down.
GCGACTGTGTTGATAACCACGTCATGTGATAATGTTCGGGTTCTACTGGAGCCCCCTCGACGAGCGAGGTGAGTTATGTTGCCCAAAATCGAGGCCCCAACTAGTACCAGCAGTACCAGAACCCGGCATGACGAGATCAACAGAACACAGGCTGGGGCCAACAACATCAGAATCCTCCACCCCATTGACCGCCCAACTACAACCATCCTCCATATCAGAACTAATACCAAAGGCTGCAACAACCCCAGTAGGGTCCTTATCAGCAACAAGGGTATCAAAACCCTCGTCCACAGCAGCCAGGGCAGCCACCTCCTCCACCGGATCAACAACCACCTCAGCAGGAGTCCACGTCAAGGTTATAGGATCTGATGACTAAATTCATATCTACTACTGAGACTCGGTTCCAAAATCAGGAAGCTTCGATTCAAGGTTTGGAGAATCAGATTGGCCAGATGGAAAATCAACTCTAAGAGAGGCAGCCCAGTACCCTACCAGGGAACGCAGAAAAGAACCCAAGGGAGGAGGCCAATGCTATCATGCTCTGGAGTGGAAAAGAGCTCCACCAGAACCAATCAGCACAGCAAGGTGTATCCACACCCACTATTGATGAAAAAGGTACCAATACCGACCCCTCCTCATCCAATATCCCGCATAAGGAGGCTTTACGAAATAAAGAAAAGGAAGTAATCCAACCATTCAAGCCTGCCTTACCCTTTCTGGAAAGATTGAAGTAGAGGAAGCTGGACCACCAATTCAGAAAATTCATGGATGCTTTCAAGAAGCTACATATCAATATACCATTTGCGGAGCCCCTGACACAAATTCCAACATACACCAAATTCATGAAGGAAATCCTCTCGAATAAGAGGAAGATGGAGGATTTGGGTGTGTTTGCACTAATGAAGGAGTAATCCGCGGTGGTTCAACATTCCATTCCTCAAAAACTCCAAGATATAGGTAGTTCCACCATTCCTTGTACTGTTGGATCCTGCGAGTTTGGGAACGCCCTCTGCGACGTAGGGGCTAGCGTGAACCTCATGCCCCTCGGAGTTTTCAAGAAGCTGGGACTCCACGAGCTCAAGCCTACCCACGTCGCCCTTCAACTTGTTGATCGATCCATCAAGCACCTGAAAGGACTACTAGAAAACATACTAGTCAAGGTGGGTAGGCTGATTCTCCCTGCTAGTTTCATCATCCTCAACATGGGGGATGACCGGGAAGCACCTCTCATACTTGGAAGACCTTTCTTGGAAACTGTGAAGGTACTAATCGATGTGCACCAATGGGAGTTTATTTTTCGGGTAGGTGATGAAAGAGTTTCATATAACGTCCTCAAAGCCGTCAAACATGCTTCTTTGTTAGAGCATGAGGACTATTATGTAGTTTCCACCATGGTTAATCATTTTAGCGACAAAGGGGATGAACTGGTGTGTTCTCTTATTTCGAATAATTTAACTGATCTAGATATTCTATTAGAAGAAGCGCCACAAGACTTGAAATTCATAGAAGGCCAGGGAGACCACTATTAGCAGCGTGCAGTTGTTCCTGATAGTTTGGAATGGGACAAGGTGAAGCCACTTGTGCCTTCGATTTTAAAGGCACCTGAACTCGAACTCAAGCATCTTCCATATTCTCTCAAGTATGGTTCCTTTTCACTCATCTTTTGGGAACACTTACTTCCTGGTCTGTGTCGACTACGTCTCCAAATGGGTGGAAGCTACTGCTACAGCTCACCACAAAGCCAAGGTAGTCATAAATTTATTGAAGAAAAATATTTTTATCAGGTTTGGAGTTCCACGAGTACTGATCAGCGATAGATGGACTCACTTCGACAACACACTGATGAGAGGAATATTGTCGAATTATGAAGTAACGAATCCGATGGGGACACCATATCATCCCCACTCCAGTGGACTGGTAGAGCTCTCCAATCGTGAGCTCAATCAGATCCTGGAAAAATAGTGAACACTTCACGGATGGACTGGTCCAAGAAGTTAGATGATGTCTTGTGGGCATATCAAACTTCTTTCAAAACACCACTGGGAATGTCCTCGTTCCGCCTCGTCTATGGAAAGCCCTGACATTTGCTAGTATAATTGGAACACAAACCCTACTGGGCCGTCAAAGCCATGAATTTTGATCTAAAGGCAGCTGACGAGAAACAGAAGTTCCATCTATCGGAACTAGATGAGATCTGATTAGAGGCATACAAGAACGCCAATTTGTACAAAGAGAAGAAAAGATCCATTCACGACCGGATGATATCACGAAATCATTCCAACCAGGTGATCAGGTACTTCTATTTAATTCTCGTCTTTGCTTATTTCCAGGGAAGTTAAAGTCACGCTGGTCAGGACCATTCCACGTTATCCGTGTATTCCATCATGGAGCGGTAGAAATTTCTGGAGAATATGGTTAACCATTAAAGGTAAATGGGCAGCGCTTGAAAGCTTACCATCCTACAGATAACATGGTAGGAACGTTGTCAACCATACTTATCAGGTAACCAAGGTAAGTAGGTCGAGCCAATGACCTAAAACAAAGGTGCTTCATGGGAGGAAACCCAGAGGTTACACGCCGTCTACCAATTATATACACGGCATGTACTAAACCTTTTTAATTTATAAACTTAATAGTATAAATCTATAGAATAACAAATAAATAACCAGGGATGATGCCGGTGCCGATGGAAAATTCACTGGAGTTTATTCGAGCCATCCTCGGTTCGAATCCTATTGACCTACCTTCGACATAGGGTTCCTCCTTTTAATTACACGACGTGTGTGGTATTTTCAATCTATATATATATATATATATATGTGTGTGTGTGTTTAATAAAACCCATGGTGGGGATGGGCTGGTTGGCTAGAATCGTAATCAGGTTTCAAAAGTCCCAGGTTCGAATCCAGACAACCGTCCCATTTCCATCCTTTGTTCTTTTAATAAAACCACACGACGTGTACTCAGATATACATCATGTGCGCCATGATTTTTCAACTATAAATGAAAACCATTTTAAAAATAAGAAATTATATGCGGGTGAAGTTGGCGGATTGGAAAAGTCTCGGCACCAGGTTCACAAGAGCCAGTTTCAAATCGCGCTAATATCCCCGCTTCACCCCCTTCCTTTCCTAAATAAAAACCACAAGCCATGATTTTCATTCTTTCCCTATGTATAGGCCGTATAGAATAAATAAATAAATAAATATATATAATATGAATAGTAGAAAAACCTTTTCTCCAGTGGGTGAGGGCGTCCGTTCGAATCGGCCGATCGCCAGTTCGAATCCCGCCCCAAGCACCAGACCAAAGGATGTACTACTCTTTTTTTATTTTAAAATACACGGCGTGTATTTCCTGATATATGTCATGTATAGGTTTATCTATAATATAATTTGTTGATATAATAATAATAATTATATAGTTGACTATAATAATTATATGTACTAATGAAAGAAAAAAAATCAAGATACACGGCGTGTCCCAAGAACACACGCCGTGTACCACGGCTATATAAGTCGCGGGCCACCCGGCTTGAGGCCGTGTGGCATGGCCGCCCCATTCATCCCATTCTTCCCGTTTCTTCTCCCGAATACCATCAAAACCCCCTTTTCCAGATCCGTCGATTTGGGGTGTTTAACGTTCTGATTCTTCTCAAATTGTGATCCTCAGTCCGGGTACGCCGTTCTGCACCCTCTATTCCATGTTTTTAGAATCGTTTAGGGTGTTAATCGGATCGGCCGACCATTCGGCATCTGCATGTACATGGACATGATATGAAGAACACATGTCGTGTACATCTGTACATGGACACACAAAAAATAATTCGAATTTTGAATGTACACGTTGTGTATGTTCGGTACACACCGTGTATACAATTTCCTTTGGCCCGTTCGTGTGTGGCGCATAACACGGCCTTTCACCCCATGTTCCAGAACACGGCGTGTATGTTCGGTACATGCCGTGTCCTTTATATCTGTAGCTATCCAATGTCTCCCCCTCTACACGACCATGTTCTTCATGTACAATACACGCCATGCCCTGTACTTACACGTCGTGTATTGTTTTCTTAAAACTGATAGCAACATGGCTGTGTCCTTTTTTTTACACGACCACCTGCACTTTGATGTGAACACGGTGTGTATGATTGGTACATTCCGTGTACTATTACATGGTATATTTCCACCCTCGACGTGTCTTTCTAGAGAACATAGGATACTCTCCATTTCTGACTACACGCCGTGTACTCTAGAGTACACGCCGTGTACTTTTTTCAGTTTTCTCACATTTTCATTGTTTTATTTTCTTCCTTTTTCTATTTTTTTTCTTTATTTTGTTTTGTTTCCTTTTTATTTCTATTTTAGGATATGGAAGATCATGATCCTTCCCGCGGGAAGCAGCCAGCCTCCGCCCCCGAGGGTAAGAGGCCCAGCTATCGTCGGATCCGACTCTGACCACTGACGTAGCCGGGCCCCGATGCTCTGGTCTTTGAGCTCCCTCTGTTGGCCATTATGCTGCCACTCACTCCCTCAGATGAGGAGGGGCCTACTTCTACTGCACCAGCTGCCACTTTCGTTTTACCATCATCCTCAGTAGCTGGTCCCTCTTTGATCACACCTTCCACCAAGCCACCTTCTTCTTCGGCGGATCCACCTTCAGAGCCTGATGATACTGCTGCACTGGCACCTGGGTTGGTACATGCAGGTGCTCCATATCCCTGCACGGTATTCCTGGTCACCGACCTCGCATACGATAGAATCCGACGGTTCTCTCATCGGCCGATACAATTGAGCAGTTGGAACCTTGACAACATCATTCCATAACGGCTTGGTATTTGGGAGGAGTTGGAGGTACTTCTCGTGCACCCGCACTACTTGAGATTTTCCAGGTCAGCACTCCTGTGTTTTGAGATTTATTTTTGGAGTTTGCGGCCTCCTTTGAGTTCGATGGAGCGGAGTACTGGGAGACACCTGGCGATGCGGTGCCAGTAGTTCGATTCCGGCTAGGCGGCTGACGTTTTTCTCTGACGATGACAGAGTTTGGCTGAGGGTGCGGCTTCTACCCCCATCCTATCACACCACCCCCCATTTCTAACTTGACCCAGCCTGAGCACTCTGACCTTATTGCCATGTGGCGGGAGATCTATGGGTCTGACCACCGGTACTCCCCCACTTTCCAGAAGAGCACTCTTATAGCCGACCTTGTCCTACGCTTCACCCACCGGTGCTTCAGCGCCATCATTTTTCCCCGCCATGAGGATATGGGGGTCATGACCGGTCGTGAAATGGAGCTTCTTACCTGTGTCATCTGGAATTCCTACCAAAACCTCCCCTATCTTGCCGCCTCCTATTTCCACTCCATGTTTACCGGCCATCAGGGAAACCTGAACAGCGGGTTTTACACCACCCTTCTTTCCCACCACTTGGTGGTATTTGAGCCCTCATTACCTCATGACTTGATAGGTTCACCCCAGCAGATGGACTTCCTCATGATCATTCGCATGGGATTGGTCCGGAAGCAGGGGGTGCCTACATCCTTGCTCAGGCTCGAGCCCCGCCACCTGCTGACCCTACCCCACCTGCTGACCCTGCCCCACCTGCTGACCCCGCTCCTCCTGCCCCACCCCCTCCAGCTTCTCCACCTCACCCACCTCCTACTGACCCCACTTCTTCTGACATTCCTTCTTCTGTCTCATCCCCCATCCCACCTACCCCCACACCCTCGGTCGATCCGAGCCTTTCCCTCCTCCTAGCCATGATGGAGGAGAAGTTAGCCCGTATCATCAGCCACCAGGACTCCATTTCATGCCATTTGATTCATCTGGACAGCCGCCAGGACCGGATGGAGCATCTATTGGTTCATATTGCTCAGCATCTTAGTGTTCCAATACCTCAGCCACCATCCTCTGCCTCCGTTCCTGGCCCTTCTGCTGCTGCTCCACCGCTGTCTCCTACGCCGGCCACTGATTCAGTTATGATGCCTATTGTGAGCTCTGCTGCTGCCACTTCTGCCGGGCCAGGGCCTACTGCTGAGCTCTTTATCCCGAGTCTAGCACCTTCGGATCCGACTTCTTCAGCTACCCTTCCCGATGCTGAGTTCGAGCCTCACCCTTCCACGCCTCCTGCACCGTCTCTACCGGCCAATTCTGTACAGGATGATGCCTCCCCTGAGGCGACCCCATGATAGTGACATTTTTGTATATATCTCTTCTTTCATTTTCTGTGCTATTATGTTATGCATGTTTTTAGTTTTATTTTTTCTCGACAGTCACAGGTACAGACATAGAGCACCTTCGGCATCATTGTTCATGAGGGGAGTATTTTTCCATTTCTATTTTCTTTCTTTTTGGATTTTCTTCTTCCACTGCTTTCCCACATTTTGTCCCCCATTTATCCCCGTTTCCCACCCTTTACCTTGCTGTTGCACTTGGTAGACCATGTGATGTATTATGTATGGGGGAGCATCTATATCTTTCACCTTATTCTTTGTCCTTAAACTAATTTTGGAAACATCATTATTAGACTCTATATTTAAAAATGTAAAGCAATTTTGGTTAATCAATCTTATAAATACTAGATTTATCAGTATGAAATTTTGAAAAGGATACATGATTTTTAGTTTTTAAGTATTTTAAAATGATTGCTGATATAGTTTCAATTGAAACCTTTCAATCTTGTTTAAATTACATTAATTAGGCTAATCATTTATATTCATGTTATGACCTGATTGTCCCTTTATTATTTTTCCACTCCTAAGAGGTATTCTAAACCATTTTTTGTATTTCTTTTCTAATACCCTCTTTCTTGAGAGATTCTTAGGATATGCATCACTACCAGAATTTGAATATTTTTCTTTTCGAAACATGAAGAAATTTTTGAATTACTTTAACGTGATTTAGGTATTAGATTGTTTCAACCCCATTATCTTGAAACCTACACTACATTTATTCTTCATTAAGCACATAGAAGCCATGAAAAGCCTTTATAGGAAGCCACATTACAAGCCTATTTCCCTTCCTACCCTATTTCTTTTTAAACATTGCATGATTATTCATTTATGCTTTAAAGAGGGAGTTGGAAATACATGGCATATTTTTGTGTACAGCCATGAAATAAAGTGTGGGGGAGTGCCTCGTGATTATTTGGGGTAGAATGGGTTCCAAACATCTACTCATTGTATTTATAAGTGATTCCCTTGTGTTTTATTGTATAAAAAACAACAACAACAAACAAACAACAAGGGGACCTTATGCTTATTTGACCATAAACCCTACTTGCCTAAGGAAGTTGTCGATGATTACAAAAGCATTTGAATGAGTTTTTGAAGGATGTATTTTCAGTGAGCTTTACATTCAATATCATGCAATGTTTTTTAAACGAATTAGCCATCCATTTTCAAGCCTCAGAATTTATTTTCACATCTGAACCTACTATCACTTAGCCACAGAAACATCCGAACCTTATTGATAAAGCCCTCATGATTTTTTTAATTCTATTTTTCTGAAGTAGAGAACATGATATCTTGCAAACCTATGGATAGAGTTTATATGCCTCGGATTGAGCATAACTTCGATTAAAAACATCTTGAGTGTGGAGTGTAATTTTAATTGGTAAGGTAAATCATCAAGTGGAATGCTAATTTTTGAAAGGTTGAACAATGTGTTGAAAGAGGATGAGAGTAGTTAATTACATTATATATGAAGCATGATTTTAATATCTTATGAATTGAATTTGTTTGTCCCTTTAAGAATATTTCCTCAGTAACTTTATCAGTTATACATTTGATTAATTAAATGCCTTCCTTTAAAATTATAGGCTTTCTTAATTAGATGTTGAGATTTTTATTGAGGGCAAGAAAAAGACTAAGTATGGGGGAATTTGAAACCCCCAATTTTATTATACATTTCCATATACATAATTGAAGATAAAAACAAGTTTTCATCAAATATCTGTTGTTTTATGAACATATTCTTTGATTTTGGTGATTCTGTTTACTTACATGAGCTTTCTGGCTAAATACACGAATCAAGGGATGCATGTGAAAATTTTGAAACTACACGGTGTGTACTTTTATACAGGTCATGTACATCTAGGAAGGGACACGGACCGAAGGAGGGATTACACACCCATGTCACCAGGCAGAAGATACACGCCATGTGTGGTGGCACTACACGTTGTGTATTACTTTCTAGAAGCGGTGGTTGCCAAAGAAAATTCCACACGCCCATGTAGTCGTTGATGAAGACACGACATGTTTGATCTTATACACGCCGTGTCTTCTATTCTAGAAGGGCCTGGCGGCCAAACTTCTGATACTACACGCCGTGTATGGTGGCAATACACTCCATGTAAACTCATCTTGCAGGCAGCGCCATGTTCAAAAGTCAGAAACGGCGTGCTCGACCACCGGCCAGGGGAGAAACTGGCGCCAAAACGCGTTGACAAAAATTACACGGTGTGTACTTTCTATACAGGCCATGTACATTATTTTTCTATAAAATGAGGCCTTGTCCTGTGGATTTTGGAGTGCAGAACCATAGAGAGGAAATAGAAGCTCTGCTATCACCATTCTTGAATCTACTGTCGTCACTCCGCCATTCCACCTTCTGATACTCAACCTCAACACCTACACGATGAATCCGTCAGGTATCACGTGTGTCGTTTCTCTCCTAAATTCTATGTGTAACTAAACCCCTCTTGCTGGGGTTGTGGATGATGGGATCATAATTTGTATATTGTTTAATATAGTTGTGTTTGAATTATTGTAATTCATCTTACTCTTCTTAAACCACTGTCTAATATAACTGAGAATTCTTATCTGGACCAAGGGAAGCATTCTCAGCGATACAAAAGAAAAGTAACGGTGAAAACATCCATGACCATTGGAAGGTTTTCACCGAATCAAATAATGGACTGGACGTAATAAATAATTAAGGACATTGACTACCGAACCATGGAGTCAACTACTCTAATTCCAAAGAAGAGCAACCAGACCAAGTAAATCTTGTAAAAAAATGAAATCCTAAATGATGGAATTATTATGAACAACACAACCATTTAAACAATCTGCATAAGAATTCCTTATTCACCACAGCCCCGACACATCTTTTCTTTCCATTCCAAAGAACTCTTTAAATTTACCCATTGTTTTCTTTCAAACTGTATCCATTCTTCAATGTAAATCAATTTAGTTTCAATGAAAACCCAAAATGATCACAATCATTTCTAAATTTTGCATACTTCATCTAATTAAGTATAAACTCAATTAAATTCATACATGCACGGTTCCCTATGGATCGACCCCGAACTTATGCTATATTAATGTTCTATGAATGGGTAATTAATTTGGGATGTATATAGCTTCAATCAACGACAAGAGAGACCAAATTTTGGCGTCGTTTCCAGGGACCCCGTTTGGTTTTATTTCTAAGATTTAAATTGTGTTAATAATTGATTTAAGTGAAAATAAAAATCAAAAATTATCAAAAATATCTTTTCTAATCCCATTTCAAACTTTCTTTTTAATTTTTCCCTTTTACGCCTGCTTTTCATATTTGTGTTGTGTAGAGCTTAAAGTGTATGTTTCGATGTTTTACACGATCCAGAAGTGTCGAGCCTTCGGAATTAGTCCCACATGACCCGAAAATTGAACGGATCTTGCTTCATCATCGACATACATGGAAAGCAACTCACAACCATCAACCACAACCCATGGCGAACAAGGAAGAGAGAGCACCAGCCTAGATGCTGCGACTGAGCATCAGTACCAGGATCAGCAGCCTCCCACTGCTGGTCTACCGGAGCATCCTCCTGGAGCCTTCATGGAATTCCTCCCAAGGGATTACCAATGGCCGCCCCAACAACTCTTCTCACAGCCATACTTTGCCCCTCAGGAGCAGTTAATGCAAGATCCACCCCATCAAAAACAACCTCCAAGATGTACCCTTTTGGAGTACGGACTTCCATAAATTCACGGAGCTGATACGGGCATTGTTTGTCCTCTAGTCCTGGCCCAACACTTCAAGATCAAGCCTTCTATCATGCAGCTGATCCAGAACACAGTCTAATTTGGAGGTCTGGCCAGTGGGGACCCGAACGCCCATCTCTCCAAATTTATAGAGATCTGCAATACCTTTCGGTACCATGGTGTGTCTGAGGATTCCATCTGTCTTCGGCTATTCCCCTTTTCTCTACGGGATAAGGCGAAGGACTGGATCAAGGGATTGCCACAACGATCTATCCTCACCTGGGAGGAGCTAGCCTAGGCGTTCCTGTACATGTACATCCCACCATCCAAGATGGTAACACTCTGGAATGAGATTCATAACATCCAGCAGCACGACTCCGAGTCGTAGTAAGATGCCTTGGAACCCTTCAAGGAGATGTTACAAAATTTACCCCATCACGGACTCCCACTCTGGATGCAATTCCAGACCTTCTATGGAGGACTTACCATGAATACCAAGTCTGTGGTGGACGCTGATGTTGGAGGTATGGTGATGCGGAAGTCCCCTGAAGAACTATTTGAACTACTAGAAGACATGTCAGCCAATGGCTTCCAGTGGCACTCCGAGCGGGGGACTCAAAATTGATGTATGCAAAACATTGACACTACCACTATGTTAGCTTCTCATATGGACGGTGTGTCCTAGAAAATCGACGCATTGAACCTCAAAGGGGAATCTCAAGTTCATGCGGTGAACCATCCAGCAAGTGGCGACTGTGGTGATAACCACGTCATGGTAGAATGGTCGGGATCTGCTGGAGGCCCCTCGACGAGCGAGGTGAGTTATGCTGCCCAAAATCGAGGGCCCAAACAGTACCAGCAGTACCAGAACCCGGCATGGTGAGATCAATAGGACACATGTTGGGGCCAACAACAGCAGAATCCACCGCCCAAAAGACCGCCCAACTACAACCAGCCTTCATATCAGAACCAATTCCAAAGGCCACAACAAACCCAACAGGGACCTTGTCAGTAAAAAGGGTATCAAAACCCTCGTCCATAGTATCCACGACAACCACCTCCTCCACTAGCTTTACAACCCCCTCAGCAGGAGAACACCTCAAGGTTAGAGGATCTGATGAATAAATTCATATCTACTACCGAGACTCAGTTCCAGAATCATGAAGCATTGATTCGAGTCTTGGAGAATCAGATTGGCCAGATGGCAAATCAAATCTCAGGGAGGCAGCCCGGTACACTAATGGGGAACATCGAAAAGAACCCAAGGGAGGAGGCCAATGTTATTATGCTCTGGAGTGAAAAAGAGCTCCACCAGAACCAATCAGCGTGGAATGGTGCATCCACACCCACTGTTGATGAAAAAGTTACCAATATTGGCCCCTCATCATCCAAAATCCCCCATAAGGAGGCTTTAAAAAGTAATGAAAAGAAAGTAATCCAACCATTCAAGCCTGCCTTACCCTTTCCGGAAAGATTGAAGCAGAGGAAGATGGACCACCAATTCATTAAATTCATGGATGTTTTCACAAAGCTACATATCAACATACCATTTGCGGAGGCCCTGACACAAATGCCAACATACTCCAAATTCATGAAAGAAATCCTCTCGAATAAGAGGAAGATAGAGGATTTGGGTGTTATTTCACTAACGAAGGAGTGCTCCGCAGTGGTTCAATATTCCATTCCTCTCAAACTCCAAGATCCAGGTAGTTTCACCATTCCTTGTACTATTGGATCCTGTGAGTTTGGGAAGGACCTATGCGACTTAGGGGCCAGCATGAACCTCATGCCCCTCGAAGTTTTCAAGAAGCTGGGACTCCACAAGCTCAAGCCTACCCGCGTTGCCCTTCAACATTCTGATCGATCCATCAATCACCCGAAGGGACTAATAGAGGACGTACTGGTAAAGGTGGGTAGGCTGATTCTCCCTGCTGATTTCATCATCCTCGACATGGGGGATGACCAGGAAGCACCTCGTATACTTGGAAGACCTTTATTGGAAACTAGGAAGGTATAGATCGATGTGCAATGAGGGGTGCTTATTTTTAGGGTATGTGATGAAAGAGTTTCCTATAACATCCTAAAAGCCATCAAACATGCTTCCTTGTCAGAGGATGAGGACTGTTATGCAGTGTCCACCATGGTAAATAATTTCAGCGGCAAAGGGGATGAACTGGTATGTTCTCTTATTTCGAATAATTTAACTGATCTAGATATTCTATTAGAAGAAGCTCCAGAAGACTTGCAATTCATAGAAGGCCAGGGTGGCCACTATTGGCAGTGTTCAGTTGTTCCTGATAGTTTGGAACGAGACAAGGTGCAGCCACTTGTGCCTTATATTTTAAAGGCACCTCAACTCGAACTGAAGCCTCTTCAATCTTCTCTCAAGTATGGGTCCTTTTCCCTCATCTTTTGGGAACACTTATATCCTGGTCTGCGTTGACTACATCTCCAAATGGGTGGAATCTACTGCTACAGCTCACGACACAGCCAAGGTAGTCATAAATTTCTTGAAGAAAAAGATTTTTAGCAGGTTTGGAGTTCTATGAGTACTGATCCGAGATAGAGGGACCCACTTTGAAAACACACTAATGAGAGGAATATTGTCGAAGTTTGGAGTAAAGCATTATATGGGGACACCATATCATCCCCAGTCTAGTGGACAGGTAGAGCACTCTAATCGTGATCTCAAGAAGATCCTGGAAAAAATAGTGAACACTTCATAGGAGGACTGGTCCAATAAGTTAGATTACTCCTTGTGGGAATATCGGACTGCTTTCAAAACACCACTGGGAATGTCACCGTTCTGCCTCATCTATGGAAATCCCTACCAATTTCCAGTAGAATTGGAACATAAAGCCTACTGGGCCGTCAAATCCCTGAATTTTGATCTAAAGGCAGCTGATGAGAAACAGAAATTCCAACTGTCGGAACTAGATGAGATCCGATTAGAGGCATACGAGAACACCAAGTTGTACAAAGAGATGACAAGACCCATTCAAGACCAGAATATATCACAAAAATCTTTCCAACCCGGTGATCAGGAACTTCTCTTTAATTCTTTTATTCACTTATTTTCAGGGATGTTAAAGTCACGATGGTCGGGACAATTCCACGTTATCCGCGTATTCCATCACGGAGCGGTAGAAATTTCTAGAGAAGATGGTCAACCATTTAAGGTAAACATGCAGTTCTTGAAAGCTTACCATCCTACAGATAACATGGTGGGAACGTTTTCCACCATACTCCTCAGGTAAGAAAGGTAAGTTGGTCGAGCCAACGACCTAAAACAAATGCGCTTCCTGGGAGGCAACCTAGAGGTTACACGCTGTGTCCCACTTATATACACAGCGTCTACTAAACCTTTATAATTTATAATCTTAATAGTATAAATATATAGAGTAACAAATAAGTAACCAGGGATGATGCCAGGGCTTATGGCAAAGTCACTAGAGTTTAATCGAGCCATCCTCGGTTCAAATCCTACTAACCTACCTTCGGCACGGGGTTCCTCCTTTTAATTACATGACGTGTTTGGTATTTTAAATCTATATATATATATATCTGTGTGTGTGTGTGTGTGTGTGTTTAATAAAACCCATGGTGGGTAAGGGTCGGTTGGCTAGAATCGTAATCAGGTTTCAAAAGACCCAGGTTCAAATCCAGACAACTGTCCCATTTCCATCATTTTTTTTAATAAAACCACATGACGTGTACTCCGATATATGCCGTGTGCACCATGATTTTTCAAATATAAATGGAAACCGTTTTAAAAATATGAAATTACATGCAGGTGAAGTTGGTGGATTGGAAACGTCTCGGCACCAGGTTCACAAGACCCGGTTTCGAATCGCGCTAATCTCCCCGCTTCACCCCCATCCTTTCCTAAATAATAACCACACGTCGTGCTTTTCATTCTTTCCGTGTGTATAGGCCGTATAGAATAAATATATATATATATATATATAATATGAATAGTAGAATAACCTTTGCTCCAGTGGGTGAGGGCGTCCATTCGAATCGGCCGATCGCCGGTTCGAATCCCGCCCCAAGCACCGGACCAGAGGTTGTACTACTCTTTTTCTTATTTTAAAACACACGGTGTGTATTTCCCGATATACATCGTGTATATGATTATGTATAATAGAATTAGTCTATATAATAATAATTATAATATATTTAACTATAATAATTATATGTACTAATAAAAAAAATCGGGATACACGGCGTCTACCAAGAACACACGCCGTGTACCGCGGCTATATAAGCCGCGGGCCACCCGGCTTGAGGTCGTGTCGCACGGCCGCCCCATTCTTCCCCTTCATCCTGTTTCTTCTCCCGAACTCCATATGAACCCCCTTTTCCAGATCCGTCGATTTGGGGCATTTCACATTCTGATTCTTCTCACATTGTGATCCTCAGTCCAGGTACGCCGTTCTGCACCCTCTATTTCAGGTTTTTAGAATCGTTTAGGGTGTTAATCAGATCAGCCGACCGTTCGGATTCCGCCTGTACACGGCCACAATATGAAGAACACATGTCGTGTACATATGTACTTGGCCACACACAAAATATTTAGAAATTTGAATGTACACGGTGTGTATGTTCAGTACACACCATGTAGACCATTTCCTTTGCCCCATTCGTGTGTGGCACATAACACGGCATGTCACCCCATGTTTCAGAACATGGTGTGTATTTTCGGTACACATCATGTATTTTATATCTGTAGCTGGACCATGTATCCTCCTCTACACATCCATGTTCTTCATGTGCAATACACGTCGTGGCCTGTACTTACACGGCGTGTATTGTTTTCTTAGAACTGATAGAAACATGGTCGTGTCCTTTTTATTACACGACCACCTGCACTTTGATGTGAACATGTTGTGTATGTTCGGTACACACCGTGTCCTATTACAAGGTCTCTTTCCACCCACGACGTGACTTTCCAGAGAACACTGGTTACTCTCCATTTTCGACTACATGCCGTGTACTCTGGAGTACACACCGTGTACTTTTTTTAGTTTTCTCACATTTTCTTTGTTTTATTTTCTTCCATTTTCTTTCTTTTGTTTTGTTTTCTTTTTCATTCTATTTCAGGATATGGAAGATCATGATCCTTCCCGCGGGAAGCGGACAACCTCTTCCACCAAGGGTGAGAGGCCCAGCTATCGTCGGATCCGACTCCGACTCCGACCACCTACGCAGCCAGACCCCGACGCTCCGGTCTTTGAGCTCCCTCTGTTGGCCATTCTTCCACCACTCACTCCCTCAGATGAGGCGGGGCCTACTTCTGATGCACTAGCTGCCACATTTGATGTACCATCATCCTCAGCAGCTGGTCCCTCTTCAAGCACACCTTCCACTGAGCCACCTTCTTCTTCGGCGAATCCACCTCCATAGGTAGATATTTATGCTGCACCGGCACCTGGCCCGGGACCTACAGGTGCTCCCTATCCCTGCACGGTATTCCCGGTCACCGACCTCACATACGACAGGATCTGAAGCTTCTCTCATCGGCCAATACCATTGGGCGGCCGTTACCTTGACAGCAGCATTCCACAATGGCTTAGTATTTGGGAGGAGCTGGAGGTACTTCTCGGGCACACCGCACTCCTCGAGATTTTCCAGGTCAGCACTCCTGTGTTCCGAGAGTTATTTTTAGAGTTTGCGGCCTCCTTTGAGTTCGATGGAGCGGAGTACCTAGAGCCACCAGGAGATGCAGTGCCAGTAGTTTGATTCTGGCTAGGTGGCCGGCGTTTTTCTCTGACGATGACAGAGTTTGGCCAGGGTGCGGCTTCTACTCCCAGCCTATCAAACCACCCCCTGTTTCTGACTTGACCCGGACCGAGCGCTCTAACCTTATTTCCATGTGGCGGGAGATCGCTGGACCTGACCACCGGTACTCCCCCACTTTCCAGAAGAGCACTCTTATAGCCGACCCTGTCCTACGCTTCACCCACCGGTTCTTTAGTGCCATCCTTTTTCCCCTCCATGAGTATATGGGGGTCATGACCAGCCGTGACATGGCGCTTCTTACCTGTGTCATCTGGCACGCCTACCCGGACCTCCCCTATCTTTCCACCTCCAATTTCCAATCCATGTTTACTGGCCATCAGGGCAACCTGAACTGCGGGTTTTGCACCATCCTTCTTTCCCACCACTTGGGGGTATTCGGGCCCTCATTACCTCATGACTTGATAGGTTCACCCCATTGGATGTTCTTCCTCATGATCATTTGCTTGGGATTGGTCCGGAAGCAGGGGGTGCCTACATCCTTGCTCAGGCTCGAGCCCCGCCACCTGCTGACCCTGCCCCACCTGCTGACCCTTCCCCAGCTGCTGACCCCGCTCATCCTTCCCCACCCCCTCCAGCTTCTCCACCTCACCAACCTCTTACTGACCCCACTTCTTCTGACATTCCTTCTTCTGTCCCATCCCCCATCCCACCTACCGCTGCACCCTCGGTCGATCCGACCCTTTCCCTCCA
Organism: Viscum album; assembly: GCA_963277665.1. Lineage (NCBI taxonomy): Eukaryota > Viridiplantae > Streptophyta > Magnoliopsida > Santalales > Viscaceae > Viscum > Viscum album. The sequence goes on along the minus strand of OY728133.1, from coordinate 857,772,049 downwards.
CCTAGACATGATGGAGTAGATGTTAGCCTGTATAATAAGCCACCAGGACACCATTGCACACCATTCGATTCATCTGGACGGCCTCTATGACCGGATGGAGCATCTGTTGGTGCATATTGCTCAACATCTTGGTGTTCCACTGCCTCAGCCACCATCCTCTGCATCTGTTCCTGGCCCTTCTGCTGCTGTTCCACCGCCGTCTCCTACACCGGCCACCGATTCCATTCTGATTCTTACAGTGAGCTCTGTTGCTACCACTTATTTCGGGCCAGGGCCTGCTGCTGAGCATCCAATCCTGAGTCTAGCACCTGCGGCTCCTACTTCTTTAGCTACCCTTCCTGATGTCGAGTCCGAGCCTCACCCTTCCATGCCTCCTGTGCCGTATCTACTGGCCGATTCTATATAGGATGATGCCTCCCCTGAGGCGACCCCATGATAGTGACATTTTCCTTTATATATCTCTTCTGTAATTTTTTGTGCCGTGATGTTATGCATGTTTGTAGTTTTCTTTTTTCTCGACAGTCACAGGTACGGACATGGAGTGCCTTGGGAATCACTTTTCACGAGGGGAGTATTTTTCCATTTCTATTTTCTTTATTTTTGGATTTTCTTCTTCCACTGCTTTCCCTCATTTTGCCCCCCATTTCTCCCCGTTGCCCACCCTTTAGCTTGCTGTTTCACTTGGGGGACCATGTGCACTATTAAGTGTGAGGGAGCATCTATATCATTCACCTAAGACTTTGTCCTTAAACTAATTTAGGAAACATCATTATTAGACTGTATATTTGAAAATGTAAAGCAATTTTGGTAAATCAATCTTATAAATGCTAGAGTTATTAGTAGGAACTTTTTAAAAGGTTACATGATTTTTAGTTTTTTAGTATTTTAAAATGATTGCTGATATAGTTTCAATTGCAACCTTTCATCCTTGATTAAATTACATTAATTAGGCTAATCATTTATATGCATGTCATGACCTGATTGTCCCTTTATTATTTTTCCACTCCTGAGAGGTATTCTAAACCATTTTTTTCTATTTCTTTTCTAATACCCTTTTTCTTGAGAGATTCTTAGGATATGCATCACTACCAGATTTTGAAAGTTTTTTTTCCGAAACATGAAGAAAATTTTGAATTACATTAACATGATTGAGGAATTATATTGTTTCAACCCCTTTATCTTGAAACCTACCCTACATTTAATCTTCGTTAAGCCCATAGAAGCCATGAACAGACTTTATAGGAAGCCACATTACAAGCCTATTTCCCTTCCTACCCTATTTTTTTTTAAACTTTGCATGATTATTCATTTATTCTTTAAAGAGGGAGTTGTAAATACATGGCATATTTTTGTGTAAATCCATGAAATAAAGTGTGGGGCAGTGCCTCTTGATTATTTCGGGCAGAATGGGTTCCAAAAATCTACTCATTATATTCATAAGGGATTCCCTTGTGTTTTATTGTATTAAAAAAACAACAACAAACAAACAACAAGGGGACCTTATGCTTATTTTCCCACAAACTCTACTTGCCTAAGGAAGATGGTGATGATTACAAAAGCATTTGACTGAGTTTTTGAAGGATGTATATTTCAATGAGATTTACATTGAATATCTTGTAATGTTGTTTACAGGAATTAGCCATCCTTTTTCAAGCCTCAGAATTTATTTTCACATCTGACCCTACCAACCCTTAGCCACAGAAACATCAGAACCTTATTGATAAATCCCTCATGATTTTTATAATTCAATTTTTCTGAAGTATAGAAAAAGATATCTTGAAAACCTATGGATAGAGTATATATTCCTTGGATTGAGCATAACTTCGATTAAAAACATCTTGAGTGTGGATTTTAATTTTAACTGGTAAGGTAAATCATCAAGTGGCATGCTTATTTTTGAAAGGTTGAACAATGTGTTGAAAGAAGATGAGAGTAGTTAATTACATTATATATGAGGCATGATTTTAATATCTTATGAATTGAATTTTTTTGTGCCTTTCAGAATTTTTCCTCAGTAACTTTACCAGTTATATGTTTGATTAATTAAATTCCTTCTTTTTAAATAATAGGCTCTCTTAATTAGATGTTGAGATTTTTCATAAGGGTAAGCAAAAGACGAAGTATGGGGGAATTTGATGCACCCAATTTGTGTATACATTTCCATATACATAATTGAAGATAAAAACAATTTTTCATCAAATATCTGTTGTTTTATGAACATATTCTTATATTTTGGTGATTATGTTTACTTTCAAGATCTTTCTGGCTAAATACACGAATCAAGGGATGCATGTGAAAATTTTGGAACTACACGGCGTGTACTTTTATACACATTGTGTACATCTAGGGAGGGACACATACCGAAGTAGGGAGTACACTCCCATGTCACCAGGCAGAAGATACATGTCGTGTGTGGCGGTCCTACACGCCATGTACTACTTTCTAGAAGCGGTGGTTGCCGAAGAAAAGTCCACACACCCATGTGGCTATTGTTGAAGACCCCGTCTGTTTGAACTTTTACACGTCGTGTCTGCTATTCTAGAAGGGACTGGTAGCCAAACTTCTGATACTACACGCCGTGTATGGTGGCGCTACATGCCTTGTACATTCAACTTGCAGGTGGTGCCGTGTTCAAAAGTAAAAAACGGCGTGCTCGGCCACCTGCCAGCGGAGAAACTGGCGCCAAAACGCGTTGACAAAAAGTACACGGTGTGTACTTTCTATACACGCCGTGTACTTTAATTTTTTATAAAATGAGGCCTTGGCCTATGGATTTTGGAGTGCATAACCATTGAGAGGAAACAGAAGCTCTGCTATCACCATTCCATATGCTACTCTCATAACTCCACCATTCCACCTTCTGATACTCTACCTCAACGCCTACACGATGACTCCATCAGGTATCATGTGTGTCATTTCTCTCCTAAATTCCATGTGTAACTAAACCCCTCGTGTTGGGTATGTGGATGATGGGATCATAATTTGTATATTGTTTTTTATAGTTGTGTTTGAATCATTGTAATTCATCTTACTCTTCTTAAACCACTGTCTAATATAACTGAGAATTCTTAGCCGGACCAAGGGAAGGATTCTCAACGATACAAAAAAAATTAACTATGAAAACATCCATGACCATTGGAAGGATTTCACTGATTCAAATAAAGGATTGGGTGTAATAAAGAATTAAGGACATTGACTACCGGACCAAGGAGTCAGCTACTCTAACTCCAAACAAGAGGAACCAAACCAAGGAAATCTTGTAACAAAATGAAATCCTGAATGATTGAATTATTATGAACAACACAACCATTTAAACAATCTGCATAAGAACTCCTTATTCACCACAGCCCCGACACGTCTTTTCTTTCCATTTCAATGAAATCTTTAAATTTACCCGTTGTTTTCACTCAAATTGTATCCATTAATCAAAGTAAATCAATATAGTTTCTATCAAAACCCAAAATCAATCCAATCGTTTCTAAATTTTGTATACTTCACCTAATTAAGGATTACTTCAATTGAATTCATGCACGCCACGGTTCCCTGTGGATCGACCCCGAACTTATGCTATACTAAAGTTCTACGAACGGGTAATTAATTTGGGATTCATATAACTTCAATAAACGACAAGCGAGACCAGCCACTGTAGCCACACTAAGCATTAGTGGAATGACTTGAACCATCTTCTCCAATTTTCTTGAATTAGGGACACCCTAATGTATAGTTTTATAAGGCATCAACTCGACCGTTTCCTTGGGTGACCATTGAGTTCTAATGGCTCTAATTATATTTGTTGGTCATTTGATAGATTAATTAAAAATATCTAAGTATAATTTTGTTGTCCTAAATATCCAAGTTATGAATTGAAATTATAATAAAACCTCTTATTATGAGCTTTAAAACGGAAATTATTTAATATTTTTAACTACACATAATGTGATTTTAAAATGATGTGAAGATTTCAAACACCTTTCAAATATATCAAATATCTTATAAATGTTTTCATTCTTAATGTTTAAATAAGGTCTTTGATAATAATAGAATAGTTTTCTTATAGATATATTAAATTTTAAATTATAACATTGTGTTTAAAGAGGGTATACGCTTTATCTATGATTTTGGAAATATGTTTATAAATAATTTTAGTAATACTCTTAGTTAAGGGAAAGTATAATTTAATCTGTGTACCTAAATCTTTTAATGTTTAAAATGAAAATCAGGTTTTATAAAACATAAGATATTATATTTATAGTTAAAATAAATATTTTTAATTTCTATGTTTTTATGGTCAGTTTTGTGAGTAGGTTGTTTATAAAAAATATACCCACCTGGGGCAGCCCTCTAGTCCGGCCAAGGGAGGCAGCACCTACCATGAAGGTCACACAAAATCACATGAGGGAACTAGAGGAACTTCCATGCGGGGCAGCACAGAGGCATGGGTGGGCGCAAGAGCACGCTCGCAGAACTCGGTACGGGGTAGTACTGAGAGGGGGGAGGACTAATATGGCATAAGGCCAAGAGCTATGAGATTATAAGGGAGGAGATAAGGACTCCCTATTTTGATGTGGGAAGGATAATTTCTTTCAGGATTGAATCCAGGCTCCCAGATCCCACCATGTGCGATCTGGGCCATCCGTTTCGGTCCGGCACTCGATCCTCAGCAACTGCGGAATCCCGCGAATTTAATATGCGCCATCCGATCGGACGTGGATTTAATCTCAGTCATCCAATACATTTTAAAACACTTCTTCTCCCTCAGCTGTTGGATCTCACACATGTTAAAAATAGCTATTCGAAACTTTTTAAATCATCACGTTAACCAAGGCCATCCAATCAAGCTGTAGATCTAATCGCGACCGTCCATTTCGTTTAATCGCCACATCAACTGTGGTCATTCAATCTTCTCCATTTTTAATCCCTTTAATCAAATATTTCTCCAGTTTTTCTACCCCACACCATCTTCTTTTTCTCCCACCTACGCCAGACCAGTAACCTTATCTCCCTTTCTCTTTGTTTTCCACACTTGTGACCCCACCGACCCCCTCCTTTCATGCATTTTCTACAAGGTATTTACCCTGGTATTTTAATAAACCATATATGGATCTTTTTTTCAGTATTGTAATAAAATTTATCATAATATTTTATACATAATATAGTTTATAAACAACCTAGTTGCACCAATTTTCTCGGTTGTCCCTCCTTCTCCTCAAACCTCAGCAATCCTCCTTCAACGATTTCCCAAGCCACTCTTCCTCAAACCAATGTAAGGAAATATATGTTTCCTTGCTTGTGTTGAATGTTTACATACTTATATATATGCATACTCTTTTATGTATAAACACAATTTCTGTTTGGACATAAACCCTCCTATGCCAGATTCCGGACTTCTGGATTTCTGATTTATGTGGTATTATTAGGCTTGAAGCATAATTTATCTCATTCAAAACTTGATTACATACACTATATATATTTGGTTATGTATATATATATAAATATATATATAAACACATACACACAATCATATAGTTTTACATAAATCGTCATTATATCCAGTTTTAATACTTTTAAAAATTGAGTCTCAAGTTTACGTGGAGTTTTAAAACATAAATAATTATGGGGTGTAAAAAACTTATATATATATATATATATATATATATATTTGTATACACGATTTTAAATAATTATATTGGTTTTATAACTCACCTTATGGACCAGTTTTAAGTCTTTTAACATTTAACTTCTATGTTTAATTTATGTTTTTGGTAAATAAGTATGTGCCAACAAACTTTGGTGTAGGGCCTAGTTATACATGTATGTTACATATGTTTACACAAATTTTTTTAAATATTTTACAATAAATAACACCTTTAAAATTTTATTTTATGATTTATTTTTTTAGGGACTCATGTTTATTAATGTGACCAATATATTCAAGCCATAAGGGTGTCAATAAATTTTTGGTTTAAACCCTTTAATACATAATGTTTATTAGGATATGTGAAAAAATGTGTATGTAGATAAACATTGACCCTCAATTTTACATAGAATTATCCAAGAATTACTATGAAATAATGAAACATGAGTTTTAAAAATATGTTTTTTAAAACACTTCTATTTATATACAATATGTTTTATGAACAATTTACAGAAACTGTAATTGTGGATATTCCCAATATTATAATTATGATGTGTTTACTAATTGTGGAGAGTGCATAAGTATAATATATGGGGTTTGAAACTTTTATATTCAATTGTATGAAATATATATATATATATATATTTAAAATGGTTTTGGTTATGGTTGAACATCATTCTTTCCATTTTTAGAATTATGTATACCATTGTGATGTGTTATACCAAATCATATTTTACTTATGGTGGGTTTAGTATTTATAGAGAGTAAATAAGTATATTATAGGGGCTTTGAAACATTTATATTCAATTGTATGAATTATATATATATATATATTAAATGGTGTTGGTTATGGTTGAATATCATTCTTTCCATTTTTAGAATTATGTATACCATTGTGATGTGTTATACCAAATCATATTAGTATTAAATGTGTGAGAACCTATCAGTTTAATACCCCACAAGAAATATTTTCTTTATCATGTAATTTATTTTTTATTCAGGTGAAATTACAACATTATTGATTAATAATGACTTGGAATTTTAGGGTTATCATTTTATGTAACAAAACTTGTATATCTTTTAGTACATTAGTTACCATCACATATGCCACAATCTACTTATCTTACTCACTATTTAATGACATAACCAAGAAGGTGATGGTTTTGTATTTAATACCTGTATGCCTGATTTACTATATATATGTAAAAGCTAATTAATGTAATTAAAATCCATATGACCTTTTATTGATTAAGTGTTAAATTAATCAAAGTGGTATGAGACACCTTGAATAATATGAAATGTGAAATCAAATATTCAATGTCGTATGGGACATTTTGAATATATGACCATATTTGGCATATGAAGAATGTAATAGACTAGGTATAATGGGTTGGGGACTGGTTAATGAAATACCCTTGATGAATCGATAGTTTTCTTGAGACAATTTTGTCATGGTATGAGGCCATAGACATTTTCAATTCTTGACGTGAGGTCTTAACAGGGTCGGATGTTATATGTTCCCTCATTATGTTTATGATAATTAATTAACCAAGTGGATATTTGACTAGTAGAATATTCATGGTTAAGATCCAGTACATATGAGTATCAAAAGACGTAAATTTTTATGGCATGAGTTTTATTCTACAGTCAGTGATTTTTTATTCAGTGAATGTTTCACAGTAATAAAGAATGTCATTGATGTTATTACCTTTATGTGCAACTCTGATTTTGTTTTTCTATTACTTATTAAACATATACCTACATATTCATATGTTATACTTATTTAGAATGTCGTTTACTTATTACTATGAATGAGGGTGCCTTTAATTGAATCATTTCCCCCTGTAATCTTGTTAGTGTGCTTTTAATTGTGCTCCTAAGAAAATTGATTTGATATGTAACATGTGTTACAACATTTCTTAAGAAACTATTTTATGGAAAACATTTAAAAGAGTGTTTTAAAATGTTATATTAGTATATCATGTTATTTTAAAACCCCTTACTGTTCATTCGTATTCTCGTCCTACGTTTTTAAAATAAAATTTTTAGGTATCAGTTTTTAGCAGAAGAAGCATGCTGAGGTAGCTAGTTTCCAAGAACATAAACTGAATCGATCATCTGTATGGTACATGATGTGTAAAATATCAGTACATGGTTTTTGTAAAAAACTCACACATCATGTTTCAAGGCACTGAATCCAGGTATTCTGGAGACGGGTTTTCACAATTGACTATCATATGAACCAAATGGACAGAAACCATCAATAAAAAGACCCAATCACATGTTACAAGCATCTAATGAAAAAAAAGGATTTAGATGTTCATAATGATTCCATGAATCACCATTACAAGGATGGTTTAAGATATTACCTATTGAAATATTTTATTTTTCCATGACATAAATGGCATTGTGTTTTGATACATAAATGAACATTGTAATCTGGGTATGAGGAGGAAATACCACAACTGTTTAATTGGAACCAATCTAGACTTTCCTTTTAGATTCTCATTTTACCTTGATTTTCTAGATGTAGTAAAACTATATAACGACTCATTTTCACCAAAATATAAGATACAATAATTTGGACATGAATGGATATTTTGTTAACAACAACTCAAATTATGATCTAGGCTCTTACTCTCAATGATATAGGTAGAAAACACATTTCATTTTGGTGGTAGTGATTTTAACAAAGATAATATATGATAAAAATAACTATATAAAATTATATTATCAGATTTAATAACTATAAATTTTTTAATCACTTTAATTTTCTTATCTTGCAACCAGAATATAAGGATTCTTCAAGAGACTTCATAAATTCATACAATTGATATGGTTATAACATAGGAGTTAAGTCAATATCATCCCGAGTTTCTGTTTATTGAAAATATTGAACAATAACATCATGTACTAAAGATTAAAACTGTGATGGATTTGGAAACAAATTATTAGTATTATTTCCAGAACTCCATTCACTATGTTGATACCAAAAACAATAATATTTCCAAAAAACTGAAACACAATAGATGACCCCTTATATTTTCAATTGTTTTGAATCTCTTCAGATCAGATTTCTTCCAAAAACACATAATTTCTCCTTTTAGAAAATATTCTATTATAGATGATACAAATGATAAGAAGGCTTAAGCACCCTCAATATATATATGATTTATTCCATAACCATTTGGATTTCTTTGATAATTTATCTAATCATCATCTTGTAATAAGGATAGATTCCTACTTTTTTGTTCCATATGTTTCTAAATGATAGAAAATATAAATATTGCTTATAATTAATCTAATATAAGAGACTATCCAAAAAAATATCAAATCAAAAAATAAAAACTTACTTGTAAATATTATCAATTCTATCTAATTACTGCTAAATGTTTCTAATTCCAAAAATGATAACTAGTTTCTTATAATTACAATTAATTTTTTATAATTACTATTAATTTTCATTAAAGAAAATAGAAGTTTGGCCTAGGGGAATAAGTAAATTATGGAATGGAGTGGATAAAGGTGAGGACTGAGTGAAATAATTCATGTGCCTCTACTTTCATACCGTTTAGAGGAGATACAGCATGGGTAAACAAGCGAGTTTATCCATGATTTCCTCTCCTCCAAATAGTCTAAATGCAGGGGCACTATAATTATTTCACTCTATTACCACCTTCATCCACTCCACTCTATGATTTCCATGAAGTACACAGGAAGATGAGGGGATAAAGATGATTGTTGAGAAATAATTTTAGCACTATAAATCTTTCACTATATTATCCCCTTCCTTCCCTCTACCTCATGCTTCCCTCACACCCCTTGGTCAACCTTCGATTACTAATTATGGTTATCTATGGTTAATTTTCATTAATTATGGTTAATTGTTCAGAGTAATTGTGGTTAATTATGGTTAATTGTGGTAAATTGTGGTAAATTATTGTAAATTGTTGTAAATTGTGTTTAATTGTGTTTAATTGTGGTTAATTTTGGTTAATTTTGGTTCATTGTGATTAATTGTGGTATTTTTTACTAAATACCACTCTTTAGAGGTATTTTTTACTAATTACAACCCATTGATTAATTTTTTTACATATTACTGCTCATTGCTGGTATTTTTTTACTAATTTCTACTCATTGACATCATTTTTTATTGAATATTTCTTATTGTTGATATTTTTACTAAATATCACTCATTTATAGTATTTTTTTACTAATTACCACCCATTATTGGTATTTTCTAATAATTACCACTCACTGCAAGCATTTTTTACTAATTACCACTCATTTCCAGTATTGTTTTCTAATTTGCACTCATTATAGGCTTTTTTACTAATTAACATTCATTGTAGGTATTTTTTACTAATTACAACTCATTACCGTCATTTTTTACTAACAAGAACTAATTGTTAGTGATTTTTACTAATTACCACTCAATGTTGGTATTTTTTTCTATTAAATTTTATTACTGGTATTTTTTACAAATTACAACTCAGTACTAGTATTTTTTACTAAATAACATTCATCACAGATATTTTTTACTAAATAACAATCATAGCATGAATTGTTAACTAATTAACACTCATTGCTGTCATTTTTTGACTAATTATCACTCATTGCTGATATTTTTTACTAATTACCTCTCATTACTAAATTTTTTTACTAATTATTGCTCATTGCTGGTATTTTTTTATTAAATATCACTAATTACTAGAATTTTTTACTAAATAACATGCATTTTCAATATTTTATACTAGACACCACTAATTTGTAATTTTTTTTACTAAATACCACACATTGATGGTATTTTTTACCAAATACCACTCATTGTCGGTATTTTTTCACTAGTTAATGCTCATTACCACTATTGTTTTTACTAATTATCTCTCATTACTAGTATTTTTAACTAAATACAACTCATTACTAGTATTTTTTACTAATTATCTCTCATTACTGGCATTTTTTAATAAATACTACTCATTACATGTATTTTAAACTAAATAACGCTTATTACTATTATTTTTAACTAACTAACACTCATTGCCAGAATTTATTTTCTAATTAATGGCCATTGCCCATATTTTTTAATAATTACATCTCATTGTTATAATTTTTTACTAATTAGTGCTCAATGACAGTATATTTTATTAAATACCACTCATTGTTGGTATTTTTTTACTAAATACTGCTCATTATTGATATTGTTTACTAAATATCGCTTAATATTGGTATTTTGTTAATAAATATCTCTCATTACGATTATTGTTTTACTAAATACCGCTTATTTCCAGTATTTTTTACAAATTATGTATCATTGTTGGTATTTTATACTAATTACCACTCATTTACCAGTATTTTTTACAAAACTAATGCTCATTGCTAGTATTTTTTTATTAAATAACACTCATTTTGGTATTTTTAATAATTACTCCTCATTGCCGATATTTTTTACTAATTACTGCTCATTCCTGTTATTTTTTACTAATAAACCCTCATTTTCGCTAATTTTTACTAATTGTCTCTATTTTCTACTAATTATCGATAATTTCAAATAATTATAGCTAATTTTAAATAATTGCGGCTAATTTTACTGATTAACACTATTTTTTTTATTGATTATAGTTATTTTTTACTATTTTTTTAAATATTAATATATAGCATTAATTATTAAAAATTAGTGTTAATTAGTATTAATTACCGTTAATTATTAAAAATTACTATAAATTCATATTAATTGTCACTAAGATCTATATATTATTATTATGTTATGTTAGTGAGTTATATTTATTTATCAATTATAAGTAATTATTATTGATCGCAACAAATTACTGATAATTAAAATTAATTACTATAAATTAAAACTAATTACTTTTAATTAAAAATAATTATTGTTAATTAATATTAAAAATTTCGGATAAAAAATAATTACTACTAATTAATATTTTTTATTTCTAACTAATTATAATTACTGGTAATTATTAACGATAAATTATAAATAAAATAAAATAAAATAAATGGATTAAAATTGTAAAATTTAAATAAATACATTAAAATTGAAGCTTTTATCAAATGAAAATCAGAAAATTTTATTGTCTATAAAAATTTAAACATATAAATGTATAAATGGAGAGGAGAGGAGAGAAAAGGATGATGGAAGATTTCATATAGAGAGAAAATAGAAAAAACTGTGGGGGTATATATGGGCTAGATTAGTAGCAACAAGACTATTTTTGATGATATTCCCACCACAAATAGTACCGACCATAAATAATTGGTTTGGAAATTAAAAAAATTATTTATGGTGGTTTATAAATTCTCATGGAAAATAACATTATTTATGGAAGGTCTTTGAAATGGGATTAAATACCCATCTTAAAAACCTTTTCTCACATTTTTGACGCGTGGGAACGCTAAAGGTATTTGTGATGGGAATGTTTTCCCATCGCAAATAAGGATTTATGTTATTTGTGATGGCATTCATTTATCGTCACAAATAGTCCCCTGGGAAAGACTATTTTCCACAAGCGATGGGCCCATCATAAATAGCCCAATGTGAAAAGCCCTTTTTACCATAGTGGATGAATAGGTTTTCCATAAAAAAAGTAGACAAAGATGACATTTCCTTTTCAAGCAGCATTAGCAATTCATTAAATTCAATTATTTATAATCATATATATTCTCTATCACACACATACACACACATGCACCCCAAATGACATCCATATGCTCATGAGTGGTAATATTTCTTCTACCAGGTCATCGTTTGGTGGAAAATCATCCTCATTCCTTTCCAGTTGGCATTAGAAACCATGTTTATCTCAAAAAGGCCTTATACAATGCAATTCAGGAACACACACACACCAACCATGTGTATTTCCAGTCAATACCCAAATCTCTATTATGCCAAGAAAATGTATCAAACCCATATTTCTTCTAAGAATACTATTTTTTCAATTTATCAAAAATAATTGGAGCAACACCAATAACCAAATTTCAAAGCCAACCAGTATGTGAAAAAACCAATAGATTTTCATTCAAAATCATAATAATTTTTTAAGGGTTTGACGAGCCTTCGCATTCTAATAAAAGAAGAAAGAGGAAAATTCCACATACCTAAAATGGTTAGAACAAACATTCTTTGTTGACCTTTACAACCCCTTTGATTACCACAAATCAAAATTTGATGATCTAATGGATGCATCGTCTGAATTAAACAGATCCCCCAAAATCACCTAAGGGTTGGAGTTCGAGAGAAAAGGGAGAAAGATTTATGATGATCATAGGGTATGTAAATTAAATAAAACTACTAGTCATGACATTATTCATGATGTGAATTTGGGATTCACATTTTGAATATTCTGGTTACCATATATACTAAAAAACCTATCACCTTTTCTTAAAAACTCAAAAAATGTTTCATGTCATTAATAGATATCTCATCATGAACCAATTATTCCTAGAAACCATTCATGCCCTGAATGAAATCCATGGAATCCTCCTAGAACCCATTCACAATGTGAATAACCATTCACGACATGGATCTTTCCTATAGATAGATTTTAGAATACCTTGTCTTTAGCCCTAATAGATTCTTTAAAAATTTATCCCAAAGACTCCAAAAATGAAAGAATAAATATAATTTTTTTTACCAAATCTAGGGTTATAAATTATCCCCTCCATTGGTATTTCCTTCCTCATAAATATGGATGTAATTAAAGATTTTGAAAAGTTCATTCCATTACTCTACCATAGGCTTCTCTCCTTCCCAATTTTCTTCTTCGGTCTTAAAATGCTTCCATTATATACATAATAAGATAATATGTCTTCCTCGTAAAATAATTTCTTGTTTATCCATTATTTTTATTAGTATATAGATAAATGTCCCATTCTCCATAAGAGTAGCATGGTATTAACTGATCACATGATTGGGATCCATGCAATACTTTTTCAATTAAGATATGTGGAATACAATATAGACAACACTAAATCTCGACGGTATGGCTAACTAATACGCTACCACACTGATATGTTTAACAATGTCAAATGGTCCAATGTACCGTGGAACTAAATCCCCTTATTTTACTAATAGTTTATGAATAAGTCTTGGTTACACTTTAAAAAATACAAGGTCAATCAAATTTAAAGGAAAATGGAATTTATGATGACCTACATACATTTTTTGTCAAATTTGATCCATTTACACCCTCTTTCAAATCATCAAGATCTTCTACATAGTCTCATGGACTAAACTGGGCCCAATTAGTGAAGTCTTTCATGTTTCCACCCAATATAGTTGGTAATTAAAAGGATGACCATATAATGCCTCAAACGTGGTTATATGAATTGATTCCTAGTAATTGTTACTATAGGATAATTCCACTAAAAGAATTTGATCATCCCATGAACCTCCAAAATCCAAGACCCATGCTCTGAGCATATCTTCCAAGGTTTTGATAGTGTGTTTTGATTATCCATCCATATGATGATGATAGGTCATTATCTTGGTCAACTAATTTCCATGATCATATTTCAAGATCACCAAAATCGAGAGGTAAATTTAGGACCTCAATTAAAAACAATCAAAAATATAACTTCATATAACTTGAACACTTATCATATATATAACTTTGCAAAATCCTCTACCTTGTAGGGATTTCTAATTGTGAGGAAGTGTGATGGCTTGGTGATTCAATCCACAATAACCCAAATCACATCATGCTTTTGATGTTTCCTCGATATACCAACAATTCCATGGAAATAATCTCCCACTTCAATACATGAATTGGTATAAAATGTTGTATACTATCTAGTGATTGATTCTCATCCTTTACCAAATGATATATGAGACACTTCATAATGAAATATACAACCATGAATGTCATACCTGACCATAAAAATTGAGTTTTCTTCGCCTTGTACATTTTTGAAATACCTGGATTAATAGACCATTTTGAATAGTGATATGTCGAAGGAATCTATTATTGAAAAGACTAAGGGACTACAATACAATTCTAAAAACATTAAAAATTGTTTACATCATATGTTCAACATTTATAAGTCTTCCCATTATTTTTGTTTGGCCTAATGGTGATACAATCATGATTTGATATTTGAGCCTCTTCAATAAAATACATAAGTCAATAAAAATATTAATTTGGATGAAAACTACATTCTCATTTTTTTCAGAAAAAGTATGTCATCAAAAACACTCAGTAGTTGTCCCTTGTCATGGGATTCCCTAAAAACTTCATTATATGACATCCCACTCACAACATCTTTTACAGAAGTCCCTTTCTTGGATATATACACCAAGTTTTAAGTTAATCAATTGGATAAATTCCATCCATCTTCAATGACCCATGTTTAATTATAACTAGCAAAAGATATATTTAAAACTCTTAGGATCAATGAAGACTATAATCCTTTCCCCAAAGAGATAGTGACACCAAGATATTAAGTAATAAACCACTGCATCTAATTCTAGTCCATGTGTAGGAGAATGATTCTCTTGCATTCAAAGCTTCTTTAATCTATAGGTCACAACCTAATCTCTCTGCATGAGAATACAATTGATATTGGATCTATAAACATCACTATATCCCATATATCCCTAACCTAGTTTTTGAAAGATTAAAATGGTGGTAAGGTGAGATGAGATTCAATTTATAGAATTTTTTTTGAGAGTCATCATTCCATGTGAATGTAACACCATTACTCATCAGAGTAGTCATGGGATAATCAAGTATCAAGATATCCAAGACAAATCATCGATAATATCCTTCTAATCATAGAAAACTGTGTATCTGAAAAACATTCTTGGATGGATTCCAAGAGTTGTATTCTTTGATCTCTATAGAATCAACTAATATTCCCTCTTCATAAATGATGTTCCGAAGAAAACTAACTTATTGTATCTAGAATTCAAGGTTAGAAAACTTTATATATAGTCGATTATCACAAAATGTTCTTAATACAATTTCCATGTGATCCTTATCTTCTTTCCTTCTTCGAGAATAAACCAAAATATCATTAAGAATGCCGTAATAAAATATTCAAGGTAACAATAGAAGATATGGTTAATCAAGGCCATGAATACTACAATAAAAGTCGTCATTATAATGGGTATAGAAATATATTCATGATAGAAATATCAAATCTTGAATTTTGTCTTTGGAATATCCTCTCTTATAACACTAAGTCGGTGATATCCTGATCCAAGATCAATCTTGGTGAACAACTGAGATCCATTTATCTGATCAAACAGATCATCGCTTTGAAGAAGTGGATACTGATACTTTATCATAACCATATTTAGTTTACGATAATAAGTATATCAATAGAGAAAAACATCTTTTTTTGTTATGAATAAAACTAATTGAGTCTAATGTGATGTGCTATTTATAATGAATCCTTTTTCCACAACTAATCTCTTGAGTCCTTCAAATCTCACAACTCTATCAAAGACATTGTATAATATAGAAGAAAAATAAGGTTCTTTGAGGGTTTCTTGATATACATGAAATGAGAGATCATTTTCATGTGTAGTCCCAATTTTTAACCACCAGAGAAGATAGAAAAAAATGTGGTGCACCGGTATCAAACAATCCAAGTGTAAGAGTAGAGATCAGAAAGATGGTACCACGCACTGTGGGGGAGACATGGTAAAATGAAGTGGGATTTTGCGGCTAGATTGATTATAAGATTTAGTATCCTAGAACCGACTGGTTTTACTTTTATTACATGTATATTTAATATATTTAAATATTAAACATATTATTACATATTGTTTATTATTCTGTATGACTATGATGTATTAATGTCATAAAGTATTTGTTGCATTGATAAGGTTATGACAATTTCCCTTTGTGACGAGAAACATGAAATTATATAATAATATTCATAAATATATTTTTATGTTTGGATGACATACTATGATGGAACACATAGAAAATAGACCACCAGGTGCAAGTACTCGTAAGCTAATGAGACATCCTCTCATGAAGTTCACACTTCGTAATATCCAAGATAGAAGATTGTGATAACGGACTCGCTAGTGTGAATTCCGCATGTTATGGTGTCATTTGATATTTCTATCTATGAGTGTGTGTAATGATCCTTATACTTTACTATTATCAATAATATGTGTCATGACTCATGAACTTTGATTTACTGACGAAAATCGTCACGCAGACAGTTGGTGGGAAGTAGGGTACGTTGGCTGCATCACGAGTATCATGTTATTAATGGATAAGTCGATGAAGGATTTTTCCCATCCATTTATGGATGTTGATATCTCTGCCCTTTGATTAAAATATAACTGTCACGTTAAATTCCATGGCCATGGTGTAACGACGAGTTTATTTCAGGTAGTCAAAGAACAAGATATCAAGCATAAAAGTTGATGACACTATCATGAAACTTTATTGATGAGATATTGGTAAAAATGGATTATATTATATAGTGATCATTCATATATGGATTTCATTGTTACAACTTTAAGTTCTTTCTCTTTTTTTCCTTGACCCGTTTCTAGATAGTACTCTTGGACATTAGGCAGGCCCTCCTAATTCCAACAAAAAAGAATCATATAGGGTCACACACTAAGTGTTTCTAGTGGTATCAGTTAAATTATATTTGAATTTAATTAATAAATTTTATTATAAAGATAGAGGAATAATTTTTTTCAAGTTAAAATAATTTCATAAATTAAATAAATATTTATTCACCGGATTGTGGGTAAAACTTATTAATTTATTTTATTTAATATTTAATAAATATTTCTTTACTAGTTTGTAAATAAAATATTTATTTATGAGTATAATTTATTTATTTATTTATTCCGGTGTTAATTAAATGGAAGTGGAGTTCGAGCGGTCCATGTTTGTTCAGATAGCAAAATAATTATTCACAAGAAGAAAAATAATTATTTAACTACTTAGCACAATTCAAAATAATACTGCTATTATTTTGTGAGGTAGAATATTATTTATAATTACGTTTTTCACAAGTTGGCGCACCATAAATAATGACAGAATATTATTATTGATATCACGGGTTTTATTTAAGTTTATGAATGTATTTAATTGTTGTTACATAATGAAATATTGTAACTGAAGCCCCATGTCAACAAATAGACACATACATCTATTGTGCCATGTACCGAACCTCACACCTGGTGAATTGAGAATTTTTGAGCTAAATAATTTCTCTCTCGAATCCTCTTCCTTCCCCCTCAGGAATAAGAGACTTTCTTTAAGTCCAATGAACAAGCAATCAAGAATGACCGACACAAGACACTCGCTTCACCGCGCTAGCACTCGGAGAATGAGCGGTATAGATTCGAGGCCATCCGAGCACAAGTGGATCACCTCTAGATGGATTCTAGTTTTGATCCTTGCAGGTGCAATAAGATAATCTGGAAAGGTCATTCTGAATGATCAACATCATTAATGAAGAAAATACCGAAGATCCATGTATTATTTTATTTATGCAATTAATTAAATTAATTATAAACATTATATGAAGGATCCTCTATAAAGGTTTCATGACTCTTCCTTATTTATGTAATTTATTGATTATATTTTTTGGAGACTAGCATTTATCATCATATTGATCTTGGAATAATCCTTGGTCATGATAAAAATTAAATTTGGGTTCCGGCCCAACTGTGCATCCGCTAGATCCGGAACCTTCAATTGGTATCAAAGGGGTTACATCATATTTTATAATTATTTACATATTTTGTTGTTTATTTAGGCATTTAATAATTTAGTTGACTCAATTCAAGTTAATCATTCTACAAATTTGAATCTCGAGATAATTTCCCCCACTTTTGTTTCTCGTTCACCTTACAAAAACGATCTTTTCTTTTAATTTTGATTAAAATAAAATAGAGGATCTCATCTAGAGGTTCCAAAGATTCCCAGATGTGCAACACTATAACACATGGAATGTATTTGACAATACACGCTATATAGTCATGATTCAATTCATCAGACCGGTTTTCCAAGAAAATCCATGTGTTGGTGTCTTTCTGAGTCTTAAATGAATTTGTGTGTAAACCCGGAATAGGTGGCACGTAGTTTCTGTATTACATGTCATGTATTTCAATGGACACAGCGTGTAGTCCCTTCAGGTTAGGGTTGGAATATGTACCCCGTACATGGCTTTCCCGACTGGAAACCATGTAATGTGGATACTACACAGCATGTGGCCCACTAAACACTCTGTGTACACCAAATATTTCCAAAGTACATCTTCACACCATGTACCCGGGAGTGTACTTCAAATGGATAGTGAACGATAGTGTACGCCGTGTAGTCGTAACTACACACCGTGAACTCTTCTAAATTGTGTAGATTTATTAAAATTTATTATTATATTATACAAACCTTTGAGATGTGAACCATAGAGTGGGCATAAAGCTGAGGCACAACACGTGATATGTCTTTTATATATATGTGTTTAATTTAAAATATGCATAATATTCACTTCTATTCATTGGGTAGTTATGAAAGGGAATTCACCGGGTTGCCTCTAAGGTAAAATTTATATACAAAGATAATTTTAAATAAATTTATTGGTTTAAAATTATGATGGATGAGAATTTAAAGGAAATTTAAAAAAGGGTTTCAGATAAAAGGATTGATTAATTAAAGATTCTAATGATTAGATTCGACCATTATTTATCTTAAAAAACCAATTAAAGAATTGAATGCTAGTTTAATTTATGCGTAAATATCGTTGCATGTATGTATGATCATAAGCTAGACCAAGACCTTTGTATGTGGATGGTTTCATTTAATTTTTTTAATTAATTTTTCTGGCCATCGAGCCTTATCCTCATTAATATGTTGGGAATGAACGCCAAAGTTTTTTTATGTAAAACCCCGTTTACCCCTCAACTGGATATGAGTTTAAAAAGGAATATGTAAGGGATAGAACTCCCAAGAAAATGAAGGCGGATCAAGCTGGTGCCAAGATTAAACCAATCCCAGGAGATGCAGAGGTGGACAAGTGGAAAACTATAAACACAAACCCAAATGGTTGAATATGTTTCACCCCTAGGCCAGGGTATGTTTATAACCCACTATCTAAAGTAACCATTAGAGAATATCATGATCATTCCCTTTACATTATTTTATTTCTATAAGTTTCATGGTTTATCATTATGGATGTGTGGTCACAATCACATAATTAATGAATTAAACAACCATGCAAGATGGAATTAAAATAAACCAGACTAATGGGTAAAATTATCAAGATAGGTTTAATTACTTAAGTAAGTTCCACATAATATAAAAAATCATGTGATAATGATAATAAGAAATTCACGAATAATAGATACAAATACCTCAAATAGAAAAATAATTTAGACCAAGCCTTTCATTACATTATTAAGAGAAAACTCAATGTAACTAAGTGTTTGGAACACCCATGTTGGGACACTTAATTTTATACAGGAAGTCCTTATGAAATATTTCAGGTTAACTTAACCATATTATGTCAAGAGGAGTATCACTTGCTAGACTTGGTTTAATATTGGAGGCTAGAGGTGAGGAAATCAAAAGTCGTGATTTTGGGATTGGGGAGTCCACTAAACAGATCAATGAGCTGCAAGCCCACAGTTGGCAATGGACTACCTACCTAAATACCTTCTAATAGTGCGACCAACCCTTGTTGGGGTTATGATAAATGAATATGGATCCTTTTACTATAATGTTCGGGCAACGGGACATTCCGAGTTCAATGGTGAGGGCCATTGGGGCTTGATAAAATTATAGGAGACTTAATAAAATTTATTATTTTTCATAAAATGTAATCAAGAAAGTTCTAATGATTTGATCTTTTAATTGTATAATAAAAATGACAAGCTCTTCAACCACACTATCCTTGTGATCAATTCTGGATAAAGACAACATCCTAACCAGCAATAACTTCTATGAATGGTTTAGTTTCCTTCGGGTTATCCAACACCATGAATGGAAGTCTTACATGCTGAAGCCAGCATTACATAATCTGCCTTCTAAAGTGGTGAGTGATGAGGATTTCCTAGTCTATGAGAAATATATGAACCATGCGGTCGATGTTCAATGTTTGATGATATCATCAATGTATAGCGAGGTCAGGAAGCCTCTTGAAAACATTGATACTTATATCATGATTGATCACCTCTGTGGTCTTTACTATGAGAGAGATAGATAGGAAACGGTTGATATATCTAAGACACTAATTCAAAGTAAGCTTGGAGAAGGTTCCATAGCTAGGCCTTATGTAGTCAAGATCATTGGCTACATTGAGCACCTCAAGGATCTAGGGTTAAACTCCCCGAAGAACTGGGCACTGGTCTCATTCTCACATCACTCCCTCAGATATTCTCTAACTTTGTTTTCAATTTAAATATGAACAATAGTGATAAGTCACTATCTGATCTTATTATCCTCATTCACCAAGTGTACAAAGATATGAAACACGAAAAGACTTTTGTCCTTATGGTGAATAAGAGGAAAGGGAAGGAGAAGATCATTAAGCCCAAATCTTCTTCATAGCCTTCCAAGAAAATGAATTTCAAAGGGGATTCAAGGGAACAAGAGTATGTTTGTTTCACATGTGGAAATAAATGCCACTAGAAGGATAACTACACCCAATCTAAGAAGCAAGGGGATACTTAAAGTGTGTTTGTTATAAAATGAAATCTATTGGTTCTACAAATTGGGTATTAGTTACAACTTGCGGCACTCACATATGTATCCAAATACAGGAACCAAGTAGATTCAGGCAGACTGACTGAGGGGAGCTAGATCCTCAAGCATCTAATGGAGCCGCACTTTCTGTTGTAGCTATTGAGGACTACCACCTCCTGTTTCCAACTAGGATGATAATGGTTTTAAATAATTTTTATTATGTTCCTTCTATTATTATGAAAATTATTTTTGTATCTAGATTAGATACAGATGTATTTGATTTCACGTTTGGAAGTGAATGTTGATTCTTTTACAAAGATAGAATTTTTTTGGTAGGGAACATTTATACAATAGTCTTTACATGTTGGATTACATAAAAAAAGTAATGGAAATCGATAATAAAGATATTTCACATGAATCATACCATACCTAACTTTGGCATCACTGGCTAGGTCATGTAAATGAGAAATGATTGACAAAGTTACATCAAGATGGATATTTAGATTATTTCGAACTAAAACCACTTGGCATATGTCATGTATGTTTAATAGGAAAAATGACCAAAGCCACATTTAGTGGGAATGGTGAAAGGGACAATGGACTTCTTGAATTGGATTATACTAATGCGTGTGGACCATTTCTAGTTAAAGCGAGGGGAGGGGACTCATACTTCATAACTTTAACTGATGATTTTCGTAGATATGGATATATCTACTTAATGAGGTATAAGTCATATTATTTTGATAAGTTCAAAGAATACAATAATGAAGTTGAGAACCAACATGGTAAGATTATTATAAAAATTCACTCAGAACAAGGTGGAGAATATATTAATCAAGAATTCATTGATTACTTACAAGAGTTTGGGATCTTATCCCAACTCACTCCTCCTTACAAGCCCTAGTAGAATAGTGTGAGAGAAAGGATAAATCGCACCCTATTGGGCATGGTGAGATCAATGATGATTCATGTGATTCTACCATTATCCTTCTGGGGTTATGCGTTACAAATAGGGGCCCACATACTAAACCAAGTACCAACTAAACCGATAAATGGTATTCTATACGAGTTCTAGAGTGGAATGAAATTCATGTTATTGAATTTACATGTGTGGGGAAGCGATGCATTTGTTAAGGCCTCTTCAGGTAACAAACTTAAACCCCGAGGAAAAAAATGTACCTTTATATGATACCCCAAGAAAACAAGGGGATATTACTTATTCAACCCCTAAAAAAAGTTTATAGTGGCAGGAACCACCATATTCCTTGAGAGGGAGCACATCTCCAAAAGATATAGTGGGAGAGAGATAGAATTCGATGAAGTTGAGGCTAGAGGTACACAAGAGTTGGTATAAGAGTAGATTCCAAAAATCCCCATGAAAGAAGGAACAATTATTGAGACACAAGAACTGCATAGGCGTATAAGAGAGGTTATAGAAATGGAATGTTATGGTTTTATAGTTACAGAGGATTGTGACTCATTATTAATTGATAATAAGGATCCTCTAACCTATAAGGAAGCATTATGTGGAATACATGTTGCCATGTGGAAAGAACCATGAATTCTTAAATGGATTCTATATAGCAAAACCAGTTCTAAATTTTGGTAGATCCTCCAATTGATGTAAATCCTTTTGGATAAAAATGGGTATTCAAAAAGAAGCTGGACATGGAAGGACAAGGCAGTACTTATAAGGCACAAATGATTGAAAAAGGGTTCAAACAATGTCATCGCATTGACTATGACGAAAATTTTTCACCAGTTTCAATGCTGAAATCCATCAGAATTTTATTGGCCATTGTCACATACCATGAATATGAGATTTGGAAAATGGATGTTGAAATATCATTCCTTAACGGGAATCTTCAGGAAGATGTCTACAAGTTACATCCTGAAGGATTTATGACTCCAAATGATTCCAATATGATTTGAATGTTTCAGAAATATATTTATGGATTAAAAAAGGCATCTAGGCCATGGAAAATTTATTTTTATGAAGCCATAACAAAAATTTTTTTATCAGAAATGAATGTGATCCTTGTTTCTCGAAATGGTTTAGTGGGAGTGCAGTCGTTTTCCAAATAGTATGTGTTGATGACATCTTATGTATAGGAAATGAGATACCAGTCTTATAGTCTGTTAAGGAATGGTTGAATCAAAGCTTCTCTATGAAGGAATTGGGTGAGGAAACATATATTCTTGGGATCAAGATCCATTTTGATAGATCCAAGAAATTGTTGGGCCTAAGTCAATGTATATACATTGATAAGATACTGAAGAGATTCAGTATGGAACAATCCAAGAGGGGATTATTTCCAGCATCACATGGCATTCATATTTCCAAGGAAATTTTTCCTTAGATACATGGGGAATGAAAGATAATGGAAAGGACATAATATGCATCATCGATTGGGTCAGTCATGTATGACATGCCATGTACTAGGCTGGATGTCTCCTATGCATTGAGTGCAGTAGTCATATATCTAGCTGAACCAGGTGACTTCCATTTGATGGAAATAAGGACTATCCTAAAGTATCCAATGTGTACTAAGGATATGTTTTAGGTTTTTGTAGGAGGTGAGGAACTATTCCTCAATGTTTTTGAAGATTCTAGATTCCAGACTGATCAAGATGACATGATGTTGAAAACGGGATACATCTTCACTTTTAATGGAGGTCCAATTAGTTAGAAGAGTTCAAAGCAGAGTGTGGTCACAGATTCTATAGTAGAGTCTGAGTATATTACAACTTTTGAGATAGCTAAATAAAATGTTTTCATGTGAAGATTCATACATTATCAAGATGTTATACCTATCACTAAAGATCCCATCACACTATACTGTGACAATATTGCAGTGGTGGCTGTTGCAAAAGAGCCAAGGTCACATCAGCAGACAAAGCACATAATTCAGAAGTATCATATATTGAGGGATTTTTCCAAGATAGGTGAAGTTACAGGGAGCAGTATTTCCATGGAACACAATATGGAGGACCCCTTGACTAAATCCTTGACTGAGTAGAAACATGATCACCATGTGGGGTCTAGCGGACTTAAATTCATAGGCAGTTTTCTCGACTCCAAGTGGAAGCCTGTAAGAGTTGGTGTCCTAGAACCAAGTGGTTGTACTTTGATTACATGGATATTTCATGTATTTAAATATTAAACATCTTATTACATATTATTCGGTGTTCTTAATTAATATGATGTAATAATGTCTTATAGTTTTTGTTTCATTGAAAAGGTCATGACAGTTCTCCACTATGATGTGAACCTTGAAATTCTATAAAAATATTATTAAATATATATCTACGATTGAATGAAATACTATGATGGGACACATATCATGCAGAAAATCATATGCTAGTACTCATAAGTGGATGAATATTTCTCTTATGAAGTTCTCACTTGGTAATCTCCAAGACAGGAGATTATGAGAACAGTCCCGCCAGTACGAATTATTCATGTTTTGGTTTCATTGCATATTTCTATCTACAAGCATGTGTAATGATCCTTAGACTTTAAGATTATAATTAATATGTGTCACGAATCACGAACTTTGATTTACTGACAAAAACCATCACGCAGACTATTGGTTGGAAGTAGGGTAAATTGGGTGCATCACGAGTGGCATGTTATTAATGGATAAGTCAAGGAAGGATTTGTCCCTTCAATTTATAGAAGTTGATATCTCAACCCATTGATTGAAATAGAACCGTCGTGTGAAATTCCATGTCCATGGTGTAACGATGATTGTATTTTAGGTATTCAAAGAATGACGTATCAAGCATAAAAGTTGATGACACTATCACGAACCCTTCTCGATGAGATATTGTGATAAAGTGATTATATTACATAGTGAGTGTTCTTATGTGGATATCATTGGTGTGACTTTAAGTTCTTTCTCTTGGGTTCCTTGACCCATTGCTAGATAGTACTCTTGAAATTTAGGCAAGCCCGCCTAATGCCAATGGGAAAAAACCATAGAGGGTCAAAAATTAAGTGTTTCTAGTGGTCTCAGTTAAATTATATTAGAATTTAATTAATAAATATTATTCTCAAGATAGTGGAATAATTTTATTCAATTTAAAATGACTTCACAAAGAAAATAAATATTTATTAATCGGATTGTGGTAAAATATATTTATTTAATTTGTCGTACATTGAATAAATATTTATTTACTATTTGTTAAATAAAATATTTATTTAAGATAATAAATTATTTATCTATTTATTTGGGTTTTCATTAAATGGAACTGAAGTTATAGTAGACCAAGGTCATTATAATAGTAATATAATTATTTGGAAGATGATAAATAATTATTTACCTAGTTGAAACAAATTAAAATAATGCTTCCATTATTTTGTGATGTGAAATTTTATTTATAATTCTGTTTTATGAAAGTTGGTACACCATAAATAATGTAGATGTATTATTATTAAAGGAATGTATATTATCTAAGGATTTATATGTATTTAATTTCTATTATTCAATTAAATATTGTAACTGAAGCCCCATGTCAATAGATACACACACACGTCTATTGTGTCGTGTACTGTACCGCACACCCGGTGAATTGAGAATTGTTGATCTGAACAATTTTTCTTTCGAATCATATTTATTACCCCTCAAGAATGAGATAATTTCTTCAAGGATGAAGAACAAGAGATCAATAATGATCGACACAAGACACTCGCTTCGCCGGGCTAGCACCCATAGAATGAGAAGTGTCGATCGAGGGCTATCAGAGCACGTTTGGATCACCTCTAGAGGGATTCTAGTTTGGATCCTTGAAAGAAAAACAATATAACCTATAAGGGACATTCTAGATGATCAAAATCATCAAAAAATAAAATACCAAAGATCCAGGTATTATTTTCTTTATGAAATTATTTAAATTAATAACAAACATGATTTGCAAGATCCTCTCTATAGGTTTTGGTCCTATTTCTTCTTTATCTAAATTAATGATTCTATTCCATGGAGACTGTAATTAATCATCATAATGATCCCAGAATAACCATTTATCATGGTGAAAATAAAATTTGGGTGCCGACCCAACCATGCTTCCACTACGCCCGTAACCTTCATTGATCTAGATAAAGGCATGGATGTATCTTCATCCACCATAAAAGCATACTAGTTGGTTTGTGCCTCATAGGGGTAAAATTGAATGTTTTGGGTTGAGATTCTAGTGATTAAAAATAAAATTTTAAAGATTTATGATTCTCCATCCAATGTCAAGGATTCTATTTTAATGGTTGTCATCTCTTTTTACATTTGAAAGGAGTGAAGAGTAAACAAATGATCAATTTACTTTGAACTGCTATACAAATATCTTATGAATATCTATAATTTATATTTAGTAGATATTGATTTTAACTCTAATAAACCATTAAAATTTTCTAAATTCATCAATTCACCCCCTTTTGATCATTTTTTCATTTCCATATTGGGACCGAACACTTACCCTCACACAAACATAATGTAAAAAACACATTAATATATAATATTGTATAATATTATTTATATATTTGTTGGTCGGAGTAGAGTACTCAATAGGGTGGGGTGAATTGATTATCTATAAAAAAATTGTTTAAAAATTATTCTTAAAAGGGTTCCCCCAATAAATTTAAATAAAACCCAGTTAATCAAGGTAATACGGTTATGAAAGTTTGACTGTTTGAATAACTTCTCATAAGATTTATTAATTTTCAATGATCTTAATATCAGTTATTATCATTACATTTTAAGCTATTCTAATGAGGAAAAATAATTATAACTTCTTTCCATGATTAACTATCAATGTAAATTTAGTTATTTCTTAATTAAATAGTAAAATAGAGAAAAATAAAATAAATAGCAGAGCGGATATAAAAGAAATTTGTCTATCTCAAGATGGGACCTAATCCACTCCACTTGGTGATCACCTACCACCAAGCGGTTTATATAAATAAAATTGGTCTACACCCTAGACCGGGGTTAACAATAGTACATAAGACTATCCAGGTCACACGAACTCCTTCATTGTTCTTTGTGGGTATGAACTAATAGGTTAAAAGTGCTCTGAGTGTTGGTCTATGAAACTCTGGACATCTGAGATGATTTAGATGTAGAAATAGAGTCCTCTTGTGAAAAATAAAGTATCACAAGTCAGCTAGATCTACCTCATGTTCTTCATGGAGTTGATAATGTGGAAATGTTCTGGACTCTAAGATTTGAGTATTCTTTAATGTGTTCTTCATCAATGATGGGTTGCATATATTGGTTCTTCTTTCATGAATTATAGTGCATCTTCATTATCACACACACACACTTATTTTTCTATTTACACTATTATCACTTGTCACACACTTTTCTTTTGGCCACAATGTTCTTTTTATTATTATAATTAATTTTTTTGAGCGAACATGATTCATGTATTCTGGAACTCGTACCTCGTACTGTCAGGTGACATGCCTAAAAAGAAACATTTATTATGTCAGTGTATTTAAAAACTTCAAATATGACCATTAGAAATTAAATTGAAAAACGAAAAAATATATTAATAAATAGTTTCACACTCTATTTGTAAAATGTGTCTCCATCAAATGGTGTCTCCTTGAAATGGTGTCTCCTAATTTTTCTTTTAGCGATTAGATAACTATGTTGGCAAAGTTGTATATATATCAGAAACTGGTAGCACAAATGTAGTATTAGAATCACGATGTCTGGTCACGGTGTCTGGATGGTCGCGGTGTCTGGATGGTCATGGTGTCTAGGTAGATTTCTAGAAAAACACAACCAATGGCAGACTCAAGGTTTCTCATACTTATCCAAATCTCTGTACATAGACTTAAATAGTGATATTAATATAATGAATTAATCATTATCAGTCGTAAGATAATTTAATTATAAACAAAATAGATTACAATAATTATTTAAGGCATAATGAAACTAATCATATGTACTCATGATTTTAGATATATCTAGACAAGATTAACAAGATTTACAGAATGTATAGGACTTGTTATCATTAAAACATGATTAGCATATGAGGAGTCCAAAAATCTCCCCCTTTTTGATGATCACAAATCATGTATGTGAGATATCTATTCATATTGAATTTGCCTCTTCCATAGTGTGTATATAGAATACATATTTCTCCCTCTTTTGGGATTATCAAAAAGAGTAAATAAGAAATAGCCAACAAATTTGAAAAATTCATTAGATGGATAAAAATTTTCATTACAAATAGCGACATGAATACAGAAAATATCCCTATCAAAAGATACTAGTCACTGTTCATCAACACTGTATTGTGTTCTCTTTTACCTTGGCAGCAACATCAGAAGATGAATCCATAGGATCATAGGTAGAAGTGGAGGAAGGGAGTAAACTATTGGACAAAGAAGGTAAAGGGAGTCCTTCAAAAACATAAGGGGTCATGGCAGGGGTAGTGGAATACTGAGGAAAATGATGATCAAGGATAACAAGCCTGATCTGACTCAAATCCTGAGAGACAGACATAGATGTAGAGGCAGTTTCAGAGGATGATAAGGTAGGAATACTAGATCTCAAGGGTGCAGCTGAAGGAGCGACAATCTCAGTACTCTGGACATGAAGATAAGGCCTAAAAATCATGATGATGTATGCAATGATATCACCACCATACTGCATGGATTTCTCAAAGTCACCCTTGTTCTCCATAAAATATATCCAAAAAAGGAGTGAAATATTTGAGCTTTTGGAATTGAGTTTTTAATTCATGAGTGAATGGAGGAATCCTCAGATTCTCCACAAGGTACATGAAGTGGTTGGTCATTTCATTCTTAGAGAATATCCAATTGAAGTTGAAGTCCACCTTCATAGTAATATCTTACTGATAATCATTGGAAATATTGGAATGAATTCTCACCAAATCAAGAACTTTGTCACTGTTCTTGATAGCTTCAGATAGAGATTCATTTTCAAAGCCACTGAGCACATATTGAAGTTCTTCTTTGAAAACAGTGTTGAGAAGATCACTGTCTATAGAAGGTTGATATGATTTTCAAAAAGTACGAGAAGAAGTAACAGACGAGGTAAGGGATTTCAGTTGATTATGAATTTTTTTGAGACAACCCTTGTAATCATTAGATAACTTGTTAAAACCAATAACAAGCTCATTCATCTCTTGAAAAATCTTCTTGTTTCTTTTAGCTACAATCTCAGATAGGGATTTTAGCTTAGGATGAATTAGTGAGGCTACATCCTATGGGGTATGACTAACAATATCCCCAATAGGATAATTAATAGGTTCAGGTCTTAAGGTTATCACTCTATGCATATCGTCAACCATACCTCTGAGAGTTTTTACTTCATCATTGAACTTTTTGTTCTTGAATCAGACTTCTTGAATCTCATGAAGCATCTTGGGCGGAATCTTCCATATAACCTTTTCCAATAAAAGTTTAACATCTCTCTCACTTAAATTGGTTACAGGATCTAGTTCGGTATTCATGAGTTTTTGAACTCTAGTCAATAGGGTAGCTCCAAAAAAAATTCAGATCATCCTTATTCACAATGTTTGGAGGTTCTTAGGAAGGTTCAGGAATAGAAGCTGAGACAGGATTAGGTTCCTTGGCAGAGATATCTTCTGGATAAGATTCTAGTTTCAAATGAAACATAGTAGACATATCAATTCCTAAAATTGAGACTTACTACGAATCGGTTACATCAAAATAACTGGAGAATTTATACCATTTATCCACTGAGCTTGGATCAATCGGATTAGGTACATCAATAGATTCTAGATTGCGGGGTTACTCCACCTCAATAGGTGTATCTTTCTCAAGACTGAGAAATTTAGACCCTTGATCTATTTCTAGGATTCCATCCCCAATTTCCTCACCCATTTCCTTTCTATCCAACTGAAAGGATTTCTTCATTCTCTCTTCAGTATATGGAATTACTTCAGGAACAATATGACCCTTTGTGTGTTCCTCCAAAGAAGTTTCTTGTAAAACAACAAGATATTAATCTATATGATCTTCTAAAACATCCTTTTAACATACCGTAGCAACAGATTCTTCTTTGAAATAATGTTGTTCTTCCAGATCAACAAGTTCTTTAGGAATATGCATTTCCTTCTCAAATAAGACTCAAGGAGAAGATTCGCTGTCTTTCTCAACCAGAACAGTTTCTCTCAGAGGTACAACAACCTCTTCTTCTTCTTCCTCATTAGAATACTCAATAAGTTCATCTGGCACCAAACCAGGATTAGAATTATCCTTCGGTCTTGAACGGTGTTCCAGCAGATTAAACTTTTCATAAACCCTGTCATTATCTTCCACCCATTCTTTTCTCCATGTATTCTAACTGATTTTCATTCTATTTACTATATATTTATAAATACCGAACTCATAGTCCTTAATGGATTCATCGTCTGGTCCAACCAATCCTTTTTTCATGAAGCAAAGTTGAGATAATCCTTGAATAGAATAGGGAAGTTGACTTGGAGTTTGTTTTTATCAAGTCACACATACGGTTTATAACATACATGCGTAGGTTTATCTTATGAAAATTTTTCATGAGATGTATCAAAAATAAATCCTAGTAATTGTGTATAGGGAAATCACCTTTTCTAGGGATAATCTAATTATGAAAAAACTTATACAGAAGCCCGATATCACCATCTACCTTGGAAGCTATGGCCATCCTCATAGTTTCATTTCTAGTTAAACTTATCAATGCCTCTTCCAAAACAAATAACTCACTTGTAGGTGGAGGAACTCTATTCTAGTCTTTAAAAATACCCTCATAAGGTATCCTAAGGCATGCGACCCATAACCTTGAAGAAAAGGTACAAATCTGGTCATTGATCCAACTTCGCACAACATAGCCATCTTATGAATCAAAAGAGAATTGAACATACTGATAAAGATATGCAACTACATTTGGGTAAATTGGCCTATACTTTTTTTTAAACCCATATATCCATCCTTTTACTCTTAGAACTTTCAATACCAAATACTTACTTGACAGAAGCCACTTAGGGCATATCTCATTTTCATGTACCACTATTTTGTTCACCAGATTTGGATTCAGAGGACATTCGGGTGCTAACTTCGGCGTGATTTTCAACTTCTTATTTGAACTACGATTTTCAAGAATTTATGATGATGAGAATTTCATCATGTTCATTCACCAATGGTTCAAGAGGGAGAAGGGTTGAAATTGGGGATATGGTTTGAAAGAAGATATCTCGAGTGAATAACCAGTGAAACTTCTTTTATTTTATCACATAGGGATATCACGCATCGTAGGATCAAAAGTGCAGAAAAGTAAAAATAATACAAAAATGAATTACCATTATATGGGTTATAATTTATAAATAAAACAATAAAGCATCTTTACGTTGAGACCATAATAAACTTTCACGGTGAGACCGTAACAAGAGTTCACGGTGAGACTGTAACAAGCGTTCGCAGTGAGACTGTAACAATGTGATTTCTAAACTGTGTGACCAGGTTTTTTGAGACAGTAAGTGCTAGACAATAACCAAGAAATAGTAATAGTGAGACCATAAACATGAAACATCAACTCTTAAGACATTAAAACTATAGAACTGTTACAGTTAAACATTAATCATAAGACACTGACTTGTGTAACTGAAATCTATGAAATAGTATACTTACTACCTAAGATTTATCATTCCCATTTAATGTATGATATAATCTATTCTTTAATAATTTAATGGTTTGGTGAATATATCAACAAGCTGATATTTAATTCCAATGAATTTCAAGGTGATGTCACCTTTTTTATAATGATCTCTCAAGAAGAGATGTCTTACATCAATATGTTTTGTCCTATAGTGTGAAATATGATTTTTTTGAGATGTTAATATCACCTGTATTGTCACAATTTATAGGTACATTCCTGAATTGACATACATAATCTTGTAATGTGTGTTTCATCGACAAACATTGTGCACAACCACTGCTAGAAGCTATGTATTCAGCTTCTGCATTAGATAATGCAACGGAATTTTGTTTCCAACTACACCATGATACTAGTGACTTTCCTAAAAAGTGAAATGTTCTAGAGGTTCTTTTT
This sequence comes from Viscum album, assembly GCA_963277665.1. Lineage (NCBI taxonomy): Eukaryota > Viridiplantae > Streptophyta > Magnoliopsida > Santalales > Viscaceae > Viscum > Viscum album. The sequence continues at coordinate 857,739,653 of OY728133.1, read as the reverse complement.
CTATATAATTTACAACCACCGAAGTCGGAATCATAATAAATCAATAACTAAAATGATTTTCCTCTAGGATAGAATAGTCCTAGATTGGGTGTATGATTGAGGTATTTGAAAATTCTCTTAACAAAATTTAAATGAGATTCCTTAGGATTTTTTTGAAAATGTGCACACATACACACACTAAACATAATGTCAAGATGGATATTAGTTAAGTAAAAGAATATTCCAATCATTTTTCTATAAGTTGTTTGATCAAAATATTTTCCATATTCTTCAAGCTCCAACTTACAAGAAGTACTCGTTGGAGTGTCATTAATTTTAGTGATATCCAATCCAAAAAGTTTTATAAGATATATAGTATATTTCCTTTGATTTAAAATATTTCCATCATTATTTGGAATGATTTTAAATCCAAGAAAGAATTTATTTCATCATTAAACTCATTTGAAATTCTTTTTGCATCATTTTAGAAAATTAAATACATAATGATTTTTGTGAATATCCAAATATAATTTCATCTACATAGATTTAAACTAATAAAACATCATTAGAAATTCATTTTATAAAAAGGGTCGGATCGACTATTCCTTTTGTAAAAACTTTATAAATAATAAAGTAACTCAATCTATCATACCAATCTCTTGGAGCTTGTATTAAACCGTATGAAGATTCTGATAATTTAAAAATATGGTTTGGAAAATGAGGGTTTCTAAAACTAGGGGGCTTCTCAACAAAGATATCCTCAGCTATATACCCATTTAGAAATGCACTTTTTATATCCATTTGATATAGTATGAATATCAGATGTGTAGTATAATCAAGCAGAATTATGATGGTTTCATGTATAGCTACTGGGGAAAAGGTCTCTTCATAGTCAATACCATATTCTTGACTATATACTTCTGAAAAAATATAGACTTGTTTCTAACTATGTTACCAGTTTCATCTACTTTATTTCTAAACACCAACTTCATGCCTACGGTGAATGTGTCTTTGGGTTTGTCAACAAGTTTACAAACATTTTTCCTTCCAAACTGATTAAATTCTTCTTGCATAGCCATCACCCAAAATTCATCATTGATGGTATCATTAGTGTTTTTAGGTTCATGTTGTGACAAGAAGAATTTATCTTCAACCTGATTTGTAAGAGAAGCTCTAGTTTGATTTCCTTTGTCTAAGTCTCCTACAAGAGCATCTTAAGGAAGTTTCTTAAGAGTTATAATAACTCTAAAAAGGACTGCTGATTTCAGGTTCTTCAACAGGGATAGGTTCATTGAGACATCAATCTAAATAATTTCAAGAATTGGATGTTTTCCTAGATTCCATTACAGGATTGTTAGAGGATTTTAAATTAATTTCTAGATTTGATACATCATCCTCCCAGTTCTCTAGAGTGGTCTTAGGCACATGTGGATCTGTTTCATCAAATTTGACATGGATAGATTATCCCACACATTTAGTTCTTTTATTAAACACTCTATAGGCTTTAATAGAAATTTAATATCCTAAAAATATTACATCATCAATATTGGATGAAAAGTTGTAAATATTGTCCTTATTATTAAGGATATAGAGTTTGGAACCAAATATTTTGAAGTTGCTACCTTTGGGTGTTCCATTGTTCCACAACTCATATGGAGTTTTTTTAATAATAGGTCAAATCAATACTCTATTGATAATAAAAAAAAATTTATTCATAGCTTCACCCCAAAAATAAATAGGTAAGTCATATTATCTAAGCATTGTCCTAGAAATATCTTACAGAGTTCTATTTCTTCTTTCTACAAATCCATTCTGTTGAGTTATTCTAAGGGAAGAGAAATTATGACTGTAGCCATTTTTTGAGCGAAAGGATTAAAAGTCTTGATTTTCAAACTCACATCCATGATCACTTCTTAACGATTTAATTATACGTCCACTAATATTTTCTAGAGTTTTGGAATATTTGGTAAAATGAGAGTAGGATTCACTTCTATGATCCAAAAAAAGTCAAAGTATATCAAGAAAAGTCATCAACAAGAAAATAAACATAGTGATTCCCATTTAATCTAGAAACTCTAGATGGTCCAAACAAATCCATGTAAACCAATTCGAGAGGTTGAGAAGTTGAAACTTCATTCTTTGGTTTGAAGGAAATTTTGTGTTGCTTTTCCTTTTGATAATGATTACACACTTTATCATTTGGAATCTCAAGTTTGGGTAGGTATTTGACTTGGATATTTCTAGTTAACTTTATGAAGAAGTCAGTGTTACAGTGTCCTAGTCTCTTATGCCAATGCCAAGAATATTTGTGAAACACACATAAACATGAATCATTTTGAGAATCTAAAGAATGTAAGTTAGTAGAATATACATTTTCATTTATTAATTCAGAAAACACTAATTAATTTTTTTAATTAAAAACATTTCAAGAATCATTTTCAAATTTGACATGAAATCCATCATCACATAGTTGGGAAATACAAAGCAGATTATATTTCAATCCATCAACAAAAAGTACTTTGGAAATCAAAATTCAGTTTGAGTTATCTATTTGGACAAGGCCAATAATAATTCCTTTGGCAGTGTCACCAAATGTGACATGTCCTCCATCAATTTTTATTAAGTTTTTGAAGAATGAATAGTATCCTATCATGTGTCTCTAACACCCACTGTCCATGTACCATATGCTTTTACAGGAAATATTTAAGAATCGTTCTTACAGAATAGTCAAATATAAAATATATTTTGGTACCCATACCTATTTGGGTCTAGTAATATTAGTGACTAGTTCCTTAGGATCCCATATCTTCCTTATCGATTTCCTATAAGAATTATGTAAATTATATGAAAAATAAACTCTATTTGGTTTAGAAAAGATTGAAACAATAGAGGGTCTATCATAACGTAAACTAGCTAAATGTTTTCTATAACTGGGAGTAAAGGTATATGTCCTAGAACTAGAAACAAAATTAGTTCTTTCAAAATTTCTTTTACCAGGTTGATAGCCAAGGCTAGTATTATATTTAGGATGAATCTTTTTACCTAGAATTTGTACCAAGGTATCTTTACCATTAGTAAACCTTTCAAGATCCTTTTAATTTGCTCATTATATAGTTTCAATTCACTGTTATTTCTGAGTAATTGAGAACTTTTTTCCCTTTATACAGTGAGTTCAGTTTTAATGGTTGAGGAAAGAGCATGTTTTTTCTTTAAAGACTTGAATTTATCTTTTAGTTCATTTAATGTATCTTAAAACATTTTACAATACTCAAACATTTATTCATTAGAAATATTTTTATAGTCACTTTCATCTCCAGAATAATATTAATTTTGTACAGGAGATTCCAGTGTTACCTTAGATGTGTTTTTCATAAAACACATATTTGATTTGTTAGCCTATTCATCATGTGAAGATTTGGAGTCACCTGAACTGTCCTCCGAATAACTCTATGTTGCTTTCATTTCCCTTTTATACTTTTTATATTTGTCTTAATATTTCTTTTTGTAGTTGATCTTGGGACAGTCATCCTTGATTTGTCCCTTTGTCTTGCATTCCTAGTAGAAAATCACATCAGACTTGTCACTTCTTTTAAAATATTTCTTCCAAATTCATTTTTGATCATATCTTCTCTTGAAGTAAGGATTTCTAAAAAATTTCTTCTTCTTGTAAAATCGCATAAACATTTTGGCTAATTGATCAATCTCCTCATCACTGTCAGGTGATGATTTTTCACTGTTAGAACTTTCAAAAGAAGATTCCAATTTCCCCTTTTCATTGTGTTTAGAGGTGGTGGTCTTGAACACAACAGATTTTCTTTTGGGTTCATCCTACCCTTCCATGTGGACTATAAACTCCTCTTCATACATCATCAATTTTCCAATGATTTCTTTTATAGGTATATTTTTAATATCGCATGACTCTCTAATAGAGCCAGAGGTTCCTCTCCATCTATCTGGTAGGAATCTGAGAATCCTCAAGATTTGTTATTTGGTAGTGACTTCTCTTCAAAGAGAAATCATTGTGTAGAAAATTTCATTGAACTTGAGATACATGTCATAAATAGTCTTATCATGTTTCATTTTAAGGTTATCATATTTAACAATATAAGTATTAAGTCTCATTTTTTTCACACCAGAAGTACGTTCATGTGAAACAGACAAGGTATCCCAAATTTCATGGGCAGTTTTACATGCAGAGATCCTATTAAATTCATCATATTTTAAAGAGTAGTATAAATAATTTATAGATTTACAATTATTATTATAGGAGATTTTGGTAGGTTCATCCCAATTGATTCTTTCAGTAATAAGAATATTATATTCATCTATAATTGAAGACCAGATTTCAATGCTCATACTTTTTAAATGCATTTTCATTTTAATTTTCCCTTGAGCATACTTAGTTCCATTAAATAATGGTGGTTTGTTTGTCACAACACCTTATAGTCTGTTATCCATAATGAATAAATACTTTAAAAGAGCTATAAATTTATAATTAAAAGAAATTTACAAATCTTTGAAGTACAACTACAATCACAGTTGAATGGGGTCAAAAACTGAGTCTTAATAAACAATCATCTAATACAAAATGTTGTTCGGAGAAGAGTATTTAAGAGGGGGTGAATTGAGTATCAATAATTTTTTTTATAAAACTATTCTTAAAAGGGTTTCACAATAAATTTAAATACATCCCAGTTAATCAAAGCAATACAGTTGTGAAAGTTTGACTGTTTGAATTACTTATCAGAAGATTGATTAATACTAAGTAATATTAATATCAGTTATTTACATTACTTTTCAGCTATTATAATGATGTAAAACAATTATAAGTTCCTTAAAAGATTAACTATCAAAGTAAATTTATTGATTTCTAAATTAAATAGTAAAACAGATAAAACTAAAGTAAACAACACAGTGGATATATAACAAGTGGTTCCGTCTCATGTCGTGACCTAATACACTCAACTTGTAGATCACATGAAACAAAGTATTTAATATAAATAAACTTGATCCACACCCTAGATTAGGGTTAACAAAAGTACACAAGACTGTCCAGGTCACACGACCTCTTCCACAATTCTTCATGGGTATAAACAAACAGGTCACACAAGGACCTCTTCCACACTTATCCATGGGAATACACAAGTGTAAAAATATATATGAGAAACGATATCTTGTATCCTTCAGTTTGATGCAGGAGACAATTCATATTTTTATATAGACACAAAAATAGCTCGAATAATACACAGAAGAGTAGAAAAATGATGAGATAAGGTTAGAAGTTATCTGAGTGTTAGTCTCTGTAGCTCTGGACTTTTGGGATGAAGTAGATGTAGAAATTGAGTCCTCTCGTGGAAAATAGACTATCGTAAGTCAGCTAGATCTGGCTCATGTTCTTCATGGAGTTGATAATGCGGAAATTTTCTTGACTCTTGGATTCAAGTATACTTCATGTTTTCTTCAGTAGTGTTCAGTTGCATGTGTCAGTTCATCTTTCATGAATGCTCATTCCTTTTCGTTATTCCGCACACAATGTTTTTATGTTGCCACTATTTTCACTTGTCACACACTTTTCTCCTGTCCATGATGTTCCTTTTATTCTTAGAATGCATGTGTTAGAGCCAACAAGATTCATGTATTCTACACCTCGTACCTCGTACTGTCAGGTGACATGTCAACAAGGAAACATTTATTATCTTTGTTTATTTAAATAATTCAAATATGACTTTTAAGAATTAAATTGAAAAACCAAAAAATAGATTAAGAAACGGTGTCACAGTCTGTCTGCAAATGGGGTCTCCATGAAATGGTTTCTCCCTGAAATGGTGTCTCCTTATTTCTCTTTTAGTGGTGACATAACTATGATGGCATATTTTTATAGAGATTAGAAACTGGTATTGGTGATGTGGTATTAGGATCACTGTGTCTGGTCATGGTGTCTCGATAGTCACAGTGTTTGTATAGTCACGGTGTCTGTATGGTCACAGTGTCTGGATGGTCACGATATTTGGATGGTCCTGGTGTTTGGATGGTCACAGTGTCTGTATGGTCATAATGTCTAGATGGTCATGGTTTCGAGATGGTCACGATGTCTAGGTCTTTTTCCAGAAAAACACAATCAGTGGCAGAATCATGGTTTCTCAGACTTAGCAAAATCTCTGAACACATACATAAATAGTGATATTAATATAATGAATTAAAATTAATCTTTCATAAGATTATTTCATTATAAAAAAATATTTTACTATAATTATTTAAGGCATAAAAAAACTAATCATGTGTACACATGATTTTAGATATATTTAAACATGATTAAGAAGCTTTAACGAATGTATAGGATTTGTGATCATTAATACATGATTAACACATGAGGAATCCAACAATATTATATATATATAATTATTGGGAGGTATACCTCCATAACTCATTTATTAATATTATTGTTACTATTATTACTATTATTATTATTTTTTCTTAATGTTTCTATCCAATAGGTTGAAACATTTGTTCGATTTTTTCATTCTTCATGTTTTTATCCTTGACCCATATTATTCATTTTTTTAGAATTTTTAGATTTGGATTTACTAGATCATCATATCTGATACTTTAATGATATATTTGGACCACACATAAGATTGATACCTAATTGGGGGTTTTCCCAAGTGAAAAATTCACCCTGTGATCCAGCATCATACTCAGGTTCAAAACCAGGATGGGAATAAATTTTGTGGTACTACAAGATTACTATAGCACGGTAGACTGAAATCACAACTTTCACCTATTATGGGCACTAGAGGATAGAGAATGTCTTTTCAATGGATTTAATCCATTGTTCTAAGATGATTGGATGAGAAGATCCACTAAATATTAGAGGCATTTTCACAGATAAGTATTTGACCACAAATTTATCGTTTTATGAAAAGGAGGGTATTCCACACAATTCATGTTATTATTTATAATTGGGGCTAGTTGTTCCGGTATTATCATGAGGTTTTGAGCTACCATTCACATCGGGTTTTTTGTCTTATTAGGGAAATAATCACATTTATTATCACGTTGGTTGTTATCACGAGTTCTCATATTTTCAACCATTAACAAAAACTAGAAAAATAAAATTAGGAGGGCTTGAATACTTAGCTAAAGGCATTATAAAAAGAAAACTATGAACATATACAGATAAACATATAAATTAAAATTATATCCTAACTTATGATTCTAAAGGTTTCAATCTTGGGTATCCACGGTGATTGAGTTATCCTTGGGGTTCTTACTAATGTATTCTAGTCTTAATCCCCAAAAAATGACTAGATATTACTTAGATACCAATTATATAAACCTAATAATTTTACATATATTATTAGATGCTTTTAATCATAATTTTCCATTATATACAAACCAAGGATTGAAAACCCTACCATATTTGGAAGACTAGGGGCATAATTATAAAACATGAAACTAAAATAAAACATATTTTTCATAGTCTTCATAATGATATCCTAACTCCCGTTGAGATCTTGTAACTACATAGGATAACCTGGGGAATACATAGAAACAATGGGGAGTTAAAATCCCTATAATGAAATAAACATTGAAATAAAGCATAAAACATGAGTCAAAAGTCATAACATGATAACATAAATGTCAGGGATTATTAATAAACATATGGAGGCATAAAATATAGAACATTTCACCATATAATCATGGAAATATATTAATTTGTAAGTAAATATATCATGACATAAACATGAGCCAAGGTTAACCGCCAAGGCGACATCACACGGTGGACAAAGTCCCATAATGGGTTAGGTTTACTTCTTAATCCCACAAATAATATCTCATGAGTAAAAAACATTAACCATTGAATTGTATCACTATATGGGTGCACCCATAATAATATGTACATGAATATTTGTGACACATAATGAAATCAAACAGATGGAATAAATGTAATAGTTACTCATAGAAAGAAATGGGTTTCATAATAATGTAATAAGGAATAATCAAAGGGTGTATCATAATGGTATCCATGAAATAAGGGATTAAATAATTCTTGGGAATTAATAAATGAAAAATTAGAATATATATTTAATATAAATGTTCAACTAAATTGAAAACAAGAAAAATAGTTGTTAGATATCTATAAAAATGTACCACTTAATCACGGTTTCAGTGAAAAGATTAAAGAGTCTTGAAATAGGATTAAAAAATAATTATTTATTTAAATCCAAATATAAAATAAATTAGTTTTTCATGATAAAATGTGTGGTTTTATAAAATTTGTGTTGCTTAAAATATTTTATGGAGTGAACATTAAAATGGGTGAGAAACATAGAAGTTCCCTATAATTGGGTTTTCATATCAAGATGAATTTCGAAGGAAATATTTTGAAAACATGTATTTACCCATAAAAGAAATATTATTATAGATTAATATAAATTTTTGGAACATATATACAGAATATAAGAGAATTATATAAGAATAATGAATAGATAAATTGAGGTAAAAGAGAAAGAGCATAACCCAAAAGAAATATAGAGGTTTGGAGAGATCCATTAACTTATGTATGAAATAGCTATTCATTTACACATAATTTCCTGGATAATAAAATTAGATTCATTAATTACTAATTCAGAATCACTAACACAAATATTTGATTTATTATAGTTTTTTAAGTTCATTTATATGCATTTCAATGAGTTATAAGGTTCATTTTTTTTGTTCTCAGAGCATTCATTTCATGGTTTCAGGGCTGGTTCACTTTTGTATACTTATGGTTGTTCTTTTCAAATGGTAATAATAATCTAAAAGTGGAATTAAATAGTATCAACGAAATTTTATAACTATAAATTCCCCCATAAATAATTTTTTCTACTGACATATGGGGATAGTTCTTTGAGTAAAAATGTTATCATTATGTGGTTAGTTTATTTTGGTGGTTTTACCAAGCATCACAAAACAATGTAATTTTATTTGATATTATATATATATATACTTATATTTGTTTCATAAAATAAAATAAATTATAATATACTTATTATAAATTTATTAAACTACAATAATCGTGTTATGACCATCCTTGAAGGAGGTAATAGAAAATTAATTCTCATTATCAATGGATATGGTTAACCACCATGATTTGGAAAATGGGTTCATTTATATTAATCATAGGAGATGATAAAAGGTATGTATAGAAGATATTCCATTAGAAATATGACATTCCATTTTATAAATGATAATGGGGTTATTATGATTTTATTGTTGAATGAGTTGAAGAGAAGGTAGAAAGAAATTCAAGGAAATTAAAAGATGTAGTTTGATAGTGTTACCTCTTGAATATCACCTTCTTGAATAGAACCTCAAGAAACATGGAATTGATATTTTAGTGAGACCAGTGGAACATGGACATGGGGAGAGTGGAGAGGAGAGTGGTGTTTTTTATTATTGCATTCATTAGTTTATTATTTGGCTAAAGACTATAAATAGTTTTCATTATTGTGACTATATGAAGAAAATAGTGCTTGTGAGTTCAAAATAATGAGTGATTATATCATCCATTACTCAAAAAATCATGTATTTGGGTTATTGATAAATACTGAAAATTATCATATTTCATTATTCATAAAAAATCAAAATATTTTTGAAAAATATCAAAAATTAACTTTATCCATTCTTCAACATATATATTTCAAAAATGGAATCCATTTTATTAAAATAATTTTTTTAAATATGAGAGATTTAATTTTAAAATAAAGTCCTTGTTTATTTGAAAAATATTGATTGTAATATAATAATCAATTTTATGATCCTCCAAATAATAACTTATAGTCTCATAAAATTAAATTATAATTATAATAAAATGTAATATTATTTTATGGATCCATTTTATGAAAGTAAATTTTCTTTTAAATCATTGTATTAATTATAAAATTGAATATTACCAATTACATTATACAAAAATACCACTTGTACCATTATATAAATATATCATATTTTCATTTTATAAATATATAAATATTATTTTACATTTTCATAGGTGATATTATAATTCTAATGGTAAAATTATAATTACAATGATAATGTTACTATTCCGGTTGATAGATTTCTAGTTCAGTGATCTAATTTATAACAGTCATATGGGTTCACTACTACCTATAAATACCTTTTATTACATTCATTTTTTAGTAACTTCAATTTATTTCTATTTCTATATATACTTTCATCTTTAAAATTAATATTTTATTATTAATATTGTGTTTTATTTCTACAACTTTGTTCATGAGTGCAATCATACTAGTGGATCGAGTAGATCTAAATTATCCTATTCTTATTCTCTTATTTTCAATATATTGTCTCATTGTTATATATTTCATACTTATTGGATTATTTTCTGACTAATTTATCCTTTTTCATTTTTGAGAATTTATGTATTTAGGCAATATAGAAGCATGTTCCGGTGGATGATATATTAAAATTTCTTTTGATAATCATTTCTCCAAACTAAGAGGGATGATATTGCACATAAAATTTATAATTAATTTATTTCATATTTGAATAAATAAAATACTTGGGCTTAGGAACTTTATTCATTGGAGAATTTTGATCTTTTGAAAAGGCCCTTTTAGATTTCCTTCATTTCCATGTGTTGATCCAAGGATAGAATCCCTCTAACGGTGATCCACACGTGTTCCTATGATCTCTGAACATCAATACTCAATATCTAGGTAATAGTGCAATGATTAAAATGTCTTTCATTGTTCAATATTGATCACTCACTCTATATTATTAAATAAATATCTATTGTGCTTATCATTATTAATATGGAAGGAGATGGAGGAGTTGAGAGAGAATCTGTTGTGCACAAAAATTCACTATTCTCAATATTGGATTCACTAGAAAATTGTCATAACCATCAATATATAAAGTTAGGATTTAGGTTAAAATATTATTGATTTTTTCGGCCATTAAATAACATTTATTACTATTAATAAACCCCATAACTCATAATAATAATAACAATATTATTATTCTTCAATGTGCGCCAACTTGTGCAACAAAAAATATTGTTTAACCAACTTGTTAATTAATATTTTTCATTGAACATGGTCTTAGTTCCATTTAAAATCCTCTTTCATTTATTGAACACCTGAATGAATAATTTATTCATAAATAAATATTTCATTCACATACTAATGAATAAATATTAATTAAATATAAATGAAATCAATAAATGTATTTTATGTACATTTTGTTGAATAAATATTTATTTAATTTATACAATCAACATAAATTGAATAAAATTATTCCTCATACATGAGATTAATATTTATTATATTAATTAATCTCAAATATAATTTAATCAAGATAAAAAATCACTTAGTTTGGGACCCTCTAGGATACATTCCCATTAGCATTGGGAATCCTTACCTAATATCCATGATTACTGTCTAGTGATGAGTCAAAGAACCTATGAGAATGAACATAATATCATATCATCAAAAACCACATATGAATTCTCATGGTGTAATATAATCCCTTTTTCTCATGGTGTAATATATCCCTCATCAAGAATTTTTCACGATGGTGTCATCAACCTATTTACTCGATACACATTTCTTTGACTATCTAAAATAAACACATCGTTACACCATGGCCATGGAATTTAATGTGATTGTACTATTCAAATAAAAGGTATAATATATCAACTTCTATAAATATGGAAGGAAAAATAATTCCTTGACTTATCCATTAATGACATGTCAATCATGACACACCCAATGTACCCTACATCCGGCCAATATATGGTGTGACGGTTTTGGTTAGTAAATCTAAGTTAATGATTCATGACATACATTAATGATATTATTAAAGTTTAAGCACCATTACATAGGATCACACACATTAATATTTGATGACACTAAAAAGTTCAGAATTACTACTAGATGGTTAGTTCTCATAATTTCTTATCTTGTAGATTACTAAGTGTGAACTTCATGGGAAGAAGCCTCATCCACTTACGATCACTCTCTCCATACGATCTATGTAACATTGGTCCCATCAAAGTATGTTACCCAACCATATAACTATATTAATAATATCATCATACCACTTTAGGTTTCTCATCATAGCGTGGAACTGTTATGGCCTGATCAATGCGATAAATACTATAGAATGTTATTACATTAAATGTAGGAAGAAAAATTAAAAAATAAGTAATGAGCCATAAAATTAATATTTAATATATCAAATGTAAATGTAATCATATTACAATCAGTTGTTCCTAGTAAAAAAACTCTAATAAATTCCCACTTGGACTAGAACCAACTGCCTACAACTTTCAGTCTACTAGAATTTACATGATAATCATGTTTCTGGTGAGTCAAGGCTTTATTTAAGGGCTACACTACATTGTTTTTTTGGAAATACAACTCACTGAAACTTCACCTCTTTGAGAAAAATAAATCAAGATATAATACTTCCAAATTATGTAATATTTCTATTGATGTGACTTTTTATTTTTTGTGAGATCCATTAATGCAGTATTATCACAATAAAGTGTTATATGATCTTTATTTCTAGGTACCATATAAATATCGTTTACAATGTTATGCATTAATACAACTTCCTTAGCTACCTCACAATCCTCAATATACTCAGAATCTTTTATATAATCTACAATCACGTTCTTCTTTGAGCTCTTCCAGCTCATAGCACCTCCATTCAATGTGTAGATGTATACTATTTGTGACTTCATGACATCTTGATCAATTTGGAAACTAACATATGTATATACTCTGATGAAAATTTCCTCATCTCCTCCATATAATATAAACATATCTATAGTACACCTCAACTACTTAAGTACAGTCTTGAAAACCATCAAATAGAGGTCACATAGATCAGTTAGATATCTTCCAACCCCACTCAATGCGTAGATAACATCTTGCCCCGTACATAGCATAGCATACATGAATGACTCAATCACTGATTCTTATGTAATTTTTCCATTCTATTTTTTCACTCATGTGTCTAAGGATACATTTTCCTAGAAATATGAAATCTATGTGACATTGGAAAAAATCCCCTCTTGGATTTTTCCACAATGAATCTCTTCAGTATCTTGTTAATTCATGCACATTGACATAGGTCGAGTAGTCTCTTGGATATATTACGATGGATCTTGATTCCAAGAATATTTGTTGCTTTTCCAAAGTCCTTTATGGAGAAGAATTTATTCTACCACCACTACAAATAAAATTCCTAACTAGAAGGGGTTGTTTTTTAGATTTTAAGGGGTTATAACCCCCTCTAAATTCGATGATTAGAAGGGGTTGTGAATAAATCCCTCTAATTATATAGAAAATGAATATAGAGGGGGTTGTGTAGTACCCCCTCTAAAAATAATCCTATAATATTTTGTTTTTTTTCCGTAGTTTACATCTTAACAAACTATAAGAATAGAATTTCATTTCCTATGAGTAATATGTTATCAATATATATTATTAAGAGGAATATAGTATTCATTCTAAACCATTTGTACACACAAGGCTCAAACTCATTCTTTATGAAACCAAATTCAATTATGGATTCATAAAAATTTATGTTCCATGACCTAGATGATTTATTTAATACATAAATGTATTTTTATAATTTTCATATTTTATTATCTTCGTTTAGAGTCACAAACCCTTAATGTTTAGCCATATATACAACTTAATGAAGGTTCCCATTAAGGAAGTTTGTTTTGAAATCTATTTTACAAATCTCATAGTCATGGTAATCTTTAATGGAAAGTATAATTTTTTATGGTTTTCAATATTGCAACTGGTGTAATGTTTTCATCATAGTCAATGCCTTGAATCTATTAAATCCCTTTTGTAACCAGTCATGCCTTATAGGTAATTAATTTTCCTTCTATGTCCAGTTTCTTCTTAAATACCCATTATCAACCAATTGGATTTACATATACTAGAGTATCTTCCAAAATCCATACATGGTTTTGGTACATGGAATCCATTTCAAAATTTATGGCTTCTTGACACTTGGAAACATTTGTTACACTTGCTAAATCCTTGTATGTTAGTGGATCATTAGTTTTAATTAATAACGAGTCACCATCCTTAGTGAATAGAAAATCATAACATTATAGTTCTGTAACTTCTCTTGTACTCCTACACAATACTTGTGTCTCTGGAATAGTTTCATCTTCCATGGGGCTTTGTGGAATTTGTTCCTCTACAAACTCTTTTATACTTTGAGCCTCAACTTCCTCTAATTCAAACTCTATCCCACTACATCTTTTAGTGATTTTCCCTCTTAATGAATATGGATTGTCATTCCACTATAACAATTTTATTTAAGGGTTATTATAGGAAAAACACATTTTTTCCTTGGGGTATCCTACAGAGGTACACTTTGTGCCTTAGGGTGAATGTTTGTTACCTGAAGAGGCCTTAAAAAGGATTTCCTTCCCCTCAAATGTAAATTTAATGACATGGGTTTTCTTCCACTCCAAAATTCATATGGAATACCATTTATTGATTTATTTTCTATGTGGTTTATTATATGTTATATTTTTTGTAATGTGTATCCCCAAAAGGATAATGGAATCCTTGCATGACTCATCATTGATCTCACCATGTCCCATAAGGTGTGGTTCCTCTTATCGCTTACACGATTCTACTATGGTGTGTGAGGATTACTGATTTGGGATTGGATAAAAAACTCCAATATGTAATCAATGAGGTCATGATTAAGATATTCTCAACTACTGTCGCAACAGAGATTTTTAATCTTCATACTATGCCATTTCTCAACATCATTATTATATTCCTTGAATTTATCAAAAGAATCCGACTTGTACCTCAATAGGTAGACATATCAATATCTACTAAAATCATCTGTAAAATTTATGAAGTATGAGTACCCACCCCTTTCTATAACAGGAATTGATTCCTAGACATCTGTATAAACTAATTTAAGCTGATATTTATATCTTCCACCTTTCACACTAAATATGACTTTGGTCATTTTTCCTTGTAAACATGTATTACATACACCAATTGGGTTTAGTAAAAATAAATCTAAATATCCATCTTGATGTAATTTATTCGAGAACATTTCATTTACATGACATGGCCGTAGATGCCAAAGTTGGGTGTGGTATGATTCATGTGAGTTAACTTCGTTATCGATTTCCATTACATGGTTCATGTAATCAAACACATAAATAACATTATATAAATATGAATTATTGTAATAGATTTTATATTTATAAAAATATAAAAATTATTCCCAATTTTGAAAAAATATCCTTATGTATCAAGTATGGATACAAAAATAATGTTTTTGGTAATAGATGGACAATAATAACAACCTTTAAAAACCATGATCATTTTGGTAAGAAATGTGATGTGATAGTCCCAGATAGCTACAACAACAAGTTTATCTATGTTGGATGATCTTCAATATACCTCCCCTCCTTTATTATTTATAAATATACACGGTTCATATATTTGAATACATTTGTGTGCACCACAAGCCATATATAATATCAAAATTTTAAAAACAGATAAAATTCACTCAATAACTAATGCACTTGAAGATTCCCATTGCGTCTTTGGTTCGGTGTAGTTTTTCTTCCAGTGTCCCATCTTGCCTCATGAGAAATAGAAATCATACTATCCTTTGATTTCCTTTAGTTCTTCCTGTTCTTCTATGTGCATAAAGAATCTTTGGGATTAAATCTCTTTTATGTACCTTTCCATTTTTTCACCATAAGGATGGAAGGATTTTGACACCTCATATCCTTATCTATACAGTGAAGAAGAAGGAGAAGATCTAGAAGATACTTATAAATGTTTTTTATATTATAATTCACAACAAACCGAGATAAAATCTGAGGGAATGATTCTAGAATGAGATTGGTGACCAGTTATTTGGGGATTTTAAACCCTAGAACCTATAGGCACTCAATGTATCCATTGAGCATAACAACATGAGGCCCATCTAGGTACCCTCTCCAAGATTTCTCTAAAAGAGAACCTTGTAAATCTTAAATCGTTCTAATATATATCTCTCTTAATAAAGACAATGGAGGTTCTCAAGCATGCTATATGCATCTATGTTTTTGTGAGACTTTATGAGTTCACTAAAAATTGATGAAAGTATCAAACATTGAATGTTGACCACATAACTCACATGTTTTTCATATACATGGAACACTTCATCACTAGCCTCCTTAGATGGTGGATCAAGCATTGAGGATTCTATCATGTAATATTTTTGTTCATGGTGTAGAAAAACACAAAGGCGTCTAAACCACTCTTAAAAGATACTTCTAGTTAAGAGGTTTTCATTCTACAATATTTATTGTAGGGATGATGTGGATGATGATCTTTACATTTTATTATATAATTAAAAGAGAAGATTATTAGGAAATTTTCGTGATTACAAATTATTTGAGAACCAATATATTTATTGATTTTATCAAATCTCACACTATTTTATCATGTCTCAATAGCCATCAACATTGAACTCGGAATTTGTAGATATTTAACATTTTAGTGGCAAGGATCCATATACCCTTTTTATACAAACCCAATAAGTATTGGCCAAGATACTTGAATGTGTTTAAGTAGGCGGGTATTTTCCAACTGTAGGCTTGCATATCCTTGATCTGTTGAGTGGATTCCCCAATCTAGAAATCCTAACATGGATTTACTCAACAGTTTCCTCCAAATTACACAAATTCTATCAAGGGTCACTCCTATTGATGTAAAATGTATAATAATACCAAAAAATTTATTAATAACTCCCCATATAAAATTAAGTGTCCCGATAAGGGATGGTTAAAAACTTTGTTTTATTGAGTTTTATTCCAAATCATGTAATGGAAGTTCAAGTCTCACTTAATATTCAATTGAGGGATTTAATTTATTATGAAAATTTTATCATATTTTATTTTTTTCATATCTTGTTAATATTAAGAGGATGTTACGTAATTAATTAACCATGATGGAAAAAATATTTAAATGTTAGGAATTTATTTAATTTCCATTTTTTTCAAATTATTTCATTTATTTATATAATTGCAGACTTGCATCCATAAAATGAAAATTTTCATAAATAGAAATAAATAAATAAAGTAAATGGACCAACCATGAGCTTATCTAACTATTGATTTAACAAGTGGAAATTAAATCGACCTATGACCTAGGGGAATAACTCCATTTGGTATTCTTGGCATGAGTTACAGTATTACACCTTTCCACCTATGTATTAGTTGAGTTGGCATCATAATGGTTCCATCTTGAGCTGCATCAACCCACCTTGGGATGATCCATTAATTATAATTATTTATTACTCGCATGTAGTTGAGGTGATCCAAATAATTGGTTAAAGGTGATTACATAAATATCCATGGACATTCCAGTGCTACATAATAATGGAGAGAGGGATGACACGCATGCCATCATATTTAATTTAATAATAAATAATTTCCAACTCATGTAATAAATTAAATTAAAGAATCCAATGCATACACGGGTCTTGGTCAAGCTCATAAACGATCATACAAGAAAAAAATATGTAAAATTTATAGGTGAGAAATGATTTATTTATTTGTTATTTAATATTTATGATGAATTTTCTTGAATTAATTAATTAATTAATTCCATTTCATCTTAATGATCATCCAAACATAATTAGAGATACCGACCATTTATTGCATTCATGGAAAATATAAAATAGAACCAATAATGGCATATTAATTACAATAAACTAATTCAGAATTTAATATTATTTTAAAAACATTATTAAATTGTCAAACACACATTGTTGTGTAAATCAATAAAATAATTTTTTGATGATTTAATTTTCAATTTAATGTAATTTTTAATTCTGTCATTTAATTAAGGACTACACAACATTTACAGTCCATCTACACATCATGTACCTGGGTTTTCATGTATCTGTTTCACACTCCTAGGGATTTGGGGTGTTAACTCGTCTGGACTACACAATGTGTACATGACAACTACACACCATATGTCCACTTTCAATGTGTCGGGTTTTCTAGGTCAACATGCAATGTGTAGTAAATTCACTGCATGTAATTAACTTCTCAGCACATCCAGGTATAATTTTCAAGGGTACACAACATGTGCTTCGATTACACATCATGTAACCCAATTTTATTGGCCAAATATCTATCACATCCCAATAGAATCTTTGGTCATTCTTCGTATGTTCTTAAACCTTTATGAAAAGGAAACACTAAATATACATGATGAATATGTCGATAATATGTTAATTCAAATCATATTAAATGGCGAATAACATGTACAGAAAATCAAATTGCAATAACACATATATTAATAATCAAATAAATAATTATAAATTTAAACATGATCACTCTTATAAAATTTATGACTATTTATCATTGGATTTATGTGGGTTTGTCTAATGTCCAATATTACTATCTAAAAATGGGTCAGGGAACCCAAGAGAAAGAACTTAATGTCGCAACATTGAAAACCACATAAGAATGATCACTGTGTAATATAATCATTTTTTCGCAATATCTCATGAAGCAGGTTGCACGATAGGGTCATCAACCTATTTTATTGATACATATTTCTTTTACTATCTCAAATAAACACATCATTACACCATTGACTTTAAATTTAATGCGACATTTATATTCCAATCAAAGGTTTGAGATATCAGCTTCCATAAATATGCAAGGGACAGATTCTTCCTTGACTTATCCATTAATGACATTTCAATCATGACACACTCAATGCACCCTACTTCTCTCCAACATATGGAATTACAGTTTTGGTCAGTAAATCTAAGTACATGAGTCATCAAATATGCTAATGATAATCATAATGTATAAGGACCATTACACGTGCTTGTAGATATAAATATCTCGTGACTCCAAAACACATGGGATTACTACTGGTGGGTCTATTTTCATAATCTCTTGTCTTGGTGATTAATAAGTGTGAACATCATGAGTATAAGATGCATCCAATAATGTGAACTCACACCTAATTTTATAAATAATAGATGTCCTGTTAAAGTATGTTATCTAACCACATAGCTATATTATGAATATTTCCATAACACTTTAGGTTCTCATCATAGTGCGGAACAGCTATGACCTTATCAGTTCTATAAATACTCAAGAAATTTACTACATTATATCCATGTAGAAATAAGTAAAAATATCTAATAAGACGTTAAATTAATATCAAATACATATACTATACATATAATCAAAATATAACCAATTGGACCTAAGATAACAACTCTAAAAATAATATTGTTTTGCTGGTTTCTCTATGTGATGTATGTTATTGAAATTAATTGAAATAATTATAAGAAGGGAATTTCAATTGATATAATTCTAGGTCATTACTGTGTGTCTGGTCCTTCATGCCACTAGGCCTCTAGGCTATTGACGTTGGTCCTTTAGGCTTTCTGTTTGAGCTGTTCTTGAATGGTGGAGAGAATAAAGGTGAAAACGAATTCTTTGGTGATTGGGTTGGATGTGGTGGTTTACTCATCAAATGACCGGTACACAAATGTTCAAGTCCCCATTCGAGGAGATAAGTATTATGGGCCACAAATGTTATTTCATGACACTAAACTATAGACCGTTAATGTAGGATGGTGAGAGGGGTTGTTTTAGTGTGGGGTCAGGGGGATTTAGGCCTTCATACCATGTACTATGCCTTTGCACCACTGGGACTCCGGGCCATGTATTTCAGGTCTTCATGCTTCTAGGCCTTCAAGTCATGTAAGAGATCCCCCTCAACACATTTAAAAAGTGGGATCACTATAAAATGAAAATATGGAATTGTCATGGGTGACTTCATTATCTCTCACATGACCATTTGGTCGAGCATTTTGTAGTATTTTCCCACTTCCCTATCAATGGTAACTTCAAAATCTACCCTGATTTAGGTGTCTAATGATGTATTATGTGATAATAACACCACCAACAACAACAAAAATAATATAATTTCAATAATATACAGTATTATAACATAATATAATGATTATATTTTCATGAAATAAAAATATAATAGAGGATGAATCCATCTCATTACTCTTATGAATCCACTGCCTGCACCTACCATTGACTGACACGTCTCCATCATCCATTAGTGTTAACTAGCACTCACAAACAACGATCATCTTTAAAAAAATTTAGTAGGTTAATCTCTTTTTGAGGATTAAAAAAATGTGGTTCATTCATCATAAATCATAAATATTTGTGACCCTCCATAAAAATTCAAGGATTCCATTTTAGAGGGTTCCATCTTTCTCTACATTTGAGAGAAGTGAAGGGTAAACATATGATCAATTTGATATTAACTACTATAATAATATATTTTGCTTATCTATAATTTATTTTCACTATATGTTAATTATTAACTCTGAGAATCCATTAAAACTTTCCAAATTGGACAATTCTCCACTATTGATCATTCTATCTTTCTATTATTGGGTCTAAACACTTACCCTCGTAGACACATCATGAAACACACACATTAATATATAATATAATTTTATTCTATTTTTATATATTAATATATTTATATATAATTTTTGGGAGGTATATACCACTCTAACTCTTTTATTATTATTATTATTATTAATAATTTTTCTATTCAAATGATTGACACTTTTTTCAAATTCTTTCCTTCTTTACATCTCCATCCTTGACCCTTCTTCATTTTTTGTAAAAAAATATATTTAGATTTAATCTATCATCTAGGATGACCCTTTTATGCTGCATTCAGCCCCACATGGGGTGGATCCAGAATATGAAGATTCCCTTACTGTGAAATTCACTCTATGATCCCGCATGAGAACCAAGTTCAAAACATGGAATGGGTGATTTTTTGTGGAACAATAGGAGTACTGCATCACAGTAGAAGTCCTTGTATTATAGGAGGTATTGTTGTGGGGTAATGTACACAACTATAAAATCATCATATTTTTGTGGTTTAAAATCATGTCTATAGTCTAAGGCCATAGTTTACTTGAACTGTGTTTCATGTTATCATTATAATAGGGTTGAGAATATAGCCATTGTTTCAAACCATTTCCTTAGGTGTCTATGTCCATGGTCCACATCGATCGTGGTCGTAGGCTATTACAACAGATGTTATCAGAATGGATTAGTAAACTATTGAATTATATGGTCTATTTCCATAGTCCACATAGGTCATGGCCATAGGTTTCATTCCATACACCTAGTACCATGGTTTACTAAATTGTGGTGGTATCCATTTAAAAAAAATGTACCCGATGAGGTTTGATGTGGCGACTTCTTCTATAATCCTTACAACAATTTACCACTACGTCGAAATCTACTATATGTATATATAAACACATGTAAATTTATATATAATTACATATAATTATAAATATTAATCATTTGAAAAATTAAAAAAATGGATGAAATCTAATTGACACAGTTGTCTAAAACCATAGCTATAGGTAATTTTTTAGAGTCTATTGCCACATTTTTTGAAAACCATGGAAATAGCTCATTTTAGGAGGGTTATTTTCATAGTTTAAAAAGCTATAGAAATATGTTATTTTATAGAGGGTTATTTCCATGGTTTTAAAAAACTCTGGGTATAGATTATAACCACAATTTTCTAAAATCATTGTAATAGGACTTTATCAGCAATTTCCCACATTTTTTAGGGGTCCCTGTGTAACCTACCACTGTGGTTTCATATAATTATGGCTATAGGGTACATGTGACCATGGTCTTCCAAACCGTAGCAATAGAAGTATGGTCACAGGGCCATTTTCTAGTTGTCCTAGCAATAGTATTATTCACTCGAATTGGGATTTTGGGGTGTGTATCTTGTCCTATGGACAACTAGGCCTTTGGGGTATCAATGGTGGGTCTTCATTCATTGTGTAAGATTGGTTCTTGACCAGTAGATAGCATAAAGGTGCAAAAGAAGTCTTTGGTGATTAAGTTGGATGTGATAGTTCATTCATGAAGTGACCAATAGGAACATGTTCAAGTCCCCATTCAAGGCAATAAGGATGATGAGCCATGGATGTCACATCGAGATAACAATATGAGGAATAATAATATAGGAAGGCGAGAGGGGTTATTTTTTGATGTGGGGTCTTGGCACATTAGGCCTTCTGGCCTTGTATTAGGCCTTTATGTTGTTTGGCCTTTAAGCCATGTATTTGGGTCTTTTGCATATGGGCCTTCAGGTCGTGTAAGAGATCCCCTCAACCTAGTTAAAAAGATGGATCACCAGAAAATAAAAATATTGAATTCTCATGGAAAACTCTTCTCTCTCTCATCGAGCTATTTATTCATCATAAATTGTACAATAAGGCCTCTTAAAATAGTGAGAAGTTGAAATTCAAAAAAAAAACTCTCATTGATTTCTCTCAATCCATATCTCAGATCATATAGCACTTATATATATATTGTCATTAAAATATTCCTGAAATTTTGACTTTCTCCAATTAACATAAAATTATTTCCTAGATTAAATATACACATCCTAAACACAATGGAGAAGTCGGTTTTGCAATCTGACACTCTGTTTTAGAGAATTTTATGTTTTACCCTTTAGAATGCACATATAATTTTGTACTAATAGACATCATCACAAAATGCGAAAATATAAGTGTGGTCTTAGGTTCATTTTCTTGTTGTGGTAGTAGTGGTATTATTTACTAGAATTGGGATTTTGGTATATATATCTGGTCCTTCGGTCCACTAGTCCTTCGGGCCACTATGCCTCTAGGATATCAATGGTAGGACTTCAGGCTTTGTGATTGAGTATTTATTGACTAGTGGACAGCATGAAGGTGCAAAGGAAGTCTTTGGTGATTATGTTGGATGTGGTGGTTCATTAATGAAATGATTGGTACACAATTTTTCAAGTCCCCATTCAAAAAGATAAGGATGACGGGACACAGATGTTACAGTAGGACAACAATATAGGGCAGGATAATGCTCGAAGGTGAGAGGGGTTGTTCTAGTGTGGGATATTGGGACATTAGGCCTTTAGACCATATACTAGGCCTTTGTGCCATAGGGCCTTCGGACCATGTATTTCAGGTCTTTGTGCCTCTAGGCCTTCAAGTCATATAAGAGATTCCCCTTAGCCCAGTTAAAATGAGGGATCACCAGATTATAAAATTGTTGAATTTTCATGAGTGAATCCTTTATCTATCACCAGGCCATTTGGTTTTGAATTTTGTAGTTTTTTTCACAATTCCTTATTAATGGTAACATTAATGTCTACCCCTATTCAGCGGTTGGAAAATGTATTCTATGATAATAACATCACCACCACCACCACCAACAATAATATAGTTTATAAATAATATAGTATTATAATATAATAAAAAAATTATATTTTTATGAATTAAAAATATAATAGAGAATGGAGCCATCTCATTCCTCTTATGAATCCATTTCCATCACTTGTTGTTGACTGATACGTATCCATCATCCTTCGATGTTAACAAGTATTGGCAGACATCGATCATCTCCAAATTTCAATAGTAGGATCATCTCGGTTAGAGGATTCAAAAAATGAGGTTCATTCATCAAAAATCATGAAGTGTTGTGAGTCTCCATCAAAAGACAAGGATTCAATTTTAGTGGGTGTCATCTCTTCCAACATTTGAGGGAAGTTAAGAGTAAACATTGGATTAATTTGATCTGAACTGCTATAAAAATCTCCTGTGCATGTTTATAATTTATTTTCACTACATATTAATTTTTAACTCTAATTATACATTTAAATTTCCTAAATTTTCCAATTCACCCCCTTTTGATCGTTCTGTCATTCCCATTTTGGGATCATACACTTACCCTCGCAGACACATCATGTAACACACATTAATATATAATAAAATATGATTTTATTTTTTTATATTATATTATATATAATGAGTGGGAGGTATAGCTCTTTTAATATTTTATTATTATTTTTTTATTATTATTATTATTATGTTTGATAATGTTTCTAGTCAATAGGTTGATAATTTTTTTCATTTTTTCCCTTCTTCATATCTTCACCATTGTGCCTTCTTCATTTTTTTCTTAAAAAATAGATTTGGATTTACCCGGTCAGCTAGGATGTGCCTTTTATGCTACATTCGGCCCCTTCATGGGGCGGCCCCGCAATTAGGGACATTCCTGAGTGGAAAAGTCACCCTGTGATCCCACATCAGAATCATACACAAAACCAGACTGGGGTGTATTAATGTGGAACTGTTGGAGTACAGTATCACTCTAGGAGTACAAGTATTGTAGGAGGTATTATAGTGACGTATAGTACACAACTAAAAAAATCAGCCTATTGCCACGATTTAAAACTATGATCATATCCTAGGGCCACAATTTACTTGAATCATGTCCCGTAAGCAGCAAGGGGTCCGTAAATTTTAGATATTGGTTTTTTTTCAAATTAACCGGAGTCGTTTTGTAGTGTTTTTCTTCCCCATCAAAAGCATCTCCACGTTCGGCATTATTTACAACCCTAACATATTCGACGTAGCCACAGACCCGCAGGCACATCGCATGACTTACTCTTTCCATCACGCTTTTATCTCATGTGCTCCCACATCACGACTAAGATCCCCTCCTCATTCTAGTCTTCTGCAATTTCATGTTTTCATTCGAATCCTTCCTATGAGCAACAATGTTGTTTCTGTCTATGGACACCTCTAGAGACAGAACCATCGAAGAGAGAGAAATAGCATGCGAGCCCTTTACCAGGGATCGAATCATCCGCTACAATCCCACTCATACAAAACACGCGATAATAAATATTGGATGTATATTTATTTCTCCTCAACACGATTTTATTATCATATTAATGGATTAATTGACTCAACACCTCATTCAATATATTCATTTATTATGGACAATGCATTTTCATTAAATGAAAACGCGTCATGGATGACTATATAAAGGGACGTGATCCCTCCAATTGAGAACATACAATTGTGAGTAATTCTCTCATTTCTCACTTCTTCCATCAATTTTCATTTTTTGAGACGAAAGCACTCGCATCCTTTCAGCATTCGGGTATCCCCATGATAAAAATGTGGATCTATTTGCAAGCATACCCCACTTGAAGGTAAGGTGTTATTGTTCACTCCTACGTGATCTTGATCATGCATTATCCTTCATTGAGAATGAAGAATAATACTATCATTGATGAGTTCCACTTACACTGTTTATACAGTTTTTTGCACATTGATTCTCATATATAGATCTACATGTGGTTGCGTTTTCTTCCACTGCACATGGTCAGGAGATCTAAGCCCTGATCACCATGGAAATATAGTGAGAGAATATCTTGATTGGATCCCATCCTCTATTAATTGTGAAAATAAATATTTAAACCATATGGTAATAAAAATAATTATTCAATTTATTTAAAATCAAAAAAACTATCCATTTTATTTATGTTATAAAAATGTATGGATTTGTATACATCTATAAAAACGTATATGTAATATTAAATATAAATGTGTCTGTTTGAATCTATTAACAAGTAGATGTATATCCATTTATATATTCTAATACATGTGAACAAATATTGAAAAATAATATACATATATAAAAATTTAAATTTATGTTGATATTGATATTTATGTTTATAGTTATATATAAACACACATATATGTATATATAAATATAAATACACATTCCCAAAGTGAAAAACATATTTTATAAATGCATATCAAAATAATTTTATGAATATATATATTTACTATTAATTATTGTTAATAATTAATATTTTATAACTTTTTATTTTTTTATTTTTTATAGATATTTATTACTGATTATTGTTAGTTGTTACAAATTATTACATAATATTAGTAACTAATAAAAATAAAATTACTAATTATAAGAATTATTACAATTCAGTAACTAATATATCTAAAATTTATATATATACATTCATTATTTAGTTTCGAATAATTATTACTATTTAAAATAACTATTTAATAACATATATATTTTACTATTTATTACTATTAATATATATTAATATTTTAAAATTATTATTTAGTTACTCATTACTAATATATTTTAAATAGTACTATATATTACAATCTAGGTTAAAAAATTTATATATAAATTATGATTTTTTTGAAGGTAATTCCCCTGTGTGGGCTTTTCGAACCATCCACACAAGGGAACCCCCCTCCCCATGATGGGGTCACTCCAGAGAGAGCCCCAACTGGGAAGGAGCCGTTTCCAGTCGAGATGGAAGAGTGTCCCATAGGGTGATGGCCCGACAACGATGGTATATCCAGCGATCCGTCAGCGATTGGGTCGCACCTCATTTTTCCAGCCCAAAAGAGACTGGGTGACCTGGCAAGGTGGGTGGATCCCGGGGGAGAGGCTCGCCAAAAAAGCGGACTCCCAGGATTCAAACCCTGAACCTCCCAAAGAACGGCGTGTATGTGCCACTCACCTTCACCACCACACCACCACCGAAGTGGCACTTTTATATATAAAATTAAAAGATTGAGACATATAAATTTATTAATCAAAAACTAAAAAATATGTTATTATTTTTTTGGGAAAAAGTCATCAATTCATTCAACGTCTTATGTTAAAGTGTTTAGGTAAAATCATTAAGGGACCTAACGTCATCATCTTTGAAAAAAGGCGTGTGTCATGGACCCTAACGCATTTTTCCCCATTTATAAAAAAACGTCTAACCTAAATCCATTTGAATTTATTATTTTATTTTTCAAAAAACAAATTAAAAAAACTGATCGATCACTTTAATTCAGACACCACAATACAAAATTAAATTTAGAATGAATTAAATTCAAAACAAATCAACATTAAATATGATTAAAAATAACTGTCATTCATAAAAAGTTTAAAAAAACATAAATTTTCAATCATGGGTAGGTTGATGATAGTCGGACCATAAAGATAGATAGAAGGAAATCCAATGCAAGTTCTCCCTTTAGGCTCCATCCCCGCTGTGAGGCTCCCTTAATTAGAGTATATTCATAGAGCAGTTTGAATAATTATCAGGGTAGAAGGCGGGGCTACCCGCTGGTCGGTAATCGATAAGAAGGCTTCCCTTCTTGAATTGCAACCCGCATGCATTGCAAAGAGCCTCCCCCAACTCCATCTCCTCCACTGTGGGGTCTTAACGCTTCTATAGTGGGGGCACCTCATCCCCCGATCACCCATAACCACATCTTGAACGTATTTTCTCCTTGACTTTCAATATTTTTGGGGTTTGGGATGATAGGTGATGGATCCAGCTGGGAGAGATGGCACGTAGATGTGTTTATGCCCTTCACGGATAAAAACAATTATAACTCATAGCAGGATGCGAATCAAGTTTGCACTGAGCTTTCCAGCTCGAAGTCAAGCTAAGTAAAACCTCAGTTCACTTCTTACCATGACATATAATTGTTTTTATCAATGAAGGGAATAAACTAGTCTACACACCATCACTCCTAACTAGATCCAACACCTCTCATCTCAATCCTCGGAAGGATATAAATTTGAGGAGAAAATATGTTCAAGATGTGGTGGTGGGTGATGGGGGTGGAGGTGGCACCACTACTATAGTGTTAACACCCCGTAGTGGAGGTGGGAGGAGCTGGGGGAGACTCTTTGCATTGCCTGTAACTTACAATCCAAGAAGGGAAGCCTTCTTGTCGAGTATCGACTAGCGGGTAGCTCCACCTTCAACCCAGCCATTCATTAAAATTGCTCATGGAATATACTCCAACTAAGGGAGCCTCACGGTAGGGACGGAGCCTAGGGATAGAACCATCATTTGTTTTACATCTCTCTATCTTTATGATCTGACTATGATCAACCTACCCATGACAGAATCTTCATGTTTTGTTAAACTATTTATAAATGGAAATTATTTTTATTCATATTTAGTGTTGATTCATTTTGAATTTAATTATTTTTAAATTTATTTCTCTATTTTGGAATCCACATTAATGTGATGGATGAATTTTTTTGTTGATGTTTTTTGAAAAATAAAACAAAAAATAGAACAGACATTAGGTTGACACATTTTTAAAAAATGGGGTAGAAATGTATTTGGTCCCAAGACGCGTGCCTTTCATCCAAGCTGATGATGATAGGTCCCTTGATTCCTTTACCCAAATACTTGAACATAAGTCCTTGAAGGTCTTAATGCCTTTTTTTTGTAAAAATAATAATAGATATTTTTCAGTTTTTGATAAATAAAGTTTTATGACTAAATTTATTATTTTTATTTATAAAAGTTTTTTAACCTAAATTGAAATTTATAGTGACATTTGAAATATATTAGAAAGGATTAACTAAATAATAATTTTAAAATAGTAATAAATATTAATAGTAATAAATAATTATTGTATATATATATTATTAAATAGAAATTTTTAATAGTAATAGTTATTTGTAACTAAATAATAAATTTGAATATATTAATTTTAGATTTATTCATTACTAAATTGTAATAGTTATTATTATAACTAACCAGTACCAACCCCATTTATTTATACAACATAATAACTCAATTACCTATATAAGTACTCTCAGCTCAAATTTTGTTTTTGATATAAACTGAATAAAAAAATTTAAAAAGGGAAATCGAGATAGATATATCATTATCAATCATTAGTAGTTGCACTCGGTATTTTGGAGAATATAGATTTAATTTAGACCAAATTGAAATTTATGTCAAAGATACCATAAATTGATATATTTACAGTGCACCATTTCCTTACTATTTCTATTGATGTTGAGAAATAGGTACTATAAATATATGAGGATTTAGAAAATATTATTTTTATAAATACATGTTAGTATTGATGAATACATATTAGTTCCGAATATTACATATTAGTTCTGAAATAAATCTCATATATTTAATATTAGTTTAGAACAATTATGTTATTGCTTTTTTATTAAGGAAAAATAATATCAAGTGTAATACATTGATTGATAACAATACATGTTTTGAAAAAAATGTACGTTTTTTTATTGAAAACTATAAAGAAAATTTTATAAATTGGAACTGTATGCACTACCCAATGCGAACCATCTACAGAAGCCTCACACAACCAAAGAACATACCCAAAAATTAGTTATAAATATCTAAATGAATGGAAACCAAAATAGAAATAATCATATCCAGGGTAAAATATTATGGATATTTAATAGAAATATAATTTCAAATGAAAATTGATCTCAAATTGGAATTATATTCCCCACATAAGCGTTATTAGGTTCACAATACAAAGTAATTCTCAATAAAATGGAAATTAAGACAAAGTCTCTTACTACATTGTAATCAATCGTATCGTATGGAAAAAACATAATAATAATAATATGAATGATTTAATACCATGAATATAAATATAATCCAGATATTATATATCAAAAGGAAATATACATACACCACATTCAACAAATTAGTGGCAAATAATGGAAATCTCACGGAAATAAAAGTGAGATGAGAATATCCTAACCTTATGTATGAATCTATTATTCACTTGATCTTAATGTCATAAATAATCAAATTAAATTCATTAATTAAGAAGTAAAAAAATTTATCAACATGTAATTTATTTCTTATATATTCATTTAGTTCTTTTATGACCTTTTATATGGTTTAAGATATTCAATTTCATAATTTTGGAGTGAACGTTTTCCCAGTTTTCTTGATCGGTTCGCTTCTATAAGAGTATAGATGTTCATATAAAATGAAAATTTTAATCTATAATTTATGTTATGAGTTATTAATGATCATATATAATGTTAAATTATCATATAAATCATTTTTTTATTTTTGTAGAGGATAAATCATTATATAAAATTTTAATAATAAACGCTTGAATTATTTTACAGTTTTTCCGATCACCATGAACTCATTTTGTTTTATAATTTAATATTATTTGTAAAAAAGGATTAAAAAACATTAAATACGATTATTACATATATTATGATCAATTTTGACCATAAAAATGGTTTCATGACTAGAATTGTAAACTGTAATAGAAATTGAAAACCCATCATCCTTGAATTTGATAAATTTACACATCTCGAAAAATGTTTTAATTTTTAGTATAATAGGAGGGGGGAAGAGAGATGATGATAAAATATTCTATTATAATAATAAAATTAAATTATATGTGAGGTAATATAATTATCACAGCATTTATATGAGGGGAGGTGAGGAGATAGAAACAAAAGAATGGAACTTGTAAAAGAAGTTGAAAGGAAAAGGAAGTGAGGTTTACCTCTTGAGTACTCCTCCTTGAGAATCTCTATATGGCCTTTGGTTTTGGACTTTTTATGAGACCAAATGATATTGTATGTTGAGGGAGGGATTGGTAAGTGTATTTGGAAGAACATAGGAAATTATCAAAGCTTGAGAGGTGTGAGAGGAAGAGGAGGAGAGGGGTGGTTTATATAGTGGAGGAGAGGAGGGTTTTTTGCATTATTTTAATTAGTAGTTTATTATTTTGCCTCAATAATATGAATAGTATTTATTTATGTGACTAAAAATACTAATTAATTCATGTTAAGTCTAACCAAGGGTTCTTACCCCAGTAGGACATCATCCATGACTCAATAAATCATGTATTTTGCATTTATCATAAATTGCCATATTTTACTATTAATAAAAAATTCATGTATTTCTGAAAAATCCAAAAAATTCTTCCTAACCATTTATCAAAGTGTATAATACAAAAAAAAACTACATTTTTTCAAAAAAAATTCTAAATATTAGAAACATAATGTTCAATTAAAAACACCATTTACTCAAAAAATTTACAGTTTTTGAAATTATAACTGATTTTATAATACCCTACAAAATTAACTAAGGTATTATTATATTATAAAAAAATCATAGGAAAAATAATTTTTTATATAGGAATAAATTTTATGATAATGTACTTTATTTTAAGTGAATTATTAAATTTAAAAATTTAAATAAATATTTATTACTCATAAAAATACCAACAATTAATTATTAAAATATTTACTCACATTTATAAGGTGCCTAAAGTTTATTTTTACTTACATGGGTGAGGTTACTATTCATAAGGTCGCATTACTATTTGTAAGGGTCATAGTACTATTCATAAGAGTAGGTTACTATTCATAAGGGTAGATTACTATTCATCAAAAAAATGAGTTGATCCTATCAGACTCTAAATATCATACTGATATCTGCTGTGTATGTCAATTTTTCAAAATTCAAAACACAAGAGTGGAAAAATTTTGTTTAATGTCTAGGTTATAATAATATTATAACAAAATAGTGTTGTTTCATAGTAACTCAGTGTTGTGTGCATATAAGCAATCAAATTAATTGAAAATTTAATAAGGATAAAACACCATAAAATCGTGGTGTGTCATATTCTTCCATCCAGAAATTTCATCCCCAAATTTTTTCATGTTTAATGGCCTCTAAAAGAATGTGGGTGGTTCTTCATCATAACATCCTAAGGTTCTCACATTTCTCCCTCTATTTTATGGTTTCTTAGATGATCTTTTACTAGTCGAGTTGTTTGATTTCTCTATACATACTCTCTAGTTTCAAGAATCTCAATAGGCTCTTCACGGTATGATAAATCAGGTTCCAGTTCTATTTTCTCATAGGTGAGTACATACATTGGGTCTGGTATGAAATTCTTTTACAGTGACACATGGAACACATCATGTACTTTAGAGATACTTGGTGGCATTGCTAAATGGTAAGCCACCGCTCCAATTCTTCCCAGAATTTTGAATGGCCTGATGTACCTAGGGATTAGTTTCCCCTTATTACCAAACCATAAAACACCCTTCAATGGAGATAATTTCCGAAAGATATGATCTCCCACATATAATTACAAATCCTTTCTTTGGTTTTCATTATAACTCTTTACCAACATTTGGATGCTTTAATTTGGGCCTGAATTTTCGTTACCTTTATCATTGTCACTTTAATAAGTTCTGGTCCTATGAGTTTCCTCTCACCAACATCATCCCAAAAAGTTGGATTTCGATATCTCTTTCCATATAATGGTTCATATGGATCCATTTTAATAATATAATGTAAACTAGTATTGTAGGAATATTCAACCAAAGGAATGTACTGATTCCACATACCTTGAAAGTCAAGTGAGCAGGACCTCAACATGTCAACTAGTGTTTTAATAGTCCTTTCAAACTATCTCTCATTTTGGGCTTGACAAGAAGTACTCATATTAAGCTTAGTATCCAAATCATTCTAATGATTTTTCTATAATTTTGATATAAATTAGGGATCTCTATTAGACACAATCGACATAGGTGCACCATAAAGTCTTAAAACTTCATTAATATAGAGTCTTTCGATATGATCAAGTGGTAAATATTCTCTTATAGAAAGAAAATGTGCCGATTTAGTAAGATGATCAATAATTAACCATATTGAATCATTCCTTATTGGATTCCTTAGTAGTCCAATGACAAATTCCATCATAATATCATCCCATTTCCACAGAGATATAGGAAGAGGATGCATGAATCCTTTAGGGTGTTGTCTTTTAGCCTTCACCGATTAATAAACTAGGCATCTTTATACATACTCAAAAAAAATTCTTTTCATAATATCCCAACAAAAACATTCCTTCATATATCAATACACATTGGTGCTACAAGGGTGTATAGTGAAATTTGTGCTATGATCATCATCTAACAGTTCCCTTTTTGATTATGTATTGGTGGAACCCATAACCTCTTTCAAAATCAAATAACTTCATCCTCATACCTGAAGTCTTCTAATCATCCATCCTTAATAGCATTAATTTTCATTCGAAGGTTCTCATCATTGTATTGAGAGCTTTTTATCTTATCCATCAAAGATAGTTTAGCATTCATTTGAAAGATTAAGTATGTTTCCACTTCCTTAATAATTCCCATATCTATATTTACTAGATCCATGAATATAGGATCTCCCTCAATCCTCATTTATGTCAGAATCCAATGATATTTCCTTCTTAAGGAATCTTCCACCTTATTTTCCTTTCCTAGGTGGTAGTGTATTGAAAAATCATAGTCCTTGAGAAACTCGAGCCATATCCTTTGACTCAGTTTGAGTTCTTTCAGTGTAAAAATATATTTCAAACTCTTGTGATCTGTATATATCTCACATCTTTCAATATAGAGGTACTTTATCCATATTTTAGCGCAAATATTATAGCTTCTAACTCAAAATCTTGAGGTGGATAATTTTTCTCATGATTCTTCAACTTCCTTGATGCATAAGCAATAACTTTATTATTTTTCACAAGGAAACAACCTAGTAACTTTTTTGATGTATCACTATATATCCCAAACCCATCATTTTCAGATGGAAGAGTAAAAATTGGTGCATTGACCAATATTCCTTTCAATTATTCAAATTATTCTGTACATTATTTTGTCCATACTAACTTAACCCCTTTTCGTGTGAGCTTGGTTAGGGGGTTAGATAATCCGGAAAATTTCCGAACGAAACACCGATAGTAACTTACTAAGACAATATTTCTATGTACCTCAGTTATGTTTATTGATGTAGGCCATTCATGAATTACCTTTGTCTTCATAGGATCAACAGAGATTCCATCTTTAGAGAAAATATGTCTATAAAAATAAATAGTTTGAAGACAGAATTCACATTTACTAAACATCCCATATAACTCTTTTAATCAAAGAGTCTCTGAAACAACTCATAAGTGGTTCTCATGGTCCTCATATCTTTTTGAATATATAAATATTTCAATAATAAATACCAAAACAATATCATCATGATATTCCTTGAAAACTATGTTACATAGATCCATGTAAATGGAGGCTGCATTAGTCAGTCCAAATAGAATTATTGTTAACTCGTAATGTCTATACCTGGTTTGAAATACTGTTTTTAGAATATATTCCTTCCTAACACACAATTGATGATATCCATATTGAAGTTAAATCTTAAAAAATTATTTAGATCCATTAATTTGATCAAATAAATCACTTATATGAGGAACGGTATACTTGTTCTTTATTGTAATAGCATTGATTTCTCTTTAGTCAATACTCAACCTCGTAGATCCATCTTTCTTCTAGTCAAAGAGAACCAGTGATCCCCATGGAGAAACACTAGGGTGGATAAATACCTTGTCACTCAATTTATCTTTTTGTTTATTTAGATCCACTAATTACACAGTGTCCATTCTATAGGGGGTCATTAATATAGGTATTTCACTATGAATTAAATATTTAGATAACTCAACCTCCCACTCTGAAAGATGTCTAGGTAAATTATCTGGAAATACATCAACACATTCATTCATAATGGGTACATCGTCAATTTAAAAATTTCTTCTATCACCCATAGACATCTTGTTTTCTTCCTCTATAATAATTTTATTCTGTAGAGCTTCTGGGGGTGGATCCAGATAAGAATCATATGGTGACGTTTCTTCTTTAAAGATAAGTGATTCTACATCATTCTCAGAAATTGTAACCTATTTCTTCATTAAAATATATTTTCACATTTAAATTTGAAATCCAATCCATCCAAAGCATTATATAAAAGTATATCGGGGGTATGATGATAAAATTAGTAGAGAAAGCATGATTATATGACATAATGGGGATTTCCTGGCACATCTTTGTTGCAATGACACTTCCATTAGCAGGTTTGACTAAAAAGTCATTTATTAAACAAAATTTGAAATATATAATTTTATTGGAAAAATAACAATATATAAAAGAATTATATCATACATAATCAAATAAATCATTGGATAAGTTTGAGGAAATGATTAAAGTACATGCTACCACATCATTATGAATTTCAACTTCAACAGTTGTGATCGCAAAAGAGTAACATTTCTCCCTTGTACTTTTTTAGTAAGGTTTCCATGATGCTTAGGACACTCATTTTCATAGTTTCCCAGATCTCTAAAATTATAGAATTGTATGTCATTGACATTTTTATTCCCCTTTCATACATTAGATCGTTAACCCTTTTCTCTACACTTATAGAAAAATCCAATTCCTTTCAAGCATTTCCTAGGACGATTCATTCCACAGTTATCACATAATGGTAAATTGATTCATTCCTTTATTATTTTTTGGAACTTGAACTATTCCATGGTTATCATAATAACTCTTATTATATTGGTTTCCCTTGAACAAATTTGATTTAGAAAATTCCTTCTCTGTTTTGATGGCACCAGGTACAATTTCATCATATGTTGAAAATGTTTGAGAAGCCAGTGACCTTCGAAGGCTTGTCTTAATAACATCAAAGAAATGATTAATAATATATTATGAGTCACATAGATAATCAATGTAATACCTGTATTGTATTGTGAAGGTATCTTCATACTTCGCAACACTCTGTTATTCCCTTTTCTTAATGCTAAGGGATTTCCTCGTCATTTCAATCTGATGATTGTGAGGGAAGTATTTTTCAAACAATACCTACATAATAGTTACCTATTCCATATAATATATTTTTTATTCTTATTTAGTATTATGAATCAAGGGCCATCATTGATCAACTTCACCCTTGAGACAATATACTTCTAGTACTAACTTTTCATTTTCATTGCATCTTAATACTAGAAATATCTTTTCATGGGACATGATCCACTACTCTGCTACCAATGAATTATTAGTCCCACTAAAATATGGGGGATTGTGATATATGAAATAATACAACATAGGTTTATTATGGTTATTCATAATAACCTGAGTAAGTTTTCCTAATATGGTCTTGATCTTCTCAACTACAACACCAATTCTATTGACTTGCTCAGTAGGGAAATACGTAAATTGTCTGTGAGTATTGATTCCATTTATTTCTTTAGGCTCCATTACAAAACAATGACATAGACTAAATTAGGTCATGAATATTAATGGATAATTTTCTATCTATAAAAACTCTTAACATAACTATAAAATTTATGCATACCTAATCTCATAACCGTTAATATGGTTTCATTCAGGAAATATTTAATTTTAAACTCTTTCATATTGTTTTTAAAGAAAATGTGAATTATCCAAAACATATACCTTAGGAGTGTCAAACCAGGTGTGAATTAAGGCCCATTTTCATGTACCAGTTTACCCCAAGTCAAGCCCGGAACACCTTGTGAGAGTTGTTATTCCTAGGTACATCTATGCCAGAACCACACTCACTTGTATTATCCAGATATGGTTGTATTTCTCGGAAGATGAACATAATATCTACTTTTTCAAAAATCCATGATGTTATTATATGATTATCCTAAAAGTATATCTTAGGGTTATGTCCCCTAAACTATGTATTCTAAATCTAGTTTCTATGGTTTCTTCTAAACTTCCTCTAATACCAATTGTAATGCCCCAACCCTAGAAACCTAGAGTTGGTGCATTATTTTATTATATTGGAATGATTAAAGAAATAAAATATTTATGGAGCGATTAGTTTAGAAGCTTTGGAAGACCAGATTACATTCATGATACCCATAGTATATTGGGAATGATAGAAAATACAACATGATGCATAATAATATGAAATAAACTACATCCATTGAAATCTCATTCAAGGTTTTCTTCTTCATAACCAGGGGAAAGGAAAAATAATAAGGGTTAGATCAAATTCTCAATAAGGTTTACATGAAGAAATAAAATTTTAATTAAAGTCAATAAGGCATAGAAATTATTTCAAAGTAAATAATCTAAAAAACACTTTCCATTAATAAACAAGGAATGAAAATGAACCCATAGATTTTTCATAGTGAAAATATCATAGTTAATAATAAATGAGTACTGAATGAATAAAATGATTATTTATAATAATTCATGTATCTGGAACATGAACCCTTATACTATTGTTATAGTTTAATTCTATGGGTAGACACCTGTCAGATTGTGTTTTGGAAACAAACTCGAAGGGTTTTTCACCAACCAGTTTGTCTCAGGGGACCTGTCGATGCATCAAGGGGATATAGAAGGCCCCACCCTTCAATTAATGTCTAAATCATTATTCATACATAGATTTCATTGAACAAAAACATTCCTTATAAATATCTGTATTGATTAGAAGATATGGACTCATCAAAATTTACTAGGTTAAAATAATATTAAAAACAAACACCGTATGTAAAATGGTATACAACTAATAAAATAATCATATCCATGGTAAAAGATTATGGATATTTAATAGAAATATAATTTCATATGAAAATTGATTTCAAATGGGATTTAGATCTATGACAAAAGAATTATTAGGTTAACAATACCAAGTAAGTCTCAATGAAATAGAAGTTGAGACAAAGTCCCTTACCACATTGTAATCAATTGTATCATATGGACAACACTTAATAATTATAAAATTAATGATTTAATAACATAAATATAAATATAGTCATGATATTATATATCAAAAAGAAATATACATACACCACATACATTAAATGAGTGTAAAATAATGGAAATCTCATGGAAATAAAAGTGAGATGAGAATCCCCCTACCTTATGTGTGAAAGCATTTTGCAATTGATATTAATGTCTGGAATAATAAAATTAGATTCATTAATTAAGAATTAAATAACCCAATATACATTTAA
The DNA here is from genome assembly GCA_963277665.1 of Viscum album. Taxonomy (NCBI): domain Eukaryota; kingdom Viridiplantae; phylum Streptophyta; class Magnoliopsida; order Santalales; family Viscaceae; genus Viscum; species Viscum album. Next base: position 857,702,033 of record OY728133.1, on the reverse strand, counting down.
TTTAATTATTATATCTTTATTAAGTTCATTTATTTATTTTTATATGGATTAAGATATTTAATTTCTTCATTTTGGAGTGAACGTTTTCTTTGTTTTCATGATCAGTTTGCTTGTATAAGAGTACAAAAGTTCTTGTAAAATAGAAATTAAAATCATGAATTTATATTATGATTTATAAATTATAATATATAAGCTTAAATGATCATATACATCCTTTTTTTATTTTGTGATAGGATGAATCATTATATAAAAAACTGATATTTATGGATTGTTACAATATTAATTGACCATAATTTTCTTTTCTTAGGCATTGTGATAGTGAGTTTAATATTTTTGAATAATATTTTCTGTAGAATTGATTAAAAGGAAAAAATGAGTTTGAGGAAGAGGTATAATGTAGTATAATGTCTTATGTTATAACATTTACTTGAATGGATTCATTTTCAATAGTTTTTTAATCATGATGATGGGCACATAAGTTCTTTTTTCTTAAAAAAACACAGTTTAAGTGAATATTGGGTTTATAAATGTTAATTTTGGGATGTAATGTTATCATGATGGTCTGAAAAGGATGGATTAAGTTATTCATGTTGTTTTATACCTATTGGGTATTATATGAGTTGATTATAGAAAATGAAATTTTTATTGAATCATGTTTTCTAAAGGATTTTATAATTTTTGTAATGTATATTGGTTGTTAATTATGTTTCAATCCAATTTAATTCTTTTAAAAACACGTATAAATGAGTTATGTTGTAAAAATATTTTTTTTCTAATATATATCTAGGGGTTATGTAATTATGCTATGAGTTATTTCTTATACCACACCTGAATTTTATAAGCTATTATTTTTTGAAAATATAACCTCATCATATTTTCATAATTTTTTAAGAATTTAATAAAGTTTCTCTATTATAACCTATACTTAGTTCTGTTGGTATGTATTAATAGGTTACCATATTTTTAACAAATACCAAATATTATTATGTTAAAATTATTTAATGTGAAAAAACTTTTTTTAATTGGATACAATCTATTTTACTAGATAGTTTTTTCCAAAATAATGTTTTAAAACATTGAAAACTTATTTGGATAAGGAACATACATTTTTTATCAAAGTTTCATTCTTGTTGCTTAATCCAAAACTCATTCTTTGACTGGAATACTGCTATTATGTATTGGTTTTTTCCAATTTCACGTCTTATACTCTTTTTGGATCACAACTAGTTGGCATGGATTATAGAATATTCCATCTCATATGGTTTGTCTAGATAGATACTAGTATTTTTATTATCTTCTCACACATTTTATGAAAACATGTGATATTTAATTATGTCATTATTAGTACAATAAAAGAAATTTCTTAATAGTTTTGTTATATAAATAGGGGAATTAATTTCTTTTCTTTATGGTTATACCAATTTTTTAGTTGGATAATGAATGAAACATGTTTTTTTATTTTTGTTAGAGGTTCAAAAAAGAAAGTAAATATTTATCATATATGGTATCAAATAATCAATAATTTATGTAATAATGAATTAGGTTTTTAATATAAAAAGTAACTATATATTTTATTTCTATTTACTTTAATGTGTTTTGATTATAAAATTTATTTTTGAACCGAAATTTAATTTTATAAATAGTAGTTGTATTTTGTTTTGTAAATTTATCATATAATATTTTTTAGAAACAAACATTATTATAAAAACACATGTTTCAATCTCTTTAGTTAAGTGTTTAGGTATGAGTTAGTTCTTTAACTACACTTGAATTGAACAATCTATTCTTTTTTTAAAACATATCATCTTAGAGTTTTTATTATTTTTAATAATTCAATCCCATTCCTCCATTATAACCTATACTTGTGTCCTTTGTTATGTATTACATGGTAACTTTGTTTTGTATAAATGCAATAGTTATTATGTTAAAAGGGTTGAATATGTTAAAACCTATATTACTTGGATACTATTTATTTTTCAAAATATATGTTTTCCAAAATTATGTTTTAAAATATTATAAAATAATTTGAATGAGGAACATATATTTTTTCTAGTGTAATGTATTTCGTGTTGCATTATAAATGACTTTTTCATGGATTGGTGTGCCAATATTATGTGTTAGTTGTTTCATATTCCTTGTCTTATACATTGTATTAGTCCCTATGTGTATGCATTTCTTATGGAATATTCCATCCCTTTTTCTTTTTTCCTTAACTACTAGTATGTTTTGATGAATTTTATATTAAAATTGTTATTTGGATTATTGTATTGAATACATTATATAGTAATGTGATATTGAATTTTGTGATGTGGGTATTATGAATGTTTTCCATGGTAAATACATTTGTATCAAATATGATAATTTTCATATTTTTTTGGAACCATGTTGTTATTTTTTAAAAAATATTCATTGATAAAACATATGTATTTAGTTGTGGAATTATTTCTCAATCCTAATATGTATTCAAAAAATTCACGGTTTCTATGAATTTTCTAATTATAGTATACTATATTGATTTTAATAAAAATATTTTTTTATATAATGAATTGAATTTAAATGTATTATACTGATCAAATCTCAAACGAGTATCTAAATAAGTTGGATTTTTTATATTTTTCATTTAATAATGATTCAGATTGAGGAATTATATGTTTTCATTGTACTAATTATGTCAACGGACCTTGGTTTACTCAAGAATAAATATCCACCTTATAAAAATAATTTGTTTTTAGACAAACTATTGTGTTTGGTATCACATTTAAGAGAAAAATAAATCCTAGTTTATTCCTGATCAAAATAAAAGGATTAGAATGTATAATTTTATATTTGATCAGTTTTCATTTATTTATCATCACGAGAAAGAAGACAATAGTATGAGTACACATTATTCACCAAATGAATATGATTATGTTGAGAGAGTGAACAAATTGATGGATGATATAATGACTCATGTATATTTTCCATGTGGTAAAATCAATAAATATAATTTTTAATGTTATTGAATCATTGGAAAACGTGGTATGAAAATTTTCATATAGGCATCAATTATCTTCTTATATTTTTGAAGGGCTTCTATATGAGATAAAAATTCCATCAAATAATTATATGGCTTTCATGTTAATATAAAAACTTTTATTTTTAACTGATAAAATTCAGGATTCCAAAAATGTTAGAGCTTATTTTTATAAGAAACCAAAAACCAAAATGATTTTGAAGAATGTGGTACATCTCAAATGAAGTCCAATTTAGATGGAATACTATCTCATATGACATAAAAGGTAATGTGACACATTCCATTGATTCCTAAGCTCCCAAATCTTTTCAAGTATGATTAAATCTCAAAAAATATTTTATTTAATTATTCTGAGAGAATTAATGACAATGGTGAGATATTTTATACCAAAAATGGATTAGAATGGAAAACATTTGATACAGGATATCCCAATTTTTCACCTAAGGTGCGGAATGTCATGTTTGGTCTATCATGTGACAGTTTTAATTTGGTTGGTCAAATGATTACTTAACATAAAACATGGTTATTTTTCATTCACATTTATAATATTACTCTATAGATGTTAATGAAACACCATATTCTTTTGTATGTGTGTTTTGATTATGTAGAAAATAAATTATTTTCCATCTTATTAAATTATGTATGGTTATAAAAATAATAGTAAACTATCATATCCTATTTATATGAATAACACATGATATAGAAGGATTATATATCATTATAGATTCAATTTTATAGGACTTCGATGATTTTTTCCAATGGATCACCCATACGTGAAAAACCATCAAAGATTTTATAATACTCTGGAAGCTGATAATCCACCTTAATTTGTGTTTGGAACTGATGTGCTTAATGAATTAAATGATGATTTTCTCATCTAGAAAATCTTAATAGAAATTTAGGTGATAGCCTCTAGGAATGAACTCTAGGTAACATGACCTCTTCTAAAATATATTACTTTTAAAAATCCTCCTTCCATTTGGACTCTATAATTGGGAGGAATTTCATTGATTTAGTGATTCAGTCCTCAATCGACCAAATAAAATAATTATTCTAATGATTCCTCGATAAAACAGTGAAAAAGTCCATGGAAATATGATCACACCTCCATACAGGTTTAGACATATACTATAGTATACCAGCCAATTGTTGATGCCCAACATCTAACTACTGATAGGTTAGAAACTTCATAAAGGAATATGAAATCTTTAATTTTATACATGACCACCAGAAATGATTTTTCATCACCTTGTACATTTTTTTGAATACCCAGATGAATATCCCATTTTTAATGATTATACATCAAAATAATTTTCCCTTTAGAAGATATGGGGAATAAAATTTAATTATGAAAACATAACAAAGAGTTTACATCCTACGTCCAACCGCCAAAAATCTCCCCCCAGTCAAGGTTTGACATAATGGTGGTGTAATTCATAATGAATAATTGATCCAATTTTAGAAAATCCACAAGTCATGAATATGATTAACATAGAATAAAAATACATTCCCATTTTTTGGTATAATACATGTACTTTCCAGTAGTGACACTCGTCTGTTTTCACTAGTCACGAGCTTCCTAGACAAGTCTATTATATAACTTCCAACTGAAATCATCTGCTACAAAATTCACATTATTGGGTATATACACTAAGTCAAATTAAAAAATTTAGAGATTTTCCATCCATCTTAATTACCTCAATTTCAAGTATCACTAATAGAAGATATATTTCAAACTATTATGATCAATGAAGACTATGAACCTTTCTACGAATAGATATTGATTCCAGGACATTAAGGCATGAACCACTAAATCTAATTTGGGGTAATATATCATATAATGATTTTCATTAGTTCGCAACTTCCTTAATCCATCGGTCAGAACATGATCTCCCTGTATGAGAACACAACTGATGCTAGATCCAGACACATCACAATATACCACATAGCCGTAACATGGTTCTGGAAATATTAAGATGATTTATTAGGTGAGATGAGCATTAATATCTTGAAATAATTTCTTATAATCATCATTCCATGGGAATTTAACACCCATCCCTATCATAGAACTCATGGGAGAAGCAAGTTGCGAGAAATTTTGGAAAATAATCGATAATATCTTTCTAATTTTATAAAAATTCATATTTGGAAACAATTCTTGGGTTTCATACAAGATATGGACTCCAAAATCTATATAGGATCAAGCGATATTCCCTCTACATAAATTAAGTGCCCATGGAAATTAAATTATTGTATGCATAAGTCAAGCTTAGAAAACTTCACATATAGTCGATGATCTAAAAATGTGATCAATAAAATTTTCAATTGATCATTTTGGACATTGATTTTTTGAGAATAAACCAAAATATCATAGAAAATACAACTATAAAATATTCAAGTTACTTGTGGAAGATATATTTCATCAATTCCATGAAGTCTGTAAGTGTATTCTTTAAACCAAAGGGCATGGAAACATATTCATAATAGACATATCAACCCTAGAATGGTGTCTTAAGAATATCCTCTCTTATAACAATAAGGTGATGATATAATGATAATATATCAAACTTGGAGAAGTAATTGAATCCATTTAAGTGATCAAACAGATCATCAATTTAAGGAAGTGGGTGCCAATTTTTTATCATAATTTGATTCAGTTTATGTTAATCAATATATAAATGAAGAGAATCATATTATTCCTTTATGAACAAAACCTATCTAGTCTGATGAGACGTGTTAGGTTTAATGAATTCTTTAATACAAAAATCTTTTAGATAGAAATTCAATTCTCACAACTCTTTCAGATAGATTGTATAATATTGAAGACAAATAGGGGTTTATCTCATGAGTATATCAATTGAAAATTTTATTTTTTGCTTGGGTGATAACCTGGAGAAATTGTTCAGAACAAAATCGCATTACTAATCCATTATAGTAGAAAGAGTACTATTTATAGTTTTGTATGTTGCACCCAAGGTCATATTTTCCAACTAACCTGATATGGTTTCATCCACTAATAATAAAGTTACCTCTCTACCTCTATTTATATCCCAACCCCTTAAATACATGAAGAGATCTATTTGGGGATGTGACCATAATTTATTGAGAATATCAGTCAATATGGGCTTTAAATTACACTATCCATTCATTCAAAAGATTATATAGAAATTAGCCATCTCTAAGACTTTAAACTCCTAAATAAACCTTATAGTATCAATGGTAATGAAACATGTTGGCCACTCCAATCCCTTGTACTCCTGTTGTTCGAGGGGTGTCTTGATGCTTTTAAAGACCACAAATATAGTAGCCCAAATTTGGTTGTCACTTTATTAAATTAGTATAATACTAAAGGAAACAAATCCAAATTGTCTAAATAGTTTAATATTATTGGTAAACTAGATACATATTTGAAATTCACATTAAATTTTAATACATAAAATACACAAATAGTTTCTTTTAGAGTTCAATTATTCCCCCTTTTTTTGTATCCTTGCATATCAATAGAAAACATCCTCATATCCTAGGGAAAAGTGAAACATAATAATGGTGTGAGCTTAGAAACTCAATAATGGCATACATATATAGAAGGATATAATAAATAAATATAAAAAATTATGGAAAATTACATAACTAAAATGCATTCCATTGAACAAATAACCTAAGCATAATATGACAGGAAAGAAGGTAAGTCAAATAATTACATAATTGCATGAGAAAAAACATATCAATTTATACAGAAACTGATCATATAATCATGTGGGAATCAATAACTAATGTCTTAATGAGGGAATGCATTATGCGGGACATCATAAACATACCATAAAGTGTTTGACCAAGACGCCATACGTAAATGGGTAAGGCGTTGGACAATACAAAAAATAGTTTATCTCATGAGACATACTAATGCATTGAGGGGATATAACAAGCCCTTCCCATCACTTAATAATTATAATTCATTACTTGTCTGAAATGGGTGAAACAATATAAACATTCGTATTAAAAAACAACATACAAAATTTGAATACTATAACCATAAACCATGAATGGTATCAAAATAGAACATCGATAGTCAAGCTAATCATAAAACATTCAATTAAATATGGTTGATGATATCATAAGATATCGACTTCAGCTGACAATTATATTGAACCAAGGCTGTTGAAATATATTAATATACTCTAATAAAACCCTAACAATTATTTTGAGAGAAACACCTTTTTTAATGAAATCATTTATTTAAAAAGAATCATAATTATAAAATAAGAAATTCTCATTGAATAAAACCTAGTAAACATGTAATTTTCACTTAAAAACATTAAGGAATCATAAATATAGGAAAATACGCTCATTCTACATAAGTTAAAAAATATCCCTTCTGTATTTTGGTTGGAAAATTTATAAAAGACCGCATTTGGAAAACAATAAAATATTTCATTCAAACCATTTTATAAAATTTCAAACAAATGTAGGAAAAAGACTCTAAAAATTTATAGTAGAATAGACAAAATAATTTTGAAAATATTTTTAGATAACATGTTCATCGAAGAGAAATATTCCCCAATGCAGACTTAAATAGAAACAATCTAGAATAATGATGAGATTGGGAAATAACCCTTACCTTACATGTGATTTCCTCCATACATATCTGAAACTAATATATAGTGGATCTAAAAATATTATTACCTTATTAAAGAATCATATTAGTATGTATTATATCATATATTATCCCTTTATAACATTCTAACCCTTGTTTATCAATAATATTTTATTAATTTTACTATTTCGGGTGTTAATTTCCTTGCTTACTCATGCTCAATTTTTTTGAAAGTCTCAGTTATATTTAATGGGATATACATAAAACATCTCTATAATGTCATAAATATCATATATAATCATTAAATACATTTTTTAACCATTCATGAATGTTAAACATAGAAAATAAACTGCATCACTTCATGGAGATGGTATGTCGTATGCACACATGTGGGATGATATCATTTCAAAATGGTTGAAATGGTAAGGAAGTTGATGGTATATTAATTTCTAGTAATAAATATAATTTAATAATTATAATATATATAAATTAATTCCATAATTATACCCATCCAAATAAATTGGTGATAAAAAATGAATTACCCTGCTACGTGGATAAAGTAAGCCGTAGATACACACATGCAGTGCTTTCTTTTTTCATAGGATGTATAAAAGGTAGAATATTGTTGTTTCATAATAATAATAAAGTATCAATATATATATGATATTGGAGTTATTATTTTAGGATGGAAAAAACATTAGGAGGAATTATAAGACGAAATGAACTTGAATGCGTAGGTAAAAATGATTAGTTGTTGTTTGGAAGACTTCTTTTATATATCATCTGAAGGAAAATAGGGATTGTATTTTTGGCGGATAATGAACTCATAAACAGGGATAAGAATTTTTTGAAGATAATTTCATAGTTTTTGGTTGGGATATAAGTCTCAATGTGGTGTTAATAAGTGACGGTGGAGGTGTCCCTTAATAATTTAGGTGAGGGACACATCTGGATTTTCCCAAAAGATTAAATTATAATAAATTAATTTATCATTATAAATGACTAAAAATGGAAAATAATTATAATATGAGATTGTATAGAGTTTTAATAACATAAAACAATATAATTTAGAAAAAAAATTAAGTCATTTTAAACGTTATCATTTTGATTTACCCGTTGGTTAGTTACTTTTAACCAGAACCCTGATAACCTCTATTTTAATATTAAAGGGTTAATAATTTTACAATAAATAGGAAAATGAATCATAAATTTAATGTTTATAATTTTTATTTAAATTAAATTTACATGATATAAGATTAGTTTTTTTCTTGAATATCATAAAATTAAAAAAAATCATTTTCATACATTATCATTAATGTCAATTTTGACACTATTCATTTAATTTGACTTCAAATACATAAAAATGGGAAATTAGAATATAATTATTAAACAAAACTATAATATTTCATATAGACTTGTAAAATTCATTTTAATGATTAAATATTTCTAATTATATCAAAATTAATATTTTCAAAATCATTTATTTTATTTTTCTGTTAATTAAATAAATATTGTATTATAATTTAATAAGAATTGAAGGTGATTATATAACATATATTAATTAAAAAAGAATTTATAAAATTAAACTAATTTAATTATTATCAAAGTAGAAATTTATGTTTGTTCATATCTTGATTTTTTCCAGGTGAACACGTAAAAGATATTAAATACAAAGAGAGTGTGATTTTTGTTACTGTCTTTGATTTAAATAATTTATAATCCATTTTCATAGAACAATTTCCATTAAATAACTCAAATTATATCCAAAGCTTATAAGGGTAAAATATTATTAATCCAATAATGTTTATAGACATGTTTAGGTCATGATCAAACACTTATCTTTTTGTTTTAACCCTTATATAACCTTTTTTATTCTTACCTTGAGAACATGGATTTATACACTTTGAGGAAAAATATAGTTACTATAAAATTCCTATGGACCTATAATTGGGTCAATGATTACATGTTAAATTTTATGCCAATTAGTATTTAGAATCAATGTTTTTTCAGAATTTAATATAATTTAATAAAATTTTATTTACTATAAAATATTTATAATGTCAATTATAAGAACTATGCATTACTTTGACTTTAAAGAAATTTATAAAATAAGATAAATTTGACCCAAATTTTTAATAAATCCATAAATATTTCAAATACATCTAGAAAATTAATGGATAAAATTAATTATATCAAATTATATTTATTTAAATATTTTAAATATAATTTATTTGATATTTCCTTTAATAAAATTACTACTCCAACATCTTTGAATATTATTTATGGTAATTATTTATTCACTTGTAAAGAACCAGATTTTCCATGTAATTTTGTTTTAATTATAGGGAAATATTACGAGTCCCTGAAAATTGACGGTGTGTGATTCTGAGGTCCAGAGTGCCCGTAATGAATTTAAAAACTTTTTTTAGGTACATTCAATAAATGTGCGAGGCCCGCGGGGGCTGGGTGAGTTGGTTCAAGGTGGTGGCATCCCGTCGTCGAGGTACTGGGTTCCATTCATCGTAATGGCAATGTGCACCATATGCCAGTGATCCTCTCGTCCCCTCGACTCTGCGGGAACTGGCCCATGCCCAAGGGTTGGCCAGCTTCGGCCTAGCTGGGGGCGTGTGGCGTGTAGGTGGGAAGGCTAGCCCATACCTCATTACCCATACAACACGTTTTCCCATGGGGGGCTGGGTGAGTTGGTTCAAGGCGGTGGAGTCCCTTCGTCGAGGTAACGGGTTCAATTCCTCGCAAAGGCAACGTGCACCATACGCTAGCGATCCTCTTTTCCCCTATACTATGCGGGAACCAGCCCAATCCCAAGGGTTGGCCACCTTGGGCCTAGCTGGGGGCGTGTGGCGCACAGGTGGGCAAGACAATCCAATATCTCGTTACCGATACAACATGTTCGCCCGCGGGGGCTAGGTGAGTTGGTTCAAGGCGGTGGCGTCCTGTCATTGAGGTATTGGGTTTGAGTCCTCGCAAAGGCAACATACACCATACGCCAGCGATTCTCTCGTCCCCTCGACTCTGCAGGAACAGGCCCAAGCCCAAGGGTTGGCCACCTTGGGCCTAACTGGGGGTGTGTGACGCGCATGTTGGCAGGCCAGCCCAATACCTTGTTACCCATACAACATGTTTGCGGGAACATTACCAAGCCCAATGGGTGGCCACCATGGGCCTAGTTGGGGGCATGTGGCGCGCAGGTGGGTAGGCCAGCCCAATACCTCGTTACCCATACAACATGTTTGCCGCTTTGGTGGTGGCGTATTGGTGCAGGGTTGAGGGACAAAGCAATAGTGTTCGGTGAGGTCCAGGGTTCGATCCACACATTAGGAGGAATTTCCACCACCCATGTACCACTCGTCTTCCCGGGTCACCCGGTGTCTCACCGGGTGGGCAGAATGGGCGCACTTCACCTGGCTGACGGCTTTCTGTGACCAACTATCACTAATCGAGGTGTTACCCCATGGGACGCAATGTCATCTCTACTGACAACGGCTCCTCCCCAGCTAGGTAATCCCCGGATGACCTCTTTGTGGGGAGAGGGATTCTTAAGTGTGTAGGGTTCGAAAAGGACACTCTTGGGAATTACCTTTTTAAAATAAAAAAAATAAACGTGCGAGCAGGATTTTGTATCTTTTGAACTGGTGCTCAGTATTGAAATATGAGGGTATCGTTGAACTCGCAGTGCCGATATTCACTTAAGAAGACCATCACCTCAACAGTAGTAGGTCAAGGGTGAAAGTTAGTTTCCCAGAATTTTGTTGGAGAGTTAAAAGAATAAAAATAAAATAAAAACAACTTTTATTTTAATTTTAAAACATCCCATTTTAATGTTTAGTAGTGAATACCACCCAATATTGAAACCTCCAATTAGAATTTAGTGGTGGGGACCACCTGAACCCCTCCTTTAATTGAATAAACCTCTTTTCTTTCTACAACATAAATGTTCCAACTTAATTTAATTAATGTACAAACTTTAATTAAATTATTACATAAGCTTATTTAATTTGGAACCTAACCTCTCATGGGAAAAGGGATTGGAGAAGGAGTAGAGATATTTGGAGAGTTATAAATATCTTTCTCTAACAATGGAGATCCTCCACCAAAGAACGACTTCCAAAATCGAATAACGGGGAACCTTGGAGTGTCTTGCGGGAGTGACGAACACTGACATCAATTTTTAACGACATCGTTTTGTTACTCACTCCACCTCCAATGGAAAATCGAGGTATTGGATTTACTTTGAATTATGATTGAATTTGTTTCATAATTCTTCATAATATGGATTCACAATGATGATGGCCAAACTGACATGGCCATCATCCCGCACATATACCTTTCCTCTTATCTTTTGATTCTCTGCACGTTCTTCATGCGTTCTTCAATGCCAAATTTTTAATAATGCTTGAAACACAATATTTTGTTGAGCACAACATTTGGATGTAGAGCCCTCGACCCGAGGATAACAAATATGCGATCACATTATTTTTCAGGCTAAGAACGGAGATGCGGTGACCCGAGGAAGAGGTGGAGGGTCGAAACAACATCCAACCGCATGAAGGTAGGGTGGAGCGCGTCCGCGCCGCCGGATGAGCAGGAGACCGCGACCGCTTGGCCGTGGCAGAGGCCAAAGAGTGGCCGACACCCAGCAGGCCATGGTGGAGCTACAGTGCGCAACCGCGCAACTGGGAGGAGGACTGGCCGGAGAACCCGACCGACCATGGCAGATCAGTGGGACCCCTTTGGGTCTAGCGGGTGATGTGGAATCACCCTATGGTGCTTCCCTATGGAATTCTGAATAGAAGGGGGCGCTCCCCCATCGGCGTGCCAGCTTAGACAGATCGTGCCAGCGGGATGTGCCTAGTGGGCTAAGCCACCGGGCCTCCCCCTACGTGGGTCGGACTGGACCACGACCTAGCAGGCTGGTCCCGCCAAAGCCATGGCCATTCGGGCCGGACCTGGGCCCATCCGGACCCTGTTTCATCTTTTTGGCCATATCTTGAGAACTGAGAATCCGTTTGACGAACCATCTTTGACCCCATAATCCTTGGATCGAGATGGTAAGTCTGGTATAATCCACATGATTTTTGGATAAAGATGTAGTATTAATGTGTTGGATTGAACCCCAAATCCAATCGGGCCCTCGGAGTGGAAATGCTAATAACTTACAAACCGGGCATCCAATTGACGCGCCATTTGTTGCATTGGGCCCCTTGGGAAATGATGAAACTTTGGGATACTTATCTGTGAGACTTCATGGTGGTCTAGGCAGACCAATATCCTAAGGAACATATTCTACAGACCACACGCACACCGGGTGCGAGGAATCCAGTGGCTGGAAGTGAGGCGGAGGTTGGAGACAGATAATACAGAGGTTAGTTATCCATCGACTCTGGGCGGGTCGGATCCTGTGTGGTTCATTCCTGGGTCTAGTACCTATCAATCCTGTGTGGATCAGTGCTCAGAGATCCGGTGTGGGTCAGCATATACCGATCATGTGTGGGTCAGCGCTCATCGATCCTTTGTGGGTTAACGCATACCGATCTTGTGTGGGTCAGATCCTGTGTGGGTTAGTGCTCAGAAATACAATGTGTGTCAGTGCATATTGATCATGTGTGGATCAGATCCTATGTGGTTCATTGAGGGGTTTAGTACCTATCGATCATATGTGTGTCAGAGTCTGTATAATCAGTAGCAATGCCTCTTGAAAGAATATGTTTATTATCTTCATGACTAATCATATGTAATTCTGTACTTCACATATACCTGTGTGAGGTGAGACTTATATCTTCATTGTGTACCTATGTGGTACTATATCTTATTGGTGTTAACTGTGTGGTACTCCTACCTTCGTGGTGTTACCTGTGTGGTAATTTTATCTTCGTGGTGTTACCTTTGTGGTATTCTTTCCTCCTGTGTGAGATTAGTATATCTTGATAACATAGGTATATGTATGGGAATATGCCAAAGTAGGGTTGATTGTTATTTCCATGTTTTTTGGTTTATCTATTGTGGATTTAAGATACCTTCAGGGGTCGTGGGGTCCCTACTGAGTATTTTTATACTCACCCCTGCAGGAGCTACGCCCGCACCTTGTTGTGTCTTGTGCAGATGATGGACAACAATGACTGGGGATGAGGGTACTAGGATGGGAGACTGCTCAGAGGTGGACCTTAGACGAGGCATACCACAGAGACGACAATATGAGAGTTGTACCTACCCTTCAGGTAGGATCCTTGGTGGGTATTCATAGGAGTTGTTTTCAGTTTTACTTGTACTTTCCAGTTTTACTTGTACTTTCTTTTTGGGCTTGTATTCCAGCCCCTTTACTTTCTGTACACACCCTGTTTACTATATATTTGACTATGTGCTTGTATCATGTTGTGTGATTATTATGTGTGAGTTTACAATTTATAAAGGAAATTCCTTCCTGTTTTAGGGAATAAACATTTCAATGCTTGTGGCCAGCCCCTAGCATATGGAAGGTGGGATTGGGGTAGTCACGACCCGGGCCCTATGGGATGGGTCATGACAAATTGTTATCTGAGGAGTTTGGTTCTACTGAAGATCTACGACTGATCTTTTATATGTGGAAATAGTTTTAGGTGTGATGAGTGTGGTTTTTAGTTTGGGGAATCTAGTGTTGGTGCAGCAGCTGACGTATCCATACACCATGACTCTGACTTCTGATTTCCAACACAGTGCATGAACACACTGATTGTGTTTGTGTTTTTGAAAAGTTTTCTTTGTGATCTCTTTTAGTAATCTCCCCAAGTATAACTTATTGACCATGTCACACATGTTCCTTTTCAGGATTCCTCCATGTAGATATCCATCTAGGGTTCTGGGTAGAGTACGTGATCACAACCCACCGAGAAACAAGGCTTTGGGGCAGGGCCCCTTTATGGTAGTTGTACCATTAGGTTGTGTACCAACAACACCACTACCCGTTGGGCAGCTTATGCCACCATTCCTAGCAGCAGAGGGTGCAAGATTCTTGAGTACGTTGCATGAGTTCCAAAACTAGATACCACCAAGGTTCCAGGGCGAGATGGACCCGGAGGCGACAGAGAATTGGATGGAGGCTGTGGTTAGAGTCTTTAGACCGGTAGGAACACCAGCTGATCTAATGGTGATCCTTACTGCCAGTCTTTTTCAGGCAGTTGTTGGAAGATGTTGGAGCATGATGCTCTAGCTACACGATGAGGAGACTCTCATATGGGTGGACATAGAGACCTTTTTTTGGGCAGAGTTCGTCCCAATGACCCTACGCTCAGTGTGAATATAGGATTTTCTTCACTTGCAGCAGCGTAGCATGACTGTAGCTCAGTATCCGGTGAGGTTCACCGTCCACTCACATTACTCCACTGACATGGTGTGTGACCCATTATTCATGCTCGATCTATCTAGTAGGGGATGGGATGGGAGATTAGAGCATCGATGGATTATCTCAGTATCTCGACGCAGGTGGGGGTGTTATAGTGAGAAATATTAGGGGAGATCTTCCTTGATGAGAAGTCATCAGCAACGAGACCCACCACTGGACGACAAGTAGCATAGTCATCGGCAACTGGAAGTAGACAGATGACGCAGAGGTCCTAGAGGACCAGACCTATAGGTGGATGACCACAAGATACAGGGTCAGTGGTGCAGGGATATTCAGATAGAGAAGGACAGTGAGGAACAACCATTATTATTTGTGCTCTGGGCAGGGTCACATGGCTCGTGACTGCCAGAACCACCGTACAGATGACCAGCAGATGGTCGAAGGACTGCCTGGATGGAGGCAAAGATTCAATTGATGAGTTCCGCATGCCGGAGGTGGATGTGGAAGAGCAGAAGGCATTACAGTGGGATGTGGGAGACGATTTTATGTTCTACCGCCACCACCACTAATAGGTCCATCCCAACTAGAGAGAGTAGCAGGAGAGGGACGAGCTCAGTTTTAGGTAGTTAAGGCCTACGGCCATAGAACTCCGAAGATGATTCAAGGTACGATCTGTGTCAAGTCCACCATATCTGCATTACATAGAGACACAGGTTCTGGTCACTTTTTTATTGCCACAACCCTTGTTCAGAGCTCAGAGATATCGGTGGAGTCGTTGGTTCGATCCTTTCGGATAGATACTCCTCTGAGAGCGAATTCGATGATTACACACTAGTGTCGATAGTGTGATCTTACTATAAGAGGAAAGAGCATTGGATGGGATGATCTAGTAGTGGCATCGAGGCCTTACGACGTCATCTTGGGTATGGACAAGTTATACACTGTCCATGCGTAGATTGACTGTATTAGGCACAAAGTGCGGTGTGTCTGCATGGATGGGACTGGGTTTTCCTTCACCGGTGATAAGGGAACCTTTGCAGTGCAGGATGGACTTACCCGGAGTAGGGTCTAGCTTATCACACATCA
Organism: Viscum album; assembly: GCA_963277665.1. Taxonomy (NCBI): domain Eukaryota; kingdom Viridiplantae; phylum Streptophyta; class Magnoliopsida; order Santalales; family Viscaceae; genus Viscum; species Viscum album. Next base: position 857,686,004 of record OY728133.1, on the reverse strand, counting down.
GTTGGCTAGCCATACCCTCAGAGCAGTTGATGTTGAGATTCCGAGCTATCCTATAGTGGTGGACCAGTACACTGATATTTTTCCGGATAATGTATTGGGTCTACCTTCTTGCAGAGAGGTGGACTTCTACATCAACTTGTACCCCAGGACGACACCGATATATACACCAACATATTTTAAAAGATGCTTGTTTTGGAAAATTTCTAAAGTTTTTATATTCATTTTTCTAGTATTTTTTCTTCTTTTTTTATTCATCTAATCTTCCAAATTCTGCTTTTTACACACAATTTTCATCATTTGTTCAGTTTATCTTGAGACATATTTCATCCAATATTTTTTCATATAATAAATATTTATTCTATTTATTTCAATGAGAGAGAGAAATCACTATAATAAATTCTTTAATGTTTTTAATATTTTCAAACCACGGGAGAAAATTTGAAAATTATATTTTTTTTATAATTATCAGAAAATGTGATATTATTGAGTGGATCTTGGAAACATTATTTTATTATGTTTTGGTAATGAAAAAATACTATTTATTCTCTCTAATATGATAAATATAAAAACATACTTGGTGTTTTGATATATACTTTACATAAATTTTCCTAAATGAATAATTAGAATATCTCAAACTATTGATAGGTTTTCATATTTAGATATTATTCTTGTTTATAAAGCATTAACTAATTATAGAAAAAAATAGTACAAAATTTGTTGATTAAATGTTCCTAAACTATTATCTTCGTGTTCATTATGGATCTTTGAAATCTATTTGGTAGAAAACTCAGAGTCATGATCTAATGTTTTTGTCCTTTATTTTTCTACGAATCAGGAAGAAAAAAGACATGCAAGACGGCATAATAGAAGTCTAAGTGATCTAAAATGGTTTGGAAATAATAAACACACTATAGTAAAAGGAATTTGGGGCTATAAAATTACATGTGTAAAGAAGACAATTCAAAATGGGGGTTTCAATGTTAAACAAGTCATGATAGAAGGCATAGTGAGGTAAAGTCAAAATACTCAACCCGAGTTCCCCATGCCATGGTGTTAGTGACTGTGGCTCACAAGATGATTTCAAAATCAGAACACAGACAACTTCGATGTAGTGATAATCAAAGTCCCTCATTCATTCATACAAATTAAATTATAGAGGAAAAACCAGTTAAAATGGCCACAATAAAATTTTTAACCCATTTTTTAAATTTAGGTTTCGTCCCTCAGTATAAAACATTTTTGTAGTGAAGGATATTTAAGTATGATGTGCACTATTACGAATTTTAACTTTAACAGTGCTAAAATTGGCCATTCTAAACACAAAAAATCATTGACCATCGGAGCATGATTAAAATCCCTAGGCTTCTATCAGATCAAGGAAATCATTGTTAAAGGACTTCATTTATCAGTACTTTTATTTAGTAATGATAATGGACCCCCTTTATCCGCACTACTCCATGTTCTGTTAAAGGTTCCCTTTATCAACTCTTTTAATAGAATTGATAAAGGGGCTTAATTCTATAGTGTGCTATTAAAATTATAGTATACTGCAATAGTAAAAACAATAATAAAAAATAACAAATATAGTTTCAAATATTGAATTTAAATGAAATAAAATTTACAACACATATACAATAAAAAACACTATTATAGGCATTTCAAAAATTATTTATTAATATTACATGAGTAAGTGAAAATTATCATAGACATTCAAAAACATCAATGATTTTTTGAATTTGGCCCTCGATCCCCAGTCATGCTATTGCCAAGCAAACCGCCCAAGCTCGAGCAAAAGAATAAACCATTATATGAAAATTATTATCATATTAGTAATACTCTAATGAAATAAATTATACACAAATTGATAATTCTAAACGAAAAACATATAATTTGATGCATACAAGGAACACTATGTATCAAATTGAGTGTCGGTTGATTCTTTCATGTCAAACCATTTATTCTTGTTCTAAAAAAAGGTTAGATTGAATTAGTTCTCATCTGTGGTGAGAATGATCTCTATAAAAATTAACTAAATAAGTAGAAGATAAAAATGATAAGGAAATTAATTAATTAATATAGGATATGACTTTGAGAAAAAAATACAATCTCATTTTCTTATTTTTGGAAATGTTATGTGAATTTGAAACTAAAATGGCACTTATATATTAAAAATTCACATTTTGAGTTATGTCAACCACATCATGTGTTGGATTGATTTGCGGTAAATTAATATATTTCATAAATTAATTATGGATCTTCCTAAATTATAAATACAATCAAGGTTAATTTTCTCTGTTTCCAAATACTGACACATGCTTTCAACTAAATTGTCAATTTTAAAACAATAACAGATAGTTTGAGTCATACTAGGCACGCCTTGTGTTAGATTGAGGTCCAAATAATTTATACAAATCAATAATGACTTATCGATCTTTTTTTAAGTATCGAAACAATCCAAATTTGTTTTACCAGATTTGATTACGCCACTTGTATTTTTTACTAAAACTATTGTCAATTTTAAATAAAAAGACACTTAGAGTCATACTTGTCAAACCATGCAGCAAATTGAGATCCATTTGATTACTACATGTAATGAAACACTTATGGATCATTTTTATATTGTTTAAAAATAATGAAAACCCATTTTCTCTATTATAAGTATATCACATGTGTTTTTTTATTAAAATGTTATTTTAAACATGTAAAATTCACTTTCAGCCATACTAATAACTTAAGGTATTGATATGATGTGAGAATAATTCATACATGTCAAAAATAACTTATTAATTATTTTCCTAAATTATAAAGACAATATGAGTTTGTTTTCTCAGTTTTACTGAGTGACATATGTTTTGACCTAAAATTTTAATTGAAATCTGATAACGGAAACTTTGGTTCATACCGGACACACCAGGCATAAGATTAAGGATTGGATTATTTATACACATCAAAAATTATTTTTTAATCTTTTTCCTAAAGTATCAAGAAAATCCAAATATTTTATCTTGGTTTTGAGTGTGTCACTTGTCTTTTTTACTAAAATTAATGTCAATTTTAAATAAAAAGACACACTTTGTGTCATATCAGTCACACCATGCATTAAATTTAGGTATGACTAATTTATACATGTCAAAAATAACTTATTGGTAATTTTACATAAGAATAAAAAAAATATAAATCCATTTTCCTAGTTTTGAGTATGTCACTTGTGTTTTTAATAAAATGTTGTTTTAAAATGCAAACTCACACATTGAGTCATACAAGTCACAATGTTTGTCGGTTTGATGTTATACTAGTTCTTTTATGTCAAAAATGACTTATGAATTATTTTAATAAATTATCAACACAATTAAAGTGTGTTTTCTGAGTTTTTAGTTATTGAAACTTGTTTTGAACTAAAAGGTCAATTTTAGAATGATAGTAGACACTTTGAGTCATACTGGGCACAATGTGTATCATATTGAGGAGAAGATTATTCTTACACATAAAAAATGAGTTAATAATCATTTTCCAAAAGTATCAATACAATCCAAATGTGTTTGATTAGTTTTGACTATGTCACATGACTTTCTTACTAAAATTAATGTTAATTTTAAATTTAAAGATACACTTGGAGTCATAATGTTCACATTGTGTGTCAGATTGAGGTGAAGATGATTCCTAAATATCTCAAATGACTTATGTATAGTTTTATTATAGTATAAAAATAATAAAAATGGTTTTGATCATTTTTGAGTATTTCACTTGTGTTTTTTTACTAAAATGTCATTTAAAACTCAAACACATACTTTGAGTCAAATCGGTCACATCATGTGTTAGTTTGATGAAATACTAATTCCTACACATAAAAAATGAATTGTAAATAATATTCCTAAATTAAAAAGGAAATCCGAGTTTGTGAGAAAATATTTCTATTAGTGACACACTTTTTGAACTAAAATGTCAATTTTAAACTGCTAATTGATACTATGAGTTATACCGAGAACACCATGTATTGGATTGAGGTGTGTATGATTTATACATGTCAGAATGAATTATGGATCACTTTAATAAAGTATAAAAACTATATAAATTCGTTTTCTTGGTTTTTTTATGTCACATGCCTTTTTTCCTATAAATTAATGTCAATTTTAAATAAAAAGACACACTTGGAGTCATACCAGTCACAACATGCATCAGATTAAGGTAAGGATGATTAAAATAAGTCAAAAATGACTTATGAACCATTTTACTAATGTATAAAATTAATTTAATTTTTTTCTCATTTTTCTTATTTCACATTAGTTTTTTACTAAAATGTCTTTTTAAATTGGAAAAATTCACTTATGAGTCATATCGGTCACATCGTGTGTCAGTTTGATGTGAGATAGACTCTTACACATACACAATTAAATATATATTATTTTTCTAAGATATTAATACAATACAAGATTATTTTTTCAATTTTAAATGATTGGCACATGTTTTGAACTAAAATGAAAATTTTAAACAAATAAAAGACACTTTGAGTCATAATAGGAACACCATGTATTGGATTAAGGTGATGGTGATTTCGACATGTCAAAAATGACTTATGGATCTTTTTTTAATGTATAAAAACAATGTAAATGTTTTTTCTTAGTTTTCAGTATGTCACTTGTCTTGTTTACTAAAATTAACATCAGATTTTAATTAAATGACACACATAGAGCCATATCGGTAACACCATGTGACAATTTGAGGTTAATATCTTTCTTATATGTCACAAATGACTTATGGGTCTCTTTCCTAATGTATCAAAATAATCAAAAGGTATTTTCTCAATTTTTAGGATGTCACTTTTGATTTTTAATAAAATTTCACTTTAAACATAAAAAATGCACTTTGACTAATATTGGTCACATCGTTTGTTGGTTTGATGTGAGAATAATTTGTAGATGTCATAAATTACTTATGAATCATTTTCTTAAATTATCCAGATAATATAAGTGAATTTTTTCAGTTTTTAGTGAGTGTCACACTTTTTGAAATCAAATGTCAATTTTAGATTGATAACAAACACTTTTCATCCTATAGGGCACATCATATATCATATTGAGTTACAGATGATTTATACATGTCAAAAATTAATTAAATATCATTTTCTAAAAGTATCAAAACAATGATGAATTTGTTTTCTCATTTTTGATAATTTCATTTACCTATTTTAACAAAATTAATGTCAATTTAAAAAAAATTATAGTCATACCAGTCAAACCATGCTTCAGATTAAGGTCCGGCTAATTCCTACTTATCAAAAATGACTTATGGATCATTTTCCTAAAGTGTAAGAACAATATAATTTTATTTCTCATTTTTTAGTATGTGATGTGTGTTTTGACCTAAAATTCAAATTATTTACTAAAACATAGAGTTTGAGTCATACCAAGAACATTGTGTATTGGATTGAGGTCTGTATTATTGAGTATGGGATGTCTGTTTTGGTTCAAACAATCTCTAACAGGATTGAAAAGTGATAACATGTTCCATTTTTATGGAAGAGGAAACTTCATTCATTCAGAAACACTTCATGTTTCAAGTAGCATGGCGTTTCTTCTACCATCTAAAAAGAAACATGTTCTCTCTTTTCCAGTTTTTTGTATATAGTTGAAAGCAATATATGAATTCCAAAAATATTTGTGAAAAAAACTAAATAATTTTCGATAAAAATGACATGGAAGTTAATTTAAAAATAGTATGTTAAATGATGAAAAATTAACTAAATAAGTAGTAGTAATTAACTTTTTCATGACGTATGTATACATTCTTGACCCATTTCCTTATTTCCATTATCTCAGCTGTATCCTCAAAGTTCCATATCCCCTGAGCATGAGAATCATTGAACAAACCATCCAAACTCGATAAAAATAGTCCACCTATATATGAAATAAATATTACGTTATTGACACTATAAAGAAAAAAATTAATCATAAATATTATATAATACATTAATAAAATGTAAATTTTAAACTAAAACCAAACAATTTGAGTTTAGCGGGTACACCATGTATATAATTGAATTATGGTTGTTTCCACTATTTATTTTTATCCTATAATTAATTAAATATTCTAGGTTATCTAATAATATTACTGTTTAAAAATCCAAAAAGTTGAATGAATTGGACAATAAAAATAAAATCGCATCATCATGAGTGCATCGTTATTTGTTAGTGAATGATCATAGTACATGAGTGAAATATCCTTGTTGATGAATTCATTTTTTTATGATCACTCTGAAATTTATCAAGATTAAGTATCCCATAAAAATGATCAGTAAATTAACTAAAAAATTAATTAAAATGATGATAAAATCGAATAAATGAGTAGTAAGAAGACAAATACTCCTAATATATGTGTACAATCCGAGTTCATTTTCTCAATTTTTACTATTTGAGGTATTTTTAAAACTGATGTGACACTTTTTATATTGAAAAAATTTACATTGAGTCATACCAACCACATCGGGTTTCAAATTGACGTGCGGTCAATTCCTACATATCAAAAATGACATATAGACCATTTTTCAAATGTTTGAAAACTATTCATGCTCATTTGATAAGTTTTAATCATGTAACATGTGTTTTGAACGAATTTTTACATTCTAAAAAATAATTATCCGATAAAAAATATAAGGAAATTAACTAAAAAACTAGAGAAAAGGATGAGAAAATTAACAAAATAAGTAGTAGGAAGTAACCTCTACATGATGTCTGTATATATTCTGACATTATGTATTCTGGTCATTCATTTCTTAACAAATTTATTCCCTCCATTATACTTCCCCTTGTGAAATAGATCAAAAATAATATATAATCATTATAATATTAATTATTCACACCCACAAATATATTTCTAAGGTAATATCCTATACTAGATCAAAAAAATAAAAGGTAATCATCTAAATTTGATGTCAGTACATATTTTACCACCATTTATGTTTATCACTCATCTCTAGACAAATTTACTTATTATTTTGAGTAAAAATGTTCTCAAAAATCTTGGCAGTACTGATAAAATATAAAAAAATAAAATATTAAGAATTTTATTTAATAAAATTGTAATTACCTTCGAAAATTACTTATTTAGGTATTTGTTTATTCCATGTTTTATGATATCTTTCATAAATTTGAAAACATATTATCCGCAATCATTTTTGTTATCTTGCTTTAGACATTAAAAAATTTACCAAAATAATCATATTGTATTAAAATATGTTTTGATAGTTAAATATTTCTATATATATCCAAATCAATTCCATCTGAAGTTATCCACATGCTTCTCATATTCAGTCACTAACTTCATACCATGATTTAGCCTATATTTTTCGATCACCCTATCATAATTTTTTTTAAACACAAAAAGAAACATATAATTCGAGGTCTATCTAAAAAATGATTGTGGTGCCTTAAAAATTCACAATACACATAATGTGTGGTCAATTTTTTGGATATCGTTTCATTGGATCCATAAAATAAATATTTTGGGTATCTATATTAATAGCTATCAACATCCAATGCCTTCTCAAAATATAAAAAATATAATGTAAAAAATAAAAATATATTTTATATTATTATATTTCAGAGTTTTACTCCTGTATGTCAGGAATCAAAAAGAGACTTTTGTTTATTATTTTATTACCAAATGCCTCATTTATTACATATTTTTTCATATCAATTTATTCCAACTTCATATAATTTTTTTTATAGAAATGACATAGGGATTAATGAATCTAAATCGTGCTTCCCATATTTTTCTCTTTATATAGTATTAATATAAATTCTTGTAGAAAATATGAATAGTTATTAACTTTAGTGACCATATTAGATTATTTTTTGGAAATACGTATTATGTAAATGTACCTTATATATGTATTCACAATTGAGACTCCTAGCTACTCAAACTTTAGAAACTCATTTATAATCATAATATCAACAATGTTTGTAATGGAAGTTCCCAATATTTATTCTTCATATAGAATGTAGGAAATATCTCAATTTTTTATGTGGTGTCTACAATAAGGTGTAATGCAAATATACTTTGCAATGAATCTGGTGGGGAGAAGGTACTCTTGGAAGGTCCTTTTGTTTTCTTGGTCTATTCACAATATTTTCTTAATCACACCATCTTTTTCCCCAATGTTTTACCTATATGTAATACTATACCTCAATTCAAACCTTATTTTATCAAGTGTTACTGGTTTTTTATTTGAATTTTTTTTAAGGAAATACCTCAAATATCATTATAAGTTTGGATGGTCATGCTACGAAGGTTCCAATAGCATCATTGACTGTTATAATATCTATATCATCAAGTAGAATAAGAAACTAAACTCTCAACTCTTGATATACCTCATTCCCCATCCTCATGTGATCTTTTGGTATTTATTTTCTATATATAATGTCTCTCAGGATAGTATACACCATACTTCTCAAAAAAGGCATTACATGGGTTTTAATAGATAAAAATAGCATACAATTTCACCCCAAATTTTTTTTAATATTAAGTTATCAAAAGTTATTTGATTCACATTTAAGAGAATGAGTAATGGAAAAATTGATTAACTCAATTAAGGTATGAAGTTGATGAGAATGAATAGCCTCAAACATAGTGGGGTCATTTGGTTGTTCATTTGATGATCTATGTTCCCACACTAGTTCGATTTGATCCTTTCACATATATTGGTCAACCAAACAAGACCTAACAATAATATCTTTTAAATCTACTATTTGTGCCTATAATACATTAATCATGTTATATGTATCTTCATGTTTTTTCTTCGAAATATGTGCAAGGAGACACTCCAAAACCTACACCTATAATGTGACAATATTGTTTTGTCCACTTCAAAGCTATTGTAAGTAGTTTTTATTCGAATATGATCATTACCAATTTTTGTGTCTAACCTGTATAAAAACATATGAACATTATTTGATATATTTATATAATTCTATTATAAATTATAATGAATTATTATTATTCCATAATCACCCAATTTTTCCATGATAATTTTTTGTTTTCATAAACTAGTTTACCATCATTATTTACACGAACCTCCTTCTATAGCACATGACATGGGATGAAAGTGGATTCAGATTTTGAGTCATCAATATGCATATAAAAAATGAAATATAAGTTTTTCATATCACATAAAACCTTTATTTTTTGATTTAAATTACATACCTATTTCCCCTCTAGTGAAGTGTACCCCATTCTAGATTTTCAATAGAGGTACATTAGTTTTGATGAATGTTCTTTATTTTCATCACCCCTTTTATGTTTCATTAATTAACAATTTGGAATAAAATTAGATAAAATAAATAATTTCAAATAATAAATTATCTATTATAATTAACCTAAAATGATTTTTCATCATGAAAACTGATGATGGAATTCCATGTTTCCTGCTTCATAATCTATTCAATAGTAACTTGTGGGTGGGGCTTTAATTTCTCCTCAGCCTACTAGGGATGCATCTTGGTAATAATAGTCTAGAAGCCTCTATGGTATTTTCTAGTATCCATTGAGACACATTTCTTATGGAAGTCATATAAAATCAATGATCTCTACAATGAATAATGAAAATTAAATCAATGATTCATTATAATATTTTTCGATGAAATACAGAAAGTTTATCATATCATTTTTTTTATCTTCCCAAGGTTTTCCCTTATTATAGGATAGATATGGTTCCATGAATTTATAAAAATCATAAAATCCATCCTCATTGTGACCCCCAACATAAATATTAATCATTGACATTTTGGGGTCAAGTTGATCATGTTGATTCCAACCAACCTTAAATTTTATACCCTTGATTACTACCTCGATAAATTTAGTCAACACTGTGATATTGTGTCATTCTTGTTTTTTCATCAACATGTTGTTGATCCCCTAATGATTATGCAATTTCAATATCATTACCCCACTGTTCCCTATGTTTGTAACATCATCATATATATAATACATTATCTACATGTGTAGTCAAACATTTAATTTAGATTTTGTTAATATAGTAAATAAAACATAATATTATGATGGAAAACATAGTATTTTAAAAACATTTTTAACTACTCATTGAAATGTCTATCTTTTTTTAAAGTTTAAAGTGATTTAGGTCCCCCATAGAGAATCCAAATCCCATATTTCAGGTCCCCTATTACATAAAATACATTTAATACATTGTTACCTCTATTAACTGACTATGATCTCCCAATTAATGGAACATCCTTTATTTAATTTTCATCTGACCCTATAGTTGTTTTATACTCTAGCAGGACATTCAACCAATTCTTGTTTGCTAGATCTGAGACATAATATACTTGAAATGATTATAATTCCATAATATATAGATTGTCTTTTTCCTATTCCATACTAAAATTCACCTTAATGAATCTCATTTCACCAACTTTCACAACACTCATATCATCAACCCATTTTATATAGAAAATCATAACATGAAATGTTGTATAATTGAACACACATATCTCTTTGATAATGCTAAAATATAACATATTCACACAAATTGGATTTATATCCTTAGAACCAGCTATGTTCATCACTTCCTTCATGAGTATAACTCCACTATTTTAATCATAGTTTAGTCATCATGTTCTTCTATATTGAATGTATAACCATTGATTAAAAAATCAGTGTAAGAAATAACATCATCATTTGGTCCCTAGCTATCCATCGATGTCCTTTAATAAATGAATTTTTATTTTTAGATAACTCCTTATAAATACGATCTCATAACCGTCCAATAAGTTTTTGATTATGTGTATTTTATATCCATCATTCATCCCTTAATGGATTAAAATATCTAGGAATATATTTTTCAACATCAATGTATGTATCAACATCTTCACTATTAAGAAAAATGTAATGGTGGGCTTGAACCCTCTCCATGATAGAAATTATAGCAACATCTCTTCCAAAAATCCCTTCACCAATAATATATCCATTGTGATGAGATATTTTGAGATTCATGTTATAAACATTTGATATTTAATCGGTAAATAATTCAACATCTTCTTCAAAAAAATATAATTTTTCAATACAACCTTTTGGATGTCTTAAATTCATGACATAACCTTTAAAAATATTCAAATACTATTCAAAGAGGTATATCCATATATAATGGATAGGACCACATAGTTGAGCCTCTTTGACCAAGTGAACGACAAGTTAGACCATTATACCAGAGAATTATGGTGGGATAAACATCTCTAATTCACATAATATAACCGTGACCTCCTTATTCATGATTGGAAACTTTTCTGAGTCTATATCTTTACTGGATATGGATTTAAAAATAAAGTAAATTCTAGTTAATGTATGTTATATATTTTTAGTTAGAATATAATGTAAGGAGGAAGACATAAAAACATGCATCATAACATGACATTCATGTGATTTTTAACCCTATAAATTCAAATTAGTCATTGAAACAAAATTTACAATATTTTACGAATACCCCTCTGAAAATTTTACACCATTAAAGAAAGTAAAAAATTGTAATTTTTTCTCTCTTGATAGAGTGTAAACTGTTAGAGGAAAAAAATACCACCATTTACCCTTTATCAGTTCCAAATATTCCCTTATACCCACATAAATCATGTCTAACCTAACCATGATACCATATTTTTTTAAGAACATTTAGTAATGTTCCAATAACACTATCGAACACATTTTTTCTATATGCTTGACATCAAGAAAATTTCTGACATATAAACAAATCACATATGGTAATTCAAAGCAAATTGATATTTTTTTCCAACATGATTTCATAAGGTTTTTAAAAAAATGTTATTTTAATAATAGTGTCATTATATTTTACTTTAATGAATAGTTGATCACCCATTAGTAGAGATGGTGTTGTACCTTATTCAGTATTCCCATCGAATGATGTCCTCCAATATCAGTAATTATGTTGTCATAGTAGAAAACTCTGATGTCCTAAAAAAATTCGTTGATGAATATTTCAACCAAATTGATTGTGTGAATTATTCAAAAATGGTACACCCATACATTACATTAATGTTACAGCCTGAGAAATTTCCATAAGCAGGAAATTCATTTATAAACCCATGCAACATGCCCCACAATGTAAATTCTTCACTTCTTTGAGAATCAAGCATTGTAAGACATGTAACCCACATCAATTCCATATCTTTGATAATTGGATCAAAATAAACATCAATATCATTATTGGTTTGTTTTTTTCCATATATAAGTAAATAAAACATAATGTTTTTTACTTCATTAATAACCTTGGTAGAAAGTTATAATTTACCAACATCATTGGCCATGCACTATGAGTAGTAATGTGTAGTAAAAAAAGATTTATTACATCTATAGATAACTCAAGATGGATGTTTCTTGGCTCATTTCCAAATTTAGGTTACCCATAATCAATTTTCTTCCATTGAGGAGAGACCACTGGATGACATTGTTTCCAATTTTAATTCATGTATCTACATTCCATGATAATTTTCTGATGGTTTCCTAACATCTATATAGTCTTCTAAACCATGTAATAATAAAAAGGTACCATATATCTTTCTAAGGACATGATTCATCATTCTTGTATCAATCTGCCCCACACATAGGGCATTTTATGAGTGATTCATGGTCATTTCAAAACAAAATGAAATCATTTGGACAAACATGTATTTTTTAGGGATCATTATCATTGAATGCATTATGCATTTATCATTTTATGTTCACCATTCAAGTTCATTTTAATCTTATATAATATCATTCAGGAGACTAAGTAGTTCTGTAAAGCTGGTGCTACTCCATCCATTGGTAGCTTTCAAATTATATAACATCAATACAACTGAAAATGTTGTGTAATTAGTAAAACCATTATAAAATGGTATATTTTCAAAATTATTTTACAACTAAAACATATTTTAATAATCATGAATTTCAACTTCAATTTATATTATAATTTATTCCATATAATCTCCAATTATCATTTTCAATGTTATTCATATCAAATGATCTATACATCACAGTATCAACCCAATATGTGTGCATGATTGGTTTTTACTCATGTTTACTCAATAATATAAAGCTATGATCTTTTTTTTGACAAATCAAATGTTCATCCAACTCTTCCAAAATAATTTTCCTTTAATAAAAACAATATAAACATGGACAATGGTTCTAAGAAGGATCGTATGCATGCTCTATTGCAAACTTGATGAACTCTTTAACTCTATATTTATACTCTTTTGTCATATGATTAGTGTTCATACATTTTTGAATCATATACATCCTATTATGTTCATAAAATGTTCATCTTTTACAAAAAATAAATAAATACACATATTATATTTGTAATCAAAGGTAAAATTTAATGATAAATTTTAATAGGGGAACCCAACATTTGATTGTTTCAAATATTTTCAGTACACATTGAAAAAAATGGGTAATTGGATTTAATAAAATAATTACTCCACTAATGGTAGGTCTTATCATCTATATTAATCCAAAATAATCAGCAGTACATGATATTGGATGAATACTTCTCATATTAGTTTAATAAACTTTTGTGCATGTCTAGAAGAGATGGGGGATGAGTCTCAAAAAACAGAATACAATAATAACTATACAGGAGATGAAGTTGATAAGGATGACATCTGTATCCTTAGAACAAAATTTTCTCAGGATGAGAGTTAGAAAATCATTGGACAAAATTTCATAGTTTGTTACCTAAAGGTGAAAAAATAAACAGCAGCATTTGTCTAATCCCTACAAGGGGATCCGTGATTGGTGTGACTGTGATAAGGCTTAACTAGATGTTATTACACATTATCATGTTGAGACACTTGATTATACACTAAAAGATAATAATATTCATTTTTTATATATTAATATTTATGTATTTCAATGTTCATAAACACAAATTTTAGTCCAATTCAAAAATTGATCTTCATTTAACATCATTGAGAAATTCATGTTTAAAGTGTCAATTTGGGACCAATTAATCATCTACTTGTGGAATACATTATGTTTATTTTTGTAATTTTATATTTTGGGACATGATTTATCACTTTGGTTGGAATTTTTTTTTTATTTTAGGATTAATGGCTGAATCTCAAAGGAAGATGGATATTTTTTGCAATGAATGATGAAATTTCTTGACAAAGAATAATGGGCCTTAGGCCCAACAAGAAAAAGTAGGGCCCACAATATAATCCCAATGAAGATGGAATTTTAGCTTAAGAAGTATAATTTTATTTATATCATTAAATTCTGCTGTTTTTTGAGCTAATTTAAAAGTTTTCTTGGCGATTTAGCCGGTCAAAAATGCAGATTAAATTTATGGCCATATCTAGACACCCAAAAATTCATCCAACCATTTCAAGGATAACATCCAAAAGGTTAATGAAATTGGAATGAAATTTTTATAAATATTTTATGAAACTAGGATGAATATATTTATCTTTTATGACCACCCATGATTTGGTTGAATGGAGTTTAAAATCCACATGTCAAAAAGGTGAATGAATCTAGACGATTTTCCTAGTCAAATTTGAAATGTCAAATTTTCTTTAACTTCTCACCCACCTTTTGACCCTCCTAAATTTTGGGGAAGTAATATATTAATGGGTAATTGACCTTATGATCCTTATATTCTTATATAAGTATCTTTTGGTGAATGGAAATATCATCCAAGTTTTTATTTCAATTTTTTTTTAAGATTTCATTTTTTTTAATTTCTTGTTAGTTTTTCCCATGTATGTTTTCTTAATTAAAATATTTTTTTAATAAAATTTATTATTCTTATATTTTTTCTATCCTTTTTAACACATTTATATCCTTAAATAAGGGTGTAAAGTTATTCACATAATCTTTTCTGAAATTCTTTACACAGTGGTGGAGTATTTATTATTTTTTTGTTTTCTTTTATTTAATCCAGATTTTTTATGTAAACCTCTGTCTCATATTGAGATATTTGCATCAAGGGAAGGCTAGCACATTTTTTGATCGATTTTAGGGAGTTTTATGGGGTTGGATTGGATTTTATTTGATGTTTTTGAATTATAAAATTATTCTATGGTTTGAGATTTCCACTATTTGAATTATTTTCTTCATTGCCTTCACTTACTTTAATGATGAAACATTCTGAGTTCTAGTACGATCCAATTCCTTAGAGTGATCATGAAAGTGATCCTCTAAGTGAATTGGTTATTAGCCTTGATATTTTGTATGTATTAAATCATATAATGATATTAGAGCGTTATCTCATTGGTTGGATACCTCTTTAACTAGTGAATGAAAAATCCAAAGAAAAAAAATTACATCTATTCTAGCACTAACAACAACCTAGGATCAACCCATTTCCATTAATATTTTCCATTAAAATAATTACATGTTTTATTCTTAAATATATACCATTTTCTTAGGTAAAATATTATTTTATTTTAATAAATGAAATCAATCCAATGAGTTGGGCACTCCATTTCCAAAACCATTAAAATTTGAGTGTCTCGAGGTTACTTCTTTAGTCCATGTGGATTTTACCCCTACATGTGCTACAATGACCACTTATACCTGTAGGATAAATTTTAACACAACCAAATTTTGGTGATATTTTTGTGGACCCGTGTAATTTATCTGAGACAATCACATTCTTTTCTCCCCCATTTCTCTTTTCTCACAATCATTTCTCTTCTCTTTTTCCTTTTATATTATCTTGTGTCCATGAAATCCCAAATCCAAATACCGATGAACATAAATGGATTATCTTCCACATTACCCCTTGCCGAACCAATGCTATAATCAAATGGTAACTCCACATTGGGAATCCCCTCACATAGAGAATATCTTTCATCAAACCATGAATGATTTCCCCACACATTGTGAAATGTACAATCAATGGGATGATGAATGCTTAATGGATAAATTTCCAACCATCTCAAGGATGGTTGAAGAGGTAAAATATAATGGTGTTCGTGATGTCCAAACTCATATATAAAATATTCAAAAATAAATTATTGAAAAAATGTATGATAAAATGGAGAAAATGAATTTGAAAGTTTCATCGTTGAGATCAGAACTAAATTGAATTGAAATGATTACAGAACCCAAACCCAAACATGTTTTACCTTCTTCAACATTTGTAGAAGAAGGATTTTACACACATACATCTCATCCATTTATTAACGAACAACCTTAAGAATTGTTAATGATTAATAGGATGAAAGAGTTTTCTAAGGGAATTTAAATCCAGAGGAAATTTGATATTTTTAATTCAAAAGAGGAGAATTTAACATCATTGGTTTATTTTTCCTAACATTACGCCATTAATTATTTTTTAGGACCATTGATCACTAAACCAATTTGAGAAATCCCCAACATTGAGTATATACCCACTCCTGACATTCAGATAGAAAAATTTGGGGATGAATTGTATTTTTATTATTTACTTGTTCTTTTTTAAAAAAAATTGGATAAGAACCCAATTTTGATTCAAATTTTCTATCTTCTTTATGAAAATTCAATCAACCCAAACTCAATTATTTTCCTTCCTTCCCCACTCAAGCATCCCTTCATAGGTGATGACTAAGGCCTTTGTGTTTTCATTTATTAATCTCATAAAACCCCGCAATGGGGATTTGATCCTTAATGTATTAGGAGAGACTAAAAAACCAAATAAATCGACCATTTTTTATATTCCTTAGATAATTGCATTCATTTTATAAAATAAGATTTTACATGAAAAAATTAAAAATAAATAATCAATCTCAATCATGTTGAAGTGGAGAAATATGGGATCGATAAAATGTTGAAATATGGTATTGTGTATGTTGGGGGTCCAAATCAAGATAAGGACTTTAAATTAAGTGATTTAGAGGAGACAACCCATCTTATTGTTTTTTATTTTGTGTGTTTTTGTGTAATTTTTGTAGAGGGAATCCCCTTGGAGTTTCCAATGTAATATAATGTTGTTAATGTGTGATTTTTAGTATATGAATAATTTTAGTATATCAAAATAAAACATGTGATTTATATTCTTCAAACGTATCCATCAATAATCTGTAAGGATTCCACATGTGACGTGAATCCAAATTGATCATTTTCTTGTTGATGGATCATCATCTTCAAACCAGGTTGTTTTTGTTCCCTGAATTCATTTAAAATTTCATTATCCCTTTCCTCCTTCCCAATTACTAACTCTCTCTTATCTTATATTTCAACATTGAGGGTAGTTTCATGCTATTTTTGGGGAATGAAAATATGTGATTTTAAATAAAATGGATTTAATGAAAAAATAAAATAAAATCATTACATGAGTTAATGTGCATTGTAAAACATGAAAGATAAATTTAGAATAATTTTTAATTCCATGATTATGATTTTAATGGATTTATAAGTAGACGGGCATAGTTTTTGGAATGTTCAGTTCTCCAATGTGATTATTCAAAGTTCAAATTTTTATCCTCTTAATTAAAATGCTACAATGCACATCTATTGGATCATGGGTGTAAATTTTAGTTCATGGGTTCCTTACATGATAGCATAAGGTTTGGCGCCACTTTTATTTTAATTTGATCATCCAAAAAAATTTACAAAAACACATAGGGAAATTTTTTGTCCAAATGTGTGGCTTCCAAAACTTGGGGATTGCGAATCCACTTATTTCCTACCCAGAGTTAGGAATTACATCTCTATTTTAAACCATGTAATTAAAAATAGGTGTGACATTCGGAACTTGGGGACCGCGACTCCATAGTTTTTTCCCTCAAGATGGTCTTTTTATATCCAATGTGATTAAAACAACAACAAAAAAACAACTGGATACTCATCTTAAGGTTTAATGTGATTCCTATATAGCACTTCTGTTATTTTCCTTGAAAAAGAAAATGGGTCTCATATCTTTTTGTGATGCACAATACATCATCGTGCTTAATTGAAATTGTATGAAATGTACCAATGAATTTTAGCAAAGAAATGGGATTGGTCATGGATATGATTTTGAACCAATCTTGTGTGAAATTATATTTAAAGGTTTCATGATTTTATTGAATGACTTTTTTAGGAGTAATGTATGTTAAAATGATTTTGGAAAATGGAATTCAATTTCATATTTTAAAGATACTTTATTCTCATGACTAGATAAAATAATGTTGGGTGTGATTAGCCTCTTAAAGAAGATAATATTATTTTATTCTATCTTAATATTGATGTGTTTCAATGTCCATAAGCACCAATTTTAGTCCAATTCATAAATAGAACTTCATTTTACATAATTGTGCAATTCATGTTTAAATTGTCAATTGGGTCCCAATTAATCATCTACATGTAGAATACATTATATTAATTGATATAATGTTATATTTTGGGATATTATTTATCACTTTTATTGGAATATTTTTTATTGAAGGATTCATAGTTGAATTCTAAAGGAAGATGGATATTTTTGTCAATGAATACAAAAATTTCTAGACAAATTATGATGGGCCTTAGGCCCATAAAGCAAAAGTGGGGCCCAAAATACAATACTAATGAATGTAAAATTTTAACTGAAGAAAGATAAAATTATGAGGATAATTTAATTAAACTGTGAAAGGATCTAATTTAGAATTTTTCATGGTGATATAGGTGGAAAAAGATGAGGATTAAATCTATTGCCAGATCTGAATTCCCATAATGTCAGCCCGCCATTTCAAGGATAACATCCAAACGGTTATTCCAATAGGCATGAAATTTTTAAAAATATAAATTAAACATGGATGAATATATTTATATGATATTACCATCCAGGATTCTGCTATATTTATTTTAAAATTCACACATAAAAATGGGGAGTGAATCTGAATGATTTTCATGGTCAACTTTGAAACATCAAATTTTCATTAATTTATCACCCTCCTTTTGACCCTCCTATGTTTTGCAGAAGGAATGTATTTATAGTGGATAGAACCTAGGATAATTATATTCCTATATAAGTATATTTTGTTTAATATGATTATCATCCATGTTTTTCTATCAATTGTATTTTTAAGCTTTCATTTTCTAATCGCATGTTCATTTTTTTCATGTAAACTTTCTCAATCGCAATATTTTCTTAATAAATTTTTTTCATATTAACGTTTTCTATAAATTTTAACATATTGATATAATTTCATAAGGAATTAATGTTATTCACATTATATTTTTTGAAATTCATTACATAATGGTGGATTGTTCTTTATTTTGTTGTTTTCTTTTATTCAATCCCACTTCTTTAAGTAAACATCCATCTTCCATTGAGATATTTGTATCAATGGAAGGCTAACCCATTTTTGTTAGATTTTAGTGAGTTTTTTGGGGATTTATTGGATGTTATTTTATGTTCTTATTTTCTAAAATTATTTATATTTTTTTAGAGTTCCACTCATTGACTTATTTTCTTCATTGTCTTCACCGACTTTAATAAAGACACATTTTGAGTGCTAGTACGATCCAATTCCGTGTTGTGATCATTAAAGTGATTCTATATGTGAATTGGTTATTAGACTTGAAATTGTGTATGTATTAAATTAGGTAATGATATTTGAGAGTTATATCATAGATTGGATTACTTTTGAACAAGGGAACAAAGAATCCAAAGAAAAACAATAACATCTATTCTAGCCATAACAAAAACCTAGGATCAACCCATATCCATTGATATATTCCATTGAAATAAATAGGTGTTTCATTATTAAATAAAAACCATTTTCTTAGGTACTTTATTATTTTAGTCTCACAATTTAAATCAATACAAATATTTGGCCACTCCATAGCCTAAACCTCCAAAATTAGAGTGTCTTGTGGTTACTTCTTTGGTCCATGTGGATTTGACCCCTACATGTACTACAATGACTGCTTATACCTGTAGGGTAAATTCGGGCACAAAAAATAGCCATTACAGTTTTAAAATTCAAGGTAGGCCTTCAATTAATACATGAAAATTAAAAGGCCTTTGGTCTATGAACTGAATTTTAGAATGACATACATTCCCATGATAAAACATCAGTAATTATAAGTTGTTTTATACAAACTTTCTAAGTGCGGAGTCCAAAAAGTTTTAGGATTTTAGGTTTATTCATTTCATCACTTGGTATGTGGTGGTTTGGGTGGTGTTTCATAGACAATCTATTTACAAATTTAAAGGAATGGGAATGTTTCGGTAACCTTCATTATACATGAAAATCATAATATATATATATATATACATGAAAATTATAAATAAAAATAAAAATTGAAATAGTTTATAATGTAAATTTTGAAAACATTTGAAGATGATATAATTCATAAATATCTTTTTAAAGTACCCAATGAGCCTTTTGAACATTTATTTGCAATAAACATTGAAAATCCCCTTTTATTTGACACCTTTAAATTATATTTGATTTCCAAAATAAATTTTAAAACCATATGATGTTTCATTCAATTAAAAATAGTATTAAGAATCATAAAAAATCAAATGAATTTTCAAATCCATTAAATAAAGATAACTGAAGTGGGAAACACATCAAAGAAATTATATTGGATTTTTATGTAGAAAAATTGAAAAATAAATCACACACTGACCTTAAAAAATTACTAAATAAGAAATCACACAACCCCATTTCAAACATTCAAAATCACTAAAGGAAAATCTTCAGTCATTTAGTCAAATATATAAAAAACATAATACCAAATTTGAATTGCATTTAATTTTTGAACATGAAAACCTCTCTTTTTAAAGAGAAAAATTTGTAACCTTTTAAATTTCTAGGTAACACTAACAATTACTCAAAAAATACACATAATTATTAAAGAACGCTATGATAATGAAATCAAATATCCAACACCCAAATCTAGCAACAAAAATTACCAAATACACCCACGCAAATAAAAATAATTAATACATAACAATGGTAGATAGTCATAGAAAAAGTGATACAACAACACAATAAATAATCACCATTAAATCATGCATTGAATATGATTCATTTTGGGCTAGCATAAACACCCTTTCAACAATAAAAAATTTTACATAGTCATTTCAATAAAAGATTTAAATATTTAAACTTTTATGGAAGGTGATCTTAGAAATTAGTTGAAGTCGAAAAATCATATTTCATAGTAGTTTGGAAATTCTCAGAAGTGTGACCAAAACATCCATTTATCACACAAAGTCACAAAGAAAACATATATAAACTCATACAATGCACTTCCCCTTTTTTATTTGATCGTCCCAGTTATTTATTCCTTATGTTAATTCATACCATTTACCTGATGAAAGAAATAGTATGATAACCCCATAATTTACACACAAGTAAAATAGTATTCTTGAATCACCTAAATCAAGGTGATGATTTCATGATTCTCTGTATAGGTACTAAATATGAAGAGGAAGATATGATTCTAGGCCTAAAATTTCCAACGAACCCAATCCAATTTTAGGGGGCTCGTTGAACTCGAAGGGTGATGTTTTAGCCACCCATAATTTTGAAATAAATAAGACTCAAATAAGGAGTTTATACCCTAAACATTGAACCCATGAGAGCACTGATCCAACAAACCATTTTACTAACACACATCATGGAACCCAAACAAGCAAGAAACAAGATTGCAGGAGAAAAAAATAACATGCCTTATATTAAATGCTTGATTCTCCAAAGAGATGGTCGATGGGGGGAAATGAAAACAGTGGAATTCCGCTAGAGCTTTAGAGGCATGACTGAAATGGGTTCAGTTAGGGTTATTTTAAAGAGATTCGGGTTGGTTTTTTCAATTCTTACAAAAAATAACTGATAAAGATAACTTTTAATGCTAAAATAATAAGCACCGTTAAAGGATATATTTATCAATTTTTTTTTAAAAATAATAAAGACACATCAGTATCATCACTAAACCTGAGATGATAAAGATCTATCTTTTTCAGCACTAAAGTATTAATAATTTATTGGATTAATGAGCCCGTAAAGGGTGCATCAAATTAGGTATCCTTCTCATCGTCGTCTTCTTCCCAGCTTCGCTCAGACGGTGGTGTTTCCGCCTTGGTCCACCCGGTGTGTTCGAGGTGTGGTGGCCACTCCCGTAGTGAAGGGTGGCCTGGATATCAAGGCTCGGAGTCTGTTCTTTTTCGGAATGGGTGTTTTTTGTTTTCCATGGCTTCGGGGTGGTGATCTGACTTTTTTGCACTGTGGGGTTGCGATATGGTGCAGCGTTGGGGTCGTAGACCTTCTCTGCGGCGAGGGGGTTTCTAATCTGGTGCACCTGGTTTGCGGTTCTGTTCTCTATGTGGGTGAGGTCTAGATCTGGGATGTCTGGGTCTTGCCTTTGCGGTGAAGGGGTTTTCTTTCCGATGTTTTGGGCTAGAGTTATTCTTGTTCTACAGTGTTGGGGATGTTCTCGTGTGCAGCTTGGGGTCACGTTTCTGCGTGTCGTGGGGTCGAGCTCTAGAGTTGTGGGTCTTTACCGTCCTTTCACAGTGATGGGTTCGTGATTCGTCTTAGGGATATGTTAATCCTCTTCAGTGGTCATGGATTCCAACCCTTATTCTGTGAGGTGGACCGTGATCTCCTAGTATGGGGTCGTGTTTCTGTTCCGTGGAGAAGGGGATAGTTTGTTGTCTGTGATGTGCTCCATCAGGGGATTCCTTGGATGGACGTTGCGGTCTCTGTGTGTAGGGCTGTTGGCGGCGACATGGCTTTTTGTGTGATGAATAATTGGAGGAGAAGCAAGGGTATTGTTGTGTTGAACCACATGGTTTGTATTGGTTATTATGGTTTGGTAGTACTGTATGCTTGAATAGCTTGATTTTAAAAGGTGGGATGTTTGTGATACCGGATTCGCCTTCATCAACTGACTTCAGGAAGTTTCACAGCTGGATTTTCAATCTTTGCAGAGTTTTTCTTGAATTTGGTTGTTTGAGAGGGTATGGCATCAGCCATCGGATCGAGCTAGTGATTTGACATAGGACACCTTCTTGCCGATTAGCCTTGCAATGGTGGAGAGTTTTTTTATGATCAATTCCTGTGGAGGAGTTGTTCATTGGTGTCATTTTGGTTTTACTCTTTCTACCTTTCAGTGTGATTGTCCTATGTCCATTATGTCTTTGGGTTTTCTCCCCCTTCATCCCTTAAAAGGGGGATTTATCATATAATAAAAAATTTGATGGCATTCGGGCCGTTGGATGGAATGTACTAATAATGAATTTATAATTATAACTATAATTAAATATTTTTTTTAATATTTTTTTAATATTTTTATATTTTTATAAATGTATTTATGTCATTCTATATATATTTATATAATTATATATATATATAATAAATCTATATAAATATAATTACAAATATATTAAATAAATTCAATATTTTAATATACTTATTGAAATTTTATAATTATTTAAATATATAATTATTTATTTATAATTATGTAAATAATTTTTTAAAAAAACTTATTTATTTATAATTATAAATTTAAATATTTATAAATATAGTAAATAAAAATTTATAAATATATTTTCAAGTATTTTAAAACTTATTTATTTATATTTATATTTATATTTATATCATTATATATATAATATTTATAAATATAAATATAAATTAAATAAATATATTAATTATGTAATTATATTTGTTGTAATATTATAATTATAAATATATTTATATCATTATATATATTTATATATATATATATAAATAAAAATAAAAATAAATATAAATATAGGAAATAAGTTTAATATTTTAATATATTTATTATAATATTATAATTATCTAAATATATAATAATTTATTTATAATTATACAAATAATTTTTCATTAAATAATATATATATATATATAATTATATATATATATAATATAAATAAAAATAAAAATATAAATATGGAAAATATATTCATTATTTAAATATATTTATTATAATTTTCTAAATAATTAAAAATATAATTATTTATTTATAATTATATTAATACTTTTAAAAAATATTTAGGTATTTATCATTATAACTAAATAATTTTTTAAATATAGTAAATATATATTTATAAATATATTTATATAAAAATAATTTTTATCATTATTAATTAATATATTATCTTAAATGCATGCATGTTAAAAATGAGTGAAATTAAATAATTACAAATGTGTATACTTTTAGAATATTGAAAAAATGGGTATGTTATATTAATTAAATATAAATTATTAAAAAATTGGACATATATTGTCAATGAATATGAATACATATTGAAAATATTAAAAAAGAGTAAATAAATATATATAAATAAATATTATAAAATGATTAAATTCCAAAAAAAAATTTAAAAGTGAATAAATAATAGCTAAGTATAATTATATTAAAAATAAATATATAAAATTCACTAATTCGAAACATAATATATTAAGTGTATCATGTTACTAAATGATATTCTAAAATTAATATTAAAATTTTAATAAGTTACATAAATATAAAGTGTGTGTTTTTATATAAGATTCCATTACGTACGTAAATATCTGTGTGTGTGTGTGTGTGGTATATAAAAATGCATTAAATACATATGTGTATGTGTCAATTCGATGTAACACTTGTTTGATATATGTTAAATTGAAAAATAAAATGACATTCAATCAACGTCCATTACATGATAAAATGAGTCAATATCTTAAATTAATACTAATTTTTAATTATAAACCATTCTTCATTAAATATATGTCTATTTTAATGTAATCATAAATATTTTTTATTGCATAAATCATGTTTATTTCAAGGATTTAAGTGGAAGAGGGGATCAGTGATTGTAGAAATCGTGTCGATGTTTAGGACCTGGCCTTGAAGGCAGCAGTTTCGCTGGAATCATGGTTTTTGGATCATGCTTCTTCCATCCCTATTGCATCGGATTTTTCAGATCATATCATGAAGGGAATAATCGGTCATGGAAAACAAGTCAGCACTCATAATCCAACCATGAAGGTATATTTTTTCCCATCCCTACTACACCAGCGTCAAATCATAGTGTGGAGGGTAAGTCGGATGTTGGTGCGAGAAAATCGACCAAAGTAGGGAATGGTGTCCATGAATCAGATATCTAGGGCCTGGCTTCTATCAATCTTTCGTCGGAGTGCCTTTTTGTGCGATCTTTAAAGATCCTCATTGAGGGTTTCTTCAGAAATGCACAAGTATTGATGGGTTATTCAAATTGTCCCTCTATGAATCCAATTAATATGATTGTCTTATTTATCAAATCTCTCATTTCGTCTAAGGAGTTTGGCTCCCATGGGTTGCACAACTATCGGATTACCATATCCGATGATGGTAAATTCACTATAATTTATCATCTTATGGCAGTCAATGAAAGACTTGAAGTATATCAATTTTATCTCATTTGGGCAGAAAATTCTCTCTAAGGGTGGAAAACTGATGAACATTGTGGATTTGAGGATCAGAATATCTTGAATTTGGGGTTTCTCATACTGTAGGATGATCCCAATTAGCAGAGGATACTTTCACCTTATTTTTTAATTAGTAAATGACATATCAAGGAAGTAAAGCAATGGGTTATACTCTCTTAATCCAGGAATATTTAGATTGTCTGAGTGGGATTTATGTTTTAACCCCTACCTGCAGAAGCATTCCAATGCTCAGATTTGGGTGAAAATACATGGTTTAATATCATGAACTATATCAGGTCGGCATCAAAACCAGCACCAGGTTCAGCCTGTGGCAGGACTCATAAAGCGTTTCTTATCCCCACATGTTGGCACAAGTACCCGAGTATCATAGATAATGGGTTGGTAATGATTTACCTAAGTTTAGAAACATAAACCAACAAAAAATAATAAATAAACTGGAACTAAAAATTACCAACCAAACGATCCTTAAATAAAATTCAGAATAGAAATCATGGTTTCAAACCAGACACAAGAGGTCCAAAACTATAAAAGAGTAGCATGTCTAATACTAAGACCACCACACGTAAAACGGACACCACCCCCTAGCCTTCTCCACAACACTACACCAAGGAAAAGAAGCGAAAATCCTAGACCACCATCTCCAAAGACCTTTCTCTTAGCTGTGTCAAACATGATCAATTCAACATATACCAAAGGTGTATATTTGGTGTAAGCTAACACCCAATAGTATGCCACTGATAAAATATTCAATGCATAATTGTTATATGAAAAAATCATTTTCAATTTTATTTAATGAAAATAATTAAATGCTTGAACATTTTTATTAATATATTTTTTTTTAATGAAGACAGTTTTAATGGGAACAACGTAAAAAGGGAAACAGTTTTTGTGAAAATTACTTTAAAGGAAAAGAAAATTTTAAAATAAAACACCTTTACTTTTATATTATCTCAAATTGCACACCACATGTTGTTGGTGAGAAGAAAGTGATCAGAGAGAACCCACTATGGGAGAGGCCCTATAGGTACTAGTAGGTAGTGGGACCCTAGATCAGCACATCTTTATGTAAAGTGATATAGGAACCACGACAACATGTGTTCTCGTGCATGAGACACTAGTAGGTAACACACTCATAACCTAGTGGTATCCAATCATCATCCAAAAGTTTAGTTGGTGTTATAGTCGCAAATATTAAATAGTGAATATTGGTCAATGCCACTTTTGTATCACTAGCACACTAGTTCTAGTCTTCCCATCTAGTCATCGACTTCCTATTGGTGATCAATATATTCCCTGTTTATATCACATGTCATATTCATATAAACAAAGCAAGTGAGGTGCTACCTATACCAAATACCACACTTTCACATAAAATTTCTATTTTTAAAATAAAACGCACACCAAGTTGCGAGAGATCTGGAGAGATTGGAGATTGAAGAGGGCAGATGCGAAGGGGGGTGCGCGTTACAGACCAAGCATCCATGGGGGAGTCACATGTTGCAAGGAGATTGTGCATGGGGGCGTCGTGTGGCTAAAGGGAGCCCATGGGGGTCATGGAAAATCTGACCAAGAAGGGGGGAACACGCGGCTGTGTTAAGGGGAAAAATACTTGTCGGACGCCTATGCGAGGCAGCTGAGGAGGGTGCGTCACACCTGCTGAATGGCCGCCATCCGAAGTTGTGCGCCGAAGAGGGGATGCCAGCTAGAATCAGAAGCCAGAGATGTTGAAGGGAGAGGGGGACTCTTGAGAGAGGTCTTGGCTGTAAGAGAGAGTGGTGCAAGGTGCTGGAGATGCTCAGTGGAAGAAAAATGTTGGAAGGAGAGCGGCCAAAGTGAGGGGCGGTGGCGCGATGCAGGTGATTAGGGGGGTGAGGTGCGATGCGAGTAAGGTTAGGGGGAAGGGGAAACACAGTACATGTGGGGGTAGAAGAAAGGAAAAAATGTAATAAAACTAAAAAACTTATACAACTTTGAAATAATAATAATCAAAATTAGAAATTATAATAAAATAATTGACATTAATAATTTTATAATAATGACAATAAATTAATATTAACATCCAAATTAAAATATTGACGAAAATAATACTAATAATAAAAATAATAATATTCTTACTATTATCACTATTATTAAAACAACTCTAAAATAATTTTATTATTTTTCCCATGTTATTTAACATACAATTTATTATTCATTCATTCAATTAGTAAATTAACTGCGCACCAAGTAGGACACATGGTGGTGTGGCTTAGCCGCATGGTGGTGTGGTGAAGCCGCATGGTGGTGCAGTGAAGCCACATGGATTGGACCGTGACCTACATGTGCGTAGTACATTACCAAGCAAAAAATTATCGTTTATCACCAAAAGCGCAAAAAAATCATTTGGGATTAGCCCACACCTTGAAAAACCAAATTTAAAAAAAGATAAAATTATAAAAAAATTAATACATCTGTCTGGATGTGACAATTCTCCACACCATAATACTTTCTGCCCCCCAAAAGTCCTGAAAGACTTGGTCAACCCAAGATTACAAGAAAGATTGTGAAGCCCTGATGATATTTAAAACAAAACCTCAATCACACAAATACTACGTATCGAAGACACCTATAACCTGAAACTCCATAGATCTCAAAACTAGAACCTCCAAGATAAATAACCAATAGTAAAGAATTCACCTCCCAATGCAACAAAAACATGGAACACTCTCACCCCTAACATAGGAATCACCTGGGCCCACTCAAGACCTCCAAGAACACATGTAAAGCTACCCATTACTTGATCTAACCAATCACCATGGTTAGGGTCAGGTGGTTCAAAAGAAAGGGATTTCCCCGCAAAGCACACTTTGAAAACAATGCTTTCCACAAGTTCATCCCATGGTGGTCTGCCCACCATATTAGGATTCTTGTCAAACATTTTTTCTCTAAACCAAAATGAATCAAAAACTCATACAAACCTCTAACACTGGATTGACCCTCCAAGCTCCCTAAGTTAAACAAAACCAAAACAAGAGACGCTGGCGAGACCCGCATTGGGTCTCCCCACCAATATAAAATTTTCCTAGCACCATGACATCTGTGCAGGCATTCCCAGTTTACTCTGAATGATACGAACTAAACTCTTCATCGCGAACCCACTAACATAGGCTAACCTATATGGAAAATTCCCACCGTGGACAACACACTACAACATGAGAGGGTTTTGATAGAGAAAACCCTACCCTAGAGATAAGATGGATAGGCACACATCAATTACACAAGACATGAGCATCTCCAAAATGAGTACAACTTTAATCCATAACCAGCCTACATGAAGGTAAATTATTAAAGATTCCACATTCCTAGAGCACACCAACTAGATTTATAAGAATATAGAATCTCCAGACCTCCTTATAGCCTAAGAGAGAATCTCATAAATTAAGACCACAATACAAATACAAGGCCTTTATGCCCCTCAGAACAAAAATGAAGCTTTCAGATACTATACCACAATAGGGAAACTTAAGTTATACCCATCCTGACACTGTGAATTTAAATCAGACCAAACTCATCCCACATACAATGTGTTTTGACTGCATGAAAGCTTCACCCTAGGACCAAGGGCTAGGGCCCTGTTTTCTAAAACATCTACTGCCTCACAATCATAAGTTGGATATCTCCAACTAGAACTTCCTTCACTAGAAGTCCAACCTACAAACTTCTCCTCCTGTCCCAAGCGGCCACTCCGTCAACATAAAAACTGAGAATTATGGTGATTGACTTAGTGTTCCTACTAACCACACTAGAGATGGGCGATTGATTGTCTTGTCTGACATGAAACACCAACTGATGGAAGGATCACTATAAGAACAGATCCATTTGGTTAAAACTCCTCATCGGATGAGGAACCTTCACTTACTACTATATGAATAAGACCAAAAACTATTGAAATATTTAATCTATTTTCTCCACACTGCAATTGGGGAACATGAAACTGGCTCACTAGAAGGCTCATACACTTCCTTCACCATCTGTTGACTGGTTTAGAACCTAAAATCTCCACCACTTTCCGTCAAATTTAATTCATTAGGTACAACCACAAGATAAAGCTAGTATTGAGGATCTCTCAAGATATTCCCATTAGCAACAAAATGGAATGATCATTGTGTACTGGTCTAGTCCCACTCCATAAAACATACTTGAGATAATATATAACCACATAAAATTTTGAGTTCCTCAAAAACCAGAGACACTCCCTACTTTCCCACAGCACTCAACAATATTCAACCGACATCGACGTCTACAAACAGCTGGAAAAATCATGTAGAACACAACTCTTCTACTTTTATGAGATTCTGGGCTGAGCCAATAACTGAGAGACTAGTTGGAACCTATTGGACCATTCTAGGGGGAATATCAAGAATAATAAAGACAAAACCATCCTTCCAAAAAACGGAACACCTCACAAAACAAATATCAACACTTCAGACACAAATCCGATAATTCCAACTTAAAACATCAATTAATTTTCAACAAAAAGCACCCACTTGAAAATACCAAGAATTGTACAACAAGGCCCAAAAACACATTTGAATCCATTGTTTTCACATTGATCTCAAACCCATTTTCCAATTACAATTCCATTTAATAAGAAAATATTTTAGAGAAAACCCCTCTTTTCTTCTCGGGTCCTCTCAGAAAAAATCATCCTAACACTATAGACATAACCAAAACACATAGGTAAAACATCATGTAATTTTCTATCCATTTACCCAAAATAAATTTTCCGGAAACAAGAAGTTGCCTTAGGAATCAATCACCCACCACTAATATTTTTTGATGTCTCGCAGATATGCATTTTGGTGCCACTCAGGATCCCATCCACATGATTAAAAAACATTCCATTAATCACGTACAGATGCACACATGAGCACCCATAAGAATACCACTGGATTAATAATGCACTTTCACTTTCAAAAAAACATTCTCAATATTCCAAAAATACTTTTTTCCAAATCCATTTCAAAAGTTCATGACAAATTTTCAAAATTCTTTCCATTTCCAAAATAAATCACTTCAATTTCAAATAACCCATGATGTTTCTTTATAAATTTGATTTCAAAAATTCAATCACCAAATTCATTAAACAACGTCCAAGGAAAACAGCCCAAAAATCATGTCAAACTCACACCAAGGGAAAATAAGAGCAACCCCAAAGTCTGCATCCCTTTTAAAAAAACCACCCTTTGCGACAACACAAAAATGAACCAAAACATCACCAACACTAAAGCACCTAGATGGAGAACTAGCGATCATGACTAACCTAGCTACTTGGTTTAGCAGACCAAGCCCCATGCAACTGCCAAAAACTAAGAGTGTCAATCCATACTCTCGGGCATCAAATGGGTCCCTAATCTATTTGAGACTGCACACAACACCAGTTTACTCCTACTTTCATCCCCCATCTACATAGTCCGAAGCCAAAAACATAAATCCTAGACTACCCCTAGTTATGCAAGGTTCGAAATGAGTATGAGTTCATGACACTATCCCCTCACCTACCCCTTGAGTACCGACAGTCCTATCTCTGATCTACTTGGAACCCCCAATAATAAGAACAAAACCTCCTCTGATACCATATTTTCAAATAACCAAACATATTCACCATCAAAACTGGCACTCGACCCAGCCCGTAGCAAGACCCAAAGGGAATTCCCTATCTCTGAAGGCTGGCACAAGTGCCTAGGTATCATAAATAATGGTTTGGGAATGATTTACCCATGTTTAGTAACATAAAAAACCTACAATAATAAATAAACTAGATCTAAAAATTACAAACCAAACGATCCTTATATAAAATTTAGAACTGAATACATGGTTTTAAACAAAAAACAAGAGGTCTATAACTATAAAAGAGCAGCAATCCCAGCACTAAGAGCACCACACGACAAGGATACATGACCCCCTATACTTCTCCACAACACATCACTATGGAAAAGAAGATAACATCCGGAACATCCATCTCCAAAGACCTTTCCCTTACCTGTTTCAAACATGATCAAGTCCACTTACACCCAAAGGTGAATGTAGGTTGTGATCTAATGTCCAATATAATTCCACAGAGAAAAAATTCCACTTATAATTATTAATTGACAAATACATTTGAAATTTTAATTAAAGGAAAATAATTAAATGCTTTAATAGTTTTAAATAAAATAATTTTTAATGAAGACATTTTTAATGGGAATTACTTAAAAAGAGAAGCAGCTTTTGTGAAAACAATATTAAAGGAATATAAATTTGTAAACCAGAAAATATTTACTTTTATATTATTTGAAATTCCACACCATAAGTCGATAGTGAGCACAATGTAATCAGAGATCACCAACAATGGGAGAGGCCCTATAGGTTATAGAAGGTAGTGGCACCCTTGAACATTGTGTCTTAGTGTAAAGTGGTACAAGAACCATGATAACATGTGTTCTCATGCATGAGTCTTTAGTAGGGAACACACCCATAACCTAGTGGTCTGTAGTCATCATCCAAAAGATTAGTTAGTGTTGTATTCATCTATCCATCTATGTGAAACCCGGACAATGCCACTTCTGTATCACTAGCACACTAGTTATAGACTTCCCACCCAGTCCCTGGCTTTTCATTTGTGCTCAAGATGATCCATTTTTATATCACATGTCATATTCAGATAAACAAATAAAACAAGGCGCTAACTATAACTAATACCACACTTCCACACAAACTTTCCATTTTTAAAATAAAATGCACACCAAAAACCATTCAAAACTTAATCTCTATCACCCACATAATTATTTAAATTAACTTCATAGTTAAAGAAAAAAATTCATAATCCAACAATCCACTAAGAGAATTTATTAAACAATTTCGAAGTATATCGCATGACTTTAAACACCAAAATCCCACACAAATAATCTTTTATGACAGAACACATGTTGATGCTACACCAAAACTCAAACTACATAGTTAAAAAGATCATTTAAACAATTAGGCAAATCACTCGAAAATTTATTAATTTTTTTCAAAATGTGTTGCATGAATGAAAATACCAATAATCAGTCTAAACTTATCTTATAACTAAACAAACCATGAAGCCATACCAAAACACCAACTATAACCCTTACACTTTTTAATAAACCAACATCATAACTTATTAAACACTATGAATGGCTCAACATGGGTTTTCAAAAAAAATAGCATACTCTTATAATTAAAACATACTACTAAACACATCAAATACATATTAAACCTCTACTAAAATCAAATTCAAACCCAATAATCTAATTAACAAAAATGCTCAATTAATTAAAAAGAAAAATTAATTTATCAATTAATACTCATATCGGGAAACACCTACCTCGAGGAAGATAAACTTCGCAACTTGGTGTGAAAACTCCATCGCAAATCAATTGCACCTCAAACAACTTGAGTAGACCCTAAAATCAAATAAAATCCGGAAATCAAAATTAAAACTAATCCCTAGGTTCATCAGAGCCATATAGGGCTGCGGGGAAAAGGAATCACAACTATAAACCATAAGAGAATGGTGCAAATATCCTTACCTCAATGAATCGAATTCAGAACATTGAGATATTGAGCGAGATCCATGATCAAAGAGGGAGGTCACAAAGGGGGGTGCGCGTTGTAGACTGAGCGGCCATATGGGTGTCGTGCGTTGCAAGGAGGTTAGGATGGGGGTGTTACACAACTAAATTGAGCCCGATGGGGGTCTCTGGAAATCTTTCCAAGAAGGAAGGCGGTGCATGGCTGTGTGAAGGGGAAAAAGGCTCTACAAACGCATGTGCGAGGTGGATCAGGAGGGTGCAGTGCACCGGTTCGAGGGCCACTAGCTGGAGTCACGTGCTAGATAGGGGACACTGGCTGAAATCATGTTCCTGAGAGGGTTAAGGTAGATAGATGTTGGTGTACAGAGAGAGGGTGGCACGAGGTGCTGGAGATGCTTGCAGAAAGAAAACTACTGGAAGGAGAGAGGCCAGAGAGAGGGGAAACGGTGTGATGCGGGTGAACCAGGGAAGGGGTTCGGTGCGATGCCAGTAGGGCTAGGGGGGAAGGGGAAACATGATTCGAGAGGGGGTAAGGAATAGAAGATAAGAAAAAAAATTTAAAAAAAGAAATGAAACCAAACAAAACATAGACCACCTTAAAATAATAATAGTCACAATTGGAAATTATAATAAAATCAATGGCATTAATTATTTTATAATAATGAAAATAAATTAATATTAACAACCTAATTAATATATTGATGAAAATAATAATAATAATAAAACGTTCACTTTATTTTTCATTTGGTAAATTAATTAACAAATAGGGCACTAGACAGGCCACACGGTGGTCTAGAAAAACCGTTCAGTGGTGTTGCTAAGATACACAGATCCGACTGTGCCCAGCGTGTGCGTCAGACATTACCAAGCCAAAAACGCATGTTTATCAGCAAGAGCGCAAAAATTTCATTCAGGCTCAGCCCGCACCTCATCAAATCAATATTAATGCTAGCTAAATTTATAAAAAAATTATTACGGATGTCCGGGTGTGACATTTTAGTTGGGTGTTTTGGAATCCTCTAATCTTAAATGACTTATTCTCTTGCATTGGTGTCCCCATGAAGATGGATGGGAATACAGTGCATGGAAAATTTAGTTCCTTTTCTAGAGTTTAAGTCGATGTGTACATAGAAAACAAATTACCTGATTGTGCCACATTGATAGTCAATGGTTAGAAATTTGAGGTTGAATATGTATATGAGACTTTCCTTGCATTTTCAACTATTTTAGGTGGGCGGGGAATGATGATTATGATTATAGTAATTTGAGGAAAATTCAGTTGAATGTGGGATCTTCTACCTATGGAAAAAATTATCATGGATCCTCCAAGGTGACCAAACCTTGTGGGATTTAGCCGGATGTCTCTATGGAGGAAAGAATTAATCCCCTTTACCAAAAGAAAGTCAAGTTGTTGGACCCCTTTGTTCTTTCTTATCAAGGGGAGATGCGGGATAGGGAACCTCAGAAATCTGTAGGTGGTGATGCATCAACTAACATCATTTCCATGGAAAGAGTTGGCTCTCCATCTTGCTTTGCACATAGAGAGGGATGCACCTTGGGTATGGGAAATTCCATTGCTTCCTTTTGGTATGTTCTAGTCACAATAATTCAAGATAATATTGAGGATCAATGTGATGAGTCTGACTTGGAGCATGATTCCCAAATGAAATCTGATACTCAGTTTTTGGAGGAGTGATCCTCCTCTAAAAACAAGAAAGGAAAACATGTTGAATCTACCCTCCCATTGATCAAGGATAGAGCTGCTGCAATTGGGGTCAAACCACTTCAGGATGCAGTTCCAGTCCGTCCAATTGAACATGGGGCATTTAGTCCTACAAAAGACATTACATACTCTAGAAAAAAATCATAATCTTCTTGACATTCTTAATATATCAAACAACAAGGAAGTATTTCGGGATGAGTTTGGGAGTGCTCATAGATCTAAAATGATCATTGCTATGAGATATACCATGAAGGGCCGACCAGTGTCCTCGGATCTGGATAGAGATCTGGATCCTCCATCCCTTAAGGGACACCGGCCAAATGACATTGACTCTCAGGTGTATGACGATCCAGGGTAGCAGACTAATTCGTGGATAATAGAATGACATTCGCAAGGCAGGGATGGTGGTCGTCGCTTCCACTGATGTTCACCTATTGTTTGGATGTGTCTGACTACTATAGCAGTTTTTTGTTCACCGGTTTTTTATGTCGTCTCCATCTTGTATGCTGCTTTTAATTACTATAATAAATTTTTTGATCATGGGCTGATAACCCATGGTGTGCACCTTATTTCATATAAATCACATTTTAGGAAATATATATATTGATATATATATATAGAAATATATAAGAATGTATTTCTATATTAAATGTATTTTGAATAATTATATACAAAAATCATTAAAATGACTAAGAAATTAATATTTTTTTTAATTATTACATATTATTCATTTTATATTTTTATATTTAATATATTTTTTATTACTATTGATAAGAAATTTCTATATATATATATGATAAATTTATTCATTTTTTTAATAATTATTTCATTAGTAATTGTTAATTACTTTGTAATTTATTCATTTTTTTATTTTTTTGTTTAATAATTACAATTTATTGATTTATTATTTTCTCTATTTAATCATTACAATTTATTCATTTTATATATCTATATTTACAATATAATATTTATCAATTTTTAAAATTTATATATATGTATATTAAATTTATTCATTTTTATTAATAATTATTTAATTAATAATTTTTTTATATTTTTTTACTTTACTAGTTCTTTATTTATATTTATTTAATTATTTAATTTTATTCATTTTTTATATCTATATTTAGTATATATTTTTTATTAATATTTAAAATATATATATTTATTAAATTTATTAATAATTGTTTAATTAAAAAAATTAATATTTATTTTATTTTGGTATTATTATGCATTTTTATTTTTTATTTATTTAATTATTTCAATTTACTCATTTTATATATCTATATTTAAAATATACTATTTATTAATATTTATAATTTATATATATGTATGCTAAATTTGTTCATTTTTATTAATAATTATTTAATTAATAAAAATTTTAATATTTATTTATTTACCCATTTTTTATTTTTACTCATTTATTTATTTTATTTTATTTATTTTATATTTATATATTTAATATATACTATTTATTAATATTTTTAATTTTTAAATAATTTCATTAATAATTTTTAAATTTAATCATTTTTAATTTTTATATGTTTAATTATTTCATATTATTATTATTTTTATTACCTGTTTTTTTACTAGTTTGAATAAAAAAATTGGAGGATGGATCGGGCAGGGTCGTGTATTTGCCCAGATAGTTGGGTCAGGTCTTATATGACCTGAATGGATGTATGAAGGTGGGTCAAGGTCTGCGGGAAGCAGAGGGTGGGCCAATGCCCATGTGGGCCCAAGTAGAGCCCATATATATGTGTGCAATGTATGCGGGAGCCCATATCTACTGCATGCTTTTGAGCTTGGCACATGCTGGAATGATATATAAAGAAGTGGCCTCCCTTGCGTTATTTTAATGTGGGACTTGCCACATGATTGAGACCTTTATTAGTGATGAAAATATAGAATTGATAAAGGCTAGAACTATATATTCTTTATTTTGTATTCATGGTAGTTTGATATGGCTTACCGATGAACACCAAGTCACGGTAAAGGTCGTGGTCTTCATCCAGTTTGCTTCAATTCTAAATTGCGAGACTCATAATTTGAGTTTTTATTTCAAAATCTCTTTGAACTTGTTTTAATTATTATTATTATTTACTAAATCATAAATTTTATAACATTCATTAGTGAAATTTTTTTACCGTAAGGGTGGATCAAATTCCTATGTTAATAAATGAATAATCTCAAATGTTTTTCATTTTAAAATCACATAGATTTTTGTTGCTTCACGAAAGTAAAGTCATAAATATGTATGTGGCATTTAAGTAATGATATTTTCAGATTTGAGTGGTTCAATAAATAAATAAAATAAGATTGTTATAACTAGTGATAATGGTGGTGGAGAAAATATTGTGAAGTATTGTTACATGAATTGCTCAATCTGAAATAAAGTGAGTTACATGTCATGATGGTGTACACATCTCAATAAAAGATTACAATACCCATGGCTAGGCTTCAATATGCTGATGTAATACTATTAATGGGATCTTGACTTCCATAACATTCCAACTCCCGCCATTTTAAATCTAGTTTTTTTGTGTTACTTATTTCTATCTATTTTCTATGTACTCTTTTGTGATATATGGTTTTTCTTTAAAAAGAAGTACCATATTGTCTAGTTATGCCACCCAAATAATAGTTATGTACGAGTTTTGTAAGATCTCTACCCTAACCATCAACATGGAAAGAGTTGAGATGCCACTAAGCTTAGGTGATATCCCCAAGACACCAAAGATTAGCAATAAATAGCAAGGGCTTACCAAAAAATCATAGGATGATTTTACCTTTTAAAAAAATAGAACTCCTCATGAAAATAATAATAACAACAACCAACTAAATGGTGCCTGATGAATAAACCATGAAACATAATAAAATACCAGCAAGTGAACTGTATTAGAGTAACAACAGAATAATATAAGAAGAAATACTAAAACTCTAAATTTGTAAAACACTCTAGTGTCAATTTGAAAGCACTCCAAACTAAAACACAGACACTCTAAGATCTAGCTCCACCAAAAAAGACAATGACATTAAAGAGTGAATCTAGAGAGCTAAGAAACTATCATCTTTTCTATATCAATGAAAACAACGTCTACATACACACCAAAGTGTGTATACATGGTGTCAGTAAATATACCCAGTATCAAACCCCCAATGGACTTTTCCCACATGACACTAAGACAATAAATAGGTTACCTCATTGGATTATAAAATATATTGTACGAATATCAAAAAAAGAAAAAAAATTACAACATTCAAATATGTATATCATAATTCAAAAATGATTTATTTACGATTGGCCATTTGCGACGGGCACCCATAAAAAATGACCCATAGATAAAAAGGGTGTCCAAAACACTAATTTTTATAATGATCTTTCATAAAAAATAGTGTTTCAAACGAGGTACCCTCCAGTCACAAAAATATTTCATTAGGTATTTATATGTTAACATTTGAAATGGGATCCATGCCTCATAACAGATAATTATTTTCGATGGGGATCATTCCTCTCGCACGAAATATAAAAACATTTACAAATTAAAAAAAATTAAAAAAAATCAAATTTTAAAAAATAATAATAACCATACCAATGATCTAAAAAAATTAAAACTATATAAAATATATAAAACTAAAATCATAACAATAATATAAATAAAACAGCATATATAAAACATTGAATATTTGAATTAATAAAAATATTAAAAAAAATTATTCATTTAAATTTTTATCATAAAAATTGTGTAATAAATACCTATATCATTGAGGAGGGGGAGTGTCATCTGGAGGAGGAGGTGGAGGAGGGAACTACATCTCTATATCATTTGTCAAGCATCACATATACTTCATCATCTGCTGCTACTAGTTCTCATGTACTCGATATTACTCCTCCTATTACTTCTCATACTGTAAATGAAACTCTTTCTGCTCTCTATACAGGGCCTCTATAAACTCATATTGAACTTGCAGCATCTCATGGTACTCTAAAACAGATGATTTCAACTCTACATGAGCTCCCCTAAAGATGGAAAGTGACCATATATAATTACCATAAAAATCACCATGCATCAATCGAAAACTGAGGCATGTAAATCAACACTTCATTAAAGCATACTCAATTGCCTGCATCCACGCTGCATCATCAAATCTGGCCACACTAGTGGTCAAACCCTCAGTCTTAGCCTGACTCTAATCTAGTGTCTAATAATTCACAACCTCATATTACACCTTCAAATGAAATTTGAAATTAAAAAAGTTAAAATATCATTTCAAGTTAATTTTAAAATTCAAAAAAATATGTTGACCACAATCTGAAGCTGTCGACAACCAGAATACTCTCCAGTGGCTGGATCCCTATAAATTCTCTTATAAATATCAAACTATGTAATATTGGGATTCTTGACTACCTATATGAGTATAAAATAAATAGTCCACATTTAAATTTATATAAATTATTAAATAAAAATTCGTACCATATGTCATCGATTAGTACAGAATGTATGACTACAAGCTATATGTGTCACCTATCGCCTCCCTCAGTTCTCCAGCCTAATGATAATATCCTCTGAATAATTTTCCATATAGGTTATGAGAACAATCCATCCCAAACCTCATAGGATATGTAATGAGGTCTATGGGTGCAACAAGATTGGTCAAAATTAGTGACTCTCTTTTTTGCATGTCTCTCTTCCTCAAATTAGGCAAAAACTGACCACAACGCTCATGCATACAACCCTCTGAATCCTCCCAGATATATGGTTTTATGTTATCATCAATGGGATACCATAAACTATAAAACATTAATAAAAAAAGTTAACAATTAGATAAAAATAAAAATAAATGTCATTTATTTACATACCGTCCAATAATCAAACCATCAGTATCAAACATCAATAAGAATATGATCTCACATCACCCATGCTCTAGAAAAATAATTCTGAAAAATATCAATCCCCTATACAACATCTATATGTTAAATTTTTTTTTAAAAATAAAACAATTAGTATATGAATAAATTAATGAAAATTAACTAATATATACAACTAATCCTACTTCCACATGTATTGATCAAACTCAAGATGTGGATGTTGCTCGGAAAGAGGGTTAAGAATAATAAATCTCACAAGACAATGGCCCCTTTGAGTCGACGATGAACCTCTAGACACCTGAGGGTTGGATAATAAAGCATCAAGATCGTCACCAAGAAGTATAACCTTTTTAAGGGTATAGAACATATCATCATAAGCATTTTCATCCATATGAAACATGAAAATAATGTTTTTAGAAAATAATTGAAAATGAGTTCTATATATATTTATATATATTAATTATGACTATAACCAACATATAATTTCGTCATTCATGATCTTTATCCTCATATTCACATAAGATAGTGTCAATCCCTTCATCTTCTTCATCTTTATCATCAATTTTCATAGGATCATCATCACAATATGTGACACCCTGAACCTTTTTCATGTGTAATAATAATATTGTATGGTTTTACTTCCTTCAATTTTCATACTATCCAAACAATGTTTTCAAAATAAAAAAAAAGCATGTTTCATTTTATTAAACACTGAAATGATTACATTACATAAAAAAAAGAGTCCAACTACCATAGGATACCAATTAAGAGACCTATCAAAATCACTAGAAGACCACAAAATACAATAAAAAGATAAAAAAAATAGTGGATGTTCTTTGAATCCATCACCACTAAGAACATCATAGCCATAACCACAAAAACCATGCTAAGAGTTAGAGGTATGATGATCACCATCTTCACCAAGTTATTTTGATATGGAGCACCCTAATCATGTTTTTATAAGGCCTTAATGATAATTATATTGTTTCCTCTTTTAGTTGACCATTGAATCAATAACGACTATAAGACCTTATATATTTTGGGTATTCTTGTTATTTTATTTTAATT
Source organism: Viscum album (assembly GCA_963277665.1). NCBI lineage: Eukaryota > Viridiplantae > Streptophyta > Magnoliopsida > Santalales > Viscaceae > Viscum > Viscum album. The sequence continues at coordinate 857,645,366 of OY728133.1, read as the reverse complement.
ATTTATGTATATTTAGATTTCCAAGTGTTTTAAGTATGCATTAATGTTATATCTTTAAACATGTTTGTAATTAACTATTCTTTATATTTTAAATGTATAATGTTTTAATGATTAAAATGGATTTGAAGTCATAACCCTTGTGTTTTAAAGAAAATACTAAAAGAATTAAACACTCGTTACTCGTTGGTTTTTGGTACAAAGGAATATGTTTTTGAGTTTGAAAGAATACTTTGAGATATACTTAGTGAATTAGGTATTTAAGTATTTAAAATGTTTGAAAAAATTATCTTTTAATTATTTCATCCTTGGATTAATACAATCATGGTTTTAATTAAAATATGTTTTGGATTTTAAATATAAAACTAGTATGGGATTTCTTTTAGGACATATTAAACTTTGATTTTCTATTTTGAACTTTGATGCTTTTAAAACTCAAATGTTTAAAAGCTAATGAAAATATTGGTTCTTTAGGATTTTATTTAACCATAATAGAGAATTTATATTAACTATTTTTAAGACATATTTATATATATAAACCTATTTATATGTTTAATAAAAATGAATTTTACTTTGCAAAAAATTAAGTGAGTACCCCACCTAACCGAGGGAGACCTAGAAGGCCAATCCACTCAAGGTCTTGGGGGAATCTCAATTAGACCCCCTAGGACAATGAACCATGGATATGAATGCCTAGTGTATTCTACGTCTCATGAGAAGGCCTTCATATTAATTCCCTAAGCATGCTCGAGCATGTGCAAGTGTTTTCCTAAGTGCAGCGCGCCCATAGAGACATGGTACAGGGTAGTACCGAGGAGGGGGAAGGGGGTTTCTGAGCCTAATCCGAGAGCTCCAGGCTTATAAATCCCGCCCGAAATCCATCCCATTTTGATGTTGGATGAGGTTTTTAAATGGAGATCGTGTCTCATCCATCGGATCTCGCCGCGTGAGGTTTGGATCTTCTGATTGGTTCATCCTTCAAACTGATGTTCCGAGTCAGGATCCAATTATCACTGACATGGGGAGAGGGTGAATCAGTGATATCTTTTTCATTTTATGTTTCCTTTTAAGTTAAACAACCTTATACTCCTGTTAAATAGTTTCTTCTCTTCTGAACACACACAACCACAGGAACACAAGATTTACAGGGTTCACTACTCAATAAAAGTAGCTACGTCCTTGGTATGGTATGGAAATAATCCAGTACCACACAATCCACTAGAAAACTATCCTTTGATGTTGAATACAATGAGTAGGATATACCCTTAAACTTGTTTAGCACTTGGAAAACAATCTGCATGTGCGTGTGAACCCTCTTAGAAAAAGAAGGGAATTACAAAATTTTAGTGCTTCTTTACAATTGAATTGTTGTATTCTCTAAAATACAGATCTTCACTTTCCTACCCAGAAGGTGGTAAGAACTCCCATACGCACAATTGAATATGTGAACATACCTAAAATTTTTAGAGCATCCTTTAGGAAAAATTGTGAGAAATTCAAATGTCATGCACATTAAAATTCCTTTTTGGCGCGAAAAACGTTTTCGTGCAACTTCCCTTTTCACGCAACTTTTTCTCTTTTCCGTGCACCTGTCCTCTTTTCGCACAAACTCCTTTCTTTTCGTGCAACTCACATAGCATAAAATTTTATGCGCACAAGAGCTCAGGATTTATTCTATGTGTTGAGAAACAACAAATGAGAGGGTTTCACCTCATATTTATAGGAATTTTTGACCCCACGTGAAAACCACTAATCTGCGTGTAAAACCCTCTTCATGCGTGTAAAAACTCTTTCACGCAACTTCATATTTCGCGCAATTCTCCAATATTTTGTGCTCCTCATTCCTTTGAAAATTTTCAAGCTTCTGATCTCAAAACAGATTTTGCATGAAAAACTCCATTCCTCTATTTCGCGCATCCCGCTGATATTTCACGCAACCCACTACTATTTCGTACACTACATTATTTGTTCACGCAACCTGCCAAAATTTCTGCGCAGTCCATGACTTTGACATCATTCGATGTTATGACCTTAAATCATGCCTTGGACATAAAATTATAAACCATATGAAATCTTTCGTGCAACATCCATTTCCAAAAACACATCTTCATCTCCAAATTTCAAAGCCTTAAAATTTGGCAAGCACCGGAAAACGGCACCACCTTAAACTGTAGTTTTGTGCCTCCCTCAGATTGTCCATTTCTTTGTCATTTCTCTCATCACTTTTTCCCATAACCATTCTTCAGATTTCATCATGAAATCCACTATCGTGATATATATCCTTTGATAGATCAGTTTTAGCATTGTCAGAGTTACAATGGGATGTACTGAAACATCCCATCTTCAAGCAGCATCATTATTTCCAATCAAAACTATATATGATTGGAATAATCATTTCTCCTACTTTACTTTATAATGATTGAATCAAAATTTCTCCTATCATATGATATTTGTGATATATAAATCATCAAAGCATCGTCTGGTTTCTGATCCTTTTACAAAGTGAATTGATTTATCTTCTTTGACAAAAAAAATACAACACTCTGCAAAGGCTAACTCTTAAAACATCCTTCTCCATCCGACTTGGTCCCAACACGAACCTCCACCACCGTAGATTCCCCAGTTTTTGTCTTCAGAAATCTGATCCTCTCCACAATCTAATCTTTTTCGTCCACTCTATTAAACTGATCGATCGATCACCGCATTGCTCACAGTCATCCGATCATGGACACGATTGAATCCTCTCCGTCCAACTCTTTTAAAACCAGCAGTCTCTCAAAAACCATTGGATCAAGGTGTAACTAATCCTAGTTATTCATTTGTTCTTCGTATACCCCTTGTGTCATCTTCTTCCTCGAATTGTTCCAGTCGCGGTCATCCTCTTCCCCTTCATTTTTTTCTACACCTTTGACACCACCTTTCTCCATAGTGGCCATCCTTCCTCCTCTTTTTCCACAAGACCGAATGAACTTGTTCTTTGTTTAAACCAAGGTTCCTCGGATACCCTTGAATGTTGACTTAAAATATATGCTATAAACATTTATATATATAACCATTTTTTCATTGAGAACCCTATGAGTTTTCTCCTTCCAACACCTCTGTCAACCTCTGTCCTTCTTCTTCTTCTTCTTCAAGCCTGGTGGGGGACCTAGGTGTTTTCTTACATTCATTTTTTACATTTTGTTTATATATATATATATATATGTATATATATATATGTATATATATGTATAAATATATGTCTATATATATACAAATGTTCTTAAATCCTACTGAGTTTTCTTGGATGAACTTATAAAAAAAAATCTTGGTTTTAAAAAATGTTCTTTTCCTAAAAAACCTTCTAGGGTTTTATGATTTTATGTGAAATTAGTTTCACTACATGTATACACACATATATATATATATATGTGTGTGTGTTCCTAATAAAACCAAACAAGTTTATTTTATTTAATAAAGAATAACTTCTACCTTAATGGTATTAATAATGAATGTGAACCATTCTAGGGTTCGTGGTGTTTTATGTTTATGAAATTATAAATATATAATTTATTATTACATATATATATATAGGTACTTATTTATGAAAAATACCCTATGTTTTAAATTATAAATTTCAAACATTGAACTTTGGCTTAAATTATGTCTTTATTATACGTAAATTATGTATTGTATTCTTAATTTTTTTATAAAGAACCCTTATGAACATACGGTTATATATAGATATTTATATTCATTGATCCTGATATTAATATGGGTTCTCAAAAGTTTGATAAAAATCTATAACAAGTATTTTGATGTGTGGAAGGATTTCAAGGGTCAATTTGAAATTTGTTCTAGAAATACAGACCCTTTATAATCACTTTGTGTTTATACAGAGTTCACACTTATTTTCATAAGTTTAAATGGTAATGGTTATGCTAGTATGTTTTGACATTGATCTTCATGCTTTTCAATTTATAACATTGTGTTAAATAGTTGAAAGTACCCTTATGTTATGTTATACATGAAAGTAATAAGTGTTTAGTCAATTATGCATTCAATACCTCACATGAGAAATTTTTTCCACGTTTAAATTGATTATGTATTCAATCCATGATGAATTGTCATTACGCATTTTGGAATATAATATGTTTACTTTTAAAATAAGAATTTTAGAATTTTAGAGTAATTGATTTATGTAATGAAACTAAAATAATCATTTATGTTATATTCATTGGCTATTATCACATGTGTTATAATATATCTGACATTCCATACATGCCATTGGTCAATTTTTTATAGCTATGTAGTTTTTAGTATTGAAAATTATAGCACGATTCACTATAAATATGTAATTTATAAATAATGAAATTAAACAATTATGACCATTAATGTATTAATGAACTAAATTATTCAAAGAGGTATGAGAGATTTTGAATAATATGGATGAGAAATTAAATATTCAATGTTTTATGGGACACTTTGAATATATGAACTTACTAGACATAAGAGGAAAGTATTTTACTTAGTATTTAACCGGCTGGTAATAGGTTAATGAAAGCCCTACGGGTTGGGGATGAGTTATTGATATCCCCATGATGCATTAGTAGTTCTCATGAGACCAATCAGGTCATAGAACAAGGCCTTGACACAATCTATCATTATGAATTCCCTCATTGTGTCTATAATATTTAATTGACCAATTGTGTATTCAAGTGAAGAATATTCTTGGGTAAGATTTTTATATTATTTAAATAACCAAGTGTGTATTCAACTAGAGAATATACTTGGTCAAGATCCTGTACTTATGAGTATCAGAAGAAGTATATGCAAGTGGCATAATGTTTATTCATCACTGAAAAATTTATCTGCCAATTTATGATTTATAGTTAGTAAGGAAATAAATTATTGTTATTATGTTATGCACAACTCGGATCATGAATTACATTCATTTTTAAATTCTGTACTTTCATTTTCGCATGTCATACTTAGTATAGTTAGAATAACTCTTGGTTTATATTATGCACACCATATATTTTTTATAAGCATGATTATGATTGGGACATGTTTTATTATAGCCCTGTTAATTTTCCTTAAAATGTTCACTGGTAATTCTTTGAAAACTATTATGTTATGGTTTATTTTTGTAGTTTTCATTAAGAAATGGTTTTATGAGTAATTTTAATGGAAAATTTATAAAAGGTTTTATTTGAAACATTACATTAAAAAACCCCTCACTTGGCATTCTTATTCTCACCATACAATTTAATTTAAATTTTACAGGTTTATTAGATTTAAGTTACACAGACTCGTGGAATCTTTGTGAAATATTTTCTATACAGTTTTTTAGGATTGCAATATTTGTATCTGGTTTTTCAGAACCTAAATCGAAAAGATCTTCTATAGTGGAACATGATGTTTAATTCTTCATCTTTTTTTATAAAAAAATTACACATCATGTTTTATTAAAAATGAACTGGCTCCAGGGCAGTCTGGGGCTGGGGCATGACAGTTGGAATCTAATGATCGGTTTAAACAATCCTAGAAAATTAGAACAATAGTAAAAAACTTGATTATGTCTTTCTAAGTAGAATTCTTCTTAAAATTTTCATATGGTAGACCAATCAATACTTATGTCTCCTTCAATAGAAATATTAGATACTATAGTAGGAATGTCATGTTTAGAAGTCTATGAGACTTTTGAAAACCTCTTTTTGTTATGAAAGCACCTTTACAGTGTATCTAATTCTCCTAGTGTACTTAAACTCCACCAAGGATCAAAATTAGGCTATTTCCTTATGATGCATTCTCAATTTAGATTCTATGGATGTAAGGGAAAATAATTTCAGGTTATTTTTAAGTGATTTACACAAGACAATAATTTTTCTTCCCTAGAGGACATCAAAGAGGCTGCACAAGTGGGTGATCGCTGAGCAGTGTACCTTTTTCAAATCATGTCCTACAGCCTTTCTGGACATGTTATAGACATTAAAGTTCTTGAGGATTAGTATACACATTTACATTATCGACATTTATTTAATACTATTTTCAGAAAAATTCATACAATTCATGCTTTTCTCATATGGATATTTAGATGTCCACATATGGTTAATCCTAGTTGCATGTACTGCATATGGACCAAAGTGATTGAAGAGTTTGGAACCATTGTAGGGATCCGTTTGACTGGGAACTGGGGAAATAACTAACCCTAGTGGTACATGTGAAGACACATCATAGCTGATTTCATGAAATCCATACCAGTGAGTCTTAAGAGGGAGTGAATGGTTATGTAACACCTTGATTTTTATGAACCTTGTTTAAATGAATAATGTAATTTTTTATTTTTTGGTATTTTAATATTCTTTTACAAAATAACATCCTTGTTTTAATACGGTTATGCCTTACTGAGTAAAACAAATCCCTTGAAATTTTCAGATGGAAGACATGGGTTTACCAACAAACCTCTTATCACTTCCTACATAATTACTGGAGTCTATAATCATCAAGTCATGTTCATATGACTAAAACCCTTATGTGAACCTATTTCTATCTAATAAATGACTCTAACAAGCGTTGAACAACCCAAGTATACATTTTTCATACAAAAGAGAGAGATACATCTATAACTATATCAAAAATTCACAATTTCAAAGTATAGGTAGGGGAAGTACCATGAAGGTAACTTCTTAGGTTTCACCGTGTCTGAGAACCACTTAGCTTTGGGAATGTTTCGAAAAGCTGCATTGGAAGGTGACCTTGGATCATCCTATCTATTCCAAGTCATAAATTTTACTATATATGGGATGCTCTATAACATCAATGTTTCCAAGAACAATGTATTTTTAGGTATTTATAGGGAACTAGACCACTATCAAATCTCTGATCTTCACACCTCTCATGCCTTCCTCTGGAAACCCAATTGCTTTATGCATAGGGTTGATCATAACTGCTCACGATTTATAAGATCCAAAGAGGTCAAGTAACTGGAAACTAATCTGGGAGTACACTTGAGGTCATCAGCGACCCATCCATGGTGGTGGTCCTAGTGAAGGGACATCGAGAGTAATGTCTGATTGGTTTTTCTAGTGGATGTGTATAAATATTTAATAATTGCGAAGGAATAATTCTTTGAAGGGGGGGGGGATAATGTGACACCCCTAACCTTTCTCAAGTGTATTAATAATTTTTTATGGTTTTACATCATTCAATTTTCATACTATCCAAATACTGTTTTCAAAATAAAAAGAAGCCATGTTTTATTTAATTAAACACTGAAACGATTACATTACAAAAAATCCAAAAGAGTCCTACTACCCTATGATATATACTAAAAGACCTATAAAAATCATTAGGATCCCACCAAATACAACAAAAATACCAAGAAAATGGTGTATATACTTTGGATTTATCACCACGAAGAACATTATAGCTAGAACCACAACAACTGTGCTAGGAATCAGATGTATGATGAGCACCATCATCGCCAAGTTATTTTGAGTTGTAACACCCTAATAATTTTTTTATAAGGCTTTAAAGTTAGTTCGACCATTTACTCATTTAGGTGATCATTGAATCAATAACAGCTACAATAACTTATAGCCATTGGGTATTCTGGTTATTTTATTTTAACTATTTAACTATATTGAGATTTCCAAGTGTTTTTAGTATTCATTAATTTTATATCTTTAAAAATGTTTGGAATTAACTCTTCTTAATATTTTGGAAGGATAACATTTTAAAGCTTAAAAAGGATTTGAAATAACAACACTTGTCTTTTAAAGAAAATACAAATAGCAGTTCACACTTGTTACTCCTTGGTTTTTGGTACAAAGAAATATATTTTTGAGTTTGAAATCATACTTTGGGAAAATAAAATTGATGAATATGGTGGCATTTAGTATTTTATCTATACTTAGTGAATTAGGTATTTAAGTATTTAAAATGTTTTAAAATTTTAACTTTTAATTTTTTCATCCTTGGATGTATTAAAACAAGGTTTTAATTAAAAATATGTTTTGGATTTTAAATATAAGTCTAGTATGGGATTTATTTTATGACATATTAAATAGTGATTTTCGATTTTGAACATTGATGTTTTTAAGACTCAAATTTTTATAAACTAATGAAAATATTAGTTCTTTCGGATTTTGTCTGACCATAATAGGGAATTTATATTATCTATTTTTAAGACACTTTATATATATAAACCTATACTCATGTTTAATAAAAAATGAATTTTACATTGCTAAAAATTAAGTGAGTACCCAACCTAACCAAGGGTGACCTAGAAGTCCAAGAAACTCATAGTCTTGGTGGGAATATCACTCAGATCCCCTAGGCCAATGACCCATAGATTTCCACACATGGTTCATGGTAATTTTCATGTCTAGGTGTGCATATTAAGACCCTAAGCGTGCATAGGCATGAGCATGGTTTTTCCTGAGCACGCCACCATGCGGGGTGGCATGGTGGTAGGGGTTGGCGCAAAAGCATGCCCACAGAGATGCGGTATGGGGTGGTATTAAGGATGGGGGAGGGGGATTTATGAGACTAAGCTGGGAGCTCCAAGCATATAATGCCAGCCCTAAATCCCTCCTGTTCGGATATGGGACAAATTTTTTAAATGGAGATCTTGTCTGAGTCGTCCGATCTCTCCATGTGGGATCTGGACTGTCTGATCGGTTTGACCTTTAAAACTCCACCAACACGGTGTCGCTCACAATTTTCTTCAACTGTACGATCCTCTCCACGATCTAATCTTTGTCGTATACTCTGTTAAACCGAACGATCGATCACCGTGTCACTCACAATCGTCCGATCATGGACACGATCGAATCCTGTATGTCCAGCTCTTTTAAAACCTGTGGTCTCTCTATAGCCATTGGATCAAGGGATGGATAATCCTGACTGTCCATTTCTTCTTCTCATCCCCTTCACGTCATCTTCTTCCTCACTTCGTTCCAATCTTGGTCATCCCCTTCCCATTTCGTTTTTTCTACACCCGTAACACCACCTTTCTCTATGGTGGCCCGCGTTCCTCCTCTTTTTCTACAAGACCAAACACACCTATCCTTTTTTTAAACCAAGGTACCACAAATTCCATTTCAATTTGCCTTAAAATATATTCTATATACCATTTATATATATAACCATTTTTTACCATGTACCCTATGAGTTTTCTCCTTCCAACACGTCCATCAACCTCCATCCTTCTTATTCTTCTTCTTCGAACTAGGTGAGGGTCCTCAGTGTTTCCTTGATTTGATTTTTTATAGTTTGTTTATATATATATATATGGATATATATATATATGGATGTTCTTAAATCCTACTGATTTTTCTTGAATGAACTTATAGAAATAAATTCTTGGTTTTAAAATATGTTCTTTTCATGAAAACCATGCTAGGGTTTTATTATTTTACCTAAAATTAGTTCCACTAAATGTATACATGTATGTATATATATATTCCTAATAAAACCACTCTAGTTTCTTTTATTTAAGAAATAATAACTTCTACCTTAATGTTATTAATAATTAATGTGAACTATGATAGGGTTCTTGGTGTTTTATGTTAATGTAATTATAAATATATATGTAATTATTACATATATATATAGGTACTTATTTATGAAACAGATCCAAGGTTTTAAATTATAATTTTCAAACATTGATCTTTGTCTTAAATTATGTCTTTATTATAGGTAAATTATGTATTGGATTTTTATATTTTTTATAATGAACACTTATAAATATACGATTATATATATATATATTCTTTGATCCTGATATTAATATGGGTTCTCAAAGGGTTGATAAAAAATTTATATCAATTATTTTTAAGTGTGAAAGGTTTTCAAGGATCAATTTGGAATTTGTTTTAGTAATACAAACCCCTTTATAATCACTTTATGTATATACGGAATTCACACTTATTTTCACAAGTATAAATGGAAATGGTTATGATATTAATTTGTGTGGTTGATCTTCATTCTTTTCAATTTATAAATTTGGGTTAAATATTAGGAAGAACCATTGTGTTATGTTATACATGCATGTATTGGGTGTTTAGTTAATTATGCATTCAATACCTCACATGAAATATTTTGTTCACATTTAATTTGATTATGTATTCAATACATGATGAATTTTCATTATGAATATTGGAATATAATATGTTTACATTAGTAATAAGTATTTTATAATTGAACAGAAATTGATTTATGTGATGAAACCTAAATAATATTTTATTTTATATTCATTGGTTATCATCAGATGTTCTATAGTATGTCTGACATTCCAAACATGTCAGTGGTTAATTTTTTTTATAAATATGAAGTTGTTATTATTGAAAATTAATGCATGATTCACTATAAATATGTAATTTCTAAAGAATGAAATTTAACTATTATGACCATTGATGGATAAAAGAACTAAATTATTCAAAGTGGTATAGGACATTTTGAATAATATGAATGAGAAATTTAATATTCAAAGTGGTATGGGACACACTGAATATATGACCTTAATTGACATAAGTGGAATGTATTGGAATCATTATTTAATATGTTGGGAACCATTTAATGAAATTCGTATGGGTTGGGGACCGACTAATGAAAGACCTACGGGTTGGGGACCGGTTAATGATTTCCCCACGATGCATCAGTAGTTCTAAGGAGACAAATAAGGTCAAGGCATGAGGCCTTGACATAGTCTAGAAAAATGCATTCCCTCATTATGTTAATAGTATTTATTTGACCAAGTGTGTATTTAACTGGAGAATATGCTTGGTTAATAGCTATATTGTTTTTAATTGACAAAGTGTGTATTCAACTAGAGAGTATGCTTGGTTAAGAGACTGTACTTATGAATGTTAGAAGAAGTAAATGCACATGGAATAATGTTTATTCAGCACCAAGAAATTTATCTGCAAATTTATCATTTATATTTAGTAAGAAAATAACTTAATGTTAGTATTTTATGCGCAACTCTGATGACATATTACTTTTATTTGTAAATTTTTTACGTGCACTTTCACATGTCTCTCTTAGTATAGTTATAATAACTCTTGGTTTATTTGCTTCATAACATATATATTGTATAAGCATGCCTATTATTGGAACATGTTTTATTGTAGCCCTGTTAATGTTCCATAAAATGTTCACTAGTAATTCGTGGAAAACTATTATGTTATGCTTCATGTATTGCGGTTTTCTTTAAGAAACTGTTTTATGCATACTTTTAAAGGGAAATTTATAAAAGGATTTATTTGAAACATTAATTTTAAAAAAAATCTCACTAGGAATTCTTAGGATCACCATAAATTTTAATTTTAATTTTACAGGTTTTGTAAATTTGAGTTACATTGACTAGTGGCAGCTTTGTGGAGACTTTTTTTTACAGTTTTTTAGGATTGTAATATTTGTATCTATTTTTTCAGAACCTAAAATGTAGAGATCTTATGAAATAGAACATGATGTGTAATTATTCATATTTTATTTTTATACAAAAAACTACACACAATGTTTTATTAAAAACTCTCTGGCTCCAGGGTAGTCTGGGGCCAGGGCAAGAAACAATATCTTTTTTACTTCATATTAATTTATTACAACATCAACATCATCCTAACCAATAACCCATAACTGTAGAGTATCATCATCAATATTTTTTTCTCTTCATGAAAAATATGTATTTGGAGTAGTCTCTTGAAAAATTTCAATTCTTTTCACTTCAGTAGAACCACATTCACTTTTCGGGAACTGGTTTTCAAGGTATTAAATTTTTATAATTCTCCAACAATAAATTAACTTTATTGAAGAAACAAAATAATTTTTATAATATATTTTTTGTGATTTATGATCCAATAAAAAGGTTTATTTACTACAAAATAGGATTTTATATTTTATATCAATGATTCCATAGCACAGATAAATATGCAGTTCTATATTAGTATCAAACCAATAACATTTATAAATCATTACATAATTCTGTCTCATATAACATAGTTCAACTATATCATTGGATGTACTATAAAATTCAAAATCACTTTCTCTATGGTGATATACTCTCAAGAAAACACTACTATTCACTAATTTTTTATTCACCATATTCACATGTATGATATCAAAAACAATTCACCATATATGCATTTTAAGAATTAACCATTTTGGATGGTGGGTTACTCTATACACACATTCAAATATTAATTTTTTCAACATGTTTTGATACCTAAAATATAAAAAAATAACAATATAAAAAATAATAAATTAACATTATATGTTAAATCATAAACAATTTACATTACTATTCAAAGAAACCAGTAAGAAAAATTATGTTCTTAAATTTAATCAACAGTAGATACTATAATTTTTGGGAACATTTTATTAATATGATTGTCACATAATATACAAATAAAATAATATTAATTAATTTTGTAAAAAAATTAAATACTGTGTTGTAGTTGAAATCACTGTACAAATCATGTCATTTCCTCACTGTTGAGAAGAATATATGTATGAGCTTTGTATTGTTCATCATCTGAAATCCATCATTCATGAGCTCCAAAAAAATCCAATTTCAGACTTATTAAAATCTAATAATATAATATAAATTTCATCATAAAAATTTCCCATATTAGTTCCCATTTAGTTTTGCTTTTAAGGATATTCATGATACAATTAATGGGAGAAGAAAAAATTAATTTCTTCTAGAAAACAAGATTCCTCAATTGACCCATAAAATGATGCATTATTATATACATTTTTCTTCAATTTCTAAATACATATCTCATATGGATACATCCCTCAAAATAGTATTGGACCTCTAAATTTTACTTATAGATGAAAATGTAATATTAAATGTTCCATTGAATCAAGGAAATCTCGCAGAATTTCTTTTTCCAGTTTATATAAAATCAAAAAAAATCTTCTAATAATCTACTAAGTGTATAATATTATATTTTCATCCCATATATGTCTTGGAAAAAATATTATATTTCTATTACCATACCTTAAATCAATGAATTTAGTAAAACTAGAAATCCTATCAGTAGAATTATTTATAATATAACATGACAATATTGAATTTTAAATCTAGTAATATGGTTGTTTTTGACACATAAATCCAAATTTGAAACATAAACATTTGGTATCCTCAAATATTAAATCTAATAAAAAAATAAACTATTTTATTTGGAAACTTCATTAATCACATTTGGCTTCTTTAACATATGCAATCTTTAATTTTTAAACAACTCTAGTTCAGGTCGCCTGCAAAATTTGGAAGGATCTAACCATTCCTTTTCATTTACTTTGGTTTCTACCAAGTGTGTTCAAAATTGTATAAAATATATGATCATGATAGTTCTTCTCAATATTCATTGCACTTAATATCTGATGGACCAAAAAATAAAACCAGTATGGGAGATGAAAAAAAATACATCATTTAATCCAATTGTGATCTTTATGAAATTCATATAGTTTTTTGGTTTATAATTATTCCAAAGTTAATGGGAAGTAACAAAGATACAATAAATTTTATATAAATACCCAATATCATTTTTGAAGGTCCATATCATTCAATTTCACCATTTCTAAATGATTTATGTCCCTTTGGAAAGGAATATTAATAGGAATAAATCTTCTATGACAGTAAAAAAAACAATGTTTTCCCCCATTTATGAGAATAAATTATTTTCTATCACTCGTACAGAACACAAAATATTTTACACCATGTTAACTCTCTCAAAATATCATTCCATATGTTGGGAAGTCGCAAATTTTCCACATTAAGGCATCTTTCATTGGGAAATTATGTTTGACAAAAACATTATATGTACTAAAACCATTACTCCCTAATAAATTTAACTCATAAATCAATAGATTCAAATTTACATTGATATTATCTTTTAGGTTTTGTATAATTAATATTGTTAAAAAGATATATGGTTCATTCATAAACATCCAATGAGTTAATATGTATGAGTTATAAAGACATGACAATAAGAATATTGGTGTGACATCCCAAAACAAATCTCTCATTTAATAGTAATATTATGGTATTATACAAAAAATTTGAAAACTATAAATACCATACATTTCATTTAAATAAAATACATTATTGTTTAAAATACACCAAGACTAAAGGAAAACCATACTAACCAAAAATACCTATTAAAAGACCTATTACAATTACATGGAGACCACCCAAAAACCCCAAGAAGATAATATGGATCTATCGAATCCATCTCAATGAACATTACTATGTTCCGAGCAATTGTATCCGTACTTAAGTTATGAATTGAAATTATAATAAATCTTTTTATTATGATCTTTAAAAGGGCAATGGTTTAATATTTTTGACAACACATAGTGTTATTTTAAAATGAGGTGAGGGTTTCAAACACCTTTAATATATATCAAATATCTTTTAAATGTTTTCATTATAAATTCTTAAATAAGGTATTTGATAAAAATAGAATAGTTTTCGTATAGATATATTAAATTTAAAATTATAAATTTGAGTTTAATGTGGGTATGATTTTTATCTCTGATTTTGGAAACATGTTTATAAATAATTTTAGTAATACTCTTAGTCATGGAAAAGTATAATTTAATTGGTGTTACTTAATATTTTAAAGTTTAAAATGAAAATAAGGTTTTATTAAAGGTAAGATATTCTCATTATAGTTAAAAAAAATATTTTTAATTTCTATGTTTTTATGGTTAGTTTTGTGAGTTTGTTGTTTATAAAAATTATACCCACCTGGGGCCAGCCCTCTAGTCGGGCCAAGGGAGGCAGCATGTGCTAGGTGGCTGAGGCTAGCCCTCAGCCTTAGCACAGGTCTACTCGATCAAGGGGGCATAACTACCCTAAAGAGAACACATGACTGCCTAAGGGAACTAGAGGCACCACTGTGCGGGGCAGCACAAAGGCATGGGTGGACGCAAGAGCGCGCCCGCAGAACCTGGTATGGGGCGGGTACCGGGAGGGGGGGAGTAATCTGGCATAAGGCTGAGAGCTCTAGGATTATAAGGGAGGTGAGTAGGCCTCTTGTTTTTTATGTGGGGTCGAGAATTTTAATCGAGATTGAATCCAGACCATCAGATCTTTCCATGTGCGATCTGGGTCGTCCGTTTTGGTTCGACGCTTGATCCTCAACAACCACAGAATCCCCCACAATTTATAAGGATCTTCCAACCTGAAATGGATCTAATATCAGCCCTCTGACACATTATAAAACACCAAATTTACATAATCCATTGGATCTCACACATTTTAATCACATACGTCTGAGGATTTTTAAATCATAACGTTAACCAGAACCATCCGATCAATCCACAGATCAAATCGCGACTGTACATTTATTTTAATTGTAGCATCAACCATATTTGTCCAATATTCTCCAATTTTAATCCCCTCTATCTAATATCTATATGGTTTTCTCCCCTTCATCATCTTCTTCCTCTCCTACCTACGCCAGACCAATAATCTTATCTCCCTTTCTCTTAATTTTTCACACCAGAGACCCCATTGGCCCCCTCATTTCACGCGTTTTCCATAAGGAATTTCCCCCGGACTTTCAATAAACCATATTGGGAGAGTTTATTTTTTCATTATTTTCTTTAAATTATTCATCATATTTTATACATAATAGTGTTTATAAACAACTTGGTTGCACCCATTCCCTCAGTTGTCCCTCCTCCTCAAACCTCAATAATCCCCATTCAACGATTTCCCGCACCACTCCTCCTAAAACCAAGGTAAGGGAATCTATGTTGCCTTTATTGTGTTGAATGATTACATACTTATATATATATATATATATATATGTATACTCTTTTATGTATAAACACGCTTGCGGTTTGGACATAAACCCACCTATACCCGATTCAGGACTTCTGGATGTTGGGTTTATTTGGTATTATTAGACATAGAGCATAATTTATCTCATGCAAAACTTGTTTACATATATTATATACATTCGGTTACGTATATATATATATATACAACCATACAGTTTAATGTAATTATTTATTATATCTAGTTTTAAGACTTTTAAACATTGAGTCTCAAGTTTGAGTAGAGTTTTAAAACATAAGTAATTATGTGTTGTACAAAAATTATATATATATATACCCGTTTATATATAATTATATAGTTTTTATAACTCACCTTTTGGACCAATTTTAAGTATTTTAACATTGAACTTCTTGGATTAATTTATGTTTTTGGTAAATAAGTATGTGCCAACTAACTTTGGTGTAGGACTCAGTTATACATGTATGTTACATATTTTTACATAAACATTTATGTAAGGTTTTTTAATAAGTAATACCTTTTAAAATGTATATTATGATTTAAAATTTTAGGGACTAATGTTAATTAATGTGACCAATATATTCAATTCATAAGGATGAAAATGTATTTTTTGTTTAAACCCTTTAATACATAATGTGTATTCAGATATGTAAAAAAATGTGTATGCCGATAAACATTGATCCCAAAATTTACATATAATTTTCCAAGTATTACTAAGAATGAATGAAACATGTATTTTCAAAATATGTTTTTTAAACTCTACTTTTTATATACACCATATAGAATGAACAACTTACACAAACCTAAATTGTGGATATTCCAAATATTATACTTATGATGTGTTTCGTAATTATGGAGAGTACATAAGTATAATATTTGGGGTTTGAAACTTTTATATTCATTAATATGAATAATTTATATATATATATATATATATATTAAATGGTGTTGGTTATGGTTGAATCTAATAATTTCTATTTTTAGAATTATTTATACCATTGTGATATGTTATACCAAAGCATATCAGTAACAAATATATGAGAATATATCAGTTTAATACCCCACCTGAAATATTTTCATTATCATTTAATTGATTATGCATCTAGGTGAAATTTCAACATGTATTGATTAATAAAGTCAAAGAATTTTAGGGTTATCATTTTATGTAAAAAAACTTGTATCACTTTTAGTGCATTAGTTTTCATCACATATGCCATAATCTGCTTATCTTACTCACCATTTAATGACATAACCATCCAGGTGATAGTTTTATATTTAATACATGTATTCCTGATTCACTATATATATGTAAAATCTAATTAATGTAGTTAAATATTCATGACCTTTTATGGATTAAGTGATCAATTATTCAAAGTGGTCTGGGACACCTGGAATAGTATGGAATGTGAAATTAAAAATTTATAGTGGTATGGGACATTTTGAATATACGACCCTATTTGGCATATGAGGAATGTAATAGACTTAGTATAACGGGTTGGGGACTGGTTAATTAAATCCCCTTGATGAATTGATAATTCTCACGATACAATCAGGTCATGGCACAAGGCCATTGGCATTTTAGAGTCTTAATATGATGTCTTGATAGGGTATGATATTATAAGTTCCCTCATTGTGTTTATGATAATTAATTAACCAAGTGGATATTTTCCTAGTAGAATATCCATGGTTAAGAGCCAGTAATTATGACTATTAAAAGAATTAAATTCTTAGGGCATGATTTTTATATTGCACTCAGTGATTTATTAGTAAATGAATGTTTCACAGTAATAAAGAGTGTTATTTATGTTATTACCTTGATACGCAACTCTGATTATGCATTACTCTTACTTATTAAACTTTTACTAACATATTCATAAGTTATACTATTTTATAATGTATTTTACTTATTAACCTCAATGATCATGCCCATAATTGAATCATGTTCCCTTGTAATCCTATTAGTATGATTTTAATTGCTCTACTTAGACAATTGATTTGATATGTTACATGTGTTACAATATTTCTTAATAAAATATTTAATGGGATTTTTTTAAAATGTTGTTTTAAAATGTTATATTAGAATATTATGTTATTTTAAAACCCTTTATTAGGGATTCATATGCTCACACTACGTTTTTAAAATTAAATTATTAGGTATCGGTTTAGCATAAGAAGCATGATACAAGTAGTTGGATTTCCAGAACCTGAACCGACATGATCCTTTGTACGAGACATGATGTGTAAAATATCAGTGCATGGTTTTTGTAAAACATCACACATCTTTTTTTAAGGCACCAGCTCTGGGTATTCTGGAGTCAGGTGGTCACAGTTGGTATCATAGGATTCTATTTAGATAACTCTAGAAAACAATAACTGATCAAAAAAAATTACTTAAGCATTACTAAGTATGAAGTTTTCTTAATTTTTAGATGGTTGACGAATCACACTTTTTGTCCCTTCTGACAGACATTTTAGAAACCATAGTGGGTAGGGCATATTTATAAGGATAAGATACTTTTGAAAACCTTCTTTTATCCTGTCAACACCTCTATTGTGTGTCCAATTCTCCACATGTACCCTACCTTCATCAAGGATCTAGATTTGACTACTTTCTAACGATGCATTCCGAACTTCCCTTATATGCACATAAGGGAATGTATCATCATGGTCTATTCCCATACATTACCTTGGCTGAAAAGATTTTTTCACTAATGAAATTCTCGGAATATGCACAAGAGGGTGACCTTCGGGCATCATAACTCTGTCAAATCATAACCTATGGTCTTTGAGGATAGGCCATGGACTTCGAAATCCTCGAGCATGAATCTACCCATTTAAAATATAGACATCAAGTTCAAGAAGACGTCTCCCAAATACATACCATCCATGATTTCCTTTTGTGTAACTTTAGGTTCCCACACTGAATTAATTCGGACTACCCATGCTGCATCTGGACCCCAGAGATTAAAAATTTTGGAACTGCTTTGGGAATCCGTTTGATTGGGAATTGGGGAAATCTCCCACACTGGTGAATCTAGTAATGTTCCATCTTGAAAGACATAAAAAAATCGGTACTCATGCTATTAGAGTGAGTGAGTAGTTATGTAATAATTTGGGTTTATGAACTTTTTAAAACTGAATAATGATTATGTTTTATTACTTTAACATACTTTTTATGTTTATGTTTCAGCTGAATAAAACATACCTCTTAAAATTTCAGATAGAAAACATGAGTTCACTAACCAATCTTCTATCACTCCCTACAAAATAGCTAGTTTTCATTATTTTGAAGACATGCTATGAGGAATACCTTACCTTCGCAAACCTGCAACGAACATGAAAACATCTCTACAGGATATCAAATAGTCCAGACATTCTACATTCCAGCCATGGGAATGCCTACATCTACCACCACATAGCCAATGCTCAAGTCATTGAGTATAGGTGGAGGGGAATGTACCATGAAGGTATTTTCCTATGCTTCACACTTTCCCTAAACTTCATATCCAGGGGATGGTTTCAAGAGGCTGCTTTGGAAGGGGACCTACGTGCAACCTACATGTACCAAATCATGAGAATCAGTTTGTATGACCATGTTGATGTCATTGACATTCTCAGACAAGAGATGGTCCAAAGAGTCCTTAGAGAGTTTTTCCATTCAGACTTCTCTAAACTCTCTACCATTCCTGCCTCTCTATTATAAGGACCTGACCTTATTACATTACATATTTTTGAATTAAATGAATAATTCACATTGAGGATTTTTCTAGGTTTAGTGTTTTAGAGAATTAGGTCATAACTATTACATCTCAAAGATTACAAAGTAGACACATCTACTCAGTTTCCATTTTTTTCACAAAATAAAAACACTTTAACAAAATATTCATGTCTAGTTCCTTGTTTTAGACAGCCTGACATATCCTTGATTCCATCATTGACCCTATTCCACTTTATGTCCTGTGAAAAAATATCAGAAACTTGGGATGAGAATAAAAAGTTCAGTAAGGGTTATAACAATATGGAAAGAAAACATTAGTCCATGTATACATAAGAATCAATGAAATAATACTTTACTCATAAAACATAATCACTTTAACAAACCTTATTAAATCATAAGATTTAGGAATAAATCATTGAAATCATAATACGTAAAGGTATCTTGAGGCATTCATAAAATTATTACGTAGGGAGTAACTCTCATAGTTACGTTTGTAATACCCACCACAGTATATTCACTAAATCTCTTTGGAGAAACCTTAGGGTGTTACCCCTTCACATTACCCAATGCATTGGAGAGCTATATCGAGCTCACCCGCCCTTAGTTTATCACGAAACCACCCGATTTTATAAACATTTCAGAAGAACCATAACATAATCATAACACATAAAACATGCATAAATGAAACATAAAATTTCCACATTTCAATCACAAGAGATCACATCATCATAAATAAATACATCTAATAAAATCATTAAAACTCTATGATAGAAAAATCCCTTTATACATTGAAAATATTAAAAGAAGTCATTTAAAAGAGATTTTAGAATAAAAGTGTCCCATACCACATCGAAACTTTTTAAAGGGTTTTAAAATATTCATGTACCTATAAATAAATCCTTAAAACAATTTTTAAAACATGGACATGGATGATAAATGTTTAAAACAATAAATCTTTTAAACCATTTAAAACAATATTTTAATAAAAGAGTCCTTTTCCATTTTGAACATTTAAATTATAAGCCACAAGAAAGTAGACCATTATAAATAAATTTAAATGACTTTAGTATCGACATAATATGGATATGGAATGTCAAAGGGGCTATATATACACTTTATAAAAGAATAAAAGTGCATATCATTAATAAATGTCTCAATGAGAATAAATTGAGATGTAATCCCAATCAAGGATCATGCCATTAGAGTAAGGATAAAGAAATGACATAATTATGTGTCACAAATATAAATACACCAAATATAAGTGGATACATAGTGTAAGACAATCATATGTCATCCACATATATTCATAGCATGACATAATCAAGAAGTAGAGGTTTTACCCGAAGAATTGAAATTGTGTTAATATGTTCCCTTACAAAAATTCGAAATCCTAACGGCGTCACTTAAAAATTTAGAAAATGAGTTAATTAGAGATAAAATGGTATATCATCACTAGGACATAAAATTTACATCAATAAGGATATAGAAGAACATATCCCAACATAATAATATGTAAATTAAAAGGCAAAACAAAAGAAGTCTTTTAAAAAGAGGTGGGTGAAAGGTTTCCTTACCGATTCGGGTAACTTTCGAATCGTTCACCCCATGAAAGAAGGACCATTCAATGTTGATGTAAATACTCATAAAAGAAATTATATTACACAAAGAGTAGAATAATGGGAAGTACATGCACCACTCAAAGGAAATGGTGGAAATGTGGCATAAATCTCACGTGAGTAAAAGTGAGATGAAAAATCCATTACGAAAACTCGGCAGCCTAATGACGCCACTTAAAACATCCAAAAATTGATTTATGAGATAAAATAAGGTCTCTCATAATATGTACATAAAAATTACAGAATGAGTAATAAAAAATAACATCCCCAAGCATAATAAATATGAGCTTAAAATAAATGACATAAAAGAGAGTACTTAAAAAAGAGAGAGGTAGGATCCCTTATCTAAAGTCCGACTTGTCTTGTTCATTTCTTTATATTACTGAAAAATAAAATATAGTTAATTTATACTTGATTAAGAATGTTTTTCAAGTTTATTATTCCTTTTATATCACTTATTACCATGTTATGAACATTATGTAATTATTTAAGTTAATAACGGTCGTTTTGTCGATCATTGGTACTTGAGTAAAAAAAAACATGTTATAATTACAAGTTATTCATGTGGTAAAGTATCCATTATATCCAGAATTATTTTCATGATTTATATATCTTATATATAATATATATCCAGTATATACTTGCATTTATAATATTACATAACATTTAATGTTAAGAAATGAAATGCACCGTTCATGGAGACGGTAAGTCGTACGTACGCATGAACGCTACTTTCATTTCTATTTCGTATATAATGGAATTAAAACTAAATGAGATATATATATATATTATAATTCCAGTATAATATATATTTTATATAGGTTACATATGTTCATTAAATTCATTCTTTATACATTCCTTGTATTTCATGAACGAGTCACATCACTTGAGGGGCAGGTAGCCCACACTTCCTCAAATGAAATTATCGCATTTGCACAACATGCAAAGAATTATGGTATGTTTTAAATGTAAAATACAGAATCATAGAGAAGAAATAAATATAATATATATCATAAATAAATATAGTTCCATAATAATGTGAACCATGAGAGGTGGTAGGAGAAGATAGAACAATCATCATTTCGTTAGGTAGTAATTCTCCATCCACGGATCAGTATGTTCTTTAACCATTAGATGGAGGTGTGTATAAGTGTAGCTTGAATACATCTCATAACAACATCCTAGAATATTTAAGATACTGGTGTTGTTACAAAGAAAGGAATAAAAAAAGTTTAGGGGGTTGGAGAAGCAAAATAAAACAAAAGAACATAAGAGAGGACATTACCTTTAAATCAGGTAACTCATCTTGGTTTGAACCAAAAGGGATTCTTGAAGATCTTTCTGCCTGAGTTAAGGCTTCTAGGTTAAATAGAGTTATGTGGATAGATAAAATGAGTAGAGTTTGGATGATCAAATGGCGTGATGGGTGTGGTTAAGGAGGTATAGGTGGGGGCCTTTTATAAGAGGGAGGAGGGGCACTATTGGAAAGTCCAAAAATGTTCATTATATTAAAATGATTTTAGGATTTTAAAGGTCCCAAATTGATATATTTCAAGGATATGGTCATAAGGGTTCTAAATACACCTATCCAATAGGTTTTTGACATGTTTAAGTCTTATATTTTACCTTCTATTATTATTTTATTTAAATCGTTCAATAATGAGGTAATCATTACATCATCATGGTGTCATAAATAAATTTATTTATTTGATGTCTAAAACTTATAAAACAAATATCATGATGTAGGAAATATTTTTATCTTTCTAATTAATATTTGTAGTAGTAATTATGAAATGTATAACCCCATGTAAAAATTGTTTTATTAAAACAATAAATGTTTGTGACATTTTTATTTTAACTTTAAATAAAAGGTTATTAATGTCATTTTCCTACCAAAGTGGATTCATGGGGTCCCCAAGTTGAGCCATGGATTTTATTGGTCAGACATGACTCATCCAATAAGGGTAGGACATGTTTCAAGGTCATTTCATATTATTATAACATTATATTTACCTTAAATTACACTAATTACCTTTAATTGCGATTAATAAAACATAAAAGTTACTATTCACAAAAAATTATTTTAATCCCATTGAACCACATTTTAAATCATAATGATAACCATGTATGTCGGATTTTTGAAATTCAAATCACATAAGTGGTAAAGTTTCATTTAAACAAAAAATCAGTTTTGTAACTACCACTTAGTGGTTTCACTATTCATCAAAAATTGAAGTTTTTCAGAAAAATACCAAAAATTCACCCTAAGATAAATTTGAAATTCCGAATTCAAAATGATTTATGTTTTAAAAAATTAAAAATATATAAGTTGCATTAATTAATTTAATAATTAATTCCTGTTGTCAAAACAAATAGTGTGTTTTTTAGAAACAATATCTATTAAAAGATTGACACTAGTTTAAGTTCAATTTCAATGCGAAATTAATTCCAATGACCACCATTGGATTAAATGGTTAAAATATATTCTAATTTTACTTTAAAACATATTCAAAAGATTATGTAATCATATAAATAAATTAGATTAAAAAGTGGTTTTGATTAAAAATACAACATTTTTCACTTATTCATTAAAAATGGACTTTATCAAAAAAAATAACAAAAACCTACACAAAGTAAATTTTGATATCCCAATTCTAAAGAAGGATTTTATTTGGTCCAATATAACATATAAAATTGTCAAAAAGTGTATTTAAAAAGGTTTTGCCATCAAAATGCGATTAATTGTCCTTTTAAAGAATATTAGAATATTTACGCTTAAAATTTGATTCATTCACATTTTAAGAATCTAACATTTATTGGATAAAAGTAAAAATATATGACAAAAATATATAATCATTTTTTATTTATTTCTATTCCTTCCCGCCATTACATTGTCTTGGCGTTAACTACCATTTAAAATAATATTATTTTATTATTAGATTGCAATGTCAGATTTCCAAGAAACTCGTTGTTGCGTATTGGGTACGCCATCGAGCATAGCGTTACCTTTAAATTAATATTAACATTTTATTCACAAATATGAATAAATATAAAAAATTCATATTCTCTATTTACCTGGTGTGTTACATCCTTCCCCCTTTTGGGAATTGCGTCCTCACAATTTTAAAATTGGTCTCGAAAACATCATTGAAAATCCCACATCAGAACAAGAGTCGGTAAAACTATCACTTTAAAAAAAATAAAGAGAAGTACAAAGGTCACCCGAGTTAACCCACACTATAATTCCATGTAGGAAAACATGGATATGGAAGAAAAATACAAAGGGTCAAGTTCTGATGGAGAGTGATAGAAAACATGATTAGGAGAAAGGTAACCACCAGAAAATCACAAACTTGTGATGGGTTAAACGGTAATTGATTCCCCAGTAGGAAAAGTTAACATACAACAGTTTTGTTTTAAATTAATTTTCATTGAGGAATTTATTTATGTGATTAACTAAAACATAAGGAAACATACTTACTTGTCATGTTGACATTCAACTTTTACTATATTTCTTACACAAACACATATTTTCTCCAAAAGGCAAGTATTTAGGAAGACTTGTTCACATTAAGAGCACTATAATCATCTTCTAGAGAATCACCTAATCCACAAAATAGAACTATATACATCCCATGTCTTTAGACCAAAACCAAAACCAAAACCAAACAATTTAGTAGAAGATCAGATAATTCCCAAAAAGGATAATCCCTTATAAAAAAATCTATTTTTAATCTCCCAAATTTGTCAAACAATTCCCAAAGTTCAACGAAGACCATTCAATAAACATATATCCATAAAATTCTTCAAAGTAATCCAAAATAAGATTGAAACCCTAATCTATGAAGTATTTAATCACATAGTCTTCCAAGATAAACCTTAACATTTATCTCCAATCATCAGTTACTCTTAAAGACTCATACTCAAAAGTAATTAACCAAATCACATATCCTACATGATAGGTTAATAATTTTCATAGATAACCCAAAATCAACTTTTTCTAGATTCATAAGATCATATAACTAAAAATAATTAGTCAAACTAACCAGGGACTTCACGTAGTCCAGTGGTAGGAGATAAATACCAGTCGCACTTTGGTTGTGGGTTCGATTCCTGCAGCATCGTCCGACGCAACAGGTTGTCACACGGTCTACGGGTTGTTCTTTTTCAAAAACTACATAATTCTTATAACATTCCCCAAAAAGTGATAAAATTTTCAAAAATAACCATAACATAATTTATCCTCAAGTTTATCTCAAGTCATTCATATTCCATCATAACATATAGTAACCCATAATTACCTCAAAAGTAAGGATCATATAAACCCTAATGGTTACCTTTATAATTATTACATGAACTTCCACATCAAGTTGGTTCTCTCGTACATGATGCATTAGAGAAATCACCAAGGTTCAAGTGGTTGATCATGACTCCTGATAGTTGGTTTAGAATAACCACGATATTTCTCCTTGAATCTCCCATTTCATCCAGTATCTTAATCAGAGAACCAATACTGTTTCCTTCAAAACCATTTTTACTTTTTTGACTTCTAGATCCATCCATTTACTAAAACCAATAAGGTAAGTGTGAGCATAACAACAAAATCATCATGTACTAAATAGGAATCTAACACTGAGATATAATTATCCAAGTTATCTCAAACTCATTCCCACTTTCATAAATAAAAAGGACTCTATCTAATATAATAACCATTGTGGTTATACACAACCTATCACTTATGCTGAAACAACACTCTAACCTCTAATGTTATCTAAACTGACCTTTGATACCAACTATAAGGACCTGGCCTTATTACATAACATATTCTTGAATTAAATGAATAATTCACATTGAGGATCTTTTCAGGTTTAGGGTGTTAGAGAAGTAAGTCATAACTATTACATCTCAATGATTACAAAGTAGAATCATCTACTCAGTTTCCATTTTTTTCACAAAATAAAAACTCTTGAACAAAATATTCTTGTCTAGTTCCTTGTCTTAGACATCTTGTCATTTCCTTGATCCCATCCTTGACCCTATTCCACTTTATGTCATGTGAATTTTTTTTTAAAAACATGGGATGAGCATAAAAAGATTAGTAAGGGTTATAAGAATACGGAACGAAAACATTAGTCCATGTATACATACGAATCAATGAAATCATACTTTACTCATAAAACAAAATCACTTTAACATACCTTATTAAATCATAAGATTTAGGAATAACTCATAGAAATCATAAGATGTAAAGGTAACTTGAGGCATTCATAACATTTTTACGTAGGGAGTAACCCTCATGGTTACGTTAGGAATACCCACCACAGTATATTCCCTAAATCTATCTGGATAAACCTTATTGTTTATCCCCTTCATGTTACCCAATGCATTGGAGTACTATATCTGGCTCTCCCGCGCTTAGTTTATCATGGAACCACCTGATTTCCTAAACATTTCCCAAGAACCATAACATAATCATAACACGTAAAACATTCATAAAATAAACATTAAATTTCCACATTTCAAACACAAGTGATCACATCATCATAAATAAAAACATCTAATAAAATCATTAAAACTCTACGATAGAAAATTCCCTTTATACGTTGAAAATATTAAAATAATACATTTAAGAGAGATTTTAGAATCAAAGTGTCCCATACCACATAGAATCTTTTTAAAGGGTTTTAAAAAATTCATTTACCTATAAATAAATCCTTAAAACAATTTTTAAAACATGGACATGGATGATAAATGTTTAAAAGAATAAATCTTTAAAAATATTAAAAAAATGTTTTAATAAAAGAGTCCTTTTCCATTTTGAACATTAAAATTATAAGCCACAAGAATATAGACCATTTTAAAACATTTAAATGACTTTAGTATACACATAATATGGATATTGAAGGTCAAAGGTGTTTTATATACACTTTATAAAAGAATAAAAGTGCATATCATTATGAAATGTCTCAATGAGAATAAATTGAGATGTAATCCCAATCAAGGATCATGCCATTAGAGTATGGATAAAGAATTGACATAATTATGTTTGAAAAATATAAATACACCAAATAAAAGTGGATAATCACTGTAAAACAATAAGGTGTCATCCACACATATTCATAGAATGACATAATCAATAAGTAGAGGTTTAACCCAAAGAATTTAAATTGGGTTAATATGTTCCCTTGACAAAATTTGACAGCCTAAAAATGTAACTTCAAAATTCAGAAAATGAGTTGATGAGAGAGATAATTGTATCTCATCACTTGGACATAAAATTTAAATCAATAATAATATATAAGAACATATCCCAACATAATGAGATGTGAATTAAAAGTCATAACAAAAGAAGTCTTTTAAAAAGAGGTTGGTGAAAGGTTCCCTTACCGATTTGGGTAACTTTTAATCGTTCACCCCATGAAAGAACGACCATACAATGTTGATTTATATGCCCATAAAAGAAAGTATATTACAGAAAGAGTAGAATAATGGGCAGTACATTCACCCCTCAAAGGAAATGGTGGAAAATTTAGCATAAATCTCACAGGAATAAAAGTGAGATGAAAACTACCTTATGAAAACATGGCAGCCTAACGACACCACTTAAAACATCCAAAAATGGATTTATGAGATCAAATAAGGTCTCTTATAATATGAACATAAAAATTACAGAATTATTAATATAAAAGAACATCCCCATGGATAAGAAATATGATCTTAAAAGAAATGACATAAAAGAGTGTACTTAAAAAGAAAGAGAGAGGTAGGATCCCTTACCTCACGTCCGACATGTCTTGTTCGTTTCTTTATATTCCTGAATAATAAACTAGAGTTAATTTCAACTTGATTAAGAACCTTTTTCAAGTTATTTATTCCTTTTATATCACTTATTACCATGTTATGAACATTATGTAATTATTTATGTTAATAACAGTCGTTTTGTCGATCATTGGTACTTGGGTCAAAAATAAACTTGTTATAATTACAAGTCGTTCATGTGGTAAATATCCATTATATCCAGAATTATATTATTTATTTAGATATCATATATATCATATATATCCAGTATATACTTTCATTTATAATATTACATAACATTTAAAGGTAAGAAATGAAGTGCACCGTTAATGGAGACGGTAAACCGTACGTGCGCATTAACGCTAGTTTCATTTCAATTTCGTATTTAATGGAATTAAATCTAAATAAGATATATATATATTATAATTCCATTATAATATATATGTTGTATAGGTAACATATTTTTATTAATTTAATTCTTTATACATTCCATGTATTGTATGAACGAGTCACATCACTTGAGGGGGCGGTAGTCCACACTTCCTCAAATGAAATTATTGCATTTGCACAACATGCAAAGAAAAAAGGTATGTTTTAAATGTAAAATAAAGAAGCATAGAGAGGAAATAAATATAATATATATCATAAATAAATATAGTTCCATCATAATGTCCACAATGATAGGTGTTAGGAGAAGATAGAACAATCATCGTTTCGTGAGGCAGTAATTCGCCATCCATGGAAATAGTATGTTCTTTAACCATTTGACGGAAGTGTGTGTAAGTGTAATAAATCTCATAAAAACATACTTTTATATTTAAGATACTGGTTTTGTTACAATATAAAGGAATAAAAATTGTTTAGGGGGTTGGATAAGAAAAATAAAATAAAATAACATAAGAGAGGAAATTACCTTTTAAATCGGGTAACTCCTCTGGGTTTGAACCAAAAGGGTTTCTTGAAGAGATTTCTGCCAAAGTTAAGGCTTCTAGGATGAAGAGAGGGGTGTGGAGGGATAAAATGAATAGATTTTGGCTGAGCTAATTGCTTGAGGTGTGTGGGTATAGAGGTAGAGTTGGGGGCCTTTTTTAAGAGGGAGGAGGGGAACTCTTGGAATGTCAAGAAATGTTACTTTATATTAAAATGAGTTTCGGATTTTAAAGGTCCCACATTGATATATTTAGAGTATAAGGTGATAAGGGTTCTAAATACACCCATAAAATAGGATTTTGAAATGTTTAAGTCTTATATATTACCTTATCTTCTCATTTTATATAAATCGTCCATTAATGAGGTAATCCGTACATCATCATGGTGTCATAAATAAATTTATTTAGTTTATGTTTAAAAATTATAAAACAAATATCATGATTTAGGAAATCTTTTTATATTTCTAATTAATATTTATAGTCAAAAGTATGACTTGTATAACCCCATGTAAAAATTATTTTAGTAAAACAATACATGTTTGTGACATTTTTATTTTAACTTTAAATAAAAAGTTATTAATGTCATTTTCCAACCAATGTGGCTCCATGGGGTCCCCAAGTTGACCCATGGAATGTCTTGGTCGGAAATGACTCATCTAGTAAGGGTAGGACATGTGTCAAGGTCATTTCATATTATTATAACATTATCTTTACCGTAAATTACACTAATTACCATTAATCGCAATTAATAATACTTAAAAGTTACTATTCACGAAAAAAAAATTTATTCCCATTGAACCACATTTTACATTCTATGGACAACCATGTATGTTATATTTTTGGAATTCAAATCAGATAAGTGGTAAAGTTTCATTTAAAAGAAAGATCTGTTTTTTAACTACCACTTAGTGGTTTCATTATTAATCAAAAATTGATGTTTTTCAAAAAAAATACCAAAAAATCACCCTAAGAAATATTTGATATTCCGAATTCTAAATAATTTCTATTTTAAAAAATTCAAAACATATAAGTTGCATTAATTAATTTAATAATTAATTCCCTCTGTCAAAACAAGTAGCGTGTTTTTAAGAAACAACATCTATTAAAAGATTGACACTAGTTTAAGTACAATTTCAATGTGAAATTAATTAAATTACCACCATTGGATTAAATTGTAAAAATATATTCTAATTTCACTCTAAATCCAATTCAAAATATGATATAATCATATAAATAAGTTATATTTAAAAGATGTTTTGAATAAAAATACAACATTTTTCACGTATTCAGTAAAAATGGACCTTATCAAAAAAACCTACACAAAGTAAATTTTTATATACCTATTCTAAAGAAGGATTTTATTTCATCCAATATAACATATAAAATTTTCAAAAAGTGGATTTAAAAATGGTTCGCCATCAAAATGCGGTTAATCGACCTTTTAAAGAATATTAGAATATTTACGCTTAAAATTGGATTTATTTTCATTTTAAGCCTCTAACATTTATTGGATAAAAGTAAAAATATTTGAAAAACATATATAATTATTTTGTAGTTATTTTTGTTCATTCCCTCCATTATAACGGCTAGGCGTTAACTACCATTTAAAATAATATTATTTTATTATTAGAGTGCAATGTAAGATTTTCAAGAAACTCATTGTTGCGTATTAGGTATGCCATAGAGCATAGTGTTCCCTTTAAATTAATATTAACATTTTATTCACAAATATGGATAAATATAAAAATGTCATATTCTTTATTTACCTGGGGTGTTACACCAATAGAAGCCCGGGTGTACATTGCTTGAGTTTAACCCATACTGTCTGAGGTGTGATTGGGCCAGGGAATCGGAAGAACCGAACACCCACATGGGTATTCAGATGTCCACACCTGAGGATCCTCCACGATGGAATACTTGGTAAATAATTTCAAAGAGTTTCTTTTAGTGTGATTATATGAAATGAATTGTGAGGACACAATTCTTTGTAAGGGGTAATATTGTGACACCCCAAAACTAATGTCTCAATTAATAGTAAAATTATGGTATTATTTGATAAAATATGTGAACTATAAATACTAGAAATTTTATTTAAATAAAACACGAAAGTGTTTACAATACACCAAGACCAAAAGAAAACCATACTATCAAAAAATACCTATTAAAAGACCTATTAGAATCAAAGGGAGACCACCCAAACAACGAGAACTCCAAGAAGATAATATATGTCTTTTGGATCTGTCACAGCGAACATTAGTATGGACAGAGCCACTACAGCCACACTAAGAATTAGTGGAATGATGTGATCCATCTTCTCCCAGTGTCTTGAATTTGGTACAGCCTAACGTATGGTTTAATAAGGCATCAACTCGATCGTTGCCTTGGGTGTCCGTTGAGTTCTAATGGCTATAATTATATTAATTGGTCATTTGATGGATTAATTAAAAATAACTAAGTATAATTTAGTTTTCCTAAATATTTAAGTTATGAATTAAAATTATAATAAAACCTTTTATTATGAGCTTTAAAAGGTAAATGGTTTAATATTTTTAACTATACATAATGTGATTTTAAAATGAGGTGAATATTTCAAACATCTTTCAAATATATCAAATATCATCTAAGATTTATCATTATTAATTCTTAAACAAGGTCTTTGAAAATACTAGAATAGTTTTCGTATAGATATATTTAATTTTAAGTTATAACATTGAGTTTAAAGGGGGTTATACTTTTTATCTCTGATTTTGGAAATATGTTTATAAATAATTTTAGTAATACTCTTTGTCAAGCCAATGCATAATTTAATTTTTGTTCCTTAATATTTTAAGGATTAAAATGAAAATAAGGTTTTCTAAAAGGTAATATATTATATTTATAGTTAAAATTAATATTATTAATTTCTATATTTTTATGGTTAGTTTTGTGAGTTGGCTATTTATAAAAAATATACCCACCTGGGGACAACCCTGTAGCGAGGTCGAGGGATGTAGAATGTGCTAGGCGGCTGAACCTAGCCCTCAACCTTAGCACAGGACAACCTGAGTAGGTGGAATAGCTACCCTGGAGGGAAAAAAGTGCATGAGGGAACTAGAGGCATTGTCATGCGGGTCATCACAGAGGCGTGGGTGGGCGCAAGAGCGCGCCCATAGAACCCGGTATGGGGCGGTACTGGGGGGGAGTTGAAATTTGGAATAAGGACAAGAGCTCCAGAATTATAAGAGAGGTGAGGAGGCCTCCATGTTTTTATTTTGGATGGATAATTTCATTCAGGATTGAATCGAGGCCACCAGATCACACCACATGCGATCGGAAACGTCCGTTTCGGTCCGGCGCTCGATCCTCAGCAACTACAGAATCCCATGCATTTTATATGCGCCATCCAATCTGACGTGGATTTAATCTCAGTCATCTAAGACATTTTAAAACACCGCTTCTCCCTTAGTCTTTGGATCTTTCACATTTTAATCACAGCCATTATAGACTTTTTAAATCATCGTATTAACCAGAGCCATCCGATCAAGATGCGGATCTAATCGCGACCGTCCATTTATTATTATCGCCGCATCATCAGTGGTGGTCAGATATTCTCCATTATTATTCCCTTTCATCCAATATATCTCTGTTTCTCTACCCCAAACCATCTTTTTCATCTCCCGCCTACGCTACACTAGTAACCCTATCTCCCTTTCTCTTTGTTTTCCTCACCTGTAAACCCTTTGGACCCCTCCTTTCATGCATTTCCCACAAGGACTTTCCCTCGATCTTTTAGTAAACCATATAGGGATCATTTTTTCAGTATTGGAATTAAATTATTCATCATATTTTATACATAATATAGTTTATAAACAACCTGGTTTCACTCATTCCCTCAATTGTCCCTCCTTCTCCTCAAACCTCAGTGATCCTCCTTCAATGATTTCCCGAGCCACTCCACCTCAAACCAAGGTAAGGTAATCTATGTTTCCATGATTGTGTTGAAAGTTTACATACTTATATATATATATATGTATACTCTTTTATGTATAAACACCTTTGCGGTTTGGACATAAACCCTCCTATACCCGATTCAATACTTTGAGATTACAGGTTTATGTGGTATTATTAGACATGAAGCATAATTTATCTCATTCAAACCTAGTTTACATACCTTATATATATTTGGTTATGTATATATATATATATATATACAACCATATATTTTAACATAATTATTTATGTTATCCAGTTTTAATACCTTTAAACTTTGAGTCTCAAGTTTACATAGTGTTTTATAACATAAAGAATTATGTATTGTACAAAAATTATATTTATATATATATATATATACACTGTTGTATATAATTATATAGTTTGTATAACTCACCTTATGGGCCATCTTTAAGTCTTTTACCATTGACCTTCTAAGATTAATTTATGTTTTTGGTAAATAAGTATGTGCCAACAAATTTTGGTGTAGGACTCAGTTATACATGTTTGTTACATATGTTTAAAGAAATACTTATGTAAGATTGTTTAATAAATAATCCCTTTTAAAATTTATATTATGATTTAATGTTTTAGGGACTCATGTTAATTAATGTGACTAATATATTCAAGTAATAAGGGTGTTAATAATTTTTTGGTTTAAACCCTTTAACACATAATGTGTATTCAGATATGTGAAAAAATGTGTATGAATATAAACTTTGATCCTAAATTTTACATATAATTTCCAAGGATTACTGAGAAATAATGAAACATGTGTTTTAAAAATATGTTTTTCTAAAACACTACTCTTTATATACACCATATTTTATGAACAATTTACAAAAACCCTAATTGTGGATATTCCAAATATTATACTTATGATGTGTCTAGTAATTGTGGAGAGTACATAAGTATAATATATGGGTTTTGTAACTTTTATATTCAATTGTATGAATTATATATATATATATATATTAAATGGTGTTGGTTATGGTTAGATATCATGCTTTCCATTTTTAGAATTATTTATACCATTGTGATGTGTTATACCAAATCATATTAGTAATAATTGTATGAGAATATATCAGTTTAATACCCCAGCTGAAACATTTTCTTTATCATTTAATTGATTATGAATTCAAGTGAAATTCCAACATGTATTGATTAAAAAACTCATAGAATTTTAGGTTTATCATTTTATGTAACAAAACATGAATCTCTTTTAGTGCATTAGTTGTCATCACATATGCCATAATCTGTATATCATACTCACCATTTAATGACATAACCAGGCAGGTGATAGTTTTGTATTTAATACAAGTATGCTTGATTCACTATATATATGTAAAATCTAATTAATGTAATTAAAATCCTTCTGACCTTTTATGTATTAAGTGTTAAATTATTCAAAGTGGTATGAGACACATTTAATAATATGAAATGTGAAATCAAATATTTAAAGTTGTCTGGGAGATTTTGAATATATGACCCTATTTGGAATATGAGGAATGTAAAAGACCAGGTATAACGGGTTGGGGACTTGTTAATGAAAGCCCCTCGATTAATCGATAGTTCTTATGAGACAATCAGGTCATGGTATGAGGTCATATATATTTTAGAGTCTTGACATGAGGTGTTGACATGGTCTGATGATATATGTTCCCTCATTATGTTTATGATAATTAATTCACCAAGTTGATATTCGACTAGTAGAATATCTATGGTTACGATCCAATACTTATGAGTATCAGAAGAAGTAAATTCTTATGGCATGATGTTTATGATTCACTCAGTGATTTATTAGTCAGTGAATGTTTCACAATAATAAAGAATGTCATTTATGTTATTACCTTTATGCGGATATCTGATTTTGTATTGCTCTTACTTATTAAACTTGTACCAGTATATTCATACATTATACTTATTTAGAATTTCTTTTACTTATTACTCTAAATGTGGGTGCCTATAATTGAATCATTTTCCCTTGTAATCTTGTTAATATAATTTTAATTGTTCTCCTTAGACAATTGATTTGATATATAACATGTGTTAGAACATTTCTTAAGAAACTGTTTTATAGAAAAAATTTAAAATAGTGTTTTCAAATGTTATATTAGTATATTATGTTATTTTGAAACCCCTTACTGGGCATTTGTATGCTCACCCTACATTTTTAAAATAATTTTTTGTGGTATTTTTTTTTAGAAGAAGAATCATGACAGAAGTAGCTAGTTTCCAAGAACCTGAACCGAATCGATCCTCTATATGGGAAATGATGTGTAAAATATCAGGGCATGGTTTCTGTAAAAACTCACACATCATGTTTCATGTCACTGGCTCCAGGTATTATAGAGTCGGGTTGTCACAGTTGACTATCATATGATCCAAATGGACAGAAACCATCAATAAAATGACCCAATCACATGTTACATGAATCTAATTAAAAAGAAGGACATACATGGTCACAATTATTCCATGAATCACCATGACATGGATGATTTAGGCTTTTACCTATTGAAATATTTGATTTTTTCAATGACATAAATGGCACTATGTTTTGATAGATAAATGAACGATGTAATCTGGGTATGAGGAGAAAATAACTCAACTATTTAATGGGAACAAATCCAGATATTCCTTATTGATTGTCATTTTACCTTGATTTTCCAGATGTAGGAAAACTATATAACGGCTCATTTTCACCAAAATATATGATACAATCATTTGAACATGAATGGATATTTTGATAAAAAAGACTCAAATTGTGATCTGGGCTCTTACTCTCAAAGAAATAGGTTGGAAACACATTTCTTTTAGGTGGTAGTGATTTAACCAAAGATAATATATGACAAAAATATCTATAAAACATTCTATTATCTGATTTAATAGTTAGAAATTTTTTAATCCCTTTTATTTTCTTATCTTGCAACCAGAATATAAGGATTCTTCAAGAGACATAAAAAATCATAATATTGATATGGTTATAACTTAGGAGTTAAGTCAATATCATCCCGAGTTTCTCTTTATATAAAAGATAGACCAACAACATCATGTACAAAATATTAAAACTATGATGGATTTGGAACCAAATTATTAGTATTATCTTCAGATCTCCATTCACTGTGTTGATACCAAAAACCATAATATTTCAAAAAAACTGAAACATAATAGATGAACCCTCATATTGTCAAATGTTTTGAATCTCTTCAGATCGCATTTCTTCCATAAATACATAAGTGTACCTTCTAAAAAATATTCTACTTTAAATTATACAAATGATAAAAAGGATTAAACACCCTCAATATATATATGATTTATACCATAACCATTTGGTTTTATTTGATGATTTATCTATTCATCATCTTGTAATAAGGATTTATGCCTACTTCCATATTCCATATGTTTCTAAAAATAGAAAAAATAAATATTTCTTATAATTAATCTAATATAAGTAAGATACAATCCAAAAAAATATAAAATAAAAAAATAAAAAATTACTTATAAATATTATGGATTCTATCTAATTACTACTAAATGTTTCTAATTCCAAAAATGATAGATAATTTGTTATAATTACCATTAATTTTTTATAATTACTATTAATTATCATTTAGGAAAAAATAGAATGTTTTCCTAGGGGCATGAGGAATGTATGGAATGGAGTGGATGAAGGTGACGTGTTAGTGAAATAATTCAAGTTCCTATGCTTTCAAACCGTTTAGAGGAGAGACAACATGGGTAAACATGCACGTTTACCCATGATTTCCTCTCCTCTAAATAGTCTAAATACATGGGCACTATAATTATTTCACTCTATCACCACCTTTATCCCCTCCACTCCATGATTCCCTTTAGGGATACAATAAGTGGAGGGGATGAAGTTGACTGCAGAGAATGATTTTTAGAACTAGAAAT
Organism: Viscum album; assembly: GCA_963277665.1. Taxonomy (NCBI): domain Eukaryota; kingdom Viridiplantae; phylum Streptophyta; class Magnoliopsida; order Santalales; family Viscaceae; genus Viscum; species Viscum album. The sequence goes on along the minus strand of OY728133.1, from coordinate 857,608,625 downwards.
CTTTCACCCAATTATCCCCTCCATCCCCCCTACTTCATGCTTCCCTCATAGCCCTAGGTCGACCTTCTATTACTAATTATGGTTAATTGTGGTTAATTGCGATTAATTGTGGTTAATTGCGGTTAATTCTGGGTAATTGTGGTCAATTGTTGTTAATTGTGGTTAATTGCGTTTAATTGTGTTTAATTGTGGTTAATTTTGTTTAATTGTTGTTAATTGTGGTTAATAGTGGTTCATTGTGATTAATTGTGGTATTTTTCACTAAATACCACCCATTGAGGGTATTTTTTTCTAATTACAACTCATTGATTATGTTTTTTTACTTATTACTGCTCATTGATGATATTTTTTTAATAATTATTACTCATTGACATCATTTTTTATTAAATATTGCTTATTGCCGATATTTTTTACTAAATATCACTCATTTACAATATTTTTTACTAATTACCACAAACTGTTGGTATTTTTTTAATAATTACCACTCATTACCGATATTTTTAACTAATTACAACTCATTTTTAGTATTTTTTACTAATTACAACTCATTACAACCATTTTTACTAATTATCACTCATTGCTAGTATTTTTTACTGATTACCGCTCATTGTTGGTATTTTTTTCTATTAACTTTTATTACTGGTATTTTTTTACAAATTACAACTAATTTCTAGTATTTTTTACTAAATAACACTAATCGTGAATATTTTTTACTAAATAAAACTCATTTACAGACATCTATACTAATTAACACTCATTATCGTAATTTTTTACTAATTATCACTCATTGCCGATAGTTTTTACTAATTACCGCTCATTACTAACATTTTTTTACTAATTATAGATCATTACTGGTATTTTTTACTAAATATCACTAATTGCTAGCATTTTTTACTAAACACCATGCATTGTCAATATTTTATACTAGATACAACTCATTTTTAAATTTTTTACTAAATACAACACGTAGATGGTATTTTTTATGAATTACCACTCATTGCCTGTATTTTTTTACTAATTAATTCTCATTACTAATATTTTTTACTAATTATCAATCATTACCATTATTTTTTACTAAATACCGCTCATTACGAGTATTTTAAACTAAATATGGCTTATTTCTAGTTTTTTAACTAATTAACACTCAATGCGAGAATTTTTTTCAAATTAATGGTAATTGCCCGTAATTTTTACTAATTACCACTCATTGTTAGAATTTTTTACTAATTAGTGCTCAATGTCAGTATTTTTTATTAAATACCACCCATTGTGAGTAATTTTTTACTAAATACCGCTCATTGTCGATATTTTTTATTAAATATCACTCAATATCGGTATTTTTTTAAGAAATACCACTCATTACAGGTATTTGTTTACTAAATACCGCTTATTTCTAGTATTTTTTACAAATTACGACTCATTATTGGTATTTTTTACTAATTACCACTCATTTACTGGTATTTTTTACTAAATAATGCTCATTGCTGGTATTTTTTAGTAAATAACGCTCATTTTAGTACTTTTATTAATTACCACTCATTGCTGATATTTTTTACTAATTACTACTCATTCCTATTATTTTTTACTAGTTAACGCTCATTTCCGCTAATTTTTACTAATTGTCTCTATTTTCTACTAATTATCAATAATTTCTAATAATTACAGCTAATTTTAAAGAATTGCCACTAATTTTACTGATTACTACTAATTTTTATTGATTACTACGAATTTTTACAAATTGTATTTAAATTATTAATATATAGCGTTAATTTTTCAAAATTAGTGTTAATTAGTATTAATTACTTTTAATTATTAAAAATTACTATAAATTCATATTAATTGTCACTAAGATCTATATATTATTATCAAGTTATGTTAGTGAGTAATATTTATTTCTCAATTATAAGTAATTATTGTTGATCACAATAAATTACTAATAATTAAAATTAATTTCTATAAATTAACACTAATTACTTTTAATTAAAAATAATTATTGTTAATTAAAATTAAAAATTTATGATAACAAATAAATACTACTAATTAATATTTTTTATTTCTAATTATTTCTAATTACTGCTAATTATTAATGATAACTTTTAAATAAAATAAAATAAAATAAGTGGATTAAAATTTTAAAAATTAAATAAATACCTTAAAATTGAAGCTTTTATTGAATGAAAATCAGATTATTTGATTCAATATATAAATTTAAACATTTAAATGAATAAATGGAGAGGAGAGGGGAGAAAGGGATGATGGAAGATTTCAGATGGAGAGAAAATAGAAAAAACAGGTCATGGTATATATATGCTAGATTAGTTGCAATGAGAATATTTGTGATGAGATTCCCATCACAAATAGTACCGACCATAAATAATCGGGTTGGAAATTAAAAAAGTAATTATAGTGGTTTATAAATTCTCATCGCAAATAACATCAATGATGGAAGTTCTTTGAAATGAGAGTAAATACCCAACATAAAAACCTTTTCTCGTATTTTTATGAGTGGGCACGCTAAAGGTATTTGTGATGGGAATGTTTTCCCATCGTAAATAAGGATTTATTTAGTACTGTTTGTGATGGGATTAATTTCTCATCGCAAATAGTCCCTTGGAAAAGACTATTTTCCAAGAGAGATGGGCCCATCATAAATATCCCATTGAGAAAAGCCTTTTTTTCTTGTTATGGATGAATAGGTTTTCCATAAAAAATTAGACAAAGATGATATTTCCTTTTCAAGCAGCATTAGCAATTCAATAAATTCAATTCGGCATAATTGTACATATTCTCTCTCACACACATACACACACATGCACCCCAAATGACATCCATATGCTTAAGAGTGGTAATATGTCCTCCACCAGGTCATCTCTTGGTGAAATATCCTCCTCATTCTTTTCTAGTTGGAACTGGAAACCATGTTTATTTCAACAAGGCCTCATACTATACAACTCCTGAAAACACAAACACACACCAACCATGTGCCTTTCCAGTAAACTCCCAAATCCCGATTATGCCATGAAAATGTATCAAACCCATATTTCTTTTAATAATACCCTTTTTTCAATTTATCAATCATTTTGTAGAACAACACCCATAACCAAATTTCAAATCCATCTAGTATGCGAAAAAACCAATAGGTTTTCATTCAAAATCAAAATAATTTTTTTATGGTTCTAACGAGCTTTCGCATTCTAATAAAAGAAGAAAGAGAAAAATTACACCTACCTCCAATAGTTAGAACAAAATTTCCTTTTTGATCCTTCACAGCCCCTTTGATTACCACAAATCAAATTTTGATAATCTAATGGATACATCTTCTGAATTTAATAGATCCTTCAAAATCACCTAAGGGTTGGAGTTCGAAAGAAAAGGGAGAATGATTTATGAGGATCATAAGGAATGTAAATTAAATAAAACTATTAGTCATGACATTATTAATGATGTGAATTAGGGATTCACATTGTGATTCTTCTGGTTACTATATATACTGGAAAACCCATCATCATTTCTTAAAAACTTAAAAACTGATTCATGTCATTAATAGATCTCGCATCTTGAACCCATTCTTCCTAGAGACAATTCATGACCTAAAACAATCCATGGCATCCCCCTAGAACCCATTCAAAATGTGAATAACCATTGACGACATGGATCTTTCTTATATATAGATTTTAGAAAACCTTGTCTTTAACCCTCATATATTCTCTAAACATTTATCCCAATGAATCCAAACATTAAAGAATAAACATAGAACAATTTTGTACCAAATATAGGGTTATAAATTCTCCCCGCCATTGGTCTTTCCTTCCTCAAAAAGTTGTATGTCATTAAAGACATTCAAAGGTTCATTCCATTACTCTACCGTAGGCTTTTCTCCTTCCCAGGTTTCTTCTTCGGTCTGAAAATGATTCCATAATATACATTATAAAGTAATATGTCTTCCACATTGAATATTTTCATTTTTATCCATAATTTTTATTAGTATATAGATAAACATCCCATTCGCCTTAAGAGTGTCATGGTCTCAACTGATCACATGATTGGGTTCCACACAATACTTTTTCAATTAAGATATGCTGAAGACATTATGGACAACACTGAATCTCGATGTTATGGATAACTAATACGATGCCACACTAATATGTTTAACAATCTCAAATGGTTCAATGTACCGTGGAACTAAATCCCCTTGTTTTCCTAATAGATTATGAATATGTTTTGGTCACACTTTAAAAAATACTTGGTCAATCACATTTAAAGGAAAATGGAATTCATGATGACCTACATACATGTTTTGTCAAATTTGATCCATTTACACCCTCCTTCATATCATCAAGTTCTTCTTCATAGTCTTATGTACTAAACTGGGTCCAATTAGTGAATTCTTTCATGTTTCCACCGAATATAGTGGGTAATTAAAAAGACTACCATATAATGCCTCAAATGGAGTTATATGAATCATTTCCTAGTAATTGTTACTATAGTATAATTCCACTAAAGGAATGTGATCTTCCCATGAACCTCCAAAATCCATGACCCTTGCTCTGAGCATATCATTTAAGGTTTTAATAGTGTGTTTTGATTGTCCATCCATTTGAGGATGATAGGTCATTGTCATGGTCAACTAATTTCCAAGATCATATTTCAAGATCACCAAAATCAAGAAGTAAATTTAGGATCTCAATAAAAAAACAATAAAAACTATAACTTCATGTAACTTGAACACTTATCATATATATAACTTTTCCAAATCCTCTACCTTGTAGGGCTTTCTAATTGTGAGGAAGTGTGCTGACTTGGTGAGTCGATCCACAACCACCCAAATAACATCATGATTTTAATGGTTCCTCGATATACCAATAAGTCTGTGGAAATAATATCCCACTTCGATACAAGAATAGGCATAAAATGTTTAAAACTTTCCAGTCATTTATTCTCATCCTTTACCTAATGATAAGTGAGACGCTTCATAAAGAAATATTCAATCTTGCATTTCATACTCGACCATAAAAAATGATTTTTCTTCACCTTGTACATTTTTTGAATATCTGGATTAATAGACCATTTTGAATAGTGATATGTCGAAGGATTAAATTATTGGAAAGACTGAGGGACTACAATTCAATCTTGAAAACATAAAAAATTGTTATATCATATGTTCAACATTTATAAGTCTCCCCACTATTTTGGTTTGACCTAATTATGATACAATCATGATTTTAATTTTGATCCTCTTCTATAAAATATATAATTCAGGAAAAATATTAACTAGGATGAAAAATACATTCTCATTTTGTTCAGAAAAAGCATTTCAGCAAAAATTCTCAGCAGTTATCACTAGTCATGAGATTCCCTAAAAACTTCATTATATGATATCCCACTAAAAACAACATCTACAGAAGTACCTTTCCTAGGTATATACACCATGTCTAAGTTAATCATTTGGATAAATTTAATCCATCTTTATTGACCCATTTTAAATTATAACTAGGAAAATATATATTTAAAACTCCTAGGATCAATGAAGACTATGATCCTTTCCCTAAAGAGATAGTGACACCAGGACATTAAGGAATAGACCACTACAGCTAATTCCAATTCATGTGTAGAAGAATGATTCTCATTCATTCACACCTTCTTTAAACCATAGGCCACAACCTAATCTATCTGCATGATAATACAATTGATATTGGATCCAGAAACATCACAATATACCATATACCCCTAACCAAGTTTTTGAAATATTAATATGGGTGCTAAGGTGAGATGAGATTTAATTTACAGAAAACATTTTTGATAGTCATCATTGCATGTTAATGTTTCACCATTCTTCATCAGAGTAGTCATGGGATAATCAAGTCCTAAGAAATCCAAGACAAATCATTGATAATATACTACTAATCATAGAGAACTATGTATTTGAAAAACATTCTTGGATGGATTCCAAGAGTTAGATTCTTCGATCTCTATAGGATCAACTAATATTCCCTCTTCAGAAATGACGTTCCCAAGGAAACAAACTTATTGTATCTATAAGTCATGGTTATAAAACATCATATATAGTCGATTATCACAAAATGTTCTTAATAAAATTCCTATGTGATCCTTATGGTCTTTCCTGCTTCGAGAATAAACCAAAATATTATTAAAAAACACTGTAATAAAATATTCAAGGTAACAATAGAATATATGGTTCATCAACGCCATGAATACTACAAGATAATTCTTCATACCAATGGGCATGGAAAAATATTCATGATAGACATATTGAATCTTGAATGTTGTCTTTATGATATCCTCTCTTCTGACACTAAGTTGGCAATATCCTGATCATAGATCAATCATGGAGAACCACTAAGATCCATTTAACTGATCAAACATATCGTCGATTTGAAAAACTGGATACTGATTTTTTATCATAACCATATTTAGTTAATGATAATAAATATATCAATAGAGAAAAATATCTTCTTTCTTTATGAATAAAACTAATTGAGTCTAATGTGATGTTATTTCTATACTGAAGCCTTTTTTCCCCAACTCTTCTAGAAAGTCCTTCAATTCTCACAAATCAATCAAAGACATTGTATAAGACAGAAGAAAAATAAGGTACCTCAAGGGTTTATTGATACTCATGAAATGAGACATCATTTTCATGTGTAGCCCCAATTTTTTAACCACCAGATAATAAAAAAAATGTGATGCACCAGTATCAAATAAGACAAGTGTAAGAGTAGAGTTCAGAAGGATGGTACCACACACTGTGGGGGAGACATGGTAAAATCAAGGGGATTTTTATGCTGGATTGATTATAAGAGTTAGTGTCCTAAAACCAACTAGATTTACATTTATTACATGGATATTTAATGTATTTAAATATTAAACATCTTATTATATATTGTTTATTGTTCTGTATGACTATGATGGAATAATTTCATGGAGTATTCTTTGCATTGATAAGGTTATGCCAATTTCCCATTATGATGAGAAAATTTAAATTCTATAATAATATTCTTAAATAAAGTTTTACGGTTGGATGACATACTATGATGGAACACATAGCAAATAGACCATCAGGTGTGAGTACTCGAAAGCTAATGAGACATTCTCTCATGAAGTTCACACTTGGAAATATCCAAGATAGAATATTATGATAACGGACCTACCAGTATGAATTCCCAATGTTTTGGTGTCATCGTATATTTCTATCTACGAGTGTGTGTAAGGATCCTTAGACTTTAAGATTATCATTAATATGTGTCACGACTCACGCACTTTGATTTAATGACAAAAACCATCACACAGACAGTTGGTGGGAATTAGGGTACGTTTGGTGCATCACAGGTGGCATGTTATTAATGGATAAGTCAAGGAAGAATTTGTCCCTTCCATTTATGGAAGTTGATATTTCGGCCCTTTTATTAAAATAGAACTGTCACGCCAAATTCCATGGCAATGGTGTAACGATGAGTTCATTTTTGGTAGTAAAAGAACAACATATCAAGTATAAAAGTTGATGACACTATCCTGAAACCTTCTTGATGAGATATTATGACAAAGGGATTATATTATATAGTGATCGTTCATATATGGATTTCATTGTTGAGACTTTAAGTTCTTTCTCTTTTGTTTCTTGACCCGTTTCTAGACAGTACTCTTGGACTTTAGGCAAGCCCTCAAAATGCCAATGAAAAATAATCATAGAGGGTCACACACTAAGTGTTTCTATTGGCCTCAGTTAAATTATTTTTAAATTTATTTAATAAATATTATTCTCAAGATAGAGGAATAATTTTATTCAAGTTAATATAATGGCATAAATTAAATAAATATTTATTCACTGAATTGTGGGTAAAATTTATTTATTTATTTTATTGAATATTTAATAAATATTTATTTACTATTTTGTAAATAAAATATTTATTTAAGAGTATAAATTATTTATGTATTTATTCGGGTGTTAATTAAATGGAAGTGGAGTTCAAGTGGACCATGTTTGGTCTGATAGTAAAATAATTATTTACAAGACGATAAATAATTATTTAACTATTTAGTAGAAATTAAACCAATACTGCTATTATTTTGTGAGGTGGAATTTTATTTATAATTACATTTTTTGAAAGTTGGAACACCATAAATAATGAAATAGTATTGTTATTGAGAACATGGGTTTTATTTAAGGTTATGAATGTATTTAATTTCTGTTACGTAATTAAATATTGTAACTGAAGCCCCTTGTCAATAAATAGACAGATACGTCTACTGTGCCATGTACCGAACCACACACCCAGTGAATTGAGAATTGTTGAACTAAAAAATTTCTCTCTCAAATCCTCTTCTTTCCCCCTCAAGAATGAGAGATGTTCTTCAAGGCCGAAGAACAAGTAATCAAGAACGACCGACACAAGACACTCGCTTCGCTGCGCTAGCACTTGGAGAATGAGCGGTATCGATCGGAGGCCATAAGAGAATGTGTGGATCACCTCTACAAGGATTCTAGTTTGGATCCTTGCAAGTGTAACAACATAATCTGGATGGTTCATTCTGGATGATCAACATCATTAAAGAAGAAAATACCGAAGATCCATGTATTATTTTCTTTAAGAAATTAATTAAATTAATTATAAACATTAAGTGCAAGATCCTCTCTAAAGGTTTCAGGAATCTTTCTTATATATCTAATTTATTGATTATATTCTATGGAGACTAGCATTTATCATCGTATTGATTCTGTAATAATCATTGATCATGATAAAAATTAAATTTGGGTTCCGGCCCAACTGTTCTTCTGCTACACCTGAAACCTTCAAGTGGTATCAAAGGGGATACATCATAGTTTATAATTATTTAAATATTTTGTTGATTATTTATGCATTTAATAATTTAGTTGTTTCAATTAATGTTAATCGTTGTACAAATATGAATCTTGAGATCTTTTACACCTCTTTTGTTTCTCGTTCACCTTACAAAAATGATCTTTTCTTTTAATTTTGATTAAAATAAAACAGAGGATCTCATCCGGAGGATCCAAAGCTTCCTGGATGTACAACACTAGAACAAATGGCATGTATTCAACAATACATGCTGTGTAGTCAAGATAAAATGCATCAGACCGGTTTTCCAAACAAAGCCATGTGTTGGTGTCTTTCTAAGTCTTCAATGAATCTGTGTGTTAACTAGGAACAGGTGGCATGCAATTTCTGGATTACATACCGTGTAGTCTACTGGACATAGTGTGTAGTCCCTTCATGTTAGGGTTGGAATATGTACCCCGTACATGGATTTCCCGACGAGAAACCATGTAGCATGGATACTATATGGCATGTGGCCCACTGAACACTTTGTGTACTCAAAATATTTTTAAAGTACATCATCACTCCATGTCCCCGAGCGTGTACGTCAGATGGATAGTGGAGGATAGTACACGCAGTGTAGTCAGAACTACACACCGTGAACTCATCCAAATTATGCAGATTTAATAAAATTTATTATTATATTATATAAACCCTTGATATGTGTACCATAGAGCAGGAGTAAAGCTGAGGCACAACATGTGATAGGTCTTTTATATACATGTGTTTAATTTAACATCTGTGTAATATTCATTTCTAATCATTCGGTAGTTATGAATTGGAATTCACTGGGTTGCCTCTAAGGTACATGTTACGTACAAAGATAATTTTAAATAATTTTATTTTTTAAAAATTATTATGGATGAGAATGTAAAATAAATTAAAAAAATGGTTTCAAATAAAAGGATTGATTAATTAAAGATGATAATTAATTGATTCAACAATTATTTATCATAAACAAAACCAATTAAAGAATTTAATGGTTGTTTTATTTATGAATAATTATCATTTCATGTATTTATGATCGTGAGCAAGACCAAGACCTTTGTATGTGGATGGTTTCTTTTAATTAATTTATTTAAATTAATTTTGTTAGCCTGCGAGCCTTCTCCTCATTAATATGTTGGGCATACACGCCCATGGTTTTTTATTTAAAACCCCTTTTTACCCCTCACCTGTATTTGAGTTAAAAAAGGCATATGTAATGGATGGAACTCTCAAGCAAGTGCAGGTGGATCAAGATGAAGTCAATATAAAACCAATCCCAGGAGATGCATAGGTGTACAAGTGTAAAGCTGTAAACACAAACCCAAAAAGTTCAAGATGTTTCTCCCCTAGGCCAGGGTAAGTCTATAAACCAATAGATAAACTATCCATTAGAAAATCTCATGATCATACCCTTTACATTATTTTATTTCTATCAGTTTCATGGTTTATCATTATGGATGTGTGGTCACAATCACATAATTAATGAATTAAAAAACAATGCAAGATGGAACAAAAATAAACTAGACTAATGCATAAATATTTTCAAGATATGGTTAATCACTTAAATAAGTTCCACTTAATATTAAAAATCATGTTATAATGATAATATGAAATTCACGCATAAGAGATACAAATACCTCAAATAAAAAATTAAGTTACACCAAGCCTTTCATTACATTATTAAGAGAAAACTCAATGTGACTATATGTTTGACCAACCCTTGATGGGACACGTAATTTTATATAGGAATTCCTTATGAAATATTTCAGGTTGAATTAACCATATTACAACAAGAGGAGTATCCATTGATAGACATGGTGTAATATTAGAGGCTGGAGTTGAGGAAATCAAAAGTCACAATTTCAGGATTGGGGAGTCCACTCAACAGATCAAGGAGCTACAGGCCCACAGTTAGAAATGACCAACCTACCTAAATACCTTCTAATAGCTTTGCCAACCCTTGTTGGGGTTATTCTAAGGGTAATATGGATCTTTTCCACTAGAATGTCCGAGAAATGAGACATTATGAGTTCATTGGTTAGGGCCATTGGGCTTGATAAAATAGTTGGAGACTTAATAAAATTTATTATTTTTCATAAAATGTAATCAAGAAAGCGCTAATGATTTGATCTTTTATTTGTATAATAAAAATGACAGGCTCTTCAACCACACTATTCTTATGATCAATTCTGCGTAAAGACAACATCCTCACTGGGAATAAATTCTATGAATGGTTTAGTTGCCTTTGGGTTATCCAACGCCATGAATGGTAGTCTTACGTGCTAGAGCCAGCATTACCTAATCTGCCTTCTAAAGAGGTGAGTGATGAGGATTTCATGGTCTATGAGAAACATATGAATGACGAGGTTGACGTTCAATGTTTAATGATATCATCAATGTTTGATGATATCATCGATGTCTAGTGAGGTGATGAAGTCTTATGAAAAAATGGATACTTATAGCATGATTGAGAACCTTTGTGGTCTTTACAAGGAGAGAGTTTGATAGGAAAGGTTTGTTATAACTAAGGCACTCATTCAATGTAATCATGGAGAAGGTTTCCTAGCTAGGCCTCAAGTATTCAAGATCATTGGCTATATTGAGAACCTCGAGGATCTAGGGTTAAACTCCCTGAAGAACTGGGCACTGGTCTCATTCTCACATCACACCCTCCGATATTCTCTAACTATGTTGTCAATTTAAATATGAAAAACATTGATAAGTCTCTATCTGATCTTCTTATCCTAATTCGCCAAGTGGACAAAGATATGAAGTGCGAAAAGACTTCTATCCTTATGGTGAATAATAGGAAGGGGAATGTGAAGAGCTTTAAGCCCAAAGATTCTTCATGTCCTTCCAAAAAAATGAAGATCAAAGGGGAGTCAACAGAACAAGAGGATGTTAGTTTTACATGTGGCAATAAATTCCACTAAAATAATAACTACACCCAACCTAAGAAGCTTGGGGATGCTTCAAGTGTGTTTGTTATCAAATTAAATCTATTTGTTTCTACAAATTGGGTATTAGATACATCTTGTGGAACACACATATGAATCCAAATACAGGAACCAAGAAGTTTCATAAAGATTTACCGAGGAGAGATAGATCGTTAAGAAGCCAATGGAGCAAGACTTTCTATTGTAGCTGTTGAGGACTACCACCTCACGTTTCCAACTAGGATGATCATGTTGTTAAATTATTGTTATTATGTGCCTTCTATTACTAGAAAATTTAGTTTTGTATCTAGATTAGATACATATGGATTTGTTTTCATGTTTTGAAGTGAATGTTGATTCTTTTACAAAGATAGAATTTGTTTTGGTAGGGAACATTTATACAACAGTCTTTACATTTTGGATTACACAAGCAAAGTAATGGATATCGATAATAAAGATATTTTACATGAAACATACCATACCTAACTTTCACATCACTGGCTAGGTCATGTAAATGAGAAATTATTAACAAAGTTACATCAAGATGGATATTTAGATTCATTGAACTAAAACCACTTGGAGTATGTCATTCATGTTTACAAGGAAAAATGACCAAGTCCCCATTTAGTGGGAAAGGTGAAAGGGATAAATAACTAATTGAAATGGTTTATACCGATGTGTGTGGACCATTTACAGTTGAATCAAGGGGAGGGGACTCATACTTCATAACTTTAACTGATGGTTTTAGTAGATATGGATATATCTACTTAATGAGGTAGAAGTCAGATTATTTTGTTAAGTTCAAAGAATACAATAATGAATTTGAGAACCAGCTTGGTAAGATGATTAAGAAACATCACTCAGATCGAGGTGGAGAATATCTTAATCAAGACTTCATTGATTACTTACAATATTTTGGGATCCTATCCCATCTCACTCCTCCTTACACACCCTAGTAGAATTGTGTGAGAGAATGGAGGAATCTCACCATATTGGACAAGGTGAGATCAATGATGAGTCATGAAATTATTCCATTATCATTCTAGGGTTATGTGTTACAAACAGAGGCCCACATACTAAACCAAGTACCCACTAAATCGATAAATGGTATTCCATATGATTTCAGGAGTGGAAAGAAATTCATGATATTTAGTTTACATGTTTGGGGAAGCGATGAATTTGTTAAGGCCTCTTCAGGTAACAAACTTACACCCTGAGGAAAAAAATGTACCTTTATAGGATACCCCAATAAAACAAGGGGATATTACCTATTCAACCCCTCAAAAAAAATTTATAATGGAAAGAGACACCATATTCCTTGAGAGGGAGCACATCACCAAAATATATAGTGGGAGAGAGATAATCTTCTATGAATTTGAGGCTAGAGGTACACAAGAGTTGGTACAAGAGTAGATTCCACAAAGCCCCATGGATGAAAGAACTATTACTGAGACACAAGAACTGAGTTGGAGTACAGGAGAGGTTATAGAAATGGAATGGTATTTTTTTCTAGTTACTAAGGATGGTGACAAATTATTAGTTGATAATACAGATCTTCTAGACTACAAGAAAGTAGTATGTGGCATATATGTTTCCATGTGAAAAGATTCCATGAATTCTGAAATGGATTCCATGTACCAAAACCAAGTCTAGATTTTGGTAGAGCCTTCAATTGATGTAAATCCTATTGGTAAAAAATGGGTATTCAAGAATAAAATGAACATAGAAGGACAAGGCAGTAACTATAACGCACGACTGGTTATAAAAAGGTTCAAACAGCATCAAGGCATTGAATACGAAAAAACCTTTTCACCAGTTTCAATGCTGAAATCCATTAGAATTCTATTGGCCATTGTCACTTAGCATGAATATGAGATTTTAAAAATGGATTTCAAAATAGAATTCCTTAATGGGAACCTTTAGGAATATTTCTACAAGACACAACCTGAAGGATTTATGAGTCCAAAGGATTCCAATAAGGTATGAAAGTTTCAAAAAACTATTTATGGATTAAAGAAAGCATCCAGGTCATGGAACATTTGTTTTGATGAATCCATAAAAAAATTTGGTTTTATCAGAAATGAATGTGAGCCTTGTGTCTAGAAACAATTTAGTGGGAGTGCATTCATTTTCCTAATAGTATATTTTGATGACATATTACGTATTGGTAATGAGATACTGGTCTTATATTATGTTAAGGAATGGTTGAATCAACGCTTATCCATGAAGTACGTGGGTGAGGCAGCATATATTCTTAGGATCAAGATCCATTGTGATAGATCCAAGAAATTTTCTAGGCCTAAGTCAAAGTACATACATTGATAACATACTGAAGTGATTCAGTATGGAACAATCCAATAGGGTATTGTACCCTTCGTCGCATGGCATTCATATTTCTTGGAAATTTTTTCTCAGACACAAGGGGAAAGAAATATAATGGAAATAACTCTATATGCATCATTGATTGGGTCAGTTGTAACATCTCGATTCCAGAAGCCACCCAGAGGCACTCCGTATCCGGTTGGTCACATGGCATCAAGTGCATTTCCCCAAACTCTATAGGCTACCAACTAGCAGTGAGGGCCTTGGGTGTGATAGTGGGGAAACTATGCCCTCATTGGCAGAGTACATAGAGGAAGTAAACAAAACATGCAATAGTAGAAGTAGTAAATATCCAACAATAATAAACAACGAAATACTAAACAATAAAATATTGTAGAACATATTTATATATAAAATTATGCAAGATACATATCTAGGAATGTATCCAAACATGTCACAATGCTGTAAATATAAACAATACCAAAAAAAGTAAAAAAGAAAAGATAAAAATATACACAGCATCGCAAGCCTAATCTTGGTCCCATGCCCTCCTGATCCAAAGCAATCAAGTACCAAAAGTCGAAGGGCACTTTACCTTGTCTATAACTGCAACAAAATAGTCTGTTTGGGCCCAAAAGCATGGCCCCAACAGGGTGTGAGACTAAATCCCAGTAGGAAACCACCCGAAGATCTGTGTCTAACAGTCAGTGAGTATATGGAAGGTAATAGTACAGTAAGAAGTAAATAGTAAAATTAAATAGTAGGTAGTAATCACTAAGCAGTAATATGATGATATACAATAGTAATCAATCCATAGAACAACATGCAGTATTGAAGAAAATAGCTAACCACAATAGGAACCCCTCTAAGAAGTACTCGCAGCCAACCCCTCGGGTCCTATCAAATACGTACACGCAACACTATGGGTAGTGAGCCCAGCCTAACCGCTCTGGTTTGGTCATAAGAAATTATAAGACTCTCTATGGATGCTCACTCGGTCAATTCCCATTATAATCTAGGGTAGTCAAGGAATCTCTGAGGAACATCACGCAGTCTAACCCTCTTATAGCCCAAGGTCTAGAAACTCTATGAGGAAGCTAACTCGGTCATTTCATCCTATAGTCTCACGTCTATAACATACTCTATAAGTAAGCTCACTCAGTCAATTACTTCTCTATCCTGGAAAGGTTTTTATGAAATTCAAAAAAGTAATGACTCTATGAGGAAGATCACTTGGTCTACCCTCCTGTAGTCTATAATATCCAAGACTCTTTGGGAATCTCACTCAGTCTATCCCCTGTAGTCTATAATAACCAAGACTCTCTGAGGAAGATCACTCAGTCTACCCTCCTTTTGCCTATAATAACCATGACTCTCTGAGGAAGCTCACTCGGTCAGCCCTCCTGTAGTCTACAATATCCAAGACTCTCTGAGGAAGCTCACTCTGTCAGCCCTCCTGTAGTATATAGTGCCAGGTTCTCACAGTCCCATGACAGTCAGTGCATAATAACTATATAAGGATAAAGTACACCTATAGAGCTACATGGATAACCATTCTACATAACAACAACCATGTTAAGATTATCATTCCATCCTACGGTCACAAGGCATGGAAAATAGGTTTAACGGCCAAAGGCTAACAAAACCCAAAGGTCATAACAAGAACAAGGCATCAACAAAAAATCGAAGCATAGAAATTATCTTCAAACATGATCAAATTATTTCTACACAAGCTTGCAAGAAAGGCAGGAAAACAACAGGGGAAAAATGGAAAACACGCAATACCCCGTTCATGGTATTGGTATAAATTCAACATAAAACTCAAATACTTCGAAAGGTAACGTATACAACACCTACCTTGTTGCTAAGAGAATAATATACTTTGACCAACATGATTTATTCTTCTTATAATGGCGCAGATCTATGAAAACGCACAAAACGTTCAACCCACAATATCTTGAGAAAGAGGGAAAATCATGGAAAGAAACTCAAGAAGAAGGAAGAGCTCACCACTGCGGTTCCAACACAATCGACGATGGTCGATTCAGAAAACAGACGGAGGCTTGGGAGCTCAGAGGATGTTCGAGGCAATACGAGATGCTCTCGGTCGAAGAACCTGGAGAAGAATATGATTCCGTCGATTAGGCGCGACCCTGGTCCGTTTAATGAAAAAAAATATAGTACAAAGAGTGTACTTCTGGGGTACATATAATTTAAATGGCCTTTCTGTACTTTTATTTAATCGTCCTACACATCACCCCTACACACCGTGTGTGTGGCCCGGACACAGCTAGCACACAACGTGGCGCGGAAACAAAGTACACTGTGTGTAATTTGAAAATTTCCAGATTTTCCTCTTTTTCTCAAAAAACGACCAAAAAAGGAAAAACATACCCGAAACGAAGATATGGGTTTTTAAAAACTTCCCCCCTTAATGAAATTAATCCCTAAATTTCCCTAACAAGGCGCAGAAGAAGAACCCCCGAACAGCTCCGGCCACTGTGATTGTACATCGGCCTCCCTCTCCCAAGTCGTGTCCTGTACTTGCCTGTGCTGCCATAGCACCCATACCAGAGGAACAGACTGGCCATAGAGAACCTCCGTACTATGATCAAAAATCCATATAGGATGCTCCTAAAACTATGCATCCACTTCGAGCTCAACCTCCTCAGGTTGAAAGACATGAGACAGGTCAGAAACTTAACGTCGGAGGTGAGAAACCTGCAAGACGTCATGCATAGCCTGATACCTCTGAGGTAACTACAACCGATAGGCAATATCCCAACTCTCTCCAACACCTCAAACGGCCTTACCTACCGTGGTGAAAGCTTATCATGTCTCTGAATCCTCTTGTGTCCTAACCTCAGCATGACATGGAGGAAAACCTGATCCCCGACCTCAAACTCCAGAGGTCGTGTCCGCTGATCAGCATAAGATTTCTGTCGAGACTGTGCTGTAGCCATCCTCTTCCAAATCAATTCTATCTATTCTGAGGTCTTTTGAACAAGACATGGTCCCAACAAGGCTGTCTCTCCTGCCTCCAGCCAGCACAAATGTGATTGGCATGACCTACTGTACAATTCCTTGTAGGGTGTCATCTAAATAGTCTCCTGAAAATTGTTGTTATAGGAAAACTCCACAAGAGGAATATGCTACTCCCAATAACCTCCCAAGAATAGAATGCATGCTTGGAGAATATCCTCAATCACCTGGATAATACTCTTGGAATGACCATCTATCCAGGGATGGTATGCTGTACTCAAAAGTACCTGTGTACCCAAAGCCTTTTGAAGAACCTTCCAAAACCGAGAAGTAAAACACACATCCCTATATGAAACAATAGAGTGTGGAACTCCAAGAATACGTACAATCTATTGGATGTACAACCGTCCCATATCATCAACATTGAAGGTATCCTTGATTGGCAAGAAGTGTGTGACATTCATAATCCTGTCGACGACAACCCATACACCATCACTACCTCTAGGTGACCTAGGTTACCCGGTCATGAAGTTCATAATGACATCATTCCATTTCCACTCAGAAATGGTTAACTGGTGAAAAATCCACATCGGTTGCTGATGCTCCACCTTTATCTGCTGACAATTAGAATATCTCATAACAAAACAAGCGACATCCCTCTTCATACCTAGCCACCAATTCTGATGGTGTAGATCGTGATACATCTTGGTGACACCAGGTTGAACTGACCAAACAGAGGAATAAAAATTCTACATCATCTCCTCGTTTATATCTGCTGGCACCCATACGCCTCCCTGGAAATTCAAGATCTCTTCCCCGCCCATGGTCTATTTAGGAAGAGGGTCTTCTCCTGAAAAAATCTCCTGCAGGACTAAGTCTTCAAAGTCTGATAGATGCGTCTTTCGTACCCTATCAACAAGGGTAGAGGTAACAGCTACAGAAGATAGAAAAGTCTGCCCCGGTTTTTCATGAACCCCCACGTTCATCTCCTAGAAGAAACCCATAAGCTTCCACTCACTGCTGTCCTCCTAAAATACATAAATCCGAGTTCTCCTGCTCAACGCATCAACCACTGTGTTGCCCTTTCTTGTCGTATAGGCAAGCTTAATGTTGAAGGACTGAAGATACTCGAACCACCTACGCTGTATCAGATTCAAATCCAACTTAGTGAATATTTACATAAGACCCCTGTGGTCGGTAAAAACCACAAAGTGCTCTCCTATAAAGTAATGTCTCCAACATTGTAAGACATGAACAACGGCTTCCAATTCCAGATCGTGCGTCGGGTAGTTCCTCTCTTGTGGCCTCAACTGCCGAGACCCGTAAGCAACGACCCCATCTCCCTGCATAAGCACAGCTCCCAGCCCAATACCTGAAGCATCATAGTAGACGGTATAGCTCTTGCCTAGATCTGGAAAGACTAGTATCGGTGCTGAAGTCAACCTCCCTTTCAGCTCCTGAAAGGCTGTCTGACAAGAATCTGACCATAAGAACTTATCACCTTTCTTGGTCACACCTGTTAGTGGTGCTGCAAGGCATGAAAAGTCATATATGAAACTATTTTAGTATCCATACAACTCTATAAAACTCCACACCTCAAAGAAATTATTCGGCCTCTCCATGGAAAATACATCTCTCACTTTATCTGGGTCTACTGATACTCCTGTCTCTGAGATAACGTGACCCAAGAAGTGAATCTGATCCATCCAAATGTGGCATTTAGAGATCTTAGCATATAAATGATGCTCTCTCAGTGTACTCAAAACGACCTCAAGATGGGTAGCATGGTCGTGTCGAGTGTGAGGGTACACGAAGATATCATCCAAAAAAACCTCCATGAAGAAATCCATGTATGGATAGAACAGTCGGTTCATCAGTTCCATAAAACCTGCCGGCATGTTTGTGAGACCGAAAGACATAACCATATACTCATACAAACCATACCTTCTCCTAAAAGCTGTAAGAGGTATATCATATGGTCTAACGAGTAAATAAAGATAACCAGATCTCAAGTAAATATTCGAGAACACCCGGTCTCCTCGAAGCTGATCATAGAGGTCTTGGATCCTCAAAAAGGGATATCGATTCTTAACTGTCAACTACTTCAGTTTTCGATAATCCACACAAAGTCAAAGGCTACCGTCTAACTTCTTCACAAAAAGGACAGGAGAACCCCTAGAAGAAGTACTGGGTCAGATGAAACCCTTTTCCTGCAACTCCTCCAACTGCTTCTTGAGCTCCTGCAACTCAGGTGTATCCATCCTATAAGGAGAAATGGACACTGGTGCCACTCCTGGGATGATCTCAATAGAAATTTCTACCTCACGCTCCAAAGGAAAACCTGAAAATTCCTCTAGAAAGACATCCCTGAAACGATCCACCACTGGTGGAAAGTATAATTGTGAAGTCCCCTGGTCATCTTGATAAAGATTGGTAATCTGGGATGTAACTCCTCCTAGCCCATGATGCTCTGGTCTAGCTCTACCCGCCTGGACATTCCACTCGCCTCTATGGAGGATAGATTTACCCTCTAGTGATATGAAACTCACCATGCGGCGATAGCAGTCGACGACTACCTGAAAGGGAACTAACCAGTCCATACCAAGAATGACATCATAGCCTATCATCTCTAGAACATTAATGTCCCATAAGAAGTGACACCATGAAACCTCAAGAGGGAAATCTCTGCACTAACGTACGCTACAAGTCCTCATTCCCAACAGTGTGTCAAGAGTCAACATGTCGGCAGACCAAAAGATACAGAGCCCAAGGCTCTCCACAATAGCAACAGAGATAAAACTATGAGAATCACCAGTATCGAAAAGGGATGAAGATAAAACTTAGGCTACTAAGATCATACCTCAAACTGTAGATGGTCTGGGATCCTGCTCTTGATGGGTCTACTCCACAGCGAATGTCTTGCCTGTACCGTGGCCCTACGACCCTGGCTGACTACACTGAGCTGATCCACTCGATTTTCGCTGGTAACATGGTGATCAAACACTATGACCACGACCTCCACCTCAGCCCGAATGGCCGGAAGAACTCCATTTCCCATACTAGAGAGAAACTGGTGACACATCTCACGTACGTGGGGTCATAGGAGAACCCTTACCACATGTTTTAGGTGAGAAGATCTGACAAAAACACTTAAGATGGCCCATCTTGCCATAAGATCGGCACTCCATCGGGTGTCTCTGACACTAAGGCCTAGTATACCCACTCCTACCACCCTGGTAGCATACAACCTAGCTGCCCGAAGATACATTCCACCTTCCCTGATCTCCTTGAGTAGACTACCTTCGGCATTTCCTGCTTTCAGTAGGAGGAACACTAACTCTAGATGTCGAACCGCCCTACCTCACTGCTCCAGAATCTCTCAGATTGCGATCAGGGATCAACGCCTAGTTGACGATCGAGGATCTCGAAGTCAACATGAAGATATTCACCTGGGAACAGATCTCCGACCTGATACCATCCTCAAACTTCCCGGAAAGGAAAAACTCATCACCTGCTGGAATTGGAGTGAAGCGCTTCAGCTCAGTTAAACGAGACGAGTACTCCATAACTGAAACAATACCTTTCTTGAGACTCATAAAATCCCGAGCTCAGTCGGCCCTCAAGGTCTCTGGAAAGAAGTAATCATAGAAGATGTGCTGAAACTCATACCAAGTCGTACTCTACTTGTGCCCTGACTGTGAGATCACCTCCCACCACCTATTGGAAATGTCTCCAAGGATATAAGTAGCAAGACTTTCCATTTTCTCTAGAGATATATCCAGGTGCTCAAAGATCGTCAGCGTGGCCTATAACCATGACTCTTCAGCCTGGGTTCCTCAATAAATTAAGAAAATAGGATGATGATGCTGCTGAAAACCCCACGACAACTCATCCATCGACGGGGCAGGAGGCGGCGCTCCCTGAAAGGTCTGCATCATCCTCATAAAGTCCTCCTTGAACTGCGCATCAGCGCCAGCAATGGGTATAACTACTGGTGCCAAGGCTGGCACAGCATGAGGATCTACAAGAAGGTCCATGATCGGCCATATCCGGTGTTTGATCACCGTCTGGCAGCTGACGTATGACCATAGGACATCTCGGAGGCATAGCTCTGAAATATCAAAACCACACCTTAGATCAAGATTATCAAGGACCGAGAACACAAGAGTAAAAAATGGGAGCAAGAGAAAGAAACACTTAGGTTTACTAAACATGACTATACGACATGTATAAAAACTACACGGCATGTTCCTTAAGGCCGTACACAGGGCCTTGTACATCCTCCACATATGGTCGTGTAACACCCCAGACTACCCGGCGTGTTGTACCCACACACGGTGTGTACTTCATCTCCATTTCCCTACCCATGTATCCTTACAGGGATAACTCACACGGTCCTCTTAACCCTAGACTACACGGCATGTTCACTAAGGACATAGTGTGTACTAGACAAGGTTTCGGCAACCCGTGTTGTTAGTTACATGACCGGCTACATGACTGACCCTTACAGGGCGTTTTCTGAACAAACACGGAATGTATATGAGAGATAACACTATCCCATGTTGTTCATGACATGGTAGGGTACCTAGAACAAGACTACATGGTGTGTTCGTACCCAACACGGTGTGTACTACATGAGCTTCCCCGACCCATGTTGTTAGTGAAACGGATGGGTACATGGCTCACTACTACACGGCGTGTAACGACTGTACATGGTGTTTTTCTGAAAACATATTTACCACCCTATGTTTCTGATCACATAGTCAGTGACATAGTTTAAAACTACACGGCGTGTAGTCAACTACACGCCGTTTATTCTGGATTTTTCCATGCAGTAGCTCAGAAACTACACCAAAGCCCAGAAAATACTGAAAAACAAACATCAAGGTGCCAAATTCCGATCCTTGATGGCACATAATCCCCACGAACCAAATATTGGAATCTCCTACATATTATATACAAGGGAAAAAAAGTCAATGATCCACCATGTTTCGATTAACGAGGGCTCATAACACCTCAAGAAAAAAAAAATCATGCATTTAAGAAAGACACAATACAAAAATTTTCTCTGCCAAACTGTAGGGATTCTATCAAAGAATCTATCACACAAGCATTCATAATCTAAACAACGTCTATCAAAAAAACATGAAATTGCTAATGCATCCTTGATGGCATGGAAAGAATGCATGGAATGTGATTTATAACATGTTCCTATATGATGCATGAGATAGAAAACCCTCATCTCATCGGGTTGTGACAAAAATAGAACCACAATAGCAACAACAATAACAACACAAGGAATGTGAATCAATCTAGGTGAAATCATATCAACTGTAATATCTCAAACTAGAAAACTACAATAACAAGGTAGATTGTCTTTTCCCTCTACATGAGTTAGCTAATCCCAGGAAAAACTTATTACCAAGTACCGAATTCATCCTATCCCTGCCTAAAGTCTCCAAATAGAAAATCCAGAGAAAATAATTCCTCTCATACCACTTTGTAACGTCCCAGTTCCGAAAGACACCTAGAGGTGCTCTGTACCTGGTTGGTCACATCGCCTCAAGCACATTTCCCCAAATGCTAGAGGCTGCCAACTAGTAGCGAGGGCCTTGGGTGTGATAGTAGGGAAACTATGCCCTCATTGGCAGAGTACACAACAGAAGTAAACAAAACATGAAACAGCGGAAGCAGTAAATATCCAACAACAATCAACAACGGAAGACTAAAAAATAAACAGCTGAAGCACATTTGTATATATAAAATGATTCATGATACATATCTAGGAATGTAGCCAAACAGGTCACAATTTTGGAAAAAAAACAGTATTAAAAACAATTACAAAAGAAAAGATAAACAACCCCACAGCATGACAAGCCTAAACTCAGTCCCATGCTCTCCTTCTCCATAGCAATCAAGTACCAAAAGTCGAATGGCAATTTCCCTTGTCTATACCTGCAAAAACATAGTCTGTTTTGGCCCAAAACGCATGGCCCAAACAGGGTGTGAGACTAAATCCTAGTAGGAAACCACCCGAAGATCTGTGCCTAACAGTCAGTGAGTATATGGAAGGTAATAGTACAGTAAGCAGTAAACAGTAAGAGTAAACAGCAGGCAGTAATCAGTAAGTAGTAACATGATGATATACAATAGTAAGCAATCCACAGAAAAATAAGTAGCAGCGAAGCGAAAAACTAACCACAATAGAAACCCCTCTGAGAAGTACTCGCAGCCAACCCCTCTGGTCCTATCCAAGAAGTACCCAAAACCCTCTGGGTAGTGCTCTCAGCCTAACTCCACTGGTTTGGTCATAAGAAATTATATGACTCTCGAGGGAAGCTCTCTCGGTCAATTCCCATTATAGTCTAGGGTAGTCAAGGATTCCATAAGGAACATCACACAGTCTAACCCTATTATAGCCCCAAGGTCTAGAAACACTCTCAATAATCTCACTCAGTCAATTCCACCTATAGTATCAGGTCTATCACAAACTCTCTAGGGAAGCTCACTCAGTCAATTCCTTCTCTATCCTATAAAGGTTTTAAAGAAATTCAAACAAGTAATGACTCTCTAAGAAAGCTCACTCGGTCTACCCTCCTGTAGTCTATAATATCAAAGAATCTCTGGGAAGCTCACTCGGTCTATACCATATAGTCTATAATATCCACGAATCTCTAAGGAATCTCACTCGTTCTACCCTCCTGTAGTCTAAAATAACCAAGTCTCTCTGAGGAAGCTCACTCGGTCTACCCTCATGCAGTATCCAATATCCAAGACTCTCTGGGAAGCTCACTCGGTCTATCCCTTATAGTCTATAGCACCAGGTTCTCACAGTCTCGTTCCAATCAGTGTATAATAATTCTATAAGGCCAAAATACACCTATAGAGCTACTTGGCTATCCATTCTACAGAACAAAAAGCATGTCAAGAATATCATTCCATCCTACGGTCACAAGGCATGGAAAAGATGTATAATGGCCAAAGGCTAACAGAACCCAAAGGTCATAACAAGAACATGGCATGGGTAAAACATCCAAGCATATCAATTATCCTCAAACATGATCAAAATGAATCTACACAAGAATACAAGAAAGGAAATAAAACAATAGGGGAAAAATGGTAAACACACAATACCCCATTCACGGTATTGGTGGAAATTGAACATAAAACTCAAAGACTTCGAAAGGTAAGGCACAAACCACCTACCTTGATGCTAGGAGATAAATATAAATTGAACACAAGGCTTGATTCTCCTTATAATGGCATAGATCTATGAAAATGCACAAAATGTTCAACCCACGATATCTTGAGAAAGAGGGAAAATCATGGAATGAAAATCAAGAAGAAGGAAGATCCCAATGCTATTGTTCCAATGAAACTATGGCAGTCGATTAAGCAAACAGACAGAGGCATGAGGGATTGAAGGATGTTTACGGCTATACGGGATGCTCTCGGTCGAAGAACCTGGAGAAGAAGACGATTCCGTCAATTAGGCGCGACCCCGGTACTTGGCATTTCCGTAATCCATTTTAAGCGGCCTCCACATCACCCCTACACACCATGTGTGTGGCCTGAACACGGCCAACACATGGCCTAGTGCAAAAATGAAGTAAACGGCGTGTACTCATAAAGTACACGACATGTAATTTGAAATTTTCCATATTTTCCTATTTTTCTAAAAAAGGACCAGAAAAGGAAAAACATACCTGAAACGAAGATCCGAGTTCTTACACCAGTCACGTATGCCATTCTATGTACTAGGTTGGATGTCTCTTATGCATTGACTGTGGTAGGAGGATATCATGATGACCCAGGTGACTTCCATTGGATGGAAATCAAGACTATCCTAAAGTATCTGAGGCATATTAAGGATATGTTTTGGGTTTTTGGAGGAGATGAGGAACTATTCATCAATGTTTATGAAGATTCTAAATTCCAGACAGATCAAGATGACATGAAGTTGAAAACGGGATACATCTTCACTTTTAATGGAGGGGAAATGAGCTAGAAGAGCTCAAAGCAGAGTGTGGTCACAGATTCTACAGCAGAGTCTGAGTATATCACAACTTTTGAGATAGCAAAATAAGTTGTTTTGATGTGAAGATTCATCCAAGATCTGGATGAGATACCTAGAACTAAAGATCCCATCACACTATACTATGATAATACTACAAAGGTGGCTCTCGCAAAAGAGCCAAGGTTACATCAACAGACAAAGAACATACTTCAGAAGTATCATATCTTGAGGGATTTTTCCAAGATAGGTAATGTTGCAATGAGCGGTATATCCATGGAACACAATGTGAAGGACCCCTTGACTAAATACTTGACTCAGCAGAAACATGAACACCATGAGGGGTCTAGTGGATTGAAAGTCATAGGTAGTTTTCTCTAGTCCAAGTGGAATCTTGTAAGAATTGGTGTCCTAGAACCAACTGGTTGTACTTTGATTACATGGATATTTAATGTATTTAAATTTTAAACATCTTATAAAATATTATTCATTGTTCTTCATTAATATTATGTAATAATGTCCTAGAGTATTTTTTGCATTGATAAGGTCATGACAGTTCTCTACTATGATGAAAAACTTGAAATTTTATAAAAATATGCTTAAATATATTTCTACGATTGAATGACATACTATTATGTGACACATAGCATGCAGACCATCAGATGTGAGTACTCGTAAGCAGATGAGACTCTCTCCAATGAAGTTCGCACATAGAAATCTCCAAGACAATAGATTATGAGAACATACCTACCAGTACGAATTATGCATGTTTTGGTCTCATCACATATTTCTATCTACAATCATGTGTAATGATCCTTATACTTAAAATTATAATTAATATGTGTCATGACTAGCGCACTTTGATTTACTGAGGAAAACCATCATGAATATAGTTGGTGGGAAGTAGGGTACATTGGATGCATCACGAGAGGCATGTTATTAATGGTTAAGTCAAGGAAGGATTTGTCCCTTCCATTTATAGAAGATGATATCTCGGCCCTTTTATTAAAATAGAACCGGCGCGTGAAATTCCATGGACATGGGGTAACGATGAGTTTATTTCAGGTAGCCAAAGAATGACGTATCAAGCATAAAAGTTGATGACACTATCACGAAACCTTGTTGATGAGATATTGTGATAGTGGTATTATATTACATAGTGAGTGTTCTTATGTAGATATCATTGTTGTGAAATTATGTTCTTTCTCTTGGGTGCCTTGACCCATTGCTAGATAGTACTCTTGGACTTTAGGCAAGCCCACCTAATTCCAATAGGAAAAAATCATAGAGAGTCACACAATAAGTGTTTCTAGTGGTCTTGATTAAATTATATTTGAATTTAATTAATAAATATTGTTGTCAACATAGTGGAATAATTTTATTCAAGTTAAAATTATTTCATAAATTAAATAAATATTTATTAACCGGATTGTGGGAAAAATATATTTATTTAATTTGTTGAACATTGAATAAAATTTTATATAATATTTGTTAAATAAAATATTTATTTAAGATAATATATTATTTATTTATATGTGTTTTCATTAAATGGAATTTGAGTTCGAGTGGACCACGGTCGTTCTGATAGAAATATAATTATTTGGAAGATGATAAATAATTATTTAACTAGTTGGAAAATATTAAAGTAATTCTTCTATTATTTTGGGATGTGGAATTTTATTTATAATTCTGTTTTATGAAAGTTACTGTACAATAAATAATGATAATGTATTATTATTACAGGAATGGATTTTCTCTAAGGATATAAATGTATTTAATCGCTATTACGCAATTACATATTGTAATTGAAGCCCCATGTCAATAAATAGACACACACGTCTATTGTGTCATGTACTAAAACTCAAACCCGGTGAATTGAGAATTATTAATATAAAATTTTTTCTCTTGAATCATCGTCCTTACCCCCTCAAGAATGAGATATGATCTTCAAGGATTAAGAACAATCGATCAAGAACGATCGACACAAGACACTCGCTTCGCTGCGCTAGCACCCAGAGAATGAGCGGTGTCGATCAGAGGAAATCAGAGCTCATTTGGGTCACCTCTAGAGCGATTCTAGTTTGGATCCTTTCATGAAAAAAAGATAACCTTGAAGGTTCATTATATATGATCAACATCATCAAAAAATAAAATCCCATAGATCCAGGTATTATTTTCCTTATGAAATTAATTAAATTAATTACAAACATGATGTGAAAGATCCTCTCTATAGGTTTTGGGCCTATTTCTTCTTTATCTAAATAATTGATTCTATTCCATGGAGACTAGAATTCAGCATCGTATTGATCCCGGAATAACCATTTATCATGGTAAAAATAGTAGTTTGGTGCCGACCCAACCGTGCTTCCACTGCACCGGGAACCATCATTGATCTAGATAAAGGCATGGATGTCTCTTCCTCCACCTTAAAAGGATACTATTTGGGTTGTGCCTCGGAGGGGAAAAATAGAATTATTTGGGTTGAGATAATAGTGATTAAAAATACAATTGTAAATATTTATTATTCTCCATTAAAAATCAAGGATTCCATTTTATTGGTTGTCATCTCTTTTTACATTTGAAAGGAGTGAAGAGTAAACATATGATCAATTTGATATAAACTGCTATAAAAATGTCTTATGGATATCTATAATTTATATTTAGTAGATATTAATTTTTGACTCTAATAAACCATTAAATTTTTTTAAATTCATCATTTCAACCCCTGTTGATCATTTTTTCATTCCCATATTGGGACCTAATACTTACCCTCACACATACATAATGTAAAAAACACCTTAATATATAATATTGTATAATATTATTTATATATTTGTTGGTTGGAGTAGATTACTCAAGAGGGGGGGGGGGGTTAATTGATTATCTATAAAAAATTCTGTTTAAAAAAATTATTCTTAAAAGGGTTCCCTAATAAATTTAAATACAACCCAGTTAATCAAGGTAATACGGTCATGAAATTTTGACTGTTTGAATAAATTCTCATAAGATTGATTAATTCTCAGCAATATTAATATTCATTATTAGCATTACTTTTGATGCTATTATAATGAGGCAAAACAATTATAACTTCTTTCCAAGATTAACTATTAAAGTAAATTTAGTTATTTATTAATTAAACAATAAAATAGAGAAAAATAAAATAAACTACATAGCAGATATAAAACAAGTGGTTTAGTCTCAAGCCGAGACCTAATCCACTTTACATGGTGATCACCTACCACCAAGAATTTTATATAAATAAACATTGTCCACACCCTGGATCAATGTTAACAACAGTACATAAGATTGTCCAGGTCGCACGACCACTTTCATAGTTCTTCGTGGGTATGAACTAACATGTCACACAAGGACCTCTTCCACACTTATCCATGGGAATAAACAAGTGTAAAAAGATATAAGGAAAGAAAATATTGTATCCTTCAGTTTTATGTAAAATATTGTGGATGTTTTTAAACAGACACACACACTGCTTGAATAATACACAACAGAGTAGAAAAATGATGAGATAAGGTTATAAGTGATCTGAGTGTTAGTGAATGCAACTCTGGACTTCTCAGATGAAGTAGATGCAAAAATCCAGTCCTCTTGCGGAAAACAGAGTATCATAAGTCAGCTAGATCTGCCTCATGTTCTTCATGGAGTTGATAATGTGGAAATGTTCTTGAATATAGGATTTGATTATGTTTCATGTGTTCTTCAGTAGTGTTAGGTTTCATATGTTGGTTTTCTTTCATGAATTCTAGTGCTTCTTTTTTATCGCGCACACACTTATTTTTCTATTTCCATTATTGTCGCTTGTCATGCACTTTTCTTCTGGCCACACTGTTCTTTTTATTCTTATAATTAATGTGTTGGATCAAAAATGATTCATGTATTCTGGACCTCGTACCACGTACTATCAGGTGACATGTCTACAAAGAAACATTTATTATGTCAGTGTATTTAAAAACTTCAAATATGACAATTAGAAATTAAATTAAAAAAATGAAAAAACAGATTAATAAATAGTTTCATATTATATCTTTAAACAGTGTCTCCATGAAACAGTGTCTCCTTGAAATGGAATCTCCTTCTTTGACTTTGAGCGCTGAGATAGCTATGATGGAATAGTTGTATATAGATCAGGAACCGGTAGCACATATGCAACATTAGGATCACGATTTCTGGTCACGGTGTCTGGATGGTCACAATTTATGGATGGTCACGGTGTCTAGATGGTCATGGTGTCTGGGTCCTTCTCTAGAAAAACACAACTGGTGGCATAGACATGATTTCTCAAACTTATCCAAATCACTGTACATAGACTTAAATAGTGATATTCATAGAATGAGTTAAACATTATCATTCATAAGAGAATTTCATTATAAACAAAATATTTTTACGATAATTATTTAAGGCATAAATAAACTAATCATATGTACTCATGATTTTAGATATATTTAAACATGATTAACAAGATTTGCAGAATGTATAGGATTTATGGTCATAAAAACATGATTAACATTTGATGAGTCCAATGATATCCCCCCTTTTGATGATCAGAAATCATGTAAGTGAGATATCTGTTCGTATTGAATGTGCCTCTTCCTTAGTGTGCATATAGAATAAATATTTATCCCTCTTTTGGGATTATCAAAAAGTGTAAATAGGAAATAGACAATAAAAGTGAAAAATGCATTAGATGGATAAAAAGTGTCATTACAAACAGTAACAAGAATACAGAAAATAACCCTATCAAAAGATAGTAGTCACTATTTATCAACACTGTCTTGTCTTTTCTTTGCCCTTGGCAGCAACATCAGAAGAAGAATCCATAGGAGCATAGATATAAGTGGAGGAAGGGAGTGAACCAATGGAAAAAAGAAGGTAAAGGGAGTCCTTGAAAAACAGAAGGGGCCATGGTAGTGGCAATGGAAGACCGAGGAAACTGTTGATCAAGGATAACAAGCCTAATCTGACTCAGGTCCTGAGAGACAAACATAGATGTAGAGGAAATGACATAGGATGAGAAGGTAGGATAACTAGATCTTAAGGGTGCAGCTACAGGAACGACAATTGTAGTACTCATGACATAGAGATAAGGACTTAAAATCCTGATGATGTCAGCAATGATCTCACCACCATAATACATGGATTTCTCTAACTCACCCTTGTTCTCCATAAACATATCCAAAAAGGAGTGAAATATTTGAGATTTTGGACTTGAGTTTTGAAAGCATGAGTGACTGAAGGAATCCTTGGATTCTCCACAAGGTAATTGAAGTGGTTGGTCATGTCATTCATAGAGAAGATCTGATTGAAGTAGAAGTCCACCGTTTTAGCAATTTCATATAGAGCATCATTGGAAATATTGGAATTAATTCTCACCAAATCAAGAACTTATTCACTATTCTTGATAACTTTAGACAAGGATTACTTGTCAAAGACACTAAGCACAGATTGAAGTTCTTCTTTGATAAATGTTTTGAGAAGATCACTATCTAAATAAGGTTGAGATGATTTTTAAATGTACGAGAAGCAGTAACAGACAAGGTAAGGGATTTTAGTTGATTTATAATTTTTTTGAGACAACCCTTGTAATCATTATTTAACTTGTTAAAACCAATAACAAGCTCATGCATCTCTTGAAAAATCTTATTGTTTCTTTCAGATACCCTCTCAACTAGGGAAGTTAGATTAGGTTGAATCAGTGAGGCTATATCCTATGGGGTCTAACTAACAATATCCTCAATAGGATAATTAATATATTCTGTTCTTTAGGTTATCACTCTCTGCATATCATTAACCATACCTCTGAGAGTTTTTACTTCATCACAAAAATATTTGTTCTTGAATCTGATTTCTTGAATCTCATGAAGCATCTTGGGATTATTCTTCTATATGTCCTTTTCCAACAACAGAGATGCATCTCTCTCACCTAAATTGGTTACAAGAGCTAGTTGAGTATTCATTATTTTTTCAACTCTAGCCAATAGGGTAGCTCCAAATGATTTCAGATCATCCTTATTCACCATGTTTGGTGGTTCTTGGGATGGTTTAGGAATAGAAGCTGAGATAGGATTAGGTTCCTTGGTAGAGATACCTTCAGGAGAAGATGCTAGTTTCTAATGAAACATAGTAGACAAATCAATTCCTTTAACTGGGACTTACAAGAAATCAGTTACATCAAAATAACTGGGGAATTAATACCATGTATCCACTGCTCTTGTATCAATAAGATTAGGTACTTCAATAGATTCCATATTGGGGGATACTCCCCCTAAATAGGTTTATCTTTCTCAGGACTGAGAAATTTAGACCCTTGATCTATTTCCACAATTCCATCCCCAATTTCCTCACCCATTTCCTTTCTATCCAACTGAAAGGATTGCTCCATTCTCTCTTCAGTAGATGGAATTACTTCAAGAATAATTTTTTCCTCTAGGTGTTCCTCATAAGAAGTTTCTTTTACAACAAAAAGATATTCTTCTATACGATCTTCTATAACATCCTTTTCACTTACCTTAGCAATAGATTCTTATGTGAAATAATGTTGTTCTTCCAGATCAAGAACTTCTTCAGGAATATGAATTTCCTTCTCAAATATGACCCAAGGAGAAGACTCACTGTCTTTCTCAACCATAATAGTTTCTCTTGGAAGTACAACAGCCTCTTCTTCTTCTTCCTCATCAAAATACTCTACATGTTCATCTGGATCCAAACCAAGATCAGAATTATCCTTAGGTTTTGAAGGGTGTTCCACCAAATTAAACTTTTCATAAACCCTGTCATTATCTTCCACCCATGCTTTTCTCCATGAATTCAAACTGATTTTCATTCACATTACTATATATTTCAAAATACATAACTCATAGTCCTTAAAGGATTCATCACCTGGTCCAACCAATCCCTTTTTCATGAAGCATAGTTTAGATATGCCTTGAATAGAATAGGGAGGTTGATTTGGAGGATGATTTTATCAACACACACATATGGTGTATAACATACTTGCATAGGTTTATCTGATGTACATTTTTCATGAGATGTATCAAAATTAAATCCGAATACTTGAGTATAGAAAAATCACATTTTCTAGGGTCAATCAAATTCTGAACAAACTTATACAGAATCCCGGTTTCACCATCTAGCTTGGAAGCTATGGTTAACCTATTATTTTCAGTTCTAGTTAAACTTATCAATGCCTATTACAAAACAAAGAACTCACTTGGAGGTGGAAGAACTCTATGGTATTCTTCAAAAATACCCTCAAGAGGTATCCTAAGGCATGCAACCCATAACCTTGAAGAAAAGGTACAAATCTGGCCATTGATCCAACTTCACACAATATAGCAATCTTCTGAATCAAAAGAGCATTGAAGATACTAATAAAAATATGCAATGATCATTGGGTAAATAGGCCTATCCTCTTTTGTAAACCCATAAATCCATCTTTTCTCTCTTAGAACATTCAATACCAAATACTTACTTGACAGAAGCCACCTAGGGCATATCTTCTTTTCAAGTACAACTATTCTATTCACCAGATTCTGATTCAAAGGACCTTCGGGTGCTAACTTTAGCATGATTTTCAACTTCTTATTTGAAATACGCTTCTCAAAATATTGCTATAATGGGAATTTAATCATGGGCATTCACCAATGGTTCAAGAGAGTGAGGGGTTGAAAGAGGGGTTACAGTTTGAGAGAAGATATCTCGAGTGAAGAACGAGTGAAACTTCTTTTATTTTATCATTTTTGGATATCAAGAGTTGTAGGATCAAAATCACAGAAAAGTAAAAAGAATACTATAATTAATTACCGTGATATGGGTTATAACGTATAAATAAAATAATAAAGCATCTTTAAAGTGAGATCGTAATCAACATTCATGGTGAGACTGTAACAAGAGTTCTTGGTGAGGCAGTAACAAGCGTTCACACTGAGACTATAAAAATGTGACTTCTAAACAGTGTGACCATGTTTTTTGAGATAGTAAGTGCTAGACAGTAACCAATAAATAGTAACTGTGAGACCGTAAACATGAAACATCAACTCTTAAGATATTAAAACTATAGAACTGTTAGAGTTAAACAGTAATCATAAGACACTGACTTGTGAAACTGTAAACTATGAAACATTATACTTACTACTTAAGATTTATCATTTATTTTTCTTGTATGATGTAATCTATTATTTCTTAATTTAATGTTTTGTTGAATATATCAGCAAGCTGATATTTAGTTCCAATTAATTCCAAAGTTATTTCACCTTTTTGATAATGATCTCTCAAGAAGTGATGTCTTACATCAATATGTTTTGTCCTAGAGTGTGAAATAAGATTTTTTGAGATGTTAATAGAACTTTTATTATCAAAATTTATAGGAACATTCCTGAATTGATATACATAAACCATTAATGGGTGTTTCATCAACAAAATTTGTGCACAACCACTACCAGTAGCTATGTATTTAGCTTCTGCAGTATATAATGCAATAGAGTTTTGTTTCTAACTACACCATGATACTAGTGACTTGACTAAAAAGTTAAATGTTCTATAGGTTCATTTTATATCTAATTTATAACCACTGAATTCATCATTAGAATAACTCCCTAAATAAAATTATTTTCTTATGGGATAGAACATTCCTAGATTGGGTGTATTCTTAAGGTATTTGAAAATTCTCTTAACAACATTTAAATGAGATTCCTTGGGATTTTCTTGCAAATGAGCACAGATACACACACTAAACATAATGTTAGGTTGGATATCAGTTAAGTAAATTAATCATCCAATCATTCCTCTATAATTGTTTTGATAAAAATATTTTCCATCTTTATCAAGATCCAATTTACAAGTAGTACTCATTGAAGTGGCACTACTTTTAGTGCTATCCAATCCAAAACATTTTAGAAGATATACTGTATATTTTATTTGATTTAAAATATTACCATCATTAGTTTGAAATATTTTAAATCCAATAAAGAATTTTAATTCACCCATTAAACTCATTTCAAATTCGTTTTGCATCATTTTATAAAATTCAATACCTAACGAATTTTTTAATGATCCAAAGATAATTTCATCTACATAGATTAGAACTACTAAAACATCATTATAAATTCGTTTTATAAACAGGGTAGGATCAGTTATTCCTTTTTTAAAACCTTTGGAAATAAGAAAAGTACATAATCTATAATACCAAGCTCTTGGAGCATATTTTAAACTATATAAAGATTCTGATAATTTAAAAATACGGTTTGGAAAATGAGGGTTTGTAAAACTAGCGGGTTGCTCAATAATGAAATCCTCAGCTATATACCCATTAAGAAATGAACTTTTTACATCCATTTGATATAGTTTGAAATTCAGATGTGTAGTATAATCAAGCAGAATTATGATGGTTTCAAGTGTAGATACTAGTGAAAAGGTCTCTTCATAGTCAATTCCATCTTCATGAGTATATCACTATGAAACAAATCTAGAAATCTTTCTAACTATGTTACCAACTTCATCTACCTTATTTCTAAACACAAATTTAGTCCCTATAGTGATTGTGTCATTGGTTCTGTCAACAAGTTTCCAAACTTTTTTCCTTTCAAACTGATTAAATTATTCTTGCATAGCCATCACCCAAAATTCATCATTGATGGCATCATTAATGTTTTTAGGTTCAAGTAGTGATATAAAGACGTTATCTTCAACCTTATTTGTAAGAGAATCTCTTGTTTGAGTTCCATTGTCATAGTCTCCTATAAGAGAATCTAAAGGATGGTTCTTAAGTGTTATAAACACTCTAAAAAAGGACTGGTGATTTCAGGTTCTTCAACAGGGTTGGGTTCATTGTGACCTGAATCTAAAGAATTCCCAGAATTGGAAGTTTTCATAGATTCCTTTATAGGATGGTTAGAGGATTTTGAATTAATGTCTAGATTTGATACATCATCCTCATGGTTCTATAGAGTGGTCTTAGGCTCATGAGGATCTGGTTCATCAAATTTGACATGGACAGATTCTCCCACACATTTAGTTCTTTTATTAAACACTCTATAGGCTTTAATGGAAATTTAATATCCTGTGAATATTACATCATCACTCTTGGATGAAAATTTTTCAAGATTTTCCTTAGTATTAAGGATATAGGGTTTGCAACCAAATACTTTGAAGTAGCTAACTTTGGGTTTTCTATTATTACACAACTCATATGGAGTTATTTTATGAATAGGTCAAATCAATACTCTATTGATAATATAACATGTTGTATTCACATATTCAACCCAAAAATAAATAGGTAAGTCATATTTTCTATGAATTGTTCTAGAAATACCTTTCAGGGTTCTATTTCTTCTTTATACAACTCCATTCTGTTGAGGTGTTATAGGGGCAGAGAAATTATGACTATAGCCATTTTGTGAGCAAAAGGATTCAAACTCTTGATTTTCAAACTCACGGCCATGATCACTTATTAAGGATTTAATTATAAGTCCAATAACATTTTCTACAGTTTTGGCATATTTGGTAAAATGAGAGTAGGATTCACTTCTAGGAGCCAAAAAAAGTCCATGTATATATAGAAAAGTCATATACAATAACATAAACATAGTGATTACCATTTAAGCTAGAAACTCTATATGGTCCAAAAAAAATCCATGTAAACCAATTCGAGAGGTTGAGAAGTTGAAACTTCTTTCATTGGTCTGAAAGAAAATTTGTGTTGCTTTCCCTTTTGACAAGGATTACACACATTATCATTTGGAAACTCAAGTTTGGGTAGGTATTTGACTTTTATTTTTCTAGTTAACTTTCTAAAGGAGTGAGTGTTATAATGTCCTAGTATGATATGCCAAGGCCAATAATATTTGTGAAACACACATAAACATGAATCATTTTGGGAATATAGAGAATGTAAGTTAACAGAATATACATTTTCAGTTATTAATGCAGAAAACACTAATTCATTTTTATAATTAAAAACATTGAAAAAATCATTTTTAAATTTGACATGAAATCTATCATTACATAGTTGTGAAATAATATGCAGATTATATTTCAATCCATCAACAAAAAGTACTTTGGAAATTAAAACTGTGTTAGAGTTATCTATTTGGCCAAGGCCAATAATCTTTCCTTTGGAAGTGTCACCAACGGTGACATGTCCTCCCTCAATTTTTATTAAGTTCTTGAATAATGAATAGTATAATATCATGTGTCTCGAACACCCACTATCCAAGTACTATACACATTTATAGGAACTATTTGAGAAACATTCCTACAAAATAGTCAAATAAAAATACATTTTGGTACCCATACCTGTTTGGGTCTAGTAATATTAGTGACAAGTTCCTTAGGAACCCATATCTTCTTCATAGGTTTCCTATAAGCATTATGTAAATTATTTGTAAAATAAACTAAATTTGGTTAAAAAAAGATTGAAACAGTAGAGAGTGTATCATAACATAACCCAGATGAATGTTTTCCAGAACTGGTAGTAAAGCTGTATTTCCTAGACCTAGAAAAAAAATTAGTTCTTCCAAAATTTCTTTTACCTAGTTGATATACAATGCCAATAGTATATTTAGAAGCAATATATTTACCTAGCATTTGTACCAAGGTATATTTACTATTAGTACAACTTTCAAGATTCTTTTTAATTGATCATTATATAGTTTCAATTCATTGTTCTTTTTGAGTAATTGATAATTTTTTCCCTTTCTATACAATGAGTTTAGTTTTAATGGTTGAGGTAAGAGCATGTTGTTTCTTTAAAGACTTGCATTTATATTTTATTTCTTTGCATGTCTCTTCAAACATATTACATTACTCAATCATTTCATTAGTAGACATATTTTTAGAGTCACTTTCATCTGCAGAATAATAAGAATTGTGTACATGATATTCCAGTGTAACCTTAGAAGTGTTTTTCATAAAACAAATATTGGCTTTGTTAGCGTGTTCATAATGTGAAGATTTTGAGTCACCTGAACTATCGTCAAAAGCACTCTATGATTCATTCATTTCCTTTTTATACATTTTATAGTTGTCCTAATATTTATTTTTGTACTTGATCTTGGGATAGTCATCCTTTATGTGTCCATTTCAGTTGCTTTCATAGTAGACAATCTCATCAGACTTGTCAATTCTTTTCCAATCTTTCTTCCAACTTCCTTTTTGATCATATCTTCCCTTGAAGTAAGGATTTCTAAAAAATTTCTTCTTCTTATAAAATTTCTTAAACCATTTGGCTAATTGAGCCATTTCCTCATCAATGTCAGGTGATGATTGTTCACTGCTGTAACTTTCAGTAGAATATTCCAATTTCCCATTTACATTGTGTTTATAGGTGGTGGTCTTGAACATAATAGATTTTATTTTGGGTTCATCCTACCCTTCCATGTGGACTATCAAATCCTCTTCATACATCATTATTTTTTGAATGATTTATTTTATAGGTACCTTTTTGATGTCGCATGACTCTCTCATAGAGGCAGATGTTCCACTTCATCTATTGGGTAGGAATCTGAGAATCTTCTTGATTTGTTCTTTGGTAGTGACTTCTCTTCAAGAGAAATCATTGTGTTGAAAATATCATTGAATTTGAGATACATGTCAGAAATAGGCTCATCATGTCTCATTTTAATGTTATCATATTTACGAATATTGGTATTAAGTCTCATTTTTGTCACACTAGGAGTTCCTTCATGTGAAACAGACAAGGTATGCCAAATTTCATGGGCAGTTTTACATGAATAGATCCTATTAAATTCATCATCTCTTAAAGAGTAGTGTAAAGCATTTAGAGCTTAACAATTTTTATTGTCAGAAATTTTGGTAGGTTCATCCCAATTGATTCTTTCAGTAATAGGAATCTTATATTCCTCTATAATTGAAGACCTTATTTCAAAGCTCATACTTTCTAAATTCATTTTCATTTTAATTTTCCATTGAGCGTAATTGGTTTCATTAAATAATGGTGGTTTTTTTGTCGCAAAACCTCTCAGTATGTTATCCATAATAAATAAATACTTTAAAAGAGATAGAAATTTATAATTAATAGAAATTTACAGATCTTTAAAGTACAACTACAATCACAGTTGAATAGGGTCAAAAACAGAGTCTTAATAAACAATCATCTAATACCAAATGTTGGTCGGAGTAGATTATTCAAGAGGGGGTGAATTGAGTATCTATTAAACAATTTGTTTAAAAAAAGTATTCTTAAAAGGGTTTCCCAATAAATTTAAATACTTCCTAGTTAATCAATGTAATACGGTTGTGAAAGTTTGACTGTTTCATTGAATTCTCGGAAGATTGATTAATTCTAAGTAATATTAATATTAGTAATTAACATTACTTTATAAGCTATTATAATGATTAAAAACAATTATAACTTCTTTACAAGATTAAATATCAAACTAAATTCAGTGATTTCTGAATTAAATAGTAAAATAGAGAAAACTAAAATAAACAGTACATCAGATATAAAACAAGTGGTTCAGCCTCATGTCATGACCTAATCCACTCCACTTGGTGATCACCTTCCACCAAGAAGTTTATATAAATAAACATGATCCACACCCTAGATCGGGGTTAACAATAGTACACAAGACTATCCAAGTCAGACGACCTCTTCCACGGTTCTACGTGGGTATGAATTAACAGGTCACACAGGGATCTCTTCCACACTTATTCATGGGAATACACAAGTGTAAAGAGATGTAAGAGAAAGGATATATTGTATACTTTAGTTTGATGTAGGAGATAGTGCTTGTTTTTATATAGACACACACACTGCTCGAATAATACACAGTAGAGTAAAACAATGAGGAGATAAGGGTAGAAGTGCTCTGAGTGTTAGTCTCAGTAGCTCTAGACTTCTAGGATGAAGCAGACGTAGAAATTGAGTGCTCACATGGAAAACAGAGTATCGTAAGTCAGCTTGATCTAGCTTGTGTTCTTCATGGAGTTGATAATGTGGAAATGTTCTCAACTCTAATATTCGAGTATGCTTTATGTGTTCTACAGTAGTGTCGGGTTGTCTGTATCGGTTACTCTTTCATGAATTCTCGTTCTTTTTCATTATTGTACACACACTTGTTTTTATATTGCCACTATTTTCACTTGTCACACACTTTTCTTCTGTCCACTATGTTCTTTTTGTTCTTAGAATTCATGTGTTGGAGTGAACATGATGCATGTATTCTACACCTTGTACCTCATACTGTCAGGTGACATTTCTATAAAGAAAATCATATTATGTTAGTGTATATAAATACTTCAAATATGACCGTTAAAAATTAAATTGAAAAAAGAAAAAACAGATTAAGAAATGGTGTCACAGTCTTTCTACAAATGATGTCTTCATGAAATGGTGTCTCCATGAAATATGTGTCTCCATGAAATGATGTCTCCTTCTTTATCATTGAGTGGTGAGACAACTATGATGGAATATTATTATAAATATTAGAAACTGGTATCAGTGAGGCGGTATCAAGATCACGAAATCAAGTCACGGTGTCTAGATGGTCACGGTGTCTGGATGGTCACGGTGTTTTGATGGTCACAGTGTTTGGATGGTCACTGTGTCTGGATGGTCATGGTGTTCGGATTGTCACGGTGTCTGGATAAACATAGTGTCTAGACGGTCATGGTGTCTAAATGGTCACGGTGTCTAGGTCCTTTTCTGGAAAAACAAAACTAGTGGCAAACACACGGTTTCTCAGACATAGAAAAATCTATGAACACATACTTAAATAGTGATACTCATAGAATGAATTAAACGTAATCATTCATAAGATAATTTCATTATAAAAAAATAGTTTACAATAATTATTTAAGGCATAAAAAACTAATCATATGTACACATGATTTTATAAATAATTAAACAATATTAATAAGCATTACCCAATGTATAGGATTTTTGATCGTTAAAACATGATTAACACATGAAGAATACAACAATATTATATATATATATATATAATGATTGGAAGGTATACCTCTATAAATCATTTATTATTGTTATTATTATTATTATTGTTATTGTTAATATTATTATTATGTTTTTTTAATGTTTCTATTCAATAGGTTGAAACATTTTTTAAGTTATTTCATTCTTCATGTTTCTATCCTTGACCCATATTATTCATTTTTTAGAATTTTTAGATTTGGATTTACTCAATCATCCTACCCGATCCTTTAATGATATATTTGGCCCCTACATAGGGTGATTACACAATTGGGGGTTTTCCTGAGAGAAAAATTCACCCTATGATCCTACATTAGACTCAGGTTCAAAACCAGGATGGGAATAATTTTTTTGGTATTACATGATTTCTACAGCATGGTAGACTGCTAGCCCAACTTTTGCTTATTCTGAGAACCGGAGGATATAGAATATCATTTCAATGGATTTAATCCACTTTTCCAAGATGAGTGGATGAGAAGATACACTAAATATTAGAGGCCTTTTAACAAAAAATTATTTTACTACAAATTTCTCTTTTTATGAGAAGGAGGGTGTTCCACACAATTCATGTTATAATTCATAACTTGGGATAGTTTTGCTAGTATTATCATGATGTTTTGATCTCCCATTCCCATCAAGTTTTATTTCTTATTATGGAAATAATCACATTTATTATCACATTGGTTATTATCATGAGTTCTCCTATTTTAAACCTTTAACAAAAAATAGAAAAATAAAATTTGGGGGGCTTGAATACTTAGCTAATGAGATTATAAAAAGGAAACTATGAACATAGTAGGATAAACATATAAATTAAAAGTATATCCTAATTTATGATTCTATAGGTTTCAATTTAGGTTATACAAGATGATTTAATTATCCCTGGGGTTCTTAATAATGTTTTCTAGTCCTAATCCCCAAAAATAACAATATCTTCCTCAG
Source organism: Viscum album (assembly GCA_963277665.1). Classification (NCBI taxonomy): domain Eukaryota; kingdom Viridiplantae; phylum Streptophyta; class Magnoliopsida; order Santalales; family Viscaceae; genus Viscum; species Viscum album. The sequence continues at coordinate 857,567,624 of OY728133.1, read as the reverse complement.
ATACCAATTATAGAAACCCAATACTTTTACATATATTATTACATGATTTTAATCATAATTTTATATTAAATAAAAACCAAGGATTGAAAATCCTACTGTATTTGGAAGACTAAGGGAATAATTATAAATCATGAAACTACAACAAAACATATTTTTCTTAATCTTCATAATGATATCCTAACTCCCTTTAAGATCTTGTAACTACATAGGATAACCCGAGGAATACATAGGAAAAAGGGGGAGTTAAAATCCCAATAAAAGAATAAACATTGAAATAAAGCATAAAACATGATTCAAAAGTCATAACATAATAACATAAAATTCATGGCTCATGAATAAAAATATGAAGGAATAAAATATAGAAAATTTAATCATATGATCATGGATATATGTTAATGTGGAGGTAAATATATCATGACCTAAACAAGAGTCAAGGTTAACATCCAAGATGACATCACATGGTGGAAAACGTCACATAATGGATTAGGTTTAATTCCTAATCCCATAAATAATATATCATGAGGCTAAAACATTAGCCAATGCATTGGATCACTATATGGTTGAAACCATCATAATATGTACTTGAATATGTATGCCACATAATGAAATCAAACATAAGGAATAAACATAAGGGTTACCCATGGAAGGAAATGGGTTTCATAATAATGTCATAAGGCATAATCAAAGGGTGTATCATAAGGGTATCCATGAAATAAGGGATTAAATAATTCTTGTACATACATAAATTAAATATAAGAATATATATTTATTAATAATGGTCAACTAAATTGGAAACAAGAAAATGTGTGGTTAGATATCTATAAAAATGTCCCACTTAAGCACTATTTTAGTGAAAAGATTAAAGAGTCTTGAAAATGGATAAGGGAATAATTATTTTTATAAAATCATATATAAATTAAATTAGTTTTTCATGGTAAAATTAGTGGTTTTATAAAATTTGGGTTTCTTAATTTATTTTATGGAGTGAACTTTAAAATGGGTGAGAAACATAGAAGTTCCCTATAATTGGGTTTTCTTATCATGAGGAATTTCGAAGGGAAAATTTTCAAAACATGTATTTACCCATAAAAGAAATATAAATTGAGATTAATATAAATTTTTGGAACCTATACAAAGAATATAAGAGAATTATATAATAATTATGAATAGATAAATAGAGGTAAAAGAGAAAGAGAATAACCCAAATGAAATATGGAGGTTTGGAGTGATCCCTTAACTTATGTATGAAAGAGCTATTCATTTACACTTAATGTCCTGGATAATATAATTAGACTCATTAATTACTAATTTAGAAACACTTACACAAATCTTTGATTTATTATAGTTTTTTAACTTCATTTATGGGCATTTTAATGAGTTATAAGGTTAAATTTTTTGGTTCCGAGAGCATTCATTTCATGGTTTCAGGGCCGGTTCACTTGTGTATACTTATGGTTGTTCTTTTATAATGGTAATACTAATAATTAAGTGGAATTAAATCGTATTAATAAAATTGTATAACTATAAATCCCCCCATCAATCATTTTTTCTACTAACATATGGGGATAGTTCTTTGAGTTAAAATTATATCATTATGTGGTTTGTTCATTTATATTGTTTTACCAACCATCACAAAACAATTTCATTTTATTTAATATATATATATATATATATTTGTTTCATAACATAAAATAAGTTATAATATACTTAATAAAAATTTATTTAACTATAATAATAGTGTTACGACCATCCTTGAAGGTGGTAATAGAAAATGAATACTCATTACAATGTATATGGTTAACCACCATGATTTGGAAAATGGTTTCATTTTTATGAATCATAAGAGATGATAAAAGGTATGTATAGAAGATATTCCATTAGAAATTTGACATTCCATTATATAATTGATAATGGAGTTATTATGCTTTTATGGATGAATGAGGTGAGGAGAAGGTAGAAAGAAAGGAAAGTAAAAGATGTAGTTTGAGAATGTTACCTCTTCAATATCACGTTCTTAAAGGGAACCTTAAGGTACATGGAATTGATCTCTTAGTGAGACATGTGCCACTTGGACATGGGGAGAGTTGGGAGGAGAGTGGTGTTTTTTATTATTATAGTCATTAGTTTATTATTTTGGCTCAACACTATAAATAGTATTAATTATTGTGATTCTATACCAAAAATGGTGCTTCTGACTTCAAACTAATGCGTGATTATATCATCCATTAGTCAAAAAATCATGTATTTGCGTTATTGTTAAATACTGTAAATTATCATATTTCGTTATTCATACAAAATTAAAATATTTTAGAAAAATATAAAAAATACACATTATCCATTCTTCAACATATTGATTTCAAAAATGGAATCCATTTTATTAAAATAATTATCTAAATATGATAGATTTTATTTTTAAATAAAGTCCCCATTTATTTGAAAAATATTGATTGTAATATTATAATAAATTTTTTAATCCTCTAAAAAATAACTTGTGGTCTCATTAAATTAAATTATAATTATAATACAATGTAATATTAATTTATGGATCCATTTTATGAAAATAAGTTTTCTTTTAAATCACTGTATTAATTAGAAAATTGAAAATAAAGCACTTACATTATACAAAAATACCAACACTTAATTTATCATCTTTAAAAAAATAATTTACATGTATCATTATATAAATATATCATATTTTCATTATATAATATATCTAAATATTATTTTATATTTTCATAGCTGATATTACTATTCTAATGGTCAAATTACTATTCCAATTATAGTGTTACTATTGTAGTGGATAGATTTCTATTTCAGTGATCTGATTTATAACGGTCATATGGGTTCACTACTTCCTATAAATACCTCTTATTACATTCATTTTTCAGTAAATTCTATTTCTTTCCATATTTATATATACATTCATCTTCAAAATTCATATTGTATTATTAATATTGTGTTTTATTTCTACAAATTTGTTCGTGATTGCAGTCATACTAGTGGATCGAGTAGATACAAATTATCCTATTCTTATTCTCTTATTTTCAATTTGTAGTCTCATTATTATATTTTTAATACTTATTGGTTTTTGTTCTGACTAATTTACCCTTCTTCATTTATGATAATTTATGGTTTCAATCACTATAGAAGAATGTTTCGGTGGATGATATATTAAAATTTCTTTTGATAATCATTTATCAAAACTAAGAGTGAGGATATTGCACATCAAACTTATAATTAATTTATTTAATATTTTAAGACATAAAATACTTGGTCTTAGAAACTTTCTTTATTGTAGAATGTTGATCATTTGAAATGGCCCTTTCATATTTCCTTCATTGACCTGTGAGGATCCTTGGATATAATCCCTCTAATGATGATCCACACATGTTGCAATGATATTTTAACAACAGTACTCAGTCTCTAGGTTCTAGAACAATGATTCAAATGTCTTTCATTGTTAGATCTTGATAACTCAATCTTAATTATTAAATAAATATCTACTACGCTTATCATTCATAATATGGAGGGAGATGGAGGAGTCATGAAAGAATCTGTTATACACAAATATTCTCTATTCTCAATATTGGATTCACTAGAAAATAGTCATAACCCTAAATCAATAATGCTAGGATTTAGGTTAAAATATTATTGATTTTTTGCCATTAAATAACATTTATTACAATTAATAAACCCTATAACTCATAATAATAATGATAATATTATTATTTTGCAACGTGCGCCAACTTGTGTAATAAAAAATATTATTTAACCAACATGATAATTAATATTTTTCATTGAACATTGTATTGGTTCCATTCAAACTATTCTTTCATTTATTGAACACCTAAATAAATAATTTATTCATAAATAAATATTCCATTCAAATAACAATGAATAAATATTTATTAAATATAAATAAAATCAATAAATGTATTTTTATTTACATGCTGGTGAAAAAATATTTATTTAATTTATTCAATCAATATAACTTGAATAAAATTATTCTTCATACTTGAGAGTAATATTTATTTTATTAATTAATAAAAATATAATTTAATCAAGATAAAAAAACACATAGTTTGTGACGCTCTAGGATACATTCTCATTAGCATTAGGCGGGCTTACCTAATGTCCACGATTACTATCTAGCAACAAGTAAAGGAACCTATGAAAAAGAACCTCATGTCATAGCATTAAAACCCACATATAAATTATCATGGTGTAATATAATCCCTTTATCATAATATATCATCAAGAATTTTTCACGATGGTGTCATCAACCTATTTACTCGATACACATTTCTTTGAATATCTAAAATAAACACATCGTTACACAATGGCCATGGAATTTAATGTTATTATACTATTCAAATAAAAGGTATAATATATCATCTTCTATAAATATGGAAGAGAAAATCATTCCTTGACTTATCCATTAATTACATGTCAATCATGACGCACCCAATGTACCCTACTTCCTGCCAATATATGGTGTGACAGTTTTGATTAGTAAATCTAAGTGTATGATTCATGAAATAAATTAATGATAATATTAAACTCTAAGGACCATTACCTAGGCTCACATATATTAATATTTTATGACACTAAAAAATTCAGAATTACTACTAGAAGGTTAGTTCTTATACTTTCCTATCTTGTAGATTACTAAGTACAAACTTCATGAGAAGAACCCTCATCCACTTAAGATCACTCTCACCATAAGATATAAGTAATATGTGTCCCATAAATGTTTTTTACCCAACCATAGAACTATATTAATAATATCATCATACCACTTCATGTTTCTCATCATAGCGTGGAACTGTTATGGCCTTATCAATGTGGTAAATACTATAGAACATTATTACATTAAATCAATGAAAAAACATTACAAAATAAGTAATAAGACATTAAATTAATATTTAATATATAAAATATTAATGTAATCAAAGTATAATTAGTTGTTCTTAGTATAACAACTCTAATAAAATTCCACTTGTACAAGAACCAACTACCTACGACATTCAGTCTGCTAAACTTTACCTGATAATCATGTTTCGGTTGAGTCAAGGATTTAGTCAAGGGGTACACCATAATGTATTTTTTGGAAATACTACTCATTGAAACCTCACCTCTTTGAGAAAAATCCCTCAAGATATAATACTTCTAAATTATGTGATTTTTTTTAATTTATGTGACTTTTTCTCTTTTGTGAGATCGATCGATGTAGTATTATTATAATAAAGTGTGATATGATCTTTATTTATAGGTACCACATAAATCCCTTTAACAAAGTTATGCATACATACAACTTCCATAGCAACCTCACAATCCTCAATATACTCAGAATCCTTTATAGAATTTACAATCACATTTTTCTTTGAGCTCTTCCAGCTCTCCCAGATCATAGAACCTCCATTCAAAGTGAAGATGTATACTATTTGGGACTTCATGAAATATTGATCTATTTGGAATCTCAAATATGTATATACTCTGATGACAAGTTTCTCATATCCTCCATAGAATATAAAAATATCTATAGTACACCTAAAATACATAAGTACAGTCTTGAAAACCATCCAATAGAGGTCACCTAGATCGACTAGATATCTGCCAACCACACTCAATGTGTAGAAAACATCTTTCCTCGTACATATCATAGCATACATGAATGACTCAATCACTGATTATTATGTAATTTATTCCATTCTATTTTTCCCTCATGCGTCTAAGGATACATTTTCCTAGAAAGATGAATTTCATGTGACACTGGAAACAGTCCCCTCTTGGATTGTTCCATAATGAATCTCTTCAGTATCTTGTTAATTCATGAACATTGATATAGGTCGAGTAGTATCGTGGATATATTACGATGAATCTTGATTCCAAGAATATTATTTTCTTTTCTCAAGTCTTTTATAGAGAAGCATTTATCCAACCACCACTACAAAAAAACATTCCTGAGTAGGAGGGGTAATTTTTTAGATTAGAAGGGGTTATAACCCCCCTCTAAATTCAATGATTAGAAGGGGTTGTGTATAAAACCCTCTAATTATACAGAAAATGAATTTAGAGGGGGTTGTGTAGAACCCCCTCTAAAAAATCTCTTATAATATGTTGTTTTTTTGTAGTGCATGTATTAACAAACTGTAAGACTAGAATCTCATTTCCTATGAGTAATATTTTATCAATATATATTATTAAGAAAATTATAATAGTCATTCTAAACCATTTGTACACACAAGGCTCACACTCATTATTTATGAAACCAAATTCAATTATAGAGTCATCGAAAAATAATTTCCCCTGACCAAGATGCTTTCTTTAATCCATAAATGAATGTTTCCAATTTTCATATCTTATTATCATAGTTTAAGTCACAAACCCTTAATTTTGGGTCATATAGACATATTCCTAAAGGTTCCCATTAAGGAAGGTTGTTTTGACATCCATTTTACAAATTTCATAGTCTTGGAAATCTGTAATGCAAAGTAGAATTTTTTGTGGTTTTCAACATTGCAACTGGTGTAAATGTTTCATCATAGTCAATTCCTTGACTCTATTTAATCCTTTTTGTAACCAGTCATGCCTTATAAATACTTACATGTCTATCCATGTCTATTTTCTTCTTTAATACCCATTATAAACAAATTGTATTTACATCTACTATAGGATCTTCCAAAATCTAGACTTGGTTTTGGTACATGGAATTGATTTCAAAATTCATGGCTTCTTTCCACTTGGAACCATTTGTTCCACTTACTTCTTCATTGTATGTTAGGGGATCATTATTGGAAATTAATAAAGAGTCAAAATACATAGTGAATATAAAATCATAACATTCTAGTACTATAACATCTCTTGTACTCCAACACAATACATGAGTCTCTGGAATAGTTTCATCTTCCATGGGGCTTTGTGGAATTTTTTCCTCTACAAACTCTTTTGTACCTTGAGCCTCAACTTCCACTAATTCGAACTCGCTCCTACTACCAATTTTAGTGATTTTACCTCTTAATTAATATGGAATATCATTCCACTATAACCCTTTTATTTAAGGGGTCTTGTAGGAGATACCCATTATATCCTTGGGGTATCCTACAAAGGTACACTTTGTGCCTCAGGGTGAATGTTTGTTACCTGAAGAGGCCTTAATAAATGATTTCCTTCCCCAAAAATGTAAATTTTATGACATGGGTTTTCTTCCACTCCAAAATTCATATGGAATACCATTTATTGATTTATTTTCTAATTGGTTTATTATATGTTATGTTTTTTGTAATGTGTATCCCCAAAAGGATAATTGAATCCTTGCATTACTCATCATTGATCTCACCATGTCCCACAAGGTGTGGTTCCTCTTCTCGCTTACAATGTTCCACTGTGGTGTGTGAGGAATAGTGATTTGGTATTGGATCACAAACTCCAATAAGTAATCAATGAATTCATGATTAAGATATTCTATACTATGGTCTCAACTATGTTTTTTAATCTTCCTACTTTACTTGTTTCAACATCATTCTTTTATTCCTTGAATTTATCAAAATAATCTTTCTTATACCTCATTAGGTAGGCATATCAATATCTACTAAAATCATTAGTAAAATTTATGATGTATGAGTACCCACCCATTACATTAAGAAAAAATGATTCATAGACATCAGTATAAACTAATTTAAGAAGATATTTATCCCTTTCACCTTTCACAAAAAATACTTCTTTGGTCATTTTTCCTTGTAAACATGTATTACATACACCAATTGGGTTTAGTTAAAAATAATCTAAACATCCATCTTGATGTATTTTAGTCAACCACATTTCATTTATATGGAATAGCCGGTGATGAAAAAGTTGGGTGTGTTATGATTCATGTGAGTTAACTTCGTTATCGATTTTCATTACTTGGTTCATGTAATACAACACATAAATACCATTATATAAATATGACTTATTGTAATATATTTTTAATTTATAAAAAAATGAAAATGATTCCGAATTTTGAAAATAGAACCATTTGTATCAAGAATGGATACAAAAATAATGGTTTTGGTAATATATGGAAAATAATAACAACCATTCAAAACCAAGAGAATTTTGTTAAGAAAAGTGATGTGGTAGTCCCTGATAGCTACAACAAAAAGTTTCTCTATTGGATTCTCTTATATCTACCCCCCCTCCATTAATATTTCTAAATATGCTTGGTTCCTATATTTGAATACATTTTTGTGCACCACAACCTATATCTAATATAAATTTTTTAAAAATAGATAAAATTCACACAATAACTAATGCACATGATGTTTCCCATTTCATCTTTGGTTGGGTTTAGTTTTTATTCATGTGGCCCATATTGCCTCATGTGAAATAGACATCATCATATTACCTTGCTTTCCCTTAGTTCTTCCTCTTCTTGGAAGTGCATAAAGAAGATTTGGGATTAAATCTCTTTGATTTCCCTTTCCATTTGTTCACCATAAGGATGGAAGGATTTTCAAACCTCATATCCTAATCTTATTAGAGAAGAAGAGTGAGAAGATCTGGGAGAGACTTGTCAATGTTTTTTATCTTATAATTCACAACAAACATAGAGAATCTCTGAGGGAATGATGCTAGAATAAGATTGGTGACCAGTTATTTGGGGAGTTTAAACCCTAGAACCTCTAGGAACTCAATGTATCCAATGAGCTTAAATACATGAGGCCCAGCTGGGTACCCCCTCCAAGCATTCTCTGAAATAGTACCTTGTAAATCAAAAATTGTTTCAATCTAGCTATCTATTAGTAAAAACCATGGAGGTTATCAAGAATTCTATTTGCATCTATGTTTTTGTGAGACTTCATGAGATCAATAAAAATTGACAAAACTATCAAACATTGAACATTGACCACATCGCTCACATGTTTTTCATAGACAAGGAACACTTCATCACTCGCCTCTTTAGTTGGTGGATCAGGCATTCATGATTTTATTATGTAAGATTTTTTTTCTTGGTATAGAACAACACAATGGCGTCTAAACCACTCTTGGATGTTACTTCCAGTTAAGTGGTTTTCATTCTAAAATATTGATTGTAGGGATAATGTGGATGATGATATTTCCATTTTATTATATAATTAAAAGCGAAGATTATTAGTACTTTTCTTGATTAGAAATTATTTGAGAACTAATATATTAATTTATTTTATTAAATCTCATGCTATTTTATCAAGTGTCAATATCCCTCACCATTGAACTCATAATTTCTAGTTATTTTATCATTTTAGTGGCAAGGATCCATATACACTTTTTATATTAACCCAATAAGGGTTGGCCAATCTACTTGAATTTATTTAAGTAGGTAGGTCTTTTCCATCTATAGGCTTGCAGCACCTTGATCTATTGAGGGATTCCCCAATCTGGAAATCCTTACTTGGATTTACTCAACACTTGCCTCCAAATTACACATTTTTTAGAAAGGGTTAATCCCATTGATGTAAAATGTTTAATTCTACCAAAAATGTTCTTAATAACTCCCCATATAAAATTAAGTTTCCCAACAAGGTGGTTAAACACTTAGCTTTATTGAGTTTTATTCCAAATCAAGTAATGGATGGTCAAGTCTGACTTAATATTCAATTGAGGGATTTTAATTTATTATGAAAATTTTATCTTGATTTATTTTTTTCATATCTTGTTAATATTAAGAGGATGTTACTTAATTAATTAACCATGATTGAAAAACATTTAAACATAATGAATTTATTTAATTTCCATTTTTTCAAATTATTTCATTTATTTATGTAATCGCAGCATTGCATCCAAAAAATGAATAATTTCATAGGTAGAAATAAATAAATAAAGTAAATTAACCAACCATGAGCTTATCTAACGATTGATTTAACGAGTGGAAGTTAAATCAACATATGACCTAGGTGAATAACTCCATTTGGTAGTCTTGGCACGAGTTATAGTATTCCACCTTTCCACCTATGTATTAGTTGATTTGGAATCCTAATGGTTCTATCTTGAGCTGCATCAACCCACCTTGGGATGATCCATTAATTACAATTATTTATTACTCACACATAGGTGAGGGTAACCAAAGAATTGGTTAAAGGGGATTACATAAATATCCTTGGACATGCCAGTCCTACATAATAATGGATGGGGGGATGACACACATGCCATCACATTTAATTTAATAATAAATAATATCAAACTCATGCAATAAATTAAAATTAAAGCATCCAATGCATACATGGGTCATGGTCAAGCTCATGAACGATCATACAAGCAATAGATATGTAAAAGTTACAGGTGAGAATTCATTTATTTATTAGTTATTTATTATTTAAGATGAATATTCTTGCATTAATTAATTAATTTATTCCATTTCAGCATAATGATCATCCAAACAAAATTAGAGATATAGACCATTTATTGCATTCATGGAAAATATATAATAGAACCAATAGTGGAATATTAATTACAAAAAAATAATTCAGATTTTAATATTATTTTAAAATCATTATTAAATTTCCAAAACCACTTTTGTGTGTTAATCAATAAAATAATGTTTTGATGCTTTAATTTTCAATTTCATGTAATTTTTAATTCTATCATTTAATGAGAGACTACACGACATTTACAGTCCATCTACACATCATGTAGCTCGGTTTTCATGTATCTGTGTCACACACCTAGGGATTTGAAGTGTTAACTCATCCGGACTACATGATGTGTGTATGACAACTACACACCATGTGTCCAATTTCCATGTCCTGGGTTGTCCTGGTCAACATGATATGTGTAGTTAATGCACCGCGTGTAATTAACTGCTCAACACATCTGGGTACAATTTTCATGGGTACACAACATGTGCTTCGGTTACATATCATGTAACCCAATTTTATTGGCCAAATATCTTTCACATCCCAATGGAATCTTTGGTGGTTCTTCATCTATTCTTAAACCTTTAAGGAAATGAAACACTAAGTGAACATGATTGATATGTCGATAACATGCTAATTCAAATCATATTAAAGGATGAATAACATGAACAAAAAATCAGACTGCAATTACACATAGATCGAGAATCAAATAAATAATTATAAATTTAAACATGATCACACTTATAAGAATTGATGGTTCTAGGAATAGAAGAAGTATGCACTGGTGGGTGATATATTAAAATTTATTTTAATAATTATTGTCCAAAAAATAAGAGTGATGGTCTTTCACATCAAATTTATAATTAATTTAATTAATAGATGAAGAAATAAAATACATGGTCTTAATAAATTTCTTTTTTGGTGAATTTTGATCATCCACAAATAACCTGTCAGATTAAATTTTTTGTTCTATGAGAATCCAAGGATAGAATCTCTCTTACGGTGATCCAGATGTGCTCCAATGATCTCTGAGAAAAACTACTCGATCTCCCAGTGTTAGCGTGGTGAGTTCTTGTCTTTTGTTGTTCTCTCTTGATCCCTCATTCTTTGATCTTGAAGAAATGTTTCTTTCAATTCTCATTCTTGAGAGGGATAGAGAATGAGGAGTTGAGAGAATATTTTTTTAGCACAAAAATTATCTATTATCAATTTTGGATTCAATACACAATAGACAATGTATTCTATTTATAGATTAAAGATTTAGGGTAAAATATTAATTAATTTTATGTCATCCATTAAATTACACTTATTACCTTTAATAAACCACATCCCTCATAGTAATAATGACAATATTATTATTTCTTCACTTACGCCAACTGGTGCAATAAAAAATATTATTTAACCATCTTTTTAATTAATATTTTTCATCGATCACTTTCTTGGTACGTCCGAACTCATCTTGAATTTATTAAACACCTGAATAAAATTTTTATTGATAAATAAATATTTCATACACATATCGAAGAATAAATTTTAATTAAATATTCAATAAAAATAATTCATTCACATAACAGTGAATAAATATTTATTTAATTTATGTGATCAACACAACTTTAATAAAATTATTCCTTAAACATGATAATAATATTTATTCCATTAAATAAACTCAAATATAAATTAATTCAGATAAAATAACACATAGTGTGTGACCCTTTATGACTATTTATCATTGGCATTATATAGGCTTTTATAAAGTCCAGTATTATTATCTAGAAATGGATCAGGACAACCAAGAGAAAGAACTTAATGTCTCAACATTGACAACCACATAGGAATGATCACTGTGTAATATAATCATTTTGTCACAATATCTCATGAAGCATGTTGCACGATAGTGTCATCAACCTATTTTATTGATACATATTTCTTCTATAATCTCAAATAAACACATCATTTCACCGTGGTCTTTATATTTAATTCAAAATTTCTATTCCAATAAAAGGTTTGAGATATCAGCTTCAATAAGGATGTAAGGTACAAATCCTTCCTCAAATTATCCATTAATGACATGTCAATCGTGACACAGTCAATGTACCCTACTTCTCTCCAACATATGGCATGACAATTTCGGTTAGTAAATCTATGTACATGAGTCATGAGATATATTAATGATAATCATAATGTATAAGGAGCATTACACATGCTTGTAGATATAAATATCTCATGACACCAAAACACATGGGATTACTACTGGTCGGTCTGTTCTCATATTCTCCTGTCTTGGTGATTAATAAGTGTGAACTTCATGAGAAGAAGATTCATCCACTTATGAGAACTCACACCTGATTTTCTAAATACTAGGTGTCCTGTTATAGTATGTTATCCAACCACAGATCTATATTAAGAATATTTCCATAACACTTCAGGTTCTCATCATAGTGGGGAACTGCTATGAACTTATCAATTCTATAAATACTCTAGGAATTGTATACATTACATTAATGTAGAAATAATGAAAAATATTTAATAAGAAGTTAAATTAATATTAAATACGTATAATATACAGATAATCAAATTACAACCAATTGGTCCTAGGACACTGACTCTAACAAGAATATTGTTTTTCTAGTTTCTATATGTGATGGTTCTTATTTAAATTAAATGAAATAATTATAATAAGGGAATTTCAATTGATAAAATTCTACGTCGTTACTTTGTGTCTAGTCCTTCATTCCAATGGGCCTCTAGGATATCATCGGTGGTCCTTTAGGCTTTGTGTTGGAGCAGTTATTGAATGGTGGAGATAATAAAGCTGAAAAATAATTCATTGGTGATTAGGTTGGATGTGGTGGTTCATTCATGAAACGACTAGTACACACATGTTCAAGTCCCCATTTGGGGAGATAAGGATTATGGGCCAGAGATGTGATTTCATGACAATAAACTATGGCAGGATAATGCAGCATGGTGAGAGGGGTTGTTTTAGTGTGGGGTCAGGGGGAATTTGGCCTTCAATCCATGTTCTTGGCCTTTTTGCCACTGGGACTCCAGGCCATGTATTTCAGGTCTTAATGCTTCTAGGCCTTCAATTCATGTAAGAGATCCCCCTCAACACATTTTAAAATAGGGATCACTAGAAAATGAAAATATGGAATTGTCATGAGTGACTCCTTTATCACTCACCAGATCATTTAGTCAAGCATTTTGTAGTTTTTTCCCACTTCCCTATCAATGGTATCCTCAAAATCTACCCCGATTTAGGTGTCTAATGACGTATTATGTGATAATAACACCACCACAATCAATAAAAATAATATAATTTCCATATTATACAGTATTATAATATAATATAATGATTATATTTTCATGAATTAAAAATTTAATGGAGGATGAAGCTATCTCATTCCTCTAATGCATCCACCGCCTGCACCTACCATTAACCAACACGTCTCCATCATCCATTAGTGTTAACCAGCACTCACAAACACTGATCATCATCAATATTTATTATTAGGTTCATCTCAATTTTAGGGTTCAAAAAATGTGGTTCATTCATCATAAATCATAAAGAGTTGTGACCCTCCATCAAAATTCAAGGATTCCATTTTAGTGGGTGTCATCCCTCTCTACATTTGAGAGAAGTGAAGGGTAACATATGATCAATTTGATATTAACTTATATAATAATATCTTCTGCATATCTATAATTTATTTTCACTACATGTTAATTATTAACTCTGATAATCAATTAAATTTTTTTAAATTGGAAAATTCGCCACTATTGGTCATTATGTCTTTCTATTATTGGGACCAAACACTTACCATCATAGACAAATCATGAAACAAACACATTAATATATAATAAAATTTTATTTTATTTTTATATATTAAAAATTATATATATATATATAATGATTAAGAGGTATAAACCTCTCTGACTATTTTATTATTATTATTATTATTTTTAATTTTCCTAGTCAAAAGTTTGACACTTTTTTCAATTTTTTCCTTCTTTACATCTCTCTCCTTGAACCTTCTCCATTTTTTGTAAAAAATCGATTTACATTTAATCATTCATCTTGGATGAGCCTTTTATGCTGCATTCGGTCCCCAGATGGGGTGGATCCACAATATGGACTTTGCCTTAGTGGAAAATTCACCCTATGATCTCACATCAGAACAAAGTTCAAAACATGGAAAGGGTGATTTTTTGTGGAACTATAGGAGTACTGCCGCACGGTAGGAGTTCTTGTATTATAGGAGGTATTATAAGTGTGTAATGTAAAAAACTATAAAATCATCATATTTTCATGGTTTAAAACCATGTCTATAGACTAAAGCCAAAGTTTACGTGAACTGTGTTTCATGTTATCCCTACAATAGGGTCCAGAATATAGCCATGGTTTCAAACTATTTCCTTATGTGTCTCTGTCCGTGGTCCACATTTATCGTTGTCATAGGCTATTACAACAGATGTTATTGGAATAGTTTAGTAAACTATGGTATTAGATGGTATATTTCTATAGTCCACATAGGTTGTGGCCATACGTTGCATTCCATACACCTAGTGCCATGGTTTACTAAACTGTGGTGGTATCCTTTTAGAAAAAATATACCCGATGAGGTTTGATGTGGAGGCTTCTTCTATAATCCTCCCAACAATTTACCACTACGTCGAACTCTACTATATGTATATATAAATACATGTAAATGTATATATAATTATATATAAATATAAATATTAATCATTTGAAAACTAAAATGTGGAATAATGCTAATTGACACAGTTTACCAAAACCATGGCTATAGGTATTTTTTTAGAGGTCTATTGTCAAATTTTTTAAAACCAGGGAAATAGATCTTTTTAGGAGGGTTATTTCCATAGTTTAAAAATCTGTAGAAATATGTTAATTTATAGAGGGTTATTTCCATGGTTTTAAAAAACTGTGGGTATAGATTATTACCATGATTTTTTAAAATCATTATAATAGGAATTTATCACCAATTTCCCGCATTTTTGGGGGTCCCTGTGTAACATACCTCTATGGTTTCATATAATTATCGCTATAGGGTACCTATGACCATGGTGTTCCAAACCATGGCAATATAAGTGTGGTCAAAGGGACATTTTCTAGTTGTGGTAGCAACAATATTATTCACTCGAATTGTGATTTTTGGGTTATGTATCTGGTCTTATAGACAACTGGGCCTTTAGGCTATCAATGGTGGGCCTTCAGTCTTTGTGTAGGATTAGTTATTCACCAGTAGATAGAATGAAGGTGCAAAGGAAGTCTTTGGTGATTATGTTGATGGGATAGTTCATTCATGAAGTGACTAGTATGAACATGTTCAAGTCCCCATACGAGGCGATAAGGATGACGAGCCATGTATGTGACGTCGATATAACAATATGAGGCATGCTAATGTTAGAAGGTGAGAGGGGTTGTTTCAATATGGGATCTTGGTGCGTTAGGCTTTCAGGCCATGTATTGGGCCTTTATGTTGCTGGGCCTTTGAGCCATGTATTTTGGGCCTTTGTGCCTATGGGCCTTTATGTCGTGTAGAAATCCCTTCAACCCAATTAAAAAGAGGGATCACCAGAAAATAAAAATATAGAATTCTCATGGAAAACTCCTTTCTCTCTCACTGAGCCATTTAGTCAGTCATTTTTTAGTTTTTTTCATATATCCCTATCAGTGGTAACATCAATTTCTACCCCTATTTAGGGGTCGAATAATGTATTCTGCAATAATAACACTACCTCCACCAATAGTAATGATATAATTTCATGATTATATAATATTATATTATAATAAATTGATTATATTTTTATGAATTAAAAATATAATGAAGGGTGAAGGCATCTCATTCCTCTTATGCATCCACTGCATGGACCTTCCATTGATCGACATGTCTCCATCATCCTTCGGTGTTAACTAGTATTGAAAGATACTAACCATCTCCAAATTTTAGTCGTAGGTTCATCTCAGTTTGAGGATTCAAAAAATGAGTTTTATTCAACATAAATTGTACAATAAGGCCTCTGAAAATAGAGAGAAGTTGAAATTCAAAAAAAATTCTCTCATTGATTTCTCTCAATCCATATCTTAGATCATATAACACTTAGATATATATTGTTGTTAAAATATTCCTGAAATTTTTTCATTCACCAATTAACATATAATTCTTTCCTAAATTAAAAATCCACATCCTGGATACAATGGAGAAGTCAGTTTTTAAATCTGACACTCCATTTTAGATAATTTCATATTTCACCCTTTAGAATGCATATATAATTTTGTATTAATATACATCATCAAAAACTGTGAAAATAGAAGTGTGGTCTTAGGTTCATTTTCTAGTTGTGGTATTAGTTGTATTATTCACTAGAATTGGGATTTTGGGCTACATATCTGGTCATTCAGTCGACTAGTCCTTCGGGCCACTATGCCTCTAGGATAACAATGGTAGGCCTTCAGGCTTCATTATGGAGTATTTCTTGACTAGTGGAGAGAATTATGGTGCAAATTAAGTGTAGAGGCCCAAATCATGACGTACATGGACATTACTTTACTTTTTTTGAATACTTAATACATAACAAAAATAGACACATAAGGACCGTAATAGTTTAGTGTCTTTTGAAACTCGAAATATAATCTTCTAATCTTAGTGAAAGATATTCAACATCACCAATAAATATATTCCCTTTTTCTTACCTAAAACCATTATTTATATCCTAGGGAAAAGAAAACATAAAAAGGGTGAGCTCAAATGCCTAGTAAGGGTAAACATAGAGAACATAAACTAATCCATAAACATTTGAATGCATAAACATAAACATAAAATATAAACATCAAAATCAAGAGAAAAGACATAAATCTTGGAAGTATGTAAGGAATATATCAAAACGGAACATCCATCATGATAAAATATCTTGGGAATAAAACATTTAATTGTGGAAAACCATAAAGCACATGATATGATTTCCATAGTAGCCAAGGCCTTGCTGCCAAGACCATCTTAGTGGACAAAGTCCTTTTCTAAATCGAGTTCACTCCTCGTTCCAGTCCTGTAACACTGAACTGGATTAACTTACCGTTCTATACATGTTTATATCATGAGATATAGATCTTTTCCCAATAAATTGGAGGGAGATATAGGTTCCACCCATCTCATAATGAAATCATTCTTACTTGTTCCACAAAATAAGCATAAATCATTCATCATTACCTAAATAATTAAATGGGTTTCATAAACATCATCCCATCATAACATAATACATATAGAACAAATGGATATCATTTCATCATAAGAAAAGTGAAACCATTTAAACCAAAGAAAAAATATACTTGAAACATACACATATTAAATAATGTAATCTTAGATAGAAAATGGTTTTGATAAAACACTTGAAATGAATTCTTGAGAAAAATATCCTTTCTTCTTCAAAATCATTTTCTTTTCACAAAATGTCATTAAATTTTAAAATAAATGTATTTTGTTAAAAATAGTCATGAAATATTGTAGAGTAAGCTTCATGAAAATAAGGTATTATAAAATCGTAAAAATCTGTTCATTCTGTATAAGTTAAAAAAACATTCTTCTCATACTTTTTCCGGAAAAGTCAAAATGTACATCGTATAGTGAAAAAAAGAAAGAATACTTACTCACCATGCAGTAAATGTCAAAAATGGATAAAAAGGACTTTAAACACACATGAAACCATTTTTAGAAATCAGGGACATGGATGATAAATATAACGCTAGTAAATACTTACGAATATACAATCTCGGATAAAAATGAGATTGGAAAAGTTATCCCTTACCTTAGGTCCGATATGCTTCGTACGTATCCGAAACTCCTGTATAATGATTTAAATAATGTAATTTCCTTATTAATAAATCGTATTATTGGTTAAAATATCATATATGATTCACTTATAACTTTATATTACCCGTTCTTTTGTAAATTCCATATTAAAGTAGCGTTTTGGGTAAAATCGTTTTGTTTATCGTACGTGTTTGGGCTTATTGTTCTTGATATTATTATTAATTATATCATGATTTAATTACTTCCAGAATTTAAATCATGATTTATATAACATATATATTCAGTATATATATATATATATATATAATAGATAGATAAATTGAAAGAAATACACCGTTCATGGAGACGATAGGCCGTACGTACGCATGAACGTTGTTTTCCTTTCCTTATTGACTCGAATGGAAGAGATGACATATATATATACATAGATCCAGTAACTTTATCATGTCATATATTTCATTACTATTTATTATATATACTTTATAGTAATTCTTGAATGGTTAACATGGAGAATGAATCTCATCACGTCGTGGAGACGGTAATTCATATGTACGCACGAGCAATGATATCGTTCCCATAATTATTGAATTGAATTGGAGTGGATGATATAATATCACAGAATCAGCATGTTGTTACAATAACTATATATAGTAATTCTTTACATCCTTATACCCATCCAAGTAATGTGGTGGTGGAAAAACAGATTACACCACGGCGTGGAGACAGTATTCCATACGTATGCACGCGCGGTGATTTCATTTTCTGTAGGATGGATAGAAGGTGAAATAGGGTTGTTTAATATTTATAATGACAAATAAGTATATAATTAATAACGATGTTATTAATTTATAATGAAACAACTAATGAAGAGGAAGATAAAGATGAAAGAAAACTTTAATGAATCGGTAGAAGAGATTACCTCTTTTGCAACACACCTCTTTTAAAATTCTTCTTAGGTCACTATAGTTGGTCTTTTGAGAATACCAGAACCACTATGATATAACAAGAGAGGTTGAGAAGATGAATTTTCAATGGTTGGCCGAGCTTAAAGGCTCAAAAGGGTGTGAAGAGAAGAGGGAATAGGTTCCCTTTAATAAGGGAGGAGAGGGGCACCTTTTGAAAGTGAGAAATTATTATTTTATTATAAACTTATCTACGGTTTCAAAAGGACCAAAAATAATTAAAAATGACGATAAGATGACTCATGGTCGAAATAATATCATCCAATTTGAATTGGACATGTGTTGGATAATATTTTAATCATTATAATCTAATTTATTTAAATCATTTATTAATGAGGTAAATACTGCATCATTATTGTGTCATAAATAATTTAATTTATTTAATGTCTTAAAATTATAAAACAAACACCACCAAGTAAGCAATGTTTTTATCTTTCCAATGAATATTTATAGTCGAAAAGATACTTTATATAACCCCTTATAAAAATTAATTACTAAAAGATTTTTGTTAATGTCAATTTTGTCTTTACATTAAATTAATTACTCCAAATTGTCATTATCACTATCAAGTGGCTCAATGGGGTCCGAAAATCGACCAAAGGATTCCCTTGGTCGGCCACTACTCATCCAATAAGGTTAGAACATGTGATAATGTAATTTTGAAGTATTATAATATTCTTTTAACCTTGAATTACCCTATTTACCTTTAACCGCAGTAAATAAAAGCCAAAAGATACTATTCATCTAATATTATTTTCATCTTATTGAACCACATTTTACTTATTGATAAAAACCATGTATGTTGGTTTTTTTGAATTCAATTCACATAAGTTGTACAATTTCACCAAAATGAAAGAGTCAGTTTTTTAAATTACCCTAAGTGGTTTCACTATTCATCAAAAATTGATTTCTTTTCAGAAAAATACCAAATATTCAGCCTAATCTATATTTGATATTCCGAATTCAAAAATTATGTCTATTTTTCCAATTTCCAAAAATAGAAGTGGAATTAATTAATTTTAAAATCAATTCCCGTTATCAAAAAAATAGCGTGTTTTTAAGAAACAATAACTATCAAAAGATTGAAACTTGTTTATGTCCAAATTCAAAGTAAAATTAATTCCAATGACCAACATTGGATTAAATGGTAAAACTATATTATAATTACACTTTAAAACTAATTAAAAAGATAATCTATCCAAATAAATTATAGCGATGAAAAAGGTTGTTTTTAATTAAAATATACCGTGTTTTTTACTATTCATTAAAATAAGAACGTTATCAAGATAAATTGTAAAAATTATCCAAAATATATTTTTAAATCCTGATTCCAATGAAGAATTTTATTTTTTTCAAATTGATCTTATAAAGATGTCAAAAACTATATTTAAAGTGGGTGCGCCATCAAAAGCCCGCAAAACTGCATTTTATTAAAAATACTTATTTTACATGAAAAACATATTTAGTTCTCAAACCATGTTCTAGAAAATATTTAAGATGAATAATAATTTTATTAAATTCAAAATTTATTTAATACTATTCATAAAAGCTAGTCCATAATAATATTATAACAATATATCGTAGTTTAGTGAAACCCGTTATTGCGTACTACACATGCTATCGAGGATGGTTGCGATTGTGTGTAATGCAAGCCAAGTAAGGGCAGCCTGTAGTGAAAACTCTATTTGTTGTTTCTTATAACATAATCAAAACTTATTTCATTTATACATTAACCACAATCTATACTTAATGATGCTTAGAATAATTTCCACAAAACAAACTTGAAATTGTGTGTAACATGAGCCAAGAATAGTGTTGTGTATACTGCAAGATAATGTGATGTTTCATATAGTACAATCTAATCTTGGTGTAGTGTATAATGGAAGGCATCAAAGAAATGAAATATAATATATCTCATAAAATCTCGGGGTGTTACATTCAATCCCCCTTAAATTGAATTTCACCATCGAAATTCGTTGCGGTTATAAATGGTTCACTACCTGAAAGTTTCTTTCATAGAAACCCACATTGTAAAAAGGAATTCTAAAACTTCATTTTAAAAAGGGATGTTAGAATCATAACAGTCACCCAAATTAAATCAACACTGGGTTTCCTTATAAGACAACATGGGTGAAAATATGGATTTAGAAGAGAAATATAACCATCAACATCTGATGAAGAGTGGTAGAGGATATGGCTATGAAAAATCCAACAATCACAAAGTCATAAAATTTTTATGATCTAAGGTACCACATGATTCATTGGATATAAGGGAACTAGGAAAAAAAAATTGGTTTTCATGATCATTTTCCTAAAGTTGAATAATTTTAATTTGAATAAATACTTACTTTATTTTGGTATAATCTCACAATTGTTCATGCCATGAACAATTTCCACTTCATCTCTAAAATAAATTAAGTTGAATTTGTCATTCGTGAAGTGTTACTAGATCATGTGATAGAATTATGGGTCATTCCATATGTCTCAAACAAAACGTTAGAAAAAATTATCAAATATACATAAGTCCATCTATGGTGAGGTTAATCGTATATGATTTGAAAAATGGACTTATACTTCAACTATCATACCGCTTAATAAAATAAAACTAGTTTCTACCAACCAAGGACTTCCTGTAGGCCAGTGGTATGAAATAAAGGTCTGTCGCACTTCATTTTTGGGTTCAATTCTAGAAACTTTGTCCGATGCGACGGGTTTTCGCCCATCCTACTAGTTGTACTTTTTCTAAAACAATACTATTATTACAAAAAGTTCTAGCCTTAAATAATACTATCTGATGTCCAATATAATCCATTCCAATCTTAAGTTTTATCCAAAATACATCTGTCCAATCTCATAGTATAAGGAAAACGATTACTTGAAAGGTCACATAACAAGCACATGAATACCATTATTTATCCCCCATATATCATAAGATATATCTTGTTGGTCACATTCCAAACATGTGAATACCATAATCATGTATTCTTTGGAAACATGGATTACCATAGAACCTTAGTGAAAACATGAGTGCTGTCAAAAGTAAACTCTTTCCACATACCAAATGCCCAAAAATTTATATAGTCAAACCATGATATCACTTAGTTCTTATATCAATCATGAGCTCATGAATACTATCAAACAATTTATTTTCTCATTATCCCTTCATTATGCACTTATCATCTACATTCCAAAATATATGAATCAATTTTCATGGTTACCAGTACCATATAATTATTGAAAACCAATACATAGATATTCCAAAATTCCACGATTCCATAAGTGAGATTCCATGATACTATTTTTGAAATCCCATTACATAAACACTTAATCATTACACAACATCATTTTCATACTCAACATCACAAATAGTGATCGCATGTGACTTCCCATTATCCTTTTCTTTAAGAGGTTGTTCACGTTGATCATCATTAACCCTCAGATTAGGGAATTGATTAGCATAATTCCCCATTTCCTTGCACTTGAAGAATTGAAGTGTTGGTGGTGCATAATCTGCATTCATTTCATTATTCACATCATTAGAAACCCTTTTTCCATTACTTCGACACTCAGATGCTCGATGACCTTATTTTCTACATTTAAAACATTTTCTAGTCCCTTTAATACAATATACACCATGCGTCTTTCCACACTTTTAGTATAAAGAAACACTCATCTTCTTTTCACCATTATTCTATGATTTCTCCTTGAACTCTATCTTTCCTTTCCTGTCAAAACTATGAGATGGATATGTAACACCAACTTCCATTTCTACCTTGATAGCACAATGCACACTTTCATCATAGCTACTGAAGTCTCTTATAGCTAATTCCCTTTGAAGACTTGGTTTTAATCCACTGAAGAATCGATCAACTTTACATTAAGGTTGGATAATAAATCCAGATGCATACCTTGCATGCCTTGTAAAATTCACTTCGTATATACAAATTGATTCATCATCCTTTTTCTTAAGCTCAAAGAAATCCTTTTCCATCATTGATCGAAGAATATGAGGGAAGTACTTATTGAAAAATATGTTCTTGAACTCATCCCATTCCATGGATTGAATTTCAACTCTGGGCCTTGTATTATTAATTAGAGTCCACCATTGATCTGATTCACCTTCTAAACAGTAAATAACTAGAATGAATTTTTCATGTTTCGAACATCGATGTATGGAAAATATCTTTTCAATGGTACTGATCCATTGTTCAGCAACAAGTAGATCAGAAGACCCACTGAAAGATGGTGGACATTGCCTCATCAAGGACTCAATAAAATATTGTTCCCTTCTCTGCTCATTTGGAAGTCCAGAATGATTCATAGCTTGTGTAAGTATAGAAATAAGATTTTTCACTCCATCTCCCATAACATTGGTTTGTTTCGGAGGATAATCTATGCATTTTCCATTACATTGATCAACACAATTCTTTCGGGTTCAATCCATCGTCTAAAACCCAAAAAGAATAGTGTGAGAGGCAAAAATCATGCTAGAAATAACAACATAATAAAGGGGGAGTACCTTCAATATATAAAATCTTAGGTTTAATTCTAATATTGTCACCGTAATTCTAGGACTATAAACTATACTTATAGTTAACCTTAGAGACATCCCTAGGCATACCTTATAAATATCTCTAGGGATTTCACTAAAGTTTTCGCATCCTAGTTTCCAAAGGATAACTAAACCTTTCCTCTGATACCAACTATAGAGACCCAAAGATTGACTTACATGGATATTAAATTACTTTTGCAGAATACTTAATACATAACAAAAACAGACACACAAGTACCGTAATAGTTTAGTGTCTTTGGAATCTTGGAATATAATCTTCTAATATTGGTGAAATATCTTCAACATCATCCATAAAGATCTTCCCCTTTTCTTACCTAAAACGTTTCTTTATATCCTAGGTAAAAGAAAACATAAAAAGGGTGAGTCAAATGCTCATTATGGGTAAACATAGAGAACATAAAATAATCCATAAATATTTTAAT
Source organism: Viscum album (assembly GCA_963277665.1). Taxonomy (NCBI): domain Eukaryota; kingdom Viridiplantae; phylum Streptophyta; class Magnoliopsida; order Santalales; family Viscaceae; genus Viscum; species Viscum album. Next base: position 857,543,465 of record OY728133.1, on the reverse strand, counting down.
GAAAAAACTTGAACATAAAATATAAACATCAAAATCTTGAGCAAAGACATAAATCATGGAAGTATGTAAGACATATATCATAATAGAACAAAAATCAAGATAAAATATCATGGGAATAAGAACATTTAATAGTGGAAACCCATTAAGCACATGATATGATTTCCATAGTAGCCAAAGAATTTCTCCTAAGACCATCTTAGTGGACAAAGTCCCTTTCTGAATCGAGTTCACTCCTCGTTCCAATCTTGTAACACTGAACCAGATTAACTTACCATTCCAGCCATGTCTATCTCATGAGATATAAATCTTTACCCAATGCATTGGAGGGAGATATAGTTCCCACCCATCTCATAATTAAATCATTCTTACTTGTGCCTCAAAATAAACATAAATCATCCATCATAACCCAAAGAGTAAAATGGGCTTCATAAACATCATCCCATCATAACATAATCCATATAGAAAAAATGGATATCATTTCATCATAAGAAAAGTGAAACCATATAAATAATATATAACTTATACTTCAAACATACACATATGAAATAATGTCATCTTAGATGGAAAATGGTTTTGATAAAACACTTGAAATGAATTCTTGAGGAAAATATCATTTCTTCTTCAAAATGATTTTCTTTTCACAAAATGCCATGAAATTTTAAAAGAAAATTATTTTTTTAAAAATAGACATGAAATATTGTAGAGTAATATTCATTAAAATAAGGCGTTAGAAAACCGTAAAAATATGTTCATGCCATATAAGTTAAAAAAACATTCTTCTCTTACTTTTGTGGAAAAGTAAAAAAGTACCTCGTATGGTGAAAAAAAGAATGATTCCTTACACACCATGTAGTAAATGTAAAAAATGGGTAAAATGGACATTAAACACACATGAAACCATTTTTAGAAATCATGGACATGGATGATAAATATAATCCTAGTAAATAATTACCAATTAACAATCTTGGATAAAAACGAGATTGGAAAAGTTATCACTTACCTTAGGTCTGATATGCTTTGTACGTATCTGAACCTCCTATATAATGATTTAAATAATTTCATTTAATTATTATAGAATCATATTTAGTGTTACGATATCATATATGGTTCACTTATGACTTTATATTACCCGTTCTTTTGTAAATTCCATATTAAAGCAGCATTTTGGGTAAAATCGTTTTATTTATCATATGTGTTTGGGTTTGTTGTTCTTGATATTATTATTAATTATATCATGATTTAATTACTTCCAGAATTTAAATCATGATTTATATATCATATATATTCATTATATATATATATATATATATAATATAGATTAATGAAATGAAATACACCGTTCATGGAGACGGCAGGCCGTACGTACGCATGAACGATGTTTTCCTTTACTTATTCACTTTAATGGAAGTAAGTAGATGACATATATATGTACATAAATACAGTAAATTAATCATGTCATATATTTCATTATTATTCATTATATATACTTTATAATCATTCTTGAATGGTTAACATGGAGAAAGAATCTCATCGCGTCGTGGAGACGGTAATCCGTACGTACGCACGAGCGATGATATATTTCCCATAATTATTGAATTAAATTACAGTGGATGATATAATATCATAGAATCAGTATGTTGTTACAATAACTAAATATAGTTATTCTTTACACCATTATACACATCCAGGTAATGTTGTGGTGGATAAATAGATTACAACACGGCGTGGAGACGGTATTTTGTACGTATGCACGCGCAGTGATTTTGTTTTCCGTAGGGTGGATAGAAGGTGAAATAGGGTTGTTTCATATTTATAATAACATATAAGTATATAAGTAATACTGATGTTATTACTTTATAATGAAACAACTAAAGAAGAGGAAGCTGAAGAAGAAATAAAACTTGAACGAATCGGTAGAACAAATTACCTCTTCTTCGACACACATCTTTTAAACTTCTTCTTAGGGCACTAGAGTGGGTCTTTTGAGAAGACCAGAACCTCTATGATATAAATATAGAGGTTGAGAAGTTGAATTGGAAGAGGTTGTCTGAGCTTGAATACTCAAAAGGATTTGAAGAAAAGAGGGAAGGGGTTCCCTTTTATAAGGGAGGAGTGGGGCACCTTTGGAAAGTGTGAAAATATTATTTTATTATAAAAAATATCTTCGGTTTAAAAAGGTCCAAAAATTATTAAAAATAAAGATAAGATGACTCATGGTCGAAATAAAATCATCAACTCAGAATTGGACATCTTTTGGATAATATTTTAATCATTATAATAATATTTACTTTAATCATTTATTAATGAGTTAAATACTGCATCATTATTGTGTCATAAATAATTTTATTTATTTGATGTCTAAAAATTATAAAAAAACACACCACCACGTAGTAAATCTTTTAAAATTTCCAAAGAATATTTATAGTCGAAAAGATAATTTATATAACCCCTTATAAAAATTAATTACTAAAAGATTTTTGTTATTGTTAATTTTGTCTTTACATTAAATTAATTAATCCAAATTGTCATTATCACTACCAAGTGGCTTAATGGGGTCCCAAAATCGACCCAAGGATACCAATGGTCAGACACTACTCATCCAATAATGTTAGGACAAGTATTAAAGTAATTTTGAATAATTGTAATCTTCTTTTAACCTTGAATTACCCTATTTACCTTTAACCGCAGAAAATAAAAGCCAAAATTTACTAATCACCAAATATTATTTTCATCTTATTGAACCAGATTTTACTTTTTGATTACAACCATGTATGTCGGATTTTTGAAATTAAATTCACATAAGTGGTAAAATTTCATTTAAATGAAAGATTCAGTTTTTTAACTACCCCTAAGTGGTTTCACTATTCATCAAAATTGATGTTTTTTATAAAAATACCAAAAATTTAGCCTAAGCTATTTTTGATATTCCAAATTCAAAAATGATGTCTATTTTTTCAAACATAAAAAATAGAGGTGGAATTAATTAATTTTAAAATTAATTCCCGTTATCAAAACAAATAGAGTGTTTTTAAGAAACAATAACTATCAAAAGATCGAAACTTGTTTATGTCCAAATTCAATGTGAAATTAATTCTAATGACCAAAATTTGATAAAATGGTAAAAATATATTCTTATTACACTATAAAACCAATTAGAAATATAATCTAACCATATAAATTATTGTGATGAAAAAAGTTGTTTTTAATTTAAATATTGCGTGTTTTTACTATTCATTAAAATATGAAAGATATAAGAATAATATGAAAAATTTATCCAAATTAAATTTTTATATCCTGATTCCAAGTAAGAATTCTATTTTTTAAAATTGAACTTATAAAAATGTTAAAAACTAGAGTTAATGTGGGTGCGCCATCATAAGGCGGCAAAACTGCATTTTTTGAAAAATACTTATTTTACCCGAAAAAATTATTTAGTTCTCATAACTTGTTCTAGAAAATATGTAAGATGAATACTAATTTTATTAAATTCAAAATTTAGTTAATACTATTCATAATGGCTAGTCCATAATAATATTATAAAAATATATCATTGTTTAGTGAAACCCGGTATTGCGTACTACACACGCTATCGAGGAAGGTCACGATTGCGTGTAATACAACACAAGTTAGGGCTGTGTGTAGTGAAAACTCCGTTTGGTGTTGCATATAATATAATCAAAACTTATTTCATTTATACATTAAAAAAATATATACTTAATTTTGCGTAGAATAATTTCCTCAAAACGAGCTTGAAATTGTTTGTAACACGAGCCAAGAATAGTGTTGCGTATACTGCAAGATAATACGAAGTGGCGTATAGTACAAGATAATCATGGTGTAGTATATAATAGAAGACATAAAAGAAATTAAAAATAATATACCTCATAAAATCTCAGGGTGTTACATTCTACCCCCCTTAAAATGATTTTCTCCCTCGAAATTCGTCGTGGTTATAAATGGTTTACTACTTGAAAGTTTCGTTCATAGAAACCCACATCGTAAAAAGGAATACTAAAAATTAATTTTAAAAAGGGATGTTAGAATCATAACAGTCACCAAATGTAACTCAGCACTAGGTTTCCACATAGGACAACATGGGTGAAAATATGGATATGGAAGAGAAATATAACCATCAACTTCAGATGAAGAGTGGTAGAGGACATGGCTATGAAAAATCCAACAATCACAAAGCCATAAATTTGTGATGATCTAAGGAACCATATGATTCATTGGATATAAGGGTACTAGGAAAACATTTTTTGTTGTCAATATCATTTTCCTAAAGTTGAAGAATTTGAATTAGAATATATACTTACTTTATTTCTGTATAATATCACTGTTGTTCGTGCCTTGACCAATTTCCACTTCATCTCTTAAAGAAATGAATTTGATTTTGTCATTCGTGAAGTGTTAGCAGATCATGTGATAGAATGATGGGTCAATCCATATGTCTCAAACAAAAGGTTCGAAAAAGTTCTCAAATACACATAAGTTCATTTATGGTGAGGTTAATAATATATGATTCCAATAATGGAGTTATACTTTTTCTATCATACCTCTTAATAAAATATAACTAGTTTCTACTAACCAGGGACTTCCTGTAGGCCAGTGGTAGGAGATAAAGGCTTGTCTCACTTCGGTTGTGGGTTCAATTCCCGCAACCTTGTCTGACGTGACGGGTTGTCACCCGTCCTAGGAGTTGTAATTTTTCTAAAACAATAATATTATAACACAAATTTCTAGCCTTAACAATACTATCTGATGTCTAACATAATCCATTACAATATTTAGGATTATCCAAAATACATCTGTCCAATCTCATAGTCAAAAAAATGATTACATGAAAGGTCACATAACAAGCACGTGAATACCATCATTTATCTCCAATATATCATAAGATATAACTTGTTGGTCACATTCCAAACATGTTAATACCTTATTCATGTATTCTTTTGAAACATGAATTACCATAGAACCTTAGTGAAAACATTAGTGCCGTCAAAGGTTAACTCTTTCCACATACCAAAAACCCAAGAATTCTATATACTCAAACCATGATATCACTTAGTTCCTATATCAATCATGAGCTCATGAATACTATGAAAAAATTTATTTTCTCCATATCCCTTAATTATGCACTTATCATCTGCATTCCAAAATATTTCAATCAATTTTCATGGTTACCGGTACCATATAATTATTGAAAACCAATACATAGATATTCCAAAATTCCACGATGCTATAAATGAGATTCCATGATACTATTTTGAAATACTATTATATAAACACTTAATCATTAAACAACATCATTTTCATACTCAACATCACAAATAGTGATCACATGTGACTTCCCATTATCCTTTTCCTTAAGAGGTTGCTCACGTTGATCATCATTAACCCTTGGATTAGGGCATTGATTAGCATAATGCCCCATTTCATTGCACTTGAAGCATTGAAGTGTTGGTGTTGCGTTCTCTATAGTCTGTTCTTTATTCACATCATTAGCAACCCTTTTTACATTTATTAAACACTCAGATTCTCTATGACCTTCTTTTCTACACATAAAACATTTTCTCGTCCCTTTAAGACAATCTCCACCATTCTTCATTCCACACGTTGAGAATAAATAAACATTCATCTTCTTTTCACCATTATTCTGAGATTTTTCATTGAACTCCATATTTGGTTTCTTGTCAAAACCATGAGATGGATATGTAACACCAACTTCCATTTCTACCTTGATAGAACAATGCACAATTTCTTCATAGCTACAGATGTCTCTTATAGCTAATGCCCTTCGAAGACTTGGTTTTAAGCCACTGAAAAATCAATCGACTTTAATTTCAAGTTGGATGATAAAGCCAGATGCATACCTTTCAAGCCTTGTAAAATTCACTTCATATATACCAATAGATTCATCATCCTTTTTCTTAAGCTCATGAAAATCCTTTTCCATATTTGTTCAAAGAATACAAGGGAAGTACTTAATGAAAAATTAGTTCTTGAACTCATCCCATTCTATGGATTCAATTTCATCTCGGGGCCTTGCATTATTAATTAGAGTCCACCATTAATCTTCTTCACATTCTAAATGGTAAATAGCCAGAATGGAGTTTTCATGTTTTGAATAGTGAAGTATGGAAAATATCTTTTCAATGGTACTGATCCATTTTTCAGCAAAAAGTGGATCAGAAGATCCACTGAAAGATGGTGGACGTTGCCTCATGAAGGACTCAATAGAATATTATTCCCTTCTCTTCTCCTTTGGAAGTCCAGAATGATTCATAGCTTTTGTAAGTATAGAAATAATATTTTTCACTCCATCTCCCAAAACATTGGTTTGTTCATGAGGACAATCATTGCATTGTCCATTGAATTGATCAACACGGTTCCTTCGGGTTCCTGCCATCGTCTAAAACCCAAAAAGAATAGTTTGAGAGGCAAAAATCATGCTAGGGAAAACAACATAATAATAGGGTAGTACCTTCGATATATAACATCTTAGGTTTAATTCTAAGACTGTTACCGTAATTCTAGGTCTATAAACTATACGTATAGTTAACCATAGAGACAACACTAGACATACCATATAAATATCTCTATGGATTTCACTAAATTTTTCGCATCCTAGTTTCCAAAGGTTAACTAAACCTTTCCTATGATACCAACTATAGAGGCCCAAAGCTTGACATACATGGAAATTACATTACTTTTTCGGAATACTTAATACATAACAAAAATAGACACACAAGGACAGTAATATTTTAGTGTCTTTGGAAACTCAGAATATAATCTTCTAATCTTGGTGATAGATCTTCATCATCACCCATAATGATCTTCCCCGTGTCTTACCTAAAACCTTTCTTTATATCCTACAGAAAATAAAACATAAAAATGGTGAGCTCAAATCATCGGTAAGGGTAAACATAGAGAACATAAAAGAATCCATAAACATTTGAAGGAAAAAACTTGAACATAAAATCTAAACATCAAAATCTTGAGCAAAGACATAAATCTTGGAAGTATGTAAGGAATATATCATAAAGGAACATCAATAATAATAAAATAGCATGGGAATAAAAAATTTTATTCTGGAAAACCATTAAGAACAAGATATTATTTCCATAGTATCCAAGGCATTGTTGCCAAGACCATCTTAGTGGACAAAGTCCCTTTCTGAATCGAGTTCACTCCTCGTTCCAGTCCTGTAACACTGAACCGGATTAACTTATCGTTCCATCCATGTCTATGTCATGAAATATAAATCTTTACCCAATTCATTGGTGGGAGATACAGGTCCCACCCATCTCATAATGAAATCATTCTTACTTGTGCTAAAAAATAAACATAAATCATTCATCATAACCCAAAGAGTAAAATGGGTTTCATAAACATCATCCCATCATAACATAATCCATATAGAAAATATGGATATCATTTCATCATAAGAAAAGTGAATCAATTTAAATCATAGAGAACATATACTTGAAACATACACATATGAAATAATTCTATCTTAGATGTAATATGGTTTTTGATAAAACACTTGAAATGAATTCTTGAGGAAAATATCCTTTCTTCTTCAAAATCATTTTCTTTTTACAAAATGTCACGCAATTTTAAATGAAATGGATTTTGTTGAAAATAGTCCTGAAATATTGTAGAGTAAGTTTCATGAAAATAAGGCATTATAAAACCCTAAAAATCCATTCATGCCATATATGTTAAAAAAATATTCTTCTCGTACTTTTGCCGGAAAAGTTAAAAAGTACTTCATATGGTGAAAAAAAGAAATATTCCATACACACCATGTAGTAAAAGAAAAAAATATGTAAAAAGGACTTTAAACACACATGAAACCATTTTTAGAAATCAATGACATGGATGATAAATATAAACCCAATAAATACTTACGAATAAACAATCTCAGATAAAAACGAGATTGGAAAAGTTATCCCTTAACTTGGGTCAGATATGCTTTGTACATATCTAAACCTCCTGTATAATAGTTTAAATAATGTCATTGACTTATTACAGAATCATATTCATTGTTACAATATCATATATGGTTCACTTATGGCTTTATATTACCCATTCTTTTGTATATTCCATATTAAAGAAGCGTTTTGGGTAAAATCATTTTATTTATCGTACGTGTTTGGGCTTGTTGTTCTTGATATTATTAATAATTATATCATGATTTAATTACTTCCAGAATTTAAATAATTATTTATATATCATATATATTAAATATATATATATATATATAATATATAGATAAATGAAATGAAATACACCGTTCATGGAGACGGTAGGCCGTACGTACGCATGAATGCTGTTTTCCATTCCTTATAGACTTGAATGTAAGTAAGTAGATGACATAAAAATATACATAAATCCAGTAACTTTATCATGTCATATATTTCATTACTATTTTTTATATATACTTTATAATAATTCTTTAATTGTTAACATGGATAATGAATCTCATTTTTTCGTGGAGATGGTAATCCGTATGTACGCACGAGCGATGATGTCGTTCCCATAATTATTGAATTGAATTGGTGTGGATGATATAATATCAAAGAATAAGAATTTTGGTACAATAAATATATATATTTATTCTTTAAACCATTATACCCATCCAAGTAAGGTGGTGGTGGAAAAACATATTACACCACGGCGTGGAGACAGTATTCTGTACGTATGCACGCGCGGTGATTTTGTTTTCCGTAGGATGGATAGAAGGAGAAATAGGGTTGTTTCATATTTATAATAACATATAAGTATATAAGTAATAATGATGTTTATTACTTTATAATGAAACAACTAAATAATAGGAAGTTGAAGAAGAAAGAAAATTTGAAAGAATCTGTAGAAGAGATTACCTCTTCTTCGACGCACCTCTTTTAAACTACTTCCTAGGGCACTAGAGTTGGTCTTTTCAGAAGACCGGAACCTCAATGATATAACTAGAGAGGTTTAAAAGATTAATTGGCAGGGTTTTGATGAGATTCAAGGCTCAAAAGGGTGTGCAGAGAAGAGGGAAGGGGTGCCCTTTTATAAGGGAGGAGAGGGGCACCTTTGGAAAAGGTGAAAATATTATTTTATTATAAACTTATCTTCTATTTCAAAAGGTACCAAAATAATTAAAAATGAATATAATATTACTCATGGTCGAAATAGAATCATCCAATCATAATTGGACATGTTTTGGGTAATATTTTAATCATTGTAATCTTATTTATTTAAATCATTTATTAATGTGGTAAATACTGCATCATTATTGTGTCAATAATAATTTAATTTATTTGATGTATAAAAATTATAAAAAAAACACCACCATGTAGGAACTATTTATATATTTCCAATGAATATTTATAGTCTAAAATATAATTTATATAACCCCTTATAAAAAATAATTACTAAACGTTTTTTGTTAATGTAAATTTTGTCTTTACATTAAATTAATTAATCCCAATTGTCATTATCACTACCAAGTAGCCCAATGGGGTCCCAAAATCGACCCAAGGATTCCCATGGTCGGCCACTACTAATCCAATAAGGTTAGGAAAAGTGTTAAAGTAATTATCATTTTTTATAATATTCTTTTAACCTTGAATTACCCTATATACCTTTAACTGCAGTAAATAAAAGCCAAAAGTTACTATTCACCAAAAATAATTTTCATCTTATTGAACCAAATTTTAATTCTTGATAACAACCATGTATGTTGGATTTTAGAAATTCAATTCACAAAAGTGGAAAAATTTCTTTTAAATGAATGTGTTAGTTTTTTAACTACCACTAAGTGGTTTCACTATTCATAAAAAAAATTGATGTTTTTCAGAAAAATACCAAAAATTCAGCCTAATCTATATTTGATATTCCAAATTCAAAATTCATGTATATTTTTTAAAATTCAAAACATAGAAGTGGAATTAGTTAATTTTAAAATTAATTCCCATTATGAAAACAAATAGCGTGTTTTTATGAAACAATAACTATCAAAATATCGACACGTGTTTATGTACAAATTTAAAGTGAAATTAATTCCAATGAACAAAATTGGATTAAATGGAAAAAATATATTCTAATTACACTTTAAAACCAATTAAAAAGATAATATAACCATATAAATTATTGCGATGAAAAAAGTTGTTTTTAATTAAAATATATTGTTTGTTTTTACTATTCATTAAAATATGAAAGTTATAAGAATAATATGAAAAATTAATCCAAATTAAATTTTTTTATCCTGATTCCAAGGAAGAATTTTATTTTGTCAAATTGAACTTATAAACATGTCAAAAACTAGATTTGATGTGGGTTCTCCATCAAAAGGTGGAAAAACTGCATTTTTTTAAAAATACTTATTTTACCCGAAGAATTTATTTAGTTCTCATACCATGTTCTAGAAAATATGTAGGATTAATAATAATGTTATAAAATTCAAAATTAAGTTAATACTATTCATAACGGCTAGTCCATAATAATATTATAACAATATATTGTTGTTTAGTGAAACCCAATATTGCGTACTACACAAGATATCGAGGAAGGCCGCGATTGCGTGTAATGCAAGCCAAGTCAGGGATGCATGTAGTGAAATATCTGTTTGGTGTTGCGTATAACATAATAAAAACTTATTTCATTTATACATTAAACAAAATCTTTACTTAATGTTGCGTAGAATAATTTCCACAAAATGAACTTGAAATTGTGTGTAACACGAGCCAAGAATAGTGTTGCGTATACTGCAAGCTAATACGGTGTTGCGTATAGTACAAGCTAATATTGGTTTATTGTATAATAGAAGACATCAAAGAAATTATAAATAATATATCTCATAAAATCTCAGGGTGTTACAGGAAGTCTTTGGTGATTAGGTCGGATGTGGTGGTTAATTAATGAAATGATTGGTACACACTTTTGTAAGTCCCCATTCAAAAAGATAAGGATTATGGGCCACATATGTGACTTTAGGACAAAAATATAGGGAAGGATAATTCTCTAAGGTGAGAGGGGTTGTTATAGTGTGGGATATTGGGACATTAGGCCTTTAGTCCCTGTACTAGGCCTTTGTACCATAGGGAATTCGGACCATGTATTTCTGGTCTTCTTGCCTCTAGGCCTTAAAGTCATTTAACAAATTCCCCTTAACCTAGTTAAAAGGATGGATCACTAGATTATAAAAATGTGGAATTGTCATGGGTGAATCCTTTCTCCCTCACCAAGCCATTTGGTTAGAAATTTTGTAGTGTTTTTCACAATTCCTTATCAATGGTAACATCAATGTCTACCCCTAATTAGGGGTTGGATAATATATTCTATGATAATAACATGACCCCCACCCCCACCAACAATAATATAGTTTATAAATTATATATTATTATAATATAATAAAAAATTTATATTTTTATGAATTAAAAATATAATAGGGGATGGATACATCTCATTCCTCTTATGCATCCATCGACAACACTTGTTGTTGACTGACACATCTCCATTATCCTTCAGTGTTAACCAGCATTGGTAGACACCGATCATCTCCAAATTTTAGTAGTAGGTTCATCTCAGTTTGAGGATTCAAAAAATTAGGTTCATTCTTCATAAATCATATAGAGTTGTGACTCTCTTTCAAAAGAGAAGGATTCAATTTTAGTGGGTGTCATCTCTCTCTACATTTGAGGGACGTGAAGAGTAAACATTGGATCAATTTGATCTGAACTGCTATAAAAATCTCTTGTGCATGTTTATAATTTATTTTCACTACATATTAATTTTTAACTCTAATAATCCATTAAAATTTCCTAAATTGGCCAATTCACCCACTGTTGATCATTCTGTCATTCTCATATTGGGATCAGACACTTACCCTCATAGACACATCATGTAACACATGTTAATATATAATAAAATATGATTTTATTTTTTATATTGTATTATATATAATAAGTGGGAGGTATACCTCTTTAACTCTTTTATTATTGTTATTATTATTATTATTATTATTATTATTATGTTTTTTAATGTTTATAGTCAATAGTTTGATACTTTTTTTCATTTTTTCCCTTCTTCACATCTTCACCATTGGCCCTTCTTCATTTTTTTATAACAAAAAAAAACTGGATTTACCCTGTCAGCCTGGTTGAGCCTTTTATGCTACATTCGGCCCCCACATGCGGTGGCCCTGCAATTACTGGCTTGCTTGAGTGGAAAAGTCACCCCGTGATCCCACATCAGAATCATGCTCAAAACCGGACTGGGGCGTATTAATATGGTACTGTAGGGGTATTGTATCACTCTAGGAGTGCAAGTATTTTAGGAGGTATTGTAATGACGTACAATACACATCTAAAAAAAATCAGCCTATTTCCATGATTTAAAACCATGGTCATAGCCTAATGCCAAAATTTACATGAATCATGTCCCATGTTATTGTTGCAATAGGTTCCAACCTATTATTTGGGAAAAAGTCATTAATTCTTTCAACGTCTTATGTTAAAGTATCTGGGTAAAGTCATTAAAGGACCTAAGGTCATCATATTGGAAAAAGGCGTGCGTCATGGAACCTATCAAATTTATGCCCCATTTATTAAAAAATGTCTAACCTATAGACATTTCAATTTTTTATTTTATTTTTCAAAAAAGAAATTAAAAAAACTCATTGATCATTTTAATGCAGACACCACAATACAACATGAAATTTAGAATGAACTAAATTAAAAACAAATCAACATTAAATTTGAATAAAAACAACTATCATTCATAAAAAGTTTAACAAATAATAACGTTTCCATCATGGGTAGGTTGATTATAGTTGGACCATAATGATAGATTGAAGGAAATCCAATGCAGGTTCTCCCTTTAGGCTTTATCCCTGATTTGAGGCTCCCTTAGTTAGAGTATATTATTATAGAAATTTTAATGATTGGTGGGGTAGATGGTGGGTCTACCCGCTGGTCGGTACTCGATAAGAAGGATTCCCTTCTTGGATTGCAACCCCCATGCATTGCAAAGAGTCTCCCCCAACTCCATCTCCTCCACTGTGGGGTGTTAACGCTGTTTTAGTGGTGGCACCTCCGCCCCCGATCACCCATCACCACATCTTGAACGTATTTTCTCCTTGAATTTCAATCTTTTTGGGTTTGGGATGAGAGTTAATGGATCCTACTAGGAGAGATGTCATGTAGATGGGTTTATGTCCTTCATGGATCAAAATAATTATAACTCATGGAAGGATGCGTATCGAGTTTGCACTGATCTTTCCAGCTCATATTCAAGCTTAGTAAAAACTAGGTTCACTTCTTACCATGAGTTATAATTATTTTGATTTACAAAGGGAATAAACCAGTCCACACACCATCACTCCCAACTGGATCCAACACCTCTCATCCTAAACCTCAGAAGGATAGAAATTTGGGGAGAAAATATGCTCAAGATGTGGTGGTGGGTGATGGGGGTGGAGGTTCCACCACTACGACAGTGGTAACACCCTGTAGTGGTGGAGGGGGAGCTGGGGGAGACTATTTGTGTTGCCTACAACTTGAAATCCAAGAAGGGATGTCTTCTTGTGAAGTATTGACTGGCGGGTAGCAACACATTTAACCTAGTCATTCATTCAAATTGCTCATGGAATATACTCCATCTAAGGGAGACTCGCGGTAGGGATGGATCCTAGGGGGAGAACCATAATTTGTATTACTTCTCTTTATCTTTATGATCCGACTATGATCAACCTACACATGACCAAATCATCATGTTTTGTTAAACTTTTTATCAATGGAAATTGTTTTTAATCAATTTAGGGTTGATTCATTTTGAATTTAATTATTTTTAAATATCGTGCACTATTTTGGTATCCACATTAAAGTGATCGATGAATTTTTTAATGATGTTTTTTGAAAAATAAAATAAAATATATAACCGAATTTAGGTTGACACATTTTTAAAAAATGGGGAAGAATTTAATTAGGGCCCAAGATGCAAGCCTTTCGTCCAAGCTGATGATGTTGGGTCCCTTGATGCCTTTACCCAAATACTTGAACATAATTCGTTGAATGACTTAATGCCTTTTTTGTAAAAATAATAATAGTTTTATTTAGTTTTTGATAAATAAATTTTTGTGAGTAAATTTATTATTTTTAATAATAAAAGTTTTTTAACCTAAATTATAATTTATAGTGATATTTGAAATATATTAGTAAGGAGTAACTAATTAATAATTTTAAAATAGTAATATATATTAATAGTAATAAATTATAATTGTATATATATGTTATTAAATAGTAATTTTGAATATTAATAATTATTTATAACTAAATAATAAATTTGAATATATTAATTTTAGATTTATTCCTTATTAAATTGTAATAATTATTATTATAATTAACTAGTACCAACCCCGTTTATTTATTCAACATAATCATTCAATTACCCATATAAGTACTCTTATCTAAAAATTTGTTTTTGATATAAATCACATAAAATATTTTTCAAAAAGGGAAATTGAGATAGATATATCATTATCTCTCACTAGTAGATGGACTCGATATTTGGTAAAATATAGGTTAAATTTAGACCAACTTGAAATTTATGTCAAAGATACCATAAATTGACATATTTACAATGCAACATTTCCTTACTATTTCTATTGATGTTGAGAAACAATGACTGTAAAAATATTTGGATTTTGAAAATATTATTTTGATAAATACATATTAGTATTGATGAATACATATTAGTTTTGAATATTACATATTAGTTCTGAAACAAATCTCATATATTTAATATTAGTTCAGAACAATTATGTTGTTTATTTTTTATTCATGAAAAATAATATCAGGTGTAATACATAGATTGATAACATTACATGTGTTGGAAAAAATGTATGTTTTTTATTGAAAACTATAAAGAAAATTTTAAAAATTGGAATTCTATGCACTACCCAATGCGAACTATCTACAAAAGACTCACACAACCAGAAAACATACCCACAAATCAGTGAAAAATATCTAAATGAATTGAAACAAAAATAGAAATAAATCATAGAATTATAAAAATAATCTACATAAAATGAGGATTTTTTATGCCACTAACCTCTAATTTCAGAAACAATCAAATGAAATGTAAATGTACTCCTAAAATCATAAATAGATATTAACTAATTTATAAAAACCATATAAAGTATCATGATATTCATTAAAGAATATATTACTGTTGTAAATAATATCATATCATTATGTATTGATCAAAATCATATTGTGATCAATAGATATATTTCACTTACATCAGTTCATATTAGTCCCGTATAATACATATCAGTTCTGAAATAAGACATATACAGGAAATATGTAATATAAAATTATAACTAATATGAAATTGTATTCTCCATGAATAAAATGCAATATTTTTAATGATATATATTGTAACACCTCGACCCTAGAAACCTGAAGATGGTGCATTATTTTATTATATTGGCATGATTACAAGAAATAAAATCCCAAAGGACCGATTAGTTTAGCAGTTTTGGAAGACCAGATTACATACACGATACCCATAGTACATTGGGAAAGATAGAAAATACAACATGATACATAATAGGATAAAATAAACTGTATCCATTGAAAACTCATTCATGGTTTTCTTCTTCATAACCAGGGAAAAGGAAACATAATAAGGGTGAAATCAAATGTTCAGTAAGGGTTATGTGATTCAATAAAAAGATAATTAAATTCAACAAGGCAAAGACATTATGACAAGGTAGATAATATGAAAAATACATTCCATTAATAAACTGGGAATGAAAATGTACCCATAAATTTTTCATAGTGAAAATATCATGGTAAGTAATAAATGAGTATGAAATGAATAAAATTATTATTTATTAGATGTCATTTATTTGATAAATAAACTATTATACATAGTGTTGCTTTATGTTTTTGGGTAGAATCCCATCCGATTATGTTTTGGAAACAAACTAGAAGGGTTTATCCCAAACTAGTTTGTCTCATAAGACCTATTGATGCATAGAGGAGCTATAGAGGGCCCCAAACTTCAATACATGTCTAAATAATTATTCATAAATAGATTTAATTTAAGAAAAACATGCCTTGTAAATATCAGTATTCATTAGAAGATACAGACTCGCCAATATTCCCTCTGTTAAAACAACATTCAAAATAGACATCTCATTTAAATGGTTTATGACTAAGAAAATAATCATATCCATGGTACTAGATTATGGATATTTAATAGAAATATAATTTCAAATGAAAATTGATCTCAAATTTGAATTATATTCACCACAGAAGAATTATTAGGTTCACAATACAAAGTAATTCTCAACAAAATTGAAATTAAGACAAAGTCCCTTACCACATTGTAGTCAATCGTATCGTATGACAAAAAATTATTAATAATAAAATTAATGATTTAATAGCATGAATATAAATATAATAAGAATATTATATATCAAAAGTATATATACATACACCACATACAACAAATTAGAGGCAAATAATTGAAATCTCACGGAAAGAAAAGTGAGATGAGAATCCCCTTACCTTATGTCTGAAACTATTCTTCACTTGATATTAATGTCCTGAATAATCAAATTAAATTCATTAATTTAGAATTAAAAAAATTATCTACATGTAATTTATTTTTTATATACTCATTTAGTATATTTATGACCTTTTAGATGGGTTAAGATATTCAGTTTCATAATTTGGGAGTGAACATTTTCCCAGTTTTCATGATCGGTTCGCTTGTATAAGAGTATGGATGTTCATCTAAAATGAAAATTTTAATCTATTATTGATGTTATTAGTTATTAATGATCATATATAAAGTTAAATTATCATATAAATCCTTTTTTTATTTTTGTAGAAGATAAATCATTATATAAAATTTTAATGATAAATGCTTGAATTATTTTGCTGGTTTTCTTATCACCACCAACTCATTTTGTTTTATAATTTAATAATATGTGTAAAAAATGATTCCAAAACATTAAATAGTATTATTACCTATATTATGATCTGGTTTTACCATAAAAATAGTTTCATGACTAGAACTGTAAACTGTAATAGAAATTAAAAACCCATCATCGTTGAATTTGACAAATTAACACATCTCGAATAGTGTTTTCATTTTTAGTATAATAGGAGGGGGAAGAGAGGTGATGATAAAATATTATATTATAATAATAAAATTACATTATATGTGAGGTAATATAATTATCACAACATTTGTATTATGGGAGGTGAATATAGAGAAACAAAAGAATGGAACTTGTAAAAGAAGTTGAAAGGAAAATGAAGTGAGGTTTACCTCTTGAGTACTCCTCCTTGAGAATATCCCAAAGGCCTTTGGATTTTCCTTTTTATGGGACCTGATGATATTGGATGTTGAGGGAGGTATTGGGAATATTATTTTTTAGAAATTAGGAAATTATCAAAGCTTGAGAGGTGTCAGAGGAAGAGGGGGTGAGGGGTAGTTTATATAGTGGAGGAGAGGAGGGTTTTTTGCATTATTTTAATTTTCAGTTTATTATTTTTCCTCAAGAATATGAATAGTATTTATTCATGTGACTAAAAATATTAATTATTGCATGTCATGTCTAACTAAGGGTGCTTTCCCTAGCAGGACATCATCAATGACTCAATAAATCATGTAATTAGCATTTATTATAAATTGTCGTATTTTACTTTTAAAAATATTCAAGTATTTTAGAAAAATCAAAAAAAGTCCTCCTAACCATTTTTCAAAGTTTAGAATCTAAAAACAAACTACATTTTTTGAAAATAATTTTCTAAATATGAAAAACATAAAATTCAATTAAAAACACTATTTACTCAAAAAATTTACAATTTTTGAAATTATAACTGATTTTATAATACCCTACAAAATTAACTAAGGTATTCTTAAATTATCCAAAAATCATAGGGCAAGAAAATATTTATTTAGGAATAAATTTTATGATAATTTACATTACTTTAAGTCAATTTATTAATTTAAAATTGTAAACAAATATTTATTACTCATAAAATTACCAATAATTAATTATTAAAATATTTACTAACATTTATAAGGTGCCTAAATTTTATTTTTACATACATGGGTGAGTTTACTATTCATAAGGGAACATTACTATTTCTAAGGGTCATTGTACTATTCATAAGAGTAGGTTACTATTCAAAAGTGTAGGTTACTATTCATCAAAAAATGAGTTGATCCTATCAGACTCTAAATATCATACCGATAGCAGCTGTATATGTCTATTTTTCAAAATTCAAAACACAAGAGTGAAAAAATTATTTTTAATGTCTAGGTTATAACAATATTATAACAAAATATTGTTGTTTTGCAGTTACTCAGTATTGTGTGCATATAATCTATCAAATGAATTGAAATTTTTATAAGAAGAAAACACCATAAAATCTTGGTGTGTCATATTCTTCCTTCCAAAAATTTCATCCCCAAACTTTTTCATGTTTAGTGTCCTCTAAAAGGATGTGGAATGTTCTCCATCCTAACATCCTTAGGTTCACACATTTCTCCCTCCATTTTATGGATTTTTCAATTAACTTCTACCAATCGAGTTGTCTAATTTCTCTATACTTAATCTCTAGTTTCAAGAATCTCAATAGGATCTTAAAAGTATAATAAATTAGGTTCCAGTTCTATTTCCTCATAGGGGAGTATGTACATTAGGTCAGGCATGTAATTTTTTAACAATGACACGTGGAACACATCACGGACTTTGGAGATACTTGGTGGCATTGCTAAACAGTAAGCCACCGCTCCATTTATTTCTAGAATTTTGAATGGCCCGATGTACCTAAGGATTAGCTTCCTTTTATTACCAAACCATAACACACCCTTCAATGGAGATACTTTCAGAAAGATATGATCTCCCACTTAAAATTTCAAATCCTTTCTATGGTTTTCAATATAACTCTTTTCCTACTTTGGGCTTCTTTAATATGGGCCTGAATTTTCTTTACCTTTATCATTGTCACTTTAATAAGTTCTAGTCCTATGAGTTTCCTCTCACCAACTTCATCCCAAAAAGTTGGAGTTTGAAATCTATTTCCATATAATGTTTCATATGGATCCATTTGAATACTATAATGTAAACTAATACTATAATAAAATTCCATGAAAGGTAAGTACTGATTCTGTATACCTTGAATGTCAAGTGAACATGACGGCAACATGTATTCCAGTGTTTGAATAGTCCTTTCAAACTATATGTCAATTTGGGATTGATAATTAGTACTCATATGATGCTTAGTATCCAAATCCTTCTAAATATTTTTCTAAAACTTTGATATAAATCCGGGATCTCGATTAGACACAATCGTCATAGGTGCACCATAAAGTCTTTCAACTTCATTAATATAGAGTCCTTCCAGATGATCAAGTTGTAAATCTTATCTTATAGAAAGAAAATGTGATGATTTTTTAAGATGATAAATAATTAACCATATTTCATCATTCCTTATTGGAGTCCTTGGTAGTTCTATGACAAATTCCATCATAATATCATCCCATTTCCACACTGATATAGGAAGATGTTTCATGAATCCTTTAGGGTGCTGTCTTTCAGCCTTAACCTGTTGATAAACTAGGCATCATGATACATAGTCAACAATTTTTCTTTTCATATTATCCCACCAAAAACGTTCTTTTATATCTCTATACATCATGGTTCTACCAGGGTGTATAGTGAAATTTGAGCTATGAGAATCATCTAACAGTTCCCTTTTTATATCAGGTATTGATGGAACACATAACCTCTTTCCAAATCAAATAACTCCATCCTCATACATCCAATAATTCATCCTTAATATCTTTAATTTTCATTCGATGGTTATCATCATCGTATTTAGAGCTTTTTATCTTATCCATCAAAGATAGTTTATCATTCATTTGAAAGAGGAATGATGTTTCCTCTTTCTTAACAATTCCCATATCCATATTTACTAGATCTATGTATATATGATCTCTCTCAATCTTCATTTATGTCAGAATCCAATGATCTTTCCTTCTTAATTAATCATCCACCTTATTTTCCTTTCCTAGGTGGTAGTTTATTGAACAATCATAATCTTTGAGAAGCTCGAGCCATATCCTTTGATTCAGGTTGAGTTCTTTCTATGTAAAAATATATTTCAAAATCTTGTGATTCATATATATCTCACATATTTCAAAATAGAGGTAGTGTCTCCATATTTTTAGCGAAAATATTATAGCTTTTAACTCAAAATCATGAGTTGGATAATTTTTCTCATCAGTCTTCAGCTGCCTTGATGCTTAAGCAATAAATTTATCATTTTTCACAAGGAAACAACCTAGTCTATTTTTTGATGCATCACTATATATCCCAAACCCATCATTTTCATATGGAATAGTAAAAATTGGGGCATTAACCAAGATTATTTTCAATTATTCAAATAATTCTATACATTATTTTGTCTATACAAACTTAACACCTTTACGTTTGAACTTGGTTAGAGGGTTCGATAATCTAGATAAATTATGAATGAAACACCGATAGTAACTTGCTAAGACAATAAAACTACATACCTTAGTTATGTTTGTTGGTGTAGGAAATTCTTGAATTTATTTTGTCATCATAGGATCAACTGAGATTCCATCCATAGAGACAATTTTGCTATAAAAAGAAACAATTTGAAGCCAGAATTCACATTTACTAAACTTCCCATACAACTCTTTTATTCTAAGAGGCTCCAAAACAACTCATAAGTGGTTCTCATGGCCCTCATAGCTTTTTTAATATATAAATATGTCAATAATAAATACCACAACAAGATCATCATGATATTCCTTGAAAAATATGTTCATTAGATCCATGTAAATAGAGGGTGCATTAGTCAGTCCAAATGGAATAACTGTTAACTCGTAATGTCCATACCTGGTTCGAAATACTATTTTTATAATATATTTCTTCATCACAAACAATTGATGATATCCATATTGAAGTCCAATCAAATTTTTTTTTATCTCCATGAAGTTGATCAGATAAATCATCAATATGAGGAAGGAGATACTTTTTCTTTGTTATAATAGCAATGATTTCTCTATATTCAATAATCAACCTCATATATCCATCTTTCTTCTTGAAAAAGAGAACCAAGGATCCCCATGGAGAAATAATAGGGTGGATAAATACCTTGTCAATCAATTTCTCTAGTTGTTTCTTTAGATCCACTAATTCCACAATGGCCATTCTATAGGGAGTCTTTGATATATATCATTCACCAAAAATTAAATAAATAGAGAACTCAACTTCCCACTCTGGAGGATGCCAAGGTATATTATATGGAAACACAACAACACATTCTTTCATAATAGGTACAATCTCAATTAAAAAAATTCTTCTACACCCATATACATCTTGTTATCTTCCTTTATAAGAATTGTATTCGGTAGAGCTACTGGGGGTGGATCTAGACAAGAATCTGATGATGACGTTTCTACTTTAAAGATAAGAGATTCTAAATCATTCTAAAAAATTGTAACCAATTTCTTATTAAAATATATTTTATCATTAAAATTTTAAATCCAATCCATCCCAAGTATTATATCAAATTAAATCATGGTTATGATGATAAAATTAGTATATAAATCATCATTATATGCCATAATGGGGACTTCCTAGCACATATTTGTTGCAATGGTACTTCCATTAGGAGGTTTGACTAATAACTCATTTATTAAATAAAATTTGAAATATCTAATTTTCTTGGAAAACTAATAATATATAAAAGAATTATATCATATATAATCAAATAAATCATTGGATAAGTTTGAGGAAATGATTAGAGTACATGCTACCACATCATTATGAATTTCAACCTCAACAGTTGTGATCATAAAAGATTAACATTTCTCCCATGGACATTTCTGAGGAATGTTTCCATGATGCTTAGGAAACTCTTTTTCATAGTGTCCCATATCTCTTCAATTATATAATTTTATGTCATTGACATTTTTTCCCCTTTCATTCATTAGATCTATGAACCTTTTATCTTCCCTTATAGAAATATCCCATTTCATTCAATCATTTTCCAGGATGATTCTTTCCATCTTTTTCACATAATGGTAAATTGATTCATTCCCTTATTCTTTTTGGAACGTAAACTTTTACATGGTTATCATAATAACTCTTATTTTCTTGGTTTCCCTTGAACAAATTTGATTTAGAAAATTCCTTCTCTATTTTGATGGCACTTAGTACAATTTTATCATTAGATGAAAATATTTGAGAGGCCAGTGACCTTTGAAGAATTGTCTTAATAACATAAAATAAATGATTAATCATATATTATGAGTCACATAGATAATCTATATAATACTTGTATTTTATTGTGAAGGTAGTTTCGTACTTCGCAACACTATCTTATTCCTTTTGCTTTATGCTAAGGGATTTCCTCTTCATTTCACTCTGTTGCTTGTGAGGGAAGTATTTTCTAATGAATACCTCCATAATAGTTATCCATTACATATCATATATTTATTCTTCCTATTTTTTATTCTGAATCAAGGACCACCATTGATCAACATCACCCTTGAGACAATATACTGTTAGTACTAACTTTTCATTTTCATTGCATCTTAATACTAGAATTATCTTTTCTTGGGACATAATCCACTACTCTGCTACCAATTGATTAGTAGTCCCAATAAAAGATGAGGGATTATTATACATGAAATAATCCAACATTGGTTTACTATGGTTATCTGTTAGAACCTGAGTATGTTTTCTTAATATGGTCATGATCTTCTCAGCTCCAACACCAACTGTATTGACTTGCTCTGTAGGGAAATCCCTACATTGTCCATGAGTATTGATTCCATTTATTTCTTTAGGAACCATCACAAAAAGATGGCATATACTAAATCCTGTCATGAATATTAAGTAATAATTTTCTATCTAGAAAAACACTTAACATTAATTTAAAATTTATGCATAGCTAATCTCATAACCGTAAATATGGTTTCATTGATGGAATATTTAATTTAAAACTCGTCATAATGGTTTTTAAAGAGAATGTGAAATATCCTAATCCTATCCCCAAGGAGTGTCAAACCAGGTGTGGATTAAGGCCCATTTTTATGTACCCGTTTACCCTTAGTCAGGCCCGAAACACCTTGTGAGAGTTGTTATTCCTAGGTACATCTATTCCACAACCACACTCACTTGTAGTATCAACACATGGATGTATTTCTAAGAATACCCACATAATATATACTCTACCAAAAATCTATGATGTTCATATATGATTATCCTCAAAGTATATTTCAGGGTTATGTCCTCTAAACAATGTTTTCTAAATCTAGTTTATAACGTTTATGTTATACTTCCTCTAATACCAATTGTAATTCCCCAACCTTAGAAACCTGGAGTTGGTGCATTATTTTATTATATTGGAATGATTAATTAAATAATATCTTGAAGGAATGTTTAGATTAGAATTTTTGGAAGACCAGATTACATACAGGATTCCAATAGTGTATTGGGAATGATAGAAAATACAGCATGATACAAAATAGTATGAAATAAACTGCATCCATTGAAACTAATTCAAGGTTTTCTTCTTTATAACCTGGGGAATGGAAACATAATAAGGTTGAGATAAAATTCTAAATAAGGGTTAAATGAATCAATAAAAAGTTAATTAATGTCAATAAGGCATAGAAATTATTTCAAGGTAACTAATCTAAAAAACACATTCCATTAATAAACTGCGAATGAAAATGAACCCATATATTTTTCATAGTGAAAATATAATAGTAGGTAATAAATGAGTACTGAATGAATAAAATGATTATTTATTAGAATTCATGTATCTGTAACATGAACCATTATACTATTGTGATAGTTTAATTCTATAGTTATAAACATGTCTGATTATGTTTTGGAAAAAAACTCAAAGGGTTTGTCGCCAACCAATTTGTCTAATGGGACCTGTCGATGCATCGATGGGATATAGCATGACTCACCCTTCACTGAAAGTATAAATCATTATTCATACATAGATTTAATTCAAGAAAAATATTCCTTATAATTATCCATATTGATTAGAATACATGGACTCATCAATATTCTCTATGTTAAAACAACATTGAAAATAAACATCGTATGTAAAATGGTATACGACTAATAAAATAATCATATACATGGTAAAAGATTATTAATATTTAATAGAAATATAATTTCAAATGAAAATTGATCTCAAATGGGATTTAAATCCATGACATAAGAATTATTAGGTTCACAATACCATGTAAGTCTCAATGAAATGGAAGTTGAGACAAAGTCCCTTACCACATTGTAATCAATCGTATCATATGGACACAAATTAATAATTATAAAATGAATGATTTAATAACATGAATATAAATATAATCATGATATTATATATCAAATGTAAATTCACATACACCACATACAAGAAATGAGTGGAAAATAATAGAAATCTCATGGAAATAAAAGTGAGATGAGAATCCCCTTACCTTATGTCTGAAAGCATTCTGCAACTGATCTTAATTTCTTGAATAATCAAATTACATTCATTAATTAATAATTAAATAACCCTATATACATGTAATTTATTTATTATATCTTTATTAATTTCATTTATTTCCTTTTACATTGGTTAAGATATTTAATTTCATCATTTTGGAGTGAACGTTTTCTTTGTTTTCATTATTGGTTTGCTTGTATAAGAGTATAGAAGTTCTTGTAAAACAGAAATCGAAATCCTGAATTGAAATTAGGAGTTATTAATGATAATATATAAGGTTAAATTATCCTGTAAATCCTTTAGTTTTTTTGTGATAGGATGAATCATTATATAATATTTTAATGATAAATGCTTGGATTATTTTGGTGGTTTTTTGATCACCATGAACTCATTTTATTTTAAAATTTAATACCATGTATGAAAAATGATTCCAAAACATTAAATAGGATATATAATATATATTATGATCTGGTTTGACCATAAAAATGGTTTCATGACCATAATTGAAAATTTTAACAGAAATTGAAAACCCTTCGTCCTTGAATTGATAAATTAACACATATCAGATGATGTTTTCATTTTTAATATAAGAGGAAGGTGAAAGAGAGATTATGATGAAATATTCCATTAGAATAATGAAATTCTAGTATATATATGGTATTGGAATTATCAAATCATTTTTATGAGGGTAGGTTTGAATAGAGAGACAAAATAATGGAAATTTTAAAAGAAGTTGAAAGGAAAAGGAAGAGTGGTTTACCTCTTGAGTACTCCTCCTTGAGAATCTCCTTAAGGCCATTGGTTTTGGCCTTTTGGTGAGAACAGTAGGTCATGTAAATGGTGAGAAGGATTGGTAAGAGTATTTTCTATAACTTAGGTAAGGTGAAAATCTTGAGTGGTGTGAAATGAAGAGGGGGTGAGGGGTCGTTTTAATAGTGGAGGAGAGGAGGGTTTTTGCATTATTTTAATCATTAGTTTATTATTTTCCCTCAAGAATATGATGTATCTTGATTTATGGGACTAATAATCGTAATTAGTGCTTGTGAACTCTAACCAAGTGTTCTTAACTCAACATGAAATCATCCTTTACTCAATAAATCATGTATTTTTAATTTATAATAAATTTTCATATTTTATTATTCACAAAAAAATCAAGTATTTCAGAATAATATCAAAAATTCACCCTAACCATTTGTTGAAGTTTGGAATCCAAAAAATAACTATATTTTATAAAAAAAAATTTCTAAATATGATAAATTTAATTTTTAATTGAATTGACTATTTACTCAAAAATATTTAGAGTTTTTGAAATTATAATTGATTTTATAATACCCTGAAAAATTAACTTAGGTTTTATTAAATTATCCTAAAATCATATGACAAAAAAATGTTAATTTAAGAATACATTTTATGAAAATGTAATTTATTTTAAATAATTATATAAATTTGAAATTGTAATTAACAATTTATTACTCATAAAAATACCAAAAAATAATTATTAAAATATTCACTCTCATTTATAAGGTGCCTAAATTTTATCTATACATACATGGTTGAGGTTAAAATTAATAAGGGTACATTATTATTAATAAGCGTTATATTACCATTCATAATGGTAGGTTACTATTCATAAGGGTGGGTTACAATTCATAAGGGTAGGTTGCTATTCAAAAACAAATGAGTTGATCCTATCAAACTCAAAATATAATACAAATCACAACTGTGTATATCCTTTTTTCGAAAGTCAAAACACATAAGTGAAAAAATTATGGTTAATGTCTAGGTTATAACTATATTACAACAACATAGTGTTGTTTCTCAATGACTCAGTGTTGTGTGCATATAAGCTATCTAATGAATATAATTTATTGTAAGAAGAACATGCCATAAAATATGGGGGTGTTATATATATATATTGATCATAATATATATATATATATATATATATATATATTCATTATACAAACATTACCTCTAATGTTTTTATATCAAAGTAGTAGTTCAAATGTATTAATCAAAATTTAAAAATTACATGTATAGAGTAGCATACATATATGACATGAATCAATATTAGTTCTAAAGAAAATGTTGACATCAAACACCGAACAGATATGTCATTATAAATTGGACATATTTCGTAAAAATATAGGAATAAATATCTACGTTAGTTATCATGTTACTTGTGTGATCAATCCAATTATTCAATATTGTTGAGATGAATTAATAGGTGTGAATCTCAAGCTAAACATTATTAAAATAGATTTAGATAAATGATAAAAGAATATAACTATTAGAGGATGTTTGAAAATAAAAAAATAAAAAAACTCTAATTTATTTGGAGTAATCTATTTCAAATGCAATGATTTTTTTATAGAAATTTCATATTTATGATATGGGTATTACAAATAACAATATATACATATATAAAAAATGAATTTTAGTTAACATGAAAGTAATTTAAACTAAGAATATAGATCAATAGACTGAAAGTGCATCAAAATAAGACAGAATATGCTTGAAAGTGAAATAAAAATGCAGGGAAGTGTTTTATATATGTAATGAATAATTAAAAATAATAATGAATTTCAATTAATAATATACAAATTTATACAATACACACACATGTAACCTAACAAATAATAATATGTGTGTATATTACAATCCATAAAATCCATTTTTGAGAAATGAATGAATTTGATAGTATGATTTATTGAAAATGAATGATTTGGATTATACAGAATAAACCTTATTAGACAATTGGTTTGAACTTTTCAATAAGCTAACATCCAGTGGTAGCAGACTTAATTTTCACTTCTACAAGAATCAATGTTAAATAATTAGTGTAGTGTTAAGGTCATATTAAAATTGTGTGTCAATTGTAGTTAAAAAATTAAATGTGGACTATAAAAATGATACTAACATATTTGATTATAATAATAGCACAAAGAGAGTAAAAGGACATTTTATTATATAAAAACTATAAATCAATCAAATAATTACAATAAATACATGAAGTATATAGTGAGATGTTGAATTTGAAGAATTGTACCTAATATAAACACATGAATTTAATTAATGAAATCTATAAACACATAATTTTATAAATTTTTAGTATAAGAGTTTATATGTATTTAAATATAAATTTCAATAGATCATATATTTACAAGCTCTTATAGGTAATGGATTTTTTCTAAAACAATGATAATCTTCTATGTAATCTAGATTCATCACAACTTTCTTTTCCATTGAATGAAACTAGAGAGGAAATTTTTTTTAGAAAGAGTTAATAGTCATATAACATATTAATAAGTGGTACTAAAAAATGTTAAAGAAACCAATATGTAATCGAATGGACCATTTAAGGGTAAATTTGATAACGATAATTGATTTGAAGTATGTATACACTTATAAATATATGATATTATGTACATATCAATATAGGATGGTTGTTTGAATATGGAGAACTAGTTTCAATACATTCACATGAGATATAAATAATGAGATGAATTGAAAAATAGTGAATATAATTTCATCATCTGCATACATATAACAACATTACACTATCAAATGACCTAAAAATCCCTATACAAATTTAAATATATCTGGTGATTAGAAAAAAATTATATCTTTTTCAGAAAATTTGATGGAAAAGGGACGTAGTGAAGGATATGAAGAACCTGTGAAGTAAAAAGGAGAATATAGAAGAGGTAAATCGAACCTGTAAGCCCGAGGAAAAGAGAAATAAAATATCTGAGACTATGGGAAATCACTGAAAAGGAGAATAATCCAATCAACTTGTATTTTAGGAATATAAACAACAATTATGTGACACGATATAGCACTGTAAAATTTATTAACAAAAATACTATCAAGAGTATTTATTAACCTAAAAATGAAGGTCTATATTACTTTCTACTTATAGTCATCCCAATGATCCCCTGTAGAAAACCCCTTTCAAATTACTTATATATGAATATAAAAATAAAATCATTTATCCTATATAGTAACATGTAAAAGGAATACTACCAACTTTATAAAATTCATTAAGTTGGTAAGGTACATATTATGGTATTAGGTCATTTTTTAATCCTTCAAAGCATTCTTAATTTAAATGGATAGATTTTTTAGTTCATTAATCCCTAGAAAAATCATGGAACTTGAAATTTTATAGTAATTTAAATAATATAACTAAAATTAATATAATATAGTTAATAATAGAAGGAAATTGGGTAAATTTTCGTTTTATACTCTACTTTATGACACATTGAAAAATGATTCTGAAAGTTACAATTTGGTAATTCGATTATGATGAAATGATTACAGTTCAATTATAAAATAAAAATTCTTTAACAAATGTTAATGGGAATTTTATCCAAAATAGATACAATCAAATTTTCCCTGGATTGAAAACCGAAAGAAAATATGGTTAGTGGGTATGCATCAATTGCGTATATTTAACAACATTACTCCATGAAACATTATAAAAATACTTGTATAAATTAAAATATATTTGGTGGTTATAAATAATATATACCTTTTAGAAAGAGTTTATGGAACATAGGAACCTATTAAGGGCATGGAGAAATTGCAAAGTAAAAACGGAATGATGGAAGAGGGAATCATTAAAGGAAATGTGAAAATGTGAATTAAAAGGGAAATGTGTGAAGAGGTAAATCAAACCTTCAAGCCTGAGGAAGAGTAAAAACACACTTCCAATCATGTGTATGATCTACAAATTATAGAATAACCAAAGAACATTGAATTTTATTTCTATATATAATTTTTATGGGAAATAATATAAAACACTAAAAGTTATAGTATAAAAAAATCATGAATATGTATCAACCATGCCTGGGGGTATATATATTTTCTCACTAATGGTTATCTCACAGTGAATTTGCAGAATTCCCCATTTACATTGCTTCTGTATCAAGACAAAAATCAAGTCATTTATCCTAATTACATGAATGTATAAAAATGTAACAACCTGTAAAAGTAACACTACCCACTTATTATTTTGTAGTGAAAGGACATATTATTCTGTATAAACTATAAATCAATGAAATAATTACTATAAATACACGATGTATGAAATGATATGTTGAATTTTAAGAACATGGCCTCATAGAAACACCTGGAATTCAATTACGGAAATTTAGGAACAAATAATTTTATAAATTCATAGTATAAGAGTTTTTAGGTATATAATTTTACGTTTAAATAGATAAAATATTTACAATCCAATATACTCTTAACAATATATTTAATTATGTCCATTTCAACATAATATGGTTTTTTGAATGTGAAGACATGGAGTCAATATAGTCACCTAAAATTTAATTCATGAAATTAAAAGAAAAATAGTGAATATAATTACACTATATACATACATATAACAAAATTACAATATCAAATGGCCTAAAATCACTATACAAATTAAAATCCATTTGGTTATTATAAAAAATGTATAAATTTTTAGCAAAAGTAAATGGAAATGGGGAGATTATAAAGGATATGAAGAACTAGTGATGTAAAAAGGGGAAGAGGGAAGAGTAAAATCCAACATGTAAGCCCAAGGAAGAGGGAAATCAACGATGTAAGGCCTAAAGTAATCACAATAGAGAATAATAAAATCACCTTGGATTTTATGTAAATCTAAAATAATTTTGTGAAATAATATATCACTGTAAAATTTATTTACATAAAAACTATCATGAATCTATATTAACCAAAAAATAGAGGTATATATTGCTTCCCACTTATAGTTATCGCACAGTTCCCATTCATAATACCACCTTCACATTGAATCTATATGAAGACGAAAATAAAATCATTTAACATATACAGTAACATGTAAAATTAATACTACCAGCTCAAAAAAAGTCATTAAGCTGGAAAGGTACTTAGTAGGGTATCATATCCCTTTTTAATCATTCAATGCATTGTTTATTGAAATGAATAAATTTTTTAGATCATCAATCCCTTCAAATATCATGGAACATGAACTTATACAGTAATTTATATAATATAACTAAAAACAAAAAAATTTAGTTAATAATGGAAGGAAATTGGTTAAATTTTGGTTTTATAATATAATTGATGACACATTGAAAGATGATTATGAAAGTTATTATTTAGTAGAAACAAGTTATGAAAAAAGATTACAGTTCAATTTTAAAATAAAAATACTTCAACAAATGTTAATGGGAATGCTGTCCAAAATAAAGACAACTACATTGGCCCTGGATTGAGAATTGGTAAAAATTATTTCTAGTAGGTATGCATTAGTTGTGTGCATTTAAAAACATCATACCATCAGACATCATAAAAATACTTATTAAAATTAAAAGATATTTTGTGGTTATAAATAATATATACCTTTTTTGAAAGATTTTATAGAATGTGGGTACATATGAAAGGAATGACAAAACCTGTGAAGTAAAAAGGTAAATATTGAAGAGGGAATATATGAGGAAACATGAACATGTGAAGTCTATGGGAAAAGAGTGAAGAGATAAATCCAACCTACAAGCTTGAGAAAGATGTAAATCATAATTGAATTCTTTGCTTGATCCCTGCATTAATGAATAGCCAAATGACCTTGTATTTTCTATCTATTAATAACAAATAAGGGAAAAATGTAGAATTATAAAATTTGTTACCATACAGACTATCATGAATCTATATCAACCAAAACCGAAGGTATATATAGTTTCCCACTAATGGTTATCTCATAGTTACCATGTAGAATCCCACCTTCAGATTTCTTCTATATTAAGAAAAAAATAAAACAATTTAGGCTAAATTCATAAAAGTATAAAAATGTACTAACTGGTAAAAGTAATACCACCCACTTGTTAGAAGTTCAAGTTATTATTTAGAGTAAGTCCATGTTATTATGTACAAACTATAAATCAATGAAATAATTACAATAAATACATAATGTATGTAGTGAGGTGTTGAACTTGAAAAAGATGACCTAATAAAAACACTAGAAATTTAATTAAGGAAAGTTATTAACAAATGATTTTATAAATGTATAGTATAAGTGTTTATATATATATAACATTAAATTTATATTTATGATATATTAATGAACCCCTATATGAAATGGACTTTTTCTATAACAATGAAACTCTCATATGTAATTTATCGTCATCACACCTTTATTTTCAATTGAAAGAAATAGGTGCCAGAAATTTTGTTTATAAAGAGTTAACAGTCATATAACATGTTAATAAGTGGTGCTTAAAAATGTTGAAGAAACCAATATGAGACAATTGCATTTTCCCTGGATAGAAAATGGGAAGAAATTAGGGTTAATGGGTATTCATTAGTTGTGTATATTTAACAACCCCACATCATCAATCATTATAAAAATCATTGTACATATTAAAATATATTTGTTGATTGGAAATAATATATAGCTTTTTATGAAGAGTTGATGGAAAGTGGGAACCTATGAAGGGCATGATGAACCTACGAATTAAAATGGGAAATATTGAAGAGGGAATCTATGAAGGAAACATGATCATGTGAAGTAAATGGGAAAGTGTGAGGAGGGAAAATGATCCTACAAGTCTGAGGAAGATAAATATCATAATTTTGATCCTATAGTTGATCCCCACATTAATGAAAAACCAAATCACATGTATTTTTAATCATTTAATAAAAATTAAGGGAAATAATATAGAAGAATAGAGGTTGTTAAAATAAAAACTATCATGAATCTATATCATCCAATCCTAGTGGTATATAGATAAACCCACTAATGGTCATCTCACAGTGACCATGTAGAATCCCCTCTTCACATTGTTCTGTATGAAGATAGAAAACAAACCATTTAGCCTAAAATGCATGAAATTATAAAATGTACTAACTTGTAAAAGTAACACTACCCACATGACAAAATACAACGTTATTCTGTAGTGAAAGTCCATGTTATTCTATGAAAACACTAAATAAATTAAATAATTATAATAAATACATGAAGTATGTAGAGAGATGTTGAATTTTAAAAACATGAACTAATAAAACCACCTGAAATTTAATTAAGGATATTTATAAACAAATATATTTGAAATGTATAGTATAAGAATTTTTATGTATATATATTTAAATTTTAGTAGATAAAATATTTATAAACCCATATAAGCAAATAATTTTTCTACAATAATGATATTCTCTTATGTAATCTAGATTCATCACAACTATAATTGAAATTGAAAGAAACCCAAGCCAAAAATTAGGTTTAGAAAGAGTTAATAGTCATATAACAGATTAATTAGTGGTGCTAAAAAATGTTGATGACACTAATATGTAATTGAATAAACCATTTAATGTTAATTTTGATAATTTAAAGTGATTTGAAGTCTATATACTCTTTTAATTATATTTCATTATGTCCATTTCCACATAAATTTTTTTTTTCAGTGTGAAGAACTTGAGTCATTACAATCACATGATATTTGATTAATGAAATAAATGAAAAAATAATTTTTATTTAAATATAAATTATAAGGGTTCATATATATATAAATAAAAAATTAAACAATTCATAAATTTAAAAACCATCATCAATAGTGTATTTTTCTACTACATTGATAATCTTCATTGTAATCATGTTTTTGTACTATTTTCCTTGAAACCAAAATAATCACCTGAAATATTTATAATAATATAATAAGGGGTGAAATTAAACAATAAAAATCATCATATATAATTGGAAATAAATTTGAAATCTTATACAAGAAATTGGGTTTATAAAGCATAATATATTTAATAATGAGAATGACATATCCATGTCAACATGGTGTAAAATGTAAAATGGATTTAACCTCATATATAGACCACTTCATGCATAAATGGGATTTAATTTATCTACAGTTGATATGGTAATCAATCTCGAAAAATACTAAGGAAGGAGATAAGTGTATTAAATTTTAAGAAAAAATAAGTGAAATAAAATATTGATAAAACCAATGGAATATGAAACATTTTAAATAATCTATACTAATTGGTTGAAAAGTACAAGAGGAATTTGATGGGTAAGAAATAGATGGTCACAAGTGGATAAGATAAATACACTAGAATATTGAAAAAAAGTTAGCCTCAACTGAATATGGTGAATCACAAACTCTTTCAAAATGATGATTAATAGAACATAGATATAATTGATTGGATATAGAGAAACTACTTCATGATATTCCCAAATGAATGATTGGAGATGAATGGGGTCCATGGAGAACAAAAATGTTGTTTAGAGTTGGAGTAAAATAAATCAGGATTTTTGATTAATATGTCCAATACTAATTAGATAGTAGATAGAGATAGACATTGGAGGCATAGGCCTAGGAGGAGGTGGCGGGTGGAGGTAGAGGCCAGAGTTGAGAGGAAGAAATTAAGGGAGACTATCTTGTTATGATAAGAGAGAAAACTTGGGAAAGAGATCGTAGCATGGGGATGCAGTGACTAGAGGGATGAATACGATGAAATAGTAATCTAGGTGGATTATGTGGGGTTAGGTTTTCAAGGGAAATGATATATTAAGGGACCCCAGGTGATGGAAATCTCAATGAGGAGTGGGGGGCCGAGGTAGAGGCGAGAAGGATAATGGGACAAGGGGAAGAAGGTGAGATATATGGGGAGGAGGTATATGTGGGTAGAATATGGGGTTGGGGGAGGTGATTTGGGGGTGGGGGAGGAATCTAGGAGGAGTGTGTAATAGGGAAGGAGAGAAAAAATTGAAGGGGAGGCAAACACATACCTGATAAATATTTTGGAAGAGACACTTGTACATATAGGAACGTCCTATAGTATATATAATAAATTTAGATAGTTAACCCATATATATTAGTATTTATCAATAGATAAATGAAATATGGAAGGAAATAAATCATACCTATGATGTTGGGGAAGACTTAGTATTGTAAGGAAAAGATGAAACATTAAAAAGAATTATAAAAATTATCAGAAGTTGAGTCAAACCATTCTATAATATTTAATATCATTCTTCCCCTTTCTTTAAGAAAATCTATCAATGTATTTGTTTTTAAAAATTTATACATAATCTGCATGTTATGATACAAAAATAACATAACAAACAAATTTAGAATGAAAATTAGACTTTCACATTCTTAATGAAAACACATAAATCATGATAAAAATAAAATGCAGTAAGGGTGTGATGATATGAATTAAATAAGAATTCGTGTTAAAAATAAAATAGATTCAACTAATATTGAGCTGTCGTAGATGATGAATTGAAATAGAAAATTAAAGAGAAAAACACAAGTTCTAAATCTAAATATGAATTCATTCCATGTACAAAAGAATCAACGATGATTAGAAAATGGTGGATTTGATGTTTTTAATAAAAGATATTAAATGAAGAATAATTTTTTTGAATAAAAATAATTCAATATAAATTTAAAAAAATCAAAAGAATATGAAATTCATTTGTCCTTATAAATTATGTAATGTACACATCAAAACATTGTTCATTTTAAACCAGAAAAAATGGTCGTCAAATTATTATATAGGAAACTGTACTTTAATTGAAAATATAATAGTTTAAGAAATAATAAGGCATATTTCAAACAATAAAAATAC
Organism: Viscum album; assembly: GCA_963277665.1. Classification (NCBI taxonomy): domain Eukaryota; kingdom Viridiplantae; phylum Streptophyta; class Magnoliopsida; order Santalales; family Viscaceae; genus Viscum; species Viscum album. The sequence goes on along the minus strand of OY728133.1, from coordinate 857,508,291 downwards.
TTCATAAATAAGAAATTGAAAGATATTATTTTTTATGGTTAAATGAATATAATTACAAAAAATAATAAAATTTCAATATTTAATTTGTAACTATTCAAAAATATGTTCCATTTCAAGAAAAACAAAGGATGAAATTAAAAAACATACCATCTTTGGTTTTATCTGAGCTCTTATTCATGGAACCAGATTCCATGTTCCCAGCATATTTCCTATAAAATTCATTCACCTCATCTGTAAAATAGAAATTTATTCCTACCAAAGGAACCAAAAATTATGCATCAATACATGCAATAAACTTTTCATCAGTTAACAATTCATAATCTATGAATAGTCATTTTTATATTCATTGAACACCTCATTACCTTCATTTGATTCATTAATATCACTAGTAATATCAATTTTCAAATTTCAATAGTCCTTTAAGAACAGATATATCCAGTTTCATAATATCAGTTTACCATTCAAATATATACTTTTTCTGGTTGTCTCATACTCATAATAGTAAATAATAATAAATAACCTTAAATGAACCAGTATTCTCCAATAGTTGTTTCATTAGATGCTGAGTTTTATTACTTATTGAAGTCCTAAAATAAATCTTCCATAGTGGAAGGATAAGATTGTTCCACAAATATTACCACACAATAACTAGATATTTCTAGTATTTTGGTGTTTAATAACCCCACCCTAAACTGCATTGGAGGAGATAAACAGAGAAGATAAACCATAAAAAAAATTAGATATTTACTAGGGGATAAGACAAAACCTGGAGAAAATTATATATTTGTGATTAAAATGGAATGGGGTGATTCAAACCCTATTGGAAAACACTGCAATCTTGTATGAACCCCTCTCTTTGGAAGAAAGTCGAGAAGGGGTCGAAAAACCCATATATGGGGATATGGAGATAGAGATGAGATGGAAGATGAAGGAAAATAAGAGGGGGTGGGAAGAAGGAGGCAAGGGTAAGGGGAGAATGTGGTAGAGGTCGAATTATGGATGCGGAAAGGCAGAGACACAGCTAGGGATGCATAGGAAAAGGGGGCATGTCGGTGGGGGTGTGGTGGAAACATGGATGTGTGGTGGGGAGGTGGGAATTTGTGGTAGAGAAGTGGATGTTTGGTGGTGGGGATGATGCAAAAGCAGATGTGGTGACATTGAAGAGGAGATGAGGAGGAGGAGCGGTAGAGGATGGATGGAATATAGGCAGACAAGATTGAGGGAGGCGTTTGAATCGGAAACTAATCCAGGATTGTCGGAGGTGAATGAATGATGCAGGTATCGAGAGTGGTGAGGCCAGAACCCACATTTGGTAGGAGAAGAAGGAAGTGGGAGGGTTTCAGTTTAAGCGGAGAGACGAGCACGTAAGTCAAATAGGTGTGGTGGTGACATGTGGATAGATTTGGCACATCCTTTAATATATATAATAGATTTTATTTTTTATTACTTACTAATAATAAGTAATAATTTTTAACAACTAATAATAATCATTAATAAATATCAATAAAAAATAAAAAATAATAAGTTATGAAATATTAATTATTATTAATAATTAATAGTAATAATATATATTAATATAATTATTTTTAAATACATTTATAAAATATGCTTGTGTGTGTGGGCATGTGTGTTTATATTTATATATACATACATATGTGTGTGTTTATATATAACTATAAACATAAAGATAAATATAAATATAAATATTTATTTTTCTATATTATCGGTTAATATTTATTTATATGTATTAGAATATATACATGAATATACATCTCTTTTCTAACACACACAAAAACACATTTATATTTAAAATTACATAGACATTTGTATATATGTATATACATATGCATAAATTTTTAAAACAAAAATAAATTGGATATTTTTTATTTAAATAACATGAATAATTATTTTTATTGGAATATGGTTGAAATATTTATTTGAACCATTTAAATAGGATGAGCTCTAATTGAGAGATTCTTTCACAATATTTCCATCGTCATTAAGGATTAGACCTCATTCCCCCCTTGTCCATTACATCACATGTTGAAAATTTCCTTTCCCATGGATGTTAATAGTCATCGGTTTTCTGCTATTGGAAAGGAGGGTAAAAAGGTCATCCATGGTGGGATCATCATGGATGAATCAATCCTTGATAATGGTCTCACACACTATTTCTACCTCTTTAATAGTTATTTATCTGGAGGTCTCCATAGAGACAATATTGTTTCTCATGTTAAACAATGTGATAGGAATTAAATTCTATGAATTTATTAATTAAATTCCCAATTCCACCGTTTTAATTTCTAAAATACTCCTAATTTAGCAAAACTTGACCTATTCAATTTCGGAGGCTCTGTATAGGTGATTTTTGTTGGATCATAATATTTTATAGTAACTACAAGAGGGGGGCTATTGTAGTTTAAAAAATTAAACAAACAAAACACCCAAAACCTATTTAGTTAATATAATCAGACTAAAAAATGTCTGATGATCCAAGTATTTGTATCAGAATCATAAATAATTGGATAAAACAAGCTTTTTAATTGGTATCACAAAAATTCTAATAAAATAGTTCTTTATAAGATGAGTAAATACTACATTATAATATAAATATCATGGATAAATGTAAATAATATAGAAATAAGTAATATGAATGCTTATAAAGAACAATAATGGCTCATAGGATTTATATAAGTAATTCTAATCATTAACCTTAAGAGTTAAGGAAGTTAGAAATACTGACCCAAAATATCCATAGTTTTTAACCAAACTGCAAAGGTCTATCATTCCATACTAGGAAATCCCTTGATACAGTGATGTTAACAACTTTATATTCTAATCCCCTAGAATCCCTCAATTTGATGATTGATGTTAGCTCTATATTAATATCCTCGAAACCCTCAATCAAATTGATTTGATTCACTCGTCTTCCTATCCCATGAATCCCTCTATCTAAACCTTGATCGGAAAAATAGAATAAAATAGAAAATTTTCTAAGAAATTTACAACCATCACACAAATGACTCTAATCTACAACTATATGAATATTTACAAAGCATGAGAATGAGATGTTTAGGCAGAGAAAAATCTCAGATGTGTTGATTTGTAAATGCAACATCACCTAACTTTTCGAATGAAATAATATTTATTGGAATCCATCGAATGATTATATTTACATGAGTCTTATAGTTTGTTGAAATGGGATTTTATGTTTATCACTTAAAAGCATAGAAAAATGTTACCATATGATGTTTTTTTAATACAACCTTTACAATTTTGTAATATATTTTTTTCCAATACAAATAATTACAATTAACCCGATTATAAACTTTTCATAGTCCAAAAGACTATTTTATTATTTCTCAATCTGATGAATTGTACTATAGTCAATTTGATGGATCTAAAGTATTGTTAGTCTAGTGGATATGACTTCTATTAGTCCAATGGAAAAAACACTTAGTCAAACTGATGGATAGAAAACTATTCAGTCTGATGACCCATACTCTAAGTTAGTCCAATGAACCAGATAGAACAATTTAATGTATAGATATTTTTTACGTAGAAACAATTTCATCATTCAGTAGAACAAGATTTTTTCTAAAATTACATTCTAAAAAATTTTGGGTTATATAGTGTTAGTAAAATAATATTTTAATAAACTGTTAAAGTGTTTGGTTTTTTCAAATCTATGGGAATGAAAAGTATTAAGTACACTTTCGACACATAAATATCTCCCTTTTTGGAAATAAAAAAACACAACGCTTAAAATTAAAAAAATATTAACTTTAAATACATACATCCCTTTTTATGTTTATGATATTTAAGAAATTCTTCATAAGAAATATCTTCCCTTACCATATATTAACTCCCTATGAGTACATAACTTCTTCTTATTCATCATTTTGATCCAATAGAAAATATGATTACTCCAAATACTTCCCCTCAAACTATTTTATTCCTTAAATAGTTTAATCCCCTTTAGATTTTTTTCTCCTAGGAACTATTTATCCAGCTTTAGATAAATTCCCCCCTTTAAAAAAATAACCCCCCTTTGTGATTTGAAAAACAGAATTGGGGAAGAAATATATTATACTGAAATGTTATAAAAACATAAAATGAAACAATTGTGTTTGAATAACTATTAATCCATGATAATAAGAAAAATCATTCATCAAAATAAAATTGGATAACATCTAGAAAAAATTATTTGGATAATAAGTCATTAAAACAAAATTTAATTCCAAAAGTTTTGATATACCTTAAGGGTTCATATGAAAAAATGTTCATGATTTATAATAAAAATTATTGATTATATCTTTTAACTTCTTCATATTTTTATGATACTTATTTATTTTATCTCCTAAAGATTCATTCTTGGCAATATTTTATTCTTTTACTATGATCCTTTGATTCTATACCTTTACATGAAACACCCTCTTGAATAACACAAATCTTATTATTTTCCTCCTTCTACCCCAAAAATTCATATTCAAGGGATGGGAACTTGATATTATATTCATTCAACTTCTGAATATATTCTTTCAATTATTATATTTCTTCATTTAAAGAATTTGATTATTTTTAATTATTCTAAAAACATTAGTCTATATAATCCATCTGAAGACAATTTCCCAAATGAATCAGAAATGTTGGAAGATTCTTTCTTCACTTCTAGAATCTGATCATCATTTTCTTTCAAGTAACTATAGACTTTCCTCAACCACTTTACTCTCTATTTGAATCTCGTTTTGTGTGAATTAGAATTATCTTGGAGTGTTTTGATCCATAATTCATTCTAAATCTCTGATTGTGTCAATAACATCAATGATTCTAACTTCTAATTCAATATATTATAACCATGTTCACATATTTCATCAATACTAGGAAGATATTGAATTGAATTAGTAATATATTTTAGAGTCTAAAAGATATAATCTATACTTTTTTTTGCTTCAGCGTCCAATGAATCTGATGACTCTGATGAAGCCTCTAAAATTTGTGGTCGATATGGTCCAATATCTAACTTTTAATTTCCTTTAAATTTTTCATATTTTGATACTTTTACTACATAAAGTTATTTATTTTTATCCTCGTTGTCCAATAATTTGGTATGTGATTGTTGTTCCTCAACTTCTTCTTTATGTGATGAAGAATGAACATCCACTGAAACATCAGTAACTGTGTTATTATATGACTTAATTGATGTTTATGTAGAGGATGAGGATGATTATAATGATATTTCTTCTTCTTTTTTTTATTCCTCTCCCTCATCTTATTATTATTCCTTTTATTATTCTTCAATTTATTATTCTAACTGCCTTAGAGTTCTCAAAATACCTTTTACAACATTCTGAAATAATTTTTTTCTTCTTCCCCACTAACATCATAATTGCTTTTGGAACTTATTCTTTAACTTATTTTTAAACTCGAGTTTTGTATTTAGATTATTCTACATCTTATTTATATTTTCCCTTTTCAACAATCACTTGTACTATCAAACTTTCACAAAATACAAATAATTCTGGTATCGATGGATCTTGAAGTGTTTGATCGACAGATGATATTATTTCAAAGCCTGAAATAGATTGTGAAATAAATAATGGAAAAACCAAGATAGGTTGATCAATAGATTCCCTTTCTACACCTTTGAGTAAATTCTCCATCATCATCGCCCCAACATGCCTTTTCTTTTTCTACTTCTTCTCAGATTCTTGTATTACATCAACTTTCATCATCTTTAAATCTAAATATTAATCTTTTTCAAGTTTAAATGTTGCATCCCATGGTTCCATTAGAGATATATGAGAAATATTTTTTCTTAATTCATCATCATACAATTTTTTTTTATAAAATATATGGGGAGAGGTTTTAGATTTTCTCTTCTCCTTCAATACTTCATTCCCTTTAACTCGTTCAACCTTGGATGCAGCCCTGTCTGATTTATCCAAAATTTTCTTGATAATTGGATTAAAATAAGATTAATTCTAACAATTTTTTCAGCTTTAATAAGAGAAAAAAAATTTCTAAGTGTGTATAAATAATTTTTTTATCTGAAATACATCCATGTAGATAACCAACATCTTGTTTATGAAACAAGAAAACATGAGAATCATTAACCCCATAGATGACTTCTTAATATATTTGATAGAAAAAACCTTCACAAGAATTATTTTCTACATATTGACATGAAACTATGATATGAAAATATCAAGGATCAGTGTATCCCTATCACCGTTCCTTAGAATCAAGTACCCATATATCCAAAATGTTACAACTCTCACATCCTAAGTGGGAGGAAATAATTTTCTGAACTTTTTAAAAGTAGTGGACACAAAAGCTTAAAATTTTTATTTTTTTGAAACTACCATGATTCCTCATAAGATTGTCTCAAAAAATATAAAATTCACCTTTCTAATTAACTTCAACTATCTAAACAACTTATTGATATTCTAGCATACAAATTTGACCAATAATAATAAAAAAATCACCTCCACATCCTCTTCCATATTGAATTCCATTAAAGAATAGAAATATCTTATGATTTTAGGACAATTTAAGTCAAAATATTATATTTCAAGACATATTTTTCTCTCAAACATTAAATTTAATAACAATTTTCAACAAGTAATTAAACATTTCTTACAAGATATTCTCAATCAGCCTTTTTCATACAAATTATCTCTTTGCAAAGTCTTCTGCTAAAGCCATCTAAAAGAAACTGATGCTAAAGATGAACTAAATAAGTTGATCAGATAATTCCCAAAATTTGGGATTGATAAATAAAAGGGGATTCGAGGGTTGAGGAAAATTCTTAAAAAATGATACGGGACAAGGGTGACCCATCCTTTATATATAGGCTCATGGGAGACACTTTGTTTTCTAGAAATCCATCTCCTCAAATTAAAAACCATTTTCTAATCCAACAGTTGAGATTATATCAATAAATGATCTAATAATATATTTGGAACTATTAATTTGTTTTATAAAAACTATTTATCATACTAAAGAGATGTCTGATTATGAAAAATTTTATATTTGAAATAAATTTCATGTTTGTAAAATGTTAATAACATCAAAAAGAACATTGAAAAAAATTAATAGATAGTTACAAAAACTAAAATATTAGAAGGATACATCTTGAAGTATAAATTACTTTTTGTATGAATGTTTCATCGAGTAACATGTTATTATTGGTCTTTTAATATAAATTGAATCTGATAAATTCTTTAAGAAAAAGATCATCTGATCATTTTTTATTAAAAATTTGAGTCTACAAAATGATTTATAAAACAAAAAATGATTCCTAAAAATTGATACGGGACAAGTGTGAACCATCCCTTATATGTAGGCCCATGGGAGACACTTTGTTTTCTAGAAACCAATGACTCAAATTAAAAACCATTTTCTGATCTGGTAGTTGAGATTAAATCAATGAATAATTTAATAAAATATTTGTAACTCTTAATTTGTTTTATGAAAACTATTTATCATACTAATGAGATATTTGATTATGAATAATTTTATATTTGAAATAAATTTCATGTTTATAAAATGGAAAGAAAATCTAAAAGAACATAGAAAAAATAAGTAATAGATAGTTACAAAAACTAAAAGATAAGAATGATAGCTCTCGAAGTATAAATTACTTTTGGTATGAATGTTTCATCGAGTAACCTGTTCTTCTTGGTTTTTTAATATAAATTGAATCCAATAAATTATTTAACAAAAAGATCACCTGAACATTTTTTTATTAAAAATTTGATTCTAGAAAATGATTTATAAATCAATAATTGATTCCTAAAAATTGAATTAAAAATTTTGATTCTGAAAAACATAATTAAAATTTTTTATTCCAAAATTCTAAAAAAATAGAATCAATGTTCTCAGAAAAGCAATGTTATTGGAAATTATTTTAGAAAAAAATATTTTTAGAAAAAACACAACATATATACTCCCACATTGAGAAGAGTTCATTAATATAAAAATATTGGTAAACATGAAGTAAAAATTAATGGTCATTTGATATTGATCATTCCAAGATTTTCTTAATATATTCAAATCTATTTGAACTAATAGGTTTAGTAAAAATATATACAAGTTGATATTTCATTCTGATGAATTTTAAAATGATATCTCCTTTTTATGAGTGATCCTAAACGAAATGGTGTCTTATATCTATGTGTTTTTCTTATGAGTTATGTGTTGATTTTTTACTTAATGAAATGGAAATTGTGTTATGAAACAATATTTTATTTTTAATAAAACTCATTCCAATTTTAGTCAGTGCATGTTACTTCCACAACACTTAAGTATAACAACGTTCAGGTGACACATATTCATCTTCATCATTGGAAAGTGTTACTGAGTGTTGTTTCTTACAAGTCCAAGAAACTAAATTTCTCTCTAAAAAATAACAAGTTTTGAAATAACTTTTTCTATCCATTTTACATCCACCAAATTAATCATCTTATTTTTTTTAACTCAAAATTATTTTTAGAAGTGTAAAATAATTCTAAATTCATAGTTCCCTTAAGATAACAAAAAATTGGTCTTATATCATTAATATAGGGCTCTTTTGTATTTTCTTGTTATCTTGGAAATAAGGATACAAGAAACATTAAATCCAGAAAACAATCTATTAAGTAAAGTAAACATCTAATCATTCCTCTAAATATCATCTGATCAACTGGTTTTTGAGATTCATCAATATCTAATGTATTTGGGGTTCCAATAAGAGTACAAATAATTTTATAATTTTCATATATGAATTTCACAATAAGAACTTTTATATAATTATGTTGATATATAAATATTATTTATCGTTTTTTTTAAATTTAATAACCTATCAAACATGTTAGTTCTTCTATCATCCTCATTTAAAACTAGTAATTCATAATATTTGTAAAGTAATCTGTTAATGATTTTTTATTTGATCCATATATAATACCGTCAATATAATTTTTAAAAATGATGATGTTTTTAGTAAATTATTTTGATCCAAAACTCCATTAATAATTTTTTTTGTAACACAAATCAAGTTAACCTATCATACCAGGTTTTAGGTGTTTTTTAAGTTAATAAATCTCCTTAGTAAGTTTAAAAAAAATGTTTTTTTATTTTAAAAACTAGGGAGTTTTTCAACATAAAATTCCCCCTATACATATCTGTTAATGAATGCAGACTCCACATCCATTTGAAATAGTTTGAAATTTTAGAATGATGCATAATCTAGAAGAATACTAATAGATTCAAGTATAGATACCAGATCATAAGTTTATTTATTATCTATGCCTTCTTATTGATTATATACCTCAGTAAAAATTATAAATTTATATCTAACTATTATTAAATTTTCATCAAATTTGTTCTAGAAAACCCATTTTACTCTAATTATATAAGTATCCTTAGGTTGTCAATCCAATGTCCAAAATCAATTTCATTAAAGTTAATTGTGTTTATCTTATATGGATTTTATCTGATCCACATCTTCTAATTCCTCATTTAAAGAATTATGATTGAATCAAGATAAAAATTAAAAAAAATTAATTTTATTTCTTCATGAATTTCTACTTCTAACTAGTTGATCTATATCACCAATAGTATTATCACTAAGAAGATTCCAAAAAAACAACCGATTTCATGGACATAAAAAAGTGTGTTCTTCAACAATAGGTGGAATATATTCTTGAGGTATAGCTTCAAAAAAATATTCTTGATTTGTTCTCCCATGATAAGATCTTTCAAACATAGGTTGAAAATAAATTTTTTGAAATTAATTCCAAGGATAGAGGTTGTGGTTGTTTGAAAACAAAAGGATCAGTTTCATCAAATCTAACATATACCATGTCCTTAATAGTACTTTCATTGTTATTAAAACTCTACATGACTTACTAGTTGTAAAATAGCCTAAAAATATTACCTTATTGGATTTTGGTTAAAAATTATATAAAATTTATTTAGTATTCAGTATTAATACTTTACATCTAAAACATTGAAGGAAGAAAGTTTCAGTTTCCTTTTGGTCTACATATCCTAAGGAGCTTTATTAACAAAATCCCTTATTAAAAATTGATTTATTGTAAAATAGGTTGTACTAACTACTTCATCCCAAAAATGTTTGGTGACTGAGTATTCACTTAGCATGGTTCTAGTAATCTCTTGAATAATTCTATTTCTTCATTCAACTTCACCATTTTTTGTAGAGTTTTAGGTATTGAAAAGTTATTTATAATTATATTTTTACTGTAAAATTTTTTGAAACCATAATTTAATAATTATCCACAATGATCACTATGAATAGATACCATTGAGATATTTTTCTCATTTTTAGCTTGGGCTACAAAAGTTTTAAAATAACAAAAGGCTTCAGACTTCATTATTAGAAACTATACTAAAGTATATCTAGTGTAATAATCAACTACTACATATAAATAGTATTTTACACGGATAATTGTAGTTTTTATAGGGACAAACCAGTACATGGGAACTAAATATAAAATATTAGAACATTAGACTTCACTAATAGATTTTAAAATTAACTTACATTGATTTCTTAATTGTTAAGGATCACAGACTTTAGAAGTATCAAACCTATATTTTGGTAAGTCCTTATCTAGTCAATTCATAGATAACATAGATAAATTTATATTATTAATGTTTCTTAATCTTATATTCCATAACCAATATTGGTCTTTCATTTGACTAAGTAAAGGAAGATATTGGATCATAAGGTGTTCTATGTTTAATGTGTAGAAATTCTCATGTACATTGGAAAAAAGAATATATTCATCTTTAGAACTATGAACAATAAATTTATCATTCCTAAAGTTCAAAAAATTACCTTCAACAAATAATTGAATTTTAATAATAAGGTTGTTCTATTTTTCAAAAAAATAGAATATTTGAAATCAATGATTTTCATGAAGAATAATGTTACATATACTATTAATTTCTCCTTGATAATTATCTCTGAAAGTGAATTTAGAATAATTCATCTTATAATGTTATTTCAAACACCATAATTATCAAAATTAGTTTTATATAAATATTTAAAAAGATATTCTATTTCAGTATTAAATTCAGAAATTCTAAAATTTTCTACTACATGTTTTGTATGAGCAACATAATGTTTTTTAGAAATCCTTCAATTTTTATTTTCATGTAATTTTAAAAATCTATAAAATTATTTAAATCTTTTTAATGATTTTTTATCATTAAATAAGGAATATTATTTATCAGAAGACATATATCTATTTTCATCAGTATTAGTTTCTAGATAATTAGGATTTAAGGTAATATTTGTATGATATTTTGTATTTACCATAACCATAAAGAATTTTTATCCTCTAGTATTTCTGCATAGAATCCTATATTGTTCTCTCCTAAACATTCATTATCTGATGAATTCTCATAATAACTATATCCTCTACTTGCACTCTAAGTGTATGAAGTGTATATACTTCTCTTATAATTATGTTTATATTTATTTTTGGAATTGATATCAAAATTTATTTCCTTATTATTTTTTCTATTAATATTAGGACAGTCTGGTTTGATATGTCTTACTTTCTAACATTTATAACTTATCAATTTTGTATAATCATTCTTATCACTTTTATCCTTAGGAATTTTCTTATATCTGTAATGGAAATACATTTTACCGAAAATCTTATTCATTATTTTATCAATATTATCTAATTCATTCTTTAACAGTGCTAATTAACTAATGTTTGATTCAAAAATCACTTTTTCTTTTTAGAAGTATTTAAAATTTTCAAACCAGTTTGTACCTTACTGGGAACATTGGACGTATTTGAAAAAGAAACTCCTATTTTTTCATTTTATTTTTCATATAATTCATTTTTAGTCTTCCCTCATACTGAATAAGGGTTCCAATAACATCATCAAGAGAATAATTAGTAATCCTTCTTGCGTCATCCAATGATATTATCTTTGATTACCATTCACTAGAAATTATCTCAATAATATTCTCCACTAAGAACCCATCCATAAGATATTTCTCACCATGTGACTATAAACTGGGGAAAATGATCATAAACCATTAGTTCACTTTATCAACAGATTATCCAAGTTGAAAATCAAAATCTTTATAATCCTATCTAAAATTTGATATTTTTATGGAAGTGAATTTAGAAAATCCAAAATGTGTTACCTATATCTCCATATAAATAATTTTTCGTGATTTAAATGAAGATATATGGAAATAGATATTTCTAGTCATAGAACATAATAGAGTATTCCTTACTCTTTAATTCAGTGGATATTCCAACTTTTTTTTAGTAAATTCAGGATCTTCTTTATATAGAATAATATAGTAACTGGTTAACAAGAATTTTTTTTCAGCTCTAGTGTTTATAATAAAATTTATCATTCTATCCCTCAAGTACTCATAATCATTACCATCTAAGATATGTGTCCTACTAGAATTAAAATTCTTATGTGTACCCGCATTCAAACATGACATCTTATAGAAATTATAAACTATTATTTAAAATACATTTTAGTGTAAAAAAAATTTACAAACAAGAATTATTTAAAAACATAATAATTTGCAGTAGATAAGATAATTAAAAACCCAACAAGAAAATCTGTAGAACCTTCTATGATACCAATTTTTGTATTGTAAGATTTTAAAAAGGATACAAGAGTGGGGGGTGAACATTAATTTAAAAAATTAAACTAACACAAAAATTAAAATATCTTAATCTAAAAATACCAGACTCAGAAATCAGCCAATGATCATAGTGTTCGTATTGGATTAAAAAATAATCTGATAAAACATATCTGTTAGTTAGGTTCACAAAAAGTATGATAAAATAGTTATTAGAAAGATTCTTAAAAATTATTTTCTAATATATATTACATATTGGAATGTAAATCTTGTAGAAACAAGTAATATAAAATCTTATAACAAAGTAAGAATTAATTACAGTCTTTATAAAAGTAATTTTACTCATTAACATTAAGTGTTAAGGAAGTCAGTAATCATAACTTAATATATTAACATTTTTCTACAGAACTAGAAAGGTATGCCTTTCTTTACTAGGAAATATCTCGATACGATGATAAGAATAACTCTATCATCTAATCCCCCATATAGCCTTGATACGACGATCAGTGGAAACTCTATCTTCCTATCCTATAATTCCTCGATCCAGTGGATCAAATTCACATGTCTTACTATCCTTGAAATCCCTCGATCTAAACCTTGGTCAGAACAATTGAATACAAAATAAAAATTTTATATGGAATTTAAAACGCTCACAAGGAATCCTTACAAATATGATTCTCTAAAAATTACAAATCATGAGAATGAGATATTCCGGAAGAGAAAGATATCGAATGTGTTTAGTTGAAAATCCATCATCACTATGCTCCTTAAAAGAAATATTATATATAGGTATCCCTCCAATGGATATATTTCAAGGAATCTTAGAGTGAGTTTCTACGACCTAATATGTTCTTCAGTTGAAAGCTCAAAAAAATGTTTCCATCTGATGCCATTTTTATAGTAACATTATAATGTTGCAATATATTTCTTAAGATAGAAATACTCCGTGTTACTCAAATTATAAACTTTTCACAGTCTGATAGACTTTATTAATATTTTTTATTTCAATGAATTAAACTATGGCCAGTTTGATGGATATGAACTATTTTCAGTCCAATAAATATGGCTTCAATCAATCCAATGGATAGAACACTTATTCAATCCAATGATAATAAACAAGATTTTAAGAAAGTGTTAAATTTTTTGTGATGTTTAAAACTAAGTAAAGGAAAATTAGTATTTATACATTCAACTGAATAACATTGGATCATCGAACCTATTCTCTTATTAGATCAATGTGCCAATGGATGCATTTGATTCCTTCTAGTAATTGTAACTTATTTTGTTATGTATTTTCATTTATTCCTCTCTCAACTTCTTTTAAAGTGGTGGATCCTCATGTCATTGACAGGTCTATATTTTTTTTTAATCTATGATTCACCCTTGATCATTCAATCCTTTAACTCTCCTTATAGTACCCATGTTGGGTGTTGACGATCAGGGATTGAGGGAGGTTGTTTCGTATGGAAATTTCTATCAGTTGAAACCCATAATTCTTCACTATTTGAATTAGATTTTAAATTTATTTCCAAATCATGATTTGAGTCTCTTGAAAAATTATTTTTAAATGACATGGTTTGTGAGATGAAAACCATTGGAAATGGATTTTCAAAATAAATTATTGATTTTTAAAAAATGATATGGAAATGAAATGTTGGTTTGAAGATTGATTTTGATGAGATTAAAAGGTTTGAAATGAATTTTTATTTGGCATGAAATGATTTTTTTTATATAAATAATATTTTATAAATCCAATTTATGTTTTTTTGAAATAAATTTTCATATTTTGAATATTGATCATGGAGTGATTGAAATTATGTTTTGAAATGATTTTATATTGTTTGAAATGAATGATAGCCCTTTGTACGTTTGTTTACCATGAAGCACATGAGAACCTAGTTAGTTAATATGAGGATATAAATGCTTTCTAAACCATATTAACTAGAAATTATTTAATGGTAAAAAAGATATTGAATCTACTTGAGGGTAGGCAGTTTATTCTTTGGGATGAATTCTTATCACCCCTAGGTCTGATCCCTAGGGAAATGTTCACCTGAGGTGATGTACTTCATCGATATTGGGAAGAATTTAATTTCTCGAAATAACTAATCCCCAAATATTATAACCATGTTTCAATGATTGAAAATATTGAGTACATGAAAATGATTTTGAAAAAATTTATTTATTATTATCTTAGTCAAATAGTTTATTCATGTATGTTTTGAAAAATATTCTTGTCTGTTACCAATTTTATGTAAATGCACTTTTATTCCGATTTTAAACTAGCCATTTAATTTTTTGAAGAAAATATTTATATATGAACTGAGAAATGATTTTCATGCCTCGTTCTACATTAAATTGAGTATATTTGGTTTATTGGTTATAGATTGCTAATGAAATTCATGGTGAGATCTAACACATCTTTATAACTCACATTATATCTTTAACATTATGATTTTGTATATTTTTTTATGTGGGGTCTATGAAAAGAGGAAAAACCACTCATATAAGTGGTGGATGTTCTTGATTAGTGGACCATGAGAGTTGGTGGTGATTGGTGGAATATGTGATCCAATTTTTACAAGGAGTTTTTTTGTTAATGTTTTGATGGTGTCTTCTGATTACTTGGGTTGATGTTTCTATTTTTGTGACTTTTATCAATTTAATTACTGTTTTCTCCCCTATGGAGTGTTTGGAATACTTACCGATTATCATTTTTTGTCCATATCTTTGTCTTGATGAGTAATCCTTATAGTGAAGTCATTACCTCTGGTTAGTATTGATTAACTAGATTTGTTCACCAACACATTAAGATCATGAATCCCCTTCAATCCATGTTAAGATTGGTTTATAAACTACTTAGGTAGTTTATTCAATTTTGTTTGTGAAAAATTAGTATCAAAGGCCGTCACTACCCTTCTTTGATTTTATCATAAATTTTGGGATGTCTTGTTAGACATGAGACAATATGTATAGCACTTAAGGGTAGGATACAAGTGATATCCTAATCATCTCTCATCATAACAAGCCTTAAGTTACCACAGGCTATTGGAAAAATGTATCTTTTAGTAGTTGATTAATATAATCCCAAAAATGTTTCCAAATCTTTGATACAATACTTTTGTTTTCCATTTGAATTTTTATTGATAGAGTTGATCATCCCACATCTCGTGATAGATGATTTTATTGTATTTTGTTGATGATGTGGATTACATTACCCCAAGAATATGTTTAAACATACCCTATAAGGTAGCTGCTGATGAACCATGAAAATCAAACCCTATAGTTTATTTAAACCTTGCGTAAGTTATTGTGCGTGTAGTCCAAGCTCTGGTCTATATGGATACACATGTTCTTATTAAGGAAGTAGAGGTTGTTCCCCAAAGGGAAGACAATAAATATTATTCCTAGGAATTTTTTTTTTTAATCCTCTATATTTACAAGGCACCAATGATCCTCATGAGGCAGGGGATTGTTCGAATAATGTCAAACATCTCTTTTATTTCATAGAGACACCTGACTCTATTAAGGTGAAATGTACTTCCTTCAAGATTGATGGGGCCAACATAAGGTGATGGGACTCAGTAGTTCAAACTTGTAAGAATGTGAGTTTGGAGTGGAAATACTTCATGAAAATTTTCACAGAACAATTTAATGCAGAATAAATGGAGATGGATAAGTCTATAGAATTCCATAAACTCAAGAAAGGTGATTAAATATTGAATCAGTATTCCAACATATTCTTCAAGATTATTCATTTCTCATAGAATCTAGTATTAAATGTGAAACTAAAATATTGAATGTTTAATATTGGTCTTTAGATATATATCTAATTTTATGTTTTCTTGGTGAAGATCAACATGTATGTGGATATCTTGGATATATATTCTATGTCAGGACTTGATTTATCTTTTGAGATTGGTTTTGTAGGAGTTCTTCCTACTCCCAGTAGATTCTTGTGTGTTCCCATTAAATGGAAGATTAAGTAGGATAAATCTCATAGTTGAAACCATATTGTAGGTTAATATTAGTTTCATACTTTCATATAATATTCTATAGTGTCTAGAAAAGGCCAATTAACTTGTTTCCAATGTGAAAAGGTTGGGAACTTAAGGCAAATTTTCATCGTGGTGTCGTAGATATATAGATCTTGTGAATTCTCAGGTCACATTGAGAAGTTTTCCATGTTTTCACCACTATGTGTAGTTGTACGTTCTTAAACACTGAACTATAAATGGTTATTTTCATTTTATCTTTTGGGACATTAAAGATTCAAGAATAAATTATAAAATATTTAGATTTCATTTTTTCTCTATCGCGTGAGTAATTTTTTTATTATTTTTCTTAAATTTATGTATTATTTTCTTATCAATTTATGATTTATATAGGTGATTCAAAATAACAAACATTTCAATTTTTTTCTCAACCTAAATGTGTCATATTGTATATTGGTTATCATGTTCGTCCTTGGGTGTGCTATCTAAATATTTTTTCACTTATATATGGTATTGAATAACTATTTATATTCACAAATCCTTGAATCTTATCCCCTCCCCCTTGTCATATGTTGTGAATATGTGGTTTCCCCTTACTAGGGATGGTTAATGGGTATCGACCACTTTGGATCAGGTATATAATACATGGAAATCTGAAACAACAAAAAACTACTTTTTTTAATGTTTGAAAAGATTAGTGAGAAAATGCATGAATTTAAGTAGACCGACCTAAATTGATTTTGGTTGACTCAATAAGTAAGGAAGTTTTATTTTCATTTTTATAGCATTCTTTTGGTAATAATATATTTTTTTTATTATGTGAGAAATATATGTATAAAATTTCATCTATGTAATTAAAATTTTGTTTTTAATGATTAATATTTATTTAAAATATGTCTTTAATTTTTATTTTTAAGAAAAATTATGTATGGGTCACACCCCATGTCAAACTACTGAGAATGTAAATGGGCCATAACTCAATTTTTTAAATATTAAATTATTGTGGGGGTAAAACCCCTATTTTTTTAGGTATGGCCTAGGAAAATCCAATAATCAATTATACCCCATGTATCTTGCATAATTGGTATCAAATATTTGGTTTATGTGGTATGAAAACAATCCTTTCATTTTAGTATTCCTTTATTATTTAACCGTGTTTATGTCTTGTTTTTTCACTCACCAATTGTTTTTAATATTACTTTGAAAACATTACGAATTTATTATTGTTATGAATAATTTAAAATATCCCATATAACCATTTATTCAAACTTTAATATTTTATTCTGAAAAAGTAATTCAATTCATCAAAATAAATTAAGATTAATGGAGAGAATATACGATAATAAATCAGAAGATACATTTTCTTTCCACATATTATGTTTTAAAATATTGATCATATTCATGTACTGAGTGGTTGGAATAGAAAAGATGAATTTTTTAGGATATTATTCCACCAATATTGTTTTATCCTCATTTTTATTATCATATCCAATTTACTGTTTATATTAAATCATTAACCATTTTCATTTTTTTAATCACTATGTTTCAATATTTGATATTTTTCTTTCAATATATTTCTATCCTCACCAGTTATTTTAGCAGACACACCATAATGATTACTTTATTTTTATAATTTCTCCATTTTTTCCACCCGTGTGTTTGGTTTTATAAGCTTATGGTATCACCTACATTTAGTCAAACTAAATAATAAAATCTAGCCATGATCAACTAATAGATGAGTTGTATATATTAAATTAAATAAAACTATAACATATTATGTATCAACCTCTCTTATTCCCTATTAATATTATTTTACTAGTCCGTTTGTTTGAGATAACAAGTACCAAACAATATATTTATTGCTTCTTAGATGATTCCCTAACTATATTACGCTTGGATCTAACTTGGCTTAATTATCTATGTATTGAAAGTACGTTTACTTTTTTCATGATTTTATTTGATATATGACATTTAATTTATATTTTTATTTTCATTTTCTACTAAGAATTGAATGAATTATTTGTGTATGAGATCCTTGAAATAATACTCAGATCATTCATGGACCATATTATAGAATCAATGATAATTTTCCTCTCAAATATTGAAAATTGTGACTATATGAGTATCAAAATTCATTGAATAATTTGATAGGATTCATAAACTCAAAGATTTAACAAATCTTATGTTGTGAAATATTTCTTTCATCTATATTATTCTTTTTTATTATTTTAAAGAAGTTGTGATAAAGAGTGTGGATGATGAGTATTATTTAAATACATATAAAAAGATAATAAAATTCTTCATAACCTTCAAAAACTAAAACATGACATATTTTATTGAATCATATATAAATATTTCTATGTATATTTCATTACCTGTCCCCACTAATTCCATTTCTATTATGGTTATTAAGATATGAGTGACTACTGAAGCTCGCTGATACAAAGACTATTGTGAATTCATCATCAACAATTTGACCCCAAATGAGTATCACAATGGATTAAATAAATTTTCTTTGAAGGTGGTCACTCAATTAGTCATTATCCATGGGAGTTGTAATTTTTTTTATATTTTTTATAATATATTTAAAAAGAAAAAATAAAAAGGGAATGTGATTTTTTGTGGTATTAATTAAATAAAGTCAGAAAAGAGAGAAAGGAAAATAAGTAAAAAAATAAAATAGGTGTTAGAAGGATAAAAGATTGATCCAAATGATGAGTTTAGTGTCATGGTAATCGTTAATTAAATTATATGTCATTCCACTATAATGATCTGATTATATACCAACAATAGTCTTCCAATATTTGACATGTGAGTGGAAATCATTCTCAAGAGACTCTTAAAGTAAATTAATAACCAAATGAATGCTTAAATACTAAGCTTAGAATACACACCTCTTAATTGTGTAATCTAACCGAACTCATGACTATATCCCACATGTCATTTAAAACATTTGGTTCTTGAATAATCTATATATTGATTAAAATAGAATACGGTATGTTAAAACTGATTTAATTGTGGAACCAATTTGGATTAAATCAATGTGAAATAAAGAGTGAAAACCATCACTCAACTCCCACATTGCTTGTATTCATGATTTAATTACAAGAAAATAATAACCAAAAGTAAATGAATGAAAATTAGGCTGCAAGAACCCCCTCAGATCAACCCTCTTTTAGTTCTCCATAACCATAGAGTGTGGGAGGTTTATGATGGGTGAACACAAGATGATTTCTAGGAAAAAATGTGAAAAAGATAAGAATTAATTAAAATAAAAAACGTGAATTTGGAAAAAGATAGAGTTAAATAATAAAATTTAGCATCCAACATGGTGTCTAGGTAGACTTATAATAGAAAAATAACCACAAACCCACTTTTCCCTTAAAAATAGATAACCAATATCCTTGAAATTAGAAGAATAAAATTAATATTATTCCAATAAGGTTTAGATCAACCTCCATCTTTCTTTACATCGAAATACCTCATCATCATCATCAAACAACCAAAATATAATTTGTTTTGAGACTAATCTATGGATTGAATTCTCTATATTGAGGCACAATGAAAATCTATTATTCTTGGAGGTCCCATTGTAGGTGTGTATTAGGTAGAGATAAATACTTGTAATATGTAGTATCAATCATAATTTGGGCTGCACTAACATGGGTTTTCATTATTGGGTCAAGATTTATTCTGATGGTGGTTCAGGTCAGAACTGTAAGTCAGATTAAGTACTTTCGAAATTAGATGGAATATGTGGATTTAGTGAATACTTCTAGGATTGGATATATGAAATATATTTTATGAATAAGTGTTTGACATTATAGAAGGATATATTCTAGGATCAGAACTCATAACTAATGGAGGCAGTGACAACGGAACCTGGTGTTCAGAACCAAGAAGAAACAGTGGAACCATTATGGGTGGAAATGTTCAAAAGGGAAGGTGGATGAGTTCCAGATGGTGAATTGTTCATTAAGAGATGATGATACAGTTGGTGTTTTAGTGGGTGGGTGGAAATTTCTTCGATCGACCGTTGGATGGAGACAAATATTAGAAAGCGGTGAAAATTGATGAATTGAAAGGACAATTGCAGAGCTCATTTTTAAATATATGGGCATGGGCCACTTGATTGTTGTTGGATGATTTTCATTATTCTTTGGATTGACTACAAAGTTAATTTTCTATTTTCTCTTAAATAGTGTTCTAGATTGGGAATATTTTACTCAATGAGGTATTCTTATTATTCTACTATTAATTTAGAGCTACAATGTTTTAGTGGAGTAGAAATTGTTCCGAACCACACATATTCTTAGTGTTCTATGCCGAGTGTTCACTTTCTATTTTTCTTTGTTCCACTTTGGGAGTGAGATGAGAATTTTGTGGAGTTATAATTTAGTGCGTGGTTGGGGCATGAAGATTCTCAATTTGGATACAATTAGTCACGTGTTGATTAATTTTGATAATTGGGAAACCTTATTTTATATTTTAGGCATCATAAGTGGTTCTGGATTGATGGTTTTTAGAAAAATAATTGATATTAGAGGTTGTTGTCGAGCTCTATTTTGTAGATTAATTTATTACTCCTAATAATTCATATTCTTATCCTTTATTATTTTTCATTTAAATGGGAGTTCTGATTTAGAAGGATGATGTTTGAAGAGGTAAAGGTTCAACATGACATGTTTGACTGATCAGATTTTAGATTTCATGGGATTCAAGTAGAGGATTATCTGGTCCAAATATATTTGGAGATTTTATTCAAAGGGATCGATTTAGAAAAAATAGAAAATGGATAGTGGGAAAGTCTAAAACATAATACACTATGAATGATTTAGATTATGCTGGCCCTAGGGGTGTCCAAAACTAACCATACAAGGTGCTATTGAGTTACACATGAGCTATGCATGGGTTGGGTTAATTTGGGATAGGACGATATTAGGTTAGGTCATATCATTGGTTTTAAAAATAATAAACCAATCCCACCAATCCCTAATTTATTTCCTCTAGGGTTCAGTCACTTTTTTTCCCTCTTATCACATCTTGACTGTTAGAAATATCTTGAACATTACAAGTAATGTTTATTGAATTTGATAATTATATGTAATGTTTTTTTGTTTTCCAACCTATAAAATCTAAAAATAACTTACTTTTAATCTTCATATTAATTTCAAAGATATTAATTGAATTTTTTTATTTGAATATTTTTTCTAATAGAAATGTTTATTGAATTTGTTAAGATGAATTTTTATTTGAATTTATATTTTTTTTTGGATGATACATCTTATAAGTAATTTTATGATCCAGAACTATTTTATTTAGACATTAAAATTAATTTTTTTGGCTAATAGAAATTAATTGGGTGATCCATGTGATGATGTATTTCATAGTTTTTTATCAAATTTTTATATAGTATGAATTAAATTTAATGGGTATTGTTGTTATATTTGTATTTGGATGATTTTAAATGTTCTAAAATTTTTTAGTATTAAATTAATTGATAGATTTAATGTTTTTTTGTTGTATTTCCTATAATTTTTCTTTAATTAACTCTAAATCTGTGTCAGACCCAACCCGAACCACCTCAGGTTAGGTTGGCTCAATTCATTAAAACAAATTCTTATAACCCAACCTAAATCGATCAAACCTGGAAACTTTTGATTGGGTTGAGTGAAAAGTTTGACCTTAACCAACCCAAATAGACCCATATACACCCCTAGATAACATAGAATGTGCCGTTTAATATTTGGGAGGTGAATAACAATTTGGAATTAATGTCCATTCTAGACAATATATATGAGATACTGACCACAGTGAACAAGGTATTTTTGATTCATATAATTTTCAATATGATGATTTCAAAAGGACGGTCAGTAGAATATCATGTTAATGACTTCAATATAATTCATATATAGCTGGAATCAGTGGGTGTAATTTTCATTAGGGTATTATGGGAGATAATAGTTCTGTCATTTTTTCTATTATCATGGGATGTGATTATTACCATGGTGAGAAATTCCAACAGTATGATTGAATGTGGTGTTCGAGGTGATCTGTGATCTTATTTTGAATGACGAGATCTAGAGGAAGGTACTCTCATATTCTTCCAAAACAACATTCAATATAGTAGGCATGGTATGTTACGTTCAAAGGAAAATATAGAATAATTTTAAAGGCGTAATAGAAATGAGTTGAGAAAATAGGTTGGCCTTATTGATTCTTCATGTTGATACTATAGAATGAAAAGGCATTTATGGAAGTACTATTATGATATATGAGTCAACTATGAAAATTATTCATCTAGTTTATCTATAGACTATATATATTTGTAAGAGGAAACTACGTTTCTTAGTCTTGAAAGTTTGTTGGAGTCATGTATTCTTGAATTTTGAGATTTATTTCAATCAATGTATGAGAAGGGATGCATGGTAAAATATATTTCCAAAAGATTCAAAAAGTCTTACCTTGTGAATGGAAAATAATTCAAGATTATTGGAAAATAAGATGTAATATTATGAATAAATAATGAATGCATGCTCAAGGGAACTTGTCACAAACCATTATTTTGGAAGAACTTTATTTCAGTAGGTCATCTTGATGATGGGAAATTCTGTATGACCTTTGGGGATACTGTGTAAAAAATCACACGGGGATCCATGGTAGTGTCTTATGGTTTTTAGTACAATGAATTGTATTTGACTGAATATTATGAAGGATAAATGCATACCAGAATTTGAAAAAATAATATTTTTATCAATGGAAACTCAATTTGGTCACATTATTATCACTTTTAATTTTCATTCAATTTTAAATGATTAATTATATTCATTATATTCATTAATTCTGTTTTAATGGTTCATTTAAAATTATCACATGCATGTCGATGTATAAACCTTAAATTCATCACATATTTTTTAATTCTTATATATTGAGTATGTATTGTAGGATAGAATTATGGTTTATAGGGATCCCACTTGGTTTAATTTATCCAAGTATTGAAATTGTATATATAATCATTCCTCTATTTCATATGATAACTAATGTTCAATTAATTCATTTCCTTTTCCTGTTCAACTAAGGTTGAATGCATTATTAGTGAGATCCTTGATATAATGATCTAACTTCTCATGGACTATATTTTGGAATTAATGAGAATTTGTATCCATAAAATGTAATAATTTATGAATTTTGAGTATCAAAATACATCGAATGACTTGATAAGATTCATAATATTGAGAATATATTAAACCATACATTATAATATGAATTATTCCAACCTTTTGGTTTCCATTAATTCCTTATATTATTATTTTATAATTTATGTTCTGAATTATGTATATGAAAAATATTTTTTAAAAATAAAAATAAACTGATTATAGAATTCTTTTTGTTCATAAAAAATTAAAATATGGAAAATTTTCATAAATAATCCATAAATATTTTTAAATTTAATTGTGTGTTTTTTGGGGTCTTGATCCATATATTTTATTTTTAGATAAATTGATTTTTTTGAAGGATCAAGAATGTTATTTTTTTTAAAACATATATGCACACTTTGATGATTATTGTCAACCGTATGTCAATCGTAAATGATTATTTTTAACTATAAAAATCATTAATAATTTGATGGGAAACTATTCTTAGGGGGTCCACTGTTAATTAATTGGAAAATTACATCATAAAATTGAATTAAGGTGTTGGATGTCATGAGAGAACCCATTAATTAGTTAAATGCACAATTTTTCAAAAATCAACCAAATAAACCCTTTAATTATATTATTGACCAATAAAAAATTTTAAAACTATGAAATGTATATTTATCTTATTTATAAATGAGGTTTTTATTCTAATTAGCATGAAATGCATTGAATGTAAATGAATGAGACAACAAAGTCCATTATGGTTGGTTAGGATTACCATGTTTGGACTTATATTATAATTCCATGCTTCACCAATTCATAAATACTAAATATTTTTGTGGTAACAATTCACTATATGTTTAAACAGATAGCGTCATTTTTAATAATTTTGATATTTAATTTTTATAGAATCGGTAGATCTATGACTTTTTACTATTGAATATTAAATGGATATTGTCATTTTACCTTTTAGAACCTCAATTAACCAATAATTTATTATAAAATCTTCATGATATTTTTGTTTCTATATCACATGATGATGCACACCTTTCTTAGGGCATGGAAAAAGAAAATTATTATCCTAATGGAGCACAAAGGATGGCCAGGGTTATCTCACTTAAGAGGATTTCTCAAATGTTCACTCACATATTCTAATTCAACTAAAATAATTATTTTTGGTTGTTTTTATTTAATTTAGGAAGGTGATGAAAATAAAATAAAAAAAAATATTAAACTAACATGTAATAACAAAATATAATTAATGAATAATGAACATGGCCTTTATAGGTTGGTTTGTGGGTTCCATCATTCTACATGTTGGTGTTCAAAATATGTTTGATAATTATATTATGTGATCTCAATAATAATTACAATTATTTTGTTTATTGGTGTTAAATATTGAATGCATTTAGAAATATAACTTCACCTCCTCCTATAATCAAGGTTGATGTCACACCATGATTGAGAGTGTGGAATCTTCCAAAACCTAGCTCCATCGTATACCATTTCAACCACTAAATTGATCAACTCCTTCATATGATGATCTTGTATCCAGTAGAAGGGGGGGAAAATATTTAATAAAAGAATATATATGAGTTTGAGATCAGTTTCTTGGTGAAAGATTTCCACAACCACGCACATCACCCTTGCTCATCAAAAACATAATAAAATATAGAAATTTAAGAACAAAATAAATCAAATTTCTACATACCTCCCATGGGTCATATCTTGGGTTATCCCATAATTTTTAGGGTAATATTTCATGGTGAAAATATGATAAGAAGAATAGAAAAGGATAATAATAATGGAATAAGAATAAGGGTGAAGAAGATGGACGCAAAAATAAAAACAATGCATGAATTTATTAGAAATCTAAATTACATTTGAAAAAAATAAAGAAAACAAATAAATTAATAAGATAAAAAGTGGAATATATTCATATGGCCTCCCTAGCTGGAGATATCCCCATTTTTTCCTTGGAAGTATTGGTTGTAAAATGAGATGATTTGTGAAAGAAGAGCTCTCCTGCTTTTATAGGCCTAAATCTTTCCTCCGAATGATGTCATGTTATTAATCCATTAAATGGTCAAATCACTCGATGCCTCCATCATAAAAGTTTATCATAA
Organism: Viscum album; assembly: GCA_963277665.1. Classification (NCBI taxonomy): domain Eukaryota; kingdom Viridiplantae; phylum Streptophyta; class Magnoliopsida; order Santalales; family Viscaceae; genus Viscum; species Viscum album. Next base: position 857,482,400 of record OY728133.1, on the reverse strand, counting down.
TTTTGTCATCCATTCAACCTTAAAATTCATCTTAATTGGAAATAGTATGTATGTGTTATGAATTATTTATTGGATGTTACTTTTTCTGGAGGATGGTTATAGGAAGGTTCCTTAAAAAAAGTTTATTAAAAGAACGCCATGATGATATTATAACTGCCTAAAAATTATTATAAGAATGTAATTATGAGTACTAGTTCAATTACAGGTTGAATCACCTCAAGTGGAGGTGTGTAGGCCTAGTTGTTCCTTTGTTACTGAGGTGAGGTCCACGATATGGGCCTGAACAATTGTTCACCTTGATTGATTTTTTCAAGCATCTAGATGCTGGAATTGTCCCATGATCAACAAGAAAATATTGAAGGCAATAAATCAAGGATTTAAAAAAATCACTCAATTTGGAATTATATTTTTAAATGAATGACCATAATACCCTTGTGGTAAAAATCTGTCAAAAATCCAGAATTAAGCACTTTTCACAATTTTTCTCAAAACACTTCATAAATCTAAAATTGATCCACATAAGCTCAAATTGATAAATTAAGAGGGTTAAAACAATTGAAATTCATATAAAAATGTATAAAATATTATCTCTATCAATCCCCAAAACATAAATCATGCTTTCCCTCAATCATAAAATCTCAACATAGAATTGAGAGGAAACCAATGTTTATAATATTCAAATTCCAATGTAATAAAATAAAAAAATTCAATGTCAAATAAAATTTTCAAAAATCCACATGAAGTATCTCATTACATTCTAATTGTTCAAAGAAACAATTACTTCTTGTATTTTAATTTTACACTTTGAAAAAATAGTGTAACTTCTCCTTTCATTCATTCAAGCTCCTCAATTCATTATTATTAAACATTACAAGTCATGATTTGCCACAATTTTGATTTTTTTCACTCGTCACTCATTATAAAATTCAAGTATAGTTATTCTCATATCATGAGAACATAATCCTTATTCATATGCTTGTAAATGAACTACTTTATACACTTTCTAAAGTCAAAAGGCACATAAAATCATAATAACTTTTCATTAAATGTTCAAATGAATATAAGGCTTAAGGTTGGTAAGATTTTATGCTTTAAAAATAATGACGATGTTTATCTCATAAGTGCAATGCATGATATCAAAAAATTTAATGATATTATCCCCTTCAAATTTGGAACTTCCATTTCCCCAAAACTCAAAGTAGTGTCATGATCAAATAAAGAACAATGAATGATTTTTGCAACCTCTTGAATATTTTTTTTAATTTTTTCACCTTATTTCACTTTTTTTTTAAAAAAAAATTATTATTATATCAAAACTCACAAGAATCACCTAACCATATATTATTAGAATAACATCGGTCTGGAAAATGGTGATTTTGGGTTCTCCCGAATTGCAACCCATTTTCTATTCTTTTTTTGGGCTCTTTTTGTCATTTTTTCATCATTTTTTAATTCAATAACGGAAAAAATGATGTAAAATGAATCATTCCACAACCTTTTACAATTCCCACAATATAACCCCCACACTTTTCCCGTACAATATAAATCATCCCTTCCAGCATGAATCCATTCACCCCCACACTTATACATTAAAATATCAGGAAAATATCAGGAAAATATCAGGAGTAGGGTATGAATGGATAAAAATGGATTAAAACATAGATCTTTCCAAAAGAGGTTATTCATGTTATATATGGGCTGAAGAAGGATTTATGTATAGGTGGTCTTTAAGGATAAGGTCGTTTCATAAGATGACTCAATCATTTTAAATGTGTTTTTTCACAGTCATAACGTTGAAAAGTTCAAATTCAATTTCAAACTGCTGAAATATCCCAACATAACTCATGAAATATGATCAAGAATAAATAGAAAATACTTGGTCTAGAAATCCATTCAATAGTGGGAGTATAAAATTAGACAATCACTTAAGTGTTTACTAATTATAATGAATCAATTCACATGAATTTTATAAATTCAAAGCCTAAAAAATGGTTAGAAAATTTCATTTACATGAATCAATCAATTCCCTCAAATCATGATTCATTATTTCAATAACCATGATTCACCTTACACATTCAATTTTTCATTTCAATAATTCAATATCATTAGAAATGAAATCTAAAAAATTGAATCCTAAGATTTATAATAAACGTGTTTCCCCTAGATAAGTCAGTTAGAGAATAAATTCGAGTATAGGAATGCAATTCCAGTTGAAAACTCAAATCATGATATGTAAAAAAATGTAAGGAGATTAAAAGTTTAAACACTAAAAGTGAAATCCCTTTTGAAATAAAGATAATTACTCTATTACTTGATTTGAGGATGCCATATTACATTATGACCCTACAAAAAATAAATAAATAAATATTATAACGCCCCAACCCCAGTTACCCAGAGTCGGTGCATTATTATATAACATTGTCATGATCACAAAAGATCAATTTTCAAAAGACCGGTTAGTTTAGTAGCCTTAGAAACACTAGATACATTCATAAGTCTTAAATTACATCATAAAATGAAAACTACAATAATATCTTGTCTCTACACTCATATCCCCTCATACTATCCCTGCAGGTCATTCATAAAATACTTTTTCATGTCTTTGGAACAGTAAAACATAGAAAGGGGTGAGCTCAGATGCCTTGTAAGGATAACAATATAGTGGAAAATTTCATAAGTAGGCATAAAAATTTAAGGAAATGTATAACTAAAACAAAAGCCTTTTAAACATGAACTTCAGCATAATATGGAAGAAATAAAATGTAATAATTCCATTTACTTATTCACATAGATATTCTACTAATCGAATAATCACATGCAATATCAATAACCACTTTCATAATGATAGAATGCATAATGCCAGACTATCATAACCACATAGTCAAGGCCTTGTGCCAAGACTACAAATAATATTTTTCCAAGGCCTTGTTCCAAGACACTAGTTTGTCTCATGAGACCTATCGATGCATCGAGGAGCTATAGCGGGCTCCACCTGTCACTTATTAAGTCCAATGCATTCATCATATGAACAGGTTTAAACATAACATAAACATTCGTATTGAAACTAGAATAAGAAATGTCAATACTTTCTCAATAAACCATGAATGGTATAAAAATAACACATCTACATTCAAACACATCAAAAAACCTTCAACACAATATGGAAGTTTTGTATCATAATAAATCAAATTCAAATTAGCTTAAAATCCATCAAAGGATGTTGACATAGATGAAATCAAAACTATTTGAGAGAAATATATTTTTTTAAAATCATTTAAAAGTCACATAATAATAAAAGAAAACATTTACTTTGAAAATATTCTTATAAGATTGTAAGGGAAGCTTCGACGGTTTTATAACGGTGGAAAATAGTCGCACCCGCCGTACAAGTTAAAAAGACTTTCTTACCTTAATTCTGTCGAAAAGGTTAAAAAGGACCTTGTTTGGAAAAAGATAGAAAGATTCATTTATAAACATATTATAAAAATTAAACAAGGGTATAAATGACTTTAACCCATAGTCTATAAAATTTTAAGAATGATTTGAAATACATTTTTTAGGAACATAGTTGTTGATGATAAAGAGGTCCCAGTAGATAATTACGTATAAACAACCTCTCATAATGATAAGATTGTGAAATAAACCCTTACCGTGTACTTTTCCTTGGTCGAGGTAAGGTTAACCTCATGTATAATGGTGAAATACTTGTTATTAAATTATATAAGAATAGTTTAAATTAATATGATATCATATATGATCTTTTAACATTTCTTTGTTAATAATATCTTTGTATTATCATTGTTTCGGGTGTTAACTTACTCGTTTTCTTTTATATGTTTTGTTACATAAGCCTTGTTTGTTAGGGATAGGCTATATCTTATTCATATCCAGAATTATATCACGTCCATAATCATTATTTTTAAACATCAAATGATAATTAGACTTTAATGGACATGATGGGGAATGAATCTCATCACGTTCGTGGAGACAGTAGTCTGTACATACGCACGAGCGACAATATCATTATTTTGATATTAAAATATTATATAATTTGATTCTATATCATATATAAAGAATCATTATCATGTTTTATTTATTATTTACATAAATTACACATCATTATCCTACCCATCCAAGTAATAATGTTTTGAATAACAATTACACCACGACGTGGAGACGGTAAGTCGTACGTACGCACGTATGGTGACATGTCATTCAAAATATGGATAGAATACTGAATATGGATGTAAAATATTTATAATTAAATCAAAATATATAATATATACTGGAGTTATTATTTTATAATGGAAATAACAAAGAAAGAATAAGTTGAAGAACAATGGAACTTGAAAGAGGGTGGTGAAAACATTACCTCTTCTACAGGTTCTTCCTTTTTATTTGATCAAAGGTAACCATTGGGGTGGATTTCTGATCAAAAAAATGCCTCTATGTTGAAGTGAGGGAAGTTGAGATAATATTTGAGCAGTTTTTGGCCCAGAAAAAAGACTTTGAAGGTGTAAATTAGAGAGAAGGGGGAGTGCCCTTTTATAAGAGGGGTGAGGGGCACCATAGGAAAAGATAGAAATATTATTTTATAATAAATTCATATTCAGTTTCTAATGGCTCAAAAGTGGAATATTTAAAGTTTAAGGTGGGGATGGGTCGAAATACTTTCAACCAAAAGATTTTAAACAGGTTTGGGTCCCTATATTAACCTTATCATTTATATTTAACTCTTAGTTAAATAGTTTGACATTTACCATGTCTCTTTGTATTTTTATATTATATAGTTAATAAACATACAATATACCTACAAGAGAACCCCAAGTGGTCCATTAATGATACACCTATCAATATATAAGTCCTTTTGCAGAACCATAGATTTTTAGGAATAGAATACCAATTAATAATATAATATTTGTTTTAAAAACTCTTTTATGTCAATTTTGTCACTAATTGGTATTTTGTTTTTGATAAATTCATAACAGCATTATTACTTCAAAAAAAATTTATATAAACAATCCTAATATGTCATATTAACCTATAAAATTAGCGTAATTCATAAAAAGTCTCAAATTACATTTATTTTGATATCTATAATATCAATTATTTTAATATTTCATTAATTAGGTAATTACTACATCGCCATTGTGTCATAAATAAATTAAATTATTTAATGACTAAAAATTATAAATAAAATAAGATTATATAGGAAATATTTTTAGATTTATAAATAATGTTTATAATCGAATTTATCTTATTTATAAACCTATATTAAAAATGTTTTAGTTATTAAACATTGATTTTAACTCTTTTAACTCTTCTATGAATTAAATAATAATAAATGTCCTAATCTACTACAAGTGGACCTAAATGATAATATATTATTACTAAGGTTGTTTTTTGTTGAGATACACTTGTCCAATAGAATTAGGACATGTGTTAGGGTAATATTAATATCATTTTTAACCTTAATTACGCTATTTACTTTTAACAGTGGTAAATAAAAGTAAAAAGTTACTATTCACCAAAAATTATTTTTTTCTTATTGAACCACATTTTACTCATCGATATTAACCGTGTCTCTTGGTTTTTTGAAATTCCACTGACAGAAGTGGTAAAATTATGTTTTATTTGGGTATCTAAATTCTCCTAGGAGGTGGGTAAAAGACGGTGAAAAGTTCAATAAAATTTTTATATATCTAAAATTATTCTAAACTAACTCGAATTAATTACATTTAACTTATATAGGTATTATGTATCTATTTTTACCTTAATTAGATTTAAATAAATAAATAATTAATCAAATAAAAATTCAGTTTTAAACTATAACTCAGTGTTTTCACTATTCATCAAAAATTGAATGTTTTCAGAAAAATACCAAAAATTCACCCTAAGCTAATTTCAATATTTTCAATCTAAAAATAGAGTCCATTTTGAAAGATAAAATTTATAAATTTTCAAAAATTGGGTATTACTATTTATAACGGCTAGTTTGATTGGTTGTGGTGTCTGTTAGAACTTGAAGTTGCGTACAACACACACTACTGTATTATTCAAAGAGAAGCGTACTGTAAAAGCTTGGGGTGTTATAATTTTGAATAAGAATAATTTATTTTTAAGATTATAAAGATTGAGGTAGTGACCTGCGTTATCGACTAATTCCTAATACTGAATTTGAAATCTAAATACCTATGATTGAAAATAAAAGTACTAGAAAGTAAGTGAATGATAAATCTCAATAAGTTCCCCCAAGTGGTCATGGATTCTTTTACTTCTTCCAGAGGGTAGTACACGATTTTATCCATAACCATTAAATGGGTGTATTTTCTTGGATTTGAACCACCACATGTGGTATCTTCTAGCTTAGACTTCTTCTCTTTTATTCAGTAAGAATACCTGGATATAATACATAAGATCCACCCCTTCTCAATGTTTTATAACTTGCATGTCAGGGGTAGGATAAAGAATGGATCATCCTCTTTTTCGGTTACTACATGTGAAACCTTCTCCTTATTTTCATGTGCTGGATCATCATGGGATATATGAATTGAATGTTCAAAGGGAAAGTAAGAAGGTAATGTTTCTTGAAAAAAATTTAAATTAGAAATATAAATAATATTCTCTCTTTCAAAATGATCATCCTCTATATTGATTTCCTCAAACTCATCTTATTAGAATTCATCATGGAATTTCTAAAATATGTACTTAATAATGTCAGGGAGATCCAAGTGTTCCTCAATAGGTGTTGGTGTTGTTTCTTCATCTTCCTCTAAATAAAATCAAATATTGGCCAAATATGAAAATTCAAAACCATATGGATTGATACTAAAATCATATATAATGAAATAAAAAAAATATAATGTTTAAGAAAGGATCAAATCCCTATGTTGGGCTTGGTTTAATCACTTATTCAATTAAAATTTCCTATTGAAAGAGAGCATCAGTTGATGGAAGTAAGTAGTAAGGAACTTCCATCCTTTCTTCAAATTATTTCACTGTTATCGATTCCTCATCTTCCATCTCTGGAGTTACATGAAATAGTACTGGCTCATCTACATTATAGGTATCAAGGAGATCATGTTTTACCATATAATAATTCTATAATTCATCCAAAACTTGTTGATCTCCCACATGTATCTAAGTAGGTATGTTTTCCACATCATGAATCCACTCTATATTATCTTGGTCAACTTGAATCTGGTTCCTAAAATGGTTGGACTATTGATATTCATTGAGTTTGGGCTCAACATCTTGTATGTCTTTATTGAAATTGGAGAAAACCAGAGTCACTTCATTCTTAGACTTGAATCTTTTTATTTCATTTCAAATCTCATCAACCATGGATGTCATATCTTTAGCTACGATTTATTTTTATATTCCTCTTTTCTTCTGCTTGACCATTTTTGTAATAACATCATCCCTTATTTGGAGGGCCTCCTCAGTGTAGTATGTTTCTTATTCCAGCACCTATGAGTAATTGTTTCATTTATTATTGGAATGATCACAATAAAAGAGCATGGAAGAATATTTTTTATGGTTTTTTTGAAAAAAATGAAAACTATCTAAAATGTGAAAATTGAAAAAGAAAATTAAATAATAGATTATCTCCTCGGAAATAGAACTATTTTTGATGTACACCTATCGTAGGGAGTGTAAAAAGAAAATTATTTTTCTAATGCAGCATAGAGGATGACTAGGGTCATTTCACTTGAAGAGATTACTCAAATGTTCACTAATTACATCTAATTCACCTAAACTAATTATTTGTGGTTGTTTTTATTTAATTTATAAAGGTTATTAAATTTAAATGAATGAAAATATTAAACTAACATGTAATGAAAAAATTTAATTATTGAAGAAAGAACTTGGCCTTTATGGGTTGGTCTGTGGGTTCTATCACTCTCCTTGATGGTGTTCAAATTATGTTTGATAATTCAATTATGAGATCTAATGCAATAATTACTATTATTTTATTTAATGGTGTGAAATCTTGAATTCATTTATCAATATAACTTCACATAGTCCTATAATCAAGGTTGATGGAACACCGCGATCGAGATTGTGACATCTTCTAAGACCTAGCTCCATCTTATTCCATTTTATCTACCGAATGCCTCAACTCCATGATATGAAGATCCTGTAATCAATAAAATGGAAGGAAAATATTTAATAAAATAATATAAATGATTTTTAGATCAGTGTTGTGGTGGATGATCACCACACCCATGCAAATTATTCTTTCACATCACAAACTTAACAAAATATAGGAATTTAAGCCCAAAATAAATGAAAATTTATCATACCTTCTCTTGGACAAGTCTTAGGTTATCCCTTCATTTTTAGTGTAATAGGTCATGGTGGAAATATGAGAATAATAATATAAAATAATAATAATATCTGAAGAATAATAATGGCGAAGAAGATGGACACAAAAATAAAAACAATGCATGGATTTATTAGGAATAAAAATGACAGTTGTAAACTAAAAAAATAAATAAAACAAATAAATCAATAAGACAAAAGGGGAATATTTTTGGACAACCTCAGTCAGTGGAGATATCCCTCTTGGTTCCTTGGATGGAATGTTATGGAAAATGGGATGATTTTTGAATGAGGAGCTCTCCTCTTTTTATAGTCTAGAATTTGTCCTTCGAATTATATCATGTTTTTGAGCCACTAAATGGTCGAACAATGCATTTCCTCCTACATAAAAGTTCTTCAAAATTGACTGCTAAGTCCACCTTCAAAATTTAAGATTAATTTTAAATATTTTGTAGGTGTTATAAATTTTTTATTCGCTATTAATTTTTCTGGATGAAGGTTCTAGGAAGCTTCCTTAAAAATATTGCTTTCAAAGGCCACCTTGATAATCTTATAACTCCAGGAAATTTATTACAAGAAAGTTCCTATGAGTATTTGTTTCATTAAAGGTGTAATAACCTCAATTGGAGGCATGTAGGACTAGTTGTTCTTTCGTTACAGTGGTGGGGTCCACACTGTGTGCCCGAACAGTTGCTCAAGTTGATTGATTTTTTGAGGCCTCTAGATTCTCGAATCATCCCATGGTTAAGAAGAAAATGTTAAAGGTAATAAATAAATGATTTAAAAAAACAATCACTCAATTTGGAATTATAATTTTAATCAAATGACCATAATACCCTTGTGGTAAAAATCTATCAAAAATCTAGAATTAAGAACTTTTCACAATTTTTCTCAAAACACATCATCAATCCAAAATTAATCTATATAAGCTCAAATTGTTAAATTTGGTGGATTAAAAAAATTTAGATGCATATAAAAAATGTGTAAAATATTATATCTATCACACGAGTAACATTATTATTATTTTCCAAACTTTTATATATTCTTATCTTATTAATTTATGAATTAAAACAGTGATTAAGAATAAAAAAGATCTCAATTCAAGTCCCAAAAGGAATGTTTTTATATTTAGTGATCCTGAACCAACCAAAATTGTAGTTTTTATTACTTGAAGATTAATAAATTCATTATCACTTTATAATTGTTATTTATAACATCATTTAAATAATTTCCATTGAGTATTTTTTTCATCTAAAGGATATAATAGTTCCACAATATAATGAACACCTATAAATTCTATGATAATATTCTGAAAAATATGTCATATAATATACATAACATTTTAATTAAAAGATACAAATGCTGTATTAACTATACAGTGTTGGAGGCTTATAACTCTATAAGAAATGTGGGATATATCCACACCTATATACCCATATTTTTCTCTAACCATGGGTATAAAATCCCATATACTGACAATTTAGAAAAAAAGCGGGTATAGTGTTGAAATCAATATCCTATACCAATGATTTTTAAATTCAGTGAGCACAACATTTTCTATACAAACGGTTTTTAAAATGATTGTCATAGAGTCATAAAAAATGTAGTGCATAACCTACCATCCAACCATGATCCATAACATGCCTTACCTGCACGACCTCACATCATTTTCTCTAGGATAATATCCCTCCATTCATTCATAGGGATACCATCAACTCGGATGGGCCTATCTAAAAATGTGAAGTAAACTGACGATCCCTATCAAAAACTATGGTATACAGAACTATATGAAATCTAATGATCTACTATACACAGAGACATAAAAATCCATAAATTTTGGTTGTATACTAATTTTGAATAAAGTGAACTGATTTGGTTAATCATTCAATCACCACCCATATCATATTCATTCCATGAGGTTTATTAGGAAACACAAACAAAAAATACATTAATATGTATTCTCACATATATGTCAGTATAGGAAGGAGATGAAGTAATCCTAAATTCTTCTAATTCTTTAATTTAATCTACTGACAAGTATAAAAATGTGTAAAAAATTATCAAATTCATTTATCATAGCAATTCACCATAAATACCACCTCATATCATACACCATATTTTTTGTTCTAGGGTGTACCACCTACTGTGAATTAGGGAAATAATCTATCATATATTTCCTCAAAATAAAATTAATGAAATAACAACTTATAAAGAATTGGAGACCCAATGAATATAGAGACCAATCCCTGATGGTATCCCCACCATATGAGTAATCCCTACTAACATGGATCTCATCGTCAATATATTTTTATTAGATAATTATCTCAAGATGTGGGGAATTTAGTTGATTACTTAATATCACAACCTATGTCTCATCCTATAAGTCTCCCAAGTGCATATGAGTAATGAGAGAAAGTAAATTTCATTCCTTAGATGATTCTTTCATGTCCTAGAATATAAGTTTCCTACTCAAATCATCAGTAATGAAATTCACATCAATAGGAGTGTAGGAAATGTTAAAATCAAAATATTTCGAGTATTACACCTACAATATTTACTAAAGACTCTTTTATTTTGTATAAAATATATATCACCAACTTTTATGATCATAGTAGACATTAAACCTTTCACTAAAAATATAATTCTACCAACTCTTAAGAGTATACATCACAGTTGTGACTTCAGGATCATGTGTAGGATAGTTATCCTCTCGAGGATAACTCTAAAAAGAACCATAATCCACTACATAATTAAACTAAAAAAAAATTAATCCCAAACCTAATCCCAATGCATCACAAACAACCAAATATTCTTGATTTGATTATGGAAGATTAAATATAGGATGTAAAGTCAAATGATTCTTCAACTCATCAAAGGGGACCAGGCATTTGAATCCTATAAAATGTTACTCCCTTCTATGTAATAGTGGTAAATGGATAATACAACTGTCACAACCCACCTTCGCCAAAAGGATGGAAGGGTCAGCAGATCTCTAGGCCCTTCCTTCTTTAAGTTGAAGGAAAGATAATGAACCCAGAGACCCACCTCCAATAGGTCCCGAAGTGGCGAATAGCACCGAGCGTATAGTAATCACACACATATGGAAGGCATTACCCTTTTTTTGTATTATAGGATCGGGAGATAAGAAGATGAAACCCAACAACACCAAGGTAAAAGAAAATTATAGTAAAAATTAAACCATTCCCACATGCATGTTTCAAAAGTAAAAGCCACAAAGTACCGAAGGTGACTACAAAGGTAAGTACCAAAGAAAGGAAACAGCAACTGCGACTGCCCCAAAGGTCCAAGCTAGTATAAACCTGCGCGATCCCGGAAGTCCTCTTTGAAACCTGAATGAAGGTTTATATACGTAGGGTGAGCATACAAGTACACTCAGTAGGGAGAACCAAAGACTCTTGTGCACAAGTGGGGGAACGTACTAAAGTCCCGTGAGAAAAGGAGTAAACCAAACACCTATCAAGGTAAACTATCAACCAAAGCCTCCCCAAGGCACACTCCCCAAATAATGCAAGTCAGGTATTATATATAATAAGATCACATCAATGTTTGGGTACCCTGCGCCACTTCCCCACTGGTTATTGAGACATCCTACGCATCGAACCAATCACACCATTCTCACCGCAGTCCCACTGCCACACCCGCCCACACACACATGGGCCACACCCACATGTAGTCCCACTATCGAATCCCGCCGGCAAACACCTGGGCCACCACTGTCACATGTAACCACGCCTGAAAACACCTAGGCCAGAACAACCACCACCACGCCTGAAGACACCTGGGCTAGAAGATCCACTTCCATGTCTGAAGACACTTGGGCCTCATCCCGAAGACACTTGGGAAACCACCTCCCGCAAACACCTGGCCAACCACCACACTACCCCGCCCAAAGGTTCTTGGGATAATAATGGACCTCAGGCCATCACAGCCTACCCGAAGATACCTGGGCTATCTGGGAAAGGGAGCAGAAAAGGATCTAATAACCAGCCACTAATAATAGTGTTGGGAAAAACACCCTCCCCCATGGAATGGGGGTGTTCGGCACTAAGTTCTCAACTTGGGTGGGGCACAAATAAGAAACAAAAAACTACAAGTATATAAGTATAGGTAATAAGAACTCACCCAAAGTTTAGGTTTTTCTTCAGTCGGTCTAAAGGAAACAACCAACACCCATGTCTGAGTCACGACTCTTGCGATCAAAATCCATTTGTCCCATTCTTGTTTCATGTTCAGTAATAATGTTCAAATAAGTTTAAGCTCTAATGGGAAACTAAAACATAAGCATAACAAAGGAAAATAAACCAGAAAAACTTCAACTAAGCATCCACACCCGGTTGTCTTGTAAAGTCACAACAACAAAGGAAAAGTGAGAACCCTCGATGTATTGGAACCAGACAACCCTGAGACACTGCCCTGTGTCCCCTCCCCCAAAAAGGTTTTTCATCAATAGAGGATCCCACCCCAATTCAGGATATAACAAGGTAACTATCCGGTCTTAAGACACGCAACCACTAAATTCATAACAACAGGGGATCCCATCCCCAATTCCACAACCACCTAGAGTATAAAAAACAGGGAATCCCATCCCCTCCCACATATCTATTGATCAGCCTGTAAAAGGAAACAACCAACCCCCTACCACCGACACAAAGCAGGTCCATGCCTGTATTTTCAAATTTATAAGATTTACCACACTGCATGATTTCAATTCTGTGTGTTTAACCGAGAGTTATCATTGAAGGGTTGATCCTGGTGCTTTCAATTTATTTAGTCGGGTATACGTGATTAACCAATTTACCTTTTACGGCAGGAGTTCACAACCACAAGGATTCCACTTAAAACATCACCATGGGTTTTTTAATGCACAGATAAAGACCACCAATGGCCATGATTTTCAGTAGTTGTATGCCCGTACAATTCAGAAAGAAGATCATAATATAAAATAGCATCAATGATCATAACCCCCCTTCTTTCTTTATATAATCCGTTCATTATCTTTATTAGGTCTGGTTATTCCAATTCTACAGAATCAAAAGCACACCCACCCCGCATGATACACAAAGGAAAGAGATGAAGGAGAAATTCCCTACTTGTTGATCGATGGTCGATGCTTAGGCCAGGGGTGGAACTTCACGGATAGCGATGCGGTTCACCTGAATGAAAAATCACATCGTCTATCAACGCTCAGGCCGGGCATGGAACTTTACAAATAACGATGTGGCTCGCACGATGCATGAAAACCGGATCATCTGGACGAAGGTACTTGCTGAGGGTGATCGAGAAAAGAAGAAACCCAGGGTGAACCCTTTTTAGTTATAAGGGCCGCGAACGGTTGAGATAAGAATGTGAAACTGCGTGAGCGGGGTTCGTGGGTTGACCACACGGTTAGGTAGTTACACATGATGATATTAAGGTGTTATTTAAATATTACCCATCGGGGAGGTTTCTCGGGATTTTTAGGAATTAATTATGGGCTTTAAATGGTTTTAAAAATAGTAGAAGAATTAATTTACGTCAAAACATACATTACGGGAGCGGAAAAGTCAGGTACTGGAAAAAGAACGAAAGTCTTGGCAAGGGGACACGGTGCCACCCTCACGGTGTCACCCTCATGGTGTCACCATCACGGTCTCACCCTCACGGAGTCACTGTCACGGTGTCAGCCTCATGGTGCCACTTTCATGGTTCCACCGTCATGGTGTCACCGTCATGGTCTCACCCTCATAGTGCCACCGTCATGGTGCCACCGTTTTGGTGGATCCTAACTTTTGGAAAAGTAATGGGCCAGTAGGGTCCGGGCAATTACATTAGATACCACTTAAATGATTCTCGTCCTCGAGAATCAAAACAAACCAAGAAGGAAAGAGAGGGTCTAAACAACCACCTTGAAAGATACCTCTTAGAAGTGAACCCATGCTAACTAAAAACACTTCCCTTTCAATAACCAAGCAACATACCATGCCAAACTGTCCATTCATGTGGGTTGGGGAGTCTCCTCCACCATGTCAAGATATTATCCGCTTTGGGCGGAACTGACTCACCCGCAAGGGTTTAATCGCATCCACCTTAATGCGTCTTGATTAGGGGTCGGGTCCTCTCCTCCCCCATAGCCAGGGCTTTTCACACACATCCAGAGGAAAGAAAATCAGTACATTCTATAGCCAAAAATACAAAACGTTCTACTACAATAGGTACAACAAGGAACAAAGCTCAAAACAACTCTGGGTACTAGGTACGCATCTGTGATTCTCTCTCCCACGTACTCTCCTCAAGCCCACCATGTCTCCACAAAACACGAACCAATGGAATGGTTCACCCACAAAGCACCTTCTCCTTGTGATCCTCGATCATCACTGGTCTCTCCACAAAAGTCACTTCATCCTCGATGTCCAGCTCACCCCAATCAAGGATGTGTGAATCGTCGCACAGACACCGGTGGAGCTGGGACACATGGAAGACATCATGTATCCTCAGTAGCGGCGGTGGTAACGTTAGCTGATATGCCACTTCGCCGACCGGCCACAACACTTCGAAGGGTCCGATGAACCTGGGAGAAAGCTTAATCCCCTTGCCGAACCTCCACTGCCCACTCCGAGGGGAGACCATAAAGAACACGTGGTCTTCGACCTCAAACTCCAAGGGCCTCCTCCGGGTATCAGCATACGACTTCTGTCGGTCCTGGTCCGCCTTCATGCTTTCGCATATGAGTTGAACCTTCTCTGTCGTGCTCTGCACCACTTCCGGGCCAAGGATGCCTACCTCTCCTACTTCGTTCCAACACACAGGTAAACGGAATGGCCTCCCATACAAGGCTTCAAATGGGGCCATACCGATGGTAGAGTTGCAGCTATTATTTTAGGCAAACTCTACCATAGGCAAGTATCGCACCCATTATCCCCCTGAGTCCAGAACACATGCCCGTAGCATATATTCCAAGGTCTGGATGGTGCGTTCTGTCTTTCCATCTGTCTGCGGGTGGAAAGCAGTGCTAAGGCATAGCTGGGTGCCAAAAGCATGTTGCAATCCTCTCCAGACTCGTGAGGTAAATCATGCATCCCTATCTGAGACTATAGAACTCGGAATCCCATCCAACCGTACCACCTCATCCACGTACCTTCGCACCAAATCATCCACTGCACTCGAATCCCTGATCGCGAGAAAGTGAGACGATTTCGTCAACCTGTCCACTACCACCTAGATGGCGTCGTATCCCCCTTGAACCTTGGGTAGTCCCGTGATGAGATCCATCGAGATGTCATCCAACTTCTACTCGGGGCCATCTAGAGGCTTCAGTAGGCCTCCTGGAACTCGGTGTTCAGCCTTCACTTGCTAACATACTAAGCACTTGGCCACAATCACTACCACCGCTCTCTTAACTCCAGGCCACCAAAACTGCCTCTTCAGTCCCTGGTACATCTTGGAAACTCCTGGGTGTACCTCCAGGGGTGAGTTGTGGAACTCATTGAGAACCTTTCTACGCATCGCCTCCGGAACAAACAGTTTCCCCTAGATAAGCATCTGGTTCTAACCATCCTCTATCCATCCTTCTAGAGCATTGCCCTGGTCGACTCGATCATGCATCACTTCGCACTCTGGGTCTCCCCACTGAGACTCCTCTACTTGCTGAAACAGCGATGACTGCACCATCATCTGATATAGGCAGCCTCTACCGCTATCCATCATTGCATCCAGGTGTAAAAAATCCAACTCCTCCATCACCTTCCAGGCGTCCGCCGACTCTCGGACTGCATTCTTCTGTGTCCTCCTGCTCAAGGCATCAGCCACTACATTTCCCTTGCCCTCAGTATAAGTGATCTCGAAGTCGTAATCTTGGAGGAACTCCACCCATTTCCACTGTTGCAAGTTTAGGTCCTGCTGGGAGAAGATATTCCTCATGCTTTTGTGATCTTTGAAGACCAAAAAGCATTCTCCAATGATGTAGTACCGGCATAACTTTAGCACACAAATGACCACTGCATGCTCCAGGTCGTGGGTGGCGTAATTACACTCATGGGGTCGTATCTGCCTGGACCCATAAGAGATCACCCCTTATCTCTGCATCAACACACAACCCAGGCCCTATCCAGAAGCATCACATGACACCTCATAAGCCTCCCCTTCTTCTGGTAATCTCAGCACTGGGGCACTAACCAACTTTTTCTTCAGATAGCTGAAGGCTGACTCGCACTGCTCGCTCCACCCAAAAACCTGGTCTTTCTTAGTAAGGGCTATCAAAGGGGATTCTACTCGGGAGAAGTTGGGTATGAACCTACGATAGTAACCTACCAGCCCAAGGATACTATGGACCTCTGCCACATTCTTGGTTGCTTCCCATGAAACAACCGCCTCAACTTTTGATGGGTCCACCGCTACCCCCTGTTCGGACACCACGTGCCCAAGGAAGTGCACTTCTCGTGTCCAGAACCTTCATTTCGACAACTTCCTATAGAGATGATGATGTTGGAAGACCTCCAAAACTATCCTCAGGTGCTCTGCATGGTCCTATTCTGACCTTGAATAGATCAGGATATCGTCAATGAACACAACCACGAACTGATCCAAGTATTCCTGGAAGATGGAGTTCATAAGCCCAATGAACACACCTGGGGCGTTCGTAATGCTGAAGGTCATAACCATGAACTCGATGTTTCCATATGTCCATATGAACGTCGTCATCAGGATTCGCCCTCCTTCACTCTTAGCTGGTGGTACCCAGACCGCAGGTCAATCATTGAGAACCTTCCTGCCCCCTTTAGTTGGTCGAAAGGATCGTCTATCCTCGGAAGAGGGTAGCGATTCTTGATCATCACCTGATTCAGCCTCCTGTAGTCTATGCACAACCTGAGACCACCATCTGCCTTCTTTGCGAACAAGACTGGAGCGCCCCACAGTGACACACTCGGGCGAACATAACCCCTCTTCATCAGATTGTCAATCTGGATCCACAACTCTCATAGCTCTGAAGGTGCCTTCCGGCAAGGAGCCATCGGGATCGGACGAGCGCTGGGCTGTAGGTCTATCCCGAACTCGATATCACGTCGAGGGGGTAGAGTCGTCACCTCCTCTGGGAAGATGTCCATAAACCCACGGACGATCTCTAGCACTTCCATCATTTCAGCATCTACCAACCCTACTAACAGCTCGGTCGACAAGGAGAGGAGGGGTTCCTCTCGCCTGCTGCCCTTCTGACTGATCCGCTCACCGGTGAAGGTAACACGTCGGCCACCCAAGTCCTAGAACACAACCATTATTTAGAAACAGTCGATTATGGAACACATAGAAAATAGCCAGTCGATGCCTTGGATGACATCGTATGGCTGAATCTATAACAGGAGAAGATCCCAAACCGACTGATGTGGCCCTATCATCAGTCTACATCCTCAACAAACAAACAAAAAGTTGGTCTGACCTCCGACTGGTGTGCTCAACACCAGGGGCACCAGAAGTATCTCAGCATCTATACCCAAGGAATGGGCTAGACTGGGTGAAACAAAGGATTGCGAAGCTCCGGTATCGAACAAGGCATAAGCAAGAGTACTAAACAAAATGATCGTACCCCGAACAACCTCTATCCCTGCTTGAACTACTACCACGACGATGTGTAACTGTCCACGCCCAGCTCCCCTGCCCCTCGGCTGTCGGCCACCTCCCCGACCACGCCCTGGTCGAGGTCCCTGAGGAGCGCCCTGAGGTCGGCCTCCTCCTCCTACGTCTGCCCTCGGAGGAGCGGGGGCTCGTTGTCCCTGCTGCTACTGCTGCCTGGATTAAAGCTGCTGCTGGGGCGGGTGGTGGGGTTGTCTGCCACCGCCATGCTATACCTGGTCCGGGCACTGACTCCAGAGATGTCCAGGGCTCCCACATACGAAGCACCGCGGTCTCGGGCCTGAAGGAAAAGCGTAAGGACCAGGGGATCGAAACTGAAACTGATGCGACCTGCTCCCAACAGGTCGGAACCTAGAGGGTCCTAATGATGGAGGCCTGGTGCTGATGGCCTTCCCCTTCAATGGTCCTATTTGGATCCCCTCTCGTGACACTCCTCCTAGAGCATGAATCCTCTCCACCACTTTGGGCTTCTTCTGGACCTCCAAGTACGTCGAACGGGTAAAGGGGGTTACAACATACTGGAGGGAGGGTCAGAGTGCCTCCTCCAAACATCTTGCCCAAGGCTCATTGTCGGGAAAGAGGTCCAAAGCAAAATGAAGGAGGCCCTTGAACTTGATCCCTAGCTCCCTCATTGACATACTCCCCTATTGGAGGGATAGTAGCTCCTGTCTCTTTTCCGCCTTCATCGTCGAAGAGAGGAATTCTGCCCGGAACTCCCTCTCGAAATCAGCCCATGCCACCTCAGAATCTCTCCTCTCCCCTAGGTAAAGAGTCAACCACTGACGCGCTGCTCCCCACATCTGGATGACGGCCAGAGGAACCCAATACTCGGTCGGGGACCGAATCCGGCCGAAATCTATCACTAGCTCCTCTAGCCAGCCTTCTGTCTACATGTCAAAGGTGCTGCCCTCATACTTCTCGAGGGTCTTTCGCTGGAAGGCTCAATGATTCCTCTTCCACCGGTCGACCTCCTCTTCTCGTTCAGCTCTCTGCCGATCGGCCAAGGTAGTCTGTGGTACCTCGATCACCGGTACCACTCGCGGTCGCCTTCCAGGTGCCATAGCTGCAAGGTAACCAAGGAATCCAAAATCCCAAGTAGTGCATATTATGGTCTTTAAAACTTATTAAACTTTTCGTTTATTCTTAATCCCCAAAACACCTCAGAAACACAAGAACACAAGTCATTATGATGCATGTACCTTTCCTAGGGTCTCTACCTTGAAATTAGTGTGGCCTGACTTGGTCGTTCGATCGGTCTAGAGTCCTTGCGTCAGATCACGGGGGGGCCTAATATCCCGTGTCCTAGCTGGTCTTCCCTAGCCTAATTCATGCACCGAGGTCACCCAACATTATTCCCTTACCATCCCATGCAATCCTCATTGTGCCTAACTCCAGACTCCATCCTATCTCTCAACCATCACCTTTGACACCATTCTGTCATGACCCACCTTCACCAAAGAGGAGGGATGGGTCAGTAGATTGGCATGCCCTTCCTTCTTTAAGTTGAAGGAGAGATAATGACCCCTGAGACCCACCTTCAATAGTTCTGGGAGTCGCGACTAGCACCAATGGTATAGAAATCACACACAAATGGAAGTCATTACCCTTTTTTGTTTTATAGGATCGGGAGATAAGAAGATAAAACCCAACAACACCAAGGTAAAAGAAAAGTAATGCTAAAAGTAAACCATTCCCACATGCATGTTTCAAAATCAAAAGCCACAAAGTACAGATGGTGACTACAATGGTAAGTACCAATGAAAGGAAACAACAACTACGACTGCCCCAAAGGTCTGAACTAGTATGGTCCTGCGCGATCCCCGAAGTCATCCTGGAAACCTGAAAGCAGTTTTATATTCATAGGGTGAGCATACAAGTACACACAGTAGGGAAAACCAAAGGATCTCGTGCACAAGTGGGGGAACGTACTAAAGTCCCATGAGAAAAGGAGTAAACCAAACACCTATCAAGGTAAACTATCCACCCAAACCTCACCAAGGCACACTCTCTAAATAACGCAAGTCAAGTAATATATATAATAATAGAACATCGATGTTTGGGTACCCCGCGCCACTTCCCCACTGGTTATTGAGACATCCAACGCATCGAACCAATCCCGCCATTCTCACCGCAGTCCCACTTCCAAACCTGCCCGCACACACGTAGGACACACCCGCACGTAGTCCCACTGCCGAATCCCGCCCGCAAACACCTGGTCCACCACTGTCACACGTAAACATGCCTACAAACCCCTAGGCCAGAACAACCACCACCACGCCCGAAGACACCAGGTCTAGAAGATCCACTGCCACGCCTGAAGACACATGGGCCTCATCCTGAAGACACTTGAGAAACCACCATCCGCACACACCTGGCCAACCATCAAACTACCCCGCCCAAAGGTTCTTGGGCTAATAATGGACCTCAGGCCATCACAGCCTGCCCGAAGATACTTAGGGATATCTAGGAGAGGGAGCAGAAAAGGAGCTAATAACCAGCCACTAATAATAGTGTTTGGAAAAACACCCTACCCCATGAAATGGTGGTGTTCGGCACTAAGTGCTCAAATTGGGTGGGGCACGAATAAGAAACACAAAACTAAAAGTATATATGTATAGGCAAAAATCACTCGCCCAAAGTTTACGTTTTTCTTCAGTCGGCCTAAAGGACACAACCAACACCCAAGTCTGAGTCACGACTCTCGCCAACATAAACCATTTGTCCCATTCTGGTTTCATGTTCAGTAATAATGTTCAAATAAGTTTAAGCACTACTGGGTAACTAAACCATAAGCATAACCAAGGAAGAGAAACCATCCAAATGTCAACTAAGAATCCACACACGGTTCTCTTGTAAAGTCACAACAACAAAGGAAAAGTGAGAACCCTCGAAGTACTGGAACCAGAAAACCCCGAGACACTGCCCCGTGTCCCCTCCCCCAAAAAGGTTTTTCATCAACAAAGAATCCCACCCCAATACATGATACAACAAGGTAACCACCCAGTCTTAAGACTCGCAACCACTGAATCCATAACAACAGGGGATCTCATCCCCAATTCCACAACCACCAATAGTATAAAAAATAGGGAATCCCATCCCCTCCCACATCTCCAGCGATCAGCCCGTAAAAGGAAACAAACAACCCACTACCACCGACAAAAAGCAGGGCCATGCCTGTATTTTCAGATTTATAAGATTTAACACACTCCATGATTTCAATTCTGTGTGTTTAACCGGGATTTATCACAAAAGGGTTCATCCTGGTGCTTTCAATTTATTTAGCCAGGTATACGTGATTAACCAATTTACTTTTTACGGCAGGAGTTCACAACCACAATGAAGCCACTTAAAACATCACCAGGGGTTCATTAATGCACATATAAAGACCACCAATGTCCATGATTTTCAATTGTTGTAAGCCCATACAATTCAGAAAGAAGATCACAAAAAAAACAGCATCAATGATCACAGCCCCCCATCTTTCCTTATAGAATCTGTTCATTATCTTTATTAGGTCTGTTTTATCCAATTCTACAGAATCAAAAGCATTCCCACCCCGCATGATACACAAAAGAGAGAGACGAAGGAGAAATTCCCTACTTGTTGATCGAAGATAGACGCTTAGGCCGGGGGAGGAACTTCATGGTTAGCGATGCGATTCGCCGGAACAAAAAATCACCTCTTCTATCAACCCTCAGGACGGGCGCGGAACATTACGTATAATGATGCGGTTCACCTGATGCTCAAAAACCGGCTCATCTAGACGAAGGTACTCGCTAAGGGTGATTGAGAAAAGAAGAAACCCAGGGCGAACCCTTTTTAGTTATAAGGGCCGCAGACAGTTGAGATAAGAACGTGAAACCGCGTGAGCGGGGTTCATGGGTTGAACACGTGGTTCGGTAGTTACACATGATGATATTAAGGTGTTATTTAAATATTCCCCTTCGGGGAGGTTTCTCGGGATTTTTAGGAATTAATTATGGGCTTTAAATGGTTTTAAAATGAGTAAAAGAATTAATTTACGTCAAAACTTACATTGCGGGTGCGGAAAAGTTAGGTACTGGAAGAAGAATGAAAGGCTCGGTGAGGGGACATGGTGTCACCATCACGGTGTTACACTCATGGTGTCACCCTCATGGTGTCACCCTCACGGTGTCACTGTCACGGTGTCACCTTCACCGTCTCACCCTCACGGTGTCACCATCACGGTTTCACCATCACGGAGTCAGCCTCACGGTGCCACCATCACGGTTCCACCATCACGGTGTCACCATCACGGACTCACCGTCATGGTCTCACCCTCACGGTTCCACCGTCATGGTTCCACCATGACCAGTGTCACCCTCATGGTGCTACTGTTTTGGTGGAGCCTCACTTTTGGAAAAGTAATGGGCCAGGAGGGTTCGGGCCATTACAACAACTTTGAGATATCTTTCTCAACCTAGCATGTAATATCCTTCCAAAACCAAGAATATTACAATCTCAATTATGATTCATGGTTTATCCCAGGTCAAAACATATTGTACCTTCTTAGGATAAAATAAAATACCATATTCAAACACCACATATCCTAAGAACTTTTTATACTAAATAAAAAAAAATTCATTATGAAATAATGGTATAAATTTTTTGATTCCTCAAGATATCATGAATTTTTCTCAAGTGATTACCATGATCCAATTTATTCTTAGTGTAAACAAATACTTTATCCAAAAATACCCCTACAATTGAATCAGTGTGTCGATGAAATGACTTTTTCATCAATGACATGAAAAGATAGTGAGAATCGGTTTAACAAAATTGCATATCAAGGTACTAATAATGGGTATAGATACTCTTAAAGACTATATTATGGATATTAGACTATTTGATCCTAATCTAGTGATAGATATATTGAATATCAATTTCTAAGAACACTTCACCCCATTTAGCTAGTCAAAAAATAATCAATTTGGGGAAAAGGATATTTATTCTTAATCATGACCCAATTAAGATTTAAATATTAAACATAACGAAAAATGGTTTTATCTTCCTTCTTGGAAAAAAAAAACATGCATGGACCAAGGCATCACACTGTAGTTAATGAAGACTTTGTAAAACAATTCATACATCTGAGTGTTTAACTCCTTCAATTTTGATGGTTCTATCCAATAGGTGGAAATAAAAAATAGATTTGGTACCCAATGCCAAGTTAATAGAGAACTCCACATCCCACACTGATGGAAAACTATAAAACCCTAATGAAAACACATTGGGAAACACAAATATTACTAAAGAAATATCAGAAAAAGAAGACTACTACTCTAGTTCAAAGGAGAAAACATATATAATTCCAACCAAATCTATAATAGGATGTCCAAAAAAACTCTATCTCATGTCTCATTCAACCTAATAAACATGGAACAACCTATTAGGGGAAGTAAAGGAGACCCACTAATGATAACCCCCAAAAAAAGATTTATGAATGATGTGCTGATCCATCTCAATAATGAAATCTATAGGTTTGATATCCATAATTAAAAAGTTGCAAATAATATTTATTTCTACGAAATATAAATCACAAGAAAGTCAATAGAGACCCTTCTCTGTCTTAATCTTGAGAGGCATAGAAATTACCATTACATCAGGCATGAGAACTATAGAAAGATTTATTGGTTCCATAACAAGATTATAAATGAAGTAATGAGAGGAAATAATACCAAATTTAGTAGAGATTAAAAATAAAGAAAAAGTAATGGTACCTCTCACTGTTGTGAGACATGTATCAGCATCCATTGCAGACTCAACCAGAATGCGAATAAGCTTCATTATTAATGTCTTTGGATAGAACCACTTTATTAATGAATCATATAAATATGCTATAGATACTCCCGGTACTTTATATACAGTACAACTATGTGAAATGGTATATACATGTAAAAATATCTATAATTTTCATGAGCATCCACACAAGCAATAAATCATTGGTGTCTCTGTTCAAGCACAATTTGAGTGACTGACATTTACACATTAGAAAAAAGTAAGTGGTACATTACAAGATAATAAAGATGATTTTAATTAAGTCTTCTACTGAGATCCACCACTTAAGTTTCCACCATGAAACTCATCTTTCTTCCACTTATATTTAATGGGACCACTCAAGCCACCATCGGGAGTAGTTGTAACTCCTATCAAACCTAACACACTAGTGAAGTTGCGTTCTTCTATAAAAGTTCTATCTAGTAAATATATAAATGATGTAATATCAATAGTAGAACCTTAGATCATATATCTACTCAAAGACCGATCTCAAAACACTGATATTTTAGTTTATCATTTTTCGCCACCTTAGGTTAGAAATTAATAACCGTAGTAAATTGGTTGGCATAATGATTCACAGTTCAATTACTTATCTCCTATTTAAGGAACTGTATACATAAACAACATAATTTATTATAGATAGAATTATGTCATAAAAATAACCATAATATCTTCATACACTAAGAACATATGACTCTTCTTCAAAAAAATTAAGTCCCACCAATGTTTTCTATTCCTAATAGGATTGAAGGAAACACATCTCGCCTTAACAAAGTCAAGAATATCCTAGAAATAAAGGAATATTCAGATAATATTATTCCTCTTAAGGATTATTGGTACCCTTGAAGATGGTGTATTTAGATAAATGAAATCTTGGGCACGATCTTCCCCATAGTCACTCTAAGGAACTACCTTTAATGCCTGAATGAGAATAGGTATAACTACCATACCCAAATATTAGGCTACATAAAAAACAACTTTAACAAGGATTCAGTCAATTGGAGGGTTTTATTTCCATGTTTCATCATCATATCCCACTTTAGGTTTGTTGAAATGTCTTTTTAGGGGAATTTTACTACAAAACATAAATAATTTAAAAGTTAAACATCATTCTAGAGACATGAAATCATGAAATCTATCAAATGAACTTTTTTCCAATAGACCATGGTAACATAAAGCTCACTAGGATGATATATGACTATAAACAAACTCATATAATACCCATTAAGTCTCAATAATCCTCTCTTTTATCTACAATGACATCCCAAGCTGCACACAAAAATCAAAGAAGATTCAAAACCACCTTTGATTCTAATTTTTCACTAACCTACCTGAATAACCCACCTAGAAGGTACACAAGTCATTTTTGAAATGGCTCTAAGTTAATTCCTGATCCCCATGTGCTGCAAACAATTTCCAATACATCAAAAAAATACGGGGAATTATTTTTCAACAAATGAAACTCATCATGAAAAAGAATTGAATATAAAACAATTAGTAGTTTGAATGGAAAAAAAAATCCAAAGGTGAGAAAAAACCATAAGTAAGAAGATACACATCTAAAAACAATAATGTCATCCCAATATATATAATGATACTATATAGAAATCAACCTAGAAACTCTATGTAAATTTTAGATCATACATTCCACCGGTCACTATCAACTCTAAAGTTATGAAAATTGAGAACATCCACCACCACCAAGGAGCGATTTACCTTTTCTGAAACCTAATATAAAAAATATAAAAAAACATGAAATAAAATGTATGGTTTGCTCAGTAAATCCCAGTAGTATCTCACCAAGAATTTCACAAGAAAACTATTACAAATAAACCACCTTTTCTAAATTTAAAATAAAACAAGGCAAAGAAATATTGTCATAATTCATATAAAAATATGATTTTCAAATCATTTCAACGGATATTATTAAATAGGTTTCAAAGTATATTTCCACAAAATTATAAAGAAATAAATATCTTTAACATAAAATTCAGGAATAATAATTTTTATAAAAATTATTATGATTAAATCATTGTAATGTATAATTAATTTTAATCATAGAAACTCGGTTAAGAGACTCTGGGTCATTTTATTAAAAGTTTTCTCAAACATAATAGTGATGTACGGCTTCATGTGTGCATATTCTACCTTTATCATAAATCCAAGGGGAATATGATATAACCCTAAAGAATAATATCCCTACCATCAAGAAATTTTTGTTAGAATTATCATCATTAATAAACATATTTTTTGAGATTATACTTTCCTCACATGTGTTGTTCCCACCTAACTACCCAGGATCTCATGTGATTCAAGGTAAATAAAAAATTTATGGGGTTATCCTTTTATTCAATAAATCCTAATAATTTCAATCATCACTTATTTCTTGTTTAAAAAATAATACTTTGATTAAAAATCAAGAAAAATTGGTTCTAATCAAAAAATCATGTCATTCATCTCAAATAATTTTATCTCAAATCCAAAATTCATTTATTCCATGAAACTCACCAAAATATTTCTCAAAGAATTCATTTCAATTCAATAATATATTTTTAAAAATCCACACATTGTTTCAAAATCCATATTAAAAGGAATTCATCACACAAACGCACACCATGGCATCTCAATTATTCATCAATATATTAAATCTAATATTTATAAATCAATTGTATAACCAATTTGAGATAACAAATCATCATGAGATTCAATTGAAAGAGACATCCTTACTAAACTCCAACCGCATTCAGGATCAATAAAACCTCACATTGGATCCACCAATGTAGATTCAATTGATGGAATGCTCATAGAAGACCCTTAGATTCAATTTTACAAAATAAAAATCCAAATACATCAAAAACAAGAGGATTTGTCTATATAAAATAAAGGGATAATAGAAAAAATAAGGACATATGATCAAAAAATAATACATTAATGGTAGGAAATTCAAAACATTAGTTGGTTCTAAGATCCATGAAGAAAGTATGTTAGAATAACCCAGATGCCTCTATAAATCCTCTAAAAAAGTTAGATTCCAATGAAATTCAAGAGAGGTAATTTAGAATTAAACTGATAATTAGACAAAATAAAAATACAATATTACCCTTATATTTATCAGCACTGTTGGAATCATTGGAAAGTAAATGCCCTCTACTTGCGAGTTGATGGAATTGGAATGAATGAACAGATTTTTGGATGTCCCGTCAGCTAGAAAGTGGGATTCCACTTGTTAGATGATGGGATAGACAGAATTCCTAACCCAATGGCCACTCCATCGATTGGATAGTATCACTCACTGACTAGCCAATGGAACTAATTTAGTCTTTTTGAATACTATCTCTTATCTACCCCTTGATAACATACCTCAGCTGTCTCCTAGACTCCCTAAAAAGGAAAAAATATACTTTAATATTCATTTAAGGATTTTATAAGAACAACACAACCCATAAACAATAGAAAAACTAGAGATCAAAGTCAATAACAAGTAAATAGAAAATTAAATCAAGTTTCATAACTAAAATCATGTAATGGGATGTTATAATGTAGATTCAATCAACTCTAATCCTTTGGTAACCAAATACTATTAGGGTGTCTTGGATAGTGCAATCCAAATCCAACAGCAAAAATATTCTAACAAATGTCATCCAAGGGAACCCATTATTGGAATGACCTACCGAAACATGTTTCAGTATCACTCCTTAATTCCTTTAATTAAACATGATTCTACATAGGCACCTAAAGATGGTATAAACCACATGGTTAGATACTCGTGTTCTTTACAAGTTCCACTTGTAAGGAATCCTAAACATATTATTTGAGGGTTTTTATTTTAAGGTCTCACTGGTTTAATATAAAACACATAAAAATTAATTCCTTTACTATTACATATTATTTCATCATTACCTTATTGTTATTTATTCCCTTTTTTGTATACATTATCCAAACGGTTTAGTTTTGTAATCCCTATTCATATGACTAAATTAATGTGTTCACATAACATTGATGTGTAACCCTTTATTCAACCCATAAGATTGTATTACTCACTAAAAAATAGAAACCAAGTATAATCATACATATATAAATGCGTCACATGTGTAATGTACTTGAACACTACATATAAAAAATAATTCTTATTTGTATTTAATGATTTTTGAATGAGAAAGCCTAGAGTGACAGATAGCAAACCCCATTAACTTTTTTAGACAAGGAATAGCCTCCAAAATGGATGGTTTTCTGACCCTAAGTCTCTAACCAAGGAGACTTTACTCAAGAGATAATTAAATTCATGATAACCCTAACCCATAATATTCATTAATTATATCCAATAACTATTTTCAAACTCATAATTATGAAAAATTAAAAATTAAGAATATAAACACTTATAGTTTATCCATATAATTTATTATCATTATAAATTATTTCTCATTTTTATAAATAAGAATTTTATTTATAGATCATAAGATATTCTTTATATTTTGAAAAGTTAATTTTCAGTATCAACATTTAATATTTTAAGAATATTATTACATTTTCAAAACAATTCACTAATTATAAAATTTTTACCAATTAATTAATTTATAATCATTTTGTAAATAAAATATCCCAAAATAAATTTTAGAATGTTTTATAAAAATTTTATATACCATTTAAATAAATAGTTTATAAAAATTTGAAGGATTCTATAATACTAAAAAAACGTTGTGTTGTTCAATTTTGAGTCATTTTTGATAGAATTAACCCAAGATAAAAAAATGTGGTACACTATGCGTAATCTAAACCATGGTGCCCCTTATGGTGGTGAAGAACTTCCATGGTAATCATATTGTTGTGGTGACTTTCAAATATCCCTGGTTCCTAGAGAAATCTAGTAAAGAACCACCCATTTCATCACTATATCAGGGTATCCTATCTCCAGAAATTTTAAATCCATTGTGTCTATGAAAGGACCTCTTTAATGTCAGGGTGATTGTATTGTTTTTTTAAAACACCGATTAAAAGCATTTAAATATTAAAAAAAATAATCTAAAACCACTGATGGGTTTTTTTGATCATATAATGACCCTTCAAATTGTAAGTGAGACCAAACAACATAAGAATTTATCTCCAAGAATGAAACATATAAATGTATTCGAAAAACATATTATATAAATAGTGTACCTAAAACACCTAAAATTTCCCACAATCAACCATCATATTCAATGGAATATTTTTGATGAAGATCATGAGAAATAATAGATGAAATAATCCTTCCATTGAGGGGAATACATTAGAAAATATATCCATGAACATTTTGTGAGGACTCTAAAATGTTAAAATGGGTTCCAGTGCCTTCTCTATGTAATGAATGAACTTAATGAATGAAAGATAACTCTATCTAGCCTGAGAACAATTCATAGGTATCATCCATGCACCACAAAATCAACAATATAAGGATTACAACCCTTTAAATCATTTTTTGACACTCTTTATTCAGTAAAGTGTATAGGGTGTATTGAATAGTTTGAGTAATACTCAAACATCACACCTATTGGAGTGCTCATTCATTGAACACTTCAACGAATGAAGTGTTCCATCCATAAAAAAACAACGCCTTTATTCTTAACTGATGAAACATGACGGATTAAATGTGACATATTGACATGAATCAAATGCATATCAATACAATCATATTTTGCGACCACAACTTCATAAGAACCACTGTGATGTGGTAGAGACCTTATTAGATCATAAATTCACATGTACCTCCGTGATCTTGGGGATTCCCATTTTATTGCATATACAACATATATATCATTTTGGTTTATGAAAATTCATTAAATTATTTGACTCATAACATTCATTAATAATTGTCTTTAATTATAAGGATCATTACACACATCTGTGTATAGTAACATCCAATGAAAAATAGAAATATTGATTTATTACTGGTGGGACATATATTGATAATCTTTATATCTCAGATATTACCAAGGATTATCTTTAGGAAAATAAGTTTTCATGTCTTATAGTCTCTCTAACCCAGATATCTTTTATAATATGTGTCCCATTAGATGATTTCATCCATAAAAAAATAAGTATTTGAAGAATACTATCATAGATTTTATTGGTTTTTGTTTTAGTGTGGAACTACTATGACCTTTTAGTATAACTGATATCCTTAGTACATTATCACATACAATGTCATGAAGAATAATAATCATATTATGATAAAAACATTATAAAAATTAAAAAACTATAAATACAAGTAATTAGAAATTACATAGAAGTTTATTCTAGAATATAAACTCCCAGCAGACTCCCACTTTCACTAAAACCAACTACCAACAACCATCAGTATGCTAGCTCTCACATGATATTTCCACTTCTTCTTAATAATACATTAGTTGATGTGATTGAATCATTCTCTTCAATAGAAACTGTGCTCATCATGACATTACCATTTTGAGAAAAATTACATAAGAGATGATACTTCCAATGTATGGTCTCCATCCATCGATGTAACTTTGTATCCTTTTCAAGATCCACCATTGCAGTATTATCAAAATACAATGTGATGGTATATTTACTGTTGAGCATGCCATCATTCACTTAGTTGGATTTTCAAATCCACACTACTTTCTTATCTTCATTAAAATACATTATATACTCATATTCCACTATAGAATCAGTAACAACTGGATGTTTTAAACTCTTTTAGCTCACAGCTACTCCGTTGAGGGTAAAGACATATTCTAATTATGATTTTAGAACATTCTAAAAAATTTTAATCTTACATAAGTTTATACCCTAATGGATAGATCCTCATTCCCTCTATATAATAAGAACATAACCTTAGTATGACTTTTAGACTTAAGGATAGTCTTAATAACATTCCAATATTGTTCACCTAGATTATCTTTATATCTGATTACCATGATTAGATCTTAGGAAATAGCAAACCTAATACATATCAAGACATAAATGATCAATCATATAATATATTTTTAGGGGATCCTATTAATCCTATATATGTCCTATTATGTTTGAGGAATGATTTTCTCATATAAATTTAATCCATGTGACACTAGAACCAATCACCTCTTAGATTGTATGGTACTAAATCTATACATTATTTGGTCAATGTATGTACCCTAACATAGTGCAAGAAGCCTCTTGGATCTATCACAAATGATCTTTATCCATAGAATGTATTATATTTCATCTATGTCTTTTAAGGAGAAGTATTTGTTTCACCAGTCCTTAATTAACTATACGACGAGTATTTCATTTCTATTAAGTAATATGTTATTAACATATTCTACTCAGAATATGATTTCACTCCAGTTAAAACTCTTATAATAAAATGGGAGTTGTCCAAATAATGGTTGGAAAATTATTAGGAGTAACCATGTGACCAAATCATGTGATATTATTTTTCCTTGTATTGGATCCACATAGTTGTCTTGTGCAATAGAAAACTATGTGATCTAACTATGTGAGTTTCCATGGTTTTTATTTTTGGGTTTTATCTTTTTTATCATTACCAAATTTAATTTTTATTTCCATTAATTTATCTTCCCCCTCATTCATCTCTACCATGAAACACTTAAAGGGAGCTCCTACTCCCCCTTGTGTATTTTCAAGCCTCTATTCCTTCGATTTTCTATAGAAACAGCTAGGCCAGCTCTCCATTCCTCTTTATTTCTTCTTCCACCTGAATTATCCTTTATATTCTCTCCCCCATGAACTTGAGGTGATATTAGGTTTATTTTTAGGATCATAGGAGACCTAACCATGGGGTTTTTTTGTTTTTAGGTCGTTCATAGGACCCCTAGAGTCCTGTTAGAGAATTCAACATCCTACGAAAACAATTCCAGCTTGATTTTCATTAAATCGAGGTAGTTTGTTTTTGTGAATTTCCTTAATTGGGAATTTATCTTAATTATTTATGTTTATAAATGATTTATTTCCTAAATTATGACAATTAATTATTTTTAAATAAATCATAATGGTTTTAATGGACTTTTCAATTAGAATAAATATTTTTTTTGAATTTCAAGTGGTACATGAAATGACATTTATTTTTAAAATTTGAAAGTTTTGTTATAAATTAAAAGGTGTATTTTAAGAAATTTGACCCTATTTAGGTTGTGAAATGATTAAGAAGTAGTATTTTTATCCTTTTGGAGTTTTTAAATGAAAAACTTAGTTAGTTTTGTAAAGGATTTTTATATGGATTTAATGAATTGTTTTATCTATTTTTTTAGAAATGTATTTCAATGTTTTGATTGAAAGTACATGTTTAAAATGGAATTTCAAACCATTATGAAATGACTTAGTATTCTAAGTCCATATTTTTGTATGTAAATTTTATCACTTTTGAAATATTTTCTAAATATCCTAGGTGTATGAGACCCTATAAAGCCCATTATTGAATTGTGACCACTAATGGGGATGTTAAATATTGAATTTGTGTGAATTTTGGCCCAAGGGGAAGGTATATATTTTTATGGTTTGATTTAAATGTGAAAGTTAATTTTTCATGTGAGTATTTAGAATGTATGATGGTATTTATTACTTCTTATTATTAATACATGTGATTTCTCACTTTATATTGATTAACGTACATGGGTACATTAGGTGTATTATTGATGCAAGATAAATGATATCTATCTATTCTTGATTAGAATGACTAGAAATTTTATAGTACTAAAAGACAATGGGAGTGTAAATTGTGAGTACGTTTTATAGAATCTAGTTGGTTATATACTTAAGAATACATTGATATACCTATAGATGGTTCTGACATAAGTACATCTAGGATCACCTCTTTGTATATTTCAGAATTACCCATGTGTACTTCCTGGTTCTCATTAGGGAACATTATTTCTTTTCTTTTTCCTAGATTTATCATCATTTGTGTCTCTATAACTCTTTTTTATTTATTTTTTATATATATTCTCTTGTGACATTGTTTCATATTGTTTTTATTTTATTTTTAATGTGTATTTTTCTTATTTATTTACAAAAATTAAATATATTTGAAAATTAGTATTAATAAAGATAATTTTGAAAGTGGATATGAAATTGTTAATTTTGATAAAACGAGCTTAGGATGAAGAAATGTTTTCCAAGTCATTGTCTTCATTTAAAAGAAAAATAATTGAAGTTTTCAAAATAGTTTGAATGTTATATTATTTTTAATAAAATCATGATTAAAAACCTATTTTCATAATTTATTTAAAACTAGAATAAAATTAAATTTCATTTGTAATTGTTTTCAAAAAATATTTGGTGAAATCATACTAGTTTCGGTTTCACTCACACCACATATAAATCATTCAATTTAAGAAATTTTTATGTTTTTATTTTAGTTTATCTACATTTGGATTTGGTCTTCTATTTCGGAATATCTATGTTATTCATAGTGGTTCTCTTGGGAGCAGGTGAGTGATTGAGGGTCACAAGGATATGTATGGTAGTGGTAAGTTTGGTTTTTTCATTTCTTTTATATTAGGATGTTTATACACAAACCTTAGTATCTGTGTTCTCTTTTTTTTTTTTATCAAAATGCTTTTAATTTATTATTCAATTTTTGAATTTGATTATTACCACTTTATTTATTAGTTAGCTTCTAGAATGTATACTTATTGTCATTGTTTACTCTAATCTAATGTGTTTAATTATTTATATCACTAGAGAAATTATTCCCACCATTAATCCTTTGAGACCCTAGAACTAGTTTATTGCTCAAGGTGACTAGGAACACGCCTTGGGTATGTTATGTGTCATCTCGAGTGCCCGGTCTAGGGGTGGCCCGACAAGGTCCCTGGAAAAATTGTATCATACCCCCCATCATCTTGCTATTTGGGGCATCTCTAGGTAGTATAGATATTATAAATATCATCCTAACTCAAAAGGTTGGTGTGGAAGAGGGCCTCATAGTCTTCTTCTCATTCAGAACTTCATGTTTCCATGGGCACTTCTAGATTTGAACCTCGATTTTGAGTTTAGTTGTATATATATTTAATGGGTTTTGATTTTATGAGGTATA
Source organism: Viscum album (assembly GCA_963277665.1). NCBI lineage: Eukaryota > Viridiplantae > Streptophyta > Magnoliopsida > Santalales > Viscaceae > Viscum > Viscum album. The sequence continues at coordinate 857,448,622 of OY728133.1, read as the reverse complement.
ATTTAGTCCCCAAGGATCTTTTTAATGATTTCTGGGGTGTTTTTAAGTTTCATTATAAAATTAATTGAATGAAATATATCTTCATTGTAACCCATAATATTTGAAAAACCATTTAGATCCCATTTAGAATGGATCTAAAACCATCATAGTTTCTATCACACTGTTTGTTCATGGTTTACCAGTTCATTAGAAAAAATCATACACAATGTTATTTCTCCTCTCGATTTTCCTTTTTTCCCTCTATTTCTTTTAAATTAATCCCAATGGTGTATACCAATAGTTTGATGTTAATAAAGAGTGTTTGTTGGGGAATTGATGTGATTAAATTTTGTTTAATTGACAATTTTTCTTATATTCATGGTTTTTACCCATAATAACATTTAGTTTTGTGTTTAGAAAAAGGTTTTTGTGACATAAAAATAAAATTTAAGAGGTGTTTTGTTTTTGAAACTCATTTAATAATGGATATAGAAAAAAAATTGTTTATCTGTAAAATATTGGTGTTTATTTTCAAAACATTTGTTTTAAATTTTAGTTTTTTAAAATTAATTTAAATTTCATTAATTAAATTAGAAATATATTTTCTTTATAATTATTTTATGGTATTTTTTGGGAAAATTACTATTAGATTAAGAAGTGGATTTTTTGAAAGATCAAATTTTAAAATGGGATTTTTTTTAAAAAATTATTTAGTGCTTCTCGAAGGAAAACAATTGGAAAATGGGATTCTAAATAAATTTTGGTTGAAAAGGGGGATTTCAAAATTCATTTATCTGATTTTTTTACATGGGTTAAAGTGTTTTGAAATGTTTTGGTTTTGGGATGATTCTCTTTTGAAAATGTGTTCCATTCAAAAAATTAAAATGGGATGAAATATTTTAAATGGATGGTTTATTTTAAGAAATGTGGTTTATGAAAAAATGATAAATTTTATAATTTGTTTGTATTAGAGAATGGGAGATTTTGGTTTGTCAATTTGATTATGGAATTATTGGTTTTTTTAGATGTATGAATGGTTGGGTTCATGCATAAAAATAGTTATTATATTTATCCATGAAAGGTATTAATGAAATATGGGGTATTAAACCTTAGGAATGGTTCTTGTGAAGTCTTTAATATTTATAAGACTTAACAATTTTCTATTCCATGAACCTACTCACACTCCAAGTGGGGTGATAGATATAGAATGTTTTGTCCACTCTAAGACTTATTTGGTTAACATCCTTCATGAATAGCCCACATTATGTATGAGTTGTATTTGTTTTCAATGATTATTATTGGTTATCATTGATGGTTAATGAAATATAAATCTACTTCATTATTGACAATATAATGAAAAAGTTCTAAATAAGATTCGGGTATAATGTACTCATGTTTGATTTTTCAAAGAAGTAAATTTGAAGACTTTGAGTTCAAAAATGTGATGATTATTGAATTGTTATTATGTTTAAAGATAATTGTTAATTTAATTGGAAGAGTGAACATTGCTTATATTATTTAACAACGTTTTGATTCTTATAAAATTATTATGGATTCATTAAATGGAATATGATGTTTTATTGAAAAATTATCCTAGTATATAAGATGATTTTTGAACATATCTTCATTCAAAGACATGTGTTAACAGTGACATAATAATTACAAAAATGTAGAAGATGAGTATAATGTGTTTTGGAAGATGAATATATCATTGCAATTCATATTAAAAATGTAATAGAATACTAGGAATTGAATAAGGTCATTCAAATCTTTATTGAATGATAAGTTTTATTTAATAAGCGGAAAAATATTATTTTTCATGAGGAAAGAATAAGGAATTCATTTATTGTAAATTCCTGAAGTATCATAATGTGCATATTTTTTTACTGAGATTTGGTTTGATCTATTATTATTAGTATCTAATAAGTATATATTTATTATTTGGGATTTATTTATAAAATTATCTAACCAATTGGACAATGCTTCCATAGCTTAGATGGGTAGGGTGAAACCCTTATCTATACATCGTGGTGACTAGGGATCATAGAGGATAAATATATCCTAAAGATAAAAGGAATGGGGTGAGTGTGTGGGAGTAGACGTTCATGGTAGGGACTTATTTTTGGTTGGAAACATGTTGAAGCTTGGGATTAGACCTCATTTTCATGCTTTTTTTGGGAAAAAGAAGTCGATTCCACTATATATAAAGTGCTATACAAACCATGGGATTAATGTGGGTTTGTCCAGAATAGAGGGTATTATTCATCCATCAAAATCATATGCATATAACACTAGACACCATATGAAATAGTTTTCCACCTCTTGATCAACCTAGTATATCATCTTCTTCCTCAATCCCTATTAGATGATATACATATATGAGATCTTTTTCATGTAGAGAATTCCATTATTTATCCAAGATAAAATGATCAAAATTTTGAATTATTAAAGGTAAAAACCATCATGTATGCATGCTAAAATTTTTGTGGATATTATATTTCAAAAAATATTTTTCTTCATAGTATATTACAAAGATAATGTATGATTCTCATGCATTCGATATTGATGGAGGAGTTCAATATTTTAAAATGTGAACACAATCTTCATTATGTGCATGTTATATACTCACCATGAAGAGAATATAATGTGATGTATGTGACGGCTTGGTTTTGGCATCATAGAATAAGGAAGCCCATGTTAAATAGTTTCAAACTCCATGATTGTCAGATATTTGATGATTTTATTTTCATGGAATAAATTTTGGGATTTCAGTTAGTGACTGATTGATGATGATACAGTGATTCGCTACTATAAATACTAAATCATCATGGAGGAAAAGTTGTTTCCACTTGAATTTTTTATGATAGATCTTGTTTTATAAAAAAAATAGCATCTTAGAGACTCATTTTATGGAAAGTGGAAAAGGTCCCATGAGCCTATCAACTACAATATGTGAGGAGATCCACATACTCTATTTTGAAAAGAATAATATCTCTATGAATTCAACCTATGGGAAGTACACATTAAGATATTTTATGAAGAACAATCTTGGGATCCAATGATAGTGTAATACTCACTATGTTACATGAATAAGGCATATCCATGTATAACATCCTATGTGAAGAAGTAGTAGTACAAATCATAATATTGCATGTAAGAGGATATTGATTATACACTCTATGAAAAAAATAATGTTTCACAAAAAATATTATTCATAAACTAGGAATAAAGAACATATTCTAGAATATATTGGTTTTCACAATCTACCTATGTAAAGGAAGTGTCTTCATGAGGAAGGGATAAGATTCAATTAATTCTTGTGTAAATTCATAATAACTTATGAAAATAAATAGAATATAACCAACCATGATAAATTGAACATAATATAATAATAAAACTACTTGGTAGGTCCTATGGTTTTCATGAGAGTTCCATGCAACAACTGCATGATGTAAAAATCACACATAATATTGATTTTAGATTAATTTTTTAAAGCCAAGATTTCATTAGAGGAAGGAAGAATAACTGGCCCAAGTAATTGATTTACTATGAAACTGATACTAAACATGATTTCATGATTCTTGTGAAAAGGATCATAAATAGAAGAAGTAATTATGACAATGCTATATCTATCTTTAATTTTTTTGATAATCAAAACAGAAAGTGTTATTTAATAAATTTTTAAAGAAGGATATCCAATGAAATATTTTTCTCACTAAAGATGAAATAGATCACAACACGGTTACATTATTTCTTATTATTATGTTTCAAAGATCAGTGACAGAAGAAGAGTTGGTGAAAAAAATGACATCAGTTGATTATTATTTGGGTTAGGAAGAATTTAGAGACTATCCTTCTATAATATATTCATATTATTTTTATTTAATACATAAGAATAAAGTACTCTGAATATAAATTTACAGAGTAAGAATAATAATAACCAATATTATCTTCTAGTTTTATACTATGATGAAGAATAAGAGTTTCCTATCTACTATTGTGTAAGTGAGAAAAGGATGAATAAGTATGTTTAATAAAAAAGAAACAATGTGAAATCCAACTGAAGTCTCATTTGGTGGAAGACTATATTGGCATTAAAAATTATCTAACAGTGAAGGTGAATACTATCTTTAGGAGTATTATAATGAACCAGCGAGAAGCTAAAAGATAGACTAGGGCATAACCTGTCTAAGGAAGAATAAGTGTTTCCCTCCTCCTCTAAAAGTGTAGGGACTCACAGTTATCCAATGATTTTTTTCTAGAAACCCTATTATAACTAGTGTTCCATTACATTGAAGAATCTATTCAGTGGTTATAAAAATACATAACAAGGACTATCTAATCTTATTTAGTAGTGAATTGTGTAAAATTATCGTGTTCCATCCTTACTTTATGTCACATACTTAAATTTTATTACTAAAAGAGAATAATATAATCAATATCCTAACATGTCTAAGAGGTAAATGGAAAAAACATAGAAAAAATAAAAAATACCTAACACTAATTCACCCCTTTTAAGTGATAATCATATCCCAAAATAGTATACTCTTTTCTCCTATTTTTGGTAATATAGGTTCTGATATAGTGTATTTTTAGTTTGGAAGAATTGGTATTTTCTCTTGCTGGGTCATATAGGCATATTCTTGGAGACTCATGATGTTTCCTTTGGTGGTTTCTAACTTTAGAGACTTCTATTTGGTTTGTATTGAGTATTTATTTGTCCTCATCTTTTGGAAAGTGATGAAGTATAGATTGTTGTGTGATTTGTGTGTTAGGATGTATGTTGGGTTGTTAATTCCTTACGGCTTGGTTTTATATTGGTTAATGTATGGGTGGTCCTACGGTTGGTGCTTGGGTAACTAGGGAAAATGATTCCTTTGAGATGTTGGGAACTAAATGGTTTTATCTTTGTTGGGTTCATCTTGGTATGGTGTTATTAGTTGAGGCACTTTCTTATATGAAAACTATTATGACTCAAGGATTAGAACCCATGTTTTTGTTCATGTGGATTTCCTATATGTCATTATTCATGAGATTTGTGTTTGAGAAGTGTGTTAAGATCGAGAATGGTTTTTTTTGTGGATTCTGACTTTTATTTGGGATGTGACTTCATTTGGGATTTGTAATTCGGGGACTTAATGGTCATTGGTTTTGGTAGGGGTGTAAATCCTCTAGTAAATTTTGAGGAATTATTAGAGATTTAATCACACGGTTGAAGTCTTGTTCTTGTGGTGTGTTTCTATTTCTATCACACGATTTATAGAATTTATAAATTGTGGGAAGACCTATGTTTAGTCTATGTCCCTTTTAGGCTCTTGCTTTGTGATAGTATGGAATTGTGTTTAGATAATTCCTGTAGTTTTTTCTAATAAATCATTTGTTTCAGATATGTTTTTTTTATTTATGGTTTCCCTATTTAGTTTCATTCTAGTAATTTCACCACCCAAATCACATTTCTCTCTGAGGTGTAATTGTAGATTTATCTCTGGTACTTATACTTTTACCAAGTAATTTTGGGGGGAAGTCACAGATTGGGGAGTTCATGAAACCCTGTGTCACAAAAAGTATATTTATTTAATATTTTATTTAATTTTGGGAAAATTTTATTTTTTATAAGTTTTATTATTGAGTTTTTTTTGGAATGTTTTCCTTATATTCATGGATTTCACTGCATATATTAGGAGAAATTGTGTGATGATGCTTCCAAAAATGTGTGAATATGGGATTTTTAGTTCATTTTTAAAGGTAATGGTTTGATATTCAAAGTTAGTTCATTATTTTCATTACTTACAGGAGAAACTATTTCGATTAACTTCCATGGGATTTTGTATGTGCATAGATGGAACTTGGTTAGGAGTAATTGTGAATCCAAACCATATGAGGATTTATCCCTTCTAGTACCTCTTACATAGTTTGTGTAATGTTCAGTAAATTGTGTGGCCAAACTGTGTGAGTTTCCCATGTTTCAATTTTTTGGTTTTCTCCTATTTATCCAAGAAACTTTTAAGTGGTATTAACCTCTCTTTCTCTACCCCCTCCTTTGGTTTTTCATAAGAATGCTTCAAGTGACCTACCTCTCCCTCCATGAGTGTCTTCATTCCTCTTTTCTGTTTATTTTGATGTAAAAACCCTTGGTAAGCTCCTACATCATCCTTATTTTTCTTTCTCCTCCCTTCTCCTTCAGTATTCCTCTCTCCCATGAACCCTAGGGGATCACATTTTATGTTTTATCATTCAGGATGACTTAAACATAGGTTTATTTTATTTTTTATGCATATATATGACCCTACAAGACTTTTTAGAGCATTATCCATCTTATGAAACAAATTTTGGATTGATTATCATTAAATAGTTGTAGGTTTTTTGGTATGTTCCCTTAATTATGAAGGAATTTTTGTGCCTGAAATTTTCAAATGATTAATTTTTTTAATTATACGAATGAATGTTATTCAAAACATATTTCATAATGTTTTGAATTGGTTTTTCAATTGGCATAAATATATTACTTGTTATTTCAAGTGGTACATGAAATTAATGTATTTTACAAAGTGTTGAAAGGTTTTATGTAAATAAATAGGTGTTGTTTGAAGTGATTTGACCCTATTTGGGTCATGAAATGATTAAAAAGTTGTGTTTTGACCCTTTGGTATTTTTCAAATGAAAAATAGAGTCAGTATTGTAATGTATTTTCAAATTTATTTAATAAATTATTTCATCAAATATTTCATAAATAGATTTAAAACTATTAAGGGATGATATAACATCCAGAGTCCATATTTAGTGAACTCTATATGGAACTTTTGAATGGTTTCCTAAATAGTGTGGGTGAGTGAGACCCTCTTGAGTCCCTTATTGAACTATGATCTGTTGGGGTGTATTTACATTTTCATTGGTGTGAACTATGGATCAAAGGGAAAATATATATTGTTCGATGTGATTGAAATATTTAAGTGGTTGTTTCTTGTGGGTTGTAGAAAGTGGGATGAGATTTAATACATATGATTGATTTATGCATGTGACAGCTCTCCTATTATTTTTTCCCATATACGGGTATCCTAGGAATCTTATTGAGGGATTATAGATGATTAGTATCTATTCTCGATTATAAAAACTATACATGTTATGGTATTGGAGTTCATAGGGGAGTGTCATTTGGGAAGTCAGTTTAGATAAGCTAAATGGTTATAGATTTTGGAATGCATTGATAAGCCTAATAATGGTTCCAAACATAGTACATATAGGATTTCCTCATTGGATATATTGGAATTTTCCATGTCTAATTCCCAATTTTCCTTAGGTAACTTTCTTCATTTTTGTTTCCATAGCTCATTATTTGTGTGTGGAACCATGAAACTCTTTTAAATCTTGTTTACATGTATTATCTTATAACTTGGGGCCTTAATGTTTTACTTTAACTATTCATGTGTATTTTTATTTTTTGTTTAAATTTTTTTAATGATATTTTAAAAATATATATTAATAAATTGAATTTTTAAAGTGGGATTGAAATGGGTAATTTTGTTAAAAGAGGTTTAGGTCGAAGAAATTATTTCTAAGTTATTGTTTTCTTTTAAAAGAAAAATAAAAATAACTACATAAAATAGGATTAATGTGATATCGGATATAATAAAATCATGAGTTAAAACCTATTATTATTTCATGTTTAAAAATATCATAAAATTAAATTTTATTTGAAATGATTTCACAAACAATATAGTGAAATCCTAATGAACTAAGTTTCACCCACATCCTAGATACACAATTCAGTGTATACATGTTTTATAGATTTATTTCAGGTTCTTTTTATTTGCATGTGGTCTTCTAGTTTGGATTGTTTAGGGTTTTTATATTTGTTGTATTGGGATATGGAGAGTGATCGAGGTTCACATAGAGATCAATTTTAGTGTTACATTTTTAATTTTTTTTGTTTTATTTTGGGTGTATATGTATCTACATTAGCGGCCTGGTTCTATTTCATATATATATCATGATTTTTTTATTTATTCATGAATTTGTGTATGTCATGCTACCCTATTTATTTATTCTTCAGTTTATGGAATGTATCATTTATATTATTCCACACTCTTTTGGGAAGTGTTTTTATATTTATATAGAGAGTGAAATTATCCCCACCAATTATTCTTGGAGACCATGGAACTAATTTTCATCCTATAGTGATTCGAAATGAGTCTCGGGTATGTCATGAGTCAGATTGTGTTCCTTGTTCAGGGCTGACCTGGGTTGGTTCATGACATCACATCTATCCATAGAACATGTTTTTTTAAGAATAGTGTTATAAAATTTTTAGTTTCTTGTCATATAGGGGAACTATTGTGACCATTCATAATGACAGGTATACATTGAAATTATGATATACAATGTCACATATAATAAAAATGATGATGAGATAATAAATTTACTAATATTAAAAAACCATGAATAAAGGAAATCATAAAATATATAGAAGTTGGTTCTAGGTAACCAACTTCAACAGTGTTGTCTTGTTTTGATATCCTCTCATGAAATTTAACTTCTTCATGTAGAATCATTTATTTTCCCTTATCACTTGAATTTAATTATTCTTCCCCCATTCCTTTTTCTCTTTACTAATAAGTTGTTTGAATGATACATTTTTTAAGGTGTGTTACCAGCCTTCTTGATTCTCCCATATGGATTCTCTATATATTATTCACCGAATCAGTCTTATTTTTTTTTTGGATAGATTTCTCATTCTATTCTTTCTTGATTCTCTCAAAATCTACACTCATGGATTTTTTACATGTTCCATGATGTGTCCTTTTTGCACCAAAAGAGAAAAAAATCACCCATTTTAGTTTATTTACCATTTTTGACTTATTTGGTCTGTTGTGAACTATACTTTACATTGCATTACATAGTGAGATCTACACTCATTATCACCTTTTATGTCAGTTCTCTCTCTCTCTTCTTAACTTACCCTTAAATTTGAGTGATATATTTCTACATAAATCTAAAATATACCCAAATATAAGTGATTATATCTTTTTGTAAAAAATTTACCAATATCTTTTAAAGTAAAAATAATTAAATTTCCTTTTAAATCATCAATACTGTGATATTTTCCATTGATACTTGAATCTTGAATTTTAAAATTTAGACAATAATATTATTATCCTTGTTTATCACATAACTAATTTTATTATTTAGACATAAAATATTTATCTATCTTCTTAATGAATGATTTGACCACACCAGATCTTCTTCTTCTTTAAGTCTTCACAGTAAGATAACTATTGAAGAGAAACTCAAATATTAAAAAAATACCTTAAATATGATTATCTAAAAGAGTAGTTATCTTCATTGATACCAATTACTAATACCAAAATGGTATTTTTTTATAGTTATATGGGGTGGGGGTGAGTCATTGTTGGTGTATTTTTATCCAATTTAATCATTTTCCCTTGTAACCTCCTAACTTGTAAAGTCAATGGATTTCTCTCTCCCTTTATTTATCTCATCATTATTTTGTATAAATATTATGTAAGTAAAAAATCACACTAAATAACACTAGAGATTTTTAATGGGGTTATCATCCCTAATGATGACTACATCCTCTTTACATCATGGTTTTTATCCCACTCACACAAAACTTCCTATTTATTATCGCAAGAATTTTGGGCAAGGGTATAGCCTATCGACCCATAAAATATTATAACTAATCAGTTCCACAAAAATATTAAACCTTATTTAAAAGATAAAATAATAGTATTATAGCACCAAGAAGTAGATCAAAAATATAAGTGAGTGTATATCCTGAAAAAAATATGATATACTTCGTCAAATATAAGAAACCACAGATACTACCTCAATCATCTTCAATTTTTAAAATATCAAAAAAATTAAAATATGGGATTAGTCCTATTTTTCATCAATCTATTTGAATAATTGCTGTAATAAAGACACTATAATTCTCCTTCTTATTTTATATTCTTATTTAGTGGATGATAATGTCACTAGGTCACTCTTCCTTCTTTGATAAGAAATATCTTCAACTTTATATTATATCACATCTCAAAAAATTTCATTAATATATAGGTTATGTCATTAAATATAGTATCATAAACAACATATTATTCTTATTCACCTTAAATGAATATATATTCCTTGCACAATTCCAATAGTACATCTATAATATTTTTTATTTTAATCTTCATTAAACTCATCCTTTCAAGTTCTTGTATTTTGAGTCTTCTGATTTATCACAGAATATTACCATAAATATCACTTGAAGAGTCAACTCTTATTTTTCCCAGGATTTCTAAATGTATAATGGATTATTCCATGAATATAAAATATCCAAAAAAACCACATATATTAAATAAATCCTAATGGAATGTGATGATGTAGAAAAAATGATGTGTTATAGCTCATTAAAATGTGGTTGAGAGCACCTTATGATCATATTTTTTCTTCATGTTCCCATGACATGGAATCCCCCTTTATTCTCATTAATTTTATTAATTCATAACAAAAAATAGCTTTGAGAACAATAATTTTTTCTATACATTCATCTACTAGAATCATAGAAAATGTGAGATGATATTTTAATCTTAAAATCTTGGCTCACTTTCATCATAATAACAAGCTATCATTATACTTTATAAAAAGATTATTCAAAAAAATTTAATATTATTTTATAATCAATGCAATCATCACATACGTACACTCCTCGTATAATTAAAATGCTATCAATTTTATATGATATTCTTCATCAATATCATATGATCATCAAAGTCATACGTTGTCTTAGAGTCATACTATGATAAGTAATATGGTGGATCAATTTCATATCATCACTATGAATTTATAAAATCAACAATAGATGTTATATTCCTCATTCTATGTTCTTCAAGCTTCATAGTATTATAATTCTCAAATTCTAAATGCATGCTTGAATTTATGAATTTTCTAATTTTTTAATCACCATGATGTGGTGTTAATGTATTTTATGTGGAGAACTAAAATCCTAGAAATCATCTCAAATCATGATGTTCTTATGATCATCATGATGTATTTACATGATAGAACAATACATAGAATCATCGTAATTTTTTATCATTGATTAAGAATATATGAATTATGGAATTATAAAAATGTTTAATTTATGATTTCTCTTATGTAGCTTACCTTAATGTAGTTCCTTCTTACCTAAATGTACATTTTTATAAACTATTATTACCTTTACATAGATCTTGAATCACCTTTATACTAACTTTAGTATTTTCTCAATTATATTATGTAAATGTTTTGTGACCTTTACATGGGTTTTTGATGACCTTTAAGATGAAGACACATTCCTTTACCCAACTCACTCAAATCCTGAAAACATTTACACATCTCTTGAATTTCTAATTTACCTTGATGCCGCTCCAGTATGACCTTAATGTGTCATCTTAGATTTCATAACAAGCATGATTCATGTGGAGATAAAATTTTTATAGATTTAAAGTTAACATTACATGGAGTCTACATTATCCATAATTAGTAGACTACACTTTATCATTACCTTTTCATAGGTGATTTATTTCAAAGATTACCTTTACATACAGAGTAATATTCTTGGGATACCTTTACATAAGAAAAAAATATATGGATTCCTTTTAGTTGAATAATGATTAATAGAATAATATGAATAACAAGAAACAAAAAATATGGGATTTATATATAATAATAATAAAGGTACATGAATGAAATGAATAACTAGGAATATAATTAACCAAAATGAATTATCCAACCCTCTTGATCTTTCAATGATGAATTTTAGAGAGATGAAAGAAAATTATTAGAATAAAACCTCCCACCTCCAAAATTATCCCTAATAAAAATGAATAATTTTTCATATTAATGGGGTCCTTCTTCACTATATAGTGTACTAGAACCTCATTTTGAAAAGGAGGAATAATAAGGGAGCTTTATATTAGTAAATGTTTCAATTAGGCATGAAAAAATCACCCACACCTACTACCATTGAATGGTATTGGTTAATATATATTGATGAAACTTTGGACTGATGAATACATTTTACTCAAGTGTTTCACTATTTTAGTTAATCATTTTTCCATTTCATGCATGTAATTCATTAATAAACTTTCTAAAACGTTTAATTATATAAAATTGTCCCTTTAATAATATATATGTTGAATACCTCAGTCCTCAAACAATCAAATTTAATTTCATTAATTGTATGTAAGTTTTTTCTTTAGACCATGGATTCACATGAACCACCATGTTATGGTGGTTCCTATTTTAGTGAACTATTATCATGCACTACCATGGCATGATGGTTCCTGTTTTAGTACATATCCAAAAATCTCTCACTTTTACTAAATCCTCAAAAGACTTTGTTTCTTTTCACCTTATATTATATCATTTTCAATAACTTATGAAAACATGTCCAAAAATCCTTTTTGATATCATCAAAAACAATTTTTTAAATCAATCATTAATTTCACCATGTATCACACCTTATGTAATACCATCTGAATACCCATACAAAAAACTTTTAGGTTAAATATATAGCATTTTTAGAGTATCTTCCTATGTAAAACTCAATACGCATTCAGTCAACAAAAAAGTGTTCTCCCATGATACTTTATTCTATCAACAAAAAATATAAATATCTAGAACTATATAGGTAATAAAATAGAATCTTCTAGCAATTTATCTATCCTATACAAGATTTAAAGGGATCTAACATGATCTTTGTCAAACACATGTATCTTCATAATTATGTCCACAAATCTGAATCATATGACAATATATATTCTCATATTTTCAATTTTCAAAGACATTGAGTGATAATGGGAAATAGATTATGTCAATCCCATATAAATAACCTATATGTTCTCGATTCTCAATGTATATACTAAAATGGTTGATGAATGTTTTGAATTTCATTCATATGTATGGATAATTTCATCTCATTTCACTCATCTGAATATATAAGTACATCATATGTACTCTTTAGGTGTGGCCACACACATTATAACCTATCTCAATTGAGGGAATAGATGTTATAATTATGATATGATAGGTTAAATCCCATATTGGTTATGCTTCAATCTATGACATGTTCAATAACATACCTAACCACCCCCTAATTAGATAAGTCGATATATTGACTTATGTAAGTATGGCATCAAAGTATAAAGGATACCATGCTTGTTATATCACTAACCTTAGGTAGTAGGGACTAAAATTTGTTTCATCCACACCTAGTATACCTCAAGAAAATTGTATGAAATTCATTGTGGTTTTACTAGTTGTTCATCTAGTGCACATAAGGAATATTGTTCTCTTTTTGTGTCTCATGATCATATTACAAATATAAAAAAAATCATTCTCATTATAACCTTAATAGTTCATAATAAACCATAATAATCCATGATGAACATCGCTGACACATGCCTATTATAAGGCATAGAAAAGAAAATTATTTTCATAATGCAGCACAGAGGCTAACCAGGGTTGTATCACTTGAAGAGCGTTGAAGTCGTTTCAATCTATAATTCTAATTCACCTAATCTAACTATTTTTGTTTTTTTAGTATTTATTGAAAATCATGGTTTTTGATATTTTTTTAAAATGTACAATTAAAATAATTACATGCATAATTTAAATCTAGATGAAAATAGAATAAAATCTGGGAAAAAAGGTCTTGGTCCTTGGGGTGGATAACACGTGTTTATTCATAATTTTATTTTTTGTTTAAATTATATTTGATAATTCATTTGGTGAAACCTTATTATTTAATTAATTTCCCTTGATTAATTGAGTGTGTGATTTCATCATGCATCTGGTACACCAAACCTCACCTCCTTTAATAGTCAAATAGGGTAACACCTCAACAAAGAATGTTATTCCTATAGGACCTAGCTCCACCATATGTCATTTCAACACTTATGGAAACCCCAATTCCACTGTATGAATGAGTTTCCTAATATAGTTGAGGTAAAATTAATTAATCAAGGAAAAGAAATTGATTTTGAGATAGTATCGTGGTGGCCCACTACCGCACCTGTGAAATACCACTACATCCACTAAAAATAGATTTAAAACATCTTGAATTGAAGCTAAATAATAAAGAACACTATGAAACCTCCATTAGGGTCAATCCTCGGGTTAGTAACTATCCATTTCAATGTGAGAAGATATCACAATGGAAAAAGGGAAAATAGATAATTAGATAATTAGAGTTTAAAAATAGAGAAAGATGGAATAAGAAATGGGAAATAGTTTAATCTAAATGATGAATGTGTTAAATGTAAAAGAAAACTAAAATAAAAAGAAAATAATGAAATTAAATTCATGAATTTTCCATTTCCTCCTCTTCATGGGGACCCAGATATTGTAGGGATGGGATGGAGTGATTTTAGAGGCAGAATATCCTCTCCTTTTATAGGCATATTTCTATCCTCCTAAAGTTGATTCCTTTTGGAATAATTTAACAGAAAACACATGCATAGTAACATTAATTAAAGCTGTTCCACAATTACTTTCTCATATCCTTTCAAAATTTCTGCTCATTTTTTCATTTGATGTAGGAATTTTGAATTTATAATTAACTATTACGTTTTCTAGACAATGGTTCTAGGAAACTTTTTTCAAAAGTATAACACCAATGGAAACCTTACTGACTTCCAAACTCCAAAAAATTAATTGGGGTATTTCTTCAATGCGTCCTTGTTCTATTACAGGTAGAATAAATACAATTGGAGGTGTGTTAGCTGATATGGGATTCTGTTATGGTGGTTCGGTCCCCGCTATGCGCTCGGAAAATTTCCCAACATCATTGAATTTTTCAGGCCTCTAGATGCTCGAATCATCCCCCGGTCTACTAGAAAAAGTTTAAAGAAATTAAATACGGATATAAAAAAATAATCAATCAATTTTGAATTACAGTTTAAAAAATATGACCAAAATACCCTTTATGTAAAATCTGTAAAAAAATCCTGAATTAATCACTTTGAAAAAATTTTCTCAAAAGACGAACTAAATCCAAAATTAATTCATATAGGCCCAAATTGATAATTTTGTAGGATTAAATGATTTGAAATTCTTAAAAAAATGTGGAAAATATTATATCTGTAAATTTCCCCATACTAAAACCTTGTGTTTCTTCAAGCATATAATCTCAACATAGCATTTAGTGGACTCCAATGTTAACAATATTGAAATTCCAAAGTAATATAATTTTACAATTATCAATGTCAAATAAAACTTTTAAAAATCCACATTAAATATCGATTTAATTTACCATTTTTCAGAAAAATAATCCAACCATTCATTTTACTTTTCCCCCATGATGAATGATGAAACTTATCCTTTCATTCATTAAAGATCCATAATTAATTATTATTAAACATGATCAATCATTATTTTCCTCACCATTTAATATTTTATATAAACTCTCATGAAACAAATCAAGTAGAGGTATGATAAAATCAAGATAATATGCTCCTTATGCATAATATTATAAAATAACTACTTTCTCCACTTTGTATAGAAAAAAGGCACACCAAATCCCGAGGACTTTCAATAAAGGCTCAAATAAATTTGAGTCTTAATTTTGGTAGGATTTGATGATTTTAAAAATTAATACTCAAGGATTAGGTTTATCTATTAAGTACAATGTCGGATATCCAAATTAAAAGTTTAAGGAAATTCATTCCTTCAAAGTAAAAACACCCACTTCCCTCAAAACTCAATGTAAGGTCATGATCAAATAAGCATAATGAATGAATTTTTCAGCCTCTTGATATTATTACTTTTGTATTTTTTTTATTTTTTTTAAAAATTTATGGATATATAAAGCCTTACATATATCACATAACCACATATGATAAATGTATCGTCAATCTGAAAAATGGTGACTTTTGGTTTTCCTAAATCATAACCCATTTTTGTCATTTTTTGGGTTCTTTTTGTCATATTCTTTTTTTATTCAAGAGGGGAAAAAAATAGAGTACAATTAATGATTCAAAAACCTTTTAAAATTACCACAATAACACTCCAACAGTTTTTCCGTATCATCCCTTCCACCGTGACTTCCTTCAACACCTCACTTCATCTTTAAAAGATCATGAAAATACCAAGAGTAGGGTAGGAATGGATAAAAATGGATTTAAACATGGCTCATACCTATAATGTTTATTCATGGTCTCTATGGGCTAAAAAATGGATTGAAATAAATGTGTTATTTTATTTATAAGGGATTTTCAAAAGATTCCCCAATCATTTTAAAAGTGTTTTTTTACTGTCATAGCTTTGACAAGTTAAAATGCATGTTCTAACAGGTATAATACCCCAAGATCACTCAAGAAATATACTCAAGATAAAATAGGATGTACTTGGTCTAGAAATACTCTCAGTAATGAGACATATGGTATTTGGACAATCACTCAAGGCATGATAAATAATAACTAATCAATTCACATGAATTTCAAAAATTCAAAGCATAAAAAAGGTAGAGAAATTTCATTTACATGAGTCAATAAATTCCCTCAAATAATGATTCATAATTTCAATATCCATTATTCACTTTAAACATTTAATTTTCTATTTTACTCATTAAATCATATTAACATTAAAATCTAAAACATGGAATTACTGGATTCCTAGGAAACTCGTGTCACTTTGATATCTCAAGTAGAGAATAATTCATGTGTGAACATGCAATTTTATCTTTAAAGATCAAATCAGGATTAAAAAAATATGGAGTTCATAAGTTAAAAATTAAAAGTGAACTATCTTTTTAAATAAATCTTCATTCCTCTTCCACTAATGTTTTTGGATTCCTTCTGCCATCATTATCCTAAAAAATATAATTACTCAATTAATCATAAGGATCATTTCATTTAATCTCAAAATGAAAATAGGTATTGGGCCATAGGCAGGACTAATATAAAGAAGTAAATTTAAATTTAAATTCATAGAAAACATTTAAAGATAAATATTGGTGTGATCCCCCAAGTGGGCCCTAAATATTTACTGCTTTTAGTGGGCAGTACCAGGTATAATCCAAAGTCTGATGGTGGATGAAGCTTCATATACTGAAACCACCAAATGTGGATTTTCCCAACTTGTATTTCGTTATTCTTATTGAGGACAAATCCATGGATAGAGTACACATGATCACCCCCCTTTGAAAAGTGATAAATCATGCATGGCATTGATAGAATTAAGTATGGAACCTCCTCCTTTGTTTATTCTTATGAAAATTTTTCTTTATCTTCTTGTACACCATATAATGAATATTCAATGTCTTCTAAGAGCACTATGTGTCCCTAAAAAAGTGCATATTATTTTTATCTTCATCCTCTAAGGTATAATATGAGATGAAAAAATTGGAAAATTCAAAACTATTATGGTTGATACTCAAATTACTTTCATTAAAATTAAAAGAGTTTGATATCATGATTTTATCATCTCCATGAGATGGTTGGCTTTGATCTCCTCTTTAATTTAAAGTGACTCTGGGATTCTATCTTTACTAGATGGAGGTAGGTAGTCATGCTCCTCTATCTTGACATTAAATTCCACCACTTGGGAGGTGTCTTCTTTCAACGGTGTTGGCTCTTATCCTTTGTAAGGATTGGGTAGATCATGCATTTCCCCCACATTCATTACAAAATTCATCCCACTCTTTTTGATCTACCACATGTGTCTCAGTAAGAAATTCTTCCTACTTTTTATCTATCTCGGGTATAATTGGGTGAGTGAGGATGAATGAGTCTTTAGGTACTTCCACATTTACCTCCTCTGGTTCTTTAATGATGAGTGGTTAAATTTATTCAAAAACTAACTCAGCTTATTTTTCTGGATTAGGGTAATGCTGCTCCATTAATGCACAAACTTGGTGAAACACGCATTCCATTTTCCTCCCAAAATCCTCTAGATTATTACCAATCCTTTCAACCTAGTCATTTAGATCGTTATAATCATCTACTGGTTCTTGATATTGCACCTCCAAGTAATCCTTACATGCATAATAATTTGAATTTTAATACATCATGAAAAAATATTTTTTAATATTTTTTACAAAAATAAACATATCAAAATGTTTCAAAAAAGGTTAATTTTTTAAATAGTTATTGAAAAAATTGATTAGCTCCCCAAAAAGGCACCAGTTTTGATGCATGCATGTTGTAGGGCATGGTAAGAGAAAATTATTTTCATAATGCAACACATAGTTTGACCAAGAATGTCTCATATGAAGAGTGTTGTAGTCGGTTCAATCACTACTTATAATTCACCTAATCTAATTATTTTTTGAATTTTTTTATTTTTATTGAAAAAATTTGTTTTTTTATAAAAACATGAAATTAAAATAATGTCCTTTAGAATTTAAATCTAGATAAAAAGCTAATAAAAACAGGGAAAATGTATTGGTCCTAGGGTTGGATAACACAGTTTTATTCACAATTTTATTCTATTTTTTAAATTAGATTTGATAATTAATTTAGTGAAATCTCATTAATGAATTAATTTCCCTTGATTTATTGAGGGTGTGATTTTAGCATGCATCTAGAACACTAAACCAAACCTCCTCCAATAGTCAAATTGGGTAACACCTTAACCGAGAATGTTATTACTAGTGGACCAAGTTCCACCATATTCCATTTAAACCCTTATGGAAACCCTAACTCCACCGAATGAAGGATTTTCCTAAGAGATGGTCAGGACAATTCATGCATGGTACCCTTCATAAAATTTTTTCCAAGATTCATTGTGCATTTTCTCTCAATAAGTTTAGCATTTTTTGCTATCGGAATTAGGCATTATGAATTTTTTATTGATAGTTATGTTTTTGGGAGGAAGGTTCCAGGAATCTTTATTCAAAAGTATAACCTCCAATGGAATCCTTAATTACTTACAAACTCCCTAAAATTTATTTTGGAAATTCAGATATGTATACTTTTTCTATTTATGGTTTTATTACTTCAATTAGAGGTGTGTAGGCTGAGATGGAATTCTGTTATGGTGGTGGGGTCCACTCTGTGCGCCTGGAAATTTTCCCAACTTCATTGAATTTTTTGGGCCTCTAAATGTTTGAATTATCCCGTGGTCGAAAATAAAAAGTGGAATTAAATTAAATAATAATTTTAACAAAAATGAATCAATCAATTTGGAATTATAATTTTAAAAATATGTCCAAAATACCCTTGACATAAAAAACTATAAAAAATACAGAATTAAGAACTTTTCACAATTTTTCTAAAAACGCATCACAAATCCAAAATTTATTCATATAAGATTAAATTGATAATTTTTTTGGATTAAAAAAATTTAAATGCTTACAAAAAATTGGGAAAATATTAGCTCTATCAAGATCTTAGAGATTAATTCAACGTCATACTTTGGGAGGAAAATAATCATTAAAATTCATGAAATGTATTTATATATGTTTGTATATAACCAATGTGAAAGAATGATAAAGTGTAGTTTTCATATCATTATGATTCCTTTTAATATACTTAAATTTTGTAATAATATTTAACAAAACTAACATAAACACTCATTGATCATATGAAATATGAAAAGAAATTGATCATCCTTATGTTTTCATCACTTTATTGATTTTGTAAACTCATTACATCATATTTAATTCTGATCGCATCTCTATGTGATCATCTATCACTACAAGAAAATAGTGTTTTTGTGGTAGTTTTTTCATGGAAATTTTAAAAACCACTGCTAAATTTGTTTGATAAAAAATTTAAGGGCGGCTTTTAAAATGGCCACGAAAAAAATGGCCCTAATTGTTTTAAAAAAAATTAATTTTTTTAAAATATATTATAAAAAAAATTATTTTATTAACATCATTTTTTTAAACCGCCACGAAATAGCAGTGGTTTTTTAAATACAGGGGAAAATGTTAAGAAAATTCTAAAAAAAATATTTATTTTTAATTTTTTAATTTTTTGTCCTCCATAAAGGCCCAGAAGGCCTCCGAAACATAGGTTTTACTTACAGACACTGATTTATTAAAATTCAAATGTTTATAACATTCGATCGAGGTGTTCATTCGGCATGTACCATATATCATATCGAAGCTCATTTCATGATCTTCGATTGGACTAGTCGTGGCACTGATAAAGGACTCTTAGTTCATATTTAATGGCCGATTTTTTGTTTTTTGGGTTTTTCAGAGGTTTTTAACGTTTTATGATTTATTTAAATTTTTAGTTAATTTTTATTTATTTGTTTAATATTAACTATTTATTTGTTTATTTATTTGTTTATTTATCTATTTTTTATTATTATTTATTTATTTAATTAATTTTTTTTGTATATTTATTTATTTATTATTTAGTTATTATGTACACAATAATTATTAATTTATTTTTCATTAATTAATTATTTAATTATTAATTATTTCTTTTTTAATAATTATTTATTTATTTATTTATTTATTATTCATTAATTTTTAATTATTAAAAAATTATTAATTAATTATTAATTATA
The DNA here is from genome assembly GCA_963277665.1 of Viscum album. NCBI lineage: Eukaryota > Viridiplantae > Streptophyta > Magnoliopsida > Santalales > Viscaceae > Viscum > Viscum album. The sequence goes on along the minus strand of OY728133.1, from coordinate 857,428,138 downwards.
TATTATAAATTATTAGTTATGAGTTATTATTAATTATCATTTATTATTTATTTATTTATCTATTTCTTTATTTATGTATTTATGTATTTATTATTCATTCTTTATTCTTTATTCTTTATTCTTTATTCTTTATTCTTTATTCTTTATTCTTAATCGTTATTACTTATTTAGTTATTTAATATTTATTGATTATTAATTAATTAATTATTAATTAATTAATTATTATTTATTCAAAATTAAATATTGAATATTTCATATTAAATATTAAAAATTAAAAATTATTTTTTAGTTAAGAATTATTAAAAATATAAATTTCAATTATTCATTATTAGTTATTATTAATTATTAATTTATTATTATTTATTTATGTAATTATCTATTTATTTATGTATTTATTAATTAATTAATTTATTATTTATTTATATATTATATATTCTTTATTCTTTATTCTTTATTATTTATTCTTTATTTTTATTACTTTTTATTTATTATTTATTAATTTATTTTTAATTTTCGAAATATTAATTTATTTTTAGTTTTTTATTCATTTATTATTTATTTATATATTTATTCAATATTCATTAATTATTTATTATTTTTTAATAATTTATTAATTTTTAAATAATAATTCTTAATTCTTAATTCGTAATTCTTAATGATTAATGATTAATGATTAGTTATTGTTAATTATTAATTATTAATTATTTATTATTTATTATTTACTATTTATTATTTATTATTTACTATTTACTATTTACTATTTATTATTTATTTTTTATTATTTATTTAATTATTTATTATATATTAATTTATTATTTATTTGTTATTTATTTATAATATTTTATATTTATTTAATTAATTTATTATTTATACATTATTTATATATTATATGTTATATATTATAGATTATCTATTGTCTATTATCTATTATCTATTATCTATTATCTATTATCTATTATGTTTTATGTATTATGTATTATATATTATATATTATGTATTATGTATTATGTAATATATATTATGTATTATATATTATGTCTTATATATTATATGCTATATGTTATATGTTATATATTATATATTGTATATTACTAATTATCAATTACTGATTATTGATTATGGATTAGTCATTATTGATTAATAATTATTTAGTGTGTATCTATTTTCCATGTATTAATTGTTTTTTTAATTAATATATATATATGTATAAGTATATTAAATTCGATTTATTAACCACATGAAGAGCCTGCTGGAGCGGTAAAGTCTTTGGAGAATAAGCAAGAGGTAATGGATTCATATCTCACCCAAGCCAAATTTCTTTATATGGCATGGGCATGTGTATGGACAAGGACTTGTGCATGGAGATGGACTTATGCATAGATATTTCCATGTGCATGGTAATAATAAATAAATTACGAAAATAATAAAATAATTAAAATAATTAATTAATTAAATCATAAATAAATTAAGAAAAATATATTAATAAATAAATAAATTACCAAAATAAAAAAATACTAACATAAAAAATAATATAAAATAAAAAAAAATTAAATGAAATTAAATACGATTAAGCAACAGTTTAAACCGCTGTTAAATACATAATTTGGTGTAGTGTATTAAACCCACTAACCTTTTTAGTGAGAAACATCTATGAATTAATCTAGTTTAAATAATAGTGAGATTTATAAATCGTATTCCTTATTATTCAACTCTTTAAAAATATTCAAACATCTTAACTTCTTAACATAACATGTTATGATGACAGCTTATGATGTCTACTTAAAACACATTTTAATCACATCATCATAATCCTTGAAACTCTTTTCATCAAACTTTTCCCTTGAAATTTTCAAGAAATGTATCTTTTACATTATTACTTTATCATCAAATACTAAATCCTTTTAGGTTAAAGTGACATTTACTTTATTATGATAACTAATGTAACTCATTACATTGTCATACCCAAAACAATTTTATGATTCAAAGAGAAATTCACTTTGTAATTTGACTCAGAAAATCCCATAGTGATGTTCAATTAATTATGGTAATTAAATGTAACTCTTAAATTTTTTATTTACAATCACATGTACTAAAACTAATTTTGGATATCAAGTGAAAAATCTATTTTTCTTTGATAGGTATAATCCTTTAGTTGTTAGCTTTAAACTTATATAAGTCCATAAATTCTCCCACTAGATTCTTAGGCACTATATTCTTTTTGAATATCTTGTTATGATAGGCAAATACATTCAAATTTAGAGAAAACAATTATTTCTTCTTTAGTAGGAATATTTCACTAATAAACTATTATCTCCGTATTATATATAGTATTCTATGTCTTCAAATAAATTTTCATGAAAAAAATGATTCCTTAAAATATTCCATTGATGGGTGGAAGGATCAAATTACTTCATATTTTAATAAATACCTATATAAATACTTCCACCATTCTATTATTTTACGTATGTTATAGAATATTGTGATTATTAAATAGTGTATATAATCAATAATACAATTATTTCATATAAACTATTTATTATTGATCCATTTCTCTTATTATATAAAATAACTGATATTAGTATACAAATCATTTAATTTGATTCTTCTAAGATTCATATTTTCATTAACATTAAAATTTTATGTAACAGCTTTGTGATTCGAAACATGAATTTAAACTACAAGATTATTTGATTTTTAACTCTTGTATGTTTACAACACTTGTAAAATATACACTGTGTATCTCATTTAATTAAAAATTAAGGAATTTACTTATATAGAACTTATAACTAACATGGAAATTCTGTAGTGTTTATAAAGAACCTTCTAGTATCTATGATAATTCTTCATATGGAATTAATACTCCACCTCCCTAAAAATAATATATTTTAATGACTATGGATTGATTCTTGAAGAAAAAATAATGAAATTTTCAACTAAGTTTTTATCTTCTAGTGTGTAGTTTTACCCAATCCTATTATCTATATAGCATTAGTACCAATAAATCATATATCCATTTTACATATTCTCAACACTTTGATTATATCAGGTAAAATTTTCCTAAATTATTCATAATATCAGAAAAATTATATAAATGAATATATAATAATTACCAAAGTAGAATTATCCATTTTAGTCTCCCTTAAATAATGATTCATATTTTAATAAATTATAATTAAGTGTATTAGAAAAACCTATCACATTTTATTTAAACTACCATTGTTTACATGATCTATTATTGAGAAAAAATGAGAAGAACATAAATCTTATAACATATTTAGCTAAAATTGTAGTATCCATGTCCCAAAATAAAAACTCCTTTACATAATTACTTGGACACATACATAAAAATTGATTATTAATATATTTATTTTTCTTAGTGTGTCTTATATATTTACAATACTTGTAATTTATAATGTTTTCATCACAAAACATTTAATGGAAATAAATGAATTCTAAATCATTTATATCTTATGTGGACTCTAAACTAGTCTTCTTGTAACAACTTGGAAAATCCTGAATATTTCTTCACTAAGGGAAAACCCTTTCACAATTAATACATTTTCCTTCATTCTTATTTCTCGCCTTGAAATAAGTTGTAGACTCTCCACAACATCTTTTTTTTCCTTTTGTCTAGGAAATTTACCCATTTTCTTTTATATCATCATTATGGAACATCAGCTTAGACCACTCAGGACTTAATCAATAATATTGAACAAATTTATGAGGTCCATTAAAGGTTTACAATGTTTTTATCATATTATAATTCACAAAAAATCATCATAACCATTCCATTTGTTACTTCATAATGAAATATATGTCCAATTCAAGCTTATGGGGTGAAGCAAGCCTCTCCAAATTATTGACATATATTATAATATATAGTACCTTTTTGCTGAATAAATTTCCTTCTTTTATATTTCACCAAAAAATAGATTTAGAAACATCATATCATTCATTCCTTTATTTCTCTTAGTAAATCCTTTTAAGGTTTACTATCATTTGATAAGCATTCAGGGTCTCATGTTGCCTTCAAAACATTGACTCCTAGCAATATGCATGATTTTGAATAAATAATGTGAATACTTTAGATTCATATCAAAGTCATCTAAATAATTTTCTTTAAAACCTTCATTGGTAGGTTTATTAAGAAGTTATTATTCCAACACATTGAACTTTCCTTCTTTTTTGAGAATAATTATCATATTTCAGTACCATTCAATGAAATTTATATAATTTAGATTTTCCTTATCAAGTATTGATCTCAAGGTTATTTTTAATGCTCATTTAATTTATTTTCAATAAAATATTTCATTAGATGAGTATCATTTTTATGACCAATTAATTAAGACTTTTATTAAATGGGATCCTACTAAAATGATCACCCCTTTTAAAAACCAGCATATCCATTAGCATGCCAATATCTATATTTCACTAAGCACTTGGCTGATTTAGGGTGTCTAACATCACAAGGATATTTTGGTAGGGTATTATCCTAATCATATCCTATACATCTCTTGGATAGTCAAGCATATAAACCTTTGTGCAATCCATCATATAGATAAAATCAACTTTATTACCCTATTTACCTAATCCAATTAGGGTCTCACATCTAATTTAACCCAAAGAAAATGCAAAAACAAGCCAACAAAGGATCACACAAGTAACCCATATTTATCCTGAACTACCTAATAGGACATTGCAAATCAATTTATTACTTTCTTTCCTCACATAAGATACTAAAATAAAACATAGCTTTAGAAATACCTTTCTAGTTGATGATCAAAGTATTCAAAATTCTTCTTTGGAACGAATATAATTATTTTCATTTTAAAATAGGTATTAATATCACCATATTACCACATGTTTTTTCATTTACATATTTATCCTTTTAGTTATTAACTTGGAATATTATTCCCTCCACTAAACTAATATGTTCAAACCAAATTTATATGTACCTCTTTACACAACACATAAGTTTATTTTACTCAACCAAAATTAGAATTCAAACATATTCATCCATATACAAATAAATAATATAAATATGTTATATGATATTTTCTTGTAATGTTATAGAGTTATGTGACATTGAAAACATCCAAATTAGTATGCCCGAAGCGAAAAAATAGCAAACCATGTTTTCCTTTATAGACAAGGCCTAAGCCTCTAGGATCGTAGGTGGTTCAATTCCAAGTCCATCTGACCAAGGATACATTACTCAATATATAATTAAATTCATCATTATATGAAAACCTAATATTCAAAAACTATATTAAATATCTAAATTAATGTTTGTAACTTCAATTATAATCTAAGGTTAAGGTAGATGAAAAACTGAATCACATCAAAACATCTATAAACATCATCCAAGAACCTATGTTAGTTATTTCAATCATCATAGATCCTCATGAGCATTTGGATGGATTCTACATAATCCAATTTGACTTTTCCTTCTTTAATATAAGCTTCACAATAACTCCTATATGATTTATCATTTCTTTCTATATGATTAATGGAAGAACTTCATTCACATCCTCTTTTCCACAAAACTAGTAATGGAAGATATACTTAGAATCTTTAAGGTATTCCTCCAAAACACACATGGCATAAGAACACTAAGATTATTATCACCAATATGTGTGGGAACTTCCAACTAATCCCAAGAACCTCTGCATTACCTTTATTTATATGATTGGATTCATAGATAACCTTTGTTTACATAGTACAATTCTCAAAATACCTTTACACAATCATCCAATTCAACTAAAATTTCTATATTTCTCTTTAGATAATGTCCATCCACCTCAAAAATAATTATAAAATCTTCAACTAAATGCAAGAACTCTATAACAACTCCAGACATTATCTAAGAAAATACATTAATTATTTCATTCTTCATTAACCCTAATTTTTCCTTTGTATGGATTATACATACATCAAGATGGTGTTTCTTACTTCCATAGTCACTTCACATTGATTGTTATCAAGTTACTCAATCCATTACCATATGATTATTTTAAAACCTTTTTTAACATCCTATTTTCTACAAAACCAGTAATAGAACCTACAATTCCATGCTAAAAGGTACTCCTCCTTATGAAACATGTCTTAGGAACACCATGATTCATCTCACCGATATGATTGGGTACTTCCAACTACTCCCAAGAACCTAATCATGTATATTTATTCCATTACTAACAATAAATATAACAAACCCAAAGTGTGAGAGAAAAGAAAATGAGATTACATATTGGAAAAAAATAAAACACACACAAATTGGGTTCATCAACATCGTTCATGTGAAGCAAATCAGATAAATATTGCTTTTATAAGCTGTGTAATAATGATTGTTTTATCATATATTTTTTATATATTGATGATATGATTCTAGTGGGTCGAAACTTCAATGGATCTAGGAATTAATTTTTTTTTTATCCATAACTTTTAAATAAAATATCTTAGTGTTGCAAAGAATATTCTTGATATGAGGATTTAAAGAGGAAAAATATATGGGATTTAAGTGTTATCTCAAAGGGAGTATATCTTTAAGGTCATCAAGAGGTCTAGAATGACTGGATGTAAATCTATTTCAATAACTCTATTTAGTAACATTAAATTATCACAAGGAAAAGTACCATAAATGGAATATGATATGAAATACATGGAAAAATTTCTATTTTCCTTAAAAATTTATTGTTTTATATATTCAATGATATACACTCACCCTAAAATTTCTTTTCCCATGGGATTCATCAAGTAATATATAGTAAATTTGGGGAAAATATGAGAATAATTTAAGTGGATCATCAGATATATAAAATATACATAAGATACAACCTTATTCTTTGATTTAGATAAACCATTTTAAGGATATGTGGATGTAGATTTTTAGGGTTATTTTAATAATCATAGAAGCATGTCAGGATTTGGGTTTACATTTAAAGGAATGAAGATTAGTTGGATGTCTAAGTTGCAGTTAATAGTTTCACTCTCTACTATAGATTCTAAATATATATTCAAAATAGAATAATCAAAGGATATGATCTAGTTGAAACGTTTGTTTTTGGATCTAGGGAGGAATCGAGAAAGTTGTATTCTTTACCATGACATTCAAAATGTAAATCCCTTAGTGAAAAAACAAGTATACCATTATCTGACTAAAAATATGGACATGAAATACCATTATATCCATAAGTTTCTTGAGGATGAAGATTTAGATCTATGTAATATTTATAGAATATAAAATCTAATTAACATGAGAACTAATGTTTTAATCCATGAAATTTTTCTGCAGCATAATCCCTTAGTGGGAATGGGATATTCAGAAGTTGGTGGGAAGCACTTCATATGTTAGGAAAGATGATGAGACGTTTGAATATATCTATGTGTTGAAATTTTCCCATATAATCTTGAATAATTATTCAAGTGTATGATTTTGGGGATTTTAATGCCCCTTCATGGATCGGAATTTAATTTACCAGAATAAAGATATTCATTTCATTGAAAGTTGGTAGTGGAAATAGAGACTTTAACCCATGACAGATTGGTTTGAATGAAATTTGAATGGAAGTGTCATTTATGTATAAGTTGGATTACATAGTGTATTAATTCAAATATAATATTTCAATGTACTTATTGTACTAGTTTTATCTAGTTATAATAGGTTTTCAATAGGAGATATATGGTTACTATTGCATATGGATGGAGACCCAAGAAAGTAGGATGTCAGTGCAAACAGATGACTTGATGAACCCCACTATATATATTAGATGGGACCACATAGTGATGTGTGATGAATATTACTTTGTTTTGATTAATCCACACCACAACTAAGTCACTAAGTTTTAATCATTATACTAATAGTGAAATATACTTTTGAGGGTTCTCCTATGGTCGTATAATGAAAATCCAAAGAACATATGTCAAAGGGTTCATTAAATTGCTGCATTTTATTTGATGGTATGAATTCTTGGTTATTTATTTATCATGATAACTTAGTGTGTGGTGATTTATAGTGTATATAGCTTCCAAATTTATGGTTCTTAAAGTTTGGGGGAGTTTGGCATGTTTGCTACGCATGATATTTGGGAGCTTGTATTTCCAATGGATGTAAGACTAGGCTATTGGTGGTTGAAAATATAGTGAACTCATGATTTTTACATGTTTTTAATACTTCAACCAAAAAAAATATTTCATGTTACCGGATGGTAACATGTTCATACAAGGAGTATAATAATTCATGCCACTTTCTTGAAACACCTCCAGACCATGTGTAATTTTTCAATATTAATTGTGGTGTTTGTTTTTCCATTTCTCTATCGATGACCAAATAATTGACTGTACATGTTAATTTATCCCTTGGGTTAGTATGTAATCATATCAATTTAATTTTTTTGAAATAATCATCATAATAACTATCAAGGGTTAAACCTATTTGGATCATATCCCTTGTAAAATAGCTCATCGCAACTCTCGAGGAAGGTTTCATGACATCTCAATCACCTAGCCCTTGACTACCACATCTATCACAACAATTGTTCCAAGCATACTAGTATACTCAATGAAAGTCTCATCCATCGTAGGATTAACCCACAGACCTTGTTATTATCTCCCTACTAATACATTACCTTAGTCTTGAAGAAGATATTCCCAAATTCTATATTTTTCATGATATATTTATGAGCTCCTTTTTTCTTGTAAATTATGATTTTCATGAAAAATTGGGATTATCATTACAAGAATAAATATATGTGACCAAATTATAATGTTTATCATTAAATATATTCCTCCACATAATCTATCATTAATGAATAAATTTATGAGATAAAATGGTAGTGATTAGATGTATTCAAGTATGTGATACGTGAACTGACCATGGAATTTTCTCACGCTTTTCAATGCTTTAGATAATGAAATATTCTTAAGTGTGTATTAAAAAACTGATATGATGCATTATTATGATGGAAGTAGGTATCAGGTGTGCATACATAATGCTTTTATGATATTCCTCGACCTAAATTTCCCTCTATCCTACCTTCTTTGCACCATGAGATTCTAATACATCATGAAGGAAGGTGAGTCCTATATACCCAAAATGTGATTCAGTTAGCCCATGGATACACTATAGAAAGGGGATTCTTTCGGATACCCTTATGTGATATCAAATAAACACATATGATGTTTAATATGTAGAATAAGCTCTTCAGTGAAATGTATGTCATTGACAATAATATTTCTTCTTTCAGTGTTTACATAGGTTTAATATTTCTTGCATAGACATCCTCAAACAAGACATAACATCACATCCACATATTTTGGTTATTTTTATTAGTCTCATTTAAAAACCTTAAGTCATATCGGTTCATTCATATCCTTTAAATCTGTGTAATCTTTCATTGAAATGGAAAATAAATGAAAATAGAGCATCATTTTATAAAATCTGTAAAAAAATGTTTAACCTTAAAATAACAACACTACAAAATGGTAACTGAGACATTTACTTTTCAAATATGGGTTGCGTAAAGGTAACTAATGAATTAACATTATGAGGGAAATTAAATTAAAGTAGTCAAGGTTTCCTTAATACAACATAAAGGTAATATACAACTTATCCTTATGAGAAATCCTAGTATATATATTTAACCAAGTACTTACCTTTATGAAAAGTATTTCACGTAAAGGTAATGCTATATTTTAATATCATGTGTTAAGGTTACTACGAGATACCATGATGTGGTGAAGAATTTAAATATTTACATGAAATTAATTCATTATTTTAAAGTTTTATGTAATGGTTGATCGTTATTTACCATTATGTTAAGAGTTCATGAAAATTTAAGGGTTGTTATACCCTTTCAGGGAATCTAATACATAAGGGTCATTGATATATACCCTCACATAGATTTTCAACATATGAGTAAAATAAGGATACGGTTACATAGAATATGGATTCTGTGTAGGGGTAAAAATAAATCATATAATTTTTTTAATAAATAAATAATTTTTATTATTCAAAAAATGTATATAAATCATATTAAAATTTATTCTTGGAATATTTAATTTTTACAGAATTTATAAATTAATTGATTATTTATAAATGGATTATAAATTATTATTTAAATTTAAATGGTTTATAATTACTTATTTAAATATAAATGATTTATAATTAATTAATCAAATGTCTATGAAACATTTATATTCCCAATCATTAAATATTTATATTTAAAATACCTTTAAATATATTATATGTCATGTCTTATGATATATAAATAATAGTGTTTATTTATAAATCATAAGAAATAAATTATAATGGTTTATAAACTATTAAATAAGGATAGATGAAAATTGTTTATATATAAATTTCATATTATTTATAATTAAATATTTTAAATTTTTGAAAATAATAAGTGTCCTTATTTTGATATTATTTAAGCCACATAATAATTGTTTTGATGAATGATATGATCAAGGTATAAATAATTTTAATGTATATTATAACAAGATTATGTAAAATGTTTACATAATAGAAACTGGATATGAAATAGTTTATAATTATTATAATATCATATATATATATAATAGAAATTAATTATAATGATAAAATGAAAGAGTTTATATTGAAAAAAATATGAAGGATCTATATTCAAGATTTTGGAATGTATATAATGTTAAAGATAACAATTATAAAATATTTATAATTATCTTTTACTCATGAATTATTCAAAATTGTTTATTTCATTGTAAATATTTTCATTCTCCATTTATTTACTGTTTATTCCATATTTTATTCATATTTATTATTTTTTTATATGATTAATGATGTTTTCCTTAGTTTAAAATTTTATACTACTTCTAAGATAAATACTTTAATTACATGTTAGGTGTGATAATGAATTTTATTTTTTCAACTACCTTGACCTTAGTTTGTAATTGATGTTAGAATTTGATTTTAGTTGTTTTTTATAGTTTACACATATTTGGTTTTAGTGTTATGATTAATTGAAATCTCACTTGGGTAAATTATACCCAAGAAGAGGGACTTGGTCTCAGACTACCTACTTACCTGGATGTTTATTCCTAGTCTATGCTAGTGGATGGGGTTGGATATCTTTTTCCTTAGGCTTAATCATGTGGAGACATTAAATATAATATAATTATAAACATTTTCATAAAGTATTTTTGTACCTTGTTCATGTGTTTCATTGGGATATGTATGAATATATATGGCTTCTATTTTTGGGTGAGTAACAAAAATATATGGGTTTTTTAAATAGATTCAGATCAATATGGTTTGAACACATTTGTTTGGTGAAGATAATATGATTCCAAACTAAATTACTATAATCATTCATACAAAAAAATGTAATAACATGAGATAAGATATTTACATTAAAATGTCCTTAAAATATTAAGTGTGACATTCTATCCAAACTTAACATTTTAAGACCTCAATCTTCCAACCATGTAGGTCATGCTAAATTTGGATGCCCTTGTATTATCTTATATAAGGAAATAATGAAATAAGTGACTCTGGATTGTCCTACTCAGAAGGACAATTTAAATTTGGGTGCCAAAGATTGTCCCTTGTAAATTTATTTGGTGTTTTATTTGGGTTATACTATCCATGAGATAATATTAGGATTAGTTTACCAATGGAATATTATTTATTTTATCCATATGATAGAATATACAAAGATATAATCACTCAACTATCTAAGAGTCATAATTGTTATGATTGGGATTATTACCCACCTAAATATCTAAGTGATGAGAGAAATCCTAAAGAGACCTGGTGCATATTTAATTATGGATCTCTTCCCAATAATGGATATGATATATTTTAAAATGGGGTTGTCATTTTTGTGGGATCCCATTTAATGAATGTCCTTATTGAGTGGTTATAAAACATGATACTCATATAATAAAAGATTCTATTATAGATAGATTCATCATTATTGTCAAGATAAAATTTATGAACAATCCATGATAATTATAATCTTAATGTAACAAACACATAATAATAGAAAAATAAGAAGAGTTATTAAGCATGATTGGTGACTTAAGAATAGTTCTAATGAAAAATCACATGTGTCAGAATAGTTCATTTTTGAGTAAACAAGTCCTAAAATTGTTAATCAAGTGAATATAGATGCATATGAAAGCATAATGTGATTAATTTAATGTTAAAAATGAATTAGATGATAAATTAAAAAAATGAATCTTACTATCTACTCATGTACTCAATATAATTGGGCATATCAATGATTTAACGAATTATAGTCTCATATACTCTATATTATTGGGTATGTCAAATGACATTAAATATGATTGGATATGTTAAATAAATTGGTGAGGCTAAAGGTTACTGCAAATGTATATTGGTTATATAAATAAATTATATTGTTATTATAGATATATGATATCAAATATATGTTTTACAAGGTGTTGTAAAAATAAGAATGATTAGGAGATGAAAATATTTGAAGCTATAATTATTATTTCAATAATAAATAAAAGAAGTTTCTTCATTGATAACTTATATTCCAAATTCATAGATAAAATTTTCATAATATGTTTATTTTTATCTCAAATATATTTTGACAATAGAATGAAAACAATACATTTTTAAATGAAATCAGATGAGTATTTTCTAAAACACATGTCTTATGATTTGTTAGATTCTATAACCTTCGTTAAAGGCCACAAAAATGGATTATTATGATTAAATATTTCATCCTATTTTCATTTATGGAAATGATCCAACAATGTGAAAGAATTATATAAAATTTTACTATATATTCTCTACGTTTTGATAGTAGATTAACTAGACATATGGTGTCTATATACTAGTGGTGTATTGACAATACTAGAGGGTAAAAGTTAAATATGGAAGGATAAAGGTTAGTTAAAATGTGTAATAATATTTTTTTCAATAAGCCATTCGAGGTCAATGAATCTGAGGGTTTTTGGAAAGAAGAATAATTGTTCAATTTGATTTGATTATCTAGTATATACTTAAAGCGTTTGTGAAACTCCAGGGAATATCCATGTTAGGTATGGATGTTATCAAAAATAATTATTCAATTTTTAATGGAATGTAATACCTAATTTCTATTTTACAACATTTTGGAAATATATAAGAGTTAAAAATAAAATGAATAATTTATTGAGATAATAATATATATTCATGAGATGAAGTAAAAATTCATTACATTAGGGATTTAAATTTAAAGTATTTTATGAAGATAAAATGAATCTATATAAAAGATGTGTATGTTAATCTCATTTATCTTATGTTATAAGAAAATATATTTAGTAATAATGGTTTTTATGAAAAAAAAATGAGATTATTAATTGTATACACATGGTTTTTGGTTCATCAATTTCTTCAAAAAGTTCAGGGAAGAAGATATGGTTAAATGGGTTTATCCATGATAAAAGTGTTTATCCAATTGTTTGTTAAAATATGAGGGAATGTGTTACTTCCACTTATTTGTGGTATATTTTAAAAATAAAATTCTTCTTAATGAAAAAACATTATCTAAACACATAAAATTCAATATATGATATAAAAACAATACTTTATTCATTAAATTTTCCTACTAAAAAGAAATAAGTGTTATTTCTTAAACTCAAAATAGTTTGTGTAGAATCATAGCAAAATATTTTGAAAGGAATGTATTTCTAAGAGGCTAGTGGGAGTATGTTTGGAGTTATAGTTGTTTGGAGTAAAAAAATAAAGTATTACAATAATATTAAAGTTATTTTCACTTAATATCCTAAAAAGTTTAATCATATGTGATAATAAAGAAAACTATAAAGTGTTAAATATAATTACCTTTTAGAAATTAAATATAATTTTTTTATAATGGATTATACCAATCTATGATTAAAATGTTTCTAACTAAATATCCTAAAATGTTTTAGGATATTTAAAAATAAAAAATATATAAAGAGTAACAATTATTTATCATGAATAATGAAAGATACAATTTTTTGAAGGATGGTACCAGTTAAAATAAAAAGTGATTTAAAAACATTATACTAAAGAGTTTTGGGTGTGCTGGTAAAGAGAAATGAAAAAGGTACATTTCTTTACAATAATAAAGTGTTTTTCAATTTATCCTGAAAGATTTTAGGAGGATTGATAAATAATAATTTTAATAGTTATATGAATTCAAGAAAAAAGGGTGATAGATTATAGTTCCAAGAATGATGATGATGAATTTAAAATATTTGAAACTATAAAATAGAAGTTTTAATCCTAACATTTTATTTTATGATGTTGAGATTTTTGGATATGTTCAGAGAGTTGAATAATTATAAATATTATTTTTAATTCTGTCCATTATTCAAATTTTGCAATGACTCGACCCAAAAGGGCTAGAGTTGCAACTCCCCAAGCCCGCCTCCAATAGACTAGGGGCTGGCGACTAGCGCCGAGTAGGCTATCACACACATGGGATGAATTTTCCTAAAGTACCTATACAAATGTACCCACAAACACCTCCATGAAATAGTGTAGAGATATATATAAAAACTAAAAAGAAATTCATGTGTACATCTATCCCACAACCAGAGTAGAAGAAAAGTACAAAAGGGAAAATATAGGGCCCACCAAAAGTTAGCTTTAAAAGCATCCAACCTTCTCAAGGGGAAGGGATCGCTGTCAAAAGTACCTAAAAGTAAGCTCCTTGGCACAACTCCGGTAAACACCCTGGTCAGTCTCACTCACAAAACTTTTCCTGCTCCACGTCTACTTGGGACTCCGTCGAATGACTTGTTGTCTGCACAAGACATATACATGTGTGGGTAAATCCTGTGCAGGGGTGAGTATAAAAATACTCAGTAGGCACCCCAAAACCCCCAAAATAAAAGGTAGCAAATAAAAGGTAACAGTCAGCTCATCATAGCTAGAGGGAACCCAGATGAGAGTGAAACTCCGTCTCGAGACCATCCTCGGATAAACATGACAAGTCAGCTCACCTCAAGTTTATGAACATTTGGTATCAGAGGTGATACCCAGCCTTAAGTAAAGTGCACTGTCTGGATTGAGATTTAGTACTCACAATGAGGATGTTGTTCTCTAAAGGGTGGTGATTGTAACACTCCAAAATGATAATTGGTTAAATGAATAAATGATATGACTCATGTCAACAAGGTGAACCTTCCTTTTCAGGTCCCTGTTTGATTAGAACTCCACAATTATGCATGCTTGGCATGGAGTAGTGATCAGGATGGGTGACCTTCTGGGAAATTTTCCAGTTTGTGTGTGAGTGAGGATAAAGCACACTAGAAATGAAATGTGTTGGCATGTGGGGAGTGTCATTAGTTAGATGACCCGTTCAGGCATGTGGGTGGACCCTTGGCTGGGGACCACGTGTCTGCGGGGCAACTAGTGATACGTGGAGGACCAGGACCCGACGACCATGTTAAGGCGGGGTGTTTGTGCTGTCACCGGGACCCAGTTCTTACAAACTGGCTTTCTTTATAGATTTTTCCATCTAAAAATTGTACTGAGAGGGATTTAATAGATGGTCATATAGAGATGTGACATAAATTACTTATTATGTAATTAGCTAATAAAAACCAGAATGTATAGAAAATATAAGGCCAATCAGAGAGTTTATCAGGTATGATATGAAAAACCAATGCTTATGTTTTTTTAGTAAAATATTCTTAAAGAGTTTCAAAATATTAAAATTTATCATATCAAAGGAAACCACTATTTTATTATTCATTACAAACTGGATTTCTTCATAGATTTTTTCCACTATAAATTATAGTGTGAGGGTTTTAATAGATGGTCATATATAGATGTGACCTAAATTACATATTATGTAATTAGCTAATAAAACCCAAAATATATTGAAAACACAAGGCCAATCTGGGAGTTTATCAGGTATGATATGAAATACCAATGCTTATGTTGGTTTTGTTAAATATTCTTAAAGAGTTTCAAAATATTAAAATGTATCATATCAAAGGAAACCACTATTTTATTATTCATTACAATTGGATATATAAATTTATATTTAGATATATATTTCATGTAGTAAAATGATGATTAATCTCTTAAATTGTTTCATTGATTTTATCACTAACCAATATTTATCATGGAGTATTATATGTTATGAAGAAATAATATGGTTAATGTGAGTTGGGTTATTATATAATGATACAAAATATAATCATGAGGAACAAAACAGAAAATATGATTCTTTCTGTGCACTGGATGACCTAGAAACTATACCACATGGAGTGTTATAAAGATGTATTTGGTATACCACAAGTGGATAGATCATATTTTGGATCCCATTTCTTAATATTAGATAGATATGTATAATGAAAAAATTGATACTTTTATACCATACTTAACCAATTAAACATAATTAATTAGCTAATATATGGGTGTTTGGTTATGTTGATGATCATTCTTTTAGTTGGAACTTAACTAAGATTGTATTTTTCCTCTCGTATAATGAGTATAACATATAATCCCTTGACTTAGATAGACTATGGAACTATGAAGTCACGTATAAATATTATATATCAATCCTAATAAGGTGCATGTGATTTTATTATCCATATGGATGAATGTAATATGATTTATTCATCAACCATATTATTATATACTCTAAGAATTTACAATAGAGGAGTTTTCTATATGGGATTGACATGTTATATGTCCCATGGTCACTCTATATCTTAGATAATGGAAAAAATATGAGAATGCATGATTTTATATAAGGATATCTAGTGTACATAGGTAAAGTGATATGTGTTTTTGATAGAGAACACACTAGATCCCTTTATATCTTGAGTAGCATTGAGGGTTTTCTAGAAGTAACTCGTTAATAATATATATAGATCTGAATATTTTAGTTTTTTATCAATTATTGAAAGGAATGTGAGGTCACACTTTGTGGTTGAATGAAAGGGGATTTATTTTACTTGGAATTATACTCTAAAATTGTTTTAGAGTTAATCAATAAGAATTTTAAATGGATGTTCATATGGTTTGTCATATGACATGGTATAAGAGGAATTTAATGACACCATTTCAATACTATTTTTGAATATTTTCAATAGGATTTCTTGGATATGGATTCACAATTTATTATATATGATACAATATAATGTGAAATGGAACAAATTAATTTAGGATTTAGTGCATGTGTGATATTGAAGAAGATATTCTCAAATGCCAGATTTATATATGATATATTTATGAGCTCAATTGTATTGAATGAAAATTATTATTTTCATGAAAAATTTGGTGTATACTTACATTTAGATTTATATATGACCGAATGGTAATGGTTATCATTCAATAAATTCATTGAAATAATCTATCATTAATGAACTATTTCTTAAGATGAAATGGTATGTAATAGACTTAATCATATATGTGATATATGAATCTTCCATAGAATATAATCATGATTTTCAATGCATGATGGAATTTGATATTTTGAGGAGTTTCTATGAATAACAATATAACACTTTCATATAATGGAAATATTTATGGGGTCTTTTTACATAATCCTTGGTTAATGATTCATGACTAGAATCTCTCTTTCTCTTATTGCCTCTACACTATGAGATGCTAGCACAACTTGGTGGATGGGGAGTCCAGTATATATGAAATTCAATTCAGTTATCCCGTGGATACACTAGGGATATGGGATTTCTTCTAGCTTCACTTATGTTATCTTCAATAAATGCATATGAAGTTAAAGATGTACCATAATCTCTTTGAGGTAAGGTACTACATTTATAATAGTGTTTCTTCATTTCAATTTTATCACAAGTTTAATATCTCTTGTATATAGATTCTTGAACAAGGGATTAAATAACCTATAAATGTTATAATAATTTTTATTCGACTCCTTTAGAACCCTTCATGGATATAAATCATAATTCTCAAAAACAAGGGTCTCGTGATAAAAATCCCCTCTTTCATCCAATGTACTACTCTACACTTGGTATATCAATAACTCAATTTAATATTATGTAGCTCATACCCATCCCATAATTCTTCACATTCATGGTAACATCTAAATAAATCTCAAAACTAACTTTTTTATATACACTAACCATGAAAGTGAATTGATTGTAGGATAATCAACCACTAGTTCACTGTGGTTATGCACATTCTAATAGTCATAATAGGCTTCACAAGACCTCAAAAACCCATCTCAATTAAAATTCATAGGTCATCCTTCCCAATGAACCTACTTTCTATATGAATGTTTTAGACAAACATTCATTAAACAAACACATAGCTCAAAAACCTCTATGCAATGTCATGCATTAATTTCCAAGACATCACAAGGAAAATATATCCATTACCCAGGTCTAGGTATTGTCTATGGGGACCCATATAATCTAACACAATCCTTTCACCTAGCTTGATCTATTAGAAAAAAAAAATTACGATGGTTTAATTGCCGTAGAAATTGGTCGCAAATAGTCTATTATATAAAATTCATCGAAAATACTATTATTTGATATGATATTGCACAATTACCCTCTTTGAGATATTTTTTATATGGGTTTTTTTCCATAAAAAACATAAAAATTTAATACTTTTTGTGATAGAATATACATTATGTATAAAAAAATCTATGATTATTTGCGATGGAATGCCAATTATATCACAAATAACTAAAAAATAATAAACAACTAAATAATAAAAAACCCAAAAAAAACATTCATCATAAAATTATGAATTACATATTAAAAAATATTTTGATAGAAAAAAATAAAATAATAATTTCACCAAGGAGTGGTGGATCAGGTTCAACTATTAGAGTGAACTCCATCTATATACTATGTGAAATATAACACATATACTCCGTCATCTCATTTTTTTAATACTCATGATTCCATTATTTCTCTTCTTATTTTCATTTCTTCTCTTCTTATTATCTGGTTAATCTATTTATAACCTCATACTAAGTTCATAACTTCACCTTGTACTTTACAGTAGAAAATTATGATGATGGTGAAAATTCTCCCTTTGGTCCATATAGTTTCATTTCTTTAGTGCTATATTAATTGATCATGGTTGGTTATAAACTAATACAGATCACTCATCCTTTCTAATGAC
This sequence comes from Viscum album, assembly GCA_963277665.1. NCBI lineage: Eukaryota > Viridiplantae > Streptophyta > Magnoliopsida > Santalales > Viscaceae > Viscum > Viscum album. The sequence continues at coordinate 857,409,027 of OY728133.1, read as the reverse complement.
CATTTATTGTCACCTGTATCAAAGCCACCTCATCAAAACATGTCTCACATGAGACCTCATCTCCACTATAATTCTAGGTATGACTCTCATTCATACGATAATCCTTTATCTCATATGTATCCCAAATTTCTGTAAATAGAAATTAGAAAAATAAAAAAAAAATTATTATGTAAAATAAAAAAAAACTAAAAGAAAAAAATATTAACCACAATATGTTGTTGTCTATCACTGACAATCTAATCATTCCTATTATCATTTTATATATTCCTTTTCACATCAAACTATATAATATTGTATCAAACATAGGCTACATAAATGTATCATATACATTTAGTGTTAAAAATACATACATACATATATATATAGATAATTATTATGAAAATTACATAACAAATTTAAATTATTTTTGTAATAATTAAGAGTCCAAACTTTGTATAAGATATGTTATATCCTATGATTTTATAAAAATATTATCTAGGAATTATCTCATATACATTACCTAAACAATCCCTCTCAATCCTGAGTAGGGACATAATTAGGCTGATAGGGCATATAAAACTCATCAAATGCAGTCACATATTCTCTCAACATAACTCTCCTTTAAAGTCTATATAAAATTTAATGTAAATGATTATGAATGTAGACCTCCCATGCCTCCCAAATAGAGGTTGTCATTCTCTTATCAACAGAATATCATAAAACCTATAAATATTTAATAATATAGAAAACTATAATTTATATAAATCTAAAATAAGATACAATTCTTATTTATACATGGAAAACATTTCTCAAATATACGATAGCATAACTCAGTTGGAACCTAATCCCTTGAATCTCATGGAGTATAAAAATAGTTCCTCAAAATAGTAATAGGCTAACCAACAAATATGTGTGAAAACTATCAAAATAAGAATATTTAGTAACATAATTAATAAATAAAATTAATTAAATGAAAACTAAATAAAATTCATATTTAAAATCACTTCTTCCAATAAAGACCAATGTAAAGAGATGGATATCACTATGGAAAAGGATATAGAATCATCAATAAAACATGTCCCTAACCCCTACTAGAATTCGATGTCATATCAACACTATTGACTGACAAATCAGGATGCTCGCCCTTAGGTAGCATATCCTCAGTAAAGCTATGAATCATGTCATCATAATTATATTGAACCATTTGAAACATATAATTAATCTTATAAAAATATTTTATTCCATAAGAAACGTAAAATTTGATGTTGATTAATTTTTTTAAAATAAAATGATTTAAAATAATGTTACCTAAAAATAATTTTTAATGTAGATATCAAATATATAAAAATAATAAATATTTATTATAAACATATAATACAACATTCTTCATATTTATCTCGATCATCATATTTATTTTCATTAGTGTAAATTTCTTCATCTTCCTTCTCCACATCATCAATTTCTATTTGATCTGTAATTTTATCATCCCTTGTAGTATCAAATTCATTGCTTTCATCATCAATATTATCAACACTATAAGCCCATAACTATAGGGTCTCATCATTGATATCTATATCTCTTTTATTTATATATACATTTAATTATTTTTATTGATAAATATTAATATTTTTAACTTAAAAAAACTACATTAATTTTCTATAAACTAATTTTCATGAGATTTCATTTTTATTACTCTACCAATCATTTAAGTCTCTAAAACAAGCAATATATTTTTCTTAATAAGCATGATGTTCTTGATATACCATAAAAATGGTTCATTTTCTGTAATATGACATTAATATTTATAATCAATGATTATATGTCATTGATGAACATAAAACCATCTATTAGGGGTACATAATTCAAAAATTGTGTCACGTCTTTACAATTGAGCTGAAAATATGTATGAGATCTATGATATTCTTCATCTAAAATTCATCATTAATGATGACCACCAAAACTAAACTCAGGATGATTAAATACTAACAATCGGTGTTCTATGACATCATCATCATTTTCATTACTGTGACGCAATATAATTTGTTTTCAAGGATATTCTGATTTAAAATAATGAGATAAAAAAATTGAAATTTCCTCTTGTAACTATGCTTCAACAATTGAACCTTCAGTCAATGTTTTTTTATATACCTTCTTCTTAAATTTTTTTCATACATATCTCAAATGGGTATATCCATTACAATTTTATTGGCCCTATAAATTTATTTTTATACATAAAATACAATATAAAAATCTTCATGAAGATAAACAGGGATGAAAAAAAAATTTACAATTTATATAAAATTAAAACAAAATATTTCATTCACTACACTCAATCCATTATATTTTTTTATGCCCAAATTTCAGGGAATAAGTATGATATTTAAGTAAACACATCCCAGATTGAAGAATTCAACAGCCCTCTAAGGCAAATAGGAAGTAATCTTTACTTGATAACATGATAATCATGAATTTTTAAGTAATTAAAAAGTATTTTTTTAATGAGAAAAATTAGGTCCATATCCATATGATAATATCAAATATTTAATCCAATGAAAAAAATAATAAACATATTTCTTTTAAAAATTCATAATATTATTTTGGATTCATCGATTTTTAGGACCATTCAATTTAAAATAACATAGGTTTAGGATTCTTGTAAATTTAGGCAAGATATAATTGTTCTTTCACATTATCAGTGGTCTTGATAGGTGTTTCCAACATGGTATAAAATACGTTATCCAAATAATTCTACTTGAAAGAAATAATAATTATAAAAACCAAAATAGAAATGATAAACCCTAATATTATCAAATTTTACCTAGCATCAGAGGACACACTTCTTATACTGACAGTTAATTATTTCTACTGATGAAAATTCTGAATTTTATTATGCGAATGATATAAACACTTTGAAACTCTTGATGTAGTCATGATTTATACTAAAACCATTTGGATTTCTATGATGATTTATCTGATCACAATCTTATAGCGAAGAAGTTTTTTCTATTTCATGGGTCCATAGTGTTCTAAGTAATTAAGATTAATTATTTTATTATATAACATATATTATAAAACTTACCTTCACTAAATGACAAGTTCATTATATTTTTATAAAATATTTCATAAAATATTTTATTAAAATATTTTTATAAATTTGAAAATTTTAAAATATGTGTTTTCGGGGGGGTATTTTTCCCTCATTTCAGTGTGGGAGGATAACATCGTACATGAAGGAGTATACGCACATCACTTTAATGTAACATGTATAATTGGTGCCTGAATCTATAATAACTTATAGTATATTATATCAATTTGTACTAATTTATAATAAAATTAATATTTCTTTTTAATTTTTATTAATTTATATGAATTTATAATAATTTATATTATTCTATACTAATTTATAGTATTTTAAAATAATTTACACTAATTTATAAATTTTTTATTAATTTATAATAATTTGTGATGAATTTAAACAAATTTATCGTAATTTTTATTAATGTATGCTAAATTAAACAAATTTATAGTAAATTATATCAATTTATAGTAATTTATATCAATTTATATTTAATTATAAAATTTAATAGTAATATATTAATTTATACTAATGTATAAGAAGTTTTATTAATTTATACTAATGTGTCACATCTTTTATTAATTTATACTAAATTATACTAATTTATAATAATTTATATTAATTTTTAGTATTTTACTACATTTATTATTAATATATTTTAATTTATAAAATTTTATACTAAATTATATCAATTTATAAAATGAATAAATATTTATACCAATTTTTGGGCAATTAATAGTAATTTATAATAATTTTTATTAATTATACTAATTTATAGTAACTAATGTCAATTAATAGTAAATTATATCAATTTATTTTAATATATTTTAATTTTTTTATGAATTTATAGTACTGTATAATAACATTTCATAATTTATACAAATGTAAAATATTTTTTATCAATTTATACAAAATGATACCGATTTATATTAATTTTACTAATTTATACTAATCCGTATAAATTTATACTAAATTACAATAATTTTTATGAATTTATAAAAAAAATAGTAATTTAGAGTAATTTATATATATTTATAATATATTATATCAATTTACTGTAATTTCCATTAATTTATACTAATTTTATAGGAATTAATACTAATATATTATGATTTATATTAATTTATACTAAATTACACTAATTAATAGTAACATGTGACAATTTATAGGAAATCATATCAATTTATATATATTTATATATATTTATAATAAGTTTTATTAATTTATACTAATTTTTCATAATTTATAATATTTTTGTTAATTTATACTCACTTATACTAATGTATACTAATTTTTATAATTATTACTAAATGCCACTAATATTTAAGAATTTTTTGAAATTTACACTAATTTTTATTAATATATTATAATTTATAATAATTTATAATAATTAATATGAATTTAGAATCATTTATACTAAATTATATTAATTTATAGTAATGTATATTATATTATAATAATTTATATGACTTAATAAAAAAAATTATCGATTTATAATAAATTATATCTATTTGTACAAATTTATATTAAAATATAATATTTTTTGTTAAATTATATAAACTTTCATCAGTTTATGATCATTTATTCTAAGGTATACAAATTTTTATTAATTTATACTAAATGATACTATTTTATCCTTATTCGTTATGAATTTATACCAATTTTTATGAATTTATTAAAATTTATATTAATTTACAATAATTTATTATAATTTATATGAATTAATAATAATTTATACTAAATAATATCAATTTATATAAATGTATATTAGTTTCTACACATTTACACTCATTTATATGAATTAATAATAATTATAATAAATTATGTCAATTTATACTAATTTATTTGAATATAATTTATTTTTTATTACTTTGTTTTATTTTTTATCTATTTATACTCATTTATACTAATGTATGACAATTTATAATAATTTATAATAAATGATACTAATTCATACTAATTTTTTGAATTTATAATAATTTTAATGAATTTATTATAATTTTTAATGTATAGTAATTTATAATAAATTATATTAATTTACCTTAATTTAAACTAAATTATATCAATTTAAAATAATGTATATCAATTTATACAAATTTATACAAATTAATATAAATTACTAATAATTTATATCAATTTATTATAAATTATATTAAATTGTACTAATTTATATGAATATATAATTTAATTTAACAATTTTTATTGATTTTTATCAATTTGTACATTATTTTTATTAATTTATAATATTTTTACAATTTATACTAAATTATATAACTTTTTGGTTATTTATATTAATTTATACTAATTGTTTTTGAATTTATAATAATTTGTAAAAAAATAATGAGTTAATACTCAATAAAATCAATTAATAGTAATATTATAATAATATATAACGATTTTTATTCATTCATACAATCTTATTTTTTTTATTAATTTCAATCAATTTAGACAATTTTTTATTAATTTATATAAATTTATATGAATTTATAATATTTATTATAAATTTATATGAATTTAATATTAATTTATAGATATTTATAACAAATTATACCAAATTTTAGTAAATTATACTAATTTATAATAAATTAAATTCCAATTAAATAAATTAAAATTACCAACAAACTATATAAATTAAAAAACAATTAAATAGACAAAATTAATAATAATTAAAAACATTGTTTAAAAAGATGCCTTGAAATCGATACATTGCCAAAAGATTTGTAGATTCGGTTCATAATCTACTAAGGTCGAGGATATATATAAAATTAGAGGGTGTTTTCAATAGATGAGAAGGCTTATGAGAAGATTATGGGGCGGTCTGCGCATATTTATAATCTACCTTACGTGATGGAATTTTAGTTGCAAAAATAATGCTATTTAGACTATTTTTGATGAGCCTTTGCAACGTATAATTAATCCATCACAAAAAGGTGCTGTCAAAAATAATATTTCCTACTCATAGAAAAAGTATTTTTGAGGGACTTGTTGGTCGCAAAACAACCTACCGACAAAGTATTTATGATGGATCTATCGCAAATACCCCTTATTAGAATAGGTAATTACAATGAAATTTCCTTTCTGTCGCAAATAGTTTGTTACCACCGCCACACATGCGTGGGCCCAAAATATTTTGTGATACCTTGTTCATCCATCACAAAAAAAACATTGCAGAAAAATTATTTATGATGGATGAACTAGCCCATCATAAATAAGGTGACCCCCCCCCCCAAAGACTATTTGTAATGGAATTGTAATCCAGTTCAAATAAGGTGTCACAAAAAAAATTCCTATAATGCTAAATTACAGAGTGACAAAAATTTAAAAGGAAACGTGTGTAGGACTATCATTACTACCACAATAAGGCGCACCTATTTTTTTATAATCACCTATGCCCTTCATATCTCACTCGGGTCTGCCACCCCCACTTACCCTCAGAGACATGTTATAGAATAGATGTATTAGTATATAATACAATGTGATATTGTATATATGTATATATATTATATATAAAATGAGGCGGTGGTAGACCCCTCTAAAAATGTTACTAAAATTATTTTCTATGAGTAGAAAAATAAAGGGATCATCGAGTCTGGATATCCAAGATTAAAGAAAGTCAAAAATAAGAGAAAACAGTACAAGAAGAAAAAGAAAGCAATGACAGTCAGTATGAGTGATATGGAAGATTATAATTCCTTCTATGGATTTGACACTAATAATGAAGTAAAAAAACTTTGTTTAATGGCTTTATCAACCCAATTAATTTAATATAAATATTATCCCTCTTAATCTAATTTTGACAAGACAATTGTTGATGGTCTATTTAAAGAAATTATAAGATTAAATCTAGAGATATAAAAGATTTATAGTATACACAAAGATCTTAAAGGTAAACATAAGAAACATCTTAAAAAATGAAAATATAAAGAAATCTATTTATAATGAAACAAATAATATAGAATTTAAATTTTCTCAAATGGATCTAAAATCAAAAAATGTTGAAATTGAAAAATATAAGGATGAAAATGAAAGAAACTTAGATTTTATGTCTAAGAACAGTGTGGCTAAAGAAAATAAGTTTAATAGAGTCCAAAAAGAGAATGAAAATCTAATATGTGAATTTGAATGTTTGAAAAATAGATCTATCCATATTTGTTCGTGGAAGGAAAAAGTATGATGAAATAGTAAGGATGATTAAAATAAATAAAAGTATGTATGGTCTTGGTTAAGAAAATAAATTTCCTAAATTGTATAAGACTGTCTTTATTAATGATGAAATTGGAAATGCTTCAATTGTCAAGTGTTTTAGATGTAAGATAAAAGGTTATTATGAAAATGATTTTTCTCTTTGAATTCCTCAATCTCTTGGACATGAAAATTATTTTATTTCCGAATTGTTTTCTTCATGATTACCCTAGAATACATGTTTTAAATTAGAATGGGTTTATCCTAATTATTTTACTAATCCTATTGGACCCAAATTTGTATGGCTATCAATGTTTTATAAAATCTATTTTTTTTTGTGAGAAATCTATCTTAGGAGGTCCAAAAAGCAAACATCGTATATGGATAATGGATTCACCTGGAACGTGATTGGCGATATCACATAATTTTATCATCCAATAAATGTGATGGTGTTAATGTTATATTTGGTGATAATTCTAAAGGAAAATTTAAAGGTTTTTGTGAAGTTAAAATTTAAAATTATGTCATTATTTAAAAATATTTAGTTGTTAAAAGTTTAAAGAATAATTTAACAAGAATTTTTCATGACCTACTCCCTATAAAGGTACCCCTCCTAGGTTGGAAATGGAAAAGAAGAGATAATGACACATGAATCTCGCCTTTTATCATTCATGGATAGGTGACTATCACCGAGGGTATATTATCACACACATGGGAGGATTTTCCATCATAATTATTTGGGGAGTAATAGATAATATGAGAACAACCACAAAATTACTCCCACTCATAATAAAAAAATAAATTCAATCCTAATACATGATTTGATGACATATATAATTGGATATAACTAAAATGAAAAATACAAAAGATATAAATCCTTGGTGGTGACCACAAAGATCCAATAGCTCATGAATAAATCCCCGTACTAGTAATGTTCAGGTCGATCACCTACCAGCTACTGTTGTCCAAAAACAAGTTCTAATATACCTAGGGTGACCATGACATGTATACTTTGTAGGATCCATCCGGAAACCTATTATGAAAAATGTGAAAGAAACATACTAAAGCCTAGTGAGTAATCAAATGAAACAAACTCATCACCTAAAAGTTTTATTGGTCTTATCACATCCTAAACATGGATAAATCACAAAATAATGCATAAAATTATAACCACATAATTGATAACATTTATATATATATATATATGGGTACCCTACAACCACTTCCCCATTAGTTTTCCACTCATATGCCCCGATGTTTAATGTCCCAATCCATAATCTCTTCCATAAATAATCCCACCCAAAACACCTAGGAAACCATATAATATAATCCACTTAGTTCAGCACACCATCACATCCACATCATCCATATAGTAATCCGGTTCTTTTTCAGAAGCCACCACACCCTATGTATTACATATTATTCCACAATCCATCACAACATATTCGTAACGAACCTATAATGATCATTTATGTACTAAATCTATAATGAATGCATGCATAATAACCTCAATAAATCATATCCTAAAACACACATGTAATAAAAATAACCTATATGCATAGCCATACATAATACTGTAGACAATGATAGAGTGGGGGAGAGGGGGTAGTCACCAATTCGAATCCTTGCCAACATCGATGTTAGGGAAAATACCCCTAGATCCTATGTTTCTAATTTTACCTTATAATATGTGTGGGTACATATGAAATAAGAAAATATAAAATAAAAATACCTCTCAACCACACTAAGGAAACTACATATCCTTAGACTCATTCTTCACTATCGTTTCATAAGACACATGGATACCACTACTAAGGTCTATATAAAAAAACATAAAAGCATCAATATTAATTAATTCTATAGATGTTAATTAATATTATACCATTTCCATGATTAAAATTTTAATCCTATAAGAAAATTATCGATAAAAATATTAATTTTTTTCTTGTATTGTTAAGAATATCATTATTATACATGAGAATCAAAAAACGATGTCATTATTTCATTAATTAATTATCATTTCAAAAACATTCTGGTACTCTAGTATCCATCATAAACTACCACATAAAAAATTCACTGATAGTATATAGAAATAAAATATGTTATGAAGTTGGAAACTGATCATATAAATAACAATTGACCATTGGACATCAATAAAGCATCAACAAGAAGTATGTATCAATGATCACTACTTACTTTGAACTCGTTTGGACCATCTTGGTTTCCCACACATTGTGCATAAAAACACATCCAACAACATTTTCAAATATCTTTACATCTAGAACCTCATTCCACCATCATCATCATAACTGGAACCTCATTCCACTATCATCATCAAACAGGCATCTCGTGCCACTATCATCATCATAACTGGCACCCTATATCACTATCATCAATATAAAGGACACTCCAAGTCACTATCATCATCCCATAAACCATATTGAGTTATTAATCATTCAAACCTAGGGATCTATATTCTAGATAACACATATATATCAAATTTATTTTTTCACACATAATTTAAAGGCAACCATGACCATAACATTAGGTCATTCAGGCCTTCCGTAATCAATAATAGGCTCACTCAAACCCAGTCAACTCATCTTTTTCAAATAACCATTTTAATTACATATTAGATTAACCAATTTATTATGTATAGGTTTTATACATTAATCAAACTAAATCAATTTCTATAAATAGAAAAAACTAATATAAAATTATTCAAAAATTATTTCCGTGTTTAAACAATTCCAAGATGAGCAGTAATTATACTGCTCATGCCTCTTTAATTTAATTAATAATAACATTAAATTTTATATTCATTATCTATTTCAATCATTCAACCATTCAAAACAACAAGAACAAAATAAAATTGAGTAGATAGAATGAAATCTAGTAAATATGAAAAGACAACATAAAATACATTCAATCACAATGACCCATGTAATAATAATATTTACTCACCATGAAATATTAAATTTCCAACACATGGGATAATTTATTTTCTCTCTACTATAAATTTTTTGTCATTTAAACTAAAAATAATAATTTAATTCAATGCATAATGTTTCATAATATTAAGATAATAAAAATTATCTACAACATGTAATATTATTTCTAATTCAATTATAGAATAAAGTAGTTTCCCTACACTCTTTATGAAGGAATAGAAAACAAATAGTGATGATAATCTTAGTCATTAACTTCAAGGGTATTACAATCAAAGAGTTATAGATAAGAACTCATAAATTCCCAAGATAAGGGAAAAATAACCACGTGAAAATTCACCTCTTTGGTCAAAGAAAGAAACTTGGCTTGAAAATGATCATGGAACATTACCCCATAAAATAACCAAATCCTCACAATCATTGAGGAACAAGAATCACCAATACCGAGCTAACACAAAAACATCATCACAGCGAATGAAACATATTTCTCTTTCAAAGCATGAATAGATGGAAAGGATATCCCCCCCCCTCCTCTAACTAAACCACTATCCCATGATTTAATACAGATCCCCTAAACTACTACAAACATTGGAACTAGAACTCTCGGTGCGTTCTATAATAATTTTCATCATCATCCTGAAATTTGTGAACATTTTTTGATGTATCTTGCAATACTTATTTGGCAAAAACGTAATGGGGATATAGACTAGGTTTCATTACTACAAAAACAAGTTAGAGACTCCTAACCTGAGATGAAAATTATTTATGATTATTAATTCATTCATTTTTTAACATATTTCACATTGTCTACCATGTTCAAACACAAGAAGAGGAAAGTATGATAGATGATCATTTCCTAGATTTCTACCCCACAAGTAGCATCACTTTTCTTAGTATATCCATGAAAATTGAATGTATTTATTTCTGATCACAAGGGAACCTAAATTCTCAAATCCTATCTATCCACCCTTGTTTACGACACATATTAATCCTATCTAATACTATTGACCTACCAAACCTTGCATCCTCACTATTTTATAACTTCAAGCTCTATAATATCTCCCAAACATACTTAGATACCACTTAGGAATGACCACCACCCTCCAAAGGTAACCCTCTTGGTTCATGTAACACCCGAGACTTTTATGTTATATAAATCATCAAAGGAATATTTTTCTACACAACACTTTCTTGGATTGCTTTACACGAAATCGCGACCTTCCTCGATAGCTTGCGTCGTACGCAATACCGAGTTTCACTAAACAACGATATGCTATTAAAATATTATTAAAACTAGCCGTTATGAATAGTAATAACCACTATATGAAATTTTATAAATTTTATTTTTCAAAATGGACTTCATTTTTGGATTCGGAATATCAAAATTAGCCTAGGGTGAAATTTTGGTATTTTTCTAAAAACTTTCAATTTTTGATGAATAGTGAAACCACTAAGTGGTAGTTAAAAAACTGAATTTTTCATAAAACATAATTTTACCGTTTCTGTGAGTGGAATTTCAAAAATCCGAGAGACACGGTTGATTTCAGTAAGTAAAATGTGGTTCAATGAGATGAAAATAATTTTTTTGGTGAATAGTAACTTTTTACTTTTTTTTACCACAGTTAAAAGTAAATAGGGTAATTAAGGGTAAAGATGATATTATTATTACCCTAACACATGTCCTAATTCTATTGGATAAGTTTAATTCGAACAAAAACAAACATAGGAATAAAATATGACCATTTAGGCCCACTTGGATTAGATTAGTACATTTAATATTAATTTATTTAAAGAAGGGTTAAAATAGTTAAAACCAAAGTTTAATAATTAAATAATTTTTAATATGGGCTTATACATAAGATAAATTATACTATAAATATTCATTAGAAAGCTAAAAAGATTTCATACATAATGGTATTTTATTTGTAATTTTTAGACATTAAATAATTTAATTTATTTATGACACAATGATGATGCAGTAATTATCTTATTAATGAAATATTGACATAATTGATGTTATAAACAAAATAAATGTAATTTGAGACTTTTTATGAATCCCACTAATTTTATAGGTTAATATGACATGTTAGTATTGATTTAATTAACTTTTTTCGAACTAATAATTCTGTTATGAGTTTCACAAAAATGAGTTACTAAATAGTGTCAAAATTGACATAAAATAGTCTTTAAAAAAAATATTATATTATTAATTGTTATTTTATTCATAAAAATCTATGGTTCGGCCTAATGACTTAGATAAGGTTATATATATTAATAATAAACAACTTGGGGACCGTTTGGCTGCTTATAGTAAGTTTATTAACCTTATTGTATAAGAATACAAGAAGACATGGTAAAAGTAAAATTATTTAACTTAATGTTAAATCTAAATGATAAGGTTATAATAGGAACCTAAACTTGTATAAATTATATTGGATGAAAGGATTTCTACCCATACCCACCTTATCTTCGAAATATATCAATTTGGAGCTATTTAAAACCGAACTTGACTTTATAATAAAATAATATTTTTAGTTTTCCCAAAGGCGCCCCTCTCCTCCCTTATAAAAGGGAACCTCCTCCCCCTCTTCCTCACACCACATTGAGCCTTCAAGATCGGCCAACCCCTTCCACTTTCTCCTCTCCACTTCCCTAAAGACATCCTAGAGGTTCTGTTCTTCCTCAAAGACCAATTTTAGTGCCCTAAAAGAAGGTCTCAAAGAAGCACTTCAAAGAAGAGGTAATGTCCGTTACCGATTCTTTCATCATTATTTCTTCTTCCACTTCTTCTTCTTTAGTTTTTTCATTATGAAGTAATAACATCAGTATCAATCATATACTGATATGTTATTATAAGTATGAAACAACCCTATTTCAACATCTATCCATCATACGAAAAAAGAAATCATCGCGCGTGCGTACGTACGGAATACCGTCTCCACGCCGTGGTGTAATCTATTTTCCACCACCACATTACTTGGACGGGTATAATGGTGTAAATAATGAATATATATGACTATTATAAAGTTATTTTGATTCTGAAATAGTATAAATACACTCCAATACAATTCCACAATCATAGGAACGATATCATCACTCGTGCGTACGTACGGAATACCGTCTCCACGATGTGATGCGACTCGTTCTACATGATCTTCATTTCATAATGATTATATAAATGAATTGAATTAATGAATATGATATATATTACACTAATACCATTCTGGAAATGATCTATCTATAACCTAAAGAGAAGAATAATAATTTATTCGACAAAACACGCATAAGAACAAAAAGTTATAAACACCCGAATAACAAGTAGCAATGAAATATTACTACTAAGAAGATAAGAATATGACCATATATGATATCATAAAAATAAGTATGATTCTGTAATAACTCAATAAAATTATTTAAATCATTATACAGGAGGTTCGGACACTTACAAAGCAAGTTGGACCTAAGGTAAGGGAAAATATCACAATCCCATTTTTATCCTAGATTGTTTTTACTTTGGCATTTACTGGGGTGTATTTTATCATCCACATCCATGTTCCCTCAATATGTAATATTGTTTCCATCCACTTACAATAGTTTAAATCAAATTTTACCCTTCGGTGAGTTTTTAGTAAAGAATATGAAAGGAATCTTTTGTTGTTTTTTCGTACGAGGTACTTTTTTGACTTTTCCGACAAAAGTACGAAGAATATTTTTTTAACTTATACAGCATGAATGGATTTTTAAAACATTATTTCCAAGAAGCTTCCTTTACAAGTTTTCAAGTTTATTCTTAATCAACTTATTTTTGTTTAAAATTGTATGGCATGTTATGAAAGGATAAATGTTTTTGAAGTAGAAAGGATATTTTCCTCAAGAATGGAGTTCAAGAGTTTTATCAAAATTATTTTCCATCTAAGACAATATAGGGTTCTGTTTCTATCCCTATTATTACATGGATTTGATTATGTTTTGATGGAAATATTTTTATGAATTCCTTTATCTTATATGAATTTTTTTATGATGTCACGATGTTTAAGATTCCCATTTTTATTACATGGGTTATGCAATTATGTATGATTTAAGATTTTGTGGCACAAATAAGAATGGTATCATTATGAGTAGGGTGGGACCTATATATCCCTCCAATGAATTGGGTAAAGATTTTAAATCTCATGAGATAGACATGGCTGGAACGGTAGGTTATACCGGTTTAGTGAAACAGGACTGAAACGAGGGTGACTCGGTTCAAAAAGGGACTTTTTCCACTAAGATAGTCTTGGCAATGAGTCTTGACTAACAAGAAATGATTTTCTATGATTATGTGTGTACGCCACAAAGTTTCATGTTTTAAGTTATGATTATTATGATTACATTTCACTGCCATGATTTATCCCATGTTATGAAATTATGATCTCTTTTGCAGGTTAAGATTTCCAAAAGCTATGCGCTTGTGTATACGATGTGATTGATATTTCTTTTTTTTACCCTTACTGAGCATTTGAGCTCACCCTTTTGTATGTTTTCTTTCCCCAGGTCAGGAAGAAGGTTATTAAGTAGGATATGCCAAAAAGGGACCCTAGATATGATGAAATAAGTGGGAGGCAAAGTTGATGCTTTATGAACCAGTTGTTTATGATTCCCAGTTTCTAAAAGACACTATACCTATACGGTCCTTTAGTGGTTTTGTTATATATTGTAATAAGTATGCTTCAATTTTGAATTATTAACAATGTATGTAAAGTATGTGTCGTTATAGTTTGTATCAGAGGAAAGGTATAGCCAACCTTTGGAAACTAGTATGTGAAATCCTTAGTAAGAACCCTAAGGATAAGTCTAAGCATAGAACAAAATATTAGTGTTTTATAAATGGCCATGAATAACCTAGGATAAGACCTTATGTGTGAAATTTTATTCTTGAGTATGTGGTTTTCCTATTATAATTAGTGTTTCTCACACTATTCTTCTTGGTTTTAGTCAATGGCTAGAACCCGAAGGAATCGTGTTAATGCGGAATGCGACGGTCAATGTAATGATTGTCCCCCTGAGAAACCAAACGTTATGGAATATGGAATGAAAAATCTTGTAGCCATGCTCACACATCTTTCTCAAGCTATGAATCATGCAGGACTTCCAAACGAGCAAAGGAAGGAGCAACATTCTGTTGAATCCTTCATGAGGCAGCATCCACCTTCTTTCAGTGGGTCTACTGACCCATTAGTTGCTGAACAATGGATTAGTACTACTGAAAAGATATTTTCCATTATTCAATGTTCTGAACATGATAAAGTCATCCTAGCAGTGTATCGTTTGGAAGGATATGTTGATAAATGGTGGAATCTTATTAAGAATACGAGGCAAAGGGATGAAATTGAGTCCATGGAATGAGACGAGTTCAAGAACTTATTTTTCAATAAGTACTTCCCTCATATTCTCTGAACAAAGATGGAGAAAGAGTTTCTTGAACTGAAGCAAAAGGATGATGAATCTGTTGGTACCTATGAAGCAAATTTTACAAGACTTGCAAGGTACGCTTCTGGTATTATTATCCAACCTGAGAGTAAGATCGATCGATTCTTTAGTGGCTTAAAACCAAGTTTTCAAAGGGCGTTAGCCATAAGGGACTTCAATTGCTACGAGGAAATCGTTCGATGTGCTCTCAAAGTCGAAATGGAGATTGGAGTAACACATCAGTCATATGGGTTTGATAAGAAGAGGAAAATGGAATTCAAAGGAAAATCTAAAGAGCACAATGAAAAGAAGATGAGATTTACCTTATGCTCAATGTGTGGAACGAAACATGGAGGGAGTTGTCTTAAAGGGACAAGTAAATGTTTCAAATGTGGAAAGGAAGGTCATCGGGCATTTGAATGCCACGATGATGGGAAGAAGATGTCTAATGATGCAAACAAAGGAAGGGATACACAGAATGAACCTACTTCACATCAATGTTTCAAGTGAAAGGAGATGGGGCATTATGCCAATAAATTCCCTAATCCAAGGGTTGATGATGATGGTCGAGGTCAACAAACTCTTAAGGCTAAAGACAAAGGAATGTCACATGTAATTTCTATCAGCGATGTGGAGTACGATAACGATGTGGTGAAAGGTACACTTACCATCCACTCTAAAGTAGAAAATGTTTGATTTGATTCTGGATCCACCCACTCTTTTATTTCTAAAGAATTTTCTAAGGGTATCACCGTATTACCTCAACGATTAGATGTTGAGTTAGCTGTGACAACACCTAATGGCACAACAGTCGCATCAAAAGTTTATAAATCTTCTCTGATCAATGTTTATGGGAAAGTGCTTCCTGCAAATCTTGTGATCCTTCCTATAGTGGAATTTGATGTGATTCTTGGCATGGATTGGCTTTATTTATATGGAGCTCATATCAATTTCCAAAGAAGGGAAGTCAAATTTCATATTCCTAATCAAACAATGATCGTCTATAAATGCAAGGATGAACATAACCTTCCAGTGGAAATTTCTTCCATTTTATGGGTATTGATTCCACTAAATGAAGGTTATTTATCTCAAATGGTTGGTGAGAAACCCACGATTAAGAATATACCCATCGTACGGGAGTTTGATGATGTCTTTCCGGAGGAATTACCGGGTCTTCCACCAAATCGTGAAGTTGATTTTTCAATAGAACTCGTACCGGGTGCTTTGCCTATTTCAAAGACACCTTATAGAATGGCCCCAATTGAGTTGCAGGAATTGAAGAAGCAACTCCAAGAGAATCTTGATAAGGGATTCATACGCCCTAGTGTGTCACCTTGGGGAGCACCTGTTCTATTTGTCAAGAAGAAAGATGGATCAATGAGACTCTGTATTGATTATCGAGAACTTAACAAGATCAATATCAAGAACAAATATCCTCTCCCACGCATTGATGACTTATTTGACCAACTACGCGGAGCTTAATACTTATCCAAGATTGATCTTCATTCAGGGTATCATCAATTAAGGGTCAAAAGGGTGGATATACCAATGACGGCTTTCCGTACAAGGTATGGACACTATGAATTTATAGTGATGCCATTTGGTCTTACTAATGCCCCTGCTATCTTCATGGATCTAATGAATAGAGTCTTTAGTGACTATCTTGATCAATTTGTGGTAGTCTTTATAGACGATATTCTTGTCTATTCAAAGATCAAGGAACAACATGATGATCACTTGAGAATTATATTGAAGACCCTGAGAAAGGAGAAGCTTTATGCCAAATTTACCAAGTGTGAATTTTGGCTTCAAAAAGTTGCATTTTTGGGTCACATAATCTCAAAATAGGGGATATCTGTGGATCCAGAAAAAACAGAGGTTATCAAACGATGGTCGAGACCAACAACAGTAACTGAGATCTGAAGTTTTCTTGGTTTGGCTGGATATTATTGACGTTTTGTGAAAGATTTTTCACGATTATCTAATCCACTCACCAAGTTGACTCGGAAAGGAGTTAAGTTTGTCTGGACGGAGGAATGTGAATCTAATTTCAAGGAGATGAAAAGAAGGTTATCCAGTGCACCTGTGCTCACATTGCCTTGTAGTGGAGAAAGGTTTGTGATCTACAGTGATGCATCCAAGAAGGTATTGGGGTGTGTTCTTATGCAAAATGATATGGTGATAGCTTATGCCTCACGACAGTTGAAAATCCATGAGCAAAATTACCCAACACATGATTTGGAGTTAGCTGCGGTAATCTTTTCATTAAAGATTTGGAGGCATTACCTTTATGGTGAAAGGTGTGATATTTATACTGATCATAAAAGTTTAAAGTATATTTTCACACAAAAGGAGCTGAATATGCGCCAAAGAAGATGGTTGGAGCTGATTAAGGATTATGACTTCTCAATCCATTACCACCCTAGGAAAGAAAACAAGGTGGCAGATGCATTATGTCGACAAGACCATGCCAGTTTATCAATGATGAGGATCACAAAAGATCCAATATTTATGGATTTACAAAGAATGGATCTTGGAATTATAATGGAAGGCGAAAAATCTTATCTTTCTCAAATGAATGTTCAACCATCTATACATGTGAAGATTAAAGAGGCACATAAAGAAGATGTCGAGTTACAAAAGAAGGTGAGAAATGTTCCCGAATTCAACCTTGATTGTGATGGGTTAATAAAGTTCAGGAATCGGGTTTGTGTTCCTCCCATCCCCGAATTAAAGAATGAACAGCTGGATGAGGCTCATAGTTCTTCATTCTCTATTCATCCTGGAAGCACGAAGATGTATAGGGACCTGAAAGAGTACTTCTAGTGGGATGGCATGAAAAGAGATATTGCTGAATATGTCTCTCGATGCTTGGTTTGTCAACAAGTTAAAGCCGAGAGACAGAATTCTAAGGGGATGTTACAACCATTACCCATACCCGAATGGAAATGGGAAAACATCACTATAGACTTTGTCACAGGACTTCCTAAAACATCCAAAGGCAATAATGCTATCTGGGTCATAGTTGATCATCTTACAAAGTCTGCACACTTCATTGCTATTAGAGAGGATTTCTCTCTGGATCAGCTTGCCGGGATATATGTAATGGATGTGGTAATATTGCATGGAGTACCACTTTCTATTATCTCTGATCAGGATCCGAGATTTACCTCGAAGTTCTGGCGAAGTCTTCAGCATACTCTGGATACAGAGTTGAGTTTCAGCACTTCTTATCATCCTCAGACAGATGGTCAGTCTGAGAGAACAATTCAAACTCTAGAAGATATGTTGAGAGATTGCACTATGGATTTCAAAGGTGGTTGGGATCAACACCTACCTTTGGTGGAATTTTCGTATAATAATAGCTTTCACTCCAGTATTCAGATGGCTCCTTATGAAGCTCTCTATGGAATGAAATGCAGGACTCCAACTTGCTGGGATGAAGTTGGGGAAAGAAAGCTATTAGGACCTGATCTCATTGATGAAATGGCAGAAAAGGTCAGATCTATTCAACAACACATAAGAGCAGATCAGAGTCGACATAGAAGTTATGCCGACAACCGAAGAAAAGACCTAGAGTTTGAAGTGGGTGATAAAGTGTTCTTACGAATATCTCTATGGAAGAGGGTTATCAGATTTGGAAAGAAGGGGAAGTTGAGCCCTAGATATATCGGTCCTTTCGAAATACTGGATCGTGTTGGGAAGGTAGCTTACCGATTGGCGCTTCCACCGAATCTCTCTCAAGTTCACAATGTGTTCCATGTATCTCTCCTGAGAAAGTACATACCTGATCCTTCACATGTACTCAGCTCAGAAGTTGTACCGCTGGAGCAAGATCTTTCTTATGAAGAACAGCTGATAGAGATTCTGGATGGTAGCGAAAAATTCCTACGAAACAATACCACTCGCTTGGTGAATGTTTTATGGAGGAACCACCAATTAGAAGAAGCTACTTGGGAGCTTGAGGATATGATGAGGGAGAGGTATCCTCATCTATTTGTTACAAAGTGATGAATTTTGAGGGAGAAATTCATTTTAAGGGGGGTAGAATGTAACACCCGAGACTTTTATGTTATATAAATCATCAAAGGAATCTTTTTCTACACAACACTTGCTTGGCTTGCTTTACACGAAATCGCGACCTTCCTTGATAGCCTGCGTCGTACGCAATACCGATATTCACTAAACAACGATATGCTATTAAAATATTATTAAAAGTAGCCGTTATGAATAGTAATAACCACTTTATGAAATTTTATAAATTTTATTTTTCAAAATGGACTTCATTTTTGGATTTGGAATATCAAAATTAGCCTAGGGTGAAATTTTGGTATTTTCTGAAAAATTTCAATTTTTGATGAATAGTGAAATCACTAAGTGGTAGTTAAAAAACTGAATTTTTCATAAAACATAATTTTACCACTTCTGTGAGTGGAATTTAAAAAATCCGAGAGACACAGTTGATGTCATAAAGTAAAATGTGGTTCAATGAGATGAAAATATTTTTTTTTGGTGAATAGTAACTTTTTACTTTTTTTTACCACGATTAAAAGTAAATAGGGTAATTAAGGGTAAAGATGATATTATTATTACCCTAACACATGTCCTAATTCTATTGGATAAGTTTAATTTGACCAAAAACAAAACTTAGGAATAAAATATTACCATTTAGGCCCACTTGGATTAGATTAGGACATTTATTATTAATTTATTTAAAGAAGGGTTAAAATAGTTAAAACCAAAGTTTAATAAGTAAATAATTTTTAATATGGGGTTATACATAAGATAAATTCGACTATAAATATTCATTAGAAATCTAAAGAGATTTCCTACATAATGGTATTTTATTTGTCATTTTTAGACATTAAATAATTTAATTTATTTATGACACAATGATGATGCAGTAATTATCTTATTAATGAAATATTGACATAATTGATGTTATAAACACCAAAATAAATGTAATTTGAGACTTTTTATGAATCCCAATAATTTTCTAGGTTAATATGACATGTTAGTATTGATATAATTTAATTTTTTTGAACTAATAATTCTATTATGAGTTTCACAAAAATCAATTACTAAATAGTGTCAAAATTGACATAAAATAGTTTTTAAAACAAATATTATATTATTAATTGTTATTTTATTCCTAAAAATCTAAGGTTCGGAAATATGACTTAGATAAGGTTATATATATTAATAATAAACAACATGGGGTCTGTTTGGCTGCTTATTGTAAGTATATTAACCTTATAGTATAAGAACACAAGAAGACACGGTAAAAGTAAAATTATTTAACTTAATGTTAAATCTAAATGATAAGGTTATAATAGGAACCTAAACATGTCTAAATTCTATTGGATGATATTATTTCGACCCATCCCCACTTTAGCTTCTAAATATATCAATTTGGAGCTATTTAATACCGAACATGACTTTATAATAAAATAATATTTTTAGTTTTCCCAAAGGTGCCCCTCTCCTCCCTTATAAAAGGGAACCTCCTCCCCCTCTTCCTCACACCACATTGAGCCTTCAATCTCGGCCAACCCCTGACACTTTCTCCTCTCCACTTCCCTAGAGACATCCTAGAGGTTATGGTCTTCCTCAAAGACCAATTTTAGTTCCCTAAAAGAAGGTCTCAAAGAATCACTTCAAAGAAAAGGTAATGTCCGTTACCGATTCTTTCCTATTTATTTCTTCTTCCACTTCTTCTTCTTTAGTTGTTTCATTATTAAGTAATAACATCATTATCACTCATATACTGATATGTTATTATAAGTATGAAACAACCCTATTTCACCATCTATCCATCCTACGAAAAAAGAAATCACCACGCGTGCGTACGCACGGAATACCGTCTCCATGCTGTGGTGTAATCTATTTTCCACCACCACCTTACTTGGATGGGTATAATGGTGTAAATAATTACTATATATGACTATTATAAAGTTATTTAGATTCTGAAATAGTATACATACACTTCAATACAATTCCGCAATCATAGGAACAATATCATCACTCGTGCGTACGTACGGAATACCATCTCCACGATGTGATGCGACTCGTTCTACATGATCTTCATTTCATAATGATTATATAAATGAATTGAATGAATGAATATGATATATATTACACTAATACAATTCTGGAAATGAGCTATCTATAACCTAAAGAGAAGAATAATAATTTATTCGACAAAACACGCATAAGAACAAAAAGTTATAAACACCCGAATAACAAGTAGCAATGAAATATTACTACTAAGAAGCTAAGAATATTACCATATATGATATCATAAAAATAAGTATGATTCTGGAGTAAGTCAATAACATTATTTAAATCATTATACAGGAGGTTCGGACACTTACAAAGCAAGTTGGACCTAAGGTAAGGGAAAATATCACAATCTCATTTTTATCCGAGATTGTTTTTACTTTGGCATTTACTGGGGTGTATTTTATCATCCACATCCATGTTACCTAAATATGTAATATTGTTTCCATCCACTTACAATAGTTTAAATCCAATTTTACCCTTCGTTGAGTTTTTAGTAAAGAATATGAAAGGAATATTTTGTCGTTTTTTCGTACGAGGTAATTTTTTGACTTTTCTGACAAAAGTACGAAGAAGGTTTTTTTTAACTTATACGGCATGAATGGATTTTTAAAACATTATTTCCAAGAAGATTCCTTTACAAGTTTTCAAGTTTATTTTTAATCAACTTATTTTTGTTTAAAATTGTATGGCATGTTATGAAAGGATAAATGTTTTTGAAGTAGAAAGGATATTTTCCTCAAGAATGGAGTTCAAGAGTTTTATCAAAATTATTTTCCATCTAAGACAATATAGGGTTCTGTTTCTATCCCTATTATTACATGTATTTGATTATGATGTGATGGAAATATTTTTATTAATTCCTTTTTCTTATATGACTTTTTTATGATGTCACGATGTTTAAGATACCCATTTTTATTACATGGGTTATGCAATGATGTATGATTTAAGAATTTGTGGCACACATAAGAATGGTATCATTATGAGATGGGTGGGACCTATATCTCCCTCCAATGCATTGGGTAAAGATTTTATATCTCATGAGATAGACATGGCTGGAACGGTAGGTTATACCGGTTCAGTGAAACAGGACTGAAACGAGGGTGACTCAGTTCAGAAAGGGACTTTGTCCACTAAGATAGTCTTGGAAATGAGTCTTGACTAACAAGAAATGATTTTATATGATTATGTGTGTAAGCCACAAAGTTTCATGTTTTATGTTATGATTATTGTGATTACATTTCACTGCCATGATTTATCCCATGTTATGAAATTATGATCTCTTTTGCAGGTTAAGATTTCCAAAAGTTATGTTCTTGTGTATACGATGTGATTTATATTTCTTTTGTTTACACTTACTGAGAATTTGAGCTCACCCTTTTGTATGTTTTCTTTCCCCAGGTCAGGAAGAAGGTTATTAAGTAGGATATGCCAAAAAGTGACCCTAGATATGATGAAATAAGTTGGAGGCAAAGTTGATGCTTTATGAACCAGTTGTTTATGTTTCCCAGTTTCTAAAAGACATTATACCTATACGGTCCTTTCGTGGTTTTGTTATATGTTGTAATAAGTATGATTCAATTTTGAAGTATTAACAATGTATGTAATGTATGGGTTGATATAGGCCAGCTATAAATAAATAGAGATAATGATTCCAAAATTTAACTTCTAATAGGTAACGGGTTGACAACTAGCACCAAGGGTATATAATCACTTACATGGGAGGCGTTACCCTCATAAACATTTGAGAAGTAAGAGACATTATGAAAAAATACACCCAATAACTCTTTATGATAATAAAAAATTAGCAATCCCAATACATGGTATTATTTCATTCAATACTATATATAACATAAATTATTAATAAAAAAGAGAAAAATCCTCGACAGTGACCACAAATATCTAACAACTCCAAAACAACTCCTCAAACTAGTAATGACCATCTTGATCAACTACCATCTCCTACTAACCTGAAAAATAGTTTTTGAACACTTAGGGTGAGCATAAAATGTATACTCAATAAGATTCTTCATGAACCCTCTCATGTAAAATTTGAAAGAAGTATACTAAAAACCAATAAGTTAAAAACAATTAATGCAACTCAACATGTAACAAGAATATTATTCCTTTAACATCCTCACCATGGATCACATACTAAATAATTAATAAAAATATAATCTTAGTATTGATAACATACATACATATATATATATATAGAGAAATGGTTACCCCACAACCACTTCCCTAGTGGTTTTCCACTCTCACACCACAGATCAAAACATCTTGAGTAATCACCTCTTCCTTAAATAATCCTACCCAAAACACATGGGCAACCATATCATAATGTAATGACCTAAATTTGAAGAAACTAAACTACTGCCCTGGTATAGTGCAATATATGACCACAATTACACCTCCCTATACACCATAGGTTTTTGACTATTAGTGAAGGCTTATGGGGTTGCTTTTGGGAGACTATTGTATGGTTGGATAAATATAAAGGGATTGGTTAATTTCACTTCTAAAAAATTAATGTGATAAATAAATTGATGCTATAAAAGATATAAATATTTAATATAACCATGAAAGGATATGAATTTAAAGTGTAATATAAATTAATATACATCAATTAAGTGAAAGAAATGCATAAAAGAAAATGTCAAAAGTAAATGGGCTTGGTCAATTTGATAAAGAAGTTCGGAAATAGTACTTGAATTTCCCCATACATCAACTCCACATGAAAAAAATCATGAGGGATCAATTAATATACCCCTTGGTTTGAATAAGAACTAGGAAACCCAAAATCCATGGTTTTAATAGAAATCAAGATCCTCAAAACCCTTTATTTTTACATAATATAAAGAAACTCAATCCTCAGGTTTGACCAGATAAACAATAACCAATGAAATAGAGAAAAAATTAAATAGATTAATTTTTTGATTATAATCCCATTATAATTAATGGGCTTCACTCTCTCTTTAATAATTACATAATGATATAAATTGAGAGAGAGAAGTATATGAAGATAGTGCCTAGGGTTTATAAAAATAGACTCAATAGTATAAGGGAGAAATTAGCACTCAGTGATTGAACAAGAATGTCACCAGTGATTTGGATAAATTCATTGAAGAACTAAGACATTTTAATTTAGTTCCATAATCTCCTAGAATGATGAAATATTGATCGTTACTTGAATGGTGAATAAATTTTGGGAACCTTAATCTCTAAGGATTTTTTGAGATAATTATATCAACTTTGAACATCTAGTGTACTCTGAAGTGTTTCCATTTATCCAAAGTAAAATTGAAAGAGAATTTAGGTTTCTTTGATCTCATTTTATAGCCACAATAGGGTGTTGGGGTCCAAGGGGTTGATCCAAGTAATTAAATACCGAAAAGAAACACTTTTTGATCATTATTAATCCACCACTGGATGCTCTACCTCAACGCCACCATATATCTGGTGTCCACCACGAAGGTAGTAAGTGGTGCTTTTGGAAACATCTTCCTGTTTTATACTACCACTATCTAGGTGGTGAATTACTTGGATATATTTTATACCTTCTAGATCTCCAAATATTACTCCACATGACACCAACTATAAGGTGATTCCTACAGAAACGTACTTCAATAGAATCTCATTTAAAGTAGTTTGTATCCAAAATTAATATGAATTTATTACTATCATTATAAAATAATAGAAAGACATAATGAAAAAACTCGAAACACTTTAAACCAAGTTAAAAACAAACTATAGTGTTTGGGATCATTAAAAAAATACATTACAAGGAACAACAGTATCCCCCTTTTTGATGATCACAAAAACATAATATATAAATCAAGATAAGGAATATGGAAAGGATAAAAGCAAGGAGTTACATAATATTCATGATACCACATGTCCCATTTTATTACACTTTGAAACAATTTTCTCCCCCTGAATTAAACACTATTCGAAAACATATATTCTTTTATCTTTTACAAATAATAAAAAAATACTCCCTCTTTTATATCATCAAAAAGAAACATACAAATTATAGGGGTTATAGAAATAACAAAAGATAAATAAATATAATATAATATTAAATAATCATTTTCTTAACATTAATAGTAATAACTATCTCACCCTTAAGAAAACATGTTTATATTAATGTTAGGGGATATAAAATATTTTCAAATAATTAAGAGAAGATCACGCCAAAATATTGATAGTTAAAACATGATTTTAAAAATATATTTTCATGATGGCGAATATATTTTGGTGATAACATTATTAGATATGATAGGGGAAAAAATTGAAAGAAATTTTCATTAAAATAAACCCCCTATGTAAAACATGTATATAAAATAACAATATTGACAGAAGAAAAGTATTGCGATTTAATATAGATAAAAATAAAGATAAAATAATATTAATTAAAATGAAAATAATTTAAGAGATAAGTATCATCTGAAAATGACATCACAGTTGAGATAATGTAATCATATCCAAAAAAATAACGAAAATTTTAAAATATAATAAAAAGAAATTGTTAAAAATAATAAGAGAAATTTTGCATAAGAAATAAGAAAAATGGAAAAAATAACTTTCTCCCATTTTGTGAAAACATATTCAAGAGAGGTAGGATATATTTTTAAACTAGATTCAAGAGAGATAAAATAAAAAAATTAATAATCTTTTTTCCCATAGAGTAAAAAATTGTATAATATAGAATAATCATTTCAAAGGGGTCGGTAAAAACTCAATTTTTTAAAAGAATCCACTAATTTATAGATAAATGAGGTCTGATGTAAAATCCCTACAAGAAATCATCTAAGTAATCCTTTTAGTACCCATTAGGGTCCAACAATATTATTAAAAGAATATTTGGGTAAAGAAACAAATTTGAGTCCATAAACATTGGGCAATAAAGGCCTGGGAACCCAAAATTGTTTATATTTTTCAAGAAGATTAGAATAAATATTGACGGACATCAGCCTTCAATATATTTCATTTTTTGTAATTGTATTTATAAACTAAATTACTATATTTATGATAATAATTGAAACTTTTATTTTGAGAAGTGCCTTAAAAAAATAGTTGTATTTGAATTGGTTTAAAGATTTAAAAAACTAAACCATGATTGCTAAATTTAATACATTGAGAACAATAGATTATATTAATATATTTTTCAAATTGGGTAAATTTAAAAAGAGATATTTTTAGATCATTGATTTTAATTTTGAAAATTTCAACATTGGGTTGGTTTTTTAATTTAAAAACCTAATCGACCATTTATTTTAAATGAAATTACTTTCCATTTAAAACTATTTTATATTTCTCATTAAGAATTATGAAATCATTATGATGTTTTAATAATCCTTTTCCATGTTCATCATAAGCATTTTTTTTATACCCATAGGTTTGGTAAATTAATGAATAATAAGAGAAAAAACAACAATGGGAATTTATGGTAGAAGAATATTTGGATGTAGAATGAGAAATAGGAGTACTAACCTCATTTTTGTCTTCAATATATGCCATGTGGCATTTCATACTTGAGTCTCTTGGGGAGGAAGATTACATTGAATCATCACTATCACTCCAAGTTGTAAATTATATATATTTATATAATTTTTTTTTTCTTCTTATAATTGTATATCAAACATTTTGCTATTTTATGCCCCATTTTGTTACATTCATAACATGTCATAATGGATGCTAAAATTTAATATTTTTTTGAATGCTGGGGTTATTTCTACTACATTACAAGTTGGTTCACATTTTTGAAAAAAAATCAAGTTCAACTCCATCATCAATGTCCCTTTTGAAATAATAATAATAATCATTGATTACTTTAAAAAATGTTCTTCTTTTTTTCCATCACTTCAATTTCTTCTTTAATTACTTAGTGTTTAATCATAATATCATATTTCATTAATGATTCGATGAGATCCTCAACCACCATATTTTTTATGTTTGTTTATTCTAGGATTTTTTTCACTTTGGGATCCCATAGACTTGGTAAACCCCATAGGATTTTCATTATGAGTAATTTTGTGGACAAATCATCACTGAGAAAATTTCTACCCCTAAAAATGTAAGTGAAACTAGTAAAAATGAAAGTAATATATTCATTTTCATGCATGGAGAAATTTTTTAAAACATTATGATACATATATAAGCAAGTGTCCTTGACTTTATTGGTATATTTTTGTGTAATTTCAAGGAATATCCAAATTTATTTGACTATTTTTCAAATAGATCTTCTATTAAACTCATTTTGATATAAACCAAAAAATAATGTGTTCATAGATTTCCCATATAATTCAAAAGAATAAATGTCTTGAGGAGTCTATTTATATTCATATTTAGTTTTTGGGGTATAACCCTACATAACTTCATTCCAGACAAGATATCCAATACATCTTCGAAAAATATACATGCAAGTTTTCAAATATAAATAATTTAAACCATAAAAGAAACAAGAATGTTTATAATAGGTAGATGCCATTTCAAAATCAATCTTTGTAAATAATTCATGATTTATAAAAAAACAATTTTTTGGAAATAGTAATTTTAAGAAAATATTTTGAAAGAGAATCAAAGACTGCCTTTGATACCAATTACTGGATCATAGAAATAGAAAGAGGGGGTGAATTTCACTTTCAATAAATTTAAATAGACAAATAAATTGATTCTATAAAAGATAATATGATTTAATACAATAATTAAATGATATCAAATTACAGAACAATTGAAATTAATTAAGAAAATTATGAAAGGAAATTTCTAAAAATAAAATGTGGAGAGTAAATGGACATGGGAAATTTGGTAAAGAATTTCTTGAATAGTACCTGAAGTTACCCCAATGTCTCCTCCCCACGAGAAAAATCATGTGGGTTAAATTAATATAAACCTCGGTTTGAACAGGTACAAATAAATGAAAAAAACATGGTTTTATTGGAAACTAAGAACCTCAAAAACCCTTACTTTTAACAGAATATCAAGAAATTAAATCCCTTAGTTTGAATGGATAACCAAGAACTAGATAAATATAGGGTGAACCAAGTATATTAAATTATTATTTTATAGAACTTTACAATTCATGGACATCACTCACTCCATAATAATTAGATCAAGATAGATATAAAGAAACAAAAGTTTAATAATTGAGAGTTAAGGGATTATAAAAATAGGTTTAATAGGATGAGAGAGAAGGAAGCATAAAAATATATTATTATTATTATTTTTATGAAGTCATTGATGAACAAACCCTTCTTGATTTATTTCATTCATATACTTTAATGATGAAAGCATGATTTCCCCTTGAATGGTGAATTTATGTATAAAACTTTAAACTCTTGGGAGATTTTGAGAGAATTGAATCTATTTTTCACATTAAGTGTGATATAAAATATTCAATTTTATTTTAAGGAAAATGTAATGATAATTGAGTCTACCTCGATCTAATTTTATATCTGTCATAGAATGCTATGGTCTAAGAGGTCAATACAAGGAATTAAATACCTGAACAAGGAACTTTTTATCCATCATTAATGCACACCAAAAAGTTATTCCATGACACTGATAGATACCTGGTAGCCAATAATAGTTAGTTTGTGGTATTTCAAGAAACAACCTTTTAATTTATTCTCCCAATAGCTAACCAGTGGGCCTTCTATAGCTCTTAAGATTCTATCACATTCCATTAGATAATCAATGATTCCTTCAATAACATACTTTTAAAGAATCCCTTTTAGCCTAGTTTATATCCAACATTAGGTTGAATTCCATATTTCCATTATAAAATTATAAAAACCCAATAAAAACATAAAACACATTTAATGAAGTTATAAAAAAATTATAGTGTTTGTGATCATTAAAAAATTACACTATAAGGTATTAAAACAATTCCCTCATTACCAAAGTTCACAATGTGGAAATAAATAGATAAATAAAATACATAACATCATAGAAAACATCACATCAATATAAATAAACATCAGGTACTAAATAACCAAAAATTATCCCATGAAATACCATAATAATGCTAAATACATGATAGGAAGGTATGTACAAAATAAAAAATTCAAGCATTGCTAGCCCAAAAGTAAACAAAGGCAGAAGATAAAAGGATAACATGACCCCAGGAAGTTCCATGATCCGTCCCAGCTCCCATATACCAACTCCAACCAAGCCATGCAATCAAGCATCAACCTTATGTCATTTCATGAACTTATGAACCGAATCCAAGGATTATCTTCTCAGGTACCCAAGTTCCATAGAGGCCGAGGCATGGTGTGTGTATAACTTATTAGGCCACCACCAATGGTGTCTAATGAAAATATAGTCTATACGTGAAAAGTTTTAATGTTTTCCATGTTAAAAAATTGATACAATGATAATAATAAGCTACATAAATTAACATATCCCAATCATGATTTAGGTCTTATAAAGAAAACTGAGACCAATAATTCCTATTTTGACCGTTGTCAATAACTCTAATCATGGTGTAAAATCATATCTCAATTAAATTTCAAGGAAATTTTTTAATTATACCATAATAAAATAGTCTAATAAGAATCCACATTGATAAAGTAGTATTCCCTCCTAGAGATACCAATGATAAATCATCCATCTGGTCTGAACTCAGGGTACCTCCCTTGACATTCAGAAGCTTGGATCAATTGGAATCTCTGCTCACACATGAGGCATTCTATACCACTAATAATCAAGCTGAATCTGGGGAGCTAATCTCATGTCATTAAATAAGGGACACCCAAAATAATCCATGATATTAATCTTTGTAATTCTTCAAATGTAGACATTACCCAAATCTAAGGGGGTCTGCCCTCATGGAAATCATAGTAATAAATCTAAGATGAATCCAACAGTTCCCTTGAGGTATTCCATAGCATTTGACATCACTGAATCGAGGGAATTATTCAATCCCAACATTCATATTAATCCCCCAATAGAATCCACGACTCATCCATTGAATTCCATCCAATACATGTCATATGAAATCCATGTAATCAATTTAAGGAATTATACACCCATCCATTCCATAATGAATCAATGGGACTTCCCTTGTCATTATACTACTCGCATATAATTCCATTAAAATCGAAAAAAATAAATATTCACCAATTTGGTCATTTCTCATATATACAATTTTAACATATTAATCCAAATTCAAAATTTAATGCAAATTCAAAATTCCACTTATGATTACTAAGGCCAATAGCACTACTAGTTCCTACTGGTCAACCTTCAAAACTGTCATTTAAAAATTTAACCAATATGCTCTCAAGGGAATCCCCAAACTAAAACTTTAATTTACTAATTTCTAAGGCAATAACCAATTATGCTACTTTAATAGATTAAACAAAAGTCCAAATAAAAAAAACATATTTTACTAAGTATAAGGTGTTTTCCTAGGAATAAAAGGGAAACTTTCAATATCAATTTAATTATTAGGTAAATTGATGTATAATATGGAATGAATACACAAACAGAAACATAATATGGTTATATGAATTTAAGGGAAAAATAATTAAACCACCTACCTTAACCTCTCAGGGCACCACTCTTCCAATATAAGCCTTAGGATTAATTCAAAATGAGAGAAATTGAATAAGCATTCAAAATCCTAGAAAAATAGGTCATAACATCTATAAATGGTATAAGAAAAGTTGATATTAAAAGGAATTAATAAAAACATAATGTGGAATCCTAGACATACCGCAAGTTTCCAAACTATGATGACAGAATCCAATTTGAACAATGGTTGGAGGAGTTCCACCATGAAATAAATTAGAGGGGAAGGAGAGCCTCATTTGTTTTCACTGGCTAAAAATTGTAGAAGAAAGGTATTTGTAAGATATTGAAAACATAAGGGAAAATGGTATCCTTCCAATTTTTAAATGGTATGTGGTTGGCCAAACCATATTTCATCCATGAAAACTCCTCTACATGAAACACCCCATCTCACACAGTTAGGCACACAGTTTGAAAAACTATGCAACAACTGTGTGAAACTGCTCCACAATCTACTTAAGGTGTTTTCATGGTTCCCCAACCCCCATCGATGGTTTAACAAATTGGGATCCTCCTTTGATCAAATTTCTCATTTGGGGTTCATGGTTGGTAAAAAAATATTCACTAACTATATTCCCCATGTTTAAACTTCCAAAACCAGAACTATGAGCCCTAAAACCTAGGAACTATCGCAATATATCCTAACTCCATAGAGCACATTATTCTATGTCCAAAATTAATCTTTTATGGGATTCTAACCTTCAAAATTAGAATCTGAATAGTGATAGAAAATCCGACCCATCCAACAAACTAAAACTCATACATTTCCTAAAAATTTGAACACCCATACAAACATGAGGTTTTACACCGAACATTCCAAAACAACCTATATATTATGTACTATACCTAAATCCCTCACAACTAATACATAACACACCTATAATAATCTTTTAGATAATATATCTTGAATACATGCATTCAAAATAACCACATGTCGTCATATCCTGCAACACACATGTATAAGAAATCACCTATGTGCAGACTCGTATATAATACTATAGAGGTAGAGAGATAAGGGGATAGGGGATGGTTGTACATACATATACTCACTAAGATATATATTGAGTGAAATACCGCTTGAACCTCTAGTTTTCAGTTTCCCCTCTAACATTGTGGGGGATTGATATAGCTAACCATCACATCAAGGGGAACTACCTAGCCATAGACTCATCTGTCATTATTATCTCACAGAACTACTAAATTCCACTATTATTGTCTAGATATCAAACTATCTTAAAATCATCAATATTGATTAATTTACTCACTAATAATTAATATTATAATATTTCCATGATTAAAATTTTAATACTCTAATACATGTTCCAACAACACTATTACTTCTTTGTTTCTTTTATCAAGTATGCCGTCAGAATAATTAATAATCAAGAACAAACCTCGTTCTTTCATTAATTAATCATAACTTCATACTAATCCATTTACTATAGGACACGACCTAAGTTACCACTTAAAATATTCACTCATAGTGTATAGAATTAAACAAAGTTCCACAGTTGGAAACTAGTCATATAAATAATGACTATGTAGTATCCATTAAGAATGAATTAACATGAAGTAAGAATCGATGATCATGCCTCACTATGAGCTCATCCCAACCAACCTTGTGTAGAAAACCATATTCATAAAAACATCCAATATCTCATGAAAATATCATAACATTCATCACCTCATGCCACCATCATCATCATAATCATCTCCTCATGCCACTATCATCATCATATCTGGCACCCCTTGCCACTATCATCATCATAACCAGAACCCAATTCCACTATCATCATCACATAAAATAAATATGGTTAATAATCATTCACACTCATGGATCTATATGTTAGAGCACACATACCCATAAATGTTTTTTCCACGCGTAATTTTAAAGGTAATTTTGTCCATAACATCATTGAATTCAAACCTACCACAATGAATAATGGGCTCGCTCAGACCTAATCAACTCATCTTTATTAAAAAAATATTTTAATTCCATATTGAATTAACTAGTTTATTATATATATGTTTTCTATTTTACGTAAAGTATATCAATTACTATAAATAGCTAAAACCAGCATAACATGCTTCAAGAATTTTTTTCATGTATAAACAATTACAAGATGAGAAGTAATTATACTGCTCGTGCCAATTTAATTTAATTAATAATAGCATCTAGATTTATTTTTTTTGTCTTTTTCAAGAATTAAATCATTCTAAAAAACAATAACAAAATGAAATCAAGTCAACAGAACATTTTTTAGTAAAT
The DNA here is from genome assembly GCA_963277665.1 of Viscum album. Taxonomy (NCBI): domain Eukaryota; kingdom Viridiplantae; phylum Streptophyta; class Magnoliopsida; order Santalales; family Viscaceae; genus Viscum; species Viscum album. The sequence continues at coordinate 857,375,483 of OY728133.1, read as the reverse complement.
ATCAATAAGCAACATAAAACACATTTGATCACAAAGTCCCAAAAAATAATCTAATTTCCTAATCATGAAATATTAAATAATCTAGAAATGTGATATATAGTTCTCTCTATCCATTATAATTTCCATTATTTAATGTATCAACAAGAATATTAATAATATATTTCAACATGAAATTTCTAGAATATTAAGATATTTTGAATAATATACAACATGATATATTATTTCTCATTTTATTCCAAAAATAATAACTATAATAGTTTAACCATAATATGTGTGAAATAAACTTCTATTTCATTTATTGATATATTAATAACATGTAAATAATATTCCACAACATATATTAGTTCTTCTATATAAATTATTTTATTCTAATTTATAATATAATAATAATAATAGTCACTTCATGAGAAATAATTTTTCATCTTCCAATTAAGTTTAACGATATGGAATATCATTTATCTACTACAGGCGATGATCCGTCCTCTATTTAAAATTAAAGAATTTATGAAATGTGAAAAATTAATAAGATAATATGATAGCATACACTTATTTTGAGAAACAACCATTTTCAATAGCATCATATAAAAAAACTATTTTTCTCTAATTAATTATTTCTATATTATTACATAACAATACATTATATATGTCATGTGAAGAATTTTCCAAGATTTATTAAAATAATTATTCTTCATATTATATAATCAAGTTATTACAATTTTAAGGTCAATCGCATAAACTTAAACAAAGATTATATAGCATGATTAATTCACACCTATATAAAAATAAAAAGAAGTAAAATATCCCCTACCTTAAAATTAATATCTCGTTATTCTCAGAGAAATAACACAACATCAAATTCCAAACTCAAATTTCCTCTTCCACAGGGTACTGATGATCCTTAAAAAATCACCCCAAAAAATATCCCTCAATAATTAATTAACAAAAATCCAAATAAAATAGAGGTAAGAACCCTCCATATCAAAGAAAAAATGACAAATGAGAATGGAACCATCTGAGAAGTGAAGACTAACCTCATATCACCAAGAATCATCCACCTAATATTTGGGTTTTAATTAACTGAAAAAAGAATGAAAAGCCTCTAAAAAATGCACATATATCACCCAAGAACCAAGAGGAATAGTTAAATAATAATACAATTTGAGTGGATTTAGGAATTTATTGTAAAACTGCAAATTAGACAAGCAAAGTGCAACACCCTATACCATAGTGAAAGGGGAATATATGGAATAGAAACCTGGAAAAAAAGTATGACACCACACTGTATCACACCTGGTCAAAGCCACATCTGAGATCTATAGTGTAGTTATTGATGAGATCATATATACATGGAAGGGTGTTCATGGCACAAGGGATACACCATGACACATAAATCTAATTCCAGTGAAAAATTGTACACCATAACCTATACATATGGTTCATCAATAGAAAAAATTTATAGAACTCAAAAAAATCACATCTCTGGGACTCTATGTTGCAACCTACCCCCTCCCCCCCCCACATCGTAGTGGTGCCAAAATAAGAAAAATCATACAACCTCTTCTTCAAAACCTTTATATTTCAGCTCTCCAACCATAGTGTATCCTCATCTCTTAACTAGAATATATGGAATAACATAAAACTCCATGGAGAAACACTAATCTGTAGCCAATATTTCATCTTAACTCTCTTTCTTCTTCCTCCCGAACACCTCCAATCACTAAAAATGAAAAATAATGACACAGAATAAAATAGTACCTTATATAATTTCTCTATTATGTGAAGATGTATTATTATTAAAATTTAAAAATGATAAGTGTGGTATTTTTTGAATTTTATTGTGACTGATTTTATTCCAAAATAAAAGAGAGCATTTATTCTATTAATTTTTCTAATTTAACTAATAGAAGTGTTAATTATTTAAATATTGTTCAATATGACTATTTTATGGCATATGAGGCTTGTCCATGTGAATTTCATGTTAAAATTCAATCTTCCCAAACAACAAAAAATTCTATATTTTCCCATTTTAACTCTAAGAAACACACACACACACATGATATATATATATATATATATATATGATTCATAAATAAAGTTAAACAATAAAAAGAATATTTTAGACCTATTAATGATGTATAAATAGTAAGAACTCCTCAAACCATGCATTTAGATTTATTTATCAGGGTTAAACATACTATTCAAGCTAAAAGGATGTATTTTTTAGTCACTGTAAATGATTTGAGCAGACACACATACTATTAATTGGTATGATATTGCACAATTATCCTCTTTGACATATTTTTTCTATGGGTTTTTTCCATAACAAACATAAATTGTTAATACTTTTTGTGATAGAATCTACATTCTGTATCAAACAAAATTCTGTGATTATTTGCGATGGAATGCCAATTATATCAAAAATAACTAAATGATAATAAACAACTAAATACTAAAAAAATCAAAAAAGCATTCATCATAAAATTATGAATTACATATTAAAAAATATTTTTATAGAAAAAAATAAAATAATAATTTCACCAAGGAGTGGTGGATCAGGTCCAACTATTAGAGATAACTCCATCTATATACTATGTGAAATATAACACATATACTTCATTATCTCATTGTGTTAATAATCATGATTCCATTATTTCTCTTCTTATTTTCATTTCTTCTCTTCTTATTATATGGTTAATCTATTTATAACCTCATCCTATGTTCATAACTTCACCTTGTACTTTACAGTAGAAAATTATGATAATAGTGACAATTCTCCCTTTGGTCCATATATTTTCATTTTTTTGTGCTATATTAATTGATCAAGGTTGGTTATAAACTAATACATATCACTCATCCTTTCTAAAGACCACTTATTGTCACCTGTAACAATTCCACCTTATCAAAACATGTCTCACATGAGACCTCATCTCCACTATTTTTTGGGATATGACTCTCATTCATACGAGAATCCTTTATCTCATATGTATCCCAAATTTATGTAAATATAAATTTGTAAAATTAAAAAATTATATTATGTAAAATTAAAAAACTAAAATAAAAAAATATTAACCACAATATGTTGTTGTCTATCACTGACAATCTAATCATTACTATTATCATTTTATATATTCTTTTTCACATAAAACTCTATAATATTGTATCAACCATAGGCTACAAAAATGTATCATATACATTTAGTGTTAAAAATACAGACATACATATATATATATAATTATTAATAAAATTACATAACAAATTTAAATTATTTTTTGTAATAAGTAAGAGTCCCAACTTTGTATAAGATATGTTATCTCCTATGATTTTATAAAAATATTATATAGGAATTATCTCTTATCCATTACCTAAAAAATCTCTCTCAATCCTGAGTAGGGACATAATTAGGCCGATAGGGCCTATAAGACTCATCAAATACAGTCACATATGCTCTCAATAGAGCTCTCCTTTAAAGTCTATATAAAAATTAATTTAAATGATTATGCATGTAGACCTCCCATGCCTCCCAAATAGAGGTTATCATTCTATCATCAACAGAATATCATAAAACCTATAAATATTTAATAATATAGAAAACTATAAATTATATAAATTTAAAATAAGATACAATTCTTATTTATACATGGAAAACATTTCTCAAACACATGATAGCATAACATAGTAGGAACCTAATCCCTTGAATCCCATGGAGCAGAACAGTAGTTTCTCAAAATAGTAATAGGCTAACCAACAAATATATCTGAAAACAATCAAAATAAGAATATTTAGTGACATAATTAATAAATAAAATTAATTAAATGAAAACTAAATAAAATTCATATTTAAACTCACTTCTTCCAATAAAGACCAATGTAAAGAGATGGATATCACTATGGAAAAGGATATAGAATCATCAATAAAACATGTCCCTAACCCCTCCTAGAATTCAAGTTCATATCAACACTATTTACTGACAAATCAGGATTCTCGTCCCTAGGTAGCAGATCCTCATTCAAGCTATGAATCATGTCATCATAATTATATTGAACCATTTGAAACATATAATTAATCTTATAAAAATATTGTATTCCATAATAAATGTATAATTTAAAGATGATTAATTTTTTAAAAATAAAATGATTTAAAATAATGTTACCTAAAAATAATTTTTAAAGTAGATATCAAATATATAAAAATAATAAATATTTATTATAAACAAATAATACAACATTATTCATATGTATCTTCATCATCATATTTAGTTTCATTAGTGTCAATTTCTCTGTCTTCCTTCTCCGCATCATCAATTTCTATTTGATCTGTAATTTAATCATCCCTTGTAATATCAAATTCATTGCTTTCATCATCAATATTATCAACACTATAAGACCATAACTAGAGGGTCTCATCATTGATATCTATATCTCTTTGATTTATATATACATTTAATGATTTTTATTGATAACTATTAATATTTTGAACTTAAAAACACTACATTAATTTTCTATAATCCTATTTTCATGAGATTTCATTTTTATTACACTCTACCAATCATTTAAATATCTAAAATAAGAAATATAATTTTATTAATAAACATGACTTGCTTGATATACCATAAAAATGGTTCATTTTCTGTAATATGACTTTAATATTTAAAATCATTGATTATATGTCATTGATGAACATAAAACCCTATATTAGGGGTATATAATTCAAAAATTGTTTCACTTCTTTATAATTGAGCTGAAAATATGTATGAGATCTATAAAATTATTCATCTGAAATTCATCATTAATGATGACCACCAAAACCAAGCTCAGGTTGATTAAATAATAACAATCGGTGTTCTATGACATCATCATCATTTTCATTACTGTGATGCAATCAAATTTTTTTAAGGATATTCAGATTGAAAATAATGAGATAAAAAAATTGAAATTTCCTCTTGTAACTATGCTTCAACAATTGAACCTTCAGTCAATGTGTTTTTATATACCTTCTTCTTAAACTTTTTTCATACATCTCTCAAATTGGTATATCCATTACAATTGTATTTCCCCTAAAAAATTTATTTTCATACATAAAATACAATATAAAATTCTTCATGAAGATAAACAGGGATGACAAAAAAAATTTAATAATTTATATAAAATTAAAACAAAATATTTTTTTCACTACACTCAATGTATTATATTTTTTATGCCCAAATTTCATGGAATAAGTATGATATTTAAGTAAACACATCACAGATTGAAGAATTCAACAGCCCTCTAAGGCTAATAAGAAGTAATATTTACTTGATAACATGATAATCATGAATTTTTAAGTAATTAAAAAGTATATTTTTTTTATGAGAAAAATTAGGTGCATATCCATATGATAATATAAAATCTTTAATCCAATGAAAAATAATAACCATATTTCTTTTGAAAATAGATAATATTCTTTTGGATTCATCGATTTTTAGGACTATTCAATTTAAAATAACGTAGGTTTAGGATTCTTGTAAATTTAGGCAATATATAATTGTTATTTCACATTATCAGTGGTCTTGATAGGTGTTTCCAACATTGTATAAAATAGGTTATCCAAATAATTCTACGTGAAAGAAATAATCATTCTAAAAACCAAATTAGAAATGATAAACCCAAACATTATCAAATATTTCCAAGCTTTGGAGGTCACACTTTTTATACTGATAGTTAATTATTTCTTCTGATGAAAATTATGAATTTTATTATGCGAATGATATAAACACATTGAAACTCTTAATGTAGACATGATTTATACTAAAACCATTTGGATTTTTATGATGATTTATCCGATCACAATCTTATAGTAAAGAAGTTTTTTTCTATTTCATGGGTCTATAGTTTTCTAAGAAATTAACATTAATTATTTTATTATATAAAATATATTAAAAAACTTATCTTCACTAAATGACATGTTCATTATATTTTTGTAAAATATTTCATAAAATATTTTATTAAAATATTATTATAAATTTGAAAATTTTAAAATATGTGTTTACGGGGTGGTATTTTTCCCTCATTTGAGTGTGGGAGGATAACATCACACATGAAGGAGTATATTCACATCACTTTGATGTAACATGTATAATTGGTTCCTGAATCTATAATAACTTATAGTAGATTGTATCAATTTGTACTAATTTATAATAAAATTAATATTTTTTATTAATTTTTACTAATTTATATGAATTTCTAATAATTTATATTATTCTATACTAATTTATAGTATTTTAAAAATTACACTAATTTATAAATTTTTTATTAATTTATAATAATTTGTGATGAATTTAAACAAATTTATAGTAATTTTTATTAATTTATGCTAAATTAAACAAATTTATAGTACATTATATCAATTTATAGTAATTTATATCAATTTATATTTAATTATATCATTTTATAGTAATATATTAATTTATACAAAATTATACTAATTTATAATAATTTATATTAATTTTTATGATTTTACTACATTTTTTATTAATATATTTTAATTTATATAAATTTATACTAAATTATATCAATTTATAATAATGAATAATAATTTATACTAATTTTTGGGCAATTAATAGTAATTTATAAATTTTTTTATTAATTATACTAATTTATAGTAACTAATGTCAATCAATAGTAAATTATATCAATTTATTGTAATATATTTTAATTTTTTTATGAATTTATACTACTATATAATAACTTTTCATAATTTAACAAATGTAAAATACTTTTTATCAATTTATACAAAATGATACCAATTTATATTAATTTATACTAATTTATACTAATTCGTTTAAATTTATAATAAATTACATTAATTTTTATGAATTTATAAAAAAATTAGTAATTTAGAATAATTTATATATATTTATAAAAAATTATATTAATTTACTGTAATTCACATTAATTTATACTAATTTTATGGGAATTAATACTAATATATTATGATTTATATTAATTTATACAAAATTACACTAATTTATAGTAACATATGCCAATTTATAGGAAATTATATCAATTTATATAAATTTATATATATTTATAATAAGTTTTATTAATTTATACTAATTTTTAATAATTTATAATATTTTTGTTAATTTATACCCACTTATACTAATGTATACTAATTTTTTTAATTAATACTAAATGACACTAATATTTAATAATTTTTTGAAATTTATACAAATTTTTATGAATATATTACAATTTATAATAATTTATAACAATTAATATGAATTTATAATCATTTATACTAAATTATATCAATTTATAGTAATGTATATTAAATTATAATAATTTATATGACTTAATAAAAAAATTATCGATTTATAAAAAATTATATCTATTTGTACAAATTTATATTAAAATATAATATTTGTTGTTAATTTATATGAACTTTCATCAGTTTATGATCAATTATACTAAGGCATACAAATTTTTATTAATTTATACTAAATGATACTATTTTATCCTTATTGTTTATGAATTTATACCAATTTTTATGAATTTATTATAATTTATATTAATTTACAATAATTTATTATAATTTATATGAATTAATAATTATTTATACTAAATAATATCAATTTATATAAATTTATATTAGTGTCTACAAATTTACATTCATCTATATGAATTAATAATAATTATAATAAATTATATCAATTTATACTAATTTATTTGAATATAATTTATTTTTTATTAATTTCTTTTAATTTTTAACTATTTATACTCATTTATACTAATGTGTGACAATTTTTAATAATTAATAATAAATGATACTAATTTATACTATTTTTTTGAATTTATAATAATTTTTATGAATTTATTATAATTTTTAATGTATAGTAATTTATAATAAATTATATTAATTTACCTTAATTTAAACTAAATTATATCAATTTATAGTAATGTATATCAATTTATAAAAATTTATACAAATTAATATAAATTAATAATAATTTATATCAATTTATAATAAATTATATTAACTTTTACTAATTTATAAGAATATATAATATAATTTATTTATTTTTATTCATTTTTATCAATTTGTACATTATTTTTATTAATTTATAATATTTTTTAAAAATTTATACTAAATTATATAACTTTTTGATAATTTATATTAATTTATACTAATTGTTTTTGAATTTATAATAAATTGTAAAAAAATAATGAGTCAATACTCAATAAAATCAATTAATAGTAATTTTATAATAATATGTAACGATTTTTATTCATTCATACAATCTTATAATTTCTTATTAATTTGAATCAATTTAGACTATTATTTATTAATTTATATAAATTTATATGAATTTATAATATTTATTATTAATTTATATGAATTTAATATTAATTTATAGAAATTTATAATAAATTATACCAAATTTTAGTAAATTATATTAATTTATAATAAATTAAATTCCAATTAAATAAATTAAAATTACCAAAAAACTATATAAATTAAAAAACAATTAAATAGAAAAAATTAATAATAATTAAAAACATTGTTTTAAAAAGATGCCTTGAAATCGATACTTTTCCAAAAGATTTGTATATTCAGTTCATAATCTACTAAGGTCGAGGATATATATAAAATTAGAGGTTTTTTTCAATAGATGAGAAGGCTTATGAGGAGATTATGGGGCGGTCTGCGCACATTTATAATCTACCTTATGTGATGGAATTTTAGTTGCAAAAAGAATGCTATTTAGACTATTTGTGATGAGCCTTTTTAGCGTATAATTTATCCATCACAAAAAGGTGCTATCAAAAATAATATTTCCTACTCATAGAAAATGTATTTTTGAGGGACTTGTTGGTCACAAAACAACCTACCGAGAAAGTATTTATGATGGATCTATCGCAAATACCCCTTATCAGAATATGTAATTGCAATGAAATTTCCTTTCTGTCGCAAATAGTTTGTTACCACTGCCACACATACATGGGCCCAAAATATTTTGTGATGCCTTGTTCATCCATCACAAAAAAAACATTGCAGAAAAATTATTTATGATGGATGAACTAGCCCATCATAAATAAGTTGACCCCCCAAAGACTATTTGTAATGGAATTGTAATCTAGTTCAGATAAGATGTCACAAAAAAATTCCTATAATGCTAAATTACAGAGTGACAAAAATTTAAAAGGAAACGTGTGTAGGACTATCATTACTGCCACAATAAGGCGCACATATTTTTTTCTAATCACCTATGCCCTTCAAATCTCACTTGGGTATGCCACCCCCACTTACCCTCAGATACATGTTATAGAATACATGTATTAGTATATAATACAATGTGATATTGTATATATGTATATATATTATATATAAAATGAGGGGGTGGTAGACCCCTCTAATAATGTTCCTAAAATTATTTTCTATGAGTAGAAAAATAAAGGGAACATCGAGTCTAGATATCCAAGATTAAAGAAAGTCAAAAATAAGATAAAACAGTATAAGAAGAAAAAGAAAGCAATGACAATCAGTATGAGTGAGATGGAAGATTCTAATTCCTTCTATGGATTCGACACTAATAATGAAGTACCAAAACTTTGTTTAATGGCTTTATCAAACCAATTAAATAAATATAAATATTATCCCTCTTAATCTAATTTTGACAAGACAATTGTTGATGATCTATTTAAAGAAATTATGAGATTAAATCTAGAGATATAAAAGATTTATGGTATACACAAAGATCTTAAAGGTAAACATAAGAAACTTCTTAAAAAATGAAAATATAAAGAAATCTATTTATAATGAAACAAATCATATAGAATTGAAATTTTCTCAAATGGATCTAAAATCAACACATGTTTAAATTGAAAAATAAAAGGATGAAAATGAAAGATACTTAGATTTTATATCTAAGAACAGTATGGATGAAGAAAAGAAGTTTAATGGAGTCCAAAAAGAGAATGAAAATCTAATATGTAAAGTTGAATGTTCGAAAAATAGATCTATCCATATTTGTTCATGGAAGGAAAAAGTATGATGAAATAGTAAGGATGAGTAAAATAAATTAAAGTATGTATGGTATTGGTTATGAAAATAAATTACCTAAATTGTATAAGACTGTCTTTATTAACGATAAAATTGAAAATGCTTCAATTTTCAAGTGTTTTAGATGTTGGATAAAAGGTTATTATGAAAATGATTTTTCACTTTCAATTCTTCAATCTCTTGGACAAGAAAATTATTTTATTTCCAAATAGTTTTCTTCATGATTATCCTAGAATAAATGTTTTAAATTAGTATGGGTTTCTTATAATTATTTGACTAATCCTATTGGACCCAAATTTGTATGGCTATCAATTTTTTCTAAAATCTATTTTTTTGTGAGAAATCTATCTTAGAAGTTCCAAAAAGCAAACATCGTATATGGATAACGGATTCACCTGGAACATGACTGGTGATATCTCATAATTTTATCATCCAATAAATGTGATCGTGTTAATGTTACATTTGTTGATAATTTTAAAGGAAAATTTAAATGTTTTTGTGAAGTTAAAATTTAAAATTACGTCATTATTCCAAAATATTTAGTTTTTAAAAGTTTAAAGTATAATTTAATAAGAATATTTCGTGACCTACTCCCTACAAAGGTACCCCTCCTTGATTGGAAATGGAAAAGGAGAGATAATGACACCTGAATCTCGCCTTTAATCGTTCATGGACAGGTGACTATCACCGAGGGTATATTATCACACACATGGGAGGAATTTCCATCATAATTATTTGGAGAGTAATATATAATATGAGAACAACCACAAAATTACTCCCACTCATAATAAAAAAATATATGCAATCCTAATACATGATGTGATGACATATATAATTGGATATAACTAAAATGAAAAATACAAAAGATATAAATCCTCGGTGGTGACCACAATGATCCAATAGCTCATGAATAAATCCTCATACTAGTAATGTTCAGGTCGATCACCTACCAGCTATTGTTGTCCAAAAACACATTTGAATATACCTAGGGCGAGCATGACATGTATACTTTGTAGGATCCATCCTGAAACCTGTTATGAAAAACGTGATAAAAGTATACTAAAGCCTAGTGAGTAAACAAATGAAACAAACTCATCACCTAAAAGTATTATTGGTCTTATCACATCCTAAACATGGATAACTCACAAAATAATGTATAAAATTATAAACATGTAATTGATAACATTTATATATATATATATATGGGTACCCCACAACCACTTCCCCAATAGTTTTCCACTCCCATGCCCCATTGCTTAATGTCCCAATCCATAATCTCTTCCATAAATAATCCCACCCAAAACACCTAGGCAACCATATCATAGAATCCACTTAGTTCAGAACACCATCACATCCACATCCTCCATATAGTAATCCTCTCTATTTTTAGAAGCCACCACACCCTATGTATTACATATTATACCACAATCCATCACAACGTATTCGTATCGAACCTCTAATAATCCTTTATGTACTAAATCTAGAATGAAATCATGCATAATAACCTTAATACATCCTATCCTAAAACACACATGTAATAAAAATAACCTATATGCATAGCCACACATAATACTATAGACAAATATAGAGTGGGGGAGAGGGGGTAGTCACCCATTCGTATCCATTCCAACATCGATGTTAGGGAAAATACCCCTAGATCCAATGTTTCTAATTTTACCTTCTAATATGTGTTGGTCCATATGAAATAAGAAAATATAAAATAAAAATAACTCTCAACCACACTAAGGAAACTACATATCCTTAGACTCATTCTTCACTATCGTTTCATAAGACACGTGGATACCACTACTAAGGTCTATATAAAAAAACATAAAAGCATCAATATTAATTAATTCTATAGATGTTAATTAATATTATCCCATTTCTAGGATTAAAATTTTAATCATATAAGAAAATTATCGATAACACTATTAATTTTTTTCTTTTATTGTTAAGAATATCATTATCATAAATAAGAATCAAAAAACAGTGTCATTATTTCATTAATTCATTATCATTTCAAAAACATTCTGGTACTCTAGTATCAATCATAAACTACCACATAAAGGATTCACTAATAGTATATAGAAATAAAATATGTTATGAAGTTGGAAACTGGTCATATAAATAACAATTGACCATTGGACATCAATAAATCATCAGCAAGAAGTATGTATCAATGATCACTACTTACTTTGAACTCGTTTGGACCATCTCGGTGTCCCACACATTGTGCATAAAAACACATCCAACATCATGTTCAAATATATTTACATCTGGAACCTCATTCCACCACCATCATCATAACTAGAACCTCATTCCACTATCATCATCAAACAGGCATCTCGTGCCACTATCATCATCATAACTGGCACCCTATATCACTATCATCAATATAAAGGACACTCCAAGTCACTATCATCATCCCATCAACCATATAAAGTTATTAATCCTTCAAACCTAGGGCTCTATATTCTAGATAACACATATATATCAAATTTATTTTTTCACACATAATTTAAAGGAAACCATGACCATAACATCAAGTCATTCAGGCCTTCCGTAATCAAGAATAGGCCCACTCAAACCCAGTCAACTCATCTTTTTCAAATAACCATTTTAATTACATATTGGATTAACCAATTTATTATGTATAGGTTTTCTACATTAATCAAACTATATCAATTTATATAAATATCCACAACTAATATAAAATTATTCAAATATAATTTCCATGTTTAAACAATTCCAAGATGAGCAGTAATTATAATGTTCATGCCTCTTTAATTTAATTAATAATAACATTACGTTTTACATTCATTATCTATTTCAATCATTCAACCATTCAAACCAACAACAACAAAATAAAATTGAGTAGATATAATGCAATAAAGTAAATATGAAAAGACAACATAAAATACATTCAATCACAATGACCCATATAATAATAATATTTACTCACCATGAAATATTAAATTTTCAACACATGGGATACTTTATTTTCTCTCTACTATAAATTTTTTTTCATTTAAAGTAAAAATAATAATTTAATTCAATGCATAATTTTTCATAATATTAATATAATAAAAATTATCTACAACATGTAATATTATTTCTAATTCAATTATAGAATAATGTGGTTTCCCTACACTCTTTATGAAGGGACAGAAAACAAATAGTGATGATAATATTAGTCATTAACTTCAAGGGTCTTACAATCAAAGATGTCTAGCGAAGAACTCTTAAATTCCCAAGATAAAGGAAAAATCACCATGTGAAAATTTACCTCTTTGGCCAAAGAAATAATCTTGTCTTGAAAATGATCATGGAACATTACCCCCAAAAATAACCAAATCCTCACAATCATTGAGGAACAAGAATCACCAATACCGAGCTAACACAAAAAACATCATCACATCCAATGAAACATATTGCTCTTTCAAATCATGAATAGATGGGAAGGATATCCCCCCTCTTCTAACTAAGCCACTATCCCATGATTTAAAACAGATCCCTTAAACTACTACAAACACTAGAACTAGAACTCTCGGTGCATTCTATAAAAATTTTCATCATCATCCTGAACTTTGTGAATATTTTTTGATGTATCTTGCATAACTTATTTGGAAAAAACCTAATGGGGATATAGACCAGGTTTCATTAATACAAAAACAAGTTAGAGACTCCTAACCTGAGATGCAAATTATTTATGATAATTCATTCATTCATTTTTTAACATATTTCACATTGTCTACCATGTTCAAACACAATCAGAGGAAAGTATGATAGAAGATCATTTCCTAGATTTCTACCCCACAAGTAGCATCACTTTTCTTATTATATCCATTAAAATTGTATTTCTTTATTTCTGATCACAAGGGAACCTAAATTCTCAAATTCCAGCTATCCTCCCTTGTTTACGACACATATTAATCCTATCTGATATTGTTGACCTACCAAACCATGCATCCTCACTAGTTTATAACTTCAAACTCTATAATATCTCCCCAAACATACATAGATACCAATTAGTAATGACCACAACCCTCCAAAGGTACCCCTCTTGGTCCATCTATAAAAAAAGAGAGATAATGATTCCAAAATCCAAATTCTAATAGGTAACGGTTTGACAACTGGAACCAAGGGTATATAATCACTTACATGGGAGGCTTTACCCTCATAAACATTTGAGAAGTAAGAGACAAGATGAAAAAATACACCCAATAACACTTTATCATAATAAAAAATTAGCAATCCCAATACATTGTATTATTTCATTCAAAATTATATATAACATAAATGATTAATAAAAAGAGATAAATCCTCGACATTGACCAAAAATGTCCAACAACTCCAAAACAACTCCTCAAACTAGTAATGACCATAATGATCACCTACCATCTCCTAATAACCTGAAAAATAGTTTTTGAACACTTAGGGTGAGCATAACATGTATAATCAATAAGATTCTACATGAACCCTCTCATGTAAAATTTGAAATAAGTATACTAAATACCTAAAGTTAAAAAAAATGAGTGTAACTGAACACGTAACAGGAATATTATTCCTTTAACACCCTCACCATGGATCACATACTAAATAATTAATATAAGTATAATCTTAGTATTGAGAACATACATACATATATAGAGAGAGAGAGAGATAGAGAAATGGTTACCCCACAACCACTTCTCTAGTGGGTTTCCACTCTCACACCACAGATCCAAACATCTTGAGTAATCACCTCTTCCTTAAATAATCCTACCCAAAACACATGGGCAACCATATCATAATGTAATGACCTAAATTTGATGAAACTAAAATAGTGCCCTGTTATAGTGCACTATATGGCCATAATTACACCTCCCCATACACCATAGGTTGTTGACTATTGGTGAAGCATTATGAGGTTACTTTTGGGAGACTATTGTAGGGTTGGATAAATATAAAGGGCTTGGTTAATTTTACTTCTAAAAAATTAATGTGATAAATAAATTAATGCTATAAAAGATATAAATATTTAATATAAGCCTGAAGGGATATGAATTTAAAGTGTAATATAAATTAATATACATCAATTAAGTGAAAGAAATGCATAAAATAAAATGTCAAAAGTAAATGGGCTTGGTCAATTTGATAAAGATGTTTGGAAATAGTACTTGAAGGTACCCATACATCAACTCCCCATTAGAAAAATCATGAGGGATCAATTAATAAACCCCTTGGTTTGAATAAGAACCAAGAAACACCAAATCCATGGTTTTAATAGAAATCAATAACATCAAGACCCTTTATTTTTACATAATATAATGAAACTCAATCCCCAGGTTTGAACGGATAAACAATAACCAATGAAATAGAGGAAAAATTAAATAGATTAATTTATTGATTGTAATACCATTATAATTAATGGGATTCACTCTATCATTAAGAATTATATAATGATATAAATTGAGAGAGATAAGTATAAGAAGATAGATATAAGGGTTTATACAAATAGACTCAATAGTATAAGGGATAAATTGGCACTCAATGATTGAACAAGAATTTCACCAGTGATTTGGATAAATTCATTGAATAAATAACACCTTTTAATTTAGTTCCATAATCTCCTAGAATGATGAAATATTGATCATTCCTTGAATGGTGAATGAATTTTGGGAACCTTAATCTCTAGGGATTTTTTGAGATGATTATATCAACTTTGAACTTATAGTGTACTCTGAAGTGTTTCCTTTTATCCAAAGGAAAATTGAAAGATAATTTAGGTTTCCCTGATCTCATTTTATACCCTCAACAGGGTGTTGGGGTCCAGGGGGTTGATCCAAGGCATTAAATACCTAAAAGAAACATGTTTTGATCATCATTAATCCACAACTGGAAGGTCTACCTCAACGCCACCATATATCTGCTGTCCACCACTATGGTAGTAAGTGGTGCTTCTGGAAACATCTTCTTGTTTTCTACTCCCACTATCTAGGTAGTGAATTACTTGGATAGATGGTAGACCTTCTAGATCTCTAAATATTACTTCACATGAGACCGACTATAAGGTGATTCCTGCAGAAACGTACTTCATGAGAATCCCATTTAAACTAGTTTGAATCCAAAATTAATATGAATTTATTACTATCATTATTACATAATAGAAACACATAATAAAAACATGAAACACATTAAAACAAGTTAAAAACAAACTATAGTGTTTGGGATCATTAAAAAAATACATTACAAGGAACAACAATATCCCACTTTTTGATGATCACAAAAACATAATATATAAATCAAGATAAAGAATATGGAAAGGATAAAAAGTAATGAGTTAAAAAATATTCATGAAACCACATGTCCCATTTTATTAAACTTTGAAACAATGTTCTCCCCATTTATTAAACACTATTTGAAAACATACATTCTTTTATCTTTTACAAATAAAAAAAATACTCCCTATTTTATATTATCAAAAGGAATCATACAAAGTATAGGGGTTATAGAAATAACAAAAGATAAATAAATATAATATAATATTAAATAATCATTTTCTTAACATTAATAGTAATAACTATCTCACCCTTAAGAAAACATGTTTATATTATTGTTAGGGGATATAAAATATATTCAAATAATTAAGAGAAGATCACGCCAAAATATTGATAGTTAAAACATGATTCTAAAAATATATTTTCATGATGGCCAAGATATTTTGGTGATAACATGATTAGGTATGATAGAGGAAAAAATGGAAATAAATTTTCATTAAAATAAACCCCTATGTAAAACATGTATATAAAATAACAATATTAACAGAAGAAAAGTATTGGGATTTAATATAGATTAAAATAAAGATAAAATAATCGTAATTAAAATGAAAATAATTTAAGAGATAATTATCATCCGAAAATGACATCACAATTGAGATAATGTAATCATATCCAAAAAATAAAAATAAATTGTTAAAAAGAATAAGAGAAAAGTTTCATAAGAAATAAGAAAAATGGAAAAAATAACTTTCTCCCATTTTGTGATAACATATTCAAGAGAGGTAGGATATATTTTTAAACTAGATTCAAGAGAGAAAAAAAATTAATAATATTTTTTCCCATGAAGTAAAAAATTGTATAATATAGAATAATCATTTCAGAGTGGTGGGTAAAAACACAATTTTTTAAAAGAATACACTAATTTATAGATTAATGAGTAATGGTCTAAAATCACTACAAGAAATTATCTAAGTAATCCTTTTAGTACCCATTAGGTTCCAACAATATTATTAAAAGATTATTTGGGTAAAGAAACAAATTTGAGTCCATAAACATTGGGTAATAAAGGCCTGGGAACCCAAAATTGTTTATATTTTTCAAGAAGATTTGAAGAAATATTGATGGACATCAGCCTTCCATATCTTTTGTTTTCTGTAATTGTATTTATAAACTAAATTACTATATTGATGACAATAATTGAAAATTTTATTTTGATAAGTGCATTTAAAAAAATAGTTGTATTTAAATTGGTTTAAATATTTAAAAAACTAAACCATGATTGCTAAATTTAATAAATTGAGAACAGTAGATTATATTAATATATTTTTCAAATTGGGTAAATTTAAAAAGAGATATTTTTAGATCATTGATTTCAATTTTGAAAATGTCAACATTGGGTTGGTTTTTTAATTTAAAAACCAAATCGACCATTTATTTTAAATGAAATTACTTTTCATTTAAAACTATTTTATATTTCTCATTAAGAATTATGAAATCATTATGATGTTTTAATAATCCTTTTCCATGTTCATCATATGAATTTTTAATATACCCATAGGTTTGGTAAATTAAAGAATAATAAGAGAAAAAACATCAATGGGAAGTTATGGTAGAAGAATATTTGGAAGTACAATGAGAAATAGGAGTACTAACCTCATTTTTGTCTTCAATATATGCCATGTGGCATTTCATACTTGAGTCTCTTGGGGAGGAAGAGTCCATGGAATCATCACTAGCACTCCAAGTTGTAAATTATATATATTTATCTCATTTATTATTTTTTTCGTCTGATAATTGTATATTAAACATTTTGTAATTTTATGCCCCATTTTGTTACATTCATAACATGTCATAATGGATGCTTAAATTACATATTTTTTTTAATGATGGGGTTATTTCTACTACATTTCAGGTTGGTTCACCTTTTTGAAAAAAGATCAATTTCAACTCCACCATCAATGTCCCTTTTGAAATAATAATAATAATCATTGATTACATTAAAAAAATGTACATTTTTCCATCACTTCAATTTCTTCTTTAATTACTTAGTTTTTAATCCTAATATCATATTTCATTAATGATACGATGAGATCCTCAACCACCATATTTTTTATGTTTTTTTATTCTATGATTTTTTCCACTTTGGGATCCCATAGACTTGGTAAACCCCATAGGATTTTTTTTATGAGTAATTTTGTGGACAAATCATCACTAAGAAAATTTATACCACTAAAAATGTATGTGAAACTAGTAAAAATTCTAGTAATATATTCATTTTCATGCAATGAGAATTTTTTTAAAACATTATGATACATATATAATCAAGTGTCCTTGACTATATTGGTATATTTTTGTGTAATTTCAAGTAATATCCAAATTTATTTGACCATTTTTCACATAGATGTTCTATTAAACTCATTTTGATATAAACCAAAAAATATTGTGTTCATATATTTCCCATATAATTCAAAAGAATAAATATCTTGAGGAGTCTATTTATCTTCATATTTAGTTGTTGGGGTATAACCCTACATAACTTCATTCCAGACAAGATATCCAATACATCTTTGAAAAATATACATGTGAGTTTTCTAATATAAATAATTTGAACCATCAAAGAAACAAGAATGTATATAATAGGTAGATGCCATTTCAAAATTAATCTTCATAAATAATTCATGATTTATAAATTTTTTTTTTAAAATAGTAATTTTAAGAAAATATTTTGAAAGAGAATCAAAGACTGCCTTTGATACCAATTACTAGAATATAGAAATAGAAAGATGGGGTGAATTTCACTTTCAATAAATTTAAATAGACAAATAAATTGATTCTATAAAAGATAATATTATTTAATACAATAATTAAATGATATCAAAGTACAGAATAATTGAAATTAAGTAAGAAAATTAAGAAAACTAATTTCTAAAAATAAAATGTGGAGAGTAAATGGACATGGGAAATTTGGTAAAGAATTTCTTAAATAGTACCTGAAGGTACCCCAATGTCACCTCCCCACGAGAAAAATCATGTGGGTTAAATTAATATAATCCTTGGTTTAAACAGGTACAAATAAATGAAAAAAACATGGTTTTATTGGAAACTAAGAACCTCAAAAACCCTTACTTTTAACAGAATATCAAGAAACTCAATCCCTTAGTTTGAATGGATAACCAAGTACTAAATAAATATAGGGTGAAGCAAGTATATTAAATTATTATTTTCATGAACTTTACAAATCATGGAAATAACTCACTCTATAATAATTAGATCAAGATAGAAATAAAGAAACAAAATTTTAATAATTGAGAGTTAAGGGATTATAAAAATAGGTTTAATAGGATGAGAGAGAAGGAAGCATAAAAATATGTAATTATTATTATTTTTATGAAGTCATTGATAAACAAACCCTTCTTGATTTATTTTATTCATATCCTCTAATGATGGAAGCAAGATTTCCCCTTGAATGGTGAATTGATGTATAAAACTTTAAACTCCTGGGAGATTTTGAGAGAATTGAATCTATTTTTCACATTAAGTGTGATATATAATTTTCAATTTTATTCTAAGGAAAATGGAATGATAATTGAGTCTACCTTGATCTAATTTTATATCTTTCATAGAATTCTAGGGTCTATGGGGTCAATACAAGGAATTAAATACCTGAACAAAGAACTTTTTATCCATCATTAATGCACACCAAGAATTTATTCCATGACACTGATAGATACCTGGTAGCCACTAATAGTTAGTTTGTGGTATTTCAAGAAACACCCTTTTAATTTATTCTCCCAATAGCTAACCAGTGGGCCTTCTATAGCTCTTAAGATTCTATCACATTCCATTAGATAATCAATGATTCCTTCAATAACATACTTTTAAAGAATTCCTTTTAGCCTAGTTTGAATCCAACATTAGGTTGAATTCCATATTTCCATTATAAAATAATAAAAACCCAATAAAAACATAAAACACATTTAAACACGTTATAAACAAATTATAGTGTTTGTGATCATTAAAAAATTACACTATGAGGTATAACAACAATTCCCTCATTACCAAAGTTCACAATGTGGAATTAAATAGATAAATAAAATACATAACAGCATAGAAAACATCACATCAATATAAATAAACATTAGGTAATAAATAACCAAAACTCATCCCATGAAATACCCTAATAATGCTAAATACATGATAAGAAGGTAAGTACAAAATAAAAAAGTCAAGCAGTGCTAGCCCAAAAGTAAACAAAGCCAGAAGATCAAAGGATAACATGACCCCAAGAAGATCCATGATCAGTCCCAGCTCCCATATACCAACTCCAGCCAAGCCATGCAATCAAGCATCAACCTTATGTCATTTCATGAACTTATGAACCGAATCCAAGGTTTATCTTCTCAGGTACCCAAGTTCCAGAGAGGTCCAGGCATGGTGTGAGTATAACTTATTAGGACACCACCAATGATGTCTAATGAAAATATAGTCTATACGTGAAAAGTTTAAATGTTTTCCAGGTTCAAAATTTGATACAATGATAATAATAAGCTACATAAATTAACATATCCCAATCAAGATTTAGGTCTTATAAAGATAACTGAGACCAATAATACCTACTTTGACCGTTGTCAATAACTCTAATCATGGTGTAAAATCATATCTCAATTCAATTTCAAGGAAATTTTTTAATTAAACCATAATCAAATAGTCTAATAGGAATCCACATTGATAAAGTAGTATTCCCACCTAGAGATACCAATGATAAATCATCCATCTGGTCTGAACTCAGGGTACCTCCCTTGACATTCAGAAGCATGGATCAATTGGATTCTCTGCTCACACATGAGGCATTCTATACCTCTAATAATCAAGCTGAATCTGGGGAGCTAATCTCATGTCATTAAATAAGGGACACCCAAAATAATCCATGATATTAATATTTGTAATTCTTCAAATGTAGATGTTACCCAAATCTAAGAGGGTATTCCCTCATGGAAATCATAGTAATAAATCTAAGATGAATCCAACCGTTCTCTTGAGGTATTCCATAGAATTTGACATCACTGATTCTAGGGAATTATTCAATCCCAACATTCACATTAATCCCCCAATAGAATCCACGACTCATCCATTGAATTACATCCAATACATGTCATATTAAATCCCTGTAATCAATTTAAGGAATTATACACCCATCCATTCCATAACGAATCAAAGGGACTTCCCTAGTCATTATACTACTCGCATATAATTCCATTAAAATCAAAAAAAATTAAAAATTCACAAATTTGGTCATTTCTCATATATACAATTTTAACATATTAATCCAAATTCAAAATTTAATGCAAATTCAAAATTCCACTTATGATTTCTAAGTCCAATAGCACTACTAGTTCATACTGGTCAACATTCTAAACTGTCATTTAAAAATTTAACCACTATGCTCTCAAGGGAATCCCCAAACTACCACTTTAATTTACTAATTTCCAAGGAAATAACCAATTTTGCTACTTTAATAGATTAAACAAAAGTCCAAAGAAAAAAACATATTTTACTAAGTATAAGGTGTTTTCCTAGGAATAAAAGGGAAACTATCAATATCAATTTAATTATTAGGTAAATTTATGTATAATATGGAATGAATAAACAAACAGAAACATAATATGATTATATGAATTTAAGGGAAAAACAATTTAACCACCTACCTTAACCTCTCAGGGAACCACTCTTCCAATATAAGCCTTAGGTTTAATTCAAAATGAGAGAAATTGAATAAGCATTCAAAATCCTTGAAAAATAGGTCATAACATCTATAAATGGTATAAGAACAGTTGATATTAAAAGGACTTAATAAAAACATAATGTGGAATCCTAGACATACTGCAAGTTTCCAAGCTATGATGACAGAATCCAATTTGAACAATGGTTGGAGGAGTTCCACCATGAAATAAATTAGAGGGAAAGGAGAGCCTCATTTGTTTTCACTGGCTAAAAATGGTAGAAGAAAGGTATTTGAAAGATATTAAAAACATAAGGGAAAATGGTATCCTTCTAATTTTTAAATGGTATGTGGTTGGCCAAACCATATTCCTCCCATGAAAACTCCTCTACTTGAAACACCCCATATCACACAGTTAGGCACACATTTTGACAAACTATGCAACAACTGTGTGAAACTGCTCCACAATCTACTTAAAGTTTTTTCATGGTTCCCCAACCCCCATCAATGGTTTAACAAATTGGGATCCTCCTTTGGGGTTCATGGTTTGTAAAAAAATATTCGCTAACTATATTCCCCATGTTTAAACTTCCAAAACCAGTACTCTGAGCCCTAAAACCTAGGAACTATCGCAAGATCTCCTAACTCCCTAAAGCACTTTATTCTATGTCCAAAATTACTCTTTTAAGGGATTTTTACCTTCAAAATTCAAATATGAATAGTGATAGAAAATCCGACCCATCCAACAAACTAAAACTCATACTTTTCCTAAAAATTTGAACACCCATACAAACACGAGGTTTTACACCGAACATTCCAATACAACCTTTGTATTATGTACTCTACCTAAATCCCTCACAACTAATACATAACACAACTATAATAATATTTTAGATAATATATCTAGAATACATGCATTCAAAATAACCACATGTCGTCACATCCTGTAACACACATGTATAAGAAATCACCTATGTACAGACTCGTATATAATACTATAGCGGTAGATAGATAAGGGGATAGGGGATGGTTCTACATACATATACTCACTAAGATATATATTGAGTAAAATACCCCTTGAACCTCTAGTTTTCAGTTTCCCCTCTAACATTGTGGGGGATTGATATAGCTAACCATCACATCAAGGGGAACTACCTAGCCATAGACTCATCTGTCATTATTATCTCACAGAACTACTAAATTCCACTATTATTGTCTAGATATCAAACTATCTTAAAATCATCAATATTGATTAATTTACTCACTAATAATTAATATTATAATATTTACATGATTAAAATTTTAATACTCTAATACATGTTGCAACAACACTATTACTTCTTTGTTTCTTTTATCAAGTATGTCGTCAGCATAATTAGTAATCAAGAACAAACCTCGTTCTTTCATTAATTAATCATAACTTCATACTAATACATTTACTCTAGGACACGACCTAAGTTACCACATAAAATATTCATTCATAGTGTATAGAATTAAACAAAGTTCCGCAGTTGGAAACTAGTCATATAAATAATGACTATGTAGTATCCATCAATAATGAATTAACATGAAGTAAGAATCGACGAGCATGCCTTCCTATGAGCTCATCCCAACCGACCTTGTGTAGAAAACCATTTTCATAAAAACAACCAATATCTCATGAAAATATCATAACATTCATCACCTCATGCCACCATCATCGTCATAATCATCTCCTCATGCCACTATCATCATCATATCTGGCACCCCTTTCCACTATCATCATCATAACCACAACCCAATTCCACTATCATCATCACATAAAATAAATATGGTTAATAATCATTCACACTCTTGGATCTACATGTTAGAGCACACATACACATAAATGTTTTTTCCACGCATAATTTTAAAGGTAATTTTGTCCATAACATTATTGAATTCAAACCTACCACAATGAATAATGGGCTCGCTCAGCCCTAATCAACTCATCTTTATTAAAAAAATATTTGAACTCCATATTGAATTAACTAGTTTATTATGTATATGTTTTCTATTTTACGTAAAGTATATCAGTTACTATAAATAGCTAAAACCAGCATAACAAGCTTCAAGAATTATTTTCATGTATAAACAATTACAATATGTGAAGTAATTATACTGCTCGTGCCTATTTAATTTAATTAATAATATCATCTAGGTTTATGTTTTTTATCTTTTTTATGAATTTAATCATTCTAAAAAACAATAACAAAATGAAATCAAGTCAACAGAACATTTTTTAGTAAATATCAATAAGCAACATAAAACACATTTGATCGCAAAGTCTCAGCAAATAATCTAATTTCCTAATCATGAAATTTTTAATAATATAGAAATGTGATATATAGTTTTCTCTATCCATTATAATTTCCATCATTTAATGTATCAACAAGAATATTAATAACATATTTCAACATGAAATTTCTAGAATATTAAGATATTTTGAATAATATAAAACATGATATATTATTTCTAATTCTATTCCAAAAATAATAACTATAATAGTTTAACCATAATATGTGTGAAATAAAATTCAATTTCATTTATTGATATATTAATAACACGTAAATAATATTCCACAACATATATTAGTTATTCTATATAAATTATTTTATTCTAATTTATAAAATAATAATAATAATAGTCACTTCATGAGAAATAATTTTTCATCTTCCCATTAAGTTTAACAATATGGAATATCATTTATCTACTACAGGAGATGATCCATCCACTATTTAAAATTAAATAATTTATGAAATGTGAAACATTAATAAGATAATATGATAGAAAAAAACTTATTTTGAGAAATAACCAATTTAAATAGCATCATATAAAAAACTGTTTTTCTGCAATTAATTATTTCTATATTATTACATAACAATTCATCATATAAGTCATGTGAAGAATTTTCCTAGATTTATTAAAATAATTATTATTCATATTATATGATCATGTTATTACTATTTTAAAGTCAATCAAATCAACTTAAACAAAGAATGTATATCATGATTAATTCACACCTATATAAAAATGAAAAGAAGTAAAATATCCCCTACCTTAAAATGAATATCTCATTATTCTCAGAGAAATAACATAACACCAAATTCCAAACTCAAATTTCCTCTTCCATAGGGTACTAATGATCCTTAAAAAATCACCCCAAAAAATATCCCTCAATAATTAATTAACAAGAATCCAAATAAAATAGAGGTAAGAACCCTCCATATCAAAGAAAAAATAACAAATGAGAATGGAACCATCTGAGAAGTGAAAACTAACCTCGTATCACCAAGAATCATCCACCTAATATTTGGGTTTTAATTAAATGAAAATAGAATGAAAATCCTCTCAAAAATGCACATATATCACCCAAGAACCAAGAGGAATAGTTAAATAATAATACAATTTGAGTGGATTTTGGAATTTATTGGAAAAACGTAAATTAGACAACCAAAGTGAAACACCCTATACCACGGTGAAAGGGGAATATATGTAATAGAAACCTAGAAAAAAAGTATGACACCACACTGTATCACACCTGGTCAAAGCCACATCTGAGATCTATAGTGTAGTTATTGATGAGATCATATATACATGGAAGGGTGTTCATGGCACCAGGGATACACCATGACACATAAATCTAATTCCAGTGAACAATTCCACACCACAACCCATACATATGGTTCATAAATAGAAAAAATTGATAGAACTGAAAAAAAATCACATCTCTGGGACTCTATGTTGCAACCTACCCCCTCTCCCCCACATTGCAGGGGTGCCAAAATAAGAAAAATCATAAAACATCTTCTTCAAAAGCTTTATATTACAGCTCTCCAACTGTAGTGTAACCTCATATCTTAACTAGAATATATTGAATAACATAAAACTCCATGTAGAAACACTAATATGTAGCCAATATTTCTTCTTAACTCTCTTCCTTCTTCCTCCCGAACACCTCCAATCACTCAAAATGAAAAATAATGACACAGAATAAACTAGTACCTTATATAATTTCTCTATTATGGGAAGATTTATTATTATTAAAATTTAAAAATGATAAGTGTGTTATTTTTAGAAGTTTATTGGGACTGATTTTATTCCAAAATAAAAGAGAGCATTTATTCAATTAATTTTTCTAATTTAACTAATAGAAGTGTTAATTATTTAAATATTGGTCAATATGACTATTTTATGGCATATGAGTCTTGTCCATGTGAATTTCAAGTTAAAATTTAATCTTCTTAAACAACAAAAAATTCTATATTTTCCCATTTTAACTCTAAGAAACACACACACACTTATGATATATATATATATGTGTGTGATTCATAAATAAAGTTAAACAATAAAAAGAATCTTTTAGACCTGTTAATGATGTATAAATAGTAAGAACTCTTCAAACCATGCATTTAGATTTATTTATCAGGGTTAAACATACTATTCAAGCTAAAAGGATTTATTTTTTAGTCACTGTAAATGATTTGAGCAGATGCACATGGATTTATTTTTTTCACGCAAGTATGAAACTCTAGATAAATTTATAGATTATTTTAAATTACATTAAAATGAGAAAGTATATCTAATTATATAAATTATAAGCGATATAGTCCAAGAATTATTAAATCTATAATTTTTCTATTTTTGTGTAAATTGAATATTCTTATATTTTTCTACAACATGGGACACCCCAACAAAATGGTGTTTTGGAGAGGAATATAAGAACCTTCAAAAAATAGATATAGCAATGCCTAGTGAGTTTAATTTATCTAAATTGTTTTGGGATTAAGTTATGAATGAAACTTTATATATTAGTAATATAATTATTTTAAGGCCAAATTTGAAAAATCCCCTTTAGAACTTTGGAAAGGCATAAGTCCTAGAATTGGTTTTTTTAGATTTTTTTGAAAAGTATTTATTCTGAATACCATGTATGGATTAAACATTTTGATTCTAAAATCTGATAATGTTTTTTCATTTGTTACTCAAAATCTTATTAGAGAATATATATTATATAATAAAAGAATCGTGCTCATCAAAGAGTCTATTAATGTTAAAAAATTGAAAATTTTAAATGAGAAAATAATTAATGAAAATTAGATTGAAGAACTGGATATGAATTTTGTCTTTGGGGAAAATAAAAAATTATATTTGAATGCACTTATTAAGGTGGGTAAACACCCTATTTAAATAACTTTTAAATTTCGTTGAGATGATCATATAGAAAATGTTATTGGAAATATTCATTCATATTTTAGAACTAGAAATTATTTAAAGAATTTTTTTCTTATTATGATTTTATTTCTAATTTTTTCCCTAAAAATATTGATGAATATGTAGTTGATTCTAACTGGATATTTACTATGGTAGAAGAAATAAAATGGTTCTCTATAAATAATGTTTGGGATTTTGTTGAACCACATTAAAATTTTCATGTTATTGGAACTAAATTTATATTTAGAAAAGAACATGATGAATCTAGAAATATTGTGAGAAATAAATCAAGATTGGTTGCTCAAGGATATTCACAAGAATAAGGAATAGTATTTGATTAATCTTTTTTAAATGTTTCTAGATTTTAAATTATTATTATTTTATTAGAATATAATGCTTTTCATCATTTCAAATTATTTCAAATGGTTGTAGGAAGTTATTCTTTCAATGGTTTTATTTTTTGGAAATTTTTTATGTAAAAAAAACTCTTAGTTTCAAACATAAAAAATATCCTAATTATGTGATAAAACTCGCTATGTATTCATATTGTTTGAAGAAAGATCATAGATCATGGTATGAAAGGTTATCTAATTTTCTTATTAAAAAACTATTTTGATAAAGTTAATGTAAATTCTACTTTTTCATTAAAAGAATTAGTTATAACATTCTCATTGTTCAAACTTATATTGATGATAATTTTTTGTATCTTAATATGAAAAACTATATAACAAATTTTCATATTTTAGGACTTCTGAATTGGATATGAGAATTATGGGAGAATTTAAAATTTTATTCTTTCTTCAAATTTTTCAAAGGAATGATGGTATTTTTCTAAATTAATCCATCAATACTTAAGATTCACTTAAATGTTTTGGTGTAGATTCCAGTAAAAGTTAAAACACACCAATGACCAATTCATCTAATTTAGATTTAGATGAATCAAGAAAATCTATTGATAATAAACATGTTAGAGGTATGATTGGTAGTTTATTATATTTAACAGCTTTTAAGCCTAATTTAATGTTTAGTGCTTTTTTATGTTCTAGATATAAATATAATTATAAGGAAAGTAAATAAATTGTCCTTAATAGTATTATTAAATATTTTAAAAGATGCTTGTTTTGTAAAAAAATTTATAGTTTTTATATTCATTTTTAAACTATTTTTTCTTCTTTTTTTATTCATTTAATCTTCCAAATTTTTCTTATTACACCCAATTTTTTAATTTTATAAATTTATTTTGAGATATATTTCATCCAATATTTTCCATATAATCAATATATATTCTATTTATTTCAATGAGAGAGAGAAATCACTATAATAAATTCTTTAATGTTATTAATAATTTCAAAGCAGGGGCGAAAATTTAGAAATTATATTTTTTTTATAATTATCAAAAAATGGGATATTATTGAGTGTCTCTTTGACACATTATTTTTTTATGTGTTGGTAATGAAAAAATACTATTTATTATCTCTAATATAATAAATATAAAAATATACTTTGTGTTTTGATATATACTTTATATAAATTTTCGTAAATAAATAATTAGAATTTCTCAAACCATTGATAGGTTTTCATATTTAGATATTATTCTTGTTTATAATTCTTTCACTAATTGTAGAAAAAAATAGTACTAAATTTTTTGATTAAATGTTCCTCAATTATTATCTTCATGTTCATTATGGTTCTTTGAAATCGATTTGGTAGAAAACTCAAATTCTTGATCTTATGTTTTTGTCTTTTATTTTTATATGAATTATGAAGAAAAATGACATGCAACATGGAATAACAGAAGTCTAAGTGATCTAAAATGGTCTGGACATAAGAAACAGACTATAGTAAAAAGAATTTTAACTATAAAATTACATGTGTAAAGAAGACAATTCAAAATGGGGGTTTCAAAGTTAAACATGTCATGATAGAAGGCATAGTGATGTAAAGTCCAAATACTCAACCTAAGTTCCCCATGACATGGTGTTAGTAATTGTGGCTCAAAAGATAATCTCAAAATCACTACACGGACTACTATAATGTAGTTATAATAAAAGTCCCTCATTCATTCTTACAGTTGAAATGATAGAGGAAAAAAACTAGTTAAAATAGTCGCAATAAAATTTTTAACCCTTTTTATAAATTTAGGCTTCTTCCCTCTGTATAAAACATCTTAGTATGGTGTGCACTATTACAAATTTTAACTTTAACAGTTCTAAAATTGGCCATTTTCAACACAAAAAAACATTGACCATCGGAGCATGATTAAAAGCCCAAGGCATCTATCAGATCTATAAAAGAATTTCTAAAGGACTCCTTTTATCAGCACATTTATTTAGTAATGATTAAGTACCCCCTTTATCTGCACTACTCTATGTTCTGGTAAAGGTTCCCTTTATCAACGGTTTAAATAGAATTGATAAATGGGATTACTACTATAGTGTGCTATTAAAATTATAGCACACCGCAATAGTAAAAACAAAAATAATAAATAATAAATATAGGTTCAAATATTGAATTTAAATGAAATAAAATTTAAACTACATATACAATAAAAAACACTATTATAGGAATTTTAAAAATTCATTTTTAAAATTACATGAGTAAGTACAAATTATCACAGACATTCAAAAACGTCAATGTTCCTTTGACTTTGGCCCTCGACCCCCAGTCATGTTATTGCCAAGCAAACCACCCAAGCTCATGCAAAAGAATAAAACCTTATATGAAAAAATATTTCACGTTAGTAATACTATAATGAAATAAATTAATCACAAATCGATAATTTTTATACTAAAAACAAATAATTTGATGCATAAAAGAAACACTATGTATCATATTGAGTGTCGGTTGATTCTTTCATGTCACACCATTTATTCTTGTTCTAAAAATAGGTTTTATTGAATTGGTTCTCATCTGTGGTGAGAATGATCTCTAACAAAATTAACAAAATAAGTAGAAGATAAAAATTATAAGTAAATTAATAAATTAATAGAGGATAAAATTATGATAAAAAAATAAAATATCATTTTCTTGATTTTGGAAATGTGATGTTAATTTAAAACTAAAATAGAACTTATATATATTAAAAATTCACATTTTGAGTCATATCGACCACATATTGTGTTGGATTTATTTTCATAAATTAATATATTTCATAAATTAATTATGGATCTTCCTAAATTATAAAGAAAATCAATGTTAAGTTTCTCAGTTTTCAAAGAGTAACACATGTTTTTAACTAAATTGTCAATTTTAAACTGATAACAGACAATTTGAGTTATACTAGGAACACCATGTGTCGGATTGAGGTAAAACTAATTTCTACACATCAATACTCACTTATGGATAATTTTCCTATAGTATCAATACAATCCAAATGTGTTTGACTAGATTTTATTATGCCACTTGTATTTTTTAATAAAATTAATGTCAATTTTAAATAAAAAGAGACACTTAGAGTCATACTTGTCAAACCACGCATCAAATTGAGATCCATATGATTAATAAATGTAATCAATGAATTATGGATCATTTTTATATGGTATAAAAATAATGAAAAATCACGTTCTCTATTTTGAGTATATCACGTGTGTTTTTTATTAAAATGTTATTTTAAACTTGAAAAATGCACTTTCAGTCATACCGGTTACATAAGGTATTGATATGATGTGAGAATAATTCCTACATATCAAAAATGACTTATTAATTATTTTCCTAAATTATAAAGAATATAAGAGTATTTTTTTATCAGTTTTTACTGAGTGACACATGTTTTGACCTAAAATTTCAATTTAAAACTGATAACGGACACTTTGAGTCATATCAGACATGCCATGCTTAATAAAAAGGATTGGATTATTCCTACACATCAAAAATGAATATTTTATAATTTTCCTAAAGAATCAAAAAAATCAAAATATGTGTTCTTGGTTTTGAGTATGTCACTTGTCTTTTTTAATAAAATTAATGTCAATTTTAAATAAAAATACACACTTTGAGTCATATCAATCACACCATGCATTGGATTTAGGTAAGGATAATTTATACATGTCAAAAATAACCTATGGTTAATTTCACTAATGTATAAAAATAATATAAATCTATTTTTCTAGTTTTGAGTATGTCACTTGTGTTTTTTACTAAAATGTTGTTTTAAAATGAAAACACACAATTTGAGTCATACCAGCCACAAAGTTTGTCGGTTTGATGTGAAACTAGTTCCTATATGTCAAAAATGACTTATGAATTATTTTAACAAATTATCAACACAATTAAAGTGTGTTTTCTGAGATTTTAGTGATTGAAACATGTTTTGAAATAAAATGTCAATTTTAGACTGATAACAGACACTTTGAGTCATACCGGGCACAATGTGTATCAGATTGAGTATAATATGGTTCCTACACATCAAAAATGACTTAATAATCATTTTCCAAAAGTATCAATACAATCCAAAATTGTTTGATTAGTTTTGAGTATTTCACTTGTCTTTCTTACAAAAATTAATGATAATTTTAAAATAAAAGATACACTTGGAGTCATAATGGTCACACTGTGTGTCAGATTGAGGTGAAGATGATTCCTAAATATCTCAAATGACATATAGATTGTTTTACTATAGTATAAAAACAATACAAATGGGTTTGATCATTTGTGAGTATTTTACTTTTGATTTTTACTAAAATGTCATTTAAAACTCGAAACACATACTTTGAGTCATATTGGTCACATTTTGTGTCGGTTTTATGACATAATAATTCCTACACATAAAAAATTAATTTTAAATAATTTTCTGAAATTAAAAAGTATATCTGAGTTTGTATAAAAAAATTAAAATTAGTGATACACTTTTTGAACTAAAATGTCCATTTTAAACTGAAACTGATACTTTGAGTTATACCGAGCACACCATGTATTGGATTGAGGTGTGTATGATTATTACATGTCAAAATGAATTTTAGATCAATTTAATAAAGTATAAAAACTATATGAAATCATTTTCTTGGTTTTTTGTAATTCACTTTTCTTTTTTCCTAAAAAATAATGTCATTTTTAAATAAAAAGACAAACTTGGAGTCATACCAGTCACACCGTGCATCATATTTAGGTATGGATGATTCCAATAAGTCCAAAATGACTTCAAAACCATTTTAATAATGTATAATAATAATTTAAAATTTTTTCTCATTCTTTTTATTTAACATCAGTTTTTTACTAAAATGTCATTTTAATTTAGAAAAATGCACTTTTGAGTCATACCAGTCACATCTTGTGTCAGTTAGATGTGAGACAGACTCTTACACATAAAAAATGAATTATAAATTATTTTTCAAAGTTATTAATACAATACAAGTGTGTATTAGCAATTTTATATGAGTGGCACATGTTTTCAACTAAAATGTCAATTTTAAAAAAATAACAGACACTTGGAGTCATACTAGGAACACCATGTATTGGATTGATGTCAGGGTGATTTTTACATGTCAAAAATGACTTATAGATATTTTTTATAATTTATCAAAACAATATAAATGTTTTTTCTATGTTTTAAGTATGTCACTTGTCTTTTTTACTAAAATTAACGTAAAATTTAAATTAAATGACACACTTAGAGCCATATCGGTTACACCATGCATCAAATTGAGGTTAATATCTTTCCTATATGTCACAAATGACTTATGGGTAATTTTAATAATGTATCAAAATAATCAAAATGTATTTTCACAGTTTTTAAGATGTAACTTGTGATTTTTCATAAAATTTCATTTTAAACATAAAACAGGCACTTTGAGTAATATTGGTCACATCATTTGTTGGTTTGATGTGAGACTAATTCATAAATTTCATATCTTACTTATGAATCATTTACATAAATTATCTAGATAATATAACTGAATTTTTTCAGTTTTCAGTTAGTGTCACACTTTTTTAACTCAAATGTCAATTTTAAATTGATAACATACAATTTTTATCCTACAGGGCACACCATATGTCATATTGAGTTAAAAATGATTTATACATGTCAAAAATGAATTATATATCATTTTCTAAAAGTATCAAAACAATTATGAATGAGTTTTCTCATTTTTGAAAATTTCATTTGTCTTTTTTAACAAAATTAATGTCAATTTTTTATAAAAAAAACTTATAGCCAAACCAGTCACACCATTCCTCAGATTGAGGTGTGACTATTTCCTACTTATCAAAAATGACTTAGGGATCGTTTTCCTAAAGTGTAAAAACAATATATTTTTTTTGCTCATTTTTGAGTATGTGATGTGTGTTTTGACCTAAAATTCAAATTATTAACTAAAAACATATAGTTTGATTCATACCAAGCACATTGTGTATTGGATTGAGGTGCAAGTTATTGAGTATGTGATTTCAGTTTTTTTCAAACTATCTCCAACATGATTGAAAATTGATAACATGTTCTATTTAGATGGAAGAGTAAATGTCATTCTTTTGTAGACACTTCATGTTTCAAGTAGCATGGCGTTTCCTCTACCATCTAAAAGTAATATGTTCTCTCTTTTCGAGTTTGTTGTATATAGTTGAAATAAATATATGAATTCCAAAAAAATATGTGAAAAAAAACTAAATAATTTTAGATAAAAATGATATAGAAATTAATTAAAAAAAAATTATATTAAATGATGAAAAATTAACTAAATAATTATTAGTTATTCACCTTTTCATGATGTATGTATACATTCGTGACCCATTTACATATTTCCGTAATCTCAGTTGTATCCTAAATGTTCAATATCCCATGAGCATGGGAAAAATTTAACAAACCATCCAACTCGAGAAAAAGAATCCACCTTTATATGAAATAAATATTATATTAGTGATATAATAAAGAAATAAATTAATCATAAATATGATATAATACATTAATAAAATGTAAATTTTAAACTAAAACCAAACAATTTGAGTTTAGCGGGTACACCATGTATAGAATTGGGCTATGCTTGTTTCAACTATGTATTTTATCCTATATTGAATTAAATATTCTAGGTTATCTAATAATATTACTGTTTAAAAATCCAAAATGTTGAATTAATTCGACAATAAAAATAAAATCACATCATCATGAGTGCATCGTTATTTTTGAGTGCATGATCATAGTACATGAGTGAAACATCCTTGTTGATGAATTCATTTTTTCATGATCGCTGTGAAAATTAATAAAAATAAGTATTAGATAAAATGATCAGTAAATTAACAAAAAACAATTACATAAAATGATGATAAAATCAAATAAATAAGTAGTAGGAAGTCACATATTCATAATATATGTGTACAATCTGAGTTTATTTTCTCAATGATGATTGTTTGAGGTATTTTTAATAATAAAGTGACACTATTTATATTGAAAAAATGTACATTGAGTCATACCGACCACATCGGGTGTCAAATTGCTGTGCGGTCAATTCCTATATATCAAAAAATGACATATGGATCATTTCCCTAAATTTTGAAAACAATTCAAGCTCATTTGATTAGTTTTAATCAGGTAATGTGTGTTTTGAACTAATTTTAACCTTTAACAAAATAATTATCTGATTAAAAATATAAGGGAATTAACTAAAAAACTAGAGAAAATGATGAGAAAATTAACAAAATAAGTAGTAAGAAGTCACCTCTACTTGATGTCTGTATATAATCCGACACTATGTATTCTGGTTATTCATTTCTAAGCAAATCGATTTCCCCCATTATAGTTCTACCTGAGAAATAGATCAAAAATAATATATAATCATTATAATATTAATTATTCACACCCACAAATATATTTCTAAGGTCATATCCAATACTAGATCAAAAACATAAAAGGTAATCATCTAAATTTGATGTTAGTAAATTTTTTACCACCATGTATGTTTTCCACTCATCTATAGACGAATTTAATTATTATTTTGAGTAAAAATGTTCTCAAAAATCTTAGTAGTACTAATAAAATATAAAAAAATAATTAATTAATTTTTTTTAATAAAATTGTAATTTCCTTCGAAAATTACCTATTTAGGTATTTGTTTATTCCATGGTTTATAATATCTTTTATAAATTTGAAAACAAATGATCCGCAATCATTTTTGTTATCTTGAATTAGACACGAAAAATTTACCAAAATAATTAAATTGTATTAAAATATGTTTTTATAGTTAAATATTTCTATATATATCCAAATCTATTCCATTTGAGGTAATCCAAATGCTTCTCATATTCAGTCACTGACTTCGTACCATTATTTAGCCTGTATTTTGCGATCATGCTCTCATAATTTTTTTGTTAAAACACAAAAAGAAACATTTAATTTGAGGATTATCTAAAAAATAATGATTGTGGTGCCTTAAAAATTCACAATACACGTAATGTGTGGTTAATATTTTGGATATCTTTTCATTGGATCCATAAAATAAATTATTGGGGTATCTATATTGATAGAAATTAGCATCCAATACATTCTAAAAATTTTAAAAAAAAATTAATGAAAAAAATAAAAATATATTTTATATTATTATATTGGAGAGTTCTACCCCTATAGTTTATGCATAAAAAAGAGACTTTATTTTATTATTTTATTCTCAAATTCCTCATTTAGTATATCTTTTTTCAAATCAATTTCTTCTAACTTCATAGAATTATTTTTATAGAAATAACACCGGGATTAATGAATCTAAATCGTTCTTTGCATATTTTTCCCTTTATATAGTATTAATAAGAATTCCTATAGAAAATATAAATAGTTATTAACTTTAGTGACCATATTAGATCATTTTTTGGAAATACATATTATGAAAATGTACATTATGTATGTATTCACAATTAAGACTCCTAGCTACATAAACATTAGAAATTGATTTATAATCTTAATACTAACAATGTTTGTAATGAAAGTTCCAAATATTTATTCTTCATATAGAATGTAGGAAATATCTCCATATTTTTATGTGGTGTCTAAATGAAGTTGTAACGCTATTACACTCTGCAATGCAACTGTTGGTGAGAAGGTACACTTGGAATGTCTTTTTGTTTTCGTAGTCGATTTACAAGATTTTCTTAGTCCAAACATCTATTTCCCTAATGTTTTATCCATATGTAATACTATACATAAATTCAAACCTTTCTTTATCAAGTGTTACAGGTTTTTCATTTGAATTTTTTTTTAGGAAATACCTCAAATATCATTATAATATTGGATGGTCATTCGAAGAAGGTTCCAATAGCATCATTTACTATTATAATATCTAAATCATCAATTATAATAGGAAACAAAACTCTCAACTCTTGAGCTACCTCATTCCCCATCCCCATGTGATATTTTGGGATTTATTTGCTATATAGAATGTCCCTCAGGATAGTATACACCATACGGCTCATAAAAAGGCATTTCATGGGTTTTAATAGATAAAAATAGCATACAATTTCAACCCACAAAATTTTATTAATATTAATTTATCAAAATTTATTTGATTCACATTTAAGATAATGAGTAATGAAAAAATTGATTAACTCAAGTAAGGTATGATGTTGATGGGAATGACTAGCCTCAAACATAGTGGGGTTATTTGGTTGTTCATGTGTTGATCTATGTTCCACCACTAGTTCTATTTGATCCTTTCACATATATTGGTCTACTAAAATAGACCTAACAATAATATCTTTTAAATTATCTATTTTTTTCTATAATACATTCATCATGTTATATGTATCTTCATGTTTTCTTCTTTGAAATATGTTCAAGGAGACACTCCAAAACCTACACCTATAATGTGACAATATTGTTCTATCCACTTCAAAGCTACTGTAAGTAGTTTTTATTCCAATATGTTCATTACCAATTTATGTGTCTAAGATGTATAAAAAACATATTAACATTAATCTATATTTTCATATAATTGTATTATAAATCATAATGAATAAATTTTATTCCATAATCACACAAGTTTCCCATGATAATTTATTGTTTTCATCAACTAGTTTACCATAATTATTTACACGAACCTCCTTCTATAGCACATGATATGGTATGGAAGTGGATTCATATTTAGATTCATCAATATTAATATAAAAAATAAATATATGTTTTTCATATCACATAGAACCTTTATTTTTGATTTAAAATACATTCCTATTTCCCCTCTAGTAAAGTGTACCCCATCCTAGATTTTCAATAGAGGTACATTGGTTTTGATAAATTTTATTTAATTTTATAACCCCTTTAATGTTTCATTAATTAAAATATTTTTAATCTAATTAGATAAAATAAATAATTTTAAATAATATATTATTGACTATAATGCACCTGAAATGATTTATCATCATGAAAATTGATGAAATCATTCCATGTTTCCTGATTTATAATCTACGAATAAGTAACTAGTGGGTGGGGCTTTAATTTCCTCTCAGCATACCAAGGATACAACTTGGTAATAATCTTCTAGAAGACTCTATGGTATTTTCCCATAGCCATTGAGACACATTTCTTATGGAAGTCATATAAAATAGATGAACTATACAATGAATAATGAAAATTAAATCAATGTTTCATTATATAATTTTTCTATAAAATAGAGAAAGGTTATCATAACATTTCTTTATATCTTTCCAAAGGGTTTCCCTAATTATAGGATAGATATGGTTCCATGACTCTATAAAAATCAGAGAATCCATCCTCATTGTGAACCCCAACATAACTACTAATCATTGACTTATTGGGGTAAAGTTGATCATGTTAATTGCAACCAACCTTAAATTTTATACCCTTAATTATTACCTTGATAAATTTAGTCAACACTATGATATTGTGTCATTGTTGTTTTATCATCAACGTATTATTGATCCCCTAATAATTATGTAATTTTAATATCATTATCCCATTGTTTCCTAAGATTTGTAACATCATCATCTGTATAATACATTATTTACATGAGTAGTCAAGCATTTAATTTAGATTTTGTTAATATAGTAAAGAAAAAATAATATTATGTGGGAAAACATAGTATATTAAAATACATTTTAACCTACTCATTGAAATATCTTTCTTTTTTTAATGTTTGAAGGGATTTAGGTCCTCTATAAAGAATAAAAATCCCCTATTTTGGGCCCCCTATAACATACAGTACATTTCCTATATTGGGACCTCCATGAACTGACTATGATCTCCCAATTAAAGGAACATCCTTAATTTAATTTTCATCTGACCCTATAGTGGTTTTAGACTCTATCAGGACAATCAACCAATTCTTGTTTGCAAGATTTGAGACATAATATACTTGAAATGCTTATAATTCTATAATATAAAGATTATATTTATCTCATTCCATACTAAAATTAACCTTCATGAATCCCATTCCATCAAATTTCACAACACTCATATTTTCAACCCATTTTCTATAGAAAATGATTACATGAAATGTTGTATAATAGAACTCGCATATCTTTTTCATATTTCTAAAATATAACATATTCATATAAATTGGATTTATATCCTTAGAACTAGCTATGTTCATCACTTCCTTCATGAGAATAACTCCACTATTTTCATCATAGTTCAGTCATCATGTTCTTTTATATATAATGTATAATCATTGATTAAAAAATCAGTGTAAGAAATAACATCATCATTTGGTCCTCTAGATAGCCATAGAAGACCTTTAGTAATTGAATTTTTATT
This sequence comes from Viscum album, assembly GCA_963277665.1. NCBI lineage: Eukaryota > Viridiplantae > Streptophyta > Magnoliopsida > Santalales > Viscaceae > Viscum > Viscum album. Next base: position 857,336,554 of record OY728133.1, on the reverse strand, counting down.
TTTAGATAACTCCATATAAATATGATCTCATAACCATCCAATAAGTTTTTTATTATTTGTATTTTATATCCATCCTTCATCCCTTGACGGATTAAATTCTCTAGGAATATCTTTTTCAACATCAATGTATGTATCAAAATATTCACTATTATGAAAAATGTAATGGTGGTATTTAACCCTCTCCATGATAGAAATTATAACAACATCTCTTCAAAAATCCCTTCACCAATAATACATCCATTGTGATGAGATATTTTGAGACTCATGCTATCAACATTTGATAGTTAATCGGTAAATAATTCAACATCTTCTTCAAAAATATATAATTTTGTAATACAACCTTTTGGATGTCTTAAATTCATGAAATACCCTTTCAAAATATTAATATACTATTCAGATAGGTATATCCATATATAATGGATAGGACCACATAGTTGAGCCTCTTTGACAAAGTGAACGACAAGTTATACAATTATATTAAAGAAATATGGTGGGAAGAACATCTCCAATTTAAATAATATGACTATAACCTCATTATTCATGATTGGAAGATTTTTTGAGTCTATTACTTTTCTAGATATGGATTTAAAAATAATGTAGCGTCTAGTTAATGTATGTCATATATTTTTAGTCAGAATATAATGTAAAGGGACAGACATAAAATCATGCATCAAAATATGACATTCATGTGATTTTAAACCTTATAAATTCAAACTAGTCATTGAAACAACATTCATAATATTTTATGAATACCCCTCTGGAAATTTTACACCATTACTGTAAAATAAAAAATTGTAATTTTTTCTCTCTTGATAGAGTATAAACTATTTGAAGAAGAAAATACCACCCTTTACCCTTTATCGGTTCCAACTCTCCCCCTATACCTATATCAATAATGTCCAACTAAACATTGATACCATTTTTTATTTTTTTTAAGAACATTTATTAATGTTCCAATAACACTATAAAATACATTTTTTCTATATACATGACATCAAGAAAATTTCTGACATATAAACAAATGAAATATGGAAATTCAAAGAAAATTGATCTCTTTTTTCCAACATGATTTCATAAGGTTTTTTAAAAAATTTATTCTAATAATAGTGTCAATATATTTTACATTAACGAATAGATGATCACCCATTTGGGGGCATGGTGTTGTACCTTATTCAGTATTCCCATCAAATGATGTCCTCTAATATCAGTATTTATGTTATCATGGTAGAAAATTCTGATGTCCTAAAAACAAAGCCTTTTATGAATATTTCAACTAAATTGATTGGATGAATTCTTCACAAATGGGACACCCCAACATTACTCTAATTTCACAGCCTGACAAATTTCATAAGAAGGAATTCATTTATCATCCCATACAACATGCACCACAATATAAATTCTTCACTTCTATGATAATCAAGCATTAAAACACAAGTAACCCACATCAATTCCATATCATTGATAAATGGATCCAAATAGACATCAATATAATTACTGGTTTGCTTTGGTCTATATATAAGTAAATAAAACATAATGTTTTTTCACTATATTCATAACCTTGGTAGAAAGATATAATTTAACAACATGATTGGCCATGCACTATGAGTACTATTGTGTAGAGAAAAATGAGTTATTCCATCTATAGTTAACACAATATGGATGTTTCCTAGCTCATTTACAAATTTAGGTTACTCATAATCAATTTTCCTTCATTGAGGAGAGTCCACTAGATGAAATTGTTTCCCTTTTTAATTCATGTATCTACATTCCATGTTAATTTTATGACGGTTTCCTAACATCTATATAGTCTTATAAACTATTTAATGATATGAAAGTACCATATATCTTTCTAAGGAAATGATTCATCATTCTTGTATCAATCTACACCACACTTAAGGCATTTTATGAGTTATTCATGGTCATTTCAAAAAAAATGAAATCATTTGGACAAAAATTTATTTTTTAACGATCATTCCCATTTAATGCAGCATGAATTTATCATTTTATGTTCACCATGGAAGTTCATTTTATTATTGTATAATATAATTCAGGAGACCAAGTAGTTCTGTAAAGATGGTGCTACTCCATCCACTAGTAGCTTTCAAATTATATAACATCAATACAACTAACAATATTGTGTATTTAGTACAACCATTAAACAATGGTATCTTTTAACAACCATTTAAATTCTAAAACATATTTTTATAATAATTAATTTCAAATTCAATTTATATCATAATTTCTTCCATATAATCTCCATTATCATTTTCATTGTAATTCTTATCAAAAGATCTATAAATCGCAGTATCATTCCAATATGTGTGCATGTTTAGTTTTTCCTCATGTTTACTCAAAAATATGAAGCTATGATCTATTTTGTGAAAAATCAAATGTTATTCCAACTCTTTCAAGATAATTTTTATTTAATAAAAACAATTTAAACATGGAAAAAGGTTTTAAGAAGGGTTGTATGCCTACACTATTGAAAACATGATGAACTCTTGAACTCCATATTTATACTCTTTTTTATAAGATTAGTGTTCATACATTTTTGATTCATATCCATCCTATTAGGTTCATAAAATGTTCATTGTTTACTAAAAAATAAATAAATACACATATTATATTTGTAATCAAAGGTAAAATTTATAGATAAATCTAATTATAGGAACCCAAAATTTGATTGTTTCAAATAGTTTCAGTACACAATTAAAAAAATGGGTAATTGAATTTAATAAAATAATAAATCCACTGGTGTTAGGTCTTATCCTCTTAATTAATCCAAAATAATCACCAGTGCCTGATATGGGATGACTACTTGTCATATTAATTCAATAAACTTTGGTTCACGACCAGAAGAGATGGGGAATGAGTCTCATAAAATAGAATATAATAAAAACTATTCGGGAGATGAAGCTAATGAGGATGAAAATTTTATCCTTAAATCAAAATTTTCTCAAGATGATAGTTATAATATCATTGGACAAGATTTCTTAGTTTGTTACCTAAAGGTGAAAAAAGAAACAATAGCATCTATCTAATCACTATAAGGGGCTCCTTGATTGGTGTGACTCTGATAAGGCTTAACTGGATTTTATTAAACATTCTCATGTTGAGACATATGATTATACACTAAAAGATAATAATATTCATTATTTATATATTTATATTTATGTGTTTAAATGTTCATAATCACCAATTTTAATCCAATTAAAAAATTGAACTTCATTTCACATCATTGAGAAATTCATGTTTGAAGTGTCAATTTGGAACCAATTAATCATCTACTTGTAGAATACATTATGTTCATTTTTTCAATTTTATATTTTGGGATTTTAATTCTCTTTGGTTGGAATATTTTTTTCTTTTATGATTAATGGATGAATCTCAAAGGATGATGGATATTTTTGGCAATGAATGATGAAATTTCTTGACAATGAATAATGGGCCTTAGGCCCATCAAGAAAAAGTGGGCCCACAATCAAAGCCCAATGAAGATGAAATTTTATCTTAAGAAGTATAAAAATATTTAGATCATTAAATTCAGTTGTCTCTGGAGCTAATTTGGATGTTTTCTTTGCGATCCAGGCGGTCAAAAATGCAGATTAAATTTATGGCCATATCTAAACGCCCATAAATTCATCCCTCCATTCCAAGGATAACATCCAAAAGGTTAATGAAATTTGAATTAAAATTTTATAAATATTATATAAAACCAGGATAAAGATATTTATCTTCTATTACCACCCATGATTCGGTTGAATGGAGTTTAAAATCCACATGTCAAAAAGATGAATGAATCTGGATGATTTTCCTAGTCAACTTTGAAATTTCAAATTTCCTTTAACTTCCCACCATCCTTTTGACCCTCACAAATTCTGAAGAAGGAATTTATTGATGGGGAATTGACCCTATGATCCTTCAATTCTTATATAAGGATCTTTTGGTGAATGGAAATAACCTCCATGTTTTTATTTCAATTGTATTATTAATATTTAATTTTTTAATTGCTTGTTCATTTTTTCTCATGTAAGATTTCTCGATTAAAATATTTTTATAATAAAATTTATTATTCTTATATTTTTCTATCCATTTTAACACATTTATATAATTAAATAAGGGTTTAAATTTATTCGCATAATCTTTTTTGAAATTATTTACGCAGTGGTGGACTATTCGTTATTTTTTTGTTTTCATTTATTCAATCCAACTGCTTTATGTCAACGTATGTCTCGTATTGAGAGATTTTTATCAAGGGAAGGCTAGGACATTTGTAGATAAATTTTAGGGAGTTTTTGGGGGTTTAATTGGATTTTATTTGATGTTTTTAAATTCTAAAATTAATTATATGGTTTGAGAGTTCCACTATTTGACTTATTTTCTTCATTGCCTTCACTTACTTTAATGATGACACATTTTGAGTTCTAGTACAATCCAATTACTTAGAGTGATCATTAAAGTGATCCTCTAAGATAATTGGTTATTATCCTTGATATTTTGTATGTATTAAATCATATAATGACATTATAGATTCATCTCATGGGTTGGATACCTCTTGAATTGTGAATGAAAAATCCAAAGAAAATCAATTACATCTATTCTAGCACTAACAACATCCTTGGATCAACCAATTTCCATTAAAATAATTAAATTTTTAATTCTTAAATACAAATAATTTTTTAGGTAATTTATTATTTTATTTTATTAAATAAAATTAATCCAACGATTTGGCCACTTCATAGCCAAAACAACTAAAATTTGAGTGTCTCGAGGTTACTTCCTCAGTCCATTTGGATTTGACCCCTACATGTGCTACAATGACCACTTATACCTATAGGATAAATTTGGGACCAACCAAAATTTTGGTGATATTTTTGGGGACCCGTGTAAGTTATCTTAGAAACACACATTATTTTCTCCCTGATTTCTCTTTTCTCACCACCATTTCTCTTCTCTTTTTCCCTCTATGTTTTCATGTGTCCATGCAATCCCAAATCCAAATTTCTATGACCTGTGATGGATTATCTTCCACATTATCCCTTTCTTAACCAATTATATTGTTAAATGGTAACTCCATATTTTTAATCCCTTGACATAGAGAATTTCTTTCATCAAACCATGAATGATTTCCCCACACAAAGTGAAATGTATAATCAATGGGATGATGAATGCTTAATGGATAACTTTCCAACCATCTCAAGGATGGTTTAAGAGGTTAAATATAATGATGTTCACGATGTCCTAACTCATATATAGAATATTAAATAATAAATTATAAGAAAAATATTCGATAAAATGGAGAAGAAGAATTTGAAAGCTTCATCTTTGAGATCAGAACTAAATCGAATTGAGAAGATTACAGAACCCATACCCACTAAGGTTTTACCTTATTCAAAATTTATAGAAGAATATTTTTAGACATATACCTCTCATCCATTTATTAAAGAAACAACATTATGAATTGGGAAAGATTAATAGGATGAATTAATTTTTTAAGGGAATTTAAATCTAGAGGAAATTTGATATTTTGAATTAAAAAGAGGAGAATTTTACATCATTGGTTTCTTTTTACAAACATTACTCCATTAATTATTTTTTTAGGACCATTTATCATTAAACCAATTTGATAAATCCCCAACATTGAGTCTATACCCACTCCTGAAATTCAGTTAGACAAATTGGGGGGTGAATTGTATTTTTATAAGGTTCTAGTTCTTTTTAAAAAAATTGGATAAGAACATGATTTTGAGTAAAATTTCCAATCTTCTTTATGAAAATTCAATCAACCCAAACTCAATTTTTTTCCTTCTTTCCCCACTCAAGTATCCCTTCATAGGTGATTACGAAGTCCTTTGGGGTTTCATTCATTAATCTCATGAAACCCGCAATGGGGGTTTGATCCATAATGTATTAGGAGAGACTAAAAAAAAATCTACCATTTTTTATATTCCTTAGATAATTACATTCATTTTATAAAAGAGGATTTTACATGAAAAAATTAAAAATAAAGAATAAATCTCAATCATGTTGAAGTGGAGAAATATTGGCTCGTTAAAATGTTGAAAGATGATATTGGGTAAGTTGGGGGGTCCAAATAAAGATAATGACTTTAAATTAAGTGATTTAGAGGATACAACCCATCTTATTTTTTTTTATTTTGTGTGTTTTTGTGTTATTTTTGTAGAGGGAATCCCCTTGAGGTTTTCAATGTGATATAATGTCTTTTATGTGTGAGATGTAGTATCTGAATAATTTTAGTATATCAAAATAATACATGTGTTTTATATTCGTCAAACCTATCCATCAATCATCTTCAAGGATTCCACATGTAATGTGAAGCCAAAGTGATCATTTTCTTGTTGATGGGTCATCATCTTCAAACTAGGTGGTTTTTGTTCCACAAATTCATTTAAAATTTCATTTTCCCTATCCTCCTTCCCAATTACTAACTCTCTCTTCTCTTATATTTCAACAATGAGGGTAGTTTTATTCTATTTTGGGGGGTAAAAATATGTGATTTAAAAAAATGGGATTTAATGAAAAATAAAAGCAAATCATTACATGAGTTAATGTGAATTATGAAAAATGAAAGATAAATGTTGAATAATTGTTAATTCCTTGATTATGATTTTAATGATATTTTTTGTATACGAGCATAGTTTTTTGAATGTTCAGTTGTCCAATGTGATTTTTCAAAGTTCAAATTTTTATCATCTTAATAAAAATTCCACAATCCACGTCCATTTGATATTGGGTGTAAATTTTAGTTCATGGGTTCCATTCATGATAGCATAGGGTTTGGTGCCACTTTTATTTTAATTTGATCATCCAACCAAAAAAATAAAAAACACATAGAGAAATTTTTTGTCCAAATGTGTGTCTTCCAACACTTGGGGATTGCGAATCCACTGTTGTCCTACCCGGAGTTAGGATTTACATCTCTATTGTAATCCATGAAATTGAAAATATGTGTGCCATTCAGCACATGGGGACCACGACTCCATATTTTTCCTTCCCCAAGTTTGTCTTTTTATATCCAATGTGATTCAAATAAAACAATAAAAAAAACAAAAAAAAATTGGATACTCATCTTATGGTTTAATGTTATTCCCATATAGAATTTCCGTTATTTTCCTTGAATAATAAAATGGGTCTCAAGCCTTTTTGTGATACACAATACATCATTATGCTTAATTGAAATTAGATGAAATGTAACAATGAATTTTGAAAAATAAATGGTATTGGGCTTGGATATGCTTTTGAACCAATCTTGTGTAAAATTATTTTTGAAATGTTTCATTATTGTTTGGAATGATTTTTTTAGGAGTAATGTATGTTAAAATGATTTTGGAAAATGGAATTCAATTTCATATTTTAAAGATAATTTATGCTCATAACTTGATAAAATCTTATTAGTGAGAGATTATCTACCGAAAGATGATAATATTATATTTTTTATCTTAATATTGATGTGTTTCAATGTCCATAAACATCAATTCTAGTTCAATTCATAAATAGAACTTCATTTCACATAATTGTGAAATTCGTGTTTAAAGTGTCAATTTATTCCCAATTAATAATCTACTTTTGGAATAGATTATATTCATTGTTATAATATTATATTTAGGGATATTATTTATCACTTTTATTGTAATATACTTTATTTTAGGATTCACGGATGAATTCTAAAGGAAGATGGATATTTTTTTCAATGAATACCAAAATTTTTGGACAAAGTATAATGGGCCTTAAGCCCATAAAGCAAAAGTGGGTCCCACAATACAAGACCAATGAATCTAAAATTTTAACTGAAGAATGTTAAAATTATGAGGATCATTTAATTAAATTGTTGGAGGATATAATTTAAAATTTTTCATGGTGATATAGGCATAAAAAGATGAGGATGAAATTTATTTCCAGATCTGAATTCCCATAATGTTAGCCCACCATTTCGAGGATAACATCCAAACGGTTAATCCAATTGGCCTGAAATTTTTAAAACTATTATATGAATATTGGATGAATATATTTATATGATATTACCATACATGATTCTACTATATTTATTTTAAAATTAACACATCAAAATGGGGAGTGAATCTGAACAATTTTCTTGGTCAACTTCGAAACATCAAATTTCCATTAATTTATCACCCTCATTTTGACCCTTATATGTTTGGGGAAGGAATGTATTGATGGTGGATATAAACTAGGACCCTTATATTCCTATATAAGTATATTTTGGTGAATGAAATTAGAATCCATGTATTTCTATCAATTGTATAGTTAAGATTTCATTATGTAATTGCATGTTTGTTTTTTATCATGTAAACTTTCTCAATCACAATATTTTCTAAGTAAAATTTATTCTTATTAACGATTTATATAATTTTTAACATGTTGATAAAATTTCCTAAGGAAGTAAAGTTATTCACATTATATTTTTGTAAATTCATTACATAATGTTGGAGTGTTTGTTATTTTGTTGTTTTCTTTTATTCAATCCCGCTTCATTAAGTAAACATCCATCTTCCATTGAGAGATTTACATCAATGGAAGTCTAAATAATTTGTGGTTAGATTTTAGGGTGTTTCTTGAGGATTTATTGTATTTTATTTCTTGTTCTTAAATTATAAAATTAATTCTATGGTTTGAGAGTTCCAGTCTTTGACTTATTTTCTTCATTGTTTTCACTGACTTTAGTGAAGACACATTTTGAGTGCTAGTATGATCCAATTACTTGTAGTCATCATTAAAGTGATTCTATAATTTAATTGGTTATTATAGTTGAAATAGTTTATGAATTAAATTTGATAATGATATTTGAGAGTTATCTCATTGATTGGATACCTTTTGAACAAGGGAACAAAGAATCCAAAGAAAAACAATAACATCTATTCTAGCCCTAACAACAACCTAGGATCAACCCATATCCATTGATATTTTCCATTCAAATAATTAGGTGTTTCATGATTAAATAAAAACCATTTTCTTAGGTACTTTATTATTTTAGTTTCAAAATTTAAATCAATACAAACAGTTTTCCACTCCATAGCCAAAACCTCCAAAATTCGAGTGTCTTGAGGTTACTTATTCGGTCTATGTGGATTCGACCCCTACATGTACTACAATTACTACTTATACCTATAGGGTAAATTGGGGCACAAAAAATAGCCATTAAATTTTTAAAATTCAAATTAATACTTCAATTAATCCATGAAATGTAAGAGGCATTTGGTCTATGAACTGAATTTTAGAATCACTTAGCGTCCCAAGACAAAACATTAGTAATTATAAGATGGTTTCTACAACATTTATAAGTGGAGATTCCAAAAAGTTGGAGATTTTTATGTTTATTCATTTCATCAATTTTTATGTGGTGGTTTGTGTGGTTTTTGATTGATAATCTAAGTAGATATTTAAAGGAGTGGTAAAGTTTTGGTAACCTTCATTATAAATGGAAATCATAAAATATATATATATACATGAAAACTATTATTAAAAATATAAATTGAAATTTTTTATAATGCACATTTTGAAAACATTTAATGATGATATAATTCATAACTCTCTTTTTAATGTACCAAATGAGGCTTTGGAACATTTATTTGTAATAAACATTTAAAATATCCTTTTATTTGACACCTTTTTTAAATTAAATTTGATTTCCAAAATAAATTTTAAAACCATATGATGTTTCATTCAATTAAAACTGGCATTAAGAATCATAAAACATCACATGAATGGTCAAATCCATTAATTAAAGATAACTAGAGGGGGAAACTAATCAAAGAAAATCTAATGGATTTTTATGTAGAAAAATTGAAAAATAAATCACCCACCAACCTTAAAAAATTTTACTAAATCAAAAAGCATACTAAGCCCATTTCAAATATTCAAAATCACTAAAAAAAAATCTTCAATCATTTAGTCAAATATATAAAAAACATACTACAAAATTTAATTTCATTTAATTTTTGAACATAAAAACCTCACTTTTTAAAGAAATTTTTTTAAACATTTAAATTTCTATGTAACACTGACAATTACTCAAAAACTACACATAATTATTAAAGAAAGATGTGATAAAAAACAAACATCCATCACCCAAATCTAGCAACAAAAAATACCAAATACACCCACACAAATAAAAATAATTGAAACATAACAATGGTAGATAGTCATAGAAAAATTGATACAATAACACAATAAATAATCACCATTAAATAATTATTTGAATATAATTCATTTTGGGTCAGCATAAACACCCTTTCCCAAATCAAAAATTTTACATAGTCTTTTCAATAAATGCTTTAAATGTTTAAACTTTTATGTAAGGTAATCTTAGAAATTAGTTTATGTCGAAAAATCATATTTCATAGTAGTAATAAAATTCTCAGCAGCATAACCAAAACATCCATTTATCACATTCAGTCATAAAGAAATCATATATAAACTCATACGATGCACTTCCCCTTTTTAATTTGATCATCCCAATTATTTATTCCTTAGGTTAATTCATATCATTTACCTGATGAAAGAAATAGTATGATTACCCAATAATTTACATACAAGTAAAAGAGTATTCTTGAATCACCTAACTCAATGTGAAGATTCCTTGATTCACAATATAGGGACTGAATATGAACTAGAAGATATGATTTTAGGCCTAAAATTTCTAAAGAACCCACTCCAATTTTTGGGGGCTCGTTGAACTAGAAGGGTGATGTTTTAACCATCCAGACTTGTGAAATCAAGAAGTCTAAAATAACAAGGAGTGTATAGCATAAACATGGAACCCATGAGAGCACTATGCCAACAAACCATTGTACTAACACACATCATGGAATCCAAACAAGCAAGATACGAGATTGTAGGAGAAAAAAATAACATGCATGAGATTCTATGCTTGATTCGCCAAAGAGATCGTCGACGAGGGGCAATGAAAATAGTGGAATTCCATAAGAGCTTCAGAGGCATGACTAAAATGGGTTCGGTTAGGGTTATTTAAAAAATATCGGGGTGGGTTCCGTCAATGCTTCCAAAAAAGTTGTAACGTCTCGGCCCCGGGTGCCATGCAACGGGTGCCCCGAACCCGGTTCGCCACGTGACCTCAAGCGCATTTCCCCAAATTCCAGAGGCTGTCGACTAGCAGCGAGGGACCAGATCTAATTGTGGGGAAACTATGCCCTCATTCGTCAAAGTGTAGTGCAACGGAATACAAAATAAAACATACAACAAACAATGGAAGCAGTAAACCATACACAACTGAAACAAACAACAACAGTGCATATAACCAAATGTATATAAATAATGCTGATACATGTCCCAAGTTCTAATAAAACATATAAAACATGTTATACATCAATACAGTACAGTAAAGAGCAGAGTACAGCAAAACAAAGCAAAACATCTAGCAGCGGCATTGTGAGCCTAGGCTCGGTCCCATGCCCTCCTATTCCTCAGCAGCAATCATGTACCTGTATAGGGACTCTTGCCCCTATATACACCTGCAGCAACGTAATCTATTTCGGCTGAAAAGCGTGACCCAAACAGGGTGTGAAAAATATATCTCAGTAGGCACCCACCAAAGGTCCGTGCCCAACTGCGTGTAAGCATGCACCAACAGTGTGCAATAGTAAAATGCAATAAAGTAAGCAGTACTGAAAAGTAACTAACTTAACAATTAAATTGCCATTTTATTATTCATTTTATCCATTAAATTTAGTATCATTCAGTGCTCAACAGAACCAAGCCCTCAGGCCAACCTGTATCTTTCCCTCATGCTAATATAGTGAACCATGCCCTTGGGCTATACAGAATCCACCCTGCAAGTATTTCCCTCAAGCGTAACAGAAATTTTCCCTGAGGCGTAGGAAGTGTCGCCCTCAGGCACAGAAGTCAATTTCTCAGGCACGAGAGGTCTCCCTCAAGCGAAATAACTACAACCCTCAGGCAAATCACAACAATGCCCTCAGGCTAAACAGGTAAACGGGCCATGCCCTACATGGAAACAAGCAGTAACAAGCAATTCTTTTGAAGGAAATTCTACAATTACTACTTGAAAGTCATACCCTCATGTATCATGGCCAAACGGCTAAATAGTGGAACACACCCCCGGGGTGGTTCCGTATCCATGCAACGATACCAAACAACATTTTAATAACATAATTAAATACCTAATCAATTATAGGTGTTTAGTATAGCAACGGCCTCAGCCACATGACACCCCAACATGGGTTCGTGGCACAAAAATACACAAATCACAAAGAAGTCGGAAAACTAAACACTAAACCTCCTATCTTAAACGCCATTGAATGTTATACCCGAACGCTGACTCCAGAAACTCCCAAGAATGATGTAGATCTGAAGAATAACAAAACCCATTCAAACATAAATAACATACGTTAGAAGAAGAATTGGTAAGCACCATCCAAGGAGGTGGAATCCCTTACCCGTTCGGTTCCAACGGGATCGTCCGAGGTGGAAACTGATTCCAGACGAACACCCAGTGGATCTACAAAGGTCTGGACTCCTCCTTTGGCTCCAAATCGGCTCATGTGTCTCCTCTTCCAAATGAGGAGGCTACTGCCTATTTTAAGCCAAAAAAACAAGGTACACGGCGTGTACTTCTAACTACACGACGTGTACTTCTGAGTACACAGTGTGTACTTCTTTCATTTAACTGTTCATTTTGCGGCACTGCCACACTGTTCATCTATCGACATGAGTACACGGCATGTACTCTCGAGTACACGGTGTGTACTGTCACCAAGCAGGAGGCTACTCTACCGCCTTACTGTTTTGGCCTAACGACTGAATACACGGCGTGTATATACCACTACACGGCGTGTAGTTGGTTCCTACACCCCTCATCGCTGATAAGGCTACACGCCCCGTGTACTCATCCCCCACACATCCAGAAGTACACGGCGTGTGGAAAAATTACATGGCGTGTACTTCCAAAATTTATGATTTTTCCTCATTCTCCATATTTTATTAATAACACTTAAGGAAAAGAGAAAAGAGGAAGCTCGTACCTCAAAGAGAAGAACTGGGTTCTTACAAACTTCCCCCCTTATAGCAATTTGTCCCCGAATTTCCCTTCCAAGGGTGGAGAAGATATAGCCGTGAAAAGCTCCGGCCACTGGGCACGTATGTCGGCCTCCCGCTCCTAGGTCTCAACCTGCACTCGGCCATGCTGCCATAGCACCCATACAAGAGGAACTGACCGGCCTCGGAGAACCTTCATGCTCCTGTCAATGATACGGATCAAATTCTCCTCAAAGGATGCATCATGCTGAAGCTCAACCTCCTCGAGCTGTAAGATGTGAGATGGGTCTGAATGATAGCGATGCAACTGAGATATGTGGATGATGTCGTGCATTGCTCGGTACCGCTGCGGTAACCGCAACCGATAAGAAACCGGCCCGACCCTTTCCAGAATCCCAAATGGCCCCACATACCGCGGTGAAAGTTTACCCCGACTCCTAATCCACTTGTGTCCCAGCCTCGGCGAAACACACAAGAAAATATGATCCCCGACCACGAACTCCAAAGGTCATCTGCGGTGATCAGCATAAGACTTCTGACGAGACTGCGTGGTAGCCATCCACTTCTGAATCAACTGGACCTGCTCAGATGTCTCCTACATGAGTTGTGGCCCCAGTAAAGCTTCCTCACCTGCCTCTATCCAGCACAAAGGTGATCGGCACGGCCTACCATATAAAACCTTGAATGGTGCCATCTCAATAGTCGCCTGGAAGCGATTGTTATAGGCAAACTCGATTAAGGGTATATGCTTCTCCCAAGAGCCATCAATGTCTAGGATGCATGCATGAAGCATGTCCTCTAGCACCAGTATCATATGCTCTGACTGGCCATCTGTCTGAGGGTGGTATGATGTGCTCAAAATCACCTGTGTACCCAGCGCCCTCTGAAAACTCTGCCAGAAACAAGACGTGAAACGGGCGTCTCTATCAAAAATGATAGAACGAGGGACCCCATGAAGACGTACGATCTCTCGGATATACAGCCTTCTAATCTCGTCAACACCAAAGGACTCCTTGATCAGTAAGAAGTGAGCTACCTTCGTGAGTCTGTCCAAAACAACCCACACGACATCATTGCAAAGAGGTGACCTCGACAACCCAGTCACGAAATCCATCGCGACATCATCCCATTTCCACTCGGGAATGGGTAACTGTTGTAACAGCCCAGCTGGTCTCTGATGCTCTGCCTTCACCTGCTGACAGGTGGAACACCTCATAACAAAACCAGCTACATCCCTCTTCATACCCGGCCACCAGTACTGACGTCTCATGTCACGGTACATCTTGGTAACCCCGGGATGAACTGCCCAAGCTGAAGCATGAAACTCTCACATCAGCTCCTCACGTATATCCCCTGGAACCCATACTCATCCATGGAAACTTAAAACATCATCATCGCTTATCGTCCAACTGGGAGGAGGGTCCTCACTTCCCACTGACTCTCGTAGAACTAGGCCTTCTGAATCAGATAGTTGTCTCATCCTCACTCTATCCAGGAGAGTAGAATTCATAGGTAAAGATGAAAGATAGGTCTTCCCATGACTATCATGAACCTTTAGATGCATCTCAAAGAACAAATCCATGAGTTTCCACTCACCACTGACCTCCTGTACTGCTTGTATCTGAGTCTTCTTACTCAGTGCATCAGCTACTTCATTACCTTTACCAGGTGTATAGGCAAGGTCAAAATCGAAGGACTGTAGGTATTAAACCCACCTCCTCTGCCTGAGATTAAAGTCACGCTGAGTAAATATATACTTGAGGCTTTTGTGGTTGGTGAAAACCACAAAATGCTCCCCCAATAGATAATGTTTCCAACAGCGCAATGCATGTACAACTGCAGCTAACTCAAGATCATGCATCGGGTAATTCCTCTCATGCGGCCTCAACTGCCGAGACCCGTACGCAACAACTCGATCACCCTGCAATAACACTTCTCCCATCCCAATACCTGATGCATCACACTAAACTGTATAGCTCTTCCCCTGCTCTGGGAGTATCAGGATCGGTTCTGATGTCAACCTTCCTTTCAGGTACTAAAAAGCTATCTCGCAAGCTCCCAACCGAACGAACTTCACAACCTTCTTAGTCAAGCCCATCAACGGCACTACTAAGTGGGAGAAGTCTTGTATAAAACGCCTATAGTATCCAACTAGCCCTAAGAAACTCCATATCTCAAACACATTCTTAGGCTTCTCCCCGGAATCTACATCTCTCACCTTCTATGGGTCTACTGAAACTCCTTCCTCTGGGATGATATGACCTAGGAAGTGAATCTGGTCCATCCAAAAGTGGCACTTCGAGAGCTTAGCATATAGTCGATGCTCTCTCAGCGTACTCAATACGATCTCAAGATGGGTGGCATGGTCGTGTCGAGTGAGAGAGTAGACCAAGATGTCTTCCATGAATACCACCACAAAATAATCCAGATAAGGATGGAACACACGATACATCAGAGCCATGAAAACTTCTAGCGCATTCGTGAGTCCTAATGGCATAACCGTATACTCATATAGACCATAACTGCTCATGAAATCTGTGAGAGGTATATCAGATGGTCTAACGCGCAGCTGATGATATCCTAACCTCAAATAAATCTTCGAGAACACTCGTGATCCACGAAGCTGATCAAAAAGATCATCAATCCTAGGTATGGGATATCAGTTCTTAACCGTCAACTGGTTCAGCTTCTGATAATCCACGCAAAGTCTAAGGGTACCATCCACATTCTATGCAAAAAGGACCAGCGAACCCCAAGGAGAAGTACTGGGCCGGATAAAGACATTTTCCGGCAACTCCTCCAACTGCCTCTTGAGCTCCTGCAAATTAGGTGTGGTCATCCTATATGGAGGAATGGACACCGGTGCTGCTCCTGGCACAATCTCAATGGAGAAATACACCACTCTCTCCGGAGGTAGACCCGAAAAGTCGTCCGAAAAGACATCCCAGAAACGATCAACAACATTAGGAAAATCCATCTGACAAGTCCTATGGTCATCCAGATAAGAGCTCAAAATCTAGGTTGTGACTCCACCTCACCCATGATGCTCTGGTCCAGCTCGACCCGCCTGAACATCCCATTCTCCCATGTATAGAAACTCTCCGCCCTCTGGTGACGTGAAACGCACCCTGCCACGATAGTAGTCTACAAAGGCTCGAAAGGGAACCAACCAGCCCATCCCGAGAATGACATCATAAGTTTTCATGTCAAAGAAATAGAGTTCCCAAAGGAAGTGACACCCACCAACCTCAAGGGGGCACTCCTTGTACTGACGCACACCAGCCGCTCTAGTTCCCAACGGAGTGTCTAGCGTCATAATATCAGAAGAATGATAAACACAGTGCCCAAGGCTCTCTACAACGGGTACAGATATGAAACTATGTGTAGAACCTGTATCAAAAAGTATTGTAAACAAGACAGAAGCTACTAGAATAGTACCTCTGACTGTAGAAGGTCTGGGATCCTACTCCTGCTGGGTCTGTTGCACTACATATGCCTGCCTAGTACCGCGGCCCTGCGACACAGCCTGGCTACCCTGAGATGTCCACCCTGCTGCCTCTGAGATCCTGGTGTCTGTCTTCCACGGCCACGACCACCATCTCTGCCTGCACGCTCGGACGTATTCCAGTTCCCTGACTGGTAAGAAGCCACTGGTCCTGCTCCCGCACGCGGAGTCTGCACAGAACCCCTATCACTCGACACTGGTGGAAACACACTACAAAAGCGCTGCAGATGACCCATCTTACCGCAAGCTCGGCACTCCACTGGGTCTCATGGACACTGCGGTCTCTTGTGCCCCTCTCTGCCACACTGGTAGCACCTGACTAGACCACCTGAAGAAGCTGCCTGGCTGGTATTGCCGCCCAGAGAGAATTCTATCTATCTCTTCCTCTTGTCAGTAGAAATAGTACCAGTAACTGGTGTTGAACCGCCCTGGCCCACACCACTAGATTCCCGCAGGATCATCTCAGAAATCAGCCCATGGTTTAAAATAGCGTGTACTGAAGGCAACCTGAAAACATTCACCAGCGCTCAGATGTTATACTGAAGACCATCCTCAAAACGTCTGGCTCTCAGCATCTCATCACCCCCCAGCACGAGTGCAAAGCGCTGAAGCTCCATAAAACGAGTAGAATAGTACATCACTGACATAGCGCCATGCTGCAGATTCATGAACTCTTGAGCTCTATCTTCCCTCAGCGTCTCCGGGAAGAAAAATTCATAGAATACGGCCTAAATGTCTTCCCACGTCATGTCCATATGATGCTCTGACTGGGTGGTAACATCCCACCACCTCTTGGTGGAATCCCGCAGCATGTAAGTTGCGAGCTTAACCATCCACCCTAGAGGCGTCTCAAGATGCTAAAAAATAGTCTACATTGACCCCAACCAAGACTCAGCAGCCTGTGGTCTTCCATCACTTGAAAACATAGGAGGATGCTGCTTCTGGAAGATACATGTCAGCTCATCCATAGATGTGGAAACCTGCGGTGCTCCCTGAAAGGTCTGCATGAACCTCAATAAGCCTTCATGCAACTATGCCTTTGCGCCTATGTCCGGTATAGCAGCTGGTGCCGCATTTGGCTCTACTGGAGGTTCAAATGGTAGCCCGTGGCCCACCATCTCTAGAGTAAAGTTGTCGCCGCTCTTCTGGAGATCAATGCGCGGTCGCCTAGGCGGCATGACACTAAAAGGTCAAAAGCACGCCTTTAGATTCATGACTATTAAGGCTGAAATGAAGAAACCACAAAGGAAACAGGATAATGGAGGCATCTCAAAATTTGAAAAACAAGACTACACGGTGGGTACACTGACTACACGGCGTGTACTTGACTTCCCTTCCCCTGCTCGGGTCCTTCTGCACGGATAAGCCACATGGCTTCCGTTAAACAAAACTACACGGCATGTACTTACTCTACACGGCGTGTATGGTGTTATTTTCCAACTGCCTGTGTTGTTTGTGACACGGCTGACTACTCATCTGGAAACTACATGGCGTGTTACACCCGTACACGGCGTGTACATCACCCCGTTTCCCCACCACACAGCAAAGTCCACACGGTATGTCCTCGAACAAGACTACACGGCGTGTCCACAATGGTACACGGCATGTTCAAGGAACGGTGACATCGACCCATGTTGTTAGTTACACGGTCGAGCCCCCAGGTCACACTACATTGTGTGTTCTATGAGGGAGTTCATCGACCCGTGTTTTTAGTTACACGGTCGGACTTCGGGTCAATACTACACGAAATGTATATCTGGTACACGACGTGTTTTACCCAAGCCTTTCCCTACCCCGTGTCGCCGCCCACCCGGTTTGTGACACAGGAAGAGACGACACGGTGTGTACTCAGGGTACACGACATGAACTCAAAAAGATTATTTTTCTTCCCGAATAGAAGAACATAAACGGCGTGTATAAAAATACTACACGGCGTGTACACTGGGTTTCTGGACATCATGCATCAGAAACTCCCCCGGAACCTAGAAAAGACCGAAAAAACAACACCTAAGTGTCAAATTCCGACTCGTGAGGTCCCATACTCCCCACGAATCAAAGTTTGACATCTTATCTATGTTATGACTAACATAAAGTCAATGATCCACCAAATTCCGGTCAATGGGGGCCCATACTCCCCAAAAATCAAAGTTTAGAATCCATTCTTTAAACAAGCTCATACATGAAATACCATATCATAGAGAATGTATGTATCAAGATGCTATCAAAACAGCATGCTTTAGTAGCACAACAATTATCACAACAACATGCAAATTCTAATGCACCTACATGGCATGGAAACTATGCATGGCATGTGATATCTAGAATCTTCCTATATGATGCATGAGACGGCATACCCTCATCTCATCGGGTTGCAACTAAAATGAACCCATAGATAAATTATAAACAGCACAATTTCAAAGTGCGTCACCCAACGGTGAAAACATATCAACCGTAAAATTGGAAAATCAAAAGAATGAAAAATACGAGGTAGACTAGTTTTTCCCTGTACACGGGTTAGCTACACCCGGGCACAACATATTACCAACTACCGTTCTGTCCTATCCCTGACTATGGCTCCATATAGTATGTCAAAGAAAAGAACCAATCTGATACCACTTTGTAACATCTCGGTCCCGGGTGCCATGCAATGGGTGCCCCGAACCCGGTTCGCCACGTGACCTCAAGCGCATTTCCCCAAACGCTAGAGGCTGCTGACTAGCAGTGAGGGCCCAGGTCTAATTTTGGGGAAACTATGCCCTCATTCGTCAAAGTGTAGCGCAGCGGAATACAAAATAAAACATACAACAAACAGCGGAAGTAGTAAACCATACACAACTGAAACAAACAACAATAGTGGATATAACCAACAGTATATAAATAATGTTTCTACATGTCTCAAGTTCTAAGAAAACATCTAAAACATGTTATACATCAATACAGTACAACAAAGAGCAGAGTACAGCAAAACAAAGCAAAATAGCTAGCAGCGGCATCGCGAGCCTAGGCTCAGTCCCATGCCCTCCTATTCCTCAGTAGAAATCATGTACTTGTAAAGGGACTCTTTCCCCTATATACACCTGCAGAAACGTAATCTATTTGGGCCAAAAAGCGTGACCCAAATAGGGTGTGAGAAATATATCTCAGTAGGCACCCAAAAAAGGCCCGTGCCCAACTACGTGTAAGCATGCAACAACAGTGTGCAATAGTAAAATGCAATAAAGTAAGCAGTACTGAAAAGTAACTAACATAACAATTAAATTTCCATTTTATTATTCATTTTATCCATTAAATTTAGTATCCTTCTGTGCTCAATAGCACCAAGACCTCAGGCCAACCAGTATCTTTCCCTCTTGCTAATATAGTGAACCACGCCCTCAGGCTATACAGAATCCAACCCGCAGGTATTTCCCTCAAGTGTAATAGAAATTTTCCCTCAGGCGTAGGAAGTGTCGCCCTCAGGAACAGAAGTCAATCCCTCAGGCACGAAAGGTTGCCCTCAGGCGAAATAACTATATCCCTCAGGATAATCACAACAACTCCCTCAGTCTAAACAGGTAAACGGGCCATGCCCTACATATAAACAAGCTGTAACAAGAAATTCCTCTGAAGGCAATTCTACAATTACTACTTGAAAGTCATACCCTTGGGTATCATGTCCAAACGGCTAAATAGAGGAACACACCCCCGGGGTGGTTCCGTATCCAAGAAACGATACCAACCAACATTTTAATAACATAATTAAATACCTAATCAATTCAAGTTGTTTATTATAGAAACGGCCTTAGCCCCATGACACCCCAACATGGGTTCATGGCACAAAAACGCAAAAATCACATAGCAGTTGGAAAACTAAACACCAAGCCACCTACCTTAAACGCCATTGAATGTTATACCCGAACTCCGACTCCAGAAACTCCCAGGAACGGTGTAAATCTGAATAATAAAAAAACTCATTCAAACATAAATAACATACGTTAGAAGAATAATTGGTAAGCACCAGCCAAGGAGGTCGAATCCCTTACCCTTGCGGTTCCAACAGGATCGTCCAAGGTGGAAACCGATTCCAGAAAAACACCAAGTGGATATACAAAGGTCTGGCCTCCTCCTTTGGCTCCAAATCGGCTCAAGTGTCTCCTCTTCCAAATGAGGAGGCTACTGCCTGTTTTAAGCCGAAAAAACAAAGTACACGGCGTGTACATTTGAGTACACGATGTGTACTTCTGAGTACATGGCATGTACTTCTTTCATTTAACTATTCATTTGGAGGCACTTCCACACTGTTCATCCGTCGACATGAGTACACGACATGTACTCCCAAGTACACGGCATGTACTGTCACCCAGCTGGAGGCTACTCCACCGCCTTAGTGTTTTGGCCTAGCGACTGACTACACGGCGTGTATGTACCCCTACACGGCATATAGTTGGTTCCTACACCCCTCATCGCTGATAAGGCTACACGCCCCGTGTACTCATCCCCTACACGTCCAGAAATACACGGCATGTGGAAAAAGTACATGGCGTGTAGTTCCAAAATTTATGATTTTTCCTCATTCTCCATATTTTATTAAAAGCTCTTATGGAAAAGAGAAAAGAGGAAGCCCGTACCTCAAAGAGAAGTACCGGGTTCTTACAAACATCCCCCTTATAACAATTTGTCCAGGAATTGCCCTTCCAAGGGTGGAGAATATATATCCGTGAACAACTCCGGCCACTGAGCATGTACGTCGGCCTCTCGCTCCTAGGTCTCGTCCTGCACTCAGCCATGCTGCCATAGCACCCATATGAGAGGAACTGACCAGCCTCGGAGAACCTTCGTGCTCCTTTCAATGATACGGATCAGATTCTCCTCAAAGGACGCATCATGCTGAAGCTCAACCTCCTCGGGCTGTAAGATGTGAGACGGGTCTGAATGATAGCGACGCAACTGAGATATGTGGAAGACGTCGTGCATTGCTCGGTACCGCTGCGGTAATCGCAACTGATAAGAAACCAGCCCGACCCTTTCGAGAATCCCAAATGGCCCCACATACCGCGGTGAAAGTTTACCCTGCCTCCTGATCCACTTGTGTCCTAGCCTCGGTGAAACACACACGAAAACATGATCCCCGACCACGAACTCCAAAGGTCGTCTGTGGTGATCAGCATAAGACTTCTGACGAGACTGCGCGGTAGCCATCCACTTCTAAATCAACTAGACATGCTCAGACGTCTCTTGCATGAGCTGTGGCCCCAGTAAATCTTCCTCACCTGCCTCTATCCATCACAAAGGAGATCAGAACGGCCTACCGTATAAAACCTTGTATGGTGCCATCTCAATAGTCTCCTGGAAGCTATTGTTATAGGAAAACTCGACTAAGGGTATATGCTTCTCCCAATAGCCCCCAAAGTCTAGGATGCATGCACGCAGCATGTCCTCTAGCACTAGTATCGTACGCTCTGACTGGCCATCTGTCTGAGGGTGGTATGATGTGCTCAAAAGCACCTGTGTACCCAGTGCCCTCTGAAAACTCTGCCAGAATTGAGACGTGAAATAGGCTTCTCTATCAGAAACGATAGAACGAGGGACCCCGTGAAGACGTACGATCTCTCGGATATACAACCTTCTATGCTCGTCAACACCGTAGGTCTCCTTGATCAGCAAGAAATGAGATTCCTTCATGAGTCTGTCCACAACAACCCACACGACATCATTGCAATGAGGTGACCTCGACAACAGAGTAACAAAATCCATCGTGACATCATCCCATTTCCACTCCGGAATGGGTAACTGCTGTAATAGACCAGATGGTCTTTGATGCTCCTCCTTCACCTGCTGATAGGTGGAACACCTCATAACAAAACCAGCTACATCCCTCTTCATAACTGGCCACTAGTACTGACGTCTCATGTCGCGGTATATCTTGGTAACCCCGGGATGAACTGCCCAAGATGAAGCATGAAACTCTCGCATCAGCTCCTCACGTATATCCCCTGGAACCCATACTCATCCATGGAAATGCAAAACCTCATCATCGCCTATCGTCCAACTGGGAGGAGGGTCCTCACTTCCCATTGAATCCCGTAGAACTAGGACTTCTGAATCAGATAGTTGTCTCATCCTCACTCTATCCAGGAGAGTAGAAGTCACAGGTAAAGATGAAAGATAAGTCTGCCCATGACTGTCATGAACCTTTAGACGCGTCTCAAAGAACAAATCCATGAGTTGACACTCAACACTGGCCTCCTGTACTTCTTGTATCTGAGTCTTCCTACTTAGTGCATCAGCTACTGCATTAACTTTACAAGGTGTATAGGAAAGCTCAAAATCGAAGGACTGTACGTATTCAACCCAGCTCCTCTGCCTCAGATTAAAGTCACGCTGAGTAAATATTTACTTTAGGCTTTTGTGGTTGGTTAAAACCACAAAATGCTCCCTCAATAGATAATGTTTCCAACAACGCAATGTATGTACAACTGCAGCTAACTTGAGATCATGCATCTGGTAATTCCTCTCATGTGGCCTCAACTGCCGAGACCCATACGCAACAACTCGATCACCCTGCATCAACACTGTAGCCAAGGCCCAGGTCTGATAGTGGGGAAACTATGCCCTCATTTGTCAAAGTGTAGCGCAGCAGAATACAAAATAAAACATACAACAAATAGCGGAAGTAGTAAACCATACACAACTGAAACAAACAATACCAGTGCATATAACCAACAGTATATAAATAATTCTGCTACATGTCTCAAGTTCTAAGAAAACATCCAAAAACATTTTACACATCAATACAGTACAACAAAGAGTAGAGTACAGAAAAACAAAGCAAAAGAGCTGGCAGCGGCATCGCGAGCCTAGGCTCGGTCCCATGCCCTCCTATTCCTCACCAGCAATCATGTACCTGTATAGGGACTCTTTCCCCTATCTGCACCTGCAGCAACGTAGCAATGTAATCTGTTTGGGCCGAAAAGCGTGACCCAAATAGGGTGTGAGAAATATATCTTAGTAGGCACCCACCAAAGGCCCGTGCCCAACTGCGTGTAAGAATGTAACAATAGTGTGCAATAGTAAAATGCAATAAAGTAAGCATTACTGAAAAGTAACTAACTTGACTATTAAATGTCCATATTATTATTCATTTAATCCATTAAATTTATTATTGTTCTGTGCTCAACAGCACCAAGCCCTCACGTCAAACAGTATCTTGCCCTCAGGCTAATATAGTGAACCACGCCCTCGGGCTATACAGAATCCAACTCACAGGTATTTCCCTCAAGCGTAACAGAAATTTTCCCTCAGGCATAGGAAGTGTCGCCATCATGCACAAAATCCAAGCCCTCAGGCACGAAAGGTTTCCCTCAGGCGATATAACTATAGCCCTCAGGCTAAACAGTGCAGTGCCCTCAGGCTAATCACAACAACGCCCTCAGGCTAAATAGGTAAACGGGCCATGCCCAACATGGAAACAAGCAGTAACAAGAAATTCCTATCAAGGCAATTCTACCATTACTACTTGAAAGGCATACCCTCGGGTATCCTGGCCAAATGGCTAAACAGTGGAACACACCCCCGGGGTGGTTCCAGATCCAAGCAACAATCCCAACCAGCATTTTAATAACATAAATAAATACCTAATCAATTCTAGGTGTTTAATATAGCAATAACCTCAGCCACATGACACCCCAACATGGGTTCGTCTCACAAAAACGCACAAAGCACACAGCAGTTGGAAAACTAAACACCAAGCCACCTACCTTAAACGCCAACGAACATTATACCAGAATACTAACTCCGGAAACGCCCAAGAACGGCATAGATCTGACGAAGAACAAAACCCATTAAAACTTAAATAACATACGTTAGAAGAAAACTTGGTATGCACCAGCCAAGGAGGTGGAATCCCTTTCTCGTGAGGTTCCAACGGGATCGTCCGAGGCAGAAACCGATTCCAGACGAACACCTGGTGGATCTTCAAAGGTTCGGCCTCCTCCTTTGGCTCCAAATCGGCTCAAGTGTCTCCTCTGCCAAATGAGGAGGCTACTGCATGTTTTAAGCCGAAAAAACAAAGTACATGGCATTTACTTCTGAGTAAATGGTGTGTACTTCATTCATTTAACTGTTCATTTGGCGGCACTCCCACTCTGTTCATTCGTCGACATGAGTACACGGCATGTACTCACGAGTACACGGCGTGTACTGTCGCCCAGATGGCGGCTACTTCACCGCCTTACTGTTTTGGCCTTCCGACTGACTACACGGCATGTATGTACCACTACAAGGCGTGTAGTTGGTTCCTACACCCCTCGTCACCGATAAGGCTACACGCCCCGTGTACTCATCCCCCACACGGCCAGAAGTACACGGCGTGTGAAAAAGGTACACAGTGTGTAGTTCCAAAATTTGGGAATTTTCCTCATTCTCCATATTTTATTAAAAACACTTAAGGAAAAGAGAAAAGTGGAAGCCCGTACCTCAAAGAGAAGAATGGGGTTCTTACAAAAGTACTGATAAAGATACCTTTTATTAGTGCTAAAATAATAAGTGTCGATAAATGATATATTTATCAATGTTTTTTGGCACTAATAAAGATACATCATTATCATCGCTAAACAAGCGCTGATAAAGATCTATCTTTTTCAGTACAAAATTACTAATAATGAATATATAATTATAATTATAATTAAATATTTTTTAATTTTTTTAATATTTTAATATTTTTATAAATGTATTTATTTCATTATATATATATTTATATATTTATATATATATATGTATATAATAAATCTATATAAATAAAATTACAAAAATATTAAATAAATTCACTATTTTAATATAGTTATTAAATTTTTATAATTATTTAAATATATAATTATTTATTTATAATTATGTAAATAATATTTTTTAAAAAATATTTATTTATAATTATAAATTTAAATTTTAATAAATATAGTTAATATAAATTTATAAATATATTTTTAAATATTTTAAAAATTATTTATTTATATTTATATTTATATTTATATCATTATAAATATTTATATAATTATATATTTATATATATTTATATAATTATATATATTTATATATTTATATATATTTATATAATTATATATATTTATATAATTATAAATATATAATATTTATAAATATAAATATAAATATAATAAATATATTTATTATGTAAATATATTTATTGTAATATTAAAATTATATATATATTTATATCATTATATATATTTATATATATATATATAACAAATTAATATAAATATAAATATAAATATAGTAAATAATTTCAATATTTAAATATATTTATTATAATTTTATAATTATCTAAATATATGATATTTTTTTATAATTATAAAAATGATTTTTAATAAAATAAGATATATATATATTTCAATATATATTTATATAATTATATATATATAATATAAATATAAATACAAATATGAAAAATATCTTCATTAATAAAATATATTTATTATAATTTTCTAATTATTTAAATATATAATTATTTATTTATAATTATATAAATACTTTTTAAAAAATATTTAGTTATTTGTCATTATAACTAAATAATTTTATAAATATAGTAAATATATATTTATAAATATATTTATTTACAAATATTTTTTTAACATTATTAATGAATATATAATCTTAAATGCATGCATGTTAAAAATGTGTGAAATTAAATAATTAAAAATGTGTATA
Organism: Viscum album; assembly: GCA_963277665.1. Lineage (NCBI taxonomy): Eukaryota > Viridiplantae > Streptophyta > Magnoliopsida > Santalales > Viscaceae > Viscum > Viscum album. The sequence goes on along the minus strand of OY728133.1, from coordinate 857,310,297 downwards.
CTTTTATAATATTGAAAAATGGTTATGTTTTATTAATTAAATATAAATTATTAAAAAATTGGTTATATATTGTCAATGAATATGAATACATTTTTAAAATATTAAAAAAGAGTAAATAAATATATATAAATATATATTATAAAATGATTAAATTACAAAAAAATGTTAAAAGTGAATAAATAATACCTAAGTATAATTATATTAAAAATAAATAAATAAAATTCACTAATTAGAAACATAATATATTAAGTATATCATGTGACTAAAAGATATTCTAAAATGAATATTAAAATTTTAATAAATTTCATAAATTTAATGTGTGCGTTTTTTTATAAGATTCAATTAAGTGCGTAAATATATATGTGTGTGTTGTATATAAAAAATCATTAATTACGTATATGTATGTGTCAAATTGGTGTAACACATGTTTGATATATGTTAAATTGTAAAATAAAACAACATTCAATCAATGTCCATTACAAGATAAAATGAGTCAATGTCTTAAATTAATGATAATTTTTAATTATAAACCATTCTTCAATAAATATATGACTATTTTCATGTAAGCATGAATATTTTTTATTGCATAAATCATATTTTTCTCAAGGATGGAGGTGGAAGAGGGGATCGACAATTTTATATATCATGTCGGTGCTTGGGACCTGCCCTTGAAGGAGCGGTTTCGCTAGAATCATAGTTTTTGGATCTTGCTTCTTCCATCCCTATTGCAACAGATTCATCAGATATTAGCATGAAGGGGATAAGTGGTCATGGAAAACAAGACGACACTCAGAATCCAATCATGAAAGAATCAGTTTTTCCCATCCCTACTAAACCAGCCTCAAATCTTAGTGTGGAGGGTCTGTCGAATGTTGGTGCGAGAAAATCGACAGAAGCAGTGAATGGTGTCCATGAATCAGCGATCTACGGCCTGTCTTCCATCAATCATTCATCAGAGTGCCTTCTTACACCATCTTCAAAGATCCTCATTGAGGGTTTCTTCAGCAATGCACAAGTATTTATGGGTTATTCAAATTGGCCCTCTATTAAGCCTATTAATAAGTTTGTCTTGTTTAGGAAAGCTCTCCTTTCGTCCAAGGAGTCTGGCTCCCATGGGCTGCAGAACTCCCAGATTACCATATCTGATGATGGAAAATTCACTATAATTTATCATCATATGGAGGTCAAGGAATGACTTCATGTTTGTAAATTTTATCTCATTTGGGCGGCTAATTCTCTCTAGGGGTGGAAAAACGTTGAACATTGAGGATTAGAGGATCAGAATATCTTAAATTTGGGGTTTCTCCTACTGTAGGATGATCCCTATTGGCAGAGGATACTTTCACCTTATTTTTTCTTTTAGTAAATGACAGATCAAGGGAGTAAAGCAATGGGTTATACTCTCTTGACCTAGGAAGCTTTAGATTGTCTGAGTGGGATTTATGTTTTAACCCCTACCTGCAGAAGCATTCCAATGCTCAGATTTGGGTTAAAATTCTTGGTTTAATGTCACGAACTAGATCTGGTCGGCATCAAAACCAGCACTAGACTCAGCCTGTGGCAGGACCCGAAAGATGTTCCATATCCCCACATGCTAGCACAAGCACCCGAGTATCATGGATAATGGTTTGGGAATGATTTACCCGAGTTTAGAAACATAAAACAACAAACAATAATAATTAAACTGGATCTAAAAACTACCAACCAAACGGTCCTTAAATAAAATTCAGAAAAGAAAACAAGGTTTCAAACCAGACACAAGAGGTCCACAACTATAAAAGAGTATCATGTCTGATACTAATACCACCACACAAAAAAGGGACACCACCCTCTAGCCTTCTCCACAACACTTCACCAAGGAAAAGAAGCTAACATCCTAAACCACCATCTCCAAAGACCTTTCTCTTACCTGTGTCAAACATGATCAAGTCTACATATACAAAAGGTGTAGGTTTGGTGTGAGATAACTCCCAATAGGATGCCACCGGGAAAATATTCATTGCATAATTAATAAATGAAAAATACATCTACAATTTTAATTAATGAAAATAATTAAATTTTTGAACATTTTTATTAATAAAAACAATTTTTAATCAAGACAGTTTTAATGGGAACAACTTAAAAAGGGAATTAGTTTTTGTGAAAATTACTTTAAAGTAAAAGAAATTTGTAAAATAAAACACTGTTACTTTTATATTATCTCAAATTATACACCATATGTCGATGGTGAGCATAAAGTAATGACAGAGAACCAACTATGGGAGAGACCCTATAGGTACTAGTAGGTAGTGGGACCCTAGAACATCGCATCTTTGTGTAAAGTGATATAGGAACCACGATAACATGTGTTCTCCTGCACGAGCCACTAGTAGGGAACACACTCATAACCTAGTGGTCTCCAATCATCATCCAAAACTTTAGTTGGTGTTATAGTCACAAATCTAGAAAAGTGAATATTGGCCAATTCCACTTCTGTATCACTAGCACACTAGTTCTAGTATTCCCACCTAGTCATCGGCTTCCTATTGGTGCTTCAGATATTACTTGTTTATATCACATGTCATATTCAGATAAACAAAGCAAGTGAGGTGATACCTATACCAAATAACACACTTTCACATAAAATTTCCATTTTAAAATAAAATGCACACCAAAAACCTTTGAAAACTCAATATACATCACCTACACATTAATTAAACTGACTGCATAGTTAATGAAAACACTTTTATAATCCAACAAGCCACTAAGAGATTTTTTTAAACAATTTCAAAGTATGTCGCATGACTTTAAACAACAAAATCCCACTAAAATATTCTTTTATGACCAAACACATGTTAACGCAACACCAAAACTCAAACTGCATAGTTGACAAGACCATTTCCACAATTAAACAACCCACTAGAAAATTTATTAAATTTTTTCAAAATGTGCCACATGAAGAAAAATACCAAAACTCACTCTAAACATATTTTATAACAAAATGCACCTTGACTCCATACCAAAACAGTAACTCCATCTCTCACACTTTTTAATAAACCAACTGCGCAACTTATAAAACACTACGAATGACTCAACATGGGTTTTCACAGAAACAACATACTCATATCATAAAAACACGCTACTAAACACATCAATAACATATTAAATCTCAAGTAAAGTCAAATTGTAAAAAAACATGATAAATTAATTTAATAAGAAAATGAATTTTTTCAATTAATACTCATACATGGAAACACCAACCTTAGTGTAGATAAACATCACTACTTGGTGTGAAAACTCCACTGGATGTTAATCACCCCTCAAATGACTCAACTAGACCCTAAAATCAAATTAAAATTGAAAATATGCATTAAAGCAAAACCCTAGGTTTGTCCGAGCCATATTGGCTGACAAATAAAAAGAATCGTGACTGGAAAACATTGGATAATGGAGAAAATATGTTTAACTTGATGAATTGAATGCGCAACTTGGAGAGATCTGGGGAGATCAGAGATCGAAGTGGGGGGATGAGAAGGGGGGGTGGGCGTTACAGACCAAGCGGCCATGGGGGAGTCACTTGTTGCAAGAAGATCAGGCATTGGTGTTGTCACGTGGCTAATGGGAGCCCATGGGGGGTCACAGAAAATCAGGCCGACAAGGGAGGCGACGCACGACTGTGTGAAGGGGAAAAATACTCATCGGACTCCTATGTGAGGCGGCTGAGGAGGGTGCATCACACCTATTCAATGACCGCCAGCAGGAGTTGAGCGCCGAAGAGGGGACGCCAGCTAGAATTGCATGCCAGAGAGGGTGAAGGGAGAGGGGGACTCGCGAGAGAGGTCGAGACAGTAAGAGAGGGTGGTGCAATGTGGTGTGAGATCATATTGATGAAAATAATAATAATAATAATAATAATAATAATAATAATCATACTATTATTACTATTATTAAAACAACTCTAAAATAATTTTATTATTTTTCCCATTTTATTTAACGTTCAATTTGTTATTCATTCGTTCAATTAATTTACTAACTACGCACAGAGTCGGGCACATGGTGGTGTGGTGAAGCCGCATGGTGGTGTGGTGAAGCCGCACGATGGTGTAGTAAAGCCACATGGCTTTGACCGTGCCCTACATGTGTTTCGGACATTACCAAGACAAAAATGCTCGTTTATCACCGAAAGTGAAAAAAATTCATTTGGTCTTATCCCACACCTTGGAAAAACAAATTTAAAGAAAGATATAGTTATAAAAAAATTATTACATATGTCTGGGGGTGACAATTCCCCACACCATGATACTTTCTGCCCACCAAAATTCCCAAAAGACGTAGTCAACCCAAGATTACAAGAAATACAGTGAAGACCTGAAGATATTTAAAACAAAACCTCAATAGCACGAATACTAATAATTAAAGTCACCTATAACCTGAAACTCTATAGATCTCAAAACTAGAACCTCCAAGAAAAATAACCAACAGTAAATAATTCACCTCCCAACACAACAAAAACATGAAGCACTCTCACCCCTAACTTAGGAATCACCTGGGCCCACTCGAGACCTCCAAGAACACAAGTAAAAAGACCCATTACTTGAGACAACAAATCACCATGGGTAGGGTCAAGTGGATCAAAAGAGAGGGATTACCCCGCCAAAAACACTTTAAAAACAGGGATTTCCACAAGTTCTTCCCATGGTGGTCTCCCCACCATATTAGGATTCTTGTCAAACATTAGTTCTATAAACCCAAATGAATCACAAACCCATACAAACCTCTAACAATGGCTTGACCCTTCAAGCTCCCTATGTAAAACAAAACCAAAAGAAGAGAGACATTGGTGAGACCCGCATTGGTTCTCCCCACCATTATAAAATTTTCCTAACACCATGACATCTGTGCAGGCATTCCCAGTTTACTCTGAATGATACGAACTAAACTCTTCATCACAAACCCACCAACACAGGCCGACCTACATGGAAAATTCCCATAGTGGACAACACTCCACAACATGAGAGGGTTTTCATAGAAGATACCCCTAACCTAGCGATAAGCAGGATAGAAACACATCAATTACACAAGACATGAGCATCTCCAAAATGAGTACAACTTTTATCCGTAACCAACCTACAAGAAGGTAAATTATTAAAGATTCCACATTCTTAGAGCGCACCCACTGAATTTATGAGAACATAGAATCTACAAACCTCCTTAAATCCTAAGAGAGACTCCCATAAATTATGACCACAATAAAAATACAAGGACATTATGTCCCTCAGAATAAAAATGAAGGATTCAGAGACTATACCACAATATGGAATCTTAAGTTACACCCATCCTGACACTGCATACTTAAATCAGACAAAACTCATCCCACATACAATGAGTTTTGACTACATGCAAGATTTAGCCAGGGACCAAGGGCTAGGGCCCTGTTGTCTGAAGCATATACAGCCTCACAATCATAAGCTGGCCATCTCTAACTAGAACTTCCTTCACTGGAAATCCAACCTACAGAATTCTCCTTGTGTCCCAAGTGGCCACTCCGTCAACATACCAACTGAGAATTATGGTGAATGACTTAGTGATCCCACTAACTACACTAGAGATGGATGATTGAGTGGCTTGTTAGACACGCAACACCAACTGGGGGAAGGATCACTCTAAGAACAAATCCTTGTGGTTCACACTTCTCATCAGATGAAGAACCTTCACTTACCACAATATGAACAAGACCAAAAACTATTGAGATCTTTAATCATTTTTCTCCACACTACCATTGGGGAACATGAAACTGGCTCACAGTAAGGCTCATATAATTCCTTCACAATATATTGACTTGTTGAGCACCTAAAATCTCCACCACTTTCCCACAGATTTAATTCCTTATGTACAAACACAGGATAAAACTAGTATTGAGGATCAATCAAGATATCCCCATTCGTAACAAAATGGAATGATCATTTTGTACTGTTGTAGTCCCACTACATCAAACATACTTGAGATAACATACAACAACATAAAATTTTGAGTTCCTCAAAAACCAGAGACACTCCCAACTTTCCCAAAGCACTCAACGATATTCAACTGACATCGATGTCTACAAACAGCCGGAAAAACCGAGTAGAACCCAACTCTTCCACTTCTATGAGAGTCTAGGCTGAGCCAAGAACTGAGAGACTAGTTGGAACCCATGGGACCTTTATAGGGGGAATATCAACAAGAATAAAGACAAAACCATCCTTACAAAAAACCAAACACCTCACAAAAAAATATCCACACTTCAGACACAAATCCAATAATTGAAACTTAAGACATCAATTAATTTTCAATGAAAAAACACCCACTTGAAAATACCAAGAATTGTACAACAAGGCCCAAAATCTCATTTGAAACCATTTTTTTCACTTTGGGCTCAAAACAATTTTCCAATTACAAATCCATTTAATAAAAAAAAATTTAGAGAAAAACCTACTTTTCTTCTCGAGTCCTCTCAGAAAAAATCATCTTAACACTCTCGACATAACCAAAACACATAGGGAAAGCATCAAGTAATTTTCTAACCATTTACCCATATTAACTTTTCTGGAAACAAGAAGTTTCCTTAGGAATCAATCACCCACCACTAATATTCTTCGATGTCTCGCAGATATGCATTTTGGTTCCACTTAGGTTCCCATCCACATGATTCAAAAACATTCCATTAATCACGTACACAGGCACACAGGAGCACCCATAAGAATACCACTGGAATGAATGAGGCTCTTTCACTATCAAAAAAAATCCAAAAATTAAAAAAATAATTTTTTCCAAAATAATTTCAAAAGTTTAAGACAAATTTTCTAAATTCTTTCCATTTTTAAAATAACTCACATCAATTTCAACTAACCCAAGAGGTTTCTTTATAAATTTGATTTCAACAAATCAATCATCAAATTCCATAAACATGGTCTGAGGAAAATAGCCCAAAAATCATGTCAAACTCTCACCAAGGAAAAATAAGAGCAACCCCAATGTCTGCATACCTTTTAAGAAAACCACCCTTGGCTCCAACACAGAAATGAACCAAAACATAACCAATACTAAAGCACCTAGATGGAGAACTAGCGATCATGCCTAACTGGATATATGGTTTAGCAGACCAAGCCCTAAGCAAGCGCCAATAACTAAGAGTGTCGAACCATACTATCGGGCATCACATGGGTCTCTACTCCATGTGAGACCGCACATAGCACCGGTTTACTCCTACTGTCATCCCCTATCTATATAGTCCAAAGTGAAAAACATAAATCCTAGACTACCCCTAGTTATGAGAGGTTCAAAGAGAGTATGAGTTCATGACACTCTCCCCTCACCTACCCCTTGAGTCCCGACAGTCCTATCTCTGATCTAACTAAAACCTCAAATAATAACAACAAAACCTCCTCTGATACAATTTTGTCACAAACCAGACATGTCCACCATCAAAACCGGCACCTGACCTAGCACATGGCCATACCCAAAGGTAATTACCCATCTCTTCAGGCTAGCACAAGTGGCCAGGTATCATAAATTACTATGTGGAAATAATTTATCTAAGTTTAGAAACATAAAAAAAACCTACAATAATAAATAAATTTGATGTAAAAATTACCAACCAAACGATCCTTATATAAAATTAAAAACATAAAATATGGTTTTAAACAAGACACAAGAGGTATATAACTATAAATGAGCAGCAATCCCAGCATTAATAGAACCACAAGAAAAAGGTACATTACCCCCTAGACTTCTCCAAAACACCTCACCAAGGAAAATAAGATAACATCCCAAACTACCATCTCCAAAGACCTTTACCTTACCTGTTTCAAACATGATCAAGTCCACTTACACCCAAAGGTGTAAGTCGGGTGTGAGCTAATGTCTAACAGAATTCCTCCGAGAAAAAATTCCACACATAATTATTAAATGAAAAATACATTTTCAATTTTAATTAAAAGAAAATAATTAAATGATTTATCAGTTTTAAATAAAATAATTTTAATGAATACATTTTTAATGGGAATTACTTGAAAAGGGAAGCAGCTTTTGTGAACATAACTTTGAAGGAAAATAAATTTGTAAAATAGAAAATCTTTACTTTTATATTATCTCAAATTCCACATCATATGTCGATGGTGAGAAAAATGTAATCAAAGAGCACCAACTATGGGAGAGGCCCTATAGGTACTAGCAGGTAGTGGAACCCTAGAACATTGTGTCTTAGTGTAAAGTGGTATAGGAACCATGATAACATGGGTTCTCATGAACGAGCCACCAGTTGTGAACACACCCATAACCTAGTGGTCTATAGTCATCATCCAAAAGTTTAGTTAGTGTTGTAGTCATATATCCATCTAAGTGAATCTGGGAAAATTCCACTTCTATATCACTATCACACTAGTTTTAGTCCTCCTACCTAGTCCCTGGCTCTTCATTTGTGCTCAAGATGTTCCACGTTTATATCACATGTCATATTCAGATAAACAACGAAAACATGGCGATACCTATACCTAATACCACACTTCCACACAAACTTTCCCTTTTTAAAATAAAGTGCACACCAAAAATCTTTACAAACATAATATCCATCAACCACATAATTAATTAAATTAACTTCATAGTTAAGGAAAACACTTCCATAATCCAAAAAGCCACTAATAGAATTTATTAAACAATTTCAAAGTTTGTCGCATGACTTTAAACACCAAAATCCCACTCAAATATTCTTTTATGACAAAACACATGTTGATGCTACACCAAAACTCAAACTACATAGTTAAAAAGATCATTTAAAAAATTAAACAAACCACAAGAAATTTTATTAAAAAAATTCAAAATGTGCTGCATGAATGAAAATACCAAAACTCACTCTAAAATTATTTTATAAATAAACGCACCTTCAAGCCATACCGAAACACCAACTACAACCCTTACACTTTTTAATAAACAAACGTCATAACTTATAAAACACTATTAATGGATCAACATGGGTTTTTAAAAAAATAGCATACTCATATAATACAAACAGACTACTAAACACATCAAATACATATTAAACCTCAACTAAAATCAAATTTGAACCCAAAAAACTAATTAAAAAACATGCTAAATTAATTAAAGAAGAAAATTAATTTTTCATTTAATACTCATACGTGGAAACACCTACCTCGAGGTAGATAAAATTTTCAACATGGTGCACAAACTCCATCGCACATCAATTGCACCTCAAACAACTCGACTAGACCCTAAAATCAAACGAAAATCAAAAATCGACATTAAACCTAATACCTAGGTTCGTCCGATCCATATAGGGCTACATGGAAAATTAATCACAGCTTGAAACCAGAATAGAATGGTGCAAAGAGCCTTACCTAGATGAATCGAATTCACAACATTGAGAGATTGAGTGATATCGACAATCAAAGAGGGAGGTCGCAAAGGGGGGTGTGCGTTGTAGACCGAGCAGATATAGGGGAGTCGTGCATTTCAAGGAGGCTAGGAAGGGGGTGTTACACAACTAAATTGATCCTGAGGTGGGTCTCTATAAATCTATCCAATAAGGAAGGCGGTGCATGGCTGTGTGAAGGGGAAAAAGGCTCTACGGACTCTTGTGCAAGGCGGGTGAGAAGGGTACGGTGCGCCGGTTCGAGGGCCACCTGCTGGAGTCATGTGATGGATAGGGGACACCGACTGAAATCATTTTCTAGAGAGGGTTAAGGGAGAGAGAGGTCGGGGTAGAGAGAGAGGGTGGCGCGAGGTGCTGGAGATGCTTGCGGGAAGAAAACTATCAAAAAGAGAGAGGCCAGAGGGAGGGGCAGCGGTGCGATGCGGGTGAACCAGGGAAGGGGTGAGGCGCGGCGTAGGTTGGGTTAGATGGAAGGGGAAACATGATTCAAGAGGGTGGTAAGGAATATAATATAAGAAAAAAATAAAAAAAAGAAATGAAACCAAAAAAACAAAGACCACCTTAAAATAATATCAATCACAATTGGCAATTATAATAAAATCATTGACATTAATAATTTTATAATAATGAAAATAAGTTAACATTAACAACCAAATTAATATATTTACGAAAATAAAAATAATAATAATCTTATTATTATTATTATTATTATTAAAACAACTCTAAAAATTATTATTATTTCCATTTTATTTAACGTTCACTTTATTATTCATTTGGGTAATTAATTAACTAACTGTGCACTGGACAGGCCGCACAGTGGTCTAGAAAACCCATGAAGTGGTGTGGCTAATATACATGGCTCCGACTGTTCCAAGTGTGTTTGTCGGACATTACCAAGCCATAAACACTTGTTTATCAGCAAAAGTGAAAAAATTTCCTTCAGACTTATCCCGAACCTCAGCAAAACAATATTAAATATAGATAAATTTATAAAAAAATATTACGGATCTCCGGGTGTGAAATTTAAGTTGGGTGTTTTGGAATCCTCTAATCTTGAATGAATTAGTCTCCTGCATTGGTGTCCCCATGAATATGGATGGGAATACAGTGCATGGAAAATTTAGTTCCTTTTCCAGAGTTTATGTCAATGTGTACATGGAAAAAAATTACGTTATTGTGCCACATTGATTGTCAATGGTAAACAATTTGAGGTTGAATTTGTATATGAGACTTTCCTTGAATTTTTAACTATTGGAGGTTGGCGTGGAATGATGATTCTGATTATAGGAATGGGAGGAAAATTCAGTTGAAAGTGGGATCTTCTACCCATAGAAAAAAAGTATCATGGATCCTCCAAGGTGACCAAACCTTGTAAGATTTAGTCGGATGTCTCTGTGGAGGAATGACTTAATCCTCTTTACCAAAATAAAGTCAAGTTTTTGGACTCCTTAGTTCTTTCTTATCAAGGGGAGATGCGGGATAGGGAACCTCAGAAATCATCAGGTGGTGATGCAGCAACTAACTTCATTTCCATTGGAATATTTGTCTCTCCATCTAGCTCTGCACATAAAGCGGGATGCCCCTCGGGTAAAGGAAATTCCATTGCTTCCTTTTGGTATGTTCTTGTGGAAATAATTCAAGCTAATATTGAGGATGAATTTGATGATTCTCACTTGGATCATGATTCCCAAATGAAATCTGATACTCAATTTTGGGAGGAGTGATGCTCCTCTAAAACATAAAAGGGAAACATGTTGAATCTACCCTCCCATTGATCAAGGATGAAGCTGCTGGAAATTGGGGTCGAACCACTTCAAGATGCAGTTCCAGTCCCTCCAATTGAACATGGGGAGTTTAGTCCTATAAATGATGTTCCATAACCTAGAAAAAAATTCATAATCTTCTCGACATTCTTAATAGATCAAACAAAAAGGAATTATTTCGTGATGAGTTTTGGGAGCACTCATGGATCTAAAATGATCATTGCTGTGAGATCTATCGTGAAGGGCCGACCAGTGTGCTCTAACCTAGATAGAGATCTTGATCCTCCAACCCTTAAGGGACACCAGCCAGATGACATTGACTCTCAGGTGTATGAGGATCCATGGCAGCAGACTAAGTCATGGATAATAGGATGACATCCGCGAGGAAGGGATGGTGGTCGTCACTTCCACTGATGTTCCCCTATTGTTTGGAGGTGTCTGACTACTGTAGCAGTTTTTTGTTCACCATTTTTTTATGTCGTCTCCATCTTGTATGCTGCTTTTAATTACTGTAATAAATTTTGTGACCATGGGCTGATAACCCATGGTATGCACCTTCTTTCATATAAATCACATTTTAGGAAATATATATAATGATATATATATAGGAATATATAGAATATATTTCTATATTAAATGTAATAATTAATAATTATATATAAAAACCATGATAATGACTAATAAATTAATATTTTATTAATTATTACATTTTATTCATTTTATATTTTTATATTTAATATATTTTACTTATTACTATTTATAATAAATGTTTATATATATATATTATAAATTTAATCATTTTTATTAATAATTATTTCATTAATAATTTTTAATTACTTTGTCATTTATTCATTTTTTTTATTTTTTTGTTTAATTATTACAATTTATTGATTTATTATTTTCTCTGTTTAATTATTACAATTTATTCATTTTATATATCTATATTTAAAATACACTATTTATCAATTTGTATAATATATATATATGTATATTAAATTTATTCATTTTTATTGATAATCATTTAATTAATACATTTAATATATTTTTTAATTTACTAGTTCTTAATTTATATTTATTTAATTTTTTCATTTTATTCATTTTTTATATGTATATTTAATATATATTATTTATTCATATTTATAATATATATATATATTAAATATTTTAATATTTTTTTAATTAAAAAAATAACATTTATTTAATTTATGCATTTTTATTCATTTTTATTTTAATTTCTTTAATTATTTCAATTTACTCATTTTATATATCTATATTTAAAATATACTATTTATTAATATTTATAATTTAAATATATCTATGCTAAATTTGTTCATTTTTATTAATAATTATTTAATTAATAAAAAATTTTATATGTTTTTAATTACTCAATTTTAATTTTTATTCATTTATTTATTTTATTTTATTTATTTTATATTTATATATTTAATATATACTCTTTATTAATATTTAAATTTTTTAAATAATTTCTTTAATAATTTTTAAATTTATTCATTTTTAATTTTTATATGTTTAATTATTTTATTTTATTATTATTTTTAATAGCTGTTTTTTTATTAGTTTGAATAAGAAAATTGGGGTATGGATCGGGCAGGGTCGTGTATTTGCCCAGATAGTTGGTTCGGGTCTTATATGACCTGAATGGATGTATGAAGGTTGGTCATGGTTTGCGGGAAGCAGAGGGTGGGCCAAGGCCCATATGGGCCAATGTAGAGCCCCTATATATGTGTGCACTGTATGTGGGAGCCCATATCTACTACAAGCTTTTGAGCTTGGCACACACTGGAATGATATATAAAGAAGCGGCCTCCCTTGTTTTATTTTAATGTGGGACTTGCCGCACGATTGGGACATTTATCAGTGATGAAAATAAAGCATTGATAAAGACTAGTGCTATATACTCTTCATTTTGTATTCATGGTAGTAAGATATGGCTTATCGATGAACAGCAAGTCACAGTAAAGGTCGTAGTCTTCATCCAGTTTTCTTCAATTCTAAATCGCAAGACTTAGAATTTGAGTTTTGATTTCAAAATTTATTTGAAGTTGTTTTAATTATTACTATTTATTACTAAGTCATAATTTTTATAATATTCATTAGTGAGAATTTTTTTACAGTAAGGGTGGATCAAATTACTAGGTTAATAAATGAAGAATCTCAAATATTTTTCATTTTCAAATCACATATATTTTTGTTGCTTCAAGAACGTAAATTTGTAAATAGATAGGTGGAATTTAAATAATGAAATTTTCACATTTGAGTGGTTTAATAAATCAATAAAACAATATTGGTAGAACTAGAGATAAAGGTGGTGGAGAACATATTGTGAAGTATTGTTACTTGAATTGTTCAATTTGAAATAAATTGAGTAACATGTCAAGACGTTGTACACATCTCCATAAAACACTACAATACCCTTGGCTAGACTTCAATGTGCTGATGTAATACTATTAATGTGATATTGACTTCCATAACATTCCAACTCCCACCATTTTAAATCTTGTTTTTTTTGTGTTACTTCTTTATATCTATTTTCTATGTACTTTTTGTGATTTATGGTTTTTCTTTAAAAAGAAGTACCATATTGTCTAGTTATACCACCCCAATAAAAGTTATGTACGAGTTTTGTAAGAACTCTACCCTAACCGTCAACATGGAAAGTGTTGAGATGCCACTAAGCTTAGGTGATATCCCGAAGACAACAAAGTTTAGCAATAAATACCAAGGGCTTACCAAAACATCATAGGATGATTTTCCCTTTTTAAAAAATAAAACTCATCATGAAAAAAATAATAACAACAACCAACTAAATGGTGCATGAAAAATAATCCATAAAACATAATAAAATACCAACAAGAGAACTGTATCAAAGTAACAATGGAACAATATAAGAAGAAATACTAAAACTCTAAATTTGTAAAAGACTCTAGTGTCAAGGTGAAATCACTCCAAACTAAAACACAGACACTCTAAGATCCAACTCCACCAAAAAAGACAATGACATTAAAGAGTGCCTCTAGAGAGGTAAGAAACTGGACTCTTTTCTATATCAATGAAAACAACGTCTACATACAGACCAAAGTGTGTATACATGGTGTGAGTAAAGATACCCAGTAAGAAACCCCCAACAGTCATTTCCCACATGACACTAAGACAAGAAATAGGTTACCTCATAAGATTATAAAATATATTGGAAGAATATTCAAAAAAGATAAATTTTTTTTACAATATTCAAATAAGTATATCATAATTTAAAAAATAATTATTTTTTAGGGGCCATTTGTGATGGGAACCCATCAAAAATGACCTGTAACTAAAAAGGGTGTCATAAACACTATTTTTTGTGATGATCTGTCATAAAAAATAGTTTTTATAACAAGGGACCCTCTAGTCGCAAAAAAGACTTCATCAAGTATTTATATGTTAACTTTTGAAATAGGATCCATTCCCCATCACAAATAATTATTTTCAATGGGGATCAATCCACTCGCATACAATATAAAAAAATTTACAAAATTTATAAAAATTTTAAAAAAATAATTAAAAAAAAAATAATAACCATACCAATGATATAAAAAATTAAAAATATATAAAATATATATAACTAAAAACATCACAATAATATAAATAAAACAATATATATAAAACAATAAATATCTGAATTAATAAAATTATTAAAAAAATTATATTCATTTAAATTTTTATCATAAAAATGTGTAAAAAATAACAATGTCATTGAGGAGGGGGAGTGTCATCTGGAGGAGGAGGTGGTGGAGGGAACTACATCTATATAGCCTTTTTCAAGCATCACATATACTCCATCATCTTCTACTACTAGTGCTCATGTGCTCGATACTACTCCTCCTATTACTTCTCATGCTGTAAATGAAACACTTTCTGCTCTCTATATAGGGCCTCTATAAACTCATTTTCAACATGCACCGTCTCCTGATACTCTAAAACAGATGATTTCAACTATACATGAGCTCCCCTCAATATGGACAGTGACCATGTAGAAGTACCATAAAAATAAACATGCATTAATCGAGAACTAATGCATGTAACTCAATACTTATAAAACGCATACTCAATCGCCTCCATCCACGCTGCATCATCAAATCTGGACGCACTTGTAACACCCGAGAATTTTAAGAGAAATATTTTTTTTATGTTATATAAATAATCAAAGAAATCTTTCACTACACACAACACTATCTTGGCTTTCTTTAGACGCAGCCACGACCTTCCTCGATAGCTTCTATCGTACGCAATACTGAGCTTCACTAAACAACGATATGTTATTAAAATATTATTATAACTAGCCGTTATGAATAGTAATACCCACTTTTTGAAATTTTGTAAATTTTATTTTTCAAAATGGACTTCATTTTTGGAATTGGAATAATGAAATTATCCTAGGGTGAAGTTTTTGTATTTTTTTGAAAACTTTCAATTTTTTATGAATAGTGAAAACACTAGGTTACTATTTAAAAACCGACTTTTTATTTAAAAAATTATTTATTTTATTTAAATTTATTTTAGGTCAAAATTGATACATAATACCTATATAAGTTCAATTCAATTCATTGGAGTCATTTTATAATAATTTTAGATATATAAAAATTTTATTGAACTTTTCACCGCCTTTTACCCACCTCCTAGGAGAATTTGCAAATTTACATAAAACTTAATTTTACTGCTTTTGTAAATGGAATTTCAAAAATCTGAGAGACACGGTTGATTTCAGTAAATGGCTGGAACCCGAAGGAACCGTGTTAATGCGGAATGCGATGGGGAATGCAATGATTGTCCCCCTGAGCAACAAAACGTTATGGGAGCTGGAATGAAAAATCTTGTAGCCATACTCACACAACTTTCTCAAGCTATGAATCATGCAGAACATCCAAACAAGCAAAGGAAGGAGCAACATTCTATTGAATCCTTCATGAGGCAGCATCCACCTTCATTCAGTGGGATTACTGATCCATTAGTGGCTGAACAATAGATCAGTACCACTGAAAAGATATTTTCAGTTCTTCAATGTTCTGAACATGATAAATTCATCTTAGTAGTGTATCATTTGGAAGGAGATGCTGATCAATGGTGGAATCTTATTAAGAATACGAGGAAAAGGGATGAAATTGATTCCATGGAATAGGACAACTACAAGAACATATTTTTCAATGATTACTTCCCTCATATTCTCCGAAAAAAGATGGAGAAAGAGTTTCTTGTTCTGAAGCAAAAGGATGATGAATGTGTTGGTACTTATGAAGTAAATTTTACAAGACATGCAAGGTACGCTTCTATTATTATTATCCAACCTGAGATTAAGATCGATCGATTATTTAATGGCTTAAAACCAAGTCTTCGAAGGGCCTTATCCATAAGGGACTTCAATAGATACGAGGAAATTGTTCGATGTGCTCTCAAAGTTGAGATGGAGATGAAGTAACCCGTCAGTCATATGAGTTTGATAATAAGAGAAAAATGGAATTCAAAGGAAAATATAAAGAGCACATTGAAAAGAATATGAGCTTTCCCTTATGCTCAAAGTGTGGAAAGAAACATGGATGGATTTGTCTTAAAGGGACAAGTAAATGTTTAAAATGTGGAAAGGAAGGTCATCGGGCATTTGAATGCTGCAATGATGGGAAGAAGATTTCTAATGATGAAAACAAAGGAAAGGATACACAGAATGAACCTACTACACTTCAATGTTTAAAGTGAAAGGAAATGGGGAATTATGCCAATCAATGCCCTAATCCAAGGGTTGTTGATGATGATCGACGTCATCAAACTCTTAAGGCTAAAGACAAATGAAAGTCATATGCAATTTCTATCAGCGATACGGAGTACGATAACGAAGTGGTGAAAGGTACACTTACCATCCAATCTAAAGTAGAAAATGTTTTATTTGATTCTGGATCCACCCACTCTTTTATTTCTGAATAATTTTCTAAGGGTATCACCGTATTACCTCAACAATTAGATGTTGAGTTAGCTGTGACAAACCCTAATGGCACAATTGTCGCATCAAATGTTTATAATTCTTCTCCGATTGAATTTTGTGGGAAAGTTCTTTTTGTAAATCTTGTGATCCTTCCTATAGTGGAATTTGATGTGATTCATGGAATGGATTAGCTTTCTCTATATGGAGCTCCTATCAATTTCCAAAGAAGGGAAGTCACATTTCATATTCCAGATCAATCTATGATCATCTATCGATGCAAGGATGAACATATCCTTCCAGTGGAAATTTGATCCCTCTTATGGGTCTTGATTCCACTAAATGAGGGTTATTTATCTCAAATGGTTGGTGGGAAACTCACGATTAAGAATATGCCCATTTTACGAGAGTTTGACGATGTCTTTCTGGAAGAATTTCCGGGTCTTCCACCAAATCGTGAAGTTGAGTTTTCAATAGAACTCGTACTGGGTGCTTTGCCTATTTCAAAGACACCTTATAGAATGGCCTCAATTGAGTTGCAGGAATTGAAGAAGCAACTCTAATAGAATCTTGATAAGGGATTCATACTCCCCAGTGCGTCACCTTGGAGAGCACCTATTCTATTTGTCAAGAAGAAAGATGGATCAATGAGACTCTACATTGATTATCGAGAACTTAACAAGATCACTATCAAGAAAAAATATCCTCTCCCACGCATTGATGACTTATTTGACCAACTACGAGGAGCTCAATACTTTTTCAAGATTGATCTTCGTTCAGGGTATCATCAATTAAGGGTCAAAATAGAGTATATACCAAAGATGGATTTCTGTACAATGTATGGACACTATGAATTTATAGTGATGCCATTTGGTCTTACTAATTCCCCTGCTATCTTCATGGATCTAATGAATAGAGACTTTAGAGACTATCTTGATCAATTTGTGGTAGTCTTTATAGATGATATTCTTGTCTATTCAAAGAGCAAGGAAGAACATGAAGATCACTTGAGAATTATATTGAAGACCCTGAGAAAGGATGAGCATTATGCCAAATTTACCAAGTGTGAATTTTGGCTTAAAAAATTAGCATTTTTGGGTCACATAATCTCAAAAGAGGGGATATCTGTGGATCCAGCAAAAACAGAGGTTATCAAAAGATGGTTGAGACCAACAACAGTAACTGAAATTCAAAGATTTATTGGTTTTGCTGGATATTATTGACGTTTTTTGAAATATTTTTCATGATTATCTAATCCACTCACCAAGTTGACTCGGAAAGGAGTTAAGTTTGTTTGGACGGAGTAATGTGAAGATAATTTCAAGGAGTTGAAAAGAAGGTTATCCAGTGCATCTTTACTCACACTTCCTTGTAGTGGAGAATGGTTTGTGATATACAATGATGCATCCAAGAAGGGGTTGGGGTGTGTTCTTATGCAAAATGATAAGGTGATATCTTATGCCTCATGACAGTTGAAAATCCATGAGCAAAATTACCTAACTCATGATTTGGTGTTAGGTGTGGTAATCTTTGAATTAAAGATTTGGAGGCATTATCTTTATGGAGAAAGGTGTGATATTTATACTGATCATAAAAGTTTAAAGTATATTATCACACAAAAGGAGCTGAATATGCGCCAAAGAAGATGGTTGGAGCTGATTAAGGATTACGAATGCTCAATTCATTACCACCCTCGGAAAGCAAACAAGGTGGATGATGCATTAAGTCGACAATACCATGCTAGCTTATCCATGATGAGGATCACAAAAGATACACTATTTATGGATTTACAAAGGATGGATCTTGGAATTATAATGAAAGTGTAAAAATCATATCTTTGTCAAATGAATTTTCAACCATCTATACATGTGAAGACTAAAGAGGCACATAAAGAAGATGTAGAGTTACAAAAGAAGCTGAGAAATGTTCCTGAATTCAACCATGATTGTGATGGAATAATAAGGTTTAGGAATCGGGTTTGTGTTCCTCCCATCCCTGAATTAAAGATGGAGCTGCTGGATGAGACTCATAGTTCTTCATTATCTATTCATCCTGGAAGCACGAAGATGTATAGGGACCTGAAAGAGTACTTCTGGTGGGATGGCATGAAAAGAGATGTTGCTGAATATGTCTCTTGATGCTTGGTTTGTCAGCAAGTTAAAGCTGAGAGACAGAAGTCTAAGGGGTTGTTACAACCATTACTTATACCTGAATGGAAATGGGAAAACATCACTATGGACTTTCTCACCGGACTTCCTAAAACATCCAAAGGAAATAATGCTATCTGGGTCATAGTTGATCGTCTTACAAAGTCTGCACACTTCATTTCTATTAGAGAGGATTTCTCTCTAGATCAGCTTGCCAGGATATATGTAAAGGAAGTGGTAATATTGCATGGAGTACCAATTTCTATTATATCTGATCGAGATCCTAGGTTTACCTCAATGTTCTGGAAAATTCTTCATCATACTCTGGATACAGAGTTCAGTTTCAGCACTGCTTATTATCCTCAGACAGACGGTCAGTCTGAGAGAACAATTCAAACTTTATAAGATATGTTAAGAGCTTGCTCTATGGATTTCAAAGGTGGCTGGGATCAACACCTACCTTTGGTGGAATTTTCTTATAATAATATCTTTCACTCCAGTATTCAGATGGCTCCTTAGGAATCTCTCTATGGAAATAAATGCAGGACAACAACTTGCTGGGATGATGTTGGGGAAAGAAAGCTATTAGGACCTGATCTTGTTGATGAGATGGTAGAAAAGGTCAGATCTATTCAACAACACATAAGAGCAGCTCAGAGTCGACCGAAAAGTTATGCCGACAACCAAAGAAAAGATCTAGAGTTTGAAGTGGGTGATAAAGTGTTCTTACGAATATCTCCCTGGAAGAGGGTCATGAGATTTGGAAAGAAGGGGAAGTTGAGCCCTAGATATATCAGTCCTTTCAAAATATTGGATCGTGTTGGGAAGGTTTCTTACCGATTGGCGCTTCCACCGAATCTCTCTCAAGTTCACGATGTGTTCCATGTATCTCTCCGGAGAAAGTACATACCTAATCTTTCACATGTACTCAGCTCAGAAGTTGTACGACTGGAGTAAGATCTTTCTTATAAAGAACAACCGATAGAGATTGTAGATCGTAGCGAAAAATTCCTACGGAACAAGACCACTCGCTTCGTGAAAGTTTTATAAAGGAACCACTAATTAGAAAAAGCTACATGGGAGCTTGAGGATATGATTAGGGAGAGGTATTCTCATCTTTTGTTACAAAGTGATGAATTTTGAGGGAGAAATTCATATTAAGCGGGGTAGAATGTAACACCCGAGACTTTTATGAGAAATATTTTGTTTTTATGTTATATAAATCATCAAAGGAATCTTTCACTACACACAACACTAGCTTGGATTTCTTTACACGCAACTGCGGCCTTCCTCGATAGCTTGCATCGTACGCAATACCGAGTTTCACTAAACAATGATATGCTATTAAAATATTATTAAAACTAGCCGTTATGTATAGTAATACCCACTTTTTTAAATTTTGAAAATTTTATTTTTCAAAATGGACTTCATTTTTGGATTTGGAATAATGAAATTATCCTAGGGTGAATGTTTTGTATTTTTCTGAAAACTTTCAATTTTTGATGAATAGTGAAAACACTGGGTTACTATTTAAAACCCGAATTTTTATTTAAATAATTATTTATTCTTTTTAAATTTATTTTAGGTCAAAATTGCTACATAATACCTATATATGTTCAATGCAATTCATTGGATTCATTTTATAATAATTTTAGATATATAAAAATCTTATTGAACATTTCACTGTCTTTTACCACCTCCTAGGAGAATTTCCAAATTTACATAAAACGTAATTTTACCACTTTTGTGAATGGAATTTTAAAAATATGAGAGACACGATTTATTTCAGTATGTAAAATTTGGTTCAATGAGATGAAAATAATTTTTGGTGAATAGTAACTTTTTACTTTTTTTACCATGGTTAAAAGTAAATCGGGTAATTAAGGGTAAAAATGTTATTATAATTACCCTAACACATGTCCTAATTATATTGGATAAGTTTAATTTGACCAAAAAAAACCTTAGTAATATAATATGACCATTTAGGCCCACTTGGATTAGATTAGGACATTTATTATAAATTTATTTAAGAAGGGTTAAAATAGTTAAAATCATGTTTTAATAAGTAAATCATTTTTAATATAGGGTTATACATAAGATAAATTAAACTATAAATATTAAATAGAAAGATAAAAATATTTCCTACATAATTATATTTTATTTGTAATTTTTAGACTTTAAATAATTTAATTTATTTATGACACAATGATGATGCAGTAATTATCTTATTAATGAAATATTAACATAATTGATGTTATAAATACCCAAATAAATGTAATTTGAGACTTTTTATGAATTCCAATAATTTTATTTGTTAATATGACAGGTTAGTGTTGATTTAATTAACTTTGTTCGAACAAATCATTCTGTTATGATTTTCAAAAAAATCAATTACCAAATAGTGCCAAAATTGACATAAAATAGTTTTTAAAACAAATATTATATTATTAATTGTTATTATATTCCTAAAAATCTATGTTTAGGAACATATACTTATATCATGATATTTTTATCATTAATGGACCACTTGGGGGTCGCTTGGATGTATATGGTACGTTTATTAACTATATAATATAAAAATACAAAGTGACATGGTAAATGTCAATCTAATTAACTAAGAGTTAAAACTAAAGGAGAAGGTTAAAATAGTAACCTAAACTTGTCCAAATTCTATTGGATGAGATCATTTTGACCCATACCCACCTTATCTTCGACATAAATCAATTTTGAGCTATTTAAAACCGAATGTGACTTTATAATAAAATAATATTTTTAGTTTTTCCAAAGGTGCTCCTCTCCTCCCTTATAAAAGGGAACCTCCTCCCTCTCTTCCTCACACCACTTTGAGCCTTCAAGCTCGGAAAAACCCTTCCAAATTCTCTTTTACACTTCCCTAGAAACATCCTAGTTGTCCTTGTGTTCTTCAATGACCAATTTTAGTGCCCTAAAAGGAGGTCTCAAAGAGGCGCTTCAAAGAAGAGGTAATGTCTGTTACCGATTCTTTCAACTTTATTTCTTCTTACACTTCTTCTTATTTAGTTTTTTAATTATGAAGTCATAACATAAGTATTAATCATATACTTATATGTTATTATAATTATGAATCAACCCTATTTCACTATCTATCCATCCTATGGAAAACGAAATCACCGCGCGTGCGTACGTACGGAATACCGTCTCCACGCCGTGGTGTAATCTATTTTCCACCACCACCGTACTTGGATGGGTATAATGGTTTAAATAATGACTATATATTATTATTGTAAATTGACATTTATTCTGAAATAGTATACATACACTCCACTACAATTCCACGATCATGGGAATGATATCATCGCTCGTGCATACGTACGGAATATCGTCTCCACGATGTGATGTGACTCGTTCTACATGATCTTCATTGCATAATGGTTATATAAATGAATTGAATTAATAAATATGATATATATTACAAAAATACCATTCTTTAAATAAGGTATCTATAACCTAAAAATAAGAATAAGAATTTATTCGACAAAACATGCATAAGAACAAAAAGTAATAAAAACCCGAATAACAAGTAGTAATGAAATATTACTAATATGAATCTAAAAATATGACCATATAAGATATCATAAAAATAATTATGATTCTGTAATAAGTCAATAACATTATTTAAAACATTATACAAGAGGTTAGGACACTTACAAAGCAAATCGGACCTAAGGTAAGGGAAAATCTCACAATCCCATTTTTATCCGAGAATGTTTATACTTCAGAATTTACTGGGGAATATTTATCATCAACATCGATGTCTCCTAAATATGTAATATTATTTCCATCCCCATACAATTGTTTAAATACTATTTTACCATTCGGTGAGTTTTTAGTAAAAGATATGAAAGGAATCTTTTGTCGTTTTTCGTATGAGGTACTTTTTGACTTTTCAAGCCAAAGTACGGGAATAATATTTTCTTTAACTTATACGGAATGAATGGATTTTTAAAAAATTATTTCCAAGCAGCTTCCTTTACAAGTTTTTAAGTTTATTTTTAATCAAATTCTTCTAGTTTAAAATTATATGACATGTTAAGAAAGGAAAATGTTTTTGAAGTAGAAAGGGTATTTTCCTCAAGAATGGAGTTCAAGTGTTTTATCAACATTATTTTCCATCTAAGATAATAAGGTTCTATTTATATCCCTATTATTACATTGATTTGATTATGTTGTGATGGAATTATTTTTATGAATTCATTTATCTTATATGAATTGTTTTATGATGTCACGATGTTTAAGAATCCCATTTTTATTACATGGTTTATGCAATGATGTATGGTTTATGATTTTGTGGCACACATAAGAATGGTATAATTATGAGATGGGTGGGACCTATATCTCCCTCCAATTCATTGGGTAATGATTTATATCTCATGAGATAGACAAGGATGGAATGGCAGGTTAAACTGGTTCAGTGAAACAGGACTGAAACGAGGAGTGAACTCGGTTCAGAAATAGACTTTGTCCGCTAAGATAGTCTTGGCTATGAGTTTTGACTACTACGAAATGATTCTCTATGATTATGTGTGTATGCCAAAATGTTTCATGTTTTATGTTATGATTATTGGGATTACATTTCACTACTATGATTTATACAATGTTATGAAATTATGATCTCTTTTGCAGGTTAAGATTTCCAAAAGTTATGTTCTTATGAATATGACGTGATTGATATTACTTTTTTTTACCCTTACTGAGCATTTGAGATCACCATTTTGTATGCTTTCTATCCCCAGGCCAGGAAGAAGGTTATTTAGTAACATATGCAAAAAAGGGACTCTAGAAATGATGAAATAAATTGGAGGCAAAGTAGATGCTTTATGAACCAGTTTTTTATGTTTCCCAGTTTCTAAACACTCTATACCTATACAGTCCTTTCCTGGTTTTGTTATATGTTGTAATAAGTGTGCTTCAATTCTGAAGTAATAACAATCTATGTAATGTATGGGTCGTTATAACACTAGTGGTCAAACCCTCAGTCTTAGCCTAAGTCTAATCTATTGCTTAAGTAGTCACAGCCTCATATTACAGCTTCAAATTTAATATGAAATTAAAAAATTTAAAATATCATTTCCAGTTAATTTTAAAATTCAAAAAAATATATTGACCACAATCTGATGCTGTCGACAACCAGAAAACTCTCCAGTGGCCGGATCCCTATAAATCCTCTTTTAAATATCAAACTCTGTAATATTGGGATTCTTGACTACCTATATGAGTATAAAATGAATAGTACACATTTAAATTTATATAAATTATTAAATAAAAATTTGTACCATATGTCATCGATGAGTACGGAATGTATGACTACAATTTATATGTGTCACCTCCCACCTCCCTCAGTTATCCAACCAAATGATAGTATCCTCTGAAAACATTTCCATATAGGGTATGAGAACAATCCATCCCAAACCTAAGAGGAGATGTAATCGGGTCGATGGGTGCAACAAGATTGATCAAAATCAGTGACTCTCTTTTTTGCATGGCTCTCTCCCTCATATTAGGCAAAAACTGACAACAACGCTCATGCATAAAAACCTCTCAGGCCTCCCAGAATGATGGTTATATGTTATCATCGATGGGATACCATAAACTATAAAACATTAATAAAAACAAGTTTGTAATTAAATAAAATTAAAATTAAATGTCCTTTATTTACATACCATCCAATAATCAAACTTGCGATATCAAACATCAATGAGAATATGATCTCACATCACCCATGCTCTAGAAAAATAATTCTGAAAAATATCAATCCTCTATCCAATATCTATATGTGAAAAATTTTGAAAAAAAAATCAAAAAATTAGTATATGAATAAATTAATGAAAATTAACTAAAATACACAACTAAACCTACCTCCACATGCGGGGATCAAACTCAAGATGTTGATGTTACTCGGGAATACGGTTTGGAATCATCAATATCACAAGACTATGACCCCTTTGAGTCGATTATGTACCTCTAGACACCTAAGGGTCGGATAATAAAGCATCAAGCTCGTCACCAAGAAGTATAACATTCCTAAGGGTATATAACATATCATCATAAGCATTTTCATCGATCTGAAACATGAAAAGAATTTTTTCATCAAATAATTGAAAATGAGTACTATATATATTTATATATATATGTCAATTATGACTATAACCAACATATAATTTTATCATTCATGATCTTTATCCTCATATTCACATAAGATAGTGTCAATCCCTTCATATTCTTCCTCTTTATCATCAAATTTCATAGGATCATCTTCACAATATGTGACACCCCAAACCTTTTTCATGTGTAATAATAATATTTTATGATTTTACTTCTTTCAATTTTCACACTATCTAAATATTGTTTTCAAAATAAAAACAAGTCATGTTTCATTTTATTAAACACTAAAATGATTAAATTACATAAAAACCAAAAGAGTCCTACTAACCTTGGATACCAACTAAGAGACCTATCAAAATCACCATAAGACCACCAAATAAAATAAAAATACAAACAAAATAGTGGATGTTACTCAAATTCATCACCACTAAGAACATTATATCCAGAACCACAACAACCATGCAAAGCATTAGAGGTATGATGATCACCATATTCACCAAGTTATTTTGAGCTAAATCACCCTAATCATGTTTTTATAAGGCTATAAAGTTAATTATATTATTACCTCCTTTAGGTTACCATTGTATAAATAACTTCTATAAGACCTTATATATATTGGGTATTCTTGTTATTTTAGTTTAATTATTTAAGTATATTTATATTTCAAAGTGTTTTAAGTATTCATTAATGTTATATCTTTAAACATGTTTGTAATTAACTATTCTTTATATTTTAAAAGTATACTGTTTTAATGTTTAAAATGGATTTGAAATCATAACCCTTGTGTTTTAATGAAAATACAAAAATAAGTACACTCTTTTTACTCCTTGGTTTTTGGTACAAAGGAATACATTTTTGAGTTTGGAATAATACATTGAGATATACTTAGTGAATTAGGTATTTAAGTATTTAAAATGTTTTAAAACATTATCATTAAATTTTTTAATCCATGGATTAATAAAATCATGGTTTTAATTAAAATATGTTCTGGATTTTAAATATAAAACTAGTATGCGATTTCTTTTATGACATATTAAACTCTGATTTTCTATTTTTAACTATGATGTTCTTAAAAGTCAAATGTTTAAAAGCTAATGAAAATATTGGCTCTTTAGGATTTTTTTAACCATAATAGAGAATTTATATTAACTACTTTTAAGACACATTTATATATATAAAATTATTCTTATGTTTAATAAAAATGAATATTACTTTGCTAAAAATTAATTGAGTACCCCACCTAACCGAGGGCGACCTAGAAAGCCAATCCATATAAGGTCTTGGGGGAATCTCACTTAGAACCCGTTGGCCAATGACCCAGGGCTATGCATGCATGGTGTATGCTAAGTCTCATGCACATTCATTCATATTAATTCCCTAATCATGCACGGGAATTTGAAAGGGTTTTCCTAAGCGCAACGCGCCCACAGAGACTCGGTATGGGGCAGTACAGGGGAGGGAGAAGGGGGTTTTTGAGCCTAATCCGAGAGATCGAGGATTATAAATCCATCCGAAAATCCCTAACATTTTGATGTGGGATGAGGTTTTTAAATGGAGATCGTGGCTCAGTCGTCCGATCTCGACGCGCGAGATCTATAACGTCTGATTGGTTCACCCTTCGAACCTCCACCACCACTGTAGAGACTCGAAGCTTGACGTACATTGACATTACATTACATTTGTGGAATACTTAGTACATAACAAAAACACACACACAAGGACCGTAATAGTTTAGTGTCTTTGGAAACCTAGAATATAATCTTCTAATCCTGGTGAAAGATCTTCAACATCTCCCATAAAGATCTTCCTTTTTTTATACCTAAAACATTTCTTTATATCCTGGGGAAAAGAAAACATAAAAGGGTGAGCTCAAATTCTCAGTAAGGGTAAACAAAAGAAATATCAATCACATCATAAGAAAATAACATTTTGAAAATCTTAACCTGCAAAAGAGAGCATAATTTCATAACATGGGATAAATCATGGCAGTGAATTGTAATCACAATAATCATAACTTAAAACATGAAACATTGTGGCATACACACATAATCATAGAGAATCATTTCTTGTTAGTCAAGACTCATTGCCAAGACAATCTTAGTGGACAAAGTCCCTTTCTAAACCGAGTCACCCTCGTTTCAGTCCTGTTTCACTGAACCGGTATAACCTACCGTTCCAGCCATGTCTATCTCATGAGATATAAAATCTTTACCCAATGCATTGGAGGGAGATATAGGTCCCACCCATCTCATAATGATACCATTCATATGTGTGCCACAAAATGGTAAATCATACATCGTAGCATAACCCATGTAATAAAAATGGGATTCTTAAACAACATGACATCATAAAACAATTCATATATGATAAAGGAATTCATAAAATTAATTCCATCACAACATAATCAAATCAATGTAATAATCGGGATAAAAACAGAACCCTATATTATATTAGATGGAAAATAATTATGATAAAACACTTGAACTCCGTTCATGAGGAAAATATCCTTTCTAATTCATAAACAATTTTCCTTTCTTAACATGTCATACAATTTTAAACTAAAATAAGTTGATTAAAAATAAACTTGAAAACTTGTAATGGAAGCTTCTTGGAAATAATTTTTTTTAAAATCCATTCATGCCGTATAAGTTAAAAAAAACATTCTTCTCATACTTTTTTCGGAAAAGTCAAAAAGTACCTCGTACGAAAAATGACAAAAGTTTCCTTTCATATCTTTTACTAAAAACTCACCGAAGGGTAAAATTGGATTTAAACAATTGTAGGTGGATGAAGATAAAATTACATATTGGAGAAACATGGATTTGGATGATAAAATACACCCCAATAAATACCAAAGTATAAAAAATCTCGGATAAAAATGAGATTTTCAAAATTATGCCTTACCTTAGGTCTGACTTGCTTTGTAAGTGTCTGAACCTCCTCTTCTTTGAAGTGCCTCTTTGAGACCTCCTCTTAGGGCACTAAAATTGGTCTTTGAGGAAGACCAAAACCTCTAGTATGTTTCTAGGGATGTGGAGAAGAGAATCTGGCAGGGGTTGGCCGATCTTGAAGGCTCAAAGTTGTGTGATGAAGAGAGGGAGGAGGTGCCCTTTTATAAGGGAGGAGAGGGGCACCATTGGAATAACAAAAAAATATTATTTTATTATAAAGTCTAGTTCGGTTTTAAATAGCTCAAAATTGATTTATTTAGAGGCTAAGGTGGGGATGGGTCGAAATTCTCTCATCTAATAGGATTTAGACAAGTTTAGGTTATTATTTTAACCTTATCAATTAGATTTAACTCTAAGTTAATTAATTTAACTTTTACCATGTCTTTTTATTTTCTTACAGTATATGGTTAATAAACGTACTATATCAAGCCAAAAGAACTCCAAGTTGTTTATTATTAATATATATATTCTTATCTAAGTCATTTGGCCGAACCTTAGATTTTTATGAATAAAATAACAATTAATAATATAATATTTGTTTTAAAAACTATTTTATGTCAATTTTGACACTATTTGGTACATGATTTTTATGAAATTCATAACAGAATGATAAGTTCTAAAAAATTTACTTAAATCAATAATAACATGTCATATTAACCTAGAAAATTATTGTAAGTCATAAAAAGCCTCAAATTACATTTATTTGGGCATTTATAACCTCATTTATGTCAATATTTCATTAATAAGTCAATTACTGCATCATCTTTATGTCATAATAAATGATAGTTATTTAATACCTAAAAAATTTAAATAAATTCGTATGATGTAGATAATTGTATTAGATTTCTGTAGACTACTCATGTTCGAAGTTTCATGAAGTTTATCACTAGATTAAAATTATTATACTTATAAGATTTTAAGAAAGTGACATGTTGTAACATTCTTTGGTTTTAATAATAATTAAATTATTTTCATGGAACAAAATCCATAAAATGAATCTAATACGACCCTTAGGTTATATGGGTATACTGTTAGCCATCCAACATGATTTTTCCAAGTGTTAGGGTAATTTTATAATCTTATATTTACCCTTAATTACCTGATTTACCTTTAACTATAGTAAATAAAATTTACCGTAGTTACTATTCACAATGCCCAAAAATAAAAAGTAGCTTATTAACATAATTTGGACCCACTGATTCCAAATATGGAATCCATTTTTCCAAATTCAATACACAAAAGATGCATAAATTAAATTAAAATTAATCCCGTTGTCGAACGAAAATGGGGTTTTCTTTAAAACATTGCAAAAGATTGAATTGATTTAACCTACGAATTCAAGGTAAAATCAATTTAATGACATACATTATATTAAATAGTAAAAATATATTATATTTTTGCTTTAAAACCATTCAATATTATAATTTAACAACATAATATATTACGATGAAAAAAGTTGTTTTTAATTAAAATAGAGCGTGTTTTTACTATTCATTAAAATATGAAAGTTATTGGAAAAATATCAAAACTTTATCTAATGTAAATTTTTATATCCTGATTCAAAAGAAGAATTTTATTTTGTCAAATTGAACTTATAAACATGTCAAAAACTAGATTTAATGTGGGTGCTCCATCAAAAGTGGCAAAACTGTATTTTTTGAAAAATACTTATTTTACCCACAAAATTTATTTTGTTCATATACCATGTTCTAGAAAATGTTTAAGATGAATAATAATGTTAAAATAAAAAATTTAGTTAACATTATTCATAACTTCTAGTTCATGACAATATTATAATAATATATCATTGTTTATTAAAACCCAGTATTGTGTACAACACATGCTATCGAGGAAGGTCGCGATTACGTGTAATGCAAGCCAAGTCAGGGTTGCGTGTTGTGAAAAAATCCTTCGTTGTTTCATATAATAGAATCCAACCATATTTCATTTATACATTGAATATATATATATGTATACTCAATGTTGCGTAGAATAACTATTATCAAAATTGTGTGTAACACGATCCAAGAATAGTGTTGCGTATATTGCAAGATAATACGGTGTTGCGTATAGCGCAAGGTAATCTTGGTGTAGAATAAAACACAAGACATTAATGAAATTAAAAGAATATTTTTCATAAACTCTCGAGGTGTTACATTCTACCCCCCATAAAATTAATTTCGCCCTCGAAATTCGTTGGGGTTATAAATGGTTTACTATTCGAAAGTTTCTTTAATAGAAACCCACATCGTAAAAAGGAATACCAAAACCAATCTTTAAAAACAAAAGTATGAAACGTAACGGTTACCCAAATAAACTAATCACTGGGTTTCCACATAGGTTAAAATATGGATATGGAAGAGAAATATAACCATCATGTTTTGATAGAGAGTGGTAGAGAACATGGCTATGGAAAATCCAGCAATCACAAATCCATAAATTTGTGATGATCTAAGGTACCATCTATTTCATCAGATATAAGAGCACTAGGACAACATTTTTGGTTTTCAAGATCATTTCCCTAATGTTGATGAAATTGGAATTAGAATAAATACTTTCGTGATTTTGGTATAGTCTCACCGTTTGTCGTTCTTTGGACAATTTCCACTTCATCTCTTAAAGAAATGAAGTTGAATTTGTCATTCATGATGTGTTAGCAGATCATGTGATAGAATGATGGGTCATTCCATCTATCTCAAACAAAAGGTTAGAAAAGTTATCAAAAAAATACATAAGTCCATCTATAGTGAGATTCATCATATAGGGTTCCTAAAATGGACTTATACTTCATATATCATACTGTGTAATATAATAAAACTAGTTTCTACTAAGCAGGGACTTCCTGTAGGTCAGTTGTAGGCGATAAAGGCCAGTCGCACTTCAGTTGTGGGTTCGATTCCCACAGCCTTGTCTGACGCGATGGGTTGTCGCCCGTCCTGCAGGTTGTCCTTTTTATAAAACTATATTACTATAACATCCCATCAATAATATCGAAAAAAAAACATCTATCCTTAAACAATACTAACTTATGTCCAACATAATCCATTCCAATCTTTAGGATTATCCATAATACATCAGTCCACTCTCATAATATAGTGAAAACGATTACCAGAGATTTAATACCATCGCTGATCCCCATATATCATAAAATATGTCTTGTTGGTCACATTCCCAACATTCAAAGGCCTTAATCATGTACTCTCTTGAATACCCATTGAACCTTATTGAAAACATGAGTTCTGTTAAAAGTTAACTCTTTCCACATACCAAAATCCTCAAAATTCTATATACTCAAACCATGATATCACTTAGTCCTTATATCAATCATGAGCTCATGAATACTGTTAAACATTTCGTTTTCTCGTTTTCCCTTCATTATGCGCATATCATCTTATTTCCAAAAATATCTCAATCACTTTGAATACCACATTAGACCAATACATAAATATTCCAATACTTTATGATACAACATTATTTTAGAATCCCATTACATAAACACTTAATCATTCCACCACATCGTTGTCATATTCAACATCGCCAATAGTGATCGCAGGTGACTTCCCTTTATCCTTTGCCTTAAGCAGTTTCTCATGTCGATCATCACTAACCCTTGGATTAGGGAATTTATTAGCATAATGCCCCATTTCCTTTCACTTGAAGCATTGAAGTGTTGGTGGTGCATTCTCTACAGTGTTTTCTTTATTCACATCATTAGAAACCCTTTTTCCATTACTTCGACACTCAGCTGCTCGATGACCTTCTTTTCCACACTTAAAACATTTTCTAGTCCCTTTAAGACAATCTCCACCATGCTTCTTTTCACACTTTGTGCATAAGGAAACATTCATCTTCTTTTCACCATTATTCTAAGATTTCTCCTTGAACTCCATCTTTCGTTTCTTGTCAAAACCATGAGATGGATATGTAACACCAACTTCCATTTCTACCTTGATAGCAGAACGCACAATTTCTTCATAGCTATTGAAGTATCTTATTGCTAATGCCCTTCGAAGACTTGGTTTTAAGCCACTAAAAAATCGATCAACTTTACTTTCAGGTTGGATGATAATGCCAGATGCATACCTTGCAAGTCTTGTAAAATTCGCTTCGTATATACCAACAGATTCATCATCCTTCTGCTTCAGCTCAAGAAACTCCTTTTCCATCTTTTTTCGGAGAATATGAGGGAAGTACTTACTGAAAAACAAGTTCTTGAACTCGTCCCATTCAATGGACTCAATTTCATCTCTTCGCCTCGTATTCTTGATAAGATTCCACCATTGATCAGCTTCACCTTCCAAACGATATACTGCTAAGATGACTTTATCATGCTCATAACATTGAAGAACTGAAAATATATTTTCAGTGGTACTGATCCATTGTTCAGCAACAAGTGGATCAGAAGACCCACTAAAAGAAGGTGGACGTTGCCTCATGAAGGACTCAATAGAATATTGTTCCTTTCTCTGCTCATTTGGAAGTCCAGAATGATTCATAGCTTGTGTAAGTATAGCAATAAGATTTTTCACTCCATCTCCCATAAAATTTGTTTGTTCAGGATGGCAATCATTGCATTGTCCATTGCATTGATCAACACGGTTCCTTCGGGTTCCAGCCATCGTCTAAAACCCAAAATGAATAGTGTGAGAGGCAAAAATCATGCTAGGGAAAACAACATAATAAAGGGGGAGTACCTTCAATATCTAACATCTTAGGTTTTATTCTATGATAGTTAACGTAATTCAAGTACTATAACCTTTACGTATACTTAACCTTAGGGACATCCCTAGACTTATACATACCTTGGAAATATCTCTAGGGATCTCACTAACGTTTTCGCATCCTAGTTTCCAAAGGTTGACTAAACCTTTCCTCTGATACCAACTATAGAGACCCAAAGCTTGACGTACATTGACATTACATTATATTTGCGGAATACATAGTACATAACAAAAACACACACACAAGGACTGTAATAGTTTATTGTCTTTGGAAACTCGGAATATAATCTTCTAATCCTAGTGAAAGATCATCAACATCTCCCATAAAGATCTTCCTTTTTTTTATACCTAAAACCTTTCTTTATATCCTGGGGAAAAGAAAACATAAAAGGGTGAGCTCAAATGCTCAGTAAGGGTAAACAAAAAAAATATCAATCACATCATAAGAACATAACATTTTGAAAATCTTAACCTGCAAAAGAGAGCATAATTTCAAAACATGGGATAAATCATGGCAGTGAATTGTAATCACAGTAATCATAACTTAAAACATGAAACATTGTGGCATACACACATAATCATATAGAATAATTTCTTGTTAGTCAAGAGTCATTGCCAAGACTATCTTAGTTGACAAAGTCCCTTTCTGAACCAAGTCACCCTCGTTTCAGTCCTGTTTCACTGAACCGGTATAACCTACCGTTCAAGCCATGTCTATCTCATGAGATATAAAATCTTCACCCAATGCATTGGAGGGAGATATAGGTCCCACCAATCTCATAATGATACCATTCATATGTGTGCCACAAAATTGTAAATCATACATCGTAGCATAACCCATGTAATAAAAATGGGATTCTTAAACAACATGACATCATAAAACAATTCATATAAGATAAAGGAATTCATAAAAATAATTCCATCACAACATAATCAAATCAATGTAATAATAGGGATAAAAACAGAACCCTATATTATCTTAGATGGAAAATAATTATGATAAAACACTTGAACTCTGTTCTTGAGGAAAATATCCTTTCTACTTCAAAAACAATTTTCCTTTCTTAACATGTCATGGAATTTTAAACTAAAATAAGTTGATTAAAAATAAACTTGAAAACTTATAAGGAAGCTTCTTGGAAATAATTTTTTTTAAAAATCCATTCATGCCGTATAAGTTAAAAAAACATTATTCTCATACTTTTGTCGGAAAAGTCAAAAAGTACCTCGTACAAAAAACGACAAAAGATTCATTTCATATCTTTTACTAAATACTCACCGAAGGGTAAAATTGGATTTAAACAATTGTAGGTGCATGAAAATAAAATTACATATTTAAGAAACATGGATGTGGATGATAAAATACACCCCAATAAATACCAAAGTATAAACAATCTCGGATAAAAATGAGATTTTCAAAATTATCCCTTACCTTAGGTCCGACTTGCTTTGTAAGTGTCCGAACCTCCTCTTTGAGACCTCCTCTTAGGGCACTAAAATTGCTCTTTGAGGAAGACCAGAACCTCTAGGATGTTTCTAGGGAAGTGGAGAAGAGAATTTGGCAGGGGTTGCCCGAGCATGAAGGCTCAAAGTTGTGTGAGGAAGAGAGGGAGGAGGTGCCCTTTTATAAGGGAGGAGAGGGGCACCTTTGGAATAACTAAAAATATTATTTTATTATAAAGCCAAGTTCGGTTTTAAATAGCTCCAAATTGATTTATTTCAAGGATAAAGTGGGGTTGGGTCAAAATGATCTCATCCAATAGGATCTAGACAAATTTAGGTTATTATTTTAACCTTATCAATTAGATTTAACTGTAAGTTAAATAATTTATCTTTTACCGTGTCTTTTTGTTTTCTTACACTATATGGTTAATAAACATACTATATCAAGCCAAAAGAACCACAAGTTGTTTATTATTAATATATATATTCTTATCTAAGTCATTTGGCTGAACCTTAGATTTTTAGGAATAAAATAACAATTAATAATATAATATTTGTTTTAAAAACTATTTTATGTCAATTTTGACACTATTTGGTACAAGATTTTTATGAAATTCATAACAGAATGATAAGTTCAAAAACAGTTACTTAAATCAACAATAACATGTCATATTAACCTAGAAAATTAGTTTAAGTCATAAAAAGTCTAAAATTACATTTATTTGGGCATTTATAACATCAATTATGTCAATATTTCATTAATAAGTCAATTACTGCATCATCTTTGTGTCATAAAAAATGATTATTATTTAATCCCTAAAAATTCTAAATAAATTCGAATGATGTAGATAATTGTATTAGATTTCTGGAGACTATTAATGTTCGAAGTTTCATGAAGTTTATCACTAGATTAAAATTATTATACTTATAAGATTTTAAGAAAGTGACATGTTGTCACATTCTTTGGTTTTAATAATAATTAAATTATTTTCATGGAAAAAATCCATAAAATGAATCTAATCCGACCCTTAGGTTATATGGGTCTACTTTTATCCATCCAATAGGATTTTTCCAAGTGTTGGGGTAATTTTATAATCTTATAATTACCCTTAATTACCCGATTTACCTTTATCTATAGTAAATAAAATTTACCGTAGTTACTATTCACAATGCCCAAAAATAAAATGTAGCTTATTTACATAATTTGAAACCACTGATTCCAAATATGGAATCCATTTTTCCAAATTCAATACACAAAATATGCAGAAATTAAATTAAAATTAATCCCGTTGTCGAACGAAAATGGGTTTTTCTTTAAAACATTGCAAAAGATTGAATTGATTTAACCTATGAATTCAAGGTAAAATCAATGCTAATGACATACATTATATTAAATGGTAAAAATATATTCTATTTATACTTTAAAAACATTCAATATTATAATTTAACCACATAATATATTACAATGAAAAAAGTTGTTTTTAATTAAAATATAGCGTGTTTTTACTATTCATTAAAATATGAAAGTTATCGGAAAAATATCAAAACATTATCTAATGTAAATTTTTATATCATGATTAAAAAGAAGAATTTTATTTTGTCAAATTGAACTTATAAAGATTTCAAAAACTAGATTTAAATTGGGTGCGCCATCAAAAGGCGGCAAAACTGCATTTTTTGAAAAATAATTATTTTACCCGAAAAATTTATTTTGTTCTTATACCATGTTCTAGAAAATGTGTAAGATGAATAATAATGTTAAAATTCAAAATTTAGTTAACACTATTCATAACGTCTAGTTCATGAAAATATTATAATAATATATCGTTGTTTATTAAAACCCAGTATTGCGTACAACACACGCTATCGAGGAAGGTCGCGATTGCGTGTAATGCAAGCCAAGTCAGGGTTGTGTGTTGTGAAAGAATCCTTTGTTGTTTCGTATAACATAATCCAACCATATTTCATTTATACATTGAATATATATATATATATATATACTCAATGTTGCGTAGAATAACTATTATCAAAATTGTGTGTAACACGATCCAAGAATAGTGTTGCATATACTGCAAGCTAATACGGTGTCGTGTATAGTGCAAGGTAATCTTGGTGTAGAATAAAACACAAGAAATTAATGAAAATAAAAGAATATTTTTCATAAAATCCCGGGGTGTTACAACCATAGTTTCTCCCATTTTTTCATCAGTCATCTGATCCTCTCCACAATCTAATCATTGTCGTCCACTCTGTTAAACTGATCGATCGATCACCGGATTGCTCGTAGCTATCCAATCATAGACACGATTGAATCCTATCCGTCCAACTCTTTTAAAACCTGCAGTCTCTCTACAACCATTGGATCAAGGTGTGACTAATCCTAGCCATCAATTTATTCTTCATATACCCTCTGTGTCATCTTCTTCCTCTCATTGTTCCAGTCACGGTTTTCCCCTTCCCCTTCAATTGTTTCTACACCCGTGACACCACCTTTCTCTATGGTGGCCCTCCTTCCTCCTCTTTTTCCACAAGACCGAATGCACTCGTTCTTTTTTTTAAATCGAGGTTCCTCAGATTCCCTTGAAAGTTAAATTAAAATATATGCTATATAACATTTATATATATAACCATTTTTTCATTGATAACCCTATGATTTTTCTCCTTCCGACGCCTCTGTCAACCTCTGTCCTTCTTCATCTTCTTCTTCGAACCGAGTGGGGGACCTAGTTGTTTTCTTACTTTTATTTTTTATAGTTTGTTTATATATATATATATGGATATATATATATATTCAAATTTTCTTAAATCCTACTTATTTTTCTTGGAAGAACTTATAAAAATAAATTCTTTGTTTTAATATTTTTTTTCTTGAAAACCTTTCTAGGATATTATTATTTTATGGAAAATTTATGTTCACTACATGTATACATGTATATATATATATGTTCCTAACAAAACCATACCAGTTTCTTTTATTTATGAAATAATAACTTCTACCTTAATGGTATTAATAATGAATGTGAACCATGCTATGGTTCGTGGTGTTTTATTTAAATGAAATTATAAATATATAAGTAATTATTACATATATATATAGGTACTTATTTATGAAACAAACCCTCGTTTTTATATTATAATTTTCAAACATTGAACTTTGGCTTAAATTTTGTCTTTATTATATGTAAATTATGTATTGGATTCTTAATTTTTTATAAAAACCCTTGCGTACATACAGTTATATATATATATGTATATATATATGATTTGATCCTGATATTAATATGGGTTCTCAAAAGTTTTATAAAAAGTTATAACAAGTATTTTTAAGTGTGTAAGGTTTTCAAGGATCAATTTGGAATTTTTTTAGTAATACAAAACCTTTATAATCACTTTATGTATATATGGAGTTCAAACTTATTTTCATAAGTTTAAATGTTATTGGTTATGCTAGTAAGTTTTGTCGTTGATCTTCTTGATTTTCAAATTATAATGTTGAGTTAAATAGTTGTAAGTACCCTTATGTTATGTTATTCATTAAAGTAATAAGTGTTTAGTCAATTATGTGTTCAATACATCACATGGGAAATTTTTTGAATGTATAAATTGATTATGTATTCAATCCACAATGAATTGCCATTATGCATTTTGGAATATAATATGTTTACTTTAAAAATATGAATTTAAGAATTTATGAGTAATTGATTTATGTGATGAAACCAAAATAATCATTTATTTTATATGCATTGGTAATCATCACATGTGTTATAATATGTCTGCCATTCCATACATGCAATTGGTAAATTTGTTATAGCTATGCATTTGTTAGTATTGACAATTAATGCATGATTCACTATAAATGTGTAATTGATAAAGAATGAAATTAAACTATTATGGCCATTAATGGAATAAGGAACTAAATTATTCAATGTGGTGTGTGATATTTTGAATAATATTAATGAGAAATTAAATATTCAAAGTGGTATGGGAAACTTTGAATATATGAACATACTTGACATAAGAGGAATGTATTCTACTTAGTATTTAACAAGTTGGGAACTGGTTAATGAAAGCCATATGGGTTGGGGACCAGTTATTGAAATCCCCATGATGCATTAGTAGTTCTAATGAGACAAATTAGGTCATGGAACGAGGCCTTGACACAGTCTAGAATTATACATTCCCTCGTTATGTCTATAATATTTAATTGACCAAGTGTGTATTCAACTGAAGAATATTCTTGGTTAAGATATTTATAGTATTTAATTAACCCAGTGTGTATTCAACTAGAGAATATACTTGGTTAAGATAATGTACTTATGAGTATCAGAAGAATTAAATTCGTGTGACATAATGTTTATTCATCACCCAAAAATTTATCTGCCAATTTATGATTTATAGTTAGTAAGGAAATAAATTAATGTTATTATTTTATGCACAACTCGGATCATGAATTTATTTCATTTTTAAATTCTATACTTTCACTTTCTCATGTCACACTTAGTATAGTTAGAATAACTCTTGGTTTATATTATGCACACCATATATTTTTTATAGGCATGATTATGATTGGGTCTTTTTTTATTGTATCCCTGGTAATGTTCCTTAAAAGTTTCACTGGTAATTCTTGGAAAACTATTATGTTATGGTTTATGTATTTTAATTTTCATTAAGAAAATGTTTTATGAATACGTTTAATGGGAAATTTATAAAAGGTATTATTTGAAACATTACTTTAAAAAAACCCTCACTGGGCATTCGTATGCTCACCTTAAATTTAAATTTAAATTTTACTGGTTTATTATATTTAAGTTACACTGACTCATGGAATCTTTGTGGAGTCTTTTCAGTACAGTTTTTGAGGAATTTAATATTTGAATCTGGTTTTTCAAGACATAAATCGAAAAGATCTTCTATAGTGGAACATGATGTTTAATTATTCATATTTTATTTGTATAAAAAAAATACAGACCTTGTTTTATTAAAAATGCACTGGCTCTAGGGCAGTCTGGGGCTGGGGAATGACAGTTGGTATCAAAGGATTAGTTTAGAAAATCCTAGAAAATTAGAATAACAGTAAAAACTTGATTATTTCTTACTAAGTATAATTATTCTTAAAATTTTTAGATGGTAGACCAATCAATCCTTCTATCTCTTCCAATAGAAATATTAGAGACTATAGTAGGAAATTCATGTTTAGAAGTCTATAAGACTTTTGAAAACCTTTGTTTGTTATGCAAGAAGCTTTATAGTGTATCCAATTCTCTTAGTGTACTTCAACTCCACCGAGGATCAGGATTCGACTATTTCTTTATGATTCATTCCCAATTTCCATTCTATGCATGCAATGGAAAATACTTTCAGGGTATGTTTAAGTGATTTACCCTCAATGATAATTTTTTCATCTCTAGAGGACATCAAAGAGGTTGCACAAGAGGGTGACCGCTGATCAGTGTACCTTTGTCAAATCTTTACCTATAGTCTTTCTGGACAAGTTATAAACTTTTATGTTCTTGAGGACGAGTATACCCATTTACATTATCGACATTTAGTTCATACTGCTTTCACCCAAATTTATAAACTTCATTATTTTCTTACATGGAAATTTAAATGTCTACATATGGTTGATCCTAGTTGCATGTACTGTATATGGACCAAAGAGATTGAAGAGTTTGGAACCACTTTAGGGATTCGTTTGACTGGGAACTGGGGAAATCACCAACACTAGTGGTACATGTGAAGATACATCACAGTTGATTTCAGTAAATCCATACCAGTGAGTTGTAAGAGGGGGTGAATGGTTATTTAACACCTTGAGTTTTATAAACCTTGTTTAAATGGATAATGTAATATTTTATGTTTTGGTATTTTAATATGGTTTTACAAAATAACATCCATGTTTGAATACGGTTATGCCTTACCAAGTAAAACATGTCCCTTGAAATTTTTAGATGGAATACGTGGGTTTACCAACAAACCTCTTATCACTTCCTACCGAATTACTAGAGTCCATAATCATAAAGTCATGTTCATAAGACTACAACCCTTTTGTTAACCTATTTCTATCTTATAAATGACTCCATCGAGCGCCGAACAACCCAAATATACATTTTTCATTAAAAAGATAGAGATACATATACAACTATATAAAAAATGCACAATTTTCAAAGTATAGGTAGGGGAAGTACCATGAAGGTCTCTTCATAGGTTTCACCTTGTCTGAGAACTACTTAGATTTGGGAACGTTTCGAAAAGCTGCATTGGAGGGTGACCTTTGAGAATCCTATCTATTCAATTCCTAAGTTTTACTATATATGGGATGCTTTACTACATCAATTTTTTCAAGAACGATGTATTTTTAGGTATTTATAGGGAACTAGTCCACTATCAAATCTCTGATATTCACACCTCTCATGAATTCCTATAGAAACCCAAATGATTTATGCATAGGGTTGATCAAACTGCTCATGGTGTATATGAGCCAAAGAGGTCAAGGAATGAGAAACTAATCTGGGAATACACTTGAGGTAATCAGTGACCCATCCATGGTGGTGCTCCTGGTGAAGGGACATCGAGAGTAATGTCTTACTGGTTTTTCTAGTGGATGTGTATAAATATTTTACAATCGCGAGATCACAATTCTTTGAAGGGGGGGGGGATAATGTGACACACCGAACTTTTTTCACATGTAATAATAATATTGTATGGTTTTACTTCATTAAATTTTCATACTATCCAAACAGTGTTTTGAAAATAAAAACAAGGCTTGTTTTATTTAATTAATCACTGAAACGATTAGATTACAACAAATAAAAAAGAGTCATACTACCCTAGGATACCTACTAAAGATATATCAAAATCACTAGGAGACCACCAAATAAAACAAAAATACTAAGAAAATAGTACATATACTTTGGATATTTCACCATGAAGAACATTATAGCCAGAACTACAACAATTGTGCTAAGCATCAGATGTATGATGGGAACCATCTTCACCAAGTTATTTTTATTTAGAACACCCTAATCAAGTTTTTATATGGCTTTAAAGTTAATTCAACCATTTACTCCTTTAGGTTACCATTGAATAAATAACGTCTATAATACCTTATTGCCATTGGAATGAATTCCTATCACCCCTAGGCCAGATCCCTAGGGATATGTTCACCTAAGGTGCTATACTTCATTGATATTGGGAAGAATTTCATTACTCGAAATAACTAATCCCCAAAGATTATAACCATGTTTCTATGATTGAAAATATTGATTACATGAAAATGATTTTGAAATAATTTATTTATTCCTATCTTAGTAAAATAGTTTATTTATGTATGTTTTGAAAAATATTCTTGTTTGTTCCCAATTTTATGTAAATGCACTTTTATTCAAATTTTAAACTAGCCATTGAATTTTTTGAAAAAAAAATTTTATATATTAACTGAGAAATGATTTCCATGCCTTGTTCTACATTAAATTGAGTATATTTGGTTTATTGTTTATAGATTTCTAATGAAATTCATGGTGAGATCCAACACATCATTATCACTCACATTAAATCATTACCATTATGATTTTGTATATTTTTTTATGTAGGGTCTATGAAAAGAGGAAAACAACTCATATAGGTGGTTTATGTTCTTGATTAGTTGACCTTGAGAGTTGGTGGTGATTGGTGGAATATATGATCCAATTTTTATAGGGAGTTTTTTTGTTGATGTCTGGATGGTCTCTTCTGATGACTTGGGTTTATGTTTCTATTTTTGTGACTTTTTACTTGCAGTTTTCTCCCCTATGGAGTGTTTGGAATACTTACCGATTATCATTTTTTGTCCATTTCTATGTCTTGATGAGTAATCCTTATGGTGAAGTCATTACCTATGGTTTTTATTGATTAACTAGAGTTGTTCACCAAAACATTAAGATCAAGAATTCCCTTCTATCCATGTGAAGATTGGTTTATAAACTACTTAGG
Organism: Viscum album; assembly: GCA_963277665.1. Taxonomy (NCBI): domain Eukaryota; kingdom Viridiplantae; phylum Streptophyta; class Magnoliopsida; order Santalales; family Viscaceae; genus Viscum; species Viscum album. The sequence continues at coordinate 857,267,789 of OY728133.1, read as the reverse complement.
TAGTTTATTCAAGTTTGTTTGGGAAGAATTGGTATCAAAGGCAGTCACTACTCTTCTTTGATTTCATCATACATTTTGGGATGTCTTGTTAGACATGAGACAATATTTTTAGCACTTTAGGGGTAGGATACAAGTGAGATCCTAATTATCTCTCATCATAACAAGCCTTATGTTTCCACGGGCTATTGGAAAAAAGTATCTTTTAGTAGTTGTTTAATCTAATCCCAGAAATGTTTCCAAATATTTGATTCAATACCTTTTTTTCATTTGAATTTTGATTGATAGAGTTGATCATCTCACATCTCTTTATTGATGATTTCCTTTCATTTTGTTGATGATGTGGATTACATTACCCCAAGAAGATTTTTAAACATACCCTAGAAGGTAGCTGCTGATGAACCATGAAAATCAAACCCTATAGTTGATTTGAACCTTGCGTAAGTTGTTGTGCATGAGTTCCAAGCTCTGGTTCATATGTATACACCTGTTCTTATTGAGGAAGTAGAGGTTGTTCCCCAAAGGGAAGACAATAAATATTATTCCTAGGAATTTTTTTTAATCCTCTATATTTACAAGGTACCAATGATCCTCATGAGGTAGGGGATTGTTCGAATAATGTCAAGAACCTATTTTATTTCATAGAGACACCTGAATCTATTAAGGTGAAATGTACTTCCTTCAAGATTGATGTGGCCAACATAAGGTGATGGGACTCAGTAGTTCAAACTTGTAAGAATGTGAGTTTGGAGTGGAAATACTTCAAGAAAATTTTCACAGAACAATTTAATGGAGAATAAATGGAGATGGATAAGTCTATAGAATTTCATAAACTCAAGAAAGGTTATTAAATCATGAATCGGTATTCCATCATCTTCTTCAAGATTATTCATTTCTCATAGAAGCTAGTATTAAATGTGAAACTAAAATATTGATAGTTTAATATTGGTCTTTATATAGATATCTAATTTTAGGTTTTCATGGTGAAGATCAACATGTATGTGAATATCATGGATATATATTCTATGTCGGGACATTAATTAACTTTTAAGATTGGTTTTGTGGGAGTTCTTCCTACTCCCAGTGGATTCTTGTGTGTTCCCATGAAAGGGAAGATTAAGTAGGATAAATATCATAGTTGAAACCATAGTGTAGGTTAATATTAGTTTCATACCTTCTTAAAATATTCAATAGTGTCTAGAAAATTCCAATTAACTTGTTTCCAATGTGAAAAGGTTGGGAACTTGAGGCAAATTTGCATCGTGGTGTCGTAGATATATAGATCTTGTGAATGCTCAGGTGACTTTTAGAAGTTTTACATGTCTTTACCACTATGTGTAGTTGTATTTTCTTAAACACTAAACTATAAATGGTTATTGTCATTGTATCTTTTGGGACATTAAAGATTCAAGAATCAATTATAAAATATTTAGATATCATTTTTTCTCTATCGCGTGAGTAATTTTTTTTATTTTTTTTCTTAAATTTATGTATTATTTTCTTATCAATTTATGAGTTATATCAGGGATTCAAAATAACAAACATTTCAATTTGTGTCTCAACCTAAATGTGTCATATTGTATATTGGTTATCATGCTCGTCCTTGGGTGTTCTATCTAAATATTTTTTCACTTATATATAGTATTGACTAACTATTTATATTCACAAATCCTTGAATCTTATCCCCTCCCCCTTGTCATATATTGTGAATATGTGGTTTCCCCTTACTAAGGATGGTTAATGGGTATCGACCACTTTGGATCAGGTATATAACACATGGAAATATGAAACAACAAAAAACTCATTTTTTAATGTCTGAAAAGATTAGTGACAAAATGCATGAATTTAAGTAGACCGACCTAAATTGATTTTGGTTGACTCAATGGGTAAAGAAGTTTTTTTTCATTTTTATAGAATTCTATTGGTAATAATATATATTTTTTAATTATGTGATAAATATATGTATAAAATTTCATCTATGTAATTAAAATTATGTGTTTAATGATTAATATATGTTGAAAATATGTCTTTAACTTTTATTTTTAAGAAAAATTATGTATGGGTCACACCCCATGTCAAACTACTGAGAATGTAAATGGGCCATAACTCAATTTTGTAAATATTAATTAATTGTGGTGGTAAAAACCTATTTTCTTTAGGTATGACCTAGGAAAATCCAATAATCAATTATACCCCATGTATACTGCATTAGTTGATATCAAATATTTGGTTTATGTGGTAGGAAAACAATCCTTTCATTTTAGTATTCCTTTATAATTTAACCGTGTTTATGTCTTGTTTTTTTACTCACCAATTGTTTTTAATATTACTTTGAAAACATTAATAATTTATTATTGTTATGAATAATTTAAAATATCCCATATAACCATTTAATCAAACTTTAAGATTTTATTCTGAAAAAGTAATTCAATTCATCAAAGTAAATTAAGTTTAATGGAGAAAATTTACGATAATAAATCAGAAGATACATTTTCTTTCCAAATATTATGTTTTACAATATTGATCATATTCATGTACTGAGTGGTTGGAATAGAAAAAGATGATTTTTTAGGATATTATTCCACCAATATTGTTTTATCCTCATTTTTATTATCACATCCAATTCACTATTTATATTAAATCATTAACCATTTTCATTTTTGTAATCTCTATGTTTCAATATTTGATATTTTTCTTTCAATTTATTGTTATCCTCACCAGTCATTTTAGCAGACACACCATAATGATTACTTTATTTTTATAATTTCTCCATATTTTCCACCCATGTGTTTGGTTCTATAAGCTTATGGTATCACCCACATTTAGTCAAATTAAATAATAAAATATAGCCATGATCAACCAATAGATGAGTTGTATATATTAAATTAAATAAAACTATAACATATTATGTATCAACCTCTCTTATTACCTATTAATATTATCTTACTAGATCGTTTGTTTGAGATAACAAGTACCAAACAATATATTTATTACTTCTTAGATGATTCCCTAACTATATTACTCATGGATCTAACTTTGTTTAATTATCTATGTATTGAAAGTATGTTTACTTTTTCAGGATTTTTTTTGATATGTGACATTTAATTTCTTATTTTCATATTCATGTTCTACTAAGATTTGAATGAATTATTTGTGTATGAGATCTTTGATATAATACTCAGATCTTTCATGGACCATATTATATAATCAATGAGAATTTTCCTCTCAAATGTAGAAAATTGTGACTATATGAGTATCAAAATTCATTGAATAATTTGATAGGATTCATAAACTCAAAGATTTAACAAATCTAATGTTGTGAAATATTTTTTTCATCTATTTTATTCTTTTATTTTTTTTAAAGAAGTTGTGCTAAATAGTGTGGATGATTAGTATTATTTAAATACATATAAAAAGATAATAAAATTCTCCCTGTCTTTCAAAAACTAAAACATTACATATTTTATTGAATCATATATAAATATTTCAATGTTTATTTCATTACATGTCCCCACTAATTCCATTTATATGATGGTTATTATGATATGAGTGACTACTGAAGCTCGCTGATACAAAGACTATAGTGAATTCATCATCCACAATTTGACCCCAAATGAGTATCACAATGGATAAACTAGGTTTTCTTTGAAGGTGGTCACTCAATTAGTCATTCTCCATGGACGTGGTAATTTTTTTAGATTTTTTTTAATATATTTAAAAAGAAAAATAATAAGGGAATGTGGTTTTGTGTGGTATGAATTAAATAAAGTGAGAAAAGAGAGGAAGGAAAATAAGTAAAAAAGAAAATAGGTGTTAGAAGGATAAATGATCGATCCAAATGATGAGTTTAGTGTCATGATAATGGTTAATTAAATTATATGTCATTCCACTATAATGATCTGATTATATACCAACAATTTTCTTCCACTAGTTGACATGTGAGTCGAAATCATTCTCAAGAGACTCTTAAAGTACGTTAATAACCAACTGTATGCTTAAATACTAAGCATAGAATACACACCTTCTAAGTGCGTAATCTAACCGAACTCATGACTACATCCCACATGTCATTTAAAACATTTGGTTATCGAATAATCCATATGTTGATTAAAATAGAAGACAGTATGTTAAAATTGATTTAATTGTGGAACAAATAAGGATTAAATCAATGTGAAATGAAGAGAGAAAACCATCACTCAACTCCCACATTTCTTGTATTCATGATTTAATTACAAAAAAATTATAACGAAAATTAAATGAATGAAAATTAGGCTGCAAGAACCCCCTCAGGTCAACCCTCTATTAGTTCTCCATAACCATAGAGTGTGGTATGTTTACTATGGGTGAACACAAGATGATTTCTTGGAAAATTTTTGAAAAATAGAATAATGAATTAAAATAAAAAAACATGAATTTGGAAAAAGAGAGAGTTAAATAATAAAATTTAGCATCAAACAAAGTGTCTAGGTAGACTTATAATAGAAAAATACCCACAAACTCTATTTTCCCTTTAAAATAGATAACTAATATCCTTGAAATTAGAAGAATAAAATTAATATTATACCAAGAAGGTTTATATCAACCTCCATCTTTCTTTACATATAAATACCTCATCATCATCATCAAACAACCCAAATATAATTTGTTTTGAGAATAATGTGTGGATTGAATTCTCTACATTGAGGCACAACGTAAATCTATTATTAATAGAGGTCCCATTGTAGGTGTGTATTAGGTGGAGATAAATACTTGTAATCTATTGTACCAATCATAATTTGGGATGCACTAACATGGGTTTTCATTATTGGGTCAAGATTTATTCTGATGGTGGTTCATGTCCGAACTGTAAGTCAGATTAAGTACTTTAGAAATTAGATGGAATATGTGAATTTAGTGAATACATCTAGGATTGGATATATGAAAAATATTTTATGAATAAGTTTTTGACATTATATCAGAATAGATTCTGGGATCAGAACTCATAACCAGTGGAGGCAGTGACAAAGGAAACTGGTGTTTAGAACCAAGAAGAAACAGTGGAACCATTCTGGGTGGAAATCTTCAAAAGGGAAGGTGGATGAGTTCCAGATGCTGAATTGTTCATTAAGAGATGTTGATAGAGTTGGTGTGTCAGTGGGTGGCTAGAAATTTCTTCGATTGACCATTGGATGAAGAAAAATATTAGAAGGCGGTGAAAGTGGATGAATTGAAAGGACTATTGCAGAGATCATTTTTAAATAGATGGGCATGGGCCACTTGATTGTTGTTGGATGATTTTCATTATTCTTTGGATTGACTACACAGTTTATTTTCTATTTTCTCCTAAATAGTGTTCTAGATTGGTAATATTTTACTCAATGAGGTATTCCTATTATTCTTCTATTAATTTAGAGCTACAATGTTTTCGTGGAGTAGAAATTGTTCCGAACCACACATATTATTAGTGTTCTATGTCGGGTGTTCACTTTCTGTTTTTCTTCGTTCCACTTTGGGTGTGAGATGAGCATTTTGTGGAGTTCTAATTCAGTGCATGGTTGGGAAATGAAGCTTCACAATTTGGATACAATTAGTCACGTGTTGATTAATTTAGATCTTTGGGAAACCTTATTTTACATTTTAGGCATCATAATTGGTTCTGGATTGATGGTTTTTAGAAAAATAATTGATATTAGAGGTTGTTGTCGAGCTCAATTTTGTAGAATTATTTGTGACTTCTAATAATTAATATTCTTATCCTTTATTACATTTCATTTAAATGGGTGTTCTGATTTAGAAGGATGATGTTTGAAGAGGTAAAGGTTCAACATGACATGTTTGACTGATCAGATTTTAGATTTCATGGGATTCAAGTAGAGGATTATCTATTCCAAATATATTTGTAGATTTTATTCAAATGGATCAATTTATAAGAAATAGAAAATGGATAGTGGGAAAGTCTAAAACATAATAAACTATGGGTGATTTATATTATGCTGGCCCTAGGGGTGTCCAAAACTAACCGTACAAGGTGCTGTTGAGTTACACATGAGATATGCATGGGTTGGGTTAATTTGGGATAGGACGATATTAGGTTAGGTCCGATTATTGGTTTTAAAAATAATAAACCAATCCAACGAATCCCTAATTTATTTCCTCTAGGGGTTAGTCACTTTGTTTCCCTCTTATCACGTCTTGACTGTTAGAAATATCTTGTACATTAAAATTAATGTTTATTGAATTTGATAGTTATATGTAATGTTTTTTTGTTTTCCAACCTATAAAATCTAAAAAAAACTTACTTTTAATCTCTATAAAAATTTAAAATATATTAATTGAATTTTTTATTTGAATATTTTTTCTAATAGCAATGTTTACTGAATTTGTTAAGATGCATGTTTATTTGAATTTATATTTTTTTTGTTGGATGATACATCTTATAAGTAATTTTATGATCCAGAACTATTTTATTTAGACATTAAAATTAATTTTTTTGGCTAATAGAAATTAATTGGGTGATCCATGTGATGATGTATTTCTTAGTTTTTTATCAAATTTTTATATAGTATGAATTAAATTTAATGGGTATTGTTGTTATATTTGTATTTGGATGATTTTAAATGATCTAAATTTTTTTAGTTTTAACTTAATTGATAGTTTTAATGTTTTTTGGTTTTATTTCCTATAATTTTTCTTTAATTGACTCTAAAAACTGTGTCAGAACCAACCCGAACCACCTCAGGTTAGGTTGGCTCAATTCATTAAAACAAATTCTTATAACCCATCCTAAATCAATCAAACCTGGAATCTTTTGATTGGATTGAGTGAAAAATTTGACCTTAACCAACCCAAATAGACCCATATCCACCCCTAGATAACTTATAATGTTCCCTTTAATATTTGGGGGGTGAAAAAAAATGTGGAATTAATGTCCATTCTAGACAGTATATATGAGATACTGACCACAGTGAACAAGGTATTTTTGATTCATATAATTTTCAATATGATGATTTTAAAAGGAAGGTTAGTGGAAGATAATTTTAATGACTTCAATTTAATTCATATATAGTTGGAATCAATGGGTGTAATGTTCTTTAGGGTATTATGGGAGATAATAGTTCTGTCATTTTTTCTATTATGATGGGATGTGATTATTACCATGGTGAGAAATTCCAACAGTATGATTGAATTTGGTATTCTGGGAGATCTGTGATCTTATTTTGAACGAAGAGATCTAGAGGAAGGTATTCTCATATTCTACCAAAACCACATTCAATATAGTAGGCATGGTATGTTACGTTCAAAGGAAAATATAGAAGAATTTTGATGGCATAATAGAAATGAGTTGAGGAAATAGGTTGGCCTTATTGATTCGTCATGTTGATACTATAGAATGAAAAGACATTTATAGAAGTACTATTATGATATATGAGTCAACTTTGAAAATTATTCATCCAGTTTATCTATAGACTATATATATTTGTAATAGGACACTACGTTTCTTAGTCTAGAAAGTTTGTTGGAGTCATGTATTCTTGAATTTTGAGATTTATTTTAATCAATGTATGAGAAGGGATGCATGGTAAAATATGTTTCCAAAAGATTAAAAAAGTATTACCTTGTGAATGGAAAATAATTCAAGATCATTGGAAAATAAGATGTAATATTATGAATAAAGAATGAATGCATGCTCAAGGGAATTTGTCACAAACCAGTATTTTGGAAGAACTTTATTTCAGTAGGTCATCTAGATGATGGGGGATTCTGTATAACCTTTGGGGATAGTGTGTAAAAAATCACACAGGGATCCATGGTAGTGTCTTATGGTTTTTAGTACAATGAATTGTATCTGACTGAATATTATGAAGGATCAATGCAAACCAGAATTTGAAAAAATGATATTTTTATCAATGGAAACTCAATTTTGTCACATTACTATCACTTTTTATTATCATTCAATTTTAAATGATTAATGATATTCATTATATTCATTAATTCTATTTTAATGGTTCATTGAAAATTATCACATGCATGTCGATGTATAAACCTTAAATTCATCACATGTTTTTTAATTCTTATATATTGAGTATGTATTGTAAGATAGAATTATAGTTTATAGGGATCCCACTTGGTTTAATTTGTCCAAGTATTGAAATAGTATATATAATCATTCCTCTATTTCATATGATAACTAATGTTCAATTAATTCATTTTCTTTTCCTATTCAACTAAGGTTGAATGAATTATTAGTGAGATTTTTGATATAATGATCTAACTTCTCATGGACTGTATTTTGGAATTAATGAGAAGTTGTATCCATAAAATGTAATAATTTATGAATTTTGAGTATCAAAATACATCGAATGACTTGATAAGATTCATAATATTGATAATATATTAAACCATACATTATAATATGAATTATTCCAACCTTTTGTTTTCCATTAATTCCATATATTATTATTTTAAAATTTATGTTCTAAATTATGTATATGAAAAATATTTTTTAAAAATAAAAAAAATTATTACATAATGCTTTTTGTTCATCAAAAATTAAAATATGGAAAATTTTCATAAATAATACATAAATATTTTTAAATTGAATTGTGTGTTTCTTGGGGTCTTGATCCATATATTAAATTTTTAGATAAAATGGTTTTTTAAGGATCAACAATGTTATTTTTTAAAACATATATGCACACTTTGATGATTATTGTCAACCATATGTGAATCTTAAATGATTATTTTTAAGTAAAAAATCATCAATAATTTGATGTGAAACTAGTCTTAGGGGGACACTTTTAATTAATTGGAAAAGTAAATCATAAAATTTAATTAAGGTGTTGGATGTCATGAGAGAACCCATTAATTAGTTAAATGCACAATTTTTCAAAAATCAACCAAATAAACCCCTTACTTATATTATTGACCCATAAAGAAAATTTAAAACTATGAAATGTATATTTATCTTAATTTTAAATGAGGTTTTTTTCTAATTATCATGAAATGCATTGAATATAAATGAATGAGACAAGAAAGTCCATTATGGTTGGTTAGGACTACCATGTTAAGAGTTATATTATAATTCCATTCTTCACCAATTCATAAATAATAAATATTTGTGTGGTAACAATTCACTATAAGTTTAAATAGATAGCATCATTTTTAATAATTTTGATATTTTATTTTTTTAGAATCGGTAGATCTATGACTTTTTACTATTGAATATTAAATGGATATTGTCATTTTACCTTTTAGAACATCAATTAACCAATAATTGATTATAAAATATTCATGATATTGTTGTTTCTATATCACATGATGATGCACACATTTCTTAGGGCGTGGAAAAAGAAAGTTACTATCCTAATGGAGCATAAAGGCTGACCAGGGTCATCTCACTTAAGGAGCTTTCTCAAATGTTCACTCACATCATCTAATTCAACTAAAATAATTATTTTTGGTTGGTTTTATTTAATTTAGGAAGGTGATGAAATTTAAATGAAAAAAAATATTAAACTAACACGTAATAACAAAATGTAATTAATGAAGAATGAACTTGGCCTTTATAGGTTGGTTTGCGGGATGCATCATTCTTCTTGTTGGTGTTAAAAATATGTTTGATAATTATATTATGAGTTCTCAACAATAATTACTATTATTTTTTTTATAGGTGTTAAATATTGAATGCATTTAGAAATCTAACATCACCTCCTCCTATAATCAAGTTTGATGTCACACAATAATTGGTAGTGTGGAATCATCCAAGACCTAGCTCAATCGTATACCATTTCAACCACTGAATGGACCAACTCCTTCATATGATGATCTTTTATCCAGTAGAAGGGAGGGAAAATATTTGATAAAAGAATATATATGAGTTTGAGATCAGTTTCGTGGTGAAAGATCTCCACAACCATGCACATCACTCTTGCTCATCACAAACATAATAAAACATAGAAATTTAAGAACAAAATAAATCAAATTTCTACATACCTCCCATGGATCATGTCTTGGGTTATCCCATAATTTTTTAGGGTAATATTTCATGGTGAAAATATGATAAGAAGAATAGAAAAGAAGAATAATAATGGAATAAGAATAAGGGTGAAGAAGATGGACACAAAAATAAAAACAATGCACGAATTTATTAGATATCTTAATTACATTTGAAAAAAATAAAGAAAAAAAATAAATTAGTAAGATAAAAAGTGGAATAAATTCATATCGCCTCCCTAGGTGGAGATCTCCCCTTTTTTTCCTTGGAAGTAATGGTTGGAAAATGAGATGATTTGTGAAAGAAGAGCTCTCCTCCTTTTATAGGACAAAATCTTTCCTCCGATTGATGTCATGTTATTAATCCATTAAATGGTCAAATCACTCTCTGCCTCCTTCATAAATTTTTTTAATAATTTTTTCATCCATTCAACCTTAAAATTCATCTTAATTGGAAATAGTATGTATGTGTTATGAATTTTTTATTGGATGTTACTTTTTTCTGGAGGAAGGTTATAGGAAGATTCCTTAAAAATATTTTATTAAAAGGACGGCATGATGATCTTATAACTGCCTAAAAATTATTAGAAGAACGTAATTATGAGTACTAGTTCAATTACAGGTTGAATAACCTCAATTGGAGGTGTGTAGGCCTAGTTGTTCTTTTGTTACTGAGGTGAGGTCCACGATATGGGCCTGAACAATTGTTTACTTTGATTGATTTTTTCAAGCATTTAGATGCTCGAATTGTCCCATGATCAAGAAGAAAATATTAAAGGCAATAAATCAAGGATTTAAAAAATCACTCAATTTGGAATTATATTTTTAAATAAATGACCATAATACCCTTGTGGTAAAAATCTATCAAAAATCCAGAATTAAGTACTTTTCACAATTTTTCTCAAAACACTTCATAAATCTAAAATTGATCCACATAAGCTCAAATTGATAAATTAAGAGGGTTAAAACAATTGAAATTCATATAAAAAATTTATAAAATATTCTCTCTATCAATACCAAAAACTTAAATCATGCTTTCCCTCAAGCATAAAATATCAACATATAATTAAGAGGACACCAATGTTTCCAATATTCAAATTCCAAAGTAATAAAATAAAAAAAATCAATGTCAAATCAAATTTTCAAAAATCCACATGAAGTGTCTCATTACATTCTAATTTTTCAAAAAAACAATAACATCATGTATTTTAATTTTCCACTTTGAAAAAATGGTGTAACTTCTCCTTTCATTCATTCAAGCTCTTCAATTCATTATTATTAAACATTAAAAGTCATGATTTACCATAATTTTGATTTTTTTCACTCATCACTATTTATAAAATTCAAGTAGAGTTATTATCATATCAGGAGAACATAATCCTTATTCATAGGCTTGTAAATGAAATACTTTATACACTTTGTAAAGTCAAAAGGCACATAAAATCATAAGAACCATTCATTAAATGTTCAAATGAATATAAGACTTTAGGTTGGTAATATTTTATGCTTTAAAAATAAAGACAATGTTTATCTCTAAAGTTCAATGCATGATATCAAAAAATTTAATGATATTATCCCCTTCAAATTTGTAACTTCCATTTCCCCAAAAATCAAAGTAATGTCATGATCAAATAAAGAACAATTATGATTTGTGAAACCTCTTGAATATTATTTTTTATTTTTTCACCTTATTTCACTTTTTTTAAATTATTATTATATCAAAACTAAAAAGCATCACCTAAACATATATTATTATAAGATCATCGGTCTGTAAAATGGTGATTCTGGGTTCTCCCGAATCGCAGCCAGTTTTCTCTTCTTCTTTTTGGGCTCTTTTTGTCATTTTTTTTATCATTTTTCAATTCAAAAGTGGAAAAAATGATGTAAAATTAATGATTCCACAAACTTTTACAATTCCCACAATAGCACCCACACACTTGTCCCTTACAATATAAATCATCCTTTCCAGTATGAATCCATTCACCCCCACACTTATACATTAAAATACCATGAAAATATCAGGATTAGGGTATGAATGGATAAAAAAAATTTAAAACATAGATCATTCCTAACGAGGTTATTCATGGTATATATGGGTTGAAGAAGGATTTATGTATACGTGGTCTTTAAGGATAAGGTATTTTCAAAAGATGACTCAATCATTTTAAATGAGTTTTTTCACAGTCATAGCTTTAAAAAGTTCAAAATCAATTTCAAACTGCTGAAATATCCCAAGAGAACTCATGAAATATGATCAAGAATAAATAGAAAATACTTGGACTAGAAATCTTTTCAATAGTGGGAGTATAATATTAGACAATCACTCAAGTATTTAATAATAATAATGAATCAATTCACATGAATTTTATAAATTCAAAGCCTAAAAAATGGTTAGTAAATTTCATTTACATGAATCAATCAATTCCCTCAATTCATGATTCATCATTTCAATGACCATGATTCACCTTACACATTCAATTTTTCATTTTAATAATTCAATATCATTAGAAATGAAATCTAAAAAATTGAATCCTAAGATTTATATTAAACGCGTGTCTCCTAGATAAGTCAGTTAGAGAATGAATTCGAGTATAGGAATGCAATTCTAGTTGAAAACACAAATCATGATATGTAAAAAAATGTAAGGAGATTAAAATTTTAAACACTAAAAGTGAAATCCCTTTTTAAATAAAACTAATTCCTCTCTTATTTTATTTTAGGATGCCATATTACATTATGACCCTAAAAAATAGAAATAAATAATTTTTATAATGCCCCGACCCCAGTTACCCAGTGTCGGTGCATTATTACATAACATTGGCATGATCACAAAAGATCAATTCTCGAAAGACCGGTTAGTTTAGTTTCCTTGGAAACACTAGATTGTTCATAAGTCTTAAATTACATCATAAAATGAAAACTACAGCAATATATTGTCTCCACACTCATATCCCCTCATACTAACCCTATAGGTCATTCATAAAATACTTCTTCACGTCCTAGGAACAGTAAAACACAGAAAGGGGTGAGCTCAGATTCCCAGTAAGGATAACAATATAGTGGAAACTTTCATAAATATGCATAAACATTTAAGGAAATGTATAACTTAAAAAAAGCCTTTTAAACTTGAACTTCAGCATAATATGGAAGAAATAATATTAAATAATTCCATTTACTTATTCACATAGATATTCTACTAATCTAATAATCACATGCAATATCAATAACCACTTTCATAATGATGGAATGCATAATGTCAGATTATCATAACCACATAGTCAAGGCCTTGTGCCAAGACTACAAATAAGATTTTTCCAAGGCCTTGTTCCAAGACACTAGTTTGTCTCATGAGACCTATCGATGCATCGAGGAGCTATAACGGGCTCCACCCGTCACTTATTAAGTCCAATGCATTCATCATATGAACAGGTTTAAACATAACATAAACATTCGTATTAAAACTAGCATAAGAAATGTCAATACTTTCTCCATAAACCATGAATGGTATAAAAATAACACACCCACAGTCAAACATGTCACAAAACCTTCAATACAATATGGATGTTTTGTATCATAATAAATCAAATTCAAATTAGCTTAAAATCCATCAAAGGATGTTGACATAGATGAAATCAAAACAATTTTGAAAGAAATATCTCTTTTTTTAATCATTTAAAAGTAACATAATTATAAAAGAAAATATTTACTTTGAAAATATTCTTATAAGATTGTAAGGGAAGCTTTGACGGTTTTATAACGGCAGAAAATAGTCGCACCCACCGTACAAGTTAAAAAAACTTTCTTACCTTAATTCCGTCGAAAAGGTTAAAAAGGTCCTTGTTTGGAAAAAGACAGAAAGATTCATTTATAAACATTTTATAAAATGTAAACAAGGGTATAAATTACTTTAACCCATAGTCTAAAAAATAGTAAGAATGATTTGAAATACATTTTTAAGGAACATAGATTTGGATGATAAAGAGGTCTTAGTAGATAATTACGTATAAACAACCTCGGATAATGAAGAGATTGTGAAATAATCACTTACCTTGTAATTTTCCTTGGTAGAGGGAAGGTTATACTCCTATATAATGGTGAAATAATTTTTATTAAATTATACAAGAATAATTTAAATTAATATGATATCATATATGAACTTTTAACATTGGTTTGTTAATAATATCTTAGTATTATCGTTGTTTCGGGTGTTAACTTACTCGTTTTCTTTTATATGTTTTGTTACATAAGCCATGTCTATTGGGGATAGGCTATATCATATTCATATCCAGAATTATATCAAGTCCTTAAACATTATTTTTAATCATAAAATGAGAATTAGACTTTAATGGATACGATGGGGAATGAATCTCATCGCGTTCGTGGAGACGGTAGTCCATACGTACGCACGAGAGACAATATCATTATTTTGATATTAAAATAATATATAATTGGATTTTATATCATATATAAAGAATAATTATCATGTTTTATTTATTATTTACATCAATTACACATCATTATCATACCCATCCAAGTAATAATGTTTTGAATAACAATTACACCACGCCGTGTAGACGGTAAACCGTACGTACGCACATATGGTGACATGTCATTCAAAAGATGGATAGAATACTGAATATGGATGTAACATATTTATAATTAAATCACAATATATAATATATAATGGAGTTATTATTTTATAATGGAAACAAAAAAGAAAGAATAAGTTGAAGAACAATGGAACTTGAAAGAGGGTTGTGAAAACATTACCTCTTCTTTAGGTTCTTCCTTTTGATTTAATCAAAGGGATCCTTAGGGTGGATTTCTGATCAAACTAAGGCCTCTATGTTAAAGTGGGGGAAGTTGAGATAATATTTGAGCAGGTTTTGGTCGATCAAAAAGTATTTGAAGGTGTAAATTAGAGAGAAGGGGGTGTTCCCTTTTATAAGAGGGGTGAGGGGAACCATTGGAAAAGCTAGAAATATTATATTATAATAAATTCATATTCAGTTTCTAATGGATAAAAAGTCGATTATATAAATTTTAAGGTGGTTATGGGTCAAAATCCTTTCAACAAAATTATTTTAGACAGTTTTGGGTCCCTATATTAACCTTATCATTTATATTTAACTCTTAGTTAAATAGTTTGACATTTACCATGTCTCTTTCTATTTTTATATTATATGGTTAATAAACATACTATATACCTCCAAGAGACCCCCAAGTGGTCCATTAATGATACAAATATCAATATATAAGTCCTTTTTTTCTGAACCTCATATTTTTAGGAATAGAATACCAATTAATAATATAATATTTGTTTTAAAAACTCTTTTATGTCAATTTTGTCAGTATTGGGTATTTTGTTTTTGATAATTTTATAACAGCATTATTACTTCGAAAAAACTTTATATAAACAATCCTAATATGTCATATTAACCTAGAAAATTAATTTAATTCATAAAAAGTCTCAAATTACATTTATTTTGATATTTATAATATCAATTATTTTAATATTTCATTAATTAGGTAATTACAACATCACCATTGTGTCATAAATAAATTAAATTATTTACTATCTAAAAATTATAAATAAAATAAAATTATATATTAAATATTTTTAGATTTCTAATGAATATTTATAATCGAATTTATCTTATGTATAAACCTATATTAAAAATGTTTTAGTTATTAAACATTGATTTTAACTCTTTTACCTCTTCTTTGAATTAAATAATAATAAATGTCCTAATCTAATCCAAGTGGACCTAAATGATAATATTTTATTACTAAGGTTGTTTTTGTTCGAGATACACTTGTCCAATAGAATTAGGACATGTGTTTGGGTAATATTAATATCATTTTTAACCATAATTACCCTATTTACTTTTAACAGTGGTAAATAAAAGTAAAAAGTTATTATTCACCAAAAATTATTTTTATCTTATTGAACCACATTTTACTCATCGATATTAACTGTGTCTCTTGGATTTTTCAAATTCCACTAACATAAGCGGTAAAATTATTTTTTATTTGAATTTTTAAATTCTCCTAGGAGATGGGTAAAAGACTGTGAAAATTTCAATAAAATTTTTATATATCTAAAATTATTCAAAACTAACTCAAATTAATTACATTGAACTTATATAGGTATTATGTATCTATTTTGACCTTAATTAAATTTAAATAAATAATTAATTATTCAAATAAAAATTCGGTTTTAAACTATAACTCGGTGTTTTCACTATTCATCAAAAATTGAATGTTTTTAGAAAAATACCAAAAATTCACCCTAAGCTAATCTCAATATTTCAAATCTAAAAATGGAGTCCATTTTGAAATATAAAATTTATAAAATTTCAAAAAGTGGGTATTACTATTTATAACAGCTAGTTTGATTGGTTGTGGTGTGTGTTAGAACTCAAAGTTGCATACAACGCAGACTACTGTATTATTCAAAGAAAAGCGTACTGTGGAAGCATGGGGTGTTATAATTAAGAATAAGGATAATGTATTTTTAAGCTTATAAAGATTGAGGTAGTGACCTGCATTATCAACTAATTCCTAAGACTGAATTTAAAATCTAAATCCCTAATATTGAAAATAAATTACTAGAAAGAAAGTAAATGATAAATCTCAATAAGTTCCCCCAAGTGGGTCATGGATTCTTTTACTTCTTCCAGATGGTAGTACAAGCTTTTATCCATAACCATTAAATGGGTTTATTTTCTTGGATTTGAACCACCTCATGTGGTATCTTCAAGCTTAGACTTCTTCTCTCTTATTGAGTAAGAATAACTGGATATAATACATAAGATCCACCCCTTCTCAATGTTTTACAACTTGCATGTTAGGGGTAGGATAAAGCATGGATCATCCTATTTTTTGGTTGCTACATGTGCAACCTTCTCCTTATTTTCAAGTGCTGGATCAACATGGGCTGTATGAATTGAATGTTCAAAGGGAAAGTAAGAAGGTAATGTTTCTTGAATAAAATTTAAATTAGAAATAGAAATAATACTCTCTCTTTCAAAATGATCATCCTCTATATTGATTCCCTCAAACTCAGCTTATTTGAATTCATCATGGAATTTCTAAAATACATACTTTATAATGTCAGGGAGATCAAAGTGTTCCTCAATAGGTGTGGGTGTTGTTGCTTCATCTTCCTCTAAATAAAATCAAATATTGACCAAATATGAAAAATTCAAAACCATAAGGATTGATACCAAAATCATATTTGTTGAAATAAAAAAATATAATGTTTAAGAAAGGATCAAATCCCTAAGTTGGGCTTGGTTTAATCACTTATTCAATGAAAAGTTCCTATTGAATGAGAGCATCAGTTGATGGAAGTAAGTAGTCAGGCACTTCCATCCTTTCTTCAAATTGTTTCACTGTTATCGATTCCTCCTCTTCCATCTCTAGAGTTACATGAAATAGTACTGGCTCTTCTACATTATAGGTATCAAGGAGATCATGTTTTACCATATAATAATTCTATAATTCAACCAAACCTCATTGATCTTCCACATGTATCTATGTAGGTAAGTTTTCCATATCATGAATCCACTCTATATCATCTTGGTCAACTTGAATCTGGTTCCTAAAATGGTTGGACTGTTGATATTCATTGAGTTTGGCCTCAACATATTGTATGTATTTATTGAAATTGGAGAAAACCAGAGGCACTTCATTCTTAGACTTGAATCTTTTTATGTCATTTCAATGATCATCAACCATGGATATCAAATATTTAACTATGATTTATGTTTATATTCCTCTTTTATTCTACTTGACCATTATTGTAATAACATCATCCCTTATTTGGAGGGCCTCCTCAGTGTAGTATGTTTCTTATTCCATCACCTATGAGTAATTGTTTCATTTATTATTGGAATGATCAAATTAAAAGAGCATGGAAGAATATTTTTTATGGTTTTTAGAAAAAAAATGAAAACTATCTAAAATGTGAAAATTGAAAAAGGAAAGTAAATAATAGATTATCTCCTCAGAAATAGAACTAGTTTTGATATACACCTATCATAGGGTGTGGAAAAAGAAAATTATTTTTCTAATGCAGCACAGAGGATGACTAGGGTCATTTCACTAGATGAGATTTCTCAAATGTTCACTAATTTCATCTAATTCACCTAAACTAATTATTTTTTGTTGTTTTTATTTAATTTATAATGGTGATTAAATATAAATGAATGAAAATATTAAACTAACATGTAATGAAAAAATTTAATTATTGAAGAAAGAACTTGGCCTTTATGGGTTGGTCTGTGTGTTCTATCACTCTCCTTGTTGGTGTTCAAATTATGTTTGATAATTCAATTATGAGATCTAATGCAATAATTACTACTATTTTATTTAATGGTGTAAAATCATGAATTCATTTATCAATATAACTTCACATAGACCTATAATCAAGGTTTATGGCACACCTCGATCGAGATTGTGACATATTATAAGACCTAGCTCCATATTATTCCATTTTATCTACTGAATGGCTCAACTCCATGATATGAAGATCATGTAATCAATAAATGGGGAGGAAAATATTTAATAAAATCATATAAATGATTTTGAGATCAATGTTGTGGTGGATGATAACCACACCCATGCACATCATTCATTCACATCACAAACATAACAAAATATAGGAATTTAAGCACAGAATAAATGAAATTTCTTCATACCTTCTCTTGGAAAAGTCTTAGGTTATACCCTAATTTTGATGGTAATAGGTCATGGTGGAAATATGAGAATAATATTATAAAATAATAATAATATTGGAAGAATAATAATGGTGAAGAAGATGGACAGAAAAATAAAAACAATGCATGGATTTATTAGTTATAAAAATGACAGTTGTAAACTAAGAAGATAAAGAAAACAAATAAATCAATAAGACAAAATGGGAATTTTTTTGGACAACCTCACTCAGTGGAGATATCCCACTTGGTTCCTTGGATGGAATGTTATGGAAAATGGGATGATTTGTGAATGAGGAGATCTCCTCCTTTTATAGTCCTGAATTTGTCCTTCGAATTATATCATGTTGTTGAGCCACTAAATGGTCGAACAATGCATTTACTCCTACATAAAAGTTCTTCAAAATTGACTCCTAAGTTCACCTTCAAAATTTAAGATTAATTTTAAATATTATTTAGGGGTTATAAATTTTTTATTGGCTATTAATTTTTCTGGATGAAGGTTCTAGGAAGATTCCTTAAAAATATTGCATTCAAATGCCACCTTGATAATCTTATAACTTCAGGAAATTTATTACAAGAACGTTCCTATGAGTCCTTGTTCCATTACAGGTAGAATAACCTCAATTGGAGGCATGTAAGACTAGTTGTTCTTCCGTTATAGTGGTGGGGTCCACACTGTGTGCCCGAACAATTGTTCAAGTTGATTGATTTTTTGAGGCCTCTAGATGCTCTAATCATCCCATGGTTAAGAAGAAAATGTTGAAGGTAATAAATAAATGATTTAAAAAACAATCAATCAATTTGGAATTATAATTTTAATCAAATGACCATAATACTCTTGTGGTAAAAATCTATCAAAAATCCAAAATTAAGCACCTTTCACAATTTTTCTCAAAACACATCATCAATCTAAAATTGATCTATATAAGATCAAATTGTTAAATTTGGTGGGTTAAAACAATTTAAATGAATATAATAAAATGTGTAAAATATTATATCTATCACACGAGTAACAGTATTATTATGTTTCAAACTTTTATATATTCTTATCTTATTAATTTATGAATTAAAACAGTGATTCATAATAAAAAAGATCTCAATTCAAGTCCCAACAGGAATGTTGTTAGATATGGTGATCCTGAACCAACCTACTTTGTAGTTTTGATTACTTGAAGATTAATAAATGCATTATCACTTTATAATTGGTATTTATAACATCATTTAAATAATTTCCTTTGAGTATTTTTTTTCATTAAAAGGATATAATAGTTCCACAATATAATGAAAACCTATAAATTCTATGATAATATTCTTAAACATATGTCATATGGTATAGATAACATTTTAATTAAAAGATACAAATGATGTTTTAACTATATAGTGTTGGAGGATTATAACTCTATAAGAAATGTGGGATATATCCACACCTATATACCCATATTTTTCTCTAACCATGGGTATAAAATCCCATATACTAACAATTTAGAAAAAACGTGGGTATAGTGTTGAAATCAATATCTTATACCAATGATTTTTAAATTCAGTGAGCACAACATTTTCTATACAAACGGTTTTTAAAATGATTGTCATAGAGTCATAAAAAATGTATTGCATGACCTACCATCCCCCATGATCCCTAACTTTCCTTACCTGCACAACCTCAGATCATTTTCTCTAGGTTAATATCCCCCCATTCATTCATAGGGATACCATCAACTCGGATGGGCCTATCTAAAAATGTGAAGTAAACCGAGGATCCCTATCAGAAACTACGGTATACGGAACTCTATGAAATCTAATGATCTATTATACACAGAGACATGAAAATCCATAAATTTTGGTGGTATACTGATTGTGAATAAATTGAACTGATTTGGTTAATCATTCAATCACCACCCATATCATATTCCTTCCATGAGGTTTATTAGGAAACACAACCAAAAAATACATTAATACGTATTATCACTTCCATGTCAGAATAGGAAGGAGATGAAGTAATCCTAAATTCTTCTAATGCTTGAATTTAATCTACTGACAAGTATAAAAATAAGGAAAAAATTATCAATTTCATTTATTATACCAATTCACCCTAAATACCACCTCATATCATACACCATATTTTTTGTTCTAGGGTGTACCACCCACTATGAATTAGGGAAATAATCTATCATATATTTACTCAAAATAAAATTAATGAAATAAAAACTTCTAAAGAATTGGATACCCAATGAATATAGGGACCAATCCCTGATGGTATCCCCACAATATGAGTAATCCCTACTAACATGGATCTCATCATAAATATATTTTTATTAGATAATTATTTTAAGATGTGGGGAATTTATCTGAATACTTAATATCACAACCTATGCCTCATCCTATTAGTCTCCCAAGTGCATATGAGTAATGAGAGAAAGTAAATTTAATTCCATAAATGATTCTTTCATGTCCTAGAATAGAAGTTTCCTACTCAAATAATCAGTAATGACATTCACTTCAATAGGAGTGTAGGAAATGATAAAATCAAAATATTTCGAGTATTACACCTCCAATATTTACTAAAGACTCATTTATTTTGTATAAAATATATATCACCAACATTTATGATCATAGTAGACATTAAACCTTTCACTAAAAATATAATTCTACCAACTCTTCAGAGTATAAATCTCAGTTGTGACTTCAGGATCATGTGTAGTATAGTTATCCTCATGAGGATAACTCTAAAAAGAACCATAATCCACTACATAATCAAACTACAAAAATAATTAATCCCAAACTTAATCCCAATGCATCACAAACAACCAAAAATTCTTGATTGGATTATGGAAGATTTAATATAGGATGTAAATTCAAATGATTCTTCAACTCATCAAAGGGGACTAGGAATTTGAATCCTATAAAATGTTACTCCCTTCTGAGTAATAGTGGTAAATGGATAATACAACTGTCACGACCCACCTTCGCCAAAAGGAGGGAAGGTTCAGTAGATTTCCAGGCCCTTCCTTCTTTAAGTTGAAGGATAGATAATGACCCCTGAGACGCGCCTTCAATAGGTCCCGGAGTGGCGACTAGCACCAAGCGTATATAAATCACACACAAATGGAATGCATTACCCTTTTATTGTTTTATAGGATCGGGAGATAAGAAGATGAAACCCAACAACACCAAGGTAAAAGAAAATTAAAGTAAAATGTAAACCATTCCCACATGCATGTTTCAAAAGTAAAAGCCACAAAGTACAGAAGGTGACTACAAAGGTAAGTACCAACGAAAGGAAACAGCAACTGCGACTGCCCCAAAGGTCCGAGCTAGTATGGTCCTGCGCGATCCCTGATTTCCTCTTGGAAACCTGAAAGCAGTTTTATATACGTAGGGAGAGCATACAAGTACACTCAGTAGGGAAAACCAAAGACTCTTGTGCACAAGTGGCGGAACGTACTAAAGTCTCGTGAGAAAAGGAGTAAACCAAACACCTATCAAGGTAAACAATCCACCCAAGCCTTACCAAGGAACACACCCCAAATAAAGAAAGTTAGGTAATATATATAATAAGATCACATCGATGTTTGGGTACCCCGCGCCACTTCCCCACTGGTTATTGAGACATCCTACGCATCGAACCAATCATGCCATTCTCACCGCAGTCCCACTGCCACACCCGCCCGCACACACCTGGGCCACACCCACACGTAGTCCCACTGTCACATGTAACCACTCCTGCAAACACCTAGGCCAGAACAACTACCACCACGCCCGAAGACACCTGGGCTAGAAGATCCACTGCCATGCCCGAAGACACCTGGGCCTCATCCCAAAGACACTTGGGAATCCACATGCCGCAAACACCTGGCCACCCACCACACTACCCAACCCAAAGGTTCTTGGGCTAATAATGGACCTCAGGCCATCACATCCTGCCTCAAGATAATTGGGCTATCCGAGAAAGGGACCAGAAAAAGAGCTAATAACCAGCCACTAATAATAGTGTTGGAAAAACCACCCTCCCCCATGTAATGGGGGTGTTCGGCACTAAGTGCTAAACTTCGGTGGGGCGCGAATAAGAAACACAAACCTACAAGTATATAAGTATAGGTAGAAAGCACTCACTCAAAGTTTAGGTTTTTCTTCAGTCAGTCTAAAGGAAACAACCAACACCCAAGTCCGAGTCACGACACTTTCCAACAAAACCCATTTGTCCCATTCTTGTTTCATGTTCAGTAATAATGTTCAAATAAGTTTTATCTCTAATGGGAAATTAAACTATAAGCATAAAAAATGAAAAGAAACCAGACAAACTTCAACTAAGCATCCACACCCGGTTCTCTTGTAAAGTCACAACAACAAAGGAAAAGTGAGAACCTTCGAAGTACTGCAACCAGACAACCCTAAGACACTGCCCCGTGTCCCCTCCCCCAAAAAGGTTTTTCATCAACAGAGGATCCCACCCCAATTCGTGATATAACAAGGTAACCATCCGGTCTTAAGACTCACAACCACTGAATTCATAACAACACGGAATCCTATCCCCAATTCCACAACCACCTAGAGTATAAAAAAATAGGGAATCCCATCCCCTCCCATATCTCTATCGATCAGCCTGTAAAAGGAAACAACCAACCCACTACCACCAACACAAAGCAGGTCCATGCCTGTATTTTCAGATTTATAAGATTTAACAAACTGCATGATTTCAATTCTGTGTGTTTAACCGGGAGTTATCATAGAAGGGTTGATCCTAGTGTTGTCAATTTATTTAGTTGGGTATACGTGATTAACCAATTTACATTTTATGGCAGGAGTTCACAACCACAAAAAATCCACTTAAAACATCACCAAGTGTTCGTTAATGCACAGAGAAAGGCCACCAATGTCCATGATTTTAAGTACTTTTAAGCCCGTAGAATTTAGAAAGAAGATCGTAATATAAAATAGCATCAATGACCATAGCCCCCCTTCTTTCTTTATAGAATCCGTTCATTATATTTATTAGGTCTGGTTTATCCAATTCTACAGAATCAAAAGCACGCCCACCCCGCATGATACACAAAGGAGAGAGACGAAGGAGAAATTCCCTACTTGTTGATCGACGGTCGATGCTTAGGCCGGGGGTGGAACTTCATGGAGAGCGATTCGGTTCGCCTGAACGAAAAATCGCCTCGTCTATCAATGCTCAGGCCGGGCACGGAACTATACACATAACGATGTGGATCACCCGATGAACAAAAACCGGCTCATTTGGATGAAGGTACTTGATGAGGGTGACCGAGAAATGAATAAACCCAGGGTGAACCCTTTTTAGTTATAAGGGCCACGGACGGTTGAGATAAGAACGCGAAACCATGTGAGCGGGGTTCGTGGGTTTACCACGCGATTGGGCAATTACACGTGATGATATTAAGGTGTTATTTAAATATTCCCCATTGGGGAGGTTTCTTGGGATTTTTAGGAATTAATTACGGGCTTAAAATGGTTTTAAAAGGAGTAAAAGAATTGATTTACGTCAAAACATATGTTGCGGGAGCGGAAAAGTCAGGTACTGCAAGAAGAATGAAAGGCTCGGCGAGGGGACACTGTGCCACCGTCACGGTGTCACCCTCACGGTGTCACCCTCACAGTGTCACCATCACGGTGTCACCATCATGGTCTCACCCTCACGGTGTCACCCTCACGGTGCCACTGTTTTGGTGGAGCCTCACTTTTGGAAAAGTAATGGGCCAGGAGGGTCCGGGCCATTACATTAGATACCTCATAAATGATTCTCGTCCTCGAGAATCAAAACAAACCAAGAAGGAAAGAGAGGGTCCGAACAACCACCTCGAAAGATACCTCTTAGAAGTGAACTCATGCTAACTAAAAACACTTCCCTGTCAAGAACCAAGCAACATACCATGCCATACTGCCCATGCATGTGGGTTGGGGAGTCTCCTCCCCCACGTCATGATATTATCCTCTTTAGGCGGCACTGACTCACACGCACCGGTTTAATCGCATCCACCTTAATGCGTCTTGATTAGGGGTCAGGTCCTCTCCTCCCCCATAGCTAGGGATTTTCACACACATCCAGAGGAAAGAAAACTAGTAAATTCCATAGCCAAAATGACAAAATGTTCTACTAGAATATGTAAAACAAGGAAAAAAGCTCAAAACAACTCTGGGTACTCGGTACACATCCATGCTTCTCTCTCCCACGTACTCTCTTCAAGCCCACCATGTCTCCACAACACACGAACCAAGGGAATGGGTCACCCACGAAGCACCTTCTCCTTGCAATCCTCGATCATCACTAGTCTCTCCACAAAAGTCAGGTCATCCTCGATGTCCACCTCACTCCAATCAAGGATGTGTGAATCATCGCTCAGATACCGGCGGAGCTGGGACACATGGAAGACATCATGTATCCTCAGTAGCGACAGTGGTAACGCTAGCTGATAAGACACTTCGCCGACCCGCCGCAATACATCGAAGGGTATAATGATCCTGTGAGAAATCTTACTTCCCTTGCCGAACCTCCACTGCCCACGCCGAGGGGAGACCTTCAAGAACATGTGGTCTTCGACCTCAAACTCCAAGGGCCTCCTCCTGGTATCATCGTACGATTTCCATCGGTCCTGGGCCGCCTTCATCCTTTCCCGTATGAGCTGAACCTTCTCTGTCGTGCTCTGCACCACTTCAGGGCCAAGGATGACTGCCTCTCCAACTTTGGTCCAACACATAGGTGAACGGCATAGCCTCCCGTACAAGGCTTCAAATGGGTCCATACCGATGGTAGAGTGGCAGCTATTATTGTTGGAAAACTCTACCATAGGAAAGTATCGCACCCATGATCCCCCTGAGTCCAGAACACATGCTCGCAACATATCTTCCAAGGTCTGGATGGTACACTCTGTCTTTCCATCTGTCTGGGGGTGGAATGTAGTGTTAAGGCGTAGCTGGGTGCCAAAAGCATGCTGCAATCCTCTCCAGACTCGTGAGGTAAATCGTGCATCTCTATTCGAGACTATAGACCTCAGAATCCCATGCAATCGTACCACCTCATCCACGTACCTTCGCGCCAAAGCATCCACTGCACTCGACTCCCTGATCACCAGAAAGTGAGCCAATTTCGTCAAACTGTCCACTACCACCCAGATGGCGGCGTATCCCCCTTGAACCTTGGGTAGTACCGTGATGAAATTCATCGAGATGTCGTCCCACTTCCACTCGGGGACATCTAGAGGATGCAGTAGGGTGCCTGGAACTCGGTGTTCAGCCATCACATGCGGACATACTAAGCACTTGGCCACAAAAACTACCACTACTCACTTAACTACGGGCTACCAAAACTGCCTCTTCAGTCCTTGGTACATCTTGGAAACTCCTGGGTGTACCGCCAGGGGTGAGTTTTGGAACTCAATGAGAACCTTGTTGCGCATCGCCTCCGGAACAAACAGCTTCCCCTGGAAAAGCATCTAGTTCTGACCATCCTCTATCCATCCTTCCGAAGAATTGCCCTGGTTGACTTGATCACGCATCACTTCACACTCTGGGTCTCCCCACTGAGACTCCTCCACTTGCTGAAACAGAGATGACTGCACCGTTGTAACACCCGAGACTTTTATGTTATATAAATCATCAAAGGAATCTTTTTCTACACAACACTTGCTTGGATTGCTTTGCACGCAATCACGACCTTCCTCGATAGCTTGCGTCGTACGCAATACCGAGTTTCACTAAACAACAATATGCTATTAAAACTAGCCGTTATGAATAGTAATAACCACTTTTTGAAATTTTATAAATTTCATTTTTCAAAATGGACTTCATTTTTGGACTCAGAATATCGAAATTAGCCTAGGGTGAAATTTTGGTATTTTTCTGAAAACTTTCAATTTTTGATGAATAGTGAAACCACTAAGTGGTAGGTTAAAAACTGAATTTTGCATAAAACTTAATTTTACCGCTTCTGTGAATGGAATTTCAAAAATCCGACAGACACGGTTGATATCAGTAAGTAAAATGTGGTTCAATGAGATAAAAATAATTTTTTGGTGAATAGTAACTTTTTACTATTTTTACCGCAGTTAATAGTAAATAGGGTAACTAAGGGTAAATATGATATTAATATTACCCTAACACATGTCCTAATTCTATTGGACAACTGTAATTCGACCAAAAACAAACTTAGGAATAAAATATGACCATTTAGGCCCACTTGGATTAGATTAGGACATTTATTGTTAATTTATTTAAAGAAGGGTTAAAATAGTTAAAATCAAAGTTTAATAAGTAAATCATTTCTAATATGGGGTTATACATAAGATAAATTAGACTGTAAATATTCATTAGAAAGCTAAAAATATTTCCTACATGATGGTATTTTATTTGTAATTTTTAGACATCAAATAATTTAATTTATTTATGACACAATGATGATGCAGTAATTATCTTATTAATGAAATATTGACATAATTGATAATATAAATACCAAAATAAATGTAATTTAAGTCTTTTTATGAATTCCACTAATTTTCTAGGTTACTATTATATATTAGTGTTGATTTAATAAACTTGTTTCGAACATATAATTCTGTTATGACTTTCAAAAAAATCATATATCAAATAGTGTCAAAATTGACACAAAATAGTTTTTAAATCAAATATTATATTATTAATTGTTATTGTATTCCTAAAAATCTAAGGTTCGGCCAAATGACTTAGATAAGGATATATATATTAATAATAAACAATTTGGGGTTCGTTTGGAATGTTATAGTAAGTGTATTAACCATATAGTGAAAGAAAACAAAAAGACATGGTAAAAGTTAAATTATTTAACTTAGAGTTAAATCTAATTGATAAGGTTAAAATAATACCCTAAACTTGTCTAAATCCTATTGGTTGATAGGATTTCGACCCTTCCCCACTTTAGCTTCGAAATAAGACCCTTTGGAACCATTATAAACCGATTTTGACTTTAATATAAAATAATATTTTGAGATATTCTTAAGGTGCCCCTCTCCTCCCTTATAAAAGGGCACCTCCTCCCCCTCCTCCTCACACCAAATTGAGCACTCAAGCTCGGCCAACCCCTGCCATTTTCTCCTCTCCACTTCCCTAGAATAATCCTAGAGGTCCTGGTATTCTTCAAATACCAATCTTAGTTCTCTAAGTGGAGAATTCAAAGAGGCGTTCCAAAGAAGAGGAGCTTCGGACACATACAAAGCTAATCGGACCTAAGGTAAGGGAAATATCACAATCTCATTTTTATCCGAGATTGTTTATTCGTAAGTATTTACTGGGGTGTATTTTATCATCCACATCCATGTTTCATAAATATGTAATATTATTTCCATCCAACTACAATTGTTTAAATCCAATTTTACCGTTCGGTGAGTTTTTAGTAAAGGAAATGAAAGGAATCTTTTGTCGTTTTCCGTACGAGGTATTTTTTGACTTTTCCGACAAAAGTACGAAGAATGTTTTTTTTAACTTATACGACATGAATGGATTTTTAAAACATTATTTCCAAGAAGCTTCCTTTACAAGTTTTCAAGTTTATTTTTAATCAACTTCTTCTATTTTAAAGTCGTATGACATGTTATGAAAGGAAAAATGTTTTTAATGTAGAAAGGATATTTTCCTCAATAATGGAGTTCAAGTATTTTATCAAAATTATTTTCCATCTAAGATAATAAAAGGGTTCTGTTTTTATCCCTATTATTACATGGATTTGATTATGTTGTGATGGAAACATTTTTATGAATTCCTTTATCTTATATGAATTGTTTTATGATGTCATGTTGTTTAAGAATCCCATTAATATTACATGCGTTATGCGATGATGTATGATTTATGATTATGTGGCACACATAAGAAAGGATTCATTATAAGATGGGTGGGACCTATATCTCCCTCCAATGCATTGGGTAATGATTTTATATCTCATGAGATAGACAGGGCTGGAAAGGTAGGTTATACCGGTTCATTGAAACAGGACGGAAACGAGGGTTACTCGGTTCAGAAAGGGACTTTTTCCACTAAGATAGTCTTGTCAATGAGTCATGACTAACAAGAAATGATTTTCCATGATTATGTGTGCATGCCACAAAGTTTCAAGTTTTATGTTATGATTATGGGGATCTCATTTTCACTTCTATGATTTGTTCCATGTTAAGATATTATGATCTATTTTGCAGGTTATGATTTTCAAAAAGATATGATATGATTTTTATTTCCTTTATTTGCCTTGCTGAGCATTTGAGCTCACCCTTTTATGTTTTCTTTTCCCCAGGTCAGGAAGATGGATATTATGTAGAATATGCTAAAAGGGACCCTAGATATGATGAAATAAATGGGAGACACTGTAGAAGATTTATGAACCAGTTGTTTATGTTTCCCAGTTTCTAAAGACAGTATACCTATACGGTCCTTTGTGGTTTTGTCATATGTTGTAATAAGTGTCCTTCAATTTTGAATTATTAACAATGTTTGTAAAGTATGGGTCGTTATAGTTGGTATCAGAGGAAAGGTATAGTCAACCTTTGGATACTAGGATGTGAAAGCTTTAGTAAGAACCCTACGGATAAGTCTAAGCATAGAACACAATCTTAGTGTTTTAGAAATGGCCTTGAATAACCCAAGATAAGACCATAAGCATGAAAATTTTATTCTTGAATTATGTGGTTTTCCTATTATAATTAGTGTTGCTCACTCTATTCTTCTTGGTTTTAGTCAATGGCTGGAACCCGAAGGAATCGTGTTAATGCGGAATGTGATGGGCAATGCAATGATTGTCCCCCTGAGCAACCAAACGATATGGGAGCTGGAATACAAAATCTTGTAGCCATGCTCACACAACTTTCTCAAGCTATGAATCATGGAGGACTTCCAAACGAGCAAAGGAAGGAGCAACATTCTGTTGAATCCTTCATGAGGTAACGTCCACCTTCTTTCAGCGGGTCTACTGATCCATTAGTTTCTGAACAATGGATTAGTACTACTGAAAAGATATTTTCAGTTCTTCAATGTTCTGAGCATGATAAAGTTATCCTAGCATTGTATCGTTTGGAAGGAGATGCTGATCAATGGTCGAATCTTATTAAGAATACGAGGCAAAGGGATGAAATTGAGTCTATGGAATGGGACGAGTTCAAGAACTTATTTTTCAATTAGTACTTCCCTCGTATTCTCCGAACAAAGATGGAGAAAGAGTTCCTTGAACTGAAGCAAAGGGATGATGAATCTTTTAGTACCTATGAAGAAAATTTTACAAGACTTGCAAGGTACGCTTCTGGTATTATTATCCAACCTGAGAGTAAGATCGATCGATTCTTTAGTGGCTTAAAACCAAGTCTTCGAAGGGCGTTAGCCATAAGGGACTTCAATAGCTACGAGGAAATCGTTCGATGTGCTCTCAAAGTCAAGATGGAGATTGGAATAACCCATCAGTCACATGGGTTTGATAAGAAGAGGAAGATGGAATTCAAAGAAAAATCTAAAGAGCACACGGAAAAGAAGATGAGGTTTTCCTTATGCTCAAAGTGTGGAAAGAAACATGGAGGGAGTTGTCTTAAAGGGACAAGTAAATTTTTTAAATGTGGAAAGGAAGGTCA
This sequence comes from Viscum album, assembly GCA_963277665.1. Classification (NCBI taxonomy): domain Eukaryota; kingdom Viridiplantae; phylum Streptophyta; class Magnoliopsida; order Santalales; family Viscaceae; genus Viscum; species Viscum album. Next base: position 857,237,503 of record OY728133.1, on the reverse strand, counting down.
TCGGGCATTTGAATGTCGTGATAATGGGAAGAAGATGTCTAATGACGCAAACAAAGGAAGGGATACACAGAATGAACCTACTAAATTTCAATGTTTCAAGTGCAAGGAGATGGGGAATTATGCCAATCAATGCCCAAATCCAAGGGTTGATGATGATGGTCGACGTCAACAAAATCTTAAGGCTAAAGACAAAGGAAAGTCACATGCAATTTCTATCAGCGATGTGGAGTACGATAACGAAGTGGTGAAAGGTACACTTACCATCCACTCTAAAGTAGCAAATGTTTTATTTGATTCTGGATCCACCCACTCTTTTATTTCTAAAGAATTTTCTAAGGGTATCACCGTATTACCTCAACAATTTGATGTTGAGTTAGCTGTGACAACACCTAATGGAACAACAGTCGCATCAAAAGTTTATAATTCTTCTCCGATCGAAGTTTGTGGGAAAGTGCTTCCTGAAAATCTTGTGATCCTTCCTTTAGTGGAATTTGATGTGATTCTTGGCATGGATTGGCTTTCTCTACATGGAGCTCATATCAATTGCCAAAGAAGGGATGTCACATTTCATATTCCAGATCAATCTACGATCGTATACCAATGCAAGGATGAACATAACCTTCCAGTGGAAATTTCTTCCATCTTATGGGTATTGATTCCACTAAATGAAGGTTATTTATCTCAAATGGTTGGTGAGAAACTCACGATAAAGAATATTCCCATTGTACGAGAGTTTGATGATGTCTTTCCGGAGGAATTACCGGGTCTTCCACCAAATCGTGAAGTTGAGTTTTCAATAGAACTCGTACCGGGTGCTTTGCCTATTTTAAAGACACTATATAGAATGGCCCCAATTGAGTTGCAGGAATTGAAGAAGCAACTCCAAGAGAATCTTGATAAGGGATTCATACGCCCTAGTGCATCACCGTGGGGAGCACCTGTTCTATTTGTTACGAAGAAAGATGGATCAATGAGACTCTGCATTGATTATCGAGAACTTAACAAGATCACTATCAAGAAAAAATATCCTCTCCCACGCATTGATGACTTATTTGACCAACTACGCGGAGATCAATACTTTTCCAAGATTGATCTCCGTTCAGGGTATCATCAATTAAAGGTCAAAAGGGAGGATATACCAAAGACGGCTTTCCGTACAAGGTATGGACACTATGAATTTATAGTGATGCCATTTGGTCTTACTAATGCCCCTGCTATCTTCATGGATCTAATGAATAGAGTCTTTAGAGACTATCTTGATCAATTTGTGGTAGTCTTTATAGATGATATTCTTGTCTATTCAAAGATCAAGGAAGAGCATGAAGATCACTTGAGAATTATATTGAAGACCCTGAGAAAGGAGAAGCTTTATTCCAAATTTACCAAGTGTGAATTTTGGCTTCAAAAAGTTGCATTTTTGGGTCACATAATCTCAAAAGAGGGGATATCTGTGGATCCAGCAATAACAGAAGTTATCGAAAGATGGTCGAGACCAACCACAGTAAATGAGATCCGAAGTTTTCTTGGTTTGGCTGGATATTATCGACGTTTTGTAAAAGATTTTTCACGATTATCTAATCCACTCACCAAGTTGACTCAGAAAGGAGTTAAGTTTGTCTGGACAGAGGAATGTGAAGAGAATTTCAAGGAGTTGAAAAGAAGGTTATCCAGTGCACCTGTGCTCACACTGCCTTGTAGTGGAGAAATGTTTGTGATCTACAGTGATGCATCCAAGAAGGGATTGGGGTGTGTTCTTATGCAAAATGATATGGTGATAGCTTATGCCTCACGATAGTTGAAAATCCATGAGCAAAATTACCCAACACATGATTTGGAGTTGGCTGTAGTAATCATTGCATTAAAGATTTGGAGGCATTACCTTTATGGTGAAAGGTGTGATATTTATACTGATCATAAAAGTTTAAAGTATATTTTCACACAAAAGGAGCTGAATATGCATCAAAGAAGATGGTTGGAGCTGATTAAGGATTATGACTGCTCAATCCATTACCACCCTGGGAAAGCAAACAAGGTGGCAGATGCATTAAGTCGACAAGACCATGCTAGTTTATCCATGATGAGGATCACAAAGGATCAAATATTTATGGATTTACAAAGGATGGATCTTGGAATTATAATGGAAGGGGAAAAATCTTATCTTTCTCAAATGAATGTTCAACCATCTATACATGTGAAGATTAAAGAGGCACAGAAAGAAGATGTCGAGTTACAAAAGAAGGTGAGAAATGTTCCTGAATTCAACCTTGATTGTGATGGGATAATAAAGTTCAGGAATCGGGTTTCTGTTCCTTCCATCCCCGAATTAAAGAAGGAGCTGCTGGATGAGGCTCATAGTTCTTCATTCTCTATTCATCCTGGAAGCACGAAGATGTATAGGGACCTGAAAGAGTACTTCTGGTGGGATGGCATGAAAAGAGATGTTGCTGAATATGTCTCTCGATGCTTGGTTTGTCAACAAGTTAAAGCTGAGAGACAAAAGTCTAAGGGGATGTTACAACCATTACCCATACCCGAAAGGAAATGGGAAAACATCACTATGGACTTTGTCACAGGACTTCCTAAAACATCCAAAGGCAATAATGCTATCTGGGTCATAGTTGATCGTCTTACAATGTCTGCACACTTCATTCCTATTAGAGAGGATTTCTCTCTAGATCAGCTTGCCAGGATATATGTAAAGGAAGTGGTAAGATTGCATGGAGTACCACTTTCTATTATATCTGATCGGGATCCGAGATTTACCTCGAAGTTCTGGCGAAGTCTTCAGCATACTCTGGATACAGAGTTGAGTTTCAGCACTGCTTATCATCACCAGAAAGATGGTCAGTCTGAGAGAACAATTCAAACCCTAGAAGATATGTTGAGAGCTTGCTCTATTGATTTCAAAGGAGGTTGGGATCAACACCTACCTTTGGTGGAATTTTCTTATAATAATATCTTTCACTCCAGTATTCAGATGGCTCCTTATGAAGCTCTCTATGGAAAGAAATGCAGGACTCCAACTTGCTGGGATGAAGTTGGGGAAAGAAAGCTATTAGGACCTGGTCTCGTTGATGAAATGGCAGAAAAGGTCAGATCTATTCAACAACACATAAGCGCAGCTCAGAGTCGACAGAAAAGTTATGCTGACAACCGAAGAAAAGACCTAGAGTTTGAAGTGGGTGATAAAGTGTTCTTACGAATATCTCCCTGGAAGAGGGTTATGAGATTTGGAAAGAAGGGGAAGTTGAGCCCAAGATATATCGGTCCTTTCAAAATACTGGATCATGTTGGGAAGGTAGCTTACCGATTGGCGCTTCCACCGAATCTCTCTCAAGTTCACGATGTGTTCCATGTATCTCTCCTGAGAAAGTATATACCAGATCCTTCACATGTACTCAGCTCAGAATTTGTACCGCTGGAGCGAGATCTTTCTTATGAAGAACAGCCGATAGAGATTCTGGATCGTAGCGAAAAAGTCCTACGAAACAAGACCACTCGCTTGGTGAAAGTTTTATGGAGGAACCACCAACTTGAAAAAGCTACATGGGAGCTTGAGGATATGATGAGGGAGAAGTATCGTCATCTGTTTGTTACAAAGTGACGAATTTCGAGGGCGAAATTCTTTTTAAGGGGGGTAGAATGTAACACCCGAGACTTTTATGTTATATAAATCATCAAAGGAATCTTTTTCTACACAACACTTGCTTGGCTTGCTTTGCACGCAATCGCGACCTTCCTCGATAGCTTGCGTCGTACGCAATACCGAGTTTCACTAAACAACAATATGCTATTAAAACTAGCTGTTATGAATAGTAATAACCACTTTTTGAAATTTTATAAATTTTATTTTTCAAAATGGACTTCATTTTTGGACTCAGAATATCGAAATTAGCCTAGGGTGAAATTTTGGTATTTTTCTGAAAACTTTCAATTTTTGATGAATAGTGAAACCACTAAGTGCTAGGTTAAAAACTGAATTTTGCATAAAACTTAATTTTACCACTTCTGTGAATGGAATTTCAAAAATCCGACAGACACGGTTGATATCAGTAAGTAAAATGTGGTTCAATTAGATAAAAATAATTTTTTGGTGAATAGTAACTTTTTACTATTTTTACCGCAGTTAATAGTAAATAGGGTAACTAAGGGTAAATATGATATTAATATTACCCTAACACATGTCCTAATTCTATTGGACAAGTTTAATTCGACCAAAAACAAACTTAGGAATAAAATATGACCATTTAGGCCCACTTGGATTAGATTAGGACATTTATTATTAATTTATTTAAAGAAGGGTTAAAATAGTTAAAATCAAAGTTTAATAAGTAAATCATTTTTAATATGGGGTTATACATAAGATAAATTCGATTGTAAATATTCATTATAAAGCTAAAAAGATTTCCTACATGATGGTATTTTATTTGTAATTTTTAGACATCAAATAATTTAATTTATTTATGACACAAAGATGATGCAGTAATTATATTATTAATGAAATATTGACATAATTGATAATATAAATACCAAAATAAATGTAATTTAAGACTTTTTATGAATTCCACTAATTTTCTAGGTTACTATGATATATTAGTGTTGATTTAATCAACTTGGTTCGAACATATAATTCTGTTATGACTTTCACAAAAATCATATATCAAATAGTGTCAAAATTGACACAAAATAGTTTTTAAATCAAATATTATATTATTAATTGTTATTTTATTCCGAAAAATCTAAGGTTCGGTCAAATGACTTAGATAAGGATATATATATTAATAATAAACAATTTGGGGTTCGTTTGGCATGTTATAGTAAGTGTATTAACCATATAGTGAAAGAAAACAAAAAGACATGGTAAAAGTTAAATTATTTAACTTAGAGTTAAATCTAATTGATAAGGTTAAAATAATACCCTAAACTTGTCTAAATCCTATTGGTTGGTAGGATTTAGACCCTTCCCCACTTTAGCTTCAAAATAAGACCCTTTGGAACCATTATAAACTGATTTTGACTTTAATATAAAATAATATTTTGAGATATTCCTAAGGTGCCCCTCTCCTCCCTTATAAAAGGGCACCTCCTCCCCCTCCTCCTCACACCAAATTGAGCACTCAAGCTCGGCCAACCCCTGCCATTTTATCCTCTCCACTTCCCTAGAATAATCCTAGAGGTCCTGTTCTTCTTCAAAGACCAATCTTAGTTCCCTAAGTGGAGAATTCAAAGAGGCGTTCCAAAGAAGAGGAGCTTCGGACACATACAAAGCTAATCGGACCTAAGGTAAGGGAAATATCACAATCTCATTTTTATCCGAGATTGTTTATTCGTAATTATTTACTAGGGTGTATTTTATCATCCACATCCATGTTTCATAAATATTTAATATTATTTCCATCCAACTACAATTGTTTAAATCCAATTTTACCCTTCGGTGAGTTTTTAGTAAAGGAAATGAAAGGAATCTTTTGTCGTTTTCCGTATGAGGTATTTTTTGACTTTTCCGACAAAAGTACGAAGAATGTTTTTTTTAACTTATACGGCATGAATGGATTTTTAAAACATTATTTCCAAGAAGCTTCCTTTACAAGTTTTCAAGTTTATTTTTAATCAACTTCTTTTATTTTAAAGTCGTATGACATGTTATGAAAGGAAAAATGATTTTAAAGTAGAAAGGATATTTTCTTCAAGAATGGAGTTCAAGTATTTTATCAAAATTATTTTCCATCTAAGATAATAAAAGGGTTCTGTTTTTATCCCTATTATTACATGGATTTGATTATGTTGTGATGGAAACATTTTTATGAATTCCTTTATCTTATATGAATTGTTTTATGATGTCATGTTGTTTAAGAATCCCATTAATATTACATGGGTTATGCGATGATGTATGACTTATGATTATGTGGCACACATAAGAAAGGATTCATTATAAGATGGGTGGGACCTATACCTCCCTCCAATTCATTGGGTAACGATTTTATATCTCATGAGATAGACAGGGCTGGAACGGTAGGTTATACCGGTTCAGTGAAACAGGACTGAAACGAGGGTTACTCGGTTCAGAAAGGGACTTTGTCCACTAAGATAGTCTTGGCAATGAGTCATGACTAACAAGAAATGATTTTCCATGATTATGTGTGCATGCCACAAAGTTTCAAGTTTTATGTTATGATTATGGGGATCTCATTTTCACTTCTATGATTTGTTCCATGTTAAGATATTATGATCTCTTTTGCAGGTTATGATTTTCAAAAAGATATGATATGATTTTTATTTCCTTTATTTTCCTTGCTGAGCATTTGAGCTCACCCTTTTATGTTTTCTTTTCCCCAGGTCAGGAAGATGGATATTAAGTATAATATGCTAAAAGGGACCCTAGATATGATGAAATAAATGGGAGACACTGTAGAAGATTTATGAACCAGTTGTTTATGTTTCCCAGTTTCTAAAGACACTATACCTATACGGTCCTTTGTGGTTTTGTCATATGTTGTAATAAGTGTGCTTCAATTTTGAAGTATTAACAATGTATGTAAAGTATGGGTCGTTATAACCGTCATCTGATATAGGTAGCCTCTACCTCTATCCATCTTCGCATCCAGGTGTAAAGCAGCCAACTCCTCCATCGCCTTCCAGGCGTCCGCCAACTCTCAGACCGCATTCTTCTATGTCCTCCTACTCAAGGCATCAGCCACTACATTGCCCTTGCCCTAAGTATAAGAGATCTCGAAGTCATAATACTGGAGGAACTCCACCCATATCCGCTATCCCAGGTTTAGGTCCCATTGGGAGAAGATATACCTCAAGATTTGGTGATCTGTGAAGACCAAAAAGCGTTCTCTGATGATGTAGTGCTGCCATAACTTTAGCGCAAAAATGACCGCTGCAAGCTCCAGGTTGGGGGTGGCGTAATTACGCTCATGGGGGCGTAGCTACTTGGACCCATAAGAGATCACCCCTTGTCACTACATCAACACACATCCCAAGCCCGGTCCTGAAGCATCACATGACACCTCATAAGATGCCCCTTCTTCTAGTAATCTCATCACTGGGGCACTAACCAACTTCTCCTTCAGATAGTTGAAGGCTGACTCGTACTGCTCGCTCCACCTGAAAACATGGTCTTTCGTGGTAAGGGCTGTCAAAGGGGATGCTACTTGGGAGAAATTGGGTACGAACCTCTGATAGTAACCTGCCAGCCCAAGGAAACTACGGACCTCTGCCACATTCTTGGGTGCTGCCCAAGAAACAACCGCCTCAACTTTTGATGGGTCCACCGCTACCACCTGCTCGGACACCACGTGCCCGAGGAAGTGCACTTCTCGTGTCCAAAACATGCATTTCGACAACTTCCTATAGAGATGATGATGTCGGAGGACCTCCCAAACTGTCCTCAGGTGCTCTGTATGGTCGTCTTCTGACCTCAAATAGATCAGGATATCGTCGATGAACACAACCACGAACCAATCCACGTATTATCGGAAGATGGATTTCATAAGCCCCATGAACACAGCTAGGGCATTCGTAACGCCGAAGGTCATAACCACGAACTCGAAGTGTCCATATCTACATCTGAATGCCATCTTCAGGATGTCGCCATCCTTCACTCTCAGCTAGTGGTACCCAGACCGCAGGTCGATCTTCGAGAACCATCATGCCCCCTTCAGCTGGTTGAAAAGATCGTCTATCCTTGGAAGAGTGGATCAATTCTTGATCGTCACCTGATTCAGCCTCCTATAGTCTATGCAAAACCTGAGACCACCATCTGCCTTCTTTTCGAACAATACTGGAGCGCCCCAAGGTGACGCACTCGGGCAAACATAACCCCTCTTCATCAGATCGTCAATCTGGATCCGCAACTCTCGTAGCTCTGAAGGTGCCATTCGGTAAGGAGCCATCAATATCGGACGAGCGCTGGGTTGTAGGTCTATCCCAAACTCGATATCACATCGAGGGGGTAGAGTCGTCACCTCCTCAGGGAAGACGTCCATAAATCCTCGGACGATCTCTGGAACTTCCACCATTTCAGCATCTACCGGCCCTACTGACAGCTCGACCAACAAGGAGAGGAGGGGTTCCTCTCACCTACTTCCCTTCTGACTGCTCTGCTCGCCAGTGAAGGTAACACGCTGGCCACCCAAGTCCGAGAACACAACCCTTCTTCGGAAATAGTTGATGATGGCACACACAGAAAATATTCATTCGATGCCTAGGATGACATCATATGGCTGAATCTGTAGCAGGAGAAGATCCCTAACCGACTGATGTGGCCCTATCATCAGTCTACATCCTTGAAAAAAAAACAACAAGTCAGTCTAACCTCCGACTGGTGTGCTCAACATTAGGGGCACTGGAAGTATCTCAACATCTAGACCCAAGGCCTGAGCTAGACTGGGTGCAACAAAGGAGTGCGAAGCTCCGGTATCAAACAAGGAATAAGTAAGAGTACTAAACAAACTGATCGTACCTCGAAAACCTCCTGCCCTGTTGGAACTGTTGCCTCTATAGTGTGTAACTATCCACGCCCAGCTCCCCTGCCCCTTGGCTGTCGGCCACCTCCCCAACCACGCCCTGGTCGAGGTCCCTGAGGAGCACCCTGAGGTCGGCCTCCTCCTCCTACGTCTGCCCTCGGAGGAGCGGGGGCTCACTGTCCCTACTGCTGCTGCTGGAAAGGCCTGGATAGAAGCTGTTGTTGGGGCGGGTAGTGGGGTTGTCCACCACCGCCGTGCTATACCCGGTCTTGGAGCTGACTCTGGAGATGTTCAGGGCTCCAACATACAAAGCACCATGGTCCTGGGACCGAAAGAAAAGGTAAAGGACCAGGGGATCAAAACTGAAACTGATGCGGCCGACTCCCTACCGGTCGGAAACTAGAGGGTCCTAACGCTGGAGGCCTGGTAGTGACGACCTCCCCTTCGATGGTCCCAGCTGGATCCCTTCTCGTGAAACTCCTCCTAGAGAATGCATCCTCTCCACCACTTCAGACTTCTTCTGGACCTCCAAGTACGTCAAAAGGGTAAAGGGGGTAACAACATACTGGAGGAAGGGTCGGAGCACCTCCTCCAAACGCCTTTCCCAAGTATCCTCGTCAGGAAAGTGGTCCGGAGAAAATCAAAGGAGTTCCTTGAACGTGATCCCTAGCTCCCTCACTAATATACTCCCCTGTTGGAGGGATAGTAGGTCCTGTCTCTTTTCCGCCTTCATCGTCGAAGAGAGGAATTCCGCCCGAAAATCCCTCTCTAAATCAGCCCATGCCACCTCAGCATCTCTCCTCTCCCCCAGGTAAAGAGTCCACCACTGGCGCGCCGCTCCCCGCATCTGGATGACGGCCAGAGGAACCTAGTACTCGTTCGGGGCCCGAATCAGGCCGAAATCTATCTCTAGCTTCTCTATACAGCCTTCCGTCTTCATGTCAGAGGTGCTGCCCTCATACTTCTCGAGGGTCTGTCACTGGAAGTCCCAAAGAGTCGTCTTCCACTGGTTGTCCTCCCCTTCTCGGCCATCTCTCTGCCGATCGGCCTAGGTAGTCTCTGGGGTCTTGATCGCCGGTACCACACGCGGTCGCCTTCCAGGTGGCATAGCTGCGAGGTAAACAAGGAATGCCTAAGCCCAAGTAGTGCATATTATAGTCTTTAAAACTTATTAAACTTTTCTTTTATTCTTAATCCCCAAAACACCCCAGAAACACGAGAACACAAGTCATTATGATGCATGTACCTTTCCTAGGGTCTCTACCCGGCAATCAGCGTGGCCTCACTTGGTCGTTCGGTAGGTCCAGAGTCCTTTCATCGAATCACGGGGGGGCCCTAAAATCTCGTGTCCTACCTGGTCTTCCCTGGCCTAATTCACACACCAAGGTCACCCAACACTATTCCCTTACCATCCTATGAAATCCTCACTGTTCCTAACTCTAAACACCATCCTATCTCTCAACCATCACCTTTGATACCATTCTGTCATGACCCGCCTTCACCAAAAGGAGGGAAGGGTCAGCAGATTGCCAGGCCCTTCCTTCATTAATTTGAAGGAGATATAATGACCCCTGAGACCCGCCTTAAATAGGTACCGGAGTGGCAACTAGCACCAAGGGTATAGAAAACAAGCACAAATGGAAGGCATTACCTTTTTTTTATTTTATAGGATCGGGAGATAAGAAGATGAAACCCAACAACACCAAGGTAAAAGAAAAGTGAAGGAAAAAGTAAAGCATTGACACATGCATGTTTCAAAAGTAAAAGCCAAAAAGTACAGAAGGTGACTACAAAGGTAAGTACCAAAGAACGGAAACCGCAACTGTGACTACCCTAAAGGTCTGAACTAGTATGGTCCTACGCGATTCCTGAAGTCCTCCTAGAAACCTGAAAACAGTTTTTTATACGTAGGGTGAGCATAAAAGTACACTCAGAAGGTAAAACCAATGACTCTCGTGCACAAGTGGGGGAACGTACTAATGTCCCGTGAGAAAAGGAGTAAACCAAACACCTATCAAGGTAAACTATCCACCCAAGCCTCACCAAGGCACACTCCCTAAATAACGCAAGTCAGGTAATATATATAATAATAGAACATCGATGTTTGGGTACCCCACACTACTTCCCCACTGGTTATTGAGACATCCTATGCATCGAACCAATCCCGCCATTCTCACCGCAGTCCCACTACCACACCCGCCCGCACACACCTGGGCCACACCCACACGCAGTCCCACTGCCAAATCCCACCCGCAAACACCTAGGCCACAACTGTCACACGTAACCACACCTACAAACACGTAGGCTAGAACAACCACCACCATGCCCGAAGACACCTGCGCTAGAAGATCCACTGCCATGCACAAAGACACTTGGGCCTCATCCCGAAGACACTTGGGAAACCACCTGCAGCACACATTTGGCCAACCACCACACTACCCCGCCAGAAGGTTCATGGGCTAATAATGGACCTCAAGCCATCACAGTCTGCCCGAAGATACTTGGGATATCCGAGAAAGGGAGCAGAAAAGGATCTAATAAATAGCCACTAATAATAGTGTTGGAAAAAACACCCTCCCTCATGAAATGGGGGTTTTCGGCACTAAGTGCTCAACTTGGGTCGGGTGAGAATAAGAAAAACAAAACTACAAGTATATAAGTATAGGTAATAATCACTCACCCAAATTTTAGGTTTTTCTTCAGTCAGCCTAAAGGACACAACCAACACCCAAGTCCGAGTCACGACTCTCACCAACAAAACCCATTTGTCCCATTCTTGTTTCATGTTCAGTAATAATGTTCAAATAAGTTTAAGCACTACTGGGAAACTAAACCATAAGAATAACCAAGGAAAAGAAACCTACCAAATGTCAACTAAGCATCCACACCTGGTTCCCTTGCAAAGTCACAACAACAAAGGAAAAGTGGGAACCCTCGAAGTACTGGAACCAGACAACCCTGACACACTTCCCCATGTCCCCTCCCCCAAAAAGGTTTTTCATCAATAGAGGATCCAACCCCAATTTGTGATACAACAAGGTAACCACCCAGTCTTAAGACTCGAAACCACTGAATCCATAACAACAGGGGATCCCATCCCCAATTCCACAACCATCGAGAGTATTAAAAATAGGGAATCCTATCCCCTCCCACATCTCTAGCGAACAGCCCGTAAAAGAAAACAACCAACCCACTACTACCGACACAAAGTAGGGCCATGCCTGTATTTTCAGATTTATAAGATTTAACACACTCCATGATTTCAATTCCCTGTGTTTAACTGGGATTTATCACATAAGGGTTGATCCTAGTGCTTTCAATTTATTTATCCAGGTATACGTGATTGACCAATTTACTTTTTACGGCAGGAGTTCACAACCACAAGGAAGCCACTTAAAACATCACCAGGGGTTCGTTAATGCACAGATAAAGACCACCAAAGGCCATGATTTTCAGTAGTTGTAAGCTCGTACAATTCAGAATGAAGATCATAATATAAAACAACATCGATGATCACAACCCCACTTCTTTCTTTATAGAACCCGTTCATTATCTTTATTAGGTCTGGTTTATCCAATTATACAGAATCAAAAGCACGCCCACCCCACATGATACACAAAAGAGAGAGATGAAGGAGAAATTCCCTACTTGTTGATCGAAGATCGACGCTTAGTGTAACACCCCAAGGTTTCATAGTGTATTATTTCTTCAAAATAATTCAATGACTTGCACTACACGCAACACTGAGTTCAATCACACCATGACTTACAAAAAAAAGCCATTCAAAAGAGGTTATGAATAGTATTATATAAATTTTAAACTTTATATAATCCTTATAATTTTAGAATCCATATTATGAGTTTCTTAGATATAATGCAAGAACAAATTCATTTTCAGTATTGCACTTTTATCAACTTTTAATAGTGAACCCTTTTTAAATACAATATTTTAAACTTTTTGACTAAATGGGGACATCAAAAATTTAAAATGAAACATCCCAAGCTTCCACGGTACGCTTTCTTTGAATAATACAGTAGCGTGTGTTGTACGCAACCTTGAGTTTTAACACACACCACAACCAATCAAACTAGCCGTTATGAATAGTAATACCTACTTTTCGAAATTATATATATTTTATATTTGAAAATGGACTTTATTTTTGGATTCGGAATATCGAATTTAGCCTAAGGTGAAATTTTGGTACATTTCGGATAACTTTCATATTTTGATGAATAGTGAAAATTACTAAATTTTAATTAAAAACAACTTTTTTAATCAAAATAATTAATAGTGATAAATTATGAATTTGAGTGGTTTTAAAGTATATTTAGAATATATTTTTACCATTTAATATAATGTTGGTCATTGGACATAATTTTACAATTAAACCGAACATAAACAAGTGTCAATCTTTTGATAGTTATTATCTCTTAAAAACACGCTTTTTGTTTTGACAGCGGGAATTAATTTTAAATTAATTTCTGCCACTTCTGTGTTTTGAATTTAGGAAAATGGATTCCATATTTGGAATCAGGATGTTCAAATTGTGTAAATAGGTAACTTTTATTTTTAGATATTTTGAATAATTACTGCGGTAAATTTTTTATTTACCATGGTTAAGGGTAAATCCGGTAAATAAGGGTTAAAAAATAATATTATAATAATACTAAATTACCCTAAAACGTGTCTTAATCCTATTGGTTGATACATGGTCGACCATGGGAATCTTTTGGTCTATTTTGGGACCCCATGGATCCACTTGTAAGTGATAATGACACTTTATTTTAATTTAGTTAAAATGAATACAAAAATGACACAAGCATATATCTTTTAGAACAACAATTGTTACATAGGGTTATATATGTTGGATTTTAGATTATAAATATTAATTAGAAAGCGAAAACGATTTCCTAAATAATGATATTTTATTTATAATTTTTAGACATTAAATAATGTATTTTATATATGACACAATGATGATGCAGTAATTACTATAATAGTGAAACATTAAAATAATTGATATTATAAATATCCAAATAAATATAATATGAAACTTTTAATGAATTAAACTAATTTTCTAGGATAATATGATATATTATGATTGATTTAATTAACTTTGTTCGAAGTAATCAATCTGTTATGAGTTTCACAAAAATCAACTATTGAATAGTGTCAAAATTGACATAAAAGAGTTCTTAAAACAAATATTATATTATTAATTGATATTAAATTCCTAAAAATCTAAGGTTCGGCCAAGAGACTTATATCATGATAGGTTCATCATTAATGTACCACTTGGGGGTCGGTTGGATGTATATAGTATGTTTATTAACCATATTATATAAAAATACAAAGAGACATTGTAAAAGTGAAACTAATTAACTTAGAGTTAATACTTAAAGATAAGGTTAATATAAGTACCCAAACCTGTCTAAATTCTATTGGTTGAGTGGTTTTCGACCTATACCCACCTTAACCTTTGAATAATCAACTTTTGAGCCATTAGAAACCGAATATGAATTTATTATAAATTAATATTTCTAGCTTTTCCAAAGGTGCCCCTCACCCCTCTTATAAAAGGGCACTCCTACTTCTCATTTCCTCACACCATAAAAGCCTTTTGTTCGGCCAAACTCTGCCCAAATACTCTCACAACATCCCTCAATACAACCTAGAGGCCTTAGTTTGATCAGAAAGCCATCCCAATGAGCCCTTTTGATCAAATCAAAAGGAAGAACCCGAAGAAGAGGTAATGATTTCACCACCCTTCTCCAAGTTCATTTCTTCTTCCACATCTTCTTCCTTTGTTCTTACCATTCTAAAATAATAACTCCAGTATCTCACATATACTGTGATGTTATTATAAATATGGTACAATCATATTCAGTATTCTATCCACCCTTTGAATAACATGTCACCATACGTGCGTACGTACGACTTACCGTCTCCACGTCGTGGTGTAATTGTTATTCAATATAATATTATTTGGATGGGTATAATAATGATGTGTAACTCATGTAAATAATAAATATAACATGTTAATGATTCTGTATATATGATATACCATCCATTTATATATTATTTTAATATCAAAAGAATGATATTGTCGCTCGTGCGTACGTACGGACTACCGTCTCCACGAACGCGATGAGATTCATTCTCCATCGTATCCATTCAAGTATAATTATCATTTGATGATTTAAAAATGATGTTTAAGGACTAGATATCATTCTGGATATGAATAAGATACAACAACCATGGCTTATGTAACAAAACATATAAAAGAAAATGAGTAAGTTAACTCCCGAAACGACGATAATTCTAAGATATTATTAACAAATCAATGTTAAAAGATCATATATGATATCATATTAATATATATGATTCTTGTATAATTTAATAACAACTATTTCACCATTATACAGGAGGTTAACCTACCCCAACCAAGGAAAATTACAAGGTAAGGGTTTACTTTACAACCTCTTCATTATTCGAGGTTGTTTATACGTAATAATCTACTAGGATTTATTTTTCATCCACATCCATGTTACTTCGAAATTTATTTCAAAACATTTTTACTATTTACAAAGAATATGGGTTAAATTAATTTATACCCTTATGTGTTTTTAATGGAATATTTCCATCATTTTCCAAACAAGGCACTTTTTACCTTTCGACAAATTTAAGGTAAAAAGGTTTTTTTTAAACTTATACGGCAGGTGCAGCTATTTACCGCCATTATAAAATCGTCAAAGCTTCCCTTACAATATTACAAGGATATTTTCAAAGTAAATGTTTTATTTTATAATTATGTGACTTTTAAATGATTTCAAAATGAATAATTTAAGAATTTCATAAAGGTACTCTTTATCAAAATCAGAATTTTAAATGTTTTAAAGATTTATCTTTATAAATCTCTTTAATTAATGTCTTCAAAATGGTTTTTAAGGATTTATTTATATGGACATGAATGTTTTTAAAAATTTTAATTCCTTTCAAAAGTTTCAAAGTGGTATGGGACACTTTGATTCAAAAATCTCTTTTTAATTACTTCCTTTATAAATGTGTGACTTTTAAATGATTTCAAAAAAGGAGATATTTCTCTCAAATAGTTTTGATTTCATCTATGTCAACATCCTTTGATGGATTTTAAGCTTATTTGAAGATGATTTATTATGATACAAAACTTCTATATTGTATTAAAGGTTTTGTGACATTTTTGACTGTGGATGTGCTATTTTTATACCATTCATAGTTTATGGTGGAAGTATTGACATTTCGTATGCTAGTTTTAATACGAATGTTTATGTTATGTTTAAACCTTTTCATATGGGAATGCATGGGACTTAATATGTGACGGGTGGAGCCCGCTATAGCTCCTCGATTCATCGGTAGGTCTCATGAGACAAAATAGTGTCTTGGCACAAGGCCTTGACAAAATCTTATTTGTAGTCTTGGCACGAGGCCTTGACTATGTGGTTATGATAGTCTGGCATTATGCATTCCAACATTATGAAAGTGGTTATTGATTTTTGCATGTGATTATTCGATTAGTAGGATATCTATATGAATAAGTAAATGGCATTATTTCATTTTATTTATGCCATACCATGTTGAAAGTTCATGTTTGAAAGGCTTTTGTTTTAGTTATACATTTCCTTAAAAGTTTATTCTTATTTATGAAAGTTTCCACTATATTGTTATCCTTACTGGGCATTTGAGCTCACCCCTTTTCTATGTTTCATCTTTCCCAGGAAGTGAAGAAGTAAGTTATGAATGACCTGCAGGGATATTATGTGGGGATATGAGTGTGGATTATGGAGACAATATGTTGTTGTGGTAGTCTTTCGTTTAATGATGTAATGTAAAACTTATGAATATATCTACTGTTTCCAAGGCTATTAAACCAATCGGTCTTTCGAGATTTGATCTTTCTTGTGATCATGCCAATGTTATGTAATAATGCACCGACTCTGGGTAACTGGGGTCGGGGCGTTACAGTTGGTATCAGAGGAAGTTTAGTACAAACCTTGGAAGCTAGATTTAGATAAACTCTGATTAGAGCACGTAGACCTAAGATGAACATTGAGGATTAGTATAGAAGAACTTCCTAGAATTTAGGTATTGTAGAGATTTTGTGAGTTTTCCGAGCAATACATCCCTGTCTGGATACGAGCAGGTAAAGGCGGCTCTGGCACAGATGTACCTAGGGGTAAAACCCGAAAACACCGCTTTGAGCTAGACTCGAACGGGAACTGGTGCACGACAACGGGCCTTGCTGCACTCTTGGTTACGACACTCCCGGGGGATATGCTTAGGATAACTCTCATTTTCTTTACAAATCATTTTGAAGGGATTATGAGTATATACTTCCTCAAAGAAAACATTCTTATGATTATGGATTACATCCAAAAATAGTTCAATTTATGTTAGGTGTTTTATAAGTATGGGATTATGTATTTTGATTCATAAACTGATCTAGTTTATGCCATTTTTTAGAAATGGCGCCCAGTAGAAGGAATGAGAACTCCAGAAATGCACATGATCCAAAGAGAAGGAAGGATCATATCTTTCATGGTCTTAAGCTAGAATTTATAAGAGAAATAGTCTCCCATGTATTATCATCATATGAAGAAATAATATCATGTATTGATAAGATAAGTAAAGACTTTACTGAGTCCTATGGATTTGAAGGGAAGCAAGAGAAGAAAAGGATAGAAGAGAGAAAGATGGATAAAGGGAAGAGGGAAAAGAAGAATTTTCCCATATGTGGTAACTGTGGAAAGAAACACCCTGGAACTTGCCTGAAAGGAATGGGAGTTTGTTATAAGTGTGGAGGAAAAGGGCACAAAGTACGTGACTGCAAGGGTAAGAAAATGGTTTTAAATGTACAATTCTTTATTTGCAAGGAGTTTGAACACTACGCGAACCTATGTCCCAGTCATCAGACTATGCCGCAAATGATGTTATTGGATAATAATCAATTTATGATACTACCACAGATGAAGAGGAATGATTAGAGTTCTTATGTTGATTATGTCAATTGAGTGTTGTATCAACAATGTACTTGTTATAATAATTATGGAGTATATAAGGATTGTACTGCAGTACTATTTCATTAAGGACTTGAGATTGTGTGGAACAAAGAAAAGTGACTTAATAGAAGGTTAAATTTTTGGAAAATATATGGTTGAGAGAAAGATAAACCATAATATGGTTCTAATACCGAGGTAGTGATTTTAGAATAATACATGATTGATTTGGATAAATTATATTGGATATTCTTGACTACCTTGAAGCTGGTTAATGATTTGTCTATTCCATCATTGTTGGGGTTCAAAACATTTTTGGATTGATGAATTATATCCAGCATTCTATATGGAATAAGGGAGCATGAATGTAATCAATAAAGATTATGGTAAATCAGGATGTTTCAGTGTATTAAAAGAATACATGATGAAGGTATTCATATGCTATTACGGGGTAAAAAGGATCTACATTATGTTTAACTTCCTTATAAATGTTGGACTGTGAGTTTGGACAGAAGTATTTTGGATAGTTCTAGTCTAGATTAATTTTGGATTGCCATAAAAGGACAACCCGGAGGTCGGGCGGCAACCCATCGCGTCCGGCAAGGCTGCGAGACTTGAACCCGCAACCGAAGGGCGACAAGGGTGTATCACCTACCACTGGCCCATGAGATGTCCTGGATTAAATAATGTAGTTTTTATTAAAAGATCATGTAGATGAATTATAAATTCGTTTATTTTGGAACCCTATACGAATAGTGTAAATAGAATTTTTTTTACATTCTATTATCTTTTAGAGTGAAAGATGAGTTTGTGGTAGAAATTTATTAATAGATAAAACTCTAATTATAAAGTAAGTATATCTCCTTATGATCTTAGCCAATCTCATAAATAAATTCCTCAATATTAAGAAAAGAAACTTAGAACAAAAAATGTTTTCCTAGATGGTACCTTAAATCATCACTAATTTATGGCTTTGGGATTGTTGGCCTTTTCATAGCCATGTTCTCTACCACTCTCCATCAGATAATTGATGGTTAGATTTTTCTTCCATATCCATATTTTCCTACATGGAACCCTAGTATGAGTTATTTTCGGTAATCTTCATACTTTCGACTCTTTATTTTAAATAGAGGCCTCATTAATTCATTTTTCGATGTGGGATTTCAACTAAGATATTTTGAAACGTCAAAAATGTGTTATTCTAATACCCTATGTTTTGTTGAACCGATTGTATTTCAAATCATCACAGATTGATGAATTTAAGGACCTCAATTTTATACTTGTTTGCGATTGATGACCTCAATCACTACCTATAAATATTTACGTTTTTCCTCCAATTATATGCCACCAATGTTCTCCTAATCGAGATCATAATTTGGTGGTGACCCTTTCATTTCTCTTTTCCTCATATTAAGACTAAATTTTAGTAACCCAATTTCTGATGTGGGTTTTCCCACAAATATATTTTCTATTTTCAACCTTTTATTTTCGAAGAACAATTTCAAATTGCGAGGACGCAATTTATTGAAGGAGGGGAGAATGTAACACCCCAAGGTTTCATAGTGTATTATTTCTTCAAAATAATTCAATGACTTGCACTACACGCAACACTGAGTTCAATCACACCATGACTTACAAAAAAAAATCCATTCAAAAGAGGTTATGAATAGTATTATATAAATTTTAAACTTTATATAATCCTTATAATTTTAGAATCCATATTATGAGTTTCTTAGATATAATGCAAGAACAAATTCATTTTCAGTATTGCACTTTTATCAACTTTTAATAGTGAACCCTTTTTAAATACAATATTTTAAACTTTTTGACTAAATGGGGACATCAAAAATTTAAAATGAAACATCCCAAGCTTCCACGGTATGCTTTCTTTGAATAATACAATAGCGTGTGTTGTACGCAACCTTGAGTTTTAACACACACCACAACCAATCAAACTAGCCATTATGAATAGTAATACCTACTTTTCGAAATTATATATATATTATATTTGAAAATGGACTTCATTTTTGGATTCGGAATATCGAATTTAGCCTAAGGTGAAATTTTGGTACATTTCGGATAACTTTCATATTTTGATGAATAGTGAAAATTACTAAATTTTCATTAAAAATAACTTTTTTAATCAAAATAATTAATAGTGATAAATTATGAATTTTAGTGGTTTTAAAGTATATTTAGAATATATTTTTACCATTTAATATAATGTTGGTCATTGGACATAATTTTACAATTAAACCGAACATAAACAAGTGTCAATCTTTTGATAGTTATTATCTCTTAAAAACACGCTTTTTGTTTTGACAGCGGTAATTAATTTTAAATTAATTTCTGCCACTTCTGTGTTTTGAATTTAGGAAAATGGATTCCATATTTGGAATCAGGATGTTAAAATTGTGTAAATAGGTAACTTTTATTTTTAGATATTTTGAATAATTACTGTGGTAAATATTTTCTTTACCATGGTTAAGGGTAAATCCGGTAAATAAGGGTTAAAAAATAATATTATAATAATACTAAATTACCCTAAAACGTGTCTTAAACCCTATTGGTTGATACATGGTCGACCATGGGAATCTTTGGGTCTATTTTGGGACCCCATGGATCCACTTGTAAGTGATAATGACACTTTATTTTAATTTAGTTAAAATGAATACAAAAATGACACAAGCATATATCTTTTAGAACAACAATTGTTACATAGGGTTATATATGTTGGATTTTAGATTATAAATATTAATTAGAAACCGAAAATGATTTCCTACATAATGATATTTTATTTATAATTTTTAGACATTAAATAATGTATTTTATATATGACACAATGATGATGCAGTAATTACTATAACAGTGAAAAATTAAAATAATTGATATTATAAATACCCAAATAAATATAATATGAAACTTTTAATGAATTAAACTAATTTTATAGGATAATATGATATATTAGGATTGATTTAATTGACTTTGTTCGAAGTAATCAATCTGTTATGAGTTTCAAAAAAATCAACTATTGAATAGTGTCAAAATTGACATAAAAGAGTTCTTAAAACAAATATTATATTATTAATTGATATTAAATTCCTAAAAATCTAAGGTTCGGCCAAAGGACTTATATCATTATAGGTTCATCATTAATGAACCACTTGGGGGTCGCGTGGATGTATATAGAATGTTTATTAACCATATTATATAAAAATACAAAGAGACATTGTAAAAGTGAAACTAATTAACTTGGAGTTATTACTTAAAGATAAGGTTAATATAAGTACCCAAACCTGTCTAAATTCTATTGGTTGAGTGGTTTTCGACCTATCCCCACCTTAAAATTTTAATAATCAACTTTGGAGCCATTAGAAACCGAATATGAATTTATTATAAATTAATATTTCTAGTTTTTCCAAAGGTGCCCCTCACCCCTCTTATAAAAGGGAACTCCTCCTTCTCATTTCTTAACACCTTCAAAGCCTTTTGGTTCGGCTAAACTCTGCCCAAATACTCTCACAACATCCCTCACTACAACCTAGAGGCCTTAGTTTGATCAGAAAGCCAACCTAATGAGCCCTTTTGATCAAATCAAAAGGAAGAACCCGAAGAAGAGGTAATGATTTCACCACCCTTCTCCAAGTTCATTTCTTCTTCCACTTCTTCTTCCTTTGTTCTTACCATTCTAAAATAATAACTCCAGTATCTCACATATACTGTGATGTTATTATAAATATGGTACAATCATATTCAGTATTCTATCCACCCTTTGAATAACATGTCACCATACGTGCGTACGTACGGCTTACCGTCTCCACGTCGTGGTGCAATTGTTATTCAATATAATATTATTTGGATGGGTATAATAATGATGTGTCACTCATGTAAATAATAAATATAACATGTTAATGATTCTGTATATATGATATACCATCCATTTATATATTATTTTAATATCAAAAGAATGATATTGTCGCTCGTGCGTACGTACGGACTACCGTCTCCACGAACGCGATGAGATTCATTCTCCATCGTATCCATTCAAGTATAATTATCATTTGATGATTTAAAAATGATGTTTAAGGACTAGATATCATTCTGGATATGAATAAGATACAACAACCATGGCTTATGTAACAAAACATATAAAAGAAAATGAGTAAGTTAACTCCCGAAACGATGATAATTCTAAGATATTATTAACAAATCAATGTTAAAAGATCATATATGATATCATATTAATATATATGATTCATGTATAATTTAATAACAAATATTTCACCATTATACAGGAGGTTAACCTACCCCAACCAAGGAAAAGTACAAGGTAAGGGTTTACTTTACAACCTCTTCATTATTCGAGGTTGTTTATACGTAATAATCTACTAGGATTTCTTTATCATCCACATCCATGTTACTTCGAAATTTATTTCAAAACATTTTTACTATTTACAAAGAATATGGGTTAAATTAATTTATACCCTTATGTGTTTTTAATGGAATATTTCCATCATTTTCCAAACAAGGCAATTTTTACCTTTCGACAAATTTAAGGTAAAAATGTTTTTTTTAAACTTATACGGCAGGTGCAGCTATTTACCGCCGTTATAAAATCGTCAAAGCTTCCCTTTCAATATTACAAGGATATTTTCAAAGTAAATGTTTTATTTTATAATTATGTGACTTTTAAATGATTTCAAAATGAATAATTTAAGAATTTCATAAAGGTACTCTTTATCAAAATCAGAATTTTAAATGTTTTAAAGATTTATCTTTATAAATCTTTTTAATTAATGTCTTCAAAATGGTTTTTAAGGATTTATTTATATGGACATGAATGTTTTTAAAAATTTTAATTCCATTCAAAAGTTTCAAAGTGGTATGGGACACTTTGATTCAAAAATATCTTTTTAATTACTTCCTTTATAAATGTGTGACTTTTAAATGATTTCAAAAAAGGAGATATTTCTCTCAAATAGTTTTGATTTCATCTATGTCAACATCCTTTGATGGATTTTAAGATTATTTGAAGATGATTTATTATGATACAGAACTTCTATATTGTATTGAAGGTTTTGTGACATTTTTGACTGTGGATGTGCTATTTTTATACCATTCATAGTTTATGGTGGAAGTATTGACATTTCGTATGCTAGTTTTAATACGAATGTTTATGTTATGTTTAAACCTTTTCATATGGGAATGCATTGGACTTAATATGTGACGGGTGGAGCCCGCTATAGCTCCTCGATGCATCGGTAGGTCTCATGAGACAAACTAGTGTCTTGGCACAAGGCCTTGACAAAATCTTATTTGTAGTCTTGGCACGAGGCCTTGACTATGTGGTTATGATAGTCTGGCATTATGCATTCCAACATTATGAAAGTGGTTATTGATTTTTGCATGTGATTATTCGATTAGTAGAATATCCATGTGAATAAGTAAATGGCATTATTTCATTTTATTTATGCCATACCATGTTGAAAGTTCATGTTTGAAAGGCTTTTGTTTTAGTTATACATTGCCTTAAAAGTTTTTTCTTATTTATGAAAGTTTCCTCAATATTGTTATCTTTACTGGGCATTTGAGCTCACCCCTTTTCTATGATTCATTTTTCCCAGGAAGTGAAGAAGTAAGTTATGAATGACCTGCAGGGATATTATGTGGGGATATGAGTGTGGATTATGGAGACAATATGTTGTTGTAGTAGTCTTTCGTTTAATGATGTAATGTAAAACTTATGAATATATCTAGTGTTTCCAAGGCTACTAAACCAATCGGTCTTTCGAGATTTGATCTTTCTTGTGATCATGCCAATGTTATGTAATAATGCACCGACTCTGGGTAACTGGGGTCGGGGCGTTACACTTAGGCCGGGGGCGGAACTTCACGGATAGCGATGCAGTTCGCCTAAATGAAAAATCGCCTCGTCTATCAACGCTCAGGCTGGGCGCAGAACTTTACGCATAACGATGCGGCTCGCCCGATGCACGAAAACTGGCTCATCTAGAAGAAGGTACTCGCTGAGAGTGATCGAGAAAAGAAGAAACCCTAGGCGAACCCTTTTTAGTTATAAGGGTCGCGGATGGTTGAGATAAGAACGTGAAACCGCATGAACGGGGATTGTGGGTTGACCACGTGGTTGGGCAGTTACACATGAGGATATTAAGGTGCTATTAAATTATTCCCCATCGAGGAGGTTTCTTGGGATTTTTAGGAATTAATTATGGGTATTAAATGGTTTTAAAAGGAGTAAAAGAATTGATTTACATCAAAACATACGTTACGGGAGCGGAAAAGTCAGGTACTGGAAGAAGAATGAAAGGCTCGGTGAGGGGCCACGGTGCCACCGTCACGGTGTTACCCTAACGGTGTCACCCTCACGGTGTCACTGTCACGGTCTCACCCTCACGGTGGCACCGTCACGGTGTTAGCCTCACGGTGCCACCGTCACGGTTCCACCGTCACGGTGTCACCGTCACGGTCTCACCCTCACGGTGCCACTGTTTTGGTGGAGCCTCACTTTTGCCAAAGTAATGGTCCAGGAGGGTCCGGGCCATTAAAACAACTTTGAGATATCATTCTCAACCTATCATGTAATATCCTTCCAAACCGAAGAATATTAAATCTCAAATATGATTCATGGTTTATCCCAGGTTAAAACATATTGTACCTTCTTAGGATAAACTAAAATACTGTATTCAAACACCACATCTCCTAAGAACTTTTTATACTAAATACAAAAAATTTCATTATGAAATAATGGTATAAAAGTTTTGATTCCTCAAGATATCAAGAATTTATCTCAAGTGATTAACATGATCCTATTTATTCTTAGATTAAACAAATACTTTATCCAAAAATACCCCTACAATTGAATCAATGTTTCGATGGAATGTCTTTTTCATCAATGACATGAAAAGATAGTGAGAATCGGTCTCCCAAAATTGCATATCAAGGTACTAATAATGGATATAGATACTCTTAAAGACTATATTATGGATATTAGACTATTTGATCCTAATCTAGTGATAGATATTTTGAATATCAATTTCTATGAACACTTCACCCCATTTAGCTAGTCAAAAAATAATCAATTTGGGGAAAATGATATTTATTCTTAATCATGACCCAATTAAGATTTAAATATTAAACATAACGAAAAAGGGTTTTATCTTCCTTCTTGGAAAAAAACTAGCATGGACCAAGGCATCACACTATAGTTAATGAAGACTTTATAAAAAAATTCATACATCTGAGTGTTTAACTCCTTCAATTTTGATGGTTCTATCCAATAGGTGGAAATAAAAAATAGATTTGGTACCCAATGACAAGTTAATAGATAAATCCACCTCCCTCACTGGTGGAAAACTATAAAATCCTAATGAAAACACATTGGGAAACACAACTATTACTAGAGAAATATCAGAACAAGAAGACTCTGACTCTAGTTCAAAGGAAAACACATATATAATTCCAACCAAATCTATAATAGGATGTCCAACAAAACACTATCTCATGTCTTGTTCAACCTAATAAACATGGAACACCCCATTAAGGGAAGTAAAGGAGACCCACTAATGATAACACCCAAAAAAAGATTTATGAGTGATGTGCTGATCCATCTCAATAATGAAATCTATAGGTTTGATATACATAACTAAAAAGTTACAAATAATATTTATTTCTATGAAATAGAAATCACAAGAAAGTCAATAGAGACCCTTCTCTCTCTTCATCTTGAGAGGCATAGAAATTACTCTTACATCAGGCATGAAATCTGTAGGAAGATTTAGTGGTTCCATAACAAGATTATAAATGAAGTAATGAGAGGAAATAATACCAAATTCAGTAGATACTATAAATAAAGAAATAGTAATGGTACCTCTCACTGTTGTGAGACATGTATCAGCATCCATTACAGACTCAACCACAATGCGAATAAGATTAATTATTAATGTCTCTGGATGGAACCACTTTATTAATGAATCATATAAATATTCAATAGATCCTCCTGGTACTTTGTATATAGTACAACTATGTGAAATGGTATATACATGTAAAAATATCTATAATTTTCATGAGCATCCACACATGAAATAAATCTTTGGTGTCTCTGTTCAAGCACAATTTGAGTGACTGACATTTACACATTAGAAAAAAGTTTGTGGTACTTATCAAGATACTAAAGATGATTTTAATTAAGTCTTTTACTGAGATCCATCACTTATGTTTCCACCATGGGACTCATCTTTCTTCCGCTTATATTTAAAGGGACCACTCAAGAAACCATCGGGAGTAGGTGGAACACCTATCAAACCTAACACACTAGTGAATTTGCGTTCTACTATAAAAGTTCTATCTAGTAAATATATAAATGATGTAATATCAATAGTAGAACCTTAGATAATATATCTACTCAAATACAAATCTCAAAACACTGATATTTTAGTTTATCATTTTTCACCACCTTAGGTTAGAAATTAATAACCTTAGTAAATTGGTTGGCATAATGATTCACAGTTCGATTATTTATCTCCTATTTAAGGAACTGTATACATAAACAACATAATTTATTATAGATAGAATTATTTCATAAAAATAACCATAATCCCTTTATACTCTAAGAACATATTACTCTTCTTCAAAAAATTAAGTCCCACCAACTTTTTCTAGTCCTAATAGGATTGAAGGAAACACAACTCGCCTTCAGAAAGTCATGAATCTCTTAGAAATAAAGGAATATTCAGATAATATTATTCCTCTTAAGGATTTTTGGTACCCTTGAAGATGGTGTATTTAGATAAATGAAATCTTGGGAATGATCTGCACTATAGTCCCTCCAAGGAACTACCTTTATATCCTGAATGAGAATAGGTATAACTACCATACCCAAATATTAGGCTACACAAAAAAAAACTTTAACAAGGTTTCAATCAATTTCAGGGTTTTATTTCCATGGTTTATCATCAGATCCCACTTGAGGTTTGTTGAAATGTATTTTTAGGGGAATTTTACTACAAAACATAAATAATTGAAATGTTAAACACCATTCTAGAGACACGAAATCATGAAATCTATCAAAGGAACTTTTCTACAATAGATCATGGTAACTTAAAGCTCATTAGGATGATATATGACTATAAACTAACTCATGTAATACCCATTAAGTCTCAATAATTCTCTCTTCTATCTACCATGACATCCCAAGCTACACACAAACATCAAATAAGATTCAAGACATCCTTTGATTCTAATTTTTCACTAACCAACCTGAATAACCCACCTAGAAGGTACACAAGTCATTTTTGAAATGGCTCCAAGTTAATTCCCGATCTCCTTGTGCTGCAAACTATTTCCAATTCATCAAAAAAATAGGGGGAATTATTTTTCAACAAACAAAACTCATCATGAAAAAGAAGTGAATATAAGACAATTAGTAGTTTGAATGGAAAAAAACTCCATAGGTGAGAAAAAACCACAAGTAAGCAGATACACATCTAAAAAAAATAATGTCAACCCAATCCATATAATTATACTATATATAAATCAACCTAGAAACTCTATGTAACTTTTAGATCAGACATTCCACCGGTCACTACCAACTCTCAAGGTATGAAAATTGATAACATCCACCACCACCAAGGAGCGATTTACCTTTTCTGAAACGTAATATAAAAAAATATAAAAAAATATAAAAAAAACATTAAAGAAAATGTATGGTGTGGTCAGTAAATCCCAGTAGTATCTCACCAAGAATTTCACAAGAAAACTATAACAAATAAACCACCTTTTCTAAATTTAAAATAAAACATGGACTAGAAATATTTTCATAATTCATATAAAAATATGATTTTCAAAGCATTTCAATGGATATTATTAAATAGGTTTCAAAGTCTATTTCCACAAAATTATGAAGAAATAAATATCCTTAACATAAAATTCAGGAATAATAATTTCTATAAAAATAGTTATGATTAAATCATTGTAATGTGTAATTAATTTTAATAATAGAAACATGGTTAAGAGAATCTGGATCATTTTAGTAAAAGGTTTCTCAAACATAATAGTGATGTACGGCTTCCGGTGTGCATATTCTACCTTTATCAGAAATCCAAGGGGAATATGATATAATCCTAAAGAATAATATCCCTACCATCAAGAAATTTTAGTCAGAATTTTCATCATTAATCAACATATTTTTTGAGCTTATTCTTTCCTCACATGTGTTATTCCCACCTAACTACCCAGGATCTCATGTGATTCAAGGTAAATAAAAAAATTATGGGGTTATTCTTTTATTCAATAAGTCCTAATAACTTCAACCATCACTTATTTCGTGTTTAAAAAATAATACTTTCATTAAAAATCAAGAAAAAATGGTTTTAATCAAAAAATCATGTCATTCATCTCAAATAATTTTATCTCAAATCCAAAATTCATTCATTCCATGCACCTTATCAAAATCATTCTCAAAGAATTAATTTCAATTCAATAATATTTTTCTAGAAATCCACACATTGATTCAAAATCCATATTAAAAGGAATTCATCACATAAACACACACCATGACATCTCAATTATTCATCAATAGACTAAATCTAATATTTATAAATCAATTGTATAACCAATTTGAGATAACAAATCATCATGAGATTCAATTTAAAGAGACATCCTTACTAAAAATCCAACCTCATTAAGGATCAATAAAACCCCACATGGGATCCACCAATGTAGATTCAATTGATGGAATGCTCATAGAAGACCCTTAGAGTCCATTTTACAAAATAAAAACCCAAATCCATCAAAAAAAAGAGGATTTGTCTGTATAAAATAAAGGGATAATAGAAAAAATAAGGATATATGATCAAAAAATAATACATTCATGGTAGGAAATTTAACAAATTAGTTGGTTCTTATATCCATGAAGACAGTATGTTAGAAGAACCCAGATGCCTCTATAAATCCTCTACAAAAGTTAGATTCCAATGAAATTCAAGAGAGGTAATTTAGAATTAAACTTAGAATTAGACAAAATAAAAATACAATATTACCCTTATATTTATCAGCCCTATTGGAATCATAGGAAATTAAATGCCCTCTACTTGCGAGTTGATGGAATTGGAATGAATGAACAGATTTTTGGAAGTCCCATCAGCTAGAAAGTGGGATTGCACTTGTTAGATGATGGGATAGACAAGATTCCTAACTCAATCGCCACTCCATCGATTGGATGGTATCACCCACTGACTAGCCAATGGAACTAATTTAGTCTTTTTGAATACTATCTCTTATCTACCCCTTGATAACATACCTCAACTATCTCCTAGACTCCCTAAAAAGGAAAAAATATACTTTAATTTTCATTTAAGGCTTTTATAAGAACAACAAAACCCATAATCAATAGAAAAACTAGAGATCAAAGTCAATAACAAGTAAATCCAAAATTAAATCAAGTTTCATAACTAAAATCTTGTAATGTGATGTTATAATGTAGATTCAATCAACTCTAATCCTTTGGTAACCAAATACTATTAGGGTGTCTCTGATAGTGCAATCTAAATCCAACATCAAAAATAGGCTAACAAATGTCATCCAAGGGAACCCATTATTGGACTGACCTACCAAAACATGTTTCAGTATCACTCCTTAATTCCTTTCATTACTCATGATTCTCCATAGGCACCTAAATATGGTATAACCCATATGGTTATATACTCGTGTTCTTTACAAGTTCCACATTTAAGTAATCCTAAACATAGTATTTGAGGGTTTTTATTTTAAGGTCTCACTGGTTTAATATAAAACACATAAAAATTAAGTCCTTTACTATTACATGTTATTTCATCATTACCTTATTGTTATTTATTCCCTTTTTTGTATACATTATCCTAACAGTTTAGTTTTGTAATCCCTATTCAGGTCACTAAATTAATGTGCTCACATCACACTGATGTGTAACCCTTTATTAAACCCACAAGTTTGTATTACTAACTAAAAAATAGAAACCCAGTATAATCATACCTATCTAAATACATCGCATGTGTCATTTACATGAACACTTCATATAAAAAAAGCATTCATATTTGTATTTAATGATCTTTGAATGAGTAAGCCTAGAGTGACAGATAGCGAACCCCATTAACTTTTTTAAACAAGGAATAGCCTCCAAAATGGATGGTTTTCTGACCCTAAGTCTCTACCCAAGGACACTTCACTCAAGATATTATTAAATTCATGATAAACCTAACCCATAATATTCATGAACTATATCCAAAAACTATTTTCAAGCTCATAATTATGAAAAATTAAAAATTATGAATATAAACACTTATAGTTTAGCCTTATAATTTATTATCATTATAAATTATTTCGCATTTTTATAAATAATAATTTTATTTATAAATCATAAGACATTCTTTATATTTGGAAAAATTAATTTTCATAATCAACATTTAATATTTTAATAATATTATTACTTTTTCAAAACATTTCACTAATTATAAAATTTTTTAAAATTAATTAATTTATAAAAATTTTATAAATAAAATATCCCAAAATAAATTTTATAATGTTTTATAAAAATTTTATAGACCATTTAAATAAAAAGTTTATAAAAATTTGAAGGATTCACCAATACTAAAAAAAATGTTGTGTTGTTCAATTTCGAGTCATTTTGGATAGAATTAACCCAAGATAAAAAATGTGGTACACTATGGGTAATCTAAACCATGGTGCCTCTTATGGTGGTGAATAACTTACATGGTCATCATATTGTTTTGGTGACTTGAAACTATCCATGGTTCATAGATAAATCAAGTAAAGAACCACCCACGTCATCACTATATCAGGGTATCCTAACTCCAGAAATTTTAAAGACATTGTGGCTATGAAAGGACCTCTTTAATGTCAGGGTGACTGTATAATTTTTTTAAAACACCGATTGAAAACATTTATATATTAAACAAATATCATCTAAGACCACTGATGGTTTTTTTAACATGTAATGACCCTTCAATGTGTAAGTGAGACCATAAAACATAAGAATTTATCTCCAAGAATCAAACATATAAATGTATTCGAAAAAGATATTATATAAATAGTGTACCTGAAACACCTAAAATTTCCCATAATCAAACATCATATTAAATGGAATATTTTTTATAAAGATAATGAGAAAGAATGGATGAAACCATCCTTCCATTGAGGGGAATACATTAGACAATATATCCATGAACATTTTGTGAGGACTCTAATATGTTAAAATGGGTTCCAATTCCTTCTCTATGTAATGAATGAACTTAATGAATGAAAGATAACTCTATCTAGCACGAGAACAATTAATAGGTATCATCCACACACCACAAAATCAACAATATAAGGATTACATCCCTTTAAATCATTTTTTGACACTCTTTATTCAGTGAAGCGTATTGGGTGTATTGAATAGTTTGAGTAATACTCAAACATCACACCTATTGGAGTGATAATTCATTTAACACTTCAATGAATGAAGTGTTCCATCCATAAAAAATCAACCCCTTTATTCTTAACTGATGAAACATGAAGGATTAAATGTGACATGTTCACATGAATCAAATGCATATCAATACAATCATATTTTGCGACCACAACTTCATAAGAACCACCGTGATGTGGTAGAGACCTTATTAGATCATAAATTCACATGTACCACCATGATCTTGGGGATTCCCATTTTATTGCATATCCAACATATATATCATTTTGGTTTATGAAAATTCATTAAATTATTTGACTCATAACATTCATTAATAATAATCTTAAATTATAAGGATCATTACACACGTCTGTGTATAGTAACATCCTATGAAAAATAGAAATATTGATTTATTACTGGTGGAACATATATTGATAATCTTTATATCTCAGATATTACCAATGATGTTCTTTATGAAAATAAATTTTCATGTCCTATGGTCCCTCTAACCCTGATATCTTGTATAATATGTGTCCCATTAGATGATATCATCCATAAAAAAATAAGTATTTGAAGAATACTATCATAGATTTTATTGGTTTTCATTTTAGTGTGGAACTACTATGACCTTTTAGTATAAATGATATCCTTAGTACATTATCACATACAATGTCATGAAGAATAATAATCATATTATGATAAAAACATTATAAATATTAAAAAACTATAAATACAAGCAATCAGAAATTACATAGAAGTTTATTCTATAATATAAACTCCCAGAAGACTCCCACTTTCACTAAAACCAACTACTAACAACCATCAGTATGCTAGCTCTCACAAAATATTTCTACTTCTTCTTAAATAATAAATTATTTGATGTGTTTGACACATTATCTTCCATAGAAGTTGTGCTCATCATGACATTACCATTTTGAGAAAAATCACATAAGAGATGATACTTCCAATGTATGGTATCCATCCATCGATGTAACTTTTTATCCTTTTCAAGATCCACCATTGCAGTATTATCACAATACAATGT
Source organism: Viscum album (assembly GCA_963277665.1). Lineage (NCBI taxonomy): Eukaryota > Viridiplantae > Streptophyta > Magnoliopsida > Santalales > Viscaceae > Viscum > Viscum album. Next base: position 857,205,490 of record OY728133.1, on the reverse strand, counting down.
GATGGTATATTTAATTTTGAGCATGAAATCATTCACTTAGATGGATTTTCAAATCCACACTGCTTTTTTATCTTCATTACAATACATTATATACTCATATTTCACTATAGAATCAGTAACAACCGGATGTTTTAAACTATTTCAGCTCACAACTCCTCTATTGAGAGTAAAGACATATTCTAATTATGATTTTAGAACATTCTAAAATTTTTTAATCTTACATAAGTGTATACCCTAATTTATAGATCCTCGTGACCTCTATATACTAAGAACATAACCTTAGTATGACTTTTATTCTCAAGGATAGTCTTAATAACATTCTAATATTGTTCACCTAGATTATCTTTATATCTGATTACCATGATCAGATCGTAGGAAACATCAAACCTAATACATAACAAGACATAAATGATCAATCATATCATATATTTTTAGGGGATCCTATTAATCCTATATATGTCCAATTATGTTTGAGTAATGATTTTCTCATATAAATTTAATCCATGTGACACTAGAACCAATCCCCTCTTAGATTGTTTGGTACTAAATTTATTCATTATTTGGTCAATGTATGTATCCTGACATAGTGCAAGAAGCCTCTTGGATCTATCTCAAATGATCTTTATCCATAGAATGTATTATATTTCATCTATGTCTTTTAAGGAGAAGTATTTGTTTCACCAGTCCTTAATTGATTGTACGACGAGTATTTCATTTCTAATAACTAATATGTTATTGACATATTCTAATAGGAATATGATTTCACTCTAGTTAAAACTCTTATAATCAAATGGGAGTTGTCCAAATCGTGGTTGTAAAATTATTAGGAGTAACCATGTGACCAAATCATGTGATATTATTCTTCCTTGTATTGGATCCACATAGTTGTCTTATGCTTTAGAAAACTATGTGATCTAACTATGTGAGTTTCCATGGTTTTTATTTTTGGGTTTTATATTTTTTATCATTAACAAATTTAAGTTTTATTACCATTAATTTATCTTCCCCCTCATTCATCTCGACCAACAAACACTTAAAGGGAGCTCCTACTCCCCCCTTGGGTATCTTCAAGCCTCTATTCCTTCGATTTTCAATAAAAACCCCTAGGCCAGATCTCCATTCCTCTTTATTTCTTCTTCCACCTCAATTATACTTTATATTTTCTCTCCCATGAACCTGAGGTGATATTAGGTTTATTTTTAGGTTCATAGGAGACCTAACCATGGGGGGGGGGTTTGTTTTTAGGTCGTTCATAGGACCCCTAGAGGCCTGTTAGAGAATTCAACATCCTACGAAAACAATTCCAACTTGATTTTCATTAAATCAGGGTAGTGTGTTTTTGTGAATTCCCTTAATTGGGTATTTATTTTCATTATTTATGTTTATACATGATTTATTTTCTAAATTATGCCAATTAATTATTTTTAAAAAAATCATAATGGTTTGAATGGACTTTTCAATTAGAATAAATATTTTTTTTGAATTTAAAGTGGTACTTGAAATGAAATGTATTTTTAAAATTTGAATGTTTTGTTATAAATTAAAAGGTGTATTTTAAGAAATTTTACCCTATTTAGGTTTTGAAATGATAAAGAACTAGTATTTTTAACCTTTTGGTGTTTTCAAATGAAAAACATAGTTAGTTCTGTAATGGATTTTTATATGGATTTAATGAATTGTTTTATCTATTTTTTTAGAAATGGAATTCAAAGTTTTGATTTAAAGTACAAGTTTAAAATGGAATTTCAAACCATTATGAAATGACTTATTATTCTAAGTCCATATTTTTTGAAGGAAAATTTATCACTTTTGAAATATTTTCAAAATATCCTAGGTGTATGAGACCCTATAAAGCCCCTTATTGAATTGTAAACCCTAATGGGGATGTTAAATATTGAATTTGTGTGAATTTGGGCCCAAGGGGAAGGTATATTTTTTTATGTTTTGATTGAAATGTGAAAGGTAATTTTTCTTGTGAGGATTTAGAATGTATGATGATATTTATTACTTGTGATTATTAATACATGTGATTTCTCACATTATATTGATTAACGTACATCAGTACATTAGGTGTATTAGTGATGCATGGTCAATTATATCTATCTATTCTTGATTAGAATGAATAGAAATTCTATATTATTAAAGGCCATTGGGTGTGTAAATTATGAGGAAGGTTTATAGAATATATTTGGTTATATACTTAAGAATACATTGATATACCTATAGATGGTTCTGACATAAGTACATCTAGGATCACCTCATTGTATGTTTCAGAATTACCCATGTGTACTTCCTGGTTCTCCTAAGGGAACATTATTTCTTTTATTTTTCCTAGATTTATCATCATTTGTGTCTCTACAACTCTTTTTTATTTCTTGTTTATATATATTCTCTTGTGACATTGTTGTTTATTGTTTTTCTTTTATTATTAATGTGTATTTTTCTTATTTATTTAAAAAAATTAAATATATTTGAAAATTAGTATTAATAAAGATAATTTTGAAAGCGGATATGAAATTGGTAATTTTGATAAAACGAGATTAGGATGAATAAATGTTTTCCAAGTGATTGTCTTCATTTAAAAGAAAAATAATTGAAGTTTTCAAAATAGTTTGAATGTTATATTATTTTTAATAAAATCATGATTAAAAACCTATTTTTATAATTTCTTTAAAACTAGCATAAAATTAAATTTCATTTGTAATTATTTTCATAAAATCTTTGTTGAAATCATACTAGGTTCGGTTTCACTCACACCCCATATAAATCATTCAATTTAAGCAATTTTTATGGATTTATTTTAGGTTATCTGCATTTGGATTTGGTCTTCTATTTCAGAATATCTATGTTACTCATAGTGGTTCTCTTGGGAGCAGGTGAGTGATTGATGGTCACAAGGATATGTATGGTAGTGGTAAGTTTGGTTTTTTCATTTCTTTTATATTAGGATGTTTCTACACCAACCATAGCATCTCTGTTCTCTTTTTTATATCATAATTCTTTTAATTTATTCTTCAATTTGTGTATTTGATTATTACCACTTTATTTATTAGTTAGCTTCTAGAATGTATCCTTTTTGTCATTGTATACTCTAATATAATTTGTTTAATTATTATATCACTGGAGAAATTATTCCCACCAGTAATTATTTGAGACCCTAGAACTAGTTTATTGCTCAAGGTGACTAGGAACATGCCTTGGGTATGTTAGGTGTCATCTTGAGTGCCCGGTCTAGGGGTGGCCCGACAAGGTCCATGGAAAAATTGTATCAGACCCCCCATCATCTTGCTATTTGGGGAATGTCTAGGTAGTATGTATATTATAAATATCATCCTAACTCAAAAGGTTGGTGTGGAAGAGGGCCTCATAGTCTTCGTCTCATTCAGAACTTCATGTTTCCGTGGGGAGTTCTAGTTTTGAGCCTCGATTTTGAGTTTAGTTGTATATATATTTAATGGGTTTTTATTTTATGTGGTATAATTTAGTCCCCAAGGATCTTTTCAATGATATTTGGGGTGTTTTTAAGTTTCATAATAAAATTCATTGAATGATATATATCTTCATTGTAACCGATAATATTTGAAAAACCATTTAGATCCCATGTATAATGGATCTAAAACCATCATAGTTTTTATCACACTGTTGGTTCATGGTTTACCAATTCATTAGAAAAAATCATACACAATGTTATTTCTCCTCTCGATTTTCTTTTTTTCCCTCTATTTCTTTTAAATTAATCTCAATGGTTTATGCCATTAGTTTGATGTTAATAAAAGTGTTTGTTGGGGAATTGATGTGATTGAATTTTATTTAATTGACAATTTTTTCTTATATTCATGGTTTTTACCCATAATAACATTTAGTTGTGTGTTTATAAAATGGTTTTTGTGATATAAAAATAAATTTTAAGAGGTGTTTTGTTTTTGAAACTCATTTAATAATGGATATAAAAAAAAAATTGTTTATCTGTAAAATATTGGTGTTTAATTTAAAAAAATTTGTTTTAAATTTTAATTCTTTAAAATTTATTTAAATTTCATTAAGTAAATTTAAAATATATTTTCTTTATAATTATTTTAAGGTATTTTTTTGGAAAATTAATATTAGATTAAGAAGTGGAATTTTTGAAAGATCAAATTTTAAAATAGGATTTTTTTTAAAAAATTATTCAGTGCTTCTCTAAAAAAACAATTGCAAAATGGGATTCTAAACAAATTTCTGTTGAAAAGGGGGATTTCTAAATACATTTATCTGATTTTTTACATGGGTTCAATTGTTATGAAATGTTTTGGTTTTGGGATGATTCTCTTTTCAAAATGTGTTCCATTCAAAAAATTAAAATGTGATGAAATATTTTAAAGGGATGGTTTATTTTAAGAAATGTGTTTTATAGACAAATGATAAATTTTATAATTTTTTTGTTTTAGAGAATGGGAGAATTTGGTTTTTCACTTTGATTATGAAATTATTGGTTTTTTTAGATGTATGAATGGTTGTGTTCATGCATAATAATTATTATTATATTTATCCAAGAAATGTATTAATGAAATATGGGGTATTAAACCTTAGGAATGGTTCTTTTGAAGTCTCTAATATTTATTATACTTAACAATTTCTTATTCCTTGAACCTATCCACACTCCATGTGGGGTGATAGATCTAGAATTTTTTGTCCACTCTAGGACTTATTTGGTTAACATCCTTCTTGAATAGCCCACATTATATATGAGTTTTATTTGTTTTCAATGATTATTATTGGTTATCATTGATGGTTAATGAAAGTTAAATCTATTTAATTATTGAAAATATAAAGAAAAAGTTCTAAATAAGATTCTGGTAAATGTACTCATGTTTGATTTTTCAAAGAAGTAAATTTGAAGACTTTGAGTTCAAAAATGTGATGATTATTGAATTGTTCTTATGTTTAAAGACAATTGTTAATTTAATTGGAAGAGTGAATATTACCTATATTATTTAACCATGTTTTTATTCTTATAAAATTATTATGGATTCATTAAATGGAATATGATGTTTTATTGAAAAATTATCCTACTATATAAGATGATTTTTGAACAGATCTTCATTCAAAGACATGTGTTAATTGTGACATACTAATTAAAAAAATGTAGAAGATGAGAAGAATGTGTTTTGGAAGATTAATATATCTTTGGAATTCATATTACAAATGGAATAGAATAATAGGAATTGAATAAGGTCATTCAAATTTTTATTAAATGATAAGTTTTACTGAATACCCTGAAAAATATTATTTTTCATGAGGAAAGAATAAGGCATTCATTAATTTTAAATGCATGAAGTCTCATAATGTGCATAATTTTTTTACTGAAATTCGGTTTGATCTATTATTATTGGTATCTAATAAGTATATATTTATTATTTGGGATTTATTTATAAAATTATCTAACCAATTGGACAATGGTTCCATAGCTTAGATGGGTAGGGTGAAACCCTTATCCATACATGGTGGTGACTAGGGATCATAGAGGATAAAGACATCCTAAATATAAAAGGAATGGGGTGAGTGTGTGGGAGTAGATGTTCATGGTAGAGACATTTGTTTGGTTGGAAACATGTTGAAGATTGGGAGTAGACCTCAGTTTCATGCTTTTGTTTGGAAAAAGAAGTCGATTCCACTATATATAAAGTGCTATACTGACCATGCTATTAATGTGGGTTCCTCCAGAATAGAGGGTATTATTCATCCACCAAAATTATATGCATATAACACTAGACACCATATGAAATAGTTTTCCACCATCTGATCAACCTAGAATATCATCTTCTTCCTCAATCCCTATTAGATGATATATATATATTAGATCATTCTCATGTAGAGAACTCCATTATTGACCCAAGCTAAAATGATCAAAATTTTGAATTATTAAAGGTACAAACCTTCATGTATGCATGCTAAAATTTTTGTGGATATTATATTTCAAAAAATATTCTTCCTCATAGTATATTACAAAGATAACGTATGATTCTCATTCATTCAATATTGATGGACGAGTTAAATATTATAAAATGTGAACACAATCTTCATTATGTGCGTGTTATATACTCACCATGAAGATAATATAATGTGATGTAAGTGACGGCTTGGTTTTGGCATCATAGAATAAGGAAACCCATGTTAAATAGTTTCAAACTCCATGATTCTCAGACATTTGATGATTTTATTTTCATGGAATAAATTTTGGGATTTCAGTTAGTGACTGAATGATGAAGATACAGTGATTCTCAACTATAAATACTAAATCATCATGGAGGAAAAGTTGTTTCCACGTGAATTTTTTATGATATATCTTGTTTTATAAAAAAAATAGCATCTTCGAGACTCATTTTATGGAATGTTTAAAAGGTCCCATGATCCTATCAACTACATGATGTGAGGAGATCCACATACTCTATTTTGAAAAGGAGAATATATCTATTAATTCAACCTATGGGATGTACACATTATGATCTTTTATGAAGAACAATCTTGGCATCCAATGATAGAGTAATACTCACTATGTTACATGAATAAGGCATATCCATGTATAACATCCAATGTGAAGAAGTAGTAGTACAAATCATAATATTGCATGTAAGAGGATATTGATTATACACTCTATGAAAAAAATAATGTTTCACAAAAAATATTGTTCATACACTATGAATAAAGAACATATTCTAGAATATATTGGTTTTCACAATCTACCTACGTAAAGGAAGAGTCTTCATGAGGAAGGGAGAAGATTCCATGAATTCTTGTGTAAATTCATAATAACTTGTGAAAATAAATAGAATATAACCAACCATTATAAATTGAACATAATATAATAATAAAACTACTTGGTATGTCCTATGGTTTTCATGAGAGTTCCATGCAACAACTGCATGAAGTAAAAAATCACACATAATATTGATTTTAGATTAATTTATTAAATCCAAGATTTCATTAGAGGAAGTAAGAATAACTGGCCCAAGTAATTGATTTACTATGAAACTGATACTAAACATGAATCCATGATTCTTGTGAAAAGGATCATAAATAGAATAAGTAATTATGACAATGCTATGTCTATCTTTAATTTTTTTGATAATCAAAAAAGAAAGTGTGATTTAATAAATTTTTAAAGAAGGATATCCAATGAAATATTTTTGTCACTAAATATGAAATAGATCACAACACGATTACATTATTTCTTATTATTATGATTCAAAGATCAGTGACAGAAGAAGAGTTGGTGAAAAAAATGACATCAGTTGATTATTATTTGGGTTAGGAGTAATTTAGAGACTATCTTTCTATAATATATTCATATTATTTTTATTTAATTCATAAGAATAAAGTACATTGAATATAAATTTACAGAGTAAGAATAATAATAACCAATATTATCTTATAGTTTTATACTATGAGGAAGAATAAGAGTTTCTTATATACTATTATGGAAGTGAGAAAAGGATGAATAAGTAAGTTTAATTAAAAAGACACAATGTGAAATCCAACTGAAGTCACATTTGGTAGAAGACTATATTGGCATTACAAATTATCTAATAGTGAAGGTGAATACTATCTTTAGGAGTATTATAATGAACCAGCGAGAAGCTACAAGTTGGACTAGGGAATAACCAGTCTATGGAAGAAGAAGTGTTTCCCTCCCCATCTAAAATTGTAGGTACTCACACTTATCCAATGATTTTTTTCTAGAACCCCTACTATAACTAGTGTTCCATTACATTGAAGAATCTATTCAGTTGTTATCAAAATACATAACAAGGACTATCTAATCTTATTTAGTAGTGAATCGTGTAAAATTATCATGTTCCATCCTTACTTTATGTCACATACTTGAAATTTATTTCTAAAAGATAATAATATAATCAATATCCTAACATGTCTAAGAGGTAAATGGAAAAAGACAGAAAAAATAAAAAATACCTAACACTAATTCACACCTTTTAAGTGATAATCATATCCCAAAATATTATACACTTTTCTCCTTTTTTTGGTAAGATAGGTTCTGATATAGTGAATTTTTAGTTTTGAATAATTGGTATTTTCTCTTACTGGGTCATATAGGAATATTCATGGAGACTCATGTTGTTTCCTTGGGTGGTTTCTAACTTTAGAGACTTATATTTGGTTTGTATTGAGTATTTATTTGTCCTTATCTTATGGAAAGTGATGAATTATAGATTGTTGTGTGCTTTCTATGTTAGGATGTATGTTGGGTTGTTATTTCCTTAAGGCTTGGTTTTATATTGGTTCAAGCATGGGTGGTCCTTAGGTTGGTGCTTGGGTAACTAGGAAAAATGATTCCTTCGAGATGTTGGCCACAAAATGGTTTTATCTTTATTGGGTTCATCTTGGTATGGTTTTATGAGTTGAGGTACTTTCTTACATGATAACTATTATGACTCAAGGTTTAGAACCCATGTTTTTGTTCATGTGGATTGCCTATATGTCATTCTTCACGAGATTTGTGGTTGAGAAGTGTGTTAAGATCGAGGATGGTTTTTTTTGTGGATGCTGACTTTTATTTGGGATGTGAGTTCATTTGGGATTTGTAATTTGGGGTCTTAATGTTCATTGGTTTTGGTAGGGGTGTAAATCCTGTAGAAAATTTTGAGGAATTATTAGAGATTTAATCACATGGTTGAAGTATTGTTCTTGTGGTGTTTTTCTTTTTCTATCACACAATTTATAGTATTTCTAAATTGTGGGAAGACCTATGTTTAGTCTATTTTCCTTTTAGGCTCGTGCTTTGTGATATTATAGAATTGTGTTTTGATAAGTCTTGTAGTTATTTGTAATAAATCATTCAGATATGTTTTTTTTTGTTTTATGGTTTCCCTATTTAGGTTCTTTCTAGAAATTTCACCACCCAAATCACATTTCTCTCTGAGGTGTAATTGTAGATTTATCTCTGGTACTTATACTTTTACCAAGTAATTTTGGGGGGATGTCGCAGATTTGGGAGTTCATGAAACCCTCTGTCACAAAAGGTATATGTATTTAATATTTTTTTATTTAATTTTGGGAAAATTTTATTTTTTGTATGTTTTAGTATTGAGTTTTTTTTTTTGGAATGTTTTCCTTATATTCATGGATTTCACTGCATATATTAGGAGAAATTGTGTGATGATGCTTCAAAAAATGTGTGAATATGGGCTTTTTAGCTCATTTTTAAAGGTAATGGTTTGATATTCAAAGTTAGTTCATTATTTTCATTAATTACAGGAGAACCTATTTGGATTAACTTCCATGAGATTTGGTATGTGCATAGATGGAACTTGGTTAGGAGTAATTGTGAATCCCAAACATATGAGGATTTATCCCTTCTAGCACCTCCTACATAGTTTGTGTATTGTTCAGTAAATTGTGTGGCCAAACTGTGCGAGTTTCACATGTTTCAATTTTTGGGTTTTCTCCTATTTATCCAAGAAAATTTTAAGTGGTATTCACCTCTCTTTCTCTACCCCCTTCTTTGGTTTTTCATAAGAATGAATCAAGTGAACTACCTCCCCCTCCATGGGTGTCTTCATTCCTATTTTCTATTTATTTTGATGTAAAAACCCTTGGTAAGCTCCTACATCATCCTTATTTTTCTTTTTCCTCCCTTCTCCTATGGTATTCCTCTCTCCCATGAACCCTAGGGGATAACAGTTTAAGTTTTATCATTCAGGATGACATAAACATATGTTTATTTTATTTTTTATGCATATATATGACCCTAAAAGACTTTTTAGAGCATTATCCATCTTAGGAAACAAATTTTGGATTGATTATCATTAAATCGTTGTAGGTGTTTTGGTATGTTCCCTTAATTATGAATTAATTTTGATGCTTTAAATTTTCAAATGATTAATTTTCTTAATTATAACAATAAAAGATATTCAAAATAGATTTCATAAGGTTTTGAATTGGTTTTTCAATTGGCATAAATATATTACTTGTTATTTCAAGTGGCACTTGAAATTAATGTATTTTACAAAGGGTTGAAAGGTTTTATCTAAATAAATAGGTGATGTTTGAAGTGATTTGACCCTATTTGGGTCATGAAATGATTAAAAAGTTGTGTTTTGACCCTTTGGTATTTTTCAAATGAAAAATAGAGTCAATATTGTAATGTATTTTCAAATTTATTTAATAAATTTTTTTATCAAATATTTCATAAATAGATTTCAAACAATTAAGGGACGACATAACATCCAAAGTCCATATTTAGTGAAGTCTATATGGAACTTTTGAATGGTTTCCTAAATAGTGTGGGTGAGTGAGACCCACTTAAGTCCCTTATTGAACTGTGATCCATTGGGGTGTATTTACATTTTCATTGGTGTGAATTATGGATCAAAGCGAAAATATATATTTTTTCAATGTGATTGAAATATGTAAGTGGTTGTTTCTTGCGGGGGTGTAGAAAATGGGATGAGATTTAATACATATGATTGATTTATGCATGTGATAGCTCTCCTATTATTTGTTCCTATATATGGGTATCCTAGGAATCTTATTGAGGGATGATAGATGATTAGTATCTATTCTCGATTAGAAAAACTATATATGTTATGGTATTGGAGTTCATAGGGGAGTGTCATTTGGGAAGTCATAGATAAGCTAAATGGTTATAGATTTTGGAATGCATTGATAGGCCTAATAATGGTTCCAAACATAGTACATATAGGATTTCTCATTGGATATATTGGAATTTTCCATGTCTAATTCCTAATTTTCCTTAGGTAACTTTCTTCATTTTTGTTTCCATATCTCAGTATATGTGTGTGGAACCATGAAAATCTTTTAAATATTGTTTACATGTATTATATTATAACTTGGTCCTTAATGTTTTACTTTAACTATTCATGTGTATTTTTATTTTATTTTTAAATTTTTTTTAATGATATTTTAAAAATGTATATTAATAAATTGAATTTTTAAAGTGGTATTGAAATGGGTAATTTTGTTAAAAGAGGTTTAGGTCGAAGAAATTATTTCTAAGTTATTGTTTTCTTTTAAAAGAAAAATAAGAATAACTTCATAAAATAGGATTAATGTGATATTGGATATAATAAAATCATGAGTTAAAACCTATTATTATATCATGTTTAAAAATATCATAAAATTAAATTTTATTTGAAATGATTTCACAAACAATATAGTGAAATACTAATGAACTAAGTTTCACCCACATCCTGCATACACAATTCAGTGTATACATGTTTTATAGATTTATTTCAGGTTCTTTTTATTTGTTTGTGGTCTTCTAGTTTGGGTTGTTTAGGTTTTTTATATTTGTTGTCTTGGGATATGGAGAGTGATCGAGGTTCACATAGAGATCAATTTTAGCATTACATTTTTATTTTATTTTTTGTTTTATTTTGGGTGTATATGTATCAACATTAGCATCCTAGTTCTATTTCATTTATATATCATGATTTAATTATTTATTCATGAATTTATGTATGTCATGCTACCCTATTTATTTATTCTTCAGTTTATGGAATGTATCATTTATATTATTCTAAACTCTTTTGGGAAGTGTTTTTATATTTATATAGAGAGTGAAATTATCCACACCAATTATTCTTGGAGACCTTGGCACTAATTTTCATCCCATGGTGATTCCAAATGAACCTCGGGTATGTCATGAGTCAGATTGTGTTCCTTGTTCAGGGCTGACCTGGGTTGGTTCATGACATCACATCTATCCATAGAACATGTTTTTTTTAAGAATAGTGTTATAAAACTTCTAGTTTCTTATCATATAGGGGAACTATTGTGACCTTTCATAATTACAGGTATACATAGAAATTATCATATACAATGTCACATATAAGAATAATCATGATGCAATAATAAATTTACAAATATTAAAAAACCATGAATAAAGGAAATCATAAAATATATAGAAGTTTGTTCTAGGTAACCAACTCCAACAGTGTTGTCTTATTTTGATATCCTCTCATGAAATTTAACTTCTTCATGTAGAATCATTTATTTTCCCTTATCACTTGAATTTAATTATTCTTCCCCCATTCCTTGTTCTCTTTACTAATAAGTTGTTTGAATGATACATTTTTTTAAGGTGTGTTATCATCCTTCTGTATTCTCCCATATAGATTCTCTATATATTATTCACCAAGTCAGTCTTATTATTATTTTTTTGGATAGATTTCTCATTCTATTCTTTCTTGATTCTCTCAAAATCTACACTGACGGATTTTTTACATGTTCCATGATGTGTCCTTTTTGAACCAGAAAAGAAAAAAATCACTCATTTTAGTTTATTTACCATTTTTTACTTCTTTGGTGTGCTGTGAACTATAATTTACTTTGCATTACATAGTGAGATCTACACTCATTATCACCTTTTATGTTAGTTATCTCTCTCTTTTCTTAACTTACTCTTAAATTTGAGTGATATATTTCTACATACATCTAAAATATACCCAAATATAAGTGATTATATCTTTTTGGAAAAAAATTATCAATATCTTTTAAAGTAAAAATAAATAAATTTCCTTGTAAATCATCAATACTGTGATATTTCCCATTGATACTTGAATCTTGAATTTTAAAATTTAGGCAATAATATTATTAGCCTTCTTTATCACATAACTAATTTTATTATTTAGACATAAAATATTTATCTATCTTCTTAATGAATGATTTGACCACACCAGATCTTCTTCTTTAAGTCTTCACAGTAAGATAGATTTTGAAGAGAATCTCAAATATTAAAAAAATACCTTAAATATGATTATCTAAAAGAGTAGTTACCTTCTTTGATACCAATTAATAATACCAAAATGGTATTTTATTGATAGTGATATGGGGTGGGGGTGAGTCATTGTTGGTGTATTTTTATCCAATTTAATCATTTTCCCTTATAACCTCCTAACATGTACAGTAAATGGATTTCTATCTCCCTTTATTTGTCTCATAGTTACTTTGTATACATGTGATGTAATTAAAAAATCACACTAAATAACACTACAAATTTTTAATGGGGTTATCATCCCTGATGATGACTACATCCTCATTGCATCATGGTTTTTATCCCAATCACACAAATCATCCAATTTATTATCACAAGAATTTTGGGCAAGGGTATAGCCTTTCAACCCATAAAATATTATAACTAATTAGTTCCACAGAAATATTAAACCTTATTCTAAAGATACAAGAAGGGTATTATAGCCCCAAGAAGTAGATCAAAAATTTAAGTGAGTGTCTATCCTGAAAAAATATGATATACTTCCTCAAATATAAGAAACCATAGATACTACCTCAATCATCTTCAATTTATAAAATATCCAAAAAATTAAAATATGGGATTAGTCCTATTATTCATCAATCTATTTGAATATCTGATGGAATAAAGACATTATCCTTCTCCTTCTTATTTTCTATTCTTATTTAGTGGATTATAATGGCACTAGGTCACTATTCCTTCTTTTATATGAAATATCTTCAACTTTATATTAAATCACATCTCTAAAAATTTCATTAATATATAGGTTGTGTCATTAAATATAGTATCATAAACAACATATTCTTCTTATTCACCTTCAATGAATATATATTCCTTACACAATTACAATATTACATCTATAATATTTTTTATTTTAATCTTCATTAAACTCATCCTTTCTAGTTCTTTTATTTTGAGTCTCCAGATTTATCACAGAATATTACCATAAATTACACTTGAAGAGTCAACTCTTATTTTTCCCAGGAATTCTAAATGTATAATGGATTATTCCATCAATATTAAATATCAAAAAATACCACATATATTGAATAAATTCTAATGGAATGTGATGATGTCGAAAAAAATGATGTGGTATAGCTCATTCAAATGTGGTTGAGAGCACCTTATGATCATATTTTTTCATAATGTTCCCAGGACGTGGAATCCCCCTTTATTCTCATTAATTTCATTAATTCATCACACAAAATAGCTTGGAGAACAATAATTTATTCTCTACATTCATCTGCTGGAATCATAGAAAATGTGAGATTATATTTTAATCTTAAAATCTTGGCTCACTTTCATCATAATAACCAGCTATCATAAGACTTTATAAAAATATTATTCTCAAAATTTTAATATTAATTTATAATCAATGCAATCATCACATACGTACACTCCTCTTATAATTAAAATGATGACAATTTTATATGATATTCTTCATCAATATCATATGATCATCAAAGTCATACGATGTCTTGGAGTCATACTATGATAAGTAATATGGTGGATCAATGTAATATGATCACAATGAATTTATAAAATCAACAATGGATGTTATATTCCTCATTCTATGTTCGTCAATCTTCATAGTATTATAATTCTCAAATTCTAAATGCATGCCTAAATTTATGAATTTTCCAATTTCTTAATCACCATGATGGGGTGTTAATATCTTTTATGTGGAGAACTACAAACCTAGAAATCATCTCAAATTATGATGTTCTTATGATCATCATGATGTATTTACATGAAAGAACATTACATACAATCATCTTAATTTTTTATAATTGATTAAAAATATATGAATTATGGAGTAATAAAAATGTTTAATTTATGATTTCTCTTCTGTAGCTTACCTTCATGCAATTCATTCTTACCTAAATGTATGTTTTTATAAACTATTATTACCTTTACATAGATCTTGGATCACCTTTATAATAACTTTAGTATTTTCTCAATTCTATTATGTAAATGTTTTGTGACCTTTACATGGGTTTTTGATGACCTTTAAGATGCAGACACTTACCTTTACCCAACTCACTCAAATCCTGAAAACATTTACACATCTCTTGAATTGCTAATTTACCTTGATGATGCTCCAGTATGACCTTAATGTGTCATCTTAGATTTCATAACTAGTATGATTCATGTGGAGATAAAAAATTTATAGATTTAAAGTTAACATTACATGGAGTCTACATTATCCATAAATAGTAGACTACACTTTATCATTACCTTTACATAGGTGATTTATTTCAAAGATTACCTTTACATACAGAGTAATATTCTTGGGATACCTTTACATAAGTAAAAAATGTATTGATTAGTGATTAATAGAATAATATGAATAAAAAGATACCAAAAATCTGGGATTTCTATATAATAATAATAAAGGTACATGAATGAAATGAATAACTAGGAATATAATTCACCAAAATGGATTCTCCAACCCTCTTGATCTTTCAATGATAAATTTTAGAGAGCTGAAATAAAATTATTAGGATAAAACCTCCCACCTCCAAAATTATCCACAATAAAAATGAATAATTCATCATATTAATGGGGCACTTGTTCACTCTATAGTTTACTCGCACCTCATTGTGAAAATGAGGAATAATAAGGGAGCTTTATATTAGTAAATGTTTCAATTAGGCATGAAGAAATCACCGACACCTGCTACCATTACATGGTATTGGTTAATATATATTGATGAAACTTTGGAGTGATGAATACATTTAACTCAAGTGTTTCACTATTTGAGTTAATTATTTTTCCATTTCATGCATCTAATTCATTAATAAACTTTATAAAACGTTTCATCTTATAAAATTGTCCCTTTAATAATATATATGTTGAATAACTCAGTCCTCAAACAATCAAATTTAATTAAATTAATTGTATGTATGTTTTTTCTTTAGACCATGGAGTCACATGAACCACCATGTTTTGGTGGTTCCTATTTTAGTGAACTATTATCATGCACTGCCATGGAATGATGGTTTCTATTTTAGTACATATCCAAAAATCACTCACTTTTACTAAATCCTCAAAAGAATTTTTTTCTTTTCACCTTATATTATATCATTTTCAATAACTTATGAAACCATGTCCAAAACTCCTTTTTTATATCTTCAAAAACAATTTTTCAAATCAATCATTAATTTCACCATGTATCACACCGTTTGTGATACCTTCTGAATACCCATCCAAAAAAACTTTTAGGTTAACTCTATAGCATTTTTAGAGTATCTTTCTATGTAAAACTCAATAATCATTCAATAAACAAAAAAGTGTTCTCCCATGAGACTTTATACTATCAACAAAAAACAAAAATATCTAGAACCATATAGGTAATAAATTAGATGCTTCTAACAATTTATCTATCCTATACATGATTTAAAGGGATCTAACATGATCTTTGTCAAACACATGTATCTTCAAAATTATGTCCACTAATCTGAATCATATAAAAATATATATTCTCATATTTTCAATTTTTCAAAGACATTGAGTGATAATGGGAAATAGATTATGTCAATCCCATATAGACAACCTGTATGTTCTCGATTCTCAATGTATATACTAAAATCGTTGATGAATATTTTGAATTTCATTCATATGTATGGATAATTTCATCTCGTTTCACTCATCTAAATATATAATTACATCATATGTACTCTTTATGTATGGCCACACACATTATAACATATCTCAATCGAGGGACTAGATGTTATAATCACGATATGATAATTTAAATCACATATTCGTTATGCTTCAATCTATGACATGTTCAATAACATACCTAACCACCCCCTAATTAGATAAGTCAATATATTAACTTATGTAAGTATGGCATCAAAGTATCAAGGATCCCATGCTTGGTATATCACTAACCTTAGGTAGTAGGGACTAAAATTTGATTCATCCACCCCTAGTATACCTGAAGACAATTGTATGAAATTCAATATGGTTTTACTAGTGGTTCATCTAGTGCACATAAAGAATATTGTTCTTTTTTTGTGTCTCATGATCATATTACAAATATTTAAACAAAATCATTCTCATTATAACCTTAATAGTTCATAATAAACCATAATAATCCATGATGAACATTGCTGACACACTCCTGTTATAAGGCATAGAAAAAAAAAATATTTTCATAATGCAGCATAGAGGCTAACCAGGGTTGTCTCACTTGAAGAGCATTGTAGTCGGTTCAATCTCTAATTATAATTCACCTAATCTAACACTTTTTGGTTTTTTATTATTTATTGAAAATAATGGTTTTTGATATTTTTTTTAAAATGTACAATTAAAATAATGACATGCATAATTTAAATCTAGATGCAAACAGAATGAAATCAGGGAAGAAAGGTCTTGGTCCTTGGGTGGGATAACACGTGTTTATTAATAATTTTATTTTTTGTTTAAATTATATATGATAATTCATTTAGTGAAACCTTATTATTTAATTAATTTCCCTTGATTAATTGAGTGTGTGATTTCAGCATGCGTCCGGCACACCAAACCTAACAACCTTCAATAGTCAAATAGGGTAACACCTCAACTGAGAATGTTATTCCTATAGGGCCTAGCTCCACCATATGTCATTTCAACACTTATGGACACCCCAATTCCACTGTATGAATGAGTTTCCTAATATAGTTGAGGAAAATGAATTAATCAAGGAAAATATATTGATTTTGAGATAGTATCGTGGGGGACCACTACCGCACCTGTGAAATACCCCCACATCCACCACAAATAGATTTAAAACATTTTTAATTGAAGAAAGATAATAAAGAACACTGTGAAACCTCCATTAGGGTAAATCCTCAGGTTAGTAACTATCCATTTCAATGTGAGAAGATATCACAAAGGAAAAAGGGAAAATAGATAATTAGATAATTAGAGTTTGAAAACAGAGAAAGATGGAAGAAGAAATGGGAAATAGTTTAATATAAATGATGAATGTGTTAAATGTAAAATAAAACTAAAATAAAAAGAAAATAATGAAATAAAATTCATGAATTTTCCTTTTCTTCCTCTTCATGGGGCCCCGGATATTGTAGGGATGGGAAGGAATGATTTTAGAGGTAGGAGATCCTCTCCTTTTATAGGCATATTTCTATCCTCCGAAAGTTGATTCCTTTTGGAATAATTTAATAGAAAATACATGCATAGTAACATAAATTAAAGTCCTTCCACAATTCCTTTCTCATATCCTCTCAAAATTGCATCTCATTTTTTCATTGGATGTAAGAATTTTGAATTTTTAATTAACTATTATGTTTTCTGGACAAAGGTTCCAGGAAACTTCTTTCAAAAGTATAACATCCAATGGCAACCTTACTGACATCCAAAATCCAAAAAAAATTAATTGGGGTATTTATTCAATGCATCCTTGTTATATTACAGGTAGAATCACTACAATTGGAGGTGTGTTAGCTGATATGGGATTCTATTATGGTGGTTCGGTCCACGCTATGCGCTCGGAAAATTTCCCATCATCATTGAATTTTTCAGGCCTCTAGATGCTCGAATCATCCCCCTGTCTATTAGAAAAAGTTTAAAGAAATTAAATACGGATATAAAAAAAGAATCAATCAATTTTAAATTATAGTTTAAAAAATATGACCAAAATACCCTATATGTAAAAATATGTAAAAAAATCCTGAATTAATCACCTTGCACAAATTTTCTAAAAACACAACAAAAATCCAAAATTAATTCATATAGGCTCAAATTGATAATTTTGGAGGATTAAATGATTTGAAATTCTTTAAAAAATTGTGGAAAATATTATATCTGTAAATTTCCCCATACGAAAACCTTGTGTTTCTTCAAGCATATAATATCAACATGGAATTTAGCGGACTGCAATGTTACCAATATTTAAATTCCAAAGTATTATAATTTAAAAATTATCAATGTCAAATAAAACTTTTAAAAAACCAAATTAAATATCGATTTAATTTACCATTTTTCAAAAAAATATTCCAATCATTCATTTTACTTTTCCCCCATGAAGAATGATGAAATATATCCTTTCATTCATTCAAGATCCATAATTAATTATTATTTAACATGCTCAATCATTATTTTCCTCACCATTTAATCATTTATATAATCTATCATGATACAAATCAAGTAGAGGTATGATAAAATAAAGACAATATGCTCATTATCCATAATATTATAAAATAACTACTTTCTCCACTTTGTAAAGAAAAAAGGCACACCAAATCCCGAGGACTTGCAATAAGAGTTCAGATAAATTTGAGGCTTAATTTTGGTAGGATTTTATGATTTTAAAAATTAATACTCAAGGATTAGGTTTATCTATTAAGTAAAATGTGTGATATACAAAGTAAAAGTGTAAGGAAATTCTTTCCTTCAAAGTAGAAACACCCACTTCCCTCAAAACTCAATGTAAGGTCATGATCAAATAAGCATAATGAATGACTTTTGCAGCCTCTTGATATTATTACTTTTGTATTTTTTTTTCTTTTTTTAAAAATTTATGGTTATATTAAACCTTACATATATCAGATAACCACATATGATAAATGTATCTTCAATCTGAAAAATGGTGACATTTGGTTTTCCTAAATCACAACCCATTTTTGTCATTTTTTTGGTTCTTTTTTTCATATTCATTTTTTTATTCAAGAGGGGAAAAACAATAGAGTACAATGAATGATTAAAAAACCTTTTAAAATTACCACAATAACACTCCCACAATTTTTCCTTATCATCCCTTCCATTGTGACTCCCTTCAACACCACACTTCATTTTTAAAATATCATGAAAATACCAATAGTAGGGTAGTGATGGATAAAAATGGATTGAAACATGGATCATACCTATAAAGTTTATTCATGGTCTCTATGGGATAAAAAAGGATTGAAATAAATGTGGTATTTTATGGATAAGGGATTTCCAAAAGATTCCCCAATCATTTTAAAAGTTTTTTTGTACTGTCATAGCTTTGACAAGTTCAAATGCATGTTCTAATAGGTAGCATACCCAAAGATCACTCAAGAAATATACTCAAGATAAAATAAGATGTACTTAGTCCAGAAATACTCTCAGTAATGAGACATATTGTATTTGGACAATCAATCAAGGCATGATAAATAATAACTAATCAATTCACATGAATTTCAAAAATTCAAAGCATGAAAAAGGTAGAGAAATTTGATTTACATGAGTTAATAAATTCCCTCAAATAATGATTCATCATTTCAATATCCATTATTCACTTTAAACATTTAATTTTCTATTTTACTCATTCAATATTATTAACATTGAAATATAAAACATGGAATTACTGGATTCCTAGGAAACTCATGTCACCGTGATATCTCAAGTAGAGAATAATTCATGTGTGAACATGAAATTTTATCTTTAAAAATCATATGAGGATTAAAAAAAATATGGAGTTCAAAAGTTAAAAATTAAAATTGAACTATATTTTTAAATAAAGCTTCATTCATCTTCCTCCTATGTTTTTGGATTCCTTCTGCCATCATTATCCTAAAAAATATAATTACTCAATTAATCATAAGGATCATTTCATTTAATATCAAAATAAAAATAGGTATTGGGCCACATGCTGGACTAATATAAAGAAGGAAATTAAATTTTAAATTCATATAAAACATTTAAAGATGAATATTGGTGTGATCCCCCAAGTGGGCCCTAAATATTTACTGCTTCCAGTGGGCAGTACCAGGTATAATCCAAAGTCTGATGGTGGATGAAGCTTCATATACTTAAACCACCAAATGTGGCTTTTCCCAACATGTATTTCTTTGTTCTTATTGAGGATAAATCCATGGATAGAGTACACATGTTCCTCCCCCTTTGAAAAGTGATACATCTTGCATGGCAGGGATAGAATTAAGTATGGAACCTCCTCCTTTGTTTATTCTTATGCAACTTTTTCTTTCTCTTATTGTACTCTATATAATGAATATTCAATGTATTCTAGGAGAACTATGTGTCCCTAAAAAGGTGCATATTATTTTCATCTTCATCCTCTAAGGTATAATACGAGATGAACAAATCTGAAAATTCAAAACTATTAGGGTTGATACTCAAATTACTTTCAATAAAATTAAAAGAGTTTGAGTTCATGATTTTATCATCTCCATGAGATGGTTGGCTTTGATCTCCTCTTTAATTGAAAATGAATCTTGGATTCAATATTTACTAGATGGAGGTAGGTAGTCATGCTCCTCTATCTTGACATTAAATTCCACCACTTGGGAGGTGTCTTCTTTCAATGGTGTTGTCTCTTCTACTTTTTAAGGATTGGGAGATCATGCATTTCCTCACATTCATTACAAAATTCATCCCACTCTTGTTTATCTACCACATGTGGCTCAGTAATAAATTCTTCCTACTTTTTATCTATCTCGGATATAATTGGTAGAGTGAGGATGAATGATTCTTTAGGTACTTACACATTTACGTCCTCTGGTTATTTAATGATGAGTGGTTAAATTTCTTCAAAAACTAACTCAGCTTATTTTTCTGGTTTAGGGTCAGGTTGCTCCATTAATGCACAAACTTGGTCAAACACACTTTCCATTTTCCTCCCAAAATCATCTAGAGTATTACCCATCCTTTCCACCTAGTCATTTAGATCTTGATAATCAACTTCTGGTTCTTGATATGACACTTCCAAGTAATCTTTACATGCATAATAATTCGAATTTGAATACATCGTGAAAAAATAGTTTTTTAAATTTTTTTTTTAAAAAAATCAAAATGTTTACAAAAAGGTTAATTTTTAAAATAGTGATTGAAAAAATTGATTAGATTCCCAAATAATGCACCAGTTTTGATTCATGCACGTTCTAGGGCATGGAAAGAGAAAATTATTTTCATAATGCAGCACAAAGGTTGACCAAGGACGTCTCACATGAAGAGTGTTGTAGTCGGTTCAATCACTACTTATAATTCATCTAATCTAATTATTTTTTGAATTTTTTTATATTTATAGAAAACAATTGTTTTTTTTATAAAAAAATGAAATTAAAATAATGTCCGGTAGAATTTAAATCTAGATGAAAAACTAATGAAATCAGGGAAAAAGTATTGGTCCTATGGTTGGATAACACAGTTTTATTCATCATTTTATTTTATTTTTTAAATTAGATTTGATAATTAATTTAGTGAAAGATCATTAATGAATTAATTTCCCTTGATTTATTGAGTGTGTGATTTTACCGTGCGTCTAGCACAATAAACCACACCTCCTCCAATAGTCAAATTGGGTAACACCTCAACCGAGAATGTTATTACTACTGGACCAAGTTCCACCATATTCCATTTAAACCCTTACGGAAACCCTAACTCAACCGAATGAAGGATTTTCCTAAGAGATGGTAGGGAAAATTCATGCATAGTACCCTTCATGAAATGTTTTCCAAGATTCCTTGTGCATCTGCTCTCAAAAAGTTTAGCATATTTTGCTATCAGAATTAGGCATTATGAATTTTTAATTGATAGTTATGTTTTCGGGAGGAATGTTCCAGGAAGCTTCCTTCAAAAGTATAACATCCAATGGAATCCTTAATTACTTCCAAACTCCCTAAAATTAATTTTGGAAATTAAGATATGTATACTTTTTCTATTTATGGTGTTATCACTTCAATTAGAGGTGTGTAGGCAGAGATGGAAATCTTTTATGGTGGTGGGGTCCACTCTGTACGCCTAGAAAATTTCCCAACTTCATTGAATTTTTTGGACCTATAAATGTTTGAATCATCCCCTGGTCGAGAATAAAAAGAATAATTAAATTAAATAATAATTTTAACAAAAATGAATCAATCAATTTAGAATTATAATTTTAAAAATATGTACAAAATACCCTTGACGTAAAAAACTGTAAAAAATACATAATTAAGAACTGTTCACAATTTTTCTAAAAACGCATCACAAATCCAAAATTGACTCATATAAGATTAAATTGATAATTTTTTTGGATTAAAAAATTTAAATGCTTACAAAAAATTGGGAAAATATTAGCTCTATCAATCTCTTAGGGATTAATTCAATGTCATACTTTGGGAGGACAATAATCATTAAAATTCATGAAATGTATGTATATATGTATGTATATAACCAATGTGAAAGAATGATAAAGTGTAGTTTTTATATCATTATGATTCCTTTTAATATACATAAATTTTTTAATAATATTTAACAAAACGAACATAAACACTCAATGATCATATCAAATATGAAAAAAAATGATCATACTTATGTT
This sequence comes from Viscum album, assembly GCA_963277665.1. Lineage (NCBI taxonomy): Eukaryota > Viridiplantae > Streptophyta > Magnoliopsida > Santalales > Viscaceae > Viscum > Viscum album. The sequence continues at coordinate 857,182,436 of OY728133.1, read as the reverse complement.
TTCAACACTTTATTGATTTTGTAAACTCATTACATCATATTTAATTCTGATCGCATCCTTATGTGATCATCTATCACTATAAGAAAACAATGTTTTTGTGGTAGTTTTTTCATAGAAATTTTAAAAACCACTGCAAAATTTGTTTGATAAAAAAATTAAGGGCGGTTTTTAAAATGACCACGAAAAAAAACGGCCCTATTTTTAAAAAAAAATTAATTTATTTAAAATATATTCGAAAAATATATATTTTATTAACATCATTTTTTTAAACCGCCACAAAATAGCAGTGGTTTTTTACAAACTGGGGCAAAATTTATGAATTTCTAAAAAAAATATTTATTTTTTTTTATTTTTTGTCCTCCATAAAGGCCCAGAAGGCCTCCAAAACATAGGTTTTACTTACAGACACTGATTTATTAAAAGTCAAATGTTCATAACTTTCGATCAAGGTGTTTGTTCAGCCTGTACCATATATCATATCGAAGCTCATTTCATGATCTTCGATTGGACTAGTCGTGGCACTAAAAAAGGACTCTTAGATCATATTTAATGGTCGTTTTTGTGTTTTTAGGTTTTTCAGAGGTTTTTAACGTTTTATGATTTATTTAATTTTTTAGTTAATTTTTATTTATTTGTTTAATATTAATTAATTATTTTTTTATTTATTTGTTTGTTTATCTATTTTTTATTATTATTTATTTATTTAATTTTTTTGTATATTTATTTATTTATTATTTAGTTATTATGTACATATTAATTATTAATTTATTTTTTATTAATTAATTAATTATTTTTTATTTTTTATTTTTTATTTTTTATTAATTATGTATTTATTTATTTATTTATTATTCATTAATTTTTAATTAATTTTTAATAATTAAATAATTAATTATTAATTATTAATTATAAATTATAAATTATTAGTTATTAGTTATTATTAATTATCATTTATTATTTATTTATTTATCTATTTCTTTATTTATGTATTTATATATTTATTATTCATTATTTATTCTTTATTCTTTATTCTTTATTCTTTATTCTTTATTCTTTATTCTTTATTCTTTATTTTTAATCGTTATTATTTATTTAGTTATTTAATATTTATTGATTATTAATTAATTAATTATTATTTATTTATTTATTATTTATTCAATATTAAATATTGAATATTTCATATTAAATATTAACAATTAAAATTTATTTTTTAATTAAGAATTATTAAAAATATAAATATCAATTATTAATTAATAGTTATTATTAATTATTAATTTATTATTATTTATTTATGTAATTATATATTTATTTATGTATTTATTAATTAATTAATTTATTATTTATTTATTTATTATTTATTCTATATTATTTATTCTTTATTATTTATTCTTTATTTTTATTACTTTTTTATTTATTATTTATTAATTTATTTCTAATTTACTAAATATTAATTTATTTTTAGTTTATTATTCATTTATTATTTATTTATATATTTATTCAATATTCATTAATTATTAATTATTTATTAATAATTTATTAATTTTTAAATAATTATTCTTAATTCTTAATTCTTAATGATTAATGACTAATTATTAATTATTAGTTATTGTTAATTATTAATTATTAATTAATAATTAATTATTATTTATTATTTATTATTTATTATTTATTATTTATTATTTACAATTTAATATTTATTATTTATTATTTATTATTTACTATTTACTATTTACTATTTATTATTTATTTATTATTTATTATTTATTATTTATTTATTTATTTATTTATTTATCTATTATTTATTAATTTATTATTTATTTGTTATTTATTTATCATATATTATAATTTTTTAATTAATTTATTATTTATACAGTATTTATATATTATATGTTATATATTATATATTATATATTATATATTATCTATTATCTATTATCTATTATCTATTATCTATTATCTATTATCTATTATGTTTTATGTATTATGTATTATATATTATCTATTATGTATTATGTATTATGTATTATATATTATATATTATGTATTATATATTATGTCTTATATATTATATGTTATATGTTATATGTTATATATTATATATTGTATATTACTAATTATCAATTACTGATTATTGATTATGGATTAGTCATTATTGATTAATAATTATTTAGTGTGTATCTATTTTCCATGTATTAATTGTTTTTTTAATTAATATATATATATGTATAAGTATATTAAATTCGATTTATTAACCACAAGAAGAGCCTGCTAGAGCGGTAAAATCTTTGGAGAATAAGCAAGAGGCAAGGGGTTCAAATCTCACCCAAGCCAAATTTCTTTATATGGCATGGGAATGTGCATAGACAAGGACTTGTGCATGGAGATGGACTTATGCATAGAGATGGCCATGTGTATGGTAATAATAAATAAATTTCGAAAATAATAAAATAAAGAAATAAATAAATAAATAAACAAATTAAGAAAATTAATTAATAAATAAATAAATTACTAAAATAAAGAAATACTAATATAAAAAATAATAAAAAATAAAATAAATTAAAAGAAATTAAAAACTATTAAGTGACTGTTTAAACCGCAATTAAATACATAATTTGGTGTAGTGTATTAAACCCACTAAACATTTTAGTGAGAAACATCTATGAATTAATCTAGTTTAATTAATAGTGAGATTTATAAATCGTATTCCTTATTATTCAACTCTTTGAAAATATCCAAACATCATTACTTCATAACATAACATGTTATGATGTCATCTTATGATGTCTACTTAAAACACATTTTAATCACATCATCATAATCCTTGAAACTCTTTTCATCAAACTTTTCCCATGAAATTTTCAAGAAATGTAACTTTTACATTATTAATTTATCATCAAATACTAAATCCTTTTAGGTTAAAGTGATATTTACTTTATTATGATAACTAATGTAACTCATTACATTGTCATACCCAAAACAATTTTATGATTCAAAGAGAAATTCACTTTGTAATTTGACTCGGAAAATCCCATAGTGATGTTCAATTAATTATGGTAATTAAATGTAACCCTTAAATTTTTTATTTACAATCACATGTACTAAAACTAATTTTGGATATCAAGTGAAAAATCCTTTTTTCTTTGATAGGTATAATCCTTTAGTTGTTAACTTTATACTTATATAAGTCCATAAATACTCCCACTAGATTCTTAGGCACTATATTCTTTTTTAATATCTTGTTATGATAGGGAAATACTTTCAAATTTAGAAAAAACAATTATTTCCTCTTTAGTATGAATATTTCACTAATAAACTATTATCTCCATATTATATATAGTATTCTATGTGTTCAAATAAATTTTCATGAAAAAAATGATTCTTTAAAATATTCCATTGATGGGTGGAAGGATCAAATTACTTCATATTTTAATAAATACCTATATAAATACTTCCACCATTCAATTATTTTAAGAATGTTATAGAATATTGTGATTATTAAATAGTGTATACAATCAATAATACAATTTTTTCATATAAACTATTTATTATTGATCCATTTCTCTTATTATATAAAATAAATGAGATTAATATACAAATAATTTAATTTGATTCTTCTAAGATTCATATTTTCATTAACATTAAAATTTGATGTAACATCTTTCTGCTTCCAAACATGAATTTAAACTACAAGATTATTTGATTTTGAACTCTTGTATGTTTACAACACTTGTAAAATATACACTGGGTATCTCATTAATTAAAAATTAAGGAATTTATTTATATAGAACTTATAACTAACATGGAGATTCTGTAGAGTTTATAAATATCCTTCTAGTATCTATGATAATTTTTCATATGGAATTAATACTCCACCTCCCTAAAAATATTATATTTTAATGACAACTCCTTTACTTAATTACTTGGACACATACATAAAAATTGATTATTAATATATTTATTTTTCTTCTGGGGTCTTATATATTTACAATACTTGTATATTATAATGTTTTTATCACAAAACATTTAAAGGAAATAAATGAATTTTATAAACATTTATATCTTATGTGGACTCTAAACTAGTTTTCTTGTAACAACTTGGAAAATCCTGAATATTTCCTCACTAAGGGAAAACCTTTTCACAATTAATACATTTTCCTTCATTCTTATTTCTCACCTTCAAATACGGTGTAGACTCTCCACAACATCTTTTTTTTCCTTTTGTCTAGGAAATTTACCTATTTTCTTTTATATAATCATTATGAAACATTAGCTTAGACCAATCATGTCTTACTCAATTATATTGAACAAATTTATGAGGCCCATTAAACGTTTACAATGTTTTTATCATATTATAATTCACAAAAAATTATCATAACCATTTCATTTGTGACTTCATAATGAAATATATGTCCAATTCAAGCTTATGGGGTGAAGAAAGCCTCTCCAAATTATTGAAATATATTATAATATAGAGTAACTTTTTGCTGAATGAAGTTCCTTCTATTATATTTCACCAAAAAATAGATTTAGAAACATCATATCATTCATTACATTATTTCTCTTAGTAAATCCTTTTAAGGATTACTATCATTTGATAAGCATTCAGGGTCTCATGTTGCCTTCAAAACATTGACTCCTAGTAATAAGCATGATTTTGAATAAATAATGTGAATAATTTACATTCTTATCAAATTCATCTAAATAATTTTGTTTAATACCTTCATTGGTAGGTTTATTAAGAAGTTATTGTTCCAACACATTGAACTTTCCTTCTTTTTTGAGAACAATTATCATATTTCAGTACCATTCAAAGAAATTTCTACAATTTAGATATTCCTTATCAAGTTTTGATCTCAAGGTTATTTTTAATGCTTATTTAATTTATCATCAATAAAATATTTCATTACATGAGTATCATTTTTATGACCAATTAATAAAGACTTATTAAATGGGATCCTACTAAAATGATGACCCCTTTTAAAAACCAGCATATCCATTAGCATGCCAATATCTATATTTCACTAAGCACTGGGCTGATTTAGGGTGTCTACCATCACAAGGATATTTTGGTAGGGTATTATCCTAATCATATCCTATAAGTATCTTGGATAGTCAAGCATATAAACCTTTGTTCAATCCATCATATAGATAAACTCAACTTTATTACCCTAGTAACCTAATCCAATTAGGGTCTCACATCTAATGTAACCCATAGAAAATGCAAAAACAAGCCAACAAAGGATCACACAGGTGAACCCATATTTATCCCAAACTACCTAGTAGGACATTACAAATCAATTTATTACTTTCTTTCCTTACATAAGATACAAAAAGAAAACATAGCTTTAGAAATACCTTTCTAGTTGATGATCAAAGTCTTCAAAAGTTCTGCTTTGGAACGAATATAATTATTTTTATTTTAAAATAGGTATTAATATCACCATATTACCACATGTTTTTTCATTTACATATTTATCCTTTTAGTTATTAACTTGGAATCTTATTCCCTCCACTAAACTAATATGTTCAAAGAAAATTTATGTGTACCTCTTTACACAACACATAAGTTTATTTTACTCAACCAAAATTAGAATTCAAACATATTCATCCATATACAAATAAATAATATAAATATGGTATATGAACTTTTATTGTAATGTTATACTATTATGTGACATTGAAAACATCTGAATTAGTAAGCCCGAAGCGAAAAAATAGCAAACCCTATATTCCTTTATAGACAAAGCATAAGCATCTAGGCTGGTAGGTGGTTCAATTCCAAGTCCATCTAACCAAGGATACATTACTCAATATATAATTAAATTATTCATTATTTTAAAACCTAATATTGAAAAACTATATTTAATATCTAAATTAAAGTTTGTAACTTCAATTACAAACTAAGGTTAAGGTATATAAAAAACTAAATTCATTATGGATTCAACACTATCATGACAATTTATGTTTCTATTATAGAAGAAATTTATCGTATAAATTTTATTGTACAAATATTCATAATGTAAAAAAAATTCAACTAGGAAAAAATAGTGAATAACCTTTAAATAAATGAACAATGAAAATATTTAAACATGAGATAGCCATGAATGAACAACGCATAAATGAAAGCTAATTCTAAAAACATTTATTATTTCAACTTTTTATATAATAGACATTTAATAATAATGAATATAACACTTTATATTTTATTTAATATGATTAATTCATATTCACCACTATATGGAATTTCAATTTAAATATATGATACTATTATAAATTAAAACAAATTTATAATTCAATTTTTATTATGTAAATATGTTACATAATCTAAATATCATATAAATAACATTTCAAAATAATCCCTAATTAATTTTAAAAAATGAAAATTAAATTATTATGAACAACTAATAATTTACAATATAAAAAATCTTATAATTTTTCCACATTTATGTAATTTATAAACACTTAAAAAATTATTTTTTATGATTATAAAGTAAACCATTTTATTTATAATCCATAAAAGGTTCCATATGAATTTAAAAGGAATATAAATATAAAAACTAAATATTTAAAAACAACTTAACAATAAAAATGTCAATAATATTTATTAATTAATTATAAATAATTCTTAATTAATTGTTAATTGAAATTTATTTAATTAATAAAAATCCCAAAAACACTATTTATAATAATTTATAAAAAACATAAAAATTATTAATTCAATTAAAAATTGAATGTTTTGAAAAAATAATTTTTCCTTAACACCACCACTTTCACTATTCCATGGTTGTGATAGTGCTGAAATGCCCCACCATATTGTACACAACACTATAGTGTTTATTCTAAATTATTTTTTAAGGTACCATTACTTGATCTATTTCATGGTGTCCTTTTTTAAAACATTTTTATTAATCTCTTCTCTTGTGAAAATTTACATGTACACCATAACCTAGTTGGTTGTTTCACATGTGTTAATGCTTAATGTAAGAAACAAAATGATTTCCTCCCCGTACCCTATTGAAAAATAGTTGGCCCATTTTTATGTATTAACCCTTAATAAATGAATAGAAACAGTCATCCATATGGTGTTTTGATTGTCTAGACGAGTCATTTCAATGCCCGACATGGTGCTCTATTCTCAAAATTATTCATTTCATAAATGAAATTTCATATAATAATTATATGGCTCCATTTAATAAAAAAATGTTGGTTACCTTGGAATTTATTAACACTTTATTTAATAAGTGAATGAAACATAAACCATAAATCTAGAATCTCCATGGAAGAATAATGAATGTTCATGAAACTATAAATGAAGAACTATTTGTATCATTCACCAGAATGGATTTTGAATCCCTATTAATCTCCATCTAATTCAATTGAGAGAGATCAAAAAGGTAGAATATGAAGTACTCCCACCTATAAAATTATCCATATGATGAATGAATCATTCTTTATATGAATGGGATCCTTATTCCCTCCATGGTGTGCTATAATGTCAATGTGAAAAGGAAGAAGTAGAAGGGAGATTTGGGTTATGAGAAGTATCACGCATACTTGAAGAAATCGCCCACAACCACTATCATCATATGGTAGTGTATTATTTATACCAAACACACTCTTGAGTGATTCACATATTTAACTCATTTGTTACAATGCTTGAGTTAATGTTTTATCTAGTTTATGCATCTAATGCATGAATGAACTTCCACAAACATTTCATCTTATGAAATAGTCACATTAATTAGATATATGTTGAATAAATCCTCTATCATGTAAGCAAATCCAAATCCATTCATCGTATTCATGATTTTTATTCAGACCATGGATTTACATACACCACCACAATGTGGTGATGTCCATTTTAGCGCAATTCTTTTCATTCACCAACATATAATAATTGTTTCTATTTTAGTGCATATTCAACAACCAATTCAACTCATAATTTTAGATAAAATCTATCCAACTAAAACTTCTTTATAATCTCATTAACTCAACTTAATCACTTCAAAACATCTCTAAACATCATCCAAGAACCTATGTTAGTTATTTCAATCATCATAGATCCTCATGATCATTTGGATGGATTCTACATAATCCAATATGACTTTTCTTTATTAAATATATGCTTCACAATAACTCCTATATGATTTATCATTTCTTTCTATATAATTAATGGAAGAACTTCTTTCACATACTCTTTTCCACAAAACTAGTAATGGAATATATACTTAGAATCATTAAGTTATTCTTCCAAAACACACATGGCATAAGAACACTAAGATTATTTTCACCAATATGTGTGGGAACTTCCAACTAATCCCAAGAACCTCTGCATTACCTTTATTTATATGATTGGTTTCATAGATAACCTTTATTTACATAGTATAATTCTCAAAATACCTTTACACAAGAAACCAATTCAACTCAAATTTCTATATTTCACTTTAGATCAAGTCCATCCACCTCAAAAATCATTATAACATCTTCAACTAAACGCATGCACTCTATAACAACTCCAAACATTATCTAAGAAAATAATTTAATTAGTTCATTCTTCATTAACCCTCGTTTTTCCTTTGTATGGATTATACATACTTCAAGATGATGTTTCTTACTTCAATAGTCACTGCAGATTGATTGTTATCAAGTTACTCAATCCATTACCATATTATTATTGTAAAAACTTGTTTAACATCAAATTTTCTACAAAACCAGTAATAGAACCTACAATTCCATGATAAAAGGTACTCCTCCTTATGAAACATGTCTTAGGAACACCATGATTCATCTCACCAATATGATTGGGTACTTCCAACTACTCCCAAGAACCTCATCAGGTATATTTATTCCATTACTGGCAATAAATATAACAAACCCAAAGTGTGAGAGAAAAGAAAATGAGAATACATATTGGAAAAAATAAAACACACACAAAGTTGGTTTATCAACATCGTTTCATGTGAACCAAATCAAATAAATATTTCTATCATAAGTTGTGTAATAATGATTGTTTTATCATATTTTATTTATATATTGATGATATGATTCTAGTGGGTCAAAACTTCAATGGATCTAGGAATTAAAGTGATTTTTATCAATAACTTTTAAAAAAATATCTTGGTGTTGCAAAGAATATTCTTGATATGAGGATTTAAAGAGGAAAAATATATGGGATTTTAGTGTTATCTCAAAGAAAGTATATCTTTAAGGTCATCAAGAGGTTCTGAATGACTGTATGTAAATCTATTTCAATAACTCTATTTAGTAACATTAAATTATCACAAGGGAAAGCACCATAAACGGAATATGAGATGAAATACATGGAAAAAATTTTATTTTCTTTAAAAATTTATTGTTTTATATATTCAATGATATACACTCACCGTAAAATTTCATTTCCCATGGGATTCATCAAGTAATATATGGTAAATTTGGGGAAAATATGAGAATAATTTATGTGGATCATCAGATATATAAAATTTACATAAGATACTACCTTATGCTTTGAGTTATATAAACCATTTTAAGGATATGTGAATGTGGATTTTTAGGGTTATTTTAATAATCATAGAAGCATGTCAGGATTTGGGTTTACATTTAAAGGAATGAAGATTATTTGGATGTCTAAGTTGCAGTTAATAGTTTCACCCTCTACTATAGATTCTTAATATATATTCATAATAGAATAATCAAAGGATATGATCTAGTTGAAACGATTTTTTTGGATCTAGGGAGGAATCGAGAAAGTCATTTACTTTACCATGACATTCAAAATGTAATTCCCTTAGAGAAAAAACAAGTGTTCCATTCTATGACTAAAAATATGGACATGAAATACCATTATATCCATAAGTTTCTTGAGGATGATTATTTAGATCTATGTAATATATATAGAATATAAAATCTAATTAACATGTGAACTAATGTTTTAATCCATGAAATTTTTCTACAGCATAATTCCTTAGTGGGAATGGGATATTCAGAAGGTGGTGGGAAGCACTGCATATATTAGGAAGGATGATGAGGCGTTTGAATATATCTATGTGTTGAAATTTTCCCATATAATCTTGAATAATTATTCAAGTGTATGATTTTGGGGATTTTAATACCCCTTCATGGATCTGAATTTAATTTACCAGAATAAAGATATTCATTTCATTGAATGTTGGTAGTTGAAATAGATACTTTAACCCGTGACAGATTGGTTTGAATGAAATTTGAATGGAAGTGTCAGTTATGTATAAGTTGGATTACATCGTGTATTAATTAAAATATAATATGTCAATGTACTTATTATACTAGTTTTATCTAGTTATAATAGGTTTTCAATAGGAGATATGTGGGTACTATTGCATGTGGATAGAGACCCATGAAAGTAAGAAGTCACAGCAAACAGATGACTTGATGAACCCCACTATATATATTAGATGGGACCACCTAGTGATGTGTGATGAATATTACTTTTTTTTGAGTAGTCCACACCACAACTAAGTCACTATGTTTTAATCATTATACTTATAGTGAAATATACTTTGTAGTGTTCTCCTATGGTCGTATAATGAAAATCCAAATAACATATGTCAAAGGGTTCATTAAATTGCTGCATTTTATTCGATGGTATGAATTCTTTGTTATTTATTTATCATAATAACTTAGTGTGTGGTGATTTATGGTGTATATAGCTTCCAAATTTATGGTTCTTAAATTTGGGGGGAGTTTGGCATGTTTTCTATGCATGATGTTTGGGAGCTTGTATTTCCAATGGATGAAAGACCAGGCTATTGGTGGTTGAACATATAGTGAACTTATGATTTTTACATGTTATTTATACTTCAACACAAAAAAATATTTCATGTTACCGGATGGTAGCATGTTCATACAAGGAGTATAATAATTCATGCCACTTTCTTGAAACACTTCTAGACCATGTGTAATTTTTCAATATTAATCGTGGTGTTTGTTTTTTCATTTCTCTATCGATGACCAAATAATTGACCGTACATGTTAATTTATCCCTTGGGTTAGTATGTAATCATATCAATTTATTTTTTTTGAAATAATCATCACAATAACTATCATGGGTTAAACCTATTTGGATCATATCCCTTGTAAAATAGCTCATCGCAACTCTTGAGGAAGGTTTCATGACATCTCAATCACCTAGCCCTTGACTACCACATCTATCACAACAATTGTTCCAAGAATACTAGTATACTCAATGAAAGGCTCATCCATCATAGGATTAACCCACAGACCTTGTTATTATCTCCCTACTGATACATTACCTTAGTCCTGAAGAAGATATTCCCAAATTCTATATTTTTTATGATATATTTATGCGCTCCTTTTTTCTTGTAAATTATGATTTTCATGAAAAATTGGGATTATCATTACATAAATCAATATATGTGACCAAATTATAATTTTTATCATTAAATATATTCTTCCACATAATATATCATTAATGAATAATTTTATGAGATAAAATGGTAGAGATTAGATGTATTCATGTATGTGATACGTGAACTTACCATGGAATTTTCTCACGCTTTTCAATGCTTTAGAGAATGAAATATTCTTAAGTGTGTATTCAAAAACTGATATGATGCATCATTGTGATGGAAGTGGGTATAAGGTGTGCTTAAATAATAATTTTATGATTTTCTTCAACCTAAATGTCCCTCTATCCTACCTTCTTTTCACCATGAGATTCTAATACATCATGAAGGACGATGAGTCCTATATACCCAAAATGTGATTCAGTTAGACCATGGATACACTATAGATAGGGGAGTATTTTGAATACCATTATGTGATATCAAATAAACACATATGAAGTTTAATATGTATAATAATCTCTTCAGTGAAATGTATGTCATTGACAATAATATTTCTTCATTTCAGTTTTTAAATAGGTTTAATATTTCTTGCATAGACATCCTCATACAAGACATAAATTCACTTCCACATATTTTGGTTATTTTTATTAGTCTCATTTAAAAACCTTAAGTCATATCAGTTCATTCATATTCATTAAATCTATGTAGTCTTTCATTGAAATGAAAAATAAATGAAAATAGAGCATCATTTAATAAAATCTTTAAAAAATGTTTAACCTTAAAATAACAACACTACAAAATGGTAACTGAGGAGTTTACTTTTCAAATATGGGTTGCGTAAAGGTAACTAATGAATTACCATTATCAGGGAAATTACATAAAAGTAGTCAAGGTTTCTTTAATTCAATGTAAATGTAATATACAACTTATCCTTATGTGAAATCCTAGTACATATATTTAACCAAGTACTTACCTTTATGAAAAGTATTTCACATAAAGTTAATGCTATATTTTAATATCATGTGTTAAGGTTACTACGAGATACCATGGTGTGGTGAAGAATTTAAATATTTACATGAAATTAATTCATTATTTTAATGTTTTATGTAAAGGTTGATCATTATTTACCCTTATGTTAAGAGTTTATGAAAATTTAAGGGTTGTTATACCCTTTCAGGGAATCTAATACATAAGGGTCATTGATATATACCCTCAAATAGATTTTGAACATAAGAGTAAAATAAGGATATGGTTACATAGAATATGGATTCTGTGTAGGGGTAAAAATAAATCATTAAATTTTTTTAATAAATAAATAATTTTTATTATTCAAAAAATGTATATAAATCATATTAAAATTTATTCTGGGAATATTTAATTTATGCATAATTTATAAATTAATTGATTAATTATAAATGGTTTATAAATTATTATTTAAATTTAAATGGTTTATAATTAATTATTTAAATATAAATGATTTATAATTAATTATTCAAATGTCTATGAAACATTTATATTCCCAAACCTTAAATATTTATATTTAAAATACCTTTAAATGTATTATATTTCATATCTTATGATATAGAAATAATAGTTTTTATTTATAAATCATAAGAAATAAATTATAAAGTTTTATAAACTATTAAATAAGGATAGATGAAAATTGTTTATATATAAATTTCATATTATTTATAATTAAATATTTTAAATTGTTGAAAATAATAAGTATCCTTATTTTGATATTATTTAAGCTACGTAATAATTGTTTTGATGAATTATATGATCAAGGTATAAATAATTTTAATGTATATTATAACAAGATTATGTAAAATGTTTACATAATAGAAATTGGATTTGAAATAGTTTATAATTATTATAATATCATATATATATATAATAGAAATTAATTATAATGATAAAATGAAAGAGTTTATATTGAAAAAAATATGAAGGATCTATATTCAAGACTATGGAATGTATATAATGTTAAAGATAAAAATTATAAAATATTTATAATTATCTTTTATTCATGAATTATTCAAAAATGTTTATTTCATTTTAAAAATTTTCATTCTTCATTTATTTAAGGTTTATTACATATTTTATTCATATTTATTATTATTTTATATGATTAATGTTGTATTCCTTAGTTTAAAATGTTATACTACTTCTAATATAGGTACTTTAATTACATGTTAGGTATGATAATGAATTTTATTTTTTCAACTACATTGACCTTAGTTTGTAATTGATGTTAGAACTTGATTTTAGTTGTTTTTTATAGTTTACACATATTTGGTTTTAGAGTTATGATTAATTGAAATCTCACATTGGTAAATTATCCCTGAGAAGAGGGACTTGGTCTCAGACTACCTACTTACCTGGAGGCTTATTCCTTGTCTAGGATAGTGGATGGGGTTGGATATCTTTTTCTTCAGGATTAATCATGTGGAGATTTTCAATATCATATAATTATAAACCTTTTCATAATGTATTTGTGGACCTTGTTCATGTGTTTCATTGGGATATGTATGAATATATATGGCTTCTATTTTTTGGTGAGTATCAAAAATATATGGGTTTTGTAAATAGTTTCAGATCAATATGGTTTGAACACATTTGTTTGGTGGAGATAATATGATTCCAAACTAAATTACTATAATCACTCATACAAAAAAGGTAATAAAATGAGATATGATAGTTACAATAAAATGTCCTTAAAATATTAAGTGTGACATTCTATCCAAAGATTCACATTTTAATACCTCAATCATTCAACCATGTAGGTCATGATAAATTTGTATGCCCTTGTATTATCTTATATAAGGAAATAATGTAATAAGTGACTCTGGATTGTCCTACTCAGAAGGTCAATTTAAAGTTTGGTGCCCAATATTGTCCCTTGTTAATTTTTTTGGTCTTTTATTTGGGTTATATTATCCATGAGATAATAATAGGACTAGGTTACCAATGTAATATTATTTATTTTATCCATATGATAGAATATACAAAGATATAATCACTCAACTATCTAAGAGTCATAATTTTTATGATTGGGATTATTACCCACCTAAATATCTAAGTGATGAGAGAAATCCTAAAGTGACCTTGAGCATATTTAATTATGGATCTCTTCCCAATAATGGATATGATATATTTTAAAATCGGGTTTTCATTTTTGTGAGATCCCATTTAATAAATTTCCTTATTGAGTGGTTATAAAAAATGATACTCATATAATAAAAGCTTCTATTATAGATAGATTCATCATTATTATCAAGATAAAATTTATGAACAATCCATGATAATTATAATCTTAATGTAACAAACACATAATAATAGAAAAATAAGAAGAGTTATTAAGCATGATTGGTGACTTAGGAATAGTTCTAATGAAAAATCACATGTGTTAGAATAGTTCATTTTTTAGTAACCAAGTCCTGAAATTGTCAATCAAGTGAATATAGATGCATATGAAAGCATAATGTGATTAATTTAATGTTAAAAATGAATTTTATGAAAAAATAAAAAAATGAATCTTACTCTCTACTCATGTACTCAATATAATTGGGTATATAAATGATTTAACGAATTATAGTCTCATATACTCTATATGATTGGGTATGTCAAATGACATTCAATATGATTGAATATGTTAAATGAATTGGTGAGACTAAAGGTTACCTAAAATGTATATTGGTTATATAAATAAATTCTATTCTTATTATAGATATATGATATCAAATATATGTTTTACAAGGTGTTGTAAAAATAAGTATGATTATGAGATGAAAATATTTGAAGCTTTAATTTTTATTTCAAGAATAAAGAAAAGTATTTCCTGCATTGATAACGTATATTCCAAATTCATAGATAAAATTTTCATAGTATGTTTATTTTTATCTCAAATATATATTGAGAATATAATGAAAAAAATACTTTTTTAAATGAAATCAGATGAGTATTTTCTAAAACACATGTCTTATGATTTGTTGGATTCTATAACATTTGTTAAGGGAGACTAAAATGGATTGTTATGATTAAAGATTTCATCTTATTTTCATCTATGGAAATGATCCAACAATGTAAAATAATTATAGAAAATTTTACTATATATTCTCAATGTTTTGATAGTAGATTAACTGAACATATGGTGTTTATATACTAGTGGTGTATTGACAATACTAGAGGGTAAAAGATCAATCTGGAAGGATAAAGGTTAGTTAAAATGTGTAATAATATTTTTTTCTATAAACCATTCAAGGTCAATGAATCCAAGGGTTTTAGGAAAGAAGAATAATTGTTCAATTTGATTGGATTATCTAGTATACACTTAAAGCGTTTTGTGAAACTCCAGGGAATATCAATGTTAGGTATGGATGTTATGTAAATTAATTATTCAATTTTTAATGGAATTTAATACCTAATTTCGATTTTACAACGTTTTGGAAATATATATGAGATAAAAATCAAATGAATAATTTATTGAGATAATATTATATATTCATGAGATGAAGTAAAAATTAATTACATTAGGGATTTAAATTTAAAGGATTTTATCAAGATCAAATGAATCTATATAAAATATGTGTATGTTCATCTCATTTATCTTATGTGATAAGAGAATATATTTAGTAACAATGTTTTTTATGAAAAAAATGAGATTATTAATTGTATACACATGGTTTTTAGTTCATCAAATTCTTTAAAAAGTTCAGGGAAGAAGATATGGTTAAATTTGTTTATCCATGATAAAAGTGTTTATCCAATTGTTTGTTAAAATATGAGGGAATGTGTTACTTCCACTTATTAGTGGTATATTTTAAAACTAAAATTCCTCTTTAATGAAAAAAAATTAACTAAACACATAAAATTCAATATATGATATAAAAACACTACTTTATTCATTAAATGTTCCTACTAAAAAGAAATAAGTATTATTTCTTAACCAAAAAATAGTTTGTGTAGAATATTAGCAAAATATTTTGAAAGGAATATATTTCTAAGAGGCTAGTGGGAGTATGTTTGGACTTATAGTTGTTTGGAGTAAAAAAATAAAGTATTATAATAATCTTAATGTTATTTCTTCTTAATATCCTAAAAAGTTTAATCATGTGTGATAATAAAGAAAACTATAAAGTGTTAAATATCATTACCTTTTAGAAATTAAATATAATTTTTTTATAATGGATTATACCAATCTATGATTAAAATGTTTCTATCTAAATATCCTAAAATATTTTAGGATATTTAAAAATAAAAAAATATATAAAGAGTAACAATTATTTATCATGAATAATGAAAGATACAATTTTTTAAAGGATGGTACCAGTTAAAATAAAAAGTGATTTAAAAACATTATACTAAAGAGTTCTGGGTATGCTGGTAAAGAGAAATTAAAAAGGTACATTTAGTTACAATATTAAAGTGTTTTTCAATTTATCCTGAAAGATTTTAGGAGGAATGATAAATAATAATTTTAATAGTTATATGATTTCCAGAAAAAAGGGTGATGGATTATAGTTCCAAGAATGATGGTGATGAATTTAGAAAGATTTGAAACTATAAAATAGAAGTTTTAATCCCAACATTTTATTTTATGAAGTTGAGATTTTTGGATATGTTCAAAGAGTTAAATAATTATAAATATTATTTTTAATTCTATCCATTATTCAAATTTTGCAACGACTCGACCCAAAAGGGCTCGAGATGCAACTCCCAAAGCCCGCCTCTAATATACTAGGGGATGGCGACTAGCTCTGAGTAGGCTATCACACACATGGGAAGAATTTTCCTAAAGTACCTGGACACATGTACCCACAAACACCTCCATGCAATAGTGCAGAGATATATATAAAAACTAAAAATAAATTCATGTGTACATCTAACCCACAACCAGAGTATAAGAAAAGTATAAAACGGAAAATACAGGGCCCACAAAAAGTTAACTTTAAAATCATCCAACCTTCTTAGAGGGAAGGGATCCCTGTCAAAAGTACCTAAAAGTAAGCTCCTTGGCACAACTCCGGTAAACACCCTAGTCTGTCTCACTCACAAAGATTTTCCTGCTCCAGGTCTACCTGGGACTCCGTCGAAAGACTTGTGGTTTTCACAAGACACAAACATGTGTGGGTAAATCCTGTGGAGGGGTGAGTATAAAAATACTCAGTAGTCACCCCAAAATTCCCAAAATAAAAGGTATCAACTAAAAGGAAACAGTCAGCTCATCCTAGCTAGAGGGGACCCAAATGAGAGTGAAAATAAGTCTCAAGACCATCCTCGGATAAACATGACAAGTCAGCTTAGCTCAAGTGTATGAAAATTTGGTATCAGAGGTGATACCCAACCTTAAGTGAAGTGCACTGTCTAGGTTGAGATGTAGTACTCACAATGAGGATGTTTTTCTCTAAATGGGGGTGATTGTAACACTCCAAAATGATAATTGGTTAAATGAATAAATGATATGACTCATGTAAACAAGGTTCACCTTCCTTTTCCAGTCCCTATTTGATTAGAAATCCACAGTTATGCATTCTTGGCATGGAGTAGTGATCAGGATTGGTGACCTTCTGGGAAGTTTTCCAGTTTGTGTGTGAGTGAGGAAAAAGCACACTAGAAATGAAATGTGTTGGCATGTGGGGAGTGTCATTAGTCAGATGACCTGTTGAGGCATGTGGGTGCATCCTTCGGTGGGGACCACGTGTCTGCGGGGCAACTAGTGGTACCTGGAGGACCCGGACCCGACGACCATGTTAAGGCGGGGTGTATGTGCTGTCACCGTGACCCAGTTCTTACAAACTGGCTTTCTTCATAGATTTTTCCCACGAAAAATTGTACTGAGAGGGATTTAATAGATGGTCATATATAGATGTGACATAAATTACATATTATGTAATTAGCTAATAAAAACTATAATGTATAGAAAACATAAGGCCAATCTGAGAGTTTATCAGGTATGATATGAAAAACCAATTCTTATGTTATTTTAGTTAAATATTCTTAAAGAGTTTCAAAATATTAAAATGTATCATCTCAAAGGAAACCATTGTTTTATTATTCATTACAAACTGGATTTCTTCATAGATTTTTTCCACTAAATATTATAGTGTGAGGGTTTTAATAGATGGTCATATATAGATGTGACCTAAATTACATATTATGTAATTAGCTAATAAAACCCAGAATATATTGAAAACATAAAGCCAATCTGGGAGTTTATCAGGTATGATATGGAAAACCAACGCTTATGTTGGTTTTGTTAAATATTCTTAAAGAGTTTCAAAATATTAAAATGTATCATATCAAAGGAAACCACTATTTTATTATTCATTACAATTGGATATATAAATGTATATTTAGATATATATTTCATGTAGTAAAATGATGATTAATCTCTTAAATTGTTTCTTTGAGTTTATCACTAACCGATATTTATCATGGAGTATTATAGGTTACGAAGAAATAATATGGTTAGTGGGAGTTTGGTTATTATATAATGATACAAAATATAATCATGAGGAACAAAACAGAAAATATGATTCTTTTTGTGCATTGGATGACCTAGAAACTATACCACATGGAGTGTTATAAAGATGTATTTGGTATACCACGGGTGCATAGATCATATTTTGGTTCCCATTACCTAATATTAGAAAGATATGTATAATGAAAAAAGTCATACTTTTATACCCTACTTAACCAATTAAACATAATTAATTAGCTAATATATGGGTGTTTGGGTATGTTGATGATCATTCTTTCAGTTGGAACTGAACTAAGATTGGATTTTTCCTCTCATATAATGAGTATAACATATAATCCCTTGATTTAGATAGACTATGGAACTATGAAGTCATGTATAAATATTATATATCAATCCTAATAAGGTGAATGCGATTTTATTATCCTTAAGGATGAATGTAATATGATTTATTCATCAATCATATCAGTATATACTTTAAGAATTGACAATAGAGGAGTTGGCTATATGTGATTGACATGTTCTATGTCCCATGGTCACTCTATGTCTTAGATAGTGGAAAAAATATAAGAATTCATGATTTTATATAAGGATATCTAGTGTACATAGGTATAGAGATATGTGTTTTTGATGGAGAACACACTAGATCCCTTTATATCTTGAGTAGCATTGAGGATTTTCTAGAAGTAACTCGTTACTAATATATATAGATCTGAATATTTTAGTTTTTTATCAATTATTGAAAGGAATGTTAGGTCAAACTTTGTGGTTGAATGAAAGGGTGTTTATTTTACATGGAATTATACTCTAAAATTGTTTTAGAGTTAATAAATAAGTGTTTTAAATGGATGTTCATAAGGTATGTCATATAACGTGGTATAAGAGGAATTTAATGATACCATTTCAATACTATTTTGGAATATTTTCAATAGGATTTATGGATATGGTTTCACAATTTATTATATATGATACAACATAATGTGAAATGGAACAAATTAATTTAGGATTTAGTGCTTGTGTGAGATTGAAGAAGATATTCTCAAAATCCATATTTATATATGATATATTTATTAGCTCAATTGTATTGCATGAAAATTATTATTTTCATGAAAAATATGGTGTATACTTACATATAGATTTATATATGACCAAATGGTAATGGTTATCATTTAATAAAATCATTGAAATAATCTATCATTAATGAGACATTTCTTAAGATGAAATGGTATGGAATAGACTTAATAATGAATGTGATATATGAATCTTCCATAGAATATAATCTTGATTTTCAATGCATGATTGAATCTGATAATTTGAGGAGTTTCTATGAATAACAATATAATAATTTCATATAATGGAAATATCTATGGGGTTTTCTTACATAATCCTTGGTTAATGATTCATGACCAGAATCTCTCTTTCTCTTATTGCCTCTACACTATGAGATACTAGCACAACCTCGTGGATGGGGAGTCCAGTATATATGAAATTCAATTCAGTTATCCTGTGGATACACTAGGGAGATGGTATTTCTTCTAGATTCACTTATGTTATCTTCAATAAATGCATATGAAGATAAAGATGTACCGTAATCTCTTTGATGTAAGGTACTACATTTATAATACTGTTTCCTTATTTCAGTTTTATCACAAGTTTAATATCTCTTGTATAGAGATTCTTGAACATGGTTTTAAATAACCAATAAATTTTATAATAATTTTTATTCGACTCCTTTAGAACCCTTCAAGGATATAACTAATAATTCACAAAAACAAGGGTCTCATGATAAACATCCCCTCTGTCATCCAATGTACTACTCTACCCTTGGTATATCAATCACTCAATTTAATATTATTTATCTCATACCCATCCCATAATTCTTCACATTCATGGTTACTTATAAATAAATCTCAAAACTAACTTTTTTATATACACTAACCATGAAAGTGAATTGAATGTAGGATGATCAACCACTAGTTCATTGTGGTTATACATATTATAATATACATACTAGGCTTCAAAAGACCTAAAAAACCCATATCAATTAACATTCATAGGTCATCCTTCCCAATGAACCTACTTTATATATGAATGTTTTAGACAAACATTCATTAAACTAACACATAGCTCAAAAACCTCTATGCAATGTCATGCATTAATTTACAGGACATAACAAGGAAAATATATCCATTACCTAGGGCTAGGTATTGTCTATGGGGTCCCATATAGTCTAACACAATCCTTTCACCTAGCATGAACTATTAGAAAAAAAACTTTTTACGATAGTTTAATTGCAGCATAAATTTGTCGCAAATAGTCTACTATATAAAATTCATAGAAAATACTATTATTTGATATGATATTGCACAATTATCCTCTTTGAGATATTTTTTCTATGGGTTTTTTCCATACCAAACAAAAATTGTTAACACTTTTTGTGATAGAATCTACATTCTGTATCAAAAAAAATCTGTGATTTTTTCCGATGGAATTCCAATTATATCACAAATAACTATAAAATAATAAACAACTAAATACTAAAAAAATCAAAAAAGCATTCATCATAAAATTATGAATTACATATTAAAAAATATTTTGATAGAAAAAAATAAAATAATAATTTCACCAAGGAGTGGTGGATCTGGTCCAACTATTAGATAGAACTCCATCTATATACTATGTGAAATATAACACATATACTCCATCATCTCATTGTGTTAATAATCATGATTCCATTATTTCTCTCCTTATTTTCATTTCTTCTCTTCTTATTATCTGGTTAATCTATTTATAACCTCATCCTAAGTTCAAAACATCACCTTGTACATTACAGTAGAAAATTATGATAATGGTGACAATTCTTTCTTTGGTCCATATTGTTTCATTTCTTTAGTGCTATATTAATTGATCAGGGTTGGTTATAAACTAATACAGATCACTCATCCTTTCTAAAGACCACTTATTGTCACCTGTAACAATGCCACCTCATCAAAACATGTCTCACATGAGACATCATCTCTACTATTTTTCTGGGTATGACTCTCATTCATAGGAGAATACTTTATCTCATATGTATCCCAAATTTCTGTAAATAGAAATTTTTAAAATTAAAAAAAAAATATGTAAAATTAAAAAACTAAAAGAAAAAAATATTAACCACAATATGTTGGTGTCTATCACTGACAATCTAATCATTACTATTATCATTTTATATATTCTTTTTCACATAAAACTCTATAATATTGTGTCAACCATAGGCTACATAAATGTATCATATATATTTAGTGTTAAAAATACATACATACATACATATATATAATTATTAAGAAAATTACATAAAAATTTTAAATTATTTTTGGTAATAAGTAAGAGTCCCAACTTTTTATAAGATATGTTATCTCCTATGATTTTATAAAAATATTATCTAGGAATTATATCTTATCGATTACCTAAACAATCCCTCTCAATCCTGAGTAGGGACATAATTAGGCCAATAGGGCCTATAAGACTCATCAAATACAGTCACATATGCTCTCAACAGAGCTCTCCTTTAAAGTCTATATAAAAATTAATTTAAATGATTATGCATGTAGACCTCCCATACATCCCAAATAGAGGTTATCATTCTCTCATCAACAGAATATCATAAAATGTATAAATATTTAAGAATATAGAAAACTATAAATTATATAAATTTAAAATAAGATACAATTCTTATTTATACATGGAAAACATTTCTCAAATATATGATAGCATAACTCAGTAGGAACCTAATCCCTTGAATCCCATGGAGCAGAACAATAGTTTCTCAAAATAGTAATAGGCTAACCAACAAATATATGTGAAAACTATCAAAATAAGAATATTTAGTGACATAATTAATAAATAAAATTAATTAAATGAAAACTAAATAAAATTCATATTTAAACTCACTTCTTCCAATAAAGACCAATGTAATGAGATGAATATCACTATGGAAAAGGATATAGAATCATCAATAAAACATGTCCCTAACCCCTCCTAGAATTCGAGGTCATATCAATACTATTGACTGACAAATCAGGATGCTCGTCCCTAGGTAGCAGATCCTCAGTCAATCTATGAATCATGTCATCATAATTATATTGAACCGTTTTAAACATATAATTAATCTTATAAAAATATTTTATTCCATAAGAAATGTATAATTTAAAGATGATTAATTTTTTTAAAATAAAATGATTTAAAATAATGTTACATAAAAATAATTTTTAATGTAGATATCAAATATATAAAAATAATAAATATTTATTATAAACAAATAATACAACATTATTCATATTTATCTTCATCATCATATTTAGTTTCATTAGTGTCAATTTCTTTGTCTTCCTTCTCTGCATCATCAATTTCTATTTGATCTGTAATTTTATCATCCCTTGTAATATAAAATTCATTGATTTTATCATCAATATTATCAACACCATAAGCCCATAACTATAGGGTCTCATCATTGATATCTATATCTCTTTGATTTATATATACATTTAATTATTTTTATTGATAAATATTATTATTTTGAAATTAAAAACACTACTTTAATTTTCTATAAACTTATTTTCGTGAGATTTCATTTTTATTACACTCTACCAATCATTTAAATCTCTAAAATAAGAAATATAATTTTATTAATAAACATGACGTGCTTGATATACCATAAAAATGGTTCAATTTCTGTAATATGACTTTAATATTTAAAATCATTGATTATATGTCATTGATGAACATAAAACCTTCTATTAGGGGTACATAATTCAAAAATTGTGTCACTTCTTTATAATTGAGCTGAAAATATGTATTAGATCTATGAAATTCTTCATCTGGAATTCATCTTTAATGATGACCACCAAAACCAAGCTCGGGTTGATTAAATACAAACAATAGGTGTTCTATGACATCATCATAATTTTCATTACTGTGACGCAATCAATTTTGTTTTTAAGGATATTGAGATTGAAAATAATGAGATAAAAAATTGAAATTTACTCTTGTAACTATGCTTCACCAATTGAACCTTCAGTCAATGTGTTTTTATATACCTTATTCTTAAACTTTTTTCATACATCTCTCAAATTGGTATATCCATTACAATTGTATTGCCCCTATAAATTTATTTTCATACATAAAATACAATATAAAAATCTTCATGAAGATAAACAGGGATGACAAAAAAAAATTAATAATTTATATAAAATTGAAACAAAATATTTTTTTCACTACACTCAATGTATTATATTTTTTTATGCCCAAATTTCATGGAATAAGTATGATATTTAAGTAAACACATCACAGATTGAAGAATTCAATAGCCCTCTAAGGCTAATAGGAAGTAATCTTTACTTGATAACATGATAATCATGAATTTTTAAGTAATTAAAAAGTATATTTTTTTTAATGAGAAAAATTAGGTGCATATCCATATGATAATATAAAATATTTAATCCAATGAAAAAATAATAACCATCTTTCTTTTGAAAATGGATAATATTCTTTTGGATTCATCGATTTTTAGGACTATTCAATTTAAAATAACGTAGGTTTAGGATTCTTGTAAATTTAGGCAAGATATAATTGTTATTTCACATTATCAGTGGTCTTGATAGGTGTTTACAACATGGTATAAAATAGGTTATCCAAATAATTATACTTGAAATAAATAATCATTCTTAAAACCATATTAGAAATGATAAACCCTAACATTATCAAATATTTCCTAGCTTCGGAGGTCACACTTTTTAAACTGATAGTTAATTATTTCTTCTGATGAAAATTCTGAATTTTATTATGCGAAAGATATAAACACTTTGAAACTCTTGATGTAGACATGATTTATACTAAAACCATTTGGATTTCTATAATGATTTATCCGATCACAATCTTATAGTAAAGAAGTTTTTTTCTATTTCATAGGTCCATAGTTTTCTAAGAAATTAACATTAATTATTTTATTATATAAAATATATTGCAAAAATTATCTTCACTAAATGACAAGTTCATTATATTTTTGTAAAATATTTCATAAAATATTTTATTAAAATATTATTATAAATTTAAAAATTTTAAAATATGTTTTTTCAGGGTGGTATTTTTCCCTCATTTGATTGTGGGAGGATAACATCTCACATGAAGGAGTATATTCACATCACTTTGATGTAACATGTATAATTGGTGCCTAAATCTATAATAACTTATAGTAGATTATATCAATTTGTAATAATTTATAATAAAATTTATATTTTTTTATTAATTTTTACTAATTTATATGAATTTCTAATAATTTATATTATTCTATAATAATTTATAGTATTTTAAAAAAAATTACAGTAATTTATAAATTTTTTATTAATTTATAATAATTTGTGATGAATTTAAACAAATTTATAGTAATTTTTATTAATTTATGCTAAATTAAACAAATTTATAGTAAATTATTTCAATTTATAGTAATTTATATCAATTTATATTTAATTATATCATTTTATAGTAATATATTAATTTATACTAATGTATAATAAATTTTATTAATTTATACTAATGTGTCACATCATTTATTAATTTATACAAAATTATACTAATTTATAATAATTTATATTAATTTTTGTGATTTTACTACATTTTTTATTCATATATTTTAATTTATATAAATTTATACGAAATTATATCAATTTATAATAATGAATAATAATTTATACCCATTTTTTGGAAATTAATAGTAATTTATAATAATTTTTATTAATTGTACTAATTTATAGTAACTAATGTCAATTAATAGTAAATTATATTAATTTATTGTAATATATTTTAATTTTTTTATGAATTTATACTACTGTATAATAACTTTTCATAATTTATACAAATGTAAAATAATTTTTATCAATTTATACAAAATGATACCAGTTTATATTAATTTATACTAATTTATACTAATTCGTATAAATTTATAATAAATTACACTAATTTTTATGAATTTATAAAAAAAATAGTAATTTAGAGTAATTTATATATATTTATAATAAATTATATCAATTTACTATAATTCACATTAATTTATACTAATTTTATGGGAATTAATACTAATATATTATGATTTATATTAATTTATACTAAATTACATTAATTTATAGTAACATATGCCAATTTATAGGAAATTATATCAATTTATATAAATTAATATATATTTATAATAAGTTTTATTAATTTATACTAATTTTTAATAATTTATAATATTTTTGTTAATTTATACTCACTTATACTAATGTATACTAATTTTTTTAATTAATACTAAATGACAATAATATTTAATAATTTTTTGAAATTTATACGAATTTTTATGAATATATTATAATTTATAATAATTTATAATAATTAATATGAATTTATAATCATTTATACCAAAATATTTTTTGATGCCTTGTTCATCCATCACAAAAAAACATTGCAGAAAATTTATTTACGATGGATGAACTATCCCATCATAAATAAGTTGACCCCCCAAAGTCTATTTGTAATGGAATTATAATCCAGTTCAAATAAGATGTCACCAAAAAAATTCCTATAATTCTAAATTATAGAGTGAAAAACATTTAAAAGGAAACGTGTGTGGGATTATCATTACTGCCACAATAAGGCGCACCTATTTTTTTAAAATCACTTATTCCCTTCATATCTCACTCGGGTCTGCCACCCCCACTTACCCTCAGAGACATGTTATAGAATACATGTATTAGTATATAATACAATGTGATATTGTATATATGTATATATATTATATATAAAATGAGGGGGTGGTAGACCCCTCTAATAATGTTCCTAAAATTATTTTCTATGAGTAGAAAAATAAAGGGAACATCGAGTCTGGATATCCAAGATTAAAGAAAGTCAAAAATAAGAGAAAACAGTATAAGAAGAAAAATAAAGCAATGACAATCAGTATGAGTGATATGGAAGATTCTAATTCCTTCTATGGATTTGACACTAATAATGATGTACCAAAACTTTGTTTAATGGCTTTATCAAACCAATTTATTAAATATAAATATTATCCCTCTTAATCTAATTTTGACAAGACAATTGTTGATGATCTATTTAAAGAAATTATGAGATTAAATATAGAGATATAGAATATTTATGGTATACCCAAAGATCTTAAAGGTAAACATAAGAAACTTATTAAAAAATGAAAATATAAAGAAATCTATTTATAATGAAACAAATCATATAGAATTGAAATTTTCTCAAATGGATCTAAAATCAACACATATTGAAATTGAAAAATATAAGGATGAAAATGAATGAAACTTAGATTTTATGTCTAAGAACAGTATGGATGAAGAAAATAAGTTTAATGGAGTCCAAAAAGAGACTGAAAATCTAATATGTAAAGTTGAATGTTCGAAAAATAGATCTATCCATATTTGTTCATGGAAGGAAAAAGTATGATGAAATAGTAAGGATGAGTAAAATAAATAAAAGTATGTATGGTCATGGTTAAGAAAATAAATTACCTAAATTATATAAGACTGCCTTTATTAAAGATAAAATTGGAAATGATTCAATTGTCAAGTGTTTTAGATGTAGGATAAAAGGTTATTATGAAAATTATTTTTCACTTTGAATTCCTCAATCTCTTGGACATGAAATTTTTTTTATTCCTGAATAGTTTTCTTCATGATTACCCCAGAATACATGTTTTAAATTAGTATGGGTTTCTTATAATTATTTTACTAATCCTATTGGACCCAAATTTGTATGGCTATCAATGATTTCTAAAATCTATTTTTTTGTGAGAAATCTATCTTAGAATTTCCAAAAAGAAAACATCATATATGGATAACAGATTCACCTGGAACATGACTGGCGATATCTCATAATTTTATCATCCAATAAATGTGATCGTGTTAATGTTACATTTGTTGATAATTTTAAAGGAAAATTTAAAGGTTTTTGTGAAGTTAAAATTTAAAATTATGTCATTATTCCAAAATATTTAGTTGTTAAAAGTTTAAAGTGTAATTTAATAAGAATTTTTCATGACCTACTCCCTACAAAGGTACCCCTCCTAGGTTGGAAATAGAAAAGGAGAGATAATGACACTTGAATCCCGCCTTTAATCGTTCATGGACAGGTGACTATCACTGAGGGTATATTATCACACACATGGGAGGAATTGCCATCATAATTATTTAGGGAGTAATATATAATATGAGAACAACCACAAAATTACTCCCACTCATAATAAAAAAATATGTGCAATCCTAATACATGATATGATGACATATATAATTGGATATAACTAAAATGAAAAATACAAAAGATATAAATCCTCAGTGGTGACCACAAAGATCCAATAGCTCATGAATAAATCCTCATACAAGTAATGTTCAGGTCGATCACCTACCAGCTAATGTTGTCCAAAAACAAGTTTGAATATACCTAGGGCGAGCATGACATGTATACTTTGTAGGATCCATCCTGAAACCTGTTATAAAAAGTGTGAAAGAAGCATACTAAAGCCAAGTGAGTAAACAAATGAAACAAACTCATCACCTAAAAGTTTTATTGGTCTTATCACATCCTAAACATGGATAACTCACAAAATAATGTATAAAATTATAAACACGTAATTGATAACATTTATATATATATATTTGGGTACCCCACAACCACTTCCCCAATAGTTTTCCACTCCCATGCCCCAATGTTTAATGTCCCAATCCATAATCTCTTCCATAAATAATCCCACCCAAAACACCTAGGAAACCATATCATAGAATCCACTTAGTTCAGCACACCATCACATCCACATCCTCCATATAGTAATCCGGTCTATTTTCAGAAGCCACCACACCCTATGTATTACATATTATACCACAATCCATCACAACGTTTTCCTATCGAACCTATAATAATCATTTATGTAATAAATCTAGAATGAATGCATGCATAATAACCTTAAATCATCATATCCTAAAACACACATGTAATAAAAATAACCAATATGCATAGCCACACATAATACTATAGACAAAGATAGAGTGGGGGAGAGGGGGCAGTCACCCATTCGTATCCTTTCCAACATCAATGTTTGGGAAAATACCCCTAGATCCTATGTTTCTAATTCTTCTAATATGTGTGGGTACATATGAAATAAGAAAATATAAAATAAAAATAACTCTCAACGACACTAAGGATACTACATATCCTTAGACTCATTCTTCACTATCGTTTCATAAGACTGGTGGATACCACTACTAAAATCTATATATAAAAACATACAAGCATCAATATTAATTAATTCTATAGATGTTAATTAATATTATCCCATTTCCATGATTAAAATTTTAATCCTATAAGAAAATTATCGATAACACTATTAATTTTTTTCTTTTATTGTTAAGAATATCATTATCATAAATAAGAATCAAAAAACAATGTCATTATTTCATTAATTCATTATCATTTCAAAAACATTCTGGTGCTCTAGTATCAATCATAAACTACCACATAAAGGATTCACTAATAGTATATAGAAATAAAATATGTTATGAAGTTGGAAACAGGTCATATAAATAACAATTGAACATTGGACATCAATAAAGCATCATCAAGAAGTATGTATCAATGATCACTACTTACTTTGAACTCGTTTGGACCATCTCGGTGTCCCACACATTGTGCATAAAAACACATCCAACATCATGTTCAAATATCTTTACATCTGGAACATCATTCCACCATCATCATCATAACTAGAACCTCATTCCACTATCATCATCAAATAGGAATCTCATTCCACTATCATCATCATAATTGGAACCCTATTTCACTATCATCAATATAAAGGACACTCCAAGTCACTATCATCATCCCATCAACCATATCAAGTTATTAATCCTTCAAATCTAGGGATCTATATTCTAGATAACACATATATATCAAATTTATTTTTTCACACATAATTTAAAGGAAACCATGACCATAACATCAAGTCATTCAGGCCTTCCGTAATCAAGAATAGGCCCACTCAAACCCAGTCAACTCATCTTTTTCAAATAACCATTTTAATTACATATTGGATTAACCAATTTATTATGTATAGGTTTTCAACATTAATCAAACTATATAAATTTATATAAATAGCCACAACTAATATAAAATTATTCAAATATTATTTCCATGTTTAAACAATTCCAAGATGAGCAGTAATTATAATGTTCATGCCTCTTTAATTTAATTAATAATAACATTACGTTTTACATTCATTATCTATTTCAATCATTCAACCATTCAAACCAATACCAAAAAAATAAAATTGAGTAGATAGAATGCAATATAGTAAATATTAAAAGACAACAAAAAATACATTCAATCACAATGACCCATATAATAATTATATTTACTCACCATGAAATATTAAATTTTCAACACATGGGATAATTTATTTTCTCTCTACTATAAAATATTTGTCATTTAAAGTAAAAATAATAATTTAATTCAATGCATAATTTTTCATAATATTAAGATAATAGAAATTATCTACAACATGTAATATTATTTCTAATTCAATTATAGAATAAATTGGTTTCCCTACACTCTTTATCAAGGGACAGAAAACAAATAGTGATGATAATCTTAGTCATTAACTTCAAGGGTCTTACAATCAAATATTTCTAGAGAAGAACTCTTAAATTCCCAAGATAATGGAAAAATCACAATGTGAAAATTTACCTCTTTGGTCAAAGAAAGAAACTTGGATTGAAAATGATCATGGAACATTACCCCATAAAATAACCAAATCCTCACAATCATTGATGAACAAGAATCACCAATACCGAGCTAACACAAAAAACATCATCACAGCCAATGAAACATATTGCTCTTTCAAATCATGAATAGATGGGAAGGATATCCCCCCCTCTTCTAACTAAACCACTATCCCATGATTTAAAATAGATCCTCTAAACTACTACAAACACTAGAACTAGAACTCTCAGTGCATTCTATAATAATTTTCATCATCATCCTGAACTTTGTGAATATTTTTTGATGTATCTTGCAAAACTTATTTGGAAAAAACCTAATGGGGATATAGACCAGGTTTCATTACTACAAAAACAAGTTAGATACTCCTAACCTGAGATGAAAATTATTTATGATTATTAATTCATTCATTTTTAACATATTTCACATTGTCTACCATGTTCAAACACAATCAGATGAAAGTATGATAGATGATCATTTCCTAGATTTCTACCCCACAAGTAGCATCACTTTTCTTATTATATCCATTAAAATTGAATGTCTTTATTTCTAATCACAAGGGAACCTAAATTCTCAAATTCTAGCTATCCTCCCGTGTTTACGACACATATTAATCCTATCTGATATTGTTGACCTACTAAACCATGCATCCTCACTAGTTTATAACATAAAACTCTATAATATCGCCCCAAACATACTTAGATACCACATAGGAATGACCACCACCCTCCAAAGGTACCCCTCTTGGTACATCAATAAATAAAGATAGATAATGATTCCAAAATCCAACTTCTAATAGGTAACGGTTTGCCAACTAGCACCAAGGGTATATAATCACTTACATGGGAGGCATTACCCTCATAAACATTTGATAAGAAAGAGACAAGATGAAAAAATACACCCAATAACTCTTTATCATAATAAAAAAATTAGAAATCCCAATACATTGTATTATTTCATTCAATACTATATATAACATAAATGATTAATAAAAAAGAGATAAATCCTCGACAGTGACCAAAAATGTCCAACAACTCCAAAACAACTCCTCAAACTAGTAATAACGATAATGATCACCTACCATCTCTTACTAACCTGAAAAATAGTTTTTGAACACTTAGGGTGAGCATAACATGTATACTAAATAAGATTCTACATAAACCCTCTCATGTAAAATTCGAAAGAAGTATACTAAATACCAATAAGTTAAAAAAATGAATGTAACTCAACACGTAACATGAATATTATTCCTTTAACATCCTCACCATGGATCACATACTAAATAATTAATAAAAGTATAATCTTACTATTGAGAACATACATACATATATATATAGAGAGAGATAGAGAAATGGTTACCCCATAACCACTTCCCTAGTGGTTTTCCACTCTCACACCATAGATCCAAACATCTTGAGTAATCACCTCTTCCTTAAATAATCCTACCCAAAACACATGGGCAACCATATCATAATGTAATGACCTAAATTTGAAGAAAATTAACTAGTGCCCTGTTATAGTGAACTATATGACCATAATTACACCCCCCATACACTAGAGGTTGTTGACTATTGGTGAAGGATTATGAGGTTAATTTTGGGAGACTAATGTAGGGTTGGTTAAATAGAAAGGGCTTGGTTAATTTTACTTCTAAAAACTTAATGTGATAAATAAATTGATGCTATAAAAGATATAAATATTTGATATAAGCATGGAAGGATATGAATTTAAAGTGTAATATATATTAATATACATCAATTATGTGAAAGAAATGCATCAAAGAAAATGAAATAAGTAAATGGGCTTGGTCAAATTGATAAAGAAGTTTGGAAATAGTACTTGAAGGTACCCATACATCAACTCCCCATGAGAAAAATCATGAGGGATCAATTAATAAACCCCTTGGTTTGAATAAGAACCAATAAACCCAAAATCTATGGTTTTAATAGAAATCAATAACCTCAAAACCCTTTATTTTTACATAATTTAATGAAACTCAATCCCCAGGTCTGAACGGATAAACAATAACCAATGAAATAGAGGAAAAATTAAATAGATTAATTTATTGATTGTAATCCCATTATAATTAATGGGCTTCACTCCATCTTTAAGAATTATATAATGATATAAATTGGGAGAGAGAAGTATAAGAATATAGATATAAGGGTTTATACAAATAGACTCAATAGTATAAGGGAGAAATTGGCACTCAATGATTGAATAAGAATGTCACTAGTGATTTGGATAAATTCATTGAAGAACTAACACCTTTTAATTTAGTTCCATAATCTCCTAGAATGATGAAATATTGATCATTCCTTGAATGGTGAATGAATTTTGGGAACCTTAATCTCTAGGGATTTTTTGAGATGATTATATCAACTTTGAACTTCTAGTGTACTTTGAAGTGTTTTCTTTTATCCAAAGGAAAATTGAAAGGGAATTTAGGTTTCCTTGATCTCATTTTATAGCCTCAATAGGGTGTTGGGGTCCAGGGGGTTGATCCAAGGAATTAATTACCTAAAATAAACACTTTTTGATCATCATTAATCCACCACTGGAAGGTCTACCTCAACACACGATATATCTGGTGTACACCACGAAGGTAGTAAGTGGTGCTTCTAGAAACATCTTCTTGTAAATTTAGGCAAGATATAATTGTTATTTCACATTATCAGTGGTCTTGATAGGTGTTTACAACATGGTATAAAATAGGTTATCCAAATAATTCTACTTGAAATAAATAATCATTCTTAAAACCATATTAGAAATGATAAACCCTAACATTATCAAATATTTCCTAGCTTCGGAGGTCACACTTTTTAAACTGATAGTTAATTATTTCTTCTGATGAAAATTCTGAATTTTATTATGCGAATGATATAAACACTTTGAAACTCTTGATGTAGACATGATTTATACTAAAACCATTTGGATTTCTATAATGATTTATCCGATCACAATCTTATAGTAAAGAAGTTTTTTTCTATTTCATAGGTCCATAGTTTTCTAAGAAATTAACATTAATTATTTTATTATATAAAATATATTACAAAAATTATCTTCACTAAATGACAAGTTCATTATATTTTTGTAAAATATTTCATAAAATATTTTATTAAAATATTATTATAAATTTAAAAATTTTAAAATATGTGTTTTCAGGGTGGTATTTTTCCCTCATTTGATTGTGGGAGGATAACATCACACATGAAGGAGTATATTCACATCACTTTGATGTAACATGTATAATTGGTGCCTGAATCTATAATAACTTATAGTAGATTATATCAATTTGTACTAATTTATAATAAAATTTATATTTTTTTATTAATTTTTACTAATTTATATGAATTTCTAATAATTTATATTATTCTATAATAATTTATAGTATTTTAAAAAAATTTACACTAATTTATAAATTTTTTATTAATTTATAATAATTTGTGATGAATTTAAACAAATTTATAGTAATTTTTATTAATTTATGCTAAATTAAACAAATTTATAGTAAATTATTTCAATTTATAGTAATTTATATCAATTTATATTTAATTATATCATTTTATAGTAATATATTAATTTATACTAATGTATAATAAATTTTATTAATTTATACTAATGTGTCACATCATTTATTAATTTATACTAAATTATACTAATTTATAATAATTTATATTAATTTTTGTGATTTTACTACATTTTTTATTAATATATTTTAATTTATATAAATTTATACGAAATTATATCAATTTATAATAATGAATAATAATTTATACCCATTTTTGGGAAATTAATAGTAATTTATAATAATTTTTATTAATTGTACTAATTTATAGTAACTAATGTCAATTAATAGTAAATTATATTAATTTATTGTAATATATTTTAATTTTTTTATGAATTTATACTACTGTATAATAACTTTTCATAATTTATACAAATGTAAAATAATTTTTATCAATTTATACAAAATGATACCAGTTTATATTAATTTATACTAATTTATACTAATTCGTATAAATTTATAATAAATTACACTAATTTTTATGAATTTATAAAAAAAATTAGTAATTTAGAGTAATTTATATATATTTATAATATATTATATCAATTTACTATAATTCACATTAATTTATACTAATTTTATCGGAATTAATACTAATATATTATGATTTATATTAATTTATACTAAATTACATTAATTTATAGTAACATATGCCAATTTATAGGAAATTATATCAATTTATATAAATTTATATATATTTATAATAAGTTTTATTAATTTATACTAATTTTTAATAATTTATAATATTTTTGTTAATTTATACTCACATATACTAATGTATACTAATTTTTTTAATTAATACTAAATGAAAATAATATTTAATAATTTTTTGAAATTTATACGAATTTTTATGAATATATTATAATTTATAATAATTTATAATAATTAATCTGAATTTATAATCATTTATACTAAATTATATCAATTTATAGTAATGTATATTAAATTATAATAATTTATATGACTTAATAAAAAAATTATCGATTTATAATAAATTATATCTATTTGTACAAATTTATATTAAAATATAATATTTGTTGTTAAATTATATGAACTTTCATCATTTTATGATCATTTATACTAAGGTATACAAATTATTATTAATTTATACTAAATGATACTATTTTATCCTTATTCTTTATGAATTTATACAAATTTTTATGAATTTATTATAATTTTTATTAATTTACAATAATTTATTATAATTTATATGAATTAATGATAATTTATACTAAATAATATCAATTTATATAAATTTATATTAGTGTCTACAAATTTACACTCATCTATATGAATTAATAATAATTATAATAAATTATATCAATTTATAATAATTTATTTGAATACAATTTATTTTTTATTAATTTCTTTTAATTTTTAACTATTTATACTCATTTATACTAATGTATGACAATTTTAAATAATTTATAATAAATGATACTAATTCATACTATTTTTATGAATTTAAAATAATTTTTATGAATTTATTATAATTTTTAATGTATAGTAATTTATAATAAATTATATTAATTTACCTTAATTTAAACTAAATTATATCAATTTATAGTAATGTATATCAATTTATACAAATTTATACAAATTAATATAAATAAATAATAATTTATATCAATTTATAATAAATTATATTAACTTGTACTAATTTATATGAATATATAATATAATTTATTGATTTTTATTGATTTTTATCAATTTGTACATTATTTTTATTAATTTATAATATTTTTTAACAATTTATACTAAATTATATAACTTTTTGGTAATTTATATTAATTTATACTAATTGTTTTTGAATTTATAATAATTTGTAAAAAAATAATGAGTTAATACTCAATAAAATCAATTAATAGTAATTTTATAATGACATGTAACGTTTTTTTTTCATTCATACAATCTTATAATTTTTTTATAAATTTCAATCAATTTAGACTATTTTTTATTAATTTATATGAATTTATATGAGTTTATATTATTTATTATTAATTTATATGAATTTCATATTAATTTATAGAAATTTATAATAAATTATACCAAATTTTAGTAAATTATATTAATTTATAATAAATTAAATTCCAATTAAATAAATTAAAATTACCAACAAACTATATAAATTAAAAAACAATTAAATAGAAAAAATTAATAATAATTAATAACATTGTTTAAAAAGATGCCTTGAAATCGATACTTTTCCAAAAGATTTGTATATTCGGTTCATAATCTACTAAGGTAGAGGATATATATAAAATTAGAGTTTTTTTTTCAATAGATGAGAAGGCTTATGAGGAGATTATGGGGCGGTCTGCGCACATTTATAATCTACCATATGTGATGGAATTTTAGTTGCAAAAAAGAATGCTATTTAGACTATTTGTGATAAGCCTTTGCAACGTATAATTTATCCATCACAAAAAGCTGTTGTCAAAAATAATATTTCCTACTCATAGAGAAAGTATTTTTGAGGGACTTGTTGGTCGCAAAACAACCTACCGACAAAGTATTTATGATGGATCTATCGCAAATACCCCTTATCAGAATAGGTAATTGCAATGAAATGTCCTTTCTGTCACAAATAGTTTGTTACCACCGCCACACATACATGGGCCCAAAATATTTTTTGATGCCTTGTTCATCCATCACAAAAAAACATTGCAGAAAAATTATTTACGATGGATGAACTATCCCATCATAAATAAGTTGACCCCCCAAAGACTATTTGTAATGGAATTATAATCCAGTTCAAATAAGATGTAACCAAAAAAATTCCTATAATTCTAAATTATAGAGTGAAAAACATTTAAAAGGAAACGTGTGTAGGATTATCATTACTGCCACAATAAGGCGCACCTATTTTTTTAAAATCACTTATTCCCTTCATATCTCACTCGGGTCTGCCACCCCCACTTACCCTCAGAGACATGTTATAGAATACATGTATTAGTATATAATACAATGTGATATTGTATATATGTATATATATTATATATAAAATGAGGGGGTGGTAGACCCCTCTAATAATGTTCCTAAAATTATTTTCTATGAGTAGAAAAATAAAGGGAACATCGAGTCTGGATATCCAAGATTAAAGAAAGTCAAAAATAAGAGAAAACAGTATAAGAAGAAAAAGAAAGCAATGACAATCAGTATGAGTGATATGGAAGATTCTAATTCCTTCTATGGATTTGACACTAATAATGAAGTACCAAAACTTTGTTTAATGGCTTTATCAAACCAATTTATTAAATATAAATATTATCCCTCTTAATCTAATTTTGACAAGACAATTGTTGATGATCTATTTAAAGAAATTATGAGATTAAATCTAGAGATATAGAATATTTATGGTATACCCAAAGATCTTAAAGGTAAACATAAGAAACTTATTAAAAAATGAAAATATAATGAAATCTATTTATAATGAAACAAATCATATAGAATTGAAATTTTCTCAAATGGATCTAAAATCAACACATATTGAAATTGAAAAATATAAGGATGAAAATGAAAGAAACTTAGATTTTATGTCTAAGAACAGTATGGCTGAAGAAAATAAGTTTAATGGAGTCCAAAAAGAGAATGAAAATCTAATATGTAAAGTTGAATTTTCGAAAAATAGATCTATCCATATTTGTTCATGGAAGGAAAAAGTATGATGAAATAGTAAGGATGAGTAAAATAAATAAAAGTATGTATGGTCATGGTTAAGAAAATAAATTACCTAAATTATATAAGACTTCCTTTATTAAAGATAAAATTGGAAGTGATTCAATTGTCAAGTGTTTTAGATGTAGGATAAAAGGTTATTATGAAAATTATTTTTCACTTTGAATTCCTCAATCTATTGGACATGAAATTTTTTTTATTCCTGAATAGTTTTCTTCATGATTACCCTAGAATACATGTTTTAAATTAGTATGGGTTTCTTATAATTATTTTACTAATCCTATTGGACCCAAATTTGTATGGCTATCAATGATTTCTAAAATCTATTTTTTTGTGAGAAATCTATCTTAGAATTTCCAAAAAGAAAACATCATATATGGATAACGGATTCACCTGGAACATGACTGGCGATATCTCATAATTTTATCATCCAATAAATGTGATCGTGTTAATGTTACATTTGTTGATAATTTTAAAGGAAAATTTAAAGGTTTTTGTGAAGTTAAAATTTAAAATTATGTCATTATTCCAAAATATTTAGTTGTTAAAAGTTTAAAGTGTAATTTAATAAGAATTTTTCATGACCTACTCCCTACAAAGGTACCCCTCCTAGGTTGGAAATGGAAAAGGAGAGATAATGACACTTGAATCCCGCCTTTAATCGTTCATGGACAGGTGACTATCACTGAGGGTATATTATCACACACATGGGAGGAATTGCCATCATAATTATTTGGGGAGTAATATATAATATGAGAACAACCACAAAATTACTCCCACTCATAATAAAAGAATATGTGCAA
This sequence comes from Viscum album, assembly GCA_963277665.1. Taxonomy (NCBI): domain Eukaryota; kingdom Viridiplantae; phylum Streptophyta; class Magnoliopsida; order Santalales; family Viscaceae; genus Viscum; species Viscum album. The sequence goes on along the minus strand of OY728133.1, from coordinate 857,143,772 downwards.
TCCTAATACATGATATGATGACATATATAATTGGATATAACTAAAATGAAAAATACAAAAGATATAAATCCTCGGTGGTGACCACAAATATCCAATAGCTCATGAATAAATCCTCATACAAGTAATGTTCAGGTCGATCACCTACCAACTAATTTTGTCCAAAAACAAGTTTGAATATACCTAGGGAGAGCATGACATGTATACTTTGTAGGATCCATCCTGAAACCTGTTATAAAAAGTGTGAAAGAAGCATACTAAAGCCAAGTGAGTAAACAAATGAAACAAACTCATCACCTAAAAGTTTTATTGGTCTTATCACATCCTAAACATGGATAACTCACAAAATAATGTATAAAATTATAAACACGTAATTGATAACATTTATATATATATATTTGGGTACCCCACAACCACTTCCCCAATAGTTTTCCACTCCCATGCCCCAATGTTTAATGTCCCAATCCATAATCTCTTCCATAAATAATCCCACCCAAAACACCTAGGAAACCATATCATAGAATCCACTTAGTTCAGCACACCATCACATCCACATCCTCCATATAGTAATCCGGTCTATTTTCAGAAGCCACCACACCCAATGTATTACATATTATACCACAATCCATCACAACGTATTCGTATCGAACCTATAATAATCATTTATGTACTAAATCTAGAATGAATTCATGCATAATAACCTTAAATCATCATATCCTAAAACACACATGTAATAAAAATAACCAATATGCATAGCCACACATAATACTATAGACAAAGATAGAGTGGGGGAGAGGGGGCAGTCACCCATTCGTATCCTTTCCAACATCAATGTTTGGGAAAATACCCCTAGATCCTATGTTTCTAATTCTTCTAATATGTGTGGGTACATATGAAATAAGAAAATATAAAATAAAAATAACTCTCAACGACACTAAGGAAACTACATATCCTTAGACTCATTCTTCACTATCGTTTCATAAGACTCGTGGATACCACTACTAAGGTCTACATATAAAAACATACAAGCATCAATATTAATTAATTCTATAGATGTTAATTAATATTATCCCATTTCCATGATAAAAATTTTAATCCTATAAGAAAATTATCGATAACACTATTAATTTTTTTCTTTTATTGTTAAGAATATCATTATCATAAATAAGAATCAAAAAACAATGTCATTATTTCATTAATTCATTATCATTTCAAAAACATTCTGGTGCTCTAGTATCAATCATAAACTACCACATAAAGGATTCACTAATAGTATATATAAATAAAATATGTTATGAAGTTGGAAACAGGTCATATAAATAACAATTGAACATTGGACATCAATAAAGCATCATCAAGAAGTGTTTATCAATGATCACTACTTACTTTGAACTCGTTTGGACCATCTCGGTGTCCCACAAATTTTGCATAAAAACACATCCAACATCATGTTCAAATATCTTTACATCTGGAACCTCATTCCACCATCATCATCATAACTAGAACCTCATTCCACTATCATCATCAAACAGGAATCTCATTCCACTATCATCATCATAATTGGAACCCTATTTCACTATCATCAATATAAAGGACACTCCAAGTCACTATCATCATCCCATCAACCATATCAAGTTATTAATCCTTCAAATCTAGGGATCTATATTCTAGATAACACATATATATCAAATTTATTTTTTCACACATAATTTAAAGGAAACCATGACCATAACATCAAGTCATTCAGGCATTCCGTAATCAAGAATATGCCCACTCAAACCCAGTCAACTCATCTTTTTCAAATAACCATTTTAATTACATATTGGATTAACCAATTTATTATGTATAGGTTTTCAACATTAATCAAACTATATCAATTTATATAAATAGCCACAACTAATATAAAATTATTCAAATATTATTTCCATGTTTATACAATTCCAAGATGAGCAGTAATTATAATGTTCAAGCCTCTTTAATTTAATTAATAATAACATTACGTTTTACATTCATTATCTATTTCAATCATTCAACCATTCAAACCAACACCAAAAAAATAAAATTGAGTAGATAGAATTCAATATAGTAAATATGAAAAGACAACAAAAAATACATTCAATCAAAATGACCCATATAATAATTATATTTACTCACCATGAAATATTAAATTTTCAACACATGGGATAATTTATTTTCTCTCTACTATAAAATTTTTGTCATTTAAAGTAAAAATAATAATTTAATTCAATGCATAATTTTTCATAATATTAAGATAATAGAAATTATCTACAAAATGTAATATTATTTCTAATTCAATTATAGAATAAATTGGTTTCCCTACACTCTTTATCAAGGGACAGAAAACAAATAGTGATGATAATCTTAGTCATTAACTTCAAGGGTCTTACAATCAAAGATTTCTAGAGAAGAACTCTTAAATTCCCAAGATAATGGAAAAATCACCATGTGAAAATTTACCTCTTTGGTCAAAGAAAGTAACTTGGATTGAAAATGATCATGGAACATTACCCCATAAAATAACCAAATCCTCACAATCATTGAGGAACAAGAATCACCAATACCGAGCTAACACAAAAAACATCATCACAGCCAATGAAACATATTGCTCTTTCAAATCATGAATAGATGGGAAGTATATCCCCCCCTCTTCTAACTAAACCACTATCCCATGATTTAAAACAGATCCTCTAAACTACTACAAACACTAGAACTAGAACTCTCAGTGCATTCTATAATAATTTTCATCATCATCCTGAACTTTGTGAATATTTTTTTGATGTATCTTGCAAAACTTATTTGGAAAAAACCTAATGGGGATATAGACCAGGTTTCATTACTACAAAAACAAGTTAGATACTCCTAACCTGAGATGAAAATTATTTATGATTATTAATTCATTCATTTTTTAACATATTTCACATTGTCTACCATGTTCAAACACAATCAGATGAAAGTATGATAGATGATCATTTCCTAGATTTCTACCCCAAAAGTAGCATCACTTTTCTTATTATATCCATTAAAATTGAATGTCTTTATTTCTAATCACAAGGGAACCTAAATTCTCAAATTCTAGCTATCCTCCCTTGTTTACGACACATATTAATCCTATCTGATATTGTTGACCTACTAAATCATGCATCCTCACTAGTTTATAACATAAAACTCTATAATATCGCCCCAAACATACTTAGATACCACATAGGAATGACCACCACCCTCCAAAGGTACCCCTCTTGGTACATCAATAAATAAAGAGAGATAATGATTCCAAAATCCAACTTCTAATAGGTAACGGTTTGCCAACTAGCGCCAAGGGTATATAATCACTTACATGGGAGGCATTACCCTCATAAACATTTGATAAGTAAGAGACAAGATGAAAAAATACACCCAATAACTCTTTATCATAATAAAAAAATTAGAAATACCAATACATTGTATTATTTCATTCAATACTATATATAACATAATTGATTAATAAAAAAGAGATAAATCCTCGACAGTGACCACAAATGTCCAACAACTCCAAAACAACTCCTCAAACTAGTAATAACGATAATGATCACCTACCATCTCTTACTAACCTGAAAAATAGTTTTTGAACACTTAGGGTGAGCATAACATGTATACTAACTAAGATTATACATGAACCCTCTCATGTAAAATTCGAAAGAAGTATACTAAATACCAATAAGTTAAAAAAATGAATGTAACTCAACACGTAACATGAATATTATTCCTTTAACATCCTCACCATGGATCACATACTAAATAATTAATAAAAGTATAATCTTACTATTGAGAACATACATACATATATATATAGAGAGAGATAGAGAAATGGTTACCCCATAACCACTTCCCTAGTGGTTTTCCACTCTCACACCATAGATCCAAACATCTTGAGTAATCACCTCTTCCTTAAATAATCCTACCCAAAACACATGGGCAACCATATCATAATGTAATGACCTAAATTTGAAGAAAATAAACTAGTGCCCTGTTATAGTGAACTATATGACCATAATTACACCCCCCCCCCCCCATACACTAGAGGTTGTTGACTATTGGTGAAGGATTATGTGGTTACTTTTGGGAGACTAATGTAGGGTTGGATAAATAGAAAGGGCTTGGTTAATTTTACTTCTAAAAAATTAATGTGATAAATAAATTGATGCTATAAAAGATATAAATATTTAATATAAGCATGGAAGGATATGAATTTAAAGTGTAATATATATTAATATACATCAATTATGTGAAAGAAATGCATCAAAGAAAATGAAAAAAGTAAATGGGCTTGGTCAATTTGATAAAGAAGTTTGGAAATAGTACTTGAAGGTACCCATACATCAACTCCCCATGAGAAAAATCATGAGGGATCAATTAATAAACCCCTTGGTTTGAATAAGAACCAATAAACCCAAAATATATGGTTTTAATAGAAATCAATAACCTCAAAACCCTTTATTTTTACATAATATAATGAAACTCAATCCCCAGGTCTAAACGGATAAACAATAACCAATGAAATAGAGGAAAAATTAAATAGATTAATTTATTGATTGTAATCCCATTATAATTAATGGGCTTCACTCTATCTTTAAGAATTATATAATGATATAAATTGGGAGAGAGAAGTATAAGAATATGGATATAAGGGTTTATACAAATAGACTCAATAGTATAAGGGAGAAATTGGCACTCAATGATTGAATAAGAATGTCACTAGTGATTTGGATAAATTCATTGAAGAACTAACACCTTTTAATTTAGTTCCATAATCTCCTAGAATGATGAAATATTGATCATTCCTTGAATGGTGAATGAATTTTGGGAACCTTAATCTCTAGAGATTTTTTGAGATGATTATATCAACTTTGAACTTCTAGTGTACTTTGAAGTGTTTTCTTTTATCCAAAGGAAAATTGAAAGGGAATTTAGGTTTCCTTGATCTCATTTTATAGCCTCAATAGGGTGTTGGGGTCCAGGGGGTTGATCCAAGGCATTAATTACCTAAAATAACCACTTTTTGATCATCATTAATCCACCACTGGAAGGTCTACCTCAACGCCACGATATATCTGGTGTACACCATGAAGGTAGTAAGTGGTGCTTCTAGAAACATCTTCTTGTTTTCTAATCCCACTATCTAGGCGGTGAATTACTTGGATAGATGGTAGACCTTCTATATCTCTAAATATTACTCCACATGACACTGACTATAAGGTGATTCCTGCAGAAATGTACTTCAAGAGAATCCCATTTAAACTAGTTTGAATCCAAAATTAATATGAATTTATTACTATCATTATAACAAAATAGAAACACATAATAAAAAAACATGAAACAAATTAAAACAAGTTAAAAACAAACTATAGTGTTTGGGATCATTAAAAAAATACATTACAAGGAACAACAATATCCCCCTTTTTGATGATCACAAAAACATAATATATAAATCAAGATAAAGAATATGGAAAGGATAAAAATTAAGGAGTTACAAAATATTCATCAAACCACATGTCCCATTTTATTAAACTTTGACACAATGTTCTCCCCGTTGATTAAACACTATTTGAAAACATACATTCTTTTATCTTTTACAAATAAAAAATAATAATCCCTCTTTTATATTATCAAAAAGAAACATACAAAGTATAGGGGTTATTGAAATAACAAAAGATAAATAAATAAAATATAATATTAAATAATCATTTTCTTAACATTAATAGTAATAACTATCTCACCCTTAAGAAAACATGTTTATATTATTGTTAGGGGATATAAAATATATTCAAATAATTAAGAGAAGATCACGCCAAAATATTGATAGTTAAAACATGATTCTAAAAATATATTTTCATGATGGCCAAGATATTTTGGTGATAACATGATTAGATATGATAGAGGAAAAAATGGAAAGAAAGTTTCATTAAAATAAACCCCCTATGTAAAACATGTATATAAAATAACAATATTGACAGAAGAAAAGTATTGCGATTTTATATAGATAAAAATAAAGATAAAATAATCTTAATTAAAATGAAAATAATTTAAGAGATAAGTATCATCTGAAAATGACATCACAATTGAGATAATGTAATCATATCCAAAAAATATAAAAAAATTAAAATATAATAAAAAGAAATTGTTAAAAAGAATAAGAGAAAATTTTCATAAGAAATAAGAAAAATGGAAAAAATAACTTTCTCCCATTTTGTGAAAACATATTCAAGAGAGGTATGATATATTTTTAAACTAGATTCAAGAGAGAGAAAATAAAAAAAAATTAATAATATTTTTTCCCATGAAGTAAAAAATTGTATAATATAGAATAATCATTTCAAAGGGGTGGGTAAAAACACAATTTTTTAAAAGAATACACTAATCTATAGATTAATGAGGACTGGTGTAAAATCACTACAAGAAATTATCTAAGGAATCCTTTTAGTACCCATTAGGGTCCAACAATATTATTAAAAGATTATTTGGGTAAGGAAACAATTTTGAGTCCATAAACATTGGGCAATAAAAGCCTGGGAACCCAAAATTGTTTATATTTTTCAAGATGATTTGAAGAAATATTGATGGACATCAGCCTTCCATATCTTTCGTTTTCTGTAATTGTATTTATAAACTAAATTACTATATTTATGACAATAATTGAAAATTTTATTTTGAGAAATGCCTTTAAAAAAATAGTTGTATTTGAATTGGTTTAAATATTTAAAAAACTAAACCATGATTGCTAAATTTAATACATTGAGAACAATAGATTGTATTAATATATTTGTCAAATTGGGTAAATTTAAAAAGAGATATTTTTATATCATTGATTTCAATTTTTAAAATTTCAACATTGGGTTGGTTTTTTAGTTTAAAAACCAAATATACCATTTAATTTAAATGAAATTACTTTTCATTTAAAACTATTTTATATTTCTCATTAAGAATTATGAAATCATTATGATGTTTTAATAATCCTTTTCCATGTTCATCATAAGCATTTTTAATATACCCATAGGTTTGGTAAATTGAATAATAAGAGGAGAAAAAACAACAATGGGAAGTTATGGTAGAAGAATATTTCGAAGTAGAATGAGAAATAGGAGTACTAACCTCATTTTTGTCTTCAATATATTCCATGTGGCATTTCATACTTGAGTATATTGGGGAGGAAGAGTCCATGGAATCATCACTAGCACTCCAAGTTGTAAATTATATATATTTATCTAATTTATTATTTTTTCATCTTATAATTGTATATCAAACATTTTGGTATTTTATGCCCCATTTTGTTACATTCATAACATGTCATAATGGATGCTTATATTTAATATTTTTTTTAAATGATGGGGATATTTATACTACATGACAGGTTGGTTTATCTTTTTGAAAAAAAATCATGTTCAACTCCATCATCAATGTGCCTTTTAAAATAAAAATAATAATCATTGTTTACTTTAAAAAAATGTTCATTTTTGTTTCCATCACTTCAATTTCTTCTTTAATTACTTAGTGTTTAATCGTAATATCATATTTCATTAATGATATGATGAGATCCTCAACCACCATATTTTTTATGTTTGTTTATTCTAGGATTTTTTTTCAGTTTGGGATCTCAAAGACTTGGAAAACCCCATAGGATTTTCTTTATGAGTAATTTTGTGGACAAATCATCACTGAGAAAATTTCTACCCCTAAAAATGTAATTGAAACTATTAAACATGCTAGGAATATATTAATTTTCATGCATGGAGAAAATTTTTAAAACTTGATGATACATATATAATCAAGTTTCCTTGACTTTATTGGTATATTTTTGTGTAATTTCAAGGAATATCCAATTTTATTTGACTATATTTCAAATAGATGTTCTATTAAACTCATTTTGATATAAACCAAAAAATAATGTGTTCATAGATTTATGATATAATTCAAAAGAATAAATATCTTTAGGAGTCTATTTATCTTCATATTTAGTTGTTGGGGTATAACCCTACATAACTTCATTCCAGACAAGATATCCAATACATATTTGAAAAATAGACATGAGAGTTTTCCAATATAAATAATTTGAACCATCAAAGAAACAAGCATGTGTATAACAGGTAGATGCCATTTTAAAATTAATCTTTGCAAATAATTCATGATTTATAAAAAACAATTTTTTGAAAATAGTAATTTTAAGAAAATATTTTGAAAGAGAATCAAAGACTACCTTTGATACCAATTACAGGATCATAGAAATAGAAAGAGGGGGTGAATTTCACTTTCAATAAATTTAAATAGAAAAATAAATTGATTCTATAAAAGATAATATGATTTAATACAAGAATTAAATGATATCAAATTACAGAATAATGGAAATTAAGTCAGAAAACTAAGAAAAGTAATTTCTAAAAATAAAATGTGGAGATTAAATGGACATGGGAAATTTGGTAAATAATTTATCCAATAGTACCTGAAGGTACCCCAATGTCTCCTCCCCACGAGAAAAATCATTTGGGTTAAATTAATATAACCCTTGGTTTGAACAAGTACAAATAAATGAAAAAAACATGGTTTTATTGGAAACTAAGAACCTCAAAAACCCCTACTTTTAACAGAATATCAAGAAACTCAATCCCTTGGTTTGAATGGATAACCAAGAACTAAATACATATATGGAGAAGAAAGTATATTAAATTATTATTTTCAAGAACTTTAGAATTCATGGACATCACTCACTCCATAATAATTAGATCAAGATAGAAATAAAGAAACAAAAGATTAATAATTGAGAGTTAACGGGTTATAAAAATAGGTTTAATAGGATGAGAGAGAAGGAAGCATAAAAATATATAATAATAATTATTTTTATGAAGTCATTGATGAACAAACCCTTCTTTATTTAGTTCATTCATATCCCTTAATGATGAAATCAAGATTTCCCCTTGAATGGTGAATTGATGTGTAGAACTTTAAACTCTTGGGAGATTTTGATAGAATTGGATCTATTTTTCACATTAAGTGTGATATAAAATTTTAAATTTTATTCTAAGTAAAATGGAATGATAATTGAGTCTACATTGATCTAATTTTATATTTGTCATAGAATTCTAGGGTCTGAGGGGTCAATACAAGGAATTAAATACCTGAACAAGGAACTTTTTATCCATCCTTAATGCACACCAAGAAGTTATTCCATGACAGTGATAGATACCTGGTAGCCACTAAAAGTTAGTTTGTAGTATTTCAAGAAACACCCTTTTAATTTATTCTCCAAATAGCTAACCATTGGGCCTTCTATAGCTCTTAAAATTCAATCACATTCCATTAGATAATCAATGATTCCTTCAATAACATACTTTTAAAGAATCCCTTTTAGACTAGTTTGAATCCAACATTAGGTTGAATTCAATATTTCCATTATAAAATAATAAAAACCCAATAAAAAACATAAAACACATTTAAACAAGTTATAAACAAATTATAGTGATTGTGATCATTAAAAAATTACACTATGAGGTATAAAAACTATTCCCTCATTACCAAAGTTCACAATGTGGAAGTAAATAGATAAATCAAATTCATAACATCATAGAAAACATCACATCAATATAAATAAACATCAGGTACTAAATAACCAAAACTCATCCCATGAAATACCCTAATAATGCTAAATACATGATAGGAAGGTAAGTAAAAAATAAAAAAGTCAAGCAGTGCTAGCCCAAAAGTAAACAAAGGCAGAAGATAAAAGGATAACATGACCCCTAGAAGTTCCATGATCAGTCCCAGCTCCCATATACCAACTCCAACCAAGCCATGCAATCAAGCATCAACCTTATGTCATTTCATGAACTTATGAACCAAATCCAAGGATTATCTTCTCAGGTACCCAAGTTCCATAGAGGCCTAGGCATGGTGTGAATATAACTTATTAGGCCACCACCAATGGTGTATAATGAAAATATAGTCTATACATGTAAAGTTTAAATGTTTTCCATGTTAAAATTTTGATATAATGATAATAATAAGCCACATAAATTTACATATCCCAATCAAGATTTGGGTCTTATAAAGATAAATGAGACCAATAATACATACTTTAACCATTGTCAATAACTCTAATCATGGTGGAAAATCGTATCTCAACTCAATTTCAAGGATATTTTTTAATTATCCATAATGAAATAGTCTAATAGGAATCCACATTGATAAATTAGTATTCCCTCATAGAGGTACCAATGATAAATCATCCATCTGTTCTGAACTTAGGGTACCTCCCATGAAATTGAGAAGCATGGATCAATTGTAATCTCTCCTCACACATGAGGCATTCCATACCACTAATAATCAAGCTGAATCTGGGGAGCTAATATCATGTAATTAAATAAGGGACACCCAAAATAATCCATGATATTAATCTTTGGAAGTCATAAAATGTAGACATTACCCAAATCTAAGGGGGTCCGCCCTCATGGAAATCACAGTAGTAAATCTAAGATGAATCCAATAGTTCTCTTGAGGTATTCCATAGAATTTGAAATCACTGAATCTAGGGAATTATTCAATCCCAACATTCACATTAATCCCCCAATAGAATCCAAGACCCATCCATTGAATTCCATCCAATACATATCATATGAAATCCATGGAATCAATTTAAGGAATTATACACCCAACCATTCCATAACAAATCAAAGGGACTTCCCTAGTCATTATACTACTTGCATATAATTCCATTAAAATAAAAAAACAATAAAAATTCACCAATTTGGTCATTTCTCATATATAAAATTTTAACATATTAATCCAAATTCAATATTTAATGCAAATTCAAAATTCCACTTATGATTACTAAGGCCAATAGCACTACTAGTTCCTACTGGTCAACCTACAAAACCGTCATTTAAAAATTTAACCACTATACTATCAAGGGAAGCCCCAAACTACCCCTTTAATTTAATAATTTCTAAGGCACTAACCAATTATTCAACTTTAATAGATTAAACAAAAGTCCATGGAAAAAAACATGTTTTACTAAGTATAAGGTTTTTTCCAAGGAATAAAAGGGAAACTATCAATATCAATTTAATTATTTGGTAAATTGATGTATAATATGGAATGAATACACAAAAAGAAACATAATATGATTATATGAATTTAAGGGAAAAAAATTAAACCACCCACCTTAACCTCTCAGGGAACCACTCTTCTAATATAAGCCTTAGGTTTAATTCAAAATGAGAGAAATTGAATAATCATTCAAAATCCTTGAAAAATAGGTCATAAAATCTATAAATGGTATAAGAACAGTTGATATTAAAAGGAATTAATAAAAACATAATGTGGAATCCTAGACATACCTCAAGTTTCCCAACTATGATGACAGAATCCAATTTGAACAATGGATGGAGGAGTTCCACCATGAAATAAATTAGAGGGGAAGGAGAGCCCCATTTGTTTTCACTGGCTAAAAATGGTAGAAGAAAGGTATTTATAAGATATTAAAAACATAAGGGAAAATGGTATCTTTCCAATTTTTCAATGGTATGCGGTTGGCCAAACCATATTCCATCCATGAAAACTCATCTACTTGAAACACCCCATCTCACACAGTTAGGCACACAGTTTGACAAACTATGCAACAACTGTGTGAAACAGATCCACAATCCACTTAATGTGTTTTCATGGTTCCCCAACACCCATCGATGGTTTAAAAAATTGGGATCCTCCTTTGATCAAATTTCTCATTTGGGGGTCATGGTTGGTAAAAAATATTCACTAACTATATTCCCCATGTCTAAACTTCCAAAACCAGAACTCTTAGCCCTAAAACCTAGGAACTATTCCAAGATCTCCTAACACCCTAAATCACTTTATTCTATGTCCAAAATTACTCTTTTATGATATTCTAACCTTCAAAATTAGAATATGAATAGTGATAGAAAATCCGACCCATCTAACAAACTAAAACTCATACTTTTCCAAAAAATTTGAACACCCATAGAGACATGAGGTTTTACACCGAACATTCCAGCACAACCTATGTATTATGTACTATACCTAAATCCCTCACAACTAATACATAAAACACCTATAATAATCTTTTAGATAATATATCTAGAATACATGCATTCAAAATAACCTAATGTCATCACATCCTGCAACACACATATATAAGAAATCACCTATGTGAATACTCGTATATAATACTATAGCAGTAGAGAGATAAGGGGATAGTTGTATATACATATACTCACTAAGATATATATTGAGTAAAATACCCCTTGAACCTATAGTTTTCAGTTTCCCCTCTAACATTGTGGGGGATTGATATAGCTAACCATCACATCAAGGGAAACTACCTAGCCATATGCTCCTCTGTCATTATTATCTCACAGAACTACTAAATTACACTATTATTGTCTAGATATAAATATAAGTCCCCACCCTTAAACCTTAATTATTCTTGAGTTATTACAATATTACACATTAAGGATCTTTCCAGGTTTAGAGTTTTAGAAAATTAGATCATAAAACTTGCATTACATTCCACATTTAAACAAAGTGGTTACATAAAAGATAGTATTCATTTTTTCCATAAACGAAATAATATTTAAAATAAAACATGGATTCTTTCTTGACACTTCCTTGACACTATCATCATATCATGTACCCTTCCCTTGACCTGTGAAAAACTTTTCAAAAACTTGGGATGAGCATAAAAAGCTCAGTAAGGGATATAAAAATATGGAAAGGAAACATGAGTACTTGTATACACAAGAATAAATGAAATCATACTCTACTCATAAAACATATGCACTTTAACATACCTCATCAAATCATGAATAAATCATAGAAATCATAAGAAATATGGGTAACTTGAGGCATTCATAACATTCTTACCTAGAGAGTAACCCTCTTGGTTACGTTTGGAATACCCATCACAGTATATTCCCTAAATCTCTTCGAAGAAACCTTAACGTTTAAACCCTTCGCGTTACCCAATGCATTATAGAGCTATATTGGGCTCACCCGCCCTTAGTTTATCACGGAACCATCCGTCTTCATAATAATGCCCAAGAACCACAACATAATTGTATTACATAAAACATGCATAAAGGAAACATAACATTTCCACCTTTCAATCACAAGATATCAATACAACACATTGATATAAAAACATTATGAAAACCTTTTTCAATACCAAAATAAAATAAAAGTAAAACATGGTATTTATTTTTCTTTTAAAAAGAAGGTATGGCTTGTAGAGGAAGCCGAAACTCAAATAATGGTCACGGCGGCGGAGAAGTCGTTGTCACCGCATACGTACGACAAAAACATTCCCTTTTGTCATTTAGTTAACACTTCGTATAAAAAATATTCCTTTTGAGTAAACGTAAAAGTAAAAGCGGTTTATACACCATATAAAAGAAGGTTGTGTATAAAACAAAATATGCCTCAATGAAAGGATATTGAGACGAAGTCTCATACCTCAGGTCAGACATGACTCGATCCTCCTTTAATCTCATGAATAATAAACTTGAGTTAATTTCTAGTTGCTTAAGAACCTTTTTCAAGTTCATTATTCCTTTTATATCACTTATTACCATGTCATGAACACTATGTTATTATTTAAGTTAATAACAGTCGTTTTAACGATCATTGGTACTTGAGTAAAAAATAAACTCTTTATAATTACAAGTTGTTCATGTGGTAAAATATCCATTATATCCAGAATTTTATTCATAATGTAGATATCATATATATCATATATATCCAGTACATGCATGCATTAATAATATTACATAACATTAAGAGGTAAGAAATGAAATGCACCGTTCATGGAGACGGTAAGCCGTACGCATGAACGCTACTTCCATTTCTATTTCATATTTAATGGAATTAAAACATAATGATACATAATAGTATTTTAATTCCAGTATGGTATCATATATAATATCATTAAATATATCCTTTATACATACCACATATGGTATTAACGAATCAAATCACTTTGAGGGGGCGGTAGTCCGAACTTCCTAAAATGAAGATATCGTGTTTACCCATAATGGATTCCATAAAGGTGTGACATGAATGAAAAATACAGAAGCTTAAGTAAAACATAAACATATTATATACCATATATAAATATAGTGGCATCTTAATGGCCACCTTTGAAGGTGTTAAAAAAATATTGAACAATCAACGTTTCGTGAGGCAGAAATTCGCCATCCACAGAAACAGTTTGTTCTTTAACCATTAGATGTAGGTGTGTGTAAGTGTAGCTTGAATACTTCGTATAACAACATCCTAGTATATTTAATATACCGGTGTTGTTACAAAATAATGGAAGAAAAAGAGTTTAGGGGGGTGGAGAAGAAAAATAAAACAAAAGGACTCAAGTGAAAACATTGCCTTAAAATTGGGTAACTCTCTTTGGTTTGACCTCAAAGGCTTCCTTGGGAAGACTTCTGCCCAAAGTGAGGCTTATAAGAGTTATATAGGTATGTGGAGAGACAAAATGGGCAGGGGTTGGCCGATCCAAAGGCTTTGGAAGTGTGGGTAAGGAGGCAGAGGTGGGGGCCTTTTATAAGAGGAGAGGAGGGGCACTCTTGGAAAGTAAAGAAATGTTACTTTATTTTAATATGAGTTTCGGATTTAAAAGGTCCCACATTGATGTAATTCTAGGATAAGGTGATAAGGGTTCTAAATATACCCAACCAATAGGTTTTTGACAAGTTTAGGTCTTGTATTTTACATTATCATTTCATTTTATTTAAATCGTTAATTAATGAGGTAATCGATGCATCATCATGCTGTCATAAATAATTTAATTTATTTAATGTCTAACAATTATAAAAAAATAATATGATGTAGGAAATCGTTTTATCTTTCCAATGACTATTTATAGTCAAAATTATGACATGTATAACCTCATGTAAAAATTGTTTTAGTAAAATAACTCATGTTTGTGACATTTTTACTTTAACATTAAATAAAAAGATATTAATGTCATTTTCCTACCAAAGTGTCTCTATGGGGTCCCCAAGTTGACTCATTGATTGTCTTAGTTGGCCATGACACATCCAATAAGGGTAGGACATGAGTCTAGGTCATTTTATATTATTAAAATATTATTCTTACCTTAAATTACACTAATTACCTCTAATCGCGATTAAAAACTTAATAAGTTACTATTCACCAAAAAATTATTTTAATCTCATTGAACAACATTTAACTTCTTAATGAAAACCATGTATGTAGGATTTTTGAAATTCAAAACACAGAGGTGGTAAAATTTCATTTAAATGGAAAATCAGTTTTTATAAGTACCACATAGTGGTTTCACTATTCAAAAAAAATTGAAGTTTTTCAGAAAAATACCAAAACTTCACCCTAAGATATATTTGATATTATGAATTAAAAAATTATTTCTATTTTACAAAATTCAAAACATATAAGTTAAATTAATTAATTTAATAATTAATTCCCACTGTCAGAGCAAATAGCGTGTTTTTATGAAACAATAAGTATCAAAAGATGGACACTAGTTTAAGTCCAATTTCAAAGTGAAATTAATTCCAACGACCAATATTGGATTAAATGGTAAAAATATATTCTAATTGAACTTTAAAACCAATTAAAAAGATAATATAACCATATAATTAAATTAGATGAAAAAACAATTTTGATGTAAAATGCAGTATTTTTCATTATTCATTAAAAAATGAACATTGTCAGAAAAATACCAAAAAATTATCCAATGTAAATTTCAATGTCCCAATCATAAATAATAAGATTATTTTTACAAATAGAGCTTATAAAATTGTCAAAAGTTTCATTTAAAAATGTTTTTCCATCAAAAAGGCAGTAAAACAATCTTTTAATAATATTAGTGTATTCCATGCTTAGGATTGGATTTATTCTCATTTTAAGCCTCTAAAACACTATCTAATTCATTAATAGACATAGATAAAAATATCTCTTATTCATTACTTACTTGCGATGTTACATCCTTCCCCCCTTTATAAATTTTCATCCCCGCAATTTAATTACTTATCGAAAAAGTGGGGGTATTTAGCCCTCATTGCATTTTCATATTCCCATGTTGCCTCTTCAATCATGTGGTTTTTTCAAAAAACCTTTACCTAATGAATCACCTTATTCCGTAACACTTTCTCCCTGTGGTCAAGAATCTGGACCGGTTGTTCCTCATAAGATAGGTTCTCTTCCAGCTGAACTACCTCTAGACTCAAAACATGATATGGATCTAGCATGTACTTCCTTAACATTGAAACATGAAAAACATTATGTACCTTTGATAAACTTGGAGGTAAAGCCACTCGGTAAGCAACTGATCCCACTCTCTTGAGAATTTCATATGGTCCAATGAACCTTGGACTCAGCTTTCCTTTCTAACCAAATCGCATCACACTTTTCCATGGTCAGACTTTGAGAAAAAAATGATCACCTACCTCAAAAGATAGATCCTTCCTCCGGTTATCCGCATAACTCTTCTGCCTACTCTGAGCTGTTCTCATGTGTTTCTGTAGCAGCTGAAATTTTTCTGCCAACTCTTATACCAATTCTGGTCCCATCAACTTCCTTTCACCCACTTCATCCCAGAAAGCTGGAGTTCGACACCGCTTCCCATATAATGACTCAAGTGGTGCCATCTGTATATTGGAATAAAAACTGTTATTATATGAAAACTCAAACAAAGAAAGATATTCATCCCAACTTCCCTGATAATCCATCGAACAAGCATGTAGCATATCCTCCAATTTCTGAATTGTTCGTTCTGATTTCCCATCTGATTGAGGATTAAAAGCTGTTTTAAAATTTTAATTTAGTACCCAACGACTTCTGAAGGCCTTTCCAAAAGTTAGAAGTGAACCTGGGATCACGATCAGATACAATGGAGAGAGGAACTCCATGTAACCGGACTATCTCTTTAAGATAAAAATGGGAAATTTTATCTAGGGAAAAAGTATCTCGTATAGCAAGGAAATGAGCAGATTTAGTCAAGCGATCAACAATAACCCAGATTGCATTATTACCTCAAGGTGTCTTCGGCAATCCCACAACGAAGTCCATGGATATATTCTCCCATTTCCATTCAGGTACTGGTAAAGGCTGAAGCATCCCTTTTGGTAACTGCCTATTTGCTTTAACCTGTTGACATGTCAAACACATCACTGTAAAATCAGAAATATCCCTTTTCATTCCGTCCCACCAGTAATACTCTCGCAGATCTTTGTACATCTTAGTACTGCCAGGATGAACTGAAAACAGAGAACTATGAGCTTCACATAACAACTCTCTCTTCAACTTTTAATCACATGGCACACACAATCTCTTCCCAAATCTCAAAACACAATCATTATCAATGTTGAATTCATGCAACTTACCCTTTTGAACCTGATCTACCTTTTTCTGAAACTCACTGTCTTGCTTCGGTGTTTTTTTGATTCTGTCTGATAGAGAATATTTCACTGATACCTAAAACAAAACAGAAGGACATCCTGCACCAAAAACATCTATTCCAAAGTTCATCAAATCCTTAACCAAAGGATCACGTTCCAAATACAGCATTGTTAATGAAGCATTACTTTTTCGACTCAAAGCATCATCCACTTTATTTGCTTTTCCCGGATTGTAATGAATTGTACAATCATAATCCTTTATTAATTATATCCATCTCCTCTGTCTCATGTTCAATTATTTCTGAGTGAATATATACTTTAATCTTTTTTGATCGGAATATATTTCACACTTTACTCCATACAAATGATGCCTCCAAATTTTTAAAGCAAAAACTACAGCAGCTACTTCCAAATCATGTGTAGGGTAATTTACCTCATGAGTTTTCAACTGTCGTGATGCATAAGCAATTACCTGATCATTCTGCATTAGGACACAACCAAGTCCTTTCAATGAAGCATCACTGTAGATAACAAACTCACTTTTCCTGGAAGGTAGTGCCAAAACTGAAGCATTCACCGATCTTCTTTTCAATTCCTGAAAACAATCATCACATTATTTTGTCCAGATAAACTTAACACCGTTCCAAGTTATCTTAGTCATTGGACTAGAAAACCATGAAAAATTTATAACAAACCTTCAGTAATAGCCTGAAAAACCAAGGAAACTACAAATCTATGTTACATTTGTGGGTCTTGGCCATACTTCAACAACCTTTGTTTTTTCAGGATCAACGATTATCCCGTATTTAGAAACAATGTGACCAAGGAAACAAATTTGTCGCAACCAAAACTCACACTTGCTGAATTTCCCATACAATTTATTTTCTTTTAAGATTTGAAAAATAACCCTTAAATGTCTTTCATGCTCCTCTTTACTTTTATAAAACACAAAAATATCATCATTGAAAACAACCACAAACTTATCTAAGAACTCATGGAAAATTCTATTCATTAAGTCCATGAATACAGCAGGAGCATTGGTTAGCCCAAAAGGAATTACTAAAAATTCATAATGGCTATATCTTGTACGAAACGCAGTCTTCGGAACATTTCCTTCTTTTACCTTCAGCTGATGGTACACCGATCTCAGGTCAATCTTTGAAAAATACTGAGCTCCCTGGAGCTGATCAAACAAATCATTGATATGAGGCAAAGGATATTTGTTCTTAATATTTATGTTATTCAAGGCTCTATAATCAATGCAAAGTCTCATTGAACCATCTTTGTTTTTAACAAATAAAACAGGAGAACCCCATGGTGATGTGCTAGGTCGAATGAAACCTTTCTCTAATAAATCTTTCAATTGCTCCTTCAACTCTACAAGTTTAATTTGAGCCATTCGATATGGGGGTTTTGAAATTGGTTTAGCATCAGGAACTAAGTCAACAGTAAATTCAACATCCTAATCTTGTATTATTCCAGGCAACTCATAAGAAAAAACATCAGGATACTCATTTACCACTGGCACATCATTAATCTGAACGGTTCCCTTGTTTTCAACAATGTGTGCAAGGTAACATTCATTTCCATATTTTACAAGTTTCTCAGCCTCTAGATATGTTATCAACAGTAAGGGTTCATTCTTGTAGACAAACTGAAAGTCTTTATGAAAAGAAACTTCTTTAGATCTACAGTCAATCTTAGCATGGTAAATAGAGAGCCAATCCATACCCAGGATAACATCAAACTCTACTAGAGGTAGAACAATTAGGTTTGCAAGTAGGTTCTTTCCACAGATAAGGATAGGAAGATTCTTATAAATTCTTCGTGCCTCAACATTTCCCCCAGGTGTTTTTACCACAAGTTCAGGAGTCATTTCTTGAGATGGTATTCCCATTTTACTAGAAAAGGTTTTAGAGATGAAAGAATGTGTAGACCCAGAATCAAACAACACACTGGAATAATCTGAAAAAACAAACAAAGTACCTGATACCACTTCATTTGATGGCCCGACATCTGCTGAAGTAGTTGCAAAGGATTTAACCACCCCTTTCTTCTTGTAGTCTAACTTCTTCTCATCACTCAATCTCTTTGTCGGAATCTCGTTTGCATAGTGACCCATCTCATTGTACTAAAAACATTTCACTAACTGTAAATAAAATTTGGACTTACCATCACCTTGATCTTTTTCAGTGCAATCATGAGCCTTATCTCACATCTTACCACATCGTTAGCACTTTCCAGAATTCAGAATACATTCCCCAACATGCCTTTTACCACATTTATCACAAACTAGAAACTTAGTTTTCTTACCATTAGGCTTTTTTGAAGAATTCGTTCCATTCTCCTACCACCTCAGTCTCTTCTTCTGTTGGTTGTTATAGAACACTTGATCATCGGAAAACTCCATTTCCACCTTCACAGCACATTGAACATGCTTTTCATAACTTTTGAACTCACGATAAGCTAAATCCCTTCGATATTTTGGCTTTAATCATGAGTAAAAACGATTGATTTTACTATCAAGGTCTCGGATAAAATTTGAAGCATACCTTGCCAATCAAGTGAACCTTTCTTCATAGGCAGCCACTGAGTCTTCCTCTTGCCTCTATTCCAAGAATTGTTTTTCCATCCTATATCGAACATCCTTAGGAAAATAATTCTCAAGAAACATACCTTTGAATTCATCGCAGTTTAGAGCATCAATCTCATCAGCGCCCCTGATATTTTTAACCATCGACCACCACTGATCTGTGTCACCCTCCAAACGGTAAATAGAAAGACTAACCTTTTGATTGTCTGAACACCCCATGACATCGAAAATATTCTCCAGTGCTTTAATCCACCATTCAACTAACACATGGTCATATGATCCTTAAAATGAAGGGGGATGTTGCCTCATGAAATGTTCCACCACTGACATGTTCCTCTACGGTTGATCTGGCGGATCTCGTGCATGGATACCACCACCATTTATCGCTTGAGTCAACTGTTCCATTACTGCAAAAAACTGTTCAATTCCAATTCCGACCATCTTAGGATGCTGATTTGGAAGGTTATTTCCTTATGTATTCCTTCTTAGAAATGCTTCCCTGTTTCCTCTGCGGAAAACCATTCTAAACAAACATGTCTTAGATGAAGCAACATGGTAATCTTAAAATGCTATATCATTTCAATTTGACCATAAAAAAAATATTTTTGGATAATCATTTAATAGAATTCTAACTCATAAAGTTATCTAAACCGACCTATGATACCAACTATAAGACCCCAGCCTTAAACCTTACTTAATATTGAGTTATTACAAGATTACACATTGAGGATCTTTTCAGGTTTAGAGTTTTAGAGAATTAGATCATAAAACTTTCATTACATTCCACATTTAAACAAAGTGGTTACATAAAAGATAGTATTCATTTTTTCCATCAACAGAAACATATTTAAAATAAAACATGGATTCTTTCTTTGCACTTCCTTGACACTATCATAATATCATGTACCCTTCCCTTGACCTGTGAAAAACATTTCAAAAACTTGGGATGATCCTAAAAATCTTAGTATGGGATATAAAAATATGGAAAGGAAACATGAGTACATGTATACACAAGAATCAATGTAATCATACTCTACTCATAAAACATAAGCACTTTAACATACCTCATCAAATCATGAATAAATCATAGAAATCATAAGACATTAGGGTAACTTGAGGCATTCATAACATTCTTACGTAGGGAGTAACCCTCTTAGTTACGTTTATAATACCCATCACAGTATATTCCCTAAATCCCTTCGGAGAAACCTTAACGTTTAACCCCTTCACGTTACCCAATGCATTGGAAAGCTATATCGGGCTCACCCGCCCTAAGTTTATCACGGAACCACCCGTCTTCATAATAATGCCAATGAACCACAACATAATCGTATCACATAAAACATGCATAAAGGAAACATAACATTTCCACATTTCAATCACAAGATATCAATACAACACATTGATATAAAGAAATTATTAAAACCATTTTCAATACAAAAATAAAAGAAAAGTAAAACATGGTATTTATTTTTCTTTTAAAAAGAAGGTATGGCTTGTAAAGGAAGCCGAAACTCAAATAATGGTCACGGCAGCAGAGAAGTCATTGTCGCCGCATACGTACAAAAAAAAACATTCCCTTTTGTTGTTTAGTAAATGCTTCATATAAAAAAGAGTCCTTTTGAATAAACGTAAATTTCAAAGGGTTTTATACACCGTATAAAAGAAGGTTGTGTATAAATCAAAATATGCCTCAATGAAAGGAGATTGAGATGAAGTCCCATACCCTGGGTCCGACTTGACTCGATCGTCCTTTAATCTCCTGAATAATAAACTTGAGTTAATTTCTACATGATTAAGAACCTTTTTAAAGTTCATTATTCCTTTTATATCACTTATTACCATGTCATTAACACTATGTTATTATTTAAGTTAATAACGGCCGTTTTAATGATCATTGGTACTTGAGTCAAAAATAAACTCTTTATAATTACAAGTTGTTCATGTGGTAAAATATCCATTATATCAAGAATTTTATTCATGATGTAGATATCATATATATCATATATATCCAGTAAATTCATGCATTTATAATATTACATAACATTTAGATTTAAGAAATGAAATGCACCGTTCATGGAGACGGTAAGCCGTACGTACGCATGAACGCTACTTCCATTTCTATTTCATATTTAATGGAATTAAAACATAATGATACATAATAGTATTTTAATTCCAGTATGGTATCATATATAATATCAATAAATATATCCTTTATACGTACCACATATGGTATTAACGAATCAAATCACTTTGAGGGGGCGGTAGTCCGCACTTCCTAAAATGAAGATATCGCGTTTACCCATAATGGAAGCCATAAAGGTATGGCATGAATGAAAAATACAGAATATTAAGTAAGAAATAAACATATTATATACCATATATAAATATAGTGACATATTAATGGCCACCTTTGAAGTTGTTAAAAGAATATTGAACAATCATCGTTTCGTGAGGCAGAAATTCGTCATCCGTAGACACAGTATGTTCTTTAACCATTAGATGTATGTGTGTGTAATTGCAGCTCGAATACTTCTTATAACAACATCCTAGTATATTTAATATACTGGTGTTGTTACAAAATAAAGGAATAAAAAGAGTTTATGGGGATGGAGAAGCAAAATAAAACAAAAGGACTCAAGTGAAGACATTACCATAAAATTGTGTAACTCCCTTTGGTATGAGCTCAAAGGCTTCCTTGGGAAGACATCTACCCAAAGTGAGGCTTCTAATAGTTAGAGAGGGATGTGGAGAGACAAAATGGGCATGGGTTGTCTGAGCCAAAGGCTTTGGAAGTGTGGGTAAGGAGGTAGAGGTGGGTGCCTTTTATAAGAGAGGAGGGGCACTCTTGGAACTAAAGAAATGTTACTTTATTTTAAAATGAGTTTCGTATTTAAAAGGTCCCACATTGATATAATTCAAGTATAAGGTGATAAGGGTTCGAAATATACCCAACCAATAGGTTTTTTACAAGTTTAGGTCTTAGATTTTACATTATCTTTTCATTTTATTTAAATTGTTAATTAATGAGGTAATCAATCCATCATCATGATGTCATAAATAATTTAATTTATTTAATGTCTAAAAATTATAAAAAAAATAATATGATGTAGGGAATCTTATTATCTTTCCAATGACTATTTATATTCAAAACTCTGACTTGTATAAACCCATGTAAAATCTGTTTTAGTAAAATAACTCATGTTTGTGACATTTTTATTTTAACATTCAATAAAAAGATATTAATGTCATTTTCCTGCCAAAGTGGATCCATGGGGTCCCCAAGATGACACATGGATTGTCTTGGTCGGCCATGACACATCCAATAAGGTTAAGACATGTTTCTAGGTCATTTTATATTATTAGAACATTATTTCTACCTTAAATTACACTAATTAACTCTAATCACGATTAAAAACATAATAAGTTACTATTCACCAAAAAATTATTTTAATCCCATTGAACCACATTTTACTTATTAATGACAACCATGTATGTCGGATTTTTGAAATTCAAAACACAGAGTTGGTAAATTTTCATTTAAACAGAAAATCAGTTTTTATAAGTACCACTTAGTGGTTTCACTATTCATAAAAAATTGAAGTTTTTCAGAAAAATACCAAACCTTCACCCTAATATATATTTGATATTACGAATTCAAAAATGATGTCTATTTTAAAACATTCAAATCATATAAGTTACATGAATTAATTTAATAATTAATTCCCGCTGTCAGAGCAAATAGCGTGTTTTTATGAAACAATAAATATCAAAAGATTGACACTAGTTTAAGTCCAATTTCAAAGTGAAATTAATTTCAACAACAACTATTGAATTAAATGGTAAAAATATATTTTAATTGAACTTTAAAACCAATTCAAAAGATAATCTAACCATATAATTAAATTAGATGAAAAAGCAGTTTTGATGTAAAATGCAGTATTTTTCACTATTCATTAAAAAATGAACATTGTCAGAAAAATACCAAAAAATTATCCAATGTAAATTTCAATGTCCCAATCATAAATAATAAGTTTATTTTGAAAAATAGAGCTTATAAAATTGTCAAAAGTTTGATTTAAAAATGGTTTTCCATTAAAAAGGCAGTAAAATAATCTTTTAAAAATATTAGTGTATTGCATGCTTAAGATTGGATTTATTCTCATTTTAAGCCTCTAAAACACTATCTAATTCATTAATAGACACAGATAAAAATATCTATTATTCATTACTTACTTGGGATGTTACAATAAAACTATCTTAAAATCATCAATATTGATTTATTTACTCACTAATAATTAATATTATACTATTTCCATGATAAAAATTTTAATACTCTAATACATGTTCCAACAACGATATTACTTATTTGTTTCTTTTATCAAGTATTCCGTCAGCATAATTAATAATCAAGAACAAAACTCGTTCTTTCATTAATTAATCATAACTTCATACTAATCCATTTACTCTAGGACACGACCTAAGTTGCCACTTAAAATATTCACCCATAGTGTATAGAATTAAACAAAGTTCCACAGTTGGAAACTAGTCATATAAATAATGACTATGTAGTATCCATTAAGAATGAATCAACATGAAGTAAGAATCTATGAGTATGCCTCACTATGATCTCATCCCAACCAACCATGTATAGAAAACCATTTTCCTAAAAACATCCAATATCTCATGAAAATGTCATAACATTCATCGCCTCATGACACCACCGTCATTATAATCATCTCCTCACGCCACAATCATCATCATATCTGTCACCCCTTGCCACTATCATCATCATAACCAGAACCCAATTCCACTATCATCATCACATAAAATAAATATGTTTAATAATTATTCACACTCATGGATCTACATTTTAGAGCACACATAAGCATTTTTTTTCCACGCATAATTTTAAAGGTAATTTTGTCCATAACATCAATGAATTCAAACCTACCACAATGAATAATGGGCTCACTCCGCCATAATCAACTCATCTTTATTAAAAAAATATTTTAATTCCATATTTAATTAACTAGTTTATTATGTATATGTTTTCTATTTTAAGTTAACTATAACATTTACTATAAATAGCTACAACCAGCATAACATGCATCAAGAATTATTTTCATGTATAAACAGTTACAAGATGAGAAGTAATTATACTGCTTGTGCCTCTATAATTTTATTAATAATAGCATCTAGATTTATTTTTTTTATCTTTTTCAAGAATTAAATCTTTCTAAAAAACAATAACAAAATGAAATCAAGTCAATATAACATTGTTTAGTAAATATCAATAAGAAACATAAAACACATTTGATCACAAAGTCCCAACAAATAATCTAATTTCCTAATCATGAAATATTAAATAATCTAGAAATTTGATATACAGTTTTCTCTATCCATTATAATTTCCATCATTTTATGTGTCAAAAAGAATATTAATAATATATTTCAACATGAAATTTCTATAATATTAAGATATTTTTAATAATATACAACATGAAATATTATTTCTAATTCTATTCCAAGAATAATAACTATAATAGTTTAACCATAATATGTGTAAAATAAACTTCTATTTCATTTATTGATATATTTATAACACGTAAATAATATTCCACAACATATATTAGTTCTTCTATATAAATTATTTTATTCTAATTTATAAAATAATAATAATAATAGTCACTTCATGAGAAATAATTTTTCATCTTCCAATTAAGTTTAACGATATAGAATATCATTTATCTACTACAGGCGATGTACCATCCTCTATTTAAAATTAAATAATTTATGAAATGTTAATCATTAATAAGATAATAAGATAGAATACAATTATTTTGAGAAAAAACCAATTTAAATAGCATCATATAAAAAAAAAATTTCTCCAATTAATTCTTTCTATATTATTACATAACAATTCATCATATAAGTCATGTGAAGAATTTTCCAAGATTTATTAAAATAATTATTCTTCATATTATATGATCACGTTATTAAAATTTTAAGGTCAATCACATCCAATTAAACAAAGAATATATAGCATGATTAATTCACACATATATGAAAATGAAAAGAAGTAAAATATCCCCTACCTGAAAATGAATATCTCATTATTCTCTGAGAAATAACATAACACCAAATTCCAAACTCAAATTTCCTCTTCCACAGGGTACTGATGATCCTTAAAAATCACCCCAAAAAATATCCCTCAATAATTAATTTACAAAAATCCAAATAAAATGAAGGAAAGAACCCTCCATATCAGGGAAAAAATAACAAAAGAGAATGGAACCATATGAGCAGTAAAAACTAACCTCGTATCACCAAGAATCATCCACCTAATATTTGGGTTTTAATTAACTGAAAAGAGAATGAAAAGCCTCTCAAAAATGCACATATATCACCCAAGAACCAAGAGGAATAGTTAAATAATAATACAATTTGAGTGGATTTAGGAATTTATAGGAAAACTGTAAATTAGACAACAAAAGTACAACACCCTATACCATGGTGAAAGGGGAATATATGGAATAGAAACCTGGACAAAAAGTATGACACCACACTGTATCACACCTAGTCAAAGCCACATCTGAGATCTACAATGTAGTTATTGATGAAATCATATATACATGGAAGGGTGTTTATGGCACAAGGGATGCACCATGACACATAAATCTAATTACAATGAAAGATTCCACACTAAAACCTATACAGATGGTTCATCAGTAGAAAAATTGATAGAACTGAAAAAAATCACATCTCTGAGACTCTATGTTGCAACCTACCCCCCCCCCCACATTGCAGTGGTGCCAAAATAAGAAAAATCATAAACCCTCTTCTTCAAAACCATTATATTGCAGCTCTCCAACCATAGTGTATCCTCATATCTTAACTAGAATATATGGAATAACATAAAACTCCATGGAGAAACACAAATCTGTAGCCAATATTTCATCTTAACTCTCTTCCTTCTACCTCCCGAACACCTCCGATCACTCAAAATGCAAAATAATGACACAGAATAAACTGGTACTTTATATAATTTCTCTATTATGTGATGATGTATTATTATTAAAATTTAAAAATGATAAGTGTGTTATTTTTAGAAGTAGATTGTGACTTATTTTATTTCAAAATAAAAGATAAAATTTATTCTATTTATTTTTCTAATTTAACTAATTGAAGTGTTAATTATTTAAATATTTTTCAATATGACTATTTTATGGCATGTGAGGCTTGTCCATGTGAATTTCAAGTTAAAATTCAATCTTCCCAAACAACAAAAAATTCTCTATTTTCCCATTTTAACCCTAAGAAACACACACACACATGATATATATATATATATATATGTGATTCATAAATAGAGTTAAACAATAAAAAGAATCTTTTAGACCTATTAATGATATATAAATAGTATGGACTTTTCAAACCATGCATTTAGATTTTTTTGTCCGGGTTAAACATACTATTCAAGCTAAAAGGATGTATTTTTTAGTCACTGTTAATGATTTTTGTAGATACACATGGATTTATTTATTTTCATGAAATTCTGAAACTCAAGATAAATTTATAGCTTATTTTAAATTACATTAAAATGAGAAATTATATCTAATTATATAAATTATAAGATATATAGTCCATGAATTATTAAATCTATTTTTTCTATTTTTTTGGAAAATGAATATTCTTATAATTTTCTACCACATAGGACACCCCAACAAAATGGTGTTCTTGAAAGGAAAATAAGAACCTTAAAAAAATAGATAGAAGAATGCCTAGTGAGTTTAATTTATATAAATTTTTTGGGAATAAGTTATGAATGAAACATTCTATGTTAGTAATAGAATTATTTTAAGACCCATTTTGAAAAATCCCCTTAAGAACTTTGTAAAGGAATAAGACCTAGAATTGGTTATTTTAGATTTTTTTCAAAATTATTTATTCTGAATACCATGTTTGGATTAAACATTTTGATTCTAAAATCTGGTAAAGTTTTTTTGTTTGTTACTCAAAATGTTATTAGAGAATATATATTATATAACAAAAGAATCTTCCTCATCAAAGAGTCTATTAATGTTAAAAAAATTGAAAATTTTAAATGAAAGAATAATTAATGAAAATTAGATTGAAGAACTGGTTAGGAAATTTGACTTTGGGTAAAATAGAAAATTATATTTGAATGCACTTATTAAGGTGGGGAAACACACTATTTAAATAACTTTTAAATTTTTTTGAGATGATCATATATAAAATGTTTTTGGAAATGTTCATTCAAATTTTATAACTAGAAATTATTTAAAGAATTTTTATTCTTATCATGATTATATATCTAATTTTTCCCTAAAATTATTGATGAATATGTAGTTGATTATAACTAGGTATTTACTATGGAAGAAGAAATAAAATGTTTCTCTATAAATAATGTTTGGGATTTTGTTGAACCACTTTAAAATTTTCATGTTATTGGAACTAAATTTATATTTAGAAAAGAACATGATGAATATAGAAATATTGTGAGAAATAAATCAAGATTGGTTGCTCAAGGATATTCACAAGAATAAGGAATAGTATTTGATTTATATTTTTTAAATTTTTCTAGATTTTAAATTATTAGTATTTTATTATAATATAATGCTTTTCATGGTTTCAAATTATTTCAAATGGATGTAGGAAGTTCTTCTTTCAATGGTTTTAATTTGTGGAAATTTTTTTTGTAAAAAAACCTCTTAGTTTCAAACATAAAAAATATCCTAATTATGTTTTAAACCTCTATATGTATTTATAAGGTTTGAGGAAAGATCATATATCGTGGTATGAAAGGTTATCTAATTTTATTATTAAAAAACTATTTTGATAATGTTAATGTAAATTCTACTTTTTCATTAAAAGAATTAGTTATAACATTATGATTGTTCAAACTTATATTGATTATAATTTTTTGTATCTTAATATGAAAAACTCAATAAAAAATTTTCATATTTTAGGTCTTCTGAATTGGTTATGAGAATGATGGGAGAATTTAAAATTTTATTTTTTTCTTCAAATTTTTCAAATGATTTATGGTATTTTTCTAAATCAATCCAAGAATACTTAAGGTTTTCATAAATTTTTTGGTGTAGATTCAAGTAAAAGTTAAAACACACCAATGACCAATTCATATAAATTAGATTTAGATGAATCAAGAAAATATATTGATAATAAACTTGTTAGAGGTATGATTGGTAGTTTATTATATTTAACAGCTTCTAAGCCTAATTTAATGTTTAGTGCTTGTTTATGTTCTAGATATAAATATAATTATAAGGAAAGTAAATAAATGGTCCTTAATAGTATTATTAAATATTTTAAAATATTCTTTTTTTGGAAATTTTTTTATAGTTTTTATATTCATTTTTAAAATATTTTTTCTTCTTTTTTTTATTCATTTAATCTTCCAAATTTTTCTTATTACACCCAATTTTTTAACTTGATAAATTTATTTTGACATATATTTCATCCCATATTTTTTCATATAATAAATATATATTCTATTTATTTAAATGAGAGAGATAAATCACTATAATAAATTCTTTAATGTTATTAATAATTTCAAAGAAGGGGAGAAAATTTAGAAATTATATTTTTTTATAATTATCAAAAAAATGGGATATTATTGAGTGGATCTTTGACACATTGTTTTTTTATGTTTTGGTAATGACAAAATACTATTTATTATCTCTAATATAATGAATATAAAAATATACTTTGTGTTTTGATATATACTTTATATAAGTTTTCATAAATGAATAATTATAATTTCTCAAACCATTGATAGGTTTTCATATTTAGATATTATTCTTGTTTATAAAGCTTTCACTAATTGTAGAAAAAAATAGTACTAAATTTATTGATTAAATGTTCCTTAACTATTATCTTCATGTTCATTATGGATCTTTGAAATCGATTTGGTATAAAACTCAAAGTCTTGATCTTATGTTTTTGTCTTTTATTTTTCTATGAATCTGGAAGAAAAATGACATGCAACATAGAATAACAGAAGTCTAAGTGATCTAAAATTGTTTGGACATAGTAAACACACTATATTTAAAGGAATTTTAGCTAGAAAGTTACATGTGTAAAGAAGACAATTCAAAATGTGGGTTTCAAAGTTAAACATGTCATGATAGAAGGCATAGTGATGTAATGTCAAAATACTCAACCTAAGTTCCCCATGACATGGTGTTAGTAACTATGGCTCAAAAGATAATATCGAAATCACAACACGGACTACATCAATGTAGTTATAATAAAAGTACCTCAATCATTCTTACGGTTGAAATGATAGAGGAAAACAACAAGTTAAAATAGTCGCAATAAAAATTTTTAACCCATTTTATAAATTTAGGCTTCGTCCCTCGGTATAAAACATTTTAGTATGGTGTGCACTATTACAAATTTTAACTTTAACAGTTCTAAAAATTGCCATTTTCAACACAAAAAAACATTGACCATTGGAGCATGCTTAAAAGCCCTAGGCTTCTATCGGATCTATAAAATAATTGCTAAAGGACTCCCTTTATCAGCACTTTTATTTAGTAATGATAAAGTACCCCCTTTATCCGCACTACTCTATGTTCTGGTAAATGTTCCTTTTATCAAATCTTTTAATAGAATTGATAAATGGGATTACTACTGTAGTGTGCTATTAAAATTACAGCACACTGCAATAGTAAAAACAACAATAGAAAATAATAAATATATGTTCAAATATTTAATTTAAATGAAATAAAATTTAAACCACATATACATTAAAAAACACTATTATTGGCATTTTAAAAATTCATTTTTAAAATTACATAAGTACAAGCTATCACAGACATTCAAAAACATTAATGTTCCTTTGACTTTGGCCCTTGACCCCCAGTCATGTTATCGCCAAGCAAACCACCCAAGCTCAAGAAAAAGAATAAACCCTTATATGAAAAAAAAATTATCATGTTAGTAATACTATAATTAAATAAATTAAACATAAATTGATAATTTTTATACTAAAAAATAATAATTTGATCCATACAAGGAACACTGTGTATCATATTGAGTGTCGGTTGATTCTTTCATGTCACACCATTTATTCTTGTTCTTAAAAAAATGTTTTATTGAATTGGTTCTCATCTGTGGTGATAATGATCTCTAACAAAATTAACAAAATAGGTTGAAGATAAAAATTATAAAGAAATTAATTAATTAATAGAGGATAAAATTATGAGAAAAAAATAAAATCTCATTTTCTTGATTTTGGAAATGTGATGTGAATTTGAAACTAAAATGGAACTTATATATATTAAAAATTCACATTTTGAGTCATATCGACCACATATTGTGTTGGATTTATTTTCATAAAATAATATATTTCATAAATTAATTATGGATATTCCTAAATTATAAAGAAAATCAATGTTAATTTTCTCAGTTTTCAAATAGTAACACATGTTTTAACTAAATTGTCAATTTTAAACTGATAACAGACAGTTTGAGTCATACTGGGAACACCATCTGTCATATTTAGGTACAACTAATTTCTACACATCAATACTGACTTATGGATAATTTTCCTATAGTATAAAAATAATACAAATGTGTTTGACCAGATTTGATTACGCAACTTGTATTTTTTACTAAAATTAATGTCAATTTTAAATAAAAAGACACACTTAGAGTCATACTTGTCAAACCACGCATCAAATTGAGATCCATATGATTAATAAATGTAATCAATGACTTATGGATCATTTTTATATAGTATAAAAATAATTAAAAAACATTTTCTCTATTTTGAGTATATCACATGTGTTTTTTATTAAAATGTTATTTTAAACTTGAAAAATGCACTTTCAGTCATACCGGTAACATAAGGTATTGATATGATGTGAGAATAATTCCTAAATATAAAAAATGACTTATTAATTATTTTCCTAAATTATAAAGACAATAAGAGTATTTTTTTATCAGTTTTTACTGAGTGACACATGTTTTGACCTAAAATTTCAATTTAAAACTGATAACGGACACTTTGAGTCATATTGGACATGCCATGCATAAGACTAAGGATTTCATTATTCCTACACATCAAAAATGAATTTTTTATAATTTTCATAAAGTATCGAAAAAATCAAAATATGTTTTCTTGGTTTTGAGTATGTCAGTTGTCTTTTTTAATAAAATTAATGTCAATTTTAAATAAAAAGACACACTTTGAGTCATATCAGTCACACCATGCATTGGATTTAGGTAAGGCTAATTTATACATTTCAAAAATAACATATGGTTAATTTCAATAATGTATAAAAATAATATAAATATATTTTCCGGGTTTTGAGTATGTCACTTGTGTTTTTTACTAAAATGCTGTTTTAAAATGAAAACACACAATTTGAGTCATACTAGTCACAAAGTTTGTCAGTTTGATGTGAAACTAGTTCCTATATGTCAAAAATGACTTATGAATTATTTTAATAAATTATCAACACAATTAATGTGTGTTTTCTGAGATTTTAGTGATTGAAACATGTTTTGAACTAAAATGTCAATTTTAGACTGATAACAGACACTTTGAGTCATACCAGGCACAATGTGTATCAGATTGAGGAGAATATGATTCCTACACATCAAAAATGACTTAATAATCATTTTCCAAATGTATCAATACAATCCAAAAGTGTTTGATTAGTTTTGAGTATGTCACTTGTCTTTCTTACTAAAATTAATGTTAATTTTAAAATAAAAGATACACTTGGAGTCATAATAGTCACACTGTGTGTCAGATTGAGGTAAAGATGATTCCTAAATATCTCAAATGACTTATAGATTATTTTAATATAGTATAAAAACAATACAAATGGGTTTGATCATTTTTGAGTATTTTACTTTTGATTTTTACTAAAATGTCATTTAAAACTCAAAACACATACTTTGAGTCATATTGGTCACATCGTGTGTCGGTTTGATGACATAATAATTCCTACACATAAAAAATTAATTTTCAATTATTTTCTGAAATTATTAAGTAAATCTGAGTTTGTGTGAAAAATTTTAAATTAGTGAAACACTTTTTGAACTAAAATGTCAATTTTAAACTAAAACTGATACTTTGAGTTATATCGAGAACACCATGTATTGGATTGAGGTGTGTATGATTGTTACATGTCAAAATGTATTTCGGATCACATTAATAACGTATAAAAACTATATGAAAACTTTTTCTTGTTTTTTTGTATGTCGCTTTTCTTTTTTCCTAAAAATTAATGTCATTTTTAAATAAAAAGACACACTTGGAGACATATCGGTCACACCGTGCATCAGATTTAGGTAAGGATGATTCCAATAAGTCAAAAATGACTTCAAAACCATTTTAATAATGTATAAAAATAAATTAAAAATTTTCTCATTCTTTTTATTTAACATCAGTTTTTTACTAAAATGTCATTTTAATTTAGAAAAATGCACATTTGAGTCATACCAGTCACATCGTGTGTCAGTTAGATGTGAGACAGACTCTTACACATAAAAAATGAATTATAAATTATTTTTATAAGTTATTAATAAAATAAATGATTATTGTAGTAGTTTTAAATGAGTGGCACATTTTTTGAACTAAAATGTCAATTTTAAACAAATAACAGACCCTTGGAGTCATACTAGGAACACCATGTATTGGATTGATGTGAGGGTGATTTTTACATGTCAAAAATGACATATAGATATTTTTTCTAATTTATCAAAACAATATAAATGTTTTTTCTTTGTTTTAAGTATTTCACTTGTCTTTTTTACTAAAATTAACGTAAAATTTAAATTAAATGACACACTTAGAGCCATATCGGTCACACCATGCATCAAATTGAGGTTAATATCTTTCCTATATGTCACAAATGAGTTGTGGGTAATTTTAATAATGTATCAAAATAAACAAAATGTATTTTCTCAATTTTTAAGATATAACTTGTGATTTTTCATAAAATTTTATTTTAAACTTAAAACACGCACTTTGAGTAATATTGGTCACATCGTCTGTTGGTTTAATGTGAGACTAATTCATAAATGTTTTAAATTACTTTTGAATCATTTACATAAATTATCCAGATAATCTAACTGAATTTTTTCAGTTTTCAGTGAGTGTCACACTTTTTTAACTCAAATGTCAATTTTAAATTGATAACAGACACTTTTCATCCTACAGGGCACACCATGTATCATATTGAGTTAAAAATGATTTATACATGTCAGAAATGAATTATATATAATTTTCTAATAGTATCAAAACAATTATGAATGAGTTTTCTAATTTTTGAGAATTTCATTTGTCTTTTTCAACAAAATTAATGTCAATTTTTTAAAAAAAACTTATAGCCAAACCAGTCACACCATGCCTCAGATTGAGGTGCGACTAATTCCTCCTTATCAAAAATGACTTAGGGATCGTTTTCCTAATGTGTAAAAACAATATAAATATTTTTTTATCCTTTTTGAGTATGTGATGTGTGTTTTGACCTAAAATTAAAATTATTAACTAAAAACATATAGTTTGAGTCATACCCAGCACATTGTGTATTGGATTGAGGTGCAGATTATTGAGTATGTGATTTCAGTTTTTCTTCAAACTATCTCCAACAAGATTGAAAATTTATAACATGTTCCATTTCTATGGAAGAGTAAAGGTCATTCTTTCAGATACACTTCATATTTCAAGTAGCATGGCGTTTCCTCTACCATCTAAAAGGAACATGTTCTCTCTTTTCCAGTTTGTTGTATATAGTTGAAAGAAATATATGAATTCCTAAAAAATATTTGAAAAAAACTAAATAATTTTAGATAAAAATGATGTAGAAATTAATTTAAAAATGTTATGTTAAATGATGAAAAATTAACTAAATAATTAGTAGTTATTCACCTTTTCATGATGTATGTATACATTCTTGACCCATTTAATTATTTCCATTATCTCAGTTGTATCCTTAAAGTTCAATATCCCATGAGCATGGGAAAACTTTAACAAACCATCCAAACTTGAGAAAAATAATCCACCTTTATATGAAATAAATATTATATTAGTGATACTATAAAAAAATAAATTAATCATAAATATGATATAATACATTAATAAAATGTAAATTTTAAACTAAAACCAAACAATTTGAGTTTAGCGGGTACACCATGTATAGAATTGATCTATGCTTGTTTCAACTATGTATTTCTATCCTATAATGAATTAAATATTCTAGGTTATCTAATAATATTACTGTTTAAGAATTCAAAATGTTGAATTAATTGGGAAATAAAAATAATCTCGCATCATCATGAGTGCATCGTTATTTTTGAGTGCATGATCATAGTACTTGAGTGAAACATCCTTATTGATGAATTCATTTTTTCATGATCGCTGTGAAAATTAATAAAAATAAGTATTAGATTAAAATGATCATTAAATTAACAAAAAAATTACATAAAATGATGATAAAATCAAATAAATAAGTAGTAGGAATTCACATATTCATAATATATGTGTACAATCTGAGTTTATTTTCTCAATTTTGACTGTTTGAGGTATTTTTAATAATAAAGTGACACTTTTTATATTGAAAAAATGTACTTTGAGTCATACCGACCACATCGGGTGTCAAATTGATGTGCGCTCAATTCCTATATATCACAAATGGCATATGGATCATTTCCCTAAATTTTGAAAACTAGTCAAGCTCATTTGATTAGTTTTAATCATGTAATGTGTGTTTTGAACTAATTTTAACCTTTAACAAAATAATTATCTGATTAAAAATATAAGGAAATTAACTAAAAAACTAGAGAAAATGACGAGAAAATTAACAAAATAAGTAGTAGGAAGTCACCTCTACATGATGTCTGTATATATTCTAACACTATGTATTCTGGTTATTCATTTCTAAACAAATCAATTTCCCCCATTATACTTCTCCCTGAGAAATAGATCAAAAATAATACATAATCATTATAATATTAATTATTCACACCCCCAAATATATTTCTAAGGTCATATCCTATACTAGATCAAAAGCATTAAAGGTAATCATCTAAATTTGATGTCAATAAATTTTTTACCACCATGTATGTTTCTCACTCATCTATAGACAAAGTTAATTATTATTTTGAGTAAAAATGTTCTCAAAAATCTTGGATGTACTAATAAAATATAAAAAAATTTGATTAAAAAAAATTAATAAAATTGTAATTACCTTAGAAAATTACCTATTTAGGTATTTTTTTTATTACATGGTTTATAATATCTTTTATAAATTTGAAAACATATTATCCGCAATCATTTTTGTTATCTTGCATTAGACACTAAAAATTTACCAAAATAATTAAATTATATTAAAATATGTTTTGATAGTTAAATATTTCTATATATATCCAAATCTATTCCATTTGAAGTAATCCACATGCATCTCATATTCAGTCACTGACTTCATACTGTGATTTAGCCTATATTTTGGGATCACCCTATCATAATTGTTTTGTTAAAACACAAAAAGAAACATATAATTCGAGGATTATCTAAAAAATAATGATTGTGGTGCATTAAAAATTCACAATACACATAATGTGTGGTTAATGTTTGGGATATATTTTCATTGGATCCATAAAATAAATATTTGGGGTATCTATATTGATAGCAATCAGCATCCAATTCATTCTAAAAATTTAAAAAAAAATAATGAAAAAAATAAAAATATATTTTATATTATTATATTGGAGAGTTTTACCCCTATATTTTAGGCATCAAAAAGAGACTTTCTTTTATTATTTTATTCTCAAATTCCTCATTTAGTACATCTTTTTTCATATCAATTTCGTACAACATTATAGAATTTTGTTTATAGAAATGACATAGGGATTAATGAATCTAAATCGTGATTTGCATATTTTTCCCTTTATATAGTATTAATATAAATTCCTATAGAAAATATGAATAGTTATTAACTTTAGTGACCATATTAGATCATTTTTTGGAAATACATATTATGAAAATGTACCTTATTTATGTATTCACAATTAAGACTCCTAGCTACTCAAACTTTAGAAACTCATTTATAATCTTAATACAAACAATGTTTGTAATGAAAGTTCCAAATATTAATTCTTCATATAGAATGTAGGAAATATCTCCATATTTTTATGTGGTTTCTAAATGAAGTTGTAATGCTAATATACTCTACAATACAACTGTTGGTGAGAAGGTACACTTGGAAGGTATTTTTGTTTTCGTAGTCGATTCACAAGATTTTCTTAATCCAAACATCTGTTTACCTAATGTTTTATCCATATGTAATACTATAATTCAATTCAGACCTTTTTTTATCAAGTGTTACAGGCTTTTAATTTGAAATTTTTGTTTGAGGAAATACCTCAAATATCA
Source organism: Viscum album (assembly GCA_963277665.1). Taxonomy (NCBI): domain Eukaryota; kingdom Viridiplantae; phylum Streptophyta; class Magnoliopsida; order Santalales; family Viscaceae; genus Viscum; species Viscum album. Next base: position 857,106,298 of record OY728133.1, on the reverse strand, counting down.
TTATAAGATTGGATGGTCATACTAAGAAGGTTCCAATAGAATGATTGACTATTATAATATCTAAATCATCAATTATAATAGGAAACAAAACACTCAACTCTTGAGCTACCTCATTCACCATCCTCATGTGATCTTTTGGGATTTATTTGCTGTATAGAATGTCCCTCGGGATATTATACACCATACAGCTCAAAAAAATGCATTTCATGGGTTTTAATAGATAAAAATAGCATAAAATTTCAACCCACAAAATTTTATTAATATTAACTTATCAAAATATATTTGATTCACATTTAAGATAATGAGTAATGAAAAAATTGACTAACTCAAGTAAGGTATGATGTTGATGGGAATGACTAGCCTCAAACATAGTGGGTCATTTGGTTGTTCATGTGTTGATCTATGTTCCACCACTAGTTCTATTTGATCCTTTTGCATATATTGGTCTACTAAAATAGACCTAACAATAATATCTTTCAAATCATCTATTTTTTCCTATAATACATTCATCATGTTATATGTATCTTCATGTTTTTTTCTTCAAAATATGTTCATGGAGACACTCCAAAACATACACCTATAATGTGACAATATTGTTCTATCCACTTCAAAGATACTGTAAGTAGTTTTTATTCCAATATTTTCATTACCAATTTTTGTGTCTAAGCTGTATAAAAAACATATTAACATTAATCGATATTTTTATATAATTGTATTATAAATCATAATGAATTAATATTATTCCATAATCACACATGTTTCCCATGATAATTTTTTGTTTTCATCAACTAGTTTGCCATCATTATTTACACGAACCTCCTTCTATAGCACATGATATGGGATGGAAGTGGATTTAGATTTTGATTCATCAATATTAATATAAAAAAGAAATATATGTTTTTCATATCACATAGAACCTTTATTTTTGATTTAAAATACATGCATATTTCCCCTCTAGTGAAGTGTACCCCATCCTAGATTTTTAATAGAGGTACATTGGTTTTGATAAATGTTATTTAATTTTATAGCCCCTTTAATGTTTCATTAATTAAAAATTTTGTATTGAATTAGATAAAATAAATAATTTTAAATAATATATTATTGACTATAATGCACCTAAAATGATTTCTCATCATGAAAATTGATGAAATCATTCCATGTTTCCTACTTTATAATCTATTAATAAGTAACTAGTGGGTGGGGATTTAATTTCCTCTCAGTATACCAAGGATACAACTTGGTAATAAGAGTCTAGAAGCCTCTATGGTATTTTCCCATAGCCATTGAGACACATTTCTTATGGAAGTCATATAAAATAAATGAACTCTACAATGAATAATGAAAATTAAATCAATGTTTCATTATATAATTTTTCTATAAAATAGAGAAAGGTTATCATAACATTTTTTTATATCTTCCCAAACGGTTTCCCTTATTATAGGATAGATATTGTTCCATGACTCTATAAAAAATAGAAAATCCATCCTCATTGTGACCCCTAACATAACTACTAATCATTGACTTGTTGGGGTCAAGTTGATCATGTTAATTGCATCCAACCTTAAATTTTATACCCTTAATTATTACCTTGATAAATTTATTCAACAATATGATATTGTTTCATTCTTGTTTTTTCATCAACATATTGTTGATCCCCTAATAATTATGTAATTTGAATATCATTATGCCATTGTTCCCTAGGATTTGTAACATCATCATCTGTATAATAAATTATCTACATGAGTAGACAAACATTTAATTTAGATTTTGTTAATATAGTAAAGAAAACATAATATTATTCTAGATAACATAGTATATTAAAAAACATTTTAACCTACTCATTGAAATATCTTTCTTTTTTAATGTTAGAAGGGATTTAGGTCCTCTATAGAGAATACAAATCCCCTATTTTGGGTCCCCTATAACATACGGTACATTCACAACTGGAAATGGAGGATTTCCCAACGGTTCTAAAGCATTGGGAAAGGCTGCAGAACCGTTGGTATATGTTATACCAATAGTTCCGCAAACCGTAGGGAAGCAAACTGTTGGGAAAATTTTATCCCAACGGTTTACAGTGAACCGTTGGGATAGGGTGCTGAAAAATTACCATATCCCAACAGTTCTGGAAAACCGTTGGGAAATCGTTTTCCGAACAGTTTACAACCATTGGGATATAGAGCCCAAAATTATCGTGTTTTTCCCAACAGTTTGGAAAACCTTTTGGAAAAACCCAACATAACCTCTTTTCCAACAGTTTTGAACCGTCAGGAAAAGTGTTTTACCAACGGGTCTATGAACCATTGCTAAAACAAAACCTACACATTCTATTCCAACAGTTTTGAACCGTTGGCATAGCCTCTGCTGGGAAAATTGCACAACAGCTCTGCAATTTACCCAACAACTCTCTAATTTGACCACCGGCTCCCCAATTTTCCCACCAGGTCTCATTTTGTGGGTTCCCTCTCATTTTCAATCCAATTTTTGTACCTACAATAAACTAACACATACATATACAAGTATTGTACCTACAATAACCAACTAACACTTACATATAGAGAACAAATTCATACACATTTAACATATAATAGTGGAACTATACACATCCATAATTAAATTAGAATTCATAACGTAATTATAAACATACATAATTAATTTAGAATTCAATTTAAAATTTAGATGACAATTATATGTGGAATCCGGATGTCAATTCATAATTTCAGCGGTTTTTTGTATACAATATATTTTTACTTGAAATAATTTCCATTTTAAACATAATACATACACCTGGAGAGCTACCGGCCACACCGCACCTCGGATTGAGGCGGGGTTTACTCGTACACATCACATATGACCCATGGATCGTTGTGTTAATGTATCGACACAATCCGAATGCGTTTGGTTGCTTTTCCGTATGCCAGTTGATGTTTTTCAATTAAAATGACGTACTTTTGAAACAAGAGGCAGACACTTTGAGTGGTTCCGGCCACACCGCGCCTCGGATTGAGGCGGCGTTGACTCGTACACGTCACATATGACCCATGGATCGTTCTCCTAAAGTTTCAGTGGAAACCGAATGCGTTTGGTCAGTTTTCCGTATGTACTTAAATTGTTGTCCATTTTATGCAAAAGACAGAAACTTTGAGTGGTTCCGGCCACACCGCGCCTCAGATTGAGGCAGGGTTTACTCTTACTCATCACATATGACCCATGGATCATTGTTCTAATGTATCGACACAATCCGAATGCGTTTGGTCAGTTTTCCGTATGCCAGTTGATGTATTTCACTTCAAATTATGTCCTTTTGAAACAGAAGACAGACACTTTGAGTGGTGGCGGCCACACCACGCCTCGGATTTAGGCAGGGTAGACTCGTACACGTCACATATGACCCATGGATCGTTTTTCTAAAGTATCGACACAATACGAATGCATTTGGTCGGTTTTCTGTAAGCCAGTTGATGTATTTCACTTCAAATTAGGTCCTTTTGAAACAGAAGACAGACACTTTGAGTGGTGGAGGCCACACCACACCTCGGATTCAGGCGGGTTTGACTCATACATGTCACAGATGACCCATGGATCGTTGTGCTAATGTATTGACACAATCCTAATGCGTTTGGTCAGTTTTCCGTATGCCAGTTGATGTTTTTCAATTAAAATGACATACTTTTGAAACAGAATGCGGACACTTTGAGTGGTGCCGGCCACACTGCGCCTCAAATTGAGGCGGCATTGACTCGTACACATCACATATGACCCATGGATCGTTCTTATAAAGTATTAATGGAAACCGAATGTGTTTGGTCGGTTTTCCATATGTACTTAAATTGTTGTCCATTTTAAGAAAAAGACAGACACTTTGAGTGGTGGCGGCCACACTGCATCTCAGATTGAAGCGGGGTTGAATCGTACACGTCACATATAACCCATGGATCGTTTTGATAAAGTATTGACAAAATCTGAATGTGTTTGGTCGGTTTTCCGTATGCCAGTTGATGTATTTCACTTTAAATTATGTCCTTTTGAAACAGAAGACAGACACTTTGAGTGGTGGAGGCCACACCACACCTCGGATTGAGGTGATGTTGACTCGTAAACATCGCATATGAACCATGTATCATTGTGCTAATGTATCGACACAATCCAAATGTGTTTGGTCGGTTTTCCGTATGCCAGTTGATGTTTTTCAATTAAAATGGCGTACTTTTGAAACAGAAGACGGACACTTTGAGTGGTTTCGGCCACACCGTGCCTCGGATTGAGGCGGAGTTGACTCGTACACGTCACATATGACCCATGGATAGTTCTCCTAATGTTTCAATTGAAACTGAACGCGTTTGGTCGGTTCTCCGTATGTACTTAAATTGTTGTCCATTTTAAGGAAAAGAGAGCCACTAAGAGTGATTCCGGCCACACCGTGCATCAGATTCAGGCGGGGTTGACTCGTACACGTCACATATGACCCATGGAACGTTGTGATAATGTATTGACACAATCCGAATGTGTTTGGTCGGTTTTCTGTATTCCAGTTGATGTTTTTCACTTCAAATGACGTCCTTTTGAAACAAAAGACAGACACTTTGAGTGGTGGCGGCCACACCACGCCTCGGATTGAGGCGGGGTTGAGTCTTACATGTCACATCTGACCCATGGATCGTTGTGATAATGTATCGACACAATCTGAATGCTTTTGGTCAGTTTTCCATATTCCAGTTGATTTTTTTCAATTAAAATGGCGTACTTTTGAAACAGAAGGCAGACACTTTGAGTGGTGCCGGCCATACCGCGCCTTGGATTGAGGAAGAGTTGACTCGTACATGTCACATATGACCCATGGATCGTTCTCCTAAAGTTTCAATGGAAACCGAATGAGTTTGGTAGGTTCTCCATATTTACTTAAATTGTTGTCCATTTTAAGCAAAAGAGAGCCACTTAGAGTGATTCCGGCCACACTGTGCCTCAGATTCGGGTGGGGTTGACTCGTACATGTCAAATATAACCCATGGATCGTTGTGTCAAAGTATCGACACAATCCGAATGCATTTGTTCAGTTTTTCGTATGTCAGTTGATGTTTTTCACTTCAAATGAAGTCCTTTTGAAACAAAAGACAGACACTTTGAGTGGTCGCGGCCACACCGCGCCTCTGATTGAGGCGGGGTTGACTCGTACACGTCACATATGACCCATGGATCCTTTTTCTAATGTATCGACACAATTCAAATGCGTTTGGTAGGTTTTTCGTATTTACTTAAAATGTTGTCCATTTTATGAGAATCCTCTGTGCGGGGGGTTGTTCGGGGTCCAAGGAAGAGGGTGGGGGGGCTGTCTGGGGGGCTGTCTGGGGGGCTGTCCAAGGGGGTGTCTGGGGGGCTGACTGGGGTCTAGGGAGGAGGGTGGGGGGGGGGGGGGGGGGCTATCCGGGGGCATTATGGGGGGTGTTCGGGGGGTTGTCCGAGGTTCAAGGAGGAGGGTGGGGGGCTGTCTGGGGGGATGTCAGGGGGCTGTCCGGGGGGCTGTTCGGGGGGCTGTCTCGGGTCCAGGGAGGAGGGTGGGGGGCTGTCTGGGGGGGGCTATTTGGGGGGCTGTCTGGGGGCTGTCTAGGGCTGTTTGGGGGGTTGTCCGGGGGCTGTCTGGGGGGCTGTCCAGTGGGGCTATTCGGGGTCCAGGGAGGAGGGTGGGGGGTTTTCCAGGGTCCAGGAAGGAGGGGGGTTCCCAAACACACAACCACTAAAAGACAACAACATCCATAAAAATAAATAATATATAAAAATAACTCAACTCCAATATTATACTACGAGTCTAGATAAAACCAACAACTAGAATAGATTAAATATCAAATATCAGTAATATCAGTAAAAAATTTAATGGATAAACTTGTCCCACATCACCATCACCATCATCATCATCACCCTCGTCCTCATCCCCATAATCTTCCTCACCATTGCCCTCCTCCTCCTCCTCCTCGCCCTCGCCACCCGCCTCACCTTCCTCCTCTCCCTCCTCTTCCGCATCTGACTCCTCGCCATCATCATCGTTAAGATGTACACCGTCCTGACCACCACTATAACTGCCACCTGGTGCACCGTATATAGAACGTATCGACAACATATACTCATCAAAATCTAGGCTGGCCTCTACTGGAATTGTAGGACGTAGAACTTCAATAAATTTCATAAATGCATTGTTTGCCCTAGAAGACTGTTCTGTCGTCTCTGTGGCCCTTTTCTCAGCCTATTCTGCCTGTTCCCTAACTTGATGCAGCTCGGTGGCACAACAGCTCGTACCTGAGGAGGGGCAATACCTCTTCGGGGCTATCCTTGGTCGGCACCATACTATGCCAGAATGCTCCTCTCCCAACACCTGATGTAAGTGATCTGTTGGCCCAAAATTTTATGGTTCATGGGAATCGAGGGCCTCTAAAGCAGCCTATTACAAATATAAATATATCATTAAGTTACAAAATAAATATTAAAAAATAAATACAACAGATTAAAACTTACAATCTACTTCTGAGTCGCTTCATTGACGGCACTTCCATCCTTTTTCTGTCTACTCGAGCAAAACAATTTTGCTCGAGGCACGCGTCCTTCAATATTTTGTATTTGCCTCTACAATGACATTGAAAACTAAATTTATATGAAAAATTTAGAAAACTATCAAATAATTGAAGAAACAAAAGAAAGTGTAAGTCGTAAAGAAAACTTATAAACACTTGTTATACCTGCTTCCTCTCATGATCAGACATCGTAGTGCGTCCCAGTGTGTGCAGGTATTTTTTTGCATCAGTGTTCTTTTTATTTTTTCCAGATGATTCCTAAATAAAATTCTAAAATACAACAAATAGTATTAATGAAAAATGTGAAAGTTATTATTTAAATACCTCAAATGTTATTAATACCTTAAATTGGGTACACATCCAATGAGTAATCATCTGACGATACTGCTCTATAGGACAATCATCCACCACTGGTTCCGCCTCTAACTTAGTGCCAACTCTAGAAACCCAGCCAATATACAACTCATGCTTGTAGGCTCTCCAAATCTCTCCTATATCATTTAGACGTTCCGATCGTGCACCCTCACCATCGGGAAAATTAAATCGAAGCTGAAATAAAAATATTAATTCATATAAATAGAAAAATAATTCATGGAATTAAATAGAACAGATTTTTTTACCCATATCTCTGCCCAAGCTCTATCCTTGACCTCATGTGGAAAATTTCTCCACGATAGCGGGATGACTGGAATGATGTCGGAGTATTTGGTAAGCGTTGCCAAAAAACTCCGACATTGTTGCCCTGTTTTCTCAACCATTTGGTTGTCTTCATTATAATCCACCATAACCTGTGTGCGGCGGTTCCACACCGAATGCATGCGTGTACGCCCCCGCCCACGCCTCCTGTCAGTAGATGTATCTGTCATGAAAGAAAAACAAATATTTTATCAAAACAGTTATAATGAAAATAAATATTTCTATAATAATTTTTAGGGTTTTATAAATATACCTGTGCCAGTCTGATCGCTGAGTGCCACTGGATCCACAGAAACTGATGGAACACCCTGCGGTGGAATAGGAGTCGAAGACGATGGAATATAGAAGCTCAGATAGACAGCAGTAGAAGGAAAAGAAGATGGGATAGCTGTCTGACCGGATGCTGACTGAGGAGTAGGAATCATCATGGGATGTGAAAATGATGGGCCAGAAGATGCAGAAGGTAGCAAAAACATGGGAGGCCTAAATATCCCGTGTGTCTCTAATGACAAACTGGGATCAGAATGTGGGAAGGATGACATGTCAGTGGGGAGGCATGGTCTAGTCAGGTACGCGCAGCTGCTCATCCACCTCTGGTAAGAACCCTCCTTGTACCACCGACCTGAGTACTAGGACCAGTACTAGGCTCCTCATCGAATAACTATCGACGTATAGGTGGATCCTACAAAAATGTTTACAAAAAAAATTAATCACATGAAATTATATATTCTTTAAATATATCAATTTGAAATAAAGTACTCACTGTAGGCACTAATGGTGGAACGCCCATATCCGCCATTCGACGATTGTTCTCAATCATTTTTTTCCTTCGTCTCTCTTCAATTAGATTCATTTCCTGCTTTTGAAAACAAATATGTAATTAATTAGAAAATGAAAACTAATGTGTAACCCAAAAAACTAAATATATGAGGGAATAGGGGATTCATAGGTAATTTAGCTATCAATTGTTTTAGAAGAGCTTGAATGGATTTAATAAATCATACAAGTTGTAATGTTCACCAAGTTAGAAATATTGTTTGACTATGTTTGAATACAGTTCAATTCCAAATTAGAAAATGCAATTCAAATAAAACTGCAACCAATAAACATTGAAAATTAATATAATGGTCAATTAAGCTATCAATTGTTTTAGAAGAGCTTGAATGGATTTATTAAATCATACAAGTTGTAATGTTCACCAAGTTATAAATATTGTTTGACTATGTTTCAATATAGTTCAATTCCAAATTAGAAAATGCAATTCAAATAAAACTACAACCAATAAACATTGAAAATTCACAGAACGGTCAAGTCAGCTATCAATTGTTTTAGAAGAGCTTGAATGGATTTAATAAATCATACAAGTTGTAATGTTCACCAAGTTAGAAATATTGTTTGACTATGTTTTGAATACAGTTCAATTCCAAATTAGAAAATGAAATTCAAATAAAACTTCAACCAATAAACATTGAAAATTCACATAACGGTCAAGTCAGCTAAAACATATTTTTTGATCAATACTAAATCAATTTGAATATTACCAACCTTAAGAACCCTACTCGAGGTAAACCAAAATAATTGAGAACATGGATGAATGATTCTATATATTTTCAACCACAACTTCTGGTTCACAATCAACTCTGACAATTGAGCTATTTGAGTCATCAAAAGAAATAAATGGATTGGTTCCAATGGCACTAGGGATAGTGTCAATTCCATCATCACCATCATCAAAGATATGTCTTGGAATTACTTCAACTATGACACCAAATTCAGGTTGAAGTTGGTCTTTGACATAAAAAACATGTTTAGCCATTGATGCCAATACATATGGTTCTTCGGTAGCAAGAGTGCGAGTCATATTAATTACTCGAAATCCACAATCATCAATAAATGTGCCATGTCTAGTCATCGAATCAAACCAATGAAATTTCATCATTTTGACTCGTCCATGAGAGTAATAATCCAATATTATTATTTTCTCAACAACTCCATAATAACCCACATTTTCAAATCGTGGTCTACTATCTGATGCACTGTCATAACAATCTTTTGTGGCAGTAACCATAACACCATCATGTTGTGTTCTCATGTTCTTTGCTTGTTCAGTGACAATAAATATGTACCCATTGATAATAATTGATTTACAGTCACGAACCACGGTATTAGGACCAAAAGCCAAAGCTCTTATTTCCTCAGAGACAGAGTTAGCAGAGAAACTCAATACCTGCAATATAAATGACTATTGAAGTTAAATAAATATTGATATAATTATTTTAAACATTAATTTTTTATACCTTCAATTTTAACCAAGCAGAAAAATCTTTTCTATGAAAAGTATCTCTCCTTCTCAAAGATAACGAACGATGATTCCTATTTATCATTGTTATATGTTCCCTGTAGATAAAAAATATTAGTAGTTCAACACATATATATGTAAGATATACATAATCAATTTAGTTACCTGATATAGTCATCGAACAAATCATAGTTGAACAAAACTGTGCGATGTGCCATCTCCCGCTCTTCATGGCTTAATATCTTCAATGTATATGATCCAGGAATTCCTCCTGTTTGAGGAAGTGATGGAAAACAGGGTTCAATTTGCTCATACTGTTCTTCTTCATTTCTCATTGGTCTGTTAAATCTTGTAGTAAGATCAGACAAATACATCGAGCAGAAATCCTTACATTCCTGATCCAAGTAACCGTTCACGATAGAACCTTCGAGTTGATTTCTGTTTCGGATATAAGACTTTAATGTGAACATATTTCTTTAAGTTTGATACATCCAACGAAAAGAAACAGGTCCTCCGAGAAGTATTTCAGTGGGAATATGGATAGTCAGTTGCAGCATGCATGTGAAAAATGATGGAGGAAATATTTTCTCCAACTCACACAAAATTAATGGGGAATCTGTCAACATTTTTTGCAAGAAAGACTTGGACAACTTCTTAGAACAAAGATCTCTAAAAAAATGGAACAACCGAATAACAACCACCCTTACATTATTGGACAAAATATGACGGATTGCTATTGGAAGTAACTCATACAGTAGAACGTGATAATCATGAGTCTTCAAAGATTTTAACTTCAACTCTCTTCTGTTAAACCATTTAGATATGTTGCTTGAATAGCCATCAGGAACTCTAATAGTCTCTAATACTTCTAGAAATTGTTTTTTTTTTCTGCAGGTGTCATCACATAAGAAGCACATGGAAGTTTCCATTTATTTTCACTGATACGCACAAGATGCAATTCTGGTCTGATGCCCCAATCCACCAAGTCACGCTGAGATAGTAAATCATCTTTTGTCTTCCCCTTGACATTTAGAAGAACCGAAAGCAACATTTCGCATATATTCTTTTCAATATGCATTATGTCTAAGCAATGACGTAACAAATTGGTTGACCAATAAGGAAAATCAAAAAAGATACTCTTCTTCCTCCAATTGTAACAGGTTTCACTGGAAACATTCTTTCTCTTTCCAGATTTCATTTGACCCTTACCGAATGAAAAACTGAAATCTATAAATTCATTAAGCACGTCAGTTCCAGACATACGCCGAGGTGGATCATCGGTCTCTATGGTATTATCAAATCTTCGACGATTCATTCTATATGGATGATCCTTTGGAAAGAATCGTCGATGTCCCTTAAAAATGAAACTACAGCGATGTTCCAGTCTTCTAGATCGTGTATTCTTCATACAAACTGAACATGATAGTTTTCCCTTCGTGCTCCATCCAGACATCATTGAATAAGCCGTAAAATCATTGATCGTCCACATAAGCGCAGCACGCATCTGAAATATGTCTTTCGAACATGCATCGTATGTGCGCACACCCACATCCCAAAGAAGTTTCAACTCTTTTATTAAAGGTTGCATGTATACATCAATATCAATGCCTGTATCAGAAAGACCAGATATGAGTATACTCCTGAAAGTGAAAGGTTTTTTCATACACAACCATGGGGGAAGATTATAAATGTGTATTAAAACTGGCCATGTGTTGTGTGAAGTAATCATCTGCCCAAACGGATTAAAACCGTCGTATGAAAGACTCAGCCTCACATTACGCACGTCAGCTGCAAAATCAGGATGTCGAGCATCAAATCTTTGCCATGAAAATCCATCTGCAGGATGAACCAACTCATCATTAGTCTTCTTTCTCTCGGTATCATGCCATCTCATTTTTATTGATAAGTCATTAGACATAAAAAGATTCTGAAGTCTGGGGATCAATGGAAAGGGTCACATTTCTTTTTGTGGAATGCGGGATGGTGTTCCATCAGATTTTGACTTCCAGTGGGATGTGCCACATTTTATACAATCATTTCATTCAGTGGTTTCCTCCCAGAATAAACTGCAATCTTTCAAGAAAGCATGAATTTTGTTTCTTGAAAATCCATGTTCCTCAATTAACTTCCATGCCATATAGTGGTTTGAGAGAATATCTGCATCATCTGGAAGTAAATCCATCAAGAGGGTAAGAATGTAATTGATTCCTATATTAGAAATTCCATACATAGTTTTCCCATGAAACAATCAGATTAAAAATTCCAGCTTTTTCATTTTATCACATTGTCGATATACTGGAGTCGTGGCAGCATCATTCAATTTTATCACCCTATCAATATCATCATTTTCACTAGATGCATCAGTTGTCCTCATATAGAAGTCTTCTTGAGTTGAAATCCATTCTTTTTCATGATGAAGAATAAATGGAAACTGATCATCTAACAAATTCTCCATTCCTGTCCTTTCATTTCGATCATCACCAATTTGAGATTTCATTTTCTCCCCATTGTGATACCACACAAAGTAGTTTGCTTGAAAACCATTTTTGGTTATGTGGTAGCTGACTTCTTCATAGCTCAACCAAGGTCTACCAACACAATTGGAACATGGTTAGTGTATGCGACCACTATCTGAAGCATTTTGAAATGAAAAATCTATAAAGCTCTCCCAATTGTTTTGAAAATCGCTTGAGATCTGATCGGTTTCATACATCCAACTTCTGTCCATTCTGTAAAAAGAATTTATATAAGTCATTTTGTCGTAAACAATTCAATAGGATTGAACTTTAAGAGAAAATACATTTAATTAAATGATAAAGGAAGAAAATAATCAAGGTATCAACTACACATGTGAAAAAAAACATACAAATGTGTTATTGAAAAAATGTAAAACCAACAAGAACGTTATGTGTTATATCACATCACAGCATGCCTCATCCCATAACCATATTAGTAGGGTATCATGAACATGAATAACATCAACCTTGTTCCATCCTCCTACCCTACATGACCCCAACCACATGCCACATCTTATTATAGCCTTATCACGTCACACCTCACCGGAAAACACTAGGGAAATCACAGTACATCTCACCTGAAAACACATGGACAATCACATCGCATCTTGCATAAAAACACATGGTCAATCACTTTTGAAGGAAGATTAGGGAAGACATGGTATCTATCCAACCATATAACCATCATCCTAGATATTAGAAAAAATACCCATAACTCCAAACCTTTGATCGTTGGTAAGTTTATCCAACTCTGGTTCGGAATGTGTAGAAATAACATAAAAATACATGATATATAGATAGAACAAAATACTCAACCTATGGGTTCACATTTACTACATAATCACACACTTCACTACTACCATAAAACACATAAACCACACCACCACCACACAAGATGCAAAGAATTTCTCACTTTCATTTATAAGCTACTTCATTCACACATACATTGTCCATTCATTTAATGTTAAATTAATTAAATCCATTTACCACACATCCATTTCTATTCCCTATCATTTATTTAATATCTTGTTTTTTTGTTTTAATAGCATAATTTATTCCATAGATAACCAGGAAACTAATAAAACCACCACACAATAACTCACCATCTCACAATAACCATCGACGCCATGTTACATCGACCAACCATCTCACCAAGACAACCGCATATCACAACAAAAATATTGCACATCACAAATCATCGCACAACCAAAACCACCTCACCACATCATACACCACAACTTCATAACACAACACCTCCACACAATACAACACCACCACACATCATCACTATCATACAACTTCACATGTCAAATCCATGCCCACTAGCCATCAAATTACAACCCCACATATCACAAAGCCCAACCGGTCACCTCAATCCCCATAAAGCAGCATACAACATACAATGAAACACAACAAAAAACCTCTCATAGAGGCAACATACCCCAACTTCCATAATTTATTTATTCAAGGTCTTTTATTACATTACCCCTGAATTTAGCATGGACATTATAACACAACTGATATTCCTGGGGAAACTAATTAATTAACAAAATATTCATTCATTTCCCTATTTTTCACGGTGAAATAACATCAAAATCCAAAATTGAAACTAAAATATTAGATCAATAACAATAAAAACAAGGTACCATATGTGTATAAAGAATAAAATACCTGATTTGAGATGATTTAGATGGGTTTTCACCTATTCAGATGGGGGAGTACGAGAGTAGCAGAGAGCTGGAGCTGGATTGATTATTTAAAACTAAAATATTAGATCAATAACAATAAAAATAAGGTATTATATGTGTATAAAGGAAGAAATACCTGATTCCATACAAGTTTTCACCTCTTCGAATGGGGGAGTTCGCGAGAGGAGTAGAGCGGTGGAGCAGGAATGAATTTAGGGCTTCTGTCGCGAATGTGGGAGAGCAGCACCGTGGCTGTATTTGGGGGAAATCTTTCCCAACAGTTTTTAAAAACTGTTGGGAAAGAGATGTTCAGGGTACCGTTTCCCAATGGTTCTACAGAACCGTTGGCAAAAGGGTACCCTTTCCCAATGGTTTTGTTGAACCATTGGCAAAAGGGACCTAAAACACCCCTTTACCAACAGTTTGAAGAAACCGTTGGAAAAGGGGTGACTTTTCCCAACGGTTTCAGTGAACCGTTGGGAAAGGCTTCCCTAATCCTACAACACCAATGGTTTAAGAAAACTGCTGGTAAACACCCTTTGGTAAAAACTAGAATTCCAGTAGTGATTTTCTACATTGGGACCTCCATGAACTGACTATGATCTCCCAATTAAAGGAACATCCTTAATTGAATTTTCATCTGACGCTATAGTTGTTTTAGACTCTATGAGGACAATAAACCAATTCTTGTTTGCTATATCTGAGACATAATATACTTGAAATTCTTATAATTCCATAATATACAGATTGTATTTTTCTCATTCCATACTAAAATTAACCTTCATGAATCCCATTCCATCAACTTTCACAACACTCATATTGTCAACCCATTTTCTATAGAAAATGATTACATGAAATGTTGTATAATAGAACTCGCATATCTCTTTTATAATTCTAAAATATAACATATTAATATAAATTGGATTTATATCCTTAGAACTAGCTATGTTCATCACTTCCATCATGAGCATAACTCCACTATTTTCATCATAGTTTACTCATCATGTTCTTTTATATATAATGTATAATCATTGATTAAAAATTCAGTGTAAGAAATAACATCATAATTTGGTCCTCTAGATAGCCATCGAAGTCCTTCAGTAATTGAATTTTTATTTTTAGATAACTCTTTATAAATATGATCTCATAACCATTCAATAAGTTTTTGATTATTTTTATTTTATATCCATCCTTCATCCCTTGACGGATTAAAATCTCTAGGAATATCTTTTTCAACATCAATGTATGTATCAACATATTCACTATTATGAAAAATGTAATGGTGGTATTGAACCCTCTCTATGATAGAAATTATAACAACATCTCTTCCAAAAATACCTTCACCAATAATACATCCATTGTGATGAGATATTTTGAGACTCATACTATCAACATTTGATAGTTAATCGGTAAATAATTCATCATCTTCTTCAAAAATATATAATTTTGTAATACAACCTTCTGGATGTCTTAAATTCAGGAAATACCCTTTCAAAATATTAATATACTATTAAAAGAGGTATATCTATATATAATGGATAGGACCACATAGTTGAGCCTCTTTGACCAACTGAACGACAAGTTATACAATTATATCAAAGAATTATGGTGGGAAGAACATCTCTATTTCAAATAGTATGACCATAACCTCATTATTCATGATTGGAAGCTTTTTTGAGTCTATAACATTTCTAGATATGGATTTAAAAATACTGTATAGTCCGGTTAATGTATGTCATATATTTTTATTCAGAATATAATGTAAGGGGATAGACATAAAATCTTGTATCAAAACATGACATTCATGTGATTTTAAACCCTATAAATTCAAATTAGTCATTGAAACAACATTCATAATATTTTATGAATAACCCTCTGGAAATTTTACACCATTAATGTAAAATAAAAAATTGTAATTTTTTCTCTCTTGATAGAGTGTAAACTGTTTGAGGAAGAAAATACCACCCTTTACCCTTTATCGGTTCCAACTCTTCCCTTATACCTATATCAATAATGTATAACTAAACACTGATACCATTTTTTATTTTTTTTAAGAACATATATTAATGTTCAAATAATACTATCAAATACATTTGACCTATATGCATGACATCAAGAAAATTCCTGACATATAAAAAAAATAAAATATTGAAATTCAAAGAAAATTGATCTCTTTTTTCCAACATGATTTCATAAGGTTTTTAAAAAAAAATTATTCTAATAATTGTTTCAATATATTTTACTTTAAAAAATAGTTGATCACCCATTAGGGGACATGGTGTTGTACCTTATTCCGTATTCCCATCAAATGATGTCCTCCAATATCATTATTTATGTTATCATGGTAGAAAATTCTGATGTCCTAAAAACAAAGCCTTTGATGAATATTTCAACCAACTTTATTATGTGCATCCTTCACAAATGGGACACCCCAACATTACTTTAATTTTACATCCTGAAAAAATTCCATAGGCAGGAAATTCATTTATCATCCCATACAACATGCCCCACAATGTAAATTCTTCACTTCTATGAGAATCAAGCATTAAAACACATGTAACCCACATAAATTCCATATCATTGATAAATGGATCCAAATATACATCAATATAATTACTTGTTTGTTTTGGTCCATATATAAGTAAATAAAACAAAATGTTTTTTCAATTTATTCATAACCTTGGTAGAAAGTTATAATTTACCAACATGATTGGCCATGCACTATGAGTACTATTGTGTAGAGAAAAATGAGTTATTCCATTTATAGATAACTCAATAGGGATGTTTCCTATCTCATTTACAAATTTAGTTTACTCATAATCAGTTTTCATTCATTGAGGAGAGTCCACTGGATGACATTGTTTCCCATTTTAATTCATGTATTTACATTCCATGTTAATTTTATGATGGTTTCCTAACATCTATATAGTATTATAAACTATTTAATGATATGAAAGTACCATATATCTTTCTAAGGATATAGTTCATCATTCTTGTATCAATTTACACCACACTTAAGGCATTTTATGAGTTATTCATGGTCATTTCAAAACAAAATGAAATCATTTGGACAAAAATTTATTTTTTAAGGATCATTCCCATTGAATGCAGCAGGCATTTACCATTTTATTTTCACCATGTAAGTTCATTTTATTCTTGCATAATATCATTCAGGAGACCAAGTAGTTCTATAAATATGGTACTACTCCATCCACTAGTAGCTTTCAAATTTTATAACATCAATACAACTAACAATGTTGTGCATTTAGTACAACCATTATACACTGGTATATTTTAACAACCATTTAAATTCTAAAACATATTTTCATAATCATGAATTTCATCTTCAATTTATATTATAATTTCTTCCATATAATCTCCATTATCATTTTCATTGTAATTCATATCAAAAGATCTATAAATCGCATTATCATCCCAATATGTGTGCATGTTTGGTTATTCCTCATGTTTACTCAAAAATATAAATCTATGATCTATTTTGTGACAAATCAAATGTTCTTCCAACTCTTTCAAACTAATTTGTATTTAATAAAAACAATTTAAACATGGAAAAAGGTTTTAAGAATGGTCGTATGCCTGCACTATTGAAAACATAATGAACTCTTTAACATCATATTCATACTCTTTTTTATAAGATTAGTGTTAATACATTTTTGATTCATATCCATCCTATTAGGTTCATAAAATGTTCATTTTTTACAAATAAATAAATAAATACACATATTATATTTGTAATCAAAGGTAAAATTTATAGATAAATCTAATTAGGGGAACCCAACATTTGATTGTTTCAAATAGTTTCAGTACACAATAAAAAAAATGAGAAATTGAATTTAATAAAATAATAAATCCACTGGTGGTAGGTCTTATCCTCTTAATTAATCCAAAATAATCACTAGTACCTGATATGGGATGATTACTTGTCATATTAATTCAATAAACTTTGGTTCACATCCAGAAGAGATGGGGGATGAGTCTCATAAAATAGAATATAATAATAACTATTCGGGAGATGAAGCTGATGAGGATGAAAATTGTATCCTTAAATCAAAATTTTATCAGGATGAGAGTTATAAAATCATTGGACAAGATTTCTTAGTTTGTTACCTAAAGGTGAAAAAATAAACAGCAGCATCTATCTAATCCCTATAAGGGGCTCCTTGATTGGTGTGACTGTGATAAGGCTTAACTGGATTGTATTAAACATTCTCATATTGAGACATCTGATTATACACTAAAAGATAATAATATTCATTATTTATATATTAATATTTATGTGTTTCAATGTTCATAATCACCAATTTTAGTCTAATTAAAAAATGAACTTCATTTCACATCATTGAGAAATTCATGTTTAAAGTGTCAATTTGAAACCAATTAATCATCTACTTGTAGAATACATTATTTTCATTTTTTCAATTTTATATTTTGGGATATTAATTCTCTTTGGTTGGAATATATTTTTCTTTTAAGATTAATCGATGAATCTCAAAGGAGGATGGATATTTTTGGCAATGAATGATGAAATTTCTTGACAATGAATAATGGGCCTTATGCCCATCAAGAAAAAGTGGGGCCCACAATCAAAGCCCAATGAAGATGAAATTTCAGCTTCATAAGTATAAAATTATTTAGATCATTAAATTCAGCTGTCTCTGGAGAAAATTTGGATGTTTTCTTGGCGATCCAGGCGGTCAAAAATGCATATTAAATTGATGGCCATATCTAAACGCCCATAAATTCATCCCTCCATTTTAATGATAAAATCCAAAATGTTAATGAAATTGGAATGAAATTTTTATAAATATTATATGAAACCAGGATGAAGATATTTATCTTCTATTACCACACATGATTCGGTTGAATGAAGTTTAAAATCCACATGTCAAAAAGGTGAATGAATCTGGACGATTTTCCAAGTCAACTTTGAAATTTCAAATTTCCTTTAACTTCCCACCTTCCTTTTGACCCTCCTAAATTTTGGGGAAGGAATTTATTGATGTGGAATTGACCCTAGGATCCTTAAATTCCTTTATAAGGATCTTTTGGTGAATGGAAATGACATCCAAGTTTTTATTTCAATTGTATTGTTAAGATTTCATTTTTTAATTGCTTGTTCATTTTTTCCCATGTAAAATTTCTCGAATAAAATATTTTTATAATAAAATTTATTATGCTTATATTTTTCTATCCATTTTAACACATTGATATCATTAACTAAGGGTTCAAATTTATTCACATAATATTTTGTGAAATTATTTACGCAGTGGTGGACTATTCGTTATTTTTTTGTTTTCTTTTATTCAATCCAACTGCTTTATGTCAACTTCTGTCTCGTATTGAGAGATTTTCATCAAGGTAAGGCTAGCACATTTGTAGATAAATATAAGGAGTTTCCTGGGGTTGGATTGGATTTTATTTGATGTTTTTAAATTCTAAAATTATTTATATGGTTTGAGAGTTCCACTATTTGACTTATTTTCTTTATTGCCTTCACTTACTTTAATGATGACACATTTTGAGTTCTAGTATGATCAAATTACTTAGAGTGATCATTAAAGTGATCTTATAAGTGAATTGGTTATTATCCTTGATATTTTTTATGTATTAAATCATATAATGACATTATAGATTTATCTCATGGGTTGGATACCTCTTGAATTGTGAATTATAAATCCAAAGAAATACAATTACATCTATTCTAGCACTAACAAAACCCTAGGATCAACACATTTCCATTAAAATAATTACATGTTTCATTCTTAAATACAAACCATTTTTTAGGTAATTTATTATTTTATTTTCTTAAATAAAATCAATCCAAAAAGTTGGCCACTTCATATCCAAAACCTCTAAAATTTGAGTGTCTCGAGGTTACTTCTTCAGTCCATGTGGATTTGACCCCTACATGTGCTAAAATGACCACTTATACCTGTAGGATAAATTTGGGCACAACCAAAATTTTGGTGATATTTTTGGGGACCCGTGTAAGTTATCTTAGAAACACACATTATTTTCTCCCCGATTTGTCTTTTCTCACCACCATTTCTCTTCACTTTTTCCCTTTATGTTTTCATGTGTCCATGCAATCCCAAATCCAAATTTCTATGAACTTCGATGGATTATCTTACACATTACCCCTTTCTTAACCAATGATATTATTAAATGGTAACTCCACATTTTTAATCCCCTCACATAGAGAATATCTTTCATCAAACAATGAATGATTTCCCCACACAAAGTGAAATGTATAATCAATGGGATGATGAATTCTTAATGGATAATTTTCCAACCATCTCAAGGATGGTTTAATAGGTCAAATATAATGATGTTCATGATGTCCTAACTCATATATAGAATAATAAAAAATAAATTATAGGAAAAATATATGATAAAATGGAGAAAAAGAATTTGAAACTTCATCTTTGAGATCAGAACTAAATCGAATTGAAATGATTACAGAACCCATACACACTTAGGTTTTACCTTCTTCAACATTTATAGAAGAATATTGTTACACACATACCTCTCATACATTTATTAAAGAAACAACATTAAGAATTGGGAAAGATTAATAGGATGAAAGAATTTTTTAAGGGAATTTAAATCTAGAGGAAATTTGATATTTTGAATTAAAAAGAGGATAATTTTACATCATTGGTTTATTTTTCCAAAAATTACTCCATTAATGATTTTTTTAGGACCATTTATCAGTAAACCAATTTGAGAAATCCCCAAAATTTAGTCTATACCCACTCCTGACATTCAATTAGACAAATTGGTGGATGAATTGTATTTTTATAAGGTACTAGTTCTTTTTAAAAAATATTGGATAAGAAAACGATTTTTATTCAAATTTCCAATCTTCTTTATGAAAATTCAATCAACCCAAACTCAATTTTTTTTCCTTCCTTCCCCACTCAAGTATCCCTTCATAGGTGATGACCAAGTCCTTTGGGTTTTTATTCATTAATCTCATGAAACCCGCAATGGGGGTTTGATCCATAATGTATTAGGAGAGACTACAAAAACCAAATAAATCAACCATTTTTTATATTCCTTAGGTAATTCCATTCATTTTATAAAATAGGATTTTACATGAAAAAATTAAAAATAATGAATAAATCTCAATCATGTTGAAGTGTAGAAATATTGGCTCATTAAAATGTTGAAAGATGGTATTGGGTAATTGGGGGTCCAAATCAAGATAAAGACTTTAAATTAAGTGATTTAGAGGATACAACCAATCTTCTTTATTTTTTTATTTTGTGTGTTTTTGTGTTATTTTTTTAGAGGGAATCCCCTTGGGGTTTCCAATGTGATATAATGTCTTTTATGTGTGAGATTTAGTATCTGAATAATTTTAGTATATCAAAATAATACATGTGTTTTATATTCTTCAAACATATCCATCAATCATCTTCAAGGATTCCGCTTGTAACGTGAAGCCAAAGTGATAATTTTCTTGTTGATGGGTCATCATCTTCAATATAGGTGGTTTTTGTTCCACAAATTCATTTAAAATTTCATTTTCTCTATCCTCCTTCCCAATTACTAACTCTCTCTTCTCTTATATTTCAACATTGAGGGTACTTTTATTCTATTTTGGGGGGTAAAAATATGCGATTTAAAAAAAATGGGATTTAATGAAAAATAAAAGCAAATCATTACATGAGTTAATGTGAATTATGAAACCTGAAAGATAAATGTGGAATAATGGTTAATTCCATGATTATGATTTTAATGAAATTTTAATTAGACGAGCATAGTTTTTGGAAAGTTCAGTTGTCTAATGTGATTTTTCAAAGTTCAAATTTTTATCATCTTAATAAAAATTACACAATGCACGTACATTGGATATTGGGTGTAAATTATAGTTCATGGGTTCCATTCATGATAGCATAGGGTTTGGGGCCACTTTTATTTTAATTTGATCATCCAAACAAAAAAATAAAAAAACACATAGAGAAATTTTTTTTCCAAATGTGTGTCATCCAACACTTGGGGATTGAGAATCCACGGTTGTCCTACCCAGAGTTAGGATTTACATCTCTATTGTAAACCATGAAATTGAAAATATGTGTGGTATTCGGCACTTGGGGACCACGACTCCATAGTTTTCTTTCCCCAAGTTTGTCTTTTTATATCCAATGTGATTCAAAAGAAACAACAACCAAACAAAAAAATTGGATACTCATCTTAAGGTTTAATGTGATTCCCATATAGCACTTCTGTTATTTTCCTTGAATAAGAAAATGGGTCTCATGCCTTTTTGTGATGCACAATACATCATTATGCTTAATTAAAATTGTATGAAATGTAACAATGAATTTTGACAAATAAATGGGATTGGGCTTAGATATGCTTGTGAACCAATCTTGTGTAAAATGATTTTGAAATGTTTCATTATTGTTTGGAATGATTTTTTAGGAGTAATGTATGTTAAAATGATTTTGGAAAATGGAATTCAATTTCATATTTTAAAGATAATTTATGCTCATAACTTGATAAAATATTATTTGTGAGTGATTAACTACTAAAAGATGATAATATTATTTTTTATATCTTAATATTGATGTGTTTTAATGTCCATAAACATCAATTTTAGTTCAATTCAAAAATAGAACTTCATTTCACATAATTGTGCAATTTGTGTTTAAAGTGTCAATTTAGTCCCAATTAATCATCTACATTTGGAATAGATTATATTCATTGTTATAATATTATATTTAGGGATATTATTTATCACATTTATTGAAATATTTTTTATTTTAGGATTCACGGATGAATTCTAAAGGAAGATGGATATTTTTTTCAATGAATACAAAAATTTCTGGACAAAGTATAATGGGCCTTAGGCCCATAAAGAAAAAGTGGGTCCCATAATACAAGACCAATGAATAAAAAATTTTAACTAAATAAAGTTAAAATTATGAGGATCATTTAATTAAACTGTTGCATGATATAATTTAAAATTTTTCATGGTGATATAGGCGTAAAAAGATGAGGATTAAATTTATTTCCAGATCTGAATGCCCATAATGTTAGCCCACCATTTCGAGGATAACATCCAAACGGTTAATCCAATTGGCCTGAAATTTTTAAAACTATTAAATAAAACTTGGATGAATATATTTATATGATATTACCATGCATTATTCTGCTATATTTATTTTAAAATTAACACATCAAAATGGGGAGTGAATCTGAACGATTTTCATTGTCAACTTTGAAACGTCAAATTTCCATTAATTTATCACCCTCCTTTTGACCCTTCTATGTTTGGGGGAAGGAATTTATTGATGGTGGATATAACCTAGGACCCTTATATTCTTATATAAGTATATTTTGGTGAATGAAATTTGCAAACATGTTTTTCTATCAATTGTATAGTTAAGATTTCATTTTGTAATTGCATGTTTGTTTTTTATCATGTAAACTTTCTCAATCACAATATTTTCTTAGTAAAGTTTATTATTATTAAATTTTTCTATAATTTTTAACATGTTGATATAATTTCCTAAGGAAGTAAAGTTATTAACGTTATATTTTTGTAAATTCATTACATAATGTTGGAGTGTTCTTTATTTTTTTGTTTTCTTTTATTCAATCCCACTTCTTAAAGTAAACATCCATCTTACATTGAGAGATTTGCATCAATGGAAGGATAACTAATTTGTGGTTATATTTTAGGGTTTTTCTTGGGGATTTATTGGATTTTATTTCATGTTCTTAAATTATAAAATTAATTCTATGGTTTGAGAGTTCCAGTCTTTGACTTATTTTTTTCATTGTTTTCACTGACTTTAATGAAGACACATTTTGAGTGCTAGTATGATCCAATTACTTTTAGTCATCATTAAAGTGATTCTATAATTTAATTGGTTATTATACATAAAATAGTGTATGAATTAAATTGGATAATGATATTTGAGAGTTATCTCATTGATTGGATACCTTTTGAACAAGGGAATGAAGAATCCAAACAAAAACAATAACATCTATTCTAGCCCTAACAATAACCTAGGATCAACCCATATCCATTTATATTTTCCATTAAAATAATTATGTGTTTCACGATTAAATAAAAACCATTTTCTTCGGTACTTTATTATTTTAGTTTCAAAATTGAAATCAATACAAACAGTTGGCCAGTACATATCCAAAACCTCCAAAATTCGAGTGTCTTGAGGTTACTTATTCGGTCTATGTGGATTCGACCCCTACATGTACTACAATGACTACTTATACTTATAAGGTAAATTGGGGCACAAACAATGTCCATTAAAGTTTCAAAATTCAAATTAAGACTTCAATTAATCCATGAAAAGTAAAAGGCCTTTGGTCTATGAACTAAATTTTAGAATCCCTTAGCTTCCCAAGACAAAACATAAGTAATTATAAGATGGTTTCTACAACCTTTCTAAGTGGAGATTCCAAAGAGTTGAAGATTTTTATGTTTATTCATTTCATCACTTTGTATATATATATATACATGAAAACTATTATTAAAAATATAAATTGAAATTTTTTATAATGCACATTTTGAAAACATTTAAAGATGATATAATTCATAACTCTCTTTTTAAAGTACCAAATGAGGCTTTGGAACATTTATTTGTAATAAAAATTTAAAATATCCTTTTATTTGACACCTTTTTTAAATTAAATTTCATTTCCAAAATAAATTTTAAAACCATATGTTGTTTCATTCAATTAAAATCGGCATTAAGAATCATAAAAAATCACATGAATGGTCAAATCCATTAATTAAAGATAACTGGAGGGGGAAACTCATCAATGAAAATCTATTGGATTTTTATGTAGAAAAATTGAAAAATAAATCACACACCAACCTTAAAAAAATTTACTAAATCAAAAAGCATACTAAGCCCATTTCAAATATTCAAAATCACTAAAGGAAAATCTTCAGTAATTTAGTCAAATATATAAAAAACATACTACCAAATTATAATTTCATTTAATTTTTTAACATAAAAACCTCACTTTTTAAAGAATTTTTTTTAACCTTTAAAATTTATATTTAACACTAACAATTACTCAAAAAATAGAGATAATTCTTAAAGAAAGATGTGATAAAAAATCAAACATCCATCACCCAAATCTAGAAACAAAAAATACCAAATACACCCACACAAATAAAAATAATTGAAACATAACAATGGTAGATAGTCATAGAAAAAGTGATATAGTAACACAATAAATAATCACCATTAAATAATGCTTTGAATATAATTCATTTTGGGCCATCATAAACACCCTTTCCACAATAAAACTTTTTACGTAGTCATTTCAATAAATGCTTTAAATGATTAAACTTGTATGGAAGGTAATCTAAGATATTAGTTGGAGTCGAAAAATCATATTTCATAGTAGTAAGAAAATTCTCACCAGAATAACCAAAACATCCATTTATCACACAAAGTCATAAAGAAATCATATATAAACTCATACGATGCACTTCCCATTTTTAATTTGATCATCCCAATTATTTATTCCTTATGTTAATTCATACCATTTACCTAATGAAAGATATAGTATTATTACCCAATAATTTACACACAAGTAATAGAGTATTCTTGAATTACTTAACTCAATGTGAATATTCCATGATTCACTATATAGGGACTGAATATGAAGTGGAAGATATGATTCTAGGCCTAAAATTTCTAAAGAACCCAATCCAATTTTAGGGGGATCGTTGAACTCGAAGGGTGATGTTTTAACCATCCAGACTTGTAAAATCAAGAAGACTCAAATAAGAAGGAGTATGTACCGTAAACATGGAACCCATGAGAGCACTAAGCCAACAAACCATTGTACTAACACACATCATGGAATCCAAACAAGCAAGATACGAGATTGTAGGAGAAAAAAATAACATGTCTTAGATTTGATGCTTGATTCTCCAAAGAGATGGTCGATGAGGGGCAATGAAAATAGTGGAATTCCGCAAGAGCTTCAGAGGAATGACTAAAATGGGTTCGGTTAGGGTTATTCTAAAAATATCGGGGTGGGTTTTGTCAATGCTTCCAAAAAAGTTGTAACGTCCCGGCCCCGGGTGCCATGCAACGGGTGCCCCGAACCCGGTTCACCATGTGACCTCAAGAGAATTTCCCCAAATTCCAGAGCCTGCCGACTAGCAGTGAGGGCCCAGGACTAATAGTGGGGAAACTATGCCCTCATTTTTCAAAGTGTAGCGCAGTGGAATACAAAATAAAACATACAACAAACAGAGAAAGCAGTAATCCATACACAACCGAAACAAACAACAACAGTGGATATAACCAACAGTATATAAATAATACTGCTACATGTCTCAAGTTTTATGAAAACAGCCAAAACATGTTATACATCAATACAGTACAACAAAGAGCAGAGTACAGCAAAACAAAGAAAAACAGCTGGCAGCGGCATCGCGAGCCTAGGCTCGGTCCCATGCCCTCCTATTCCTCAGCAGCAATCATGTACCTGTATAGGGACTCTTGCCCTTATCTACACCTACAGAAACGTAATCTGTTTGGGCTGAAAAGCATGACCCAAACAGGTTGTGAGAAATATATCTCAATAGGCACCCATCAAAGGCCCGTGCCCAACTGTGTGTAAGCATGCAACAACAGTGTGCAATTGTAAAATGCAATAAAGTATGTATTACTGAAAAGTAACTAACTTAACAATTAAATTTCCATTTTATTATTCATTTAATCCAATAAATTTAGTATCTTTATGTTTTCAACAGCACCAATCCCTCAGGCCAACCAGTATCTTTCCCCCAGGTTAATATAGTGAACCACGCCCCTGGGCTATACAGAATCCAACCAGAAGTTATTTCCCTCAAGCGTAACAGAAATTTTCCCTTAGGCGTAGGAAGTGTCTCCCTCAGGCACAGAAGTCAATCCCTCAGGCACGAAAGGTTTCCCTCAGGCGAAATAACTACAGCCCTCAGGCTAAACAGTGCAGTGCCCTCAGGCTAATCACAACAATGCCCTCAGGCTAAACAGGTAAACGGGTCATGCCCTACATGGAAACAAGAAGTAACAAGCAATTCTTCTCAAGGAAATTCTACAATTACTACTTGAAAGTCATACCCTTCGGTATCCTGGCCAAAAGGCTAAATAGTGGAACACACCCCCGGGGTGGTTCCGTATCCATGAAACGATACCAACCAGCATTTTAATAACATAATTAAATACCTTATCAATTCTAGGTGTTTAATATAGCAACGGCCTTAGCCAAACAACACCCCAACATGGGTTCGTGGCACAAAAACGCACAAAGCACATAGCAGTTGGAAAACTAAACACCAAGCCACCTACCTTAAACACCATTGAACGTTATACCCCAATGCCGACTCCAGAAACTCCAAAGAATAGTATAGATATGATGAAGAACAAAATCCATTCAAATGTAAATAAATTACGTTAGAAGAAGAATTGGTAAGCACCAGCCAAGGAGGTAGAATCCCTTACCTGTGTGGTTCCAACGGGATCGTCCGAGGCGGAAACCGATTCCAGACGAACACCAAGTTGATCTTCAAAGGTATGGCCTCTTCCTTTGGCTCCAAATCGGCTCAAGTGTCTCCTCTGCCAAATGAGGAGGCTATTGCATGTTTTAAGTCAAAAAAACAAAGTACACAGCGTGTACTTCTGAGTACATGGTGTGTAATTCTTTCATTTAACTATTCATTTGGCGGCACCACCACATTGTTCATCCGTCGACATGAGTACACGGCATGTACTCCCGAGTACACGGCGTGTACTGTCGCCCAGCTGAAGGCTACTCCACCGCCTTAGTGTTTTGGCCTGACGACTGACTACACGGCATGTATGTACCACTACACGGCGTGTAGTTGCTTCCTACACCCCTTGTCGCTGATAGGGCTACACACCCTGTGTACTCATCCCCCACACGTCCAGAAGTACACGACGTGTGGAAAAAGTACACGGCGTGTATTTCCAAAATTTTGGATTTTTCCCCATTCTCCATATTTTATTAAAAACACTCAAGGAAAAGAGAAAAGTGGAAGCTCTTACCTCAAAGAGAAGAACCGGGTTCTTACAAACTTCCCCCCTTATAGCAATTCATCCCCGAATTGCTCTTCCAAGGGTGGACAAGATATAGTCGTGAACAACTCTGGCCAATGAGCACGTATGTCAGCCTCCCGCTCCCAGGTCTCATCATGTACTCGGCCATGCTGTCATAGCACCCATACGAGAGGAACTGACCGGCCTCGGAGAACCTTCGTGCTCCTGTCAATGATACAGATCAGATTCTCCTCAAAGGACAAATCATGTTGAATCTCAACCTCCTCGGGCTGGAAGATGTGAGACGGGTCTGAATGATAGTGACGCAACTGAGATACGTGGAAGACTTCGTGCATTGCTCGGTACCGCTGCGGTAACCGCAACCGATAAGCAACCAACCCGACCCTTTCCAGAATCCCAAATGGCCCCACATACCGCGGTGAAAGTTTACCCTGCCTCTTGATCCGTTTGTGTCCCAGCCTCAGCGAAACCCACAAGAAAACATGATCCCCGACCACGAACTCCAAAGGTCGTCTGCGGCGATCATCATAAGACTTCTGACGATACTACGCGGTATCCATCCACTTCTGAATCAACTGGACATGCTCAGACGTCCCATGCACGAGTTGTGGCCCCAGTAAAGCTTCATCACCTACCTCTATCCAGCACAAAGGTGATCAGCACGACCTACCATATAAAACTTTGTATGGTGCCATCTCAATAGTTTCCTAGAAGCTATTGTTATAGGCAAACTCAACTAAGGGTATATGCTTCTCCCAAGAGCCCCCAAAGTCTAGGATGCATGCACGCAGCATGTCCTCTAACACCTGTATTGTACGCTCTGACTGGCCATCTGTCAGAGGGTGGTATGATGTGCTCAGAAGCACCTGTGTGCCCAGCACCCTCTGAAAACTCTGCCAGAAACGAGACGTGAAATGGGCGTCCCTATCAGAAACGATAGAACGGGGGACCCCATGAAGACGTACGATCTCTCGGATATACATCCTTCCAAGCTCGTCAACACAGGAGGTCTCCATGATCAGCAAGAAGTGAGCTACCATCGTGAGTTTGTCCACAATAACCCACATGACATCATTGCCACGAGGTGACCTCGGCAACCCAGTCACGAAATCCATCGCGAGATCATCCCATTTCCACTCTGGAATGGGTAACTGCTGTAATAGCCCACCTGGTCTCTGATGCTCTGCCTTCACCTGCTGACAGGTGGAACACCTCGTAACAAAACCAGCTACATCCCTTTTCATACCCAGCCACCAGTACTGACGTCTCAAGTCGCGGTACATCTTGGTAACCCTGGGATGAACTTCCCAAGCTGATGCATGAAACTCTCGCATTAGCTCCTCGCGTATATCCCCTTGAACCCATACTCATCCGTGGAAATGAAAAACCTCATCATCGCTTATCGTCCAACTGGGAGGAGGGTCCTCACATCCCACCGACTCCCGTAGAACTAGGACTTCTGAATCATATAGTTGTCTCATACTCACTCTATCCAGGAGAGTAGAAGTCACAGCTAAAGAAGAAAGATAAGTCTGCCCATGACTGTCATGCACCTCCATATGCATCTCAAAGAACAAATCCATGAGCTGCCACTCACCACTGGCCTCCTGTACTGCTTGTATCTGAGTCTTCCTGCTCAGAGCATCAGCTACTTCATTACCTTTACCAGGTGTATAGGCAAGCTCAAAATTGAGGGACTGTAGGTATTCAACCCACCTCCACTACCTCAGATTCAAGTAACGCTGAGTAAATATATACTTGAGGCTTCTCTGGTCGGTGAAAACCACAAAATGCTCCCCCAATAGATAAGGTTTCCAACAGCGCAATGCATGTACAACTACAGCTAACTCGAGATCATGTGTCGGGTAATTCCTCTCATGTGGCCTCAACTGCCGAGACCCGTACGCAACAACTCGATTGCCCTACATCAACACTGCTCCCAACCCAATACCTAATGCATCACAGTAAACTGTATAGCTCTTCCCCTTCTCTGGGAGTATCAGGATCGGTGTTGATGTCAACCTTCCTTTCATGTCCTGAAAAGCTGTCTCGCAAGCTCCTGACTGAATGAACTTCACAACCTTCTTAGTCAATCCTGTCAATGGCGCTACTAAGTGGGAGAAGTCTGGTATAAAATGCCTATAGTATCCAGCCAGCCCTAATAAACTCCGTATCTCAAACACGTTCTTAGGAAGCTCCCAGGAAACTATTGCTCTCACCTTCTCTGGGTCTACTGAAACTCCTACCTCTGAGATGATATGGCCCAGGAAGTGAATCTGGTCCATCCAAAAGTGGCACTTCGAGATCATAGCATTTAGCTGATTCTCTCTCAGTGTACTCAATATGATCTCAAGATGGGTGGCGTGGCTGTGTCGAGTGTGAGAGTACAACAAGATGTCGTCCACGAATACCACCAGAAAATAATCCAGATAAGGATGGAAGACACGATACATCAGATCCATGAAAAGTGTTGGCGCGTTCGTTAGTCTGAACGGCATAACCGTATACTCATATAGACCATACCTACTCCTGAAATCTGTGAGAGATATATCAGATGGTCTAACACGCAGCTGATGATATCCTAACCTCAAATCAATCTTCGTGAACACTCGTGCTCCACGAAGCTGATCAAAAAGATCATCAATCCTAGGTAAGGGATATCAGTTCTTAACCATCAACTGGTTCAGTTTCCGATAATCCATGCAAAGTCTAAGTGTACCATCCACCTTCTTCGCAAAAAGGACCGGCGAACCCCAAGGAGAAGTACTGGGTCGAATAAATTCCTTTTCCTGCAACTCCTACAACTGCCTCTTGAGCTCCTACAACTCAGGTGTGGTCATCCTATATGGAGGAATGGACACCGGTGCTGCTCCTGGCACAAGCTCAATGGAGAAATACATCTCTCTCTCTGGAGGTAGACCCGAAAAGTCGTCCGGGAAGACATCCCTGAAACGATCAACAAAAGGAGGGAAATCCATATAACAAGTCCCCTGGTCATCCAGATATAAGCTCACAATCTGGGTTGTGACTCCACCTCGCCCATGATGCTTTGGTCCAGCTCGACCCGCCTGAACATCCCATTTGACCTTGTATAGAAACTCTCCGCCCTCTGGTGACATGAAACACACCCTACGACGATAGAAGTCTACAAAGGATCGAAAGGGAACCAACCAGTCCATCCTGAAAATGACATCATAAGCTGTCATCTCTAAGACATAGAGGTCCCAAAGGAAGTGACACCCACCAACCTCAAGGGGGCACTCCTTGTACTGACGCACACCAGCCGCTCTAGTTCCCAATGGAGTGTCTAGCATCATAATATTAGAAGAAGGAGAAACACAGAGCACAAGGCTCTCTACAACGGGTACAGATATGAAACTATGTGTAGAACCCGTATCAAAAAGTATTGTAGACAAGACAGAAGCTACTAGAATAGTACCTCCGACTGTAGAAGGTTCAGGATCCTGCTCATGATGGGTCTGTTGCGCTGTATATGCCTGACCAGTGCCGCGGCCCTGCGACACAGCCTGGATACCCTGAGTTGTCCCACCCTACTGTCTCTGAGATCCTGGTGTCTGGCTACCACGGCCAAAACCACCATCTCTACCTGCACACCCGGACGTATTCCAGTTCCCTGACTAGTAAGAAGCCACTGGTCCTGCTCCCGCACGCGGAGTCTGCACAGAACCCCTCTCACTATCCACTGGTGGAAACGCCCTACAAAAGCATTACAGATGACCCATCATGCTTCAAGCTCGACACCCCACCGGGTCTCGTGGACAATGCGGTCTCTTGTGGCCCCTCTCTGCCACACTGGTAGCACATGACCGGACCACCTGAAGAAGCTGCCTGGCTGGTACTACCACCCTGAGAGAAGTCTATCTGTCTCTTCCTCTTTCTAGTAGAAATAGTACTAGTAACTGGTGCTGAACCGCCTTGGCCCACACCACTAGATTCCCGCAGGTTTATCTCAGAAATCAGCGCCTGGTTTACAATATCGTGTACTGAAGGAAACCTAAAAACATTCACCAGCACTCGGATGTCATACTAAAGACCATCCTCAAAATGTCTGGCTCTCAGCGTCTCATCACCCACCAGCAGGGGTGCAAAGCGCTGAAGCTCCGTAAAACAAGCAGAATAGTCCATCACTAACATAGCGCCATGCTGCAGATTCATGAACTCTCGAGCTCTATCTGCCCTCACTGTCTCTGGGAAGAAAAATTCATAGAATAATTCCTGAAAGTCTTCCCACTCCATGTCACTGTGATGCTCTGACTGGGTGGTAACATCCCACCACCTCTTTGCGGAATCATGCAACATGTAAGTTGCGAGCTTGACCCTCCGCCCTGGAGGCGTCTCAAGATGCTCGAAAATAGTCTCCATCGACCCCAACCAAGAGTCCGCAGCCTGTGGTCCACTATCCATTGAAAATGTAGGAGGATGCTGCTGTTGGAAGATACGTGTCAGCTCGGCCATAGATGTGGCAACCCGCGGTGCTCCCTGAAAGGTCTGCATAAACCGCAATAAGCCTTCACGGAACTGCACCTCCGCGCCTGTGTCCAGTATAGCAGCTAGTGCCGCATCTGGCTCTACTGGAGGATCAAATGGTAGCCCGTGACCCACCATCTCTGGAGTAAAGTTGTAGCCGCTCTCCTGGAGAACAACGCGCGGTCGCCTAGGAGGCATGACACTACAAGGTCAAAATCACACCTTTAGATTCATGACTATTATGGCTGAAACGAAGAAACCACAAAGGAAACAAGATAAAGAAGGCATCTCAAAATTTTCAAAACAAGACTACACAGTGTGTACACTGACTACACGGCGTGTACTTGACTTCCCTTCCCCTGCTCGGGTCCTTCTACATGGCTACGCCACACGGCTCCCGTTAAACAAAACTACACGGTGTGTAATTACTCTACACGGTGTGTATGGTGTTATTTTCCAAATGCCCGTGTCACTTGTGATACGGCCGACTACTCGTCTGGAAACTACACGTTGTGTTACACCCGCACACGGCGTGTACATCACCCCGTTTCCCCGCCACACAGCTAAGTCCACACGGTCTGTCCTTGGACAAGACTACATGGCGTGTCCCCAAAGGTACACGGTGTGTTCAAGGAATGGTGACATTGACCTGTGTGGTTAGTTACACGGTTGAGTCCCCAGGTCACACTACACGGAGTGTTCATTATTGACACGGTGTGTTCTGTGCATGAGTTCACCGACCAGTGTTGTTAGTTACACGGTCGGACTTCGGGTCAATACTATACGGCATGTATATCTAGTAAACGACGTTTTTTACCCAAACCTTTCCCTACCCCGTGTCGCCACCCACACAGTTTGTGACACAGGAAGAGACTACACGGAGTGTACTCAGGGTACACGGCATGTACTCAAAAAGTTTATTTTTTTTCCGAACAAAAGAACATACATGGAATGTATAAAAATACTACATGGCGTGTACACTGGGTTTCTAGATAGCATGCCTCATAAAATCCCCCGGAACCCAGAAATGACCGAAAACAACAACACCTAAGTGTCAAATTCCAACTCGTGAGGGCCCATACTCCCCACGAATCAAAGTTTGACATCTTATCTATGATATAACTAATAAAAAGTCAATGATCCACCAAATTCCAGTCAATGGGGGCCCATACTCCCCAAAAACCAATGTTTGGCGTCCATTCTTTAAACAAGCTCATACAAGGAATACCCTATCATAGAGAAGGTATGTATCAAGAAGCTATCACAACGGCATGCTTTAGTAGCACAAAAACTATCACAAGAACTTGAAAATTCTAATGCACCTACATGGAATGGAAACTATGCATGGCATGTGATATCTAGCATGTGCCTATATGATGCGTGAGACAGCATACCCTCATCTCATTGGGTTGAAAATAAAGAGAACCCATAGATAAATTATAAACAGCACAATCTCAAAGTGCGTCACCCAATGGTGAAAACATATCAACCGTAAAATTGAAAAATCAAAAGAATGCAAAATACGAGGTAGACAAGTTTTTCCCTGTACACGGGTTAGCTACGCCTGGGCACAACTTATTACCAACTACTGTTCCGTCCTATCCCTGACTACAGCTCCAAATAGTAAGTCAAAGAAAATAACCCCTCTGATACCACTTTGTAACATCCCGGTCCCGGGTGCCACGCAATGGGTGCCCTGAACCCGGTTCGCCACGTGACCTCAAGCGCATTTCCACAAACGCCAGAGGTTGACGACTAGCAGCGAAGGCCCAGGTCTGATAGTGGGGAAACTATGCCCTCATTTTTCAAAGTGTAGTGCAGCGGAATACAAAATAAAACATACAACAAACAGCGGAAGTAGTAAACCATACACAACTAAAACAAACAACAGCAGTGGATATAACCAACAGTATATAAATAATTCTTCTACATGTCTCAAGTTCTAAGAAAACAGACAAAACATGTTATACATCAATACAGTACAGCAAAGAGTAGATTACAGAAAAA
The DNA here is from genome assembly GCA_963277665.1 of Viscum album. NCBI lineage: Eukaryota > Viridiplantae > Streptophyta > Magnoliopsida > Santalales > Viscaceae > Viscum > Viscum album. The sequence goes on along the minus strand of OY728133.1, from coordinate 857,071,957 downwards.
CAAAGCAAAACAGCTGGCAGTGGCATCGCAAGCCTAGGCTCGGTCCCATGCCCTCTTATTCCTCAGCAGCAATCATGTACCTGTATAGGGACTCTTTCCCCTATCTACACCTGCAGAAACATAGCAACGTAATCTGTTTGGGCCAAAAAGCGTGACCCAAACAGGGTGTGAAAAATATATCCCAGTAGGCACCCACCAAAGGCTCGTTCCCAACTACGTGTAATCATGCAACAACAGTATGCAATAGTAAAATGAAATAATGTAAGCAGTATTGAAAAGTAACTAACTTAACAATTAAATTTCCATATTATTAATCATTTAATCCATTAAATTTAGTATCATTATGTGCTCAACAGCACCAAGCCCTCAGGCCAACCAGTATCTTGCCCTCAGGATAATATAGTGAACCACGCCCTCGGGCTATACAGAATCCAACCCGCAGGTATTGCCCTCCGGCGTAACAGAAATTTTCCCTCAGGCATAGGAAGTGTCGCCCTCAGGCATAGAAATCAAGCCCTCAGGCACAAAACGTTGCCCTCTGACGAAATAACTACAGCCTTCAGGCTAAACAGTGCAGTGCCCTCAGGCTAATCACAACAACGCCCTCAGGCTAAATAGGTAAGCAGGCCATGCCCAACATGGAAACAAGCAGTAACAAGCAATTCCTCTCAAGGAAATTCTACCATTACTACTTGAATGGCATACCCTCGGGTATCCTGGCCAAATGGCTAAACAGTGGAACACACCCCCTGGGTGGTTCCAGATCCAAGCAACGATCCCAACCAGCATTTTAATAACATAATTAAATACCTAATCAATTCTAGGTGTTTAATATAGCAACGGCCTCAGCCACATGACACCCCAACATGGGTTTGTGGCACAAAAACACACAAAGCACACAGCAGTTGGAAAACTAAACACCAAGCCACCTACCTTAAACGCCAACGAACGTTATACCCGAATGCCGACTCCAGAAACACCCAAGAACGACATAGATTTGACGAAGAACAAAACCTATTAAAACGTAAATAACATACGTTAGAAGAAGAATTGGTAAGCACTAGCCATGGAGGTGGAAGCCCTTACCCGTGCGGTTCCAACGGGATCGTCCGAGGTGGAAACTGATTCCAGACGAACACCTGGTGGATCTTCAAAGGTCTGGCCTCCTCCTTTGGCTCCAAATCGGCTCAAGTGTCTCTTCTGCCAAATGAGGAGGCTACTACCTGTTTTAAGCCGAAAAAACAAAGTACATGGCATGTACTTCTCAGTACATGGCGTGTACATCTTTCATTTAACTGTTCATTTGGCGGCACTGCCACACTGTTCATTCGTCGACATGAGTACACGACATGTACTCCCGAGTACACGGCGTGTACTATCACCCAGCTGAAGGCTACTCCACCGCCTTACTATTTTGGCCTACCGACTGACTACACGGCATGTATGTACCACTACACGGCGTGTAGTTGGTTCCTACACCCCTCGTCGCCGATAAGGCTACATGCCCCGTGTACTCATCCCCCACACGGCCAGAAGTACACAACGTGTGGAAAAAGTATATGGCGTGTATTTCGAAAATTTCAGATTTTTCCTCATTCTCCATATTTTATTAAAAACAATTAAGGAAAAGAGAAAAGAGGAAGCTCGTACCTCAAAGAGAAGAACCGAGTTCTTACAAAAGCACTGACAAAGATACCTTTTATTAGTACTAAAATAATAAGTGCCGATAAATGATATATTTATCAATTCTTTTTTGGAACTGATAAAGATACATCATTATCATCTTTAAAGAAGCGCCAATAAAGATCTATCTTTTTCAGTACTAAAGTACTAATAATGAATATATAAATATAATTATAATTAAATATTTTTTTATATTTTAATATTTTTATAAATGTATTTATTTAATTATATATATATTTATATATTTATATATATATATATATAATAAATCTATATAAATAAAATTACAAAAATATTAAATAAATTCACAATTTTAATATAGTTATTAAAATTTTATAATTATTTAAATATATAATTATTTATTTATAATTATGTAAATAATTTTTTAAAAAAAATATTTTTTTATAATTATAAATTTAAATTTTTATAAATATAGTAAATATAAATTTATAAATATATTTTCAAATATTATAAAAATTATTAATTTATAATTATAATTATAATTATATCATTATAAATATTTATATAATTAGATATAATTATATATTTATATATATTTATATAATTATATATATTTATATATTTATATATAATTATATAATTATATATATTTATATAATTATATATATATAATATTTATTAATATAAATATAAATATAATAAATATATTTATTATGTAAATATGTTTATCGTAATATTAAAATTATAAATATATTTATATCATTATATATATTTATATATATATATATATATATATAACAAATAAATATAATTATAAATATAAATATACTAAATAATTTCAATATTTAAATATATTTATTATAATTTTATAATTATCTAAATATATAATAATTTATTTATAATTATAAAAATAATTTTTAATAAAATAATATATATATATATATTTCAATATATATTTAGATAATTATATATATATAATATAAATATAAATACAAATATGGAAAATATATTCATTAATTAAATATATTTATTATAATTTTCTAATTATTTAAATATATAATTATTTATTTATAATTATATAAATACTTTTTAAAAAATATTTAGTTATTTATCATTATAACTAAATAATTTTATAAATATAGTAAATATATATTTATAAATATATTTATTTACAAATATTTTTTTAACATTATTAATGAATATATAATCTTAAATGCATGCATGTTAAAAATGAGTGAAAATAAATAATTAAAAATGTGTATACTTCTATAATATTGAAAAAATGGTTATGTTTTATTAATTAAATATAAATTATTAAAAAATTGGATATATATTGTCAATGAATATGAATACGTTTTGAAAATATTAAAAAAAAGTAAATAAATATATATAAATATATATTATAAAATGATTAAATTACAAAAAAAATGTTAAAAGTGAATAATTAATACCTAAGTATAATTATATTAAAAATAAATAAATAAAATTCACTAATTAAAAACATTGTGTATTATGTATATCATGTTACTAAATGATATTCTAAAATGAATATTAAAATTTGAATAAATTTCATAAATATAATGTGTGTGTTTTTTTATAAAATTCCATTAATTACGAAAATATGTGTGTGTGTGTTTTGTATATAAAAAATCATTAATTACATATATGTATGTGTCAAATCGGTGTAACACATGTTTGATATATGTTAAATTGAAAAATAAAACAACATTCAATCAATGTCCATTATAAGATAAAAATGAGTCAATGTCTTAAATTTATACTAATTTTTAATTATAAGACATTCTTCACTAAATATATGACTATTTTTATGTAAGCATAAATATTTTTTATTGCATAAATCATATTTTTTTTCAAGGATGGAGGTGGAAGAGGGGATCGACGATTGTATAAATCATGTCGGTGCTCGGGACCTGCCCTTGAAGGTAGCGGTTTCGCTGGAATCATGGTTTTTGGATCTTGCTTCTTCCATCCCTATTGCATCAGATTCGTCATATATTAGCATGAAGGGGATAAGTGGTCATGGAAAACAAGTCGACACTCAGAATCCAACCATGAAAGTATCAGTTTTTTCCATCCCTACTACACCGGCCTCAAATCTTAGTGTGGAGGGTCTGTCGGATGTTGGTGCGACAAAATCGACAGAAGCAAGGAATGGTGTCCATGAATCATCGATCTAGGGCTTGGCTTCTATCAATCATTCATCAGAGTGCCTTGTTGCACCATCTTCAAAGATCCTCATTGAGGGTTTCTTCAGCAATGCACAAGTATTTATGGGTTATTGAAATTGGCTTTCTATTAAGCCTATTAATAAGTTTGTCTTGTTTAGCAAAGCTATCCTTTCGTCCAAGGAGTCTGGCTCCCATGGGTTGCAGAACTCCCGGATTACCATATCTGATGATGGAAAATTCACTATAATTTATCATCTTATGGAGGTCAAGGAATGACTTGATGTCTGTCAATTTTATCTCATTTGGGCGGCTAATTCTCTCTATGGGTGGAAAAACGTTTAACATTGAGGATTTGAGGATCAGAATATCTTAAATTTGGGGATTCTCATACTATAGGATGATCCCTATTGGAAGAGGATACTTTCACCTTATTTTTTCTTTTATTAAATGACAGATCAAGGGAGTAAAGCAATGGGTTATACTCTCTTAACCCAGGAATCTTTAGATTGTCTGAGTGGGATTTATGTTTTAACCCCTACCTGTAGAAGCATTCCAATGCTCAGATATGGGTAAAAATTCTTGGTTTAATGTCACGAACTAGATCTGGTCGGCATCAAAACCAGCACGAGACTCAGCCTATGGTAGGACCTGAAAGACGTTCCATATCCCCACATGCTAGCACAAGTACCCGAGTATCATGGATAATGGTTTGGGAATGATTTACCAGAGTTTATAAACATAAAACAACAAACAATAATAATTAAAATGGATCTAAAAATTACCAACCAAACGATCCTTAAATAAAATTCAGTACAGAAAACAAGGTTTCAAACCAGACACAAGAGGTCCACAACTATAAAAGAGTATCATGTCTAATACTAAGACCACCACACGACAAATGGACACCACCCTCTAGCCTTCTCCACATCACTACACCACGGAAAATAAGCTAACATCCTAAACCACCATCTCCAAAGACCTTTCTCTTACCTGTGTCAAACATGATCAAGTCTACATATACAAAAGGTGTAAGTTTGGTGTGAGATAACTCCCAATATGATGTCACCGAGAAAATATTCAATGCATAATTATTAAATGAAAAATACATTTAAAATTTTAATTAATGAAAACAATTAAATGTTTGAACATTTTTATTAATAAAAACAATTTTTTATGAAGAATGTTTTAATGGGAACAACTTAAAAAGGGAAGTATTTTTTGTGAAAAATACTTTAAAGTAAAAGAAATTTGTAAAATAAAACACCATTACTTTTATATTATCTCAAATTACACACCATATGTCGATGGTGAGCATAAAGTAATGAGAGATAACCAACTATGGGAGAGGCCCTATAGGTACTAGTAGGTAGTGGGACCCTAGACCATCGCATCTTTGTGTAAAGTGATATAGGAACCACGATAACATGTGTTCTCATTCACGAGCCACTAGTAGGGAACACACTCATAACCTAGTGGTCTCCAATCATCATCCAAAAGTTTAGTTGGTGTTATAGTCACAAATCTAGAAAAGTGAATATTGGCCAATTCCACTTCTGTATCACTAGCACACTAGTTCTAGTATTCACACATAGTCATCGGCTTCCTATTGGTGCTTCAGATATTCCCTGTTTATATCACATGTCATATTCAGATAAACAAAACAAGTGAGGTGCTACCTATACCAAATAACACAATTTCACATAAAATTTCCATTTTTAAAATAAAATGCACCCCAAAAACCTTTCAAAACTCAATATTCATCACCTACACATTAATTAAACAAACTTCATAGTTAAAGAAAACACTTTTATAAACCATCAAGCCACTAAGAGAATTTATTAAACAATTTCAAAGTACGTCGCATGACTTTAAACACCAAAATCCCACTAAAATATTCTTTTATGACAAAACACATGTTAACGCAACACCAAAACTCAAACTGCATAGTTAAAAATACCATTTCCACAATTAAACAACCCTCTAGAAAATTTATTAAATTTTTTCAAAATGTGTCACATGAAGAAAAATACCAAAACTCACTCTAAACTTCTTTTATAACAAAATTCACCTTGACTCCATACCAAAACACTAACTCCAACTCTCACACTTTTTAATAAACCAACTGCACAACTTATAAAACACTATGAATGACTCAACATGGGTTTTCATAAAACAACATACTCATATCATAAAAACACACTACTAAACACATCAATAACATATAAAATCTCAAGAAAAATAAAATTCTAAAAAACATGATAAATTAATTTAATAAGAAAATGAATTTATCAATTAATAATCATACATGGAAACACCAGCCTCAGTGCAGATAAACACCGCAACTTGGTGTGAAAACTCCCCTGCATGTTAATCACCCCTCAAATGACTCAACTAGACCCTAAAATTAAATGAAAATTGAAAATTGGAATTAAACCTAAACCCTAGGTTTGTCTGAGCCATATTGGGTGAAAAATAAAAGGAATCGTGGCTGGAAACCATTGGATAATGGAGAAAAGATGTTTAACTTGATGAATTGAACGCACAACTTGGAGAGATCTTGGGAGATTGGAGATCGAAGAGGGAGGATGCGAAGGGGGGGTACGCGTTACACACCAAGCGGCCATGGGGGAGTCACTTGTTGCAAGGAGATCAGGGATGGGGGTGTCACGTGGCTAATGGGATCCCATGGGGGTCACAGAAAATATAGCTGACAAGGGCGGCGACGCGCGGCTATGTGAAGGGGAAAAATACTCGTCGGACGCCTATGTGAGGCAGCTGAGGAGGGTGCGGCACACCTGTTCAATGGCCACCAGCTAGAGTTGAGCGCCGAAGAGGGGAAGCCGGCTAGAATCACATGCCAGAGAGGGTGAAGGAAGAGGGGGACTCGCGACAGAGGTCGAGGCAGTATGAGAGGGTGGTGCAATGTGGTGTGAGATCATATTAATGAAAATAATAATAATAATAATAATAATAATCATACTATTATTACTATTATTAAAACAAATCTAAAATAAATTTATTATTTTTCCCATTTTATTTAATGTTCAATTTATTATTCATTCGTTCAATTAATTAACTAACTGCGCACCAAGTTGGGCACATGGTGGTGTGGTGAAGCCGCATGGTGGTGTGGTGAAGTCGCACGATGGTGTAGTAAAGCCACATGGCCTTGACTGTGTCCTACATGTGTGTCGGACAGTACCAAGACAAAAAAGCTCATTTATCACCAAAAGTGAAAAAAAAATTCATTTGGGCTTAGCCCACACCTTGGAAAACCAAATTTAAAGAAAGATATAATTATAAAAAAATTATTACATATGTCTGCGGGTGACAATTCTCCACACCATGATACTTTCTTCCCACCAAAAGTCCCAAAACACTTAGTCAACCCAAGATTACAAGAAAGACTGTGAAGACCTGAAGATATTTAAAACAAAACCTCAATAGCATGAATACTAAGAATTAAAGACACCTATAACCTGAAACTCTATAGATCTCAAAACTAGAACCTCCAAGCAAAATAACCAAGAGTAAAGAATTCACCTCCCAACACAACAACAACATGGAGCACTCTCACCCTTAACTTAGGAATCACCTGGGCCCACTCAAGACCTACAAGAACACAAGTAAAGCGACCCATTACTTGATACAAGCAATCACCATGGGTAGGGTCAAGTGGATCAAAAGAGAGGGATTTCCCCACCAAACACACTTTAAAAACAGGGATTTCCACAAGTTCGTCCCATGGTGGTCTCCCCACCATATTAGGATTCTTGTCAAACATTAGTTCTATAAACCCAAATGAATCACAAACCCATACAAACATCTAACACTGGCTTGACCCTTCAATCTCCCTAAGTAAAACAAAACCAAAACAAGAGAGACATTGGTGAGACCCGCATTGGGTCTCCCCACCATTATAAAATTTTCCTAGCACCATGACATCTGTGCAGGCATTCCCAGTTTACTCCGAATGATACGAACTAAACTCTTCATCACAAACCCATCAACACAGGCCGACCTACATGGAAAATTCCAACAGTGGAGAACACTCCACATCATGAGAGGTTTTTCATAGAAGAAACCCCTAACCTAGCGATAAGCTGTATAGGCAGACATCAATTACACAAGACATGATAATCTCAAAAATGAGTACAACTTTTATCCATAACCAACCTACAAGAAGGTAAATTATTAAAGATTCTGCATTCCTAGAGCGCACCCACTGAATTTATGAGAACATAGAATCTCCAAACCTCATTAAATCCTAAGAGAGACTCCCATAAATTATGACCACAATAAAAATACAAGGCCTTTATGTCCCTTAGAATAAAAATTAAGGATTCAGAGACTATACCACAATAAGGAAACTTAAGTTATACCCATCCTAACACTGCATAATTTAATCAGACAAAAATCATCCCACACACAATGAGTTTTGACTACATGCAATCTTTAGCCAGGGACCAAGGGCTAGGGCCCTGTTGTCTGAAGCATATACTGCCTCACAATCATAAGCTGGCCATCTCTAACTAGAACTTCCTTCAATGGAAATCCAACCTACAGACTTCTCCTTGTGTCCCAAGTGGCTACTCTGTCAACATACCAACAGAGAATTATGGTGAATGACTTAATGTTCCAACTAACAACACTAGAGATGGGTGATTGAGTGGCTTGTTAGACACGCAACACCAACTGGTGGAAGGATCACTCTAAGAAAAAATCCTTGTGGTTCACACTCCTCATCGGATGAAGAACCTTCACCTACCACAATATGAACAAGACCAACAACTATTGAGATCTTTAATCAGTTTTCTCCACACTACCATTGGGGAACATGAAACTGGCTCACCGGAAGGCTCATACAATTCCTTCACCATCTATTGACTGGTTGAGAACCTAAAATCTCAACCACTTTCCTTCAGATTTAATTCCTTAGGTACAACCACATGATAAATCTAGTATTGAGGATCCATCAAGATATCCCCATTCGCAACAAAATGGAATGATCATTGTGTACTTCTCTAGTACAACTCCATCAAACATAATTGAGATAACATAAAACCACATAAAATTTTGGGTTCCTCAAAAACCAGAGACACTCCCAAATTTCCCAAAGCACTCAACAATATTCAACCGACATCAATGTCTACAAACAGCCAACAAAACCAAGTAGAACCCAACTCTTCCACTTCTATGAGAGTCTAGGCTGAGCCAAGATCTGAGAGACTAGTTGGAACCCATGGGACCATTCTAGGGGGAATATCAAGAAGAATAAAGACAAACCCATCCTTCCAAAAAACCAAACACCTCACAAAAAAAATATCCACACTTCAGACACAGATCCAATAATTGCAACTTAAGACATCAATTAATTTTCTATGAAAAAACACCCACTTGAAAATACCACGCATTGTACAACAAGGCCCAAAAGCTCATTTGAAACCTTTTTTTCACTTTGGGCTCAAACCAATTTTCCAATTACAAATCCATTTAATAAAAAAACATTTTTAGAGAAAAACCCACTTTTCTTTTCAGGTCCTCTCAGAAAAAATCATCTTAACACACTCGACATAACCAAAACACATAGGGAAAACATCAAGTAATTTTCTAACCATTTACCCAAATTAACTTTTCCGGAAACAAGAAGTTTCCTTAGGAATCAATCACCCACCACTAATATTCATTGATGTCTCGCAGATATGCATTTTGGTTCAACTTAGGTTCCCATCCACATGATTGAAAAACATTCTATTAATCATGTACACATGCACATATGAGCACCCATAAGAATACCACTGGAATGAATAAGGCTATTTCACTATCAAAAAAAATTCCCAAAATTCCAAAAATAATTTTTTCCAAAACAATTTCAAAAGTTTAAGACAAATTTTCAAAATTCTTTCCATTTTTAAAATAACTCACTTCAATTTCAAATAACCCAAGAGTTTTCTTTATAAATTTGACTTCAAAAAATCAATCAGCAAATTCCATAAACATGGTCTGAGGAAAATAGCCCGAAAATCATGTCAAACTCACACCAAGGAAAAATAAGAGCAACCCCAAAGTATGCATACCTTTTAAGAAAACCACCCTTGGAACCAACACAAAAATGAACCAAAACAAAACCAACACTAAAGAACATAGATGGAGAACTAGAGATCATGCCTAACCTAGATATATGGTTTAGCAGACCAAGCCCTAAGCAAGCACCAATAACTAAGAGTGTCGAACCACACTCTCGGGCATCACATGAGTCTCTACTCCATGTGAGACCACACATAGCACCGGTTTACTCCTACTGTCATCCCCCATCTATATAGTCCAATGTGAAAAACAAAAATCCCATAATACCCCTAGTTATGAGAGGTTCAAAGAGAGTATGAGTTCATGACACTCTCCCCTCACTTACCCCTTGAGTCCCGACAGTCCTATCTTTGATCTAACTGAAACCTCAAATAACAAGAACAAAACCTCCTCTGATACCATTTTGTCACAAACCAAACATGTCCACCATCAAAACCGGCACCTGACCCAGCCCATGGAAAGACCCGAAGGTAATTACCCATCTCTTCAGGCTAGCACAAGTGACCAGGTATCATAAATTATTATTTGGAAATAATTTATCTATGTTTAGAAACATAAAAAAACCTACAATAATAAATAAATTGGATCTAAAAATTTCCAACCAAACGATCCTTATGTAAAATTAAAAACATAAAACATGGTTTTAAACAAGACACAAGAGGTATATAACTATAAATGAGTAGCAATCCCAGCACTAATAGAACCACACGACAAAGGTACATCACCCCTATACTTCTACAAAACACCTCACCAAGGAAAATAAGCTAACATCCCAAACAACCATCTCCAAATACCTTTACATTACCTGTTTAAAACATGATCAAGTCCACTTACACCCAAAGGTGTAAGTAGGGTGTGAGCTAATGTCTAATAGAATTCCACTGAGAAAAAATTCCACACATAATTATTAAATGACAAATACATTTTTAATTTTAATTAAAAGAAAATAATTAAATGATTTAATAGTTTTAAATAAAATAATTTTAATGAATACATTTTTAATGGGAATTAATTGAAAAGGGAAGCATCTTTTGTGAACATAACTTTGGAGGAAAATAAATTTGTCAAATAGAAAATATTTACTTTTATATTATCTCAAATTCCACATCATATGTCGATGGTGAGAAAAATGTAATCAGAGAGCACCAGTTATGGGGGAGGCCCTATAGGTACTAGCAGGTACTGGAACCCTAGAACATTGTGTCTTATTGTAAAGTGGTATAGGAACCATGATAACATGGGTTCTCATGAACGAGCCACCAGTAGGGAACACACTCATAACCTAGTGGTCTGTAGCCATCATCCAAAAGTTTAGTTAGTGTTGTAGTCATCTATCCATCTAAGTGAATCTGGGAAAATGCCACTTCTATATCACTATCACACTAGTTATAGTCCTCTCACCTAGTCCCTGGCTTTTCATTTGTGCTCAAGATGTTCCATGTTTATATCACATGTCATATTCAGATAAACAATGAAAACATGGCGATACCTATACCTAATACCACACTTCCACACAAAATTTATATTTTTAAAATAAATTGCACACCAAAAACCTTTACAAACTTAATATCCATCACCCACATAATTTATTAAATTAACTTCATAGTTAAAGAAAACACTTTCATAATCCAACAAGCCACTAAGAGAATTTATTAAACAATTTCAAAGTGTGTCGCATGACTTTAAACACCAAAATCCCACTCAAATATTATTTTATGACAAAACACATGTTGATGCTACACCAAAACTCAAACTACATAGTTAAAAAGATTATTTAAACAATTAAACAAACCACAAGAAATTTTATTAAAAAAATTCAAAATGTGTTGCATGAATGAAAATACCAAAACTCACTCAAAAATTATTTTATAACTAAACGCACTTAAAGCCATACCGAAACACCAACTACAACCCTTAAACATTTTAATAAACAAACATCATAACTTATAAAACACTATTAATGGATAAACATATGTTTTTTAAAAAATAGCATACTCATATAATACAAACATACTACTAAACACATAAAATACATATTAAACCTCAACTAAAATCAAATTCGGACCCAATAAACTAATTAATAAACATGGTAAATTAATCAAATAAGAAAATTAATTTATCATTTAATACTCATACGTGGAAACACCTACCTCGAGGTAGATAAACTTTGAAACTTGGTGCACAAACTCCATCGCACATCAATTGCACCTCAAACAACTCGACTAGACCCTAAAATCAAACAAAAATTGAAAATCCACATTAAACCTAATACCTAGGTTCATCCGAGCCATATAGGGCTACATGGAAAATTAATCACAGCTTGAAACCATAAGATAATAGTGTAAAGAGCCTTAACTAGATGAATCTAATTCACAACATTGAAAGATTGAGTGAGATCGGGAATCAAAGAGGGAGGTCCCAAAGGGGGGGTGTACGTTGTAGACCGAACGACCATAGGGGAGTCGTGCGTTGCACGTAGGTTAGGAAGGGGGTGTTACACAACTAAATTTAGCCTGAGGGGTCTCTAGAAATCTATCCAAGAAGGAAGGTGGTGCATGGCTGTGTGAAGGGGAAAAAGGCTCTACGGACGCCTGTGCAAGGCGGCTGAGGAGGGTGTGGTGCGCCGGTTCGAGGGCCACCTACTGGAGTCATGTGTTGGATAGGGGACACCAACTGAAATCATGTTCTAGAGAGGGTTAAGGGAGAGAGAGCTTGGGGTATCTAGAGAGCGTGGCGTGAGGTGCTGGAGATGCTTGCGGGAAGAAAACTATCAAAAAGAGAGAGGCCAGAGGGGGGGTAGCGGTGCGATGTGGGTGAACCAGGGAAGGGGTGAGGCGCGGCGTAGGTTGGGTTAGTTGGAAGGGGAAACATGATTCAAGAGGGTGGTAAGGAATAGAATATAAGAAAAAAATAAAAAATAAATGAAACCCAAAAATACAAAGACCACCTTAAAATAATAATAATCACAATTGGCAATTTTAATAAAATCATTGACATTAATACTTTTATAATGATGAAAATAAATTAACATTAAAAACCAAATTAATATATTTACGAAAATAAAAATAATAATAATCTTATTATTATTATTATTATTATTATTAAAACAACTCTAAAAATTATTATTATTTCCATTTTATTTAACGTTCACTTTATTACTCATTTGGGTAATTAATTACCTAACTTTGCACTAGACAGGCCGCACAGTGGTCAAGAAAACCCGTGAAGTGGTGTGGCTAATATAAATGACTCTGACTATGCCAATTGTGCGTGTCGGACATTACCAAGCCAAAAAAACTTGTTTATCAGCAAAAGCGCAAAAAATTCATTCAGGCTTAGCCCGCACCTCAGCAAAACAATATTAAATATAGATAAATTTATTAAAAAAATTATTACGGAAGTTCGGGTGTGAAATTTAAGTTGGGTGTTTTGGAATCCTCTAATCTTGAATAACTTAGTCTCCTGCATTGGTGTCCCCATGACGATGGATGGGAATACAGTGCATGGAAAATTTTGTTCCTTTTCCAATGTTTAAGTCAATGTGTACATGGAAAAAAATTTACCTGATTGTGCCACATTGATTGTCAATGGTGAAAAATTTGAGGTTGAATTTGTATATGAGACTTTACTTGCATTTTCAACTATTGCAGGTTGGCGTGGAATGATGATTCTGATTATAGGAATGGGAGGAAAATTCAGTTGAAAGTGGGATCTTCTACCCATAGAAAAAAAGTATCATGGATCCTCCAAGGTGACCAAACCTTGTAAGATTTAGCCGGATGTCTCTATGGAGGAATGACTTAATACACTTTACCAAAATAAAGTCAAGGTGTTGGAACCTTTAGTTCTTTTTTATCAAGGGGAGATGCGGGATAGGGCACCTCAGAAATCCTCAGGTGGTGATGCAGCAACTAACTTCATTTCCATGGGAAGATTTGGCTCTCCATTTAGCTCTGCACATAGAGAGGGATGCACCTCGGGTAAGGGAAATTCCATTGCTTCCTTTTGGTATGTTCTTGTGGAAATAATTTAAGCTAATATTGAGGATGAATGTGATGATTCTAACTTGGAGCATGATTCCCAAATGAAATCTGATACTCAATTTTGGGAGGAGTGATGCTCCTCTAAAAACAAGAAAGGGAAACATGTTGAATCTACCCACCCATTGATCAAGGATGGAGCTGCTGCAATTGGGGTCGAACCACCTCAAGATGCAGTTCCAGTCCCTCCCATTGAACATGGGGAGTTTAGTCCTACAAATGATGTTCCATAACCTAGAAAAAAATTCATAATCTTCTTGACATTCTTAATAGATCAAACAACAAGGAATTATTTCGTGATGAGTTTGGGAGAGCTCATGGATCTAAAATGCTCATTGTTGTGAGATCTACTATGAAGGGATGACCAGTGTGCTCTGATAAAGATATAGATCTTGATCCTCCAACCCTTAAGGGACACCAGCCAGATGACATTGACTCTCTGGTGTATGAGGATCTAGGGCAGCAGACTAAGTCATGGATAATAGGATGATATCCGCGAGGCAGGGATGGTGGTCATCGCTTCCACTGATGTTCCCCTATTGTTTGGAGGTGTCTGACTACTATAGCAGTTTTTTGTTCACCAGTTTTTTATGTCATCTCCATCTTGGATGCTGCTTTTAATTACTGTAATAAATTTTGTGACCATGAGCTGATAACCCATGGTATGCACCTTCATTCATATAAATCACATTTTAGGAAATATATATATTGATATATATAGGAATATATAGAATAAATTTCTATATTAAATGTATTAATTATTAAATATATATAAAAACCATTAAAATGACTATGAAATTAATATTTTATTAATTATTACATTTTATTCATTTTATATTTTTATATTTAATATATTTTACGCATTACTATTTACAATAAATGTTTATATATATATATATATTATAAATTTAATCATTTTTATTAATAATTATTTCATTAATAATTTTTAATTACTTTGTAATTTATTCATTTTTTTTATTTTTTTGTTTAATTATTACAATTTATTGATTTATTATTTTCTCTGTTTAATTATTACAATTTATTCATTTTATATATCTATATTTACAATACACTATTTATCAATTTGTATAATTTATATATATGTATATTAAATTTATTCATTTTTATTGATAATCATTTAATTAATACTTTTTTTATATTTTTTAATTTACTACTTCTTAATTTATATTTATTTAATTATTTCATTTTATTCATTTTGTATATGTATATTTAATATATATTATTTATTAATATTTATAATATATATATATATATATATATTAAATTTTTTAATAAATTTTTAATTAAAAAATAATATTTATTTAATTTATGCATTTTTATGCATTTTTATTTTTATTTCTTTAATTATTTCAATTTACTCATTTTATATATCTATATTTAAAATATACTATTTATTAATATTTATAATTTATATATATGTATGCTAAATTTGTTCATTTTTATTAATAATTATTTAATTAATAAAAATTTAAATATTTTTTTAATGTACTCAATTTTAATTTTTATTCATTTCTTTATTTTATTTTATTTATTTTATATTTATATATTTAATATATACTCTTTATTAATATTTAAATTTTTTAAATAATTTCTTTAATAATTTTTAAATTTATTCTTTTTTAATTTTTATATGTTTAATTATTTAATTTTATTATTATTTTTAATACCTGTTTTTTTATTAGTTTGAATAAGAAAATTGGGGGACGGATCGGGTAGGGTCGTGTATTTGCCCAGATAGTTGGGTCAGGTCTTATATGACCTGAATGGATGTATAAAGGTTGGTCAAGGTTTGCGGGAAGCAAAGGGTGGGCCAAGGCCCATGTGGGCCAATGTAGAGCCCGTATATATGTGTGCAATGTATGCGGGAGCCCATATCTACTGCAAGCTTTTGAGCTTGGCACACGCTGGAATGATATATAAAGAAGCGGCCTCCGTTGTGTTATTTTAATGTGGGACTTGTCGCAGGATTGGGTCCTTTATCAGTGATGAAAATAAAGCATTGATACAGGCTAGTTCTATATATTCTTCATTTTGTATTCGTGGTAGTTAGATATGGCTTACCGATGAACACCAAGTCACGATAAAGGTCGTAGTCTTTATCCAGTTTGCTTCAATTCTAAATTGCGAGACTCATAATTTGAGTTTTGATTTCAAAATTTCTTTGAAGTTGTTTTCATTATTATTATTTATCACTATGTCATAATTTTTATAATATTCATTAGTGAGAATTTTTTTACAGTAAGGGTGGATCAAATTCCTAGGTTAATAAATGAAGAATCACAATTGTTTTTCCGTTTCAAATCACATTGATTTTTGTTGCTTTAGGAAAGTAAAGATGTAAATAGGTATGTGGAATTTAAATAATTAAATGTTCACATTTGAGTGGTTTAATAAATCAATAAAATAATATTGGTAGAACTAGTGATAAAGGTGGTGGAGAAAATATTGTGAAGTACTGTTACTTGAATTGTTCACTTTGAAATAAAGTGAGTTAAATGTCAAGACGTTGTACACATCTCCATAAAACACTACAATACCCTTGGATTGACTTCAATGTTGTGATTTAATACTATTAATGTGATCTTGACTTCCATAACATTCCAACTCCCACCATTTTAAATATTGTTTTTTGGTGTTACTTCTTTATATCTATTTTCTATGTACTTTTTTTGTGATTTATGATTTTTCTTTAAAATGAAGTACCATATTGTCTAGTTATACCACCCCAATAAAAGTTATGTACGAGTTTTGTAAGATCTCTACCCTAACCATCATCATGGAAAGTGTTGAGATGCCACTAAACTTAGGTGATATCCTAAAGACACCAAAGTTTAGCAATAAATACCAAGGGCTTACCAAAATATCATAGGATGATTTTCCCTTTTTAAAAAATAAAACTCATCATGAAAAAAATAATAACAACAACCAACTAAATGGTGCATGAAAAATAAACCATAAAACTTAATAAAATACCAGCAAGTGAACTGTATCAGAGTTACAAAGGAACAATATAAGAAGAAATACTAAAACTCTAAATTTGTAAAAGACTCTAGTGTCAAGGTGAAATCACTCCAAACTAAAACACAGACACTCTAAGATCCAACTCCACGAAAAAAGACAATGACATTAAAGAGTGCCTCTAGGGAGGTAAGAAACTGGCCTCTTTTCTATATCAATGAAAACAACGTCTACATACACACCAAAGTGTGTATACATGGTGTGAGTAAATATACCCAGTAAGAAACCCCCAACAGACTTTTCCCACATGACACTAAGACAAGAAATAGGTTGCCTCATAAGATTATAAAATATATTGGAAGAATATTAAATAAAGATATTTTTTTACAATATTCAAATAAGTATATCATAATTTAAAGAATAATTATTTGTGAGGGGCCATTTGTGATGGGCACCCATCAAAAATGACCTTTAACTAAAAAGGGTGTCATAAACACTATTTTTTGTGATGATCTGTCATAAAAATAGTGTTTATAACGAGGGACCCTCTAGTTGCAAAAAGACTTCATCAGGTATTTATATGATAACTTTTTAAATGGGATCCATTCCCCATCACAAATAATTATTTTCAATGGGGATCATTCAACTCGCATACAATATAAAAAAAATTACAAAATTTAAAAAAAAATAAAAAAAATAAAATTAAAAAAATAATAATAACCATACCAATGATATAAAAAAATTAAAAATATATAAAATATATAAAACTAAAAACATCACAATAATATAAATAAAACAATATATATAAAACAATAAATATCTGAATTAATAAAAATATTAAAAAAAATATTCATTTAAATTTTTATCATAAAAATGTGTAAAAAATAACTATATCATTGAGGAGGGGGAGTGTAATCCAAAGGAGGAGGTGATGGAGGGAAATAAATCTCTATACCCTTTGTCAAGCATCACATATACTCCATCATCTTCTACTACTAGGGCTTATGCGCTCGATACTACTCTTCCTATTACTTCTCATGCTGTAAATGAAACACATTCTGCTCTCTATATAGGGCCTCTATAAACTCATCTTCAACTTGCACCATCTCATAATACTCTGAAACTAATGATTTCAACTCTACATGATCTCCCCTCAAGAAGGACAGTGACAATATAGAAGTACCATAAAAATAACCATGCATTAATCGAGAACTAATTCCTGTAACTCAATACTTCTATAACGCATACTCAATCGCCTGCATCCACGCTGCATCATCAAATCTGGCCGCACTTGTAACACCCGAGACTTTTATGAGAAATATTTTGTTTTTATGTTATATAAATCATCAAATGAATCTTTCACTACACACAACACTATCTTGCCTTGCTTTACACGCAACCACAGCCTTCCTCGATAGCTTGTGTCGTACGCAATACCGAGTTTCACTAAACAACGATATGCTATTAAAATATTATTAAAACTAGCCGTTATGAATAGTAATACCCCCTTTTTTAAATTTTTTAAATTTTATTTTTCAAAATGGACTTCATTTTTTGATTCGGAATAATGAAATTATCCTAGGGTAAAATTTTTGTATTTTTCTGAAAACATTCAATTATTGATGAATAGTGAAAACACTAGGTTACTATTTAACAACCGACTTTTTATTTAAATAATTATTTATTTTATTTAAATTTATTTTAGGTCAAAATTGATACATAATACCTATATAAGTTCAATGCAATTCATTGGAGTCATTTTATAATAATTTTAGATATATAAAAATTTTATTGAACTTTTCACCGTCATTTACCCACCTCCTAGGAGAATTTGCAAATTTACATAAAACTTAATTTTACAGCTTTTGTGAATGGAATTTCAAAAATCATAGAGACATGGTAGATTTAAGTAAGTAAAACGTGGTTCAATGAGATTAAAATATTTTTTGGTGAATAGTAACTTTTTACTTCCACGGTTAATAGTAAATAGGGTAATTAAGGGTAAAAATGTTATTATTATTACCCTAACACATGTCTTATTTCTATTGGATAAGTTTAATTCGACCAAAAACAGCCTTAGGAATAAAATATGACCATTTAGGCCCACTTGGATTAGATTAGGACATTTATTATTACTTTATTTAAAGAAGGGTCAAAATAGTTAAAATCAAAGGTTAATAAGTAAATCATTCTTAATATAGGGTTATAAATAAGATAAATTCAACTATAAATTTTCAATAGAACGCTAAAAATATTTCATACATAATGGTATTTTATTTTTAATTTTTAGACTTTAAATAATTTAATTTATTTATGACACAATGATGATGTAGTAATTATCTTATTAATGAAATATTGACATAATTGATGTTATAAATATCCAAATAAATGTAATTTGAGACTTTTTATGAATTAAAATAATTATATATGTTAATATGACATGTTACTGTTGATTTAATTAACTTTTTTTGAACTAATCATTCTGTTATGATTTTCACAAAAATCAATTACCAAAATAGTGTCAAAATTGACATAAAATAGTTTTAAAACAAATATTTTATTATTAATTGTTATTATATTCCTAAAAATATAAGTTTCGACCAAGATAGTTATATCATGATAGTTTTATCATTAATGGACCACTTGGGGTTCGCTTGGATGTATATGGTATGTTTATTAACTATATAATATAAAAATACAAAGTGACATGGTAAATGTCAATCTAATTAACTAAGAGTTAAAACTAATAGATAAGGGTAAAATAGTAACCTAAACTTGTCCAAATTCTATTGTATGAGAGGATTTCGACCCATCCCCACCTTATCTTCGAAATAAATCAATTTTGAGCTATTTAAAACCGAATGTGACTTTATAATAAAATAATATTTTTCGTTTTTCCAAAGGTGCCCCTCTCCTCCCTTATAAAAGGGAACCTCCTCCCTCTCTTCCTCACACCACTTTGAGCCTTCAATCTCGGCCAAACCCAGCCAAATTCTCTTCTCCACTTCCCTAGAAACATCCTAGAGGTCTTGGTCTTCTTCAAAGACCAATTTTAGTTCCCTAAAAGGAGGTCTCAAAGAGACGCTTCAAAGAAGAGGTAATGTCCATTACCGATTCTTTCAACTTTATTTCTTCTTACACTTCTTCTTATTTAGTTTTTTCATTATGAAGTAATAACATAAGTATTACTCATATACTGATATGTTATTATATGTATGAAACAACCCTATTTCACCATCTATCCATCCTACGGAAAAAGAAATCACCGCGCGTGCGTACGTATAGAATACCGTCTCCACGCCGTGGTGTAATCTATTTTCCACCGCAGCCTTACTTGTATGGGTATAATGGTGTAAATAATGACTATATATGATTATTGTAAATTGATATTGATTCTTAAATAGTATACATACACTCCACTACAATTCCATGATCATGGGAACGATATCATCGCTCGTGCGTACGTACAGAATACCATCTCCACGATGTGATGCGACTCGTTCTACATGATATTCATTGCATAATGGTTATATAAATGAATTGAATGAATAAATATGATATATATTACACTAATACCATTATTTAAATAATTTATCTATAACCTAAATAGAAGAATAATAATTTATTCGACAAAACATGCATAAGATCAAAAAGTAATAAACACCCGAATAACAAGCAGTAATGAAATATTACTAATAAGAAGCTAAGAATATGACCATATATGATATCATAAAAATATGTATGATTCTGGAATAAGTCAATAACATTATTTAAATCATTATACAGGAGGTTCGGACACTTACAAAGCAAATCGGACCTAAGGTAAGGGAAAATCTAACAATCTCATTTTTATCCGAGATTGTTTATACTTCAGAATTTACTGGGGAATATTTATCATCCACATCCATGTTTCCTCAATATGTAATATTATTTCCATCCACATACAATTGTTTAAATCCAATTTTACCCTACTGTGAGTTTTTAGTAAAAGATATGAAAGGAATCTTTTGTCATTTTTCCTATGAGGTACTTTTTGACTTTTCCGGCCAAAGTACGGGAAGAATGTTTTCTTTAACTTATACGGCATGAATGGATTTTTAAAACATTATTTCCAAGAATATTCCTTTATAATTTTTCAACTTTATTTTTAATCAACTTCTTTTAGTTTAAAATTATATTACATGTCAAGAAAAGAAAATGTTTTTGAAGTAGAAAGGATATTTTCCTCAAGAATGGAGTTCAAGTGTTATATGAAAATTATTATCCATCTAAGATAATATATGGTTCTGTTTCTATCCCTATTATTACATTGATTTGATATGTTGTGATGGAATTATTTTTATGAATTCATTTATCTTATATGAATTGTTTTATGATGTCATGATGTTTAAGAATCCCATTTTTATTACATGGGTTATGAAATGATGTATGGTTTATGATTTTGTGGCACACATAATAATGGTATCATTATGAGATTGATGGGACCTATATCTCCCTCTAATGCATTGGGTAAAGATTTATATCTCATGAGATATACGTGGATGGAACGGCAGGTTAAACTGGTTCAGTGGAACAGGACTGAAATGAGGAGTGAACTCGGTTCAGAAATGGACTTTGTCCGCTAAGATAGTCTTTTCTATGAGTCTTCACTACTAAGAAATGATTCTCTATGATTATGTGTGTATGCCAAAAAGTTTCATATTTTAAGTTATGATTATTGGGATTACATTTCACTACTATGATTTATCCCATGTTATGAAATTATGATCTCTTTTGCAGGTTAAGATTTCCAAATGTTATGTTCTTATGAATATGATGTGATTGATATTTCTTTTGTTTACCCTTGCTGAGAATTTGAGCTCACCCTTTTGTGTTTTTTCTTTCCCAAGGTCAGTAATGAGGTTATTAAGTTTGATATGCCAAAAAAGGACTCTATATATGATGAAATAAATGGGAGGCAAAGTAGATGCTTTATGAACCAGTTGTTTATGTTTCCCAGTTTCTAAAGACTCTATACCTATACAATCCTTTCCTGGTTTTGTTATATGTTATAATAAGTGTTCTTCAATTATGAAGTAATAACAATGTATGTAATGTATGGGTCGTTATAGTTGGTATTAGAGGCATAGGAGGTAGGAATGTATCTGATCCTTGGGAACTCTCACATGTGAGCGTTGGACGAAGCATGGATCTCTCCCCAAGGGCTTCATGAGGAAATGGCTGCCACTGGGGATGGTGGTGTGTCCCGCCTAGGGGGTGTAGCTGCCCATGGAGTGCCCTGATAGGTATCAATTATAGTCCACTGGAAGTAATTCTAGACCTCTATAGTTAGTATCATAGGAAGCATATAGTCAACCTTTGGAAACTAGGATGTGAAATCCTTAGTAAGAACCCTAAAGATAAGTCTAAGCATAGAACACAATATTAGTGTTTTAGAAATGTCCCTGAATAACCTATGATAATACCCTAATTGTGAAATTGTATTCTTGACTATGTGGTTTACCTATTATAAGTAGTGTTGCTCACACTATTCTTCTTGGTTTTAGTCAATGGATGGAACCTGATGAACCATGTTAATGTGGAATGCGACGGGCAATGCAATGATTGTCCCCCTGAGCAACAAAACGTTATAAGTGCTAGAATGAAAAATCTTGTAGCCTTGCTCACACAACTTTCTCAAGCTATTAATCATGCAGAACTTCCAAACGAGCAAAAGAAGGAGCAAAATTCTGTTGAATCCTTCATGAGGCAGCGCCCACCTTCATTCAGCGGGTCTACTGATCCATTAGTGGCTGAACAATGGATCAGTACCACTGAAAAGATATTTTCAGTTCTACAATGTTCTGAACATGATAAATTCATCTTAGCAGTGTATCGTTTGGAAGGAGATGCTGATCAATGGTGGAATCTTATTAAGAATACAAGGAAAAGGGATGAAATTGAGTCCATGGAATGGGAAAAGTTCAAGAACTTATTTTTCAATGAGTACTTCCCTCGTATTCTCCAAACAAAGATGGAGAAAGAGTTTCTTGTACTAAAGCAAAAGGATGATGAATGTGTTGGTACCTATGAAGAAAATTTTATAAGACTGGCAAGGTATGCTTCTTGTATTATTATCCAACCTGAGAGTAAGATCGATCGATTATTTAATGGCTTAAAACCAAGTCTTAGAAGGGCCTTATCCATAAGGGACGTAAATAGATACGAGGAAATCATTCAATGTGCTCTCAAAGTTGAGATGGAGATTGGAGTAACCCATCAGTCATATGGGTTTGATAAGAAGAGGAAAATGGAATTCAAAGGAAAATCTAAAGAGCACACTGAAAAGAAGATGAGCATTCCCTTATGCTCAAAGTGTGGAAAGAAACATGGAGGGAGTTGTCTTAAAGGGACAAGTAGATGTTTAAAATGTGGAAAGGAAGTTCATCGGGCATTTGAATGCTACAATGATGGGAAGAAGATTTCTAATGATGCAAACAAAGGAAGGGATACACAGAATAAACCTACTACACTTCAATATTTCAAGTGCAAGGAAATGGGGCATTATGCCAATCAATGCCCTAATCCAAGGGATGTTGATGATGATCAACGTCAACAAACTCTTAAGGCTAAAGACAACGGAAAGTCTCATGCAATTTCTATCAGCGATATGGAGTACGATAACGAAGTGGTGAAAGGTACACTTACCATCCACTCTAAATTAGAAAATGTTTTATTTGATTCTGGATCCACCGACTCTTTTATTTATGAAGAATTTTCTATGGGTATCGCCTTATTACCTCAACAATTAGATGTTGAGTTAGCTGTGACAACCCCTAATGGCACAACAGTCGCATCAAAAATTTATAATTCTTCTCCGATTGAAGTTTGTGGGAAAGTGTTTCCTGAAAATCTTGCGATCCTTTCTATAGTGGAATTTGATGTGATTCTTGGCATGGATTGGCTTTCTCTATATGGAGCTCATATCAATTTCCAAATAAGGGAAGACACATTTCATAATCCAGATCAATCTATGATCATCTATTGATGCAAGGATGAACATAACCTTCCAGTGGAAATTCCTTCCATCATATGGGTCTTGATTCCACTAAATGAGGGTTATTTATCTCAAATGGTTGGTGAGAAACTCACGATTAATAATATTCCCATTGTACGGGAGTTTGACGATGTCTTTCTGAAGGAATTACTGGATCTTCCACCAAATCGTGAAGTTAAGTTTTCAATAGAACTCGTACCAGGTGCTTTGCCTATTTCAAAGACACCTTATAGAATGGACCCAATTGAGTTGTAGGAATTGAAGAAGCAACTCCAAGAGAATCTTGATAAGGGATTCATACGCCCTAGTGCATCACCTTGGGGAGCACCTGTTCTGTTTGTTAAGAAGAAAGATGGATCAATCAGACTCTGCATTGATTATCGAGAACTTAACAAGATCACTATCAAGAAAAAATATCCTCTATCGCGCATTGATGACTTATTTGACCAACTACGAGGAGCTCAATACTTTTTCAAGATTGATCTTCGTTCATGGTATCATCAATTAAGGGCCAAAAGGGAGGATATACCAAAGATGGATTTCCGTACAATGTATGGACGCTATGAATTTATAGTGATTCCATTTGGTCTTACTAATTCCCATTCTATCTTCATGGATCTAATGAATAGAGTCTTTAGAGACTATCTTGATCAATTTGTGGTAGTCTTTATAGATTATATTCTTGTCTATTCAAATAGAAAGGAAGAACATGAAGATCACTTGATAATTATATTGAAGACCCTGAGAAAGGATAAGCTTTATTCCAAATTCACCAAGTGTGAATTTTGGTTTAAAAAATTTTCATTTTTGGGTCACATAATCTGAAAAGAGGGGATATCTGTGGATCCAGCAAAAATAGAGGTTATCGAAAGATGGTCGAGACCAACAACAGTAACTGAAATTCAAAGATTTCTTGGTTTGGCTGGATATTATCGACGTTTTTTGAAATATTTTTCATGATTATCTTATCCACTCACCAAGTTGACTCGGAAAGGAGTTATGTTTTTTTGGACGGAGGAATGTGAAGAGAATTTCAAGGAGTTGAAAAGAAGGTTATCCAGTGCACTTGTACTCACACTGCCTTGTAGTGGAGAAAGGTTTGTGATCTATTGTGATGCATCCAAGAAGGGGCTCGGGTGTGGTCTTATGCAAAATGATAAGGTGATAGCTTATGCCTCACGACAGTTGAAAATCCATGAGAAAAATTACCCAACTCATGATTTGGAGTTAGCTGTTGTAATCTTTGCATTAAATATTTAGAGGCATTATCTTTATGGAGAAAGATGTGATATTTATACTGATCATAAATGTTTAAAGTATATATTCACAAAAAATGAGCTGAATATGTGCCAAAGAAGATGGTTGGAGCTGATTAAGGATTACGACTGCTCAATTCATTACCACCCTTGGAAAGCAAACAAGGTGGCAGATGCATTAAGTCGACAAGGCCATGCTAGCTTATCCATGATGAGGTTCACAAAAGATCTAATATTTATGGATTTACAAAGGATGGATCTTGGAATTATAATGAAAGGGGAAAATCATATCTTTCTCCATTGAATGTTCAACCATCTATACATGTGAAGATTAATGTGGCACAGAAAGAATATGTAGAGTTACAAAAGAAGTTGAGAAATGTTCCTGAATTCAACCTTGATTGTGATGAAATAATAAGGTTCAGGAATTGGGTTTGTGTTCCTCCCATCCCCGAATTAAATAAGGAGCTGCTGGATGAGGCTCATAGTTCTTCATTCTCTATTCATCCTGGAAGCATGAAGATGTATAGCGACCTGAAAGAGTACTTCTGGTGGGATGGCATGAAAAGAGATGTTTCTGAATATGTCTCTCGATGCTTGGTTTGTCAGCAAGTTAAAGCTGAGAGACAGAAGTCTAAGGGGATGTTACAACCATTACACATACCCGAATGGAAATGGGAAAACATCACTATAGGCTTTGTCACCGAACTTCCTAAAACATCCAAAGGCAATAATGCTATCTGGGTCATTGTTGATCGTCTTACAAAGTCTGCACACTTCATTTCTATTAGAGAGGATTTCTCTCTAGATCAGCTTGCCAGGATATATATAAAAGAAGTGGTAAGATTGCATGGAGTACCACTTTCTATTATATATGATCGAGATCCTAGGTTTACCTCAAAGTTCTGGCAAAGTCCTCAGTATACTCTGGATACAAAGTTGAGTTTCAGCACTGCTTATCATCCTCAGACAGACGGTCAGTCTGAGATAACAATTCAAACTCTAGAAGATATGTTAAGAGCTTGCTCTACGGATTTCAAAGGTGGCTGGGATCAACACCTACCTTTGGTGGAATTTTATTATAATAATAGCTTTCACTCCAGTATTCAGATGGCTCCTTATGAAGCTCTCTATGGAAAGAAATGCAGGACTCCGACTTGCTGGGATGAAGTTGGGTAAAGAAAGCTATTAGGACCTGATCTTGTTGATGAGATGGCAGAAAAGGTCAGATCTATTCAACAACACATAAGAGAAGCTCAGAGTCGACAAAAAATTTATGCCGACAACCGAAGAAAAGACCTAGAGTTTGAAGTGGGTGATAAAGTGTTCTTACGAATATCTCCCTGGAAGAGGGTCATGAGATTTGGAAAGAAGGGGAAGTTGAGCCCTAGATATATCGGTCCTTTCGAAATACTGGATCATGTTGGTAAGGTTTCTTACTGATTGGCGCTTCCACCGAATCTCTCTCAAGTTCACGATGTGTTCCATGTATCTCTCCTGATAAAGTACATACCTGATCCTTCACATGTACTCAGCTCAGAAGTTGTACAACTGGAGCAAGATCTTTCTTATGAAGAACAGCTGATAGAGATTCTGGATCGTAGCGAAAAAGTACTATAGAACAAGACCACTCGCTTGGTGAAAGATTTATGGAGGAACCACCAATTAGAAGAAACTACATGGGAGCTTGAGGATATGATGAGGGAGAGGTATTCTCATCTTTTTGTTACAAAGTGACAAATTTCGAGGGCGAAATTCATTTTAAGGGGGGTAGAATGTAACACCCGAGAATTTTATGAGAAATATTTTGTTTCTATATTATATAAATCATCATAGGAATATTTCACTACACACAACACTAGCTTGGCTTGCTTTACACGCAACTACGGCCTTCCTTGATAGCTTGCGTCGTACGCAATACCGAGTTTCACTAAACAATGATATGACATTAAAATATTATTAAAACTAACCGTTATGAATAGTAATACCCACTTTTTGAAATTTAGAATAATGAAATTAGCCTAGGGTGAAATTTTTGTATTTTTCTGAAAACTTCCAATTTTTGATGAATAGTGAAAACACTAGGTTACTATTTAAAAACCGACTTTTTATTTAAATAATTATTTATTTTATTTAAATTTATTTTAGGTCAAAATTGATACATAATACCTATATAAGTTCAATGCAATTCATTGGAGTCATTTTATAATAATTTTAGATATATAAAAAGTTTATTGAACTTTTCACCGTCTTTTACCCACCTCCTAGGAGAATTTGCAAATTTACATAAAACATAATTTTACCGGTTTTTAGAATGAAATTTCAAAAATCCGAGAGAAACGGTTGATTTAAGTAAGTAAAATGTGGTTCAATGAGATGAAAATAATTTTTGTTGAATAGTAACTTTTTACTTTTTTTACCACGGTTAAAAGTAAATAGGGTAATTAAAGGGGAAAATGTTATTATTATTACCCTAACACATGTCCTAATTCTATTGGATAAGTTTCATTCGACCAAAAACAACCTTAGGAATAAAATATTACCTTTTAGGCCCACATGGATTAGATTAGGGCATTTATTATTAATTTATTTAAAGAATGGTTAAAATAGTTAAAGTCAAAGTTTAATAAGTAAATAATTTTTAATATAGGGTTATACATAAGATAAATTCGACTATAAATATTCAATAGAAATATAAAAATATTTCCTACATAATTATATTTTATTTGTAATTTTTAGGCTTTAAATAATTTAATTTATTTATGACACAATGATGATGCAGAAATTATCTTATTAATGACATATTGACATAATTGGTGTTATAAATACCCATAAAAATGTAATTTGAGACTTTTTATGAATTCCAATAATTTTATATGTTAATATGACATGTTATTGTTGATTTAATTAACTTTTTTCGAACTAATCATTCTGTTATGATTTTCACAAAAATCAATTACAAAATAGTGTCAAAATTGACATAAAATAATTTTTAAAACTAATATTATATTATTAATTGTTATTATATTCCTAAAAATATAAGGTTCATAAAAGATACTTATATCATTATAGGTGTATCATTAATGGACCACTTGGGGGTCTCTGGGATGTATATGGTATGTTTATTAACTATATAATATAAAAATACAAAGTGACATGGTAAATGTCAATCTAATTAACTAAGAGTTAAAACTAAACGATAAGGTTAAAATAGTAACCTAAACTTGTCCAAATTCTATTGGATGAGATCCGTATGACCCATACCCACCTTAGATTCTAAATAAATAAATTTGGAGCTATTTAAAACCGAATGTGACTTTATAATAAAAAAATATGTTTAGTTTTTTCCAACGGTGCCCCTCTCCTCCCTTATAAAAGGGAACCTCCTCCCTCTCTTCCTCACACCACTTTGAGCCTTCATGCTCCGCCAACCCCTGCCAAATTCTCTTCTCCACTTCCCTAGAAACATCCTAGAGGTCCTGGTCTTCTTCAAAGACCAATTTTAGTGCCCCAAAAGGAGGTCTCCAAGAAGTGCTTCAAAGAAGAGGTAATGTCTGTTACCGATTCTTTCAACTTTATTTCTTCTTCCACTTCTTATTATTTAGTTGTTTCATTATGAAGTAATAACATCAGTATTACTCATATAATTATATGTTATTATATGTATTAAACAACCCTATTTCACCATCTATCCATCCTACGGAAAATGAAATCACCGCGCGTGCGTACGTACGGAATACCGTCTCCACGCTGTGGTGTAATCTATTTTCCACCACCACCTTACTTGGATGGGTATAATGGTGTAAATAATGACTATATATGATTATTGTAAATTTATATTTATTCTGAAATAGTATACATACACTCCACTACAATTCCAGGATCATGGGAACGATATCATCCCTCGTGCGTACGTACGGAATATCGTCCCACGATGTGATGTGACTCATTCTACATGATCTTCATTGGATAATGGTTATATAAATGAATTGAATGAATAAATATGATATATATTACACAAATACCATTCTTTAAATAATATATCTATAACCTAAAAATAAGAATAATAGTTTATTCGACAAAACACGCATAAGAACAAAAAGTAATAAACACCCGAATAACAAGTAGTAATGAAATATTACTAATAAGAAGCTAAGAATATGACCATATATGATATCATAAAAATAATTATTATTCTGGAATAAGTCAATAACATTATTTAAATCATTATACAGGAGGTTCGGACACTTACGAAGCAAATCGGACCTAAAGTAAGGGAAAATATCACAATCTCATTTTTATCCGAGATTGTTTATACTTTAGAATTTACTAGGGAATATTTATCATTCGCATCCGTGTTTCCTCAATATGTAATATTATTTCCATCCACATACAATTTTTTAAATCCAATTTTACCCTTCAGTGAGTTTTTAGTAAAAGATATGAAAGGAATCTTTTGTCTTTTTTCGTACGAGGTACTTTTTGACTTTTTCGGCCAAAGTACGGGAAGAATGTTTTCTTTAACTTATACGGCATGAATGGATTTTTAAAAAATTATTTCCAAGATTCTTACTTTACAAGTTTTTAAGTTTATTTTTAATCAAATTTTATTAGTTTAAAATTATATGACATGTTATGAAAGGAAAATGTTTTTGAAGTAGAAAGGGTATTTTCATCAAGAATGGAGTTCAAGTGTTTTATCAAAATTATTTTCCATCTAAGATAATATAGGGTTCTATTTCTATCCCTATTATTACATTGATTTGATTATGTTGTGATGGAATTATTTTTATGAATTCATTTATCTTATATGAATTTTTTTATGATGTCACGATGTTTAAGAATCCCATTTTTATTACATGGGTTATGCAATGATCTATGGTTTATGATTTTGCGGAACCCATGAGAATGGTATAATTATGAGATGGGTGGGACCTATATCTCCCTCCAATTCATTTGGTAAAGATTTATATCTCATGAGATAGACATGGCTAGAAAGGAAGGCTAAACCGGTTCAGTGAAACATGACTGAAACGAGGAGTGAACTCGGTTTAGAAATGAACTTTGTCCGCAAAGATAGTCTTGGCTATGAGTCTTGACTACTAATAAATGATTCTCTATGATTATGTGTGTATAACACAAAGTTTCATGTTTTATTTTATGATTATTGGGATTACATTTCACTAATATGATTTATCCCATGTTATGAAATTATGATCTCTTTTGTAGGTTAAGATTTCCCAAAGTCATGTTCTCATGAATATGATGTGACTGATATTTATTTGGTTTACCCTTACTGAGAATTTGAGCTCACCCGTTTGTATGTTTTCTTTCCCCAGGTCAGGAAGAAGGTTATTAAGTAGGATAAGCCAAAAAGGGACTCTATATATGATGAAATAAATGGGAGGCAAAGTAGATGCTTTATGAACCAGTTGTTTATGTTTTCCAGTTTCTAAAGACTCTATACCTATACGGTCCTTTCCTAGTTTTGTTATATGTTGTAATAAGTGTGCTTCAATTCTGAAGTAATAACAATGTATGTAAAGTATGGGTCATTATAGCACTAGTGGTCAAACCCTCAGTCTTAGCCTGACTCTAATCTAGTGTCTAAGAAGTCACAACCTCATATTACACCTTCAAATTCAATATAAAATTAAAAAAATTAAAATATCATTTCAGGTTAATTTTAAAATTCAAAAAAATATATTGACCACAATCTGATGTTGTCGACAACCAGAAAACTCTCCAGTGGTCGGATCCCTATAAATCCTCTTATAAATATCAAACTCTGTAATATTGGGATTCTGGACTACCTATATGAGTATAAAATAAATAGTACACATTTAAATTTATATAAATTATTAAATAAAAATTCATACCATATGTCATCGATGATTACGGAATGTATGACTACAAGCAATATGTGTCACCTCCCTCCTCCCTCAGTTATCCAGCCGATTGATAGTATCCTCTGAAAACTTTTCCATATAGGGTATGAGAACAATCCATCCCAAACCTGAGAGGAGATGTAATCAGGTCGATGGGTGCAACAAGATTGGTCAAAATCATTGACTCTCTTTTTTTCATGGCTCTCTCCCTCAAATTAGGCAAAAACTAACAACAATACTCATGCATACAAACCTCTCAGGCCTCCCAGAAAGATGGTTATATGTTATCATCGATGGGATACCATAAACTATAAAATATTAATAAAAACAAGTTTGTAATTAAAGAAAATTAAAAGTAAATGTCATTTATTTACATACCATCCAATAATCAAACTTTCGATATCAAACATCAATGAGAATGTGATCTCACATCACCCATGCTCTAGAAAAATAATTCTGAAAAATATCAATCCCCTATCCAATAGCTATATGTGAAAAATTTTGAAAAAAAAATCAAAAAATTAGTATATGAATAAATTAATGAAAATTAACTAAAATACACAACTAAACCTACCTCCACGAGCGTGGATAAAACTCAAGATGTTGATGTTGCTCGGGAATAGGGTTTGGAATAATCAATATCACAAGACTATGACCCCTTTGAGTCGATTATGTTCCTCTAGACACCTGAGGGTCGGATAATAAAGCATCAAGCTCGTCACCAAGAAGTATGACCTTCCTAAGGGTATAGAACATATCATCATAAGCATTTTCATCCATCTGAAACATGAAAAGAATGTTTTCATCAAATAATTGAAAATGAGTAATATATATATATTTATATATATATATATATTAATTATGACTATAACCAACATATAATTTTTTTCATTCATGATCTTTATCCTCATATTCACATAAGATAGTGCCAATCCCTTCATATTCTTCCTCTTTATCATCAAATTTCATATGATCATCTTCGCAATATGTGACACCCCGAACCTTTTTCATGTGTAATAATAATATTGTATGATTTAACTTCTTTCAATTTTAATACTATCTAAACAATGTTTTTAAAATAAAAACAAGTCATGTTTCATTTTATAAAACACTAAAACGATTACATTACATAAAAACCAAAAGAGTCCTACTACCCTAGGATACCAACTAAGAGACCTATCAAAATCACCATAAGACCACCAAATAAAATAAAAAGACAAATAAAATAGTGGATGTTCCTCGAATTCATCACCACTAAGAACATTATAGCCAGAACCACAACAACCATGCAAACCATTATAGGTATGATGATCACCATCTTCACCAAGTTATTTTGAGCTGAAGCACCCAAATCATGGTTTTATAAGGCTATAAAGTTAATTCTATTATTGCCTCCTTTAGGTGACCATTGAATAAATAACAGCTATAAGACCTTATATATATTGGGTATTCTTGTTATTTTATTTGAATTATTTAAGTATATTTATATTTCCAAGTGTTTTAAGTATGTATTAATGTTATATCTTTAAACATGTTTGAAATTAACTCTTCTTTATATTTTAAATGTATAATGTTTTAATGTTTAAAATGGATTTGAAATCATAACCCTTGTGTTTTAAAGAAAATACTAAAAGAAGTACACACTGGTTACTCCTTGGTTTTTGGTACAAAAGAATACTTTTTTGAGTTTGAAAGAATACTTTGAGATATATTAAGTGAATTAGGTATTTAAGTATTTAAAATGTTTTAAAACTTTATCGTTAAATTTTTTAATCCTTGGATTAATAAAATCATGGTTTTAATTAAAAAATGTTCTGGATTTTAAATATAAAACTAGTATGTGATTTCTTTTATGACATATTAAACTCTGATTTTCTATTGTTAACTTTGATGTTCTTAAAACTCAAATGTTTACAAGCTAATGAAAATATTGGTTCTTTAGGATTATTTTAACCATAATAGATAATTTATATTAACTATTTTTAAGACACATTTATATATATAAAATTATTCTTATGTTTAATAAAAAATGAATATTACTTTGCTAAAATTTAATTGAGTACCCCACCTAACCGAGGGCGACCTAGAAATCCAATCCACTTAAGGTCTTGGGGGAATCTCACTCAGACCTCCTTGGCCAATGACCCAGGGATATGCATTCATGGTGTATGCTAAGTCTCATGCACAGGCATTCATATTAAGGGCCTAAGCATGCACGCGCATGTACAAGGGTTTTCCTAAGCACATCGCACCCACAGAGACTCGGTATGGGGCAGTACAGGGGAGGGAGAAGGGGGGTTTCTAAGCCTAATCCGAGAGATCTGGGCTTATAAATCCATCCCCAAATCCCTCCCATTTTGATGTGGGATGAGGTTTTTAAATGGAGATCGTGTCTCAGTCGTCCGATCTCGCCGCGCGAGATCTGTAACGTCTGATTGGTTCAGCCTTCAAACCTCCACCACCGCAGTTTCTCCCATTTTTTTCTTCAGTCATCTGATCCTATCCCCAATCTAATCATTGTCGTCCACTCTGTTAAACTGATCGATCGATCACCGCATTGCTCGCAGCTATCCGATCATAGACACGATTGAATCCTATATGACAAACTCTTATAAAACCTATAGTCTCTCTACAACCATTGGATAAAGGTGTGACTAATCCTAGCCATCCATTTATTCTTCGTATACCCTCTGTTTCATCTTCTTCCTCGCATCGTTCCAGTCACGGTCATCCCCTTCCCCTTCATTTTTTTCTACACCCGTGACACCACCTTTCTCTATGGTGGCCCTCCTTCCTCTTCTTTTTCCACAAGACCGAATGCACTCGTTCTTTTTTTAAATCGAGGTTCCTCAGATTCCCTTGAAAGTTGACTTAAAATATATGATATATAACATTTATATATATAACTATTTTTTCATTGAGAACCCTATGAGTTTTCTGCTTCCAACGCCTCTGTGAACCTCTGTCCTTCTTCATCTTCTTCTTCGAACCGGGTGGGGGACCTAGGTGTTTTCTTACTTTGATTTTTTTATAGTTTGTTTATATATATATATAGATATAGATATATATATATACAAATGTTATTAAATCCTACTGATTTTTCTTGGATGAACTTATAAAAATAAATTCTTGGTTTTAAAAAAAATTTCTTGCAAACATTTCTAGGGTTTTATGATTTTATGTAAAATTAGTTTCACTACATGTATACATGTATATATATATATATATATATATATATATATGTTCCTAATAAAACCATACCGATTTATTTTATTTATGAAAGAATAACTTCTACCTTAATGGTATTAATATTGAATGTGAACCATGCTAGGGTTCGTGGTGTTTTATGTAAATGAAATTATAAATATATAAGTAATTATTACATATATATATATATGTACTTATTTATGAAACAAACCCTCGATTTTACATTATAATTTTCAAACATTGAACTTTGGCTTAAATTATGTCTTTATTATACGTAAATTATGTATTGGATTATTAATTTTTTTTATAAAGAACCCTTACGTACATATGGTAATATATATATATATATGCTTTGATCCTGATAATAATATGGGTTCTCAAAAGTTTGATAAAAATTTATAACAAGTATTTTCAAGTGTGTAAGGTTTTCAAAGATCAATTTGGATTTTTTTAGTAATACAAACCCTTTATAATCACTTTATGTATATTTGGAGTTCACACTTATTTTCATAAGTTTAAATGGTATTGGTTATGCTAGAAAGTTTTGTCATTGATCTTCATGCTTTTCAATTTATAATGTTCAGTTAAATAGTTGGAAGTACCCTTATGTTATGTTATACATGAAGGTAATAAGTGTTTAGTCAATTATGTGTTCAATACGTCACATGAGAAATTTTTTGAACGTTTAAATTGATTATGTATTCAATCCATGATGAATTGTCATTATGCATTTTGGAATATAATATGTTTTCTTTAAAAATAAGAATTTAAGAATTTAAGAGTAATTGATTTATGTGATGAAACCAAAATAATCATTTATGTTATATGCATTGGTTATCATCACATGTGTTATAATATGTCTGCCATTCCATACATGCCATTGGTTAATTTGTTATAGCTATGCAGTTGTTAGTATTGACAATTAATGCATGATTCACTATAAATGTGTAATTGATAAAGAATGAAATTAAACTATTATGACCATTAATGGATTAAGGAACTAAATTATTCAATGTGGTATGGGATATTTTGAATAATATTAATGAGAAATTAAATATTCCAAGTGGTATGGGACACTTTGAATATATGAACTTACTTGACATAAAAGGAATTTATTCTACTTAGTATTTAACGGGTTGGGAACAGGTTAATGAAAGCCATATGGGTTGGGGACCAGTTATTGAAATCCTCATGATGCATTAGTAGTTCTAATGAGACAAATCCGGTCATGGCACGAGGCCTTGACACAGTTTAGCATTATACATTCCCTCATTATGTCTATAATATTTAATTGACCAGGTGTGTATTCAACTGAAGAATATTCTTGGTTAAGATATTTATAGTATTTAATTAACCAAGTGTGTATTCAACTAGAGAATATACTTGGTTAAGAGCATGTACTTATGAGTATCAGAAGAATTAAATGAATGTGACATAATGTTTAATCATCACCCAAAAATTTATCTGCCAATTTATGATTTATAGTTAGTAAGGAAATAAATTAATGTTATTATTTTATGCGCAACTCGTATCATGAATTAATTTCATTTTTAAGTTCTATACTTGCACTTCCGCATGTCACACTTAGTATAGTTAGAATAACTCTTGGTTTATATTATGCACACCATATATTTGTTATAGGCATGATTATTATTGGGACTTGTTTTATTGTATCCCTGTTAATGTTCCTTAAAAGTTTCAATGGTAATTCTTGGAAAACTATTATGTTATTCTTTATGTATTTTAATTTTCATTAAAAAAATGTTTTATGAATACTTTTAAAGGGAAATTTATAAAAGGTATTATTTGAAACATTACTTTAAAAAAACCCCCTCACTAGGCATTCTTATTCTCACCTTAAATTTAAATTTAAATTTTACAGGTTTATTATATTTAAGTTACACTGACTCGTGGAATCTTTGTGGAGTATTTTCTGTACAGTTTTTGAGGATTTTAATATTTGTATCAGGTTTTTCAGAACCTAAATCGAAAAGATATTCTTTAGTGGAACATGATTTTTAATTCTTCATCTTTTATTTTTATAAAAAAAATACAGACCTTGTTTTATTAAAAATGCACTGGCTCTAGGGTAGTCTGGGGCTGGGGCATGATAGTTGGTATCAAAAGATCAGTTTAGAAAATCCTAGAAAATTAGAATAACAATAAAAACTTGATTATTTCTTACTAAGTAGAATTATTCTTAAAATTTTAAGATGGTAGACCAATCAATCCTTTTATCTCTTCCAAAATAAATATTAGAGACTATAGTAGGAAATTCATGTTTAGAAGTCTATAAGTCTTTTGAAAACATTTGTTTGTTATGTGGGAATCTTTACAGTGTATCAAATTATCCTAGTGTACTTTAACTCCACCAAGGATTAGGATTCGGCTATTTCCTAATGATTCATTCTCAATTTCCATTCTATGCATGTAATGGAAAATACTTTCAGGGTATGTTTAAGTGATTTACCCTCGATGATAATTTTTTCATCTCTAGAGGACATCAAAGAGGCTGCACAAGAGGGTGACCGCTGAGCAGTGTACCTTTGTCAAATCTTGACATGCAGTCTTTCTGGACAAGTTATAGACTTTGAAGTTCTTGAGGACGAGTATACCCATTTACATTATCGACATTTAGTTCATACTGTTTTCACCCAAATTTATACACTTCATTCTTTTCTAACATGGAAATTTAAATGTCCACATATGGTTGATCCTAGTTGCATATACTGCATATGGACCAAAGAGATTGAAGAGTTTGGAACTGCTTTAGGGATTCGTTTGACTGGGAACTGGGGAAATCACCAACACTAGTGGTACATGTGATGATACATCATAGTTGATTTCAGTAAATCCATACCAGTGAGTTGTAAGAGGGGGTGAATGGTTATTTAACACCTTGAGTTTTATTAACCCTGTTTAAATAGATAATGTAATATTTTATGTTTTGGTATTTTAATATGCTTTTATAAAATAACATCCTTGTTTTAATATGGTTATGCCTTACCAAGTAAAACATGTCCCTTGAAATTTTTAGATGGAAGACATGGTTTTACCAACAAACCACTTATCACTTCCTACTGAATTACTAGAGTCCATAATCATCAAGTCATGTTCATAAGACTACAACCCTTTTGTGATCCTATTTCTATCTTATAAACGACTCCACCGAGCGTCGAACAGCCCAAATATACATTTTTCATAAAAAAATAGAGATATATATATATAACTATATAAGAAATGCACAATTTTCAAATTATAGGTAGGGGAAGTACCATGAAGGTCTCTTCATAGGTTTCACCTTGTCTGATAACTACTTAGATTTGGGAATGTTTCGAAAAGCTGCATTGGAGGGTGACCTTTGAGCATCATATCTATTCAAAGTTCTATGTTTTAATATATATTGGATGCTCTACAACATCAATTTTTTCAAGAACGATGTATTTTTAGGTATTTATAGGGAACTAGTCCACTATCAAATCTTTGATCTTCACACCTCTCATGAATTCCTATGTAAACCCAAATGCTTTATGCATAGGGTTGATCATAACTGCTCATGGTTTAAATGAGCCAAAGAGGTCAAGGAACTAGAAACTAATCTAGGAATACACTTTAGGTCATCAGTGACCCATCCATGGTGGTGGTCCTGGTGAAGGGACATCGAGAGTAATGTCTGAATAGTTTTTCTAGTGGATGTGTATAAATATTTTAGAATCGCGAGAGCACAATTCTTTGAAGGGGGGATAATGTGACACACCGAACTTTTTTCACGTGTAATAATAATATTGTATGGTTTTACTTCATTAAATTTTCATACTATCCAAATAGTGTTTTCAAAATAAAAACAAGGCTTGTTTTATTTAATTAATCACTGAAACGATTACATTACAACAAATAAAAAAGAGTCCTAATACCCTAGGATACCTACAAAAGACATATCAAAATCACCAGGAGACCACCAAATACAACAAAATTAATAAGAAAATAGTACATATACTTTGGATATTTCACCA
This sequence comes from Viscum album, assembly GCA_963277665.1. Lineage (NCBI taxonomy): Eukaryota > Viridiplantae > Streptophyta > Magnoliopsida > Santalales > Viscaceae > Viscum > Viscum album. The sequence continues at coordinate 857,033,618 of OY728133.1, read as the reverse complement.
TGAAGAACATTATAGCCAGAACTACAGCAACTGTGTTAAGCATCAGATGTATGATGAGCACCATCTTCACCAAGTTATTTTGAGTTGGAACACCCTAATCATGTTTTTATAAGGCTTTAAAGTCAATTCGACCATTTACTCCTTTGGGTGACCATTGAATAAATAACTTCTATAATACCTTATAGCCATTGGGTATTCTGGTTATTTTATTTTAAGTATTTAACTATATTGATATTTCCAAGTGTTTTAAGTATGCATTAATGTTATATCTTTAAACATGTTTGTAATTAACACTTCTTAATATTTTGTAAGGATAACATTTTAATGTTTAAAATGGACTTGAAATCACAACCCTTGTGTTTTAAAGAAAATACCAATAGCAGTACACACTTGTTACTCCTTGGTTTTTGGTACAAGGAAATATATTTTTGAGTTTGAAATAATACTTTGGGCAAATTAAATTGATGAATATGGTGGCATTTAGTACATTATCTATACTTATTGAATTAGGTATTTAAGTATTTATTTTTTTTTAAAAAATTTACCTTTTAATTTTTTCATCCTTGGATGAATAAAAAAAGGTTTTAATTAAAAATATGTTTTGGAATTTAAATATAAAACTAGTATGGGATTTATTTTATGACATTTTAAACATTGATTTTTAATTTTGAACGTTGATTTTTTTAAGACTCAAATTTTTGGAAATTAATGAAAATATTAGTTCTTTAGGATATTTTTTACCATAATAGAGAATATATATTATCTGTTTTTAAGACACCTTTATATATATAAACCTATACTCATGTTTAATAAAAAATGAATTTTACTTTGCTAAAAATTATGTGAGTACCCCACCTAACCAATGGAGACCCAGAATGCCAAGTCACTCATGGTCTTGGTGGGAATATCATTCAGATACCCTAGGCCAATGACCCATAGATTTCCACACATGGTTCATTGTAAGTTGCATGTCTAGGTTTGAATATTAAGTCCCCAAGCGTGCACATGATTGTGAAAGTTTCTTCCTGAGCACGCCACCGTGCAGGGTGGCATGGTGGCAAGGGTTGGCGCAGAAGCACGCCCACAGAGACCCGGTATGAGGCGGTATCAGGGATGGGGTAGGGAGATTTTTGAGACTAGGCTGGGAGCTCTATGCTTATAAATCCAGCCCTAAATCCCTCTTGTTTCGATGGGGGACAGATTTTTTAGATGGAGATCGTGTCTCAGTTGTCTGATCTCTCCAAGTGGGATATGGACCGTCTGATCGGTTCGACATTCAAACCTCCACCACCATGGTTTCCCTTGAAATTTTCTTCAACCGTACGATCCTCTCCATGATGTAATCTTTGTCTTCTACTCTGTTAAACCGATCGATCGATCACCGCGTCACTCGCAGTCGTCCGATTGTGGACACGATCGAATCTTATCTGTCCATCTCTTTTAAAACCTGTGGTATCTCTATAGCCATTGGATCAAGGCATGGATAATCCTGACTGTCCATTTCTTCTTCACATCCCCTCCACGTCATCTTCATCCTCACTCCGTTCCAATCTCGGTCAGCCCCTTCCCCTTTGGTTTTTTCTACACCTGTAACCCCACCTTTCTCTATGGTGTCCCTCGTTCCTCCTCTTTTTCCACAAGACCAAACACACTCATCCTTTTTTTAAACCAAGTTACCTCAAATTACCTTTAAATTTGCCTTAAAATATATTTTATATACCATTTATATATATAACCATTTTTTACCAAGTTCCCTAGGAGTTTTCTCCTTCCAACACCTCCATCAACCTTCATCCTTCTTCTTCTTCTTCTTCTTCAAACCAGGTGAGGGTCCTCAGTGTTTCCTTGATTTTATTTTTTTACAGTTTGTTTAAATATATGTGTGTGTGGATATATATATATATATGGATGTTCTTAAATCCTACTGATTTTTCTTGAATGAAATTATAAAAATAAATTCCTGGGTTTAAAATATGTTCTTTTCATGAAAACCATGCTAGGGTTTTATTATTTTACCTAAAATTAGTTTCACTAAATGTATACATGTATGTATATATATGTTCCTAATAAAACCATACCAGTTTATTTTATTTAAGAAAGAATAACTTCTACATTAATGGTATTAATAATTAATGTGAACCATGCTAGGGTTCATGGTGTCTTATGTTAATATAATTATAAATATGTATGTAATTCTTACATATATATATAGGTACTTATTTATGAAACAAATCCTAGGTTTTACATTATAATTTTAAAACATTAAACTTTTAATTAAATTATGTCTTTATTATAGGTAAATATTGTATTGGATTCTTATGTTTTTAATAAAGAACTGTAATATACATACGGTTATATATATATATTCTTCGATCTTGATATTAATATGGGTTCTCAAGGGGTTGATAAAAAGTTATAACAAGTATTTTGAATTGTGAAAGTTTTTCAAGGATCAATTTGGAATTTGTTTTAGTAATAAAAACCCTTTATAATCACTTTATGTATATACGGAGTTCACACTTATTTTCGCAAGTTTAAATGGAAATGGTTATTATGGTAAGTTGTGTGGTTGATCTTCATTCTTTTCAATTTATAAATTTGGGTAAATTAGTAGGAAGTATCATTGTGTTATGTTATACATGAAAGTAATGGGTGTTTAGTCAATTATGCGTTCAATACCTCACATGAAATATTTTTTTCACGTTGAATTTGATTATGTATTCAATCTATAATGAATTTTCATTATGAATTTTGGAATATAATATGTTTACTTTCATAATAATAATTTTATAATTGAACAAAAAATTGATTTATGTGATGAAACCTAAATAAAGTTTTATGTTGTATTCATTGGAAATCATCACATGTGCTATAGTATGTCCGAAATTCCACACATTTCATTGGTTAATTTTGTATAGATATGAAGTTGTTATTATTTACAATTAATGCATGGCTCACTATAAATATGTAATTGCTAAAGAATGAAATTTAACTATTATGACCATTGATGGATAAAGGAACTAAATTATTCAAAGTGATATGGGACATGTTGAATAATATGAATGAGAAATTAAATATTCAAACTGGTATGGGACACAATGAATATATGACCTTAACAGACATAAGAGGAATGTATTGGAATCAGTATTTAATAGGGTGGGAACCGTTTAATGAAATCCCTATCGGTTGGGTACTGGTTAATGAAAGCCCTACGGGTTGGGGACTGGTTAATGAAAGCCCCGCGATGCATTAGTAGTTCTCAGGAGACAAATCAGGTCAAGGCATGAGGCCTTGACACAATCTAGCATTATAAATTTTCTCATTATTTTTATAGTATTTAATTGACCAAGTGTGTATTCAACTAGAGAATATTCTTGGTTAATAGCTATATAGTTTTTAATTGACTTAGTGTGTATTCAACTAGAGAGTATGCTTGGTTAAGAGCATGTACTTATATGATTTAGAAGAAGTAAATTCACATGGAATAATGTTTATTCAGCACCCAGAAATTTATTTGAAATTTTCTGATTTATATTTATTAAGGAAAGAAATAAATGTTAGTATTTTATGCACAACTCTGATCATGAATTACTTTTATTTGTAAATTTTTTACTTGCACTTTCACATGTCACACTTATTATAGTTATAATAACTCTTGGTTTATTTTCTGCAGACCATATCTATTGTATAAGCCTGATTATGATTGAAACATGTTTTATTTTAGCCCTGTTAATGTTCCTTAAAATGTTCACTAGTAATTCTTGGAAAACTATTATGTTACGCTTCATGTATTGCAATTTTATTTAATAAATTTTTTTATGAATACTTTTAAAGGGTAATTTATAAAAGGATTAATTTGAAACATTAATTTTAAAATAAATTCATTGGAAATTCTTAGGCTCACCATACATTTTAATTTAAATTTTAAAGGTTTAGTAGATTTGAGTTACACTGATTGGTAGCAGCTTTGTTCAGACTTTTCTGTACAGTTTTTTAGGATTTTAATATTTGTATCTAGTTTTCCAGAACCTAAAATATAAATATTTTCTCATGTTTAACATGATGTGTAATTATTCATCTTTTCTTTTTATATAAAAAATTACACACCGTGTTTTATTAAAAACTCACCGGCTCTGGGGTACTCTGGGGCCAGGGCATGAAACAATATCTTGTTATTTCATATTCATTTATTACAACATCAACGTCATCATAACCATTGACCCATAATTTTATAGTATCATCATCTATATTTTTTTCTCTTCATGAAAAATATGTATTTGGAGTTGTCTCGGGAAAAATTTCAATTCTTTTCACTTCAGCAGAACCACATTCACTTTTCAAGAACTGGTTTTCAAGATATTTATTTTTTATAATTCTCCACTAATAAATTAACATTATTGAAGAAAAAAAATATTTTTTATAATATATTTGGTGTGATTTATGATCCAATAAAAAGGTTCATTTACTACAAAAAAGGATTTTATATTTAATATCAATTATTCCATATCTCAACTAAATATGCAGTTCCATATCAGTATCAAACCAATGACATTTAAAAATCATTACATAAATCTGTCTCATATAACATAGTTCAACTATTTCATCCGATGTACTATAAAATTCAAAATCACTTTTTCTATGGTGAGATCCTATCAAGAAAACACTATTATTCACTATTTTTTTATTCACCATATGCACATGTATGATATCGAAAACAATTCACCATATATGCATTTTAATAATTAACCATTTTGGATGGTGGGTTACTCAATACACATAATCAATTGTTAATTTTTTCTACATTTTGTGATACCTAAAATATTGAAAAAATTTAACAATATAAAAAAATAATAAATATACTTTATATGTTGAATCATAAACAATTTACTTTACTATTCATAGAAACCAGCAGGAAAAATTATGTTTTTAAAGTTATTCAATAGTAGATACTATAATTTTTGGGAACGTTTTCTTAATATGGTCATCATATAATATACCAAAAAAATAATATTAATTAATTTTTTTAAAAAATTAAATACTGTGTTGTAGTATAACTCACTGTACATATCGTGTCATTTCCTCACTATTGAGAATAATATATGTATGAGCTCTGTGATGTTCATTATCTGAATTCCATCATTCATGAGCTCCAAAAAATCCAATTTTAGACTTATTAGAAACTAATAATATAATATTAATTTAATCATAAAAATTTTCCATATTAGTTCCCAATTAGTTTTGTTTTGAATTATATTCGGGTTAGAAATATTGTGAGTAGAAAAAATTAATTTCTTCTAGAAAACAAGATTCCTCAATTGACCTTTCAAATGATGATTTGTTATATACCTTTTTCTTCAATTTCTAAATACATATCTCATATGGATACATCCATCTAAATAGTATTGGACCTCAAATTTTTACTTATAGATGAAAATGTAATATTAAATGTTCCATTGAATTAAGGAAAGCTCGCAAAATTTCTTTTTACGGTTTATATAAAATAAAAAACAATCTTCTTATAATCAATTAACTGTATAATATTCTATTTTTATCACATAGATGTATTGGAAAAAATATTATATTTCTATTAACATATCCTAAATCAATGAATTTAATAAACCTAGAAATCCAATCTGTAGAATTACATATTATATAACATGACAATCTTGAAATTTTAATCTAGTAATATGGTTTTTTTTTGACATATAAATCAAAATTGGAAACATAACCATTCGGTATCCTCAAATATTAAATCCACTAAAAAAATAAACTATTTTATTTGGAACGTTCATTAATCACTTTTGTCTTCATTAACATATGAAATCTTTAATTTTTAAACAACTCTAGTTCAGGTCACCTGCAAATTTTGGATGGATCTAACCATGCATTTACATTAACTTTGGTTTTTACCAAGGGTGTAAAAAATTGTATAAAATATATGATCAAGATAGTTATTCTCAATATTCAAGGAATCCAATATGTGATGGACCAAAAAATCAAACCAATATGAGAGATGCCAAAAAATAATTCATTTAATCCAATTGTGATCATTATGAAATCTATATAGTATTTGTTGGTTTATAATTATTCCAAAGTTAATGGGAAGTACCAAAGAGAAAACAAAATTATATAAATACCCAATATCATTTTTGAAGGTCCATATCATTCAATTTCACCATTTCTAAAATGATTTATGTCCCTTAGAAAAGGAATATTAATAGGAAGAAATCTGCGATGATAGTAAAAAAGACAAGGTTTTCCCCCATTTATGAGAATAAATGCTTTTCTATCACTCATACAATACATAAAATATTTTAGACCATGTTTAATCTCTCCAAATAACATTCCATATGTTGGTAAGTCACTAATTTTCCACATTAATGCATCTTTCATTTGGAAATTATGTTTCACAAAAATATCATATGTACTGACACCAGTAATCCAAAATAAATTTAACTCATCAATCAAAAGATTCAAATAAACATTGATATTATCTTTTAGGTTTTCTATAATTAATAATGTTAAAAAGATATATGGTTCATCCATAAACATCCAATGAGTTAAGTTGTATGAGTTATAAAGACAGGTCAATATGAATATTGAGGTGACGTCCGAAAACTAATCTCTCATTTAATAGTAATATTATGGTGTTATACAAAAAAATTTGAAAACTATAAATACCATACATTTCATTTAAATAAAATACCTAAGTGTTTACAATACACCAAGACCAAAGGAAAACCATAATAACCAAAAAACCTATTAAAAGACCTATTAGAATTACATGGAGACCACACAAAACAATAAGAACCCCAAAAAGATAATATGGATCTTTCAAATCCATCACAATGAACATTAGTATGGCTAGTGCCATTGTAGCCGCAATTAAGTTATGAATTTAAATTATAATAAAACCTTTTATTATGAGCTTAAAAAGGGCAATGGTTTAATATTTTGAACAACACTTAGTGTGATTTTAAAATGAGGTGAGGGTTTCAAACACATTTCAAATATATCAAATATCTTGTAAATTTTTTCATTATTAATGCTTAAGAAAGGTATTTTATAAAAATAGAATAGTTTTCTTATAGTTATATTAAATTTTAAGTTATAAATTTGATTTTAAAGTGGGTATGATTTTTATCTCTGATTTTGGAAACATGTTTATAATTAATTTTAGTAATACTCTTAGTCAAGGAAAAGTATAATTTAATTGGTGTTCCTTAATATTTTAAAGTATAAAATGAAAATAAGGTTTCACAAAAGGTAATATATTCTCTTTATAGTTAAAATAAATATTTTTAATTTCTATGTTTTTATGGTCTGTTTTGTGAGTTGCATGTTTATAGAAAATATACCCACCTGGGGCTAGCCCTCTAGCCGGGACGAGGGAGGCAGCGCGTGCTAGGTGGCTGAGCCTAGCCCTTAGCCTCAGCACTGGTCTACCCGAGTGGGTGGGCAGGCATAGCTAACATAAAGGGAACACATGAGTTCCTGAGGTAACTAGAGGCACCACTGTGTGGGGCGGCACAGAGGCGTGGGTGGACGCAAGGGCGTTCCCGCAGAACCCGGTATGGGGTGGTACCGGGATGGCGGAGGAGTAATCTGGCATAAGGCTGAGAGATCCAGGCTTATAAGGGAGGTGAGTATGCCTCTCTGTTTTGATTTGGGATGGATAATTTCCTCCAAGAATGAATCCAGGCCATCAGATCTTGCCACGTGCGATTTGGCTCATCCGTTTCGGTTCAGTGCTTGATCCTCAGCAACCGCAGAATCCCCTATGATTTATATGTATTGTCCAATCCGACATGGATCTAATCTCAGCCATCCGACACATATTAAAACAACACATTTCCCTAATCCATTGGATCTTTAACATTTTAATCACATCTGTCTGAGACTTTTTAAATCATCACGTTAACCAGAGCCATCCAATCAAGCCGCAGATCGAATCACGACTATACATTTCATTTAATTGCAGCATCATCCATAGTTTTCCAATATTCTCCACTTTTAATCCCCACTATCCAATATTTATCTGGTTTCTCTCCCCTTCATCATCTTACTCCTCTCCTGCCTGCACCAGAGCAATAATTCTATCTCCCTCTCTCTTCATTTTCAACACCGAGGACCTCGTTGGCCCCCTCATTTCATGCATTTTTCGTAAGGAATTTCCCCTGGTCTTTCAATAAACCATATAGGGATCATTTTTTTCAGTATTTGCATTAAATTATTCATCATATTTTATACATAATAGATTATATAAACAACCTGGTTTCACCCATTCCCTCAGTTGTCCCTCCTTCTCCTCAAACCTCAATAATCCTCCTTCAACGATTTCCCGAGCCAGTCCTCTTCAAACCAAGGTAAGGGAATATGTGTTTCCTTGATTGTATTGAAATTTTACATTCTTATATATATATCGGTATAATATTTTTTATAAAAACTCTTTCATTTTGGACATAAACCCACCTATACCCGATTCAGGACTTCTAGATTTTGAGTTTATTTGGTATTATTAGACATGAATCATAATTTATCTCATGAAAAACTTGTTTACATATCTTATATATATTATGTTACATATATATATATACAAAATCATATAGTTTTAAATAAATCTTTATTATATCAAGTTTTAAGACTTTTTAACATTGAGTCTCTAGTTTGAGTCGAGTTTTAAAACATAATGAATTATGTGTTGTACAAAACTTATATACATATATATATATTTATATACCCGGATCTATATAATTATATATATTTTATAACTCACCTTTTGGAACAGTTTTAAGTCATTTAACATTGATGTTCTTTGATTAATTTATGTTTTTGGAAAATAAGTATGTGCCAACTAACTTTGGTGTAGGACTCAGTTATACATTTATGTTACATATGATTACATAAAAATTTATGTAAGGTTGTTTAATAAATAATTTCTTTTAAAATTTAAATTATGATTTAAAGTTTTAGGGACTCATGTTAATTAATGTGACCAATATATTCAAGTCATAAGGGTGTCAATGTATTTTTGGTTTAAACCCTTTAATACATAATGTGTATTCGGATATGTAAAAAATTGTGTATGTAGATAAACATTGATCCCAAATTTTACATAAAATTTTCCAAGGATTACTAAGAAATAATGAAACATGTATTTTCAAAATATGTTTTTTTAAACACTACTCTTTATATACACCCTATTGAATGAACAATTTACACAAACCCAAATTGTGGATATTCCAAATATTATACTTATGATGTGTTTCGTAATTATGGAGAGTATATTAATATAATATTTGGGGTTTGAAACTTTTATATTCATTTATATGAATAATTTCTATATATATATATCAAATGGTGTTGGTTATGGTTGAATCTCATGATTTATATTTTTAGAATTATGTATACCATTCTGATATGTTATACCAAAGCATATCCATAACAATTGTATGAGAATATATCAGTTTAATACCCCACCTGAAATATTTGCATTATCTTTTAATTGATTATGCATCCTAGTGAAATTCCAACATGTATTGATTAATAAAGTCTTATAATTTTATGGTTATCATTTTGTGTAACAAAACTTGTATCTCTTTTAGTGAATTAGTTGTCATCACATATGCCATAATCTGCTTATCTTACTCACCATTTAATGACATAACCATGCAGGTGATAGTTTTATATTTAATACATGTATTCCTGATACACTATATATATGTAAAATCTAATTAATGTAGTTAAAATCCTTAGGACCTTTTATTGATTAAGTGTTAAATTATTCAAAGTGGTATGGGACACCTTGAATAGTATGAAATGTGAAATTAAATATTCACAGTGGTATAGGAAATTTTGAATATACGACCCTATTTGGCATATGAGGAATGTAATAGACTTAGTATAACGGGTTGTGGACCGGTTAAGGAAATCCCCTCAATGAATAGAAAGTTCTCATGAGACAATCAGGTCATGGCACAATGCCATTGAAATTTTAGATTCTTAATACGAGGTCTTGATAGGGTATGATATTATATGTTCCCTCATTATGTTTATGATAATTAATTAACCAAGTGGATATTTTCCTAGTTGAATATCCATGGTTAAGAGACAGTACTTAAGAGTATCAGAAGAAGTAAATGCTTATGGAAAGATGTTTATATTTCACTCAGTGATTTATTAGTCAATGAATGTTTCACAGTAATAAAGAGTGTCATTGATGTTATTACCTTTATACACAACTCTGATTATGTATTTCTCTTAGTTATTAATCTTTTACCTACATATTCATAAGTTATACTTTTTTAGAATGTCTTTTACTTATTACTCTGAATGATCATTCCTGTAATTGAATCATGTTCCCTCGTAATCCTATTAGTATGCTTCTAATTGTTCTTCTTAGATAATTGATTTGATTTGTTACATGTGTAACAATATTTCATAAGAAAATGTTTTATGGAAATTTTTTAAAAGAGTTTTTTAAAATGTTATATTAGTATATTGTGTTATTTTAAAACCCCTTATTGGGGATTCTTATGCTCACCCTATGTTTCTAAAATTAAATTTTTAGGTATCAATTTTATCATAATAAGCATGACAGAAGTAGCATTTTTTCCTGAACCTGAACCGAATTGATCCCCTCTATGGGACATGATGTGTAAAATATATGTGCATGGTTTTTGTAAAAAATCACACATCATGTTTTAAGGCATCAACTCTGGGTATTCTAGAGTTGGGTTTTCACAGTTAGTATCATAGGAATATGTTTAGATAACTCTAGAAAACTATAACTGAACAAAAATAATTACTTAAGCATTACTAAGTATGAAGTTTTCTTTATTTTTAGATGGTTGAAAAATCATACGTTTTGTCCCTTCCGATAGAAATTTTAGAGACCATAGTGGGTAGGGAATATTTATAAGGATATGAAACTTTTGAAAACCTTCTTTTATCATGTCAAAATATCTATTGTGTGTCCAATTCTCCTCATGTACTCCACCTTCATCAAGGATCTGGATTTGATTACTTTCTAACGATGCATGCCCAACTTCCCTTATATGCATATAAGGGAATGTATCATGAAGGTCTATTCCCATAAATTATCTTGGCTGACAACTTATTTTCACAAATGAAATTCTAGGAAGCTGCATAAGAAGGTGACCTTCAGGCAGCATACCTCTGTCAAATCATAACCTATGGTCCTTGAGGTTAGGTCATGGACTTCGAAATCCTCGAGGACGAATCTACCCATTTACAATATAGACATCAAGTTCAAGCAGACATCTCCCAAATCTATACCATCCTTTCTTTCCATTTTTGTAACTTTACGTGCCCACACTGAATTAATCAGAACTACCCATGCTGTATCTGAACCCTAGAGATTAAAAAGTATGAAACTGCTTTGGGAATCTGTTTGATTGGGAATTGGGGAAATCACCCACACCGGTGAATCAAGTGAAGTTCCATCATGAAGTACATTAGAAAATCTGTACTCTTGCTATTAGAGTGAGCAAGTAGTTATGTAATACTTTGGGTTTATAAACTTTGTATAACTGAATAATGTTTGTGTTTTGTTACTTTAGCATGCTTTTCTTTTTTTATAGTTATGTCTCAACTGAATAAAATATACCTCTTGAAATTTCGGATAGAAAACATGAGTTCACCAACCAATCTTCTATCACTTCCTACCAAACTACTAGTTTTCATAATTTTTATGACATGCTCTGAGGAATACCTTCCCTTTGAAAACCAAAAAAGAACATGAAAACATCTCTACAAGATATCGAACAGTCCATAAATTCTACATTCCTGCCAAGGGAAAGCCTACATCTACCACCGCATAGCCAATTCTCAACTCGTTGAGTATAGGCAGAGGGGAATGTTCCATGAAGGTATTTTCCTATTCTTCAAAATTTCCCTAAACTTCATAGCCAGGGTAAGGTTTCAATAGGCTTATTTAGAAGGGGACTTACACGCAGCCTACATGTACCAAATCCTGAGCATCAGTTTGTATGACCATGTCGATCACATTGAAATTATCAGACAACAGACGGTCCAAAGAGTCCTTAGAGAGTTTATCCATTCGGACATCTCTGAACTCTCTACCATTTGAGCCTCCCTATGGAATCTCGAGTGTGAACTCCATGAGTTTAACCCATACTGTCTGAGGTGTGTTTGGGCAAGGGAAACGGAAGAACTAAACACCCACATGGGTATTCAGCTGGCCACACATGAGGATCCCCCACGATGGAGGATGTGGTAAAGAATGTCAAAGAGTTTCTTTTAGTGTGATTGTATGAAATGAATTGTGAGGATTCAATTCTTTTTAGATGGTAATATTGTGATGTCCCAAAACTAATCTCTCTATTAATAGTAATATTATGGTATTATCCTAAAAAATTTGCGAACTATAAATACTAGACATTTTATTTTAATAAAACACCGAAGTGTTTACAATACACCAAGACCAAAAGAAAATCATACTATCCAAAAATACCTATTAAATGACCTATTAGAATTATAGGGAGACCACCAAAACAACGAGAACTCCAAAAATATAATATGGGTCTTTTGGATCTATCACAACGAACATTAGTATGGACAGAGCCACTGCAGCCACACTAAGTATTAGTGGAATGACATGAACCATCTTCTCCAATTTTCTTGAATTTGGGACAACCTAATGTATGATTTTATAAGGCATAAACTCGACCATTCCCTTGGGTGTCCGTTGAGTTATAATGGCTATAATTATATTCAGTAGTCATTTGGTGGATTAATTAAAAATATCTAATTATAATTTAGTTTTTATAAATATTTAAATTATGAATTTAAATTATAATAAAACCTCTTATTATGAGCATTAAAAGGTAAATGGTTTAATATTTTTAACTACACTTAATGTGATTTTAAAATGAGGTGAGGATTTCAAACACCTTTCATACATATCAAATATCTTATAAATTTTTTCATTACTATTGCTTAAACAAGGTCTTTTATAATACTAGAATAGTTTTTCTATGGATATATTAAATTTTAAGTTATAAAATTGAGTTTAAAGGGGGGTATAATTTTTATCTCTGATTTTGGAAATATTTTTATAAATAATTTTAGTAATACTCGTAGTCAAGGAAAAGTATAATTTAATTGGTGGAAATCAATGTTTTAAAGTTTAAAATGAAAATCAGGTTTTATATAAGTTAAGATATTATATTTATAGTTAAAATAAATATTTTTAATTTCTATGTTTTTATGGTTAGTTTTGTGAGTTGGCTGTTTATAAAAAATATACCCACCTGGGGCCAGCCCTGTAGCCAGGCCGAGGGAGGAAAAACGAGCTAGGCGGTTGAGCCTAACCCTCTTCCTCAGCACAGGCCGACCTGAGTAGGTGGGATAGCTACCCTGAAGGGCACGCAAAAGCGCATGAGGGAACTAGAGGCACTGCCATACGGGGCAGCACGGAGGCGTGGGTGGGTGCAAGAGCGCGCCCACAGAACCCGGTATGGGGCGGTATTGGGAGGGGGGAGGAGTAATCTGGCATAAGGCCAAGAGATCTGAAATTATAAGAGAGGTGAGGAGGCATCTCTATTTTGATGTGGGATGAATAGTATCATTTGGGATTGAATCCAGGCTTCCAGATCACACAATGTACGATCTAGGCCATCCGTTTCGGTCCGGTGCTCGATCCTCACAACCACGGAATCCCATGCGTTTTATATGCACCATCCGATCTGACATGTATTCAATCTCAGTCATCCGAGACATTTTAAAACACCGCTTCTCCCTCATCCATTGAATCTTTTACATTTTAACCACATCCATTCGATACTTTTTAAATCATTGCGTTAACCAGAGCCATCTGATCAAGCTGTGGATCTAATCATGACCATCCATTTATTTTTATCGCTGCATCATCCGTGGTCCTCTGATCTTCTCCATTTTTATTCCCTGTCATCCAATATTTCTACAATTTTTCTACCCCATGCCATATTCTTCTTCTCTTGCCTAATCCATACTAGTAACCCTATCTCCCTTTCTCTTTTTTTCCACACCCGTGAACCCACTGGACCCCTCCTTTCACACGTTTTCCACAAGTACTTTTCCCGGTCTTTTAGTAAACCATACAAGGATCATTTTTCCAGTATTAGAATTAAATTATTCATCATATTTTATACATAATATAGTTTATAAACCACCCGGTTTCACTGATTCCCTCGATTGTCCCTTCTTCTCCTCAAACCTCAGCAATCCTCCTTCAATGGTTTCCTGAGCCACTCCTCCTCAAACCAAGGTAAAGGAATCTATGTTTCCTTGCTTGTGTTGAAATTTTATATACTTATATATATATATATGTATAATATTTTATGTATAAACACCTTTGAGGTTTGGACATAAACCCTCCTATACCCGATTCAGGACTTCTAGATTTCAGGTTTATGTGGTCTTATTAGACCTTGATCATTATTTATCTCATTGAAAGCTAGTTTACATAACTTATATATATTCGGTTACATATATATATATATATATACACAACTATATAGCTTTACATAAATCATTATTATATCCAGTTTTAATACTTTTATTCACTGAGTCTCAAGTTTACGTAGAGTTTTAAAACAAAAAGAAATACGTGTTGTACAAAACTAATATATAAATATATAAATATATATATATTTGTATACACAGTTGTATATAATTATATAGTTTGTATAACTCACCTTATGGACCAGTTTTAAGTATTTTACCATTGAACTTCTAAGAATAATTTATGTTTTTGGTAAATAAGTATGTGCCAAAGAAATTTGGTGTAGGAATCAGTTATACATGTATGTTACATATGTTTACACAAATATTTATGTAAGATTGTATAATAAATAAACCCTTTTAAAATTTATATTATGATTTAATTTTTTAGGGACTCAGGTTAATTAATGTGACCAATATATTCATGTAATAAGGGTGTCAATAAATTTTTGGTTTAAACCCTTTAATACATAATGTGTATTAGAATATGTGAAAAAATGTATATGTAGATAAAATTTGATCCTCAATTTTACATATAATTTCCAAGGATTGCTAAGAAATAATGAAACATGTTTTTTAAAAATATTTTTTTTAACATTGATCTCTATATACACCATGTTGTATGAACAATTTAAACAAACCATAATGGTGGATATTCCAAATATTATACTTATGATGTGTTTAGTAATTGTGGAGAGTATATAAGTTTAATATAAGGGGTTTGCAACTTTTATATTCAATTATATGAAATATATATATATATATATTAAAAGGTTTTGGTTATGTTTTAATATCATGCTTTCCATTTTTAGAATTATGTATACCATTGTGATGTGTTATACCAAATCATATCAGTAATAATTTTATGAGAATCTATCAGTTTAATACCCCACCTAAAATATTTTCTTTATCGTTTAATTGATTATGAATTCAGGTGAAATTCTAACATGTATTGATTACTAAAGTCTTATAATTTTAGGGTTATCATTTTATGTAACAAAACTTGTATCTATTTTAGTGCATTAGTTGTCATCACATATGCCAAAATCTTCTTATCTTACTCACCATTTAATGACATAACCAGGCAGGTGATAGTTTTGTATTTAATACATGTATGCCTGATTCACTATATATATATGTAAAAGCTAATTAATGTAATTAAAATCCTTATGAAATTTTATGTATTAAGTGTCAAATTATTCCAAGTGGTATGAGACACCTTGAATAATATGAAATGTGAAATCAAATATTCAAAGTGGTATGGGATATTTTGAATATACGACCCTTTTTGGAATTTGAGGATTGTAATAGACCAGTTATAATAGGTTGGGGACGGGTTAATGAAAGCCCCTCGATTAATCGATAGTTCTCATGAGACAATATGGTCAGGGTACGAGGACATAGACATTTTAGAGTCTTGACATGAGGTCTTGACAGGGTATGATGTTATATGTTCCCTCATTATGTTTATGATAATTAATTAACCAAGTTGATATTTGACTAGTAGAATATCCATGGTTAAGATCCAGTACTTATGAGTATCAGAAGAAGTAAATTCTTATGGAATGAAGTTTATGTTTCACTCAGTGATTTATTAGTCAATGAATGTTTCACAGTAATAAAGAATGTCATTGATGTTATTACCTTTATGGGAAACTATGATTATGTATTGCTCTTACTTATTAAATTTGTACCTATATATTCATAGGTTATACTTATTCAGAATGTATTTTACTTATTAATCTGAATGTGGGAGCCTATAATTGAATCAATTTCCCTTGTAATCTTGTTAGTATGATTTTAATTGTGCCCCTTAGACAATTGATTTGATATGTAACATATGTTACAATATTTCTTAAGAAACTGTTTTATAGAAAAAATTTAAAAGAGTGTTTTCAAATGTTATATTAGTATATTATGTTATTTTGAGACCCCTTACTGGGCATTTGTATTCTCACGCTACATTTTTAAAATAATTTTTTCAGGTATCAGTTTTTAGCAGAAGAAGCATGACAGAATTAGCCGGTTTCCAAGAACCTGAACTGAATCGATCCTCTGTATGGGACATGATGTGTAAAATATCAGTGCATGGATTCTATAAAAACTCAAACATCATGTTTCAAGTTACTGGCTCCATGTATTCTAGATTCGAGTTGTCACAATTGACTATCATATGAACGAAATGGACAGAAACCAACTGTAAAAAGACCCATTCACATGTTACATGCATCTAATGAAAAAGAAGGATGTACATGGTCACAATGATTCCATGAATCACCATCACAAGGATGATTTACGCTTTTAACTATTGAAATATTTGATTTTTTCCATGACATTAATAGCACTGTGTTTTGATACATAAATTAATGATGTAATCTGGGTATGTGGAGGAAATACCTCAACAGTTTAATGGGAACCAATCTAGACTTTCCTTGTGGATTATCATTTTACCTTGATTTTCTAGATATAGTAAAACTATCTAATGAATAATTTTCACCAATATATAAGATACAATCATTTGAACATGAATGTATATTTTGATAACAAAGACTCCAATTGTGATCTGGGCTCTTACTCTCAAATAAATAGGTAGGAAACACATTTCTTTTAGGTGGTTGTGATTTAACCAAAGATAATATATGATAAAAATAAATATATAACATTCTATTATCTGATTTAATAGCTATAAATTTTTTAATCACTTTAATTATCTTATCTTGCAACCAGAATATAAGGATTCTTCAAGAGACTTCAAAAAATCATAAAATTGATTTGGTTATAACTTAGGAGTAAAGTTAATATCATCCTGAGATTCTGTTTATTGAAAAGATAGACCAACAAAATCATGTACTAAAGATTAAAATTGTGATGGATTTGAAACCAAATTATTAGTATTATCTTCAGAACTCCATTCACTGTGTTGATACCACAAACCATAATATTTCCAAAAAACTGAAAGACAATAGATTACCCCTCATATTGTCAAATGTTTTGAATCTCTTCAGATCACATTTCTTCCACAAACACATAATTTTCACTTCTGAAAAATATTCTACTTTAGATGACACAAATGATAAAAACGGCTTAAACACCCTCAATATATATATCATTTATACCAGAAACATTTGGATTTCATTGTTGATTTATCCAATCATCATCTTGTAAGAAGGATTTATGCCTACTTCCTTGTTCTATATGTTTATAAAAAATATAAAATATAAATATTGTTTATAATTAATATAATATAAGTAAGAGACTATCCAAAAAAATATCAAATCAAAAAATAAAAAATTACTTGTAAATATTATCAATTGTATATAATTACTGCTAAATCTTTCTAATTCCAAAAATGATATCTAATTTCTTATAATTACCATTAATTTTTTATAATTACTATTATTTATAATTAAGGAAAATAGAATGTTGTCCTAGGGTCATAAGGAAAGTACGTAATGGAGTGGATGAAGGTGACGACTGAGTGAAATAATTAAAGTTCCTCTGCTTTCAAACCGTTTAGAGAAGAGACATCATGGGTAAACAAGCATGTTTACCCATGATTTCCTCTACTCTAAATAGTCTAAATGTAGGGGCACTATAATTATTTCACTCTATAACCACCTTCATCCCCTCCACTCCATGATTCCCTTGAGGGATACAAGAAGGGGAGGGGATAGAGGTGATTGTAGTGAATGAAATTTATCACTAGAAATCTTTCACTCTATTATCCCCTTCATCCCCTCTACTTCATGCTTCCCTCACAGCCCTTGGTCGACCTTCTATTATTAATTATGGTTAATTGTGGTTAATTGTGATTAATTGTGGTTAATTGTGGTTAATTATGGGTAATTGTGGTTAATTTTGGTTAATTGTGGTTAATTGTGGTTAATTGTGGTTAATTGTGGTTAATTGTGGTTAATTGTGGTTAATTGTTTTTAATTGTGGTTAATTTTGGTTAATTTTGGTTCATTGTGATTAATTGTGGTATTTTTTACTAAATACCACTCATTGAATGTATTTTTTACTAATTACCACTCATTGATTATGTTTTTTACTTATTACTACTCATTGGTGGTATTTTTTTCTAATTATTACTCATTGACATCATTTTTTATTGAATATTGCTTATTTTCGGTATTTTTAACTAAATATCACTCATTTACAATAATTTTTACTAATTACCACCCATTGTTGGTATTTTTTTTAATAATTACCACTCATTGACCGCATTTTTTCTAATTACAACTCATTACCATCATTTTTTACTAATTAGCACCCATTGCCAGTATTTTTTTCTTGTTACCTCTCATTGTTGGTATTTTTTCTATTAACTTTCATTATTGGTATTTTTTACAAATTACAACTCATTGATAGTCTTTTTTACTAAATAACACTCATCACGGATATTTTTTACTTAATAAAACTCATTGCTAGAATTCTTTACTAATTAACACTCATTGCCATCATTTTTTACTAATTATCACTCATTACCAATATTTTTTACTAATTACTGCTCATTACTAACATTTTTTACTAATTATTGCTCATTGGTGGAATTTTTTACTAAACACCATGCATTGTCAGTATTATATACTAGATACCACTCATTTTTTATTTTTTTTAGTAAATACCACATGTTGATGGTATTTTTTACTAAATACCACTCATTGCCAGTATTTTTTTACTAATTAATGCTTATTAACAGTGTTTTTTACTAATTATCAATCATTACCGGTATTGTTTTCTAAATACGTCTCATTACAAGTATTTTAAACTAAATAATGTTTATTGCTAGTATTTTTAACCAATTAACACTCAATGCCAAAAAAAAATTCTAATTAATGGTCATTGCCCATATTTTTTACTAATTACAACTCATTGTTAGAATTTTTTACTAATTAGTGCTCAATGTCAGTATTTTTTATTAAATTCCACTCATTGTTGGTATTTTTTTACTAAATACCGCTCATTATCGATATTTTTTACTAAATATCACTCAATATCGGTAATTTTTTAATAAATACCACTCATTACCGGTATTTGTTTACTAAATACTACTTATTTCTAGTATTTTTTTCAAATTACGACTCATTGTTGGTATTTTTTACTAATTACCACTCATTTAACGGTATTTTTTACTAAATAACGCTCATTGGTGGTATTTTTTAGTAAATAACGCTCATTTCGGTATTTTTATTAATTACCACTCATTGCTGATATTTTTTACTAATTACTGCTCATTCTTGTTTTTTTTACTAATTAACACTCATTTCCGCTAATTTTTGCTAATTGTCTCTATTTTCTATTAATTATCGATAATTTCTAATAATTATAGCTAATTTTAAAGAATTACAGCAAATTTTACTGATTACCGCTAATTTGTATTGATTACTGCTAATTTTTACTAATTGTTTTCAAATTATTAATATATAGTGTTAATTTTTAAAAATTAGTGTTAATTAGTATTAATTACTATTAATTATTAAAAATTACTATAAATTAATATTAATTTTCACTATGGTCTATATATTATTATCAAGTTATATTAGTGAGTAATATTTGTTTATCAATTATAAGTAATTATTATTTATCACAACAAACTACTAATAATTAAAATTAATTACTATAAATTAAAACTAATTACTTTTAATTAAAAATAAATATTGTTAATTAAAATAAAAAAATTTAGATAAAAATTAATTACTACTAATTAATATTTTTTATTTATAAATAATGTTAATTACTTCTAATTATTAATGATAACTTCTTAATAAAATAAAATAAAATAAATGGACTAAAATTTTAAAAATTAAATACATACCTTAAAATTGAATCTTTTATCGAATGAAAATCATAAAATTTGATTCTCTATAAAAAATTAAACATTTAAATGAATAAATGGAGAGGAGAGGAGATAAAAGGATGATGGAAGATTTCATATGGAGATAAAATAGAAAAAAATGGGTGGGGTATATATAGGCTAGATTAGTAGCAATAAGACTATTTGTGACGAGATTACCATCACAAATAGTACCGACCATAAATAAACGGGTTGGCAATTAAAAAAGTAATTATGGTGGTTTATGAATTCTCATCACAAATAACATTAGTGACAGAATGTCTTTTCAATGGGAGTAAATACCCATCACAAAAACCTTTTCTCACATTTTTCTGTGTGGGCACGCTAAAGGTATTTGTAATGGGAATGTTTTCCCATCATAAATAAGGATTTATTTAGTACTATTTGTGATGGGATTCATTTCTCATCGCAAATATTCCCTTGGAAAAGACTATTTTCCATGAGAGATGGGCCCATCATAAATAGCCCATTGCGAAAAACCATTTTTCCCGTACTGGATGAATAGGTTTTCCGTAAAACAAAATAGACAAATATGACATTTCCTTTTCAAGTAGCATTAGCAATTAATTAAATTCAATTCGGCACAATCATACATATTCTCTCACACACACATATACACACATTCACCCCAAATGACATCCATATGCTCATGAGTGGTAATATGTCCTCCACCAGGTCATCGCTTGGTGAAAATCATCCTCGTTCCTTTCCAGTTGGCACTAGAAACCATTTTTATCTCAACAAGGCCTCACACAATGCAATTAATTAACACACACACACCAACCATGTGACTTTCCAGTCAACACCCAAATCCCTATTATTCCATGAAAATTTATCAAACCCATATTTCTTTTAAGAATACAATTTTTTCAATTTAGCAAACATTTTGTGGAACAACACCCATAACCAAATTTAAAATCCAACCAGTATGTGAAAAAACCAACATATTTTCATTCAAAATTAGAATAATTTTTTTAGGGGTCTGACGAGCCTTCGCATTCTAATAAAAGAATAGAGAGGAAAATTACACCTACCTCAAATGGTTAGAACAAACTTTCCTTGTAGATCCTTTACATCCCCTTTAATTACCACAAATAAAATATTGATGGTCTAATGGATACATCTTCTGAATTGAACAGATCCTTCAAAATCACCTAAGGGTTGGAGTTTGAGAGAAAATGGAGACAGATTTACGAGGATCATAGGGAATTTAAATTAAATAAAACTATTAGTCATGACATTATTCATGATGTGAATTAGGGATTCCCATTGTGAATCTTCTAGTTACCATATATACTGTAAAACCAATCATATTTTCTTGAAAACTTAAAAATTGAATCATGTCATTAATATATCTCGAATCTTGAACCAATTCTTCCAATAAACAATTCATGCCCTAAAATAAATCCATGGAATCTTCCTAGAACCCATTCACAATGTGAATAACCATTCACGACATGGATATTTCCTATAGATAGATTTTAGAATACCTTTTCTTTAACCCTGATAGATTATTTAAAAATTTATCCCAAAGACTCCAAACATGAAATAATAAACATAAAACAATTTTGTACCAAATCTAAGGTTATAAATTCTCCCCACCATTGGTCTTTCCTTCCTCAGAAAGCTGGATGTCATTAAAGACTTTCAAAGGTTCATTCCATTACTCTACCATAGGCTTCTCTCCTTCCCAAGTTTCTTCTTCGGTCTGAAAGTGCTTCCATAATATACATAATAATGTAATATTTCTTCCGCATAGAATATTTTCTTGTTTATCCATAATTTTTATTATTATATAGATAAATGTCCCATTCACCTTAAGAGTGGCATGGTCTCAACTAATCACATGATTGGGATCCTTGCAATACTATTTCAATTAGGATATGTGGAAGACATTATGGACAACACTGAATCTCGACGTTATGGCTAACTAATATGCTGCAAAACTAGTTTGTTTAACAATCTCAAATGGTTCAATGTAATGTGGAACTAAATCCCCTTTTTTTCCTAATAGTTTATGAATAAGTCTTGGTTACACTTTAAAAAAGACATGGTCAATCACATTTAAAGGAAAATGGAATTTCTGATGACCTACATACAATTTTTTTCAAATTTTATCCATTTAAACCCTCTTTCAGATCATCAAGATCTTATTCATAGTCTCATGGACTGAACTGGGTCCAATTAGTGAAGTCTTTCATGTTTCCACCCAAATATTGTGGGTAATTAAAAGGACAACCATATAATTCCTCAAACGGGGCTATATGAATCATCTCCTAGTAATTGTTACTATAGGATAATTCCACTAAAGGAATGTGATCTTCCCATGAACCTCTAAAATCCATGACACATGCTCTGAGCATATCTTTTAGGGTTTTAATAGTGTGTTTTTATTTTCCATCCATTTTAGGATGATAGGTCATTATCATGGTCAAATAATTTCCAAGATCATATATCAAGATCACCAAAATCAAGAAGTAAATTTAGTATCTCAATAAAAAACAATCAAAACTAGAACTACACGTAACATGAACACTTATCATATATATAACTTTTCAAAATCATCTACCTTGTAGGGATATATAATTGTGAGGAAGTGTGCTGACTTGGTGAGTCGATCAACAATCACGAAAATAACATTATGATTTTGATGGTTCCTCAATATACCAATAATTCCATGGAAATAATATCACACTTAAATACAGGAATAGGCATAAAATGTTTCATACTTTCCAGACATTGATTCTCATCCTTTACCTAATGATAAGTGAGACACTTCATAATGAAATATTCAATCTTGCAAGTCATACCTAACCATATAAAAATGAGATTTCTTCGCCTTGTACATTTTTTGAATACCTGGATTAATAGACCATTTTGAATAGTGATATGTCGAAGGAATCTATTATTGGAGGGACTGAGGGACTACAATTCAATTCTAAAAACATAAAAAATTGTTTACATCAAATTTTCAACATTTATAAGTCTACCCACTATTTTGGTTTGACCTAATGGTGATACAATCATGATTTGAAAATTAAGCCTCTTCAATAAAATATATATGTCAAAAAAAATATTAACTGGGATGAAAACTACATTCTCATTTTGTTCAGAAAAAGCATGTTAGAAAAAACACTCAGCAGTTGTCACTTGTAATGAGATTCCCTAAAAACTTCCTCATATGACATCCCACTAAAAAAATCTTCTATAGAAGTCCCTTTCCTGGGTATATACACCAATTCTAAGTTAATCATTTGGATAAATTTCTTCCATCTTCATTGACACATGTTCAATTATAACTGGGAAAAGATATATTTAAAACTCTTTGGATAAATGAAGACTATGATCCTTTCCCTAAAGAGATAGTGACACCAAGACATTAAGGAATAAACCACTGCATCTAATTCCAGTTCATGTGTAAGAGAATGATTCTCTGGCATTCACAGCTTCTTTAAACCATAGGCCACAACCTAATCTATCTCCACGAGAATACAATTGAGATTGGATCCAAAAACATCACAATATACCATATACCCCTAACCTAGTTTTTGAAAGATTAATATGGGTGTTAAGGTGAGATGATATTTAATTTATAGAAAACCTTTTTGATATTCATCATTCCATGTGAATGTATCACCATTCTTCATCAGAGTAGTCATGGGATAATCATGTCCCGGGAAATCCAAGACAAATCATCGATAATATCCTACTCATCATAGAAAACCGTGTATCTGAAAAACATTCTTGGATGGATTCCAAGAGTTGGATTCTTCAATATCTATAGGATAAACTAATATTCCCTCTTTAGAAATGATGTTCCCAAGGAAACTAACTTATTGTATATGGAAGTCATGGTTAGGAAATCTTCATATATAGTCGATTATCACAAAATGTTCTTAATAAAATTCCCATGTGATCCTTATGGACTTTCCTACTTCGAGAATAAACCAAAATATTATTAAAAAAACTCCATAATAAAATATTCAAGGTAACAATAGAAGATATGGTTCATCAAATCCATGAATACTATAAGAGAATTCGTCATACCAATGTGCATGGAATGATATTCATGATAGACATATCGAATCTTGAATGTTGTCTTCTGAATATCCTCTCTTCTAACACTATGTTGGTGATATCCTGATCATAGATCAATCTTGGAGAACCACTAAGATCCATTTAACTGATCAAACAGATCATCAATTTGAAGAAGTGGATTCTGATTTTTCATCATAACCAGATTAATTTATGATAATAAATATATCAATAGAGAAAAATATATTCTTTTTTTATGAATAAAACTAATTGAGTCTAATGTGATGTGATATCTATAATGAATCCTTTTTCCCCAACTATTCTAGCAAGTCCTTCAATTCTCACAACTCTATCAAATACATTGTATAAGATAGAAGAAAAATAAGTTTCATCGAGGGTTTCCGGATTATTATGAAATGAGACATCATTTTCATGTGTAGTTCCAATTTTTTAACCACTAGAGAAGAAAGAAAAAAATGTGATGCGCCAGTATCAAACAAGCCAAGTGTAAGAGTAGAGTTCAGAAAGATGGTACCACGCACTGTGGGGGATACATGGTAAAATGAAGGGGGATTTTTATGCTGGATTGATTTTAAGATTTGGTGTCCTAGAACCAACTGGTTTTACTTTTATTACATGGATATTTAATATATTTAAATATTTAAAATCTTATTACATATTGTTTATTGTTCTTTATGACTATGATGTAATAATTTCATGGAGTATTTGTTGCATTGATAAGGTTATGCCAATTTCCCTTTATAATGAGAAATATTAAATTCTATAATAATATTCTTAAATATAGTTTTACGGTGATGACATACTATGATGGAACACATAGAAAATATACCATCAGGTGCGAGTACTCTTAAGATAATGAGACATCCTCTCATGAAGTTCACACTTGGTAATATCCAAGATAGAAGATTATGATAACAGACCCACCAGTATGAATTCCACATGTTTTGGTGTCATCATATATTTCTATCTACGAGTGTGTGTAATGATCCTTATACTTTAAGATTATCATTAATATGTGTCATGACTCACGCACTTTGATTTACTGACGAAAACCGTCACATAGATAGTTGGTGGGAAGTAGGGTACATTTGTTGCATCACAAGTGGAATGTTATTAATGGATAAGTCGAGGAAGGATTTGTACCTTCCATTTATGGAAGTTGATATCTCGGCCCTTTGATTAAAATAGAACTGTCACACGAAATTCCATGGCCATGGTGTAACGTTGAGTTTATTTCAGGTAGTCAAAGAACAACATATCAAGCACAAAAGTTGATGAAACTGAAACCTGCTTGATGAGATATTATGACAATGGGATTATATTATATAGTGAGCGTTCTTATGTGGATGTAATTGTTGCGACTTTAAGTTCTTTCTCTTTTGTTCCTTGACCTGTTGCTAGATAGTACTCTTGGACTTTAGGCAAGCCCTCCTAATGCCAACGAAAAATAATCATATAGGGTCACACTCTAAGTGTTTCTAGTGGTCTCGGTTAAATTATATTTGAATTTAATTAATAAATATTATTCTCAATATAGAGGAATAATTTTATTCAAGTTAAAAAAATGGCATAAATTAAATAAATATTATTCACCGGATTTTGGGTAAAATTTATTTATTTATTTTATTGAATATTAAATAAATATTTATTTACTATTTTTTATATAAAATATTTATTTAAGAGTATAAATTATTTATTTATTTATTCAGGTGTTAATTAAATGGAAGTGGAGTTCGAGCTGACCAAGTTTGGTCTGATAGTAAAATAATTATTTACAAGATGATAAATAATTATTTAACTAGTTAGAAAAAATTAAAATAATACTGCTATTATTTTTTGAGGGGGAATTTTATTTATAATTACGTTTTATGCAATTTGGCGCACCATAAATAATGACACAATATTATTAATAATAGCATGGGTTTTATTTAATGTTATGAATGTATTTAATTTCTATTACGTAATTAAATATTGTAACTGAATCCACATGTCAATAAATAGACACATATGTCTATTGTGCCATGTACCAAACCGCACACCCAATGAATTATGAATTGTTGAGCTAAATAATTTCTCTCTTGAATCCTCTTCCTGCACCCTTAAGAATGATAGATGTTCTTCAAGGCCGAAGAACAAGCGATCAAGAACGACCTACACAAGACACTCGCTTCGCCGCACTAGCACCCGGAGAATGAGCGGTATCGATCAGAGGCCATCTGAGCACGTGAGGATCGCCTCTAGAGGGATTCGAGTTTGGATCCTTTCAAGTGCAACAACATAATCTGGAATGGTCATTTTGGATGATCAACATCATTAAAGAAAAAATACAGAAGATCCATGTATTATTTTCTTTATGAAACTAATTAAATTAATTATAAATATTATGTGAAAGATCCTCTATAAAGGTTTCAGGACACTTTTTATTCATCTAATTTATTGATTATATTCTATAGAGACTAGCATTCATCATCGTATTGATCCTGGAATAATCATTGATCATGATAAAAATTAAATTTGGGTTACGACCCAACTGTGTTTCTGCTACACCCGGAACCTTCAAGTGGTATCAAAGGGGTTACATCATAGTTTATAATTATTTAAATATTTTGTTGATTATTTACGCATTTAATAATTTAGTTGTTTCAATTTAAGTTAATCATTCTAAAAATATGAATCTTGCGATATTTTCCTCCTCTTTTGTTTCTCGTTCACCTTACAAAAATGATCTTTTCTTTTAATTTTGATTAAAATAAAACAGAGGATCTCATCCGGAGGTTCCAAAGCTTCCTGGATGTACAACACTAAAACACATGGCATTTATTCGACAATACACACTGTGTAGTCAAGATTAAATGCATTAGACCAGTTTTCCAAACAAAGCCATGTGTCGGTGTCTTTCTATGTCTTAAATGACTCTGTGTGTTAACCAGGAATAGGTGGCACGCAGTTTCTGTATTACATACCATATAGTCCACTGGACACGGTGTGTAGTCCCTTCGGGTTAGGGTTGGACTATGTATCCCGTACACGGCTTGCCTGACTGGAAACCATGTAACAGGGATACTACACGGCTTGTGGCCCACTGAAAACTCTGTGTACTCTGAATATTTTTAAAGTACATCTTCACACCATGTCCCCGGGCGTGTACTTCATATGGATAGTGAACAATAGTACACGTCGTGTAGTCAGAACTACACACCGTGCACTCATCCAAATTATGTAGATTTATTAAAATTTATTATTATATTATACAAACCCTTGAGATGTGTACCATAGAGTAGGATTCAAGAAGAGGCGCAACATGTGATAGCTCTTTTATATACATGTCTTTAATTTAACGTCTATGTAATATTCATTTCTACTCATTAGGAAGTTATGAACATGAATTCACCAGGTTTCCTATAAGGTAAAAGTTATGTACAAAGTTAATTTTAAATAATTTTATTTGTTTAAAATCATGATGGATGAGAATGTAAAATAAATTTAAAAAAATGGTTTCAAATAAAAGGATTGATTAATTAAAGATGATAATTAATTGATTTGATCATGATTTAACTTAAACAAAACCAATTAAATAATTTAATTCTATTTTTATTTATGTGTTAATATTGTTTCATGTATTTATGATCATGATCTAGACCAAGACCTTTTTCTGTGGATGGTTTCTTTTAATTTATTTATTTAAATTAATTTTGTTGGCCAGGGAGCCTTCTCCTCATTAATATGTTAGGCATGCATGCCCAATGTTTTTATATGTAAAAACCCTTTTTACCCCTCACCTGCATATGAGTTAAAAGGTCATATGTAATGGATGGAACTCTCAAGCTAGTGCAGGCGGATCAAGCTGAAGCCGAGTTGAAACCAATCCTAGGAGATGCAGAGGTGGACATGTGTAAAGCTGTAAACACAAACCCAAAAGGTTCAAGATGTTTATCCCCTAGGCCATGGTAAGTTTATAAACCACTATATAAACTAACCATTAGAAAATATCATGATCATGCCCTTTACATTATTTTATTTATGTTAGTTTCATGGTTTATCATTATGGATGTGTGGTCACAATCACATAATTAATGAATTAAACAAGCATTCAAGATGGAACTAAAATAAACCAGACTAATGCGTAAATATTATCAAGACATGTTTAATCACTTAATTAAGTTCAACTTAATATTAAAAATCATGTGATAAAGATAATAATAAATTCACGCATAAGAGATACAAATCCCTCAAATAAAAAAATAAGTCAGACCAAGCCTTTCATTACATTATTAAGAGAAAACTCAATGTAACTATGTGTTTGACCAACCCTTGTTGGGAAACAAAATTTTATACAGGAATTTCTTTTGAAATATTTCTGGTTGACTTAACCATATTACATCAAGAGGAGTATCCCTTTCTAGACTTGTTGTAATATTGGAGGCCAGAGTTGAGGAAATCAAAAGTCAAGATTTCAGGATTGGGGAGTCCACTCAACAGATCAAGGAGCTGTAGGCCCACAGTTGGCAATGACCTACATACCTAAATACCTTATAATAGCTTGACCAACCCTTTTGGGGTTATGTTAAGGGGAATATCGATCCTTTCCACTAGAATTTCCAGGAAACAGGACAATATGAGTTCATGGGTGAGGGACATTGGGGATTGATAAAATAGTGGGAGACTAAATAAAATTTATTATTTTTCATAAAATTTAATCAAGAAAGAGCTAATGATTTGATCAATTATTTGTATAATAAATATGGTAAGCTCTTCAACCACAATATCCATGTGATCAATTCTGGATAAAGACAACATCCTCAATGAAAATAACTTCTATGAATGGTTTAGCTTCTTTCGGGTTATCCTACGCCATGAATGGAAGTCTTACGTGCTAGAGTCAGCATTACCTAATCTTCCTTCTAAAGAGGTGAGTGATGAGTATTTCCTAGTCTATGAGAAACATAGGAACGACGCAGTCGATGTTCAATGTTTGATGATATCATCAATGTCTAGTGTGGTCATGAAGTCTCATGAAATCATGGACACTTATAGCATGATTGAGAATATTTATGGTCTTTACTATGAGAGAGATAGATAGAAAAGTTTTGATATATCTAAGGGAATCATTAAAAGTAAGATTGGAGAAGGTTCGCCAGCTAGGCATCATGTTGTAAAGATCATTGGCTACATTGAGAAACTCAAGGATCTATGGTTAAACTCCCTGAAGAACTGGGCACTTGTATCATTCTCACATCACTCCCTCAGATATTCTCTATCTTTGTGGTCAATTTAAATATGAAAAATATTGATAAGTCTCTATCTGATCTTCTTATCCTCATTCGCCAAGTGGACAAAGATATGAAGCGTGAAAAGACATCTGTCTATATGGTGAATTAAAGGAAAGGGAATGCGAAGAGATTTAAGCCCAAAGATTCTTCATATCCTTCCAACAAAATGAAGATAAAAGGGGAGGCAAGGGAACAAGAGGATGTTTGTTTCGCATGTGCAAAGAAATTCCACTGGAAGAATAACTACACCCAACCTAAGAAGCAAGGGGATGCTTCAGATGTGTTTGTTATCGAATGAAATATATTTGTTTTTACAAATTGGGTATTAGATACATCTTAGGGAACATACATATGTATCCAAATACAAGAACCTAGTAGATTCAGGAAGATTGACCGAGGGGAGATAGATCTTCAAGCAGCCAATGGAGCCAGAATTTCTGTTGTAGCTGTTGAGGACTACCACCTCATGTTTTTAACTGGGATGATCATGGTGTTAATTGATTGTTATTATGTGCCTTCTATTACTAAAAAAATTATTTTTGTACACTACTACAAATCTGACCTATATCCACAGTTCTATAGGTCCATGGCTATATCTTATATACTGCCACGTTAAAATCTTCATCCGTGGCTATATGCAACAGCCTCGTTTTTTTTTCAAACCTATCGGGCTACTTCCCCCCCCCCCCACTCGCGATTCCTCCTCCTCGCCACACCCTCCTCCTCCCCGAAGCCTCCTCGCCGACGCCTCCTCCGCACCACGCCCTCCTCGCTGCGCCCTCCTCGCTGCGCCCTCCTCCTCGACGCGCCCTCCTCGCCGATGCCTCCTTGCCATGCCCTCCTCCTCGACGCATCCTTGCCGACGCCTCCTCTGCGTCGCGCCCTCCTCGCTGCGCCCTCCTCGCCGCGCCCTCCTCCTCGCCGTGCCCTCCTCGCCGCGCCCTCCTCACCGATGCCTCCTCGCCACGCCCTCCTCCAGAGACGTGGGTCACTGCGGTGGATTGGATTCCGTGGCCGACTCTTCTGGAAACAGTTCCATGTTCTTTTAAGATCCTCCATGGCTTTCGACCCACGATGGAATGGATCAGAAGATTTTAGGCAATCGAGTGTGTGGGTCGCTTGGAAACCCGCTCAAGATGATCGATTCAAAGAACAGGTACTTCGGGTTCCCAGAAATTGACAGAACGAAGCGTCCTGAATGCAAATCTGAGGTTTCGGAAGGTGCGAGGATGAGGAACATGGTGTGGGAGACGGAACTGGACTAGACTGGATTAGTCCATAGGAAAAGGAAGCTTCAGCAGCACGATTACTCCACAGAAATGGGGGCAGCCTCCCGGTCTGATGATTTCTTCAAAAACAGTGAAAGGGAGAGCAAATACCAATGCGCCACCTGCAGCATGATCTTCAATTCTTACCAAGCTCTCGGGGGGCATAGGTCCAGTCACAAGAAGATCAGGGGATGCTTCGCTTCCTGAACCGAAAGCAGCAGAAACGCCATTGACATTGGTCAAATCTTCAACACCGCCTCCAAGAATGAAAGCTCCATTGATGGGAGCGGCCCTATGTCAAGAAAGAGTCGGGGCCATGAGTTCCTGATCTGTTTCAGGGTTTTCTTGTCTGGACAAGCCATGGGTGGGCACAAAATATCGCATTTCATTGGGGGCAGTGAGCAGAATGATGACAGTCGAAGTCGATCCACAATAAACCACAGACCGGTGCAGGAAGCGAGCGATCTACTTGATCTTAATCTTCCTGCTCTTGTTGAAGACGAAAGCAATGGAAACGATGATACAGAGTATGAACGGCGGTGGATTGGGGGTAGCCACAAGCGTGAATCACTTGTCATCCTACTCTCTGACTGAGAGATTTGAGAGTGTACAGACTTTCTCCCCCCAGGATGGTATGAATTCATTGATTCTTTTCAAATTCATGCATTTTTTATCTCATTTTGTAAAGATTTTGGTTTCGTTTTTCATTAATTTTTTTCCCACACAATAATAGTATCCATGGTTGCAGATTCATTCTCATCCATCGGCTTTGTGGTTTTAAATACATCATGTTTGTCTTACTGAATTTCAACTTCATGGGAAAGAGTTTGCTTCCCAGTCCATGTGTCATGCAGCTTGAGGGTCTGGCCAACTAGGGTTTCATCCCATGAAAGCAAAAATGAGTGAGGGGTTGAAAAAAATGGCATGTGAAGTCACTGAGAAAGGAAAAAAGGAAAGGCGTTTTAGTGATGGGGGTGGTTGTGTAGTCGCACACCATAAAAACATGACAACCCATCTTGAGGAAAATGATGGCTTAAAGAGTATGTCAACTCCTTTCACCACGAAATTAAATATAAAACCCTCTCATTATCCTACCGTTTGTAGTTTGAGAGATTTAGTATGGTTTTCTTCTATAGAATCAAGCTGAATTGGAACAGAAACATCCAATAGAGATCTTCCCACCCTGTAATTGATTGAGTCGATGAACCGGTGTACCCTACAAATGTTGGTCCCTATAATTTCTGTATAAAGATCTTGGGTTTCACTACTTATTTTTTAGGGGTCCCCATCATGGAATCACAACGGGACACAAAATGGGTCAAATTCTTCTTTGGGTCCCCTAAACCATTGAAAATTGGAAATGTAGTGTTTCCCAAATTTAGTGGGGAAAATTCAGATCACCCCCTTTAGGGTAAGGCTTGTTTTATAGTTGTACCAATTCCCACTATACCTCTATGGATTCTAATCAATCCATTAGAGAATCAATAGTTTTTATGAGCCCTTGTGGAATGTCTAGCTGAGAAGGAGCATGAATAGGTGCAACAGCAGGTAGAGTAAAATGTGGCAGCCCTATTAGTATATGTCATGTGTAACCTATAGGGTGATGTCTGTAATGATGCTCCTAGACATGTTTTGGTTGTGTAAAAAATGTTGGGAACTCTCTATTTTCTATTTCTTGATTCGTGTATGTTGGTTGTTGGTACCCCATGTTGATAGGATGTTTCATCTTAATTCTAGTTATGGTAGAGAACCCTCTTTGATAAGGTGCTCAAGTTGGGAGTACGAGTTGAGGATCTGCTTATAGAATATATATAGCAGGAACACTACCTCAGAGAAGTTGTTCATTGATTCTTCTCAATTATTTCAAATCTTATACCTATTGAGAAAATCCTTCCTCATGTGTAAGGGGTTCAACCACTTCAGTATGTGGTTGCAATGTATCCTTAATTTTACTCTTTTCCTTGGTGGATAATATCTAAGGAGGTAATCATGGAGTGGTTGAGTGAATTCCAAATTTCAGGGAAGGCATCTGAAGGTTGTAAGAATTGGATGGTCCAAGAATTATTAAACATATAGGGAATTGTTAGCTTGCCCCCCTTATCAATGAAGGTTGTAAGAATTGGATGGTGATCAGAATTGTTCTTTACTAGAGTGAAACAAGAGATGGTGTTCCAACTTCCATGAAGAGAGTGATTACCAAAGGCACGGTCAACCCTACAGGCCCTACTTCTATTTAGATTCCTCCTATACCAAGTGTATTTGGCACCAATCAGATTGGTTTCAATAAGTTTTAATTCCTAAATACAAGCATTGAAATATCTCATTGTGGTAGAATTGGAAACATGTCCAATCTTTTCATCTGCATGTAAAATAGCATTGGAATCTCCCATTATAACCGAGGGATCTAATATAACTCTTGAAATCTCATTCATGTGTTTCCAATGAGTTCTTCGACTGATGTAATAGTAGAAAGCATAAACCATTTAACAAAAAGAGATCTAACCCTCGTTAAGGAAGGTGCAAGTGATAATTTGGTTGTCCACTCAAAAAATGGAAGGATTAGTAACATTATGATGGAAACCCAAGAAAATTATTTCAATACTAGTGATATCTTTCACAGAACATAGAAAAGAATTACCATTTTGGGAAAAAAAGAACCAGAAGTGATGTTATTAGATTTTAGCTTAGAGATGCCAATGAAATCAGGTTTCTGTTTACTCACAAGAAGCCTAAGGCAACATAATGTTCTAGGATTGGCTAGCCCCTGGTAATTATAGAAGAGGATACACATCATTGTTTGTGAATGGGGGAAAGTCCCCTTTTCTATTATTTCTCAGTTTCACTTTTTTTAATTGGAGCTTCTCAACTCTCTCTTGTTGGAATGGTTGGTATAATAAACTTTCTTTATAGTGAGCTAGATCCCCAACCTAAAATAATCTTCCCTGGTTTGTAATCCTTTCATTATAGGATATGAATCTTTTATACTGATGTTTATATGATGAGAAGGTGTGTGCTCTGACAATTGCATAGAGAGAGCAGCCTGAGAAAATCCAGCTGCAAGTCTGTCATCCATATCAACTGTTTTTAATAATTCTGAGGTAATGAACTCCAAAATAGGGATTCAAACTGCAGATTTAAAGAAAAAGAGAGAATATAATCTGATACCAGTTTCAGCATGAACACATCCTTGGGATTCTTATTCCTCTACTAAGTCTTCCTAGGATTTACTAGTAGCAGAATTGTTATCCCAGGTGACCTCTTTTTAACCTTCTTTGTATTTTTTTCTAACATAGTGTTTGGTATTAATATTTTTCCCTTTCATAGCATCTTTCAATGAAGTATTAGTAGACGATGGCTTGCAGAATTTCTGTACAATTCTATACTTATCAGGGGGTCTAGGGGGGGAGGGAGGGGTGTCTGGGGGGGTCCATGGGGGTGTCTAGGGGGGAGGGAGGGGTGTCCAGGGGGGTTATCTAGGGGGAGGGGGATGTGCAGGGGTGAAAGGGGGGATGTGCAGGGGGGGTGCAAGGGGGGATGTGCAGGGGGTGCAAGGGAAGCTATACAGGGGGTGACAGGGGGGCAGGGGGGTGATCCTCGCATTTGGCATCTCTCAAATAAAGAGTCGTTAAACTCTTTTATTTTATTAATCTTCACTTCCAACTGAGCATCACTGACATTCATGGATACTTTATGTAATTCTTCCAAAGCATGGATCAATTTTTTAAAAACATTTTCAAACACTTTTCACATAAACTCTTTTCAATTCTTCATCATCTTGAAAAAATCATTCATTTCAGGGGTGGGGGTGTCCAAACATGCATTCTGTTTTCATTATTTTGTTTGTTCTATTGCATTCTATTTTTGCATTCTGTTTTTGATTAGTTATTATTTTTTTTTCTATTGCATTCTGTTTTTGTTATTTTGTTGTTTTTAAATTTATGTTCTTCTGGAAACATGAATTCTATTTTTTTTCCATGTGCATCAACAATCCCCATGACGAGATGTCAACACAATTCATCTTGTTGATGTATACAGGTGGGGAACGATATTTCTCTACCATTTCCCAACGAATAGAGGATTCCTTGAAAAGTACTAATCTCAAGTCCAGGGAAACTCCATCATCCCCAAGAAAAAATAGTGGGGGGCAGGTGTGATTGCATTTCTGATAAAAAGTTCTGGAATTTGAAACCGATGAATTATTCACGTGTAAATGCTTTTTGAGTTTTCAATGGCAATATCTACCTTAGCTACTGGCAATGTTTGTGTTTTCCTGCAGGGTCTCAAGCAGGAAGTTATTGTTGATTTAGTGGAACAGTGCCATGCATACAAGCGAAGAGTGGTACACTTTGTTCATTTGATATATCAAATTTGGTTTTCCTGCACTTAGAATGTTATGTGTTATCTTGTGCTATTTTTATCCGTGGCTGCTACTAGCATCTATTCATACTTACTAGTTTGGTTCTTTATACAGGAATCCATATCCCCTGGGAATGTATATCTTGAATATGGTATTTTATTCTCATGATTTTATTCTATGTAATTGAATCGTTTCTATACAGAATTTCATTTTTGTTGCTATAAGGTTGAGGTAGGGTCCCTCTCCTAGCCCATTTAATTTGAGAATGTTTTAAATTGCATTTGGTTGCCTTCTTAATTTTTCATGTTTATATTAAATTGCAATTCTTGAATAATTGTTAGTTCAGACAATTGTTTCGTTTGATAAATAAGTCCTGGTTTTTTAATAAAACCCCTCCAACGGAGGTGCGCTATCTGCTAAAACTCACAGTGGTATACCTTGCTTAACATTATTCCATTGATGTTTTCCTTATACTTGATGTCATTGTTATTCATAAAACACACATCGTACTTGAACCTTTTTATATCCCTGTAGGGGGTTTCCCTCTTTTTATTAAAACAGTTGTTTGAACCAAGACAATCTTTAAGTGTCGTTAGACATTTAAGATGGGTCTCATGTTGTGTGACCATGTCACATGGCATGTTATATTTAAATCCAACCAAAAGACCAGTTCCACAGACCAGGGGTCCCACAGTACCAGTAATGTCAGATTACATGTTATGTAACCTGTGATTTTCCTGATCCTATGGGGTATTCCTCTAGGTATTCCTACACATTTCTAGATCTCCAAACCTCGCCGAATTAGGTATATCAGGGGTCATCCAATCCTCTAGTCATCACAGATTAGCATTCATTTCTTTAAATCTTCTGAGAAAACATCCTCTCATGCCATCCATATCATCCTATTTGAAACTAAGTGGAAGATGTTGCCCCGCGGATGTCGCTGGACCAGGCCAACACATTGTGGTCACACTGCGGTCACGCTGCAGTCACGCCGCGGTCACGCCGCAGTCACGCCGCGGTCAAGCCGCGGTCACGCCGCGGTCACGCCGCGGTCACGCCGCGGTCACGCCGCGGTCACGCCACGGTCACACCGCAGTCACACCGTGATTTGGCCCTGCTCTAGGACGAAACCCTGCAGCGGTTACTCCTCCAGGATGACACCCTACGGCGGTCACGCCGCGGTCACGCCGCAGTCACGCCGCGGTCACGCCGCGGGCACGCCGCGGTCACGCTGTGATTTGGCCCTGCTCCAGGACGACACCCTGCGGCGATTACTCCTCTAGGACGACACCCTATGGCGGTCACGCCGCGGTCACGCCGCGGTCACACCGCGGTCACACCGCGGTCACGCCGCGGTCACGCCGTGATTTGGCCCTTCTCCAGGACAGCACCCTATGGTGGTTACTCCTCCAGGACGACACCCTGCGGCGGTCACGCCGCGGTCACACCGCGATCACGCCGTGATTTGGCCCTGCTCCAGGACGACACCCCGCGGCAGTTGCTCCTCTAGGACGACACCCTGCGGCGGTCACGCCGTGGTCACACCGCGGTCACGCCGTGATTTGGCCCTGCTCCAGGATGACACCCTGCGGCGGTTACTCCTCCTTAGAAAAAAATTGAATGGTTAGCTCTATAATTTTTCGTATTTCCTCATTCCTAAACTATATCTCCTCTCAGTGCTACCTCTCATCCATCTTTCCACAAAACATGCATAGCAGGTGGTACAAAGGCTCAATTCAACTGAAAACATTGGTTTGGAATTGTCTGGCATATTTTATTGTACATGTATCACATAATATTTGTTTGGTAATTATTCTTTTTCCTCATCCTCTTCACATGTTGTCCAAACCAGATCATCCTCATCCTCTGCACATGACGTCTGAACCGGATCAGCCTGTTGTGATGGTTCTCACAACCGTTTGACTGAATTTCACACTAAACCAAGCCCTGTTAGTGACTATTTTTCGATGCACAATAAAAATCCCATGGCCAACCCACCAAAATAAAACCAAATATTCCAGGGCCATTTCCACTCTCACTAAAAAATCCAAACTCAAGCCCTAATACAATTCCAAGCTCCCACTTCAATTTAGCCACTATGAACTCCTTCCCAGTCCCCCACCATTTTTTAATCCACCTTGGCAACCCATCCACAACTTGACCACCAATCAGGCCTACCCACCTCTCAACTGCTAAGCCACCAACCCCACATTTTCCACCAGGCATCCCACTTTAAAACCATTCCAAACCTCACCCAATTATAACCAATTAAACCAGACCCCTTAACATTTGAATCCCTCATCTAAATTCCTGTTCCAACTCACTTATTTTAGACCCAATCAGCCCTGCCACTTCAAAAAAACAAGAGCAGCCTACTTAAAATCCAGTCCAACTTAGTTTCCTTCATGCTTGCCCCCATGAGTCCACAGCCTCACCTCAACCAAATTATTAACCACCTTGAAACCTGGAAGCCATAAGAGGAGAGACAAGGTTTATAGATTTTTTTGTAATATTTTATTCCATTGGAAGAGAATTTGTTGGATGCTACCACTTGTAATGAGGTACTTAATTTCCTCTCCCTCTTTCTTCCATTAAATATTAGATAGATCCTATGAAAAAAAATCATTCTCCACCTCCGGGGAAGGAACTCTCAGCTACCGTTCTTCTGTTCTTCTTCCTGCTGATGAATCAAATTCCCCAAGTATATTGGGAAAATTTTATTCATTTTTCATCATTTACCTCTTCTTACTTACTGCTGATTTCAGCAGCCGGATTCGGTCTTTTAGTAATAGCCCATGACATCCATGGGGTGTCTAGGGGGTCCACTGGGGGGGGTCTGTCCTGGGGTTTCCAGGGTCTGGGGGGGGTCTGTCCTGGGGGGTCTGGGTCTGGGGGGGGTAGGTTCTGGGGGGGGTCCATGGTCTGGGGGGCTGTCCAGGTTCTGGGGGGGGGTCTGTCCTGGGGTGTCCAGGTTCTGGGGGGGTAGGACTGGCAGGGGTGTCCAGGGTCTGGGGGGGGTCTGTCCTAGGGTGGGGTCTGTCCTAGGGTGTCCAGGCTCAGGGGGTAGGGGGCAGGGGGAAGGGGGCAGGGGTGTCCAGCAGGGGGAGGGGTGTCCAGTAGGGGGGGTTTGTCCAGGAAAGGGGGAGGGGTGTCCAGCATGGGGGAGGGTGTCTAGGGGGTGGTCCAGGGGTGTCCAGGGGTGGTGGTCCAGGGGGAGGGGTGTCCAGCAGTGGTGTCTATTGCTGATATTCTTTTTTGGACTTCAACAGATTATGCAAGGACTCGGTGAATGGTCCTTCAACAGATTATACAAGGACTTGGAGAATGGTTCTTCCACTTCTTCCTCTTCTCCCCCAAACTGTAACTCTCTCTCTCTTTGTACTGCTTGCTCTCAATACAAGAATTTTCCATTTTACCTTCTTGTTTTTCTCCTCTCTCAATTTTATTCCTAACAAAATGTGTGTCCTCTGTTTCTATCAACCTTCAGCACACCTTCTATACATCTTCAACATGTATTCCTTCCACCTATTTCACAAATAATATGTTCCAAGAAATGTATGTTCTGTGTTGTTCTCAGTGGCTATAGAAAGGTTATACCAACAGATGAAAATTCATCTATGGCTATATGTTCGATTTGGCCAATATTCTCTCGGGCTCCTCCTACGGAACCCTCCCCGACTCACTCCCCTCCCCCGATGCACTCCCCTCCCCGAACGACCGCGCCTCCCCCCTCCCCGGATGATAGCACCTCCCCCGATGCCGACGGACTCCCCTCCTCCCCCGATGCACTCCCCTCCTCCCGACGCCCTCTCCTCCCCGGACGACCGTGCCTCCCCCGACGGACTCCCCTCCTCCGGTTACCATTAATATATTTGAGGGATAACATGGATTCTCCCTTCATATCCATTTGGGGGAAATAAATATCATCTGATAACTGATGACCAGTAATGAGATCCTAATAATTTGCCTCATCATCAGTGAAACCTTATATAAATAAGAAAACGTATGATTGGACGTCTTGTGTTGGTGTGATAAAGACAACCACCTGGCCTACTCAATTAAGATTACAATTATTAAGCATTATTTCAGTTGATCTTTGAAAATCACCATCAAAATATGTTTTCTAATACTCTTTGACATGATCCACAAAGAGGGTAGCCTCATTTGGGAAATCAACATTCATGGGTAGTTCTTCAGGGGTGGATGTGTGTCCAATGGGGCTGTCCAGTTGGGGCATGGGGGCTGTCCAGTGGGGTGCAGGGGGCATGGGGCAGGGGGCAGGGGTGTCCAGCAGGGGGAGGGGTGTCCAGTAGGGGGAGGGGCTTTCCAAGTAGGGGGGAGGGGTGTCCGACA
Source organism: Viscum album (assembly GCA_963277665.1). NCBI lineage: Eukaryota > Viridiplantae > Streptophyta > Magnoliopsida > Santalales > Viscaceae > Viscum > Viscum album. The sequence goes on along the minus strand of OY728133.1, from coordinate 856,993,928 downwards.
GGGGGGGGGGCTTTCCAGGGGTGCAGGGGGTGTCCAGTGGGGCTGTCCAGTTGGGGCATGGGGGTTTTCCAGTGGGGTGTAGGGGGGGCATGGGGTGTGCAGGGGGTGTTCAAGGGGGCTTTCCAGGGGGTTGCAAGGGGGTGAAAGAGGGATGTCCAGGAACATAAGCCCATGCAGGTTATGAATGTCTCTATAGAGAAAATGCAGTGCTGTCTAGATCTGGAAAATATCATAAAACATCCCGCAGATACTTCACAGGCACCAGGTATAACTATTTAACCACCTATAGATAGTGAGCACAGTGCTATAAAATCTGGTAACTCTATTTCAAATCATAATTCCAATGTTTTGTTTAATGCAGTACTACATGACATGCAGGCAGATTTTATCTGAGGATGAGCATGTGTGACCATGATTTCACCAAGCAGTTTGTTTAGTTGATAAACAGTTTTTCTGGTAATGTTTTCCAATTTCAAATATGTTTTATTTTATTTCCATAAACATTTTATAGTTTATTCTGTTTTATTTTCCAGACTGATTATATGTTTGTTTTCCTAGATTACACATATATAGCTACTTCTGAATTTTGTTTCAAGTGTTTCCCAAGTCCTACTAAGAACCTATAGTATGGGGTGGTCTTAATAAGAACCTATAGTAGGGGGCCAGTGTCCAGCAGGGGTTCAGTGTCCAGCAGGGGTAAATATGCAGGGGGAGTCCAGTGTCCGGGGGGGGAGTCCAATGTCCAATAGGGGTAAATATGATTTGAGAATCCCAAGAACTAGTTTCTAGGGGGAGTCCTGTGTCCAGCAGGGGTACAAGGGGGCTGGTAGGGGTGGGGGGAGTATGGTTCCAGTGTCCAACAGGGGTCCAGTGTCTAGCGGGGGTAAATATGCAGGGGGGTCCAGTGTCCAGGGGGGAGGGGGGTGCTGTCCAGGGAGGGGGGGTGTTGTCCAGGCAGGGGGGGTGTCCAGTAGGGGGGAGGGGGTGCTAAACATGGTCTGTAAATCTGATGTAGTTCAGTCTGTTCCTGTCTTATCTCATGCTGCTAAACATGTCAGAATTGGTGAATTGGTACCTGTTAAACTTGAATCTGGCAGTGCTGAAGATGTTGTGGTTATCAGATCAGATAAACTTGGTTATCAGATCAGGGGGAATGGGGTCTAGCAGGGGACTGACAGGGGGCCCAGTAGGGGGCCTAGCAGGGGGCAGGGGGACTAGCAAGGGGCTGGGGGGCTGGCAGGGGGCAGGGGGACTGGCAGGGGGTGGAAGGGGGGACTGGCAGGGGGGGCTGGCAGGGGGGACTAGCATGGGGTAGGGGGGAAAGGCAGGGGGACAAGCAGGGGGTGGTAGGGGGAGGGGTGTACAGGCAGGGGGAGGGGTTGTCAAGTAGGGGGGAGGGGTGTCCAGGAAGGGGGTGGGGCTGTCCAGCAGGGGGAGGGGTTGTCCATCACGGGGGGAGGGCTGTCCAGTAGGGGGAGGGTTGTCCAGCAGGGGGAGGGGTGTCCAGCAGGGGGGAGGGGTGTCCAGGCCAGGGGGAGGGGTGTCTAGCAGGGGGAGGGGTGTCCAGGTAGGGGGAGGGGGGCTGGAAGGGGGACAAGCCGGGGGAAGGGGGGGCTGGTAGGGGGACAAGCAGGGGGGACTAGCAGGGGGCAGCGGGGACTAGCAGGGGGTAGGGGGGTGTCCAGCAGGGGGAGGGGTGCTAAAAATGGTCTGTAAATCTGATGTAGTTCAGTCTGTTCCTGTCTTATCTCATGCTGCTAAACATGTCAGAATTGGTGATTTGGTACCTGTTAAACCTGAATCTGGAAGTGCTGAAGATGTTGTGGTTATCAAATCAGATAAACATGGTTATAAGATCAGGGGGCAGGGGGACTAGCAGGGGACTGACATGGGGCCTAGCAGGGGGCCTAGCAGGGGGTAGGGGGCCTAGCAGGGGGCAAGGGGACTAGCAGGGGTAGGGGGGCAGGCAGGGGGTAGGGGGACTAGTAGGGGGGACTGGCAGGGGTGGCAGGGGGGACTGCAGGGGTAGGGGGGCTGGCTGGCAGGGGGGAAAGCAGGGGGGTGGCAGGGAGGGAACTAGCATGGGGCAGGGGGCAGGGGGGTGGCAGGGGGGACTAGCATGGGGCAGGGGGAAAGTCAGTGGGACAAGCAGGGGGTGGCAGGGGGGAGGGGCGTCCAGGCAGGGGGGAGGGGTGTCCAGGCAGGGGGAGTGGCTGTCCAGCAGGGGGAGGGGCTGTCCAGCACGGGGGGGGGTGTCCAGCAGGGGGGGTGGCTGTCCAACAGGGGGAGGGGTTTCCAGCAGGGGGGAGGGGTGTCCAGGCAGGGGGAGGGGGGCTGGTAGGGGGACAAGCAGGGGGCTGGGGGGCTGGCAGGGGGACAAGCAGGGGGTGGCAGGGGGGACAAGCAGGGGCAGGGGGGACTAGCAGGGGGCAGGGGGGACTAGCAGGGGGTGGCAGGGGGCAGGGGGACTAGCAGGGGTAGCAGGGGGGGACTGGCAGGGGGTGGAAGGGGGGGACTAGCAGGGGGTGGCAGGGGGGTGGCAGGGGGTGTCCAGGGGGGTGTCCAGGGGATGTCGAGGGGGTGTCGAGGGGGTGGGGGTTGGGGGTATTTTTTTTGGATTTGGACACCCTATAGCCACATTTTAAACCGTGGATATTGGTTTATTACCATAGCTATTAACCGTGGCTATAGACATAATACCACGGTTTTAAACCGTGGCAATTAATTCTGCCCAGCCTTTAGTATAGCCTCGGTTGTAACCGTGGATATAGGTATACATCCACGGTTTGAACCGCAGTTATATACCTATAGCCACGGTTGAAACCGTGGCTATAGTGTTAAAGCCACGGTTTGAAACCGTGGCTATAGGTCTAGGCCTATAGCCACACCAAACTTAGCCACGGTTTGAGAAACTGTGGCTATTACCTATAGCCACAGTTTGAGAAACTGTGGCTATTACCTATAGCCACGGTTTTAGGGCCTATAGCCACGGTTTAGAACTGTGGCTATAGCCCGAATTTCCAGTAGTGGTATCTAGATTAGATACAGATGGATTTTTTTCATGTTTGGAAGTTAATGTTGATTCTTTTACAAATATAGAATTTGTTTTGGTAGGGCACATTTATACAACAATCTTTACATGTTGGATTACACAAAAAAAGTAATGTAAATCGATAATAAAGATATTTCACATGAATCATACCATACCATACTTTGGAATCACTGCCTAGGTCATGTAAATGAGAAATTCTTGACAGAGTTACATCAATATGGATATTTAGATTCTTTCGAACTAAAACCACTCGGCGTATGTCATGCATGATTACAAGGAAAAATGACCAAATCCCTATTTAGTGGGAATGGTGAAAGGGATAAATAACTTCATGAATTGGTTTATAGTGATGTGTGTGGACCATTTTTAGTTGAATCAAGGGAAGGGGACTCATACATCATAACTTTAATTGATGATTTTAGTAGATATGGATATATCTACTTAATGAGGTATAAGTCGGATTCTTTTGATAAGTTTAAAGAATACAATAATGAAGTTGAGAACCATCTTGGTAAGATGATTAAGAAACTTCTCTCAGATCGAGGTGGATAATATCTTAATCAAGACTTCATTGATTACTTAAAAGAGTTTGGGATCCTATCCCAACTCACTCTTCCTTACACGCCCTAGTGGAATAGTGTGAGAGAATGGAGGAATCGCACCCTTTGGACATGGTGAGATCAATGATGAGTCATGAAATTCTTCCATTATCCTTATAGGGTTATGTGTTACAAACAATGACCCACATACTAAACCAAGTACCAACTAAATCGATAAATGGTATTCCATATGAGTTCTGGAGTGGAAAGAAATTCATGATATTGAATTTACATGTGTAGGTAAGCGATGCATTTGTTAAGGCCTCTTTAGGTAACAAACTTACACCTCGAGGCACAATATGTACCTTTATTGGATACCCTAAGAAAACAAGGGGATATTACCTATTCAACCCCTCAAAAAAATTTATAATGGAATGACACGCCATATTCCTTGACAGGGAGCACATATCCAAAATATATAGTGGGAGTGAGATATACTTATATGAAGTTGAGGCTAGAGGTACACAAGAGTTGGTACATGAGAAGATTCCACAAAGCCCCATGGAAGAGAGAACTATTACTGAGACACAAGAACTGTGTAGGAGTACAAGAAAAGTTATAGAAATGGAATGGTATGGTTTTCTAGTTACTGAGAATGGTGACTCGTTATTAGTTGATAATAAGGATATTCTAACCTACAAGGAAGCAATATGTGTCATAGATGTTTCCATGTGGAAAGATGCCATGAATTCTTGAAATTGATTCCATGTACCAAAAGCAAGTCTGTATTTTTGTATATCCTCCAATTTATGTAAATCATGTTGGTTAAAAATTGGTATTCAAGAAGAAACTGGACATGGAAGGACAAGGAAGTACCTATAAGGCACGACGGGTAACAAAAGGGTTTAAACAGCATCAAGGCATTGAATACGATGAAACCTTTTCCCCAGTTTCAATTCTGAAATCCATTATAATTCTATTGTCCATTGTCACTTAAAATGAATTTGAGATTTGGAAAATGGATGTCAAAATAGGATTCCTTAATGGGAACCTTCAGGAAGATTTCTATAAGACACAACATAAAGAATTTATGACTCCAAAGGATTCCAATAAGGTATGCAAGTTTCAGAAATCTATTTATGGATTAAAGAAAGAATCTAGGTCATGGAACATTTGTTTTGATGAATCCGTACCAAAATTTGGTTTTATTAGAAACTAATTTGGGCCTTGTGTCTAGAAACAGTTTAGTGGGAGTGCAGTAATTTTCATAAAAGTATATGTTGATGACATATTACTTACTGTAAATGAGATACCAGTCTTATATTCTATTAAGGAATGGTTGAATCAACTCTTCTCCATGAAGGACTTGGGTGAGGAAGCATATATTCTTGGGATCAAGATCCATTGTGAAAGATCCAAGAAATTTCTTGGCCTAAGTCAAAGTACAAGCATTGATAAGATACTAAAGAGATTTAATATGGAACAATCCAAGAGGGGATTGTATCCAGTGTCACATGGCATTCATATTTCCACAAAAAAAATTCTCAGACACATGGGGAAAGAAACATAATGGAAAGGACTCCATATGCATGATAGATTGAATAATGTGTAACGTCTCGGTTCCGGAAGCTACCCAGAGTCTCTCCGTAACCGGTTGGTCACATGGCCTCAAGCGCATTTCCCCAAAAGCCATAGGCTGCTGACTAGCAGTGAGGGCCTTGGGTTTGATAGTGGAGAAACTATGCCCTCATTGGCAGAGTACATAGTGGAAGTAATCAAAACATGCAATAGCGGAAGCAGTACATATCCAACAATAATAAACAGCTGAAGACTAAACAATAAACAATGGGAGCACATATGTATATATAAAATGATGCATGATACATATCTAGTAAAGCATCCAAATAGGTCAGAATTCTATAAATACAAATAGTACCAAAAACAATTACTAAAGAAAAGATAAACAGCTCCACAACATCGCAAGCCTAAGCTTGGTCTCATGCTCTCCTGCTCCAAAGCAATCAAGTACCATAAGACGAAGGGTGATTTACCTAGTATATACCTGCAACAACATAGTCTATTTGGGCCCAAAAGCATGTCCCAAATAGGGTGTGAGACTAAATCCCAGTAGGCAACCACCCAAAGATCTATGTCTAATAGTCAGTGAGTATATGGCAGGTAATAGTATAGTAAGTAGTAAACAGTAACAGTAAACAGCAGGTAGTAATCAGTAAGTAGTAACAAGATGATATACAACAGTAATCAATCCACAAAACAACAAGTAGTAGTGAAGCAAACAACTAACCACAATAGGAACCCCTCTGGGAAGTACTCGCAGCCAACCGCTCTTGTCTTATCCAAGAAGTTCCCACAACCCTTTGGGTAGTGCACTTAGCCTAACCCATGTGGTTTGGTTATATGAAATTATAATACTCTCTAGGGAAGCTCGCTCGGTCAATTCCCCTTATAGTATAGGGTAGTCAAGGAATCTTTGAGGACGATCATGCGGTCTAACACTCTTATAGCCCCAAGGTCTAGAAAATCTCTGAGGAAGATCACTCGGTCAATTCCCCCTATAGTCTCGTGTCTATCATAGACTCTCTAAGGAAGCTCACTTGGTCAATTCCTTCTCTAGACTGGAATGGTTTTAAAGAAATTCAAACGTGTAAAGACTCTCTGAGGAAGCTCACTCGGTCTACCCGCCTGTAGTCTGTAATATCAAGACACTCTAGGAATCTCACTCGGTCTATCCCTTGTAGTCTATAATAACCAAGACTCTGTGAGGAAGCTCACTCAGTCTACCCTCCTGTAGTCTATAATAAACAAGACTCTCTGAGGAAGCTCACTCAGTCTACCCTTCTGTAGTCAACAATATCCAAGGTTCTATGAGAAGCTCACACGGTCTATCCCTTATACTCTATAGCACCAGGTTCTCACAGTCCCATGCCAGTCAGTGCATAATAATACTATAAGGCCAAAGTACACCTATAGAGCTACTTGGCTAACCATTCTACACAATAACAATCATGTCAAGAATATCATTCCATCCTACGATCACAATGCATGGAGAACAGGTATAACGGCCAAAGGCTAACAAAACCCAAAGTTCATAATAAGAAAAGGCCATGGGAAAAACATCCCAGCATAGTAATTATCCTCAAACAAGATCAAATTACCTCTACACAAGCATACAAGCAAGGCAGGAAAACAACAGGGGGAAAAATGGAAAAGATGCAATACCCCGTTCATGGTATTGGTGGAAATTGGACATAAAACTAAAATACTTGTAAAGGTAAGGCACAAAAGACATACCTTTATTTTATGAGATCAATATACTTTGAATAAGAGGCTTGATTCTCTTTAGAACATTGTAATATACAAAAACTCACAAAACGTTCAACCCACGATATCTTGAGAAAGAGGAAAATCATGGAATGAAACTCAAGAAGAATGAAGAACTCACCGATGCGGATCCAACCCAATGGACGACAGTTAATTCAGAAAACAGATGGAGGATTGAGGGCTCGAAGGATGTTTGCGTCTGTACGGGATGCTCTCGGTCAAAGAACCTGGAGAAGAAGACAATTTCGTCGATTAGGCGCGACCCTGGTCCGTTTAATGAAAAAAAGAAAGTACACGGCGTGTAATTCTGGGTTACACGACATGTACATGGCCTTTCCATACTTCTCTTAAAGAGGCCTCCACATCACCCCTACACACCGTGTGTGTGGCCCGGACATGGCCAGCACACGGCCTGGCGTGGCAACGAAGTACACAGTGTATACTCATAAAGTACATGGCGTGTACTTTGAAAAATTCCAGATTTTCCTCTTTTTTTCAAAAAAAAACCAGAAAAGGAAAAACATACCTAAAATAAAGATCCAAGTTCTTACAAACTTCCCCCCTTAAAGAAATTTTTCCCTGAATTTCCCTAGCGAGGCGCAGCAGAAGAAACCATGAACAGCTCCGGCCACTATGATCGTACATCGGCCTCCCTCTCCCAAGTCTCATCCTCTACTTGCTCATGCTGCCATAGAACCCATACTATAGGAACAAACCGTCCATGGATAAACATCATACTATGATCAAAAATCTGGATACAATTCTCCTCAAACTCCGCATCCGGTTCGAGCTCAACCTCCTCTGGTTGAAAGACATGAGACGGGTCAGAAAAGTAACGTAAGAGGTGAGAAACGTGGAAGACGTCATGCATAGCCCTATACCCTGTGGTAACTACAACTGATAGGCAACCAGACCAACTCTCTCCAACACCTCAAATGGCCTGAATTACAGCAGTGAAAGCTTGCCCTGTCTCTGAATCCTCTTATTTCCTAACCTCGGCGTGACACGCAGGAAAACCTGATCCCCGACCTCGAACTCCAGAGGTCATCTCTGCTGATCAACATAAGATTTCTGTAGAGACTGTTCTGTATCCATCTTCTTACAAATCAATTATATCTATTCTGAGGTCTCTTGAACAAGACGAGGTCCCAGCAAGGTCGCCTCTCCTCCCTCCAGCCAGCACAAAGATGATCGGCTTGTCCTAACCGTACAAATACTTGTAAGGTGCCATCTGAATAGTTTCTTGAAAACTGTTGTTATAGGAAAACTCCACAAGAGGAATATGCTTCTCCCAAGAAACGACAAAGACTAGAATGCAAGCTCAGAGCATATCCTTATGAACTTGGATCGTACGCTCCGACTGGACATCTGTCCGGGGATGGTATGTTGTACTCAAAAGTACCTGTATACCCAAAGCCTTCTGAAGCCCCTACCAGAACTGAGATGTAAAACGTGCATCCCTGTCTAAAACAATTAAGTGTTAAAATCCACGAATATGTAAAATCAATCGGACGTACAACCATTCCATATCATCAACACTGAAGGTCTCCTTGATCGACAAGAAGTGAACAACCTTTATAAGCTTCTCGACGACAACCCAAACAGAATTACTCCCTCAAGGTGACCTTGGTAACCCGGTCACAAAACCGATCGCGACATCGTTCCATTTCCACATAGAAATGGGTAACTAGTGAAAAATACCAGCTGGTCACTAATGCTCCGCCTTTAACTAATGACAAGTAGAACATCTCATAAAAAACAAGCCACATCCCTCTTCATACCTGGCCACCAATATTGATGGTGTAGATCATGATCAATATTGGTGACGCCAGGATGAACTGCCCAAATTGAGGAATGAAATTCATGTATCATCTCCTCGCGTATATCTGCTGGCACCCATACGTATCCCTGGAAACGCAAGATCTAATCCTCACACATGGTCCATCCAGGAAGAGGGTATTCTCTTAACACACTCTCCTGTAGGACTAGGCTTTAGAGTCTGATAGATGCTTTATCCGTACCCGATCAAGAAGGGTAGAGGTAAAAGCTATAGAAGATATAAAAGTCTATCCCTGTCTGTCGTGCACCTCCAAGTTCATCTCAGAGAATATAGCCATAAGCTTCCACTTGCTTCTGGCCTCCTAAACTTTATGAATCTGAGTTCACCTGCTCAACGCATTAGCCCCTGTGTTACCCTTTCCTGGTGTATAGGCAAGCTCAATGTTGAAGGACTGAAGATACTCAACCCACCTATATTGTCTCAAATTCAGATATCACTGAGTGAAGATGCACTTGAGACTCTTGTGGTCGGTAAAAACCACGAAGTTCTCTTCCAAAAGGTAATATATCCAACAATGTAAGGCATGAACAAGAGCTGCCAATTCCACATCGTGCATCGGGAAGTTCCTCTCGTGTGGCCTCAACTGCCGAGACACGTAAGCAATGACCCCATCTCCCTGCATAAGCACAACTCCCAGCCCAATACCTGAAGCATCGCAGTAGACTGTATAGCTCTTTCCGAGCTCTAGAAAGACTAGTATCGATGCTGACTTCAACCTCCCTTTAAGATCTTGAAAGGCTATCTCACAAGAATCTGACCATAAGAACATCACACCTTTCTTGGTCAGACCTATCAGTGGTGCTTCAAGGCATGAAAAGTCCTATATGAAATGCTTGTAATATCCATCCAGCTCTAGAAAACTCTGCACCTCAATGAAATTCTTCGGCTGCTCCCAGGAAACTAAATTTCTCACTTTCTATAGCCCTACTGATACTTCTGTCTATGAGATAACGTGAACCAAGAAGTAAATCTGATCCATCCAAAAGTGGCATTTCAAGATCTTGGCATATAACTGATACTCTCTCAGTGTACTCAAAATTATATCAAGATGGGTATCATGGTCATGTCGAGTGTGACAGTACACCAAGAAATCGTCCACAAAAACCACCACGAAGGAATCCAAGTATGGATGGAACACTCGGTTCATTAGTGCCATAAAAACTGCTGGTGCATTCGTGAGACCGAACAACATAACCATATACTCGTACAAACCATACCTGCTCCTGAAAGATGTAAAAGGTATATCAGATGGTCTAACGCACAACTGATGATAACCAGATCTCAAGTCAATCTTCGAGAACACCTGGGCTCCTCGAAGCTGATCAAAGAGTTCATATATCCTCGGAAAGGGATATCGGTTCTTGACTGTCAACTGGTTCAGTTTCTGATAATCCACACAAAGTTGAAGGGTATTGTCTGCCCTCATTGAAAAAAGGATAGGTGAACCCCCAGGAGAAGTACTGGTTCGGATGAATCCCTTTGCCTACAACTCCTCCAACTTCTTATTGAGCTCCTGCAACTCAGGTGTAGCCATCCTATAAGGAGTAATGGACACTGGTGCCTCTCCTAGAATGAGCTCAATAGAAATTTCTACCTCACACTCTAGAGGAAAACCTGAAAATTCCTCTGTAAAGACATACTGAAATGATCCACCACTGGAAGAATGTTCAACTGTGAAGTCCCCTGGTCATCCAGATAAAAACTAGTAATCTGGGCTGTAACTCCTCTTAGACCATGATGTTCTGGTCGAGCTCTACCCGCCTGGACATCCCACTCACCTCTATGGAGAAAAGATTCACCCTTTGGTGATACGAAACTCACCCTGTGGTGATAGCAGTCGACGACTGCCTGAAAGGGAACTAAACAGTTCATACCGAGAATGACATCATAGCCTGTCATCTCTAGGACATAGAGGTCCCATAAGAAGTGACACCATGCAATCTCAAGAGGGTACTCTCAGAACTGATGTACGCTAGACTTCCTCATTCCCAATAGTGTTTCATGAGTCAACATGTCGGTATACGAAAAGATATAGAGCCCAAGGCTCTCCACAATAGCAACAGAGATAAAACTATGCGAAGAACCAGTATCGAAAAGGGATGAAGATAAAACTGAGGCTATTAAGATCGTACCTCAAACTGTAGATGGTCTAGGATCCTTCTCCTGATGGGTCTACTCCACAGCAAAAGAATGGCCTGTACCGCAGCCCTATGACCCTGGAGGACTACCCGGAGCTGATCCACTCTGCTGTCGTTGGTAACCTGGTGACTATCCACCACGTTCGTGACCTTCACCTCGGCCTGAATGGCCAGAAGAACTCCAGTTCCCATACTGGTGAGAAACTAGTGACACATCTCATGTACACGGGGTCATAGGAGAACCCCTACCACCAGCAGTAGGCGAGAAGATCTGACAAAAATGCTAAAGATGGCCCATCTTGTCGCAATATCGGCACTCCATCGGGTCTCTCTAACACTGTGGCCTAGTATGCCCGCTCCTACCACACTGGTAGCATACAACCTGGCTTGCCGAAGATACATTCCTCCTTCCCTGATCTCCTCGATCAGACTCCCTACGACATTTCCTGCAATCAGTAGGAGGAACACTGACTCTGGATGTCGAACTGCCCGGGCTCACTACTCCAGAATCTCTTAGATTGCGCTCAGTGATCAAAACTTGGTTGATGATCGAGTATATTGTATTCAGCCTAAATATATTAACCTGGGAACAGAGCTCCTTCCTGAGACCATCCTCAAACTTCCTGGAACGGAACAACTCATCACCTGCTGGAATCTTCGTGAAGCGTTGTAGCTCGGTAAAATGAGACGAGTATACCATAACAGAAAGAGTACCATGTTCAAGGATTATAAACTCTCGAGCTAGGTTAGGCATCAAGGTCTCTGGATAGAAGTAATTGTAGAAGATGTGTTGAAACTCATCCCAAGTCATACTCTGCTAGCGCCCTGACTGTGAGATCACCTCCCACCACCTCTTGGCAGTGTCTCAGAGCATATAAGTTGCAAGATTTACCGTTTTCTCTAGAGGTATCTCCAGGTGCTCTAAGATCATTAGTGTGGCCTCTAACCATGACTCTGTAGCCTAGGGTCCTCCATCCCCAGATAAAATAGGAGGATGATGCTACTGGAAAACCAGCGTCATCTCAGTCATCGACGGGGCAAGAGGTGGCACTCCCTGAATGGTCTGCATCATCCTTTGGAAGTCCTCCTTGAACTGCACATCGGCGCCTTCAAGGGGTATAACTACAGGTGCCAAGCCTGTCACAACAGGAGGATCTGCAAGAGGTCCCTGATCGTCCATATCCAGTGTATGATCATCATCTGGCAGCTGATGTATGACCAGAGGACGTCTTAGAGGCATAACTCCTAAAGATCAAAAGCACACCTTAGATCTGGATTGTGAAGGACAAAGAACACAAGAGTAAAAAATGGGAACATGAGAAATAAACACTCAGGTTTACTAATCATGACTACATAGCGTGTATAAAAACTACACGGCGTGTTCCTTTAGGCCATACACATGGGAATGTACTTCTGCCACAGCTAGTCGTGTAACACCCCAGACTACACGATGTGTTGTCCCCACACATGGTGTGTACTTTATCTCCATTTCCCTGCCCAAGTCTCCTTACATTGCTAACTCACACGGTCCTCTTAATCGTATAATACATGGCATGTTCACTAAGGACACAACGTGTACTAGACAAGGTTTCAGCGACCCGTGTTGTTAGTTACATGGTCGCCTACACGACTGATCCTTACATGGCGTGTTCCGAACAAACACAATGTGTATAGAAGAGATAACATTGTCCTGTGTTGTTTGTGACACGGCTGGGTACCTAGAACACAACTACACGGCATGTTCATACCCAACATGGCGTGTACTACACGATCTTCCCCGACCCGTGTTGTTAGTGACCCGGCCAGGTACACGGCTCACTACTACATAGCATGTAACGACTGTACACTGCGTGTTTTTGAAAACATTATCACCACCCCATGTTTCTTCTCACACAGTCAATGACATGGTTTAAAACTACACTGCATGTAGTAAAGTACATGTCGTGTATTCTGGGTTTTTTTGGGTAGTAGCTCTGAAACTGCACCAAAGCCCAAAAAACACTGAAAAATAAACATAAAGGTGCCAAATTGTGATTTGTGAGGGCCCATACTCCCCGCGAACCATATCTTGGCATCTCCTACATATCATATAAAAGGGAAATAATTCAATGATCCACCATTTTCTGATTCATGAGGGCCCATAAAACCTCAAGAACCAAAATTTGACATTCATTTAAGCAGGGCACAATACAAACAATTCCTCTACCAAACTACAGGGATTCTATCAAAACATCTATCACATCAGCAAGCATAATCTACACAACTTTTATCACAACAACATGAAATCACTAATTCATCCTAGATGGCATGGAAAGAATGCATGGAATGTGATTTCTAACATGTTCCTATATGATTCATGAGATGGAATACCCTCATCTCATCGGGTTGCGACAGAAATAGAACCGCAATAGCAACAACAATAACAACACAAGGAATGTGAATCACTCTAGGTGAAATCATATCAACTGTAAAATCTAAAACCAGAAAACTGAAATAATGAGGTAGATTGGCTTTTCCCTGTACACGGGTTAGCTACTCCCGGGAATAGATTATTACCATGTATCGAATCCGTCCTATCCCTGCCTAAAGGCTTCGAATAGTAAATCAAGAAAAAATAATTCCTCTGATACCACTTTGTAACGTCTCGGTTCAAGAAGCCACCTAGAGGTGCTCCTTACCTGGTTGGTCACATGGCCTCAAGCGCATTTCCCCAAATGCCAGAGGCTACCGACTAGTAGTGAGGGCCTTGGGTGTGATAGTGGGGAAACTATGCCCTCATTGTCAGAGTACACAACAGAGGAAAAAAAACATGCAATAACAGAATCAGTAAATATCCAACAACAATAAACAGTGGAAGAATAAACAATAAACAACTGGATCACATTTGTATATATAAAATGATGCATGATACATACCTAGGAAAGCATCCAAACTGGTCACAATGTTGGAAATACAAACAGTACCAAAAACAAGTACAAAAGAAAAGATAAACAGATCCACAACATCACAAGCCTAAGCTTGGTCCCATGCTCTCCTACTCCAAAGCAATCAAGTACCAGAAGTCGAAGGGCGCTTTCCCTTTTCTATACCTGCAACAACATAGTCTGTTTGGGCCCAAAAGCATGGCCCAAATAGGGTTTGAGACTAAATCCCAATAGGAAACCACCCGAAGACATGTGCCTAACAGTCAGTGAGTATATCACAGGTAATAGTACAGTAAGTCGTAAACAGTAATAGTAAACAACAGGCAACAATCAGTAAGCAGAAACAGGATGATATAAAACAGTAATCAATCCACAGAACAACAAGAAGCAGTGAAGCAAACAGCTAACCACAACAGGAACCCCTCTGGGAAGTACTCGCAGCCAACCCCTCTGGTCCTATCCACGAAGTACCCACAACCATTTGGATAGTGCACTCAGCCTAAACCCTCTGGTTTGTTCATACAAAATTATAGGACTCTCTGGGGAAGCTCACTCGGTCAATTCCCCTTATAGTCTAGGGTATTCAAGGACTCTCTGAGGAAGATCACGCGGTCTAACCCTCTTATAGCCCCAAGGTCTAGAAACTCTCTGAGGAATCTCACTCAGTCAATTACTCCTATAGTATCAGGTTTATCACATACACTATAAGGAAGCTCACTCATTCAATTCCTTCTCTATCTTGGAAAGGTTTTAAATAAATTCAAACATGTAAAGACTCTCTGAGGAAGCTCACTCGGTCTACCCTCCTGTAGTCTATAATATCCAAGACTCTCTAAGAAGCTGACTTGGTCTATCCCCTGTAGTCTATAATAACCTAGACTCTATGAGGAAGCTCACTCGGTCTACCCTCCTGTAGTCTATAATAACCAAGACTCTCTAAGGAATCTCACTTGGTCTGCCCTCCTGTAGTCTACAATATCCAACTCTCTGGGAATATCACTCGGTCTGTCCCTTATAGTCTATAGCACTAGGTTCTCACAGTCCTGTGCTAGTCAGTGCATAATAATTCTATAAGGCCAATGTACACCTATAGAGCTACTTGGGTTAGCATTCTACATAACAACAAGCATGTCAAGAATATCATTCCATCCTACGGTCACAAGGCATGGAAAATAGGTATAACAGACAAAGGATAACAAAACCCAAAGGTCATAACAAGAACAAGGCATGGGTAAAACATCCAATCATAGAAATTATCCACAAACATGATAAAATTTCATCTACACAAGCATACAGGAAAGGTAGGAAAACAACAGGAGAAAATTGGTAAACACACAATACCCCGTTCAGAGTATTGGTGGAAATTTCACATTAAACTCAAATACTTTGAAATTTAAGGGACAAACCACCAACCTTGATGCTAGGAGATCAATATACTTTGAACATGAGGCTTGATTCTCCTTAGAACGGTATATATTTACAAAAACACAAAAAACATTCAACCCACGATATCATGAGAAAGAGGTAAAATCATGGAATGAAACTCAAGAAGAAGGAAGATCTCACCGCTGCAGTTCCAATGCAATCAATGGTGGTCGATTCGGAAAACATATGGAGGCTCGGGGGATCGGAGGATGTTCGCGGCTATACAGGATGCTCTTGGTCGAAGAACCTGGTAAAGAAGACGATTTCATTGATTAGGCAGGACCCCAGTCTCTTTATGAAAAAAACAAAGTACACTGCATGTAATTCTGGGGTACACGGCGTGTAATTGGACTTTCCATACTCCACTTTAAGAAGCATCCTAATCGCCTCTACACACCGTGTGTGTGGCCCGGACACGGCCAGCACACGGCCTAGCGTGGCAATGAAGTACACGGCATGTACTCATAAAGTACACGGCGTGTACTCATAAAGTACACGGCGTGTACTTTGAAAATTTCCAGATTTTCCACTTTTTCTCAAAAACGACCAAAAAAGGAAAAACATACCTGAAATGAATATCCGAGTTCTTACATCCGTCATGTATTCCATCCTATGTACTAGGATGGATGTCACCTATGCATTGAGTGCGGTAGGCAGATATCAAGCTAACCCAGGTGACTTCCATTGGATGGCAATCAAGACTATCCTAAAGTATCTGAGGCATATTAAGGACATGTTTTGGGTTTTTGGAGGCGATAAGGAACTATTCATCAAAGTTTATGAAGATTCTAGATTCCAGACAGATCAATATGACATGAAGTTGCAAACAGGATATATCATCACTTTTAATGGAGGTGCAATGGGCTGGAAGATCTTAAAGAAGAGTGTGGTCACAGATTCTACAGTAGAGTATGAGTATATTACAACTTTTGTGATAGATAAATAAGTTGTTTAGATGTAAATATTAGTCCAAGATTTGGATGTGATACCTAGCACTAAAGATCTCATCACACTATACTGTGTTAATACTATAGTGGTGGCTCTCGCAAAAGAGCCAAGGTCACATCAACAGAGGAAGCACATACTTCTGAAGTATCATATTATGAGGGATTTTTCCAAGATAGGTGAAGTTGTAGTGAGAATTATTTCCATGGATCAAAATGTGGATGACCCCTTGACTAAATCCTTGACTGACCAGAAACATGATCACCATGTGGGGTCTAGCGGACTGAAAGTCGTAGGCAGTTTTCTTTGGTCCAAGTGGAAGCTTGTAAGAGTTGGTGTCCTAGAACAAACTGGTTGAACTTTGATTTCATGGATATTTAATGTATTTAAATATTAAACATCTTATTATATATTATTCATTTTTCTCCATTAATATGATCTAATAATTTATTAGATTATTCGTTGCATTGATAAGGTCATGAAAGTTCTCTACTATGATGAGAACCTTGAAATTCTATAAAAATATTCTTAAATATATTTCTATGGTTGAATGACATACTATGATGTGACACATAGCATGAAAACCATTAGATGCCAGTACTCATAAGAGGATGATACTTTCTCTCATGAAGTTCGCACTTGGTAATCTCCAAGATAGGAGATTATGAGAACAGACCTGCTAGTACGAATTATGCATTTTTTGATGTCATCGCATATTTCTATCTACAAGAATGTTTAATGATCCTTAGACTTTAAGATTATAATTAGTATGTGTCACGACTCACGCACTTTGATTTACTGATGAAAACCATCATGCAGACAGTTGGTGGGAAGTAGGGTACATTGGGTGCATCACGAGTGGCATGTTATTATGGATAAGTCAAGGAAGGATTTGTCTCTTCCATTTATAGAAGTTGATATCTCAGCCCTTTTGTTGAAATAGAAACATCGCTCGAAATTCCATGGTCGTGGTGTAACGATGAGTGTATTTCAGGTAGTCAAAGAATGATGTATCAAGCATAAAAGTTGATGACAACATCACGAAACCTTCTTGACGAGATATTGTGATAAAGTTGTTATATTACATAGTGAGTGTTCTTATGTAGATATCATTATTGTGACTTTATGTTCTTTCTATTGGGTTCCTTGACCCATTGCTAGATAGTACTCTTGGACTTTAGGCAAGCCCACCTAATGCCAACATGAAAAAATCCTGGAGAGTCACACAATAAGTGTTTCTAGTGGTCTCGATTAAATTCTATTTGAATTTAATTAATAAATATTATTCTCAAGATAGTGGAATAATTTTATTCAAGTTAAAATGATTTCATAAATTAAAAAAAAATATTTATTAACCGGATTGTGGGTAAAATATATTTATTTAATTTGTTGAACATTTAATAAATTTTTATTTACTATTTGTTAAATAAAATATTTATTTAAGATAATAGATTATTTATTTATTTATTTGGGTTTTCATTAAATGGAATTGGATTTCGAGTAGACCAAGGTCGTTTTTAATGAAAAATAATTATTTAGAATATGATAAATAATTATTTAACTAGTTGGCACAAATTAAAATAATGCTTCTATTATTTTTTGATGTGGAATTTTATTTATAATTTTGTTTTGTGGAAGTTGGTGCACCACAAATAATGAAGATGTATTATTATTAATGGCATGGATTTTCTCTAAGGGTATATATGTTTTTAATTGTTGTTACACAATTAAATATTGTAACTGAAGCCCCATGTCAAAAAATAAACACACACGTCTATTGTGTCGTGTATAGAACCGCACACCCGGTGAATTGAGAATTGTTGATCTAAACAATTTCTCTCTCAAATAATCTTATTCACCCAATCAAGAATGAGATATGTTCTTCAAGTATGAAGAACAATCTGTCACGACCCCCTCCCCACAAAGTGTACCCCTCCTGGGCCGGCAATGTGAAAAGGGAGATAATGACCCCCGAGTCCCGCCTCCAGTAGGCCCCGGGTTGGCGACTAGCACCGAGGGTATAATACACACACAAATGGGAGGCATTACCCTCTAAGAGAACACATGCAGAAGAGAGAGATAGAATAGACTCCAACCAACTCCAACTCATAACTGAAATGTAAAAGAAACCCAAGTACACATATGAAATGTCATGCAAAAGTACTACAACTGAAAGGGAAAACTAAAAGTACCCAAAAGACGGTAAAACGGCAGCGACCACAACCCCGAACAGCTCCTCCTCCAACCGCAAGCTAGTAGTAACCAACTTGATCTCCAACCTGCTCCAAGTCGCCTGAAAAACAGTTTTTATGTACATAGGGTGAGTATAACAGTATACTCAGTAGGATCCTCCCCAAGACTCTCGTGCAAAAGTAAAGAAAGCATGCTAAAGCCCAGTGAAAAACAAGTGAAACTAACTCGTCACCTAAACAGGTATACTATGTTCCCAACCTCACCAAGGCTACTCTCACCAAGTAACGCATACAAGAATATAGAATGTAGTAAAGAATATCAAGGGTACCCCGCTACCACTTCCCCACTGGTTTGCCGGTTTGCCCCAACGACATACGTCCTGTGCATCTCTCTCCAAAGGCTTGCCCGTATCAACATGGGTCAAGCTCCCCAATCTGCACCTCGTGCACCACAAGGGTTTGCCCGCAGACACCTGGGCTAATCTCCACACAATCCTCACAACCAAAAGTAACCAGGTAGTTTCCGGGAGCCACCAAACTCGCATAACGTGTATCATACGTCGGGTATTATACCTCAAGCCATTACAGCCCATACACTGAGTAAGGATCCTCAAGCCATCACAGCCTATACACGTTACACCTATAGTAGTCCATAGGATACTATATCCAGAATATATGTGTGTGAAATAACCACAAGCCATTACAGCCCTCTACACACATATATGGGTAAAACTAACCACTGTGCCTACCAGCACTAAGATCTACCGAGAGAAGAGAGCGGGGCCAAAGGGGGTAGTCAGCCATTCAACCTCCCATCAGAATGTTGGGGAAAACACCCCCCAGGTCTCAGAATCCCTGGGGTGTCAGTTGCCCTTACCGACAGGGTGGAGTAGCATATAGAAACACAAAAAGTACAGAATATATAAGTAACTCACATCCACACTATGGGAATTACCTAGTCTTAGATACAACTGCAGCTAACGTATCTCAGACTCCAGGCTTGTACTTCAAAGACTAGGTATCCTATAAGCACACAACCGATTGAAGAACTTCATTAGATTACTCCATTCTCATTTATAAATTCCACTGTACGTTAATTAATTCTTTAAACATTAATTAAGATTGAAAAATTCCACATTTAACTGAAAAGGCATCACTTACAGAAACAACTGCTCCTTTTTAAGATTCACATCACCTTTAAATTCCAGCATCTCCATCCCCGTGGATTTTCACCATTTAATCAAACATTCATTACAGAAATACTTTTCCACATTCCTAGGCATTCTAGAAAAACATCCTATGCTTCTAAACACAAAGGAGGCTCAACACGGTGAGTAGATATACTACCCGTCGAGTCTTTGCCGCCTATAGAAAGAGCATAGACCCATCCCCCATCGAGAGGCTAAACACGGAAAGCACGTGGCATACCCCGCGTGTCTTCGCCTCCTTCGGAAAGAGGGTAAGCAAGACCAGCTGCCTTGAGCAGTGGGGAAAAGTAAAGCAGATAATCAACCAGACCAAACCACCAACATCAAACCATCACATTCATCTCATACCATCACCCTTGGTGTCCTCCCCGACACCCATATGCATAAACCGATGAATCTCGCCACACTAGGCGTTATCCGCTGCCACAACCACAAGTCTCCATGCCTCCACATATCACAACAGCCATCCAGGCTCACATCACAGCACAAGCAGCAGGAAAACAACGTCACAAAATGGGCTCACGGCCCTTTAACAAACAAGAGGGTAACTCAGAACCCTTTTAGAAATTCCCACATACTCTGTTCTCTAATCCATATCGAATTAACAGATTTGTTATTCGTAGGTTCCAATCATGGATACCTAATCAGTAAGCTATCACAATTAAATAACCATGCTTACTTACCTAATTTGATTATCCTCAAATTAGAACAACTACAACAACGACAATAACCAGATTAATTTACATGCCTCTTTATCTCTAGCCAATTAATCAACAATTAATTTCGGCTTTACGTTCATTATCAATTTCAATCATGAACGAACAATAAATCAAAGAAAACATAGATATCACTATATTTAGGAAAATATGAGGCAAACCGTTATCACGGTATAAAGAAACAGCATGCGATCAACCAATTCTTTTAATCCGGTTCAAGTATTTAATTAGGTCAATTTCATTGTGATCCAAAGGAATAAATCATGCTAATTCTACGATTGCACATATATAATTAGAGAAGCCATGAATCCCCTACCTCGAAGAGTTCTTGACGTCCTTTATCCACACAGCAGGTCACGATCCTCCCCTCACGACAACTTATGTGGAAGAAAGATCGACACAGCTTGGTTGCATCCAACAGAGCGGGACTGATCCTAGGAGTAAGGGTTGTTTCTGAAACTCCTAAGGAAAGGATTGAAAGGTTCTAGCGCCTCTTAGTTAAGAACAAAAGGGAAGGAACAAGGGAGAATGATATCTCGTCCCTTTTTAAGATTTAATGAGGTGACGGTTTGAGATCCGGTTAATTCTCCATTAAAAACGGATCGCATTAACCCACGCGGTTTGACCAAGTAAAACATTCCAAGCCTTAGGAATAATTAATATAGGATTTATGGAATTTGAATCGGCCTTAAGAGCCCTTAAAAATAAGGCTTTAAATGTATTTTACGTCAAAGGAAACGTCAAAAGGGGCAAAACTGTAGGAGTCTGGAAACACTGTTCACCCACCGTTACTGTACATGAAACTGATCTGTCACACTGATCTGTGACACTGATCTGTGAAACTAATCTGTCACACCGATCTGTGAAACTGATCTGTGAAACTGATCTGTCACACCGATCTGTCTCACCGATCTGTCACACCGATCTGTCTCACCGATCTGTCTCACCGATCTGTCTCACCGATCTGTGAAACTGATCTGTGAAACCGATCTGTCTCACCGATCTGTGAAACCGATCTGTCTCACCGATCTGTCTCACCGATCTGTCTCACCGATCTGTCTCACCGATCTGTCTCACCGATCTGTCTCACGGATCTGTCTCACCGATCTGTGAAACTGATCTGTGAAACCGATCTGTCTCACCGATCTGTGAAACCGATCTGTCTCACCGATCTGTCTCACCGATCTGTCTCACCGATCTGTCTCACCGATCTGTCTCACCGATCTGTGAAACCGATCTGTCTCACCGATCTGTGAAACCGATCTGTCTCACCGATCTGTCTCACCGATCTGTCTCACCGATCTGTCTCACCGACCTGTCTCACCGATCTGTCTCCCCGATTTGTCTCACCGATCTGTCTCACCGATCTGTTAATGTTCATAAAACTGGAAACACTGTTCACAGAACTAGAAAATTGGCAAAGTGTTGGGGATAAGTCCCCTTGACCTCCCGGAACACCTCCAATACCAACATTTCACAAAGTAATGGATCGGAGAGGTCCGGGCCATTACACAATCGATCAAGAACGATCGACACAAGACATTCGCTTCGCCGTGCTAGCACCCAGAGAATGACCGGTGCCAATCCGATACTATCAGAGTACATTTGGGTCACCTCTAGAGGGATTCTATTTTGGATCCTTGCAACCAAAACAAGATAACCCAGAAGGTTCATTCTAGATGATAAAAATCATCAATAAATAAAATACCAAAGATCCATGTATTATTTTCTTTATGAAATTAATTAAATTAATTACAAACATGATGGGAAAGATCATCTCTATAGTTTTTGGGAATATTTCTTCTCTATCTAAATAATTGATTCTATTCCATGGATATTTTCATTCATCATCGTATTGATCCCAGAATAACAATTTATCATGGTAAAAATAATATTTGGTTGCCGACCCAACCATGCTTCCACTGCGCTAGAAACCTTCATTGATCTAGATTAAGGCATGGATGTCTCTTCCTCCACCTTAAAAGGATACTAGTTGGGTTGTGCCTCGGAGGGGTAAAATGGAATGATTTGGGTTGAGACACTAGTTATTGAAAATAAAATTGTAAATATTTAGGATTCTCCATCAAAAGTAAAGGATTCCATTTTAGCGGTTGTCGTCTCTTTTTACATTTGAAAGGTGTAAAGAGTAAACATATGATCAATTTGATCTGAACTCCTATAAAAATATCTTATGAATATCAATAATCTATATTTAGTATATATTGATTTTTGACTCTGATAAACAATTAAAATTTTCTAAATTCATCAATTCACCCCCTGTTGACCATTTTTTCATTCTCATATTGGTACCTAACACTTACCCTCGAACATACATAATATTAAAAACACATTAATATATAATATTGTATAATATTATTTATATATTTTTTGGTTGTAGTAGAGTACTCAAGAGGGGGGGTTAATTGATTATCTATAAAAAAATTTGTTTAAAAAACTATTCTTAAAGGGGTTCCCCAATAAATTTAAATACAACCCAGTTAATTAAGGTAATACGGTTATGAAAATTTGACTGTTTGAATAACTTCTCATAAGATTGATTAATTCTCAGTAATCTTAATATAAATTATTAACATTACTTTTGAAGCTATTATAATGAGTCAAAACAATTATAACTTCTTTCCAAGATTAACTATCAATGTAAATTTAGTGATTTATTAATTAAACAGTAAAACAGAGAAAACTAAAATAAACTGCACAGCAGATATAAAACAAGTGGTTCAGTCTAAAGCTGAGACCTAATCCACTCCACTTGGTGATCACCTGCCAACAAGAATTTTATATAAATTAACTTGGTCCACACCCTGGATCGAGGTTAACAATAGTACATAAGACTATCTAGGTCACACGACCTCTTTCATAGTTATTTGTGGGTATGAACTGACATGTCACACAAGGACATCATCCCCACTTATCCATGGGAATAAACAAGTGTAAAAAGATGTAAGAGAAAGAAAATATTTATCCTTCAGTTTGATGTAGGAGAATGTGCATTTTTTTAAACAGACACACACACTACTCGAATAATACAAAACAGAGTAGAAAAATGATGAGATAAGGTTAAAAGTGCTCTGAGTGTTAGTCTATGAAACTCTGGTATTCTGAGATGAAGCATATGCATAAATCGATTCCTCTTGCAGAAAATAGAGTATTATAAGTCATCTAGATCTGCCTTGTGTTCTTCATAGAGTTGATAATTTTGAAATTTTCTTAACTCTAGGATTTGAGTATGCTTCATGTGTTCCTCAGCAGTTTCGGGCTGCATATGTTGGTTCTTCTTTTATGAATTCTAGTTCTTATTTGTTATCGTCCACACACTTATTTTTCTATTGCCACTATTATCGCTTGTAACACACTTTTCTTCTGGCCATACTGTTCATTTTATTCTTAGAATTCATGTGTTGGATCCAACATGATTCATGTATTATGGACCTCGTACCTCGTACTGTCAGGTGACATGTCTACAAAGATACATTTATTATGTCAGTGTATTTAAAAATTTCAAATATGATCATTAGAAATTAAATTGAAAAATGAAAAAACAGATTAAGAAATAGTTTTATATTCTATCTGTAAATAGTGTCTCCATGAAACAGTGTCTCCTTGAAATGGTGTCTCCTTCTTTGTCTTTGAGCGGTGAGATAGCTATGATGGCATAATTGTATATAGATCAGGAACCGGTAGCACAGATGTAGTATTAGGATCATGATGTCTGGTCACAGTTTCTGGATGGTCACAATGTCTGGATGGTCACGGTGCCTGGATGGTCATGGTGTTTGGGTCCTTGGCTAGAAAAACACAACCGGTGACAGACACATGGTTTCTCAAATATATCCAAATCTCTGTACATAGGCTTAAATAGTGATATTCATAGAATGAATTAAACTTTATCATTCATATGAGAATTTCATTATAAACATAATATTTTACAATAATTATTTAAGGCATAAAGAAACTAATCATATGTACTCATGATTTTATATATATTTAAACAATATTAACAAGATTTATAGAATGTATATGATTTGTTATCATTAAAACAATATTAACATATGAGGAATCCAACAATCTCCCCCTTTTTGATGATCAATAATCATGTAAGTGAGATATCTGTTCGTATTTAATGTGCCTCTTCCTTAGTGTGCATATAGAATAAATATTTCTCCCCCTTTTTGGATTATCAAAAAGAGTAAGTAGGAAATAGACAATAAAAGTTAAAAATGCATTATATGGATAAAAAATGTCATTACAAACAATGACAATAATACAAAAAATATCCATATTAAAAAATCGTAGCTATTTTTCTTCAACAATGTCTTGTCTTCTCTTTGACATTGGCAGCAACATCAAAAAAAGAATCCATAGGAGCATAGGTAGAAGTAGAAGAAGGGAGTGAACCAGTGGACAAAGAAGGTAAAGGGAGTCCTTCAAAAATAGAAGGGGCCATGGTAGGGGTAGTGGAAGATCGAGGAAACTGTTGATCAAGGATAACAAGCCTGATCTGACTCATATCCTGAGAGACAGACATAGATGTAAAGGCAGTGGCATAGGATGAGAAGGTAGGAAATCCAGATCTCAAGGGTGCAGCTATAGGAGCGACAATTGCAGTACTCTGGACATGAAGATAAGGCATCAAAAGCTTGATGATGTCAACAATGATCTCGCCACCCTACTGCATGGATTTCCCAAAGTCACCCTTGTTCTCCAAAAACCTATCCAATAAAGGAGTGAAATATTTGAGCTTTTGGACTTGAGTTTTGAAATCTTAAGTGACTCGAGGAATCCTTAGATTCTCCACAAGGTACTTGAAGTGGTTGGTCATATCATTCTTAGAGAATATCTTCTTGAAGTAGAATTCCACCTTCTTAGAAATTTTTTATTGAGCATCATTGGAAATATTGGAATTAATTCTCACCAAATCAAGAACTTTTTCACTATTCTTGATAACTTCAGACAGAGATTCATTGTCAAAGCCACTGAGCATAGATTGAAGTTCTTCTTTGATAACTGTTTTGAGCATATCCCTTTCTAAAGAAGGTTGAGATGATTTTCCAAACGTACGATAAGCAGTAACAGAAGAGGTAAGGAATTTTAGTTGATTTAGAAATTTTTTGAGACAGTCATTTTAATCATTAGTTAACTTCTTAAAACCAATAACAAGCTAATTCATCTCATAAACAATATTCTTGTTTCTTTCAGCTACCCTCTCTGCTAGGGAAGTTAGATAAGGTTGAATAAGTGAGGCTATATCCTATGGGGTTTGACTAACAATATCCTCAATAAGATAATTAACAGGTTCTGGTCTTGAGGTTATCACTCTCTGCATATCTTCAACCATACCTCTGAGAGTTTTTACTTCATCACTAAACTGTTTATTCTTGAATCTGACTTCTTGAATCTCATGATGAATCTTGGGCTGAATCTTCCATATGACCTATTCCAACAATAGGGCATCATCTCTCTCACTTAAATTGGTTACATGAGCAATTTGGGTATTCATGATTTTTTCAACTCCATCCAATAGGGTAGCTCCAAATGATTTCAGATCATCCTTATTCACCATGTTTGGAGGTTCTTGGGTAGGCTTAGGAATAGAATCTAAGATAGGATTAGGTTCCTTGGTAGAGATAGCTTCATGAGAAGATGCTTGATTCAAATGAAACATAGTATAAAGATAAGTTCCATTAAATGAGACTTACTATGAATTAGTTATATCAAAATAACTGGGGAATTTATACCATGTATCCACTGATCTTAGATCAATCGGATTAGGTACTTCAACAGATTCCATATTGGGGGTTACTCCCCCTCAATAGGTGTATCTTTCTTAGGACAGATAAATTTAGACCCTTTATCTATTTCCACGATTCCATCCCCAATGTCCTCACCCATTTCCTTTCTATCCAACTGAAATGTTTTCTCCATTCTCTCTTCAGCAGATGGAATTACTTCAGGAACAATTTTTTCTTCTTGGTGTTCCTCATGAGCAGTTTCTTGTACAACAAAAAGATATTCTTCTATATGATCTTCTACAACATCTTTTTTACTTACCTTAAAAACAGATTCTTATTTGAAAGAAGGTTGTTCTTCCATATCAACAACTTCTTCAAGAATATGCATTTCCTTCTCAAATAAGACTCATGGAGAATATTCACTATCTTTCTCAACCAGAAAAGTTTCTCTCGGAGGTACAAAAACCTCTTCCTCTTCTTCCTCATCATAATTCTCAACTAGTTCATTTGGCTCCAAACAAAGATCATAATTATCCTTAGGTCTTGAAGGGTGTTCCACCAGATTAAACTTTTCATAAACCCCATCATTATATTTCACCCTCGTTTTTCTGCATGAATTCTAACTGATTTTTATTCTCTTTACTATAGCTTTCTAAATATATAACTCATAGTCCTTAATGGATTCATTGTCTGGTCCAACCAATACTTTTTTCATGAATCATAGTTGAGATAAGCTTTGAATAGAATAGGGAGGTTTACTTGGAGGTTATTTTTATCAACTCACACATACAGTGTATAAAATAATTTCATAGGTTTATCTGATGTAAATTTTTCATGAGATGTATCAAAAATAAATCCAAATACTTGAGTATATAAAAAATACCTTTTTAGGGGATAATCAAATTCTGAACAAACTTATATAGAATCATGGTTTCACCATCTTGCTTGGGAGCTATGGCTATCCTCTTATTTTCATTTCTAGTTAAACTTATCAATGCCTCTTCCAAAACAAAGAACTCTGTTGGAGGTGGAGGAACTATATGGTATTATTCAAAAATACCCTCATGAGGTATCCTAAGTCATGTATCCCATAACCTTGAAGAAAAGTTATAAATCTGACCATTGATCCAACTTCGCACAATATAACCATCTTCTGAATCAAAAGATAATTGAACATACTAATAAAACAATGCAACTAGATTTGGGTAAATAGGCATATCCTCTTTTGTAAACCCATACATCCATAATTTCCCTATTAGAACATTCAATACCAAATACTTACTTGGCAGAAGCCAATTAGGTAATATCTCCTTTTCAGGTACCACTATTCTGTTCACCAGATTCAGATTCAAAGGACCTTCGGGTGATAACTTCGGCGTGATTTTCAAATTATTATTTAAACTATGCTTCTCAAGAGATGAATATGATGGGCATTTCATCATGGGCATTCACCAATGGTTCAAGAGAGAGAAGGGTTGAAAGAGGGGTTACAGTTTGAGAGAAGATATATCGAGTGAAGAATGAGTGAAAATTCTTTTATTTTTTCATTTATGGATATCAAGCTTCGTAGGATCAAAAGTGCAGAAAAGTAAAAAACATGATACAATTAATTACCATGATACTGGTTATAATGTATAAATAAAACAATAAAGCTTCTTTATGGTGAGACCGTAATAAACTTTCACGGTGAGACCATAACAAGAGTTCACGGTGAGACTGTAACAAGCATTCAAAGTGAGACCGTAACAATGTGATTTCTAAACTGTGTGACTGTGTTGTTTGAGACAGTAAGTGCTAGACAGTAACCAAGAAATAGTCACTGTGAGACCGTAAACATGAAACATCAACTCTAATGACATTAAAACTATAGAACTGTTAAAGTTAAAAAGTAATCATAAGACACTGACTTGTGAAAATGTAAACTATAAAACAGTATACTTACTACCTAAGATTTATTATTCCTGTTTCATGTATGATGTAATCTATTCTTTCATAATTTAATGGTTTGGTTAATATATCAGCAAGCTGATATTTAGTTCTAATGAATTCCAAGGTTATGTCACCTTTTTGATAATGATCTCTCAAGAAGTGATGTCTTACATCAATATGTTTTGTCCTAGAGTGTGAAATAGGATTTTTTGAGATGTTAATATCACTTGTATTGTCACAATTTATAGGTACATTCCAGAATTTATATACATAATCTTTTAATGTGTGTTTAATTGATAAAAGTTTTGTACAACCACTACCAGCAGCTATGTATTCAGCTTCTGCAGTAGATAATGCAACATAGTTTTGTTTCTAACTACACCATGATACTATTGACTTTACTAAAAGGTGAAATGTTCTATAGGTGATTTTTATATCTAATTTAAAACCAATGATGACGACATCAGAATAACTCACTAAATAAAATGATTTTCCTCTGGGATAGAACAATCTTAGATTGGGTGTATGCTTAAGGTATTTGAAAAAAAAATGACAACATTTAAATGAGATTCCTTAGGATATTCTTGAAAATGATCACACATACACACACTAAACATAATGTTAGGTTGGATATCACTTAAGTAAAGTAAGCATCCAATCATTCCACTATAAGTGGTTTGATCAAAATATTTTCCATCTTCATCAAGATCCAACTTACAAGTAGTACTCATTGAAGTGTCACTACTTTTAGTGCTATCTAGTCCAAAACGTTTTAAAAGATATATAGTATATTTTATTTGATTCAAAATATTACCATCATTATTTTTAAAGATTTTAAATCCAATAAAGAATTTTATTTCACCCATTAAACTCATTTCAAATTCGTTTTGCATCATTTTATAAAATTCAATACATAAAGAATTTTGTAAAGATCCAAAGATAATTTCATCTACATATATTTTAACTACTAAAATATCATTGGAAATTTATTTTATAAAAATGTTAGGATCGACTATTCATTTTGTAAAACCATTGGAAATAAGAAAAGTACATAATCTATAATGCCATGCTCTTGGAGCTTATTTTAAACCGTATAAATCATTTGATAATTTAAAAATATGGTTTGGAAAATGAGGATTTGTAAAACTAGGGGGTTTCTCAACAAATAAATCCTCAGCTATATTCCAATTTAGAAATGAACTTTTTACATCCATTTGATATAGTTTGAAATTCAGATGTGTAGTATAATCAAGCAGAATTATGATGGTTTCAAGTATAGCTACTGGTGAAAAGGTCTCTTCATAGTCAATTCCATCTTCTTGAATATATCATTGTGAAAAAAAACTAGACATGTTTCTAAATATGCTACCAGCTTCATCTACCTTATTTCTAAACACCAATTTAGTGCCTATGGTGAATGTGTCTTTGGTTCTGTCAAAAATTTTCCAAACTTTTTTTCCTTTCAAACTGATTAAATTCTTCTTGCATAGACATCACCCAAAATTCATCATTTATGGCATCATTAATGTTTTAGGTTCAAGTTGTGACAAGAAGGAATTATCTTCAACGCGATTTGTAAGAGAAGCTCTAGTTTGAGTTCCTTTGTCTAAGTCTCCTACAAGAGCATTTAAAGGATTATTCTTAAGAGTTATAACAACTCTAAAAAAGGACAGGTGATTTCAGGTTCTCCAATAGGTTTAGGTTCATTGTGACATGAATATAAAGAATTTACAGAATTGGAAGTTTTTACAGATTCCTTTATAGGATGGTTAGAGGATTTTGAATTAATGTTCAGATTTGATACATCATCCTCCCGGTTCTATAGAGTGTTCTTAGGCTCATGTGGATCTATTTCATCAAATTTTACATGTATAGATTCTCCCACACCTTTAATTATTTTATAAAACACTCTATAGGCTTTAATAGAAATTTAATATCCTAATAAGATTACTTCATCACTCTTGGATGAAAATTTGTTAAGATTGTCTTTAGTATTAATGATATAGAGTTTGCAACCAAAAACTTTGAAGTAGCTAACTTTGGGTTTTATATTGTTACACAACTCATACGGAGTTATTTTAAGAATAGGTCAAATCAATACTCTATTGATAATATAACACTTTGTATTCACATATTCAGCCCAAAAATAAATAGGTAAGTCATATTCTCTAGGAATTGTTCTAGAAATATCTTATAGGGTTCTATTTCTTCTTTAAACAACTCCATTCTATTGAGGTGTTATAGGGGTAGAGAAATTATAACTATACACATTTTGTGAGAAAAAGGATTCAAACTCTAGATTTTCAAACTCATGGCCATGATAACTTCTTAAGGATTTAATTCTTAGTCCACTAAGATTTTCTAGAGTTTTGGCATATTTGGTAAAATGAGAGTAAGCTTCACTTCTATGAGCCAAAAAAAGTCCATGTATATATAGAAAAGTCATCTATAAGAACATAAACATAGTAATTCCCATTTATGCTAGAAACTCTAGATGGTATAAACAAATTCATGTAAACCAATTCAAGAGGTTGAGAAGTTGACACTTCTTTCTTCGGTTAGAAGGAAATTTTGTGTTGCTTTCCCTTTTAACAAGGATTGCACACTTTATCATTTGGAAACTCATTTTGGGTAGGTATTTGACTTGGATTTTTCTAGTTAACTTTCTAAATGAGTTAGTGTTATAGTGTCCTAGTCTCCTATGCCAAAGATATGAATCATTGTGAAACACACATAAACATGAAGCATTTCGAGAATATAAAGAATGTAAGTTAACAGAATATACATATTCATTTATTAATACAGAAAACACTAATTCATTTTTATTATTAAAAACATTTCAAGAATAATTTTCAAATTTGAAATGAAATCCATCATCACATGGTTGTGAAATACTAAGCATATTATATTTCAATCCATAAACAAAAAGTAATTTGTAAATCAAAACTGAGTTAGAGTTATCTATTTGGCCTAGTCCAATAATATTTCCATTGGAAGTGTCAGTAAAGGTGACATGTCCTCCATCAATTTTTATTATGTTCTCGAAGAATGAATAGTATCCGATCATGTGTCTCGAACACCCACTATCCAAGTACCATAAGCTTTTATAGGAACTATTTAAGAAACTTTCCTATAAAATAGTAAAATAAAAATAGATTTTGTTACCCATACCTATTTGGGTTTAGTAATATTAGTGACTAGGGCCTTAGGAACCCATATCTTCCTCATAGGTTTCCTATAAGTATTATGTAAATTATTTGAAAAATAAAATCTATTTGTTTCAGAAAATATTGAAACATTAGAGAGTGTATCGTAACTTAACCTAGCTTAATGTTTTTTAGAATTGGGAGTAAAGCTATATGTCCTAGACCTAGAAACAAAATTAGTTCTCCCAAAATTTATTTTACCTGGTTGATAGCCAATTCTACTAGTATATTTATGAGCAATCTGTTTACCTAGCATTTATAGTAAGGTATATTTACTATTAGTAAACCTTTCAAGATCCTTTTTAATTGGTAATTATATAGTTTTAATTCATTGTTATTTTTGAGTAATTGATAATTTTTTCCCTTTCTACAGTGAGTTTAGTTTTAATGGTTGAGGTAAGAGCATGTTGTTTCTTTAAAGACTTGAATTTATCTTTTAGTTCATTGCATGTTTCTTCAAACATATTACAGTACTCATACATTTCTTCATTAGAAATATTTTCAGAGTCACTTTCATCTCCATAATAGTAGGAATTGTGTATAGGAGATTCCAGTGTTACCTTAGATGTGTTTTTCATAAAACACATATTGGATTTGTTAGCCTGTTCATCATGTGAATTTTTGTAGTCACCTAAACTGTCCTCAAAATCACTCTATGTTTCATTCATTTCCTTTTTATACTTTCTATATTTTTCCTAATATTTTATTTTGTACTTGATCTTGGGACAGTCAGCCTTGATATGTTCCTTTCGCTTGCATTCATTGTAGATAATCTCATCAGACTCGTCACTTCTTTTACAATCTTTCTTCCAACTTCCTTTTTGATCATATCTTCCCTTGAAGTAAGGATTTCTAGAAAATTTATTCTTATTATAAAATCTCTTAAACATTTTGGCTAATTGAGCCATCTCCTCATCAATGTCATGTGATTATTTCTCACTGCTGGAACATTCAATAGAAGATTCCAAATTCCCTTTTTCTTTGTGTTTAGAGGTGGTGGTCTTGAACACAACAGATTTTCTTTTGTGTTCATCCTCCCCTTCCATGTGTACTATAAAATACTCTTCATACATCATTAGTTTTCCAATGAGTTATTTTATGGGTACCTTGTTGATGTCGTGTGACTCTCTAATAGAGGCAGAGGTTCCTCTCAATCTATTAGGTAGGAATCTGAGAATCCTCATGATTTGTTCTTTGGTAGTGACTTCTCTTCCAAGAGAAATCATTGTGTTGAAAATTTTGTTGAACCCGAGATACATGTCCGAAATAGGATCATCAGGTATCATTTTAAAGTTATAATTTTAATAGTATAAGTATTAAGTCTCATTTTGGTCACACTATAAGTTCCTTCATGTGGAACAGACATGGTATCCCAAATTTCATGGGTAGTTTTACATGTATAGATCCTATTAAATTCATCATATCCTAAAGAGTAGTATAAAGCATTTATAGATTTACAATTTTTATTTTAGGAAATTTTGGTAGGTTCATCCCAATTGATTTTTTTAGTAATAGGAATCTTATATGCATCTATAATTGAAGACTGGATTTCAAAGCACATACTTTCTAAATGCATTTTCATTTTAATTTTCCACTGAGCATAATTGGTTCCATTAAAGAATGGTGGTTTTTTTATTGAAACACCTTACAGTATATTAGCCATAATAAATAAATACTTTAAATGATCTAGAAATTTATAATTAATAGAAATTTATATATCTTTAAAGTACAACTACTAACACAGTTGAATAGGGTCAAAACAAAGTCTTAATAAACAATCATCTAATACAAAATTTTGGTTGGAGTAGAGTATTCAAGAGGGGGTTAATTGAGTATCTATAAAACAATTTTTATAAAAATGTATTCTTAAAAGGGTTTCCTAATAATTTTAAATACTACCCAGTTAATCAAAGTAATAAGGTTTTGAAAGTTTGAATGATTGAATAACTTCTCAGAAGATTGATTAATTTTAAGTAATATTAATATCAGTTATTAACATTACTTTTTAAGCAATTATAATGATACAAAACAATTATAACTTCATTAAAAGATTAAATATCAAAGTCAATTTAGTGATTTCTGAATTAAATAGTAAAACAGATAAAACTAAAATAAACAGTACATCAGATATAAAACAAGTGGTTCAGTCTCAAGTAATTACCTAATCCACTCCACTTGGTGATCACCTTCCACTAAGCAGTTTATATAAATAAATTTGATCCACACCCTAGATCGGGGTTAACACTAGTACACAAGACTGTCTAGTTCACAAGACCTCTTCCACAGTTCTTCATGGGTATGAACTAAAAGGTCACACATGGACCTCTTCCACACTTACCCGTGGGAATACACAAGAATAAAAAGATATAAGAGAAAGGATATCTTGTATCCATCAGTTTGATGGAAGAGACAGTGCGTGTTTTTATATATACACACAAGTTGCTCTAATAATACACACCAGAGTATAAAAATTATGAGATAAGCCTATAAGTGCTCTGAGTGTTAGTATATGTAGCTCTGCACTTCTGGGATAAAGCAGATGTATAAATTCAGTCCTCTCGTGGAGAACAGAGTATCGTAAGTCAGCTAGATCTTGATTGTGTTATTCATGGAGTTGATAATGCCTAAATTTACTCAACTCTAAGATTTAAGTATGCTTTGTGTGTTCTTCAGAAGTGCCAGGTTTCATGTGTCGGTTCTTCTTTCATGAATGCTCATGCTTTTTCATTATTGTGCACACACTTGTTTTTATGTTGCCACAATTGTCTCTTGTCACACACATTTCTTCTATCCAAGTTATTTTTGTTCTTATAATGCATGTGTTTGAGCCAACATGATGCATGTATTCTACACCTCATACCTCATACCGTCAGGTGACATGTCTACAAAGAAACATTTATTATGTTAGTGTATTTAAATACTTCAAATATGACCGTTAGGAATTAAATTTAAAAACGAAAAAACAGATTAAGAAATGGTGTCACAGTCTGTCTGCCAATGGTGTCTCCATGAAACGGTGTCTCCATGAAATGGTGTCTCCTTCTTTCTCTTTGAGTGGTGAGACATATATGATGGAATATTTTTATATATATTAGAAACCGGTAGTAGTGATGTGGTATTAGGATCACGATGTCTAGTCATGGTGTCTAGATGGTCATGGTGTATGGATGGTCATAGTGTTTGGATGGTCACAATGTTTGGATGGTCATAGTTTCTGGATGGTCATGGTGTTTGGATTGTCACGGTGTCTGGATGGTCACAGTGTTTGGACGATCATGGTGTCTAAATGGCCACAGTGTCTAGGTCCTTTTACAGAAAAAAAAACGGTGGCAGACTCACGGTTTCTCAGACATAGCCAAATCTCTGAACACATACATAAATAGTGATATTCATATAATGAATTAAACTTAATCATTCATAAGATAATTTCATTATAAAAAATAGTTTACAATAATTATTTAAGACATAAAAAAACTAATCATATGTACACATGATTTTAAATAGATTTAAACATGATTAAAAAGCTTTACCCAACGTATTGGATTTGTGATCATCAAAACATGATTAACACAAGTGGAATACAAAAATATTATATATATATATATATAATTATTGGGAGGTATACCTCAATTACGCATTTATTATTATTATTATTATTATTATTATTATTATTATTATGTTTTTTTAATGTTTCTAGTTAATAGGTGGAAACATTTTTTCAGTTATTTCCTTCTTCATGTTTCTATCCTTGACCCTTATTATTCATTTTTTAGGATTTTTAGATTTGGATTTACTCGATCATCCTACCTAATCCTTTAATGATATATTTTCC
This sequence comes from Viscum album, assembly GCA_963277665.1. Classification (NCBI taxonomy): domain Eukaryota; kingdom Viridiplantae; phylum Streptophyta; class Magnoliopsida; order Santalales; family Viscaceae; genus Viscum; species Viscum album. Next base: position 856,958,890 of record OY728133.1, on the reverse strand, counting down.
CCCACATAGGGTGGATCCACAATTGGGGGTTTTCATGAGTGGAAAATTCACCATGTGATCCTGCATCAGACTCATGTTCAAAACCATGATGGGAATAATTTTTGTGGTGTTACAAGATTACTACATCATGGTAGACTACTAGCTCAAATTTCGCTTATTCTGAGAACTGGAAGATAGAGAATATATTTTCAATGGATTTAATCCATTTTTTCAAGATGAGTGGATGAGAAGATCCACTAAATATTGGAGGCCTTTTCAAAAAAAATTATTTGACCAAAAATTTCTCTTTTTATGAGAAGGAGGGTGTTCCACACAATTCATGTTATTATTCATAACTTGGGATAGTTGTGATAGTATTATCATGAGGTTTTGAGCTCCCATTCCCATCAGGTTTTATGTCTTATTATGGAAATCATCACATTTATTATCACATTGGTTGTGATCTTGAGTTCTTTTATTTTCAACCATTAACAAAAAAGAGAAAAATAAAATTAGGGGGACTTGAATACTTAAGTAATGAGATTATAAAAAGGACACTATTAACATATAAGGATAAACATATAAATTAAAAGTATATCCTAACTTATGATTCTATAGGTTTCAATATAGGTTATCCATGGTGATTGAATTATCTCGGGGGTTCTTACTAATGTCTTTTAGTCCTAACCCTCAAAAATGACTAGATCTTCCTCAGACACTAACTATAGAAACCCGATACTTTTACATATATTATTACATGATTTTAATCATAATTTTTCATTAAATAAAAACCAAGGATTAAAAATCCTAATGTATTTGGAAGACTAGGGGAATAATTAGAAAACATGAAACTACAATAAAACACCTTTTTCTTAATCTTAATAATTATATCCTAACTCCCTTTGAGATCCTGTAACTACATAGGATAACCCGGGGAATACATAGAAAAAAGGGGGAGTTAAAATCCCAATAAAGGAATAAACATTGAAATAAAGCATAAAACATGAGTCAAAAGTCATAACATGATAACATAAAAGTCTTGTCTCATGAATAAACATATAGAGAAATAAAATATAGAACATTTAATCATATTATCATGGAAATATAATAATGTGTAAGTAAATATATCATGACATAAACATGAGCCAAGGTTAACTTCCAAGATGACATCACATGGTGGACAAAGTCCCATAATGGTTAAGGTTTACTTCTTAATCCCATAAATAATATATCATGAGGCTAAAAAATTATCCAATGCATTGGATCACTATATGGGTTCACCCATCATAATATGTACATGAATATGTGTCCCACATAATGAAATTAAACATAAGTAATAAATATAAGGGTTACCCATGGAAAGAAATGGGTTTCATAATAATGTCATAAGGCATAATCAATGGGTGTATCATAATGGTATCCATGAAATAAGGGATTAAATAGTTATTGGACATTAATAAATTAAATATAAGAATATATATTTAATAAAAATGGTCAACTAAATTAGAAACAAGAAAAAGAGTGGTTAGATATCTATAAAAATGTTCCACTTAAGCACGATTTTAGTGAAAAGATTAAAGAGTCTTGAAAGAGGATAAAGGAAAAAATATTTATATAAAACCAAATATAAAATAAATTAGTTTTTCATGATAAAATTAGTGGTTTTATAAAATTTGGGTTTCTTAAAATATTTTATGGAGTGAAATTGAAATTGGGTGAGAAACATAGAAGTTCCCTATACTTGGGTTTTCTTATCAAGAGGAATTTAAAAGGGAAACATTTTAAAACATGTATTTACTCATAAAAGAAATATGAATTGAGATTAATATAAATGTTTGGAACATATATACAGAATATAAGAGAATTATATAAGAATAATGAAAAGATAAATAGAGGTAAAAGTGAAAGAGCATAACCCAAAGGAAATATGGAGGTTTGGAGAGATCCCTTAACTTATGTATGAAAGAGATATTCATTTAAACATAATGTCTTGGATAATAAAATTAGATTCATTAATTACTAATTCAGAAACACTTACACAAATATTTGATTTATTGTAGTTTTTAAGTTCATTTATGGCCATTTCAATGAGTTGTAAGGTTCAATTTTTTGGTTCCGAGAGCATTCATTTCATGTTTTTAGGGCTGGTTCACTTGTTTATACTTATGGTTTTTCTTTTAAAATGGTAATACTAATCTAGATGTGGAATTAAATGGTATTAATGAACTTTTGTAACTATAAATTCCCCCATAAATCATTTTTTCTACTGACATATGGGGATAGTTCTTTGAGTAAAAATGTTATCATTATGTGGTTAGTTCATTTAGGTGGTTTTACCCACCATATCAAGACAATGTCATTTTATTTAATATATATATATATATATATATATTTGTTTCATAACATCAAATAAGTTATAATATACTTATTCAAAATTTATTTAACTATAATAATAGTGTTATGACCATCCTTGAAGGAGGTAATAGAAAATGAATAATCATTATCAATGGATATGGTTAACCACCATGATTTGGAAAATGGTTTCATTTATATGAATCATAGGAGATGATAAAAGGTATGTATAGAATATATTCCATTAGAAATATGACATTCCATTTTATAAATTATAACGGAGTTATTATGATTTTATGGATGAATGAGGTGAGGAGAAGGTAGAAAAAAAGGAAAGTAAAAGATGTAGTTTGAGAATGTTACTTCTTGAATATCACGTTCTTAAAGGGAACCTTAAGGAACATGGAATTGATCTTTTAGTGAGACTAGTGGCACTTGGACTTGTGGAGAGTGGGGAGGAGAGTGGTGTTTTTGATTATTACATTCATTACTTTATTATTTTTGCTCAAGACTATAAATAGTATTAATTATTGTGACTATTTACAAAAAATGGTTATTGTGAGATCAAACTAATGAGTGATTATATCATCCATTACTCAAAAAATCATGTATTTGTGTTATTGTTAAATACATTAAATTATCGTATTTCTTGATTCATACAAAATTAAAATATTTTAGAAAAATATCAAAAATTAACTTTATCCATTCTTCTACATATAGATTTAAGAAATGGAATCCATTTTATTAAAATAATTTTCTAAATATGATAGATATAATTTTTCAATAAAGTCTTTGTTTATTTGAAAAATATTGATTTTAATATTATAATAAATTTTATGATCCTATAAAAAATAACTTATGGTCTCCTAAAATTAAATTATAATTATAATAAAATGTAATATTAATTTATGGATCCATTTTATGAAAATAAATTTTCTTTTAAATCATTGTATTAATTATAAAATTGAAAATAAATCACTAACATTATAAAAAAATACCAAAACATAATTTATCATTTTTAAAGAAAATTATTTACGTTTACCACTATAAAAATATATCATATTTTCATTTTATATGATATCTAAATATTATTTTACATTTTCATAGGTGATATTACTATTCTAATGGTAAAATTACTATTCCAATGATAGTGTTACTATTCCAGTGGATTGATTTATATTTCAGCTACCTAATTTATAATGGTCATATGGGTTTACTACATCCTATAAATACCTCTTATTACATTCATTTTTTAGTAACTTCTATTTCTTTCCTTGTTTATATATACTTTCATCTTCAAAACGAATATTGTATTATTATTGTTGTGTTTTATTTCTACAAATTTTTTTGTGATTGCAGTCATACTAGTGGATCTAGTAGATCCAAATTATCCTATTCTTATTCTCTTATTTTCAATTTAGTGTCTCATTGTTATATTTTTCATACGTATTGGTTTATTTTCTAACTAAATTATCCTTCTTCATTTATGAGAATTTATGGTTTCAAGCACTTTAGAAGCATGTGCCGGTGGATGATATATTCAAATTTCTTTTGATAATCATTTATCGAAACTATGAGTGAGGATATTTCACACCAAATTTATAATTAATTTATTTAATATTTGAAGAAATAAAATACTTGGGTTTAGGAACTTTCTTCGTTGTATAATTTTGATCATTTGAAAAGGCCCTTTCGGATTTCCTTCATTGTCTTGTGAGGATCCAAGGATATAATCCCTCTAACTGTGATCCACACATGTTGATATGATCTCTGAACAACACTACTTAGTCACTAGGTTCTAGCTCAATGATTAAAATGTCTTTCATTGTTAGATCTTGATCACTCATTGTTCATTATTAAAAAAATATCTACTTCGTGTATCATTCTTAATATGGAGGGAGATAGAGGAGTCGAGAGAGAATCTGTTATGCACAAAAATTCTTTATTCTCAATATTGGATTCACTAGAAAATAGTCATAACCATTAATCTATAAAGTGATGATTTAGGTTAAAATAGTATTGAATTTTTTTGGTCATTAAAAAACATTTATTACCATTAATAAACCCCACAAATCATAATAATAATGATAATATTATTATTTTGCAACATGCGCTAACTTGTGCAAAAAAAAATATTGTTTAACCAACATGTTAATTAATTTTTTTCATTGAACATGGTCTTGGTTCTATTGAAACTCCTATTTCATTTATTGAATAGTTAAATAAATAATTTATTCATAAATAAATATTTCAATCACATACCAATGAATAAATATTTATTAAATATAAATAAAATTAATAAATGTATTTTTATTTACATGTTGGTGAATAAATATTTATTTAATTTATGCAATCAATATAACATGAATAAAATTATTCCTCATTCTTGTGAGTAATATTTATTATATTAATTAATCTCAAATATAATTTAATCAAGATAAAAAAATACTTAGTGTGTGACCCTCTAGAATACTCTCTCATTAGCATTAGGCAGGCTTACCTAATGTCCATGATTACTATCTAGCGACGAGCCAAGAAACCTATGAGAAAGAACTTAATGTCATAGCATTTAAAACCACATATGAATTCTCATGGTGTAATATAATCCCTTTATCGCAATATCTCATCAATAATTTTTCACGATGGTGTCATCAACCTATTTACTCGATACACATTTCTTTGACTATCTAAAATAAACACATCGTTACACCATGGCCATAGAATTTAATGTGATGGTACTATTCAAATAAAAGGTCTAATATATCATCTTCTATAAATATGGAAGGGGGAAATCATTCCTTGACTTATTCATTAATTACATGTCAATCATGATTCACCCAATGTACCCTACTTCCTGCCAATATATGGTGTGATAGTTTTGGTTAGTAAATATAAGTGTATTATTCATGACATACATTAATGATAAAATTAAAGTGTAAAGTCCATTACATAGGATCACATATATTAATATTTTATGACACTAAAAAATTATGAATTACTAGTAGATGGTTAGTTCTCATACTTTCCTATCTTGTAGATTACTAAGGGAGAAATTCATGAGAAGAAGCCTCATCCACTTACGATCACTCTCACCATATGATATAAGTAATATTTTTCCCATCAAAGTATGTTACCCAACCATAGAACTATATTAATAATATCGTCATACCAATTTATGTTTCTCATCATAGTGTGGAACTGTTATGGCATTATCAATGCAATAAATACTATAGAACGTTATTACATTAAATCTAGGAACAAACATTAAAAAATAAGTAAGAAGGCATTAAATTAATATTTAATATATCAAATATAAATGTAATAAAAGTAAAATCAGTTGTTCCTAGTACACCAACTCTAATAAAATCCCACATGGACTAGAGCCAACTGCCTAAAACATTCAGTCTGTTGGAATTTACATGATAATCATGTTTCTGGTGAGGCAAGGCTTTAGTCAAGGGGTACACCACATTGTCTTTTTTGTAAATACTACTCACTGAAACCTCACCTCTTTGAGAAAATCCATCAAGATATAATACTTCCACATTATGTGATTTTTCTATTGATGTGAATTTTTATCTTTTGTGAGATCCATTGATGCAGTATCATCACAGTAAATTGTGATATGATCTATATTTCTAGGTACCACATCAATCTCTTTTACAAAGTTATGAATTCATACTACTTCCTTATCTACCTCACAATCCTCAATATACTCAGAATCTTTTATAAAATCTGCAATCACATTTTTATTTGAGCTCTTCCAGCTCATAGAACCTCCATTAAAAGTGAAGATGTATACTTTTTGTGACTTCATGACATGTTTTTTAAAGGTAAATCCTTGGTCACAGACCAAGTCCTAATTTATTAAAAATATAAAGTAAGCTACAAAAGTCTGAAGGAGGGGATTTGTTTACAGTCTTTTTCATAAAAGTGAAGCAGATCAACCGAAAGCTCATCCCGCCAAGTAACGTTTTGGCCGATCCCTTTGTTGGCCAGACCATCAGCAACCATGTTTGCTTCTCGATAGGCATGTGTGGCGATGAATCTATTTTCTAAGAGAAAGGATTGGTATTTCATCCAGCGGGTAGTGAAAGGCCAATGAAGATGAAAAATACCATTCCATAAAGCATGGACAATAGTGGTCAAATCACTCTCAATCCAGATATTGCTCCAGCTCTTTTGCATAGAAAAATTGACAGCATGAATCACTTCCCCCATATCAGCTTCAAGGGAAGAGGCAAACCCACAGCCACCGTAGAAGCAACCATGACAATGTCCAAGCCAGTCCCTGAAGATGGCGCCAAAACCAGTAGGTCCTGGGTTCCCTTTAGAGGCTCGATCTACATTGATATTGATCCATCTGGGAAATGGGGCTTTCCATAACACCTCAAAGGTGTGTCGAGGGTGTCTGTAGAGACCCTCAATCCGAAGCAGATGAAGAATCACAAAGTCTCCAACCGAGTTGTCGCAATGAGATTTCTGCAGTGAAGTGGCATTATTCATGGTAATGAGAATTCTCGTCTGACCTGCATTAAGATTGAATGAGGATTTATTGTGAAAAATGGAGTTACGATCATACCATATGACATGGAGGAGTTCATCCACAATAGATAGTAAAAGGTTCTTGATTTGCTGTGAAGTGACAAGTTCAACACAACGTTTTATCTGTGCACAAATAGAGTCAGAGAGTAACCATCTGCAATCAAACATGTCAGTGATAAAATTCAAGAGAGTAGAAGATGTAGCGCAAGATAGAAATAAATGATTCGTGTCTTCTCTATGCTGATGACAGAAATGACATCTAGAATATAGTTAGATGCCAAAGGTCTGAAGACAGACCTCAATATAGAGACGGTTATGCACAATGAGACAAATGAGGGTGAGCCTTGAGGTCTTAATCCATGGCTTATCAAACTGCTTTAACCATTGAAAATTAGATTCAGAATTTGAAAGTTTGTGGGAGTAAAAACATTTAGAGTCAAGGACACCATTGTGGGCAGGCTCCCAAATAAGAAAATCCTCAGATATAGAGGAGTTATAATTATCGACCAACTGTATGATGTTATTTGTGATATTACAATTCCAGTGTTGGAGCACCTCCTTTATAGTGTCGTTGTAATTCTCCAGATGGTTATTGGATGGAAGCATGGAAATAAGGGGAGATCCATTCCAATTGTCAATCTATAAGCACATGGAAGAATCCATGTGAACCAACCATCTAGCATTTTTCATAATCATGGCATAGGAAGATTTGATGGAAGTCCAGATCAAAGAATTAAAATGATTCATATTCCCTTTTTTTAACCTTGGAAGGAATTTTTTTAAGAAACTCTGTAGATTCTGAGGATTCATTAATCAGAAGCCAAGTGAGCCTGGATTGAAGGGACTCATTAAAGAGTTTGAGATTTTTGATGCCAATCCCACCTTGTTCAAGGGGTTCACAACAGGTGGACAAGGGAATGGTAATGATTTTCCTCTCTAGAATGCTACCAGTCCAGATAAAATTTTTAATGTAAACCTTATTCTTTTTAATAATCCCAATAGGACATTTATAAACCATCATCAATTAAACCATTTGGGAAACAATGGTGGACTTCACAAGACAAATCATACCTGCCATGGAGAAGGATTTACCTTTCCAAGCGGATAGTTGTTTGATAACTTTATCGACCACAGCGTTCAAAAACATGGCTTTAGGCCACCCCCAAAATATGGTAACTCCCAGATAAATAATAGGAAGATATCCCTCTTTAATTCCTAAACTTTCAATGATGCTGCTTTTACGCGTGAGGGAGAAATTTTTACTAAAGAAAACAAGAGATTTATTCCAGCTGATAGCTTGACCTGATATCTCTTCAAAGTGATCTAAAGCATTTTTTAAGTGAATAATATTCCTTTTTCCTCCATTATGGAATATAATTATGTCATCATCATATAAAAGATGAGTCAGGACATTTAGGTTTCTGACCGCCATAATGGGTTTAAGCTTGTTTTGTTCAAAAAGATGAGTGAGGAGTCTGCTAAGGTAGTCCTCAACAATAGAAAAAAGAATGGTTGATATGGGATCTCCTTGCCTAACACCTTTGGTATATTTGAAATATCCTTTAGGGGAACCATTAACAGGGATGGAGATATAAGCTGATTCAAAAAGAGTACTAATCCTGCTTATAAAGATTTCATTGAAACCAAAACCTCGAAGTACCTTAAAAATAAAGCTCCAATCTATGGTATCGAAAGCTTTTCTAATGTCATGTTTGATAGAAATACTTCCTCCTCTAGAAACATTGTTAATAGAGTTGGTACATTCCAAGGCCAAACAGATGCAATCTTGGATGGATCTTCCTTTAATAAACCCAACTTGATTCCAAGAAATAATTTTGTTGCAGAGGGGCGCGATCCTATTTTATAGAAGATTAGTGATGATCTTATAAAGGGAATTAATAAGAGCAATAGGATGAAAGAGGTGGATTTTAGAATCATTCACCACTTTGGGAATTAAGGCAAGAAATTGGGCATTAAGACCATGAGGGAGAACCCCATTTGCAAAGAAGGTTCTGACATGTTTACAAACATCATTGTGAATGACCTCCCAAAACTACTGATAAAAACCATTGTTGAACCCATCAGGCCTAAGGGCATTATTTGGGTTTAAACTAAAAACAATGTCTTTGATTTCGTGGTCAAGGGGGATACCTAGAAGAAAACGATTTTATTTCTCATTGACCATGCTCGGGATAACCCCATGAATGAGATTCTTGTTAATGTTGGCCCATTAAATATATTTTCAAAGTAAGAAACCACATGGTCAGCAATAGCCGCCTCATATTCAATAATAGAATCATTAACCTTGAGCAAGGATAAGGGTCTACAAACTTTCCTAATTCTTTGGAGGGCATTGAATAATTTAGTGTTGCAGTCACCGTCTGTGAGCCACTTAGTTTTGAAAACTTGATTGCTCATATTGTCTTTAAGAGACAAAATATAATTATGTTTCAGGGTGATGTTCAATTCATTTTGGGGGTCAAAAGAAAAATCAGAATTGGTGTTGGCATTTTTAATTTGATTGAGCTCATGCTCAAGGTAAACAATGTCCTGATAAAATTGCTTTGATTTGGAACCTCACCAACTCTTGAGACCTAGCTTGAGATGTCTGAGCTTCATAACATAGGAAAAATCATCAGAGTTATTATTCATGGACTTCCATCTTTCCTTAATGAGTTGGGAACATTCTAGGTCAGCAGACCAGACATTATTAAATATGAAGGGAATAAAATTCCTAGGCTTTTTAGGGAACATACTGACTAGAATGGGATGATGATCAGACATTAACCTGGGGAGAGTAATACTGGATATGGTATCTGATTTATCAAGGGCTGGAATTTTTTTAAAGGCCCTATCATGTTTGCTAGCAACAACACGGTTAAGGTGTCTTCTATACCAAGTATATTTATCACCTGTAAGGTTTATTTCGATGAGATATCAATCTTCTAAAGTAGCCCTAAATTATCTAGAAGAAATGTTGGATTGGGAAGGACCAATTTTTTCACATGGGGAAAGGATGGTATTAAAGTTTCCCAACACAATCCCGGGGTCAATGATCTTACTATCTAACACAACAAGTTCCTACCAAATGGGCCTTCTGTCTTGATATCTATTCTTGGCATAAACTGAAGTGAAGAAAAAGTGTGTGTTATCAAGAAAAAAATCAGAATTTAAATGATGTTCAGTGCAAATATAAATATTAACAGTTTGTAAAAAGGAATGATAAAAAAACCCATAGGGACTCGATAGTAGAACCAGATTTACAAGCACAAATAAAATTATTTCCAAAGGCAGTGAGATGCATAAAAATTGTGGAGAAATTTACTTTTGGTTCAGTTATTGAAAATTATTTTGGATTATGCGTCAAAATAAAGCATTTGAGAACAAAAATAGTGTCAGAGTTCGCTAAACCCTGACAATTCCAAAAAAATACATCTATTTAGAACCTGGATTTGGAGCATGAGCCCCCCTTTTTTTCATCGAGCCGCCCGAGCCTTTCTTTCTCCCCGATCTCCTAAGAGTTTGGGAAGAGGTTGGGATCTTCTTTTTATTCTCCTTACTCATAATACAATCAGAAACAATGTTAGCGGTAATTGTGTTAGTAGTAATCTAAGAAACAGAAGAGGATTTTCTTGTCAAGGGGGTGGTATGTCCCTCCTTAGAGTTAAGAGGGGGACTCTTGTTCTGAGTAATGGTTGGAAAATCAACTATCAAATCATACACATGAGATAAATAAAGGGAATTATGTGCTTCTAAGGGTGAAACAAGAGGGGTGCTGGTACACATAAAAGAGGCATTATGTGAAATAGTTATGCTCAGTGTGACCAAAAGTGAGAAATCAGGTTTGTTTATACCTGCAACCTCCTCCAGAAGCGGTCGAGCATTGAGTTCTAGGACAGGATGTTTGTTCACAGGGGATGGTTCATGTTCTGTCCATTCTATAGGGAGAAGTTCAACGGATTCTGAATTATTCTCCAAGGAAAATCCACAAGTGGAGTCCGCAATAGGTACCTCAGTCGAGCCATAGGTGCCCTCCAGAACGAGACCATCATTGTTAGAAGTAACCTCCCCCGATGAGTTTTCATCCCAGGATTGATTGCAGACATCCAGAATCATGTGTTCAATATCCTCGGTGATGCAAAGAGCATTAGCTTCATTTTCCTCCTCAGCGACTTGATCTGCCTAGGTGATGCCCGAGTGATCACCTAGAAAATTTGTTTTTTTGACCCATATATCCAGTTTCTTCATGGGTGGCTCAGGTTTTTCAGGAGAAGGGACCTTACCCTTCTTCTTCTTAACATCAGTCCATCCATCTTCGTGAGGAGGCGCAACCTGACTCTTCATAATCAGACATTTTAATAGAAAATGGACAAAAATTTTACAGAACTCACAATACGGTGGCATACACTCACATTCGACCCAAACTTTAGTTCTGGAATCATTTTCATTAAAGATAATTACCTTCGGTATTTTTGTAGCAATGTCAATTTTGATCATGACCCTAGTATATAGACCAATCTCAGCATTCAGAGTGCATTGAACTATTTTGAGCGGGGTTCCGATACAGCAAGCGATATCATTGAGAATTTTTGGATGCCAAAAATACCTGTTGAGTCCATCCAACCTCACCCAAATTTGATCCATTTAATTCCTTGAGTTGTACGGGTTAAAGGAGAAATCCCACTATGAAATCCGAAGAACCCTGGGCTAGATTAGAAGATTTTTGAACTTCAAAATGTGGTCTAGTTCATCGTGGGATTTAAATAACATGTGGAAATAACCTTTCCCAATCTGGACCAACTTCCAATCTGTAAATCCCCAGACATGCGCTATCCGTATCATGAGATCTGAGTTTTCCCATGTTTTTTCACCTTTAATGTTTGAAATAAACACCATAACTGAGAACATACATAGAAGGGATCATTGTTGAAGCACATCAGGATTCACTTCAACAGCAAATCATCCATCGTCATGCTTCTTGCAGAGGGACATCTTCAAAGCAAATGCCTTGGATGAATCTCTGCCTTTAAGTGCTTCCAGAAAAGTTATGCTTCTCGGTCATTCCACTGGATATTCTTCCTCATATTGATATTTGAAACCATGGTTAACATAATCTTATTCCCACTCAGGGTCGAAACCCGTCAGTGAGGGTGGAACTAAAACGAATCAGTGCATAGAAAGTAAGCAGTGCAAATGGAGATTAGGGTTCACATGGGCATCATCGAGAGCTCTCAAGCCGCTTCCTTTTTTTATCAACGGTGTATTTCTTTTCCCATCCTTCATTACATCTTGATATATTTTGAAACTAGAATATGTATATACTCTGATGACAAGTCTCTAATCTCCTCCATACACTATAAACATATCTATAGTACACCTCAAATACTTAAGTACAGTATTGAAAACCATCCAATAGAGGTCACCTAGATCGGCTAGATATCTGTCAACCGCACTCAATGCATAGAAAACATCTTGCCTCGTACCTAGAATATCATACATGAATGACTCAATCACTGATTCTTTTCTAATTTTTTCCATTATATTTTTTCCCTCAGGTGTTTGAGGATACATTTTCCTAGAAAGATTAATTTCATGTGACACTAGAAACAATACCCTCTTGGATTGTTCCATAATGAATCTCTTCAGTATCTTGTAAATTCTTTCACTTTGACATAGGTCAGTAGTCTCTTGGATATATTATTATGGATCTTGATTCCATGAATATTTGTTTCTTTTCCCAAGTCCTTTTTGGAGACTCATTTATTCAACCACCATTACAAAAAATGACCTGACTAGAAGGGGTTATTTTTTAGATTATAAGGGGTTATAACCCCCTCTAGATTCAATGATTAGAAGGGGTTGTGTATAACGCCCTCTAATTATACAAAAAATGAATTTAGAGGGGGTAGTGTAGAACCCCCTCTAAAAAACCTCCTATAATCTGTTGTTTTTTTGTAGTGCATGTCTTAACAAACTATAAGACAAGAATTTCATTTCCTATGAGTAATATTTTATCAATATATATTATAAAGAAAACAATAATAGTCATTATAAACCATTTGTACACAGAAGGCTCACACTCATTCTTTATGAAACCAAATTCAATTATGGATTCATCAAAATTAATGTTCCCTGACCGAGATGCTTTCTTTAATCCATAAATGTATTTTTACAATTTTTATATCTTATTATCATCGTTTAGAGTCACAAAACCTTAAAGTTGAGTCATATAGACATCTTCCTGAAGGTTCCCATTAAGGAAGGTTGTTTTGACATCCATTTTACAATTTTCATAGTCATGGTAATGTGAAATGGAAAGTAGAATTTTTTATGGTTTTCAACATTGCAACTGGTGTAAAGGTTTCTTTTAAGTCAATGCCTAGACTCTATTTAATCCCTTTTGTAACCAGTCATGCCTTATAAGTACTTACTTATCCTTACATGTCTAGTTTCTTCTTTAATACCCATTATAAACCAATTGGATTTAAATCTACTATAGGATCTTCCAAAATATAGACTTGGTTTTGTTACATGGAATCCATTTCAAAATTCATGGATTTTTTCCACTTGGAACCATTTGTTCCACTTACTGCTTCATTGTATGTTAGAGGATCATTATTGTCAATTAATAATGAGTCAAAATCCTTAGTGAATAGAAAATCATAACATTCTAGTTTTGTAACATCTCTTGTACTCCTACACAATACTTGTGTCCCTGGAATAGTTTCATCTTCCATGGGGCTTTGTGGAATTTGTTCCTCTACAAACTCTTTTATACCTTGAGCCTCACATCCTTTAATTCGAACTCGCTTCCACTAACACTTTTAGTGATTTTACCTCTTAATGAATATGGATTATCATTCCACTATAACCCTTTTATTTAATGGGTCTTATAATAAATACCCATTGTTTCCTTGGGGTATCCTACAAAGGTACACTTTGAGCCTCAGGGTGAATGTTTGTTACCTGAAGAGGCCTTAATAAATGATTTCCTTCCCCAAAAATGTAAACTTGATGACATGGGTTTTCTTCCACTCAAAAATTCATATGAATACCATTTATTGATTTATTTTCTACTTGGTTTATTATATGTTATGTTTTTTGTAATGTGTATCCCCAAAAGTATAATGGAATCCTTGCATGACTCATCATTGATCTCACCATGTCCCACAAGGTGTGGTTCCTCTTCTCACTTACACTATTCCACTTAAGTGTGTGAGGATTAGTGATTTGGGATTGGATCACAATCTCCAATAAGTAATAAATGAAGTAGTGATTAAGATATTCTCTACTACGGTCTCAACAGAGTTTTTTAATCTTCCTACTATGTTGGTTCTAAACTTCATTATTGTATTCCTTGAATTTATCAAAATAATATGACTTATACCTCATTTGGTAGACATATCAATATCTACTAAAATCATAAGTAAAATTTATGAAGTATGAGTACCCACCCCAAGCTTTAACATGAAATGATTCATAAAAATCAGTATAAACTAATTTAAGAAGATATTTATCCCTTTCACCTTTCACACAAAATGTCTTTGGTAATTTTTCCTTGTAAACATGTATTACATACACCAATTGGGTTTAGTTAAAAATAATCTAAATATCAATCTTGATGTAATTTATTCAATCACATTTCATTTACATGGAATAGCCGGTGATTCCAATGTTGGGTGTGGTATTATTCATGTGAGTTAACTTCGTTATCGATTTCCATTACTTGGTTCATGTAATCCAACACATAAATACCATTATATAAATATGAATTATTTTAATATATTTTAAATTTATAAAAAAATTACAATTATTCCCAATTTTGAAAATAAATCAATATGTATCAAGTATGGATACAAAAATAATGGTTTTGGTAATATATGGAAAATAATAACAACCTTTCAAAACCAAGATCATTTTGGTAAGAAAAGTGATGTGGTAGTCCCTGATAGCTACAACAACAAGTTTATCTCTCTTGGATTCTCTTCAATCTACCTCCCCTCTGTTAATTTTTCTAAATATACATGGTTCCTATATTTGAATACATTTTTGTGCACCACAAGCTATATCTAATATCAAATTTTTAAAAACAGATAAAATTCACTCAATAACTAATGCACTTGAAGCTTCCTATTGCGTCTTTGGTTGGGTTTAGTTTTTCTTCCAGTGGCCCATATTGCCTCATGCGAAATAGACATCATCATATTACCTTGCTTTACCTTACATATTCCTCTTCTTGGAAGTGCATAAAGAAGATTTGGGATTAAATCTCTTTGATTTCCCATAATTTTTGTTCACCATAAGGATGGAAGGATTTTCGCACCTCATATCCTTATATACTTAGCGAAAAAGTGTGAGAAGATCTGGGAGAGACTTATAAATGTTTTTTATATTATAATTCATAACAAACCTAGAGAATCTTTGAGGTAATGATGCTACAATGAGATTGGTGACTAGTTCTTTGGGGAGTTTCAACCCTAGAACCTCTAGGCACTCAATGTATCCAATGAGCTTAACTACATGAGGCCCATCTGGGTACCCTCTCCAAGATATCTCTGAAAGATCATCTTGTAAATCTTCAATTGTGCCAATCTATCTCTCTCTTATTAAAGACCATGGAGGTTCTCAAGAATTCTATATGCATCTATGTTTTTGTGAGACTTCATGAGTTTACTACAAATTGATAAAACTATAAAACATTGATCATTGACCACATCGCTCTCATGTTTTTCATAGACAAGGAACACTTCATCACTCGCCTCATTAGTTGGTGGATCAGGCATTGAGGATTCTATCATGTAAGATTTTTTTTCATGGTGTAGAACAACACAAAGGCGTCTAAACCACTATTCAAATTTACTTCCAGTTAAGAGGTTTTCATTCTACAATATTGATTATAGGGCTAATGTGGAAGATGATCTTTCCATTTTATTATATAATTAAAAGATAATATTATTATACATTTTCTTGATTACAAATTATTTGAGAACCAATATATTAATTGATTGTATAAAAACTCACGCTATTTTATCAAGTCTCAATAGCCCTCACCATTGAACTCAGAATTTCTAGTTATTTTAACATTTTAGTGGCAATAATCCATATACCCTTTTTATATAAACCCAATAAGGTTTGGCCAAGCTACTTGAATTTATTTAAGTAGGTAGTTCTTTTCCAACTGTAGGCCTGCTACTCCTTGATCTGTTGAGTGGATTCCACAATCCGAAAATCCTAACTTGGTTTTACTTAACACTTTCCCCCAAATTACAGAAATTCTAGAAAGGTTTACTCCTATTTATGTAAAATGTTTAATTCTACCAAAAAAGTTCTTAATAACTCCCCATATAAAATTAAGTGTCCCAACATGGGTTGGTTAAACAATTAGTTTTATTGAGTTTATTCCAAATCATGTAATGGAAGGTCAAGTCTCACTTAATATTCAATTGAGGGATTTTAATTTTTTAGAAAATTTTATCTTGATTTATTTTTCTTCGTATCTTGTTAATATTAATGGGATGTTACTTAATTAATTAACCATGATCGAAAAGATATTTAAACATAATGCATTTAATTAATTTCCATTTTTTAGAATTATTTCATTTATTTATGTAATTGCAGCCTTGCATCCAAAAAACGAATAATTCCATAGATAGAAATAAATAAATAAAGTAAATGAACCAACCATGAGCTTATCTAACGATTGATTTAATGAGTGGAAATTAAATCAACCTATTACCTAGGGGAATAACTCTATTTGGTATTCTTGGGATGAGTTACAGTATTCCACCTTTCCACCTGTGTATTAGTTGAGTTGGCATCATAATGGTTCCATCTTGAGCTGCATCCACCCACCTTGGGATGATCCATTAATTACAATTATTTATTACTCACATGTAGGTGAGGAGAACCAAAGAATTGTTCAAAGGGGATTACATATTTAACATCCCAATCTTTCACGATACGATTCTCTTTCAATAATGCAATAGCTTGCATTGTACGCAAGTTCGAGATTCTAACACACCGCGACAAATCAAAGTAGCAGTTATGAATAGTAATACCCACTTTCTGAAATTATATAAATTTATTATTTCAAAATGGACTTCATTTTTGGATTCGTAATATTGAAATTATCCTATGTTGAATTTTTGGTATTTTTCTGAGAACTTCCAATTTTCGATGAATAGTGAAAAATACTTCAAAACAGCTTTTTTAACCAAAATAATTTATAGTGATAAATTATATAATTGAGTGGTTTTAAATTATAATCAGAATATATTTTTACCATTTTATCCAATGGTGGTTATTAGAATTAATTTCACTTTGAAATTGGACATAAACAATTGCCAATCTTTTGATATATATTGCTTCTTAATAACACGCTATTTGTTGTGACAGCGGGAATTAATTATTAAATTAATTAAATCAACTCATATGTTTTAAATTTTTTAAAATAGAAATAATTTTTTGTATTAGGAATATCAAATATAGATTAGGGTGATTTTTTCGTATTTTTCTGAAAACTTCAATTTTTGATGAATAGTGAAACCACTAAGTGGTAGTTTAAACACTAATTTTTCGTGTAAATGAAACATTATCACTTCTGTGATTTGATTTCCAAAAATCTGACATACATGTTTATCATTAGGAAGAAAAAAGTGGTTCAATGGGATTAAAATAATTTTTTGGTGAATAGTAACTTTTATGTTTTTTTAATCGCGATTAAAGGTAATTAGTGAAATTTAAAGTAAAAATGATATTATAAAAATATGAAAATATATCGACACTTGTACTACCCTTATTGTATCAGTCATGGACGACCATGAAAATACATGGGTCAACTTGGGGACCCCATGGATCCACTTGGGTAAGAAAATGACATTAATAACTTTTTATTTGAAGTAAAAATAAAATTGTCACAAACATGTGTTGTTTAACTAAAACAATTATTACATGGGGATATATAAGTTAAATTTTAGACTATAAATAGTCATTGTAAATATAAAAAGATTTCCTACATCATGTTAATTTTTTTATAATTTTTAGACATTAAATAAATTAAATTTTTTTTGACACAATGATGGTGCAGCGATAACCTCATTAATTAACGATTTAAATAAAATGAAAAGATAATGTAAAATATAAGACTTAAACTTTTCAAAAACCTATTGGATGAGTATATTTCGAACCCATATCATCTTATCCTCGAAATATATCATTGTGGGACCTTTAAAATCCGAAAATCATTTCACAATAATGTAACATTTCATGAGTTTCCAAGAGTACCCCACCTCTCCTCTTATAAAAGGCCCCCACCTCTACCACCTTATTCACACCATCAAAGACATTTGGCTCCGAAAAACTCTTCCCAAATACTCTCTCAACTTCCCTCTATTACTCTTAGAAGCCTCACTTTGGGCAAAACTCTTCCCAAGGTAGCCTTTGGCTCAAATCAAAAAGTGTTACCCGATTTTTAGGTAATGTCTTCTCTTATGTTCTTTTGTTTTATTTTGCTTCTCCAACCCCTTAAACACTTTTTATTCCTTTATTTTGTAACAAAACCATTATCTTTAATATACTAGGACGTTTTTATGAGAATTATTTGATTTAAACTTACACACACCTTCATCTAATGGTTAAAGAACATACTGAATCTGTGGGTGGTGAATTACTGCCTCACGAAACGATGATTGTTCAATCTTCTATTAACACATCTCTTGGTGGACATTATGATGACACTATTTTCATATATGATATATATATTATGTTTATGTTTTCCTTATGCTTATTTATTTCTCATTTATGGCATACCCTTATGACTTCCATTATGGGTAAACGCGATAATTTCATTTTAGGAAGTGCGGACTACTGCCCCCTCAAAGTGATTTGAATCGTTAATGCCATATATGGGACGTATAAAGGATGGAGTAAATGATATTATATATGATATTATACTGGAATTATAATACACCTTTATATCATTATTATTTCATTCCATTAAATATGAAATAGAAATGAAAGTAGCGTTCATGCGTACGTACGTCTTACCGTTTCCATAAACGGTGCATTTCATTTCTTACCTCTAAATGATATGTAATATTATGAATGAATGTATATACTAGATATATATGATATATATGATATCTACATAATTAATATAATTCTGGATATAATGGATATTTTACCACATGAAAAACTTGTAATTATAAGAAGTTTATTTTTTACTCAAGTACCAAAGATTGACAAAACGACCGTTATTAGAATAAATAATTACATAATGTTCATAACATGGTAATTAGTGATATAAAAGAAATAATAAAATTTAAAAAGGTTCTTGAGAAATTATAAATTAACTCTAGTTTGTTATTCAGGAGGTTAAAGAACGGTCGAGTCATGTCGGACACGAGGTAAGGACTTCGTCTCAATCTCCTTTCATTGAGGCATATTTTGTTTTATACACAAATTTCTTTTATACTGTATATAAACCCATTTAACTTTTAAGTTTAATCAAAATTAATATTTTTATATCAAGAATTTTACTAAACGACAAAAAGGAATGTTTTTTTGTCGTACGTATGTGGCGACAATGACTTCTCTACCGCCGTGACCATTATTTGTGTTTCAGCTTCCTCTACAAATAATAACTTTTTTAAATGAAAAATAAATACAAAGTTTTAATTTTATTTTATTTTGGTATTGAAAATGGTTTTGAATGTGTTTTTTTATATCAATGTGTTGTTTTGATATCTTGTGACTGAAATGTGGAAATGTTATGTTTTCTTTATGCATGTTTTATGTGATATGATTATGTTATGGTTTATGATATGATTAAACAGTTTCATATAAGGAATGCATTGGACTTAATAAGTTACGGGTGGATCCCGCTATAGCTCATCGATGCATCAGTAGGTCTCATGAGACAAACTAGTGTCTTGGCACGAGGCCTTGATAAAATCTTATTTGTAGTCTTGTCACGAGGCCTTGGATACGTGGTTATGATAGTCTGGAATTATGCATTCCATCATTTTGAAAGTGGTAATTAATATTGCATGTGATTATTCAACTAGTAAAATATCCATCTGAATATGTAAATGGAATTATTTCATTTTATTTTTTCCATATTATGCTGAAGTTCAAAGGCTTTTGTTTTAGTTATACATTGCCTTAAATTTTCATGTTTATTTATGAAATTTTCCGCTGTATTGTTGTCCTTACTGAGCATCTGAGCTCACCCCTTTCAATGTTTTAATTTTTCTAGGATGTGATGAAGTATATTATGAATGACCTGAAGGGATAGTATGAGGGGATATGAGGACATTATTTTCTTTAGTTTTTTTTACTTTATGATGTAATGTAAGACTTATGAATGTATCTAGTGTTTCTAAGGCTACTAAACTAATCGGTCTTTCGAGACTTGATCTTTTGTGATCATGCCAATGATACGCAATAATGCACCGACTCTGGGTAACTGGGTTCGGGGCGTTATAGTTGGTATCAAAGGCAGTTTACTACTAACCTTGGAAGGTAGATTTAGATAAACTCTGATTAGAGCACATAGCCCTAAGATATACTTTGAAGATTAGTATAGAAGAACTTCATATAATTTTCGTATTATAGATATTTTGTGAGTTTTCTGAGCAATACATCCCTGTCTGGATACGAGAAGGTAGAGGCGGCTCTGGCACAGATGTACCTAGGGGTAAAACCCAAAAACAAAGCTTTGAGCTAGACTCGAATGGGAACTGGTGCATGACAATGGGCCTTGCTGCACTCTTGGTTACGACACTCCCTGGGGATATGATTAGGATAATTCTCATTTTCTTTACAAATCGTTATGAAAGGTTTATGAATATATACTTCCTCAGAGAAAACATTTTTATGATTATGGATTATATCCATAAACTATTTAATTTATGTTAAGTGTTTTACAAGTATGGAATTATGTATACCGATTCATAAACTAATCTAGTTTATGACATTGTTTATAAACGGTGCCTAGTTTAAGGAATGGAAATTATATCAATGAACGCACTCCATGTAGGGATTTCCCTCCTTCTCAAGAAAATTATAGTGGAGCTGGTGATACAACTGGTGTTGATCAACTTATCACCATACTGGGACAACTCACTCAGGTTATGAATAATAACCTTACTCGTATGGAGAACCCTGATCTGCAACATGGAGGATCAATGTTAGACCGCTTCATGAGGCAAAAACCTCCAACATTCAATGGGAGTACAAATCCCTTAGTAGCTGAGCAATGGATAAATTTCTCAATGAAAATATTCCATCCTTTAGGGAGTAGTGAAAGGGAAAAAGTAGTCCTGGCAGCTTACCGCCTCACTTGAGATGCTGATCAATGGTGGTCATTGATTCAAAACACAAAGGAAGATGATGAAGTATCAAATATGTATTGTAGGGAGTTCAAAGTGCTTTTCTTAGAAAAATAATTTCCTCATGACCATCGAGCAGATATGAAAAGGAAATTTCTGAGTCTGAGACAAAAGGAGTATGAGAATGTTGCAAAGTATGAGGCCAACTTTACAAGGTTAGCGAGGTATGGTGCAGATTATATACGTAACCCAGAAAGTAAGATTTATCGTTTCTTTGATGGGTGAAAACCATTTCTCCGTCGATCCTTAGTCTCACAATCTTTCTCATTGTACGAAGATATTGTATCATGTGCTATCAAGATAGAAAAGGAATTCTCTAAATCTTAAGACAATAAAGTAAAGAAAGAGAAGAAGAGAATGGTGGAACAAGAGATAGATAAAGGGAAAAAGGGAAAGAAGGATTTTTCATTATGCAATAATTGTGGGAAGAATCACCCCGGTACTTGCCTAAATGGAATGGGAGTTTGTTATAAATGTGGAGAAAAAGGTCACCAGGCTCGTGATTACAAGGGAAAGAAAGAGGCTATCAATGTTGAATGCTACAATTGTAGGGAAATGGGTCATTATGAAAATGAATGTCCTAAGCATCAGGGAAACTTACCTCAGAAAAGGCCAATGGATCAAGGACAATCTTATGTTGTTACTGAAGTTGAAGTGGAATAATTAATGTATTGGTGCTTTTGGACATAAGGATTATATTCTGGTTATAAGAATAATGTGATATATATAAGGATTGTACTGTAGTACTTGTTGTTTTCATTAAGGTTTTAATATTATGAATGTAATCATATTTTTGTATGTGAAAATAAAAGAAAATTTACTTTGTTTGAGGAATCTGATGATACAATTGATTTTGGAATTTAGAGACCTTTTAGAGAAAGTCTGGACAGAGGTACATTGGATAACTATAAAGGTTGGAATGGATTAAGTTGAACTTTGGATCGTATTGTTTAAGGTTGAAAAATTTCTGAAGATTATTTTTGAAATATTATAATACTATAGTTTTAGGAAAAGGACAACCTGCAGGTCGAAGGATAAACCGTCGCGTCGGACAAAGCTACAGGAATCGAACCCACAACCATAGTGCGACAGGACTTCATTACCTACCACAAGCCTATAGGAATTCCTTGGTTATTACAAAATAGTTTTCCTAATCAAAATGGTATGTGTTAATATTTGGAACCTTGTACGATTAGGATAAATATAATATTTTTATGTTCTATTATCTTTTTGAGTGAAAGATGGGTTTGTGGTAAAAATTTATTAAAGAATGAAAGTCTACATGACAAGTATATATATTCCCTTACATTCTTAGAAAATCTCCTAAATAAATTCCTCAACTTTATAAAAGGTAACTTAAAACAAAAACGTTGTCGGTTAAATTTTCTTACTGGGGAATCAATGATCATTTAACGAATCACAAGTTTGTGATTTTCTTATAGTTAACTTTCTCCTAACCCTGTTTTCTATAACACTCCATCAGACCTTGATGGTCTGTTTTTCCTCCATATCCATATTTTCATAGAATCCTAGTATGGGCTATCTCAGGTGACCTTTGTACTTCTCTTTCTTTCTTTTAATGTTATATTTTTATTAACCCTATTCCCGATGTGGGTTTTCCACAAAGGTATTTTCTATTTTCAACCTTTTATTTTTGAAGAACTTTTTCAAATTGCAATGATGCAATTTATTGAAGGAGGGGAGAATGTAACACCCCAATCTATCATGATACGCTTCTCTTTCAATAATTCAATAGCTTGCATTGTACACAAATTTGAGATTCTAACACACCGTGACCAATCAAAGTAGAAGTTATGAATAGTAATACCCACTTTTGAAATTATATAAATTTAATATTTTAAAATGGACTTAATTTTTGGATTCGGAGTATCGAAATTATCCTATGTTGATTATTTTTATTTTTCTGAGAACTTCCAATTTTCGATGAATATTGAAAATACTTAAAAACAGATTTTTTAATAAAAATAATTTATAGTGATAAATTATAAAATTTAGTGGTTTCAAAGTATAATTAGAATATATTTTTACCATTTTATCTAATGGTGGTTATTAGAATTAATTTCACTTTGAAATTGTACATAAACAATTGTCAATCTTTTGATATATATTGCTTTATAAAAACATGCTATTTGTTCTGACAGTGGGAATTAATTATTAAATTAATTAAAACAACTTATATGTTTTGAATTTTGTAAAATAGACATCAATTTTTAATTATGAATATAAAATATATCTTACGGTGAGTTTTTGGTATTTTTCTGAAAAACTTCAATTTTTGATGAATAGTGAGACCACTAAGTGATAGTTTAAAAAATAATTTTTTGTGTAAATGAAACATTGCCACTTCTGTGATTTGATATTCAAAAATCCGACATACATGGTTTTCATTAGGAAGAAAAATTTTGTAACACCCAAATATTTCATAGTATGTACTTCTTCAAGACAATTCAATAACATACACTACACGCAACACCGAGTTCAAGCACACCATGACTTAGCAAACAAGTCGTTCAAAAGAGGTTATGAATAGTATTAACTAAATTTTAAACTTCATATAATACTTATAATTTTATAATCCATATTATGAGATTCTTAGACATAATTTAAGAATAAATTATTTTTTTCAAATAAAAGAAGTATTTTTCAGAAATGCACTTTTACCAACTTTTAATAGTGTACCCTTTTTAAATCCAATATTTTAAACTTTTATATATTCAATTTGACTAAATAAATTTATTATTTAGAATGGGGAAATCAATAATTTACAATGTAACACCCCAAGCATCCACGGTACGCTTCTCTTTGAATAATACAATAAGCGTGTGTTGTACACAACTTCAAGTTCTAATACACACTACAACCAATCACACTAGCCGTTATGAATAGTAATACCTACTTTTTGAAATTTTATAAATTTTATCTCTCAAAATGGACATCATTTTTGGATTTGGAAGATCTAATTTAGCCTAGGGTGAAATTTTTGTACTTTTCGGATAACTGTTATATTTTGATGAATAGTTAAAATTACTAAATTTTAATTAAAAACAACTTTTTTAATCAAAATAATTAACAGTGATAAATTATGAATTTGAGTGGTTTTAAAGTATATTTAGAATATATTTTTACCATTTAATAAAATTTTGGTCATTAGACATAATTTCACAATTAAACCGGACATAAACAAGTATCAATCTTTTGATAGTTATTATATCTTAAAAACACGCTTTTTTGTTTTGACAGCGGGAATTAATTTTAAATTAATTTCTGCCACTTCTATGTTTTGAATTTGGAAAAATGGATTCCATATTTGGAACCAGGATATCCAAATTTTTTAAATAGGTAACTTTTATTTTTAGTCATTTTGAATAATTATTTCGGTAAATATTTTATTTACCATTGTTAAAGGGTAAATCTGGTAAATAAGGGTTAACAAATAATATTATAATAATAATAAATTACCCTAAAACGTGTCCTAAGCTTATTGGTGGATACAGGGCCGACCATGGGCATCTTTGGGTCGATTTTGGGGCCCCATGGAGCCACCTGTAGGTGATAGGGACACTTTATTTTAATTAAGTTAAAATAAATACAAAAATGACATAAGCATATATCTTTTAGCAAAACAATTTTTACATAGGGTTATATATGTTGGATTTTTGACTATAAATATTCATTAGAAAGATAAAAAGATTTACTACATAATGGTAGTTTATTTATAATTTTTATACATTATATACTTTAATTTATTTATGATACAATGGTGATGTAGTAATTACCTAATTAATGAAAAATTAGATTAATTGATATTATAAATAACCAAATAAATGTAATTTGAGACTTTTTATAAATATAAATAACTTTATAGGATACTATTAAATGTTAGGAGTGAATTAATTAACTTTTTTAGAAGTAAGCATTCTGTTATGAGTTTTACAAAAATCAATTATTGAATAGTGTCAAAATTGACATAAAAGAGTTTTTAAAACAAATATTATATTATTAATTGATATTAAATTCCTAAAAATCTAAGGATCGGCCAAGAGACTTATATCATGATATTTGTATCATTAATGTACTACTTTGGGGTCTCTTGGATGTATATAGTAAGTTTATTAACCATATAATATAAAAATACAAAGAGACATTGTAAAAGTGAAACTAATTAACTAAGAGTTAATACTTAAAGATAAGGTTAATATAGTAACTAAAACCTGTCTAAATCCTATTGGATGAGTGGTTTTAGACCTATACCCACCTTAACCTTTAAATAATACACTTTGGAGACATTATAAACCGAATATGAATTTATTATAAAATAATATTTTTAGTTTTTCCAAAGGTGGCCCTCACCCCTCTTTTAAAAGGGCACTCCCCCTTCTCACTAATTCACACATTCAAAGCCTTTTGGTTCGGCAAACCCCTACCTAAATACTCTATGAACTTCCCTAAATTAATCCTAGAGGCCTTCATTTAGTCATAAATCCATACTAATGAGCCCTTTTGATCAAATCAAAAGGAAGAACCCGAAGAAGAGGTAATGATTTCACCACCCTTTTTCAAGTTCCATTCTTCTTCCACTTCTTCTTTATTTGTTATTACCATTCTAAAATAATAACTCCAGTATAATATATATACTGTGATTTTATTATATAAATGGTAAAACCATATTCAGTATTCTATCCATCCTTTGAAAAACATATCACCATACGTGCGTATGTACGGCTTACCGTCTCCACGTCGTGGTGTAATTGTTATTCAATAAATTATTATTTGGATGGGTATAATAATGATGTATAATTCATGTAAATAATAAATATAACATGATAATTATTCTGTATATATTATATACCATCCAATTATATATTATTTTAATATCAAAAGAATGATATTGTCGATCGTGCGTACGTACGGACTACCGTCTCCACGAATGCGATGAGATTCATTATCCATCGTATCAATTCAAGAATAATTCTCATTTAATGATTAAAAATAATGTTTAATTATTTTACATCATTCTGGATAGGAATAATATACATCCCATTAGTAACTAATATGGCTTAAATAACAAAGAATATAAAGGAAAATGAACCCGTTAACACCCGAAACGAC
This sequence comes from Viscum album, assembly GCA_963277665.1. Taxonomy (NCBI): domain Eukaryota; kingdom Viridiplantae; phylum Streptophyta; class Magnoliopsida; order Santalales; family Viscaceae; genus Viscum; species Viscum album. Next base: position 856,932,494 of record OY728133.1, on the reverse strand, counting down.
GATAATTCTAAGATATTATTAACAAATCAATGTTAAAAGATCATATATGATATCATATTAATGAATATGATTCTTTTATAATTCAATAAAAATTATTTCACCATTATACATGTGGTTAACCTACCCTCGACCAAGGAAAAAGTACAAAGTAAGGGGTTTCTTATCTCACTTTTAATTCTGTGAGAATTCCATTGTTCACCACTTATTTATTACATGTGGTGTGTGTAATGACCATGTTTGTATTAATTGTGTTATATACTTTAATTAATGTATATTTACATCATCATTGTATGATCTTTATTTCATGGGAGTATGTTTTGTATGTTACCAAATCAATAAGGGAATTTGAAATTTCAATTTCCACTCATTCGAGTTTACGCATACTTCATTGATTATTTTACTCCAAGATTATGTGTAGAATCACTATTCATTTGATTATGTCATAATTTCCAATCCCCTTTCTGTGGATATAATTTTTATACACATAATCACTCCATTGATAAATTCTCAAGTCATCGGTATGAACTTGATAAGAGTAATTTTTACTCAATCTCGATTTGTTGGGATAAACATCCAATTCATTGGTGTTGTTTTTACAAGAATATGTGTTAATGTCCTTTGATTGTTTTACACTAAATATCCAATCATATTTAGTGTATTTATATTTTTCACACATAATTATGTCGTTGATTTATCCTTAACCTAAGGATACGACCTTTATGAGAGATTTCATCTCAATTTACATTCCATTGAGACTTGTTTGTTGTTATACACCAAATCACTTTTATGTGGTGTATATAATGTACTTTGACATAGTATATCATGAATCCATTTATTCTCATGATATTACAATGTTTTGATTACCTCAATTATTATTATTCAAGTGTCTCTCTTTTGGTTATAAACACTAATTAAAATACCATTTTGAAATGTTTTAAAGACTTATTCTTCTAAATCTTGCTCATTAATGTCCATGTTTTAAAAATGGTTTTAAGGATTTATTTATATAGACATTAAAGTTTTAAAATTAAAACTCCTTTTAAAAGTTTCAAAGTGGTATGGGACACTTTGATTCAAAAATCTATTTTTAAATGGCTTCTTGACAAATAGTGTGACTTTTAAATGATTTCAATAAAAAGGGAGTCATTTCATTCTAATTGTTTTGATGATTATTTTCATCTATGTCAATATCCTTCATCATTTTCGATTGAGGTTAATATGATACAATATAATCTTCTATATTGTATCGAATGAGTTATGTTTGACTGTGGATGTGCTATTTTTATACCATTCATGGTTTGTGGATAAAGTATTGACATTTCATATGCTAGTTTTAATACGAATGGTTATGTTATGTTTAAAACTTTTCATATGAGGAATGCATTGGACTTAGTAAGTGATGGGTGGAGCCTTCTATAGCTCCTCGATGCATCAGTAGGTCTCATGAGATAAACTAGTGTCTTGGCACAAGGCCTTGACAAAATCTTATTTGTAGTCTTGGCACGAGGCCATGGCTATGTGGTTATGATAGTCTGGCATTATGCATTCCGTCATTATGAAATTGGTTATTGTTATTGCATGTGAATATTCGTTTAGTAGAATATCCATGTGAATAAGTAAATGGCATTATTTCATTTTATTTTTTCCATACTATGTTGAAGTTCAATTTTAAAAGGATTTTTTTAGTTATACATTTCCTTAAATGTTTATTATTATTTATGAAAGTTTCTGCTATATTGTTATCCTTACTGGGCATTTGAGCTCACCCCTTTTCTATGTTTTATTTTTCCCAGGATGTGAAAAAGTAAATTATGAATGACCTGCAGGGATAGTATGAGGGGATAAGAGTGTGGAATATGGAGATTATGTTTTTGTATTTTTTCACTTATTGATGTAATGTAAACTTTATGAATATATCTAGTGTTTCCAAGGCTACTAAAATAATCAGTCTTTCGAGACTTGATCATTCTTGTGATCATGTCAATGTTATGTAATAATGCACCGACTCTGGGTAACTGGGGTCGGGGTGTTATAGCTTGTATCAGAGGAAGTTTAGTAAAAACCTTGGAAGCTAGATTTAGATAAACTCTGATTAGATCACGTAGACCAAAGATGAACTTTGAGGATTAGTATAGAAGAACTTCCTTGAATTTTGGTATTGTAGAGATTTTTTGAGTTTTCTGAGCAATACATCCCAGTCTGGATATGAGCAGGTAGAGGCGGCTCTGGCACAAATGTACCTAGGGGTAAAACCCAAAAACACTGCTCTGAGCTAGAATCGAACGGGAACTGGTGCAAGACAATGGGCCTTTTTGCACTCTTGGTTATGACACTCCCAGGGGATATGCTTGGGATAATTTACATTTTCTTTACAAGCCGATTTGAAGTATTATATATAAGATGAGATTAAACGACTTTGGTTAATTCTAATGTGTTTCAAATTGAGAATATGGTGACATGATATTCTCTAAATGATTTTATGACTACTGTTACTCGCACAATGCTTTCTGGTTTTAGTCAATGGCTGGATTCCAAGGAATTCATTGAGACTTTGAGAATGATGTACAAGTTGGGAACGGTGGTGGCAGTGAGAAACAAAATGGAATGTTGATAGGCATAAAAGATATCGTTTTCATGGCAAATCAATTTTCCAAAAATATGATCAACAATATATATATTAACCAATTTCCGGACTCAACAAAGAAGAGGAAGGTCATGAATGATAAGGGCTCCAGCAGTGGAGACCATAGTGAAAGGAATCCTCAATTTCCATCATGCAATAAATGTGAAAGGAGACACCCAGGAAAGTGTCTCAATGGGAAAAATAAATGCTTTACGTGCGGGAAGGAAGGACATAAAGTGAAGAATTTCTGAATAAAAATGAAGAGTACTATGGAAGAAGATAAAAATGGTCCCAAGAATCCATTTACAATCATTTGCCATAAATGTAGGGGACCTAGCCATTACCCGAGTTAATGCCCTATTCTATAGGATACTTTCTTGGTCAGAGAAGAAGCTATGTAGAAATAAATGGTTAGATAAATGTTTAAAAAGTATTAGTTCTCCTTGCTGATGGGTTTACTTTGGAATAATTTTATCTTGTATTTTTAACCCTGTATTTTTCCAAGTGAGAATGATATTTGAGGAAGAATTATCTTTTCTCTTGTGGATATAGTTATAAATAACCATTTGGTTTTATATGATCGTTGGGTTTGAGGAAATTATAAGTTATTATAATTTGGGATGAAAATGCAAGGTATGAGATAAGATTTGTGGTTAAATTATGTTATGGTTATTTTTAGGAATTTATCTAATTTTGGTAATGTTATAAAATATAGTTTTTGAAAAAGGACAACACGCAGACCGTGTGACAACCCGTCGCGTCGGAAAAAGCTGTGGGAATCGAACCCACAACCAATGTGCGATTGGGATTTATCACCTACCACTGGACTACATGAAGTCCCTGGTTAGTGTGACTATTATTTTTAGTTAAATGATTTTATTGATCAATAATAATTTGATTTGGGATCTTATGTCTTATCAAATGAATACCCTTAGTATAGGAAAATGATTTGGTAATTAAGTGATAAATGTTATTTTTGAAGTTGTTCTCTTTGTTGTGAACACTATATGCCCAAGGAAAATAGAATAGTATGGGATTTCATTTGAGGAGTAATGGTGTATTTTTATCTATGTTTTTATTGTGGATTTATAGTGATTTGGGTTGTTTATGGAAATAATTAGTTTAATTGCTTATTAGTATGTGACTTTAAGAGTAATTAATGTTATTTGGATATACAATTTAACGTGGAAGACTAAATTCTTATAATTTTTGGGTTTCAATATTAGTTTGGATTATATTGAAGGATTTTAAGGATAGTTGATTATTAAATGTTATTTATTTAACTTTGGTGTATTGATGGTTTAATTTTAGAAATTAAGATTAGTGTTTTTTTCTCTAATGGAATATACATTTGGGGGATCATCAGATATTATACTAACCATTTTGGTTTTGATTGATCTCTAAAGACAAGGTAAATATAGAGTTTATCCTACGTGGATCGTGCATTTCTATAGAAGTTTATTCTAGCTCTTCCATTGTGACCAAGTCTTCTTGAATACTCATTTTCAAAAAAATGAGTTAGTGGTAAAACTTTATTAAAGAATGAAACACTACATAAAAATTAAGTATATCTCTTTATGTTCTTAGTCAATATTGTAAATGAATTCCTCATCCTTATGTAATGTAACTTAAAACAAAAAAATGTTGTTCGTTTACTTTTCCTACTGGGAGACTAATGATTGTTTGTCCCAACACATGTTTGTGATTTTCTTATTGTTAACTTTCTAATGATCATGTTTTCTATCCCTCTCTATCAGAACTTAACACTTATTTTATCGTCTATATCCATGTTTTTCTACATTTAATCCCAGTATAGGTTATCTCGGGTGACCTTTGTACTTCTGTTTCTTTCTTTTAAAGTGATAGTTTTATTGAATCTTTTTTTCATGTGGGACTTTCCATTATATTCCCAAGCCCAATTTTAAAAATTGCGAGGATGCAATTTATTGAAGGAGGGGAGAATGTAACACCCCAAGATTTCATAGTATGTACTTCTTCAAAACAATTCAATAACTTACACTACACGCAACACCGAGTTCAAGCGCACCATGACTTACCAAACAAGTCATTCAAAAGAGTTTATGAATAGTATTAACTAAAATTTAAACTTTATATAATACTTATAATTTTATAATACATATTATGAGTTTCTTAGACATAATTTATGAACAAATTTTTTTTCATATAAAAGAAGTATTTTTCAAAAATGCACTTTTACCAACTTTTAATAGTGGACCCTTTTTAAATCCAATATTTTAAACTTTTATATATTCAATTTAAATAAATAAATTTATTATTTAGAATGGGGAAATAAATAATTTACAATGTAACACCCCAAGATTCCACGGTACGCTTCTCTTTGAATAATACAATAAGATTGTGTTGTACGCAACTTCATGTTCTAATACACACTACAACCAATCAAACTAGCCGTTATGAATAGTAATACCTGCTTTTTGAAATTTTATAAATTTTATCTCTCAAAATGGACATCATTTTTTGATTCGTAATATCGAATTTAGCATAGGGTGAAATTTTGGTACTTTTCGGATAACATTTATATTTTGATGAATAGTGAAAATTACAAACTTTTAATTAAAAACAACTTTTTTAATCAAAATAATTTGTAGTAATAAATTTTGAATTTGAGTGGTTTTAAAGTATATTTATAATATATTTTTACCATTTAATACAATTTTGGTCATTAGACATAATTTCACAATTAAATCGAACATAAACAAGTATCAATCTTTTAATAGTTATTATATCTTAAAAACACGCTTTTTGTTTTGATAGCGGGAATTAATTTTAAATTAATTTCTGCCACTTCTGTGTTTTGAATTTGGAAAAATGGATTCCATATTTGGAATCAGGATGTCCAAATTTTGTAAATAGGTAACTTTTATTTTTAGACATTTTGAATAATTACTTCGATAAATATTTTATTTACCATGGTTAAAGGGTAAATCTGGAAAATAAGGGTTATAATATTATAATAATACTAAATTACCATAAAACGTGTCCTAACCTTATTTTTGGATACATGTCCGACCATGGGATTCTTTTGGTCTATTTTGGGACCCCATGGAGCCACTTGTAGGTGATAGGGACACATTATTTTAATTAAGTTAAAGTAAATACAAAAATGACATAAGCATATATCTTTTAGAAAAACAGTTTTTACATAGGGTTATATATGTTGGATTTTTGACTATAAATATTCATTAGAAATATAAAACAATTTCCTAAATAATGGTATTTTATTTATAATTTTTAGACATTATATAATTTAATTTATTTATGACACAATGGTGATGGAGTAATTACCTAATTAATGAAAAATTAGAATAATTGATATTATAAATACCCAAATAAATGTAATTTGAGACCTTTTATAAATACAAATAATTTTATAGGATAATATGACATGTTAGGAATGAATTAAATAAATTTCTTTGAAGTAATAATTCTTTTATGATTTTTACAAAAACCAATTATTGAATAGTGTCAAAATTGACATAAAAGAGTTTTTAAAACAAATATTATATTATTAATTGATATTAAATTACTAAAATTATATGGTTAGGCCAAGAGACTTATATACTGATAGTTGTATCATTAATGTACCACTTGGGGGTATATTTTATGTATATAGTATGTTTATTAACCATATAATATAAAAAAACAAAGAGACATTGTAAAAGTGAAACTAATTAACTAAGAGTTAATACTTAAAGATAAGGTTAATATAGTAACTCAAACCTATCTAAATACTATTGGATGAGTGTTTTTCGACCTATACCCACCTTAAACTTTAAATTATATACTTTTGAGCCATTAGAAACCAAATATTAATTTATTATAAAATAATATTTTTAGGTTTTCCGAAGGTGCCCCTCACCCCTCTTATAAAAGGGCACTCCCCCTTCTCACTAATTCACACATTAAAAGCCTTTTGGTTCGGACAAACCCTGTAAAAATACTCTCTAAACTTCCCTCACTTAATCCTAGAGACCTTCCTTTAGTCATAAATCCATCCTAATGATCCCTTTTGATCAAATCAAAAGGAAGAACCCGAAGAAGAGGTAATGATTTCACCACCCTTTTTCAAGTTCCTTTCTTCTTCCACTTCTTCTTTCTTTGTTATTACCATTCTAAAATAATAAATCCAGTATCTTATATATATTTTGATGTCATTATAAATATGGTACAACCATATTCAGTATTCTATCCATCCTTTGAATAACATGTCACCATATGTGCGTACGTACGGCTTACCGTCTCCATGTCGTGGTGTAATTGTTATTCAATAAATTATTATTTGGATGTGTATAATAATGATGTTTAATTCATGTAAATAATAAATATAACATGATAATTATTCTTTATATATGATATACCATCCAATTATATATTATTTTAATATCAAAAGAATGATATTGTCGATCGTGCGTACGTACGGACTACCGTCTCCACAAACGCGATGAGATTCATTCTCCATCGTATCCATTCAAGACTAATTCTCATTTAATGATTAAAAATAATGGTTAATGGTTTGAAATAATTCTGGATATGAATAATATACATCCCATTAGTAACAATTATGGCTCAAATAACAAAGAATATAAAGGAAAATGAACCCATTAACACCCGAAACAACGATAATTCTAAGATATTATTAACAAATCAATGTTAAAAGATCATATATGATATCATATTAATGAATATAATTCTTTTATAATTAAATAAAAATTATTTCACCATTATAAACTAGGATAACCTACCCTCTACCAAGGAAAAAGTACAAAGTAAGTGGTTTCTTATCTCACTTTTAATTCTATGAGAATTCCATTGTTCACCACTTATTTATTACATGTGGTGTGTGTACTTCCCATGTTTGTATTCATTGTGTAATATACTTTAATTAATATATATTTAAATCATCATTGTATGATCCTTCTTTCATGGGTGTATTTTTTGTATGTTACCAAATCAATAAGGGAATTTGAAATTTCAATTTCCACTCATTCGGCTTTACGCATACTTCATTGATTATTTTACTCCAAGATTATGTGTAGAATCACTATTCATTTGATTATGTCATAATTTACACTCCCCTTTCTGTGGATATACTTTTTATACACATAATCACTCCATTGATAAATTCTCAAGTCATCGGTATGAACTTGATAAGAGTAATTTTTACTCAATCTCTATTTGTTGGGATAAACATCCAATTCGTTGGTGTTGTTTTCACAAGAATATGTGTGAATGTACTTTGATTGTTTTACACTGAATATCCAATCATATTTAGTTTATTTATATTTGTCACACATAATTATGTCGTTGATTTATCCTTAACCTAAGGATACGACCTTTATGAGAGATTTAATCTCAATTTACATTTCATTGAGACTTCGTTGTTGTTATACACCAAATCACTTTTATGTGGTGTATATAGTGTACTTTGATATATTATATCATGAATCCCTTTATTCTAATGATATTAAAAAGTTTTGATTTCCTAAATTATTTATATTCAAGTGTCTCTCTTTTGGTTTGAAACTCTAACTAAAATACCATTTTTAAATGTTTAAAGACTTATTCTTCTAAATCTTTCTCATTAATGTGCATGTTTTAAAAATGGTTTTAAGGATTTATTTATATGGACAATAAAGTTTTAAAATTAAAACTCATTTTAAAATTTTCAAAGTGGTATGGGACACTTTGATTCAAAAATCTATTTTTAAATGGCTTCTTGATAAATAGTGTGACTTTAAAATGATTTCAAGAAAAAGGGAGACATTTCATTCTAATTGTTTTGATTATTATTTTCATCTATGTCAATATCCTTCATCATTCTCGATTGAGGTTAATATGATACAATACAATCTTCCATATTGTATCGAATAAGTTATGTTTGACTGTGGATGTGTTATTTTTATACCATTCATGGTTTGTGGATAATGTATTGACATTTCGTCTTCTAGTTTTAATACGAATGTTTATGTTATGTTTAAAACATTTCATATGAGGAATGCATTGGACTTAGTAAGTGACGGGTGGAGCCCGATATAGCTCCTCGATTCATCGGTAGGTCTCCTGAGACAAACTAGTGTCTTGGAACAAGGCCTTAACAAAATCTTATTTGTAGTCTTGACATGAGGCCTTGGCTATGTGGTTAGGATAGTCTGGAATTATGCATTCCGTCATTATGAAAGTGGTTATTGATATTGCATGTGATTATTCGTTTATTATAATATCCATGTGAATATCTAAATGGCATTATTTCATTTTATTTTTTCCATATTATGTTGAAGTTCAAGTTTAAAAGGCTTTTGTTTTAGTTATACATTGCCTTAAATGTTTATTCTTATTTATGAATGTTTCCGCTATATTGTTATCCTTACTGGGCATTTGAGCTCACCCCTTTTCTATGTTTTATTTTTCCCAGGATGTGAAGAAGTAAATTATGAATGACCTATAGAGACAGTATGAGGGGATAAGAGTGTGGACTATGGATATTATGTTGTTGTCGTTTTTCACTTATTGATGTAATGTAAACTTTATGAATATATCTAGTGTTTCCAAGGCTATTAAACTAATCGGTCATTCGAGACTTGATCATTCTTGTGATCATGCTAATGTTATGTAATAATGCAGTGACTCTAGGTAACTGGGTTCGGGGCATTACAAATGTGGTTCAATGCGAATAAAATAATTTTTTGGTGAATAGTAACTTTTAAGTTTTATTAATCGCGATTAAAGGTAATTTGTGAAATCTAATGTAAAAATGATATTATAAAAATATGAAAATATCTCAACACTTGTCTTACCCTTATTGGACGAGTCATGGCCGACCAATAAAATCCATGGGTCAACTTGGGGACCCCATGGAGCCACCTGGGTAAGAAAATGACATTAATAACTTTTTATTTAAAGTAAAAATAAAATTGTCACAAACATGTGTTGATTAACTAAAACAATATTTACATGGGGTTATATAAGTTAAATTTTCAACTATAAATATTAATTGTAAATCTAAAAATATTTCCTACATCATGGTAATTTTTTTTATAATTATATAAATTAAATGTTTTATGACACAATGATGATGCAGCGATTACCTCATTAATTAACGATTTAAATAAAATGAAAAGATAATGTAAAATATAAGCCTTAAACTTGTCAAAAACCTATTGGATGAGTATATTTAGAACCCTTATCACCTTATCCTAGAAATATATCTTTGTGGGACCTTTAAAATCCTAAAAGGATTTCATAATAATGTAACATTTCATGACATTCCAAGAGTGCCCCTCCTCTCCTCTTATAAAAGGCCCCCACCTCTACCACCTTATTCACACCATAAAATCCATTTGGCTCGGCCAAACTCTTCCCAAATACTCTATCAACTTCCCTATCTTACTCCTAGAAGCATCACTTTGGGAAGAAGTCTTACCAAGGAATCCTTTGGCTCAAATCAAAAAGAGTTACCCGGTTTTAAGGTAATGTCTTCTCTTATGTTCTTTTGTTTTATTTTGATTCTCCAACCCCTTAAACTCTTTTTATTACTTTATTTTGTAACAACACTAGTATCTTCAATATACTAGGATTTTTTATGAGAATGATTTTATTTACACTTACACACACCTTCATCTAATAGTTAAAGAACATACGGTTTCTATGGGTGGTGAATTACTGCCTCACAAAATGATGATTGTTCAATATTCTTTTAACACCTCTCATGGTGGCCATTATGATGAAAATATTTTCATATATGATATATATATTAGGTTTATGTTTTCCTTATGCTTCTTTATTTATCATTTATGGCATACCTTTATGATTTCCATTATGGGTAAACGCAATAATTTCATTTTATGAAGTGCAGACTACCGCCCCCTCAAAGTGATTTGAATCGTTAATGCCATATATGGGACGTATAAAGGATGTAGTAAATAATATTATATATGATATTATATTGGAATTATAATACACCTTTATATCATTATGATTTCATTACATTAATTACGAAATAGAAATGAAAGTAGCGTTTATGCGTACGTACGACTTACCGTCTCCATGAACGGAGTATTTAATTTCTTACCTCTAAATGTTACGTAATATTATGAATGAATGTATATACTGGATATATATGATATATATGATATCTACATCATGAATATAATTATGTATATAATGGATATTTTACCACATGAACATCTTGTAAATATAAGAAGTTTATTTTTGACTCAAGTACCAAAGATCGACAAAACAACCGTTATTAACATAAATAATTACATAATGTTCATAACATGGAAATAAGTGATATAAAAGGAATAATAAGCTTTAAAAATGTTCTTAAGCAATTATAAATTAACCCTAGTTTATTATTCAAGAGGTTAAAGAACGGTCGAGTCAATTCAGACATGAGGTAAGGACTTCGTCTCAATCTCCTTTCATTGAGGCATATTTTGTTTTATACACAACTTTCTTTTATACTGTATATAAACCCCTTTGACTTTTACGCTTATTCAAAAGGAATCTTTTTATATGAAGCGTTTTACTAAATGACCAAAAAGGAATGTTTTTTTGTCGTACATATGCAGCGACAACAACTTCTCCGCCACCGTGACCATTATTTGAGTTTCGGCTTGCTCTACAAGACATAACATTTTTTAAATGAAAAATAAATACAAAGTTTTAATTTTATTTTATTTTTTTATTTAAAATGGTTCTGAAAGTGTTTTTTATATCAATGTGTTGTATTGATATCTTGTGATTGAAATTTAGAAATGTTATGTTTCATTTATGCATGTTTTATGTGACACGATTATGTTATGGTTTATGATATGTTTAAACATTTTCATATAAGGAATGCATTGTACTTAATAAGTGACGGGTGGATCCCTCTATAGCTCCTCGATGCATCGGTAGGTCTCATGAGACAAACTAGTGTCTTGGCACGAGGCCTTGACAAAATCTTATTTGTAGTCTTGGAACGAGGTCTTGGCTACGTGGTTATGATAGTCTGGCATTATGCATTCCATCATTATGAAGGTGGTTATTGATATTGCATGTGATTATTTTACTAGTAGAATATCCATGTGAATAAGTAAATGGAATTATTTAATTTTATTTTTGCCATATTATGCTGAATTTCAAAGGCTTTTGTTTTAGTAATACATTGCCTTAAATGTTTATGTTTATTTATGAAATTTTCTGCTGTATTGTTATCCTTACTGAGCATCTGAGCTCACCCCTTTCAATGTTTTAATTTTTCCAGGATGTGATGAAGTATATTATGAATGACCTGCAGGGATAGTATGAGGGGATATGAAGACAGGATGTTTTTTTTAGTTTTTTTACTTTATGATATAATTTAAGACTTATGAATGTATATAGTGTTTCCAAGGCTACTAAACTAATCGGTCTTTCAAGACTTGATCTTTTGTGATCATGCCAATGTTACGCAATAATGCACCGACTCTAGGTAACTGGGGTCGGGGTGTTACAACATAAATATCCTTGTACATGCCAGTCCTGCATAATAATGGAGGGAGGGATGAAACGCATGCCATCATATTTAATTTAATAATAAATAATTTCAAACTCATGCAATAAATTAAATTAAATCATCCAACGCATACACGGGTCATGGTCAATCTCATGAACGATCATACAAGCAATAGATAATGTAAAAGTTATTGGTGAGCATTCATTTATTTATTAGTTATTTATTATTTAAGATGAATTTTCTTGCATTAATTAATTAATTAATTCAATTTCATCTTAATGATCATCCAAACATAATTAGAGATATCTACCATTTATTTCATTCATGGAAAATATATAATATAACCAATAATGGAATATTAATTACAATAAACTAATTCATATTTTAATATTATTTTAAAAACACTATTAAATTTTCAAACACACATTGGTGTGTTAATCAATAAAATAATGTTTTGATTATTTAATTTTCAATTTAATGTAATTTTTAATTCTGTCATTTAATGAGAGACTACACGACATTTACAGCCCATCTACACATCATGTACCTCAGTTTTCACGTATCTGTGTCACACGCCTATTGATTTGGGGTGTTAACTCATCTGGACTACACGATGTGTATAGGACAACTACACACCATGTGTCCACTTTCCCTATGTCGGGTTGTCCAGGTCAACATGCAATGTGTAGTAAATGCACCGTGTGTAATTAATTGTTCAGCACATCCAGGTACAATATTCATGGGTACGCAATATGTGCTTTGGTTACACATCATGTAACCCAATTTTATTGGCCAAATATCTGGCACATCCCAATGGAATCTTTGGTCATTATTCGTCTATTTTTAAACCTTAAAGGAAATGAAACACTAAATGAACATGATTAATATGTCGATAACATGTTAATTAAAATCATATTAAAGGACGAATAACATGAACAGAAAATCAAACTGCAATTACACATAGATCAACAATAAAATAAATAATTATAAATTTAAACATGATCACTCTTATACAACTTTATGGTTCTAGGAATAGCGGAAGCGTGCATTGGTGGGTGATATATTAAAACTTATTTTAATAATTATTGTCCAAAAATAAGAGCGATGGTCTTTCACATCAAATTTATAATTAATTTATTTAATATATGAAGAAATAAAATACATGGACTTATGAAATTTCTTTTTTGGTGAATTTTGATCATCCAAAAATACCCTATCAGATTACCTTTTTTGTTCTATGAGGATCCAAGTATAGAATCCCTCTAGCGGTGATCCACATGTGATCCAATGATCTTTGAGAAACACTACTCGATCTCTCAGTGTTAGCATGGTGATTCGATGTCTTTTGTTGTTCTCTCTTGATCACTCATTCTTTTATATTGAAGAAATATGTCTTTCACTTCTCATTCTTGAGAGGGATAGAGAATGTGGAGTCGAGGGAAGATTTGTTGAGCGCAAAAATTCTCTATTATCAATTTTGGATTCACTCTACAATAGACAATGTCTTCTATTTATAGAGTAAAGATTTAGGTTAAAATATTATTTAATTTTATGTCATCCATTAAATTACATTTATTAACTTTAATAAACCACATCTTTCATAGTAATAATGACAATATTATTATTTCGTCACTTACGCCAACTGGCGCAATAATAAATATTTTTTAACCATCTTTTTAATTAATATTTTTCATCGATCACTGTATTGGTACATCTGAACTCATATTTCATTTATTGAACACCTGAATAAAAATTTTATTCATAAATAAATATTTCATTCACATACCGAAGAATAAATTTTTATTAAATATTCAATAAAATAAAATAAAATTCGTTCACATGACAGTGAATAAATATTTATTTAATTTATGTGATCAACATAAATTTAATAAAATTATTCCTTGAACATGATAATAATATTTATTTCATTAATTAAAATCAAATAAAAATTAATTCATATCAAAACAAACATATAGTGTGTGACCTTTTATGACTATTTATCATTGGCTTTATGTGGGCTTGTCTAAAGTCCAATATTACTATCTAGAAATGGGTTAGGGAACACAAGAGAAAGAACTTAATGTCTCAACATTGATAACCAAATAGGAATGAACAATGTGTAATATAATCATTTTGTCACAATATCTCATGAATCGGGTTGCACGATAGTGTCATCAACCTATTTTCTTGATACATATTTCTTCTACCATCTCAAATAAACACATCATTTCACCATGGAATTTAAATTTATTGAAACATTTATATTCCAATAAATGGTTTGAGATATCAGCTTCCATAAAGATGTAAGGGACAAATCCTTCCTCGAATTATCCATTAATGACATGTTAATCGTGACACACACAATGTACCCTACTTCTCTCCAACATATGGCATGAAAGTTTTGGTCAGTAAATCTAAGTTCATGGGTCATGAGATATATTAATGATAATCATAATGTATAAGGAACCTTACACATGCTTATAGATGTAAATATTTCATGACACCAAAACACAAGGGATTACTACTGGTGGGTCTGTTCTCATAATCTCCTATCTTAATGATTAATAAGTGTGAACTTCATGAGAAGAAGATGCATCCACTTATGAGAACTCACACCAGATTTTCTAAATACTAGTTGTCCTATTATAGTATGTTATCCATCCACAGAGCTATATTAAGAATATTTCCATAACACTTCAGGTTCTCATCATAGTGGGGAACAACTATGACCTTATCAGTGCTATAAATACTCTAGGAATTTTCTACATTATATCCATGTAGAAGTAATGAAAAATATTTAATAAGACGTTAAATTAATATTAAATACATCTAATATACATATAATCAAGGTACAACCAATTGGTCCTAGGACACTAACTCTAACAAGAATATTGTTTTGCTGGTTTCTCTATGTGATGTATGTTATTGAAATTAAATGAAATAATTATAAGAAGGGAATTTCCATTGATAAAATTCTAGGTTGTTACTCTGTGTCTAGTCCTTCATGCCACTGGGCCTCTAGGCTATCAACGATGATCCTTTAGGCTTTGTGTTGGAGTAGTTCTTGAATGGTGGAGAGAATAAAGGTGAAAAGAAATTCTTTAGTGATTAGGTTGGATGTGGTGGTTCATTCATGAAATGACTAGTACACACATGTTCAAGTCCCCATTCGGGGTGATAAGCATTATGGGCCACAGATGTGATGTCATGATAATAAACTATGGCAGGATAATTCCGAAAGGTGATAGGGGTTGTTTTAGTGTGGGGTCATGGGGAATTAGGTCTTAATTCCATGTACTAGGCCTTTGCGCCACTGGGCCTCTGGGCCATGTATTTTAGGTCTTCATGCTTCTAGGCCTTCAATTCGTGTAAGAGATACCCATCAACCCATTTTAAAATGAGGGATCACTAGAAAATGAAAATATGGAATTGTCATGGGTGACTCGTTTATCTCTCACTGGACCATTTGGTCAAGCATTTTGTAGTTTTTTCCCACTTCCCTATCAATGGTAACCTCAAAATCTACCCTGATTTAGGTGTCTAATGATTTATTATGTGATAATAACACCACCACCATACAAAAAATAATATAATTTCCATATTATAGAGTATTATAATATAATATAATGATTATATTTTCATGAATTAAAAACATAATGGAGGATGAAGCCATCTCATTCCTCTTATGCATCCACCGCCTGCACCTACCATTGACCGACACATCATCATCATCCATTGGTGTTAACCAGCACTCACAAACAGTGATCATCATAAAATTTTATTAGTAGGTTCATCTCAATTTGAGGGTTCAAAAATGTGGTTCATTCATCATAAATCATAAAGAGTTGTGACCCTCTATCAAAATTCACGGATTCCATTTTACTTGGTGTCATCCCTCTCTACATTTGAGAGAATTGAAGGGTAACATATGATCAATTTGATATTAACTGCTATAATAATATCTTGTGCATATCTATAATTTATTTTCACTACATATTAATTATTAACTCTGATAATCCATTAAAATTTTCTAAATTGGACAATTCGCCACTATTGATCATTCTGTCTTTCTATTATTGGGACCAAACACTTATCCTCGTAGACACATCATGAAACAAACACATTAATATTTAATATAATTTTATTCTATTTTTATATATTAATATATATATATATAACGATTAAGAGGTATATACCTCTCTATATATTTTATTATTATTATTATTATTTTTAATGTTTCTAGTCAAAAGTTTGACACTTTTTTCAATGTTTTCCCTTCTTTACATCTCCATCCTTGACCCTTCTTCATTTTTTGTAAAAAAATAGATTTACATTTAATCGGTCATCTAGGATGAGCCTTTTATGATGAATTCAGCCCCCACATGGGGTGGATCCACAATATGGAGATTGCCTTAGTGGAAAAGTCACCATATGATCTCGTATCAGAACCAAGTTCAAAACTTGGAAAGGGTGATTTTTTGTGGAACAATAGGAGTACTGCATCATGGTAGGAGTCCTTGTATTATATGAGGTATTGTAGTGGTGTAATGTACACAACTATAAAATCATCATATTTTCATGGTGTCTATAGCCTAAGGCCATAGTTTACTTGAACTGTGTTTCATGTTATCGTTACAATAGGGTCTAGAATATATCCATGGTTTCAAACCATTTCCTTAGGTATCTATGTCCATGGTCCACATCGGTTGTGGTCATAGGCTATTGCAATAGATGTTATTGAATGGTTTAGTAAACTATGGTATTAGATGGTATATTGCCATAGTCCACATAGGTCGTGGCCATAGGCTGCATGCCATACACCTAGTGCCATGGATTACTAAACTGTGGTGGTATCCTTTTAGAAAAATGTACCCGATGAGGTTTGATGTGGCGGCTTCTTCTATAATCGTTCCAACAATTTACCACTACGTCAAACTCTACTATATGTATATATAAACACATTTAAATGTATAAATAATTATATATAATTATAAATATTAATCATTTGAAAAACTAAAAAAATGGATGAAATCTAATTGACACGGTTTTCCAAAACCATGGCTATAGGTAATTTTTGAGAGGTCTATTGTCACATTTTTTTTAAACCATGGAAATAGATCATTTTAGGAGTTTTATTTCCATAGTTTAAAAATCTGTAGAAATATGTTAATTTATAGAGGGTTATTTCCATGGTTTTAAAAAACTGTGGGTATTGATTATTACCACGATTTTCTAAAATAATTGTAATAGGACTCTATCACCAATTTCCCGAATTGTTTGGGGATCCTCGTGTAACCTACCACTATGGTTTCATATAATTATGGATATAGGGTACCTATGACCATGGTGTTCCAAACCATGGCTATAGAAGTGTGGTCATATGGTCATTTTCTAGTTGTGGTAGCAATAGTATTATTCACTCGAATTGGAATTTTTGGGTTGTGTATCTGGTCCTATGGACAACTGGGCCTTTGGGCTATCAATGGTGGGTCGTCAGTCTTTGTGTAGGATTTTTTCTTGACCATTAGATTGCATGAAGGTGAAAAGGATGTCTTTGGTTATTAAGTTGGATGTGATAGTTCATTCATGAAGCGACTGGTACAAACATGTTCAAGTCCCCATTCGAGGCGATAAGGATGATGATCCATGGACGTGACGTCGAAATACAAATCTGAGGCATACTAATGTAGGGAGATGAGAGGGGTTGTTTCGATGTGGGATATTGGCACATTAGGCCTTTAGGCCATGTATTGGGCCTTTATGTTGTTGGGCCTTTGATCCATGTATTTTGGGTCTTTATGCCTATGGGCCCTCAAGTCGTGTAAGAGATCCCCTCAACCCAGTTAAAAAGAGGGATCACCAGAAAATAAAAATATAGAATTCTCATGGAAAACTCGTTTCTCTCTCACTAAGCCATTTAGTCAGGCATTTTTTAGTTTTTTTTCAAATATCACTATCAATGGTAACATCAATTTCTACCCCTATTTAGGGGTTGAATAATGTATTCTGTAGTAATAACACAGCCGCCACCAATAGTAATTATTTAATTTCTAGATTATATATTATTATATTAAAATAAAATGTTTATATTTTTCTGAATTAAAAATATAATGAAGGGTGAAGGCATCTCATTCCTCTTATGAATCCAATGCCTGCACCTTCCATTGATTTAGATGTCTCCATCATCCTTTGGTGTTAACTAGTATTGACAGATGCTGATCATCTCCAGATTTTAGTAGTAGGTTCATCTCGATTTGAGGATTCAAAAAATGAGGTTTATTCATCGTAAATTGTACAATAAGGCCTCTGAAAATAGAGAGAAGTTGAAATTCAAAAAAAATCTCTCATTGATTTCTCTCAATCCATATATCGGATCATATAGCACTTATATATATATTATTTTTAAAATATTCCTGAAATTTTGACTTTCTTTAATTAACATACAATTCTTTCCTAAATTAAATATCCACATCCTGAACACAATGGAGAAGTCAGTTTTTCAATCTGACACTCCGTTTTAGAGAATTTCAGATTTTACCCTTTAAAATGCATATATAATTTTGTATTAATAGACATCATCACAAACTGTGAAAATAGAAGTGTGGTCTTAGGTTCATTTTCTAGTCGTGGTAGTAGTGGTATTATTCACTAGAATTGGGATTTTGGGCTACACATCTACTCATTCAGGCCACTAGTCCTTTGGGCCACTATGCCTCTAGGATATCAATGGTAGGCCTTCAGGCTTCGTGATGGACTAGTATTTCTTGACTAGTGGAGATCATGAAGGTGCAAAGGAAGTCTTTGGTGATTAGGTTGGATGTGGTGGTTCATTCATGAAACGATCGGTACACACTTTTTCAAGTCCCCGTTCAAAAAGATAAGGATAATGGGCCACAGATGTGACATTAGGACAACAATCTAGGGCAGGATAATGCTCGAAGGTGAGAGGGGTTGTTCCAGTGTGGGATCTTGGGACATTAGGCCTTTAGGCCATGTATAAGGCCTTTCTGTCATAGGGCCTTCAGACCATGTATTTCAGGTCTTTATGCCTCTAGGCATTCAAGTTATGAAAGATATTCCCCTTAACCCAGTTAAAAGGAGGGATCACCAAATTATAAAAATGTGGAATTGTCATGGGTGACTCCCTTCTCTCTCACGAGGCCATTTGGTTAGGAATTTTTTAGTTTTTTTTCACAATTCTATATCAATGGTAACATCAACGTCTACCCCAAATTATGGGTTGGATAATGTATTATATGATAATAACATCACCACCACCACCACCAACAATAATATAATTTATAAATTATATAGTATTATAATATAAAAAACTATATTTTTATGAATGAAAAATGTAATAGAGGATGGATCCATCTCATTCCTCTTATGCATCCATCACCAGCACTTCTTGTTGACTGACACATCTCCATCATCCTTCGGTGTTAACTAGTATTGGCAGACACCGATCGTCACCAAATTTCAGTAGTAGGTTCATTTCAGTTTGAGGATTCAAAAAATGAGGTTCATTCATCATAAATCATAAAGAGTTGTGACTCTCCATCAAAAGACAAGGATTCCATTTTAGTGGGTGTCATCTCTCTCTACATTTGAGAGAAGTAAAGAGTAAACATTGGATCAATTTGATCTGAACTACTATAAAAATCTCTTGTGCATATCTATAATTTATTTTCACTAAATATTAAGTTTTACTCTAATAATCCATTAATATTTCCTAAATTGCCCAATTCACCCCCTGTTGATCATTCTGTCATTCTGATATTGGGATCAGAAACTCTCCCTCACAGAACCATCATGTAACACACGTTAATATTTAATAAAATATGATTTTTTTTATATTATATTATATATAATAAGTGGGAGGTATACCTCTTTAACTCTTTTATTATTATTATTATCATTATTATTATTATTATTATTATTATTATTATTATTATGTTTTTTTAATGTTGCTAGTCAATTGGTTGATACTTTTTTTCATTTTTTCCCTTCACATATTCACCATTGGCCCTTCTTCATTTTTTTTCTAAAAAAATAGATTTGGATTTACCCGACCAGCAAGGCTGAGCCTTTTATGCTACATTCGTCCCCCACATGGGGTGGCCCCACAATTTGGGGCTTTCTTGAGTGGCAAAGTCACCCTGTGATCCCACGTCAGAATCTTGCTCAAAACCAGACTGGGGCGTATTAATGTGGTACTGTAGGAATAATGTATCACTCTAGGAGTGCAGGTATTGTAGGAGGTATTGTAATGGAATACAATAAACAACTAAAAAAATAGCCTATTGCCACGATTTAAAACCACAGTCATAGCCTAATGCCACAATTTACATGAATCATGTCCAACTTATTATTGCAATAGGTTCCGACCTATAGCCACCTTTTTAAATTGTGGCCTTTTGTGGAAATGGTCTAGGTTCACATGAACTATGATCATTGGTCATTACAACAGAAGTTACTGGCATGGTTTAGTAAACTGTGGACATTGTCCAGGCTGTATGCCATACGCCTATTGCCACCATTTACTAAAGTGTGACAGTAGCGTTTGAAAAAATAAATGTACACTGCAAAGTTTGATGTTACGACCTGTTCTATAATATGTCCAACACTATAGCACTATTCTATACTCGGCTATATGTATATAAAATAATATAAAATTATAATTATTAATCATTTAAAAAAATTTAAAAATATTTTTGGATGGAACACAATTGTCGTGGTTGTCCAAAACCGTGGCAATAGGTCATTTTTTGGGGGTATTGTACGGTTTAAAAAACTGTGGCAATGGATTTCTTGCCAATTTCCAACGTTTTTTTTTGGGGTTCCCGAGTAACCTACCGCCGCGATTTCATATAACCGTGGGCTATGTATTTTCTATGTATTTTCGGCGGCCCGAATTTCCTAATCAAACCCCGTAAGCGGCGAGGGGTCCGTAAATGTCAGCTATTGGGTTTTCCCGAAGAAAGCGGCGTCGTTTTGAAGTGTTTTTCTTCCCCCATCAAAAGCGGACCCACTTTCAGCATTCTCTGCAACCCTACCGTATCCGACACAGCGCACGGCTTATCTACGGACACCTCCAGAGACAGAACCATCGAATGAAAAATAGCGTGTGAGCCCATTACCAGGGATCGAATCATCCGCTACAATCCCACTCATACAAAACCCACGATAATAAATATTGGATGTATATTTATTTCTCCCCAACACAGTTTTATTATCTTATTAATGGATTAATAGACTCAACACCTCATTCAATATATATATTTAATATGGATAATGCGTTTTCATTTAATGAAAACGCGTCATGGATGACTATATAAAGGGATGTGATCCCTCCCATTGAGAACACACAATTGTGAGAAAGTCTCTCATTTCTATCTTCTTCTCACACTTTTCATTGTTTGAGATGGAAGCACTAGCATCCTTTCAGCATTCAGGTATCCTCACAATACGACTGTGGATCTGTTGGCCAGTGTACCCCACTCGAAGATAAGGTGTTATTGTTCACTTCTACGTGATCTTTATCAAGCATTCTCTTTCATTGAGAAATAATAAGACTATTATCATTGATGATTTCCACTTACACTGTTTATACAGTTTTTTATGCAATGATTCTCAAATATAGATCTGCATGTGGTTGGGTTTTCTTCCACTACACATGGTCATGAGATCTAAGCCCTGATCACCATGGAAATCTAATGAGAGAATCTCTCGATTGGAGCCCATCCTATATTAATTGTGAAAATAAATATTTAAACCATATGGTAATACAAATAATTATTCAATTTATTTAAAATCAAAAAAACTATCCATTTTATTTATGTTATAAAAATGTATGGATATGTATATATCTATACAAACGTATATGCAATGTTAAATATAAATGTGTGTGTGACTCTATTAACAAATAGATGTATATTTATTTATATATTCTAATACATATAAACAAATATTGAAAAATAATATACATATATAAATATTTATATTTATGTTGATATTGATATAAATGTTTATAGTTATATATAAACAAACACATATATGTATATATAAATAGAAATACACATGCCCACACGTACAAACATATTTTATAAATGTATATAAAAAGAATTTTATGAATATATATAAATGCTATTAATTATTGTTAATAATTAATATTTTATAACTTGTTATATTTTTATTTTTTATTGATATTTATTACTGATTATTGTTAGTTGTTACAAATTATTACATAATATTAGTAACTAATAAAAAATAAAATTAGTAATTATAAGAATAATTACAATTTAGAAACGAATATATCTAAAATTAATATATTTACATTCATTATTTAGTTTTGAATAATTATTACTATTTAAAATTACTATTTAATAACATATATAAAATTATTATTTATTACTATTAATATATATTACTATTTTAAAATTATTATTTAGTTACTCATTACTAATATATTTTAAATATTACTATATATTACAATCTAGGTTAAAAAAACTTATATATAAAATTAAGAAGTTTAAACATATAAATTTATCAATCAAAAACTAAAAAATATGTTTCTATTTTTTGGGAAAAAGTTATTAATCCTTTCAACGTCTACCAAACGTTATCATCTTGGATAAAAGGAGTGTGTCATGGACCCTAACGCATTTATGCCCCATTTATAAAAAAAATGTCTAACCTAAATCCATTTCAATTTTTTATTTTATTTTTCAAAAAACAAATTAAAAAAAACTCATCGATCACTTTAATGCAGACACCACAATACAAAATGAAATTTATAATGAATTAAATTAAAAAAAATCAACATTAAATATGATTAAAAACAACTGTCATTCATAAAAGGTTTATCAAAACATAAAGTTTCAATCATGGGTAGGTTGATGATAGTCGGACCATAAAGATAGATAGAAGGAATTCCAATGCAGGTTCTCCCTTTAGGCTTTATCCCTGCTGTGAGGCTCCCTTAGTTAGAGTATATTCTTACAGTAATTTGAATGATTGGCGGTGTAGATGGTGGGGCTACCCACCGGTCGGTACTCGATAAGAAGGCTTCCCTTCTTGGATTGTAACCCGCATGCATTTCAAAGCATCTCCCCCAACTCCATCTCCTCCACTGCGGGGTGTTAACGCTGTTGTAGTGGTGGCACCCCCGCCCCCGATCACCCATCACCACATATTGAACATATTTGCTCCTCAACTTTCTATATTTTTGGGGTTTGTGATGAGAGGTGATGGATCCAGTTGGGAGAGATGACACCTAGATGGGTTTATTCCCTTCACAGATCAAAACAATTATAACTCATGGCAGGATGCGAATCGAGTTTGCACTGAGCTTGCCGGCTCGAAGTCAAGCATAGTAAAAATTCGGTTCACTTCTTACCATGAGTTATAATTGTTTTGATCCACGAAGGGAATAAACCAATCTACACACCATCACTCCCAACTGGATCCAACGCCTCTTATCCCAAACCTCGGAAGGATAGAAATTAGAGGAGAAAATATGTTCAAGATGTGGTGGTGGTTGATGGGGATGGAGGTACCACCACTATGAAAGTGTTAACACTCTGTAGTGGAGGAGGGGGGAGCTGGGGGAGACTCTTTGCAT
Source organism: Viscum album (assembly GCA_963277665.1). Lineage (NCBI taxonomy): Eukaryota > Viridiplantae > Streptophyta > Magnoliopsida > Santalales > Viscaceae > Viscum > Viscum album. The sequence continues at coordinate 856,908,728 of OY728133.1, read as the reverse complement.
TGCCTACAACTTGCAATCCATGAAGGGAAGTGTTCTTGTTGAGTATCGACTGGTGGGTAGCCCCACCTTCAATCGAGCCATTCATTAAAATTGCTCATGGAATATACTTCAACTAAGGGAGCCTCGCGGTAGGGATGTAGCCTAGGGGGAGAGCCATCATTTGTTTTACTTCTCTCTATCTTTATGATATGATTATGATCAACCTACCCATGACCGAATCTTCATGTTTTGCTAAACTTTTTATCAATGACAATTGTTTTTAATCATATTTAGTGTTGATTCGTTTTTAATTTAATCCTTTTTAAATTTCTTGCTCTATTGTGGTATCCACATTAAATTGATGGATGATTTTTTTAATGATTCTTTTTGAAAAATAAAATAAAAAATAAAACCGACTTTATGTTGACACATTTTTAAAAAATGGGGTAGAAATTCATTAGGTCTCAAGATGTGTGCCTTTCGTCCAAGATGATGATGCTAGGTCCCTTGATTCCTTTACCCAAATACTAGAACATAAGTCGTTTAAGGTCTTAATGCCTTTTTGTAAAAATAATAATACATTTTTTTAGTTTTTGATAAATACATTTTTATGATTAAATTTATTATTCTTATTTATAAAAGTATTTTAACCTAAATTGTAATTTATAGTGACATTTGAAATATATTAGTAAGGAGTAACTAAATAATAATTTCAAAATAGTAATATATATTAGTAGTAATAAATAATAATTGTATATATATGTTACTAAATAGTAATTTTGAATAATAATAATTATTTTTAACTAAATAATAAATTTTAATATATTAATTTTAGATTTATTCATTACTAAATTGTAATAATTATTATTATAATTAACCAGTACAAACCCCATTTATTTATTCAACATAATCATTCAATTACCCATATAAGTACTCTTAACTCAAAATTTGTTTTTGATATAAATTGCATAAACTATTTTTCAAAAAGGGAAATCGAGATAGATATATCATTATCACTCATTAGTAGCTGCCCTCGGTATTTGGGAGAATATAGATTAAATTTAGACCAACATGAAATTTAAGTCAAAGATACCATAAATTGATATATTTACAATGCACCATTTCCTTACTATTTCTATTGATGTTGAGAAACAATTACTGTAAAAATATGTGGAGTTTGAAAATATTATTTTGATAAATACATGTCAGTATTTATGAATACATATTAGTTCTGAATATTACATATTAGTTCAGAAATAAATCTCATATATTTAATATTAGTTCAGAACAATTATGTTATTTCTTTTTTATTCAGGAAAAATATTATCAGTTGTAATACAGAGATTGATAACAATACATGTGTTGAAAAAAATGTATGTTTTTTTATAGAAAACTATAAAGAAAATTTTATAAATTGGAACTCTATGCACTACCCAATGCGAACCATCTACAGAAGCCTCACACAACCAAAGAAAATACCCACAAATCAGTGAAAAATATCTAAATGAATTGAAACCAAAATAGAAATAAATCATAGTATTATAAAAATGAGCTACACAGAATGAGGATTTTTTATGCCACTAACCTCAAATTTTAGAAACAATCCAATAAAAGGTAAATGTACTCCTAAAATCATAAAAAGATTTTAACTAATTTATAAAAACGATATAAATTATCATAATATTCATTAAAGAATATATTAATGTCGTAAATAATATCATATCACTATGTATTGATCAAACTCATATTATGATCAATAGGTATATTTCACTTACATCAATTCATATTAGTCTCGTATAATACATATCAGTTATGAAATAAAACATATACATGAAATATGTAATATTAAATTAGAACTAACATGAAATTGTATTTGCCATGAATAAAATGAAATATTTGTTATGATATATATTGTAACACCCCAACCCTAGAAACCTGAAGATTGTGCATTATTTTATTATATTGGCATGATTACAAGAAATAAAATCCCAGAGGACCGATTAGTTTAGCAGTTTCGAAATACCCGATTACATACATGATACCCATAGTACATTGGGAAAGATAGAAAATACAACATGATACATAATAGTATAAAATAAACTGTATCCATTGAGAACTCATTCCTGGTTTTCTTCTTCATAACCTGGGAAAATGAAACATAATAAGGGTGAGATCAAATTTTCAGTAAGAGTTATGTGAACCAATAAAAAGAGAATTAAATTCAATAAGGCATAGACATTATGACAAGGTAAATAATATTAAAAACACATACCATTAATAAACTGGGAATGAAAATGTACCCATAGATTTTTCATAGTGAAAATATCATGGTATGTAATAAATTAGTATGGAATGAAGAAAATTATTATTTATTGGATGTCATTTATTTGACACATGAACTATTATACATAGTGATAGTTTAAGTTTGTGGGTAGAAACCCATCTGATTATGTTTTGGAAACAAACTCGAAGGGTTTATCGCAAACTAGTTTGTCTCGTAAGACCTATTGATGCATAGAGAAGCTATAGTGGGACCCTAACATCACTTCAAGTCTAAATAATTATTCATAAATAGATTTAATTGAAGAAAAATATGCCTTATAAATATCAGTATTAATTAGAAGATACAAACTCATCAATATTCCCTCTGTTAAAACAACATTCAAAATCGACATCTTATGTAAAATGGTTTATGACTAAGACAATAATCATATACATGGTAAAAGATTATGGATATTTAATAGAAATATAATTTAAAATGAAAATTGATCTCAAATTGGAATTATATTCACCACATAAGAATTATTAGGTTCACAATACAAAGTAATTCTCAACAAAATGGAAATTAAGACAAAGTCCCTTACCACATTGTAATCAATCGTATCGTATGAAAAAAAATTAATAATAATAAAATTAATGATTTAATACCATGAATATAAATATAATAAGGATATTATATATCAAAAGTAAATATACATACACCACATACAAAAAATTAGTGGCAAATAATGGAAATCTTACAGAAATAAAAGTGAGATGAGAACCCCCTTACCTTATGTCTGAATCTATTCTTCACTTGATCTTAATGTATTGAATAATAAAATTAAATTCATTAATTAAGAATTAAAAAAATTATCTACTTTTAATTTATTTTTTATATATTCATTTAGTTCATTTATGACCTTTTAGATGGGTTAAGATATTCAATTTCATAATTTGGGAGTGAACGTTTTCCTAGTTTTCATGATCGGTTCGCTTGTATAAGAGTATGGATGTTCATCTAAAATGAAAATTTTAATATAAAATTGAATTTATGAGTTATTAATGATCATATATAAGGTTAAATTATCATATAAATCCTTTTTTTATTTTTGGAGAGGATGAATCATTATATAAAATTTTATTGATAAACGCTTGAATTATTTTGCTGGTTTTCCTATCACCACGAACTCATTTTGTTTTATAATTTAATAATATGTGTAAAAAATGATTAAAAAACATTAAATAGGATTATTAAATATATTATGATCTATTTTGACCATAAAAATGGTTTCATTACTATAATTGTAAATTGTAATAGAAATTAAAAACCCATCGTCCTTGAATTTGATAAATTAACACATCTCGAACCGTGTTTTCATTTTTAGTATAATAGGAGGGGGGAAGAGAGATGATGATAAAATATTCTATTAGAATAATAAAATTACATTATATGTGAGGTAATATATTTATCAAAACATTTGGATGAGGTTAGGTGAGGAGAGAGAAACAAAAGAATGGAACTTGTAAAAGAAGTTGAAAGGAAAAGGAAGTGAGGTTTACATCTTGTGTACTCCTCCTTGAGAATCTCCCTAATGCCTTTGGTTTTGGCCTTTTTATGAGACCATATGATATTGGATGTTGAGGGAGGGATTTTGAAGAGTATTTGGAATAACTTAGGAAATTATCAAATCTTGAGAGGTGTGAGAGGAATTGGGGGTGAGGGGTGGTTTATATAGTGGAGGAGAGGAGGGTTTTTTGCATTATTTTAATTAGTAGTTTATTATTTTGCCTCAAGAATATGAGTAGTATTTATTCATGTGATTAAAAATAGTAATTAGTTCATGTTAAGTCTAACCAAGGGTTCTTACCTCAGCAGAACTTCATCCATGACTCAATAAATCATGTAATTAGCATTTCTCATAAATTGTTGTATTTTACTATTAATAAAAAATTCTAGTATTTCAGAAAAATCCAAAAATTCCTCCTAACCATTTTACAAAGTGTTGAATCCAAAAACAAACTACATTTTTTGAAAATAATTTTTTAAATATGAGATACTTAATGTTCAATTAAAAACACCACTTACTCAAACAATTTACAGTTTTTGAAATTATAACTGATTTTATAATACCCTACAAAATTAACTAAGGTATTATTAAATTATCCAAATATCATAGGACAAAAAAATATTTATTTAGGAATAAATTTTATGTTAATTTACCTTATTTTAAGTCAATTTATTAATTTAAAATTGTAAATAAATATTTATTACTCATAAAAATACCAACAATTAATTATTAAAATATTTACTCACATTTATAAGGTGCCTATTTTTTTTTTACTTACTTGGGTGAGGTTACTATTCATAAGGGTACATTACTATTTCTAAGGGTCATAGTACTACTCATAAGAGTAGGTTAATATTCATAAGGGTATGTTAATAATCATAAAAAAATGAGTTGATCCTATCAGACTCTAAATATCATACTAATAGAAGCTGTGTATGTCTGTTTTTTAAAATTCAAACAGAAGTGGAAAAATTATGTTTCATGTTTAGGTTATAACAATATTATAACAACATAGTGTTGTTTCCCAGTGACTTAGTGTTGTGTGCATATAAGCTATCAAATGAATTGAAATTTTTATAAGAATAAAACACCATAAAATCTTGGTGTGTCATATTCTTCCTTCCAGAAATTTCATCCCCAATTTTTTTCATCTTTAATGGCCTCTAAAAGGATGTGGGTGGTTCTTCATCATAACATCCTTAGGTTCGCACATTTCTCCCTCCATTTTATGGTTTCTTCGATGAACTTTTATTAGTCGAGTTGTCTGATTTATCTATACTTAATCTCTAGTTTCATGAATCTCGTTAGGCTCTTCACAATATGATAAATCATGTTCCAGTTCTATTTCCTCATAGGTGAGTACATACATTGGGTCTGGCATGTAATTCTTTAACAGTGACACGTGAAACACAACATGGACTTTGGAGATACTTGGTGGCATTGCTAAATGGTAAGCCACCGCTCCAATTCTTTCCAGAATTTTGAATGGCCTGGTGTACCTAGGGATTAGTTTCCCTTTATTACCAAACCATAAGTCACCCTTCAATGGAGATACTTTCAGAAAGACATGATCTCCCACTTGGAATTTAAAATCCTTCCTTCGGTTGTCAGTATAACTCTTTGCCTACTTTGGGTTGCTTTAATATCGGCCTAATTTTCTTTACCTTTATCATTGTCTCTTTAATAAGTTCTGGTCCGATGAGTTTCCTCTCACCAACTTCATCCCAACAAGTAAGAGTTCGACATCTATTTCCATATAATGCTTCATATGGATCCATTTGAATAATATAATGTAAACTAGTATTTTAGGAAAATTCCACCAAATGTATATACTGATTCCGCATACCTTTAAAGTCAAGTGAGAATGACCTCAATATGTTTCCCAGTGTTTGAATAGTACTTTCAAACTATCTTTCGGTTTGGGATTGATAAGAATTACTCATATAAAGCTTAGTATCCAAATCCTTCTAATGATTTTCTATAATCTTGATATAAATCAGGGATCTCGATCAGACACAATCGATATAGGTACACCATAAAGTCTTAAAACTTCATTAATATAGAGTCTTTCCAGATGCTCAAGTGGTAAATCTTCTCTTATAGAAAGAAAATGTGCTCATTTTGTAAGACGATCAATAATTAACCATATTGCATCATTCCTTATTAGATTCCTTGGTAGTCCTATGACAAATTCCATCATAATACCATCCCATTTCCACACAGATATAGGAAGAGTTTGCATGAATCCCTTAGGGTGTTGTATTTCAGCCTTCACATGTTGAAAAACTAGGCATCTTGATACATAATCAACAATTTTTCTTTTCATAGTATCCCACCAAAAACCTTCGTTCATATCTCTATACATCTTAGTGCTACCAGGGTGTATAGTGAAATTTGAGCTATGATCATCATCTAACAGTTCCATTTTTAGATCAGGTATTGATGAAACACCTAACCTCTTTCCAAATCAAATAACTCCATACTCATACATGAAGTCTTCCAATCATCAATCCTTAATAGCTTTAATTTTCATTCTAAGGTTACCATCAATGTATCGAGAGCTTTATATCTTATCCAGCAAAGATTGTTTAGCATTTATTTAAAGGAGGAATGCTGTTTTCTATTCCTTAACAATTCCCATATCCATATTTACTAGATCCATGAATATAGGATCTCTCTTAATCCTCATTTATGTCATAATCCAATGATATTTCCTGCTTAATGAATCTGCCACCTTATTTTCCTTTCCTAGGTGGTAGTGTATTGAACAATCATAATCTTCGACAAACTCAAGCCATATCCTTTGACTCATGTCGAGTTCTTTTTGTGTAAAAATATATTTCAAACTCTTGTGATTCGTATATATCTAACATCTTTCAACATAGAGGTAGTGTCTCCATATTTTTAGCGCAAATATTATAGATTCTAACTCAAAATCATGAGTGGGATAATTTTTCTAATGAATATTGAACTGCCTTGATGCATAAGAAATAACTTATCATTTTCCACAAGGAAACAACATAGTCTATTTTTTGATACATCACTATATATCACAAACCCATCATTTTAATATAGAAGAGTAAAAATTGGGGCATTGACCAATATTATTTTCAATTATTCAAATAATTTTGTACATTATTTTGTCCATACAAACGTAACCCCTTTATATGTGATCTTGGTTAGAGGGTTAGATAATCCGACAAAATTCTGAATGAAACACTGATAGTAACTTGCTAATCCAATAAAACTACATACCTCAGTTATGTTTGTTGGTGTAGGCCATTCTTGAATTGCCTTTGTATTCATAGGATCAACTGAGATTCCATCCTTAGAGACAATATGGCTATAAAAAGAAATAGTTTGAAGCCAGAATTCACATTTACTAAACTTCCCATACAAATATTTTATTCTAAGATTGTAACACCCCGAGATTTTATGAAAAATATTATTTTAATTTCATTAATGTCTTATGTTTTTTTTACACCAAGATTACCTTGTGCTATACACAACACCGTATTAGCTTGCAGTATACGCAACACTATTCTTTGACCGTGTTACACACAATTATGATAATAGTTATTCTACGCAACATTGAGTATATATATATATATATTAAATGTATAAATGAAATATGGTTGGATTCTGTTATACGAAACAACGAAGGATTCTTTCACAACACGCAACCCTGACTTGGCTTGCATTACACGCAATCGCGACCTTCCTCGATAGCGTGTGTTGTACGCAATACCGGGTTTTAATAAACAATGTTATATTATTATAATATTGTCATGAACTAGCCGTTATGAATAGTATTAACTAAATTTTGAATTTTATAACATTATTATTCATCTTACACATTTCTAGAACTTGGTATAAGAACAAAATAAATTTTTCAGGTAAAATAAGTATTTTTCAAAAAATGCAGTTTTGCCGCCTTTTGATGGCGCACCCACTTTAAATCTCGTTTTTGACATGTTTATAACTTAAATTTGACAAAATAAAATTCTTCTTTGGAATCAAGAAATAAAAATTTACTTTGGATAAATTTTTCATATTATTCTGGTAACATTCATATTTTAATGAATAGTAAAAACACGCTATATTTTAATTAAAAACAACTTTTTTCATCATAATATCTTATGTGGTTAAATTATAATATTGAATGGTTTTAAAGTATAAATGGAATATATTTTTACCATTTAATATAATGAATGTCATTAGCATTGATTTTACCTTGAATTCGTAGGTTAGATCAATTCAATCTTTTGCAATGTTTTAAACAAAAACCCGTTTTTATTCGACAACGGGATTAATTTTAATTTAATTTCTGAAACTTCTGTGTATTGAATTTTAAAAAATTGATTCCATATTTGGAATCATTGGGTCCAAATTATGTTAATAGGATACTTTTTATTTTTGGGAATTATGAATAGTAACTACGGTAAATTTTATTTACCATAGTTAAAGGTAAATCGGGTAATTAAGGGTAAATATAATATTTTAAAATTTCCCTAACAAATGTCAAAATCCTATTGGATGACTAAAAAACGACCCATATTACCTAAGGGTCGGATTATATTAATTTAATTAAATTTTGTCAATGAAAATAATTTAATTATTATTAAAACCAAAGAAAGTGACAACATGTCACTCTCTTAAATCTTATAAGTATAATAATTTTAAATTAGTGATAAACATCATAAAATTTCAAACATGAATAGTCTCCAGAAATATAACAAATGTATCTACATCATGAGAATTTATTTAGAATTTTTTGGGATTAAATAATTATCATTAATTGTGACACAATAGTGATGCAGAATTTATTTATCTAGTGAAAAATCAAGAATATAGTTTATATTAAACTAATAGTGACCATAAAAGGCACAAATACCTAACCAAAACTTATTTTCCATGTCAATGTAAACCATAAGCATCCAATGGTCGAATATTTGACCATTTGTAGCCTTATAAAAGCGATTATGACACTTATATTATTTTATTTTAAATGATGCCAAAGTTGTCACCTTCGTAATTTAATAAATATAAAAATTTAAATATTGTGATTTTAAGATGATAAATTCGAGTAAAAGTATTATTGTGAAATTTAATATATTTATCTTCATCATAGGATTTAATTTTAAATTTTTATACAACAAATAAGTATATTAAATAATTATACAAAAATGATGTAGTAATTATTTTATTAAGAGATAAACCAAATAAATGGTTTTAAAAATAATAAAATAAATATTATATGAACTATTTAATGTGATAAAATAATTTTATAGATACATATTACCTTTTATTAATATATTAAAGCTTTTAGTTCGAACATATCTTCTGTATATATTTTATTTAAATTAAAATAAATGAATAGTGTCAAAATTGACACTATTGTTATTTTACAAAAATAACATATTATAAAATTGTTTAAAAATCACAAAAATATTTAAAAATTATAAATTTATATTTATATGGTCTATAATGTTATAAAGTAAACAATTATGGAAAATTCACAACAAATAAGTAATTATTTGTTATAATTTAAAATTTAGAATTTTATTACCACAAATAAACTTAAATAGATTAAATAAGGATAAATCAAAATGATAAGGTTTAAAATAAGATACAAACATGTCTAAATTTGATTGGTTGATGGGATTACGACCCTATCTCATCTAATCTTTGAATATGAGTCATTTTTGGAGGTTATTAAGTGGGGTTAGATTTATTATAAATTAATATTTTTGAGAATTCCTAAGGTGCCCCTCTCCTCCCTTATAAAAGGGCACCTCCTCCCCCTCCTCCTCACACAACTTTGAGCCTTCAAACTCGGCCAACCCCTGACAAAATCTCTTCTCCACTTCCCTAGAATAATACTAGAGGTTCTGGTCTTCTTCAAAGTCCAATCTTAGTTCCCTAAGTGAAGGATTCAAAGAGGCGTTTCAAAGAAGAGGTAATATCCATTACCGATCTTTTCAATTTCTTTCTTCTTCAACTTCTTCTTCTTTAGTTGTTTCATGATAATGTAATAACATCAGTATTACTTACATACTGACATGTTATTATAAATATGAAACAACTCTAATTAACCTTCTATCCATCCTACAGAAAAAGGAAATCACCGCGCGTGCGTACGTACGGAATACCGTCTCCACGCCGTGGTGTAATCTATTTTCCGCAACCACCTTAATTGGATGGGTATAATGGTTTAATGAGTAACTATATATGATTATTATAAAGTGATATTGATACTGAAATAGTATACACTTCAACACAATTCCACGACCATGAGAACGATATCATCGCTCGTGCGTACGTACGGACTACCGTCTCCACGACGAGATGAGATTCATTCTCAATGATTAACCATTAATGAATGATTATAAAGTATATATAAAAAGTAATAATTAAATATATGACCTTATAATGATACTGGAATTATTTATATGTATTCCATCTACTTAATTCCATTCAATTCAATAAGGAAACGAAAACCGCGTTCATGCGTACGTACGGACTACTGTCTCCATGAACGGTGTATTTCTTTCCATTTAATGATTTATTATATATATGTATATCCTTAATATATATATATATAAATCATGTTTTATGTTCTGGAATTAATTAATCATGATCTAAGTAATCATATGAATAATTACAAGTCAAAACACGGACGACAAATGAATCAATTTTACCCAAAACGCTCTTTAACATGGAATTTACAAAAGAACGGGTAATATAAAGTCATAAGTGAACCATATATGATATCATAACAATGCATATGATTCTGTAATAAGTAAATGACATTATTTAAATCATTATACAGGAGGTTCGGACACTTACGAAGCAAATCGGACCTAAGGTAAGGGGAAATATCACAATCTCATTTTTATCCGAGATTGTTTATACGTTGGTATTTACTGGGGTGTATTTTATCATCCACATCCATGTTCCCTCAATATGTCATGCTATTTCAATCCACCTAAAATTGTTTAAATCCAATTTTACCATTTGGTGAGTTTTTATTAAAAGATATGAAAGGAATCTTTTGTCGTTTTTCGTACGAGGTACTTTTTGACTTTTTCGACAAAAGTATGAAGAATGTTTTTTTTAACTTATACGACACGAACAGATTTTTACGGTTTTATAAAGCCTTATTTTCATGAAGCTTCCTTCAAAAGATTTCATGAATATTTTCAATAAAATATCTTTCTTTTAAAATTTCATGACATTTTGTGAAAAGAAATTGATTTTGAAGAAGAAAGGATATTTTCCTCAAAAATTCATTTCAAGTGTTTTATCAAACTTATTTTCCATCTAAGATAATAAAGGGTTCTGTTTCTATCCCTATTATTACATGGATTTGATTATGTTGTGATGGAAATATTTTTATGAATTCCTTTATCTTATATGAATTGTTTTATGATGTCACAATGTTTAAGATTCCCATTTTTATTACATGGGTTATGCAATGATGTATGATTTATGATTTTGTGGCACACAAAAGAATGGTATCATTATGAGATGGGTGGGACCTATATCTCCCTCCAATTCATTGGGTAAAGATTTTATATCTCATGAGATAGACATGGCTGAAATGGTAGGTTATACCGGTTCAGTGAAACAGGACTGAAACGAGGGTTACTCGATTCAGAAAGGGACTTTGTCCACTAAGATAGTCTTGGCAATGGGTCTTGACTAACAAGAAATGATTCTCTATGATTATGTGTGTATTCCACAAAGTTTCATGTTTTAAGTTATGATTGTTGGGATTTCATTTCACTACTATGATTTATCCCATGTTATGAAATTATGCTCTCTTTTGCAGGATAAGATTTCCAAAATTTATGTTCTTATGAATATGATGTGATTGATTTTTCTTTTGTATACCCTTACTGAGCATTTGAGCTCACCCTTTTATGTTTTCTTTTCCCCAGGATATAAAGAAAGGTTTTATGTAAAAAAAAGGGAAGATCTTTATGGGAGATATTGAAGATCTTTCACCACGATTTGAAGATTACGTTCCGAGTTTCCAAAGAAACTAAACTATTACGATCCTTGTGTGTGTGTTTTTGTTATGTACTAAGTATTCCGCAAAAGTAATGTAATGTCTATGTACGATAAGCTTCGGGTCTCTACAGTTGGTATCAGAGGAAAGGTTTAGTCATCCTTTGAAACTAGGATGCGAGAACTTTAGTGAGATCCCTAGAGATATTTATAAGGTATGTCTAGGGATGTCCCTAAGGATAAGTATACGTATAGGATATAGTCCTAGAACTACGGTAACGATCATAGAATTTAACCTAAGATGTTAGATATCTAGGATACTCCACCTTTATTATGTTGTTTTCCCTAGCATGATTTTTGCCTCTCACACTATTCTTTTCTTGGGTTTTAGAAAATGGCTGGAAACAAGATGATTCACGATAATGGAGGATATGATGGACAATGGAATGATATTCTTCATGAGCAACCAAATGAAATGGGATTTGGAAGTCCAAAGATCATTATTATGCCGAATCAGCAATCTCATAATATGATCAATAAAGTAAAATTTGGTAAGTTTCCTGACTCGGCTAATAAGAGAAAGATGGAGTTTCATGATGATCATAGAGGAAAGAAAGTTCAATTTCCCCTATGTAAATCATGTGGGAAGAGGCATCACGGAGAATGTTTCAAAGGAACTGGAAGATGCTTTGGGTGTGGAAAAGAAGGACACAAAGTAAGTAAATGCAAAGGAAAAGGATCAGTTAACAACATGGATGAGGATAATGGTATTGCTACGACATCAACAATGGTTAAATGTTTTAAATGTGGAATGTACGGGCATTATGCAAACCAATGCCCTAAGGGAAAGTATCATGAAGATAATCAGTATGGTCTTATGGGAAGTATTTATGTGGATGATGATGAAGAGACTACAAATGATATGTGAGATGAAAGAATTGTTGAAGCTCGGTCAATGGTTTAAGAATGTAGTGGAATGATTACATGTTTATCAACTGTAATGTTGTACTATAGAATAAAAAGACATCTAAGGATTGTTACACTGTTGTCTTTCCTTATGTTTTGAAAGTTTATGATGAATGGTATGAGTAACAATGAAAGGTTATTCAGATATTTTTTTGAAAGTGTATGATATGCGCATAATGAAGTGATAAAGAGAAAATGAAATGCTTGACAGTATTCATGAGCTCATGATTGATATAAGGACTAAGTGATATCATGGTTTGAGTATATAGAATTTTGAGGATTTTGGTATGTGGAAAGAGTTAACTTTTAACAGCACTCATGTTTTTAATAAGGTTCAATGGGTATTCAAGAGAATACATTTTTAAGGACTTTGAATGTTTGGAATGTGACCAACAAAACATATCTTATGATATATGGGGATCAACGATGGTATTAAATCTCTGGTAATCGTTTTCACTATGTTATGAGAGTGGACTGCAGTATTATGGATAAGCCTAAAGATTGAAATGGATTATGTTGGACATAAGTGAGTATTGTTTAAGGATATATGTTTTTTTCGATATTATTGATGGGATGTTATAGTAATATAGTTTTAGAAAAAGGACAACCTGCAGGACGAGCGACAGCGCATCGCTTCAGACAAGGCTGTGGTAATCGAACCCACAACCGAAGTGCGACTGGCCTTTATCGCCTACCACTGACCTAGAGGAAGTCCATGTTTAGTAGATACTACTTTTATTATATTAATCAGTATGATATGTGAAGTATAAGTTCATTTTAGGAACTATATGTGATTAATCTCACTATAGATCGACTTATGTATATAATTTTTGTTAACCTTTTGTTTGAGACAGATGGAATGACCCGTGATTCTATCACATGATCTACTAACACGTCACGAATAACAAATTCAACTTCATTTATTTAAAATATGAAGTGGAAATTGTTCAAGGCACGAATAACAGTGAGATTGTACCAAAATAAAGTAAGTATTTATTCTAATTCAAATTTTCAACTCTAGGGAAATGATCTTGAAAACCAAAAATGTTGTCCTAGTGATCTTATACCTGATGAATCAGATGGTACCTTATATCATCACAAATCTATGGATTTGTGATTGCTAGCATTTCCATAGCCATGTCCTCTACCACTCTCCATCAGAACATGACGATTAGATTTCTCTTCCATGTCCATATTTTCACCTATGTTCTCCTATGTGGATACCCAGTGATTAGTTAACTTGGGTAACCATTATGTTTTATACTTTAGTTTTTAAAGATAAGTTTTGATATTCCTTTTTACGATGTGGGTTTCTATCAATGAAACTTTCAAATAGTAAACAATTTATAACCCCGACGAATTTCGAGGGCGAAATTCATTTTAAGGGGGGTAGAATGTAACACCCCGAGATTTTATGAAAAATATTATTTTAATTTCATTAATGTCTTATGTTGTATTCTACACCAATATTACCTTGCGCTATACGCAACACCGTATTAGCTTGCAGTATACGCAACACTATTCTTGGACCGTGTTACACACAATTATGATAATAGTTATTCTATGCAACATTGAGTATATATATATATATATATATATTAAATATATAAATGAAATATGGTTGGATTATGTTATACGAAACAACGAAGGATTCTTTCACAACACGCAACCCTGACTTGGCTTGCATTACACGCAATCGCGACCTTCCTCGATAGCGTGTGTTGTACGCAATACCGGGTTTTAATAAACAATGTTATATTATTATAATATTGTCATGAACTAGCCGTTATGAATAGTATTAACTAAATTTTGAATTTTATAACATTATTATTCATCTTACACATTTCTAGAACTTGGTATAAGAACAAAATAAATTTTTCAGGTAAAATAAGTATTTTTCAAAAAATGCAGTTTTGCCGCCTTTTGATGGCGCACCCACATTAAATCTGGTTTTTGACATGTTTATAAGTTCAATTTGACAAAATAAAATTCTTCTTTTGAATCAAGAAATAATAATTGACTTTGGATAAATTTTTCATATTATTCTGGTAACTTTCATATTTTAATGAATAGTAAAAACACGCTATATTTTAATTAAAAACAACTTTTTTCATCATAATATCTTATGTGGTTAAATTATAATATTGACTTGTTTTAAAGTATAAATGGAATATATTTTTACCATTTAATATAATGAATGTCATTAGCATTGATTTTACCTTGAATTCGTAGGTTATATCAATTCAATCTTTTGCAATGTTTTAAACAAAAACCCGTTTTTATTCCACAACGAGATTAATTTTAATTTAATTTCTGCAACTTCTGTGTATTGAATTTTAAAAAATGGATTCCATATTTGGAATCAGTGGGTCCAAATTATGTTAATAGGATACTTTTTATTTTTGGAAATTATGAATAGTAACTACGGTAAATTTTATTTACCATAGTTAAAGGTAAATCGGGTAATTAAGGGTAAATATAATATTTTAAAATTACCCTAACAAATGTCAAAATTCTATTGGATGACTAAAAAACGATCCATATCACCTAAGGGTCGGATTATATTAATTTAATTAAATTTTGTCAATGAAAATAATTTATTTATTATTAAAACCAAAGAAAGTGACAACATGTCACTCTCTTAAATCTTATAAGTATAATAATTTTAAATTAGTGATAAACATCATAAAATTTCGAACATGAATAGTTTCCAGAAAGATAACAAAATTATATACATAATGAGAATTTATTTAGAATTTTTTGTGATTAAATAATTATCATTAATTGTGACACAATAGTGATGCAGAAATTATTTATCTAGTGAAAAATCAAGAATATAGTTTTTATTAAACTAATAGTGACCATAAAAGGCACAAATTTCTAACCAAAACTTATTGGACATGTAAATGTAAACCATAATCATCCAATGGTCGAATAATTGACAATTTGGAGCCTTATAAAAGCGATTATGACACTTATATTATTTTATTTTAAATGATTCCAAAGTTGTCACCTTCATAATTTAATAAATATAACAATTTAAATATTGTGATTTTAAGATGATAAATTCGAGTAAAAGTATTATTGTTAAAGTTAATATATTTATCTTAATCATAGGATTTTATTTTAAATTTTTATACAACAAATAAGTATATTAAATAATTATACAAAAATGATGTAGTAATTATTTTATTAAGAGATAAACCAAATAAATGGTTTTAAAAATAATAAAATAAATATTATATGAACTATTTAATGTGATACACTAATTTTATAGATACATATGACCTTTTATTAATATATTAAAGCTTTTATTTCGAACATATCTTCTGTATATATTTTATTTAAATTCAAATAAATGAATAGTGTCAAAATTGACACTATTGTTAATTTACAAAAATAACATATTATAAAATTGTTTAAAAATCACAAAAATATTTAAAAATTATAAATTTATATTTATATGGTCTATAATGTTATAAATTAAACAATTATGGAAAATTAACAACAAATAAGTAATTATTTGTTATAATTTAAAATTTAGAATTTTATTACCACAAATAAACTTAAATAGATTAAATAAGCATAAATCAAAATGATAAGGTTTAAAATAAGATCAAAACATGTCTAAATTTTATTGGTTGATGAGATTACAACCCTATCTCATCTAATCTTCGAATATGAGTCATTTTTGGAGGTTTTTAAGTGGGGTTAGATTTATTATAAATTAATATTTTTGAGAATTCCTAAGGTGCCCCTCTCCTCCCTTATAAAAGGGCACCTCCTCCCCCTCCTCCTCACACAACTTTGAGCCTTCAAGCTCGGCCATCCCCTGCCAAAATCTCTTCTCCACTTCCCTAGAATAATCCTAGAGGTTCTGGTCTTCTTCAAAGACCAATCTTAGTTCCCTAAGTGAAGGATTCAAAGAGGCGTTTCAATGAAGAGGTAATATCCATTACCGATCTTTTCAATTTCATTCTTCTTCAACTTCTTCTTCTTTAGTTGTTTCATGATAAAGTAATAACATCAGTATTACTTACATACTGAAATGTTATTATAAATATGAAACAACTCTAATAAACCTTCTATCCATCCTACAGAAAAAGGAAATCACCGCGCGTGCGTACATACGGAATACCGTCTCCACGCCGTGGTGTAATCTATTTTCCGCCACCACCTTAATTGGATGGGTATAATGGTTTAATGAGTAACTATATATGATTATTATAAAGTGATATTGATACTGAAATAGTATACACTTCAACACAATTCCACGACCGTGAGAACGATATCATCGCTCGTGCGTACGTACGGACTACCGTCTCCACGACGTGATGAGATTCATTCTCAATGATTAACCATTCATGAATGATTATAAAGTATATATAATAAGTACTAATTAAATATATGACCTTATAATGATACTGGAATTATTTATATGTATGTCATCTACTTAATTCCATTCAATTAAATAAAGAAACGAAAACAGCGTTCATGCGTACGTACGTACTACCGTCTCCATGAACGGTGTATTTCATTCCATTTAATGATTTATTATATATATGTATATCCTGAATATATATATATATAAATCATGTTTTATGTTCTTGAATTAAGTAATCATGATCTAAGTAATCATATGAATAATTACAAGTCAAAACACGGACGACAAATGAATCAATTTTACCCAAAACGCTCTTTAACATGGAATTTACAAAAGAACGGGTAATATAAAGTCATAAGTGAACCATATATGATATCATAACAATGAATATGATTCTGTAATAAGTAAATGACATTATTTAAATCATTATACAGGAGGTTCGGACACTTACGAAGCAAATTGGACCTAAGGTAAGGGGAAATATCAGAATCTCATTTTTATCCGAGATTGTTTATACGTTGGTATTTACTGGGGTGTATTTTATCATCCACATCCATGTTCCCTCAATATGTCATGTTATTTATATCCACCTACAATTTTTTAAATCCAATTTTACCCTTTGGTGAGTTTTTAGTAAAAGATATGAAAGGAATATTTTGTCATTTTTCATACGAGGTACTTTTTGACTTTTTCGACAAAAGTACGAAGAATGTTTTTTTAACTTATACGACACGAACGGATTTTTACGGTTTTATAAAGACTTATTTTCATGAAGCTTCCTTAAAAAGATTTCATGACTATTTTCAATAAAATATCTTTCTTTTAAAATTGCATGACATTTTGTGAAAAGAAATTGATTTTGAAGAAGAAAGGATATTTTCCTCAAGAATTCATTTCAAGTGTTTTATCAAACTTATTTTCCATCTAAGATAATAATGGGTTCTATTTCTATCCCTATTATTACATGGATTTGATTATGTTGTGATGGAAATATTTTTATGAATTCCTTTATCTTATATGAATTGTTTTATGATGTCACAATGTTTAAGGTTCCCATTTTTATTACATGGGTTATGCAATGATGTATGATTTATGATTTTGTGGCACACATAATAATGGCATCATTATGAGATGGGTGGGACCTATATCTCCCTCCAATGCATTGGGTAAAGATTTTATATCTCATGAGATAGACATGGCTGAAATGGTAGGTTATACCGGTTCAGTGAAACAGGACTGCTACGAGGGTTA
Source organism: Viscum album (assembly GCA_963277665.1). Lineage (NCBI taxonomy): Eukaryota > Viridiplantae > Streptophyta > Magnoliopsida > Santalales > Viscaceae > Viscum > Viscum album. The sequence continues at coordinate 856,890,305 of OY728133.1, read as the reverse complement.
CTCGATTCAGAAAGGGACTTTGTCCACTAAGATAGTCTTGGAAATGGGTCTTGACTAACAAGAAATGATTATCTATGATTATGTGTGTATGCCACAAAGTTTCATGTTTTAAGTTATGATTATTGTGATTTCATTTCACTACTATGATTTATCCCATGTTATGAAATTATGCTCTCTTTTGCAGGATAAGATTTCCAAAAGTTATGTTCTTATGAATATGATGTGATTGATTTTTCTTTTGTATACCCTTACTCAGCATTTGAGCTCACCCTTTTTTGTTTTCTTTTCCCCAGGATATAAAGAAAGGTTTTAGGTAAAAAAAGGGAAGATCTTTATGGGAGATATTGAAGATCTTTCACCACGATTAGAAGATTACGTTCCGAGTTTCCAAAGACACTAAACTAATACGATCCTTGTGTGTGTGTTTTTGTTATGTACTAAGTATTCCGCAAAAGTAATGTAATGTCCATGTACGATAAGCTTCGGGTCTCTACAAAGATGCTCCAAAACAACTCATAAGTGGTTATCATGGTCCGCATAGATTTTTGAATATATAAATATGTCAATAATAAATACCACAACAAGATCATTATGATATTCCTTGAAAACTATATTAATTAGATCCATGTAAATTGATGGTGCATTAGTCAGTCCAAATGGAATTACTGTTAACTCGTAATGTCCATAACTGGTTCAAAATACTGTTTTTAGAATATATTTCTTCCTCACACACAGTTGATGATATCCAGATTGAAGTTCAATCTTAAAAATATATTTAGCTCCATGAAGTTGATCAAATAAATCATCAATATGAGGAATGTGATACTTGTTCTTTATTGTAATAGCATTGATTTCTCTATATTCAATACTCAACCTCATAGATTCATCTTTCTTTTTGACAAAGAGAACCGGGGATCCCCATGGAGAAACACTAGGGTGGATAAATCACTTGTCACTCAATTTCTCTAGTTGTTTCTTTAGATCCACTAATTCCACAATGGAAATTCTATAGGGAGTCTTTGATATAGGTCTTTCACCAGGAATTAAATAAATAGATAACTCAACTTCCCGCTCTGGAGGATGTCTAGGTAAATGATTTGGAAATACATCAACACATTATTTAATAATAGGTACATCCTCAATTTAAAAATTTCTTCTATCGCCCATATACATCTTATCATCTTCCTCTATAATAATTGTATTTAGTAGAGCTACTGGGGGTGGATCTAGATAAGAATCAGATGATGAAGTTTCTGCTTTAAAGATAAGAGATTCTAAAACATTCTCAAAAATTGCAACCCATTTATTCTTAAAATATATTTTCACACTTAAATTTGATATCCAATCCATCCCGATGATTATATCATAGTAAATCATGGGTATGATGATAAAATTAGTAGATAAAGCATGATTATATTTCATAATGGGGACTGCCTGGCACATCTTTGTTGCAATGATACTTCCATTATGAGGTTTGACTAATAACTCATTTATTAAATCAAATTTGAAATATATAATTTCCTTGGAAAACTAATAATATATAAAAGAATTATATCATCTAGAATCAAATAAATCATTGGATAAGTTTGAGGAAATGATTAAAGTACATGCTACCAAATCATTATGAATTTCAACCTCAACAGTTGTGATCGCAAAAGATTAACATTTCTCCCTTGGCCTTTTCTAAGGAAGGTTTTCCTAATGCTTAAGAAACTCATTTTCATAGTGTCCCATATCTCTAAAATTATTTAATTGTATGTCATTGAAAATTTTATTCCCCTTTCATTCATTAGATCGATGACCCATTTCTCTACACTTATAGAAAAATCCCATTCCTTTCAAGAATTTTCCAGGACGATTCTTTCCACAGTTCTCACATAATGATAAATTGATTCATTCCATTATTCTTTTTTGGCACATAAACTTTTCCATGGTTATCATAATAACTCTTCTTATCTTGGTTTCACTTGAACAAATTTGATTTAGAAAATTCCTTCTCTGTTTTGATGGAACTTAGTACAATTTCATCATATGATGAAAATGTTTGAGAAGCCAGTGACCTTCAAAGACATGGATTAATAACATAAAAGGAATGATTAGTCATATATTATGAGTCACATAGATAATCTATGGAATGCCTGTATTGTATTGTGAAGGTATCTTTATACTTTTCAACACTCTCTTATTCCCTTTGCTTTATGCTAAGGTATTTCCTCTTCATTTCACTCTGTTGCTTGTGAGGGAAGTATTTTTCAAATAATACCTCCATAATAATTATCAATTACATATAATATATTTATTCTTCCTATTTTTTATTCTGAATCAAGGACCACGATTGATCAACATCACCCTTGATACAATATACTGCTAGTACTAACTTATCATTTTTATTTCACCGTAATGCTAGAAATATCTTTTATTGGGACATGACCCACTACTCCGCTACCAATAGATTAGTATTCCCACTAAAAGACAGGGGATTATGCTACATGAAATAATCAAACACAGGTTTAGTGTGGTTATTCTTCAGAACTTGAGTAAATTTTCCTAATATGGTCATGATCTTCTTAGCTCCAACACCAACTATATTGACTTGCTCAGTGGGGAAATCCCTACATTGTCTGTGAGTAATGATTCGATTTATTTCTTTAGGAACCATCAAAAAACAATTACATAGACTAAATTAGGTCATGAATATTAAGGGATAATTTTCTATCTAGAAAAACACTTAACATAAAATTTAAAATTTATGCATAGCTAATCTCATAACCGTAAATATGGTTTCATTGATGAAATATTTAATATTAAACCCTTCATAATGGTTTTTAAAGAAAATGTGAATTATCCTAAACATATCCCCTAGGAGTTTCAAACCAGGTGTGAATTAAGGCCCATTTTTATGTACTAGTTTACGCTGAGTCAGGCCCAGAACACCTTGTGAGAGTTGTTATTCCCAGGTACATCTATTCCAGAACCATACTCACTTATAGTATCCAGACATGGATGTATTTATAGGAATACCCACATAATATCTACATTACCAAAAATCCATGATATTTTTATATTATTATCCACAAATTATATCTTAGGGTTATGTCCTATAATATATGTTTTCTAAATATAGTTTCTAAGGTTTCTGCTAAACTTCCTCTAATACCAATTGTAACACCCCAACCCTAGAAACCTGGAGTTGGTGCATTATTTTATTATATTGGAATGATTAAAGAAATCAAATCATGATGGAATGATTAGTTTAGAAGTTTTGGAAGACCATATTATATACATGATACCTATAGTATATTGGGAATGATAGAAAATACAACATGATACATAGTAGTATGAAATAAACTGCATCCATTGAAAACTCATTCAAGGTTTTATTCTTCATAACCTGGGTAACGGAAACATAATAAGGGTGAGATAAAATTATAAATAAGGGTTACATGAAGAAATAAAAAGTTAATTAAAGTCAATAAGGCATAGAAATTATATTAAGGTAAATAATTTAAAAAACACATTCCATTAATAAACTAGGAATGAAAATGAACCCATAGATTTTTCATAGTGAAAAACCATAGTAGGTAATAAATGAGTACTGAATGAATAAAATGATTATTTATTAGAATTTTTGTATCTGTAACATGAACCATTATACTGTTGTGATAGTTTAATTCTATGGGTAGAAACCTATCTGATTATTTTTTGGAAACAAACTCGAAGGGTTTGTCGCCAACTAGTTTGTCTCATGGGACCTATCGATGCATCGAGGGGATATAGCGGGCCCCAACCATCACTGAAAGTCTAAATAATTATTCATACATATATTTAATTGGTGAAAAATATTCCTTATAAATATCCATATTGATTAGAAGATATGGACTCATCAATATTCTCTATTATAAAACAACATTCATAATAAACATCGTATGTAAACTGGTATATGACTAGTAAAATAATCATATCCATGGTAAAAGATTATGGATACTTAATAGAAATATAATTTAAAATGAAAATTTATCTCAAATGGGATGTAGATCCATGACATAAGAATTAATAGGTTCACAATACCAAGTAAGTCTCAATGAAATGGAAGTTGAGACAATGTCTCTTACCACATTGTAATCAATCCTATCGTATGGAAAACAATTAATAATTATAAAATGAATGATTTAATAACATGAATATAAATATAATCATGATTTTATATATCAAAAGGAAATATACATACAACACATACAAGAAATGAGTTTAAAATAATGGAAATCTCATTGAAATAAATGTGAGATGAGAATCCCCTTACCTTGTGTCCAAAAGAATTATTCAATTGAAATTAATGTCTTGAATAATAAAATTAGATTCATTAATTAAGAATTAAATAAACCTATATACATGTAATTTATTTATTATAACTTTATTAAGTTCATTTATGGCATTTTAGATGGGTTAAAATATTTAATTTCATCGTTTTGGAGTGAATGTTTTCTTTGTTTCCATGATTGATTTGATGTTATAAGAGTATGGAAGTTCTTGTAAAATAGAAATTGAAATCCAGAATTGAGGTTATGAGTTATTAATTATAATATATAATGTTAAATGATCATATAAATTTTTTGGTTATTTTGTGATAGGATGAATCATTATATAAAATTTTAATGATAAATGCTTGGATTATTTTGGTGATTTTTTGATCACCATGAACTCATTTTATTTTAAAATTTAATACCATGTATAAAAAATGATTCCAGAACATTAAATAGGATATATTATATATATTATGATCTGGTTCTACCATAAAAATGGTTTCATGACCACAATTGAAAATGGTAATAGAAATTGAATACCCATCGTCCTTGAATGTGATAAATTAACACATATCAGATGATGTTTTCATTTTTAGTATAAGAGGAGGGGGAAAGAGAGATTATGATGAAATATTCCATTAGAATAATAAAATTATAGTATATGTATGGTATTGGAATTATCAAATCATTTTATTAGGGGAGGTTTGAAGAGAGAAACAAAATAATAGAATTTTTAAAAGAAGTTGAAAGGAAAAGGAATAGAGGTTTACATCTTGAGTACTCTTCCTTAAGAATCTCTTTAAGGCCTTTGGTTTTGGCCTTTTGGTGAGAACAGTAGGTCATGGAAATAGGGGGAAGGATTGGTAAGAGTGTTTTCTAGAACTTATGTAAGGATAAAATCTTGAGTGGTGTGAGATGAAGAGGGGGTGAGGGGTGGTTTATATAGTGGAGGAGAGGAGGGTTTTTTGCATTATTTTAATCATTAGTTTATTATTTTTCTTCAAGACTATGACGTGTTTTGATTTATGGGACTAAAAATCGTAATTAGTGCATGTGAAATCTAACCAAGGGTTCTTAACTCAACATGAAATCATCCATGACTCAATAAATCATATATTTTGCATTTATAATAAATTATCATATTTTATTATTCACACAAAATTCAAGTATTTCAGAATAATATAAAAAAATTCACCCTAACAATTTTTTAAAGAATAGAATCCAAAAAAGAACTCTATTTTATGAAAATAATTTTCTAAATATGATAAATTTAATTTTTAATTAAATTCACCATTTACTCAAAAATATTTACAGTTTTTGAAATTATAATTGATTTTATAATACCCTGAAAAATTAACTAAGGTTTTATTAAATTATCCTAAAATAATAAGACAACAAAATATTTATTTAATAATAAATTTTATGAAAATATAATTTATTTTAAATAATTTTTTTAATTTGAAATTGTAATTAAATATTTATTACTCATAAAAATACCAACACTTAATTATTAACATATTCACTCTCATTTATAAGGTGCCTAAATTTTATCTATACATACATGGGTGAGGTTAAAATTAATAATGGTACATTATTATAAATAAGGGTTATATTACTATTTATAAGGGTATGTTACATATCATAAGGGTATGTTACTATTCACCAAAAAAATGATTTGATCCTATCAGACTCAAAATATAATACAAATCAAAATGGTGTATATCCTTTTTTCAAAATTCAAAACACATAAGTAAAAAAATTATGTTTAATGTCTAGGTTATAACTATATTATAACTGTCACGAACCGAATCAGGTCTCCATCAACTCGATGCCCGACCCAGCCTGTGGCAAGGCCCGAAGGGCGTTCCCGATCCCCACGGGCTGGCACAAGTTCCCGGGTATGAATTTAGAATTTTTGGGAATGATTTACCCATACAGCAACCAGAAACAAACCATAAGCAAACTGAAATTCGAAATAAACATTACAACCACTAGTTTTAAAACAGCATGACCGAGTCTCAAAAAAAAGAGCAACTACAACTCAACCACAACTAACTCCCAAAATAAGGTGACCAAAAACCAAACCAGCAACAGTCACCTGGTGGAAGAATATCCCTGTCATGCCTCCGCCACCAATGCCAAACCAGATGAGTCAACTAATAACTCGGGCCAACATACTAAAAACCTTGGAATTTACCTGCATCAGACATAATCTGATCTACTTACACCCAAGGGTGTAAGTAGGGTGTGAGAAACTCTCAATAGGTTGGCACCAGGAAAAAGATTCCGCATAAAAAGGGTTAGATGACCAAAACAGTTTACAGGTTCAAATTTTAGAGAAAATAAATAAATGCACTAACATTTTGAGGGAAACAGTTTTAAAGAAGCGAAGACAGTTTAAAAAAAAGTAAAAAGGGGTTTTGATACTGAACGAAAAAAAACATTCTTACCTTTTGAAACCACAGAAGTCGCCAAAACCAACCAGTGATGAGTATATAATCGCATAGGAGCAACAAAAAGTGGGAGAGGCCCTAAAGTACTAAAGTAGTGTGGGACCCTAGAACCTCAAGTCTCGGTGAACCATATCATACGTTTCCCATGCATGATCCACCGGCAGAGAAACACCTCCTACCGTAGTGGTCTCCAGTCATCACCAAATGTTTAGTTAGTGTTGTAAGCGTCAAACCCGCTAAGTGAAACTGGGCCGAGGCCACTCCCGTATCACTAGCACGCTAGTCTAGTCCGCCCACCCAGTACCCAGGCTTCCCCTTTTTGTGCTCAATATTCAATGTTCACCCTACTCATCAAGGTCAAGGAACAACACGCAACATAGAACCTCACAATATGCAAGAACCACAGAATTTCGAGAACCAAACTAGAGTTTATCAAACATTTGGAGAAAATTGGTTTATAAGTTTTAAAAAAATAAAACAACACAATCAACAATGCAAAACCCACTCGGACGCACACTAATTTTTTTAGAAAGGATCAAATTCCATCTGCTGCATTTGTTCAAAACCAAGGCGCAACATGGTATAGACCCGAAAATCTAAATAAGCCACTAACAAAGGTAAAACACCACTCTCTACTAGTCAACCGACAAATCACATCAGCATTTAAATAAAAGACATATTAAATTAATCAAACCAGCATACTAAATGATCAAAATATCTCATCATGCGAAACCACCTACCTCAAACAGGTGCGTGAAGCGACACGGCGCAGAACTCCCGTTGTGCAACGGTCGCACTGTATGATGCCATCAAAAGGGTCCTAAAACAATGGACCCAAAATACCCTCAATGCCAACACAGTGAAACGTTAGCGGTCCATAATGAAAATAACATCAGCAATTAAACCAAAACAATTAAATAAGTTGATTAATAAGTATACAACCCCAAAGCTAACTAGATAAATTAATTAACAATTTAACAATTCCAATTAAATAAGATGATTACAAATTTAATAATAACTAAATAAATTAATTAACCATTTAACAATTTCAATTAAATAAGATGATTAACAAATTTAATAATAACTAAACAAATTAATTAACGACTTATCAAATTAAATAAATTAATTATCAACTTAACCGATTTAAAAATAAAATAATTAAGAATTTCAATAACAATAAATTAATTAATTAATTCCTAACTATTGCATTAATAATTAAATAATTCAATGTTAATTAAACCAATTAAAATAATTAAATAAAATTAAAACAAAACCTTGAGGAATGTCGGGAAAGTGAAGAGGGGGTGACACGGTGGTTCGGCAGCATGAGCGAGGTGCAGGAGACGGTCCGACAACACGAGCAGGGTGCGGAAGACTGATGTTTGGCGAGAGGAGGGAGGAGCGCTGGCTGCTGTCCGGCGAGGGGAAGCAGGTTGCGGCGACTGCTGTCTGGCGAGAGGGAGGAGGAGTGCCTGCTGGGAGAGGGGAAGAGAGGTGAGGTAATGGGGGTGCAATGGTGCGAGTGATCAGGAGAAGAGAGGTGAGGGAATGTGGGGGTGCGATGGTGAGGGTGAGCAGGGGAAAGGAGAGCGCAACAGTGAGGGAAGGGGGGAAGGGTGGGGTGCGGCGGAAGAGAAGAGAAAGGAGGGGTGGAAGGAAAAGAAGGAGGAGAAGAATAAGGAGAAGAGGGAGGGGCGACCGAGCGGGGGAGAGAAGAGGAGAAGGGAAGTAGAATAAAAGGGGAGGGGAGGAGAGAAAGGAGGCCGCAGGAGAGAGAAGAAAAGGAGAAAGAAGAGAAAAAAAGAAAGAGAGATAGTGGTGTGGCGGCAGGTAGGGTAGGGTTTAGGAGGGAGAGAAAAAAAACAAAGCAAATAATAAAATAAAATAAAATAAAATAAAAGAAGTAATAATGATAATAAAATAAAATAAAATGAATTAGAATATAAATATTACTAAATAAAATAAAATAAAACAAAATAAAATTAAGGGGGTATACTACTAATAATAGTAACAATAATAATAATAATAACAGTACTAATAATAATAATAATAATAATAAGGAAACTGAAGTTAATCATTCGGTATTTGAAACATCTGTGCAACGGGCACCGTACATTGGAAGGGCAAAGCCGCACGGCTTCGCCCGTGCCCTGCCCGTGCGTCGAGCGGTGCAAGGCCTACGCACACACATCGTTGCCACAACGGGCAACCCGCATCGGGTTCAACGAGTGCCACAAACAAACAATTTAAATAAACAGACAATTAATTCACGAAATAAAAATTAAGAATTAAATTTGTACCTCAATGAAGTCCGGGCGTGACAATTCTCTCCACCATGAAAACTTTCTGCCCTCGGAAAGTCAGATCGATGCCTGATCAGAGAATAGAAATGGGTACTACTTCTCAACCCACGACTTCCACTCCCAAGTTTCTTGCTCATTATTCCCATGTTGCCAGAGAATACGGACTAGAGGAATGGACTTTCCACGCATCACCCTCTCCTAAGAATCCACTATCCGCACTGGTTGCTCAAACACAGATAAGTCGGACTCTATCTCCAACTCCTCCCAATTCAGCACATACGACAGATCGGGGTTATACTTATTTAGTTGGGAGACATGAAATATGTCGTGAATAGATGTCAACTGCGAGGGAAAAGCTAACCTGTATTCCACCTTGACAATCCACTCAAGAATCTCGAATGTTCCGACATACCTCGTTGCCAGGTTCCCCTACTTCCCCAAACGACGGTGACCAGAGTGAGGGGCCACTCTCAGGAACACTCTGTCCCCCCAAAAAAAATCAAGATCCCACCACCTCTGATCTACATAGGACTTGTGGATACTCTAAGCTGTCAACAACCACTGCCTAATCAGTTTGACCTTCTCAGACGTCTCCTAAACAAAGCTCGGTCCCAAGAGTGAGGTCTTGCCTACCTCAGCCCAACACAGAGGAGACCGGCAAGGCTGGCCATAGAGCGCCTCAAAGGGTTCCATTATGATGGAAGACTGGTAACTGCTATTATAATCAAACTTGACCAGTCGCAAATGGCTATCCCATGAGCCTCCAAAATCTAACACACAGGCTCGGAGCATGTCTTCTAGAATCTGATTCACCCGCTCTGTCTGGCCATCGGTCTGAGGATGGTATGTCGTGCTCATCTTAATCTGTGACCCAAAAGCCTTCTGGAGGCCTCCCCAAAATCGAGATGTAAAGCGGGGGTCCTTGTCAGAAACAACTACTAACGACACACAATGAAGTCTGACCACCTCTTGAACGTACAAGCGGCCCAACTCATCTACCTTCGCTGTATCTCTGATCGGAATAAAGTGATCTGACTTGGTCAAATGGTCAATCAATACCCAGATAGAATTTCTCCCCTAAGTTGTACGAGGAAAACCAATAATGAAGTCCATGGATACCTCGTCCCACTTCCAGGTAGGAATGGGTAATGGCTGGAGTAGGCCAGGTGGTCTCTGATGCTCTGCTTTCACTTGCTGGAAAGTGTAGCATCTAGATACAAAGTCGGCTATGTCTCGTCTCATACCTGGCCACCATAACTGATGGCGAACATCATAATACATCTTGGTGGTACCAGGATGGATGACCCACCGATATTGGTGGCTATCCTGTATCACCACCTTCCGCAGAGACAATGAAACCACAACACGACCCATGAAGCACAAGACCCTCTGGGAAGACAAAGACCAATCAGAAGGAGTCTCCCCACCGTGAAGAAACTGCATAGATCACTGACACAGCTCATCACCAGGCTGCTACCGCTGAATCAACTCCAGAAGATTAGGATTCAACTGAATTCTAGCCAAGAATGTACCTCCACTGTGCTCCCTACTCTCAAAGTGCATCTGGGCGAAGAGCCCTATCAAAGTCCACTCATCACTGGACTTCCTCAATGCTTGCACTGGTACTTTTCTACTCAAAGCGTCAGCTACCACTTTACCCTTGCATGGGTATAGCCAATATCAAAATCAAAACCCAGCAAGTAATCGACCAAGTGGTGCTCTCTCAAATTGAGGTCCTTCTGAGAGAAAATGTAGGCCAGGATCTTATGGTCAGAATAGACCACAAACTTCTCCCCAAAGAGATAAAGACGCCATGTCTTCAAATCATACACCACCGCTGCCAACTCTAAGTCGTGAGTCGGATAATTCTTCTCATGCGGCTGGAGCTGGCGAGAACCATAAGCCACAACATGGTCATCCTGCATGAGCACACACCCAAGGCCTGTACCTGAAGCATCACAGTAAACAATATAGCCCTTTCCCGACTCTGGTAAGGCCAGCACAGGTGCTATGGTCAACTGCCGCTTCAACTCCTCAAAGGATGCCTGACACTGAGGGCTCCACTCAAACTTCACCCCTTTCCAGGTGAGTGCGGTCATGGGGGAGGCAAGCCGCGAGAAGTCCCGAACAAAGCGCCTATAATAACCAGCCAACCTAGAAAACTCCTAATCTCAAACACATTTCTCGGCTAATCCCATGACATAACTCCCTGATCTTCTCGGGATCCACTGAAATCCCTTGTTCTGATATGACATACCCTAGAAACTTCAATTCCCTGATCCAGAATGTGCACTTCGAGAGTTTGGCATACAGGCTGTGATCCCACAAAGTGCCCAAAACAATGCACAGGTGATATTCATGCACCTAAGGCCCTGCTACCTCTTTTTCCCCAATGGTGTTGCCAACTCCATAGAAAATGATAACAACTCAGTTGATAGGTTTAGCAGATTCACAAGGCGAGTAGATATAAAAGAAACTGAAGCACCAGTATCAAATAAAACTGCAGCTATAGAAAATGCAACCAGAATAGTACCTCGAACCGTCGAAGGCCCTGCATCAGATCCCGCTGGTGCCTGATCCACAACATGCAGTTTCCTGGTTCCTTCCTGAGAACGACCGCTCGCCTGCGGCTCTACCCTAACCTGGCTCCGCCCAGAAGATGATCCGGTCTTGCCACCACGACCACTGAACTGAGATCTTGGCATCCTGGTTGGCTCTGACTACACTAATACACCCCTGGAAGCTATAGATCCAGTCCCACTCTGGTAAGGGTGTACAGTCCCATAGAAACGTTGTAGGTTCCCCATAACTCCACACCCATAGCAAGGTTTAGGAGGATGTGGACACGTAGGTCGGATGTTCCCTACCTTTCCGCACTAATGGAACACAATGGGCCTCACATCAGAAGCCTCAGATGATGTCTACCTAGAGGGATGGCCTAAGCCGCCACCACTCTTCTTCCACTGCTCAACACACCTCCTCTTCTTCTCTGAGTAACTGCCACTCCTAAAGCCTAATACTGATTCAGAAAACCCCAACATTCCTCTCTGGTCAATCTCGGCCATGCAAGCATGATCGACCACCTCAGCATAAGTCTTGAGCTTGAACAAGAAAACATGAGAGTGGATTTCTAGTTGAAGGCCATTCTCAAACTTCCAAGATTTCAAGAATTCTCTCGAAACTATCTCAGGTGCATACCGCACTAGCTCTGCAAAGCGGTTCGCATATTCCATCACTGTCTGATTCCCCTGCGAAAGCTCCATGAACTCCCAAGATCTAGCGTAGGCTAGAAACTCTGGACAATACTACTCGTTGAAGATACCCTTGAAATCTTTCCAGCTCATGTGCTCATGTTTCCCAGCCTGGACCACTGATTCCCACCATTTGCGACTGGAACCCTCTAGTTGGAACGAGGCACACTTCACCCTGACTTCCTCGGGCGTGTCAAGGAAATCGAACATGCATTCTATCTTTTCAAGCCAATCCTCTGCCTCCTGAGGTTCTGAACTGCCTCAGAAAGAATGAGGTTTGTTCTTCAGAAACTCCTGAGCTCTATCCTTCCTGGAGCCAGATTCTTCCCCTCTAGCTGGAATAGGGGCGGGGGCAGGAGTCACCCCTTGTCCCAAAGCCTGAACGGCTCAGACCATAGCCTCTACGAATCTCTGATCAAGCGGCACGGGAGAACTCTCTCTGGCTTCCTCCCGTGGGTGCATGAGAGCTCTCCGGGGAGGCATCTTGCTGCACTGGGCAAAAGTCATAAAGGAGTAACATCAGTATTACATATCTCAAGAGGAACCAAATTTTTCAACAGGATATCATCAATAAACCAAACATGAAAAAATGATTTCATGTCAAAACTCTACTTTCCTACCTGGTGTGCACATACAGTCTACAACCTGTACGTCCCACCTAGGAAATAAGTAAAACTAGCACCCTGACAGTCTCAACTTCTGTATAACCAAACTCACCCCAAATAACATAGAAAAAGAGTTAACCCCTCTGATAACATTTTGTCATGAACCGAATCGGGTCGCCATCAACTCGACGCCCGACCCAGCCCGTGGCAAGGCCTAAAGGGTGTTCCCGATCCCCATGGGCTGGCACAAGTGCCCGAGTATGAATTTAGAATTTTTGGGAACGATTTACCCGTACAACAACCAGAAACAAACCATAAGCAAACTGGAATTCGAAATCAACATTACAACCACTAGTTTTAATACAGCATGACCGAGTCTCAACAAAAAGAGCACTACAACTCAACTACAACTAACTCCCAAAAGAAGGTGACCAAAAACCAAACCAGCAACAGTCACCTGTTGGAAGAATATCCCTGTCAGGCCTCCGCCACCAACGCCAAACCAGATGATTCAACTAACAACTCAGGCCACCGTGCTCAAAACCTTGTAATTTCCCTACATCAGACATAATCAAATATACTTACACCCAAGGGTGTAAGTAGGGTGTGAGAAACACTCAATAGGTTGGCACCAGGAAAAAGATTCTGCATAAAAAGGGTTTGATGACCAAAACAGTTTGCAGGTTCAAATTTTAGAGAAAATAAATAAATGCACTAACATTTTGAGGGAAACAGTTTTAAAGAAGGGAAGACAATTTTAAAAAAAGTAAAAAGGTGTTTTGGTACTGAAAGAAAACAAACATTCTTACCTTTTGAAATCACAAAAGTCGCCAAAACCAACCAGTGATGAGTATATAATCGCATAGGAACAACAAAATGTGGGAGAGGCCCTAATTACTAAAGACGTGTGGGACCCTAGAACCTCACGTCTCGGTGAACCATATCATACGTTTCCCATGCACGATCCACCGGTAGGGAAACACCTCCTACCGTAGTGGTCTCCAGTCATCATCAAATGTTTAGTTAGTGTTGTAAGCATCAAAACCGCTAAGTGAAACTGGGCCGAGGCCACTCCCGTATCACTAGCACGCTAGTCTAGTCCGCCCACCTAGTACCCAGGCTTCCCCTTTTTGTGCTCAATATTCAAATTTCACCCTACTCATCAAGGTCAAGGAACAACAAGCAACATAGAACCTCACAATATGCAAGAATCACGGAATTTCGAGAACCAAACTAGAGTTTTTCAAATATTTGGAGAAAATTGGTTTATAAGTTTTAAAAAAAATAAAACAACACAATCAACAATGCAAAACCCACTCGGACGCACACTAATGTTTTTTAGAAAGGATCAAATTACATCTTCTTCATTTGTTCAAAACCAAGGCGCAACACGGTATAGACCCGAAAATCTAAATAAGCCACTAACAAAGGTAAAACACCACGCTCTACCAGTCAATCGACAACTCACAACAGCATTTAAATAAAAGACATATTAAATTAATCAAACCAGCATACTAAATGATCAAAATCCCTAAGCATGTGAAACCACCTACCTAAAACAGGTGCGTGAAGCAACATGGTGCAGAACTCCCGTTGTGCAACAGTCGCACCGTATGAAGCCATCAAAAGGGTCCTAAAACACTAGACCCAAAATACCCTCAATGCCAACCCAGTGAAATGTTAGCGGTCCATAAAGAAAATAACATCAGAAATTAAACCAAAACAATTAAATAAGTTGATTAATAAGTATACAACCCCAAATCTAACTAAATAAATTAATTAACAATTTAACAATTTCAATTAAATAAGATGATTAAAAATTTAATAATAACTAAATAAATTAATTAACCATTTAACAATTTCAATTAAATAAGATGATTAACAAATTTAATAATAACTAAACAAATTAATTAATGACTTATCAAATTAAATAAATTAATTATCAACTTAACCAATTCAAATAAATAAAATAATTAACAATTTTAATAACAATAAATTAATTAATTAACTCCTAACTATTGAATTAATAATTAAATAATTCAATGTCAATTAAAACAATTAAAACAATTAAATAAAATTAAAACAAAACCTTTCGGAATGTCGGGAAAGTGAAGGGGGGGCATAGTGGTTCGGCAGCACGAGCGGGGTGTGGGAGACGGTTCGACAGTGCGAGCGGGGTGTGGAAGACCGCTGTCTGGCGAGAGGAGGGAGGAGCGCCGACTACTGTCCGATGGGGGGAAGCAGGTTGTAGCGGCTGCTGTCCGGTGAGAGGGAGGAGGAGTGCCGACTGCTGGTCGGTCCGGATGGGAGAGGGGAAGAGATGTGAGGGAATGGGGGGGTGCGATGGTGAGGGTGAGCAGTGGAAGGGGGAGCACGACAGTGAGGGAAGGGGGAAAGGTGGGGCACGACGGAAGAGAAGAGAAAGGAGGGAGGGAAGGAAAAGAAGGAGGAGAATAAGAAGGAGAAGAGGGAGGGGCAGTCGAGTGGGGGAGAGAAGAGGAAATAGGAAGGATAAGAAAAGGGGAGAGGAGGAGAGAATGGAGGTCGTGGGGGAGAGAAGAAAAGGAGAAATAATAGGAAAAAAATGAAAGAGAGATAGGGGGTGGTGGCGGGTAGGGTAGCGTTTAGGAGGGAGAGAAAAAAAACAAAGCAAATAATAAAATAAAATAAAATAAAATAAAATAAAATAAAATAAAAGAAGTAATAATGAAAATAAAAGAAAATAAAATAAAATGAATTAGAATAGAAATATTACAAAATAAAATAAAATAAAATAAAATAAAATAAAATGACGGGGGTCTACTACTAATAATATTAACAATAATAATAATAATAATAATAATAATACTAATAATAATAATAATAATAATAATAAGGAAACTGAAGTTAATCATCCGGTATTTGAAACGTCTGTGCAACAGGCACCGTACGTTGGAATGGAAAAGCTGCATGGCTTCGCTCGTGCCCTGCCCGTGCGCCGAGCGGTGCAAGGCCCGCGCACACACATCATTGCCACAACGGGCAACCCGCATCGGGTTCAGCCCATTCCACAACCAAAAAAATTAAATAAACAGACAATTAATTCGCGAAATAAAAATTAAAAATTAAATTTGTACCTCAACGAAGTCCGGGCGTGACAATAACAACATAGTGTTTTTTCTCAATGACTCAGTGTTGTGTGCATATAAGCTATCTAAAGGATATAATTTATTGTAATAAGAATATACCATAAAATCATGGGGTGTTATATATATATATATTGATCATAATATATATATATATATATATATTCATTCTACAAACATTACCTCTCAAGTTTTTTATATCACAATAGTAGTTCAAATGTATTCATCAAAATTCATAAATGACTTATATTAAGTAGTATAAATATATGACATGGATCAATATTAGTTCTAAAGATAATTTTGTCACCAAACACCAAATATATATGTCATTATAAATTGGACATATTTCTTAAAAATATAGGAATAAATATCTACATTATTTATCATGTTACTTTTGTTATCAATCCAATTATTCAATATTGTTGAGATGAATTAATAGGTGTGAACCTCAAGATAAACATTTTTAAAATAGATATAGATAAATGATAAAAGAAAATAACTATTAAAAAATGTTTGGAAATAAAAAATTGAAAAAACTCTAATATATTTGGAGAAATCAATTTCAAATGCAATGAATGTTATATGGAAATTTCATATTTATGATATGGATATTACAAATAACAATATATACATATATAAAACAATGAATTTTAGTTAACTTGAAAGTAATTTAAACTTAGAAGATAGTGTAATAGACTGAAAGTGCATCAAAATAAGACATAATATGCTTGAAAGTGAAATAAAAATGTAGGGAAGTGTCTTATATATGTAATGAATAATTAAAAAAATAATGAATTTAAATGAATAATATACAAATTTATGCAATTCAAAAACATGTAACCTAATAGATAATAATATGTGTGTATATTACAATCCATAAAATCCAGTTTTGAGAAATGAAAGAATTTAATAGTATGATTTATTCAAAAGGAGTGATTTGGATTATGTAGCATAAACCTTATTAGGCAATTGGTTTGAACTTTACTATCAGCTACCATCCAGTGGTAGCAGCCTAAATTTTCTTTTCTAGAAGAATCAATGAAAAATAATGAGTGCAGTGTTAAGGTTATATTGAAATTGTGTATCAATTGTAGTTAAAAAATGAAATGTAGACTATAAAAATAATACTAACATATTGGATGATAATAATAGCACAAAGGGAGTAAAAAAACATGTTATTCTATAAAAACTATAAATCAATGAAATAATTACAATAAATACGTGAGGTATGTAGTGAGATGTTGAATTTGAAGAATTAGACCTAATATAAACACATGAATTTAATTACATAAATTTATAAACAAATAATTTTATAAATTTTTAGTATAATAGTTTATATGTATTCAAATTTAAATTTCAACAGATCAAATATATACAAGATTTTATATGTAATGGATTTTTTCTACAAAAATGATAATATTCAATGTAATCTGGCTTCATCACAACTTTATTTTCCATTGAATGAAACTGGAGAGGAAAATTTGGTTTAGAAAGAGTTAATAGTCATATAACATATTAATAAGTGGTACTAAAAAATGTTGAAGAAACCAACATGTAATTGAATGAACCATTTAAGGGTAAATTTGATAACAATAAGTGATTTGATGTATGCATACACTTATAAGTATATGATATTATGTACATTTCAACATAGGATGGTTGTTTGAATATGGAGAACTAGTGTCAATACATTCACTTGAAATTTAATTAATGAGATGAATTGAAAAATAGTGAATATAATTGCATCATCTGCATACATATAACAATATTACACTATCAAATGACCTAAAAATTCCTATACCAATTTAAATCCATCTGATGATTAGAAACAAATTATAGCTTTTTCAGAAAATCTGATTGAAAAACGGAAGCAGTGAAGGATATGAAGAACCTGTGAAGTAAAAAGGAGAATATAGAAGAGGTAAATTGAACCTGTAAGCCCAAGGAAGATAGAAATAAAATATGTGAGACTATGGGTAATCACCTAAAAAGAGAATAATCAAATCACCTTGTATTTTAGGAATATAAACAACAATTATGTGAAATGATATAGCACTATAAAAATTATTAACAAAAAAAACTATCACGAGTCTTTAATAACTAGAAAATGAAGGTCTATATTACTTCCCACTTATGGTCATCCCAAATTTCTCATGCAGAACACCCCTTTCTAATTACATCTTTATGAAGATAAAAATAAAATCATTTATCCTATACAGTAACATGTAAAAGGAATACTAAAAACTTTATAAAATTCATTAAGTTGGTAAGGTACATAGTATGGTATTAGGTTCTTTTTTAATCCTTCAAATCATTCTTAACATAAATGGATACAGTGTTTAGTTAATTAGTCCCTAGAAAAATCATGGAACTTGAACATGTATAGTAATTTATATAATGTAAATAAAAGTAAAATAATATAGTTAATAATATAAAGAAATTGGGTAAATTTTGGTTTTATACTCTACTCTATAACACATTGAAAAATGCTTATGAAAGTTACCATTTGGTAATCAGGTTATGAAAAAAATTCTTACATTTAAATTATAAAATAAAAATTCTTTAAAAAATGTTAATGGTAATTCTATCCAAAATAGAGACAATTAAATTGGCCCTAGACTGAAAACTGAAAGAAATTATAGTTAGTGGGTATGCATCAGTTGTGTACATTTAACAACATTACACCATAAAACATTATAAAAATCCTTGTATAAATTAAAATATATTTGGTGGTTAGAAATAATATATACCTTTTTGAAAGAGTTTATGTAATGTAGGAACCTGTGAAGGGCATAGAGAAATTTCAAAGTAAAAATGGAACGATGGAAGAGGGAATCTTTAAAGGAAATGTGAACATGTGAATTAAAAGGGAAGTTTGTGAAGAAGGAAATAAAACCTGCAAGCCTGATGAAGAGGAAAATCACACTTCCAATTATGTGGATGATCCCCACATTATAGAATAACCAAAGAACCTTGAATTTTATTTCTATCAATAATAGTTATGGGAAAAAAATATAGAACTATAAAAGTTGTCAGCATACAAAAAGTTTTGAATTTGAATCAACCAAACCTAGTGGTATATATATTTTCTCACTAATGGTTATCTCATAGTGAATATGTAGAATCCCCCCTTTTCATTTCTTCTGTATCAAGACAAAAATCAAATCATATATCCTAAATACATGAATGTATAAAAATGTAACAACCAGTAAAAGTAACACTGCCCACTTGTTATTCTATAGTAAAAGGACATATTATTATGTATAAACTATAAATCAATGAAATTATTACTATAAATACATGAAGTATGCAATGATATGTTTAATATTAAGAACATGACCTCATAGAAATACCAGAAATTTAATTAAGGAAATTTAAGAACAAATAATTTTACAAATTTATAGTATAAGAGTTTTTATGTATATAAATTTACATTTAAATAGATAAAATATTTACAATCCTATATACTCATAACAACATATTTAATTATGTCAATTTCAACATAATATGATTGTTTGAATGTGAAGAGATGGAGTCAATACAGTCACCTGAATATTAATTAATGAAATTAATAGAAAAATAGTTAATATAATTACACCAGATACATACATGTAACAAAATTACAATATCAAATGGCCTAATAATAAATATACAAATTAAAATCCATTTTTTTATTATAAAAAATATATAAATTTTTAGCAAAAGTAAATGTAAAGAGGGAGTTTGTGAAGGATATGAAGAACCTGTGAAGTAAAAAGGGGGAGAGGGAAGAGGTAAATCCAACCTGTAAATCCAAGGAAGAGGGAAATAAAATATGTGAGCCTATAATAATCACAATAGAGAATAATAAAATCTCTTTGGATTTTATGTATATGTAAAATAATTTTCTGAAAAAATATATCACTGTATAATTTATTTACAAAAAAACTATCATGAATCTATATTAACCAAAAAATGAAGGTATATATTGCTTCCCACTTACGGTTATCCCACAGTGCCCATTCATAATACCAACTTCACATTGAATCTGTATGAAGAAAAAAATAAAATCATTTAACATACACAGTAACATATAAAAGGAATACTATCATCTCAACAAAAGTCATTAAGCTAGAAAAGTACTTAGTATGGTATCATATCCTTTTTTAAATCCTTAAAATCATTGTTCAATGAAATGAATAAATTTTTTAGATCATCAATCCCTACAAATGTCATGGAACATGAACTTGTATAGTAATTTATATAATATAACTAAAAACTAAATAATATAGTTAATAATGGAAGAAAATTGGGTAAATTTTGGTTTTATACTATACTTGATGACACATTGAAAAATGATTATGAAAATTATGATTTAGTAGAATCAAGTTCTGAAAAAACGATTACAGTTCAATTTGAAAATAAAAACACTTCAACAAATGTTAATGGGAATGCTATCCAAAATAAAGACAACTGCATTGGCCCTGGATTGAAAATTTTTACAAATTATTTCTAGTGGATATGCATTATTTGCGTGCATTTAACAACATTACACCATCAAAAATCATAAAAATCATTGTAAAAATTAAAATATATTTGGTGGTTATAAATAATAAATACATTTTTTGAAAGATTTTATTGAAAGTGGGTACCTATGAAGTGAATGACCAAACCTGTGAAGTAAAAAGGTAAAGATTGAAGGGGGAATATATGAAGGAAATGTAAACATGTGAAGTAAAAGGGGAAAGAGTGAAGAGATAAATCAAACCTACAAGCTTGATAAAGAGTTAAATCATACTCTAAATCTTGTGCTTGATCCCCACATTAATGAATAGCCAAATGACCTTGTATTTTCTGTCTATCAATAACAAATAAGGGAAAAGATATAGAACTATAAAAGTTGTTTCCATTCAGACTATCGTGAATCTGTATCAACCATACCCGAAGGTATATATACTTTCCCACTAATGGTTATCCCATAGTTACCATATAGAATCCCACCTTCACATTTCTTCTATATTAAGAAAAAAATAAAACCATTTAGCCTAAATGCATGAAAGTATAAAAATGTACAAACTGGTAAATGTAATAACACCCACATGTTAAAAGTACATGTTATTATATAGAGTAAGTCCATGTTATTCTGTAAAAACTGTAAATCAATGAAATAATTACAATAAATATCTAATGTATGTAGTGAGGTGTTGAAATTGAAGAACTTATCCTAATACAAACACTAGAAATTTAATTAAGGAAAGTTATAAACAAATGATTTTATAAATGTATAGTATAAGTGTTTTTATATATATAAATTTAAATTTATATTGATGATATATTTATAAACCCCTATAATAAATGGATTTTTTCTATAACAATGATAATATCCTATGTAATCTATCATCATCACAACTTTCTTTTCAATTGAAAGAAATTGGTGCCAAAAATTTTGTTTATAAAGAGTTAATAGTCATATAACATATTAATAAGTGGTGCTTAAAAATATTAAAGAATCCAATATGAGACAATTGCATTGGCCTTGGATAGAAAATTGGAAGAAATTAGGGTTAGTGGGTATGCAATAGTTGCATATATTTAACAACCCCACATCATCAAACATTATAAAAATCATTGTACAAATTAAAATATATTTGGTCATTAAAAATAATATATACCTTTTTAGGAAGAGTTTATGGAAAGTGGGAACCTATGAAGGGCATGATGAACCTATGAATTAAAAAGGTAAAGATTGAAGAGGGAATCTATAAAATAAACATGAACATATGAAGTAAAGGGGAAAGTGTGAAGAGGGAAACTAAGACTACAAACCTGAGGAAGAGAAAAATCATACTTTCAATCCTATGGTTGATCCCCACATTAAAGAAAAACCAAATCACCTTGTATTTTCAATCTATTAATAAAAATTAAGGGAAATAATATAGAACAATAGAAGTTGTTAAAATAAAAACTATCATGAATCTATATCAACCAATCCTAGTGGTATATAGGGAAACCCACTAATGGTTATCTAACAGTTACCATCTATAATCCCCACTTCATATTGTTCTATATAACGAAAAAAAACAAACCATTTAGCCTAAAATGCATGAAATTATAAAATGTTATAACTAGAAAAAGTAACACTACCCACTTGATAAAATACCAAATTATTCTGTAGTGAAAGTCCATGTTATTCTATAAAAAAATTAAATAAATAAAATAATTATAATAAATACATGATTTTTGTAGAGAGATGTTGAATTTTAAGAACTTGAACTAATACAACCACCTAAAATTTAATTAAGGATATTTATAAACAAATAGATTTTAAATGTATAGTATAGGAATTTTTATGTATATATATTTAAATTGTAGTAGATAAAATATTTACAAACCCATATAAGTAAATAATTTTTCTAAAATAATGATATTCTCTTATGTAATCTTGCTTCATCACAACTTTCTTTGAAATTGAGAGAAACTTGAGCCAAAAATTTGGTTACGAAAGAGTTAATAGTCATATAACAGATTAATTAGTGGTGCTAAAAAATGCTGATGAAACTAATATTTAATTGAATGAACCATTTAATGGAAAATTTGATAATTTAAAGTGATTTGAATTCTGTATACTCTTTTCATTATATGTCATTATGTCCATTTCAACATAAGATTTTTTTTTCAATATGAAGAATTGGGGTCAATACAATCACATGATATTTGATTAGTGAAATCAATGAAAAAATAATTTTTATTTAATTATAAATTACAAGGGTGAATATATATATAAATAAAAAATTAAACAATTCATAATTTTAAAAACCATCATCAATAGTTTATTTTACTACTATATTGATAATATTCATTATAATCATGTTTTTGTTCTATTTTCCTTGAAACTAAAATAATCACTTGAAATATTTATAATAATATGATAAGGGGTGAAATTAATCTATAAAAATCATCATATATAATTGGAAATCAATTTGAACTCTTATGCAAGAAATAGGGTTTGCAAAAAATAAGATATTTAATAATGAGAATGACATATCCATGTCAACACAGTGTAAAAGTTAAAATGAATTTAACCTCATATATAGACCACTTCATGGATAAATGGGATGTAATTTATGTATAGTCGATGTGGTAATCAATCTAGAAAAATACTAAAGAAAGAGATAGGTGTATTAAATTTTAAGAAAAAAATAATTGAAATCAAATATATATAAAACAAATGGAATATGAAACATTTTAAGGAATCTATACAAATTGGATGAAAAAGTACCAGAGGCATTTGATGGGTAAGAAATAGATGGTCTCAAGTGGATATGTTAAATACTCTAGAATATTGTAAAATTGGTAGCCTCGACTGGATATGGTGAATAAAAAACTATTTCAAAATGATGATTAAGAGAACATAGATATAATTTATTGGATATAGAGAAACTGCTTCATTGATATGCCCTAAGGAATGATCAGAGATGAATAGGGTCCATGGAGAAAAAAAAATGTTGTTTAGAGCTGGAGTAAAATAGATCAGGATTTGCGATTAATATGTCTAATACTAAGTAGATGAGAGATAGAGATGGACATAGGAGGCATAGGCCTAGGACGAGGTGGCGGGTGGAGGCAGAGGCTAGAGTTGAGAGGAAGAAATCAAGAGAGATTATCTAGTTAATAAATGAGAGAAAACATGGGAAAGAGATCAGAGCATCGGGATGTAGTGACTGTAGGGATGAATACGATGAAATGGTAATCTCGATGGATTTTTTGGGGTTAGGTTTTCAAGGGAAATGATGGATTAAGGGATACCGGGTGATGGAAATCTCAATGAGGAGTGGGAGGCTGAGGTAGAGGCAATAAGGATTATGGGACAAGGGGAAGGAGGTGAGATATATGGGGTGAAGGTAGATGTGGGGAGAAGATGGGGTTGTGGGAGGAGAGTTGGGGGTGGGGGTGGAATATAGAAGGAGGGTATAATAGGGAAGGAGAGCAAAAGTAAAGGGGAGGCGAACACATAGCTGATAAATATTGTGTAAGAGACACTTGTACATGTAGGAACATCCTATAGTATATATAATAAATTTAGAGAGTTAAACCATATATATTAGTATTTCTCAATAGCTAAGTGAAATATGGTAGGAAATAAATCATACCCATGATGATGGGGAAGACTGAGTATTGTAAGGAAAATATGAAACATTATAAAGAATTATAAAAATTATCAGAAGTTGAGTCAAGCCATTCTATAAGATTTAGTATCATTCTTCCCCATTTCTTTAATAAAATATATCAATGTACTTGTTTTTTAAAATTTATACATAATCTGCATGTTGTGATACAAAAATAACATACCAAACAAATTTAGAAAGAAAATTAGACTTTCACATTCTTAATGAAAACACATAAATCATGATAAAAATAAAATGTAGTAAGGGTGTGATGATAAGAATTAAACAGGAATTCGTGTTAAAAATAAAATAAATTCAAGTACTATTGAGATGTCCTAGATGATGAATTGAAATGGTAAATTAAAGAGAAAAACAGATGTTCTAAATCTAAATATGAATTCATTCCATGTACAAAAGAATCAATGATGATTAAGAAATGGTGAATACGATTTCATAATAATGGAAATAAAAGGTAGAATAATTTTTTTGAGTAAAAATAATTCATTATAATTTTAAAAAAAATCAAAAGAATATCAAATTCATTTTTCCTTATAAATTTTGTAAAGTTCAAATCAAAATAGTATTCATTTTAAACCAAAAAAATAATGGTTGTCAAATTATTATATAGGAAACTGTACATTAATTGAAAATATCGTAGTTGAAGAAATAATAAGGAATATTTCAAACCATAAAAATACTTCATAAATAAGAAATTGACAGAAAATATTTTTGATGGTTAAATGAATATATTACAAAAAAATAAAATTTCAATATTTAATTTGAAACTATTAAAAAATATGTTCCATTTCAAGAACAAAAAAGGATGAAATTACAAAAATTACTATCTTTGGTTTTATTTGATCTCTTATTCATGGAACCAAATTCCATGTTCCCTACATATTTCATATAAAATTATTTCACCTCATCTATAAAATAGAAATTTATTCCTACCAAAGGCACTAAAAATTCTGCATTAGTACTTTCATTGAAGTGTTCCTCAGCTAATGATTAATCATCCAATGAATCATCATTTTTATCTTCATTGAACACCTCATGAACTTCATTTGATTCATTAATATCAGTAGTAACCTCCATTTTAAAATTTCAATAGTCCTTTAAGAACATATATATCCAGTTTCATAATATCAGTTTACCATTCCAAAATGAACTTCTTCTTCTTGTCTCATACTCATAACAGTAAATAATAATAACTAACCTACAATGAACCAATATTCTCCAATAGAAGTTTCATTAGATGCTGAATTTTATTACTTATTGAAGTCCTAAAATTAATCTTCCATAGTTGAAAGATAAGATCGTTCCACAAATTTTACTACACAATAACTAGAGATTTCTAGTATTTTGGTGTTTAACAAACCCACCCTAAACTGCATTGGAGAAGATAAACAGAGAAGATAAACCCTACAAAATATTATATATTTACTAGGGGATAAGATATACCCTTGAGAAAATTATATATTTGTGATAAAAATGGCAAGGGATGATTGAAACCCCATTGGAAATCACTGCAATCTTGAATGAACCCCTCTCTTTAGAAGAAAGTCGAGAAGGGGTTGAAAAACCCCTATATGGGTATATGGAGATAGAGATGAGGGGGAAGAAGGGAAATCAGAGTGGGTGTGGAGAAGGAGGCAAGGGTATGGGAAGAATGAGGTAGAGGTGGAATGATGAAGGTGGAAAGGCAGCGACATAGCTAGAGATGTAGAGGAAAAGGTGTAAAGGCGGTGGGGTGGGTGAGGTGTTGTGGAAACATGGATGTGTGGTGGGGAGGTGGGAATGCGTGGTAGAGAATGGGATGTTTGGTGGTGAGGAGGCAAAGGCAAATGTGGTGATGTTGAAGAGGAGATGGGGTGGAGGAGAGGTATAGGATGGATGTAATAGAGGTAGGCAAGATTGAGGGAGGCGTTTGAGTCTAAAACAGATCCAGGATTGTCGGAGGTGAATTAATGATGCAGGTATCAGGAGTGGTGAGGCCAGAACCCACATTAGGTCGGAGAAAAAGGAATTGGGAGGGTTTTAGTTTAAGCGAAGAGACGAGCACGTAAGTAAAATAGGTGTGGTGGTGACATGTGGATGGATTTGTCACATCCTTTAATATATATAATAGATTTTATTTTTTTACTACTTACTAATATTAAGTAATAATTTTTAACGACTAACAATAATCAGTAATAAATATCAATAATAAATAAAAAATAAGATGTTATGAAATATTAATTATTATTAATAATTAATAGTAATCATATATATTCATATAATTATTTTTAAATACATTTATAAAATATGCTTGTGTGTTTGGGAATGTGTGTTTATATTTATATATACATACATATGTGTGTGTTTATATATAACTATAAACATAAAGATAAATATAAAGACAAATATTTATTTGTATATATTATCGGTTAATATTTATTTACATGTACTAGAATATATACATGAATATACATCTCTTTTCTAACACACACAAAAACACATTTATATTTAAAATTACATATACATTTTTATAGATATATACATATACATAAATTTTTATAACAAAAATAAAATGGTTATTTTTTAATTTAAATAACTTGAATAGTTTTTTTATAGTAATATGGTTTAAATATTTATTTTCACAATTTATAGAGGATGATCTCTAATTGAGAGACTCTTTCACTATATTTCCATGGTCATTAAAGATTAGACATCATGCCCCCCTTGTCCATTACATCTCATGTTGAAAATTTCCCTTCCCATGGATGTTTATAGTCATCAGTTTTCTGCTATTGGAAAAGAGGGTCAAAAGGTCATCCATGGTGGGATCATCATGGATGAATCAATCCTTGAGAATGGGATCGCACACGATTTCTCCTTCTTTAATGGTTATGTATCTGGAGGTCTCCAAAGATACGATATAGTTTCTCATGTCAAACCATATGATAGGAATTAAATTCTAAGAAATTGTTAACTAAATTCCCAATTCCCCCATTTTAATTTTTAAAATCCTCCTAATTTAACCTAACTTGACCATATCAATTTTAGAGGCTCTATATAGATGATTTTTGTTGGATCATAATATTTTATAACAACTACAAGAGGGGGGGTATTGTAGTTTAAAAAATTAAACAAACAAAAAACCCAAAAGCTATTTAGTTAAAATAATCAGACTAATTTTTTTTGATGATCTGAGTATTTGTATCAGAATCATAAATCATCTAATAAAAAAAGTTTTTTAATTGGGATCAAACAAATTCTAATAAAATAGTTATTTGAAAGATGAGTAAATACTACATTCTAATTTAAATTGCATGGAGAAATGTAAAAAATATAGAAATAAGTAATATTAAAGCTTATAAAAAATAATAATGACTCATAGGCTTTATATAAGTAATTATAATCTTTAACCTTAAGTGTTAAGGAAGTTAGAAATCCTGACCTAAGATATCCATAGTTTTCAACCTAACTACAAAGGTCTATCATTCCTTACTAGGAAATCCCTTGATACAGTGATGTTAACAACTCTATATTCCAATCCCTTGGAATCCCTCAATTTTATGATCGATGTTAGCTATATCTTCCTATCCCCAGAAGCCCTCAATCTAATTGATCAGATTCAACCATCTTCCTATCCTAGGAAGCCCTCTATCTAAACCTAGATCGAAAAAATCAAATAAAATAGAAAATTTTTCTATGAAATTTAAAACCATTACACAAATGAATCCAATCTATAACTCTATGAAAAATTACAAAGCGTGAGAACGAGATGTTTAGGCTGAGAAAAATCTCAGATGTTTTGAGTTATAAATTCATCATCACCTAACTCTTCAAATGAAATAATATTTATTGGAATCTATCTAATGACTATATTTACATGAGTCTTATAGTTGGTTGCAACTGTATTGGATGTTCATCACTTAAAATCATAGAAAAATGTTTCCATATGATGTAATTTTAATAGAACAATTACAATTTTGTAATATATTTTTTCCAATACAAATAATTACAATTAACCTGATTATAAACTTTTTATAGTCCAACAGACTATTTTATTATTTTTCAATCTAATGAATTGTACTATATTCAATCTGATAGATCTAAAGTATTGTTAGTCTAGTGGATATGACTTCGATTAGTCCGATGGACAAAACACTTATTCAAACTGATGGATAGAAAACTATTTAGTCAGATGTCCCATACTCTAAGTTAGTCCAATGAACCAGATAGAAAAATATAAATTTAATATTTGTTTACCTAGAAACCATTTCATCATTCGGTAGAACAAGCTGTTTTCTAAAAATACATTCTAAAACATTTTGGGTTATATAAAGTTAGTAAAATAATATTTTAATAAAGTGTTAATGTGTTTGGGATTTTCATATCTATGGGAATGAAAAGTATTAAGTACACTTTTGACACATAAATAACTCCCTTTTTATAAAGAAAAAAACACAATGCTTAAAATGAAAAATATTAACTTGAAATACATACAACCCTTTGTATGTTTATGATCTTCAAGAAATTATTTATAAGAAATATCTTCCCTTACCATATATTATCTCCCTACGAGTTGATAACTTCTTTTTATTCATCATTTTGATCTAATAGAAAATATGGTTACTTCATATACATCCCCTTAAACTATTTTATTCCTTAAATAGTTTAATCCCCTTTAGATTATTTTTCTCCTAGGAAATATTTCCCCCCCCCCTTTAGATAAATTCCCCCCATTAAAAAAATAACCCCCTTTGTGATTTGAAAAATAGAATAGGGGAAGAAATATATTCTACATAAATGTTATAAAAACATAATATGAAACAATTGTGTTTGAATAACTATTAATCCAAGATAATAAGAAAAAAAATTCATCAAAATGAAATTGGATAACATTTAGACAAAAAGTATTTGGATAATATGTAATTAAAACTATATTTCATTCAAAATGTTTTGATATAACTAAAGGGTTCATATGAAAAAATGTTCATGATTTATTATACAAATTCTTGATAATAGCTTTTAACTTCTTCAAATTATTGTGATCCTTCTCTATTTTAGCTGCTAAAGATTCAATCTTGGATATATTTTATTCTATTACTATGATCCTCTGATTCTATACCTTTACATGAAACATCCTCTTCGATAACACTAATCTTATTATTTCCCTCCTTATACCCCAAAAATTCATCTTTAAATGATTGGAACTTGATATTATCTTTTTTCAACTTCTGAATATCTTCTTTCAATTACTATATTTCTTCATTTCGAGAATTTTATTATTTCGAATTTTTCTATAAACATTAGTCTATATAATCTATCTGATGACCATTTCCTAAATGAATCCAAAATGTTGGAAGATACTTTCTTCACTTCTAGAACTTGATCATCATGTTCTTCCAAGTCACTATCGACTTTCATCAACCACTTTACTCTCTGTTTGAATATCGTTTTGTGTGCATTAGAATTATCTTTTAGTGTTTTGATCCAGAATCCATTCTAAATCACTGACTGTGTCAATAACATCAATGATTCTAACTTCTCATTCAAAATATTATGAATATGTTCACATATTTCTTCAATACTAGGAAGATATTGAATTGAATCAGTAATATATTTTGGAGCCTAATAGATATAATCTATACTTTTTTGTGCTTCAGTGGCCGATGAATCTGATGACTCTGATGAAGCCTCTGAAATATGTGGTCGATATGGTCCAACATCTAACTTTTCTTTTCCTTTATCTTTTCATATTTTGATACTTTTACTACATAAAGTTCTTTAATTTTCTCCTCCTTGTCCAATAATTTGTTATGTGAATGTTGTGCTTCAACTTCTTCTTTATGTGATGATGAATGAACATCCACCAAAACATCAAGAACTAGGTTATTATCTGACTTAGTTGATGTTGATGTAGAGGATAAGGATGATTCTGATGATATTTATTCTTATTTTTTTTATTCCTCTCCATAATCTTATTATTATTACTTTTCTTATTCTTCTATTTATTATTCTAACTGCCTTAGAGTTATCAAAATACTTTTTACAACATTCTGAACTATTGTTTTTCTTCTTCCCCACTGACATCATAATTGTTTTTGGAACTTATTCTTTAACATATTTTTAAACTCACGTTTTGTTTTCAGATTATTCTATATCTTCTTTTTATTTTCCCTTGTCAACAATTACCTGTACTATCTAACTTTTAATAAATACTAATACTTCTGGTATCGATGGATATGGAAGTGTTTGATCGATAGATGTTATTATTTCGGAGCCTGAAGTAGGTTAAGAAATAAATAAATAAAAAACCAAGATAGGTTGATAAATAGATTCCCTTTCCACTCCTTTGAGTAAATTCTCTTTCATCATCGCCTCAACATGCCTTTTCTTTTTCTACTTCTTCTCATATTCTTTTATAGCATCAACTTTCATCATCTTTAAATCTAAATATTATTCTTTTTCATGTTTGAATGATGCATCCCATGGTTCCTTTTGGGATTTATGAGAAATAATTTTTCTTTATTCATCATCAAACATTTCTTTTTGTTTCTTATAAAATATAGGAGGATAGGTTTCATATTTCCTCTTCTCATTCACTACTTCTTTCTCTTTAAATTGTTAAACCATGGATGCAACCTTGTCTGATTTATCCAAAAAAAAATTGATCATTGGATTAAAAAAATATTCATTCTAACCATTATTTTCTCTCTAATAACAGAAAACTTTTATTGAAGTGCGTATAACTAATTTTTTATCGGAAATACTTCCATGTACTTAACCAACATATTGTTTATGAAACAAGGAAACATGAGAATCATTGACCCCATAGATGCCTTCTTAATATATTTGATAGAAAAAAACTTCTCAAGATTTATTTTCCACATATTGACATGAAACTACGATATGAAAATATCAAGGACCAGAGTATCCCTATCACCGTTTCTCAGAATCAGGTACCCCTACATAAAAAATGTTACACCTCTCACATCCTGAGTGGGATGAGATACTTTTCTGACCTTTTCAAAGGTAGTGAACAAAGAAGCTTCAACTTTTGATTTTTTGAAACTAACAATATTCCTCGTAATATTGTCTCAATAAATATAAAATTCTCCCTTTTAATTAACTTCAACTATTTCAAAAACTTATTGATATTCTATCTTACAAATTTGACCAATAATAGTTAAAAAATCACCTCCACATCCTCTTCCTAATTGAATTACACTAAATAATAGAATTATCTTATGATTTTAGGATAATTTAAGTCAAAATATTATTTTTCAAGACATATTTTCTCTCAAACTTTAAATTTAATAACACTTTTCAATAAAGAATCAAACATTTCTTACAAGATATTCTCAATCATCCTTTTTTATACAACTTCTCTCTTTGAAAAGTTTACTGTTGAATCCATCTAACAGAAACTGATGCTAAAGGTGAACTAAATAAGTTCATCAGATAAATCCCAAAATTTGGAATTGATATATAAAAGGGGTTTCAAGGGTCGAGGAAAATTCCAAAAAAATGATACGAGACAAGGGTGACCCATCCCTTATATATAGGCCCATGGGAGACACATTGTTTTCTAGAAATCCAATGACTCAAATTAAAAACCATTTTCTAATCTGGAAGTTGAGATTAAATCAATGAATGATTTCATAAAATATTTGGAACTCTTAATTTGTTTTATGAAAACTATTTATCACACTAAAGAGTTGTCTGATTATGAAAAAATTTATATTTGAAATAAATTTCATGTTTGTAAAATGTAAATAACATCTAAAAGAACATAGAAAAAAAGTAATAGATAGTTACAAAAACTAAAAGATTAGAAGGATACCTCTCTGAGTATAAATTAATTTTGGTATGAATGTTTCATCGAGTAACCTATTCTTCTTGCTTTTTTTAATATAAATTGAAGCCGATAAATTCTTTAACAAAAAGATCAAACTAATGTTTTTATTAAAAATTTGAGTCTAGAAAACTATTTATGAAACAAAAATTGATTCCTAAAAATTTAATTACAAATTTTTATTCTGAAAAACATAATTAAAAATATTGAGTCCAAAATTATAAAAAAATAGAATCAATGTTCTCAAAAAACCAATGTTTTTGAAAGAAGTTTTAGAAAAAAATATTTTTAGAAAAAACACAAAAAATGTACTCCCACTTTGAAAAGAGTTCATTAATATAAAAATTTTGGTAAACTTGAAGTAAAAATGAATGGTCATTTTATATTGACCATTCCATTATTTTTTTAATATATTAAAATCTGTTAGAACTAATAGGTTTAGTAAAAATATATACAAGTTGATATTTCATTCTGATGAATTATAAAATGATATCTCCTTTTTATGGGTGATCCTGAAGGAAATGGTGTCTTATATCTATGTGTTTTTCTTATGAGTTATGTGTTGAGTTTTTACTTAATGAAATTGAAATTGTGTTATGAATCAATATTTTATTTTTAATAAAACTTATTCCATTTTTAGTGAGTGCGTTTTACTTCCACAACACTTAAGTATAACAGCTTTCAGGTGACACATATTCAAGTTCATCGGTGGAAAGTTCTACTGAGTGTTGTTTCTTACAAGACCAATAAACTAAAGTTCTCTCTAATAAATAACAAGTTTCAAAATAACTTTTTCTATCTATTTTACATCCACCAAATTCATCATCTAATGTTTTTTAACTCAAAATAATATCTAGAAGAGTAAAATAATCCTAAATGCATAGTTACCATAAGATAACAAAAAGTTAGTTTTATATCTTTAATATGGGTCTATTTTGGATTTTCTTGTTATCTTGGAAATAATCATACAAGAAACATTAAATTCGGTCAACTATCTATTAAGTAAAGTAAACATCCAATAATTACTCTAAATATCATCTGATCAACTGGTTTCTAAGATTCATCAATATCTAAAGTATTTGAGGTTCCAATAAGAGTATAAATAATTTTATAATTGTCATATATGAATTTCAAAATAAGAACATTTATATAATTATACAGAGATATAAATATTCTTTATAGTTTTTTTTTAAATTTAGTAACCTAGAAAACATGTAAGTTCTCCTACAATCCTCATTTAAAACTAATAATTCATAATATTTTTAAAGGAATCTATTAATGATTTTCTATTTTATCCATATATAATACCATCAACATAAATTTGAAAAATGATTATGTTTTTAAAAACTTATTTTATAAAATTATTAGGATCCACAACTCCCTTAATAATTGTTTTTGTAACAGAAATCAGGTTAAACTATCATAACTGGTTTTAAAGGTTGGTTAAGTTCATAAATCTCCATATTATGTTTAAAAAAAATGTTTTGGATGTTTTTTATTTTAAAAACTAGGGAGTTTTTCAACATAAAATTCCCCCTATACATATCTTTTAAGGAATGCAGACTCCACATCCATTTGAAATAGTTTGAAATTTATGAATTATGCACAATCTAGAAGTATACTAATAGCTTCAAGTATAGCTACCAAAGCACAAGTCTATTTATTATCCATGAATTATTATTGATTATATCCCTTAGTAACAATTATAAATTTATTTCTAACTGTTATTCAATTTTCATCAAATTTGTTCTAGAAAACCCATTTTACTATAATTATAGAAGTATCCTTAGGTTGTTAATCCAATGTCAAAAATTGATTTCATTAAAATTAATTGTATTTATCTTATATGGATTTTATCTAATCCACATCTACTAAAGCCTCATC
The DNA here is from genome assembly GCA_963277665.1 of Viscum album. Taxonomy (NCBI): domain Eukaryota; kingdom Viridiplantae; phylum Streptophyta; class Magnoliopsida; order Santalales; family Viscaceae; genus Viscum; species Viscum album. The sequence goes on along the minus strand of OY728133.1, from coordinate 856,856,393 downwards.
AGAAGTATAATGTTTGAATTGAGATAAAAATTAAAATTTTTCAATTTTATTTTTTAAATAACTTCTAGTTCTAACTAGTTGATCTATATCAACAATGATATTGTGAGTAGGATGATTCCAAAAAAACTACTGATTTCATGGACTTACAAAAAAAAATTCTTCAACAATAGGTGGAATATATTCTTGAGGTATAGCTTCAAAAATATATTCTTTATTTTTTCTCTCGTGATAAGAACTTTCCAACATAGGTTGAAAATATTATTTTTTGAAATTAATTGCAATGATAGATTTTGTGGTTATTTGAAAAAAAGGACCATTTTCATCAAATCTAACATGTACCATGTCCTTAATAGTAATTTAATTGTTATTAAAAATCTATATGCCTTACTAGTTGTATAATAGCCTAAAAATATTAATTTATTGAATTTTGGTTCAAAATTATATTAATTTTCTTTAGTATTCAGTATGAATACTTTACATCCAAAAACATTGAAGGAAGAAAGTTTCAGTTTCCTTTCGGTCTAAAAATCCTAAAGAGTTATTAACAAAAGTCCGTATTAAAAAGTGATTTATTGTATAATAAGTGGTACTAACTGCTTCATACCAAAAATGTTTGGTGACTGAGTATTAACTTAGCATGGTTATAGTAATCTCTTGAATAATTCTATTTATTCTTTCAACTTCACCGTTTGTTTGTAGAGTTTTAAGTACTGAAAAGTTATTTATAATAACATATTTACTATAAATTTTTTGGAACCATAATTTAATAATTATCCACCATGATCACAATGAATAGTTACAATTGAGATATTTTTCTCATTTTTAGCTTGGGATACAAAAGTTTTAAAATAACAAAAGGCTTCAGACTTCATTATTAGAAAATAGACCAAAGTATATCTAGTGTAATAATCAACTACAACATATAAAAAGTATTTTACACTAATAATTCTAGTTTTTATAAGATCAAACAAGTCCATGGGAACTAAATATAAAACATTAGAACTTTAGACTTCACTAATATATTTTAAAATTAACTTACATTTATTTCTTAATTGGTAAGGATCACAGACTTTAGAAGTATCAAACATATATTCTGGTAAGTCCTTATCTTATCATTTCATAGATAAATTAGATAAATTTATATGATTAAATTGTCTTAATATTCTATTCCATAACCAATATTGGTCTTCCATTGGACTAAGGAAAGGATGATCTTGGATCATAAGGTATTGTATGTTTAATTTGTAGACATTCTCATGTCGACTAGAAAAAATAATATATTCATTTTTAGAACTATGAACAATAAATTTATCATTCCTAAATTTCAAATAATTACCTTCATCAAATAATTCAATTATGCTAATAATGTTGTTATATTTTCCTAAAAAAATATAAAATTTGAAATCAATATTTTTCATGAATAATAAAGTTACAAATACTAGTAATTTCTCCTTGAGAATTATCTCTAAAAGTGAATTTAGAACCTTCCATATTATAATATTATTAAAGAATTATTTGTTTCTAGTCATGTTTCTATAGCAACCAGTATCCATGTACCAAATTTGTTTATTGTTGGTATATTACTTATTTTTTTGAAAACAAAAACATTAGAACTTCAAAACCCAAACCTTCTTGAGATTAGTATTATGATAAAGTAAAATTTTTTGAATCCACATTTTTTTGACATTATTATATGGATAAAAAAATTTCCCTTTTGAAGAATAACCTTTAGGACAATGCAGCGATTGATTTTTTTAATGAACATTTATTCTTCTAGTGCCCACCACATTGAAAATTAGATAAAAAAGAGCAATTTCCCGAACCAATTAGTTATTAACAAAAACAAGTTTTATATTTGTAAAACCCTTTCCATTAATATCTCTATAAGGTCTAATTTGATTATAAATTTTATCAAAAATTTCCTTACTAGTGGTAAAATTTTCTAATAACTTTTTTAAAATAGAGATTTTAGAATTTTGTTTTTCAACTAAAATTTTATCCTTAGTAGATTTTATATTAGAAATGCATATTACAGTGTCATTTTGTAAACAAGTTCTATCAAAATTATGTTTTTCAAGTTATTTCAACCACCATAATTATCAAAATTAGTTTTATATAAATCTTTAGAAAGATATGCTATTTTAGTGTTAAATTCAGCAATTCTTGAATTTTTTACTGTAGGTTTTCAATGAGAAACATCAAGTTTTCTAGAAATCCTACAATTTTCATTTTCAAGTAATTATAAAAATGTAGAAACTTATTTAAAACTTTTTAATGATTTTTTATCATTAAATATGGAAGATTATTTATAAGAATACATATATCTATTTTCATCATTATTAGTATCTAGATAATTAGGATTTAAGGTATGATTTGTAAGATATTTTCTATTTACCATAACCATGACGAATTTTATCCTCTAGTATTTCTACATAGAATCCTATATTGTTCAATCCTAAACATTCATTATCTGATGAATTTTCAGAATAACTATATCCACTACTTGCACTCGAAGTGTATGAAGTGTTTATACTTCTCTTATAATTATGTTTATATTAATTTTTTGAATTTATATCAAAATTTATTTCCTTATTATTTTTTCCATTAAGATTAGGAAAGTCTGGTTTAATATGTCCTGCTTTCTTACATTCATAACTTATCAATTTTGGAGAATCATTCTTATCACTTTTATCCTTATGATTTTTTTTATATCTGTACTGGAAATACATTTTACCGACAATCTTATTGATTATTTTATCAATATTATCTAATTCATTCCTTAACAATTCTAATTAACTAATGTCTGATTCAAAAAATACCTTTTCTTTTTAGAAGTATTTAAAATTTTCAGACCAGTTTATACCTTATTGGGAACATTGGATATATTTTCAAAAGAAACTCATATTTTTTTCATTTTATTTTTCTCAAAATTCATTTTCAGTCTTTCCTCATAATGCATAAGGGTAATAATATGATCATCAAGAGAACAATTATTAATCCTTCTTGCGTCATCCAAAGATGTTATCTTTGATTCCCATTCACTAGGAATTATCTCAATAACATTCTCCACTAAGAACCCATCCATAAGATATTTCTCACCAAGTGACTATAAACTGGTGAAAATGATCATAAACCCTAGGTTCATTTTAGCAACAGATTCTCCGAGTAGAAAATAAAAAACTTGATAATCCTCTCTAAGAATTGATATTTTTATGTAAGTGAATTTAGAACATCCAAAATGTGGTACCTATATCTTCATATAAATAATTTTTGGTGCATTACATGAAGATATATGGCAATAGATATTTCTAGTCATAGAACATAATAGGGTATTCCTTACTATTTAATTCAGTGGATATTCCAACTTTTTTTGATTAGTAAATTTATAAACATCTTTATATAGAATAATATAGTAACTGGTTAACATGATTTTTTTTTCAACTCTAGTTTTTATAATAAAATTTATCATTCTATCTCTTCAGTACTAATAATCATTACCAGCAAAGATAGGTGGCCTACTAGGATTCAAATTCTTAAGTGTACCAGCATTCAAACTTAAAATCTTATATAAAGTATAAACTATTCTTTAAAATACATGTTAGTGTAAAAAAATTTATAAACAAGAATTATATAAAAACATAATAATTTGCAGGAGATAGAATAATTAAAAACACAACAAGAAAATCAGTATAACCTTCTATGATACAAATTTTTGGATCGTAAGATTTTAAAATGGATACAAGAGTGTGTGAGGGGGGTGAAGATTAATTTAAAAAATTAAACTAACACAAAAATAAAAACATCTTTATCTAAAAATACCAGACTTAGAAATCATCCAATGATCATAGTGTTCGTATTGGATTTAAAAATCATCCAATAAAACATATTTGTTAGTTAGGTTCATAAAAAGTATGATAAAATAGTTATTAGAATGATTAATAAAAATTAATTGATAATATATATTACATAGTGGAATGTAAAACTTGTAGAAACAAGTAATATAAAATCTAATAACAAAGTAAGAATTAATTACAGTCATTATAAAAGTAATTTTACTCATTAAAAATAACTGTTAAGGAAGTAAATAATCTTAACTTAATATAATAACATTTTTCAACATAACTATAAAGGTATGTCTTTCCTTACTAGAAAATATCTTGATATGATGATAAGAATAAATCAATCTTCTAATCCCCCAGAAGGCCTTGATACGACGATCAGTGGCATCTCTATCTTTCTATCCTAGAATCCCTCAATCCAGTGGATCAAATTCACATGTCTTCATATCCTTGAAATCCCTCGATCTAAACCTTGGTCAGAACAATTGAATACACAAGAAAAATTTTCTATGTAATTTAAAACCCTCACAAGGATTCCATAGAAATACAACTCTCTAAAAATTACAAAGCATGAGAACGAGATATTGAGGAAGAGAAAGATATCAGACGTGTTGAGTTGAAAATTCATCATCACTGAGCTCCTTGAATGAACTCATATATATAGGCATCCCTACAATGGATATATTTCTAGGAATCTTAGAGTTGGTTGCTACGACCTCATATGTTCTTCAGTTGAAAGATGAAAAAAATGTTTCCATTATATGACATTTTGATAGTAACATTACAATGTTGTAAAATATTTATTAAGATAGAAATACTTATAGTTACTCCAATTATAAACTTTTCACAGTCTGATAGACTATAATAATTTTTTTCAATCTAATGAACTGAACTATGGCCAGTCTAATCGATCTAAACTATTTTCAGTCCAATAGATATGACTTCGATCAATCCAATGGATAAAACACTTAGTAAATCCTATGGGAATAAACAAGATTTTAAGAAAGTGTTAAAGTGTTTGTGATGTTTAAAACTAAGCAAAGTAAAAGTATAAAGTATACTTTCAACTGAACAACATTGGATCATTGAACCTATTCTCTTCTTAGATCAATGTTCCAATGGATGCATTGAATTACTTCTAGTAATTGTAATCTATTTGGTTATATATTTTCATTTATTCCTCTCTCACATTCTTTTAATGTGGTGGATCCTCATGTCATTGACAGATCTATATATTTATTTATTTATTTTTTTAACTATTATTCACCCTTGATCATTATATCCTTTAACTCTACTTGTAGACCACATGTTGGGTGTTGAAGATCATGGATTGAGGTAGGTTGTTTCTTATGGAAATTTCTATCAGTTGAAACCCATAATTCTTCTCTATTTGAATTAGATTTTTAATTTATTTCTAAATTGTGATTTTATTCTCTTGATAAATGATTTTTAAATGACATGGTTTGTGAGATGAAATTCATTGGAAATGGATTTTGAAAATAAAGTATAGATTTTTAAAAAATGATATTGAAATGAAATGTTAGTTTGAAGAATGATTTTGATGAGATGAAAAGGTATGAAATGAATTATTATTTGGAATGAAATGATTTTTTTGATAGAAATAATATTTTATAAATCCAATTAATGTTTGTTTTGAAATTAAATTTCCTGTTTTGAATATTTATGATGGAGTGATTGAAATAATTTTTTGAAATGATTTTATATTGTTTGAAATTAATGATATCCCCTTTTACGTTTGTTTACCATGAAGCACATGAGAGCCTAGTAAGTTAATAGGAGGATATGAATGCTTTCTAAAATTGATTACCTAGAAATTACTTAATGATGAAAAAGATATTGAAACTACTTGAGGGCAGGTAGTTCATTCATTGGGATGAATTCCTATCACCCCTAGGCCTGATCCCTAGGGATATGTTCACCTGAGGCGCTTTACTTCATCGATATTTTAAAGAACTTCAGTACTTAAAATAAATAATCCCCATGGATTATAACCATGTTTCTATGATTGAAAATATTAATTACATGATAATGATTATGAAATATGTTATTTATTCATATCTTAGTAAAATAGTTTATTCATGTATGTTTTGAAAAATATTCTTGTTTTTCCCCAATTTTATGGAAATGCACTTTTATTCCAATTTTAATCTAGCCATTGAATTTTTTGAAAAAAATATTTATATATGAACTGAGAAATGACTTCTATGCCTTGTTCTAAATTAAATTGAGTATATTTGGTTTATTGGTTATAGATTGCTATTGAAATTCATTGTGAGATCTAACACATCTTTATCACTCACATTATATCTTTACCATTATGAGTTTTTATATTTTCTTATGTAGGGTCTATGAAAAGAGAAAAAACTACTCATATAGGTGGTGGATGTTCTTTATTAGTGAACATTGACAGTTGGAGGTGATTGGTGGAATATGTGATCCAATTTTTACAGAAAGTTTTTTTGTTGATGTTTGGATGGTGTCTTCTGATGACTTGGGTTTATGTTTCTATTTTTGTGACTTTTATCTATTTAATTGTAGTTTTCTCTCCAAGGGAGTGTTTGGAATACTAACCGATTATCATTTTTGTCCATTACATTGTCTTGATGAGTAATCCTTATGGTTAAGTCATTACCTATGGTTTGTATTGATTAACTTTCGTTGTTCACCAACACATTAAGATCAATAATTCCCTTCTATCCATGTTAAGATTGGTTTATAAACTGTTTAGGTAGGTTATTCAAGTTTGTTTGTGAAAACATTGTATCAAAGGCAGTCATCACTCTTCTTTGATGTCATCATACATTTTGGGATGTCTTGTTAGACATGAGACAATATTTTTAGGACTTAAGGGGTAGGTTACAAGTGATTTCCTAATCATCTCTCATAATAACAAGCCTTAATTTACCACGGGATATTGGAAAAAAGTGTCTTTTAGTAGTTGTTTGATCTAATCTCAGAAATTTTTCCAAAGCATTGATTCAAGAATTTTGTTTTCCATTTTAATTTTGATTGATATATTTGATCATGTCGCATCTCTTGATTGATGTTTTACTTGTATTTTTTTGATGATGTGGAGTACAATACCCTTAGAATATGTTTAAACATACCCTAGAAGGTAGTTGCTGATGAACCATTAAAATCAAACCATATAGTTAATTTGAACCATGCGTAAGTTTTTGTGCATGTGGTCCAAGATCTGGTCCATATGGATACACCTATTCCTATTGAGGAAGTAGAGGTTGTTCCCCGAAGGGAAGACAATAAAAATTATTCCTAGGAATTTCTTTTTTTTTGAATCTTATATCTTTACAGGGTACCAATGATCCTCAGAAGGCAGGGGATTGGTTGAATAATGTCAAGCAGCTCTTTTATTTCTTAGAGACACCTTACTCCGTTAAGGTGAAATGTACTTCCTTCAAGATTGAAGGGGCCAACATAAGGTGATGGGACTCAATAGTTCAAACATGTAAGAATGTGTGTTTGGAGTGGAAATAATTCAAGAAACTTTTCACAGAACAATTTAATCCAAAATCAATGGAGATGGATAAGTCTATAGATTTCCTTAAACTCAAGGAAGGTGATTAAATTATGAATCGGTATTCTAACATCTTCTTCAAGATTATTTATTTCTCATAGAAGATAATATCGAATGTGAAACTAAAATATTTAAGGTTTAATATTGGTGTTTATATAGATATATAATTTTAGGTTTTCTTGCTAAAGATCAACATGTACGTGGATATGCTGGATATATATTTTATGTCGAAACTTGATTTATCTTTTAAGTTTTTTTTATGAGTTCTTCCTACTCCTAGTGGAGTCTTGTGTGTTTTCATTAAAGGGAAGAAGAAGTAGTATAAATCTCATAGTGGAAACCATAGTGTTAGTTAATATTAGTTTTATACTTTCTTAAAGTATTCTATAGTGTCTAGAAAAGTCCAATTAATTTGTTTCCAATGTTAAAAAGTTGGGCACTTGAGGAAAATTTGCATCGTGGTGTCGAAGTTATATAGCACTTGTGAATGCTCAGGTCACTTGTAGAAGTTTTACATGTTTTTACCAATATGTGTAGTGGTACGTTATTAAACACTGAACTATAAATGGTTATTATCATTGTATCTTTTGGGACATTAAAGATTCAATAATCAATTATAAAATATTTAGATTTCATTTTTTCTCTATCATGTGAGTAATTTTTTTATTATTTTTATTAAATTTATGTATTATTTTCTTATCAATTTATGAGTTATATTGGTGATTCAAAATAACAAACATTTCAATTTGTGTCTCAACCTAAATGTGTCATATTTTATATTAGTTATCATGTTCATCCTTGGGTGTGCTATCTAAATATTATGTCACTCTTATATAGTATTGACTAACTATTTATAATAAAAAATCCTGGTATCTTATCCCCTCCCCCTTGTCATATGTTGTGAATATAATGTTTCCCATTACTAGGGATGGTTAATGGGTATCAAACCCTTTGGATCAGGTATATCATACATGGAAATATAAAACAAAAAAACTCCTTTTTTTAATGTCTAAAAAGATTAGTGAGAAAATTCATGAATTTAAGTAGACTGACCTAAATTGATTTTGGTTGACTCAATGGGTAAAGAAGTTTTCTTTTCATTTTTATAGCATTATTTTGGTAATAATATACATTTTTTAATTATGCGAGAAATATATGTATAAAAATTCATCTATGTAATTAACATTATTTGTTTAATGTTTAATATTTGTTGAAAATATGGCTTTAATTTTTATTTTTAAGAATAATTATATATGGGTCACCCCCATGTCAAACTACTGAGAATGTAAATGGGAAATAACTAAATTTTTTAAATATGAATTAATTGTGGGGATAAACAAACCTATTTTATTTAGGTATTACCTAGGAAAACACAATAATAAATTATACCCCATTTATCTTGCATTAGTTGGTATAAAATATTTGGTTGATATGGTAAAAAAACAATCCCTTCATTTTAATATTTCTTTTATAATTTAACATTGTTTATGTCTTGTTTTTTCACTCACCAATTTTTTTATATTACTTTGAAAACCTTAAGAATTTATTATTGTTATGAATAATTTAAAATATCCTATATAACCAATTATTCACACATTAAGATTTTATTCAAAACATGTAATTCAATTCATCAAAATAAATTAAGTTTAATGGAGAAAATTTATGATAATAAATTAGAAGATACATTTTCCTTCCACTTATTATGTTTTACAATATTGATCATATTCATGTTCTAAGTGTTTGGAATAGAAAAGAATATTTTTTTAGGATATTATTCCACAAATATTATTTTATCATTGTTTTTATTATCACATCCAATTCACTGTTTATATTACATCATTAACGATTTTCATTTTTGTAATCTCTATGTTTCAATATTCGATACTTTTCATTCAATCTATTACTATCCTCACCAATGATTTTAGCAGACACACCATAACGATTACTATATTTTTATAATTTATCCATTATTTCCACCCATGTGTTGGGTTTTATAGGCTTATGGTATCACCCAAATTTAGTCAAATTAAATAATAAAATATAGCCATGATCAACAAATAGATGAGTTGTATATATTAAATTAAATAAAACTATAACATATTATGTATCAACCTATCTTATTCCCTATTAATATTATTTTACTAGTCCATTTTATTGAGATAACAAGTACCCAGAAATATATTTATTGCTTCTTAGATGATTCCCTAACTATATGAATCTCAGATCTAAATTGGTTTAATTCTCTAATTGTTGAAAGTACGTTTTCTTTTTTCATTATTTTATTTGATAGATGACATTTAATTTCTTCTTTTCATTTTCATTTTCTGCTAATATTTGAATGAATTATTTGTATATGAGATCATTGATATAATACTCAAATCATTCACGGACCATATTATGGAATTAATGAGAATTTTTCTCTCAAATGTAGAAACTTGTGACTATATGAGTATCAAAATTCATCAAATAATTTGATAGGATTCATAAAGTCCAAGATTTAAAAAATCTAATGTTGTGAAATATTTATTTCCTCTATTTTATTCATTTTTTATTTTAAATAAGTTTTGCTGAATAGTGTGGATGGTGAGTATTATTTAAATACATATAAAAATATAATAAAATTCCCCTTGTCCTTCAAAAACTAAAATAATACATATTTTATTGAATCATATATAAATATTTCTATGTTTATTTTATTACCCATCCCCACTAATTACCTTTCTAGGATGGTTATTTAGATATGAGTGACTGCTGAAGCTCACTGATACTAAGACTATTGTGAATTCCTCATCCAAAATTTGACCCCACATGAGTATCAAAATGGATAACCTAGGTTTTCATTGGAGGTGGTCACTCAAATAGTCATTATTCATGGGAGTTGTAATTTTTTTAGATTTTTTTTTAATTTAATTAAAAGGAAAAAATTACAATGGAATGTGGTTTTATGTGGTATGGATTAAATAAAGTGAGAAAGGAGAGGAAGGAAAATAAGTAAAAAAGAAAATGGGTGTTATAAGGATAAATGATCGATCCAAATGATGAGTTTAGTGTCAAGGTAATCATTAATTAAATTATATGTCATTCAACTATAATGATCTGATTATATACCAACAATAGTCTTCCACTATTTGACATGTGAGTTGAAAGAATTATCAAGAGACTCTTAAAGTACATTAATAACCAACTGTATGCTTAAATACTAAGCATAGAATACACCTCTCCTATGTGCGTAATCTAACCCAAATCATGACCACATCCCACATTTCATTTAAAACATTTGGTTCTTGAATAATCCATATGTTGATTGAAATAGAATACGATATGTTAAAATTGATTTAATTTTGGAATAAATAAGGATTAAATAAGTGTGAAACAAATAGAGAAAACCATCACTCAACTCCCACATTTCATGTATTCATGATTTAATTACAAAAAATAATGACAAAAATTAAATGAATGAAACTTAGGCAGCAAGAACCCCCTCATATCAACCCTCTTTTAGTTCTCCATAACCATAGAGTGTGAGAGGTTTAAAATGGGTGAACACAAGGTGATTTCTAAGAAAAAATGTGAAAAAGAGAAGAATGAATTATAATAAAAAACATGAATTTGAGAAAATATAGAGTTAAATAATAAAATTTAGCATCGAAACACAATGTCTAGGTAGACTTGTAATAGAAAAATACCCACAAACCCCCCTTTTCCATTAAAATAGACAACCAATATCCTTGAAATTAGATGAATAAAATCAATATTATACCAAGAAGGTTTAGATCAAACTCCATCTTTCTTTACACAGAAATACCTCATCATCATCATCAAACAACAAAAATATAATTTGTTTTGATAATAATCTATGGATCAAATTCTCTACATTGAGGCACAATAGAAATCTGTTATGCTTGGAGGTACCATTGTAGGTGTGTATTAGGTGGAGATAAACACATGAAATCTATAGTATCAATAATAATTTGGGATGCACTAACATGGGTTTTCATTATTGGGTCAAGATTTATTCTACTGGTGGTTCGGGTTAGAACTATAAGTCAGATTAAGTACATTCAAAATTAGATGGAATATGTGGATTTAGTGAATACTTCTAGGATTGGATATATGAAAAATATTTTCTAACTAAGTGTTTTACATTATATAAGGATATATTCTGGGATCAGAACTCATAACCAGTGGAGGCTGTGTCAACAGAACCAGGTGTGTAAAACCAAGAAACAACAATGGCACCCTTCTAAGTGGAAATGCTCAGAAGGAAAGGTGGATGAGTTCCATACACTGCATTGTTCATTGAAATATGTTGATAGAGTCTGTGTGTCAGTGGGTAGATGGTAATTTCCTTGATTGAGCATTGGATGAACACAAATATTTGAATGCAGTTAAAGTGGATGAATTGAAAGTAATGTTACAAAGCTCATTTATAAATAGATGGGCATGGGACACTTGATTCTTGTTGGATGGTTTTCATTATTCTTTGGATTGAATACAAAGTTTATTTTCTATTTTCTCCTAAATAGTGTTCTAGATTGGGAACATGTAACTCAATGAAGCATTCCTCTTATCCCTCTATTAATTTAGAGCTACAATGTTTTCATGGAGTAGAAATTTTTCCGAACCACACATATTTTTAGTGTTCTATGTCGAGTGTTCACTTTATGTTTTTCTTCATTCCACTTTGGGAGTGAGATGAGAATTTTGTGGAGTTCCAATTAAATGCGTGGTTAGGCCATGAAGCTTCTCAATTTGGATACAATGAGTCACGTGTTGATTAATTTGGATATTTGGGAAACCTTATTTCACATTTTAGGCTTCATAAGTGGTTCTGGATTGAGGGTTTTTAGAAAAATAATTTATATTAGAGGTTGGTGTCGAGATTAATTTTATATATTTTTTTGTTACTCCTATTAATTCATATTCTTATCCTTTATTCCTTTTCATTTCAATGGGAGTTTTGATTTAGAAGGATGATGTTTGAAGAGGGAAAGGTTCAACATGACATGTTTGACTGATCAGATTTTAGATTTCAAGGGATTCATGTAGAGTATTATCTATTCCAAATATATTTGGAGATTTTATTCATAGGGATCAATTTAGAAGAAATAGAAAATGGATAGTGGGAAAGTCTAAACCAGAATACACTATGGGTGATTTAGATTATGCTGGCCCTAGTGGTGTCCAAAACTAATCGTACAAGGTGTAGTTGATTTACACATAAGATATGGATGGGCTGGGTTAATTTGGTATAGGTTGATATTAGGTTAGGTCATATCATGTGTTTTAAAAATAATGAACCAATTCAACAAATCCCTAATTTATTTCCTCTAGGGGTCAGTCACTTTGTTTCCCTCTTATCACATCTTGAGTGTTAGAAATATCATGGACATTACAGGAAATGTTTATAGAATTTAATAGTAATATGTAATGTTTTATTTGTTTTCCAACCTATAAAATCTAAAAATAACTTACTTTTAATCTTCATATAAATTTAAAAGATATTAATTGAATTTTTTTATTTGAATATTTGTTCTAATAGAAATGTTAATTGAATTTGATAAGATGCATGATTATTTGAATTTATACTTTTTATTAGATGATACATCTTATAAGTAATTTTATGATCTAGAACTATTTTAATTAGACATTAAAATTAACTTTTTTGTCTAATAGAAATTAATTGGGTGATCCATGTGATGATGTATTTATTATTTTTTTATCCAATTTTTTTATAGTTTGAACTAAACTTAATTGGGATTATTGTTATGTTTGTATTTGGATGATTTTAAATGTTCTAAATTTCTTTAGTTTTAATTTAATTGATAGTTTTATTGTTTTTTGGTTTTATTTCATATAATTTTTCTTTAATTGACTCGAAAAACTGGGTCAGACCCAACCCGAACCACCTCGGGTTCGGTCGGATCAAGTCCTTACAAAAAAAAATCTTATAACCCAACCTAAATCGATCAAACTTGGAAACTTTTGACTGGTTTGATTGAAAAATTTGACCTTAACCAAGAAAACTTGACCCATAGACACCCCTAGATAACTTAGAATGTGGCCTTCAATATTTGGGAGTTGAATAACACTGTCGAATTAATGTCTATGCTAGACAGTATATACGAGATACTGTGAAAAGTGAACAAGGTATTTTTGATGCAGATACTTTTCAATATGATGATGTAAAAAGGAATTTCAGTGAAAGATCATGTTAATGACTTCAATGTAATTCATATATAGTTGGAATCAGTGGGTGTAATTTTCTTTAGGGTATTTTTGGAGTTAATAGTTCTGTCATTTTTTCTATTATCATGGGATGTGATTGTTACCATGGTGAGAAATTATAACAGTATGATTGAATTGGTGTTCGAGGAGATCTATGATCTTATTTTGAACGAAGAGATCTAGAGGAAGGTATTATCAGATTCTACAAAAACCACATTCAATGTGTTAGGCATGGTATGTTAGGTTCAAAGGAAAATATAAACGAAGGTTGAAGGCATAATAGAAATGAGTTGAGGAAATAGGTTGGTCTTATTGATTCTGAATGTTGATACTATATAAAGAAAAGACATTTATGGAAGGAATATTTTGAGATATGTGTCAACTATAAAAAGTATTCATCCAATTTATCTATAGACTCTATAGCTTTGTAAGAGGACACTATGTTTCTTAGTCTTGCAAGTTTTTTGGAGTCATGGATTCTTTAATTTAGAGATTTATTTCAATCAATGTATGAGAAAGGATGCATGGTAAAATATGATTCGAAAAGATTCAACAAGTCTTACCATGTGAATGGAGGAGAATTCAAGATTATTGGAAAAGAAGATGTAATATTATGAATAAAGAATAAATTCATGCTCAAGGGAATTCATCACAAACCAGTATTTTGGAAGGACTTGATTTAAGTATGTCATTTAGATGATGGGGGATTCTGTATGACCTTTGGGGATAGTGTGTAAAAAATCACACAAGGATCCATAGTAGTGTCGTATGGTTTTAATTACAAAGAATTGTATCTGTTTGAATATTATTAAAGATCAATGCAAACCAGAATTTGAAAAAATTATATTTTTATCAATGGAAACTCAATTTTGTCACATTACTATAACTTTTTATTTTCTTTCAATTTTAAATGATTAATGATATTCATTATATTCATTATATTCATTAATTGTGTTTTAATGGTTCAATTAAAATTATCACATTCATGTCGATGTATAAACCTTAAATTTATATCATGTTTTTTAATTCTTATATGTTGAGAATGTATTGTAGGATAGAATTATGGTTTATAGGGATACCACTTGGTTTAATTTATCAAGGTATTGAAATAGTATATATAATCATTCCTCTATTTAATATGGTCATGGTGTCCAAATGGTCACGGTGTCTAGGTCCTTTTCCAGAAAAAAAAATGGTGGCAGACTCATGGTTTCTCAGACATAGCCAAATCTCTGAACACATACATAAATAGTGATATTCATATAATTAATTAAACTTAATCATTCATAAGATAATTTCATTATAAAAAAATAGTTTACGATAATTCTTTAAGGCATAAAAAAACTAATCATATGTACACATGATTTTAAATAGATTTAAACATGATTAAGAAGCTTTACCCAACGTATAGGATTTGTGATCATCAAAACATGATTAACACAAGTGGAATACAAAAATATTATATATATATATAATTATTGGGAGGTATACCCCTATTACTCATTTATTATTATTATTATTATTATTATTATTATTATTATTATTATTATGTTTTTTAATGTTTCTAGTTAATAGGTGGAAGCATTTTTTCAGTTATTTCCTTCTTCATGTTTCTATCCTTGACCCTTATTATTCATTTTTTAGGATTTTTATAATTGTATTTACTCGATCATCCTACCTAATCCTTTAATGATATATTTGGCCCCCACATAGTGTGGATACACAATTGGGGGTTTTAATGAGTGGAAAATTCACCATGTGATCCTGCATCAGACTCACATTCAAAACCATGATTGGAATAATTTTTGTGCTGTTACAAGATTACTACATCATGGTAGACTGCTAGCTCAGTTTTCGCTTATTCTGATAAATGGAGGGTATAGAATATATTTTCAATGGATTTAATCCATTGTTCCAAGATGAGTGGATGAGAATATCCACTAAATATTTGAGGCCTTTTCAAAAAAAAAGTATTTGACAAAAAATTTCTCTTTTTGTGAGAAGGAGGGTGTTCCATACAATTCATGTTATTATTCATAACTTGGGCTAGTTGTGACAGTATTATCATGAGGTTTTGAGCTCCCATTCCCATTAGGTTTTATGTCTTATTATGGAAATATTCAAATTTATTATCACATTGGTTGTTATCTTGAGTTTTTTTATTTTCAACCATTAACAAAAAAGAGAAAATTAAAATTAGGGGGGCTTGAATACTTAGCTAATGAGATTATAAAAAGGACATTATTAACGTATAAGGATAAACATATAAATTAAAATTATATCCTAACTTATGATTCTATAGGTTTCAATCTAGGATATCCATGGTGATTGAATTATCTCGGGGGTTCTTACTAATGTTTTCTAGTCCTAATACCCAAAAATGACTAGATCTTCCTCAGATACCAACTATATAATCCCAATACTTTTACAAATTTTATTACAAGATTTTAATAATAATTTTTCATTAAATAAAAAACAATGATTAAAAATCCTACTGTATTTGGAAGACTAGGGGCATAATTAGAAAACATGAAACTATAATAAAACACCTTTTTCTTAATCCTAATAATTATATCCTAACTCCATTTGAGATCATGTAACTACATAGGATAACCCGTGGAATACATAGGAAAGAGGGGGAGTTAAATCCCAATAAAGGGATAAACATTGAAATAAAGCATAAAAGATGAGTCAAAAGTCATACCATGATAACATAAAAGTCTTGGATCATGAATAAATATATAGGGGAATAAAATATATAACATTTAATCATATGATCATGAAAATATAATAATGTGGAAGTAAATATATCATGACATAAACATGAGCCAAGGTTAACTGCCAAGAAGACCTCACATGGTGGACAAAGTCCCATAATGGTTTAGGTTTACTTCCTAATCCCATAAATAATATATCATGAGGCTAAAAAATTATCCAATGCATTGGATCACTATATGGGTTCACCCATCATAATATGTACATGAATATGTGTTCCACATAATGAAATCAAACATAAGTAATAAACATAAGGGTTACCCATGGAAAGAAATGGGTTTCATAATAATGTCATAAGGCATAATCAAAGGGTGTGTCATAATGGTATCAATGAAATAAGGGATTAAATAATTATTGGACATTAATAAATTAAATATAAGAATATATATTTAATAACAATGGTCAACTAAATTGGAAACAAGAAAAAGAGTGGTTAGATATCTATAAAAATGTTCCACTTAAGCACGATTTTAGTGAAAAGATTAAAGAGTCTTGAAAGAGGATAAAGGAAAAATTATTTATATAAAACCAAATATAAACTAAATTAGTTTTTCATGATAAAATGAGTGGTTTTATAAAATTTGGGTTTCTTAAAATATTTTATGGAGTGAACTTGAAATTGGGTGAGAAACATAGAAGTTCCCTATAATTGGGTTTTCTTATCAAGAGGAATTTCAAAGGGAAACATTTTAAAACATGTATTTACCCATAAAATAAATATGAATTGAGATTAATATAAATGTTTGGAACATATATACATAATATAAGAGAAGTATATAAGAATAATGAAAATATAAATAGAGGTAAAAGTGAAAGAGCATAACCTAAAGGAAATATGGAGGTTTGGAGAGATCCCTTAACTTATGTATGAAAGAGATATTCATTTACACTTAATGTCCTGGATAATAAAATTAGATTAATTAATTACTGATTCATAAAAACATACACAAATATTTGATTTATTGTAGTTTTTAAGTTCATTTATGGCCATTTCAATGAGTTATAAGGTTCAATTTTTTGGTTCCGAGAGCATTAATTTCATGTTTTCAGGGCCGGTTCACTTGTTTATACTTATGATTTTTCTTTTAAAATGGTAATACTAATCTTGATGTGGAATTAAATGGTATTAATAAACTTTTATAACTATAAATTCCCCCATAAATCATTTTTTCTACTGACATATGGGGATAGTTCTTTGAGTAAAAATGTTATCATTATGTGGTTAGTTCATTTAGGCGGTTTTACCAACCATATCAAGACAATGTCATTTTATTTAATATTATATATATATATATATATTTGTTTCATAACATAAAATAGGTTATAATATACTTATTAAAAATATATTTAACTATAATAATAGTGTTATGACCATCCTTGAAGGAGGTAATAGAAAATGAATACTCATTATCAATGGATATGGTTAACCACCATGATTTGGAAAATGGTTTCATTTATATGAATCATAGGATATGATAAAAGGTATTTATAGAATATATTCCATTAGAAATATGACATTACATTTTATAAATTATAATGGAGTTATTATGATTTTATGGATGAATGAGGTGAGGAGAAGGTAGAAAGAAAGGAAAGTAAATGATATAGTTTGAGAATGTTACCTCTTGAATATCACGTTCTTAAAGGGAACCTTAAGGAACTTGGAATTGATATTTTAGTGAGACTAGTGGCACTTGGACTTGGGGAGAGTGGGGAGGAGAGTGGTGTTTTTGATTATTACATTCATTAGTTTATTATTTTGGCTCAAGCCTATAAATAGTATTAATTATTGTGACTATTTACAAAAAATGGTTATTGTGAGTTCAAACTAATGAGTGATTATGTCATCCATTACTAAAAAAATCATGAATTTTTGTTATTGTTAAATACTTTAAATTATCATATTTCATGATTCATACAAAATTAAAATATTTTAGAAAAATATCAAAAATTAACTTTATCCATTCTTATAAAAATAGATTTAAGAAATGGAATCCATTTTATTAAAATAATTTTCCAAATATGATAGATATAATTTTTAAATAAAGTCCCCATTTCTTTGAAAAATATTTATTTTAATATTATAATAAATTTTATGATCCTCTAAAAAATAACTTATGGTATCCTAAAATTAAATTATAATTATAATACAATGTAATATTAATTTATGGATCCATTTTATGAAAATAAATTTTCTTTTAAATCATTCTATTAATTATAAAATTGAAAATAAATCACTTACATTATACAAAAATACCAACACATAATTTATCATTTTTAAAGAAAATTATTTACGTGTACCACTATAAAAATATATCATATTTTCATTTTATATGATATCTAAATATTATTTTACATTTTCATAGGTGATATTACTATTCTAATGGTCAAATTACTATTCCAATGATAGTGTTACTATTCCAATGGATAGATTTCTATTGCAGTGACCTAATTTATAACGGTCATATGGGTTTACTACTTCCTATAAATACCTCTTATTACATTTATTTTTTAGTAACTTCTATTTCTTTCCATGTTTATATATACTTTCATCTTCAAAATGAATATTGTATTATCAATGCTGTGTTTTATTTCTACAAATTTGTTCGTGATTGTAGTCATACTAGTGGATCGAGTAGATCCAAAATATTATATTATTATTCTCTTATTATCAATTTATTGTCTCATTGTTATATTTTTCATACTTATTGGTTTATTTTCTAACTAATTTATCGTTCTTCATTTATGAGAATTTATGGTTTCAAGCACTATAGAAGCATGTGCCGGTGGATGATATATTAAAATTTCTTTTGATAATCATTTCTCGAAACTAAGAGTGAGGATATTTCACACCAAATTTATAATTAATTTATTTAATATTTGAAGAAATAAAATACTTGGGCTTAGGAACTTTCTTCGTTGTAGAATTTTGATCATTTGAAAAGGCCCTTTCGGATTTCCTTCATTGGCTTGTGAGGATCCAAGGATATAATCCCTCTAACCATGATCCAGACATGTTGATATGATCTCTGAACAACAATACTTAGTCACTAGGTTCTAGCACAATGATTAAAATGTCTTTCATTGTTAGATCTTGATCACTTACTATTCATTATTAAATAAATATCTTCTTCGTGTATCATTCTTAATATGGAGGGAGATGGAGGAGTCAAGAGATAATCTGTTATGCACAAAAATTCTTTATTCTCAATATTGGATTCACTAGAAAATAGTCATAACCATCAATCTATAAAGTTAGGATTTAGGTTAAAATAGTATTGAATTTTTTTGTTCATTAAAAAAAATTATTACCATTAATAAACCCCAAAACTCATAATAATAATGATAATATTATTATTTTGCAACATGCGCTAACTTGTGCAAAAAAAATACTATTTAACCAACTTGTTAATTAATGTTTTTCATTGAACATGGTCTTGGTTCCATTGAAACTCCTATTTCATTTATTTAACATTTAAATAAATAATTTATTCATAAATAAATATTTCAATCACATACCAATGAATAAATATTTATTAAATATAAATAAATTTGATAAATTTATTTTTATTTACATGCTGGTGAATAAATATTTATTTAATTTATGCAATCAATATAACTTGAAAAAAATTATTCCTCATTCTTCTGAGTAATATTTATTCTATTAATTAATCTCAAATATAATTTATTCAAGATAAAAAAACACTTAGTGTGTGACCCTCTAGGATACTCTCTCATTAGCATTCGGCAGGCTTACCTAATGTCCATGATTACTATCTAGCAACGAGTTAAGAAACCTATGAAAAAGAACTTAATGTCATAGCATTGAAAACCACATATGAATTATCATGGTGTAATATAATCCCTTTATCGCAATATCTCATCAAGAATTTTTTACGATGGTGTCATCAACCTATTTACTCAATACAAATTTATTTGAATATCTAAAATAAACACATCGTTACACCATGGCCATGGAATTTAATGTGATGGTACTATTCAAATAAAAGGTCTAATATATCCTCTTCTATAAATATGGAAGGGAAAAATCAATCCTTGACTTATCCATTTATTACATTTCAATCATGATTCACCCAATGTACCCTACTTTCTACCAATATATGGTGTGATAGTTTTGGTTAGTAAATATAAGTGTATGATTCATGACATACATTAATGATAAAATTAAAGTCTAAAGTCCATTACATAGGCTCACATATATTAATATTTGATTACACTAAAAAATTGTGAATTACTAGTAGATGTTTAGTTCTCATACTTTCCTATCTTGTAGATTACTAAGTGAGAACTTCATGAGAATAAGCCTCATCCACTTATGATCACTCTCACCACATGATATAAGTAATATTTTTCCCATAAAAGTATGTTACCCAACCATAGAACTATATTAATAATATCGTCATACCAATTCATGTTTCTCATCATAGTGTGGAACTGTTATGGCCTTATCAATGCAATAAATACTATAGAACGTTATTACATTAAATCTACGAACAAACATTAAAAAATAAGTAATAAGGAATTAAATTAATATTTAATATATCAAATATAAATGTAATAAAAGTAAAATCAGTTGTTCCTAGTACACCAAATCTAATAAAATCCCACTTAGACTAGATCCAACTGCCTACAACTTTCAGTCTGTTAGACTTTACATGATAATCATGTTTCTGGTGATTCAAGGATTTAGTCAAGGGGTACACCACATTGTCTTTTTTGGAAATACTACTCACTGAAACCTCACCTCTTTGAGAAAATCCATCAAGATATAATACTTCCACATTATGTGATTTTTCTATTGATGTGACTTTTTAACTTTTGTGAGATCCATTGATGCAGTATCATCACAGTAAAGTGTGATATGATCTATATTTCTAGGTACCACATCAATCTCTTTTACAAAGTTATGCATTCATACTACTTCCTTAGATACCTCACAATCCTCAATATACTCAGAATCTTTTATAGAATCAGCAATCACATTCTTATTTGAGCTCTTCCAGCTCATAGAACCTCCATTAAAAGTGAAGATGTATACTATTTGTGACTTCATGACATGTTTTTTAAAGGTAAATCATTGGTCACAAACCAAGACCTAATTTATTAAAAAGATAAAGTAAGGTACAAAAGTCTGAAGGAGGTGATTTTTTTACAGTATTTTTCATAAAAGTGAAGTAGATCAACCGGAAGCTCATCCCGCTAAGTAACGTTTTGGCTGATCCCTTTGTTGGCCAGACCATCAGCAACCATGTTTGCTTCTCGATAGGAATGTGTGGCAATGAATCTGTTTTCTAAGAGCAAGGATTGGTATTTCATCCAGCGGGTAGTGAGAGGCCAATAAAGATGAACAATACCATTCCATAAAGCATGGACAATATTGGTCGAAAAACTCTCAATACAGATGTTTCTCCAGCTCTTTTGTATAGAAAAATTGACAGTATGAATCACTTCATCCATCTCAGCTTCAAGGGAAGAGGCAAACCCATAGCCACCGTAGAAGCAACCATGACAATGTCAAAGCCAGTCCCTGAAGATGGCGCAAAAACCAGCAGGTCCTGGGTTCCCTTTAGAGGCTCGATCCACATTGATCTTGATTTATCTGGGCAATGGGGCTTTCCAGAACACCTCAAAGGTGTGTCGAGGGTGTCTTTAGAGACCCTCAATCTGAAGAAGATGAAGAATCACAAAGTCTTCAACCGAGTTGTCGCAATGAGATTTCTGCAGTGAAGAGGAATTATTCATGGTAATGAGTATTCTCGTCTGACCTACATTAAGATTGAATGAGGATTTGTTGTGAAAATGGAGTTACGATCATACCAGGTGACATGGAGGAGTTCAGCCACAATATCTAGTAAAAAGTTCTTGATTTGATGTGAAGTTCCAAGTTCAACACAACGTTTTATCTGTGCACAAATAGAGTCAGAGAGTATCCATCTGCAATCAAACATGTCAGTGATAAAATTCCAGAGAGTAGAAGCTGTAGCGCAAGACAGAAATAAATGATTCATGTCTTCTCTATGCTGATGATAGAAATGACATCTAGAACAAAGTTGTATGCCAAAGGTCTGAAGACAGACCTCAATAGGGGGACGGTTGTGCACAATGAGACAAATGAGGGTGAGCCTTGAGGTCTTAATCCAAGGCTTATCAAACTGCTTTAGCCATTGAAAATTAGATTCATAATTTGAAAGTTTGTGGGAGTAAAAACATTTAGATTCAAGGACACCATTGTGGGCAGGCTCCCAAATAAGAAAATCATCAGAGATTGAAAAGGTATAATTATTGACCACCTGCATGATGTTATTTGTGATATAACAATGCCGGTGTTGGAGCACCTCCTTTATAGTTTCGTTGTAATTCTCCATATGGTTATTGGATGGAAGCATGGAAGTAAGGGGAGATCCATTCCAATTTTCAATCTACAAGCGCATGGAAGAATCCATGTGAACCAACCATCTAGCATTGTTCATAATCATGGCACAGGAAGTTTTGATGGAAGGCCAGATCGAAGAATTAAAACGATTCAGATTCCCTTTTGTAACCTTGGAAGTAATTTTTTTTAAGAAACTCTGTAGATTCGTAGGATTCATTAATCAGATGCCAAGTGAGCCTGGATTGAAGGGACTCATTAAGGAGTTTGATATTTTTGATGCCAATCCCACCTTGTTCAAGGGGTTTACAACAGGTGGAAAAGGGAATGGTAATGAGTTTCCTCTCTAGAATGCTACCATTCCAGACAAAATTTTTAATGTAAACATTAATCTTTTTAATAAGCCCAATAGGAAATTTATAAACCATAATCAAGTAAAGGTTTCTTTTAAGTCAATGCCTAGACTCTATTTAATCCCTTTTGTAACCATTCATGCCTTATAAGTACTTACTTATCCTTCAATATCTAGTTTCTTCATGAATACCCATTATAAACCAATTGGATTTAAATCTACTATAGGATCCTCCAAAACCGAGACTTGGTTTTGGTACATGGAATCCATTTCAAAATTCATGGATTCTTGCCACTTGGAACCATTTGTTCCACTTACTGCTTCATTGTATGTTAGAGGATCATTATTGTCAATTAATAATGAGTCAAAATCCTTAGTGAATATAAAATCATAACATTCTAGTTTTCTAACAACTCTTGTACTCCTACACAATACTTGTGTCCCTGGAATAGTTTCATCTTCCATGGGGCTTTGTGGAATTTGTTCCTCTACAAACTCTTTTGTACCTTGAGCCTCAACATCCTCTAATTTGAACTCACTACCACTACCTCTTTTAGTGATTTTACCTCTTAATTAATATGGATTATCATTCCACTATAAACCTTTTATTTAATGGGTCTTATAAGAAATACCCATTGTTTCCTTGGGGTATCATACAAAGGTACACTTTGAGCCTCAGGGTGAATGTTTGTTACCTGAAGTGGCATTAATAAATGATTTCCTTCCCCACAAATGTAAACTTGATGACATGGGTTTTCATCCACTCAAAAATTCATATTAATACCATTTATTGATTTATTTTCTACTTGGTTTATTATATGTTATGTTTTTTGTAATGTGTATCCCCAAAAGGATAATGGAATCCGTGCATGACTCATCATTGATCTCACCATGTCCCACAAGGTGCAGTTCCTCTTCTCACTTACACTATTCCAATGATGTGTGTGAGGATTAGTGATTTGGGATTGGATCACAAACTCCAATAAGTAATCAATGAAGTAGTGATTAAGATATTCTCTACTACGGTCTCAACAGATTTTTTTAATCTTCCTACTATGTTGGTTCTCAACTTCATTCTTGTATTCCTTGAATTTATCAAAAGAATATGACTTATACCTCATTAGGTATACATATCAATATCTACTAAAATCATAAGTAAAATTTATGAAGTATGAGTTCCCACCCCAAGATTTAACAAGAAATGATTCATAGACATCGGTATAAACTAATTTAAGAAGATATTTATCCCTTTCACCTTTCACACAAAATGTATTTGGTCATTTTTCCTTGTAAAAATTTATTACATACACCAATTGGGTTTAGTTAAAAATAATCTAAATATCCATCTTGATGTAATTTATTCAATCACATTTCATTTACATGGAATAGTCGGTGATTCCAATGTTGGGTGTGGTATGATTCATGTGAGTTAACTTCGTTATCGATTTCCATTACTTGGTTCATGTAATCCAACACATAAATACCATTATATAAATATGAATTATTGTAATAGATTTTATATTTATAAAAAAATAACAATTATTCCCAATTTTGAAAATAAATCAATATGTATCAAGTATGGATTCAAAAATAATGGTTTTGGTAATAGATGGAAAATAATAGCAACCTTTCAAAACAAAGATCATTTTGGTAAGCAAAGTAATGTGGTAGTCCCCAATAGCTACAACAACAAGTTTATCTCTATTGGATGCTCTTCAATATACATCCCCTCCGTTAATTTTTCTAAATATACATGGTTCCTATATTTGAATACATTTGTGTGCACCACAAGCTATATCTAATATCAAATTTTTAAAAACAGATAAAATTCACTCAATAACTAATGCACTTGAAGCTTCCTATTGCATCTTTGGTTGGGTTTAGTTTTTCTTCTAGTGGCCCATATTGCCTCATGCGAAATAGACATCATCATATTACCTTGCTTTCCCTTACATATTCCTCTTCTTGGAAGTGCATAAAGAAGATTTGGGATTAAATCTCTTTGATTTCCCTTTATTTTTGTTCACCATAAGGATGGAAGGATTTTCACACCTCATATCCTTATCTACTTAGCGAAAAAGAGTGAGAATATCTGGGAGAGACTTATCAATGTTTTTTATATTATAATCCACAACAAACCCAGATAATCTTTGAGGAAATGATGCTAGAATGAGATTGGTGACCAGTTCTTTGGGGAGTTTCAACCCTAGAACCTCTAGGCACTCAATGTATCCAATGAGCTTAACTAAATGAGGCCCAGCTGGGTACCCTCTCCAAGATATCTTTGAAAGATCAGCTTGTAAATCTTAAATTGTTCCAATCTAGCTCTCTCTTAGTAAAGACCATGGAGGTTCTCAAGAATTCTATATGCATCTATGTTTTTGTGAGACTTCATGAGTTCACTACAAATTGATAAAACTATCAAACATTGATCGTTGACCACACTGCTCAAATGTTTTTCATAGACAAGGAACACTTCATCACTCGCCTCATTAGTTGGTGGATCAGGCATTGAGGTTTATATCATGTAAGATTTTTTTTTCATGGTTTAGAACAACACAAAGGCGTCTAAACCACCATTCAAATTTACTTCCAGTTAAGAGGTTTTCATTCTACAATATTGATTATAGGGATAATGTGGATGATGATCTTTCCATTTTATTATATAATTAAAAGAGAATATTATTAGTACATTTTCTTGATTACAAATTATTTGAGAACCAATATATTAATTTATTTTATTAAAACTCGCGCTATTTTATCAAGTCTCAATAGTCCTCACCATTGAACTCATAATTTCTAGTTATTTTAACATTTTAGTGGCAAGGATCCATATACCCTTTTTATATAAACCCAATAAGGGTTGGCCAAGCTACTTGAATTTATTTAATTTGGTAGGTCTTTGCCAACTGTAGGCCTGCTACTCCTTGATCTGTTGAGTGGATTCCACAATCTGGAAATCCTAACTTGGTTTTACTCAACACTTTCCTCCAAATACACAAATTCTAGAAAGGGTTATTCCTATTTATGTAAAATGTTTAATTCTACCAAAAACGTTCTTAATAACTCCCCATATAAAATTAAGTGTCCCAACATGGTTTGGTTAAACACTTAGTTTTATTGAGTTTATTCCAAATCATGTAATGGAAGGTCAAGTCTCACTTAATATTTAATTGAGGGATTTTAATTTTTTAGAAACTTTTATCTTGATTTATTTTTCTTCATATCTTATTAATATTAATAGGATGTTACTTAATTAATTAACCATGATCAAAAAAACATTTAAATATAATGAATCTAATTAATTTCCATTTTTTTGAATTATTTCATTTATTTATGTAATTGCAGCCTTGCATCAAAAAAACGAATAATTGCATAGATAGAAATAAATAAATAAAGTAAATGAACCAACCATGAACTTATCTAACGATTGATTTAACGAGTGGAAATTAAATCAACCTATTACCTGGGGGAATAACTCTATTTGGTATTCTTGGTATGAGTTACAGTATTCCACCTTTCCACCTGTGTATTAGTTGAGTTGGCATCATAATGGTTCCATCTTGAGCTGCATCCACCCACCTTGGGATGATCCATTAATTACAATTATTTATTACACACATGTAGGTGAGGAGAACCAAAGAATTCGTTAAAGGGGATTACATATGTAACACCCCAAGCTTTCACGATACACTTCTCTTTCAACAATGAAATAGCTTTCATTGTACGCAAGTTCGAGATTCTAACACACCGCGACCAATCAAAGTAGCAGTTATGAATAGTAATACCCACTTTTTGAAATTATATAAATTTATTATTTCAAAATGGACTTCATTTTTGGATTCGGAATACTGAAATTATCCTATGTTGAATTTTTGGTATTTTTCTGAGAACTTCCAATTTTCGATGAATAGTGAAGAATACTTCAAACCAACTTTTTTAATCAAAATAATTTATAATGATAAATTATAAAATTGAGTGGTTTTAAAGTATAATTATAATATATTTTTACCATTTTATTCAACGGTGGTTATTAGAATTAACTTCACTTTGAAATTGGACATAAACAATTATCAATCTTTTGATATATATTGCTTCTTAAAAACACACTATTTGTTGTGACAGTGGGAATTAATTATTAAACTAATTAAATCAACTTATATGTTTTTAATTTTGTAAAATAGACATAATTTTTGAATTAGGAATATCAAATATAGCTTAGGGTGAATTTTTGGTATTTTTCTGAAAAAATTCAATTTTTGATGAATAGTGAAACCACTAAGTGGTAGTTTAAAAACTATTTTTTTGTGTGAATGAAACATTACCACTTATGTGATTTGATTTCCAAAAATCTGACATACATGGTTGTCATTAGGAAGAAAAAATTGGTTCAATGGGATTAAAATAATATTTTGGTGAATAGTAACTTTTAAGTTTTTTTAATCGCGATTAAAGGTAATTAGTGAAATTTAAGGTAAAAATGATATTATAAAAATATGAAAATATATCGACACTTATCCTACCCTTATTGTATGAGTCATGGCCAACCAATAAAATCCCTGGGTCAACTTGGGGAACCCATGGATCCACTTGGGTAAGAAAATGACATTAATAACTTTTTATTTAAAGTAAAAATAAAATTGTCACAAACATGTGTTGTTTAACTAAAAAAAATATTAAATGGGGATATATAAGTTAAATTTTAGACTATAAATAGTAATTGGAAATCTAAAAAGATTTCCTGCATCATTTTAATTTTTTTTTAATTTTTATACATTAAATAAATTAATTTTTTTTATGACACAATGATGATGCAGCGATTACCTCATTAATTAACGATTTAAATAAAATGAAAAGATAATGTAAAATATAAGACTTACACTTGTAAAAAACCTATTGTATGAGTATATTTCTAACCCATATTACCTTATCCTCGAAATATATCATTGTGGGACCTTTAAAATCCGAAAATCATTTCATAATAATGTAACATTTCATGACTCTCCAAGAGTACCCATCCTCTCCTCTTATAAAAGGCCCCCACCTCTACCACCTTATTCACACCATCAAAGCCATTTGGCTCGGCCAAACTCTTCCCAAATACTCTCTCAACTTCCCTCTCTTACTCCTAGAAGCCTCACTTTGGGCAGAAGTCTTCCCAAGGAATACTTTGGCTAAAATCAAAAAGTGTTATCTGATTTTTAGGTAATGTCTTCTCTTATGTTCTTTTGTTTTATTTAACTTCTCCAACCCCTTAAACTTTTTTTATTCATTAATTTTGTAAAAACACCAGTATCGTAAATATACTAGGATGTTTTTATGAGAATTATTTGATTTAAAATTACACACACCTTCATCTAATGGTTAAAGAACATACTGAATCT
Source organism: Viscum album (assembly GCA_963277665.1). Lineage (NCBI taxonomy): Eukaryota > Viridiplantae > Streptophyta > Magnoliopsida > Santalales > Viscaceae > Viscum > Viscum album. Next base: position 856,827,868 of record OY728133.1, on the reverse strand, counting down.
GTGGGTGGAAAATTAATGTCTCACGAAACGATGATTGTTCAATATTCTTTTAACACCTCTCTTGGTGGCCATTATGATGACACTATTTTCATATATGATATATATATATTATTTTTATTTTTTACTTATGCTTCTGTATTTCTCATTTATGGCATACCCTTATGATTTCCATTATGGGTAAACGTGATGATTTCATTTTAGGAAGTGCGGACTACCGCCCCCTCAAAGTGATTTGAATCGTTAATTCCATATATGGGACGTATAAAGGATGGAGTAAATTATATTATATATGATATTATACTGAAATTATAATACACCTTTATATAATTATGATTTCATTCCATTAAATATGAAATAGAAATGAAAGTAGCGTTCATGCGTACGTACGGCTTACCGTTTCCATAAACGGTGCATTTCATTTCTTACCTCTAAATGTTACGTAATATTATGAATGAATGTATATACTGGATATATATGATATATATGATATCTACATCATGAATATAATTCTTTATATAATGGATATTTTACCACATAAACAACTTGTAATTATAAGAAGTTTATTTTTTACTCAAGTACCAAAGATCGACAAAACGACCGTTATTAGCATAAATAATGACATTATGTTCACAACATGGTAGTAAGTGATATAAAAGAAATAATAAACATGAAAATGGTTCTTGAGCAATTATAAATTAACTCTAGTTTATTATTCAGGAGGTTAAAGAATGGTCGTGTCATGTCAGACACGAGGTAAGGACATCGTCTCAATCTCATTTCATTGAGGAATATTTTGTTTTATACACAACTTTCTTTTATAGTGTATATAAACCCCTTTAACTTTTATGTTTAATCAAAATGAATATTTTTATATCAAGAGTTTTACTAAATGACAAAAAGGAATGTTTTTTTGTTGTACGTATGCGGCGACAATGACTTCTCTGCCGTCGTGACCATTATTTGAGTTTCAGCTTCCTATACAAGCCATAACTTTTTTAAATGAAAAATAAATACAAAGTTTTAATTTTCTTTTATTTTGGTTTTGAAAATGGTTCTGAAAGTGTTTTTTTATATCAATGTGTTGTTTTGATATCTTGTGACTGAAATGTGGAAATGTTATGTTTCCTTTATGCATGTTTTATGTGATACGATTATGTTATGGTTTATGATATGTTTAAACATTTTCATATAAGGAATGCATTGGACGTAATAAGTGACGGGTGGAGCCCGCTATAGCTCCTCAATGCATTGGTAGGTCTCATGAGACAAACTAGTGTCTTGGAACGAGGCCTTGATAAAATCTTATTTGTAGTCTTGGCACGAGGCCTTGGCTACATGGTTATGATAGTCTGGCATTATGCATTCCATCATTATGAAAGTGGTTATTGATATTTCATGTGATTATTCAACTAGTAAAATATCCATGTGAATAAGTAAATGGCATTATTTAATTTTATTTTTTCCATATTATGCTGAATTTCAAAGGCTTTTGTTTTAGTTATACATTGCCTTAAATGTTGATGTTTATTTATGAAAGTTTCTGCTATATTGTTTTCCTTACTGAGCATATGAGCTCACCCCTTTCAATGTTTTAATTTTTCCAGGATGTGATGAATTATATTATGAATGACTTGAAGGGATAGTATGAGGGGACATGAAGACATGATGTTTTTTTAGTTTTGTTTTACTTTATGATGTAATGTAATACTTATGAATGTATCTAGTGTTTCCAAAGCTACTAAACTAATCGGTCCTTTGAGACTTGATCTTTTGTGATCATGCCAATGTTACGCAATAATGCACCGACTCTGTGTAACTGGGGTTGGGGCGTTATAGTTGGTATCAGAGGCAGTTTACTAATAACCTTGGAAGCTAGATTTAGATAAACTCTGGTTAAATAACATAGCCCTAAGATATACTTTGAAGATTAGTATAGAAGAACTTCCTATAATTTTGGTATTATAGATATTTTGTGAGTTTTCTGAGCAATACATCCCTGTCTGGATACGAGCAGGTAGAGGCGGCTCTAGAATAGATGTACCTAGGGGTAAAACCTGAAAACACAGCTTTGAGCTAGACTCAAACGGGAACTGGTGCACGACAATGGGCCTTGCTGCACTCTTGGTTACGACACTCCCGGGGGATATGCTTAGGATAATTCTCATTTTTTTACAAATCATTATGAAAGGTTTATGAATATATACTTCCTCAAAGAAAACATTTTTATGACTATGGATTATATCCATAAACTGTTCAATTTATGTTAAGTGTTTTACAAGTACAGAATTATGTATATCGATTCATAAACTAATCTAGATTATGACATTGTTTATAAATGGTGCCTAGTTGAAGGAATGGAAACCGTATCAATGCACGCACTCCATGTAGGGATTTCCCTCATGCTCAAGAAAATTATAGTGGAGCTGATGATACAACTGGTGTTGATCAACTTATCACCATACTGGGACAACTCACTCAGGTTGTGAATAATAACCTTACTCGTATGGAGCACCTTGATCTGCAACATGGAGGATCAATGTTAGACTGCTTCATGAGGCAACAACCGCCAACATTCAATGGGAGTACAAATACCTTAGTAGCTGAGCAATGGATAAATTTCTCAGAGAAAATATTCCATGCTTTAGGGAGTGGTGAAAGGGAAAAAGTAGTCATGGCATCTCACCGCCTCACTAGAGATACTGATCAATGGTGGTCATTGATTCAAAACACAAAGGAAGATGATGAAGTATCAAATATGTATTGGAGGGAGTTCAAAGTTCATTTCTTAGAAAAATAATTTCCTCGTGACCATCGAGTAGGTATGGAAAGGAAATTTCTGAGTCTGAGACAAAAGGAGTATGAGAATGTCACAAAGTATAAGGCCAACATTACAAGGTTAGCGAGGTATGGTGCAGATTATATACATAACCCAGGAAGTAAGATTGATCGTTTCTTTTATGGGTTAAAACCATTTCTCCGTCGATCCTTAGTCTCATAATCTTTCTCGTCGTACGAAGATATTGTCTCATGTGTTATCAAGATAGAAAAGGAATTCTCTAAATCTTATGACAATAAAGTAAAGCATGAGAAGAAGAGAATGGTGGAACAAGAGACAGATAAAGGGAAAAAGGGAAAGAAAGATTTTCCATTATGCAATAATTGTGGGAAGAATCACCCCGGTACTTGCCTAAATGGAATGGGAGTTTGTTATAAATGTGGAGAAAAAGGTCACCAGGCTCGTGATTGCAAGGGAAAGAAAGAGGCTATCAATTTTGAATGCTACAATTGTAGGAAAATTGGTCATTATGCAAATGAATGTCCTAAGCATCAGGGAAACTTACCTCAGAAAAGGCTAAGGGATCAAGGGCAATCTGATGTTGTTACTACAGTTGAAGTGGAATAATTAATGTATTGGTGCTTTTGGACTTAAGGATTATATTTTGGTTATAAGAATAATGTGATATATATAAGGATTGTATTGCAGTACTTTTTGTTTTCATTAAGGTTTTAATATGATGAAGGTAATAATATTTTTGTATGTGACAATAAGAGAGACTTTACTTTTTTTGAGGAATCTGATGATACAATTGATTTTGGAATTTAGAGACCTTTTATAAAAAAGTCTGGACAGAGGTACTTTGGATAACTATAAAGGTTGGAATGGATTATGTTGAGCTTTGGATGGTATTGTTTAAGGTTGAAACATTTTTGAAGATTATTTTTGGAATATTATAATACTATAGTTTTAGGAAAAGGACAACCTGCAGGTCGGGGGATAAACCGTCGCGTCGGACAAAGCTGCAGGAATCAAACCCACAACCATAGTGCGACATGACTTCATTACCTACCACTAGCCTACAGGAAGTCCCTAGTTATTACAAAATAGTTTTCCTAATCAAAATGGTATGTGTTAATATTTGGAACCTTGTACGATTAGGATAAATATAATATTTTTAAGTTCTATTATCTTTTTGAGTGAAAGATGGGTTTGTGGTAAAAATTTATTAAAGAATGAAAGTCTACATGAAAAGTATATATATTCCCTTATGTTCTTAGTAAATCTCCTAAATAAATTACTCAACTTTATAAAAGGTAACTTAAAACAAAAACGTTGTCGGTTATCTTTTCCTACTGGGGAATCAATAATCGTTTAACGAATCCCAAGTTTGTGATTTTATTATAGTTAACTTTCTCCTAAACCTGTTTTCTACAACTCTACATCAGACCATGATGGTCTGTTTTTCCTCCATATCCATATTTTTATAGAATCCTAGTATGGGCTATCTCAGGTGACCTTTGTACTTCTCTTTCTTTCTTTCAATGTTATATTTTTATTAACCCTATTCCCGATGTGGGTTTTCCACAAAGGTATTTTCTATTTTCAACCTTTTATTTTTGAAAAACTTTTTCAAATTGAAAGGACGCAATTTATTGAAGGAGGGGAGAATGTAACACCCCAAGCAATCACAATATGCTTCACTTTCAATAATTCAATAGTTTGCATTGTATGCAAGTTCAAGATTCTAACACACCACGACTAATCAAAGTAGAAGTTATGAATAGTAATTCCCACTTTTTGAAATTATATATATTTAATATTTCAAAATGGACTTAATTTTTGGATTCAGAATATCGAAATTATCCTATGTTGATTTTTTTTTATTTTTCTGAGAACTTCCAATTTTTGATGAACAGTGAAAATACTTAAAAACAAATTTTTCAATAAAAATAATGTACAGTGATAAATTATACAATTGAGTGGTTTTAAAGTATAATTAGAATATATTTTTACCATTTTATCCAATGGTGGTTATTAGAATTAATTTCACTTTGAAATTGGACATAAACAATTGTCAATCTTTTGATATATATTGCTTCAAAAAACACGTAATTTGTTGTGACAGTGGGAATTAATTATTAAATTAATTAAATCAACTTATATGTTTTGAAGTTTTTAAAATAGACATAATTTTTGAATTAGGAATATCAAATATAGCTTTGGGTGAATTTTTGGTATTTTTCTGAAAAACATCAATTTTTGATGAATAGTGAAACCACTAAGTGGTAGTTTAAAAACTAATTTTTCGTGTAAATGAAACATTACCACTTCTATGATTTTATTTTCAAAAATCCAACATACATGGTTGTAATTAGGAAGAAAAATTTTGTAACACCCCAAGATTTCATAGTATGTACTTCTTCAAAAAAATTCAATAACATACACTACACGCAACACCGAGTTCAAGCGCACCATGACTTACCAAACAAGTCGTTCAAAAGATGTTATGAATAGTATTAACTAAATTTTAAACTTTATATAATACTTCTAATTTTATAATCCATATTATGAGTTTCTCAGACATAATTTAAGATCAAATTACTATTTTTTCAGATAAAAGAAGTATTTTTCAAAAATGCACTTTTACCAACTTTTAATAGTGGACCCTTTTTAAATCCAATATTTTAAACTTTTATATATTCAATTTGACTAAATAAATTTATTATTTATAATGGGTAAATAAATAATTTACAATGTAACACCCCAAGATTCCACGGTACGCTTCTCTTTGAATAATACAATAAACGTGTGTTGTACGCAACTTCATGTTCTAATACACACTACAACCAATCAAATTAGCCGTTATGAATAGTAATACCAACTTTTTAAAATTTTATAAATTTTATCTCTAAAAATGGAAATCATTTTTTGATTTGGAATATATAATTTATCCTAGGGTGAAATTTTGGTACTTTTCGGATAACTTTTATATTTTGATGAATACTGAAAATTACTAAATTTTAATTAAAAGCAACTTTTTTAATCAAAATAATTAATAGTGATAAATTATAAATTTTAGTGGTTTTAAAGTATATTTAGAATATATTTTTACCATTTAATACAATTTTAGTCATTATACATAATTTTACAATTAAACCTGACATAAACAATTATAAATCTTTTGATAGTTATTATATCTTAAAAACACGCTTTTTTGTTTTGACAGCGGGAATTAATTTTAAATTAATTTCTGCCACATCTGTGTTTTGAATTTGGAAAGATGGATTCCATATTTGGAACCAGAATGTCCAAATTTTTTAAATAGGTAACTTTTATTTTTAGACATTTTGAATAATTACTTCGGTAAATATTTTATTTACCATGGTTAAAGGGTAAATCTGGTAAATAAGGGTTAAAAAATAATATTATAATAATACTAAATTGCCCTAAAACGTGTCCTAACCTTATTGGTGGATACATGTCCGACCATGGTCATCTTTGGGTCGATTTTGGGACCCCATGGAGCCACTTGTAGGTTATAGGGACACTTTAATTTAATTAAGTTAAAATAAATACAAAAATGACATAAGCATATATCTTTTAGAAAAACAATTTTTACATAGGGTTATATATGTTGTATTTTCTACTATAAATATTCATTAGAAATATAAAAATATTTCCTACATAATGGTAGTTTATTTATAATTTTTATACATTATATAATTTAATTTATTTATGACACAAGGGTGATGCAGTAATTACCTAATTATTGAAAAATTAGAATAATTGATATTATAAATACCCAAAAAATTTAATTTGAGACTTTTTATAAATAAAAATAACATTATAGGATAATATGACATGTTATGATTTAAGTAATTAACTTTTTTCTAAGTAACCATTCTGTTATGATTTTTAGAAAAATCAATTATTGAATAGTGTCAAAATTGACATAATAGAGTTTCTAAAACAAATATTATATTATTAATTGAAATTAAATTCTTAAAAATCTAATGATCGGCCAAGATACTTATATAATGATAGGTTTATAATTAATGGAATACTTGGGGGTCTCTTGGATGTATTTAGTAAGTTTAGTAACCATATAATATAAAAATACAAAGAGACATTGTAAAAGTGAAACTAATTAACTAAGAGTTAATACTTAAATATAAGGTTAATATAGTAACCCAAACCTGTGTAAATCCTATTGGATGAGTGGTTTTTAACCTATCCCTACCTTAACCTTTAAATAATACACTTTTGAGACATTATAAACTGAATATGAATTTATTATAAAATAATATTTTTAGCTTTTCCAAAGGTGCCCCTCACCCCTCTTTTAAAAGGGCACTCCCCCTTCTCACTAATTCACACATTAAAACCCTTTTGGTTCAGAAAACCCCTACCAAAATAATCTCTCAACATCCCTAAATTAATCCTATAGGCCTTCCTTTAGTCATAAATCCATACTAATGAGCCCTTTTGATCAAATCAAAAGGAAGAACCTGAAGAAGAGATAATGATTTCACCACCCTTTTTCATGTTCCTTTCTTCTTCCACTTCTTCTTTCTTTGTTATTACCATTATAAAATAATAACTCCAGGATATTATATATACTGTGATGTTATTATATAAATTGTACAACCATATTCAGTATTCTATCCATCCTTTGAAAAACATGTCACCATACGTGCGTACGTACGGCTTACCGTCTCCACGTCGTGGTGTAATTGTTATTCAATAAATTATTATTTGGATGGGTATAATAATGATGTTTAATTCATGTAAATAATAAATATAACATGATAATTATTCTGTATATATGATATACCATCCAATTATATATTATTTTAATATCAAAATAATGATATTGTCGATCGTGCGTACGTACGGACTACCGTCTCCACGAACGCGATGAGATTCATTATCCATCATATCCATTCAAGAATAATTCTCATTTAATGATTAAAAATAATGATTAATTATTTGAAATCATTCTGTATTTGAATAATATACATCCCATTAGTAACAAATATGGCTCAAATAACAAAGAATATAAAGGAAAATGAACCCGTTAACACCCGAAACGACGATAATTCTAAGATATTATTAACAAATCAATGTTAAAAGATCATATATGATATCATATTAATGCATATGATTCTTGTATAATTCAATAATAATTATTTCACCATTATACAGGTGGTTAACCTACCCTTGACCAAGGAAAAAGTACAAAGTAAGGGGTTTCTTATCTCACTTTTAATTCTGTGAGAATTCCCTTGTTCACCACATTATTACATGTGGTGTGTGTACTGCCCATGTTTGTATTAATTGTGTTATATACTTTAATTCATGTATATTTACATCATCATTGTATGATCCTTCTTTCATGGGTGTATTTTTTGTATGTTACCAAATCAATAAGGGAATTTGAAATTTCAATTTCCACTCATTCGGCTTTACACATACTTCATTGATTATTTTACTCCATGATTATGTGTAGAATCACTATTTATTTGATTATGTAATAATTTCCACTCCCCTTTCTGTGGATATACTTTTTATACACATAATCACTCCATTGATAAATTCTCAAGTCATCGGTATGAACATTATAATAGTAATTTTTACTCAATCTTGATTTTTTGGGATAAACATCCAATTCATTGGTGTTGTTTTTACAAGAATATGTGTGAATGCCCTTTTATTGTTTTACACTGAATATCCAATCATATTTAGTGTATTTATATTTGTCACACATAATAATGTCGTTGATTTATCCTTAACCTAAGGATACGACCTTTATGAGAGATTTCATCTCAATTTACATTCCATTGAGACTTCTTTGTTGTTATACACCAAATCACTTTTATGTGGTGTATATAATGTACTTTGACATAGTATATCATGAATCCCTTTATTATCATCATATTACAAAGTTTTTATTACCTCAATTATTTGTATTCAAGTGTCTCTCTTTTGGTTAGAAACTCTAATTAAAATACCATTTTTAAATGTTTTAAAGACTTATTCTTCTAAATAATGCTCATTAATGTCCATGTTTTAAAAATGGTTTTAAGGATTTATTTATAGAGACATTAATGTTTCAAAATTAAAACTCCTTTTAAAAGTTTCAAAGTTGTATGGGACACTTTGATTCAAAAATCTATTTTTAAATGGCTTCTTGAAAAATAGTGTGACTTTTAAATGATTTCAAGAAAAAGGGAGACATTTCATTCTAATTGTTTTGATGATTATTTTCATCTATGTCAATATCCTTCATCATTCTATATTGAGGTTAATATGATACAATACAATCTTCCATATTGTATCGAATGAGTTATGTTTGACTGTGGATGTGCTATTTTTATACCATTCATGGTTTGTGGATAAAGTATTGACATTTCGTATGATAATTTTAATACGAATGTTTATGTTATGTTTAAAACTTTTCATATGAGGAATGAATTGGACTTAGTAAGTGACGGGTGGAGCCCGCTATAGCTCCTCGATGCATCGGTAGGTCTCATGAGACAAACTAGTGTCTTGGCACAAGGCCTTGACAAAATCTTATTTGTAGTCTTGGCATGAGGCCTTGGCTATGTGGTTTTGATAGTCTGGCATTATGCATTCCATCATTATGAAAGTGGTTATTGATATTTCATGTGATTATTCGTTTAGTATAATATCCATGTGAATAAGTAAATGGAATTATTTCATTTTATTTTTTCCATACTATGTTGAAGTTCAAGTTTAATAGGATTTTTTTAGTTATACATTGCCTTAAATGTTTATTATTATTTATGAAATTTTCTTCTATATTGTTATCCTTACTGGGAATTTGAGCTCACCCCTTTTCTATGTTTTATTTTTCCCAGGATGTGAAAAAGTAAATTATGAATGACTTGCAGGGATAGTATGAGGGGATAAGAGTGTGGACTATGGAGATTATGTTGTTGTAGTTTTTCACTTATTGATGTTATGTAAACTTTATGAATATATCTAGTGTTTCCAAGGCTACTAAACTAATCGGTCTTTCGAGACTTGATCATTCTTGTGATCATGCCAATGTTATGTAATAATGCACCGAATCTGGGTAACTGGGGTCGGGGCGTTATAGTTGGTATCAGAGAAAGTTTAATACAAACCTTGGAAGCTAGATTTAGATAAACTCTGATTAGAGCACGTAGTCCTAAGATGAACTTTGAGGATTAGTATAGAATAACTTCCTAGAATTTTGGTATTGTAAATATTTTGTGAGTTTTCCGAGCAATACATCCATGTCTGGATACGAGCAGGTAGAGGCGGCTCTAGCACAGATGTACCTAGGGGTAAAACCCGAAAACACCGCTTTGAGCTAGACTCGAATGGGAACTGGTGCAAGACAACGGGCCTTTATGCACTCTTGGTTATGACACTCCTAGGGGATATGCTTAGGATAATTTACATTTTCTTTACAAACCAATTTGAAGTATTATATATAAGATGAGAGTAAATGACTTTGGTTAATCCTAATGTGTTTCAAATTGAGAATATGGTGACATGATATTCTCTAAATGATTTTATGACTACTGTTACTCACACAATTCTTTTTGGTTTTAGTCAATGGATGGATTCCAAGGAATTCATAGTGACTTTGAGAATGATGTACAAGGTGGGAACGATGGTGGTAGTGAGCAACAAAATGGAATGTTGATAGGTGTAAAAGATATCGTCTTCATGCCAAATCAATTTTCCAAAAATATGATCAACAATATATATATTAACCAATTCCCGAACTCAACAAAGAAGAGGAAGGTGATGAATGATAAGGGCTCCTACAGTGGAGACCATGGAGAAAGGAATCCTCAATTTCCATCATGCAAGAAATGTGAAAGGAGACACCCAGGAAAGTGTCTCAATGGGAAAAAAATGCTTTACGTGCGGGAAGGAAGGATATAAAGTGAAGAATTGCTGAAGGAAAATGAAGAGTACTATGGAAGAAGATAAAAATGGTCCCAAGAATCCATTTACAGTCATTTTCCATAAATGTAGGGGACCTGGCCATTACCCGAGTGAATGCCCAATTCTATAGGATATTTTCTTGGTCAAAGAAGAAGATATGTGGAAATAAATGGTTAGAGAAATGTTTAAAAAGTATTATTGCTCCTTGCTGATGGGTTTACTTTGGAATAATTTTATCTTGTATTTTTAACCCTGTAGTTTTCCAAGTGAGAATGATATTTGAGGAAGAACTTTCTTTTCCCTTGTGGATATAGTTATAAATAACCATTTGGCTTTATATGATCGTTGGGTTTGAGGAAATTATAAGTTATTATAATTTGGGATGAAAATGCAAGGTATGAGATATGATTTGTGGTAAAATTATGTTATGGTTATTTTGAGGAATTTATCTCATTTTGGTAATGTTATAAAATATAGTTTTTGAAAAAGGACAACACGCAGACCTTGTGAAAACCCATCGCGTCGGACAAAGCTGTGGGAATCGAACCCACAACCAAAGTGCGATTGGGATTTATCGCCTACCACTAGAATACGTGAAGTCCCTGTTTAGTGTGACTATTATTTTTAGTTAAATGATTTTATTGATCAATAATAATTTGATTTGGGATCTTATGTCTTATCAAATGAATACCCTTAGTATAGGAAAATGATTTGGTAATTACGTGATAAATGTTATTTTTGATGTTGTTCGCTTTGTTGTGAACACTATATGCCCAAGGAAAATAGAATAGTATGGGATTTCATTTGAGGAGTAATGGTTGATTTTTATCTATGTTTTTATTGTGTATTTATAGTGATTTGGGTTGTTTATGGAAATGATTAGGTTAATTACTTTTAAGTATGTGACTTTAAGAGTAATTAATGTCATTTGGAGATACAATTTAATGTGGAAGACTAAATTCTTATAAGTTTTGGGTTTCAATATTAGTTTGGATTATATTGAAGGATTTTAAGGAAAGTTGATTATTGAATGGTATTTATTTAACTTTGGGGTATTAATGGTTTAATTTTAGAAATTAAGATTACTGTTTTTTTTTATCTAATGGAATATACATTTGGGGGATCATCAGATATTATACTAACCATTTTGGTTTTGATTAATCTATAACGACAAGGTAAATATAGAGTTTATCCTATGTGGATCATGCATTTCTATAGAAGTTTATTCTAGCTCTTCCATTGTGACCAAGTCTTCTTGAATACTCATTGTTAAAAAAAATGAGTTAGTGGTAAAACATTATTAACGAATGAAACTCTACATAAAAATTAATTATATCTCTTTATGTTCTTAGTCAATTTCATAAATGAATTCCTCGTCCTTATGTAATGTAACTTAAAACAAAAAAAATGTTGTCCGTTTACTTTTCCTACTGGGAGACTAATGACCGTTTGTCCCAACACAAGTTTGTGATTTTATTATTGTTAACTTTCTCCTGATCATGTTTCCTATCCCTCTCTATCAGAACATAACACTTAGTTTATCTTCCATATCCATGTTTTTCTACATGTAATCCTGGTATAGGTTATCTCGGGTGACCTTTGTACTTCTCTTTCTTTCTTTTAAAGTGATAGTTTTATTGAATATTTTTACGATGTGGGACTTTCCATTATATTCCCAAGACCAATTTTAAAAATTGTGAGGATGCAATTTATTGAAGGAGGGGAGAATGTAACACCCCAAGATTTCATAGTATGTACTTCTCCAAAACAATTCAATAACTTACACTACACGCAACACCGAGTTCAAGCGCACCATGACTTACCAAACAAGCCGTTCAAAAGATTTTATGAATATTATTAATTGAATTTTAAACTTTATATAATACTTATAATTTTATAATCCATATTATGAGTTTTTTAGACATAATTTAAGAACAAATTTTTTTTTCAGATAAAAGAATTATTTTTCAAAAATGTACTTTTAACAACATTTAATAGTGGACCCTTTTTAAATCCAATATTTTAAACTTTTATATATTCAATTTGACTAAATAAATTTATTATTTAGAATGGGGAAATAAATAATTTACAATGTAACACCCCAATATTCCACGATATGCTTCTCTTTGAATAATACAATAAGCGTGTGTTGTACGCAACTTCAAGTTCTAATACACACTACAACCAATCAAACTAGCCCTTATGAATAGCAATACCTAATTTTTGAAATTTTATAAATTTTATCTCTCAAAATGGACATCATTTTTGGATTCGTAATATCGAATTTATCCTAGGGTGAAATTTTGGTACTTTTCGGATTACTTTTATATTTTGATGAATAGTGAAAATTACTAAATTTTAATTAAAAACCACTTTTTTAATCAAAATAATTAATAGTGATAAATTATGAATATGAGTGCATTTAAAGTATATTTAGAATATATTTTTACCATTTAATACAATTTTTTTCATTAGACACAATTTCACAATTAAACTGGATATAATCAAGTATCAATCTTTTGATAGTTATTATATCTTAAAAACACGCTTTTTGTTTTGACAGCGCGAATTAATTTTAAATTAATATCTGCCACTTCTGTGTTTTGAATTTGGAAAAAGGGATTCCATATTTGGAATCAGGATGTCCAAATTTTTTAAATAGGTAACTTTTATTTTTAGACATTTTGAATAATTACTTCGGTAAATATTTTATTTATCATGTTTAAAGGGTAAATCTGGTAAATAAGGGTTAAAAATTAATATTATAATAATACTAAATTACCCTAAAATGTGTTCTAACCTTATTGGTGGATACATGTCCGACCAGGGGCTTCTTTGGCTCGATTTTGGGACCCCATGGAGCCACTTGTAGGTGATAGGGACACTTTATTTTAATTAAGTTAAAGTAAATACAAAAATGACATAAGCATATATGTTTTAGAAAAACAATTTTTACATAGGGTTATATATGCTGGATGTTCAACTATAAATATTCATTAGAAAGATAAAAAAATTTCTTACATGATTGTATTTTATTTATAATTTTTTGACGTTATATAATTTAATTTATACATGACACAATGGTGATGGAGTAATTAACTAATTAATGAAAAATTAGAATAATTGATATTATAAATACCCAAATAAATGTAATTTGAGTCTTTTTATAAATAAACATAATTTTCTAGGATAATATGACATGTTAGGATTCAATTAATTAACCTTTTTTAAGTAATCATTCTGTTATGATTTTTAAAAAAACCAATTATTGAATAGTGTCAAAATTGACATAAAAGAGTTTTTAAAACAAATACTATATTATTAATTGATATTAAATTAATAAAAATCTAAGGTTCGGCCAAGAGAATTATATACTGATATTTGTATCATTAATGGACCACCTGGGGGTCTATTGAATGTATATAGTAAGTTTATTAACCATATAATATAAAAATACAAAGAGACATTGTAAAAGTGAAACTAATTAACTAAGAGTTAATACTTAAAGATAAGGTTAATATATAACCCAAACCTGTCTAAATCCTATTGTATTAATGGTTTTTGACCTATCCCCACCTTAACCTTTAAATAATACACTTTGGATCAATTAGAAACCGAATATGAATTTATTATAAAATAGTATTTTTAGCTTTTCCGAAGGTGCCACTCACCCCTCTTATAAAAGGGCACTCCCCCTTCTCCCTAATTCACACATTCAAAGCCTTTTGGTTCGGCTAAACCCTACCCAAATACTCTCTAAACTTCAATCACTTAATCTTAGAGGTCTTACTTTAGTCATAAAGCCATCCTAAGGAGCCCTTTTGATCAAATCAAAAGGAAGAACCCGAAGAAGAGGTAATGATTTCACCACCCTTTTTCAAGTTTCTTTCTTCTTCCACTTATTCATTCTTTGTTATTACCATTATAAAATAATAAATCGAGTATCTTATATATACTTTGATGTTATTATAAATATGGTACAACCATATTCAGTATTCTATCCATCCTTTGAATAACATGTCACCATATGTGCGTACGTACGGCTTACCGTCTCCGCGTCGTGGTGTAATTGTTATTCAATAAATTATTATTTGGATGGGTATAATAATGATGTGTAATTAATATAAATAATAAATATAACATTATAATGATTCTGTATATATAATATACCATCCAATTATATATTATTTTAATATCAAAATAATGATATTGTCGATCGTGCGTACGTACGGACTACCGTCTCCACAAACGCGATGAGATTCATTCTCCATCTTATCCATTCAAGACTAATTCTCATTTAATGATTAAAAATAATATTTAATGATTTTAAATAATTCTGGATATGAATAATATACATCCCATTAGTAACAAATATGGCTCAAATAACAAAGAATATAAAGGAAAATGAACCCGTTAACACCCGAAACGATGATAATTCTAAGATATTATTAACAAATCAATGTTAAAAGATCATATATGATATCATATTAATGCATATGATTCTTGTATAATTAAATAACAATTATTTCACCATTATAAAGGAGGTTAACCTACCCTCTACCAAGGAAAAATTACAAAGTAAGGGGTTTCTTATCTAACTTTTAATTCTGTGAGAATTCCATTGTTCACCACTTATATATTACATGTGGTGTGTGTACTGCCCATGTTTGTATTCATTGTGTAATATAATTTAATTCAGGTATATTTAAATCATCATTTTATGATCCTTCTTTCATGGTTGTATTTTTTTTATGTTACCAAATCAATAAGGGAATTTGAAATTTCAATTTCCACTCATTCAGCTTTATGCATACTTCATTGATTATTTTACTCCAAGATTATGTGTAGAATCACTATTCATTTGATTATGTTATAATTTACACTCCCCTTTCTATGGATATACTTTTTATACACATAATCACTCCATTGATAAATTCTCAAGTCATCGGTATGAACATGATAAGAGTAATTTTTACTCAATCTCGATTTGTTGGGATAAACATCCAATTCATTGGTTTTGTTTTTACAAGAATATGTGTAAATGTCCTTTGATTGTTTTACATTAAATATCCAATCATATTTAGTGTATTTATACTTTTCACACATAATTATGTCGTTGATTTATCCTTAACCTAAGGATATGACCTTTATGAGAGATTTCATCTCAATTTACATTCCATTGAGACTTCTTTGTTGTTATACACAAAATCACTTTTATGTGGTGTATATAATGTACTTTGACATAGTATATCATGAATTCCTTTATTCTCATGATATTACAAAGTTTTGATTACGTCAATTATTTTTATTCAAGTGTCTCTCTTTTGGTTAGAACTCTAACTAAAATACCATTTTTAAATGTTTTAAAGACTTATTCTTCTAAATCTTTCTCATTAATGTCCATGTTTTAAAAATGGTTTTAAGGATTTATTTATATGGACATTAAATTTTTAAAATTAAAACTCCTTTTAAAAGTTTCAAAGTGGTATGGGACACTTTGATTCAAAAATCTGTTTTTAAATGGCTTCTTGACAAATAGTGTGACTTTTAAATGATTTCAAGAAAAAGGGAGACATTTCATTCTAATTGTTTTGATGATTATTTTCATATATGTCAATATCCTTCATCATTCTAGATTGAGGTTAATATGATACAATACAATCTTACATATTGTATCGAATGAGTTATGTTTGACTGTGGATGTGCTATTTTTATACCATTCATGGTTTGTGGATAAAGTATTGACATTTCGTATGATAGTTTTAATACGAATGTTTATGTTATGTTTAAAACTTTTCATAGTAGGAATGCATTGGACTTAGTAAGTGACGGGTGGATCCCGCTATAGCTCCTCGATGCATCGGTAGGTCTCATGAGACAAACTAGTTTCTTGGAACAAGGCCTTGACAAAATCTTATTTGTAGTTTTGACACGAGGCCTTGGCTATGTGGTTATGATAGTCTGGCATTATGCATTCCGTCATTATGAAAGTGGTTATTTATATTGCATGTGATTATTTTTTTAGTAAAATATCCATGTGAATAAGTAAATGACATTATTTCATTTTATTTTTTCCATACTATGTTGAAGTTCAATTTTAAAAGGCTTTTGTTTTAGTTATACATTCCCTTAAATGTTTATTTATATTTATGAAAGTTTCCGCTATATTGTTATCCTTACTGAGAATTTGAGCTCACCCCTTTTCTATGTTTTATTTTTCCCAGGATGTGAAGAAGTAAATTATGAATGACCTGCAGGGATAGTATGAGGGGATAAGAGTGTGGACTATGGAGATTATGTTGTTGTAGTTTTTTACTTATTGATGTAATGTAAACTTTATAAATATATCTAGTGTTTCCAAGGCTACTAAACTAATCGGTCATTCGAGACTTGATCATTCTTGTGATCATTATAATGTTATGTAATAATGCACCAACTCTAGGTAACTTAGGTCGGGGCGTTACAAATTTGGTTCATTGGGATTAAAATAATTTTTTGGTGAATAGTAACTTTTAAGTTTTATTAATCGCGATTAAAGGTAATTTGTGAAATTTAAGGTAAAAAAATGATATTATAAAAATATGAAAATATCTCAACACTTGTCTTACC
This sequence comes from Viscum album, assembly GCA_963277665.1. NCBI lineage: Eukaryota > Viridiplantae > Streptophyta > Magnoliopsida > Santalales > Viscaceae > Viscum > Viscum album. The sequence goes on along the minus strand of OY728133.1, from coordinate 856,810,530 downwards.
CTTATTGGACGAGTCATGGCTGACCAAGAAAATCCATGGGTCAACTTGAGGACCCCAAGGAGCAACCTGGGTAAGAAAATGACATTAATAACTTTTTATTTAAAGTAAAAATAAAATTGTCACAAACATGTGTTGTTTAACTAAAACAATATTTACATGGGGTTATATAAGTTAAATTTTCGACTATAAATATTAATTTGAAATCTAAAAATATTTACTACATCTTGGTAATTTTTTTTTAATTTTTAGAATTATATAAGTTACATTTTTTATGACACAATGATGATGCGGTGATTACCTCATTAATTAACGATTTAAATAAAATGAAAAGGTAATGTAAAATATAAGACTTACACTTGTCAAAAACCTACTGGATGATTATATTTAGAACCCTTATCACCTTATCCTAGAAATATATCATTGTGGGACCTTTAAAATCCAAAAAACATTTCATAATAATGTAACATTTCATGACTTTCCAAGAGTGCCCCTCCTCTCCTCTTATAAAAGTCCCCCACCTCTACCACCTTATTCACACCATAAAATCCATTTGGATCGGCCATAATCTTCCAAAATACTCTCTCAACTTCCCTCCCTTACTCCTAGAAGCCTCACTTTTGTCAGAAGTCTTACCAAGGAATCCTTTGGCTCAAATCAAAAAGAGTTACCCCGTTTTAAGGTAATGTCTTCTCTTATGTTCTTTTGTTTTATTTTGCTTTTCCAACCCCTTAAACTCTTTTTATTACTTTATTTTGTAACAAAACCAGTATCTTCAATATACTATGATGTTTTTATGATAAGGATTTTATTTACAATTACACACACCTTCGTTTAATAGTTAAAGAACATATTGTTTCTGTGGGTGGTGAATTACTGCCTCACGAAACGATGATTGTTCAATCTTCTTTTAAAACCTCTCATGGTGGACATTATGATGAAACTATTTTCATATATGATATATATATATTAGGTTTATGTTTTCCTAATTCTTCTTTATTTATCATTTATGGCATACCCTTATGATTTCCATTATGGGTAAACGCGATAATTTCATTTTATGAAGTGCGGACTACTGCCCCCTCAAAGTGATTTGAATCGTTAATGCCATATATGGGACGTATAAAGGATGGAGTAAATGATATTATATATGATATTATACTGTAATTATAATACACCATTATATCATTATGATTTCATTCCATTAAATATGAAATAGAAATGAAAGTAGCGTTTATGCATACGTATGGATTACCGTCTCCATGAACGGTGCATTTCATTTCTTACCTCTAAATGTTACGTAATATTTTGAATAAATGTATATACTGGATATATATGATATATATGATATCTACATGATGAATATAATTCTAGATATAATGGATATTTTACCACATGAACAACTTGTAATTATAAGAAGTTTATTTTTGACTCAAGTACCAAAGATCGAAAAAATGACCGTTATTAACATAAATAATTACATAATGTTCATAAAATGGAAATAAGTGATATAAAAGGATTAATAAACTTTAAAAAGGTTCTTATGTAATTATAAATTAACCCTAGTTTATTATTTAGGAGGTTAAAGAATGGTCGAGTCAATTCAGACACGAGGTAAGGACTTCATCTCAATCTCCTTTCATTGAGACATATTTTGTTTTATACACAACTTTCTTTTATACTGTATATAAAACCCTTTGACTTTTACATTTATTCAAAAGGAATATTTTTATATGAAGCGTTTTACTAAACGACAAAAAGGAATGTTTTTTTTTCGTACGTATGCGGCGACAATGTCTTCTTCGTCGCCATGACCATTATTTGAGTTTCGGATTCCTCTACAAGCCATAACATTTTTTAAATGAAAAATAAATACAAAGTTTTAATTTTCTTTTATTTTGTTATTGAAAATGGTTTTGAAAGTGTTTTTTATATCTTTGTGTTGTATTGATATCTTGTGATTGAAATGTGGAAATGTTATGTTTCATTTATGCATGTTTTATGTGACACAATTATGTTATGGTTTATGATATGTTTAAACATTTTTATATAAGGAATGAATTGGACTTAATAAGTGACGGGTGGATCCCGCTATAGCTCCTCGATGCATCGGTAGGTCTCATGAGACAAACTAGTGTCTTGGCACGAGGCCTTGACAAAATCTTATTTGTAGTCTTGGCATGAGGGCTTGGCAACGTGGTTATGATAGTCTGGCATTATGCATTCAATCATTATGAAAGTGGTTATTGATATTGCATGTGATTATTTGACTAGTAGAATATCCATGTGAATAAGTAAATAGCATTATTTAATTTTATTTTTTCCATATTATGCTGAATTTCAAATGCTTTTGTTTTAGTTATACATTGTTTTAAATGTTTATGTTTATTTATGAAAGTTTCTGCTGTATTGTTATCCTTACTGAGCATCTGAGCTCACCCCTTTCAATGTTTTAATTTTTCTAGGATGTGATGAAGTATATTATGAATGACCTGCAGGGATAGTATGAGGGGATATTAAGACATGATGTTTTTTTAGTTTTTTTTACTTTATGATGTAATGTAAGACTTATGAATGTGTCTAGTGTTTCCAAGGCTACTAAACTAATCGTTCTTTCGAGACTTGATCTTTTGTGATCATTCCATGGTTATGTAATAATGCACCGACTCTGGGTAATTGGGGTAGGGGTGTTACAACATAAATATCATTGTACTTTCCAGTCCTGCATAATAATGGAGGGAGGGATGACATGCATGCCATCATATTTAATTTAATAATAAATAATTTCAAACTCATGCAATAAATTAAATTAAATCATCCAACACATACATGGGTCATGGTCAATCTCATGACCGATCATACAAGTAATAGATATGTAAAATTAAGAGGTGATCATTCATTTATTTATTAGTTATTTATTATTTAAGATGAATTTTCTTGCATTAATTAATTAATTAATTCAATTCCATCTTAATGATCATCCAAACATAATTAGAGATATCTACCATTTATTTCATTCATGGAAAATATATAATATAACCAATAATGGAATATTAATTACAATAAACTAATTCAGATTTTAATATTATTTTAAAAACATTATTAAATTGTCAAACACACATTGGTGTGTTAATCAATAAAATAATGTTTTGATTCTTTAATTTTAAATTTAATGTAATTTTTAATTCTGTAATTTAATGAGAGACTACACGACATTTACAGTCCATCTACACATCATGTACCTCAGTTTTCACGTATCTGTGTCACACACCTATGGATTTGGGGTGTAAACTCATCTGGACTACACGATGTGTATAGGACAACTACACACCATGTGTCCACTTTCCATGTGTCGGGTTGTCCAGGTCAACATGCAATGTGTAGTAAATGCACCGTGTGTAATTAACTGTTCATCACATCCAGGTACAATTTTCATGGGTACGTAATATGTGCTTCGGTTACACATCATGTAACCCAATTTTATTGGCCAAATATCTGGCACATCCCAATGGAATATTTGGTCATTATTCATCTGTTTTTAAACCTTTAAGGAAATGAAACACTAAATGAACATGATTAATATGTCGATAAGATGTTAATTAAAATCATATTAAAGGACGAATAACATGAACAGAAAATCAAACTACAATTACACATAGATCAACAATAAAACAAATAATTATAAATTTAAACATGATCACTCTTATACAACTTTATGGTTCTACGAATAGAGTAAGAGTGCATTGGTCGGTGATATATTAAAACTTATTTTAATAATTATTTTCCCAAAATAAGAGTGATGGTCTTTCACATCAAATTTATAATTAATTTATCTAATATATGAAGAAATAAAATACATGGGCTTATGAAATTTCTTTTTTGGTGAATTTTGATCATCCAAAAATACCCTATCATATTACCTTTTTTGTTCTATGAGGATCCAAGGATAGAATCCCTCTAGCGGTGATCCACATGTGATCCAATGATCTCTGAGAAACACTACTCGATCTCTCAGTGTTAGCATGGTGAGTCGATGTGTTTTGTTGTTCTCTCTTGATCAATCATTCTTTAATCTTGAAGAAATATGTCTTTCACTTCTCATTCTTGAGAGGGATAGAGAACGAGGAGTCGAGAGAAGATTTGTTGAGCGCAAAAATTCTCTATTATAAATTTTGGATTCACTACACAATAGACAATGTCTTCTATTTATAGAGTAAAGATTTAGGTTAAAATATTATTTAATTTTATGTCATCCATTAAATTACATTTATTAACTTTAATAAACCACATCCCTCATAGTAATAATGACAATATTATTATTTCATCACTTACGCCAACTGGCGCAATAATAAATATTTTTTAACCATCTTTTTAATTAATATTTTTCATAGATCCCTGTATTGGTACATCCTAACTCATCTTGCATTTATTGAACACCTGAATAAAAATTTTATTCATAAATAAATATTTCATTCACATACCTAAGAATAATTTTTTATTAAAAATTCAATAAAATAAAATAAAAAAATTCGTTCACATGACAGTGAATAAATATTTATTTAATTTATGTGATCAACATAACATTAATAAAATTATTCCTTGAACATGATAATAATATTTATTCCATTAATTAAAATCAAATAAAAATTAATTTAGATCAAAAGAAACACATAGTGTGTGACTTTTTATGACTATTTATCATTGGCTTTATGTGGGCTTGTCTAAAGTCCAATATTACTATCTAGAAATGGGTCAGGGCACACAAGAGAATGAACTAAATGTCTCAACATTGATAACAAAATAGGAATGATCAATGTGTAATATAATCATTTTGTCGCAATATCTCAAGAATTAGGTTGCACGATAGTGTCATCAACCTATTTTCTTGATACATATTTCTTCTACCATCTCAAATAAAAACATCATTTCACCATGGAATTTAAATTTATTGAAACATTTATATTCCAATAAAAGGTTTGAGATATCATCTTTCATAAAGATGTAAGGTACAAATCCTTCCTCGACTTATCCATTAATGACATGTCAATCGTGACACACTCAATGTACCCTACTTCTCTCCAACATATGGCATGACAGTTTTGGTCAGTAAATCTAAGTGCATGGGTCATGAGATATATTAATGATAATCATAATGTATAAGGAACATTACACATGCTTGTAGATGTAAATATCTCATGACACCAAAACACATGGGATTACTACTGGTGGGTCTGTTCTCATAATCTCTAATCTTGGTGATTAATAAGTGTGAACTTCATGAGAAGAAGATGCATCCATTTATGAGAACTCGCACCAGATTTTCTAAATACTAGGTGTCATGTTATAGTATGTTATCCAACCACAGAGCTATATTAAGAATATTTCCATAACATTTCAGGTTCTCATCATAGTGGGGAACTAATATTACCTTATCAATGCTATAAATACTCTAGGAATTTTCTACATTATATCCATGTAGAAATAATGAAAAATATTTAATAACATGTTAAATTAATATTAAATACATCTAATACACATATAATCAAAGTACAACCAATTGGTCCTAGGACACTAACTCTAACAAGAATATGGTTTTGCTGGTTTCTCTATGTGATGTATGTTATTGAAATTAAATGAAATAATTATAAGAAGGGAATTTCCATTGATAAAATTCTAGGTTGTTACTCTGTGTCTAGTCCTTCATGCCACTGGGCCTCTAGGCTATGAACGGTGGTCCTTTAGGCTTTGTGTTCGAGCAGTTCTTGAATGGTGGATAGAATAAAGGTGAAAAGAAATTCTTTAGTGATTAGTTTGGATGTGGTGGTTCATTCATGAAACGACTAGTACACACATGTTCAAGTCCCCATTCGGGGTCATAAGGATTATGGGCCACAGATGTGATGTCATGATAATAAACTATGGCAGGATAATGCAGAAAGGTGAGAGGGGTTGTTTTAGTGTGGGGTCAAGGTGAATTAGGTCTTAATTCCATGTACTAGGCCTTTGCGCCACTGGGCCTCTGGGCCATGTATTTTAGGTCTTCATTCTTCTAGGCCTTCAATTCGTGTAAGAGATACCCATCAACCCATTTAAAATGAGGGATCACTAGAAAATGAAAATATGGAATTGTCATGGGTGACTCCTTTATCTCTCACTAGACCATTTGGTCAAGCATTTTGTAGTTTTTTTCCCACTTCCCTATCAATGGTAACATCAAAATCTACCCCGATTTAGGTGTCTAATGATGTATTATGTGATAATAACACCACCATCATACAAAAATAATATAATTTCAATATTATAGAGTATTATAATATAATATAATGATTATATTTTCATGAATTAAAAATGTAATGGAGGATGAAGCCATCTCATTCCTCTTATGCATCCACTGCCTGCACCTACCATTGACCGACACATCATCATCGTCCATTGGTGTTAACCAGCACTCACAAATAGTGATCATCTAAAAATTTTATTAGTTGGTTCATCTCAATTTTAGGGTTCAAAAAATGTGGTTCATTCATCATAAATCATAAAGAGCTGTGACCCCCTATCAAAATTCACGGATTCCATTTTAGTGGGTGTCATCCCTCTCTACATTTGAGAGAATTGAAGGGTAACATATGATCAATTTGATAGTAACTGCTATAATAATATCTTGTGCATATCTATAATTTATTTTCACTACATATTAATTATTAACTCTGATAATCAATTAAAATTTTCTAAATTGGACAATTCGCCACTATTGATCATTCTGTCTTTCTATTATTGGGACCAAACACTTATCCTTCTAGACACATCATGAAACAAACACATTAATATTAAATATAATTTTATTCTATTTTTATATATTAATATATATATATATAATGATTAAGAGGTATATGCCTCTCTATCTATTTTATTATTATTATTATTATTTTTAATGTTGCTAGTCAAAAGTTTGACATTTTTTCAATTTTTTCAATTATTTACATCTCCATCCTTGAACCTTCTTCATTTTTTATAAAAAATAGATTTACATTTAATCGGTCATCTAGGATGAGCCTTTTATGATGCATTCAGCCCCCACATGGGGTGGATCCACAATATGGAGATTGCCTTAGTGGAAAAGTCACCATATGATCTCATATCAGAACCAAGTTCAAAACTTGGAAAGGGTGATTTTTTGTAGAACTATAGGAGTACTGCATCATGGTAGGATTCCTTGTATTATATGAGGTATTTTAGTGGGGTAATGTACACAACTATAAAATCGTCATATTTTCATGGTGTCTATAGCCTAAGGCCATAGTTTACATGAATTGTGTTTCATGTTATCGTTACAATAGGGTCCAGAATATAGCCATGGTTTCAAACCATTTCCTTAGGTATCTATGTCCATGGTTCACATCGACTGTGGTCATAGGCTATTGCAATATATGTTATTTAATGGTTTAGTAAACTATGGTATTAGATGGTATATTTCCATAGTCCACATAAGTTGTGGCCATAGGCTACATGCCATACACCTAGTGCCATGGTTTACTAAACTGTGGTGGTATCCTTTTAGAAAAAATGTACCCGATGAGGTTTGATGTGGCGGCTTGTTCTATAATCCTTCCTACAATTTACCACTACGTCAAACTCTACTATAAGTATATATAAACACCTGTAAATGTTTATATAATGATATATAATTATAAATATTAATCATTTTAGAAACTAAAAAATGGATGAAAGCTAATTGACACGGTTTTCCAAAACCATGGCTATAGGTAATTTTTGAGAGGTCTATTGTCGTATTTTTTTAAACCATGGAAATAGCTCATTTTAGGAGGTTTATTTCCATAGTTTAAAAATATGTAGAAATATGTTAATTTATAGAGGGTTAATTCCATGGTTTTAAAAAACTGTGGGTATAGATTATTACCGTGATTTTCTAATATCATTGTAATAGGACTTTATCACCAATTTCCCGCATTTTTTGGGGGTCCTCATGTAACCTACCACTATGATATCATATAATTACGGCTATAGGGTACCTATGACCATGGTGTTCCAAACCATGGCTATAGAAGTGTGGTCATAGGGTCATTTTCTAGTTGTGGTAGAAATAGTATTATTCACTCGAATTGGAATTTTTCGGTTGTGTATCTGGTCCTATGGACAACTGGGCCTTTGGGCTATCAATGGTGGGCCGTCAGTCTTTGTGTAGGATTTTTTCTTGACCATTAGATAGCATAAAGGTGCAAAGGAAGTCTTTGGTGATTAAGTTGGATGTGATAGTTCATTCATGAAGTGGCCGGTACGAACATGTTCAAGTCCCCATTCGAGGCGATAAGGATGACGATCCATGGACGTGACGTCGAGATAAAAATATGAGTCATACTAATGTAGGGAGACGAGAGGGGTTGTTTCGATGTGGGGTATTGGCACATTAGGCCATTAGGCCATGTATTGGGCCTTTATGTTTTTGGGCCTTTGAGCCGTGTATTTTGGGTCTTTATGCCTATGGGCCTTCAAGTCGTGTGAGAGATCCACTCAACCCAGTAAAAAAGAGGGATCACTAGAAAATAAAAATATAGAATTCTCATGGAAAACTCATTTCTCTCTCACTAAGCCATTTAGTCAGGAATTTTTTAGTTTTTTCAAATATCCCTATCAATGGTAACATCAATTTCTACCCCTATTTAGGGGTTGAGTAATGTATTCTACAATAATAACACTGCCTCCACCAATAGTAATGATATAATTTCTAGATTATATATTATTATATTAAAATAAAATGTTTATATTGTTCTGAATTAAAAATATAAAGAAGGGTGAATGCATCTCATTCCTCTTATGAATCAAATGTGTGCACCTTCCATTGATTCACATGTCTCCATCATCCTTTGGTGTTAACTAGTATTGACAGATGCTGATCATCTCCAGATTTTAGTAGTAGGTTCATCACGATTTGAGGATTCAAAAAATGAGGTTTATTCATCATAAATTGTACAATAAGGCCTATGAAAATAGACAGAAGTTGAAATTCAAAAAATTTCTCTCATTGATTTCTCTCAATCCATATCTCGGATCATATGGCACTTATATATATATTATTTTTAAAATATTCCTGAAATTTTGACTTTATTTAATTAACATACAATTCTTTCCTAAATTAAATATCTACATCCCGAACACAATGGAGAAGTCAGTTTTTCAATCTGACACTCTGTTTTAGAGAATTTCATATTTTACCCTTTAGAATGTATATATAATTTTGTATTAATAGACATCATCAAAAACTAGGAAAATAGAAGTGTGGTCTTAGGTTCATTTTCTAGTTGTGGTAGTAGTGGTATTATTCACAGAATTGGGATTTTGGGCTACACATCTGCTCATTCAGGCCACTAGTCCTTCGGGCCATTATGCCTCTAGGATATCAATGGTAGGCCTTCAGGCTTTGTGATGGAGTATTTATTGACTAGTGGAGAGCATGAAGGTGCAAAGGAAGTCTTTGGTGATTAGGTTGGATGTGGTGGTTCATTCATGAAACGATTGGTACACACTTTTTCAAGTCCCCGTTCAAAATGATATGGATGACGGGCCACAAATGTGACGTTAGGACAACAATCTAGGGCAGGATAATGCTCGAAGGTGAGAGGGCTTGTTCCAGTGTGGGATCTTGGGACATTAGGCCTTTAGGCCATGTACAAGTCCTTTGTGTCATAGGGCCTTCTGACCATATATTTCAGGTCTTTATGCCTCTAGGCATTCAAGTCAGGAAAGAGATTCCTATTAACCCAGTTAAAAGGAGGGATCACCAAATTATAAAAATGTGGAATTGTCATGGGTGACTCCTTTCTCTATCACCATGCCATTTGGTTAGGAATTTTTTAGTTTTTTTCGCAATTCCTTATCAATGGTAACATCAATGTCTTCCCCTAATTAGGGATTGGATAATGTATTCTATGATAATAACATCACCACCACCAACAACAACAATAATATAATTTATAAATTATATAGTATTATAATATAATAAAATTATATTTTTATGAATTAAAAATGTAATAGAGGATGGATCCATCTCATTCCTCTTATGCATCCATCACCAGCACTTGTTGTTGACTGACACATCTCCATCATCCTTCGGTGTTAACCAGCATTGGCAGACACCGATCGTCACCAAATTTCAGTAGTAGGTTCATCTCAGTTTGAGGATTCAAAAAACGAGGTTCATTCCTCATAAATCATAAAGAGTTGTGACTCTCCATCAAAAGACAAGGATTCCATTTTAGTGGGTGTCATCTCTCTCTACATTTGAGAGAAGTAAAGAGTAAACATTGGATCAATTTGATCTGAACTACTATAAAAATCTCTTGTGCATATCTATAATTTATTTTCAGTAAATATTAATTTTTAACTCTAATAATCCATTAAATTTTCCTAAATTGCCCAATACACCCCATGTTGATCATTCTGTCATTCTCATATTGGGATCAGAAACTTACCCTCACAGAACCATCATGTAACACACATTAATATATAATAAAATATGATTTTTTATATTATATTATATATAATGAGTGGGAGGTATACCTCTTTAACTCTTTTATTATTATTATTATTGTTATTATTATTATTATTATTATTATTATTATGTTTTTTTAATGTTGCTAGTCAATTGGTTGATACTTTTTTTCATTTTTTCCCTTCACATATTCACCATTGGCCCTTCTTCATTTTTTTCTAAAAAAATAGATTTGGATTTACCCGGCCAGCTAGGCTGATCCTTTTATGCTACATTCGCCCCCCACATGGGGTTGCTCCACAATTTGGGGCTTTCTTGAGTGGCAAAGTCACCCTGTGATCCCACATCAGAATCTTGCTCAAAACCAGACTGGGGCGTATTAATGTGGTACTGTAGGAATACTGTATCACTCTAGGAGTGCAGGTATTGTAGGAGTTATTGTAATGAAATACAATACACAACTAAAAAAAACAGCCTATTGCCACGATTTAAAACCACGGTCATAGCCTAATGCCACAATTTAATTGAATCATGTCCAACTTATTATTGCAATAGGTTCCGACCTATAGCCACCTTTTCAAATTGTGGCCTTTTGTGGAAATGGTCTAGGTTCACATGAACTATGATCATTGGTCATTACAACAAAAGTTACTGGCATGGTTTAGTAAACTGTGGACATTGGCCCGGTTGTATGCCATAAGCCTATTGCCACCATTTACTAAATTGTGACAGTAGCGTTTGAAAAAATAAATGTACATTGCAAAGTTTGATGTTACGACCTGTTCTATAATCCTTCCAACGCTATAGCACTATTCTATACTCGGCTATATGTATATAAAATAATATAAAATTATAATTATTAATCAATTTAAAAATATTAAAAATATTTTTGGATGGAACACAATTGCCGTGGTTGTCCAAAATCGTGGCAATATGTCATTTTTGGGGGTATTGTACGGTTTAAAAAACTGTGGCAATAAATTTCTTGCCAATTTCCAACGTTTTTTTTTCGGCGGCCCGCATTTCCTAATCAAACCTCGTAAGCAGCGAGGGGTCCGTAAATGTCAGCTCTTGGTTTTTCCCGAAGAAAGCGGCGTCGTTTTGAAGTGTTTTTATTCCCCCATCAAAAGCGGACCCACTTTCAGCATTCTCTGCAACCCTACCGTATCCGACACAGCGCACGGCTTATCTACGGACACCTCCAGAGACAGAACCATCGAATGAAAAATAGCGTGTGAGCCCATTACCAGGGATCGAATCATCCTCTACAATCCCACTCATACAAAACACACGATAATAAATATTGGATGTATATTTATTTCTCCACAACACGGTTTTATTATCTTATTAATGGATTAATAGACTCAACACCTCATTCAATATATATATTTAATATGGACAATGCGTTTTCATTTAATGAAAACGCGTCATGGATGACTATATAAAGGGATGTGATCCCTCCCATTGAGAACATACAATTGTGAGAAAGTCTCTCATTTCTATCTTCTTCTCACACTTTTCATTATTTGAGATGGAAGCACTAGCATCCTTTCAGCATTCGGGTATCCTCACAATACGACTGTGGATCTGTTGGCCGGTGTACCCCACTCGAAGATAAGGTGTTATTGTTCACTTCTACGTGATCTTTATCAAGCATTCTATTTCATTGAGAAAGTAGAATACTATTATCATTGATGATTTCCACTTACACTGTTTATACAGTTTTTTACGCAATGATTCTCAAATATAGATCTGCATGTGGTTGGGTTTTCTTCCACTACACATGGTCATGAGATCTAAGCCCTGATCACCATGGAAATCTATTGAGAGAATCTCTCGATCGGAGCCCATCCTATATTAATTGTGAAAATAAATATTTAAACCATATGGTAATACAAATAATTATTCAATTTATTTAAAATCAAAAAAACTATCCATTTTATTTATGTTATAAAAATGTATGGATATGTATATAGCTATACAAACGTATATGAAATGTTAAATATAAATGTGTGCATGACTCTATTAACAAATAGATGTATATTTATTTATATATTCTAATACATATAAAAAAATATTGAAAAATAATATACATATATAAATATTTATATTTATGTTGATATTGATATAAATGTTTATAGTTATATATAAACACACATATATATGTATATATAAATATAAATACACATGCCCACACGTACAAACATATTTTATAAATGTATATAAAAATAATTTTATGAATATATATAAATACTATTAATTAATGTTAATAATTAATATTTTATAACTTGTTATATTTTTATTTTTTATTGATATTTATTACTGATTATTGTTAGTTGTTACAAATTTTTACACAATATTAGTAACTAATAAAAAATAAAATTAGTAATTATAATAATAATTACAATTTAGTAACGAATATATCTAAAATTAATATATTTACATTCATTATTTAGTTTTGAATAATTATTACTATTTAAAATTACTATTTAATAACATATATACAATTATTATTTATTACTATTAATATATATTACTATTTTAAAATTATTATTTAGTTACTCATTACTAATATATTTTGAAATATTACTATATATTACAATCTAGGTTAAAAAAAACTTATATATAAAATTAAGAAGTTTAAACATATAAATTTATCAATCAAAAACTAAAAAATATGTTTCTATTTTTTGGGAAAAAGTTATTAATCCTTTCAACGTCTTATATTCAAGTATTTGGGTAAAGTAATTAAGGGACCAAACGTCATCATCTTGGATAAAAGGTGTGTGTCATGGACCCTAATGCATTTATGCCCCATTTATAAAAAAAATATCTAACCTAAATCCATTTCAATTTTTTATTTTATTTTTTAAAAAACAAATTAAAAAAAACTCATCGATCACTTTAATGCAGACACCACAATACAACATGAAATTTAGAATGAATTAAATTCAAAACAAATCAACATTAAATATGATTAAAAACAACTTTCATTCATAAAAAGTTTAAAAAAACCTACAGTTTCAATCATTGGTAGGTTGATGATAGTCGGCCCATAAAGATAGATAGAAGGAATTCCAATGCAGGATCTCCCTTTAGGATTTATCCCTGCTGTGAGGCTCCCTTAGTTAGAGTATATTCTTACAGTAATTTGAACGATTGGTGGTGTAGATGGTGGGGCTACCCACCGGTCGGTACTCGATAAGAAGGCTTCCCTTCTTGGATTGTAACCCGCATGCATTGCAAAGCGTCTCCCCCAACTCCATCTCCTCCACTGCGGGGTGTTAACGCTGTTGTAGTGGTGGCACCTCCGCCCCCGATCACCCATCACCACATCTTGAACATATTTTCTCCTAAAATTTCTATATTTTTGGGGTTTGTGATGAGAGGTGATGGATCCAGTTGGGAGAGATGACACCTAGATGGGTTTATTCCCTTCACGGATCAAAACAATTATAACTCATGGCAGGATGCGAATCGAGTTTGCACTGAGCTTTCCAGCTCGAAGTCAAGCTTAGTAAAAATTCGGTTTACTTCTTACCATGAGTTATAATTGTTTTGATCCACGAAGGGAATAAACCAATCTACACACCATCACTCCCAACTGGATCCAACACCTCTTATCCCAAACCTCGGAAGGATAGAAATTAGAGGAGAAAATATGATCAAGATGTGGTGGTGGGTGATGGGGATGGAGGTACCACCACTATGACAGTGTTAACACCCTGTAGTGGAGGAGGGGGGAGCTGGGGGAGACTCTTTACGTTGCCTACAACTTGCAATCCATGAAGGGGAGTGTTCTTGTTGAGTATCGACTGGTGGGTAGCCCCACCTTCAACCGAGCCATTCATTCAAATTGATCATAGAATATACTTCAACTAAGGGAGCCTCGTAGAAGGGATGTATCCTAGGGGGAGAACCATCATTTGTTTTACTTCTCTCTATCTTTATGATACGATTATGATCAACCTACCCATGACCGAATCTTCATGTTTTGCTAAACTTTTTATCAATGACAATTGTTTTTAATCATATTTAGTGTTGATTCGTTTTTAATTTAATCCTTTTTAAATTTCTTCTTCTATTGTGGTATCCACATTAAATTGATGGATGATTTTTTAATGATGTTTTTTGAAAAATAAAATAAAAAATAAAACTGAATTTAGGTTGACACATTTTTAAAAAATGGGGCAGAAATTCATTAGGTCTCAAGATGTGTGCCTTTCGTCCAAGCTGATGATGCTAGGTCCCTTGATTCCTTTACCCAAATACTTGAACATAAGTCGTTGAAGGTCTTAATGCCTTCTTTTTTTGTAAAAATAATAATAGATTTTTTTAGTTTTTGATAAATACATTTTTATGATTAAATTTATTATTTTTATTTATAAAAGTATTTTAACCTAAATTGTAATTTATAGTGACATTTGAAATATATTAGTAAGGAGTAACTAAATAATAATTTTAAAATAGTAATATATATTAGTAGTAATAAATAATAATTGTATATATATGTTACTAAATAGTAATTTTGAATAATAATAATAATTTTTAACTAAATAATAAATTTAATTATATTAATTTTATATTTATTCATTATGAAATTGTAATAATTATTATTATAATTAACCAGTACAAACCCCGTTTATTTATTCAACATAATCATTCAATTACCCATATAAGTACTCTTAACTCAAAATTTGTTTTTGATATAAATTGCATAAACTATTTTTCAAAAAGGGAAATCGAGATAGATATATCATTATCACTCATTAGTAGCTGCACTCGGTATTTGGGAGAATATAGATTAAATTTAGACCAACATGAAATTTAAGTCAAAGATACCATAAATTGATATATTTACAATGCACCATTTCTTTACTATTTCTATTGATGTTGAGAAACAATTACTGTAAAAATATGTGGAGTTTGAAAATATTATTTTGATAAATACATGTTAGTATTTATGAATACATATTAGTTCTGAATATTCCATATTAGTTCAGAAATAAATCTCATATATTTAATATTAGTTCCGAACAATTATGTTATTTCT
This sequence comes from Viscum album, assembly GCA_963277665.1. Classification (NCBI taxonomy): domain Eukaryota; kingdom Viridiplantae; phylum Streptophyta; class Magnoliopsida; order Santalales; family Viscaceae; genus Viscum; species Viscum album. The sequence goes on along the minus strand of OY728133.1, from coordinate 856,794,973 downwards.
TTTTTATTCAGGAAAAATAATATCAGGTGTAATACATAGATTGATAACAATACATGTGTTGAAAAAAATGTATGTTTTTTTATAGAAAACTATAAAGAAAATTTTATAAATTAGAACTCTATGCACTACCCAATGCGAACCATCTACAGAAGCCTCACACAACCAAAGAAAATACCCACAAATCAGTGAAAAATATCTAAATGAATTGAAACCAAAATAGAAATAAATCATAGTATTATAAAAATGAGCTACATAGAATAAGGATTTTTTATGCCACTAACCTCAAATTTTAGAAACAATCCACTAAAAGGTAAATGTACTCCTAAAATCATAAATAGATATTAACTAATTTATAAAAACCATATAAATTATCATAATATTCATTAAAGAATATATTAATGTCGTAAATAATATCATATCACTATGTATTGATCAAACTCATATTGTGATCAATAGGTATTTTTCACTTACATCAATTCATATTAGTCTCGTATAATACATATCAGTTATGAAATAAAACATATACATGAAATATTTAATATTAAATTAGAACTAACATGAAATTGTATTCGCCATGAATAAAATGAAATATTTGTTATGATATATATTGAAACACCCCAACCCTAGAAACCTGAAGATTGTGAATTATTTTATTATATTGGCATGATTACAAGAAATAAAATCCCAGAGGACCGATTAGTTTAGCAGTTTCGAAATACCAGATTACATACATGATACCCATAGTACATTGGGAAAGATAGAAAATACAACATGATACATAATAGTATAAAATAAACGGTATCCATTGAGAACTCATTCATGGTTTTCTTCTTCATAACCTGGGAAAATGAAACATAATAAGGGTGAGATCAAATTTTCAGTAAGAGTTATGTGAATCAATAAAAAGAGAATTAAATTCAATAAGTCATAGACATTATGATAAGGTAAATAATATGAAAAACACATGCCATTAATAAACTGTTAATGAAAATGTACCCATAGATTTTTCATAGTGAAAATATCATGGTAAGTAATAAATTAGTATGGAATGAATAAAATTATTATTTATTGGATGTCATTTATTTGACACATGAACTGTTATACATAGTGATAGTTTATGTTTGTGGGTAGAAACCCATCTGATTATGTTTTGGAAACAAACTCGAAGGGTTTATCGCAAACTAGTTTGTCTCGTAAGACCTATTGATGCATAGAGAAGCTATAGTGGGACCCTCACATCACTTAAAGTCTAAATAATTATTCATAAATAAATTTAATTGAAGAAAAATATGCCTTATAAATATCAGTATTGATTAGAAGATACAAACTCATTAGTATTCCCTCTGTTAAAACAACATTCAAAATTGTCATCTTATGTAAAATGGTTTATGACTAAGACAATAATCATATCCATGGTAAAAGATTATGGATATTTAATAGAAATATAATTTCAAATGAAAATTGATCTCAAATTGGAATTATATTCACCACATAAGAATTATTAGGTTCACAATACAAAGTAATTCTCAACAAAATGGAAATTAAGACAAAGTCCCTTACCACATTGTAATCAATCGTATCGTATGACAAAAAATTAATAATAATAAAATGAATTATTTAATACCATGAATATAAATATAATAAGGATATTATATATCAAAAGTAAATATACATACACCACATACAAAAAATTAGTGGCAAATAATGGAAATCTTACAGAAATAAAAGTGAGATGAGAACCCCCTTACCTTATGTCTGAATTTATTCTTTACTTGATCTTAATGTATTGAATAATAAAATTAAATTCATTAATTAAGAATTAAAAAAAATTATCTACTTTTAATTTATTTTTTATATATTCATTTAGTTCATTTATGACCTTTTAGATGGGTTAAGATATTCAATTTCATAATTTGGGAGTGAACGTTTTCCTAGTTTTCATGATCGGTTCGCTTGTATAAGAGTATGGATGTTCATCTAAAATGAAAATTTTAATATAAAATTGAAGTTATGAGTTATTAATGATCATATATAAGGTTAAATTATCATATAAATCCTTTTTTTATTTTTGGAGAGGATGAATCATTATATAAAATTTTAATGATAAACGCTTGAATTATTTTGCTGGTTTTCCTATCACCACGAACTCATTTTGTTTTATAAATTAATACTATGTGTAAAAATTGATTACAAAACATTAAATAGGATTATTACATATATTATGATCTATTTTGACCATAAAAATGGTTTCATTACTATAATTGTAAATTGTAATAGAAATTAAAAACCCATCGTCCTTGAATTTGATAAATTAACACATCTCGAACAGTGTTTTCATTTTTAGTATAATAGGAGGGGGAAGAGAGATGATGATAAAATATTCTATTAGAATAATAAAATTAAATTATATGTGAGGTAATATATTTATCAAAACATTTGGATGAGGGTAGGTGAGGAGAGAGAAACAAAAGAATGGAACTTGTAAAAGAAGTTGAAAGGAAAAGGAAGTGAGGTTTACCTATTGTGTACTCCTCCTTGAGAATCTCCCTAATGACTTAGGTTTTGGCCTTTTTATGAGACCAGATGATATTGGATGTTGAGGGAGGGATTTGGAAGAGTATTTGGAATAACTTAGGAAATTATCAAATCTTGAGAGGTGTGAGAGGAAGTGGGGGTGAGGGGTGGTTTATATAGTGGAGGAGAGGAGGGTTTTTTGCATTATTTTTATTAGTAGTTTATTATTTTGCCTCAAGAATATGAGTAGTATTTATTAATGTGATTAAAAATAGTAATTAGTTCATGTTAAGTCTAACCAAGGGTGCTTACCTCAGCATAACTTCATCCATGACTCAATAAATCATGTAATTAGCATTTCTCATAAATTGTTGTATTTTACTATTAATAAACAATTCTAGTATTTCAGAAAAATCCAAAAAATTCCTCCTAACCATTTTACAATGTGTTGAATCCAAAAAAAACTAAATTTTTTGAAAATAATTTTCTAAATATGAGATACTTAATGTTCAATTAAAAACACCACATACTCAATCAATTTACAGTTTTTGAAATTATAACTGATTTTATAATACCCTACAAAATTAACTAAGGTATTATTAAATTATCCAAATATCATAGGACAAAAAAATATTTATTTAGGAATAAATTTAATGTTAATTTAATTTATTTTAAGTCAATTTATTAATTTAAAATTGTAAATAAATATTTATTACTCATAAAAATACCAACAATTAATTATTAAAATATTTAATCACATTTATAAGGTGCCTAATTTTTTTTACTTACTTGGGTGAGGTTACTATTCATAAGGGTACATTACTATTTATAAGGTTCATAGTACTACTCATAAGAGTAGGTTAATATTCATAAGGGTAGGTTACTAATCATAAAAAAATGAGTTGATCTTATCAGACTCTAAATATCATACTGATAGAAGTTGTGTATGTCTGTTTTTTAAAATTCAAACAGAAGTGGAAAAATTATGTTTCATGTCTAGGTTATAACAATATTATAACAACATAGTGTTGTTTCCCAGTGACTTAGTGTTGTGTGCATATAAGCTATCAAATGAATTGAAATTTTTATAAGAATAAAACACCATAAAATCTTGGTGTGTCGTATTCTTCCTTCCAGAAATTTCATCCACAATTTTTTTCATGTTTAATGGCCTCTAAAAGGATGTGGGTGGTTCTTCATCATAACATCCTTAGGTTCGCACATTGCTCCCTCCATTTTATGGTTTCTTCGATGAAATTTTATTAGTCGAGTTGTCTGATTTATCTATACTTAATCTCTAGTTTCAAGAATCTCGATAGGCTCTTCACAATATGATAAATCATGTTCCAATTCTATTTCCTCATAGGTGAGTACATACATTAGGTCTGGCATGTAATTCTTTAACAGTGACACGTGAAACACATCATGGACTTTGGAGATACTTGGTGTCATTGCTAAATGGTAAGCCACCGCTCCAATTCTTTCCAGAATTTTGAATGGCCTGGTGTACCTAGGGATTAGTTTCCCTTTATTACCAAACCATAAGCCACCCTTCAATGGAGATACTTTCAGAAAGACATGATCTCCAACTTGGAATTTAAAATCCTTCCTTCGGTTGTCAGTATAACTCTTTGCCTACTTTGGGCTGCTTTAATATCGGCCTGAATTTTCTTTACCTTTATCATTGTCACTTTAATAAGTTCTGGTCCTATGAGTTTCCTCTCACAAACTTCATCCCAACAAGTTAGAGTTCGACATCTCTTTCCATATAATGCTTCATATGGATCCATTTGAATATTATAATGTAAACTAGTATTTTAGGAAAATTCCACCAAAGGTATATACTGATTCCACATACCATTAAAGTAAAGTGAGCATGACCTCAATATGTTTTCCAGTGTTTGAATAGTCCTTTCAAACTATCTTTCAGTTTGGGATTGATAAGAATTACTCATATGAAGCTTAGTATCCAAATCCTTCTAATGATTTTCTATAATCTTGATATAAATCAGGGATCTCGATCAGACACAATCTATATAGGTGCACCATAAAGTCTTAAAACTTCATTAATATAGAGTCTTTCCAGATGCTCAAGTGGTAAATCTTCTCTTATAGAAAGAAAATGTGCTGATTTTGTAAGACGATCAATAATTAACCATAATGCATCATTCCTTATTAGAGTCCTTGGTAGTCCTATGACAAATTCTATCATAATACCATCCCATTTCCACACAGATATAGGAAAAGGTTGCATTAATCCCTTAGGGTGTTGTATTTCAGCGATCACATGTTGAAAAACTAGGCATCTTGATACATAATCAACAATTTTTCTTTTCATAGTATCCCACCAAAAACGTTCCTTCATATCTTTATACATCTTGGTGCTACTAGGGTGTATAGTGAAATTTGAGCTATGATCATCATCTAACAGTTCCATTTTTAGATTATGTATTGATGAAACACCTAACCTCTTTCTAAATCAAATAACTCCATACTCATACATGAAGTCTTCCAATCGTCAATCCTTAATAGCTTTAATTTTCATTCTAAGGTTATCATCATTGTATCGAGAGCTTTATATCTTATCCAGCAAAGATTTTTTAGCATTTATTTGAAAGAGGAATGGTGTTTTATATTCCTTAACAATTCCCATATCCATATTTACTAGATCCATGAATATAGGATCTCTCTTAATCCTCATTTATGTCATAATCCAATGATCTTTCCTTCTTAATGAATCTGCCACCTTATTTTCCTTTCCTAGGTGGTAGTGTATTGAACAATCATAATCTTCAACAAACTCAAGCCATATCCTTTAACTCATGTTAATTTCTTTTTGTGTAAAAATATATTTCAAACTCTTGTGATTTGTATATATCTCACATCATTCAACATAGAGGTAGTGTCTCCATATTTTTAGCGCAAATATTATAGATTCTAACTCAAAATCATGAGTTGGATAATTTTTCTAATGAATATTGAACTGCCTTGATGCATAAGCAATAACTTATCATTTTACACAAGGAAACAACCTAGTCTATTTTTTGATACATCACTATATATCACAAACCCATCATTTTAATATGGAAGAGTAAAAATTGAGGCATTGATCAATATTATTTTCAATTATTCAAATAATTTTGTACATTATTTTGTCCATACAAACGTAACCCCTTTACGTGTGAGCTTGGTTAGAGGGTTAGATAATCTGACAAAATTCTGAATGAAACACTGATAGTAACTTGCTAATCCAATAAAACTACATACCTCAGTTATGTTTGTTGGTGTAGGCCATTCTTGAATTGCCTTTGTATTCATAGGATCAACTGAGATTCCATCCTTAGAGACAATATGGCTATAAATACAAATAGTTTGAAGCCAGAATTCACATTTACTAAACTTCCCATAAAACTCTTTTATTCTAAGATGCTCTAAAACAACTCATAAGTGGTTATCATGGTCCGCATAGATTTTTGAATATATAAATATTTCAATAATAAATACCTAAACAAGATCATTATGATATTCCTTGAAAACTCTATTAATTAGATCCATGTAAATGGATGGTGCATTAGTCAGTCCAAATGGAATTACTGTTAACTCGTAATGTCCATAACTGGTTCGAAATACTGTTTTTAGAATATATTTCTTCCTCACACACAATTTATGATATCCAGATTGAAGTTTAATCTTAAAAAAATATTTAGCTCCATGAAGTTGATCAAATAAATCATCAATATGAGGAAGGGGATACTTGTTCTTTATTGTAATATCATTGATTTCTCTATATTCAATACTCAACCTCATAGATTCATCTTTCTTCTTGACAAAGAGAAACGGGGATCCCCATGGAGAAACACAAGGGTGGATAAATCACTTGTCACTCAATTTCTCTAGTTGTTTCTTTAGATCCACTAATTCCACAATGGAAATTCTATAGGGAGTCTTTGATATAGGTCTTTCACCAGGAATTAAATAAATAGATAACTAAACTTCCCGCTCTGGAGGATGTCTAGGTAAATGCTTTGGAAATACATCAACACATTATTTAATAATAGGTACATCCTCAATTTAAAAATTTCTTCTATCGCCCATATACATCTTGTCATCTTCCTCTATAACAATTGTATTTAGTAGAGCTACTGGGGGTGGATCCAGATAATAATCAGATGATGAAGTTTCTTCTTTAAAGATAAGAGATTCTAAAACATTCTCAAAAATTTCAACCCATTTATTCTTAAAATATATTTTCACACTTAAATTTGAAATCAAATCCATCCCGATGATTATATCATAGTAAATCATGGGTATGATGATAAAATTATTAGATAAAGCATGATTATATTTCATAATGGGGACTGCCTGGCACATCTTTTTTGCAATGGTACTTCCATTATGAGGTTTGACTAATAAATCATTTATTAAATCAAATTGGAAATATATAATTTCCTTGGAAAACTAATAATATATAAAAGAATTATATCATCTAGAATCAAATAAATCATTGGATAAGTTTGAGGAAATGATTAAAGTACATGCTACCAAATCATTATGAATTTCAACCTCAACAGTTGTGATCGCAAAAGATTAACATTTCTCCCTTGGCCTTTTCTAAGGAAGGCTTCCCTAATGCTTAAGAAACTCATTTTCATAGTGTCACATATCTCTAAAATTATTTAATTGTATGTCATTGAAAATTTTATTCCCCTTTCATTCATTAGATCGATGACCCTTTTCTCTACACTTATAGAAAAATCCCATTCCTTTCAAGCATTTTCCAGGACGATTCTTTCCACAGTTCTCACATAATGGTAAATTGATTCATTCCATTATTCTTTTTTGGCACATAAACTTTTCCATGGTTATCATAATAACTCTTCTTATCTTGGTTTCCCTTGAACAAATTTGATTTAGAAAATTCCTTCTCTGTTTTGATGGAACTTAGTACAATTTCGTCATATGATGAAAATGTTTGAGAAGCCAGTGACCTTAAAAGACATGGATTAATAACATAAAAGAAATGATTAGTCATATATTATGAGTCACATAGATAATCTATGGAATGACTGTATTGTATTGTGAAGGTAGCTTTATACTTTGCAACACTCTCTTATTCCCTTTGATTTATGCTAAGGTATTTCCTCTTCATTTCACTCTGTTGCTTGTGAGGGAAGTATTTTTCAAAGAATACCTCCATAATAATTATCCATTACATATCATATATTTATTCTTCCTATTTTGTATTCTGAATCAAGGACCACGATTGATCAACATCACCCTTGAGACAATATACTTCTAGTACTAACTTATCATTTTCATTTCACCTTAATGCCAGAAATATCTTTTATTGGGACATGATCCACTACTCTGCTACCAATGGATTAGTATTCCCACTAAAATACAGGGGATTATGATACATGAAATAATCAAACACAGGTTTAGTGTGGTTATTCTTCAGAACCTGAGTATGTTTTCCTAATATGGTCATGATCTTCTTAGCTCCAACACCAACTATATTGACTTGCTCAGTGGGGAAATCCCTACAGTGTCCGTGAGTATTGATTTGATTTATTTCTTTAGGAACCATCAAAAAACAATTACATATACTAAATTAGGTCATGAATATTAAGGGATTATTTTTTATCTAGAAAAACACTTAACATAAATTTAAAATTTATGCATAGCTAATCTCATAACCGTAAATATGGTTTCATTGATGAAATATTTAATATTAAACCCTTCATAATGGTTTTTAAAGAAAATGTGAATTATCATAAACATATCCCCTAGGAGTGTCAAACCAGGTGTGAATTAAGGCCCATTTTTATGTACCAGTTTACCCCGAGTCAGGCCCAGAACAGCTTGTGAGAGTTGTTATTCCTAGGTACATCTATGCCAGAACCATACTCACTTATAGTATCCAGACATGGATGTATTTCTAGGAATACCCACATAATATCTACTTTACCAAAAATACATGATATTTTTATATTATTATCCGCAAATTATATCTTAGGTTTATGTCCTCTAATCTATGTTTTCTAAATATAGTTTCTAAGGTTTCTGCTAAACTTCCTCTAATACCAATTGTAACACCCCAACCCTAGAAACCTGGAGTTGGTGCATTATTTTATTATATTGGCATGATTAAAGAAATCAAATCTTTATGGAATGATTAGTTTAGAAGTTTTGGAAGACCATATTATATACATGATACCTATAGTATATTGGGAATGATAGAAAATACAACATGATACATAATAGTATGAAATAAACTGCATCCATTGAAAACTCATTCAAGGTTTTATTCTTCATAACCTGGGGAAAGGAAACATAATAAGGGTGAGATAAAATTATAAATAAGGGTTACATGAAGAAATAAAAAGTTAATTAAAGTCAATAAGGCATAGAAATTATATTAAGGTAAATAATCTAAAAAACACATTCCATTAATAAACTAGGAATGAAAATGAACCCATAGATTTTTCATAGTGAAAACCATAGTAGGTAATAAATGAGTACTGAATGAATAAAATGATTATTTATTAGAATTTTTGTATCTGGAACATGAACCATTATACTATTGTGATAGTTTAATTCTATGGGTAGAAACCTATCTGATTATTTTTTGGAAACAAACTCGAAGGGTTTGTCGCCAACTAGTTTGTCTCATGGGACCTATCGATGCATCGAGGGGATATAGCGGGCCCCAACCATCACTGAAAGTATAAATAATTATTCTTACATATATTTAATTGGTGAAAAATATTCCTTATAAATATCCATATTGATTAGAAGATATGGACTCATCAATATTCGCTATGTTAAAACAACATTCAAAATAAACATCGTATGTAAAATGGTATATGACTAGTAAAATAATCATATCCATGGTAAAAGATTATGGATACTTAATAGAAATATAATTTAAAATGAAAATTTATCTCAAATGGGATGTAGATCCATGACATAAGAATTAATAGGTTCACAATACCAAGTAAGTCTCAATGAAATGGAAGTTGAGACAATGTCCCTTACCACATTGTAATCAATCCTATCATATGGAAAACAATTAATAATTATAAAATGAATGATTTAATAACATGAATATAAATATAATAATGATGTTATATATCAAAAGGAAATATACATACAACACATACAAGAAATGAGTGTAAAATAATGGAAATCTCATTGAAATAAAAGTGAGATGAGAATCCCCTTACCTTGTGTCCAAAAGAATTATTCAATTGAAATTAATGTCTTGAATAATAAAATTAGATTCATTAATTAAGAATTAAATAAACCTATATACATGTAATTTATTTATTATATCTTTATTAAGTTCATTTATGGCATTTTAGATGGGTTAAAATATTTAATTTCATCATTTTGAAGTGAATGTTTTCTTTGTTTCCATGATTGATTTGCTGGTATAAGAGTATGGAAGTTCTTGTAAAATAGAAATTGAAATCCAGAATTGAGGTTATGAGTTATTAATTATAATATATAAGGTTAAATGATCATATAAATCCTTTGGTTATTTTGTGATAGGATGAATCATTATATAAAATTTTAATGATAAATGCTTGGATTATTTTGGTGATTTTTTGATCACCATGAACTCATTTTATTTTAAAATTTAATACCATGTATAAAAAATGATTCCAGAACATTAAATAGGATATATTATATATATTATGATCTGGTTCTACCATAAAAACGGTTTCATGACCACAATTGAAAATGGTAATAGAAATTGAATACCCATCGTCCTTGAATGTGATAAATTAACACATATCAGATGATGTTTTCATTTTTAGTATAAGAGGAGGGGGAAAGAGAGATTATGATGAAATATTACATTAGAATAATAAAATTATAGTATATGTATGGTATTGGAATTATCAAATCATTTTATTAGGGGAGGTTTTAAGAGAGAAACAAAATAATAGAATTTGTAAAAGAAGTTGAAAGGAAAAGGAATACAGGTTTACCTCTTGAGTACTCTTCCTTAAGAATCTCTTTAAGGCCTTTGGTTTTTGCCTTTTGGTGAGAACAGTAGGTCATGGAAATGGGGGGAAGGATTGGTAAGAGTATTTTTTAGAACTTATGTAAGGAGAAAATCTTGAGTGGTGTGAGATGAAGAGGGGGTGAGGGGTGGTTTATATAGTGGAGGAGAGGAGGGTTTTTTTCATTATTTTAATCATTAGTTTATTATTTTTCTTCAAGACTATGATGTGTCTTGATTTATGGGACTAAAAATCATAATTAGTGCATGTGAAATTTAACCAAGGGTTCTTAACTCAACATGAAATCATCCATCACTTAATAAATCGTGTATTTTGAATTTATAATAAATTATCATATTTTATTATTCACACAAAATTCAAGTATTTCAGAATAATATAAAAAAATTCACCCTAACAATTTTTTAAAGTTTAGAATCCAAAAAAGAACTCTATTTTATGAAAATAATTTTCTAAATATGATAAATTTAATTTTTAATTAAATTCACCATTTACTCAAAAATATTTACAGTTTTTGAAATTATAATTGATTTTATAATACCCTGAAAAATTAACTTAGGTTTTATTAAATTATCCTAAAATAATAAGACAACAAAATATTTATTTAAGAATAAATTTTTTGAAAATATAATTTATTTTAAATAATTTTTTTAATTTTAAATTGTAATTACATATTTATTACTCATAAAAATACCAACACTTAATTATTATAATATTCACTATCATTTATAAGGTGCCTAAATTTTATCTATACATACATGGGTGAGGTTAAAATTAATAATGGTACATTATTATAAATAAGGGTTATATTACTATTTATAAGGGTATGTTACTATTCATAAGGGTATGTTACTATTCACCAAAAAAATGAGTCGATCCTATCAGAATCAAAATATAATACTAATCAAAACTATGTATATCCTTTTTTCAAAATTCAAAACACATAAGTAAAAAAATTATGTTTAATGTCTAGGATATAACTATATTATAACTGTCACGAACCGAATCAGGTCGCCATCAACTCGATGCCCGAACCAGCCTGTGGCAAAGCCCGAAGGGCGTTCCCGATCCCGATGGGCTGGCACAAGTTCCCGGGTATGAATTTAAAATTTTTGGGAACGATTTACCCATACAGCAACCAGAAACAAACCATAAGAAAACTGAAATTCGAAATAAACATTACAACCACTAGTTTTAAAACAGCATGACCGAGTCTCAACAAAAAGAGCAACTATAACTCAACCACAACTAACTCCCAAAAGAAGGTGACCAAAAACCAAACCAGCAACAGTCACCTGGTGGAAGAATATCCCTGTCAGGCCTCCGCCACCAATGCCAAACCAGATGAGTCAACTAATAACTCGGGCCACCATAATAAAAAGCTTGGAATTTAGATGACCAAAACAGTTTGCAGGTTCAAATTTTAGAGAAAATAAATAAATGCACTAACATTTTGAGGGAAACAGCTTTAAAGAAGGGAAGACAGTTAAAAAAAAGTAAAAAGGGGTTTTGATACTGAACGAAAAAAAACATTCTTACCTTTTGAAACCATAGAAGTCGCCAAAACCAACCAGTGATGAGTATATAATCACATAGGAGCAACAAAAAGTGGGAGAGGCCCTAAAGTACTAAAGCCGTGTGGGACCCTAGAACCTCAAGTCTCGGTGAACCATATCATACATTTCCCGTGCATGATCCACCGGCAGAGAAACACCTCCTACCGTAGTGGACTGCAGTCATCACCAAATGTTTAGTTAGTGTTGTAAGCGTCAAACCCGCTAAGTGAAACTGGGTCGAGGCCACTCCCGTATAACTAGCATGCTAGTCTAGTCCGCCCACCTAGTACCCAGGTTTCCCCTTTTTGTGCTCAATATTCAAAGTTCACCCTACTCATCAAGGTCAAGGAACAACACGCAACATAGAACCTCACAATATGCAAGAACCACGGAATTTCGAGAACCAAACTAGAGTTTAACAAACATTTGTAGAAAATTGGTTTATAAGTTTTAGAAAAAATAAAACAACACAACCAACAATGCAAAACCCACTCGGACGCACACTAATTTTTTTAGCAAGGATCAAATTCCATCTACTGCATTTGTTCAAAACCAAGGCGCAACACGGTATAGACCCGACAATCTAAATAAGCCACTAACAAAGGTAAAACACCACGCTCTACCAGTCAACTGACAACTCACAGCAGCATTTAAATAAAATACATATTAAATTAATCAAACCAGCATACTAAATTATCAAAATATCTCAGCATGTGAAACCACCTACCTCAAACAGGTGCGTGAAGCAACATGGCGCAGAACTCCCGTTGTGCAACGGTCGCACCGTATGAAGCCATCAAAAGGGTCCTAAAACAATGGACCCAAAATACCCTCAATTCCAACACAGTGAAACATTAGCGGTCCATAAAGAAAATAACATCATCAATTAAACCAAAACAATTAAATAAGTTGATTAATAAGTATACAACCCCAAAGCTAACTAGAAAAATTAATTAACAATTTAACAATTCCAATTAAATAAGATAATTACAAATTTAATAATAACTAAATAAATTAATTAACCATTTAACAATTTCAATTAAATAAGATGATTAACAAATTTAATAATAACTAACCAAATTAATTAACGAATTATCAAATTAAATATATTAATTATCAACTTAACCGATTTAAATAAATAAAATAATTAACAATTTCAATAACAATAAATTAATTAATTAATTCCTAACTATTTCATTATAAATTAAATAATTCAATTTCAATTAAACCAATTAGAATAATTAAATAAAATTAAAAAAAAACCTTGAGTAATGTCGGGAAAGTGAAGAGGGGCTGGCACGTTGGTTCGGCAGCATGAGCGGGGTGCAGGAGACGGTCCGACAGCACGAGCAGGGTGCGGAAGACTACTGTTCGGTGAGAGGAGGGAGGAGCGCCGACTGCTGTACGGTGAGGGGAAGCAGGTTGCGGCGGCTTCTGTCTGGCGAGAGGGAGGAGGAGTGCCGGCTGCGGGTCGGTCCGTCTGGGAGAGGGGAAGAGAGGTGAGGGAATGGGGGGTGCAATGGTGTGAGTGATCAGGGGAATAGAGGTGAGGGAATGTGGGGGGTCCGATGGCGAGGGTGAGCAGGGGAAGGGAGAGCGCAACAGTGAGGGAAGGGGGGAAGGGTGGGGTGCGGCGGAAGAGAAGAGAAAGGAGGGAGGGAAGGAAAAGAAGGAGGAGAAGAATAAGGAGAGGAGGGAGGGGAGACTGAGCGGGGGAGAAAAGAGGAGAAGGGAAGTAGAAGAAAAGGGGAGAGGAGGAGAGAAAGGAGGCCATAGGAGAGAGAAGAAAAGGAGAAAGAAGAGAAAAAAAGAAAGAGAGATAGTGGTGTGGCGGCGGGTAGGGTAGGGTTTAGGAGGGAGAGAAAAAAAACAAAGAAAATAATAAAATAAAATAAAATAAAATAAAAGAAGTAATAATGATAATAAAATAAAATAAAATAAAATAAAATGAATTAGAATATAAATATTACAAAATAAAATAAAATAAACTTAAGGGGGTATACTACTAATAATAGTAACAATAATAATAATAATAACAGTACTAATAATAATAATAATAATAATAAGGAAACTGAAGTTAATCATTCGGTATTTGAAACGTCTGTGCAACGGGCACCGTACGTTGGAATGGCAAAGTCGCACGGCTTCGCCCGTGCCCTGCCCGTGCGCCGAGCGGTGCAAGGCCCACGCACACACATCGTTGCCACAACGGGAAACCCACATCGGGTTCAACCAGTGCCACAAACAAACAATTTAAATAAACAGACAATTAATTCATGAAATAAAAATTAAAAATTAAATTTGTACCTCAACGAAGTCCGGGCGTGACAATTCTCTCCACCGTGAAAACTTTCTACCCTCGGAAAGTCAGCTCGATGCCTGATCAGAGAATAGAAATGGGTACTCCTGCTTAACCCACAACTTTCACTCCCAAGTTTCTTGCTCATTATTCCCATGCTTCCAGAGAATACGGACTAGAGGAATGGACTTTCCACGCAGCACCTTCTCCTGAGAATCCACTATCCGCACTGGTCGCTCAAACACAGATAAGTCAGACTCTATCTCCAACTCCTCCCAATTCAGCACATACGACAGATCGGGGTTGTACTTCTTTAGTTGGGAGACATGAAATATGTCGTGAATCGACGTCAACTGCGAGGGAAAATATAACATGTATGCCACCTTGACAATCCACTCAAGAATCTCGAAAGATCCGACATACCTCGGTGCCAAGTTCCCCTACTTCCCCAAACGACGGTGACCCAAGTGAGGGGCCACTCTCAGGAACACTCTGTCCCCCAATAAAAACTCAAGATCCCACCACCTCTTATCTGCATAGGACTTGTGGATACTCTAAGCTGTCAAAAACCGCTGCCTAATCAGTTTGACCTTCTCAGACGTCTCCTAAACAAAGCTCGGTCCCAAGAGTGAGGTCTTGCCTACCTCAGCCCAACATAGAGGAGACCGGAAAGGCTGGCCATAGAGTGCCTCCAAGGGTTCCATTCTGATGGAATACTGGTAACTGTTATTATAAGCAAACTCGACCAGTCGCAAATGGCTATCCCATGAGCCTCAAAAATCTAACACATAGGCTCGGAGCATGTCTTCCAGAATCTGATTCACCCGCTCTGTCTGGCCATCGGTCTTAGGATGGTATGTCGTGCACATCTTAATCTACGACCCCAAAGCCTTCTGGAGGCCTCCCCAAAATCGAGATATAAAGCGGGGGTCCCTGTCAGAAACAACTACTGACGACACACCATGAAGTCTGACCACCTCTTGAATGTACAAGCGGCCCAACTCATCTACCTTCGCTGTATCTCTGATCGGAATAAAGTGATCTGACTTGGTCAAATGGTCAATCAATACCCAGATAGAATTTCTCCCCCGAGGTGTACGAGGAAAACCAATAATGAAGTCCACGGATACCTCGTCCCACTTACAGGTAGGAATGGGTAATGGCTGGAGTAGGCCAGGTGGTCTCTGATGCTCTGATTTCACTTGCTGGAAAGTGTAGCATCTAGATACAAAGTCGGCTATGTCTCATCTCATACCTGGCCACCAGAACTGACGATGAACATCATAATACATCTTCGTGGTACCAGGATGGATGACCCACTGATATTGGTGGCTATCCTGCATCACCACCTTCCGCAGAGACAACGAAACCACAGCACGACCCTTGAAGCACAAGACCCTCTGGGAAGACAAAGACCAATCAAAAGGAGTCTTCCCACCGTGAAGAAACTGCATAGATCCCTGACACAGCTCATCACCAAGCTGCTCCCGCTGAATCAACTCCAGAAGAGCAGGATTCAACTGAATGCTAGCCAAGAGAGTACCTCCACTGTGCTCCCTACTCTCCAAGTGCATCTGGGCGAAGAGCCCTATCAAAGTCCACTCATCACTGGACTTCCTCAATGCCTGCACTGGTACTTTTCTACTCAAAGCGCCAGCTACCACTTTACCCTTGCCATGGGTATAGACAGTATCAAAATCAAAACCCTGCAAGTACTCGACCCAGTGGCGCTCTCTCAAATTGAGGTCCTTCTGATAGAAAATGTAGGCCAGGCTCTTATGGTCAGAATAGACCACAAACTTCTCCCCAAAGATATAGCAACGCCATGTATTCAAAGCATACATCACCGCTGCCAACTCTAAGTCATGGGTCGGATAATTCTTCTCATGTGGCCGGAGCTGGCGAGAACCATAAGCCACAACATGGTCATCCTGCATGAGCACACACCCAAGGCCTGTACCTGAAGCGTCATAGTAAACAATATAGCCCTTTCCCGACTCTGGTAAGGACAGCACAGGTGCTATGGTCAACTACTGCTTCAACTCCTCAAAGGATGCCTGACACTGAGGGCTCCACTCAAACTTCACCCCTTTCCGGGTGAGTGCGGTCATGGGGGAGGCAAGCCGTGAGAAGTCCCGGACAAAGCGCCTATAATAACCAGCCAACCATAGAAAACTCCTGATCTTAAACACATTTCTTGGCTAATCCCATGACATAACTGCCCTGATCTTCTCGGGATCCACTGAAACCCCTTGTTCTGATACGACATACCCCAGAAACTTCACTTCCCTGATCCAGAATGTGCACTTCGAGAGTTTGGCATACAGGCGGTGATCCCACAAAGTGCCCAAAACAATGCACAGGTGATATTCATGCTCCTCCTATGATCTCGAATAAACCAGAATGTCATCCACGAATACCATGACAAATGAGTCGAGATATTGGTGGAACACCCTATTCATGATCACCATGAAAACTCCAGGAGCATTCGTTAATCCGAAAGGCATGACCAAGTACTCGAAGTGACTGTACCTGCTTCGGAAAGCCGTTTTCAGGATATCAGCTTCTCTCACACTGAGCTGGTGGTATCCCGAACGGAAATCAATCTTAGAGAACCACTTTTCCCCCTTCAGCTGGTCGAACAAATCGTCAATCCGAGGCAAAGGGTATTTATTCTTGATGGTTACCTTGTTCAATTTTCGGTAATCAATGCACAACCGGAGGGTTTCATCGGCCTTCTTCACGAATAAAACTGGGGCAGCCCAAGGAGAGATGCTCGGGCGAATGAATCCTTTGAATTCCAAATCGTCCATCTGTATCTTTAATTCCCTCAATTCGGTGGGGGCCATGCGATATGAGGGAAGAGATATAGGCTGTGTTCTCGGTGCCAACTCAATTGAGAACTCCACGTCCCGCTCTGGGGGTAAGCCAGAAAAATCATCTGGGAAGACCTGTGGGAACTCATCCACTACACGAGGTAACCCACCCTGTAAAACACCACCATCGTCCTCCGGTGTGAGTGACGACAACTGATAAGCAAGATTTCCCAACTCAGGGAGTGGAGGTCCCGCGTGTAACGACCCGTAAATTTCAAGAAATTTTTTTCTTAATTTTCTTTGGATTTTACAAGAACGCAGTTTCTGACGGCGCCTGATTCCGAGGCCCGGTGTGCCCGGAATCATTTTCCAAAGTTTGGCTCGGGTACGTTCAGTGAACGGACAAGCAGGTTTTTCTAACTTTTGAACCAGTGCCCGGAATCGAATTCTGAGTGCACAGTTGAAATCGCAATGCCGGTATTCGCTTAGAAACGCCTCTTTCAGAGTTGCGTTTTCTCGGGTGTGGTTTTTAATTTTCGGGCTTAAAGTTAAGAAATAAAATAATTTTGCGACAACTTTATTTTATTTCACTTAAGCCGCTTGGAAGACACTTGAAGCCACTTAAAGGCGCCTTGAACTGAGTTGAACCGGATAGGATGCTATCCAGAAATATCTTACCTCCTTGGTAGGATATTTGCGAGGTGGGGCCCGCAGGAGCCCCGCCGTTTCTTTCCGCTAGGAAACGCACCCGCGAAAACCCGTCTTAATGAAAGTCAACTGACGCGTTTCTTAAAATCTTAACAGACCATTTAATTTGGTGGTTTATTTCATGAATTAAATGGGTTGTTTCTTTCGTTGAATTAATTCAACGAATTGATGGATCGTTTCTTAACTAGCTTTCAAATTCGTTGGCGTAATAATAAAATAAGGCCAACCCTCGACCTCTGGTTACTTGCGCATTGAGAAGATTTGAGAGGACCTTTGTATCTTCTTCTACCTTGTGAAGAACACGAAGAACGTGAAGAACGCGAAGAACGCCGAACCCGGAAATCGACGACGCTTCCGTCCGAGACGTTCTTCCCCGCTCCGATCTCCAATCACCGACCGTTGAGGTGAGTGATTTCGGATTTCCTCGCAAGGTTCTTTTCTTTTGGTTTTAAACACAGATTTAATTATTTATAATTTAAATCTGTTGTTCTTGGTCCGTTGAGCTTGCCGACTCAACGCCGGATTCCGCGACGACGCGACGCCTTCCCGCGACGACGCGACGATCCCCCTCTTCCGCGACGAGCTTTTCCGCGAAGAACGCCCGCGCATGACGATCAACGAGGTAGGGATTTATTTTGGGATTTACCCCCCTTTTTTATTTATTTTCGTGAACGTTCTTTAAAAATTAAAGAACCGGAATCAAAGAAACAATTTTATTTTATTAAAATTGTTGGTTCATGTGTTGAACATTTTATTTTCTCCCGTTGATTATCTCTAACGCGGAGGGTGCGGGCCAAACGAACACGGCCCGACGACCCTCCGCCGTTCTTCGTTTTGTGCGGATTTGGCGGGCGATGACGAAACGTGCCACAACGGATGTTTGATGATCCCGCAGTAAAGAACGGAACCCGGGAGGAACAACGGCGCAGACGGGAAGGAAAACGGGCCACCGGAGCGACTCCGGCGGCCGGAGGCGGCGGCACCCCACGGGTGTCCAGCGCGACACCCCGCGGGGTTGTCGCGCGGCACCCCGCGGGTGTCCAGCGTGGCACCCCGCGGGTGCCGCGGGTGTCCAGCGCGACACCCTGCTGGTGCCGTGGGTGTCCAGCGCGACACCCCGCGGGTGCCGTGGGGTTGTCACGCGGCACCCCGCGGGTGTCCAGGGCGACACCCCGCGGGTGCCGCGGGGTTGTCACGCGGCACCCCGCGGGTGTCCAGGGTGGCACCCCGCGGGTGTCGCGGGGTTGTCACGCGGCGCGTCCGGCTGTCTGGCCGACACCCCGCGGGTGCCGCGGGGGTGTCACGCGTGGCGGCGGCTTTCCCCCGCGTCGGCCGCTCGGCCACTCGGCCGAGCCGAGCCGGACCGGCCCTGGCCGGGCCGGGCCGGGCCAACCGGGTCGGACCCGACCCGGTTCGGGCCAACCAGGGGGGGTCAGGCCGGGTTGGCCCGGGCCCGGACCCCCCGTCTTCGGACGACTTTCGTTCAAACGCCCGTAACTTGAGCTACGGGCCTCCAAACGACTCGCTGTCAGCGGCAACGCAATCCTTGAAGCGAGACGGTCGTTTTGGTTTATCGCACTCAAAGTTTCGGAATACTTTGGGTTCGGCCGGGTTGGTTCGTACACGAAACCAACCGGGCCCTAGGAGCAGAAACGCTCATATCTTGAGCTACGGACGTCCGATTGACGTGCCGTCAGCTTTGTTAGTTTCCTCTTAGTGAGACGGATCTTTTGGCTCACTCCGCCCGAGGTTTGGACGCAAGTGGAGTACGGTCAGGTTGGTTTTTCCTTAAAAACCAACCGGACCCCTGGGACGAAAAAGCCAATAACTCTCAGACCGGGCGTCCGATTGACGCGCCGTCTATTGCGTTGAGTTCCTCTTGATGAGACGGAACTTTTGGCATCCTCCGCCCGAGTTTTGGATGCAGATGGATAGTGGCTGGGTTGGATCGCACTGAAATCCAACCGGGCCCCTAGAACGGAAAAGCTGATATCTTTCAGACCATACGTCCGTTTGACGAACCGTCAGCGGCATTGGTGATCACATTGAAAAACGGTCCCTATGAGTATACCCTGTGAGTGTTCGGGGTATAGTTGAGTTACGGCCGGATTGGTTCGCTCACGAAACCAACCGGGCCCCTTGGACGAAAAGACTAATAACTCACAGACCGGGCGTCCGATTGACGCGCCTTCTGTTGCGTTGAGACCCCTATGAAGAGGTGGTCCTTCGAGATACTTCCTTGCGGGACTTTGTGATACTTGGAGTATCGACCAGTAGCTCGTGGAGCGGACCCTCCCGGAGACGAGCGGTCGGAGCACGGAGACCGTGTTGGTGACTGAGACCCGACGACTGCTGATCGAACGACTCGGTGTGTGAAAGAGGTGCGCTTGGTTGTAGCGGAACATGGGAGCGCTTGGTTGTAGCGGCAGACCCACGACAGAGGTGCGCTTGGTTGGAGCGGCACATGGGAGCGCTTGGTTGTAGCGGCAGACCAACGACATAGGTGCGCTTGGTTGTAGCGGCACATGGGAGCGCTTGGTTGTAGCGGCAGACCCACGACAGAGGTGCGCTTGGTTGTAGCGGCACATGGGAGCACTTGGTTGTAGCGTCAGAGCCACGACAGAGGTGCGCTTGGTTGTAGCGGCACATGGGAGCGCTTGGTTGTAGCGGCAGACCCCTGACAGAGGTGCGCTTGGTTGTAGTGGCGCATGGGAGCGCTTGGTTGTAGCGGCAGACCCACGACAGTGGTGCACATGGTTGTAGCGGCACATGGGAGCGCTTGGTGGTAGCGGCTGGCCCGCATTACTCGATAGGTGGAGTACTACAGCAGTCTTAAGTTAGTGGGCAGTACCTCAGAGTTGTGACAGGACCACTGTACACTCCAGAGACGGAGCTCTTCAGCAGTTACGGTTTCGATGATGAAAATCCTGGTTTGAGCTGAGACTTTTGACCTTGTGTTTGCCTCATGATTTAGATGGGTTACTTGATAACTTAGGTATATGTATGGGCATATATCTAATTAGAGGTTATCTGTTGAGATCTTCTTGTGGTTATATTTGTTGGTTTTATTGAGACCTTGAGGGTCTCGGGGTCCCTACTGATTATCGTTATACTCACCCCTGCATGGGCTATGCCTGCACTACGTTGTGTTGGTTGCAGACGACGGACAGCGTTGATCGTGGCTGAGGCTGGCAGAGCAGGACGGTACCTAGAGGTGGACCACTGGGCGGGACGTGCTCGGAGCGGACGGCAGGACCCGAGGAGCATTGGAGCTATCTGTACCCACCCTTCAGGTGGGATTTCCAGTGGACATCTCGGTGTAGCGTCTTTTACTTTACAGTTGCTGTTTTCCCTTTCGAGTTGTACTTAACTTTCAGTTGGGTTTGTATACTGGACCATTTACTTTTCTGCACTTCATTTGTACTCTGTTTTTACTTAGTGTTTACTTTTCCGCTTGCTTACTCTGTGGTGCTTGTTTACTTTACAAAGGCAATGCCTTCCCTTTTTGCCAGGATTTTCGCCTTGGTTCTAGTCTCCTGCCCCTGGCCTATGGAAGGCGGGCTTGGGGTAGTCATGGAACGGGCCCCGAGGACGGGTCGTGACACCGCGCGTCCCGACCGAGGATTCCATTCTCTGTGAAATGACTGGGGAGTCCCATCTAGTGCCGTAAAACTGACTCGACGCCGATAGCAATAAATGTGTGCCTGAAAGCGCACCAGCCAGTCCATATCGGGGATCACATCAAATAGGTCCATGTCAAGGACCAAGAAATCCCATTCCATCTCGACTCCCGACATAGAGAGTGCGCACGATGGGCACCTAAGGCCTTGCTACATCTTTTTCCCCAACAGTGTTGCCAACTCCATAGCAAATGATAACAAATCAGTTGATAGGTTCAGTAGATTCACAATGCGAGTAGATATAAAAGAAACTGAAGCACCAATATCAAATAAAACTGCAGCTATAGAAGATGAAACCAGAATAGTACCTCGAACCGTCGAAGGCCCTACATCAGATCCCGCTGGTGCCTGATCCACAGCATGTAGTTGCTTGGTTCCTTCATGAGAACGACCACTCACCTGCGGCTCTGCCCTAACCTGGCTCTGCCCAGAAGATGATCCGGTCCTGCCACCACGACCATTGAACCGAGATCCTGGCATCCTGGTTGGCTGTAACTGCACTGATACACCCTTGGAAGCTATAGATCCAGTCCCACTCTGGTAAGGGCGTACAGTCCCGTAGAAACATTGTAGGTTCCCCATAACTCCACACCCATAGCAAGGTTTAGGAGGATGTGGACACGTAGGTCGGATGTGCCATGCCTTTCCGCACTGATGGTACACAATGGGCCTCACATCAGAAGCCTCATATGATGTCTGCCTGGAGGGATGGCCTAAGCCGCCACCACTCTTCTTCCGCTGCTCAACACACTTCCTCTTCTTCTCTGAGTAACTGCCACTCCTAAAGCCTAATACTGATCCAGAAAACCCCAACATTCCTCTCTGGTCAATCTCAGCCATGCAAGAACGATCGACCACCTCAGCATAAGTCTTGATCTTGAACAAGAAAACATGAGAGTGGATTTCTAGTTGAAGGCCCTTCTAAAACTTCCGAGCTTTCAAGAATTCGCTCGAAACTATCTCAGGTGCATACCGCACTAGCTCAGCAAAGCGGTTCGCATATTCCATCACTGTCTGATTCCCCTACGAAATCTCCATAAACTCCCAAGATCTAGCGTAGGCTAGAATCTCTGGACAATACTGCTCGTTGTAGATACCCTTGAAATCTTTCCAGCTCATGTGCTCATGTTTCCCAGCCTGGACCACTGATTCCCACCATTTGCGACTGGAACCCTCTAGCTGGAACGAGGCACACTTCACCCTGACTTCCTCGGGCGTGTCAAGGAAATCAAACATGCGTTCTATCTTTTCAATCCACTCCTCTGCCTCCTGAGGTTCTGAACTGCCTCGGAAATAATGAGGTTTGTTCTTCCGAAACTCCTGAGCTCTATCCTTCCTGGAGCCAGATTCTTCCCCTCTAGCTAGAATAGGGGCGGGGGCAGGAGTCACCCGTTGTCCCAAAGCCTGAACGGCTCAGACCATAGCATCTACGAATCTCTGATCAAGCGGCATGGGAGAACTCTCTCCGGCTTCCTCCCGTGGGTGGATGAGAGCTCTCCGGGGAGGCATCTTGCTGCACTGGGCAAAAGTCATAAAGGAGTAACATCAGTATTACATATCTCAAGAGGAACCAAATTTTTCAACAGGATAAATAATCATCAATAAACCAAACATGAAAAAATGATTTCATGTCAAAACACTACTTTCCTACCTGGTGTGCACATACAGTCCGCAACCTGTACGTCCAACCAAGGAAATAAGTAAAACTAGCACCCTAACAGTCTCAACTTCTGTATAACCAAACTCACCCCAAATAACATAGAACTAGAGTTAACCCCTCTGATACCATTTTTTCACGAACCGAATCGGGCCGCCATCAACTCGACGCCCGACCCAGCCCGCGGCAAGGCCTGAAGTGTGTTCCCGATCCCCACGGGCTGGCACAAGTGCCCGAGTATGAATTTAGAATTTTTGGGAACGATTTACCCGTACAACAACCAGAAACAAACCATAAGCAAACTGGAATTCAAAATCAACATTACAACCACTAGTTTTAAAACAGCATGACCGAGTCTCAACAAAAAGAGCAACTACAACTCAACCACAACTAACTCCCAAAAGAAGGTGACCAAAAACCAAACCAGCAACAGTCACCTGTTGGAAGAATATCCCTGTCAGGCCTCTGCCACCAATGCCAAACCAGATGAGTCAACTAACAACTCAGGCCACCGTGCTCAAAACCTTGTAATTTCCCTGCATCAGACATAATCAGATATACATACACCCAAGGGTGTAAGTAGGGTGTGAGCAACACTCAATAGGTTGGCACCAGGAAAAAGATTCCGCATAAAAAGGGTTAGATGACCAAAACAGTTTGCATGTTCAAATTTTAGAGAAAATAAATAAATGCACTAACATTTTGAGGGAAACAGTTTTAAAGAAGGGAAGAAAATTTAAAAAAAAGTAAAAAGGTGTTTTGGTACTGAAAGAAAAAAAACATTCTTACCTTTTGAAACCACAAAAGTCGCCAAAACCAACTAGTGATGAGTATATAATCGCATAGGTACAACAAAAAGTGGGAGAGGCCCTAATTACTAAAGACATGTGGGACCCTAGAACCTCACGTCTCAGTGAACCATATCATACGTTTCCCATGCACGATCCACCGGTAGGGAAACAACTCCTACCGTAGTGGTCTCTAGTCATCATCAAATGTTTAGTTAGTGTTGTAAGCATCAAACCCGCTAAGTGAAACTGTGCCAAGGCCACTCCCATATCACTAGCACGCTAGTCTAGTCCGCCCACCTAGTCCCCAGGCTTCCCCTTTTTGTGCTCAATATTCAAATTTCACCCTACTCATCAAGGTCAAGGAACAACACGCAACATAGAACCTCACAATATGCAAGAAGCCTGGAATTTCGAGAACCAAACTAGATTTTTTCAAACATTTGGAGAAAATTGGTTTATAAGTTTTAAAAAAAATAAAACAACACAATCAACAATGCAAAACCCACTCGGACGCACACTAATTTTTTTTAGAAAGGATCAAATTCCATCTTCTGCATTTGTTCAAAACCAAGGCGCAACACGGTATAGACCCGAAAATCTAAATAAGCTACTAACAAAGGTAAAACACCACGCTCTACTAGTCAATCGACAACTCACAACAGCATTTAAATAAAAGACATATTAAATTAATCAAACCAGCATACTAAATGATCAAAAGCCCTAAGCATGTGAAACCACCTACCTAAAACAGGTGCGTGAAGCAACACGGCGCAGAACTCCCGTTGTGCAACAGTCGCACCGTATGAAGCCATCAAAATGGTCCTAAAACACTGGACCCAAAATACCCTCAATGCCAACCCAGTGAAACGTTAGAGGTCCATAAAGAAAATAACACCAGTAATTAAACCAAAACAATTAAATAATTTGATTAATAAGTATACAACCCCAAAGCTAACTAAATAAATTAATTAACAATTTAACAATTTCAATTAAATAAGATGATTACAAATTTAATAATAACTAAATAAATTAATTAACCATTTAACAATTTCAATTAAATAAGATGATTAACAAATTTAATAATAAATAAACAAATTAATTAACGACTTATCAAATTAAATAAATTAATTATCAACTTAACCAATTCAAATAAATAAAATAATTAACAATTTTAATAAAAATTAACTAATTAATTAACTCCTAACTATTGGATTAATAATTAAATAATTAAATTTCAATTAAAACAATTAAAACAATTAAATAAAATTAAAACAAACCCTTTCGGAATTTCGGGAAAGTGAAGAGGGGGGGCATAGTGGTTCGGCAGCACGAGCGGGGATTGGGAGACGGTTCGGCAGTGCGAGCAGGATATGGAAGACCGCTGTCCGGCGAGAGGAGGGAGGAGCGCCGACTACTGTCTGATGGGGGGAAGCAGGTTGTAGCGACTGCTGTCCGGTGAGAGGGAGGAGGAGTGCCGACTACTGGTCGGTCCGGATGGGAGAGGGGAAGAGAGGTGACGGAATGGGGGGGTGCGATGGTGAGGGTGAGCAGTGGAAGGGGGAGCACGACAGTGAGGGAAGGGGGAAAGGTGGGGCGCGGCGGAAGAGAAGAGAAAGGAGGGAGGGAAGGAAAAGAAGGAGGAGAATAAGAAGGAGAGGAGGGAGGGGCAGCCGAGTGGGGGAGAGAAGAGGAAATAGGAAGGAGAAGAAAAGGGGAGAGTAGGAGAGAAAGGAGGTCGTGGGAGAGAGAAGAAAAGGAAAAAGAAGAGAAAAAAAGAAAGAGAGATAGGGGGTGGTGGCGGGTAGGGTAGCGTTTAGGAGGGAGAGAAAAAAAAATCAAATAATAAAATAAAATAAAATAAAATAAAAGAAGTAATAATGAAAATAAATGAAAATAAAGTAAAATGAATTAGAATAGAAATATTACGAAATAAAATAAAATAAAATAAAAAAATTTAAAATGAAGGGGGTCTACTACTAATAATATTAACAATAATAATAATAATAATAATAAAAATACTAATAATAATAATAATAATAATAAGGAAACTGAAGTTAATCATCCGGTATTTGAAACGTCCGTGCAACAGGCACCGTACGTTGGAATGGCAAAGCCGCACGGCTTCGCTCGTGCCCGGCCCGTGCGCCGAGCGGTGCAAGGACCGCGCACACACATCATTGCCACAACGGGCAACCCGCATAGGGTTCAGCCCGTGACACAACCAAACAATTTAAATAAATAGACAATTAATTCGTGAAATAAAAATTAAAAATTAAATTTGTACCTCAACGAAGTCCGGGCGTGACAATAACAACATAGTGTTTTTTCTCAATGACTCAGTGTTGTGTGCATATAAGCTATCTAATGGATATAATTTATTGTAAGAAGAATATACCATAAAATCTTGGGGTGTTATATATATATATTGATCATAATATATATATATATATATATATATGTATGTATCTTCATTCTACAAACATTACCTCTCAAGTTTTTTATATCACAATAGTAGTTCAAATGTATTCATCAAAATTCATAAATGACATGTATTAAGTAGTATAAATATATGACATGGATCAATATTATTTCTAAAGATAATGTTTTCACCAAACACCAAATATATATGTCATTATAAATTGGACATATTTCTTAAAAATATAAGAATAAATATCTACATTATTTATCATGTTACTTTTGTTATCAATCCAATTATTCAATATTGTTGAGATGAATTAATAGGTGTGAACCTCAAGATAAACATTATTAAAATAGATATAGATAAATGATAAATGAAAATAACTATTAAAGGATGTTTGGAAATAAAAAAAATGAAAAAACTATAATATATTTGGAGAAATCAATTTCAAATGCAATGAATGTTCTATGGAAATTTCATATTTATGATATGGATATTACAAATAACAATATATACAGATATAAAACAATGAATTTTAGTTAAATTGAAACTAATTTAAACTTAGAAGATAGTGCAATAGACTGAAAGTGCATCAAAATAAGACAGAATATGCTTGAAAGTGAAATAAAAATGTAGGGAAGTGTCTTATATATGTAATGAATAATTAAAAAAAATAATGAATTTCAATGAATAATATACAAATTTATGCAATTCAAACACATGTATCCTAATAGATAATAATATGTGTGTTTATTACAATCCATAAAATCCAGTTTTGAGAAATGAAGGAATTTAATAGTATGATTTATTCAAAAAGAGTGATTTGGATTATGTAGCATAAACCTTATTAGGAAATTGGTTTGAACTTTACTGTCAGCTACCATCCAGTGGTAGTAGCCTAAATTTTCATTTCTAAAAGAATCAATGAAAAATATGTGGCTTCATCACAACTTTCTTTTCCATTGAATGAAACTGGAGAGGAAAATTTGGTTTAGAAAGAGTTAATAGTCATATAACATATTAATAAGTGGTACTAAAAAATGTTGAAGAAACCAACATGTAATTGAATGAACCATTTAAGGGTAAATTTAATAATAATAAGTGATTTGATGTATGCATACACTTATAAGTATATGATATTATGTACATTTCAACATAGGATGGTTGTTTGAATATGGAGAACTAGTATCAATACATTCACTTGAAATTTAATTAATGAGATGAATTGAAAAATAGTGAATATAATTGCATCATCTACATACATATAACAATATTACACTATCAAATGACCTAAAAAATCCTATACCAATTTAAATCCATCTGATGATTAGAAACAAATTATAGCTTTTTCGGAAAATCTGATTGAAAAAGGGAAGCAGTGAAGGATATGAAGAACCTGTGAAGTAAAAAGGAGAATATAGAAGAGGTAAATCGAACCTGTAAGCCCAAGGAAGATAGAAATAAAATATGTGAGACTATGGGTAATCACCTAAAAAGAGAATAATCAAATCACCTTGTATTTTAGGAATATAAACAACAATTATGTGACATGATATAACACTATAAAAGTTATTAACAAAAAAACTATCACGTGTCTTTAATAACTAGAAAATGAAGGTCTATATTACTTCCCACTTATGGTCATCCCAAATTTCTCATGCAGAACACCCCTTTCTAATTACATCTGTATGAAGATAAAAATAAAATCATTTAACCTATACAGTAACATGTAAAAGGAATACTAAAAACTTTCTAAAATTCATTATGTTGGTAAGGTACATATTATGGTATTAGGTTCTTTTTTAATCCTTCAAATCATTCTTAACTTAAATGGATACAATGTTTAGTTAATTAGTCCCTAGAAAAATCATGGAACTTGAACATGTATAGTAATTTATATAATGTAACTAAAAGTAAAATAATATAGTTAATAATATAAAGGAATTGAGTAAATTTTGATTTTATACTCTACTCTATAACACATTGAAAAATGCTTATGAAAGTTACCATTTGGTAATCAGGTTATGAAAAAAATTCTTACATTTAAATTATAAAATAAAAATTCTTTAAAAAATTTTAATGGTAATTCTATCCAAAATAGAGACAATCAAATTGGCCCTAGACTGAAAACTGAAAGAAATTATTGTTAGTGGGTATGCATCAGTTGTGTACATTTAACAACATTACACCATAAAACATTATAAAAATCCTTGTATAAATTAAAATATATTTGGTGGTTAGAAATAATATATACCTTTTTGAAAGAGTTTATGGAATGTAGGAACCTATGAAGGGCATAGAGAAATTTCAAAGTAAAAATGGAACGATGGAAGAGGGAATCTTTAAAGGAAATGTGAACATGTGAATTAAAATGGAAGTTTGTGAAGAAGGAAATAAAACCTGCAAGCCTAATGAAGAGGAAAATCACACTTCCAATTATGTGGATGATCCCCACATTATAGAATAACCAAAGAACCTTGAATTTTATTTCTATCAATAATAGTTATGGGAAAAAAATATAGAACTATAAAAGTTGTCAGCATACAAAAAGTCATGAATTTGAATCAACCAAACCTAGTGGTATATATATTTTCTCACTAATGGTTATCTCATAGTGACTATTTAGAATCCCCCCTTTTCATTTCTTCTGTATCAAGACAAAAATCAAATCATTTATCCTAAATACATGAATGTATAAAAATGTAACAACCAGTAAAAGTAACACTACCCACTTGTTATTCTATAGTGAAAGGACATATTATTATGTATAAACTATAAATAAATTAAATTATTACTATAAATAAATGAAGTATGCAATGATATGTTTAATATTAAGAACATGACCTCATAGAAATACCAGAAATTTAATTAAGGAAATTTAAGAACAAATAATTTTACAAATTTATAGTATAAGAGTTTTTATGTATATAAATTTACATTTAAATAGATAAAATATTGACAATCCTATATACTCTTAACAACATATTTAATTATGTAAATTTCAACATAATATGATTGTTTGAATGTGAAGAGATGGAGTCAATACAGTCACCTGAATATTAATTAATGAAATTAATAGAAAAATAGTGAATATAATTACACCAGATACATACATGTAACAAAATTACAATATCAAATGGCCTAATAATCACTATACAAATTAAAATCCATTTTGTTATTATAAAAAATGTATAAATTTTTAGCAAAAGTAAATGGAAAGAGGGAGTTTGTGAAGGATATGAAGAACCTGTGAAGTAAAAAGGGGAAGAGGGAAGAGGTAAATCCAACATGTAAATACAAGGAAGAGGGAAATAAAATATGTGAGCCTATAATAATCACAATAGAGAATAATAAAATCTCCTTGGATTTTATGTATATGTAAAATAATTTTCTGAAAAAATATATCACTGTGTAATTTATTTACAAAAAAAACTATCATGAATCTATATTAACCAAAAAATGAAGGTATATATTGCTTCCCACTTATGGTTATCCCACAGTGCCCATTCATAATACCAAATTCACATTGAATCTGTATGAAGAAAAAAATAAAATCATTTAACATACACAGTAACATATAAAAGGAATACTATCATCTCAACAAAAGTCATTAAGCTAGAAAAGTACTTAGTATGGTATCATATCCTTTTTTAATCCTTAAAATCATTGTTCAATGAGATGAATACATTTTTTAGATCATCAATCCCTACAAATATCATAGAACATGAACTTGTATAGTAATTTATATAATATAACTAAAAACTAAATAATATAGTTAATAATGGAAGAAAATTGGGTAAATTTTGGTTTTATACTATACTTGATGACACATTGAAAAGTGATTATGAAAAATATGATTTAGTAGAATCAAGTTCTGAAAAAACGATTACAGTTCAATTTTAAAATAAAAACACTTCAACAAATGTTAATGGGAATGCTATTCAAAATAAAGACAACTGCATTGGCCCTGGATTAAAAATTTTTACAAATTATTTCTAGTGGATATGCATTATTTGCGTGCATTTAACAAAATTACACCATGAAAAATCATAAAAATCATTGTAAAATTAAAATATATTTGGTGGTTATAAATAATAAATACCTTTTTTGAAAGAGTTTATTGAAAGTGGGTACCTATGAAGGGAATGACAAAACCTGTGAAGTAAAAAGGTAAAGATTGAAGGGGGAATATATGAAGGAAACGTAAACATGTGAAGTAAAAGGGGAATGAGTGAAGAGATAAATCAAACCTACAATCTTGATAAAGAGTTAAATCATACTCGAAATCTTGTGCTTGATCCCCACATTAATGAATAGCCAAATGACCTTGTATTTTCTGTCTATCAATAACAAATAAGGGAAAAGATATAGAACTATAAAAGCTGTTTCCATTCAGAGCATCGTGAATCTGTATCAACCATACCCGAAGTCATATATACTTTCCCACTAATGGTTATCTCATAGTTACCATATAGAGTCCCACCTTCACATTTCTTCTATATTAAGAAAAAAATAAAACCATTTAGCCTAAATGCATGAAAGTATAAAAATGTACTAACTGGTAAATGTAGTAACACCCACTTGTTAAAAGT
The DNA here is from genome assembly GCA_963277665.1 of Viscum album. NCBI lineage: Eukaryota > Viridiplantae > Streptophyta > Magnoliopsida > Santalales > Viscaceae > Viscum > Viscum album. The sequence continues at coordinate 856,763,911 of OY728133.1, read as the reverse complement.
ACAAGTTATTATATAGAGTAAGTCCATGTTATTCTGTAAAAACTATAAATCAATGAAATAATTACAATAAATATCTAATGTATGTAGTGAGGTGTTGAACTTGAAGAACTTATTCTAATACAAACACTAGAAATTTAATTAAGGAAAGATATAAACAAATGATTTTATAAATGTATAGTATAAGTGTTTTTATATATATAAATTTAAATTTATATTGATGATATATTTATAAACCCCTATAATAAATGGATTTTTCCTATAACAATGATAATATCCTATGTAATCTATCCTCATCACAACTTTCTTTGCAATTGAAAGAAACTAGTGCCAAAAATTTTGTTTATAAAGAGTTAATAGTCATATAACATATTAATAAGTGGTGATTAAAAATATTAAAGAATCCAATATGAGACAATTGCATTGGCCTTGGATAGAAAATTGGAAGAAATTATGGTTAGTGGGTATGCATTGGTTGCGTATATTTAACAACCCCACATCATCAAACATTATAAAAATCATTGTACAAATTAAAATATATTTGGTCATTAGAAATAATATATACCTTTTTCGGAAGAGTTTATGGAATGTGGGAACCTATGAAGGGCATGATGAACCTACGAATTAAAAAGGTAAAGATTAAAGAGTGAATCTATAAAGGAAACATGAACATGTGAAGTAAAGGGGAAAGTGTGAAGAGGGAAACTAAGCCTACAAACCTGAGGAAGAGAAAAATCATACTTTCAATCCTATGGTTGATCCCCACATTAATGAAAACCCAAATCACCTTGTATTTTCAATCTATTAATAAAAATTAAGGGAAATAATATAGAACAATAGAGGTTGTTAAAATAAAAACTATCATGAATCTATATCAACCAATCCTAGTGGTATATAGGGAAACCCACTAATGGTTATCTAACTGTTACCATCTATAATCCCCACTTCATATTGTTCTATATGAAGAAAAAAAACCATTTAGCCTAAAATGCATGAAATTATAAAATGTACTAACTAGAAAACGTAACACTACCCACTTGATAAAATACCAAATTATTCTGTAGTGAAAGTCCATGTTATTCTATAAAAAAATTAAATAAATAAAATAATTATAATAAATACATGAAGTATGTAGAGAGATGTTTAATTTTAAGAACTTGAACTAATAAAACCACCTAAAATTTAATTAAGGATATTTATAAACAAATAGATTTTAAATGTATAGTATAAGAATTTTTATGTATATATATTTAAATTGTAGTAGATAAAATATTTACAAACCCATATAAGTAAATAATTTTTCTACAATAATGATATTCTCTTATGAAATCTTGCTTCATCACAAATTTCTTTGAAATTGAGAGAAACTCGAGCCAAAAATTTGGTTACGAAAGAGTTAATAGTCATATAACAGATTAATTAGTGGTGCTAAAAAATGCTGATGAAACTAATATTTAATTGAATGAACCATTTAATGGAAAATTTGATAATTTAAAGTGATTTGAATTCTGTATACTCTTTTCATTATATTCCATTATGTCCATTTCAACATAAGATTTTTTTTTCAATATAAAGAATTGGGGTCAATACAATCACATGATATTTGATTAGTGAAATCAATGAAAAAATAATTTTTATTTAAATATAAATTACAAGGGTGTATATATATATATAAATAAAAAATTAAACAATTCATAATTTTAAAAACCATCATCAATAGTGTATTTTACTACTATATTGATAATATTCATTATAATCATGTTTTCGTACTATTTTCCTTGAAACAAAAATAATCACTTGAAATATTTATAATAATATGATAAGGGGTGAAATTAATCTATAAAAATCATCATATATAATTGGAAATCAATTTGAACTCTTATGCAAGAAATAGAGTTTACAAAACATAAGATATTTAATAATGATAATGACATATCCATGTCAACACAGTGTAAAAGGTAAAATGAATTTAACCTCATATATAGACCACTTCATGCATAAATGGGAAGTAATTTATGTATAGTCAATGTGGTAATCAATATAGAAAAATACTAAAGAAAGAGATAGGTGTATTAAATTTTAAGAAAAAAATAATTGAAATCAAATATATACAAAACAAATGGAATATGAAACATTATAAGGAATCTATACTAATTGGATGAAAAAGTACTAGAGGCATTTGATGGGTAAGAAATAGATGGTCTCAAGTGGATATGTTAAATACTCTAGAATATTGTAAAATTGGTAGCCTCGACTGGATATGGTGAATAAAAAACTATTTCAAAATGATGATTAAGAGAACATAGATATAATTTATTGGATATAGAGAAACTACTTCATCGATATGCCCAAAGGAATGAACAGAGATGAATAGGGTCCATGGAGAAAAAAAATGTTGTTTAGAGCTGGAATAAAATAGATCAGGATTTGCGATTAATATGTCTAATACTAAGTAGATGGGAGATAGAGATGGACATAGGAGGCACAGGCCTAGGACGAGGTGGCGGGTGGAGGCAGAGGCCAGAGTTGAGAGGAAGAAATCAAGAGAGATTATCTAGTTAATAAATGAGAGAAAACATGGGAAAGAGATCAGAGCATCGGGATGAAGTGACTGTAGGGATGAATACGATGAAATAGTAATCTTGGTGGATTATGTTGGGTTAGGTTTTCAAGGGAAATGATGGATTAAGGGATACCAGGTGATGGAAATCTCAATGAGGAGTGGGAGGCTGAGGTAGAGGCAATAAGGATGATGGGACAAGGGGAAGGAGGTGAGATATATGGGGAGGAGGTAGATGTGGGGAGAAGATGGGGTTGTGGGAGGAGAGTTGGGGGTGGGGGGAGGAATATAGGAGGAGGGTATAATAGGGAAGGAGAGAAAAATTAAAGGGGAGGCAAACACATAGCTGATAAATATTGTGTAAGAGACACTTGTACATGTAGGGACATCCTATAGTATATATAATAAATTTAGAGAGTTAAACTATATCTATTAGTATTTCTCAATAGCTAAGTGAAATATGGTAGGAAATAAATCATACCCATGATGATGGGGAAGAATGAGTATTGTAAGGAAAAGATGAAACATTATAAAGAATTATAAAAATTATCAGAAGTTGAGTCAAACCATTCTATAAGATTTAGTATCATTCTTCCCCATTTCTTTAATAAAATATATCAATGTACTTGTTTTTTAAAATTTATACATAATCTGCATGTTGTGATACAAAAATAACATACCAAAAAAATTTAGAAATAAAATTAGACTTTCACATTCTTAATGAAAACACATAAATCATGATAAAAATAAAATGTAGTAAGGGTGTGATGATAAGAATTAAACAGGCATTCGTGTTAAAAATAAAATAAATTCAAGTAATATTGAGATGTCCTAGATGATGAATTGAAATAGTAAATTAAGGAGAAAAACATATGTTCTAAATCTAAATATGAATTAATTCCATGTACAAAAGAATCAATGATGATTAAGAAATGGTGAATACGATTTCTTTATAATGGAAATAAAAGGAAGAATAATTTTTTTGAGAAAAAATAATTCATTATAAATTTTAAAAAAATAAAAAGAATATCAAATTCATTTTTCCTTATAAATTATGTAAAGTTCAAATAAAAATAGTGTTCATTTTAAACCAAAAAAAATAGTGGTTGTCAAATTATTATATAGGAAACTGTACTTTAATTGAAAATATCATAGTTGAAGAAATAATAAGGAATATTTCAAACCCTAAAAATACTTCATAAATAAGAAATTGACAGAAAATATTTTTGATGGTTAAATGAATATATTACAAAAAATAATAAAATTTCAATATTTAATTTGAAACTATTAAAAAATATGTTCCATTTCAAGAACAAAAAAGGATGATATTACAAAAATTACTATCTTTGGTTTTATTTGAGCTCTTATTCATGGAACCAAATTCCATGTTCCCTACATATTTCATATAAAATTATTTCACCTCATCTGTAAAATAGAAATTTATTCCTACCAAAGGCTCTAAAAATTCTTCATCAGTACTTTCATTGAAGTGTTCCTCAGCTAATGATTAATCATCCAATGAATCGTCATTTTTGTCTTCATTGAACACCTCATGACCTTCATTTGATTCATTAATATCAGTAGTAACCTCCATTTTAAAATTTCAATAGTCCTTTAAGAACATATATATCTAGTTTCATAATATCAGTTTACCATTCCAAAATGAACTTCTTCTTGGTGTCTCATACTCATAACAGTAAATAATAACAACTAACCTACAATGAACCAATATTCTCCAACAGAAGTTTCATTAGATGATGAATTTTATTACTTATTGAATTCCTAAAATTAATCTTCCATAGTGGAAAGATAAGATCGTTCCACAAATTTTACCACACAGTAACTAGAGATTTCTAGTATTTTTGTGTTTAACAAACCAACCCTAAACTGCATTGGAGAAGATAAACAGAAAAGATAAACCCTACAAAATATTATATATTTACTAGGGGATAAGATAAACCCTTGAGAAAATTATATGTTTGTGATAAAAATGGCATGGGATGATTGAAACCCCATTGGAAATCACTGCAATCTTGAATGAACCCCTCTGTTTAGAAGAAAGTCAAGAAGGGGTTGAAAACCCCCTATATGGGGATATGGAGATAGAGATGAGGGGGAAGAAGGGAAATCAGAGTGGGTGTGGAGAAGGAGGCAAGGGTAAGAGAAGAATGAGGTAGAGGTGGAATGATGAAGGCGGCAAGGCGGCGACATAGCTAGGGATGTAGAGGAAAAGGTGTAAAGGCGGTGGGGTGAGCGAGGTGTTGTGGAAACATGGATGCGTGGTGGGGAGGTGGGAATGCGTGGTAGAGAATGGGATGTTTGGTGGTGAGGAGGAGGCAAAGGCAGATGTGGTGATGTTGAAGAGGATATGGGGTGGAGGAGAGGTAGAGGATGAATGTAATAGAGGTAGGCAAGATCGAGGGAGGCGTTTGAGTCTAAAAGAGATCCAGGATTGTCAGAGGTGAATTAATGATGCAGGTATCAGGAGTGGTGAGGCCAGAACCCACATTAGGTAGGAGAAGGAGGAATTGGGAGGGTTTTAGTTTAAGCGAAGAGACGAGCACGTAAGTAAAATAGGTGTGGTGGTGACATGTGGATGGATTTGTCACTTCCTTTAATATATATAATAGATTTTATTTTTTTACTACTTACTAATATTAAGTAATAATTTTTAACAACTAACAATAATCAGTAATAAATATCAATAATAAATAAAAAATAAGAAGTTATGAAATATTAATTATTATTAATAATTAATAGTAATCATATATATTCATATAATTATTTTTAAAAACATTTATAAAATATGCTTGTGTGTGTGGGCATGTGTGTTTATATTTATATATACATACATATGTGTGTGTTTATATATAACTATAAACATAAAGATAAAGATAAAGACAGATATTTATTTGTATATATTATCGGTTAATATTTATTTACATGTACTAGAATATATACATGAATATACATATCTTTTCTAACACACACAAAAACACATTTATATTTAAAATTACATATACATTTTTATAGATATATACATATACATAATTTTTTATAAAAAAAATAAAATGGTTATTTTTTAATTTAAATAACTTGAATATTTTTTTTATAGTAATATGGTTTAAATATTTATTTGAACAATTTATAGAGGATGAGCTCTAATTGAGAGATTCTTTCACTATATTTCCATGGTCATTAAAGATTAGACATCATGCCCCCCTTGTCCATTACATCTCATGTTGAAAATTTCCCTTCCCATGGATGTTTATAGTCATCAGTTTTCTACTATTGGAAAAGAGGGTCAAAAGGTCATCCATGGTGGGATCATCATGGATGAATCAATCCTTGAGAATGGGATCACACACTATTTATCCTTATTTAATGGTTATGTATCTGGAGGTCTCCAAAGAGACGATATAGTTGCTCATGTCAAACCATATGATAGGAATTAAATTCTAAGAAATTGTTAACTAAATTCCCAATTCCCCCATTTTAATTTTTAAAATCCACCTAATTTAAACTAACTTGACCATATCAATTTTAGAGGCTCTGTATAGATGATTTTTGTTGGATCATAATATTTTATAACAACTACAAGAGGGGGGGTATTATAGTTTAAAAAATTAAACAAACAAAAAACCCAAAACCTATTTAGTTAAAATAATCAGGCTAATTTTTTTTGATGATCCGAGTATTTGTATCAGAATCATAAATCATCTAATAAAACATGTTTTTTAATTGGGATCACAAAAATTCTAATAAAATAGTTATTTGAAAGATGAGTAAATACTACATTCTAATTTAAATTTCATGGAGAAATGTAAAAAAATATAGAAATAAGTAATATTAAAGCTTATAAAAAATAATAATGACTCATAGGCTTTATATAAGTAATTATAATCTTTAACCTTAAGAGTTAAGGAAGTTTGAAATCCGGACCTAAGATATCCATAGTTTTCAACCTAACTACAAAGGTCTATCCTTCCTTACTAAGAAATCCCTTGATACAGTGATGTTAACAAATCTATATTCCAATCCCTTGGAATCCCTCAATTTTATGATCGATGTTAGCTATATCTTCCTATCCCCAGAAGCCCTCAATCTAATTGATCATATTCAACCATCTTCCTATCCCAGGAAGCCCTCTATCTAAACCTCGATCGAAAAAATCAAATAAAATAGAAAATTTTTCTATGAAATTTAAAACTATTACACAAATGAATCCAATCTATAACTCTATGAAAAATTACAAAGCGTGAGAATGAGATGTTTAGGCTGAGAAAAATCTTAGATTTGTTGAGTTGTAAATGCATCATCACCTAACTCTTCAAATGAAATAATATTTATTGGAATCTATCTAATGACTATATTTACATGAGTATTATAGTTGGTTGAAACTATATTGGATGTTCATCACTTAAAATCATAGAAATTTTTTTCCATATGACGTAATTTAAATAGAACCATTACAATTTTGTAATATATTTTTTCCAATACAAATAATTACAATTAACCTGATTATAAACTTTTTATAGTCCAACAGACTATTTTATTATTTTTCAATCTGATTAATTGTACTATAGTCAATCTGATGGATCTAAAGTATTGTTAGTCTAGTGTATATGACTTCGATTAGTCCGATGAAAAAAACACTTATTCAAACTGATGGATAGAAAATTATTTAGTCTGATGTCCCATACTCTAAGTTAGTCCAATGAACCAGATAGAAAAATATAAATTTAATATTTGTTTACCTAGAAACCTTTTCATCATTAGGTAGAACAAGCTGTTTTCTAAAAATACATTCTAAAACATTTTGGGTTATATAAAGTTAGTAAAATAATATTTTAATAAAGTGTTAAAGTGTTTGGGATTTTCAAATCTATGGGAATGAAAAGTATTAAGTACACTTTTGACACATAAATAACTCCCTTTTTATAAAGAAAAAAAAACACAATTCTTAAAATGAAAAATATTAACTTGAAATACATACAACCCTTTGTATGTTTATGATCTTCGAGAAATTCTTCATAAGAAATATCTTCCCTTACCATATATTATCTCCCTACGAGTTGATAACTTCTTTTTATTCATCATTTTGATCTAATAGAAAATATGGTTACTTCAAATACATCCCCTTAAACTATTTTATTCCTTAAATAGTTTAATCCCCTTTAGATTATTTTTCTCCTAGGAAATATTTTCCCCCCTTTAGATAAATTCCCCCCATTAAAAAATAACCCCCCTTTGTGATTTGAAAAATAGAATAGGGGAAGAAATATATTCTACATAAATGTTATAAAAACATAATATGAAACAATTGTGTTTGAATAACTATTAATCCAAGATAATAAGAAGAAAAAAATCATCAAAATGAAATTGGATAAAATTTAGACAAAAAGAATTTGGATAATATGTCATTAAAACTATATTTCATTCAAAAAGTTTTGATATAACTTAAGGGTTCATATGAAAAAATGTTCATGATTTATTATAAAAATTCTTGATAATAGCTTCTAACTTCTTCAAATTGTTGTGATCCTTCTCTATTTTAGCTGCTAAAGATTCAATCTTGGCTATATTTTATTCTATTACTATGATCCTCTGATTCTATACTTTTACATGAAACATCCTCTTCGATAACACTAATCTTATTATTTTCCTCCATCTACCCCAAAAATTCATCTTTAAATTATTGGAACATGATATTATCTTTTTTCAACTTCTGAATATCTTCTTTCAATTACTATATTTCTTCATTTCGAGAATTTTATTATTTGGAATTTTTCTACAATCATTAGTCTATATAATCCATCTGATGAACATTTCCTAAATGAATCCAAAATGTTGGAAGATACTTTCTTCACTTCTAGAATCTGATCATCATGTTCTTCCAAGTCACTATCGACTTTCATCAACCACTTTACTCTCTGCTTGAATATCGTTTTGTGTGCATTAGAATTATCTTTGAGTGTTTTGATCCAGAAATCATTCTAAATCATTGACTGTGTCAATAACATCAATGATTCTAACTTCTCATTCAAAATATTATGAATATGTTCACATATTTCTTAAATACTAGGAAGATATTGAATTGAATCAGTAATATATTTTGGAGCCTAATAGATATAATCTATACTTTTTTGTGCTTCAGTGGCCGATGAATCTGATGACTCTGATGAAGCCTCTGAAATATGTGGTCGATATGGTCCAACATCTATCTTTTCTTTTCCTTTAACTTTTCATATTTTGATACTTTTACTACATCATGTTCTTTAATTTTCTCCTCCTTGTCCAATAATTTGTTATGTGAATGTTGTGCCTCAACTTCTTCTTTATGTGATGATGAATGAACATCCACCAAAACATCAAGAACTAGGTTATTATCTGACTTAGTTGATGTTGATGTAGAGGATAAGGATGATTCTGATGATATTTATTCTTATTTTGTTTATTCCTCTCCATAATCTTATTATTATTACTTTTCTTATTCTTCAATTTATTATTCTAACTGCCTTAGAGTTCTCAAAATAATTTTTACAACATTCTGAACTATTTTTTTTCTTCTTACCCACTGACATCATAATTGTTTTTGGAACTTATTATTTAACATATTTTTAACCTCACGTTTTGTTTTCATATTATTCTATATCTTCTTTTTATTTTCCCTTGTCAACAATTACTTGTACTATCTAACTTTTACAAAATACTAATAATTCTGGTATCGATGGATATGGAAGTGTTTGATCGATAGATGATATTATTTCGAAGCCTGAAATAGGTTAAGAAATAAATAAATAAAAAACCATGATAGGTTGATAAATAGATTCCCTTTTCACTCCTTTGAGTAAATTCTCTTTCATCATCGCCTCAACATGCCTTTTCTTTTTCTACTTCTTCTCATATTCTTTTATATGCATCAACTTTTATCATCTTTAAATCTAAATTTTATTCTTTTTCATGTTTGAATGATGCATCCCATGGTTCCTTTTGGGATTTATGAGAAATAATTTTTCTTAATTCATCATCAAACATTTATTTTTGTTTTTTATAAAATATAGGAGGATAGGCTTCATATTTCCTCTTCTCATTCACTACTTCTTTCTCTTTAAATTTTTAAACCTTGGATGCAACCTTGTCTGATTTATCCAAAAAAAATTTGATCATTGGATTAAAAAAAGATTCATTCTAACCATTTTTTTCTCTCTAATAAGAGAAAACATTTCTTGAATTGCGTATAACTAATTTTTTATCTAAAATACTTCCATGTAGTTAACCAACATATTGTTTATGAAACAAGGAAACATGAGAATCATTGACCCCATAGATTCCTTCTTAATATATTTGATAGAAAAAAACTTCTCAAGATTTATTTTCCACATATTGACATGAAACTACGATATGAAAATATCAAGGACCAGAGTATCCCTATCACCATTTCTCAGAATCAAGTACTCCTACATAAAAAATGTTACAACTCTCACATCCTGAGTGGGATGAGATACTTTTCTGATCTTTTCAAATATAGTGAACACAGAAGCTTCAACTTTTGATTTTTTGAAACTAACAATATTCCTCGTAATATTGTCTCAATAAATATATAATTCTCCCTTTTAATTAACTTCAACTATATCAATAACTTATTGATATTATAGCTTACAAATTTGACCAATAATAGTTAAAAAATCACCTCCACATCCTATTCCTTATTGAATTACACTAAATAATAGAATTATCTTATTATTTTAGGATAATTTAAGTCAAAATATTATTTTTCAAGACATATTTTCTCTCAAAATATAAATTTAATAACACTTTTCAATAAAGAATCAAACATTTCTTACAAGATATTCTCAATCATCCTTTTTTATACAACTTCTCTCTTTGAAAAGTTTACTGTTGAATCCATCTAACAGAAACTGATGCTAAAGATGCACAAAATAAGTTCATCAGATAAATCCCAAAATTTGGGATTGATATATAAAAGGGGTTTCAAGGGTCTAGGAAAATTCCAAAAAAATGATACGAGACAAGGGTGACCCATCCCTTATATATAGGCCCATGGGAGACACATTGTTTTCTAGAAATCCAATGACTCAAATTAAAAAACATTTTCTAATCTGGATGTTGAGATTAAATCAATGAATGATTTCATAAAATATTTGGAACTCTTAATTTGATTTATGAAAACTATTTATCACACTAAAGAGTTGTCTGATTATGAAAAAGTTTATATTTGAAATAAATTTCATGTTTGTAAAATGTAAATAACATCTAAAAGAACATAGAAAAAAAGTAATAGATAGTTACAAAAACTAAAATATTAGAAGGATACCTATCTGAGTATAAATTAATTTTGGTATGAATGTTTCATCTAGTAACCTATTCTTCTTGCTTTTTTTAATATAAATTGAAGCCGATAAATTCTTTAACAAAAAGATCAAACTAATTTTTTTATTAAAAATTTGAGTCTAGAAAACGATTTATGAAACAAAAAATGATTCCTAAAAATTGAATTACAAGTTTTTATTCTGAAAAAACATAATTAAACATTTTGATTCCAAAATTCTAAAAAAATAGAATCAATGTTCTCAAGAAACCAATGTTTTTGAAATAAGTTTTAGAAAAAAATATTTTTAGAAAAAACACAAAAAATGTACTCCCACTTTGAGAAGAGTTCATTAATATAAAAATTTTGGTAAACATGAAGTAAAAATGAATGGTCATTTTATATTGATCATTCCATTATTTTTTTAATATATTAAAATCTGTAAAAACTAATAGGTTTAGTAAAAATATATACAAGTTGATATTTCATTCTGATGAATCGTAAAATGATATCTCCTTTTTATGGGTGATCCTGAAGGAAATGGTGTCTTATATCTATGTGTTTTTCTTATGAGTTATGTGTTGATTTTTTACTTAATGAAATTGTAATTGTGTTATGACTCAATATTTTATTTTTAATAAAACTTATTCCATTTTTAGTGAGTGCATTTTACTTCCACAACACTTAAGTAAAATAGATTTCAGGTGACACATATTCATGTTCATCGGTGGAAAGTTCTACTGAGTGTTGTTTCTTACAAGACCAAGAAACTAAAGTTCTCTCTAATAAATAAAAAGTTTAAAAATAACTTTTTCTATCTATTTTACATCCACCAAATTCATCATCTAATGTTTTTTAACTCAAAATAATATCTAGAAGAGTAAAATAATCCTAAATGCATAGTTACCATAAGATAACAAAAATTTAGTTTTATATCTTTAATATGGGTCTATTTTGGATTTTCTTGTTATCTTGGAAATAATCATACAAGAAACATTAAATTCGGACAACTATCTATTAAGTAAAGTAAACATCCAATAATTCCTATAAATATCATCTGATCAACTGGTTTCTAAGATTCATCAATATCTAAAGTATTTGAGGTTCCAATAAGAGTATAAATAATTTTATAATTGTCATATATGAATTTCACTATAATAACATTTATATAATTATATAGAGATATAAATATTCTTTATAGTTTTCTTAAAATTTAGTAACCTAGAAAACATGTAAGTTCTCCTACAATCCTCATTTCAAACTAATAATTCATAATATTTTTAAAGGAATCTATTAATGATTTTCTATTTTATCCATATATAATACAATCAACATAAATTTGAAAAATGATGATGTTTTTAAAAACTTATTTTATAAAATTATTAGGATCCACAACTCCCTTAATAATTTTTTTTGTAACAGAAATCAGGTTAACCTATCATAACAGGTTTTAGAGGTTTGTTTAAGTTCATAAATCTCAATATTATGTTTAAAAAAATGTTTTGGCTGTTTTTTATTTTAAAAACTAGGGAGTTTTTCAACATAAAATTCCCCCTATACATATCTGTTACGGAATGCAGACTCCACATCCATTTGAAATAGTTTGAAATTTAAGAATTATGCACAATCTAGAAGTATACTAATAGCTTCAAGTATGGCTACCAAAGCACAAGTCTATTTATTATCAATGCCTTATTATCGATTATATCCCTTAGTAACAATTATAAATTTATTTCTAACTGTTATTCAATTTTCATCAAATTTGTTCTAGAAAACCCATTTTACTATAATTATAGAAGTATCCTTTGGTTGTTAATCCAATGTCAAAAATTGATTTCATTAAAATTAATTGTATTTATCTTATATGGATTTTATCCAATCCACATCTACTAAAGCCTCATCAGAAGTATAATGTTTGAATTGAGATAAAAATTAAAATTTTTCAATTTTATTTTTTAAATAACTTCTAGTTCTAACTAGTTGATCTATATCAACAATGATATTGTCACTAGGATGATTCCAAAAAACAACTGATTTCATGGACTTACAAAAATTTGTTCTTCAACAATAGGTGGAATATATTCTTGAGGTATAGCTTCAAAAATATATTCTTTATTTTTTCTCTCATGATAAGAACTTTCCAACATAGGTTGAAAATATTGTTTTTTGAAATTAATTCCAATGATAGATGTTGTGGTTATTTGAAAAAAAGGACCATTTTCATCAAATCTAACATGTACCATGTCCTTAATAGTAATTTAATTTTTATTAAAACTCTATATGCCTTACTAGTTGTATAATAGCCTAAAAATATTACTTTATTAAATTTTGGTTCAAAATTATATAAATTTTCTTTAGTATTCAGTATGAATACTTTACATCCAAAAACATTAAAGGAAGAAAGTTTCAGTTTCCTTTCGGTCTAAAAATCCTAAAGAGTTATTAACAAAAGTCCGTATTAAAAAGTGATTTATTGTATAATAAGTGGTACTAACTGCTTCATACCAAAAATGTTTGGTGACTGAGTATTCACTTAGCATGGTTATAGTAATCTCTTGAATAATTCTATTTATTCTTTCAACTTCACCATTGTTTTGTAGAGTTTTAAGTACTGAAAAGTTATTTATAATAACATATTTACTATAAATTTTTTGAAACTAAAATTTAATAATTATCCACCATGATCACAATGAATAGTTACCATTGAGATATTTTTCTCATTTTTAGCTTGGGATACAAAAGTTTTAAAATAACAAAAGGCTTCAGACTTCATTATTAGAAAATAGACCAAATTATATCTAGTGTAATAATCAACTACAACATATAAAAAGTATTTTACACTGATAATTCTAGTTTTTATAAGGACAAACAAGTCCATGGGAACTAAATATAAAACATTAGAACTTTAGACTTCACTAATATATTTTAAAATTAACTTACGTTGATTTCTTAAATGGTAAGGATCACAGAATTTAGAAGTATCAAACCTATACTCTAGTAATTCCATACCTTATCATTTCATAGATAAATTAGATAAATTTATATGATTAAAGTGTCTTAATATTCTATTCCATAACCAATATTGGTCTTCCATTGGACTAAGGAAAGGAAGATCTTGGATCATAAGGAATTGTATGTTTAATTTGTAGACATTCTCATGTCGACTAGAAAAAATAATATATTCATTTTTAGAACTATGAACAATAAATTTATCATTCCTAAATTTTAAATAATTACCTTCATCAAATAATTGAATTATGCTAATAATGTTGTTATATTTTCCTAAAAAAATATAAAATTTGAAATCAATATTTTTCATGAATAATAATGTTACATATACTAGTAATTTCTCCTTGATAATTATCTCTGAAAGTGAATTTAGAACCTTCCATATTATAATATTATTAAAGAATTATTTGTTTCTAGTCATGTTTCTAGAGCAACCACTATCCATGTACCAAATTTTTTTATTATTGGTATATTACTTAATTTTTTGAAAACAAAAACATTAGAACTTCAAAACCCAAACCTTCTTGAGATTAGTATTATGATAAAGTAAAATTTTTTGAATCCACATTTTTTTGACATTATTATATGGATAAAAATTTTGCCCTTTTGAATAATAATCTTTAAGACAATGCAGCAATTGATTTTTTTAATGAACATTTATTCTTCTAGTGCCCACCACATTGAAAATTAGATAAAAAAGAGAACTTTCCCAAACCAATTAGTTATTAACAAAAACAAGTTTTATATTTGTAAAACCCTTTCCATTAATATCTCCATAAGGTCTAATTTGATTATAAATTTTATAAAAAATTTCCTAACTAGTGGTAAATTTTTCTAATAACTTTTTAAAAATAGAGATTTTAGAATTTTTTTTTTCAACTAAAATTTTATCCTTAGTAGATTTTATATTCGAAATGCATCTTACAGTGTCATTTTGTAAACAAGTTCTTTCAAAATTATGTTTTTTAATTTATTTCAAACACCATAATTATGAAAATTAGTTTTATATAAATCTTTAGAAAGATATGCTATTTTAGTATTAAATTAAGCAATTCTCGATTTTTTTACTGTAGGTTTTGAATGAGAAACATCAAGTTTTCTAGAAATCCTACAATTTTCATTTTCAAGTAATTTTAAAAATGTAGAAACTTATTTAAAACTTTTTTATGATTTTTATCATTAAATAAGGAAGATTATTTATAAGAATACATATATCTATTTTCATCATTATTAGTATCTAGATAATTAGGATTTAAGGTATGATTTGTAATATATTTTGTATTTACCATAACCATGACGAATTTTTATCCTCTAGTATTTCTACATATAATCATATATTGTTCAATCCTAAACATTCATTATCTGATGAATTTTCAGAATAACTATATCCTCTACATGCACTCGAAGTGTATGAAGTGTTTATACTTCTCTTATAATTATGTTTATATTAATTTTTGGAATTTATATCAAAATTTATTTCCTTATTATTTTTTCCGTTAAGATTAGGAAAGTCTGGTTTGATATGTCCTGCTTTCTTACATTCATAACTTATCAATTTTGGAGAATCATTCTTATCACTTTTATCCTTATGAATTTTGTTATATCTGTACTGTAAATACATTTTATCGACAATCTTATTCATTATTTTATCAATATTATCTAATTCATTCCTTAACAATTCTAATTAACTAATGTCGGAATCAAAAAAAACATTTTCTCTTTAGAAGTATTTAAAATTTTCAGACTAGTTTATACCTTATTGGGAACATTGGATATATTTTCAAAAGAAACTCATATTTTTTTCATTTTATTTTTCTCAAAATTCATTTTCAGTCTTTCCTCATACTGCATAAGGGTTATAATATGATCATCAAGAGAACAATTAGTAATCCTTCTTGCTTCATCCAAAGATATTATCTTTGATTCCCATTCACTAGGAATTATCTCAATAACATTCTCCACTAAGAACCCATCCATGAGATATTTGTCACCAAGTGACTATAAACTGGTGAAAATGATCATAAACCCTAGGTTCATTTTAGCAACAGATTCTCCGAGTAGAAAATAAAAATATTGATAATCCTCTCTGAGAATTGATATTTTTATGTAAGTGAATTTAGAACATCGAAAATGTGGTACCTATATCTTCATATAAATAATTTTTGGTGCATTACATGAAGATATATGGCAATAGATATTTCTAGTCATAGAACATAATAGAGTATTCCTTACTCTTTAATTCAGTGGATATTCCAACTTTTTTTGATTAGTAAATTCATAAACATCTTTATATAGAATAATATAGTAACTGGTTAACATGATTTTTTTTCAACTCTAGTTTTTATAATAAAATTTATCATTCTATCTCTTCAGTACTAATAATCATTACCAGCAAAGATAGTTGGCCTACTAGGATTCAAATTCTTAAGTGTACCAGCATTCAAACTTGACATCTTATATAAAGTATAAACTATTCTTTAAAATACATGTTAGTGTAAAAAAATTATAAACAAGAATTATATAAAAACATAATAATTTGCAGCAGATAGCATAATTAAAAACACAACAAGAAAATCAGTAGACCCTTCTATGATACAAATTTTTGGATAGTAAGATTTTAAAATGGATACAAGAGTGTGGGGGGGGTGAACATTACTTTAAAAAATTAAACTAACACAAAAATAAAAACATCTTTATCTAAAAATACCAGACTTAGCAATCATCCAATGATCATAGTGTTCGTATTGGATTTAAAAATCATCCAATAAAACATATTTGTTAGTTAGGTTCATAAAAAGTCTGATAAAATAGTTATTAGAAAGATTAATAAAAATTAATTGATAATATATATTACATAGTGGAATGTAAAACTTGTAGAAACAAGTATTATAAAATCTAATAACAAAGTGAGAATTAATTACAGTCATTATAAAAGTAATTTTACTCATTAACATTAACTATTAAGGAAGTAAATAATCGTAATTTAATATATTAACATTTTTCAACATAACTATAAAGGTATGTCTTTCCTTACTAGAAAATATCTTGATATGATGATGAGAATAAATCTATCTTCTAATCCCCCAGAAGGCCTTGATACGACGATCAGTGGCATCTCTATCTTTCTATCCTACAATCCCTCAATCCAGTGGATCAAATTCACATGTCTTCATATCCTTGAAATCCCTCGATCTGAACCTTGTTCAGAACAATTGAATACACAAGAAAAATTTTCTATGGAATTTAAAACCCTCACAAGGATTCCTTAGAAATACAACTCTCTAAAAATTACAAAGCATGAGAACGAGATATTGAGGAAGAGAAAGATATCAGACGTGTTGAGTTGAAAATTCATCATAACTGAGCTCCTTGAATTGAACTCCTATATATAGGCATCCCTACACTGGATATATTTCTAGGAATCTTAGAGTTGGTTGCTACGACCGCATATGTTCTTCAGTTGAGAGCTCAAAAAAATGTTTCCATTAGATGGCATTTTGATAGTAACATTACAATGTTGTAAAATATTTATTAAGATAGAAATACTTATAGTTACTCCAATTATAAACTTTTCACAGTCTGATAGACTATAATAATTTTTTTCAATCTAATGAACTGAACTATGGCCAGTCTAATCGATCTGAACTATTTTCAGTCCAATAGATACGACTTCGATCAATCCAATGGATAGAACACTTATTAAATCCTATGGGAATAAACAAGATTTTAAGAAAGTGTTAAAGTGTTTCAGATGTTTAAAACTAAGTAAAGGAAAAGTATAAAGTATACTTTCAACTGAACAACATTGGATCATCGAACCTATTCTCTTCTTAGATCAATGTTCCAATGGATGCATTGAATTACTTCCATTAATTGTAATCTATTTGGTTATATATTTTCATTTATTCCTCTCTTACATTCTTTTAATGTGGTGTATCCTCATGTCATTGACAGATCTATATATTTATTTATTAATTTTTTTAACTATTATTCACCCTTGATCATTATATCCTTTAACTCTCCTTGAAAACCCCATGATGGGTGTTGACGATCATGGATTGAGGTAGGTTGTTTCTTATGGAAATTTCTATTAGTTGAAACCCATAATTCTTCTCTATTTGAATTAGATTTTTAATTTATTTCTAAATTGTGATTTTATTCTCTTGATAAATGATTTTTAAATGAAATGGTTTGTGAGATGAAATCCATTGTAAATAGATTTTGAAAATAAAGTATAGATTTTTAAAAAATGATATTGAAATATGTTAGTTTGAATAATGATTTTGATGAGATGAAAAGGTATGAAATGAATTATTATTTGGAATGAAATGATTTTTTTGATAGAAATAATATTTTATAAATCCAATTGATGTTTGTTTTGAAATGAAATTTCCCGTTTTGAATATTTATGATGGAGTGATTGAAATAATTTTTTGAAATTATTTTATATTGTTTGAAATTAATGATATCCCCTTGTTCGTTTGTTTACCATGAAGCACATGAGAGCCTAGTTTGTTAATAGGAGGATATGAATGCTTTCTAAAATTTATTACCTAAAAATTACTTAATGATGAAAAAGATATTGAAACTACTTGAGGGCAGGCAGTTCATTCATTGGGATGAATTCCTATTACCCCTAGGCCTGATCCCTAGGAATATGTTCACCAGAGGTGCTTTACTTCATCGATATTTTGAAGAACTTCAGTACTTAAAATAAATAATCCCCATGGATTATAACCATGTTTCTATGATTAAAAATATTAATTACATGATAATGATTATGAAATATGTTATTTATTCATATCTTAGTAAAATAGTTTATTCATGTATGTTTTGAAAAATATTCTTGTTTTTTCCCAATTTTATGGAAATGCACTTTTATTCCAATTTTAATCTAGCCATTGAATTTTTTGAAAAAAAATATTTATATATGAACTGAGAAATGACTTCCATGCCTCGTTCTAAATTAAATTGAGTATATTTGGTTTATTGGTTATAGATTGCTAATGAAATTCATTGTGAGATCTAACACGTCTTTATCACTCACATTATATCTTTACCATTATGAGTTTTTATATTTCCTTATGTAGGGTCTATGAAAAGAGAAAAAACTACTCATATAGGTGGTGGATGTTCTTTATTAGTGAACCTTGACAGTTGGAGGTGATTGGTGGAATATGTGATCCAATTTTTATAGGGAGTTTTTTTGTTGATGTTTGGATGGTGTCTTCTGATGACTTGGGTTGATGTTTCTATTTTTGTGACTTTTATCTATTTAATTGTAGTTTTCTCTCCAATGGAGTGTTTGGAATACTAACCGATTATCATTTGTGTCCATTACATTGTCTTGATGAGTAATCCTTATGGTTAAGTCATTACCTATGGTTTGTATTGATTAACTTGCGTTGTTCACCAACACATTAAGATCAATAATTCCCTTCTATCCATGTTATGATTGGATTATAAACTGTTTAGGTAGGTTATTCAAGTTTGTTTGTGAAAAAATTGTATCAAAGGCAGTCATCACTCTTCTTTGATGTCATCATACATTTTGGGATGTCTTGTTAGACATGAGACAATATTTTTAGGACTTAAGGGGTAGGTTAAAAGTGATTTCCTAATCATCTCTCATAATAACAAGCCTTAATTTACCACAGGATATTGGAAAAAAGTGTCTTTTAGTAGATGTTTGATCTAATCTCAGAAATTTTTCCAAAGCATTGATTCAAGAATTTTGTTTTCCATTTTAATTTTGATTGATATAGTTGATCATGCCGCATCTCTTGATTGATGTTTTAATTGTATTTTTTTGATGATGTGGAGTAAAATACCCTTAGAATATGTTTAAACATACCCTAGAAGGTAGTTGCTGATGAACCATTAAAATCAAACCATATAGTTAATTTGAACCATGCGTAAGTTGTTGTGCATGTGGTCCAAGATCTGGTCCATATGGATACACCTATTCCTATTGAGGAAGTAGAGGTTGTTCCCCGAAGGGAAGACAATAAATATTATTCCTAGGAATTTTTTTTTTGAATCTTATATCTTTACAGGGTACCAATGATCCTTAGAAGGAAGGGGATTGGTTGAATAATGTTAAGCAGCTCTTTTATTTCATAGAGACACCTTACTCTGTTAAGGTGAAATGTACATCCTTCAAGATTGAAGGGGCCAACATAAGGTTATGGGACTCAATAGTTCAAACATGTAAGAATGTGTGTTTGGAGTGGAAATAATTCAAGAAACTTTTCACAGAACAATTTAATCCATAATCAATGGAGATGGATAAGTCTATAGATTTCCTTAAACTCAAGGATGGTGATTAAATTATGAATCGGTATTCTAACATCTTCTTCAAGATTATTTATTTCTCATAGAAGAAAATATCGAATGTGAAACTAAAATATTTAAGGATTAATATTGGTGTTTATATAGATATATAATTTTAGGTTTTCTTACTGAAGATCAACATGTACGTGGATATGCTGAATATATATTTTATGTCGGAACTTGATTTATCTTTTAAGTTTTGTTTTTTGTGAGTTCTTCCTACTCCCAGTGGATTCTTGTGGGTTTTCATTAAAGGGAAGGGGAAGTTGTATAAATCTCATAGTGGAAACCATAGTGTTGGTTAATATTAGTTTCATACTTTCTTAAAGTATTCTATAGTGTCTAGAAAATTCCAATTAACTTGTTTCCAATGTTAAAAAGTTGGGCACTTGAGGCAAATTTGCATCGTGGTGTCGATGTTATATAGCTCTTGTAAATGCTCAGGTCACTTGTAGAAGTTTTACATGTTTTTACCAATATGTGTAGTGGTACGTTATTAAACACTGAACTATAAATGGTTATTATCATTATATCTTTTGGGAAATTAAAGATTCAAGAATCAATTATAAAATATTTAGATTTCATTTTTTCTCTATCATGTGAGTAATTTTTTTATTATTTTTCTTAAATTTATGTATTATTTTCTTATCAATTTATGAGTTATATTGGTGATTCAAAATAACAAACATTTCAATTTGTGTCTAAACCTAAATGTGTCATATTTTATATTAGTTATCATGTTCATCCTTGGGTGTGCTATCTAAATATTATGTCACTCTTTTATAGTATTGACTAACTATTTATATTCAAAAATCCTTCTATCTTATCCACTCCCCCTTGTCATATGTTGTGAATATAATGTTTCCCATTACTAGGGATGGTTAATGGGTATCAAACCCTTTGGATCAGGTATATCATACATGGAATCTAAAACAAAAAAAAACTCCTTTTTTTAATGTCTAAAACGATTAGTGAGAAAATTCATGAATTTAAGTAGACTGACCTAAATTGATTTTGGTTGACTCAATGGGTA
Source organism: Viscum album (assembly GCA_963277665.1). Taxonomy (NCBI): domain Eukaryota; kingdom Viridiplantae; phylum Streptophyta; class Magnoliopsida; order Santalales; family Viscaceae; genus Viscum; species Viscum album. The sequence goes on along the minus strand of OY728133.1, from coordinate 856,742,647 downwards.
ATGAAGTTTTATTTTCATTTTTATAGCATTATTTTGGTAATAATATACATTTTTTAATTATGCGAGAAATATATGTATAAAAATTCATCTATGTAATTAACATTATTTGTTTAATGTTTAATATTTGTTGAAAATATGGCTTTAATTTTTATTTTTAAGAATAATTATATATGGGTCACCCCCATGTCAAACTACTGAGAATGTAAATGGGCCATAACTCAATTTTTTAAATATGAATTAATTGTGGGGATAAAAAACCTATTTTATTTAGGTATGACCTAGGAAAACACAATAATAAATTATACCCCATTTATCTTGCATTAGTTGGTATAAAATATTTGGTTGATATGGTAAAAAAACAATCCCTTCATTTTAATATTTCTTTTATAATTTAACCTTGTTTATGTCTTGTTTTTTCACTCACCAATTTTTTTATATTACTTTGAAAACATTAAGAATTTATTATTGTTATGAATAATTTAAAATATCCTATATAACTAATTATTCACACATTAAGATTTTATTCAAAACATGTAATTCAATTCATCCAAATAAATTAAGTTTAATGGAGAAAATTTATGATAATAAATCAGAAGATACATTTTCCTTCCACTTATTATGTTTTACAATATTGATCATATTCATGTTCTGAGTGTTTGGAATAGAAAAGAATAATTTTTTAGGATATTATTCCACCAATATTGTTTTATCATTGTTTTTATTATCACATCCAATTCACTGTTTATATTACATTATTAACCATTTTCATTTCTGTAATCTCTATGTTTCAATATTCGATACTTTTCTTTCAATCTATTACTATCCTCACCAATGATTTTAGAAGACACACCATAATGATTACTCTATTTTTATAATTTATCCATTATTTCCACCCATGTGTTGGGTTTTATAGGCTTATGGTATCACCCAAATTTAGTCAAATTAAATAATAAAATCTAGCCATGATCAACAAATAGATGAGTTGTATATATTAAATTAAATAAAACTATAACATATTATGTATCAACCTATCTTATTCCCTATTAATATTATTTTACTTGTCCATTTTATTGAGATAACAAGTACCAAGCAATATATTTATTGCTTCTTAGATGATTCCCTAACTATATGAATCTCAGATCTAACTTGGTTTAATTATCTAATTATTGAAAGTATTTTTACTTTTTTCATGATTTTATTTGATATATGACATTTAATTTCTTCTTTTCATTTTCATTTTCTACTAATATATGAATGAATTATTTGTATATGAGATCATTGATATAATACTCAGATCTTTCACGGACCATATTATGGAATCAATGAGAATTTTTCTCTCAAATGTAGAAACTTGTGACTATATGAGTATCAAAATTCATTAAATAATTTGATAGGATTCATAAAGTCAAAGATTTGACAAATCTAATGTTGTGAAATATTTATTTCCTCTATTTTATTCTTTTTTTATTTTAAAGAAGTTGTGCTAAATAGTGTGGATGATGAGTATTATTTAAATACATATAAAAATATAATAAAATTCTCCTTGTCCTTCAAAAACTAAAATAATACATATTTTATTGAATCATATATAAATATTTCTATGATTATTTTATTACCCATCCCCACTAATTACCTTTCTTGGATGGTTATTTAGATATGAGTGACTGCTGAAGCTCGCTGATACTAAGACTATTGTGAATTCCTCATCCAAAATTTGACCCCACATGAGTATCAAAATGGATAACCTAGGTTTTCCTTGGAGGTGGTCACTCAAATAGTCATTATTCATGGGAGTTGTAATTTTTTTTAGATTTTTTTTAATTTAATTAAAAGGAAAAAATTACAATGTAATGTGGTTTTATGTGGTATGGATTAAATAAAGTGAGAAAAGAGAGGAAGGAAAATAAGTAAAAAAGAAAATGGGTGTTATAAGGATAAATGATCGATCCAAATGACGAGTTTAGTGTCAAGGAAATCATTAATTAAATTTTATGTCATTCCACTATAATGATCTGATTATATACCAACAATAGTCTTCCACTATTTGACATATGAGTGGAAATAATTATCAAGAGACTCTTAAAGTACATTAATAACCAACTGTATGCTTAAATACTAAGCATAGAATACACCTCTCCTATGTGGGTAATCTAACCCAAATCATGACCACATCCCACATTTCATTTAAAACATTTGGTTCTTGAATAATCCATATGTTGATTGAAATAGAATACGATATGTTAAAATTGATTTAATTGTGGTATAAATAAGTATTAAATCAGTGTGAAACAAAGAGAGAAAAGCATCACCCAACTCCCACATTTCATGTATTCATGATTTAATTACAAAAAATAATGACAAAAATTAAATGAATGAAACTTAGGCTGCAAGAACCCCCTCATATCAACCCTCTTTTAGTTCTCCATAACCATAGAGTGTGAGAGGTTTAAAATGGGTGAACGCAAGGTGATTATTAAGAAAAAATGTGAAAAAGAGAAGAATGAATTATAATAAAAAACATGAATTTGGAAAAAGATAGAGTTAAATAATAAAATTTAGCATCCAAACACAATGTCTAGGTAGACTTGTAATAGAAAAATACCCACAAACCCCCCTTTTCCTTTAAAATAGACAACCAATATCCTTGAAATTAGAATAATAAAATCAATATTATACCAAGAAGGTTTAGATCAAACTCCATCTTTCATTACACAGAAATACCTCATCATCATCATCAAACAACAAAAATATAATTTGTTTTGATAATAATCTATGGATCAAATTCTCTACATTTAGGCACAATGGAAATCTGTTATGCTTGGAGGTACCATTGTAGGTGTGTATTAGGTGGAGATAAACACATGAAATCTATAGTATCAATAATAATTTTGGCTGCACTAACATGGGTTTACATTATTGGGTCAAGATTTATTCTACTGGTGGTTCGGGTTACAACTATAAGTCAGATTAAGTACTTTCAAAATTAGATGGAAGATGTGGATTTAGTGAATACTTCTAGGATTGGATATATGAAAAATATTTTCTGACAAAGTGTTTTACATTATATAAGGATATATTCTAGGATCAGAACTCTTAACCAGTGGAGGCTGTGTCAACAGAACCAGGTGTTTAAAACCAAGAAACAACAATGGCACCCTTCTGGGTGGAAATGTTCAGAAGGAAAGGTGGATGAGTTACATACACTGCATTTTTCATTTAAAGATGTTGATAGAGTCTGTGTGTCAGTGGGTAGCTGGAAATTTCCTTGATTGAGCATTGGATGAACACAAATATTTGAATGCAGTTAAAGTGGATGAATTGAAAGGACTTTTAGAGAGCTCATTTATAAATAGATGGGCATGGGACACTTGATTGTTGTTGGATGGTTTTCATTATTCTTTGGATTGAATACAAAGTTTACTTTATATTTTCTCCTAAATAGTGTTCTAGATTGTGAACATGTAACTCAATGAAGCATTCATATTATTCTTCTATTAATTTAGAGCTACAATGTTTTCATGGAGTAGAAATTTTTCCGAACCACACATATTTTTAGTGTTCTATGTCGAGTGTTCACTTTATGTTTTTCTTCTTCCACTTTGGGAGTGAGATGAGAATTTTGTGGAGTTCCAATTAAATGCGTTGTTAGGCCATGAAGCTTCTCAATTTGGATACAATGAGTCACGTGTTGATTAATTTGGATCTTTGGGAAACCTTATTTCACGTTTTAGGCTTCATAAGTGGTTCTGGATTGAGGGTTTTTAGAAAAATAATTTATATTAGAGGTTGGTGTCGAGATTAATTTTATATATTTTTTTGTTACTCCTAGTAATTCATATTCTTATCCTTTATTCCTTTTCATTTCAATGGGAGTTTTGATTTAGAAGGATGATGTTTGAATAGGGAAAGGTTCAACATGACATGTTTGACTGATCAGATTTTAGATTTCAAGGGATTCAAGAAGAGTATTATCTATTCCAAATATATTTGGAGATTTTATTCATAGGGATCAATTTATAAGAAATAGAAAATGGATAGTGGGAAAGTCTAAACCAGAATACACTATGGGTGATTTAGATTATGCTGGCCCTAGGGGTGTCGAAAACTAACCGTACAAGGTGTAGTTGAGTTACACATAAGATATGGATGGGCTGGGTTAATTTGGTATAGGTTGATATTAGGTTAGGTCATATCATGTGTTTTAAAAATAATGAACCAATTCAACCAATCCCTAATTTATTTCCTCTAGGGGTCAGTCACTTTGTTTCCCTCTTTTCACATCTTGAGTGTTAGAAATATCATGGACATTACAGGCAATGTTTATTGAATTTAATAGTAATATGTAATGTTTTATTTGTTTTCCAACCTATAAAATCTAAAAATAACTTAATTTTAATCTTAATATAAATTTAAAAGATATTAATTGAATTTTTTTCTGAATATTTGTTCTAATAGAAATGTTAATTGAATTTGATAAGATGAATGATAATTTGAATTTATATTTTTTTATTGGATGATACATCTTATAAGTAATTTTATGATCTAGAACTCTTTTAATTAGACATTAAAATTAACTTTTTTGTCTAATAGAAATTAATTGGGTGATCCATGTGATGATGTATTTATTAGTTTTTTATCCAATTTTTTTATAGTTTGAACTAAAGTTAATGGGGATTATTGTTATGTTTGTATTTGGATGATTTTAAATGTTCTAAATTTCTTTAGTTTTAATTTAATTGATAGTTTTATTGTTTTTTGGTTTTATTTCCTATAATTTTTCTTTAATTGACTCTAAAAACTAGGTCAGACCCAACCCGAACCACCTCGAGTTAGGTCGGATCAAGCCATTACAAAAAAAAATCTTATAACCCAACCTAAATCGATCAAACTTGGAAACTTTTGACTGGTTTGATTGAAAAATTTGACCTTAACCAAGACAAATTGACCCATAGACACCCCTAGATAACTTATAATGTGGCCTTCAATATTTGGGAGGTGAATAACACTGTGGAATTCATGTCTATGCTAGACAGTATATACGAGATACTGCGAAAAGTGAACAAGGTATTTTTGATGCAGATACTTTTCAATATGATGATGTCAAAAGGAATTTTAGTGAAAGATCATGTTAGTGACTTCAATTTAATTCATATATAGTTGTAATCAGTGGGTGTAATTTTCTTTAGGGTATTTTTGGTGTTAATAGTTCTGTCATTTTTTCTATTATCATGGGATGTGATTGTTACCATGGCAAGAAATTATAACATTATGATTGAATTGGTGTTTGAGGAGATCTATGATCTTATTTTGAATGAAGATATCTAGAGGAAGGTATTATCATATTCTACCAAAACCACATTCAATGTGGTAGGTATGGTATGTTAGGTTCAAAGGAAAATATAAATGAAGGTTGAAGGCAAAATAGAAATGAGTTGAGGAAATAGGTTGGTCTTATTGATTCTGCATGTTGATACTATAGAAAGAAAATACATTTATGGAAGGAATATTTTGAGATATGTGTCAACTATAAAAAGTATTCATCCAATTTATCTATAGACTCTATAACTTTGTAAGAGGACACTATGTTTCTTAGTCTTGCAAGTTTGTTGGAGTCAACGATTCTTGAATTTAGAGATTTATTTCAATCAATGTATGAGAAAGGATTCATGGTAAAATATGATTTGAAAAGATTCAACAATTCTTACCATGTGAATGGAGGAGAATTCAAGATTATTGGAAAAGAAGATGTAATATTATGAATAAAGAATAAATTCATGCTCAAGGGAATTCATCACAAACCAGTATTTTGGAAGGACTTGATTTCAGTATGTCATCTAGATGATGGGGAATTCTGTATGACCTTTGGGGATAGTGTGTAAAAAATCACACAAGGATCCATAGTAGTGTCTTATGGTTTTAATTACAAAGAATTGTATCTGTCTGAATATTATGAAGGATCAATGCAAACCAGAATTTGAAAAAATTATATTTTTATCAATGGAAACTCAATTTGGTCACATTACTATAACTTTTTATTTTCTTTCAATTTTAAATGATTAATGATATTCATTATATTCATTAATTGTGTTTTAATGGTTCAATGAATATTATCACATTCATGTCGATGTATAAACCTTAAATTTATAACATGTTTTTTAATTATTATATGTTGAGAATGTATTGTAGGATAGAATTATGGTTTATAGGGATCCCACTTGGTTTAATTTATCAAGGTATTGAAATAGTATATATAATCATTCCTCTATTTAATATGGTCATGGTGTCTAAATGGTCACGGTGTCTAGGTCCTTTTCCAGAAAAAAAAATGGTGGCAGAGTCACGGTTTCTGAGACATAGCCAAATCTCTGAACACATACATAAATAGTGATATTCATATAATGAATTAATCTTAATCATTCACAAGATAATTTCATTATAAAAAAATAGTTTACAATAATTATATAAGGCATAAAAAAACTAATCATATGTACACATGATTTTAAATAGATTTAAACATGATTAAGAAGCTTTACCCAACGTATAGGATTTGTGATCATCAAAACATGATTAACACAAGTGGAATACAAAAAAATTATATATATATATATATATATAATTATTAGGAGGTATACCTCTATTACTCATTTATTATTATTATTATTATTATTATTATTATTATTATTATTATTATTATTATGTTTTTTAATGTTTCGAGTTAATAGGTGGAAACATTTTTTCAGTTATTTCCTTCTTCATGTTTCTATCCTTGACCCTTATTATTCATTTTTTTGGATTTTTATAATTGGATTTACTCGATCATCCTACCTAATCCTTTAATGATATATTTGGCCCCCACATAGTGTGGATCCACAATTAGGGGTTTTCATGAGTGGAAAATTCACCATGTGATCCTGCATCAGACTCACATTCAAAACCATGATTGGAATAATTTTTGTGGTGTTACAAGATTACTACATCATGGTAGACTGCTAGCTCAATTTTCGCTTATTCTGAGAACAGGAGGGTATAGAATATATTTTCAATGGATTTAATCCATTGTTCTAAGATGAGTGGATGAGAATATCCACTAAATATTTGAGGCCTTTTCAAAAAAAGGTATTTGACCAAAAATTTCTCTTTTTATGAGAAGGAGGGTGTTCCACACAATTCATTTTATTATTCATAACCTGGGCTAGTTGTGACAGTATTATCATGAGGTTTTGAGCTCCCATTCCCATTAGGTTTTATGTCTTATTATGGAAATAATCACATTTATTATCACATTGGTTGTTATCTTGAGTTCTTTTATTTTCAACCATTAACAAAAAAGAGAAAAATAAAATTAGGGGGGCTTGAATACTTAGCTAATGAGATTATAAAAAGGACACTATTAACGTATAAGGATAAACATATAAATTAAAATTATATCCTAACTTATGATTCTATAGGTTTCAATCTAGGTTATCCATGGTGATTGAATTATCCCAGGGGTTCTTACTAATGTTTTCTAGTCCTAATCCCCAAAAATGACTAGATCTTCCTCAGATACCAACTATAGAAACCCAATACTTTTACAAATATTATTACATGATTTTAATCATAATTTTTCATTAAATAAAAAACAAGGATTAAAAATCCTATTGTATTTGGAAGACTAGGGGCATAATTAGAAAACATGAAACTACAATAAAACACCTTTTTATAAATCTTAATAATTATATCCTAACTCCATTTGAGATCATGTAACTACATAGGATAACCCGTGGAATACATAGAAAAAAGGGGGAGTTAAAATCCCAATAAAGGGATAAACATTGAAATAAAGCATAAAAGATGAGTCAAAATTCATACCATGATAACATAAAAGTCTTGGATCATGAATAAACATATAGGGGAATAAAATATATAACATTTAATCATATGATCATGGAAATATAATAATGTGGATGTAAATATATCATGACATAAACATAAGCCAAGGTTAACTTCCAAGAAGACATCACATGGTGGAAAAAGTCCGATAATGGTTTAGGTTTACTTCCTAATCCCATAAATAATATATCATGAGGCTAAAAAATTATCCAATGCATTGGATCACTATATGGGTTCACCCATCATAATATGTACATGAATATTTGTGCCACATAATGAAATCAAACATAAGTAATAAACATAAGGGTTACCCATGGAAAGAAATGGGTTTCATAATAATGTCATAAGGCATAATCAAAGGGTGTATCATAATGGTATCCATGAAATAAGGTATTAAATAATTATTGGACATTAATAAATTAAATATAAGAATATATATTTAATAACAATGGTCAACTAAATTGGAAACAAGAAAAAGAGTGGTTAGATATCTATAAAAATGTTCCACTTAAGCACGATTTTTGTGAAAATATTAAAGAGTCTTGAAAGAGGATAAAGGAAAAATTATTTATATAAAACCAAATATAAACTAAATTAGTTTTTCATGAAAAAATGAGTGGTTTTATAAAATTTGGGTTTCTTAAAATATTTTATGGAGTGAACTTGAAATTGGGTGAGAAACATAGAAGTTCCCTATAATTGGGTTTTCTTATCAAGAGGAATTTCAAAGGGAAACATTTTAAAACATGTATTTACCCATAAAAGAAATATGAATTGAGATTAATATAAATTTTTGGAACATATATACATAATATAAGAGAAGTATATAAGAATAATGAAAAGATAAATAGACGTAAAATTGAAAGAGCATAACTCAAAGGAAATATGGAGGTTTGGAGAGATCCCATAACTTATGTATGAAAGAGATATTCATTTACACTTAATGTCCTGGATAATAAAATTAGATTAATTAATTACTAATTCATAAACACTTACACAAATATTTGATTTATTGTAGTTTTTAAGTTCATTTATGGCCATTTCAATGAGTTATAAGGTTCAATTTTTTGGTTCCGAGAGCATTAATTTCATGTTTTCAGGGCCGGTTCACTTGTTTATACTTATGGGTTTTATTTTAAAATGGTAATACTAATCTATATGTGGAATTTAATGGTATTAATGAACTTTTATAACTATAAATTCCCCTATAAATCATTTTTTCTACTGACATATGGGGATAGTTCTTTGAGTAAAAATGTTATCATTATGTGGTTAGTTCATTTAGGCGGTTTTACCAACCATATCAAGACAATGTCATTTTATTTAATATTATATATATATATATTTGTTTCATAACATAAAATAAGTTATAATATACTTATTACAAATATATTTAACTATAATAATAGTGTTATGACCATCCTTGAAGGAGGTAATAGAAAATGAATACTCATTATCAATGGATATGGTTAACCACCATGATTTGGAAAATGGTTTCATTTATATGAATCATATGATATGATAAAAGGTATGTATAGAATATATTCCATTAGAAATATGAAATTCCATTTTTTAAATTATAATGGAGTTATTATGATTTTATGGATGAATGAGGTGAGGAGAAGGTAGAAAGAAAGGAAAGCAAAAGATATAGTTTGAGAATGTTACCTCTTGAATATCACGTTCTTAAAGGGAACCTTAAGGAACATGGAATTGATATTTTAGTGAGACTAGTGGCACTTGGACTTGGGGAGAGTGGGTAGGAGAGTGGTGTTTTTGATTATTACATTCATTAGTTTATTATTTTGGCTCAAGACTATAAATAGTATTAATTATTGTGACTATTTACAAAAAATGGTTATTGTGAGTTCAAACTAATGAGTGATTATATCATCCATTACTCAAAAAAATCATGTATTTGTGTTATTGTTAAATACTTTAAATTATCGTATTTCATGATTCATACAAAATTAAAATATTTTAGAAAAATATAAAAAATTCACTTTATCCATTCTTATACATATAGATTTAAGAAATGGAATCCATTTTATTAAAATAATTTTCCAAATATGATAGATATAATTTTTAAATAAAGTTTCCATTTTTTTGAAAAATATTTATTTTAATATTATAATAAATTTTATGATCCTCTAAAAAATAACTTATGGTATCCTAAAATTAAATTATAATTATAATAAAATGTAATATTAATTTATGGATCCATTTTATGAAAATAAATTTTCTTTTAAATCATTGTATTAATTATAAAATTGAAAATAAATCACTTACATTATACAAAAATACCAACACTTAATTTATCATTTTTAAAGAAAATTATTTACGTGTACCACTATAAAAATATATCATATTTTCATTTTATATGATATCTAAATATTATTTTACATTTTCATAGGTGATATTACTATTCTAATGGTCAAATTACTATTCCAATGATAGTGTTACTATTCCAGTGGATAGATTTCTATTTCAGTGACCTAATTTATAATAGTCATATGGGTTTACTACTTCCTATAAATATCTCTTATTACATTTATTTTTTAGTAACTTCTATTTCTTTCCATGTTTATATATACTTTCATCTTCAAAATGAATATTGTATTATCAATGCTGTGTTTTATTTCTACAAATTTGTTCGTGATTGTAGTCATACTAGTGGATCGAGTAGATCCAAAATATTATATTCTTATTCTCTTATTATCAATTTATTGTCTCATTGTTATATTTTTCATACTTATTGGTTTATTTTCTAACTAATTTATCCTTCTTCATTTATGAGAATTTATGGTTTCAAGCACTATAGAAGCATGTGCCGGTGGATGATATATTAAAATTTCTTTTGATAATCATTTCTCGAAACTAAGAGTGAGGATATTGCACACCAAATTTATAATTAATTTATTTAATATTTGAAGAAATAAAATACTTGGGCTTAGGAACTTTCTTCGTTGTATAATTTTGATCATTTGAAAAGGACCTTTGGATTTCCTTCATTGACTTGTGAGGATCCAAGGATATAATCCCTCTAACCGTGATCCACACATGTTGATATGATCTCTGAACAACACTACTTGGTCACTAGGTTCTAGCACAATGATTAAAATGTCTTTCATTATTATATCTTGATCACTTACTATTCATTATTAAATAAATATCTACTTCGTGTATCATTATTAATATGGAGGGAGATGGAGGAGTCAAGATATAATCTGTTATGCACAAAAATTCTTTATTCTCAATATTGGATTCACTAGAAAATAGTCATAACCATCAATCTATAAAGTTAGGATTTAGGTTAAAATAGTATTGAATTTTTTTGTTCATTAAAAAACATTTATTACCATTAATAAACCCCACAACTCATAATAATAATGATAATATTATTATTTTGCAACGTGCGCTAACTTGTGCAAAAAAAATACTGTTTAACCAAATTGTTAATTAATGTTTTTCATTGAACATGGTCTTGGTTCCATTGAAACTCCTATTTCATTTATTGAACAGTTAAATAAATAATTTATTCATAAATAAATATTTCAATCACATACCAATGAATAAATATTTATTAAATATAAATAAATTTAATAAATTTATTTTTTTTTACATGCTGGTGAATAAATATTTATTTAATTTATGCAATCAATATAACTTGAAAAACATTATTCCTCATTCTTGTGAGTAATATTTATTCTATTAATTAATCTCAAATATAATTTAATCAAGATAAAAAAAACACTTGGTGTGTGACCCTCTAGTATACTCTCTCATTAGCATTCGACAGGCTTACCTAATGTCCATGATTACTATCTAGTGACGAGTCAAGAAAACTATGAAAAAGAACTTAATTTCATAGCATTGAAAACCACATATGAATTCTCATGGTGTAATATAATCCCTTTATCGCAATATCTCATCAAGAATTTTTTACGATGGTGTCATCAACCTATTTACTCAATACACATTTATTTGACTATCTAAAATAAACAAATCGTTACACCATGGCCATGGAATTTAATGTGATGGTACTATTCAAATAAAAGGTCTAATATATCCTCTTCTATAAATATGGAAGGGAAAAATCATTCCTTGACTTATCCATTTATTACATGTCAATCATGATTCACCCAATGTACCCTACTTCCAACCAATATATGGTGTGATAGTTTTGGTTAGTAAATATAAGTGTATGATTCATGACATACATTAATGATAAAATTAAAGTCTAAAGTCCATTACATAGGCTCACATATATTAATATTTGATGACACTAAAAAATTATGAATTACTAGTAGATGGTTAGTTCTCATACTTTCCTATCTTGTAGATTACTAAGTGAGAACTTTATGAGAAGAAGCCTCATCCACTTATGATCACTCTCACCATATGATATAAGTAATATTTTTCCCATCAAAGTATGTTACCCAACCATAGAACTATATTAATAATATCGTCATACCAATTCATGTTTCTCATCATAGTGTGGAACTGTTATGGCCTTATCAATGCAATAAATACTATAGAACGTTATTACATTAAATCTATGAACAAACATTAAAAAATAAGTAATAAGGAATTAAATTAATATTTAATATATCAAATATAAATGTAATAAAAGTAAAATCAGTTGTTCCTAGTACACCAAATCTAATAAAATCCCACTTAGACTAGAGCCAACTGCCTACAACTTTTAGTCTGTTGGACTTTACATGATAATCATGTTTCTGGTGATTCAAGGATTTAGTCAAGGGGTACACCACATTGTCTTTTTTGGAAATAATACTCACTGAAACCTCACCTCTTTGAGAAAATCCATCAAGATATAATACTTCCACATTACTTGATTTTTCTATTGATGTGACTTTTTAACTTTTGTGCGATCCATTGATTCAGTATCATCGCAGTAAAGTGTGATATGATCTATATTTCTAGGTACCACATCAATCTATTTTACAAAGTTGTGCATTCATACTACTTCCTTAGCTACCTCACAATCCTCAATATACTCAGAATCATTTATAGAATCTGCAATCACATTCTTATTTGAGCTCTTCCAGCTCATAGAACCTCCATTAAAAGTGCAGATGTATACTATTTGTGACTTCATGACATTTTTTTTAAAGGTAAATCATTGGTCACAAACCAAGACCTAATTTATTAAAAAGAGAAAGTAAGCTACAAAAGTCTGAAGGAGGGGATTTTTTTTACAGTCTTTTTCATAAAAGTGAAGCAGATCAACCGGAAGCTCATCCCGCTAAGTAACGTTTTGGCTTATCCCTTTGTTGGCCAGACCATCAACAACCATGTTTGCTTCTCGATAGGCATGTGTGCCGATGAATTTGTTTTCTAAGAGCAAGAATTGGTATTTCATCCAGCGGGTAGTGAGAGGCCAATAAAGATGAACAATACCATTCCATAAATCATGGACAATAGTGGTCGAATCAATCTCAATAAAGATGTTGCTCCAGCTCTTTTGTATAGCAAAATTGACATCATGAATCACTTCCTCCATCTCAGCTTCAAGGGAAGAGGCAAACCCATAGCCACCGTAGAAGCAATCATAACAATGTCCAAGCCAGTCCCTGAAGATAGCGCCAAAACCAGCAGGTCCTGGGTTCCCTTTAGAGGCTCGATCCACATTGACCTTGATTTATCTGGGCAATGGGGCTATCCAGAACACCTCAAAGGTGTGTCGAGGGTGTCTGTAGAGACCCTCAATCCGAAGAATATGAAGAATCACAAAGTCTCCAACCGAGCTGTCGCAATGAGATTTCTGCAGTGAAGAGGCATTATTCATGGTAATGAGAATTCTCGTCTGACCTGCATTAAGATTGAATGAGGATTTGTTGTGAAAATGGAGTTACGATCATACCAGGTGACATGGAGGAGTTCAGCCACAATAGCTAGTAAAAGGTTCTTGATTTGATGTGAAGTGCCAAGTTCAACACAACGTTTTTTCTGTGCACAAATAGAGTCAGAGAGTAACCGTCTGCAATCAAACATGTCAGTGATAAAATTCCAGAGAGTAGAAGCTGTAGCGCAAGACAGAAAAAAATGATTCATGTCTTCTCTATGCTGATGATAGAAATGACATCTAGAACAAAGTTGGATGCCAAAGGTCTGAAGACAGACCTCAATAGGGAGACAGTTGTGCACAATGAGACAAATGAGGGTGAGCCTTGAGGTCTTAATCCCAGGCTTATCAAACTGCTTTAACCATTGAAAATTAGATTCAGAATTTGAAAGTTTGTGGGAGTAAAAACATTTAGATTCAAGGACACCATTGTGGGCAGGCTCCCAAATAAGAAAATATTCAGAGATTGAAAAGGTATAATTATCGACCACCTACATGATGTTATTTGTGATACTACAATGCCGGTGTTGGATAACCTCCTTTGTAGTGTCGTTGTAATTCTCCGGATGGTTATTGGAGGGAAGCATGGAAATAAGGGGAGATCCATTCCAATTTTCAATCTAGAAGCGCATGGAAGAATCCATGTGAACCAACCATCTAGCATTGTTCATAATCATGGCATAGGAAGTTTTGATGGAAGGCCAGATCGAAGAATTAAAATGATTCATATTCCCTTTATTAACCTTGGAAGGAATTTTTTTTTAATAAACTCTGTAGATTCTGAGGATTCATTAATCAGATTCCAAGTGAGCCTGGATTGAAGGGACTCATTAAACAGTTTGAGATTTTTTATGCCAATCCCACCTTGTTCAAGGGGTTTACAACAGGTGGAAAAGGGAATGGTAATGAGTTTCCTCTCTAGAATGCTACCAGTCCAGACAAAATTTTTAATGTAAACATTAATCTTTTTAATAATCCCAATAGGACATTTATAAACCATCATCAAGTAAAGGTTTCTTTTAAGTCAATGCCTAGACTCTATTTAATCCCTTTTGTAACCAGTCATGCCTTATAAGTACTTACTTATCCTTCCATGTATAGTTTCTTCTTGAATACCCATTATAAACCAATTGGATTTAAATCTACTATAGGATCTTCAAAAACCTAGACTTGGTTTTGGTACATGGAAGCCATTTTAAATTCATGGCTTCTTGCCACTTGGAACCATTTGTTCCACTTACTGCTTCATTGTATGTTAGAGGATCATTATTGTCAATTAATAATGAGTCAAAATCCTTAGTGAATATAAAATCATAACATTATAGTTTTGTAACATCTCTTGTACTCCTACACAATACTTGTGTCCCTGGAATAGTTTCATCTTCCATGGGGCTTTGTGGAATTTGTTCCTCTACACACTCTTTTGTACCTTGAGCCTCAACATCCTCTAATTTGAACTCACTACCACTACCTCTTTTAGTGATTTTACCTCTTAATTAATATAGATTATCATTCCACTATAACCCTTTTATTTAATGGGTCTTATAAGAAATACCCATTGTTTCCTTGGGGTATCATACAAAGGTACACTTTGAGCCTCAGGGTGAATGTTTGTTACCTGAAGTGGCCTTAATAAATGATTTCCTTCCCCACAAATGTAAACTTGATGACATGGGTTTTCTTCCACTCAAAAATTCATATGAATACCATTTATTGATTTATTTTCTACTTGGTTTATTATATGTTATGTTTTTTGTAATGTGTATCCCCAAAAGGATAACGGAATCCTTGCATGACTCATCATTGATCTCACCATGTCCCACAAGGTGCGGTTCCTCTTCTCACTTACACTATTCCACTGAGGTATGTGAGGATTAGTGATTTGGGATTGGATCACAAACTCCAATAAGTAATCAATGAAGTAGTGATTAAGATATTCTCTACTACGGTCTCAACAGATTTTTTTAATCTTCCTACTATGTTGGTTCTCAACTTCATTCTTGTATTCCTTGAATTTATCAAAAGAATCTGACTTATACCTCATTAGGTAGACATATCAATATCTACTAAAATCATAAGAAAATTTTATGAAGTATGAGTACCCACCCCAAGCTTTAACAAGAAATGATTCATAGACATCGGTATAAACTAATTTAAGAAGATATTTATCCCTTTCACCTTTCACACAAAATGTCTTTGGTCATTTTTCCTTGTAAACATGTATTACATACACCAATTGGGTTTAGTTAAAAATAATCTAAATATCCATCTTGATGTAATTTATTCAATGACATTTCATTTACATGGAATAGCCGGTGATTCCAATATTGGGTGTGGTATGATTCATGTGAGTTAACTTCGTTATCGATTTCCATTACTTGGTTCATGTAATCCAACACATAAATACCATTATATGAATATGAATTATTGTAATAGATTTTATATTTATAAAAAAATTACTATTATTCCCAATTTTGAAAATAAATCAATATGTATCAAGTATGGATTCAAAAATAATGGTTTTGGTAATAGATGGAAAATAATAACAACCTTTAAAAACCAAGATCATTTTGGTAAGAAAAGTGATGTGGTAGTCCCCAACAGCTACAACAACAAGTTTATCTCTATTGGATGCTCTTCAATATACCTCCCCTCCGTTAATTTTTCTAAATATACATGGTTACTATATTTCAATACATTTGTGTGCACCACAAGCTATATCTAATATCAAATTTTTAAAAACAGATAAAATTCACTCAATAACTAATGCACTTGAAGCTTCCTATTGCGTCTTTGGTTGGGTTTACTTCCAGTTAAGAGGTTTTCATTCTACAATATTGATTATAGGGATAATGTGGATGATGATCTTTCCATTTTATTATATAATTAAAAGAGAATATTATTAGTACATTTTCTTGATTACAAATTATTTGAGAACCAATATATTAATTTATTTTATTAAAACTCGCGCTATTTTATCAAGTCTCAATAGTCCTCACCATTGAACTCAGAATTTCTAGTTATTTTAACATTTTAGTGGCAAGGATCCATATACCCTTTTTATATAAACCCAATAAGGGTTGGGCAAGCTACTTGAATTTATTTAAGTAGGTAGGTCTTTTCCAACTGTAGGCCTGCTACTCCTTGATCTGTTGAGTGGATTCAACAATCTGGAAATCCTAACTTGGTTTTACTCAACACTTTACTCCAAATACACAAATTCTAGAAAGGGTTACTCTTATTTATGTAAAATGTTTAATTCTACCAAAAACGTTCTTAATAACTCCCCATATAAAATTAACTGTCCCAACATGGTTTGGTTAAACACTTAGTTTTATTGAGTTTATTCCAAATCATGTAATGGAAGGTCAAGTCTCACTTTATATTTAATTGAGGGATTTAAATTTTTTAGAAACTTTTATCTTGATTTATTTTTCTTCATATATTGTTAATATTAATAGGATGTTACTTAATTAATTAACCATGATCGAAAAAACATTTAAACATAATGAATCTAATTAATTTCCATTTTTTCGAATTATTTCTTTTATTTATGTAATTGCAGCCTTGCGTCAAAAAAAAATAATTGCATAAATAGAAATAAATAAATGAAGTAAATGAACCAACCATGAACTTATCTAACGATTGATTTAATGAGTGGAAATTAAATCAACCTATTACCTGGGGGAATAACTCTATTTGGTATTCTTGGTATGAGTTACAGTATTCCACCTTTCCACTTGTGTATTAGTTGAGTTGGCATCATAATGGTTCTATCTTGAGCTGCATCCACCCACCTTGGGATGATCCATTAATTACAATTATTTATTACTCACATGTAGGTGAGGAGAACCAAAGAATTGGTTAAAGGGGATTACATATGTAACACCCCAGGATTTCACGATACGATTCTCTTTCAATAATGCAATAGCTTGCATTGTACGCAAGTTCGAGATTCTAACACACCGCGACCAATCAAAGTAGCAGTTATGAATAGTAATACCCACTTTTTGAAATTATATAAATTTATAATTTCAAAATGGACTTCATTTTGGGATTCAGAATATTGAAATTATCCTATGTTGAATTTTTGGTATTTTTCTGAGAACTTCCAACTTTCGATGAATAGTGAAGAATACTTCAAACCAACTTTTTTAATCAAAATAATTTATAGTGATAAATTATAAAATTGAGTGGTTTTAAAGTATAATTATAATATATTTTTACCATTTTATTCAACGGTGGTTATTATAATTAATTTCACTTTGAAATTGGACATAAACAATTATCAATCTTTTGATATATATTGCTTCTTAAAAACACGCTATTTGTTGTGACAGCGGGAATTGATTATTAAACTAATTAAATCAACTTATATGTTTTTAATTTTTTAAAATAGACATAATTTTTGAATTAGGAATATCAAATATAGCTTAGGGTGATTTTTTTGTATTTTTCTGAAAAACTTCAATTTTTGATGAATAGTGAAACCACTAAGTCGTAGTTTAAAAACTAATTTTTCGTGTAAATGAAACATTACCACTTCTGTGATTTGATTTCCAAAAATCTGACATACATGGTTTTCATTAGGAAGAAAAAACTGGTTCAATGGGATTAAAATAATATTTTGGTGAATAGTAACTTTTAAGTTTTTTTAATCGCGATTAAAGGTAATTAGTGAAATTAAAGGTAAAAATGATATTATAAAAAAATGAAAATATATCGACACTTGTCATAACCTTATTGTATGAGTCATTGCTGACCAAGAAAATCCATGGGTCAACTTGGGGACCCCATGGATCCACTTGGGTAAGAAAATGACATTAATAACTTTTTATTTAAAGTAAAAATAAAATTGTCACAAACATCTGTTGTTTAACTAAAACAATTATTACATGGGGATATATAAGTTAAATTTTAGACTATAAATAGTCATTGGAAATCTAAAAAGATTTCCTGCATCATGTTAATTTTTTTTATAATTTTTATACATTAAATAAATTAAATTTTTTTATGACACAATGATGATGCAGCGATTACCTCATTAATTAACGAATTAAATAAAATGAAAAGATAATGTAAAATATAAGACTTAAACTTGTCAAAAACCTATTGGATGAGTATATTTCTAACCCGTGTCACCTTATCCTCGAAATATATCATTGTGGGACCTTTAAAATCCGAAAATCGTTATATAATAAGGTAACATTTTATGACTCTCCAAGAGTACCCCTCCTCTCCTCTTATAAAAGGCCCCCACCTCTACCACGTTATTCACACCATAGAAGCCATTTGGATCGGCCAACCTCTTCCCAAATACTCTCTCAACTTCCCTCTCTTACTCCTAGAAGCCTCACTTTGGGCAGAAGTCTTCCCAAGGAAGCCTTTGGCTAAAATCAAAAAGTGTTATCTGATTTTTAGGTAATGTATTCTCTTATGTTCTTTTGTTTTATTTTACTTCTCCAACCCCTTAAACTCTTTTTATTCATTTATTTTGTAACAACACCAGTATCTTAAATATACTAGGATGTTTTTATGAAAATTATTTGATTTAAACTTACACACACCTTCGTCTATTGGTTAAAGAACATACTGAATCTGTGGGTGGAAAATTACTGTCTCACGAAACGATGATTGTTCAATCTTCTTTTAACACCTCTCTTGGTGGCCATTATGATGACACTATTTTCATATATGATATATATATTATTTTTATGTTTTCCTTATGCTTCTGTATTTCTCATTTATGGCATGCCCTTATGATTTCCATTATGGGTAAACGCGATGATTTCATTTTAGGAAGTGCGGACTACCGCCCCCTCAAAGTGATTTGAATCGTTAATTCCATATATGGGACGTATAAAGGATGGAGTAAATGATATTATATATGATATTATACTGGAATTATAATACACCTTTATATAATTATGATTTCATTCCATTAAATATGAAATAGAAATATAAGTAGTGTTCATGCGTACGTACGGCTTACCGTTTCCATAAACGGTGCATTTCATTTCTTACCTCTAAATGTTACGTAATATTATGAATGAATGTATATACTGGATATATATGATATATATGATATCTACATCATGAATATAATTCTGTATATAATGGATATTTTACCACATGAACAACTTGTAATTATAAGAAGTTTATTTTTTACTCAAGTACCAAAGATCGACAAAACGACCGTTATTAGCATAAATAATGAAATTATGTTCACAACATGGTAATAAGTGATATAAAAGAAATAATAAACTTGAAAAAGTTTCTTTATCAATTATAAATTAACTCTAGTTTATTATTCGGGAGGTTAAAGAATGGTCGTGTCATGTCGGACACGAGGTAAGGACATCGTCTCAATCTCATTTCATTGAGGCATATTTTGTTTTATACACAACTTTCTTTTATAGTGTATATAAACCCCTTTTATCTTTTATGTTTAATAAAAATGAATATTTTTATATCAAGAGTTTTACTAAACGAAAAAAAGGAATGATTTTTTGTCGTACGTATGCGGCGACAACGACTTCTCTGCCGTCGTCACCATTATTTGAGTTTCAGCTTCCTATAAAAGCCATAACTTTTTTAAATGAAAAATAAATACAATGTTTTAATTTTCTTTTATTTTGGTTTTGAAAATGGTTCTGAAAGTGTTTTTTTATATCAATGTGTTGTTTTGATATCTTGTGACTGAAATGTGGAAATGTTATGTTTCCTTTATGCATGTTTTATGTGATACGATTATGTTATGGTTTATGATATGTTTAAACATTTTCATATAAGGAATGCATTGGACTTAATAAGTGACAGGTGGAGCCCGCTATAGCTCCTTGATGAATCCGTAGGTCTCATGAGATAAACTAGTGTCTTGGAACGAAGCCTTGATAAAATCTTATTTGTAGTCTTGGAACGAGGCCTTGGCTACGTGGTTATGATAGTCTGGCATTATGCATTCCATCATTATGAAAGTGGTTATTGATATTGCATGTGATTATTCAACTAGTAAAATATCCATATGAATAAGTAAATGGAATTATTTAATTTTATTTTTGCCATATTATGCTGAAGTTCAAAGGCTTTTGTTTTAGTTATACATTGCCTTAAATGTTGATGTTTATTTATGAATGTTTCCGCTATATTGTTTTCCTTACTGAGCATCTGAGCTCACCCCTTTCAATGTTTTAATTTTTCCATGATGTGATGAAGTATATTATGAATGAATTGAAGGGATATTATGAGGGGACATGAAGACATGATGTTTTTTTTAGTTTTGTTTTACTTTATGATGTAATGTAATACTTATGAATGTATCTAGTGTTTGCAAAGCTACTAAACTAATCGGTCTTTCGAGACTTGATCTTTTGTGAACATGCCAATGTTACGTAATAATGCACCGACTCTGGGTAACTTGGGTCAGGGCATTATAGTTGGTATCAGAGGTAGTTCACTAATAACCTTGGAAGCTAGATTTAGATAAACTCTGATTAAAGCACATAACCCTAAGATATACTTTGAAGAGAAGAACTTCCTATAATTTTGGTATTATAGATATTTTGTGAGTTTTCTGAGCAATACATCCCTGTCTGGATACGAGCAGGTAGAGGCAGCTCTGGCACAGATGTACCTAGGGGTAAAACCCGAAAACACAGCTTTGAGCTAGACTCGAACGGGAACTGGTGCACGACAATGGGCCTTGCTGCACTCTTGGTTACGACACTCCCGGGGGATATGATTAGGATAATTCTCATTTTCTTTAAAAATCATTATGAAAGGTTTATGAATATATACTTCCTCAAAGAAAACATTTTTATGACTATGGATTATATCCATAAACTGTTCAATTTATGTTAAGTGTTTTACAAGTATGGAATTATGTATATCGATTCATAAACTAATCTAGATTTGGACATTGTTTATAAATGGTGCCTAGTAGAAGGAATGGAAACCGTATCAATGCACGCACTCCATGTAGGGATTTCCCTCCTGCTCAAGAAAATTATAGTGGAGCTGGTGATACAACTGGTGTTGATCAACTTATCACCATACTGGGACAACTCACTCAGGTTGTGAATAATAACCTTACTCGTATGGAGCACCCTGATCTGCAACATGGAAGATCAATGTTAGAATGCTTCATGAGGCTACAACCGCCAACATTCAATGGGAGTACAAATACCTTAGTAGCTGAGCAATGGATAAATTTCTCAGAGAAAATATTCCATGCTTTAGGGAGTAGTGAAAGGGAAAAAGTAGTCATGGCAGCTTACCGCCTCACTGGAGATACTGATCAATGGTGGTCATTGATTCATAACACAAAGGAAGATGATGAAGTATCAAATATGTATTGGAGGGAGTTCAAAGTGCTTTTCTTAGAAAAATAATTTCCTCGTGACCATCGAGCAGGTATGGAAAGGCAATTTCTGAGTCTGAGACAAAAGGGGTATGAGATTGTCACAAAGTATGAGGCCAACTTTACAAGGTTAGCGAGGTATGGTGAAGATTATATACGTAACCCAGGAAGTAAGATTGATCGTTTCTTTGATGGGTTAAAACCATTTCTCCATCGATCCTTAGTCTCACAAACTTTCTTGTCGTACGAAGATATTGTCTCATGTGTTATCAAGACAGAAAAGGAATTCTCTAAATCTTATGACAATAAATTAAAGCAAGAGAAGAAGAGAATGGTGGAACAAGATACAGATAAAGGGAAAAAGGGAAAGAAGGATTTTCCATTATTAAATAATTGTGGGAAGAATCACCCCGGTACTTGCCTAAATAGAATGGGAGTTTGTTATAAATGTGAAGAAAAAGGTCACCAGGCTCGTGATTACAAGGGAAAGAAAGAGGCTATCAATGTTGAATGCTACAATTGTAGGGAAATTGTTCATTATGCAAATGAATTTCCTAAGCATCGGGGAAAATTACCTCAGAAAAGGCTAAGGGATCAAGGACAATCTTATGTTGTTACTACAATTGAAGTGGAATAATTAATGTATTGGTGCTTTTGGACTTAAGGATTATATTTTGGTTATAAGAATACTGTGATATATATAAGGATTGTACTGCAGTACTTTTTGTTTTCATTAAGGTTTTAATATGATGAAGGTAATCATATTTTTGTATGTGACAATAAGAGAAACTTTACTTTGTTTGAGGAATCTGATGATACAATGGATTTTGGAATTTAGAAACCTTTTAGAGAAAGTCTGGACAGAGGTACTTTGGATAACTATAAAGGTTGGAATGGATTAAGTTGAACTTTGGATAGTATTGTTTAAGGTTGAAACATTTCTGAATATTATTTTTCGAATATTATAATACGATAGTTTTAGGAAAAGGACAACCTACAGGTCGGGGGATAAACCGTCGCATCGGACAAAGCTGCAGGAATCGAACCCACAACCATAGTGCGATAGGACTTCATTACCTACCACTAGCCTACAGGAAGTCCCTAGTTATTACAAAATAGTTTTCCTAATCAAAATGGTATGTGTTAATATTTGGAACCTTGTACGATTAGGATAAATATAATATTTTTAAGTTCTATTATCTTTTTGAGTGAAAGATGGGTTTGTGGTAAAAATATACTAAAGAATGAAAGTCTACATGACAAGTATATATATTCCCTTTCGTTCTTAGTAAATCTCCTAAATAAATTTCTCAACTTTATAAAAGGTAACTTAAAACAAAAATGTTGTCAGTTAACTTTTCCTACTGGGGAATCAATAATCGTTTAACGAATCCCAAGTTTGTGATTTTCTTATAGTTAACTTTCTCCTAACACTGTTTTCTACAACTCTCCATCAGACCTTGATGGTCTGTTTTTCCTCCATATCCATATTTTCATAGAATCCTAGTATGGGCTATCTCAGTTGACCTTTGTACTTCTCTTTCTTTCTTTTAATGTTATATTTTTATTAACCCTATTCCCGATGTGGGTTTTCAACAAAGGTATTTTCTATTTTAAACCATTTATTTTTGAAGAACTTTTTCAAATTGAAAGGACGCAATTTATTGAAGGAGGGGAGAATGTAACACCCCAAGCTATCACGATATGCTTCTCTTTCAATAATTCAATAGTTTGCATTGTATGCAAGTTCGAGATTCTAACACACTGCGACTAATCAAAGTAGAAGTTATGAATAGTAATACCCACTTTTTGAAATTATATATATTTAATATTTCAAAATGGACATAATTTTTGGATTTGGAATATCTAAATTATCCTATGTTGATTTTTTTGTATTTTTCTGAGAACTTCCAATTTTTGATGAATAATGAAAATACTTAAAAACAACTTTTTTAATAAAAATAATGTATAGTGATAAATTATACAATTGAGTGGTTTTAAAGAATAATTAGAATATATTTTTACCATTTTATCCAATGGTGGTTATTAGAATTAATTTCACTTTGAAATTGGACATGAACAATTGTCAATCTTTTGATATATATTGCTTCAAAAAAATACGCAATTTGTTGTGACAGTGGGAATTAATTATTAAATTAATTAAATCAACTTATATGTTTTTAATTTTGTAAAATAGACATAATTTTTGAATTAGGAATATCAAATATAGCTTCGGGTGAATTTTTGGTATTTTTCTGAAAAACTTTAATTTTTGATGAATAGTGAAACCACTAAGTGGTAGTTTAAAAACTAATTTTTCGTGTAAATGAAACATTACCACTTATGTGATTTGATTTTCAAAAATCCGACATACATGGTTGTCATTAGGAAGAAAAATTTTGTAACACCCCAAGATTTCATAGTATGTACTTCTTCAAAACAATTCAATAACATACACTACACGCAACACTGAGTTCCAGCGCACCATGACTTACCAAACAAGTCGTTCAAAAGAGGTTATGAATAGTATTAACTAAATTTTAAACTTTATATAATACTTATAATTTTATAATCCATATTATGAGTTTCTTAGACATAATTTAAGAACAAATTACTATTTTTTCGGATAAAAGAAGTATTTTTCAAAAATGCACTTTTACCAACTTTTAATAGTGGACCCTTTTTAAATCCAATATTTTAAAATTTTATATATTCAATTTGACTAAATAAATTTATTATTTAGAATGGTTAAATCAATAATTTACAATGTAACACCCCAAGATTCCATGGTACGCTTCTCTTTGAATAATACAATAAACGTGTGTTATACGCAACTTCATGTTCTAATACAGACTACAACCAATCAAATTAGCCGTTATGAATAGTAATACCTAATTGTTAAAATTTTATAAATTTTATCTCTAAAAATGGAAATCATTTTTGGATTTGGAATATCTAATTTATCCTAGGGTGAAATTTTGGTACTTTTCGGATAACTTTTATATTTTGATGAATACTGAAAATTACTAAATTTTAATTAAAAGCAATTTTTTTAATCAAAATAATTAATAGTGATAAATTATGAATTTGAGTGGTTTTAAAGTATATTTAGAATATATTTTTACCATTTAATACAATTTTGGTCATTAGACATAATTTTACAATTAAACCGGACATAAACAAGTATAAATCTTTTGATAGTTATTATATCTTAAAAACACGCTTTTTTGTTTTGACAGCGGGAATTAATTTTAAATTAATTTCTGTCACTTCTGTGTTTTGAATTTGGAAAAATTGATTCCATATTTGGAACCAGAATGTCCAAATTTTTTAAATAGGTAACTTTTATTTTTTGACATTTTGAATAATTACTTCGGTAAATATTTTATTTACCAAGGTTAAAGGGTAAATCTGGTAAATAAGGGTTAAAAAATAATATTATAATAATACTAAATTACCCTAAAACGTGTCCTAACCTTATTGGTGGACACATTTCCAACCATGGTCATCTTTGGGTCGATTTTGGGACCCCATGGAGCCACTTGTAGGTGATAGGGACACTTTATTTTAATTAAGTTAAAATAAATACAAAAATGACATAAGCATATATCTTTTAGCAAAACAATTTTTACATAGGGTTATATATGTTTTATTTTCGACTATAAATATTCATTAGAAAGATAAAAATATTTCCTACATAATTGTATTTTATTTATAATTTTTATACATTATATAATTTAATTTATTTATGACAAAATGGTGATGCAGTAATTACCTAATTATTGAAAAATTAGAATAATTGATATTATAAATACCCAAGTAAATTTAATTTGAGACTTTTTATAAATACAAATAACATTATAGGATAATATGACATGTTAGGATTGAATTAATTAACTTTTTTCTAAGTAACCATTCTGTTATGATTTTTACAAAAATCAATTATTGAATAGTGTCAAAATTGACATAAAAGAGTTTCTAAAACAATTATTATATTATTAATTGAAATTAAATTCCTAAAAATATAATGATCGGCCAAGAGACTTATATCATGATAGGTGTACAATTAATGGACTACTTGGGGGTCTCTTTGATGTATATAATATGTTTATTAACCATATAATATAAAAATACAAAGAGACATTGTAAAAGTCAAACTAATTAACTAAGAGTTAATACTTAAAGATAAGGTTAATATAGTAACCCAAACCTGTGTAAATCCTATTGGATGAGTGGTTTTCAACCTATACCCACCTTAAACTTTAAATAATACACTTTTGAGACATTATAAACTGAATATGAATTTATTATAAAATAATTCTTTTAGCTTTTCCAAAGGTGCCCCTCACCCCTCTTTTAAAAGGGCACTCACCCTTCTCACTAATTCACACATTCAAACCCTTTTGTTTCAGAAAACCCCTACCCAAATACTCTCTAAAAATCCCTAAATTAATCCTATAGGCCTTCATTTAGTCAGAAATCCATACTAAGGATCCCTTTTGATCAAATCAAAAGGAAGAACCCGAAGAAGAGATAATGATTTCACCACCCTTTTTCAAGTTCCTTTCTTCTTCCACTTCTTCTTTCTTTGTTATTACCATTCTAAAATAATAACTCCAAGATATTATATATACTGTGATGTTATTATATAAACGGTACAACCATATTCAGTATTCTATCCATCCTTTGAAAAACATGTCACCATACGTGCGTACGTACGGCTTACCGTCTCCACGTCGTGGTGTAATTGTTATTCAATAAATTATTATTTGGATGGATATAATAATGATGTGTAATTCATGTAAATAATAAATATAACATGATAATTATTCTGTATATATGATATACCATCCAATTATATATTATTTTAATATCAAAATAATGATATTGTCGATCGTGCGTACGTACGGACTACCGTCTCCACGAACGCGATGAGATTCATTATCCATCGTATCCATTCAAGAATAATTCTCATTTAATGATTAAAAATAATGTTTAATTATTTGACATAATTCTGGATATTAATAATATACATCCCATTAGTAACAAATATGGCTCAAATAACAAAGAATATAAAGGAAAATGAACCCGTTAACACCTGAAACGACGATAATTCTAAGATATTATTAACAAATCAATGTTAAAAGATCATATATGATATCATATTAATGCATATGATTCTTGTATAATTCAATAATAATTATTTCACCATTATACAGGTGGTTAACCTACCCTCGACCAAGGAAAATGTACAAAGTAAGGGGTTTCTTATCTCACTTTTAATTCTGTGAGAATTCCATTGTTCACCACATTATTACATGTGGTGTGTGTACTGACCATGTTTGTATTAATTGTGTTATATACTTTAATTCATGTATATTTACATCATCATTGTATGATGCTTCTTTCATGGGTGTATGTTTTGTATGTTACCAAATCAATAAGGGAATTTGAAATTTCAATTTCCACTCATTCGGCTTTACACATACTTCATTGATTATTTTACTCCAAGATTATGTGTAGAATCACTATTCATTTGATTATGTCATAATTTCCACTCTCCTTTCTGTGGATATACTTTTTATACACATAATCACTCCATTGATAAATTCTCAAGTCATCGGTATGAACTTTATAAGAGTAATTTTTACTCAATCTTGATTTGTTGAGATAAACATCCAATTCATTGGTGTTGTTTTTACAAGAATATGTGTGAATGTCCTTTTATTGTTTTACACTGAATATCCAATCATATTTAGTGTATTTATATTTTTCATACATAATAATGTCTTTGATTTATCCTTAACCTAAGGATACGACCTTTATGAGAGATTTCATCTCAATTTACATTCCATTGAGACTTCTTTGTTGGTATACACCAAATCACTTTTATGTGGTGTATATATTGTACTTTGACATAGTATATCATGAATCCCTTTATTCTCATAATATTACAATGTTTTTATTACCTCAATTATTTGTATTCAAGTGTCTCTCTTTTGGTTAGAAACTCTAATTAAAATACCATTTTTAAATGTTTTAAAGACTTATTCTTCTAAATCATGCTCATTAATGTCCATGTTTTACAAATGGTTTTAAGGATTTATTTATAGAGACATTAAAGTTTTAAAATTAAAACTCCTTTTAAAAGTTTCAAAGTGGTATGGGACACTTTGATTCAAAAATCTATTTTTAAATGGCTTCTTGACAAATAGTGTGACTTTTAAATGATTTCAAGAAAAAGGGAGACATTTCATTCTAATTGTTTTGATGATTATTTTCATCTATGTCAATATACTTCATCATTTTTGATTGAGGTTAATATGATACAATACAATCTTCCATATTGTATCGAATGAGTTATGTTTGACTGTGGATGTGCTATTTTTATACCATTCATGGTTTGTGGATAAAGTATTGACATTTCGTATGATAGTTTTAATACGAATGTTTATGTTATGTTTAAAACTTTTCATATGAGGAATTCATTGGACTTAGTAAGTGACGGGTGGAGCCCGCTATAGCTCCTTGATGCATCGGTAGGTGTCATGAGACAAACTAGTGTCTTGGCACAAGGCCTTGAAAAAATCTTATTTGTAGTCTTGGCACGAGGCCTTGGCTATGTAGTTATGATAGTCTGGAATTATGCATTCCATCATTATGAAAGTGGTTATTGATATTGCATGTGATTATTCGTTTAGTAGAATATCCATGTGAATAAGTAAATGGAATTATTTCATTTTATTTTTTCCATACTATGTTGAAGTTCAAGTTTAAAAGGATTTTTTTTAGTTATACATTGCCTTAAATGCTTATTATTATTTATGAAAGTTTCTGCTATATTGTTATCTTTACTGGGAATTTGAGCTCACCCCTTTTCTATGTTTTATTTTTCCCAGGATGTGAAAAAAGTAAATTATGAATGACCTGCAAGGATAGTATGAGGGGATAAGAGTGTGGACTATGGAGATTATGTTGTTGTATTTTTTCACTTATTGATGTTATGTAAAATTTATGAATATATCTTGTGTTTCCAAGGCTACTAAACTAATCGGTCTTTCGAGACTTGATCATTCTTGTGATCATGCCAATGTTATGTAATAATGCACCGAATCTGGGTAACTGGGGTCGGGGCATTATAGTTGGTATCAGAGGAAGTTTAATACAAACCTTGGAAGCTAGATTTAGATAAACTCTGATTAGAGCACGTAGACCTAAGATGAACTTTGAGGATTAGTATAGAAGAACTTCCTAGAATTTTGGTATTGTAGATATTTTGTGAGTTTTCCGAGCAATACATCCATGTCTGGATACGAGCAGGTAGAGGCGGCTCTGGCACAGATGTACCTAGGGGTAAAACCCGAAAACACCGCTTTGAGCTAGACTCGAATGAGAACTGGTGCAAGACAACGGGCCTTGATGCACTCTTGGTTATGACACTCCTAGGGGATATGATTAGGATAATTTAAATTTTCTTTACAAACCAATTTAAAGTATTATATACAAGATGAGAGTAAATGACTTTGGTTAATCCTAATGTGTTTCAAATTGAGAATATGGTGACATGATATTCTCTAAATGATTTTATGACTACTGTTACTCACACAATTCTATTTGGTTTTAGTCAATGGATGGATTCCAAGGAATTCATAGTGACTTTGAGAATGATGTACAAGGTGGGAACGATGGTGGTAGTGAGCAACAAAATGGAATGTTGATAGGCGTAAAAGATATCGTCTTCATGCCAAATCAATTTTCCAAAAATATGATCAACAATATATATACTAACCAATTCCCGGACTCAACAAAGAAGAGGAAGGTGATGAATGATAAGGGCTCCAGCAGTGGAGACCATGGAGTAAGGAATCCTCAATTTCCATCATGCAGGAAATGTGAAAGGAGACACCCAGGAAAGTGTCTCAATGGGAAAAAAATGCATTACGTGCGGGAAGGAAGGACATAAAGTGAAGAATTGCCAAAGAAAAATGAAGAGTACTATGGAAGAAGATAAAAAATGGTCCCAAGAATCCATTTACAGTAATTTTACGTAAATATAGGGGACCTAGCCATTACCCGAGTGAATGCCATATTCTATAGGATATTTTCTTGGTCAAAGAAGAAGATATGTGGAAATAAATGGGTAGAGAAATGTTTAAAAAGTATTAGTACTCCTTGCTGATGGGTTTACTTTGGAATAATTTTATCTTGTATTTTTAACCCTGTAGTTTTCCAAGTGAGAATGATATTTGAGGAAGAATTATCTTTTCTCATGTGGATATAGTTATAAATAACCATTTGGTTTTACATGATCGTTGGGTTTGAGGAAATTATAAGTTATTATAATTTGGGATGAAAATGCAAGGTATGAGATATGATTTGTGGTTAAATTATGTTATGGTTATTTTGAGGAATTTATCTCATTTTGGTAATGTTATAAAATATAGTTTTTGAAAAAGGACAACACACAGACCTTATGACAACCCATCGTGTCGGACAAAGCTGTGGGAATCGAACCCACAACCAAAGTGCGATTGGGATTTATCGCCTACCACTGGAATACGTGAAGTCCCTGGTTAGTGTGACTATTATTTTTAGTTAAATGATTTTATTGATCAATAATAATTTGATTTGGGATCTTATGTCTTATCAAATGAATACCCTTAGTATAGGAAAATGATTTGGTAATTAAGTGATAAATGTTATTTTTGAAGTTTTTCGCTTTGTTGTGAACACTATATGCCCAAGGAAAATAGAATAGTATGGGATTTCATTTGAGGAGTAATGGTTTATTTTTATCTATGTTTTTATTGTGTATTTATAGTGATTTGGGTTGTTTATGGAAATGATTAGGTTAATTACTTTTATGTATGTGACTTTAAGAGTAATTAATGTCATTTGGAGATACAATTTAATGTGGAAGACTAAATTCTTATATGTTTTGGGTTTCAAAATTAGTTTGGATTATATTGAAGGATTTTAAGGAAAGTTTATTATTGAATGGTATTTATTTAGCTTTGGGGTATTAATGGTTTAATTTTAGAAATTAAGATTAGTGTTTTTTTATCTAATGGAATATACATTTGGGGGATCATCAGATATTATACTAACCATTTTGGTTTTGATTAATCTATAAAGACAAGGTAAATATAGAGTTTATCCTATGTGGATCATGCATTTCTATAGAAGTTTATTCTAGCTCTTCCATTGTGACCAAGACTTCTTGAATACTCATTGTTCAAAAAATGAGTTAGTGGTAAAACTTTATTAAAGAATGAAACTCTACATAAAAAGTAAGTATATCTCTTTATGTTCTTAGTCAATGTCATAAATGAATTCCTCGTCCTTATGTAATGTAACTTAAAACAAAAAAATGTTGTCCGTTTACTTTTCCTACTGGGAGACTAATGACCGTTTGTCCCAACACAAGTTTGTGATTTTCTTATTGTTAACTTTCTCCTGATCATGTTTCCTATCCCTCTCTATCAGAACTTAACACTTAGTTTATCGTCCATATCCATGTTTTTCTACATGTAATCCTGGTATAGGTTATCTCGGGTGACCTTTGTACTTCTCTTTCTTTCTTTTAAAGTGATAGTTTTATTGAATATTTTTCCGACGTGGGACTTTACATTATATTCCCAAGACCAATTTTAAAAATTGTGAGGACGCAATTTATTGAAGGAGGGGAGAATGTAACACCCCAAGATTTCATAGTATGTACTTCTTCAAAACAATTCAATAACTTACACTACACGCAACACCGAGTTCAAGCGCATCATGACTTACCAAACAAGCCGTTCAAAAGAGTTTATGAATATTATTAATTAAATTTTAAACTTTATATAATACTTATAATTTTATAATCCATATTATGAGTTTTTTAGACATAATTTAAGAACAATTTTTTTTTTCCAGATAAAAGAAGTATTTTTCAAAAATGTACTTTTACCAACTTTTAATAGTGGACCCTTTTTAAATCCAATATTTTAGACCTTTATATATTCAATTTGACTAAATAAATTTATTATTTATAATGTTTAAATCAATAATTTACAACGTAACACCCCAAGCTTCCACGATACGCTTCTCTTTGAATAATACAATAAGCGTGTGTTGTACGCAACTTCAAGTTCTAATACACACTACAACCAATCAAACTAGCCCTTATGAATAGTAATACCTACTTTTTAAAATTTTATAAATTTTATCAATCAAAATGGACATCATTTTTGGATTCGTAATATCGAATTTATCCTAGGGTGAAATTTTGGTACTTTTCGGATAACTTTTATATTTTGATGAATAGTGAAAATTACTAAATTTTAATTAAAAACAACTTTTTTAATCAAAATAATTAATAGTGATAAATTATGAATTTGAGTGGTTTTAAAGTATATTTAGAATATTTTTTACCATTTAATACAATTTTGGTCATTAGACACAATTTCAAAATTAAACTGGATATAAACAAGTATCAATCTTTTGATAGTTATTATATCTTAAAAACACGCTTTTTTTGACAACGCGAATTAATTTTAAATTAATTTCTGCCACTTCTGTGTTTTGAATTTGGAAAAATGGATTCCATATTTGGAATCAGGATGTCCAAATTTTTTAAATAGGTAACTTTTATTTTTAGACATTTTGAATAATTACTTCGGTAAATATTTTATTTACCATGGTTAAAGGTTAAATATGGTAAATAAGGGTTAAAAAATAATATTATAATAATACTAAATTACCCTAAAATGTGTTATAACCTTATTGGTGGATACATTTCCGACCATGGGATTCTTTGGGTCGATTTTGGGACCCCATGGAGCCACTTGTAGGTGATAGGGACACTTTATTTTAATTAAGTTAAAGTAAATACAAAAATGACATAAGCATATATCCTTTAGAAAAAAATATTTTACATAGGGTTATATATATTGGATTTTCTACTATAAATATTCATTAGAAAGATAAAACAATTTCCTATATAATGGTATTTTATTTATAATTTTTATACATTATATAATTTAATTTATGTATGACACAATGGTGATGGATTAATTACCTAATTAATGAACAATTAGAATAATTGATATTATAAATACCCAAATAAATGTAATTTGAGAATTTTTATAAATAAACATAATTTTCTAGGATAATATGACATGTTAGGATTTAATTAATTAACCTTTTTAGAAGTAATCATTCTGTTATGATTTTTAAAAAAACTAATTATTGAATAGTGTCAAAATTGACATAAAAGAGTTTTTAAAACAAATACTATATTATTAATTGATATTAAATTATTAAAAATCTAAGGTTCGGCCAAGAGACTTATATACTGATATTTGTATCATTAATGGACCACTTGGGGGTCTCTTTAATGTATATAGTATGTTTATTAACCATATAATATAAAAATACAAAGAGACATTGTAAAAGTGAAACTAATTAACTAAGAGTTAATACGTAAAGATAAGGTTAATATAGTAACCCAAACCTGTATAAATCATATTGGATGAGTGGTTTTGGACCTATACCTACATTAAACTTTAAATAATACACTTTGGATCCATTATAAACCGAATATGAATTTATTATAAAATAATATTTTTAGCTTTTCCGAAGGTGCCCCTCACCCCTCTTATAAAAGGTCACTCCCCTTCTCCCTAATTCACAAATTCAAAGCCTTTTGGTTCGGACAACCCCTACCCAAATACTCTCTAAACTTCCCTCACTTAATCTTAGAGGCCTTACTTTATTCATAAAGCCATCCTAAGGATCCATTTTGATCAAATCAAAAGGAAGAACCCGAAGAAGAGGTAATGATTTCACCACCCTTTTTCAAGTTCCTTTCTTCTTCCACTTATTCATTCTTTGTTATTACCATTCTAAAATAATAAATCGAGTATCTTATATATACTGTGATGTTATTATAAATATGGTACAACCATATTCATTATTCTATCCATCCTTTGAATAACATGTCACCATATGTGCGTACGTACGGCTTACCGTCTCCACGTCGTGGTGTAATTGTTATTCAATAAATTATTATTTGGATGGGTATAATAATGATGTGTAATTAATATAAATAATAAATATAACATGATAATGATTTTTTATATATAATATACCATCCAATTATATATTATTTTAATATCAAAATAATGATATTGTTGATCGTGCGTACGTACGGACTACCGTCTCCACAAACGCGATGAGATTCATTCTCCATCGTATCCATTCAAGACTAATTCTCATTTAATGATTAAAAATAATATTTAATGATTTTAAATAATTCTGGATATGAATAATATACATCCCATTAGTAACAAATATGGCTCAAATAACAAAGAATATAAAGGAAAATGAACCTGTTAACACCCGAAATGACGATAATTCTAAGATATTATTAACAAATCAATGTTAAAAGATCATATATGATATCATATTAATGAATATGATTCTTGTATAATTAAATAAAAATTATTTCACCATTATAAAGGAGGTTAACCTACCCTCTACCAAGGAAAAAGTACAAAGTAAGGGGTTTCTTATCTCACTTTTAATTCTGTGAGAATTACATTGTTCACCACTTATTTATTACATGTGGTGTGTGTACTGCCCATGTTTGTATTCATTGTGTAATATAATTTAATTCAGGTATATTTAAATCATCATTTTATGATCCTTATTTCATGGTTGTATTTTTTTATGTTACCAAATCAATAAGGGAATTTGAAATTTCAATTTCCACTCATTCGGCTTTACGCATACTTCATTGATTATTTTACTCCAAGATTATGTGTAGAATCACTATTCATTTGATTATGTCATAATTTACACTCCCCTTTCTGTAGATATACTTTTTATACACATAATCACTCTATTGATAAATTCTCAAGTCATCGGTATGAACTTGATAAGAGTAATTTTTACTCAATCTCGATTTGTTGGGATAAACATCCATTTCATTGGTTTTGTTTTTACAATAATATGTGTGAATGTCCTTTGATTGTTTTACATTGAATATCCAATCATATTTAGTGTATTTATATTTTTCACACATAATTATGTCGTTGATTTATCCTTAACCTAAGGATATGACCTTTATGAGAGATTTCATCTCAATTTACATTCCATTGAGACTTCTTTGTTGTTATACACAAAATCACTTTTATGTGGTGTATATAATGTACATTGACATAGTATATCATGAATTCCTTTATTCTCATGATATTACAAAGTTTTGATTACGTCAATTATTTGTATTCAAGTGTCTCTCTTTTGGTTAGAAACTCTAACTAAAATACCATTTTTAAATGTTTTAAAGACTTATTCTTCTAAATCTTTCTCATTAATGTCCATGTTTTAAAAATGGTTTTAAGGATTTATTTATATGGACATTAAATTTTTAAAATTAAAACTCCTTTTAATAGTTTCAAAGTGGTATGGGACACTTTGATTCAAAACTCTATTTTTAAATGGCTTCTTGACAAATAGTGTGACTTTTAAATGATTTCAAGAAAAAGGGAGACATTTCATTCTAATTGTTTTGATGATTATTTTCATCTATGTCAATATCCTTCATCATTCTAGATTGAGGTTAATATGATACAATACAATCTTACATATTGTATCGAATGAGTTATGTTTGACTATGGATGTGCTATTTTTATACCATTCATGGTTTGTGGATAAAGTATTGACATTTCGTATTATAGTTTTAATACGAATGTTTATGTTATGTTTAAAACTTTTCATAGGAGGAATGCATTGGACTTAGTAAGTGACGGGTGGAGCCCGCTATAGCTCCTCGATGCATCGGTAGGTCTCATGAGACAAACTAGTGTCTTGGAACAAGGCCTTGACAAAATCTTATTTGTAGTTTTGACATGAGGCCTTGGCTATGTGGTTATGATAGTCTGGCATTATGCATTCCGTCATTATGAAAGTGGTTATTTATATTGCATGTGATTATTTTTTTAGTAGAATATCCATGTGAATAAGTAAATGGCATTATTTAATTTTATTTTTGCCATACTATGTTGATGTTCAATATTAAACGGATTTTGTTTTAGTTATACATTGCCTTAAATGTTTATTCTTATTTATGAAAGTTTCTGCTATATTGTTATCCTTACTGAGAATTTGAGCTCACCCCTTTTCTATGTTTAATTTTTCCCAGGATTTGAAGAAGTAAATTATGAATGACATGCAGGGATAGTATGATGGGATAAGAGTGTGGACTATGGAGATTATGTTGTTGTAGTTTTTCACTTATTGATGTAATGTAAACTTTATGAATATATCTAGTGTTTCCAAGGATACTAAACTAATCGGTCATTCGAGACTTGATCATTCTTATGATCATTCCAATGTTATGTAATAATGCACCAAATCTAGGTAACTTAGGTCGGGGTGTTACAAATTTGGTTCAATGGGATTAAAATAATTTTTTGGTGAATAGTAACTTTTATGTTTTATTAATCGCGATTAAAGGTAATTTGTGAAATTTATGGTAAAAAATGATATTATAAAAATATGAAAATATCTCAACACTTGTCTTAACCTTATTGGACGAGTCATGGCCGACCAATAAAATCCATGGGTCAACTTGAGGACCCCAAGGAGCCACCTGGGTAAGAAAATGACATTAATAACTTTTTATTTAAAGTAAAAATAAAATTGTCACAAACATGTGTTGTTTAACTAAAACAATATTTACATCGGGTTATATAAGTTAAATTTTCGACTATAAATATTAATTGGAAATATAAAAATATTTACTACATCATGGTAATTTTTTTTTTAATTTTTAGAATTATATAAATTACATTTTTTATGACACAATGATGATGCAGTGATTACCTCATTAATTAACGATTTAAATAAAATGAAAAGATAATGTAAAATATAAGACTTACACTTGTCAAAAACCTATTGGATGAGTATATTTAGAACCCTCATCACCTTATCCTAGAAATATATCATTTTGGGACCTTTAAAATACAAAAAAACATTTCATAATAATGTAACATTTCATGACTTTCCAAGAGTGCCCCTCCTCTCCTCTTTTAAAAGGCCCCCACCTATACCACCTTATTCACACCATAAAAGCCATTTGGCTCGGCCAAAATCTTCCAAAATACTCTCTCAAATTCGCTCTCTTACTCCTAGAAGCCTCACTTTTGCCATAAGTCTTCCCAAGGAATCCTTTGGCTCAAATCAAAAAGAGTTACCCGGTTTTAAGGTAATGTCTTCTCTTATGTTCTTTTGTTTTATTTTGCATTTCCAACCCCATAAAATCTTTTTATTACTTTATTTTGTAACAAAACCAGTATCTTCAATATACTATGATGTTTTTATGAGAAGGATTTTATTTATACTTACACACACCTTCGTCTAATAGTTAAAGAACATACTGTTTCTGTGGGTGGTGAATTACTGCCACACGAAACAATGATTGTTCAATCTTCTTTTAACACCTCTCATGGTGGCCATTATGATGAAACTATTTTCATATATGATATATATATATATTAGGTTTATGTTTTCCATATTCTTCTGTATTTATCATTTATTTCATACCCTTATGATTTCCATTATGGGTAAACGCGATAATTTCATTTTATGAAGTGCGGACTACTGCCCCCTCAAAGTGATTTGAATCGTTAATGCCATATATGGGACGTATAAAGGATGGAGTAAATGATATTATATATGATATTATACTGTAATTATAATAAACCTTTATATCATTATGATTTCATTCCATTAAATATGAAATAGAAATGAAAGTAGCGTTTATGCATACGTACGACTTACCGTCTCCATGAACGATGCAATTCATTTCTTACCTCTAAATGTTATGTAATAACATGAATGAATGTATATAATGGATATATATGATATATATGATATCTACATCATGAATATAATTCTAGATATAATTGATATTTTACCACATGAACAACTTGTAATTATAAGAAGTTTATTTTTGACTCAAGTACCAAAGATCGACAAAACGACCGTTATTAACATAAATAATTACATAATGTTCAAAACATGTAAATAAGTGATATAAAAGGAATAATAAACTTTAAAAAGGTTCTTCAGTAATTATAAATTAACCCTAGTTTATTATTCAGGAGGTTAAATAATGGTCGAGTAAATTCAGACACGAGGTAAGGACTTCGTCTCAATATCCTTTCATTGAGGCATATTTTGCATTATGCACAACATTCTTTTATACTGTATATAAAACCCTTTGAATTTTATGTTTATTCAAAAGGAATCTTTTTATATGAAGCATTTTACTAAACGAAAAAAAGGAATGTTTTTTTGTCGTACGTATGCAGCGACAATGACTTCTCTGTCGCCGTGACCATTATTTGAGTTTCGGCTTCCTCTACAAGCCATAACTTTTTCAAATGAAAAATAAATACAAAGTTTTAATTTTCTTTTATTTTGTTATTGAAAATTGTTTTAAAAGTGTTTTTTATATCTTTGTGTTGTATTGATATCTTGTGATTGAAATGTGGAAATGTTATGTTTCATTTATGCATGTTTTATGTGACACAATTATGTTATGGTTTATGATATGTTTAAACATTTTCATATAAGGAATTAATTGGACTTAATAAGTGACGGGTGGATCCCGCTATAGCTCCTCGATGCATCGGTAGGTCTCATGAGACAAACTATTGTCTTGGCACGAGGCCTTGACAAAATCTTATTTGTAGTCTTGGCATGAGGTCTTGGCTACGTGGTTATGATAGTCTGGCATTATGCATTCCATCATTATGAAAGTGGTTATTGATATTGCATGTGATTATTTGACTAGTAGAATATCCATGTGAATAAGTAAATAGCATTATTTAATTTTATTTTTGCCATATTATGCTGAATTTCAAATGTTTTTGTTTTAGTTATTCATTGCTTTAAATGTTTATGTTTATTTATGAAGGTTTCCGCTGTATTGTTATCCTTACTGAGCATCTGAGCTCACCCCTTTCAATGTTTTAATTTTTCCAGGATGTGATGATGTATATTATGAATGACCTGCAGGGATAGTATGATGGGATATTAAGACATGATGTTTTTTTAGTTTTTTTTACTTTATGATGTAATGTAAGACTTATGAATGTGTCTAGTGTTTCCAAGGCTACTAAACTAATCCGTCTTTCGAGACTTCGTCTTTTGTGATCATGCCAATGTTACGTAATAATGCACCGATTCTGGGAAACTGGGGTTGGGGTGTTACAACATAAATATCATTGTACATTCCAGTCCTGCATAATAACGGAGGGAGGGATGACACGCATGCCATCATATTTAATTTAATAATAAATAATTTCAAACTCCTGCAATAAATTAAATTAAATCATCCAACGCATACACGGGTCATGGTCAATCTCATGAACGATCATACAAGTAATAGATATGTAAAAGTTATAGGTGATCATTCATTTATTTATTAGTTATTTATTATTTAAGATGAATTTTCTTGCATTAATTAATTAATTAATTCAATTCCATCTTAATGATCATCCAAACATAATTAGAGATATCTACCACTTATTTCATTCATGGAAAATATATAATATAACCAATAATGGAATATTAATTACAATAAACTAATTCAGATTTTAATATTATTTTAAAATCATTATTAAATTGTCAAACACACATTGGTGTGTTAATCAATAAAATAATTTTTTGATTCTTTAATTTTCAATTTAATGTAATTTTTAATTCTGTCATTTAATGAGAGACTACACGACATTTACAGTCCATCTACACATCATGTACCTCAGTTTTCACGTATCTGTGTCACACGCCTATGGATTTGGGGTGTTAACTCATCTGGACTACACGATGTGTATAGGACAACTACACACCATGTGTCCACTTCCCCTGTGTCGGGTTGTCCAGGTCAACATGCAATGTGTAGTAAATGCACCGTGTGTAATTAAATGTTCATCACATCCAGGTACAATTTTCATGGGTACGCAATATGTGCTTCGGTTACACATCATGTAACCCAATTTTATTGGCCAAATATCTGGCACATCCCAATGGAATCTTTGGTCATTATTCATCTGTTTTTAAACCTTTAAGGAAATGAAACACTAAATGAACATGATTAATATGTCGATAACATGTTAATTAAAATAATATTAAAGGACGAATAACATGAACAGAAAATCAAACTGCAATTACACATAGATCAACAATAAAACAAATAATTATAAATTTAAACATGATCACTCTTATACAACTTGATGGTTCTAGGAATAGCGTAAGAGTGCATTGGTGGGTGATATATTAAAACTTATTTTAATAATTATTTTCCAAAAATAAGAGTGATGGTCTTTCAAATCAAATTTATAATTAATATATTTAATATATGAAGAAATAAAATACATGGGCTTATGAAATTTCTTTTTTGGTGAATTTTGATCATCCAAAAATAGCCTATCATATTACCTTTTTTGTTCTATGAGGATCCAAGGATAGAATCCCTGTAGCGGTGATCCACATGTGATCCAATGATCTCTGAGAAACACTACTCGATCTCTCAGTGTTAGCATGGTGAGTCGGTGTCTTTTGTTGTTCTCTCCTGATCACTCATTCTTTGATCTTGAAGAAATATGTCTTTCACTTCTCATTCTTGAGAGGGATAGGGAACGAGGAGTCGAGAGAAGATTTGTTGAGTGCAAAAATTCTCTATTATAAATTTTGGATTCACTACACAATAGACAATGTCTTCTATTTATAGAGTAAAGATTTAGGTTAAAATATTATTTAATTTTATGTCATCCATTAAATTACATTTATTAACTTTAATAAACCACATCCCTCATAGTAATAATGACAATATTATTATTTCATCACTTACGCTAACTGGCGCAATAATAAATATTTTTTAACCATCTTTTTAATTAATATTTTACATCGATCACTGTATTGGTACATCCGAACTCATCTTGCATTTATTGAACACCTGAATAAAAAATTTATTCATAAATAAATATTTCATTCACATACTGAAGAATAAATTTTTATTAAAAATTCAATAAAAAAAATCGTTCACATGACAGTGAATAAATATTTATTTAATTTATGTGATCAACATAACTTTAATAAAATTATTCCTTGAACATGATAATAATATTTATTCTATTAATTAAAATCAAATAAAAATTAATTCAGATCAAAAGAAACACATAGTGTGTGACTTTTTATGACTATTTATCATTTGCTTTATGTGGGCTTGTCTAAAGTCCAATATTACTATCTAGAAATGGGTCAGGGCACACAATAGAAAGAACTAAATGTCTCAACATTGATAACAAAATAGGAATGATCAATGTGAAATATAATCATTTTGTCACAATATATCATGAATCAGGTTGCACGATAGTGTCATCAACCTATTTTCTTGATACATATTTCTTCTACCATCTCAAATAAACAAATCATTTCACCATGGAATTTAAATTTATTGCAACATTTATATTCCAATAAAAGGTTTGAGATATCATCTTTCATAAAGATGTAAGGTACAAATCCTTCCTCGACTTATCCATTAATGACATGTCAATCGTGACACACTCAATATACCCTACCTCTCTCCAACATATGGCATGACAGTTTTGGTCAGTAAATCTAAGTGCATGGGTCATGAGATATATTAATGATAATCATAATGTATAAGTAACATTACACATGCTTGTAGATGTAAATATCTCATGACACCAAAACACATGGGATTACTACTGGTGGGTCTGTTCTCATAATCTCCAATCTTGGTGATTAATAAGTGTGAACTTCATGAGAAGAAGATGCATCCACTTATGAGAACTCACACCATATTTTCTAAATACTGGGTGTCATGTTATAGTATGTTA
Organism: Viscum album; assembly: GCA_963277665.1. Classification (NCBI taxonomy): domain Eukaryota; kingdom Viridiplantae; phylum Streptophyta; class Magnoliopsida; order Santalales; family Viscaceae; genus Viscum; species Viscum album. The sequence goes on along the minus strand of OY728133.1, from coordinate 856,700,634 downwards.
TCCAACCACAGAGCTATATTAAGAATATTTCCATAACATTTCAGGTTCTCATCATAGTGGGGAACTAATATGACCTTATCAATGCTATAAATACTCTAGGAATTTTCTACATTATATCCATGTAGAAATAATGAAAATTATTTAATAAGACGTTAAATTAATATTAAATACATCTAATATACATATAATAAAAGTACAACCAATTGGTCCTAGGACACCAACTCTAACAAGAATATTATTTTGCTGGTTTCTCTATGTGATGTATGTTATTGAAATTAAATGAAATAATTATAAGAAGGGAATTTACATTGATAAAATTCTAGGTTGTTACTCTGTGTCTAGTCCTTCATGCCACTGGGCCTCTAGGCTATGAACGGTGGTCCTTTAGGCTTTGTGTTGGAGCAGTTCTTGAATGGTGGAGAGAATAAAGGTGAAGAGAAATTCTTTTGTGATTAGTTTGGATGTGGTGGTTCATTCATGAAACGACTAGTACACACATGTTCAAGTCCCCATTCGGGGTGATAAGGATTATGGGCCACAGATGTGATGTCATGATAATAAACTATGGCAGGATAATGTAGAAAGGTGAGAGGGGTTGTTTTAGTGTGGGGTCAAGGTGAATTAGGTCTTAATTCCATGTACTAGGCCTTTGCGCCACTGGGCCTCTGGGCCATGTATTTTAGGTCTTCATTCTTCTAGGGCTTCAATTCGTGTAAGAGATACCCATAAACCCATTTAAAATGAGGGATAACTAGAAAATGAAAATATGGAATTGTCATGGGTGACTCCTTTATCTCTTACTAGACCATTTGGTCAAGCATTTTGTAGTTTTTTTCCCACTTCCCTATCAATGGTAACATCAAAATCTACCCTGATTTAGGTGTCTAATGATGTATTATGTGATAATAACACCACCACCATACAAAAAATAATATAATTTCAATATTATAGAGTATTATAATATAATATAGTGATTATATTTTCATGAATTAAAAATATAATGGAGGATGAAGCCATCTCATTCCTCTTATGCATCCACCGCCTGCACCTACCATTGACCGACACATCATCATCGTCCATTGGTGTTAACCAGCACTCACAAATTGTGATCATCTTAAAATTTTATTAGTTGGTTCATCTCAATTTGAGGGTTCAAAAAATGTGGTTCATTCATTATAAATCATAAAGAGTTGTGACCCTCTATCAAAATTCACGGATTCCATTTTAGTGGGTGTCATCCCTCTCTACATTTGAGAGAATTGAAGGGTAACATATGATCAATTTGATAGTAACTAATATAATAATATCTTGTGCATATCTATAATTTATTTTCACTACATATTAATTATTAACTCTGATAATCCATTAAAATTTTCTAAATTGAACAATTTTCCACTATTGATCATTCTGTCTTTCTATTATTGGGACCAAACACTTATCCTTGTAGACACATCATGAAACAAACACATTAATATTAAATATAATTTTATTCTATTTTTATATATTAATATATATATATATAATGATTAAGAGGTATATACCTCTCTATCTCTTTTATTATTATTATTATTATTTTTAATGTTGCTAGTCAAAAGTTTGACATTTTTTTCAATTTTTTCACTTATTTACATCTCCATCCTTGACCCTTCTTCATTTTTTCTAAAAAATAGATTTACATTTAATCGGTCATCTAGGATGAGCCTTTTATGATGCATTCAGCCCCCACATGGGGTGGATCCACAATATGGAGATTGCCTTAGTTGAAAAGTCACCATATGATCTCATATCAGAACCAAGTTCAAAACATGGAAAGGGTGATTTTTTGTGGAACTATAGGAGTACTGCATCATGGTAGGAGTCCTTGTATTATATGAGGTATTTTAGTGGGGTAATGTACACAACTATAAAATCATCATATTTTCGTGGTGTCTATAGACTAAGGCAATACTTTACTTGAATTGTGTTTCATGTTATCGTTATAATAGGGTCCAGAATATAGCCATGGTTTCAAACCATTTCCTTAGGTATCTATGTCCATGGTTCACATCGATTGTGGTCATAGGCTATTGCAATATATGTTACTGAATGGTTTAGTAAACTATGGTATTAGATGGTATATTTCCATAGTCCACATAAGTTGTGGCCATAGGTTGCATGTCATACACCTAGTGCCATGGTTTACTAAACTGTGGTGGTATCCTTTTAGAAAAAATGTACCCGATGAGGTTTGATGTGGCGGCTTCTTCTATAATCCTTCCAAAAATTTACCACTACGTCAAACTCTACTATAAGTATATATAAACACATGTAAATGTATATATAATGATATATAATTATAAATATTAATCATTTGAAAAACTAAAAAAATGGATGAAAGCTAATTGACACAGTTTTCCAAAACCATGGCTATAGGTAATTTTTGAGAGGTCTATTGTCGCATTTTTTTAAACCATGGAAATAGCTCATTTTAGGAGGTTTATTTCCATAGTTTAAAAATCTGTAGAAATATGTTAATTTATAGAGAGTTATTTCCATGGTTTTAAAAAACTGTGGGTATAGATTATTACCGCGATTTTCTGAAATCATTGTAATAGGACTTCATCACCAATTTCCCGCATTTTTTGGGGGTCCTCGTGTAACCTACCACTATGATTTCATATAATTATGGCTATAGGGTACCTATGACCATGGTGTTCCAAACATTGGCTATAGAAGTGTGGTCATAGGTTCATTTTCTAGTTGTGGTAGCAATAGTATTATTCACTCGAATTGAAATTTTTCAGTTGTGTGTCTGGTCCTATGGACAACTGGGCCTTTGGGCTATCAATGGTGGGCCGTCAGTCTTTGTGTAGGATTGTTTCTTGACCATTAAATAGCATGAAGGTGCAAAGGAAGTCTTTGGTGATTAAGTTGGATGTGATAGTCCATTCATGAAGCGACTGGTACAAACATGTTCAAGTCCCCATTCGAGGCGATAAGGATGACGATCCATGGACGTGACGTCAAGATAAAAATATGAGGCATATTAATGTAGGGAGACAAGAGGGGTTGTTTCGATGTGGGTTATTGGCACATTAGGCCATTAGGCCATGTATTGGGCCTTTATGTTGTTGGGCCTTTGAGCCGTGTATTTTGGGTCTTTATGCCTATGGGCCTTCAAGTCGTGTAAGAGATCCACTCAACCCAGTTAAAAAGAGGGATCACCAGAAAATAAAAATATAGAATTCTCCTGGAAAACTCATTTCCCTCTCACTAAGCCATTTAGTCAGGAATTTTTTAGTTTTTTTCAAATATCCCTATCAATGGTAACATCAATTTCTACCCCTATTTAGAAGTTGAATAATGTATTCTACAATAATAACACTGCCTCCACCAATAGTAATGATATAATTTCTAGATTATATATTATTATATTAAAATAAAATGTTTATATTTTTTTGAATTAAAAATATAAAGAAAGGTGAAGGCATCTCATTCCTATTATGAATCAAATGTGTGCACCTTCCATTGATTCACATGTCTCCATCATCCTTTGGTGTTAACTAGTATTGATAGATGCTGATCATCTCCAGATTTTAGTAGTAGGTTCATCTCGATTTGAGGATTCAAAAAATGAGGTTTATTCATCATAAATTGTACAATAAGGCCTATGAAAATAGAGCGAAGTTGAAATTCAAAAAATTTCTCTCATTGATTTCTCTCAATCCATATCTCGGATCATATGGCACTTATATATATATTATTTTTAAAATATTCCTGAAATTTTGACTTTCTTTAATTAATATACAATTCTTTCCTAAATTAAATATCTACATCCCGAACACAATGGAGAAGTCAGTTTTTCAATCTGACACTCCGTTTTAGAGAATTTCATATTTTACCCTTTAGAATGCATATATAATTTTGTATTAATAGACATCATCACAAACTATGAAAATAGAAGTGTGGTCTTAGGTTCATTTTCTAGTTGTGGTAGTTGTGGTATTATTCACAGAATTGGGATTTTGGGCTACACATCTGCTCATTCGGGCCACTAGTCCTTCGGGCCATTATGCCTCTAGGATATCAATGGTAGGCCTTCAGGCTTCGTGACGGAGTATTTATTGACTAGTGGAGAGCATGAAGGTGCAAAGGAAGTCTTTGGTGATTAGGTTGGATGTGGTGGTTCATTCATGAAACGATTGGTACACACTTTTTCAAGTCCCCATTCAAAAAGATAAGGATGACGGGCCACAAATGTGACGTTAGGACAACAATCTAGGGCAGGATAATGCTCAAAGGTGAGAGGGCTTGTTCCAGTGTGGGATCCTGGGACATTAGGCCTTTAGGCCATGTACAAGGCCTTTGTGTCATAGGGCCTTCAGACCATATATGTCAGGTCTTTATGCCTCTAGGCATTCAAGTCAGGAAAGAGATTCCCCTTAACCCAGTTAAAAGGAGGGATCACCAAATTATAAAAATGTGGAATTGTCATGGGTGACTCCTTTCTCTCTCACCAGGCCATTTGGTTAGGAATTTTTTAGTTCTTTTTCACAATTCCTTATCAATGGTAACATCAATGTCTACCCCTAATTAGGGGTTGGATAATGTATTCTATGATAATAACATCACCACCACCACCAAAAACAATAATATAATTTATAAATTATATAGTATTATAATATAAAAAAATTATATTTTTATGAATTAAAAATGTAATAGAGGATGGATCCATCTCATTCCTCTTACGCATCCATCACCAGCACTTGTTGTTGACTGACACATCTCCATCATCCTTCGGTGTTAACCAGCATTGGCAGACACCGATCGTCCCCAAATTTTAGTAGTAGATTTATCTCAGTTTGAGGATTCAAAAAACAAGGTTCATTCATCATAAATCATAAAGAGTTGTGACTCTCCATCAAAAGACAAGGATTCCATTTTAGTGGGTGTCATCTCTCTCTACATTTGAGAGATGTAAAGAGTAAACATTGGATCAATTTGATCTGAACTACTATAAAAATCTCTTGTGCATATCTATAATTTATTTTCACTAAATATTAATTTTTAACTCTAATAATCCATTAAAATTTCCTAAATTGCCCAATTCACCCCCTGTTGATCATTCTGTCATTCTGATATTGGGATCAGAGACTTACCCTCATAGAACCATCATGTAACACACATTAATATATAATAAAATATGATTTTTTATATTATATTATTTATAATGAGTGGGAGGTATACCTCTTTAACTCTTTTATTATTATTATTATTGTTATTGTTATTATTATTATTATTATTATTATTATTATTATTATGTTTTTTTAATGTTTCTTGTCAATTGGTTGATACTTTTTTCATTTTTTCCCTTCACATCTTCACCATTGGCCCTTCTTCATTTTTTTTCTAAAAAAATAGATTTGGATTTACCCGGCCAGCCAGGCTGAGCCTTTTATGCTACATTCGGCCCCCACATGGGTTGGCCCAACAATTTGGGGCTTTCTTGAGTGGAAAAGTCACCCTGTGATCCCACATCAGAATCTTGCTCAAAACCAGACTGGGGCGTATTAATGTGGTATTGTAGGAATACTGTATCACTCTAGGAGTGCAGGAATTGTAGGAGGTATTGTAATGGAATACAATACACAACTAAAAAACAGCTTATTTCCATGATTTAAAACCACGGTCATAGCCTAATGCCACAATTTAATACGGACACTTCCAGAGACAGAACCATCGAATGAAAAATAGCGTGTGAGCCCATTACCAGGGATCGAATCATCCGCTACAATCCCACTCATACAAAACACACGATAATAAATATTGGATGTATATTTATTTCTCCCCAACACAGTTTTATTATCTTATTAATGGATTAATAGACTCAACACATCATTCAATATATATATTTAATATGGACAATGCGTTTTCATTTAATGAAAACGCGTCATGGATGACTATATAAAGGGATGTGATCCCTCCCATTGAGAACATACAATTGTGAGAAAGTCTCTCATTTCTATCTTCTTCTCACACTTTTCATTATTTGAGATGGAAGCACTAGCATCCTTTCAGCATTCGGGTATCCTCACAATACGACTGTGGATCTGTTGGCCGGTGTACCCCACTCGAAGATAAGGTGTTATTGTTCACTTCTACGTGATCTTTATCAAGCATTCTCTTTCATTGAGAAAGTAGAAGACTATTATCATTGATGATTTCCACTTACACTGTTTATACCATTTTTTACGCAATGATTCTCAAATATAGATCTTAATGTGGTTGGGTTTTCTTCCACTACACATGGTCATGAGATCTAAGTCGTGATCACCATGGAAATCTAATGAGAGAATCTCTCGATCGGAGCCCATCCTATATTAATTGTGAAAATAAATATTTAAACCATATGGTAATACAAATAATTATTCAATTTATTTAAAATCAAAAAAACTATCCATTTTATTTATGTTATAAAAATGTATGGATATGTATATATCTATACAAACGTATATGCAATGTTAAATATAAATGTGTGCGTGACTCTATTAACAAATAGATGTATATTTATTTATATATTCTAATACATATAAACAAATATTGAAAATTAATATACATATATAAATATTTATATTTATGTTGATATTGATATAAATGTTTATATTTATATATAAACACACACATATATGTATATATAAATATAAATACACATGCCCACACGTACAAACATATTTTATAAATGTATATAAAAAGAATTTTATGAATATATATAAATACTATTAATTAATGTTAATAATTAATATTTTATAACTGGTTATATTTTTATTTTTTATTGATATTTATTACTGATAATTGTTAGTTGTTACAAATTATTACATAATATTAGTCACTAATAAAAAATAAAATTAGTAATTATAAGAATAATTACAATTTAGTAACGAATATATCTAAAATTAATATATTTACATTCATTATTTAGTTTTGAATAATTATTACTATTTAAAATTACTATTTAATAACATATATACAATTATTATTTATTACTATTAATATATATTACTATTTTAAAATTATTATTTAGTTACTCATTACTAATATATTTTAAATATTACTATATATTACAATCTAGGTTAAAAAACTTATATATAAAATTAAGAAGTTTAAACATATAAATATATCAATCAAAAACTAAAAAATATGTTTCTATTTTTTGGGAAAAAGTTATTAATCCTTTCGACATCTTATATTCAAGTATTTGGGTAAAGTAATTAAGGGACCAAACATCATCAGCATGGATAAAAGGAGTGTGTCATGGACCCTAACGCATTTATGCCCCATTTATAAAAAAAATATCTAACCTAAATCTATTTCATTTTTTTTTTCAAAAAACAAATTAAAAAAAACTCATCGATCACTTTAATGCAGACACCACAATACAACATGAAATTTAGAATGAATTAAATTCAAAACAAATCAACATTAAATATGATTAAAAACAACTGTCATTCATAAAAAGTTTAACAAAACATAAAGTTTCAATCATGGGTAGGTTGATGATAGTCAAACCATAAAGATAGATAGAAGGAATTCCAATGCAGGTTCTCCCTTTAAGCTTTATCCCTGCTGTGAGGCTCCCTTAGTTAGAGTATATTCTTACAGTAATTTGAATGATTGGCGGTGTAGATGGTGGGGCTACCCGCCAGTCGGTACTCGATAAGAAGGCTTCCCTTCTTGGATTGTAACCCGCATGCATTGCAAAGCGTCTCCCCCAACTCCATCTCCTCCACTACGGGGTGTTAACGCTGTTGTAGTGGTGGCACCTCCGCCCCCGATCACCCATCACCACATCTTGAACATATTTTCTCCTAAAATTTCTATATTTTTGGGGTTTACGATGAGAGGTGATGGATCCTATTGGGAGAGATGACACCTAGATGGGTTTATTCCCTTCACGGATCAAAACAATTATAACTCATGGCAGGATGCGAATCGAGTTTGCACTGAGCTTGCCATCTCGAAGTCAAGCTTAGTAAAAATTCGGTTCACTTCTTACCATGAGTTATAATTGTTTTGATCCACGAAGGGAATAAACCAATCTACACACCATCACTCCCAACTGGATCCAACACCTCTTATCCCAAACCTCGGAAGGATAGAAATTAGAGGAGAAAATATGTTCAAGATGTGGTGGTGGGTGATGGGGATGGAGGTACCACCACTATGACAGTGTTAACACCCTGTAGTGGAGGATGGGGGAGCTGGGGGAGACTCTTTGCATTGCCTGCAACTTGCAATCCTTGAAGGAAAGTGTTCTTGTTGAGTATCGAGTGGTGGGTAGCCCCACCTTCAACCGAGCCATTCACTCAAATTGCTCATGGAATATACTTCAACTAAGGGAGCCTCGCGGTAGGGATGTAGCCTGGGGGGAGAACCATCATTTGTTTTACTTCTCTCTATCTTTATGATACAATTATGATCAACCTACCCATGACCAAATCTTCATGTTTTGCTAAACTTTTTATCAATGATAATTGTTTTTAATCATATTTAGTGTTGATTCGTTTTTAATTTAATCCTTTTTAAATTTCTTGCTCTATTGTGGTATCCACATTAAATTGATGGATGATTTTTTTAATGATGTTTTTTGAAAAATAAAATAAAAAATAAAACCAACTTTAGGTTGACACATTTTTAAAAAATGGGGCAGAAATTCATTAGGTCTCAAGATGTGTGCCTTTCGTCCAAGATGATGATGCTAGGTCCCTTGATTCATTTACCCAAATACTTGAACATAAGTCGTTGAAGGTCTTAATGCCTTTTTTTGTAAAAATAATAATAGATTTTTTTAGTTTTTGATAAATACATTTTTATGATTAAATTTATTATTTTTATTTATAAAAGTATTTTAACCTAAATTGTAATTTATAGTGACATTTGAAATATATTAGTAAGGAGTAACTAAATAATAATTTTAAAATAGTAATATATATTAGTAGTAATAAATAATAATTGTATATATATGTTACTAAATAGTAATTTTGAATAATAATTATTATTTTTAACTAAATAATAAATTTAAATATATTAATTTTATATTTATTCATTACAAAATTGTAATAATTATTATTATAATTAACCAGTACAAACCCCGTTTATTTATTCAACATAATCATTCAATTACCCATATAAGTACTCTTAACTCAAAATTTGTTTTTGATATAAATTGCATAAACTATTTTTCAAAAAGGGAAATCGAGATAGATATATCATTATCACTCATTAGTAGCTGCACTCGGTATTTGGGAGAATATAGATTAAATTTAGACCAACATAAAATTTAAGTCAAAGATACCATAAATTGATATATTTACAATGCACCATTTCCTTACTATTTCTATTGATCTTGAGAAACAATTACTATAAAAATATGTGGAGTTTGAAAATATTATTTTGATAAATACATGTTAGTATTTATGAATACATATTAGTTCTGAATATTACTTATTAGTTCAGAAATAAATCTCATATATTTAATATTAGTTCCGAACAATTATGTTATTTCTTTTTTATTCAGGAAAAATAATATCAGGTGTAATACATAGATTGATAACAATACATGTGTTGAAAAAAAAGTATGTTTTTTTATAGAAAACTATAAAGAAAATTGGATAAATTAGAACTCTATGCACTACCCAATGCGAACCATCTATAGAATCCTCACACAACCAAAGAAAATACCCACAAATCAGTGAAAAATATCTAAATGAATTGAAACCAAAATATAAATAAATCATAGTATTATAAAAATGAGCTACATAGAATGAGGATTTTTTATGCCACTAACCTCAAATTTTAGAAACAATCCACTAAAAGGTAAATGTACTCCTAAAATCATAAATAGATATTAACTAATTTATAAAAACCATATAAATTATCATAATATTCATTAAAGAATATATTAATGTCGTAAATAATATCATATCACTATGTATTGATCAAACTCATATTGTGATCAATAGGTATATTTAACTTACATCAATTCATATTAGTCTCGTATAATACATATCAGTTATGAAATAAAACATATACATTAAATATGTAATATTAAATTAGAACTAAATGAAATTGTATTCGCCATGAATAAAATGAAATATTTGTTATGATATATATTGTAACACCCCAACCCTAGAAACCTGAAGATTGTGCATCATTTTATTATATTGGCATGATTACAAGAAATAAAATCCTAGAGGACCGATTAGTATAGCAGTTTCAAAATACCAGATTACATACATGATACCCATAGTACATTGGGAAAGATAGAAAATACAACATGATACATAATAGTATAAAATAAACTGTATCCATTGAGAACTCATTCATGGTTTTCTTCTTCATAACCTGGGAAAATGAAACATAATAAGGGTGAGATCAAATGTTCAGTAAGAGTTATGTGAATCAATAAAAATAGAATTAAATTCAATAAGGCATAGACATTATGACAAGGTAAATAATATGAAAAACACATGCCATTAATAAACTGGGAATGAAAATGTACCCATAGATTTTTCATAGTGAAAATATCATGGTAAGTAATAAATTAGTATGGAATGAATAAAATTATTATTTATTGGATGTCATTTATTTGACACATGAACTATTATACATAGTGATAGTTTAAGTTTGTGGGTAGAAACCCATCTGATTATGTTTTGGAAACAAACTCGAAGGGTTTATCGCAAACTAGTTTGTCTCGTAAGACCTATTGATGCATAGAGAAGCTATAGTGGGACCCTCACATCACTTCAAGTCTAAATAATTATTCATAAATAGATTTAATTGAAGAAAAATATGCCTTATAAATATCAGTATTGATTATAAGATACAAACTCATCAATATTCCCTCTGTTAAAACAACATTTAAAATCGACATCTTATGTAAAATGGTTTATGACTAAGACAATAATCATATCCATGGTAAAAGATTATGGATATTTAATAGAAATATAATTTCAAATGAAAATTGATCTCAAATTGGAATTATATTCACCACATAAGAATTATTAGGTTCACAATACAAAGTAATTCTCAAAAAAATAGAAATTAAGACAAAGTCCCTTACCACATTGGAATCAATCGTATCGTATGACAAAAAATTAATAACAATAAAATGAATGATTTAATACCATGAATATAAATATAATAAGGATATTATATATCAAAAGTAAATATACATACACCACATACAAAAAATTAGTGGCAAATAATAGAAATCTTACAGAAATAAAAGTGAGATGAGAACCCCCCTTACCTTATGTCTGAATCTATTCTTCACTTGATCTTAATGTATTGAATAATAAAATTAAATTCATTATTTAAGAATTAAAAAAAATTATCTACTTTTAATTTATTTTTTATATATTCATTTAGTTCATTTATGACCTTTTAGATGGGTTAAGATATTCAATTTCATAATTTGGGAGTGAACGTTTTCCTAGTTTTCATGATCGGTTCGCTTGTATAAGAGTATGGATGTTCATCTAAAATGAAAATTTTAATATAAAATTGAAGTTATGAGTTATTAATGATCATATATAAGGCTAAATTATCATATAAATCCTTTTTTTATTTTTGGAGAGGATGAATCATTATATAAAATTTTAATGATAAACGCTTGAATTTTTTTGCTGGTTTTCCTATCACCACGAACTCATTTTGTTTTATAATTTAATACTATGTGTAAAAAATGATTAGAAAACATTAAATAGAATTATTACATATATTATGATCTGTTTTGACAATAAAAATGGTTTCATTACTATAATTGTAAATTTTAATAGAAATTAAAAACCCATCGTCCTTGAATTTGATAAATTAATACATCTCGAACAGTGTTTTCATTTTTAGTATAATAGGAGGGGGAAGAGAGATGATGATAAAATATTCTATTAGAATAATAAAATTACATTATATGTGAGGTAATATATTTATCAAAACATTTGGATGAGGGTAGGTGAGGAGAGAGAAACAAAATAATGGAACTTGTAAAAGAAGTTGAAAGGAAAAGGAAGTGAGGTTTACCTCTTGTGTACTCCTCCTTGAGAATCTCCCTAATGAATTTGGTTTTGGCCTTTTTATGAGACCAGATGATATTGGATGTTGAGGGAGGGATTTGGAAGAGTATTTGGAATAACTTAGGAAATTATCATATCTTGAGAGGTGTGAGAGGAAGTGGGGGTGAGGGGTGGTTTATATAGTAGAGGAGAGGAGGGTTTTTTGCATTATTTTAATTAGTAGTTTATTATTTTGCCTCAAGAATATGAGTATTATTTATTCATGTGATTAAAAATAGTAATTAGTTCATGTTATGTCTAACCAAGGGTGCTTACCTCAGCAGAACTTCATCCATGACTCAATAAATCATGTAATTAGCATTTCTCATAAATTGTTGTATTTTACTATTAATAAAAAATTCTAGTATTTCAGAAAAATCCAAAAATTCCTCCTAACCATTTTACAAAGTGTTGAATCCAAAAACAAGCTACATTTTTTGAAAATAATTTTCTAAATATGAGATACTTAATGTTCAATTAAAAACACCACTTACTCAAACAATTTACAGTTTTTTAAATTATAACTGATTTTATAATACCCTACAAAATTAACTATGGTATTATTAAATTATCCAAATATCATAGGACAAAAAAATATTTATTTAGGAATAAATTTTATGTTAATTTACTTTATTTTAATTCAATTTATTAATTTAAAATTGTAAATAAATATTTATTACTCATAAAAATACCAACAATTAATTATTAAAACATTTACTCACATTTATAAGGTGCCTAATTTTTTTTACTTACTTGGGTGAGGTTACTATTCATAAGGGTACATTACTATTTCTAAGGGTCATAGTACTACTCATAAGAGTAGGTTAATATTAATAAGGGTAGGTTACTAATCATAAAAAATGAGTTGATCCTATCAGACTCTAAATATCATACTGATAGAAGCTGTGTATGTCTGTTTTTTAAAATTCAAACAGAAGTGGAAAAATTATGTTTCATGTCTAGGTTATAACAATATTATAACAACATAGTGTTGTTTCCCAGTGACTTAGTGTTGTGTGCATATAATCTATCAAATGAATTGAAATTTTTATAAGAATAAAACACCATAAAATCTTGGTGTGTCGTATTCTTCCTTCCAGAAATTTCATCCCCAATTTTTTTCATGTTTAATGGCCTCTAAAAGGATGTGGGTGGTTCTTCATCATAACATCCTTAGGTTCGCACATTGCTTCCTCCATTTTATGTTTTCTTCGATGAAATTTTATTAGTCGATATGTCTGATTTATCTATACTTAATCTCTAGTTTCAAGAATCTCGATAGGCTCTTCACAATATGATAAATCATGTTCCAGTTCTATTTCCTCATAGGTGAGTACATACATTAGGTCTGGCATGTAATTCTTTAATAGTGACATGTGAAACACATCATGGACTTTGGAGATACTTGGTGGCATTGCTAAATGGTAAGCCACCGCTCCAATTCTTTCCAGAATTTTGAATAGCCTGGTGTACCTAGGGATTAGTTTCCCTTTATTACCAAACCATAAGACACCCTTCAATGGAGATACTTTCAGAAAGACATGATCTCCAACTTGGAATTTAAAATCCTTCCTTCGGTTGTCAGTATAACTTTTTTCCTACTTTGGGCTGCTTTAATATCGGCTTGAATTTTCTTTACCTTTATCATTGTCACTTTAATAAGTTCTGGTCTTATGAGTTTCCTCTCACCAACTTCATCCCAACAAGTTAGAGTTCGACATCTCTTTCCATATAATGCTTCATATGGATCCATTTGAATACTATAATGTAAACTAGTATTTTAGGAAAATTCCACCAAAGGTATATACTGATTCCGCATACCTTTAAAGTTAAGTGAGCATGACCTCAATATGTTTTCCAGTGTTTGAATAGTCCTTTCAAACTATCTTTCGGTTTGGGATTGATAAGAATTACTCATATGAAGCTTTGTATCCAAATCCTTCTAATGATTCTCTATAATATTGATATAAATCAGGGATCTCGATCAGACACAATCGATATAGGTGCACCATAAAGTCTTAAAACTTCATTAATATAGAGTCTTTCCAGATGCTCAAGTGGTAAATCTTCTCTTATAGAAAGAAAATGTGCTGATTTTGTAAGACAATCAATAATTAACCATATTGCATCATTCCTTATTAGAGTCTTTGGTAGTCCAATGACAAATTCTATCATAATACCATCCCATTTCCACACAGATATAGGAAGAGGTTGCATTAATCCCTTAGGGTGTTGTATTTCAGCCATCACATGTTGAAAAACTAAGAATCTTGATACATAATCAACAATTTTTCTTTTCATAGTATCCCACCAAAAACGTTCCTTCATATCTCTATACATCTTGGTGCTACCAGGGTGTATAGTGAAATTTGATCTATGATCATCATCTAACAGTTCCATTTTTAGATCAGGTATTGATGAAACACCTAACCTCATTCTAAATCAAATAACTCTATACTCATACATGAAGTCTTCCAATCATCAATCCTTAATAGCTTTAATTTTCATTCTAAGGTTATCATCATTGTATCGAGAGCTTTATATCTTATACAGCAAAGATTTTTTAGCATTTATTTGAAAGAGGAATGATGTTTTCTATTCCTTAACAATTCCCATATCCATATTTACTAGATCCATGAATATAGGATCTCTCTTAATCCTCATTTATGTCATAATCCAATGATCTTTCCTGCTTAATGAATCTGCCACCTTATTTTCCTTTCCTAGGTGGTAGTGTATTGAACAATCATAATCTTCGACAAACTCAAGCCATATCCTTTGACTCATGTTGAGTTCTTTTTGTGTAAAAATATATTTCAAACTCTTGTGATTTATATATATCTCACATATTTCAACATAGAGGTAGTGTCTCCATATTTTTAGCGCAAATATTATAGATTCTAACTCAAAATCATGAGTTGGATAATTTTTCTAATGAATATTGAACTGCATTGATGCATAAGCAATAACTTATCATTTTCCACAAGGAAACAACCTAGTCTATTTTTTGATACATCACTATATATCACAAACCCATCATTTTAATATGGAAGAGTAAAAATTGGGGCATTGACCAATATTATTTTCAATTAGTCAAATAATTTTGTACATTATTTTGTCCATACAAATGTAACCCCTTTACGTGTGAGCTTGGTTAGAGGGTTAGATAATCCAACAAAATCCTGAATGAAACACAGATAGTAACTTGCTAATCCAATAAAACTACATACCTCAGTTATGTTTTTTGGTGTAGGCCATTCTTGAATTGCCTTTGTATTCATAGGATCAACTGAGATTCCATCCTTAGAGACAATATGTCTATAAAAAGAAATATTTTGAAGCCAGAATTCACATTTACTAAACTTCCCATACATCTCTTTTATTCTAAGATGCTCCAAAACAACTCATAAGTGGTTATCATGGTCCTCATAGATTTTTGAATATATAAATATGTCAATAATAAATACCACAACAAGATCATTATGATATTCCTTGAAAACTATATTAATTAGATCCATGTAAATGGATGGTGCATTAGTCAGTCCAAATGGAATTACTGTTAACTCGTAAAGTCCATAACTGGTTCGAAATCCAATTTTTTAATATATTTCTTCCTCACACACAATTTATGATATCCAGATTGAAGTTCAACCTTAAAAAAATATTTAGCTCCATGAAGTTGATCAAATAAATCATCAATATGAGGAAGGGGATACTTGTTCTTTATTGTAATAGGATTGATTTCTCTATATTCAATACTCAACCTCATAGATTCATCTTTCTTCTTGACAAAGAGAACCGGGGATCCCAATGGAGAAACACAAGGGTGGATAAATCACTTGTCACTCAATTTCTCTAGTTGTTTCTTTAGATCCACTAATTCCACAATGGAAATTCTATAGGGAGTCTTTGATATAGGTCTTTCACCAGGAATTAAATAAATCGATAACTCAACTTCCCGCTCTGGATGATGTCTAGCTAAATGATTTGGAAATACATCAACACATTATTTAATAATAGGTACATCCTCAATTTAAAAATTTCTTCTATCGCCCATATACATCTTGTCATCTTCCTCTATAACAATTGTATTTAGTAGAGCTACTGGGGGTGGATCCAGATAAGAATCAGATGATGAAGTTTCTGCTTTAAAGATAAGATATTCTAAAACATTCTCAAAAATTACAACCCATTTATTCTTAAAATATATTTTCACACTTAAATTTGAAATCCAATCCATCCCGATGATTATATCATAGTAAATCATGGGTATGATGATAAAATTAGTAGATAAAGCATGATTATATTTCATAATGGGGACTGCCTGGCACATCTTTGTTGCAATGGTACTTCCATTATGAGGTTTAACTAATAACTCATTTATTAAATCAAATTGGAAATATATAATTTCCTTGGAAAACTAATAATATATAAAAGAATTATATCATCTAGAATCAAATAAAGCATTGTATAAGTTTGAGGAAATGATTAAAGTACATGCTACCAAATCATTATGAATTTCAACCTCAACAGTTGTGATCACAAAAGATTAACATTTACCACTTGGCCTTTTCTAAGGAAGGTTTTCCTAATGCTTAAGAAACTCATTTTCATAGTGTCCCATATCTCTAAAATTATTTAATTGTATGTCATTGAAAATTTTATTCCCCTTTCATTCATTAGATTGATGACCCTTTTCTCTACACTTATAGAAAAATCCCATTCCTTTCAAGCATTTTCCAGGACGATTCTTTCCACAGTTCTCACATAATGGTAAATTGATTCATTCCATTATTCTTTTTTGGCACTTAAACTTTTCCATTGTTATCATAATAACTCTTCTTATATTGGTTTCCCTTGAACAAATTTGATTTAGAAAATTCCTTCTCTGTTTTGATGGAACTTAGTACAATTTCATCATATGATGAAAATGTTTGAGAAGCCAGTGACCTTCAATGACATGGATTAATAACATAAAATAAATGATTAGTCATATATTATGAGTCACATAGATAATCTATGGAATGCCTGTATTGTATTGTGAAGGTAGCATTATACTTTGCAACACTCTCTTATTCCCTTTGCTTTATGCTAAGGTATTTCCTCTTCATTTCACTCTGTTTCTTGTGAGGGAAGTATTTTTCAAAGAATACCTCCATAATAATTATCCATTACATATCATATATTTATTCTTCCTATTTTGTATTCTGAATTAAGGACCACGATTGATCAACATCACCCTTGAGACAATATTCTGCTAGTACTAACTTATCATTTTCATTTCACCTTAATGCTAGAAATATCTTCTATTGGGACATGATCCACTACTCCGCTACCAATGGATTAGTATTCCTACTAAAAGACAGGGGATTATGATACATGAAATAATCAAACACAGGTTTAGTGTGGTTATTCTTCAGAACCTTAGTAAGTTTTCCTAATATGGTCATGATCTTCTTAGCTCCAACACCAACTATATTGACATGCTCAGTGGGGAAATCCCTACATTGTCCATGAGTATTGATTCGATTTATTTCATTAGGAACCATAAAAATACAATTACATATTCTAAATTAGGTCATGAATATTAAGGGATAATTTTCTATCTATAAAAACACTTAACATAAATTTAAAATTTATGCATAGCTAATCTCATAACCGTAAATATGGTTTCATTGATGAAATATTTAATATCAAAACCCTTCATAATGGTTTTTAAAGAAAATGTGAATTATCATAAACATATCCCCTAGGAGTGTCAAACCAGGTGTGAATTAAGGCCCATTTTTATGTACCAGTTTACCCCGAGTCAGGCCCAGAACACCTTGTGAGAGTTGTTATTCCTAGGTACATCTATGCCAGAACCATACTCACTTATAGTATCCAGACATGGATGTATTTCTAGGAATACCCACATAATATCTACTTTACCAAAAATCCATGATATTTTTATATTATTATCCTCAAATTATATCTTAGGGTTATGTCCTCTAATCTATGTTTTTTAAATATAGTTTCTAAGGTTTCTGCTAAACTTCCTATAATACCAATTGTAACACCCCAACCCTATAAACCTGGAGTTGGTGCATTATTTTATTATATTGGCATGATTAAAGAAATCAAATCTTTATGGAATGATTAGTTTAGAAGTTTTTGAAGACCATATTATATACATGATACCTATAGTATATTGGGAATGATAGAAAATACAACATGATACATAATAGTATGAAATAAACTACATCCATTGAAAACTCATTCAAGGTTTTATTCTTCATAACCTGGGGAAAGGAAACATAATAAGGGTGAGATAAAATTATAAATAAGGGTTACATGAAGAAATAAAAAGTTAATTAAAGTCAATAAGGCATAGAAATTATATTAAGGTAAATAATCTAAAAAACACATTCCATTAATAAACTAGGAATGAAAATGAACCCATAGATTTTTCATAGTGAAAAACCATAGTAGGTAATAAATGAGTACTGAATGAATAAAATGATTATTTATTAGAATTTTTGTATCTATAACATGAACCATTATACTGTTGTGATAGTATAATTCTATGGGTAGAAATCTATCTGATTATTTTTTGGAAACAAACTCGAAGGGTTTGTCGCCAACCAGTTTGTCTCATGGGACCTATCGATGCATCGAGGGGATATAGCAGGCCCCAACCATCACTGAAAGTCTAAATAATTATTCATACATATATTTAATTGGTGAAATATATTCCTTATAAATATCCATATTGATTAGAAGATATGGACTCATCAATATTCGCTATGTTAAAACAACATTCAAAATAAACATCGTTTGTAAAATGGTATATGACTAGTAAAATAATCATATCCATGGTAAAGGATTATGGATAATTAATAGAAATATAATTTAAAATGAAAATGTATCTCAAATGGGATGTAGATCCATGACATAAGAATTAATAGGTTCACAATACCAAGTAAGTCTCAATGAAATGGAAGTTGAGACAATGTCCCTTACCACATTGTAATCAATCCTATCGTATGGAAAACAATTATTAATTATAAAATGAATGATTTAATAACATGAATATAAATATAATCATGATGTTATATATCAAAAGGAAATATACATACAACACATACAAGAAATGAGTTTAAAATAATGGAAATCTCATTGAAATAAAAGTGAGATGAGAACCCCCTTACCTTGTGTCCAAAAGAATTATTCAATTGAAATTAATGTCTTGAATAATAAAATTAGATTCATTAATTAAGAATTAAAAAAACCTATATACATGTAATTTATTTATTATATCTTTATTAAGTTCATTTATGGCATTTTAGATGGGTTATAATATTTAATTTCATCGTTTTGGAGTGAATGTTTTCTTTGTTTCCATGATTGATTTGCTGGTATAAGAGTATGGAAGTTCTTGTAAAATAGAAATTGAAATCCAGAATTGAGGTTATGAGTTTTTAATTATAATATATAAGGTTAAATGATCATATAAATCCTTTGGTTATTTTGTGATAGGATGAATCATTATATAAACTTTTAATGATAAATGCTTGGATTATTTTGGTGATTTTTTGATCACCATGAACTCATTTTATTTTAAAATTTAATACCATGTATAAAAAATGATTCCAGAACATTAAATAGGATATATTATATATATTATGATCTAGTTCTACCATAAAAACGGTTTCATGACCACAATTGAAAATGGTAATAGAAATTGAAAACCCATCGTCCTTGAATGTGATAAATTAACACATATCAGATGATGTTTTCATTTTTAGTATAAGAGGAGGGGGAAAGAGAGATTATGATGAAATATTCCATTAGAATAATAAAATTATAGTATATGAATGGTATTGGAATTATCAAATCATTTTATTAGGGGAGGTTTGAAGAGAGAAACAGAATTATAGAATTTGTAAAAGAAGTTGAAAGGAAAAGGAATACAGGTTTACCTCTTGAGTACTCTTCCTTAAGAATCTCTTTAAGGCCTTTGGTTTTGGCCTTTTGGTGAGAATAGTAGGTCATGGAAATGGGGGGAAGGGTTGTTAAGAGTATTTTCTAGAACTTATGTAAGGAGAAAATCTTGAGTGGTGTGAGATGAAGAGGGGGTGAGGGGTGGTTTATATAGTGAAGGAGAGGAGGGTTTTTTGCATTATTTTAATCATTAGTTTATTATTTTTCTTCAAGACTATGATGAGTCTTGATTTATGGGACTAAAAATCATAATTAGTGCATGTGAAATCTAACCAAGGGTTCTTAACTCAACATGAAATCATCCATGACTCAATAAATCATGTATTTTGCATTTATAATAAATTATCATATTTTATTATTCACAAAAAATTCAAGTATTTCAGAATAATATAAAAAAATTCACCCTAACAATTTTTTAAAGTTTAGAATCCAAAAAAGAACTCTATTTTATGAAAATAATTTTCTAAATATGATAAATTTAATTTTTAATTAAATTCACCATTTTCTCAAAAATATTTACAGTTTTTGAAATTATAATTGATTTTATAATACCCTGAAAAATTAACTTATGTTTTATTAAATTATCCTAAAATAATAAGACAACAAAATATTTATTTAAGAATAAATTTTATGAAAATATAATTTATTTTAAATAATTTTTTTAATTTGAAATTGTAATTAAATGTTTATTACTCATAAAAATACCAACACTTAATTATTAAAATATTCACTCTCATTTATAAGGTGCCTAAATTTTATCTATACATACATGGGTGAGGTTAAAATTAATAATGGTACATTATTATAAATAAGGGTTATATTACTATTTATAAGGGTATGTTACTATTCATAAGGGTATGTTACTATTCACCAAAAAAATGAGTTGATCCTATCAGACTCAAAATATAATACTAATCAAAACTGTGTATATCCTTTTTTCAAAATTCAAAACACATAAGTAAAAAAATTATGTTTAATGTCTAGGTTATAACTATATTATAACTGTCACGAACCGAATCAGTTTTCCATCAACTCGATGCCCGAACCAGCCTGTGGCAAGGCCTGAAGGGTGTTCCCGATCCCCATGGGCTGACACAAGTTCCCGGGTATGAATTTAGAATTTTTGGGAACGATTTACCCGTATAGCAACCAGAAACAAACCATAAGCAAACTGAAATTTGAAATAAACATTACAACAACTAGTTTTAAAACAGCATGACCGAGTCTCAACAAAAAGAGCAACTACAACTCAACCACAACTAACTCCCAAAAGAAGGTGACCAAAAACCAAACCAGCAACAGTCACCTAGTGGAAGAATATCCATGTCAGGCCTCCGCCACCAACGCCAAAACAGATGAGTCAACTAATAACTCGAGCCACCATACTAAAAACCTTGGAATTTACCTGCATCAAACATAATCAGATCTACTTACACCCAAGGGTGTAAGTAGGGTGTGAGAAACTCTCAATAGGTTGGCACCAGGAAAAAGATTCCGCATAAAAATGGTTAGATGACCAAAACAGTTTGTAGGTTCAAATTTTAGAGAAAATAAATAAATGCACTAACATTTTGAGGGAAACAATTTTAAAGAAGGGAAGACAGTTTAAAAAAAAGTAAAAGGGGGTTTTGATACTGAACGAAAAAAAACATTCTTACCTTTTGAAACCATAGAAGTCGCCAAAACCAACCAGTGATGAGTATATAATCACATAGGAGCAACAAAAAGTGGGAGAGGCCCTAAAGTACTAAAGCCGTGTGGGACCCTAGAACCTCAAGTCTCGGTGAACCATATCATACATTTCCCGTGCATGATCCACCGGCAGAGAAACACCTCCTACCATAGTGGTCTCCAGTCATCACCAAATGTTTAGTTAGTGTTGTAAGCGTCAAACCCGTTAAGTGAAACTGGGCCGAGGCCACTCCCGTATCACTAGCATGCTAGTCTAGTCCACCCACCTAGTACCCAGGTTTCCCCTTTTTGTGCTCAATATTCAAAGTTCACCCTACTCATCAAGGTCAAGGAACAACACGCAACATAGAACCTCACAATATGCAAGAACCACGGAATTTTGAGAACCAAACTAGAGTTTATCAAACATTTGTAGAAAATTGGTTTATAAGTTTAAAAAAAAACAACACAATCAACAATGAAAAACCCACTCGGATGCACACTAATTTTTTTTTAGCAAGGATCAAATTCCATCTGCTGCATTTGTTCAAAACCAAGGCGCAACACGGTATAGACCCGACAATCTAAATAAGCCACTAACAAAGGTAAAACACCACGCTCTACCAGTCAACCGACAACTCACAGTAGCATTTAAATAAAAGACATATTAAATTAATCAAACCAGCATACTAAATTATCAAAATATCTCAGCATGAGAAACCACCTACCTCAAACAGGTGCGTGAAGCGACATGGCACAGAACTCCCGTTGTGCAACGGCCGCACCGTATGAAGCCATAAAAAGGGTCCTAAAACAATGGACCCAAAATACCCTCAATGCCAACATAGTGAAACGTTAGCGGTCCATAAAGAAAATAACATCAGCAATTAAACCAAAACAATTAAATAAGTAGATTAATAAGTATAAAACCCCAAAGATAACTAGATAAATTAATTAACAATTTAACAATTCCAATTAAATAAGATGATTACAAATTTAATAATAACTAAATTAATTAATTAACCATTTAACAATTTCAATTAAATAAGATGATTAACAAATTTAATAATAACTAAACAAATTAATTAACGACTTATCAAATTAAATATATAAATTATCAACTTAACTGATTTAAATAAATAAAATAATTAACAATTTCAATAACAATAAATAAATTAATTAATTCCTAACTATTTCATTAATAATTAAATAATTTAATGTCAATTAAACCAATTAAAATAATTAAATAAAATTAAAACAAAACCTTGAGGAATGTCGGGAAAGTGAAGAGGGGGTGGAACGTTGGTTCGGCAGCATGAGCGGGGTGTAGGAGACCGTCCGACAGCACGAGCAGGGTGCGGAAGACTGCTGTTCGATGAGAAGAGGGAGGAGCGCCAGCTGTTGTCCGGCGAGGGGAAGCAGGTTGCGGCGGCTGCTGTCTGGCGAGAGGGAGGAGGAGTGCCGGCTGCGGGTCGGTTCGGCTGGGAGAGGGGAAGAGAGGTGAGGGAATGGGGGGGTGCAATGGTGTGAGTGATCAGGGGAAGAGAGGTGAGGGAATGTGGGGGGTGCGATGGCGAGGGTGAGCAGGGGAAGGGAGAGAGCAACAGTGAGGGAAGGGGGGAAGGGTGGGGTGCGGCGGAAGAGAAGAGAAAGGAGGGAGGGAAGGAAAAGAAGGAGGAGAAGAATAAGGAGAGGAGGTAGGGGCGACTGAGCGGGGGAGAAAAGAGGAGAAGGGAAGTAGAAGAAAAGGGGAGAGGAGGAGAGAAAGGAGGCCGCAGGAGAGAGAAGAAAAGGAGAAAGAAGAGAAAAAAAAGAAAGTGAGATAGTGGTGTGGTGGCGGGTAGGGTATGGTTTAGGAGGGAGAGAAAAAAACAAAGCAAGTAATAAAATAAAATAAAAGAAGTAATAATGATAATAAAATAAAATAAAATAAAATAAAATGAATTAGAATATAAATATTACAAAATAAAATAAAATAAAATAAAATAAAATTATGGGGGTATACTACTAATAATAGTAACAATAATAATAATAATAACAGTACTAATAATAATAATAATAATAAGGAAACTGAAGTTAATCATTCGGTATTTGAAACGTCTGAGCAACGGGCACCGTACGTTGGAATGGCAAAGCCGCACGGCTTCGCTCGTGCCCTACCCGTGCACCGAGCGGTGCAAGGCCCATGCACACACATCGTTGCCACAACGGGCAACCCACATCGGGTTCAACCAGTGCCACAAACAAACAATTTAAATAAACAGAAAATTAATTCACGAAATAAAAATTAAAAATTAAATTTGTACCTCAACGAAGTCCGGGCGTGACAATTCTCTCCACCATGAAAACTTTCTGCCCTCGGAAAGTCAGCTCGATGCCTGATCAGATAATAGAAATGGGTACTCTTGCTCAACCCACGACTTCCACTCCCATGTTTCTTGCTCATTATTCCCATGCTTCCAGAGAATACGGACTAGAGGAATGGACTTTCCACATAGCACCTTCTCCTGAGAATCCACTATCTGCACTGGTCGCTCAAACATAGATAAGTCAGATTCTATCTCCAACTCCTCCCAATTCAGCACATACGACATATCGGGGATGTACTTATTTAGTTGGGAGACATGAAATATGTCATGAATTGACGTCAACTGCGAGGGAAAAGCTAACCTGTATGCCACCTTGACAATCCGCTCAAGAATCTCGAAAGTTCCGACATACCTCGGTGCCAGGTTCCCCTACTTCCCCAAACGACGGTGACCCAAGTGAGGGGCCACTCTCAGGAACACTCTGTCCCCCAATAAAAACTAAAGATCCCACCACCTCTGATCTGCATAGGACTTGTGGATACTCTAAGCTGTCAACAACCAATGCCTAATCAGTTTGACCTTCTCAGACGTCTCCTGAACAAAGCTCGGTCCCAAGAGTGAGGTCTTGCCTACCTCAGCCCAACACAGAGGAGACCGGCAAGGCTGGCTATAGAGCGCCACAAAGGGTTCCATTCTGATGGAAGACTGGTAACTGTTATTATAAGCAAACTCGACCAGTCGCAAATGGCTATCCCATGAGCCTCCAAAATCTAACACACGGGCTCGGAGCATGTCTTCCAGAATCTGATTCACCCGCTCTGTCTGTCTATCGGTCTGAGGATGGTATTTTGTGCTCATCTTAATCTGTGACCCCAAATCCTTCTGGGGGCCTCCCCAAAATCGAGATGTAAAGCGGGGGTCCCTGTCAGAAGCAACTACTGACGACACACCATGAAGTCTAACCACCTCTTGAATGTACAAGCGGCCCAACTCATCTACCTTCGCTGTATCTCTGATCTGAATAATGTGATCTGACTTGTTCAAATGGTCAATCAATACCCAGATAGAATTTCTCCCCCGAGGTGTATGAGGAAAAGCAATAATGAAGTCCACGGATACCTCGTCCCACTTCCAGGTAGGAATGGGTAATGGCTGGAGTAGGCCAGGTGGTCTCTGATGCTCTGCTTTCACTTGCTAGAAAGTGTAGCATCTAGATACAATGTCGGCTATGTCTCGTCTCATACCTGGCCACCAGAACTTACGGCGAACATCTTAATACATCTTGGTGGTACCAGGATGGATGACCCACCAATATTGGTGGCTATCCTGCATCACCACCTTCCGCAGAGACAACGAAACCACATCACGACCCATGAAGCACAAGACCCTCTGGGAAGACAAAGACCAATCAGAAGGAGTCTCCCCACCGTGAAGAAACTGCATAGATCACTGACACAGCTCATCACCAGGCTACTCCTGCTGAATCAACTCCAGAAGAGCAGGATTCAACTGAATGCTAGCCAAGAAAGTACCTCCATTGTGCTCCCTACTCTCCAAGTGCATCTGGGTGAAGAGCCCTATCAAAGTCCACCCATCACTGGACTTCCTCAATGCCTGCACTGGTACTTTTCTACTCAAAGCGTCAGCTATCACTTTACCCTTGCCATGGGTATAGACAATATCAAAATCAAAACCCTGCAAGTACTCGACCCAGTGGCACTCTCTCAAATTGAGGTCCTTCTGAGAGAAAATGTAGGCCAGGCTCTTATGGTCAGAATAGACCACAAAATTCTCCCCAAAGATATAGCAACGCCATGTCTTCAAAGCATACATCACCGCTGCCAACTCTAAGTCATGGGTCGGATAATTCTTCTCATGCGTCCGGAGCTGGCGAGAACCATAAGCCACAACATGGTCATCCTGCATGAGCACACACCCAAGGCCCGTACCTGAAGCGTCACAGTAAACAATATATCCCTTTCCCGACTCTGGTAAGGCCATCACAGGTGCTATGGTCAACTACCGCTTCAACTCCTCAAAGGATGCCTGAAACTGAGGGCTCCACTCAAACTTCACCCCTTTCCGGGTGAGTACGGTCATGGGGGAGGCAAGCCGCGAGAAGTCCCGGACAAAGCGCCTGTAATAACCAGCCAACCCTAGAAAACTCCTGATCCCAAACACATTTCTCGGCTAATCCCATGACATAACTGCACTGATCTTCTCGGGATCCACTGAAACCCCTTGTTCTAATACGACATACCCCAGAAACTTCACTTCCCTGATCCAAAACGTGCACTTCGAGAGTTTGGCATACAGGTGGTGATCCCACAAAGTGCCCAAAACAATGCACAGGTGATATTCATGCTCCTCCTATGATCCAAAATAAACCAGAATGTCATCCACGAATACCATGAAAAATGAGTCGAGATATTGGTGGAACAACCTATTCATGATCACCATGAAAACTGCAGGAGCATTCGTTAATCCGAAAGGCATGACCAAGTACTCGAAGTGACTGTACCTGCTTCGGAAAGCCGTTTTCGGGATATCATCTTCTCTCACACTGAGCTGGTGGTATCCCGAACGCAAATCAATCTTAGAGAACCACTTTTCCCCCTTCATCTGGTCGAACAAATTGTCAATCCGAGGAAAAGGGTATTTATTCTTGATGGTTACCTTGTTCAATTTCCGGTAATCAATGCACAACCGGAGGGTTTCATCGGCCTTCTTCACGAATAAAACTGGGGAAGCCCAATGAGAGATGCTCGGGCGAATGAATCCTTTGAATTCCAAATCGTCCAGCTGTATCTTTAATTCCCTCAATTCAGTGGGGGTCATGCGATATGAGGGAAGAGATATAGGCTGTGTTCTCGGCGCCAACTCAATCGAGAACTCCATGTCCCGCTCTGGGGGTAATCCAGAAAAATCATATGGGAAGACCTATGGGAACTCATCCACTACACGAGGTAACCCACCCTGTAAAACACCACCATCGTCCTCCAGTGCGAGTGACGACAACTGATAAGCAATATTTCCCAACTCAGGGAGTGGAGGTCCCGCGCGTCCTGACCGAGGATCCCATTCTCCGTGAAATGACTGGGGAGTCCCATCTAGTGCCGTAAAACTGACTCGACGCCGATAGCAATAAATGTGTGCCTGAAAGTGCACCAGCCAGTCCATATCGAGGATCACATCAAATAGGTCCATGTCAAGGACCAAGAAATCTGATTCCATCTCGAATCCCGACATAGAGAGTGCGCACGATGGGAACCTAAGGCCCTGCTACCTCTTTTTCCCCAACGGTGTTGCCAACTCCATAGCAAATGATAATAACTCAGTTGATAGGTTCAGTAGATTCACAAGGCGAGTAGATATAAAAGAAACTGAAGCACCAGTATCAAATAAAACTGCAGCTATAGAAGATGCAACTAGAATAGTACCTCGAACCGTCGAAGGCCCTGCATCAGATCCGGCTGGTGCCTGATCCACAGCATGCAGTTGCCGGGTTCCTTCCTGAGAACGACCGCTCGCCTGCGGCTCTACCCTAACCTGGCTCTGCCCAGAAGATGATCTGGTCCGGCCACCATGACCACCGAACCGAGATCCTGGCATCCTGGTTGGCTCTGACTGCACTGATACACCCCTGGAAGCTATAGATCCAGTCCCACTCTGGTAAGGGCGTACAGTCCCGTAGAAACGTTGTAGGTGCCCCATAACTCCACACCCATAGCAAGGTTTAGGAGGATGTGGACACATAGGTCGGATGTGCCCTGCCTTTCCACACTGATGGTACACAATGGGCCTCACATCAGAAGCCTCAGATGATGTCTGCCTGGAGGGATGGCCTAAGCCGCCAGCACTCTTCTTCCACTACTCAACACACTTCCTCTTCTTCTCTGAGTAACTGCCACTCCTAAAGCCTGATACTGATCCAGAAAACCCCAACATTCCTCTCTGGTCAATCTCGGCCATGCAAGAACGATCGACCACCTCAGCATAAGTCTTGAGATTGAACAAGAAAACATGAGAGTGGATTTCTAGTTGAAGGCCCTTCTCAAACTTCCAAGATTTCAAAAATTCTCTCGAAACTATCTCAGGTGCGTACCGCACTAGCTTAGCAAAGCGGTTCGCATATTCCATCACTGTCTGATTCCCCTACGAAAGCTCCATGAACTCCCAAGATCTAGCGTAGGCTAGAAACTCTGGACAATACTGCTCGTTGAAGATACCCTTGAAATCTTTCCAGCTCATGTGCTCATGTTTCCCAGCCTGGACCACTGATTCCCACCATTTGCGACTGGAACCCTCTAGCTGGAACGAGGCACACTTCACCCTGACTTCCTCGGGCGTGTCAAGGAAATAGAACATGCGTTCTATCTTTTCAAGCCACTCCTCTGCCTCCTGAGGTTCTGAACTGCCTCGGAAAGAATGAGGTTTGTTCTTCAGAAACTCCTGAGCTCTATCCTTCCTGGAGCCAGATTCTTCCCCTCTAGCTGGAATAGGTGCGGGGGCAGGAGTCACACCTTGTCCCAAAGCCTAAACGGCTCAGACCATAGCCTCTACGAATCTCTGATCAAGCGGCACGGGAGAAATCTCTCCGGCTTCCTCCCGTGGGTGCATGAGAGCTCTCCGGGGAGGCATCTTGCTGCACTGGGCAAAAGTCATAAAGGAGTAACATCAGTATTACATATCTCAAGAGGAACCAAATTTTTCAACAGGATAAATAATCATCAATAAACCAAACATGAAAAAATGATTTCATGTCAAAACTCTACTTTCCTACCTGCTGTGCACATACAGTCTGAAACCTGTACGTCCCACCTAGGAAATAAGTAAAACTAGCACCCTGACAGTCTCAACTTCTGTATAACCAAACTCACCCCAAATAACATAGAACAATAGTTAACCCCTCTGATACCATTTTGTCACGAACCGAATCAGGCCGCCATCAAATCGACGCCCGACCCAGCCCGCGGCAAGGCCCGAAGGGTGTTCCCGATCCCCACGGGCTGGCACAAGTGCCCGAGTATGAATTTAGAATTTTTGGGAACAATTTACCCGTACAACAACCAGAAACAAACCATAAGCAAACTGGAATTCGAAATCAACATTACAACCACTAGTTTTAAAACACAATGACCGAGTCTCAACAAAAAGAGAAACTACAACTCAACCACAACTAACTCCCAAAAGAAGGTGACCAAAATCCAAACCAGCAACAGTCACCTGTTGGAAGAATATCCCTATCAGGCCTCTGCCACCAATGCCAAACCAGATGAGTCAACTAACAACTCAGGCCACCGTGCTCAAAACATTGTAATTTCCCTGCATCAGACATAATCAGATATACTTACACCCAAGGGTGTAAGTTGGGTGTGAGCAACACTCAATAGGTTGGCACCAGGAAAAAGAATCTGCATAAAAAGGGTTAGATGACCAAAACAGTTTGCAGGTTCAAATTTTAGAGAAAATAAATAAATGAACTAACATTTTGAGGGAAACAGTTTTAAATAAGGGAAGACAATTTAAAAAAAAGTAAAAAGGTGTTTTGGTACTGAAAGAAAAAAACAATCTTACCTTTTGAAACAACAAAAGTTGCCAAAACTAACCAGTGATGAGTATATAATCGCATAGGTACAACAAAAAGTGGGAGAGGCCCTAATTACTAAAGATGTGTGGGACCCTAGAACCTCACGTCTCGGTGAACCATATCATACGTTTCCCATGCACGATCCACCGGTAGGTAAACACCTCCTACCGTAGTGGTCTCCAGTCATCATCAAATGTTTAGTTAGTGTTGTAAGCATCAAACCCGCTAAGTGAAACTGGGCCGAGGCCACTCCCATATCACTAGCACGCTAGTCTAGTCCGCCCACCTAGTACCCAGGCTTCCCCTTTTTGTGTTCAATATTCAAATTTCACCCTACTCTTCAAGGTCAAGGAACAACACGCAACATAGAACCTCACAATATGCAAGAATCATGGAATTTCGAGAACCAAACTAGAGTTTTTCAAACATTTGGAGAAAAGTGGTTTATAAGTTTTAAAAAAAATAAAACAACACAATCAACAATGAAAAACCCACTCAGATACAGACTAATTTTTTTTAGAAAGGATCAAATTCCCTCTTCTGCATTTGTTCAAAACCAAGGCGCAACACGGTATAGACCCGAAAATCTAAATAAGCCACTAACAAAGGTAAAACACCACGCTCTACTAGTCAATCGACAAATCACAACAGAATTTAAATAAAAGACATATTAAATTAATCAAACCAGCATACTAAATGATCAAAAGCCCTAAGCATGCGAAACCACCTACCTAAAACAGGTGTGTGAAGCAACACGGCGCAGAACTCCCGTTGTGCAACAGTCGCACCGTATGAAGCCATCAAAAGGGTCCTAAAACACTAGACACAAAATACCCTCATTGCCAACCCAGTGAAATGTTAGCGGTCCATAAATAAAATAACATCAGTAATTAAACCAAAACAATTAAATAAGTTGATTAATAAGTATACAAACCCAAAGCTAACTAAATAAATTAATTAACAATTTAACAATTTCAATTAAATAAGATGATTATAAATTTAATAATAACTAAATAAATTAATTAACCATTTAACAATTTCAATTAATTAAGATGAGTAACAAATTAATTAACAAATTATCAAATTAAATAAACTAATTATCAACTTAACCAATTCAAATAAATAAAATAATTAACAATTTTAATAACAAGAAATTAATTAATTAACTCCTAACTATTGGATTAATAATTAAATAATTCAATGTCAATTAAAACAATTAAAACAATTAAATAAAATTAAAACAAACCCTTTCGGAATGTCGGGAAAGTGAAGAGGGGGGTGGGGGCATAGTGGTTTGACAGCAAGAGCGGGGTTTGGGAGACGGTTCGGTAGTGCGAGCAGGGTGCGGAAGACCGCTGTCCGGAGAGAGGAGGGAGGAGCACCGACTACTGTCCGGTGGGGGGAAGCAGGTTGTAGCGACTGCTGTCCGGTGAGAGGGAGGAGGAGTGCCGACTGCTGGTCGGTCCGGATGGGAGAGGGGAAGAGAGGTGAGGGAATGGGGGGGTGCGATGGTGAGGGTGAGCAGTGGAAGGGGGAGCACGACAGTGAGGGAAGGGGGAAAGGTGGGGCGCGGCGGAAGAGAAGAGAAAGGAGGGAGGGAAGGAAAAGTAGGAGGAGAATAAGAAGGAGAGGAGGGAGGGGTAGCCGAGCGGGGGAGATAAGAGGAAATAGGAAGGAGAAGAAAAGGGGAGAGTAGGAGAGAAAGGAGGTCGTGGGAGAGAGAAGAAAAGGAGAAAGAAGAGAAAAAAAATAAATAGAGTTAGGGGGTGGTGGTGGGTAGGGTAGCGTTTAGGAGGGAGAGAAAAAAAACAAATCAAATAATAAAATAAAATAAAATAAAATAAAAGAAGTAATAATGAAAATAAAAGAAAATAAAATAAAATGAATTAGAATAGA
Source organism: Viscum album (assembly GCA_963277665.1). Taxonomy (NCBI): domain Eukaryota; kingdom Viridiplantae; phylum Streptophyta; class Magnoliopsida; order Santalales; family Viscaceae; genus Viscum; species Viscum album. The sequence goes on along the minus strand of OY728133.1, from coordinate 856,669,093 downwards.
AATATTACAAAATAAAATAAAATGAAGGGGGTCTACTACTAATAATAATAACAATACTAATAATAATATTAATAATAATAAGGAAACTGAAGTTAATCATCCGGTATTTGAAACTTCCGTGCAACAGGAACCGTACATTGGAATGGCAAAGCCGCACGGCTTCGCCCGTGCGCCGAGCAGTGCAAGGCCCGCGCACACACATCGTTGCCACAACGGGCAACCCGCATCGGGTTCAGCCTGTGCCACAACCAAACAATTTAAATAAACAGACAATTAATTCGCGAAATAAAAATTAAAAATTAAATTTGTACCTCAACGAAGTCCGGGCGTGACAATAACAACATAGTGTTTTTTCTCAATGACTCAGTGTTGTGTGCATATAATCTATATAATGGATATAATTTATTTTAAGAAGAATATACCATAAAATCTTTGGGTGTTATATATATATATGTTGATCATAATATATATATATATATATATTCATTCTACAAACATTACCTCTCAAGTTTTTTATATCACAATAGTAGTTCAAATGTATTCATCAAAATTCATAAATGACTTGTATTAAGTAGTATAAATATATGACATGCATCAATATTATTTCTAAAGATAATGTTGTCACCAAACACCAAATATATATGTCATTATAAATTGGACATATTTCATAAAAATATAGGAATAAATATCTACATTATTTATCATGTTACTTTTGTTATCAATCCAATTATTCAATATTGTTGAGATGAATTAATAGGTGTGAACCTCAATATAAACATTATTAAAATATATATAGATAAATGATAAAAGAAAATAACTATTAAAGGATGTTTGGAAATAAAAAAATGAAAAAACTCTAATATATTTGGAGAAATCAATTTCAAATGCAGTGAATGTTCTATGGAAATTTCATATTTATGATATGGATATTACAAATAACAATATATACATATATAAAACAATGAATTTTAGTTAACTTGAAACTAATTTAAACTTAGAAGATAGTGCAATAGACTGAAAGTGCATCAAAATAAGACAGAATATGCTTGAAAGTGAAATAAAAATGTAGGGAAGTGTCTTATATATGTAATGAATAATTAAAAAAAATATTGAATTTCAATGAATGATATACAAATTTATGCAATTCAAACACATGTAACCTAATAGATAATAATATGTGTGTATATTACAATCCATAAAATCCAGTTTTGAGAAATGAAGGAATTTAATAGTATTATTTATTCAAAAGGAGTGATTTGGATTATGTAGCATAAACCTTATTAGGCAACTGGTTTGAACATTACTATCAGCTACCATCCAGTGGTAGCAGCCTAAATTTTCTTTTCTAGAAGAATCAATGAAAAATAATGAGTGCAGTGTTAAGGTTATATTGAAATTGTGTATCAATTGTAGTTAAAAAATGAAATGTGGACTATAAAAATAATACTAACATATTGGATGATAATAATAGCACAAAGGGAGTAAAAAAACATTTTATTCTATAAAAACTATAAATCAATGAAATAATTACAATAAATACATGAGGTATGTAGTGAGATGTTGAATTTGAAGAATTAGACCTAATATAAACACATGAATTTAATTACAGAAATTTATAAAAAAATAATTTTATAAATTTTTAGTATAAGAGTTTATACGTATTCAAATTTAAATTTCAACAGATCAAATATTTACAAATTTTCATAGGTAATGAATTTTTTCTACAACAATGATATTATTCAATGTAATCTGGCTTCATCACAACTTTCTTTTCCATTGAATGAAACTGGAGAGGAAAATTTGGTTTAGAAAGAGTTAATAGTCATATAACATATTAATAGGTGGTACTAAAAAATGTTGAAGAAACCAACATGTAATTGATTGAACCACTTAAGGGTAAATTTGATAACAATAAGTGATTTGATGTATGCATACACTTATAAGTATATGATGTTATGTACATTTAAACATAGGATGGTTGTTTGAATATGGAGAACTAGTGTCAATACATTCACTTTAAATTTAATTAATGAGATGAATTGAAAAATTGGGAATATAATTGCATCATCTGCATACATATAACAATATTACACTATCAAATGGCCTAAAAATTCCTATACCAATTTAAATCCATCTGATGATTAGAAACAAATTATAGCTTTTTCGGAAAATATGATTGAAAAAGGGAAGCAGTGAAGGATATGAAGAACCTGTGAAGTAAAAAGGAGAATATAGAAGAGGTAAATCGAACCTGTAAGCCCAAGGAAGATAGAAATAAAATATGTGAGACTATGGGTAATCACCTAAAAAGAGAATAATCAAATCACCTTGTATTTTAGGAATATAAACAACAATTATGTGACATGATATATCACTGTAAAAGTTATTAACAAAAAGACTATCACGAGTCTTTAATAACTAGAAAATGAAGGTCTATATTACTTCCCACTTATGGTCATCCCAAATTTCTCATGCAGAACACCCCTTTCTAATTACATCTGTATGACGATAAAAATAAAATCATTTAACCTATACAGTAACATGTAAAAGGAATACTAAAAACTTTCTAAAATTCATTAAGTTGGTAAGTTACATAGTATGGTATTAGGTTCTTTTTTAATCCTTCAAATCATTCTTAACTTAAATGGATACAGTGTTTAGTTAATTAGTCCCTAGAAAAATCATGGAACTTGAACATGTATAGTAATTTATATAATGTAACTAAAAGTAAAATAATATAGTTAATAATATAAAGAAATTGGGTAAATTTTGATTTTATACTCTACTCTATAACACATTGAAAAATTCTTATGAAAGTTACCATTTGGTAATCAGGTTATGGAAAACATTCTTACATTTAAATTATAAAATAAAAATTCTTTAAAAAATGTTAATGGTAATTCTATCCAAAATAGAGACAATCAAATTGGCCCTAGACTGAAAACTGAAAGAAATTATAGTTAGTGGGTATGCATCAGTTGTGTACATTTAACAACATTACACCATAAAACATTATAAAAATCCATGTATAAATTAAAATATATTTGGTGGTTAGAAATAATATATACCTTTTTGAAAGAGTTTATGGAATGTAGGAACCTATGAAGGGCATAGAGAAATTTCAAAGTAAAAATGGAACGATGGAAGAGGGAATATTTAAAGGAAATGTGAACATGTGAATTAAAAGGGAAGTTTGTGAAGAAGGAAATAAAACCTGCAAGCCTGATGAAGAGGAAAATCACACTTCCAATTATGTGGATGATCCCCACATTATAGAATAACCAAAGAACCTTGAATTTTATTTCTATCAATAATAGTTATGGGAAAAAAATATAGAACTATAAAAGTTGTCAGCATACAAAAACTCATGAATTTGAATCAACCAAACCTAGTGGTATATATATTTTCTCACTAATGGTTTTCTCATAGTGACTATGTAGAATCCCCCCTTTTCATTTCTTCTGTATCAAGACAAAAATCAAATCATTTATCCTAAATACATGAATGTATAAAAATGTAACAACCAGTAAAAGTAACACTACCCACTTGTTATTCTATAGTGAAAGGACATATTATTATGTATAAACTATAAATCAATGAAATTATTACTATAAATACACAAAGTATGCAATGATATGTTTAATATTTAGAACATTACCTCATAGAAATACCAGAAATTTAATTAAGGAAATTTAAGAACAAATAATTTTACAAATTTATAGTATAAGAGTTTTTATGTATATAAATTTACATTTAAATAGACAAAATATTTACAATCCTATATACTCTTAACAACATATTTAATTATGTCAATTTCAACATAATATGATTGTTTGAATGTGAAGAGATGGAGTCAATACAGTCACCTGAATATTAATTAATGAAATTAATAGAAAAATAGTAAATATAATTACACCAGATACATACATGTAACAAAATTACAATATCAAATGGCCTAATAATCACTATACAAATTAAAATCCATTTTGTTATTATAAAAAATGTATAAATTTTTAGCAAAAGTAAATGGAAAGAGGGAGTTTGTGAAGGATATGAAGAACCTGTGAAGTAAAAAGGGGAAGAGGGAAGAGGTAATCCAACCTGTAAATCCAAGGAAGAGGGAAATAAAATATGTGAGCCTATAATAATCACAATAGAGAATAATAAAATCTCCTTGGATTTTATGTATATGTAAAATAATTTTCTGAAAAAATATATCACTGTATAATTTATTTACAAAAAAAAACTATCATGAATCTATATTAACCAAAAAATGAAGGTATATATTGATTCCCACTTATGGTTATCCCATAGTGCCCATTCATAATACCAACGTCACATTGAATCTGTATGAAGAGAAAAATAAAATCATTTAACATACACAGTAACATATAAAAGGAATACTATCATCTCAACAAAAGTCATTAAGCTAGAAAAGTACTGAGTATGGTATCATATCCTTTTTTAATCCTTAAAATCATTGTTCAATGAAATGAATACATTTTTTAGATCGTCAATCCCTACAAATATCATGGAACATGAACTTGTATAGTAATTTATATAATATAACTAAAAACTAAATAATATAGTTAATAATGGAAGAAAATTGGGTAAATTTTGGTTTTATACTATACTTGGTGACACATTGAAAAATGATTATGAAAATTATGATTTAGTAGAATCAAGTTCTGAAAAAACGATTACAGTTCAATTTTAAAATAAAAACTCTTCAACAAATGTTAATGGGAATGCTATTCAAAATAAAGACAACTGCATTGGCCCTGGATTAAAATTTTTTACAAATTATTTCTAGTGGATATGCATTATTTGCGTACATTTAACAACATTACACCATGAAAAATCATAAAAATCATTGTAAAACTTAAAATATATTTGGTGGTTATAAATAATAAATACCTTTTTTGAAAGTGTTTATTGAAAGTGGGTACCTATGAAGGGAATGACAAAACCTGTGAAGTAAAAAGGTAAAGATTGAAGGGGGGATATATGAAGGAAACGTAAACATGTGAAGTAAAAGGGGAATGAGTGAAGAGATAAATCAAACCTACAAGCTTGATAAAGAGTTAAATCATACTCAAAATCTTGTGCTTGATCCCCACATTAATGAATAGCCAAATGACCTTGTATTTTCTGTCTATCAATAACAAATAAGGGAAAAGATATAGAACTATAAAAGTTGTTTCAATTTAGACTATCGTGATTCTGTATCAACCATACCCGAAGGTATATATACTTTCCCACTAATGGTTATCTCATAGTTACCATATATAATCCCACCTTCACATTTCTTATATATTAAGAAAAAAATAAAATCATTTAGCCTAAATGCATGAAAGTAAAAAAATGTACTAACTGGTAAATGTAATAACACCCACTTGTTAAAAGTACAAGTTATTATATAGAGTAAGTCGATGTTATTCTGTAAAAACTATAAATCAATGAAATAATTACAATAAATGTCTAATGTATGTAGTGAGGTGTTGAACTTGAAGAACTTATCCTAATACAAACACTAGAAATTTAATTAAGGAAAGTTATAAACAAATGATTTTATAAATGTATAGTATAAGTGTTTTTATATATATAAATTTAAATTTATATTGATGATATATTTATAAACCCTTATAATAAATGGATTTTTTCTATAACAATGATAATATCCTATGTAATCTATCCTCATCACAACTTTCTTTGCAATTGAAAGAAACTGGTGCCAAAAATTTTGTTTATAAAGAGTTAATAGTCATATAACATATTAATAAGTGGTGCTTAAAAATATTAAAGAATCCAATATGAGACAATTGCATTGGCCTTGGATAGAAAATTGGAAGAAATTAGGGTTAGTGGGTATGCATTAGTTGCGTATATTTAACAACCCGACATCATCAAACATTATAAAAATCATTGTACAAATTAAAATATATTTGGTCATTAGAAATAATATATACCTTTTTAGGAAGAGTTTATGGAAAGTGGGAACCTATGAAGGGCATGATGAACCTACGAATTAAAAAGGTAAAGATTGAAGAGGGAATCTATAAAGGAAACATGAACATGTGAAGTAAAGGGGAAAGTGTGAAGAGGGAAACTAAGCCTACAAACCTGAGGAAGAGAAAATTCATACTTTCAATCCTATGGTTGATCCCCACATTAAAGAAAAACCAAATCACCTTGTATTTTCAATCTATTAATAAAAATTAAGGGAAATAATATAGAACAATAGAGGTTGTTAAAATAAAAACTATCATGAATCTATATCAACCAATCCTAGTGGTATATAGGGAAACCCACTAATGGTTATCTAACAGTTACCATCTATAATCCCCACTTCATATTGTTCTATATGAAGAAAAAAAACAAACCATTTAGCCTAAAATGCATGAAATTATAAAATGTACTAACTAGAAAAAGTAACACTACCCACTTGATAAAATACCAAATTATTCTGTAGTGAAAGTCCATGTTATTCTATAAAAAATTAAATAAATAAAATAATTATAATAAATACATTAATTATGTAGAGAGATGTTGAATTTTAAGAACTTGAACTAATACAACCACCTAAAATTTAATTAAGGATATTTATAAACAAATAGATTTGAAATGTATAGTATAAGAATTTTTATGTATATATATTTAAATTGTAGTAGATAAAATATTTACAAACCCATATAAGTAAATAATTTTTCTACAATAATGATATTCTCTTATGGAATCTTGCTTCATCAAAAATTTCTTTGAAATTGAGAGAAACTCGAGCCAAAAATTTGGTTATGAAAGAGTTAATAGTCATATAACAGATGAATTAGTGGTGCTAAAAAATGATGATGAAACTAATATTTAATTGAATGAACCATTTAATGGAAAATTTGATAATTTAAAGTGATTTGAATTCTGTATACTCTTTTCATTATATATCAATATTTCCATTTCAACATAAGATTTTTTTTCAATATAAAGAATTGGGGTCAATACAATCACATGATATTTGATTAGTGAAATCAATGAAAAAATAATTTTTATTTAAATATAAATTAAAAGGGTGCATATATATATATAAATAAAAAATTAAACAATTCATAATTTTAAAAACCATCATCAATAGTGTATTTTACTACTATATTGATAATATTCATTATAATCATGTTTTCGTACTATTTTCCTTGAAACTAAAATAATCACTTGAAATATTTATAATAATATGATAAGGGGTGAAATTAATCTATAAAAATCATCATATATAATTGGAAATCAATTTGAACACTTATGCAAGAAATAGGGTTTACAAAACATAAGATATTTAATAATGAGAATGACATATCCATGTCAACACAGTGAAAAAGGTAAAATGAATTTAACCTCATATATAGACCACTTCATGCATAAATGGGAAGTAATTTATGTATAGTCGATGTGGTAATCAATCTAGGAAAATACTAAAGAAAGAGATAGGTGTATTAAATTTTAAGAAAAAAATAATTGAAATCAAATATATACAAAACAAATGGAATCTGAAACATTTTAAGGAATCTATACTAATTGGATGAAAAAGTACTAGAGGCATTTGATGGGTAAGAAATATATGGTCTTAAGTGGATATGTTAAATACTCTAGAATATTGTAAAATTGGTAGCCTCGACTGGATATGGTGAATAAAAAACTATTTCAAAATGATGATTAATAGAACATAGATATAATTTATTGGATATAGAGAAACTACTTCATCGATATGCCCAAAGGAATGATCAGAGATGAATAGGGTCCGTGGAGAAAAAAAATGTTGTTTAGAGATGGAGTAAAATAGATCAGGATTTGCGATTAATATGTCTAATACTAAGTAGATGGGAGATAGAGATGGACATAGGAGGCATAGGCCTAGGATGAGGTGGCGGGTGGAGGCAGAGGCTAGATTTGAGAGGAAGAAATCAAGAGAGATTATCTAGTTAATAAATGAGAGAAAACATGGGAAAGAGATTGGAGCATCGAGATGCAGTGACTGTAGGGATGAATACAATGAAATGGTAATCTTGGTGGATTATGTGGGGTTAGGTTTTCAAGGTAAATGATGGATTAAGGGATACCAGGTGATGGAAATCTCAATGAGGAGTGGGAGGCTGAGGTAGAGGTAATAAGGATGATGGGACAAGGGGAAGGAGGTGAGATATATGGGGAGGAGGTAGATGTGGGGAGAAGATGGGGTTGTGGGAGGAGAGTTGGGGGTGGGGGGAGGAATATAGGAGGAGGGTATAATAGGGAAGGAGAGCAAAATTAAAGGGGAGGCAAACACATAGCTAATAAATATTGTGTAAGAGACACTTGTACATGTAGGAACATCCTATAGTATAAATAATAAATTTAGAGAGTTAAACTATATATATTAGTATTTCTCAATAGCTAAGTGAAATATGGTAGGAAATAAATCATACCCATGATGATGGGGAAGACTGAGTTTTGTAAGGAAAAGATGAAACATTATAAAGAATTATAAAAATTATCAGAAGTTGAGTCAAACCATTCTATAAGATTTAGTATCGTTCTTCCCCATTTCTTTAATAAAATATATCAATGTACTTGTTTTTTAAAATTTATACATAATATGTATGTTGTGATACAAAAATAACATACCAAAAAAATTTAGAAATAAAATTAGACTTTTACATTCTTAATGAAAACACATAAATCATGATAAAAATAAAATGTAGTAAGGGTGTGATGATAAGAATTAAACAGGCATTCGTGTTAAAAATAAAATAAATTCAAGTACTATTGAGATGTCCTAGATGATGAATTGAAATAGTAAATTAAAGAGAAAAACATATGTTCTAAATCTAAATATGAATTCATTCCATGTACAAAATAATCAATGATGATTAAGAAATGGTGAATACGATTTCTTAATAATGGAAATAAATGGAAGAATAATTTTTTTGAGTAAAAATAATTCATTATAAATTTAAAAAAAAATCAAAAGAATATCAAATTCATTTTTCCTTATAAATTATGTAAAGTTCAAATCAAAATAGTGTTCATTTTAAACCAAAAAAAATAATGGTTGTCAAATTATTATATAGGAAACTGTACTTTAATTGAAAATATCGTAGTTGAAGAAATAATAAGGAATATTTCAAACCATAAAAATACTTCATAAATAAGAAATTGACAGAAAATATTTTTGATGGTTAAATGAATATATTAGAAAAAATAATAAAATTTCAATATTTAATTTGAAACTATTAAAAAATATGTTCCATTTCAAGAACAAAAAAGGATGAAATTACAAAAATTACTATCTTTGGTTTTATTTGAGCTCTTATTCATGGAACCAAATTCCATGTTCCCTACATATTTCATATAAAATTATTTCACCTCATCTGTAAAATAGAAATTTATTCCTACCAAAGGCACTAAAAATTCTGCATCAGTACTTTCATTGAAGTGTTCCTCAGCTAATGATTAATCATCCAATGAATCATCATTTTTATCTTCATTGAACACCTCATGACCTTCATTTGATTCATTAATATCAGTAGTAACCTCCATTTTAAAATTTCAATAGTCCTTTAAGAACATATATATCCAGTTTCATAATATCAGTTTACCATTCCAAAATGAACTTCTTCTTGTTCTATCATACTCATAACAGTAAATAATAATAACTAACCTACAATGAACCAATATTATCCAACAGAAGTTTCATTAGATGCTGAATTTTATTACTTATTGAATTCCTAAAATTAATCTTCCATAGTGGAAAGATAAGATCGTTCCACAAATTTTACCACACAATAACTAGAGATTTCTAGTATTTTGGTGTTTAACAACCCCACCCTAAACTGCATTGGAGAAGATAAACATAGAAGATAAACCCTAAAAAATATTATATATTTACTAGGGGATAAGATAAACCCTTGAGAAAATTATATATTTGTGATAAAAATGGCATGGGATGATTGAAACCACATTGGAAATTACTGCAATCTTGAATGAACCCCTCTCATTAGAAGAAAGTCGAGAAGGGGTTGAAAACCCCCTATATGGGGATATGGAGATAGAGATGAGGGGGAAGAAGGGAAATCAGAGTGGGTGTGGAGAAGGAGGCAAGGGTAAGGGAAGAATGAGGTAGAGGTGGAATGATAAAGGCGGCAAGGCGGCGATATAGCTAGGGATGTAGAGGAAAAGGTGTAAAGGCGGTGGGGTGGGAAAGGTGTTGTGGAAACATGGATGCGTGGTGGGGAGGTGGGAATGCGTGGTAGAGAATGGGATGTTTGGTGTTGAGGAGGAGGAAAAGGTAGATGTGGTGATGTTGAAGAGGATATGGGGTGGAGGAGAGGTAGAGGATGGATGTAATAGAGGTAGGAAATATTGAGGGAGGCGTTTGAGTCTAAAACAGATCCAGGATTGTCGGAGGTGAATTAATGATGTGGGTATCAGGAGTGGTGAGGCCAGAACCCACATTAGGTAGGAGAAGGATGAATTGGGAGGGTTTTAGTTTAAGCGAAGAGACGAGCACGTAAGTAAAATAGGTGTGGTGGTGACATGTGGATGGATTTGTCACATCCTTTAATATATATAATATATTTTATTTTTTTACTACTTACTAATATTAAGTAATAATTTTTATCAACTAAAAATAATCAGTAATAAATATAAATAATAAATAAAAAATAAGAAGTTATGAAATATTAATTATTATAAATAATTAATAGTAATCATATATATTCATATAATTATTTTTAAATACATTTATAAAATATGCTTGTGTGTGTGGGCATGTGTGTTTATATTTATATATACATACATATGTGTGTGTTTATATATAACTATAAACATAAAGATAAATATAAAGACAAATATTTATTTGTATATATTATCAGTTAATATTTATTTACATGTACTAGAATATATACATGAATATACATCTCTTTTCTAACACACACAAAAACACATTTATATTTAAAATTACATATACATTTTTATAGATATATACATATACATAAATTTTTATAAAAAAAATAAAATGTTTATTTTTTAATTTAAATAACTTGAATATTTTTTTATAGTAATATGGTTTAAATATTTATTTGCACAATTTATAGAGGATGAGCTCTAATTGAGAGATTCTTTCACTATATTTCCATGGTCATTAAAGATTAGGCATCACGCCCCCCTTGTCCATTACATCTCATGTTGAAAATTTCCCTTCCCATGGATGTTTATAGTCATCAGTTTTCTACTATTGGAAAAGAGGGTCGAAAGATCATCCATGGTGGGATCATCATGGATGAATCAATCCTTGAGAATGGGATCACACACTATTTCTCCTTCTTTAATGGTTATGTATCTAGAGGTCTCCAAAGAGACGATATAGTTGCTCATGTCAAACCATATGATAGGAATTAAATTCTATGAAATTGTTAACTAAATTCCCAATTCCCCCATATTAATTTTTAAAATCCTCCTAATTTAACCTAACTTGACCATATCAATTTTATAGGCTCTGTATAGATTATTTTTGTTGGATCATAATATTTTATAACAACTACAAGAGGGGGGGGGGTATTATAGTTTAAAAAATTAAACAAACAAAAAACCCAAAACCTATTTAGTTAAAATAATCAGACTAATTTTTTTTTTGATGATCCGAGTATTTGTATCAGAATCATAAATCATCTAATAAAACAAGTTTTTTAATTGGGATCACAAAAATTCTAATAAAATAGTTATTTGAAAGATGAGTAAATACTACATTATAATTTAAATTGCATGGAGAAATGTAAAAAAATATAGAAATAAGTAATATTAAAGCTTATAAAAAAATAATAATGACTCATAGGCTTTATATAAGTTATTATAATCTTTAACCTTAAGAGTTAAGAAAGTTAGAAATCCTGACCTAAGATATCAATAGATTTCAACCAAACTATAAAGGTCTATCATTTCTTACTAAGAAATCCCTTGATACAGTGATGTTAACAACTCTATATTCCAATCCCTTGGAATCCCTCAATTTTATGATCGATGTTAGCTATATCTTCCTATCCCCAGAAGCCCTCAATCTAATTGATCAGATTCAACCATCTTCCTATCCCAGGAAGCCCTCTATCTAAACCTCAATCAAAAAAATCAAATAAAATAGAAAATTTTTCTATGAAATTTAACACCATTACACAAATGAATCCAATCTATAACTCTATGAAAAATTACAAAGCGTGAGAACGAGATGTTTAGGCTGAGAAAAATCTCAGATGTGTTGAGTTGTAAATGCATCATCACCTAACTCTTCAAATGAAATAATATTTATTGGAATCTATCTAATGACTATATTTACATGAGTCTTATAGTTGGTTTCAACTATATTGGATGTTTATCACTTAAAATCATAGAAACATGTTTCCATATGATGTAATTTTAATAGAATCATTACAATTTTGTAATATATTTTTTCCAATACAAATAATTACAATTAACCTGATTATAAACTTTTTATAGTCCAACAGACTATTTTATTATTTTTAAATCTGATGAATTGTACTATAGTCAATCTAATGGATCTAAAGTATTGTTAGTCTAGTGGATATGACTTCGATTAGTCCGATGGACAAAACACTTATTCAAACTGATGGATAGAAAACTATTTAGTCTGATGTTCCATACTCTAAGTTAGTCCAATGAACCAGATAGAAAAATATAAATTTAATATTTGTTTACATAGAAAACATTTCATCATTAGGTAGAACAAGTTGTTTTCTAAAAATACATTCTAAAACATTTTGGGTTATATAAAGTTAGTAAAATAATATTTTAATAAAGTTTTAAAGTGTTTGGGATTTTCAAATCTATGGGAATGAAATATATTAAGTACACTTTTGACACATAAATAACTCCCTTTTTATAAAGAAAAAAAGCACAATGCTTAAAATGAAAAATATTAACTTGAAATACATACAACCCTTTGTATGTTTATGATCTTCAAGAAATTATTCATAAGAAATATCTTCCCTTACCATATATTATCTCCCTACGAGTTGATAACTTCTTTTTATTCATCATTTTGATCTAATAGAAAATATGGTTACTTCAAATACATCCCCTTAAACTATTTTATTCCTTAAATAGTTTAATCCCCTTTAGATTATTTTTCTCCTAGGAAATATTTCCCCCCCTTTAGATAAATTACCCCCATTAAAAAAATAACCCCCCTTTGTGATTTGAAAAATAGAATAGGGGAAGAAATATATTCTACATAAATGTTATAAAAACATAATATGAAACAATTGTGTTTGAATAACTATTAATCCAAGATAATAAGAAAAAAAATTCATCAAAATGAAATTGGATAACATTTAGATAAAAAGTATTTGGATAATATGTCATTAAAACTTTATTTCATTCAAAAAGTTTTGATATAACTTAAGGGTTCATATGAAAAAATGTTCATGATTTATTATAAAAATTCTTGATAATAGCTTTTAACTTCTTCAAATTGTTGTGATCCTTCTCTATTTTAGCTTCTAAGGATTCAATCTTGGCTATATTTTATTCTATTACTATGATCCTCTGATTCTATACCTTTACATGAAACATCCTCTTCGATAACACTAATCTTATTATTTTCCTCCTTCTACACCAAAAATTAATCTTTAAATTATTGGTACTTGATATTATCTTTTTTCAACATCTGAATATCTTCTTTCAATTACTATATTTCTTCATTTCGAGAATTTTATTATTTGGAATTTTTCTACAAACATTAGTCTATATAATCCATCTGATGACCATTTCCTAAATGAATCCCAAATGTTGGAAGATACTTTCTTCACTTCTAGAATCTGATCATCATGTTCTTCCAAGTCACTATCGACTTTCATCAACCACTTTACTCTCTGTTTGAATATCGTTTTGTGTGCATTAGAATTATCTTTGAGTGTTTTGATCTAGAATTCATTCTAAATCACTGACTGTGTCAATAACATCAATTATTCTAACTTCTCATTCAAAATATTATGAATATGTTCACATATTTCTTCAATACTAGGAAGATATTGAATTGAATCAGTAATATATTTTGGAGCCTAATAGATATAATCTATACTTTTTTGTACTTCAGTGGCTGATGAATCTGATGACTCTGATGAAGCCTCTGAAATATGTGGTCGATATGGTCCAACATCTAACTTTTCTTTTCCTTTAACTTTTCATATTTTGATACTTTTACTACATCAAGTTCTTTAATTTTCTCCTCCTTGTCCAATAATTTGTTATGTGAATGTTGTGCCTCAACTTCTTCTTTATGTGATGATGAATGAACATCCACCAAAACAACAAGAACTAGGTTATTATCTGACTTAGTTGATGTTGATGTAGAGGATAAGGATGATTCTGATGATATTTATTCTTATTTTGTTTATTCCTCTCCATAATCTTATTATTATTACTTTTCTTATTCTTCAATTTATTATTCTAACTGCCTTAGAGTTCTCAAAATACTTTTTACAACATTCTGAACTATTTTTTTTCTTCTTCCCCACAGACATCATAATTGTTTTTGGAACTTATTATTTAACATATTTTTAAACTCACGTTTTATTTTCAGATTATTCTATATCTTCTTTTTATTTTCCCTTGTCAACAATTACATGTACTATCTAACTTTTAAAAAATACTAATACTTCTGGTATCGATGGATATGGAAGTGTTTGATCGATAGATGATATTATTTTGAAGCCTGAAATAGGTTAAGAAATAAATAAATAAATAACCAAGATAGGTTGATAAATAGATTCCCTTTCCACTCCTTTGAGTAAATTCTCTTTCATCATTGCCTCAACATGCCTTTTCTTTTTCTACTTCTTCTCATATTCTTTTATTGCATCAACTTTCATCATCTTTAAATCTAAATATTATTCTTTTTCATGTTTGAATGATGCATCCCATGGTTCCTTTTGGGATTTATGAGAAATAATTTTTATTAATTCATCATCAAACATTTATTTTTGTTTCTTATAAAATATAGGAGGATAGGTTTCATATTTCCTCTTCTCATTCACTGCTTCTTTCTCTTTAAATTTTTAAACCTTGGATGCAACCTTGTCTGATTTATCCAAAAAAATGTTGATCATTGGATTAAAAAAAGATTCATTCTAACCATTTTTTTCTCTCTAATAAGAGAAAACTTTCCTTGAAGTGCATATAACTAATTTTTTATCTAAAATACTTCCATGTAGTTAACCAACATATTGTTTATGAAACAAGGAAACATGAGAATCATTGACCCCATAGATGCCTTCTTAATATATTTGATAGAAAAAAACTTCTCAAGATTTATTTTCCACATATTGACATGAAACAACGATATGAAAATATCAAGGACCAGAGTATCCCTATCACCATTTCTCAGAATCAAGTACCCCTACATAAAAAATGTTACAACTCTCACATCCTTAGTGGGATGAGATACTTTTATTACCTTTTCAAAGGTAGTGAACACAGAAGCTTCAAATTTTGATTTTTTGAAACTAACAATATTCCTCATAATATTGTCTCAATAAATATAAAATTCTCCCTTTTAATTAACTTCAACTATCTCAATAACTTATTGATATTTTAGTTTACAAATTTGACCAATAATAGTTAAAAAATCACCTACACATCCTCTTCCTTATTGAATTACACTAAATAATAGAATTATCTTATGATTTTAGGATAATTTAAGTCAAAATATTATTTTTCAAGACATATTTTCTCTCAAACCTTAAATTTAATAACACTTTTCAATAAAGAATCAAACATTTCTTACAAGATATTCCCAATCATCCTTTTTTATACAACTTCTCTCTTTGAAAAGTTTACTATTGAATCCATCTAACAGAAACGGATGCTAAAGATGAACTAAATATGTTCGTTAGATAAATCCCAAAATTTGGGATTGATCTATAAAAGGGGTTTCAAGGTTCGAGGAAAATTCCAAAAAAATGATACGAGACAAGGGTGACCCATCACTTATATATAGGCCCATGGGAGACACATTGTTTTCTAGAAATCCAATGACTCAAATTAAAAAAAAATTCTAATCTGGAAGTTGAGATTAAATCAATGAATGATTTCATAAAATATTTGGAACTCTTAATTTGTTTTATGAAAACTATTTATCACACTAAAGAGTTGTCTGATTATGAAAAATTTTATATTTGAAATAAATTTCATGTTTGTAAAATGTAAATAACATCTAAAAGAACATAGAAAAAAAGTAATAGATAGTTACAAAAACTAAAAGATTAGAAGGATACCTCTCTGAGTATAAATTAATTTTGGTATGAATGTTTCATCGAGTAACCTATTCTTCTTTCTTTTTTTAATATAAATTGAAGCCGATAAATTCTTTAACAAAAAGATCAAACTAATTTTTTTTATTAAAAATTTGAGTCTAGAAAACGATTTATGAAACAAAAATTGATTCCTAAAAATAGAATTACAAATTTTTATTCTCAAACACATAATTAAAAATTTTTATTCCAAAATTCTAAAAAAATAGAATCAATGTTCTCAAAAAACAAATGTTTTTGAAAGAAGTTTTAGAAAAAAATATTTTTAGAAAAAACACAAAAAATGTACTCCCACTTTGAGAAGAGTTCATTAATATAAAAATTTTGGTAAACACGAAGTAAAAATGAATGGTCATTTTATATTGATCATTCCATTATTTTTTTAATATATTAAAATCTGTTAGAACTAATAGGTTTAGTAAAAATATATACAAGTTGATATTTCATTCTGATGAATTGTAAAATGATATCTCCTTTTTATGGGTGATCCTGAAGGAAATGGTGTCTTATATCTATGTGTTTTTCTTATGAGTTATGTGTTGATTTTTTACTTAATGAAATTGCAATTGTGTTATGACTCAATATTTTATTTTTAATAAAACTTATTCCATTTTTAGTGAGTGCGTTTTACTTCCACAATACTTAATTAAAACAGCTTTCAGGTGACACATATTCATGTTCATCGGTGGAAAGTTCTACTAAGTGTTGTTTCATACAAGACCAAGAAACTAAAGTTCTCTCTAATAAATAACAAGTTTAAAAATAACTTTTTATATCTATTTTACATCCACCGAATTCATCATCTAATGTTTTTTAACTCAAAATAATATCTAGAAGAGTAAAATAATCCTAAATGCATAGTTACCATAAGATAACAAAAAGATAGTTTTATATCTTTAATAAGGGTCTATTTTGGATTTTCTTGTTATCTTGGAAATAATCATACAAGAAACATTAAATTCGGACAATTATCTATTAAGTAAAGTAAACATCCTATAATTCCTCTAAATATCATCTGATCAACTGGTTTCTAAGATTCATCAATATCTAAAGTATTTGAGGTTCTAATAAGAGTATAAATAATTTTATAATTGTCATATATGAATTTCACAATAAGAACATTTATATAATTATATAGAGATATAAATATTCTTTATAGTTTTTTTTTAAATTTAGTAACCTAGAAAACATGTAAGTTCTCCAACAATCCTCATTTCAAACTAATAATTCATAATATTTTTAAAGGAATCTATTAATGATTTTCTATTTTATCCATATATAATACCATCAACTTAAATTTGAAAAATGATGATGTTTTTAAAAACTTATTTTATAAAATTATTAGGATCCACAACTCCCTTAATAATTTTTTTTGTAACAGAAATCAGGTTAACCTATCATAACAGGTTTTAGAGGTTTGTTTAAGTTCATAAATCTCCATATTATGTTTAAAAAAATGTTTTGGATGTTTTTTATTTTAAAAACTAGGGAGTTTTTCAACATAAAATTCCCCCTATACATATCTGTTAAGGAATGCAGACTCCACATCCATTTGAAATAGTTTGAAATTTAAGAATTATGCACAATCTATAAGTATACTAATAGCATCAAGTATGGCTACCAAAGCACAAGTATATTTATTATCCATGCCTTATTATTGATTATATCCCTTAGTAAAAATTATAAATTTATTTCTAACTGTTATTAAATTTTCATCAAATTTGTTCTAGAAAACCCATTTTACTATAATTATAGAAGTATCCTTTGGTTGTTAATCCAATGTCAAAAATTGATTTCATTAAAATTAATTGTATTTATCTTATATGGATTTTATCCAATCCACATCTACTAAAGCCTCATCAGAAGTATAATGTTTGAATTGAGATAAAAATTAAAATTTTTCAATTTTATTTTTTAAATAACTTCTAGTTCTAACTAGTTGATCTATATCAACAATGATATTGTCACTAGGATGATTCCAAAAAAACAACTGATTTCATGGACTTAAAAAAATTTGTTCTTCAACAATAGGTGGAATATATTCTTGAGGTATAGCTTCAAAAATATATTCTTTATTTTTTCTCTCATGATAAGAACTTTCCAACATAGGTTGAAAATATTGTTTTTTGAAATTAATTCCAATGATAGATGTTGTGGTTATTTGAAAAAAAGGAACATTTTCATCAAATCTAACATGTACCATGTCCTTAATAGTAATTTAATTGTTATTAAAACTCTATATGCCTTACTAGTTGTATAATAGCCTAAAAATATTACTTTATTAAATTTTGGTTCAAAATTATATAAATTTTCTTTAGTATTCAGTATGAATACTTTACATCCAAAAACATTGAAGGAAGAAAGTTTCAGTTTCCTTTCGGTCTAAAAATACTAAAGAGTTATTAATAAAAGTCCGTATTAAAAAGTGATTTATTGTATAATAAGTGGTACTAACTGCTTCATACCAAAAATGTTTGGTGACTGAGTATTCACTTAGCATGGTTATAGTAATCTCTTGAATAATTCTATTTATTCTTTCAACTTCACCATTTTTTTGTAGAGTTTTAAGTACTGAAAAGTTATTTATAATAACATATTTACTATAAATTTTTTGAAACTATAATTTAATAATTATCCACCATGATCACAATGAATAGTTACCATTGAGATATTTTTCTCATTTTTAGCTTGGGATACAAAAGTTTTAAAATAACAAAAGGCTTCAGACTTCATTATTAGAAAATAGACCAAAGTATATCTAGTGTAATAATAAACTACAACATATAAAAAGTATTTTACACTGATAATTCTAGTTTTTATAAGGACAAACAAGTCCATGGGAACTAAATATAAAACATTATAACTTTAGACTTCACTAATATATTTTAAAATTAACTTACGTTGATTTCTTAATTGGTAAGGATCACAGACTTTAGAAGTATCAAACCTATACTCTGGTAAGTCCTTATCTTATCATTTCATAGATAAATTAGATAAATTTATATGATTAAAGTGTTTTAATATTCTATTCCATAACCAATATTGGTCTTCCATTGCTCTAAGGAAAGGAATATCTTGGATCATAAGGTATTGTATGTTTAATTTGTAGACATTCTCATGTCGACTAGAAAAAATAATATATTCATTTTTAGAACTATGAACAATAAATTTATCATTCCTAAATTTCAAATAATTACCTTCATCAAATAATTGAATTATGCTAATAATGTTGTTATATTTTCCAAAAAATATATAAAATTTGAAATCAATATTTTTCATGAATAATAATGTTACATATACTAGTAATTTATCCTTGATAATTATCTCTGAAAGTGAATTTAGAACCTTCCATATTATAATATTATTAAATAATTATTTGTTTCTAGTCATGTTTCTTGAGAAACCACTATCCATGTACCAAATTTTTTTATTGTTGGTATATTACTTAATTTTTTGAAAACAAAAACATTAGAACTTAAAAACCCAAACCTTCTTGAGATTAGTATTATGATAAAGTAAATTTTTTGAATCCACATTTTTTTGACATTATTATATGGATAAAAATTTTTCCCTTTTGAAGAATAATATTTAAGACAATGCAGCAATTGATTTTTTTAATGAACATTTATTCTTCTAGTTCCCACCACATTGAAAATTAGATAAAAAAGAGCACTTTCCCGAACCAATTAGTTATTAACAAAAACAAGTTTTATATTTGTAAAACCCTTTCCATTAATATCTCCATAAGGTCTAATTTGATTATAAATTTTATCAAAAATTTCCTTACTAGTGGTAAAATTTTCTAATAACATTTTTAAAATAGAGATTTTAGAATTTTGTTTTTCAACTAAAATTTTATCCTTAGTAGATTTTATATTCGAAATGCATCTTACAGTGTCATTTTGTAAACAAGTTCTATCAAAATTATGTTTTTCTATTTATTTCAAGCACCATAATTATGAAAATTAGTTTTATATAAATCTTTAGAAAGATATGCTATTTTAGTATTAAATTCAGCAATTCTTGATTTTTTTACTGTAGGTTTTGAATGAGAAACATCATGTTTTCTAGAAATCCTACAATTTTCATTTTCAAGTAATTTTAAAAATGTAGAAACTTATTTAAAACTTTTTAATGATTTTTTATCATTAAATAAGGAAGATTATTTATAAGAATACATATATCTATTTTCATCATTATTAGTATCTAGATAATTAGGATTTAAGGTATGATTTGTAAGATATTTTGTATTTACCATAACCATGACGAATTTTTATCCTCTAGTATTTCTACATAGAATCCTATATTGTTCAATCCTAAACATTCATTATCTGATGATCTTTCAGAATAACTATATCCTCTACTTGCACTCGAAGTGTAGGAGGTGTTTATACTTCTCTTATAATTATGTTTATATTAATTTTTGGAATTTATATCAAAATTTATTTCCTTATAATTTTTTCCGTTAAGATTAGGAAAGTCTGGTTTGATATGTCTTGCTTTCTTACATTCATAACTTATCAATTTTGGAGAATCATTCTTATCACTTTTATCCTTATGAATTTTTTTATATCTGTACTGGAAATACATTTTACCGACAATCTTATTCATTATTTTACCAATATTATCTAATTCATTCCTTAACAATTCTAATTAACTAATGTCTGATTCAAAAAAAACTTTTCTCTTTAGAAGTATTTAAAATTTTCAGACCAGTTTATACCTTATTGGGAACATTGGATATATTTTCAAAAGAAACTCATATTTTTTTCATTTTATTTTTCTCAAAATTCATTTTCAGTCTTTCCTCATACTGCATAAGGGTTATAATATGATCATCAAGAGAACAATTAGTAATCCTTCTTGCATCATCCAAAGATATTATCTTGGATTCTCATTCACTAGGAATTATCTCAATAACATTCTCCACTAAGAACCCATCCATAAGATATTTCTCACCAAGTGAATATAAACTGGTGAAAATGATGATAAACCCTAGGTTCATTTTAGCAACAGATTCTCCGAGTAGAAAATAAAAATCTTGATAATCCTCTCTAAGAATTGATATTTTTATGTAAGTGAATTTAGAACATCAAAAATGTGGTACCTATATCTTCATATAAATAATTTTTTGTGCATTACATGAAGATATATGGAAATAGATATTTCTAGTCATAGAACATAAAAGAGTATTCCTTACTCTTTAATTCAGTGGATATTCCAACTTTTTTTGATTAGTAAATACATAAACATCTTTATATAGAATAATATAGTAACTGGTTAACATTATTTTTTTTTCAACTCTAGTGTTTATAATAAAATTTATCATTCTATCTCTTCAGTACTAATATTCATTACCAGCAAAGATAGGTGGCCTACTAGGATTAAAACTCTTAAGTGTACCAGCATTCAAACTTGACATCTTATATAAAGTATAAACTATTCTTTAAAATACATGTTAGTGTAAAAAAATTATAAACAAGAATTATATAAAAACATAATAATTTGTAGCATAGAGCATAATTAAAAACACAACATGAAAATCAGTAGAACCTTCTATGATACAAATTTTTGGATTGTAAGATTTTAAAATGGATACAAGAGTGTGGGGGGGTGAACATTACTTTAAAAAATTAAACTAACACAAAAATAAAAACATCTTTATCTAAAAATACCAGACTTAGCAATCATCCAATGATCATAGTGTTCGTATTGGATTTAAAAATCATCCAATAAAACATATTTGTTAGTTATGTTCATAAAAAGTCTGATAAAATAGTTATTAGAAAGATTAATAAAAATTAATTGATAATATATATTACATAGTGGAATGTAAAACTTGTAGAAACAAGTAATATAAAATCTAATAACAATGTAAGAATTAATTACAGTCATTATAAAAGTAATTTTACTCATTAACATTAACTGTTAAGGAAGTAAATAATCGTAACTTAATATATTAACATTTTTCAACATAACTATAAAGGTATGTCTTTCCTTACTAGAAAATATCTTGATATGATGATAAGAATAAATCTATCTTCTAATCCCCCAGAAGGCCTTGATACGATGATCAGTGGCATCTCTATCTTTCTATCCTAGAATCCCTCAATCCAGTGGATCAAATTCACATGTCTTCATATCCTTGAAATCCCTTGATCTAAACCTTGGTCAGAACAATTGAATACACAAGAAAAATTTTCTATGGAATTTAAAACCCTCACAAGGATTCCTTAGAAATACAACTCTCTAAAAATTACTAAGCATGAGAACGAGATATTGAGGAAGAGAAAGATATCAGACGTGTTGAGTTGAAAATTCATCATCACTGAGCTCCTTGAATGAACTCCTATATATAGGCATCCCTACAATGGATATATTTCTAGGAATCTTAGAGTTGGTTGTTACGACCTCATATGTTCTTCAGTTGAAAGCTCAAAAAAATGTTTCCATTAGATGGCATTTTGATAGTAACATTACAATGTTGTAAAATATTTATTAAGATAGAAATACTTATAGTTACTCCAATTATAAACTTTTCACAGTCTGATAGACTATAATAATTTTTTTCAATCTAATGAAATGAACTATGGCCAGTCTAATTGATCTGAACTATTTTCAGTCCAATAGATATGACTTCGATCAATCCAATGGATAGAACACTTAGTAAATCCTATGGGAATAAACAAGATTTTAAGAAAGTGTTAAAGTGTTTGTGATGTTTAAAACTAATCAAAGGAAAAGTATAAAGTATACTTTCAACTGAACAACATTGGATCATCGAACCTATTCTCTTCTTAGATCAATGTTCCAATGGATGCATTGAATTACTTCCGGTAATTGTAATCTATTTGGTTATATATTTTCATTTATTCCTCTCTCACATTCTTTTAATGTGGTGGATCCTCATATCATTGACAGATCTATATATTTATTTATTGGTTTTTTTAACTATTATTCACCCTTGATCATTATATCCTTTAACTCTCCTTGTAGACCCCATGTTGGGTGTAGACGATCATGGATTGTGGTAGGTTGTTTCTTATGGAAATTTCTATCAGTTGAAACCCATAATTCTTCTCTATTTGAATTAGATTTTTAATTTACTTCTAAATTGTGATTTTATTCTCTTGATAAATTATTTTTAAATGACATGGTTTGTGAGATGAAATCCATTGGAAATGGATTTTGAAAATAAATTATAGATTTTTAAAAAATGATATTGAAATGAAATGTTAGTTTGAAGAATGATTTTGATGAGATGAAAAGGTATGAAATGAATTATTACTTGGAATGAAATGATTTTTTTGATAGAAATAATATTTTATAAATCCAATTGATGTTTGTTTTGAAATGAAATTTCCTGTTTTGAATATTTATGATGGAGTGATTGAAATAATTTTTTGAAATGATTTTATATTGTTTGAAATTAATGATATCCCCTTGTACGTTTGTTTACCATGAAGCACATGAGATCCTAGTTAGTTAATAGGAGGATATGAATGCTTTCTAAAATTGATTACCTAGAAATTACTTAATGATTAAAAAGATATTGAAACTACTTGAGGGAAGGCAGTTCATTCTTTGGGATGAATTCATATCACCCCTAGGCCTGATCCCTAGGGATATGTTCACCCGAGGCGCTTTACTTCATCGATATTTTGAAGAACTTCAGTACTTAAAATAAATAATCCCCATGGATTATAACCATGTTTCTATGATTGAAAATATTAATTACATGATAATGATTATGAAATATGTTATTTATTCATATCTTGGTAAATAGTTTATTCATGTATGTTTTGAAAAATATTCTTGTTTTTTCCCAATTTTATGGAAATGCACTTTTATTCCAATTTTAATCTAGCAATTGAATTTTTTGAAAAAAATATTTATATATGAACTGAGAAATGACTTCCACGCCTTGTTCTAAATTAAATTGAGTATATTTGGTTTATTGGTTATAGATTGCTAATTAAATTCATTGTGAGAACTAACACATCTTTATCACTCACATTATATATTTACCATTATGAGTTTTTATATTTTCTTATGTAGGGTCTATGAAAAGAGAAAAAACTACTCATATAGGTGGTGTATGTTCTTTATTAGTGAACCTTGACAGTTGGAGGTGATTGGTGGAATATGTGATCCAATTTTTACAGGGAGTTTTTTTGTTGATGTTTGGATGTTGTCTTCTGATGACTTGGGTTGATGTTTATATTTTTGTGACTTTTATCTATTTAATTTTAGTTTTCTCTCCTATGGAGTGTTTGGAATACTAACCGATTATCATTTTTGTCCACTACTTTGTCTTGATGAGTAATCCTTATGGTTAAGTCATTACCTATGGTTTTTATTGATTAACTTGCGTTGTTCACCAACACATTAAGATGAATAATTACCTTCTATCCATGTTAAGATTGTTTTATAAACTATTTAGGTAGGTTATTCAAGTTTGTTTGTGAAAAATTGGTATCAAAGGCAGTCATCACTCTTCTTTGATGTCATCATACATTTTGGGATGTCTTGTTAGACATGAGACAATATTTTTAGGACTTAAGGGGTAGGTTACAAGTGATTTCCTAATCATCTCTCATAATAACAAGCCTTAATTTACCACGGGATATTGGAAAAAAGTGTCTTTTAGTAGTTGTTTGATCTAATCTCAGAAATTTTTCCAAAGCATTGATTCAAGAATTTTGTTTTCCATTTTAATTTTGATTGATATAGTTGATCATGTCGCATCTCTTGATTGATGTTTTAATTGTATTTTTTTGATGATGTGGAGTACAATACCCTTAGAATATGTTTAAACATACCCTAGAAGGTAGTTGCTGATGAACCATTAAAATTAAACCATATAGTTAATTTGAACCATGCATCAGTTTTTGTGCATGTGGTCCATGATCTGGTCCATATGGATACAACTATTCCTATTGAGGAAGTAGAGGTTGTTCCCCGAAGGGAAGACAATAAATATTATTCCTAGGAATTTTTTTTAATCTTATATCTTTACAGGGTACCAATGATCCTCAGAAGGCAGGGGATTGGTTGAATAATGTCAAGCATCTCTTTTATTTCTTAGAGACACCTTACTCTGTTAAGGTGAAATGTACTTCCTTCAAGATTGAAGGGGCCAACATAAGGTGATGGGACTCAATAGTTCAATCATGTAAGAATGTGTGTTTGGAGTCGAAATAATTCAAGAAACTTTTCACAGAACAATTTAATCCATAATCAATGGAGATGGATAAGTCTATAGATTTCCTTAAACTCAAGGAAGGTGATTAAATTATGAATCGGTATTCTAACATCTTCTTCAAGATTATTTATTTCTCATAGAAGATAATATCGAATGTGAAACTAAAATATTTAAGGTTTAATATTGGTGTTTATATAGATATATAATTTTAGGTTTTCTTGCTGAAGATCAACATGTACGTGGATATGCTAAAAAAATATTTTATGTCGGAACTTGATTTATCTTTTAAGTTTTGTTTTTTGTGAGTTCTTCCTACTCCCAGTGGATTCTTGTGTGTTTTCAATAAAGGGAAGGGGAAGTAGTATAAATCTCATAGTGGAAACCATAGTGTTGGTTAATATTAGTTTCATACTTTCTTAAAGTATTCTATAGTGTCTAGAAAAGTCCAATTAACTTGTTTCCAATGTTAAAAAGTTGGGCACTTGAGGCAAATTTGCATCGTGGTGTCGAATTTATATAGCTCTTGTGAATGCACAGGTCACTTGTAGAAGTTTTACATGTTTTTACCAATATGTGTAGTGGTATGTTATTAAACACTGAACTATAAATGGTTGTTATCATTGTATCTTTTGGGACATTAAAGATTCAAGAATCAATTATAAAATATTTAGATTTCATTTTTTCTCTATCACGTGGGTAATTTTTTTATTATTTTTCTTAAATTTATGTATTATTTTCTTATCAATTTATGAGTTATATTGGTGACTCAAAATAACAAACATTTCAATTTGTGTCTCAACCTAAATGTGTCATATTTTATATTAGTTATCATGTTCATCCTTGGGTGTTCTATCTAAATATTATTTCACTCTTATATAGTATTGACTAACTATTTATATTCAAAAATACTTGTATCGTATCCCCTCCCCCTTGTCATATGTTGTGAATATAATGTTTCCCATTACTAGGGATGGTTAATGGGTATCAAACCCTTTGGATCAGGTATATCATACATGGAAATATAAAACAAAAAAACTCCTTTTTTTAATGTCTAAAAAGATTAGTGAGAAAATTCCTGAATTTAAGTAGACTGACCTAAATTGATTTTGGTTGACTCAATGGGTAAAGAAGGTTTATTTTCATTTTTATAGCATTATTTTGGTAATAATATACATTTTTTAATTATGCGAGAAATATATGTATAAAAATTCATCTATGTAATTAACATTATTTTTTTAATGTTTAATATTTGTTGAAAATATGGCTTTAATTTTTATTTTTAAGAATAATTATATATGGGTCACCCCCATGTCAAACTACTGAGAATGTAAATGGGCCATAACTCAATTTTTTAAATATGAATTAATTGTGGGGATAAACAAACCTATTTTATTTAGGTATGACCTAGGAAAACACAATAATAAATTATACCCCATTTATCTTGCATTAGTTGGTATAAAATATTTGGTTGATATGGTAAAAAAACAATCCCTTCATTTTAATATTTCTTTTATAATTTAACCTTGTTTATGTCTTGTTTTTTCACTCACCAATTTTTTTATATTACTTTGAAAACATTAAGAATTTATTATTGTTATGAATAATTTAAAATATCCTATATAACCAATTATTCACACATTAAGATTTTATTCAAAACATGTAATTCAATTCATCAAAATAAATTAAGTTTAATGGAGAAAATTTATGATAATAAATCAGAAGATACATTTTCCTTCCACTTATTATGTTTTAAAATATTGATCATATTCATGTTCTGATTGTTTGGAATAGAAAAGAATATTTTTTAGGATATTATTCCACCAATATTGTTTTATCATTGTTTTTATTATCACATCCAATTCACTGTTTATATTACATCATTAACCATTTTCATTTTTGTAATCTCTATGTTTCAATATTCGATACTTTTCTTTCAATCTATTACTATCCTCACCAATGATTTTAGCAGACACACCATTATGATTACTCTATTTTTATAATTTATCCATTATTTCCACCCATGTGTTGGGTTTTATAGGCTTATGGTATCACCCAAATTTAGTCAAATTAAATAATAAAATCTAGCCATGATCAACAAATAGATGAGTTGTATATATTAAATTAAATAAAACTATAACATATTATGTATCAACCTATCTTATTCCCTATTAATATTATTTTACTAGTCCATTTTATTGAGATAACAAGTTCCAAGAAATATATTTATTTCTTCTTAGATGATTCCCTAACTATATGAATCTCAGATCTAACTTGGTTTAATTATCTAATTATTGAAAGTACGTTTACATTTTTCATGATTTTATTTGATATATGACATTTAATTTCTTCTTTTCATTTTCATTTTCTACTAATATTTGAATGAATTATTTGTATATGATATCATTGATATAATACTCAGATCTTTCACGGATCATATTATGGAATCAATGAGAATTTTTCTCTCAAATGTAGAAACTTGTGACTATATGAGTATCAAAATTCATTAAATAATTTGATAGGATTCATAAAGTCAAAGATTTAACAAATCTAATGTTGTGAAATATTTATTTCCTCTATTTTATTATTTTTTTATTTTAAAGAAGTTGTGCTAAATAGTGTGGATGATGAGTATTATTTAAATACATATAAAAATATAATAAAATTCTCCTTGTCCTTCAAAAACTAAAATAAGACATATTTTATTGAATCATATATAAATATTTCTATGTTTATTTTATTACTCATCCCCACTAATTACCTTTCTAGGATGGTTATTTAGACATGAGTGACTGCTGAAGCTCGCTGATACTAAGACTATTGTGAATTCCTCATCCAAAATTTGACCCCACATGAGTATCAAAATGGATAACCTAGGTTTTCAGTGGAGGTGGTCACTCAAATAGTCATTATTCATGGGAGTTGTAATTTTTTTTAGATTTTTTTTAATTTAATTAAAAGGAAAAAATTACAATGGAATGTGGTTTTATGTGGTATGGATTAAATAAAGTGAGAAAAGAGAGGAAGGAAAATAAGTAAAAAAGAAAATTGGCGTTATAAGGATAAATGATCGATCCAAATGATGAGTTTAGTGTCAAGGTAATCATTAATTAAATTATATGTCATTACATTATAATGATCTGATTATATACCAACAATAGTCTTCCACTATTTGACATGTGAGTGGAAAGAATTATCAAGAGACTCATAAAGTACATTAATAACCAACTGTATGCTTAAATACTAAGCATAGAATACACCTCTCCTATGTGAGTAATCTAACCCAAATCATGACCACATCCCACATTTCATTTAAAACATTTGGTTCTTGAATAATCCATATATTTATTGAAATAGAATACGATATGTTAAAATTGATTTAATTGTGGAATAAATAAGGATTAAATCAGTGTGAAACAAAGAGAGAAAACCATCACTCAACTCCCACATTTCATGTATTCATGATTTAATTACAAAAAATAATGACAAAAATTAAATGAATGAAACTTAGGCTGCAAGAACCCCCTCATATCAACCCTCTTTTAGTTCTCCATAACCATAGAGTGTGAGAGGTTTACAATGGGTGAACGCAAGGTGATTTCTAAGAAAAAATGTGAAAAAGAGAAGAATGAATTATAATAAAAAACATGAATTTGGAAAAAGATAGACTTAAATAGTAAAATTTAGCATCCAAACACAATGTCTAGGTAGACTTGTAATAGAAAAATACCCACAAACCCCCCTTTTCCTTTAAAATAGACAACCAATATCCTTGAAATTAGAATAATAAAATCAATATTATACCAAGAAGGTTTAGATCAAACTCCATCTTTCTTTACACAGAAATACCTCATCATCATCATCAAACAATAAAAATATAATTTGATTTGATAATAATCTATGGATCAAATTATCTACATTAAGGCACAATGGAAATCTGTTATGCTTGGAGGTACCATTGTAGGTGTGTATTAGGTGGAGATAAACACCTGAAATCTATAGTATCAATAATAATTTGGGCTGCACTAACATGGGTTTTCATTATTGGGTCAAGATTTATTCTACTGGTGGTTCAGGTTAGAACTATAAGTCAGATTAAGTACTTTCAAAATTAGATGGAAGATGTGGATTTAGTGAATACTTCTAGGATTGGATATATGAAAAATATTTTCTGACTAAGTGTTTTACATTATATAAGGATATATTCTGGGATCAGAACTCATAACCAGTGGAGGCTGTGTCAACAGAACCAGGAGTTTAAAACCAAGAAACAACAATGGCCCCCTTCTGGGTGGAAATGTTCCGAAGGAAAGGTGGATGAGTTCCATACATTGCATTGTTCATTGAAAGATGTTGATAGAGTCTGTGTGTCAGTGGGTAGCTGGAAATTTCCTTGATTGAGCATTGGATGAACACAAATATTTGAATGCAGTTAAAGTGGATGAATTGAAAGGACTGTTACAGAGCTCATTTATAAATAGATGGGCATGGGACACTTGATTGTTGTTGGATGGTTTTCATTATTCTTTGGATTTAATACAAAGTTTATTTTCTATTTTCTCCTAAATGGTGTTCTAGATTGGGAACATGTAACTCAATGAAGCATTCATATTATTCTTCTATTAATTTAGAGCTACAATGTTTTCATGGAGTAGAAATTTTTCCAAACCACACATATTTTTAGTGTTCTATGTCGATTGTTCACTTTATGTTTTTCTTCTTTCCACTTTGGGAGTGAGATGAGAATTTTGTGGAGTTCCAGTTAAATGTATGGTTAGGCCATGAAGTTTCTCAATTTGGATACAATGAGTCACGTGTTGATCAATTTGGATCTTTGGGAAACCTTATTTCACATTTTAGGCTTCATAAGTGGTTCTGGATTGAGGGTTTTTAGAAAAATTATTTATATTAGAGGTTGGTGTCGAGATTAATTTTATATATTTTTTTGTTACTCCTAGTAATTCATATTCTTATCCTTTATTCCTTTTCATTTCAATGGGAGTTTTGATTTAGAAGGATGATGTTTGAATAGGGAAAGGTTCAACATGACATGTTTCACTGATCAGATTTTAGATTTCAAGGGATTCAAGTAGAGTATTATATATTCCAAATATATTTGGAGATTTTATTTATAGGGATCAATTTAGAAGAAATAGAAAATGGATAGTGGGAAAGTCTAAACCAGAATACACTATGGGTGATTTAGATTATGCTGGCCCTAGGGGTGTCCAAAACTAACCGTACAAGGTGTAGTTGAGTTACACATAAGATATGGATGTGCTGGGTTAATTTGGTATAGGTTGATATTAGGTTAGGTCATATCATGTGTTTTAAAAATAGTGAACCAATTCAACCAATCCCTAATTTATTTCCTCTAGGGGTTAGTCACTTTGTTTCCCTCTTATCACATCTTGAGTGTTAGAAATATCATGGACATTACAGGCAATGTTTATTGAATTTAATAGTAATATGTAATGTTTTATTTTTTTTCCAACCTATAAAATCTAAAAATAACTTACTTTTAATCTTAATATAAATTTAAAAGATATTAATTGAATTTTTTTATTTGAATATTTGTTCTAATAGAAATGTTAATTGATTTTGATAAGATGCATGATTATTTGAATTTATATATTTTTTATTGGATGATACATCTTATAAGTAATTTTATGATCTTGAACTATTTTAATTAGACATTAAAATTAACTTTTTTTTCTAATAGAAATTAATTGGGTGATCCATGTGATGATGTATTTATTAGTTTTTTATCCAATTTTTTTATAGTTTGAACTAAAGTTAATGGGGATTATTGTTATGTTTGTATTTGGATGATTTTAAATGTTCTAAATTTCTTTAGTTTTAATTTAATTGATAGTTTTATTGTTTTTTGGTTTTATTTCCTATAATTTTTCTTTAATTGACTCG
Source organism: Viscum album (assembly GCA_963277665.1). Taxonomy (NCBI): domain Eukaryota; kingdom Viridiplantae; phylum Streptophyta; class Magnoliopsida; order Santalales; family Viscaceae; genus Viscum; species Viscum album. The sequence goes on along the minus strand of OY728133.1, from coordinate 856,637,623 downwards.
AAAAACTGGGTCAGACCCAACCCGAACCACCTCGGGTTAGGTCGGATCAAGTCATTACAAAAAAAAATCTTATAACCCAACCTAAATCGATCAAACTTGGAAACTTTTGACTGGTTTGATTGAAAAATTTGACCTTAACCAAGACAACATGACCCATAGACACCCCTAGATAACTTAGAATGTGGCCTTCAATATTTGGGAGGTGAATAACACTGTGGAATTAATGTCTATGCTAGACAGTATATACGAGATACTGAGAAAAGTGAACAAGGTATTTTTGATGCATATACTTTTCAATATGATGATGTCAAAAGGAATGTTAGTGAAAGATCATGTTAATGACTTCAATGTAATTCATATATAGTTGTAATCAGTGGGTGTAATTTTCTTTAGGGTATTTTTGGAGTTAATAGTTCTGTCATTTTTTCTATTATCATGGGATGTGATTGTTACCATGGTGAAAAATTATAACATTATGACTGAATTGGTGTTTGATGAGATCTATGATCTTATTTTGAACGAAGAGATCTAGAGGAAGGTATTATCAGATTCTACCAAAACCACATTCAATGTGGTAGGCATGGTATGTTAGGTTCAAAGGAAAATATAAATGAAGGTTGAAGGCATAATAGAAATGAGTTGAGGAAATAGGTTGGTCTTATTGATTCTGCATGTTGATACTATAGAAAGAAAAGACATTTATGGAAGGAATATTTTGAGATATGTGTCAACTATAAAAAGAATTCATCCAATTTATCTATAGACTCTATAGCTTTGTAAGTGGACACTATGTTTCTTAGTCTTGCAAGTTTGTTGGAGTCATGGATTCTTGAATTTAGAGATTTATTTCAATCAATGTATGAGAAAGGATTCATGGTAAAATATGATTCTAAAAGATTCAACAAGTCTTACTATGTGAATGGAGGAGAATTCAAGATTATTGGAAAAGAAGATGTAATATTATGAATAAAGAATAAATTCATGCTTAAGGGAATTCATCACAAACCAGTATTTAGGAAGGACTTGATTTCAGTATGTCATTTAGATGATGGGGGATTCTGTATGAACTTTGGGGATAGTGTGTAAAAAATCACACAAGGATCCATAGTAGTGTCTTATGGTTTTAATTACAAAGAATTGTATCTGTCTGAATATTATGAAGGATCAATGCAAACCAGAATTTGAAAAAATTATATTTTTATCAATGGAAACTCAATTTTGTCACATTACTATAACTTTTTATTTTCTTTCAATTTTAAATGATTAATTATATTCATTATATTCATTAATTGTGTTTTAATGGTTCAATGAAAATTATCACATTCATGTCGATGTATAAACCTTAAATTTATAACATGTTTTTTAATTCTTATATGTTGAGAATGTATTGTAGGATAGAATTATGGTTTATAGGGATCCCACTTGGTTTAATTTATCAAGGTATTGAAATAGTATATATAATCACTCCACTATTTAATATGGTCATGGTGTCTAAATGGTCACGGTGTCTAGGTCCTTTTCCAGAAAAAAAATGGTGGCAGACTCAGGGTTTCTCAGACATAGCCAAATCTCTGAACACATACATAAATAGTGATATTCATATAATGAATTAAACTTAATCATTCATAAGATAATTTCATTATAAAAAAATATTTTAAGATAATTATTCAAGGCATAAAAAACTAATCATATGTACACATGATTTTAAATAGATTTAAACATGATTAAGAAGATTTACCCAACGTATAGGATTTGTGATCATCAAAACATGATTAACACAAGTGGAATACAAAAAAATTATATATATATATATATAATTATTGGGAGGTATACCTCTATTACTCATTTATTATTATTATTATTATTATTGTTATTATTATTATGTTTTTTAATGTTTCTAGTTAATAGGTGGAAACATTTTTTCAGTTATTTCCTTCTTCATGTTTCTATCCTTGACCCTTATTATTCATTTTTTAGGATTTTTATAATTGGATTTACTCGATCATCCTACCTAATCCTTTAATGATATATTTGGCCCCCACATAGTGTGGATCCACAATTAGGGGTTTTCATGAGTGGAAAATTCACCATGTGATCCTGCATCAGACTCACATTCAAAACGATGATTGGAATAATTTTTGTGGTTTTACAAGATTACTACATCATGGTAGACTGCTAGCTCAATTTTCGCTTATTCTGAGAACTAGAGGGTATAGAATATATTTTCAATGGATTTAATCCATTGTTCCAAGATGAGTGGATGAGAATATCCACTAAATATTAGAGGCCTTTTCAAAAAAAATTATTTGACCAAAAAATTTTCTTTTTATGAGAAGGAGGGTGTTCCACACAATTCATGTTATTATTCATAACTTGGGCTAGTTGTGACAGTATTATCATGAGGTTTTGAGCTCCCATTCCCATTAGGTTTTATGTCTTATTATGGAAATAATCACATTTATTATCACATTGGTTGTTATCTAGAGTTCTTTTATTTTCAACCATTAACAAAAAAGAGAAAAATAAAATTAGGGGGGCTTGAATACTTAGCTAATGAGATTATAAAAAGGACACTATTAACGTATAAGGATAAACATATAAATTAAAATTATATCCTAACTTATGATTCTATAGGTTTCAATCTAGTTTATCCATGGTGATTGAATTATCCTGGGGGTTCTTACTAATGTTTTCTAGTCCTAATCCCCACAAATGACTATATCTTCCTCAGATACCAACTATAGTAACCCATTACTTTTACAAATATTATTACATGATTTTAATCATAATTGTTCATTAAATAAAAAACAAGGATTAAAAATCCTACTGTATTTGGAAGACTAGGGGAATAATTAGAAAACATGAAACTACAATAAAACACCTTTTTCTTAATCTTAATAATTATATCCTAACTCCATTTGAGATCATGTAACTACATAGGATAACCCGTGGAATACATAGAAAAAAGGGGGAGTTAAAATCCCAATAAAGGGATAAACATTGAAATAAAGCATAAAAGATGAGTCAAAAGTCATACCATGATAACATAAAAGTCTTGGATCATGAATAAACATATAGGGGAATAAAATATATAACATTTAATCATATGATCATGGAAATATAATAATGTGTCAGTAAATATATCATGACATAAACATGAGCCAAGGTTAACTGCCAAGAAGACATCACATGGTGGACAAAGTCCCATAATGGTTTAGGTTTACTTCCTAATCCCATAAATAATATATCATGAGGCTAAAAAATTATCCAATGCATTGGATCACTATATGGGTTCACCCATCATAATATGTACATGAATATGTGTTCCACATAATGAAATCAAACATAAGTAATAAACATAAGGGTTACCCATGGAAAGAAATGGGTTTCATAATAATGTCATAAGGCATAATAAAAGGGTGTATCATAATGGTATCCATGAAATAAGGGATTAAATAATTATTGGACATTAATAAATTAAATATAAGAATATATATTTAATAACAATGGTCAACTAAATTGGAAACAAGAAAAAGAGTGGTTAGATATCTATAAAAATATTCCACTTAAGCACGATTTTAGTGAAAATATTAAAGAGTCTTGAAAGAGGATAAAGGAAAAATTATTTATATAAAACCAAATATAAACTAAATTAGTTTTTCATGATAAAATGAGTGGTTTTATAAAATTTGGGTTTCTTAAAATATTTTATGGAGTGAACTTGAAATTGGGTGAGAAACATAGAAGTTCCCTATAATTGGGTTTTCTTATCAAGAGGAATTTCAAAGGGAAACATTTTAAAACATGTATTTACCCATAAAAGAAATATGAATTGAGATTAATATAAATGTTTGGAACATATATACATAATATAAGAGAAGTATATAAGAATAATGGAAAGATAAATAGAGGTAAAAGTGAAAGAGAATAACCCAAAGGAAATATGGAGGTTTGGAGACATCCCTTAACTTATGTATAAAAGAGATATTCATTTACACTTAATGTCCTGGATAATAAAATTAGATTAATTAATTACTAATTCATAAACACTTACACAAATATTTGATTTATTGTAGTTTTTAAGTTCATTTATGGCCATTTCAATGAGTTATAAGGTTCAATTTTTTGGTTCCGAGAGCATTAATTTCATGTTTTCAGGGCCGGTTCACTTGTTTATACTTATGGGTTTTCTTTTAAAATGGTAATACTAATCTAGATGTGGAATTAAATGGTATTAATGAACTTTTATAACTATAAATTCCCCTATAAATCATTTTTTCTACTGACATATGGGGATAGTTATTTGAGTAAAAATGTTATCATTATGTGGTTAGTTCATTTAGGCGGTTTTACCAACCATATCAAGACAATGTCATTTTATTTAATATTATATATATATATATATATATATTTATTTCATAACATAAAATAAGTTATAATATACTTATTACAAATATATTTAACTATAATAATAGTGTTATGACCATCCTTGAAGGAGGTAATAGAAAATGAATACTCATTATCAATGGATATGGTTAACCACCATGATTTGGAAAATGGTTTCATTTATATGAATCATAGGATATGATAAAATGTATGTATAGAATATATTCCATTAGAAATATGACATTCCATTTTATAAATTATAATGGAGTTATTATGATTTTATGGATGAATGAGGTGAGGAGAAGGTAGAAAGAAAGGAAAGTAAAAGATATAGTTTGAGAATGTAACCTCTTGGATATCACGTTCTTAAAGGGAACCTTAAGGAACATGGAATTGATATTTTAGTGAGACTAGTGGCACTTGGACTTGGGGGGAGTGGGGAGGAGAGTGGTGTTTTTGATTATTACATTCATTAGTTTATTATTTTGGCTCAAGACTATAAATAGTATTAATTATTGTGACTATTTACAAAAAATGGTTATTGTGAGTTCAAACTAATGAGTGATTATATCATCCATTACTCAAAAAGTCATGTATTTGTGTTATTGTTAAATACTTTAAATTATCGTATTTCATGATTCATACAAAATTAAAATATTTTAGAAAAATATCAAAAATTCACTTTATCCATTCTTATACATATATATTTAAGAAATGGAATCCATTTTATTAAAATAATTTTCCAAATATGATAGATATAATTTTTAAATAAAGTCCCCATTTATTTGAAAAATATTTATTTTAATATTATAATAAATTTTATGATCCTCTAAAAAATAACTTATGGTATCCTAAAATTAAATTATAATTATAATACAATGTAATATTAATTTATGGATCCATTTATGAAAATAAATTTTCTTTTAAATCATTGTATTAATTATAAAATTGAAAATAAATCACTTACATTATACAAAAATACCAACACTTAATTTATAATTTTTAAAGAAAATTATTTACGTGTACCACTATAAAAATATATCATATTTTCATTTTATATGATATCTAAATATTATTTTACATTTTCATAGGTGATATTACTATTCTATTGGTCAAATTACTATTCCAATGATAGTGTTACTATTCCAGTGGATAGATTTCTATTTCAGTGACCTAATTTATAACGGTCATATGGGTTTACTACTTCCTATAAATACCTCTTATTAAATTTATTTTTTAGTAACTTCTATTTCTTTCCATGTTTATATATACTTTCATCTTCAAAATGAATATTGTATTATCAATGCTGTGTTTTATTTCTACAAATTTGTTCGTGATTGTAGTCATACTAGTGGATCGAGTAGATCCAAAATATTATATTCTTATTCTCTTATTATCAATTTATTGTCTCATTGTTATATTTTTCATACTTATTGGTTTATTTTCTAACTAATTTATCCTTCTTCATTTATGAGAATTTATGGTTTCAAGCACTATAGAAGCATGTGCCGGTGGATGATATATTAAAATTTCTTTTGATAATCATTTCTCGAAACTAAGAGTGAGGATATTGCACACCAAATTTATAATTAATTTATTTAATATTTGAATAAATAAAATACTTGGGCTTAGGAACTTTCTTCGTTGTAGAATTTTGATCATTTGAAAAGGCCCTTTCGGATTTCCTTCATTGGCTTGTGAGGATCCAAGGATATAATCCCTCTAACCGTGATCCACACATGTTGATATGATCTCTGAACAACACTACTTGGTCACTAGGTTCTAGCACAATGATTAAAATGTCTTTCATTGTTAGATCTTGATCACTTACTATTCATTATTAAATAAATATCTACTTCGTGTATCATTCTTAATATGGAGGGAGATGGAGGAGTCAAGAGATAATCTGTTATGCACAAAAATTCTTTATTCTCAATATTGGATTCACTAGAAAATAGTCATAACCATCAATCTATAAAGATAGGATTTAGCTTAAAATAGTATTGAATTTTTTTGATCATTAAAAAACATTTATTACCATTAATAAACCCCACAACTCATAACAATAATGATAATATTATTATTTTGCAACGTGCGCTAACTTGTGCAAAAAAATATTGTTTAACCAACTTGTTAATTAATGTTTTTCATTGAACATGGTCTTGGTTCCATTGAAACTCCTATTTCATTTATTGAACAGTTAAATAAATAATTTATTCATAAATAAATATTTCAATCACATACCAATGAATAAATATTTATTAAATATAAATAAATTTAATAAATTTATTTTTATTTACATGCTGGTGAATAAATATTTATTTAATTTATGCAATCAATATAACTTGAAAAAAATTATTCCTCATTCTTGTGAGTAATATTTATTCTATTAATTAATCTCAAATATAATTTAATCAAGATAAAAAAACACTTAGTGTGTTACCCTCTAGGATACTCTCTAATTAGCATTCGGCAGGCTTACCTAATGTCCATGATTACTATCTAGCGACGAGTCAAGAAACCTATGAAAAAGAACTTAATGTCATAGCATTGAAAACCACATATGAATTCTCATGGTGTAATATAATCCCTTTATCGCAATATCTCATCAAGAATTTTTTACGATGGTGTCATCAACCTATTTACTCAATACACATTTATTTGACTATCTAAAATAAACACATCATTACACCATGGCCATAGAATTTAATGTGATGGTACTATTCAAATAAAAGGTCTAATATATCCTCTTCTATAAATATGGACGGGAAAAATCATTCCTTGGCTTATCCATTTATTACATGTCAATCATGATTCACCCAATGTACCCTACTTCCTACCAATATATGGTGTGATAGTTTTGGTTAGTAAATATAAGTGTATGATTCATGACATACATTAATGATAAAATTAATGTCTAAAGTCCATTACATAGGCTCACATATATTAATATTTGATGACACTAAAAAATTATGAATTACTAGTTGATGGTTAGTTCTCATACTTTCCTATCTTGTAGATTACTAAGTGAGAACTTCATGAGAAGAAGCCTCATCCACTTATGATCACTCTCACCATATGATATAAGTAATATTTTTCCCATCAAAGTATGTTACCCAACCATAGAACTATATTAATAATATCGTCATACCAATTCATGTTTCTCATCATTGTGTGGAACTGTTATGGCCTTATCAATGCAATAAATACTATAGAACGTTATTACATTAAATCTACGAACAAACATTAAAAAATAAGTAATAAGGAATTAAATTAATATTTAATATATCAAATATAAATGTAATAAAAGTAAAATCAGTTTTTCCTAGTACACCAAATCTAATAAAATCCCACTTAGACTAGAGCCAACTGCCTACAACTTTCAGTCTGTTGGACTTTACATGATAATCATGTTTCTGGTGATTCAAGGATTTAGTCAAGGGGTACACCACATTTTCTTTTTTGGAAATACTACTCACTGAAACCTCACCTATTTGAGAAAATCCATCAAGATATAATACTTCCACATTATGTGATTTTTCTATTGATGTGACTTTTTAACTTTTGTGAGATCCATTGATGTAGTATCATCACAGTAAAGTGTGATATGATCTATATTTCTAGGTACCAAATAAATCTATTTTACAAAGTTATGCATTCATACTACTTCCTTAGCTACCTCACAATCCTCAATATACTCAGAATCTTTTATAGAATCTAAAATCACATTCTTATTTGAGCTCTTCCAGCTCATAGAACCTCCATTAAAAGTGCAGATGTATACTATTTGTGACTTCATGACATGTTTTTTTAAAGGTAAATCATTGCTCACAAACCAAGACCTAATTTATTAAAAAGAGAAAGTAAGCTACAAAAGTCTGAAGGAGGGGATTTTTTTACAGTCTTTTTCATAAAAGTGAAGCAGATCAACCGGAAGCTCATCCCGCTATGTAATTTTTTGGATGATCCCTTTGTTGGCCAGACCATCAGCAACTATGTTTTCTTCTCGATAGGCATGTGTGGCGATGAATTTGTTTTCTAAGAGCAAGGATTGGTATTTCATCCAGCGGGTAGTGAGAGGCCAATAAAGATGAACAATACCATTCCATAAAGCATGGACAATAGTGGTCGAATCACTATCAATACAGATGTTGCTCCAGCTCTTTTGTATAGAAAAATTGACATCATGAATCACTTCCTCCATCTCAGCTTCAAGGTAAGAGGCAAACCCATAGCCACCGTAGAAGCAACCATGACAATGTCCAAGCCAGTCCCTGAAGATGGCGCCAAAACCAGCAGGTCCTGGGTTCCCTTTAGAGGCTCGATCCACATTGATCTTGATTTATCTAGGCAATGGGGCTTTCCAGAACACCTCAAAGGTGTGTCGAGGATGTCTGTAGAGACCCTAAATCCGAAGCAGATGAAGAATCACAAAGTCTCCAACCGAGTTGTCGCAATGAGATTTCTGCAGTGAAGAGTCATTATTCATGGTAATGAGAATTCTCGTCTGACCTGCATTAAGATTGAATGAGGATTTCTTGTGAAAATGGAGTTACGATCATACCAGGTGACATGGAGGAGTTCAGCCACAATAGCTAGTAAAAGGTTCTTGATTTGATGTGAAGTGCCAAGTTCAACACAACGTTTTATCTGTGCACAAATAGAGTCAGAGAGTAACCATCTGCAATCAAACATGTCAGTGATAAAATTCCAGAGAGTAGAAGCTGTATCACAAGATAGAAATAAATGATTCATGTCTTCTCTATGCTGATGATAGTAATGACATCTAGAACAAAGTTGGATGCCAAAGGTCTGAAGACAGACCTCAATAGGGAGACGGTATTGCACAATGAGACAAATGAGGGTGAGCCTTGAGGTCTAAATCCAAGGCTTATCAAACTGCTTTAACCATTGAAAATTAGATTCAGAATTTGAATGTTTGTGGGAGTAAAAACATTTAGATTCAAGGACACCATTTTGGGAAGGCTCCCAAATAAGAAAATCATCAGAGATTGAAAAGGTATAATTATCGACCACCTGCATGATGTTATTTGTGATATTACAATGCCGGTGTTGGAGCACCTCCTTTATAGTGTCGTTGTAATTCTTCGGATGGTTATTGGATGGAAGCATGGAAATAAGGGGAGATCCATTCCAATTGTCAATCTAGAAGCGCATGGAAGAATCCATGTGAACCAACCATCTAGCATTGTTCATAATCATGGCATAGGAAGTTTTGATGGAAGGCCAGATCGAAGAATTAAAATGATTCAGATTCCCTTTTTTAACCTTGGAAGGAATTTTTTTTAAGAAACTCTGTAGATTCCAAGGATTCATTCATCAGATGCCAAGTGAGCCTGGATTGAAGGGACTCATTAAACAGTTTGAGATTTTTGATGCCAATCCCACCTTGTTCAAGGGGTTTACAACAGGTGGAAAAGGGAATGGTAATGAGTTTCCTCTCTAGAATTCTACCACTCCAGACAAAATTTTTAATGTAAACATTAATCTTTTTAATAATCCCAATAGGACATTTATAAACCATCATCAAGTAAAGGTTTCTTTTAAGTCAATGCCTAGACTCTATTTAATCCCTTTTGTAACCAGTCATGCCTTATAAGTACTTACTTATCCTTCCATGTCTAGTTTCTTCTTGAATACCCATTATAAACCAATTGGATTTAAATCTACTATAGGATCTTCAAAAACCTAGACTTGGTTTTGGTACATGGAAGCCATTTCAAAATTCATGGCTTCTTGCCACTTGGAACCATTTGTTCCACTTACTGCTTCATTGTATGTTAGAGGATCATTATTGTCAATTAATAATGAGTCAAAATCCTTAGTGAATATAAAATCATAACATTCTAGTTTTGTAACATCTCTTGTACTCCTACACAATACTTGTGTCCCTGAAATAGTTTCATCTTCCATGGGGCTTTGTGTAATTTGTTCCTCTACAAACTCTTTTGTACCTTGGGCCTCAACATCCTATAATTTGAACTCACTACCACTACCTCTTTTAGTGATTTTACCTCTTAATTAATATGGATTATCATTCAACTATAACCCTTTTATTTAATGGGTCTTATAAGAAATACCCATTGTTTCCTTGGGGTATCATACAAAGGTACACTTTGAGCCTCAGGGTGAATGTTTGTTACCTGAAGTGGCCTTAATAAATGATTTCCTTCCCCACAAATGTAAACTTGATGACATGGGTTTTCTTCCACTCAAAAATTCATATGAATACCATTTATTGATTTATTTTCTACTTGGTTTATTATATGTTATGTTTTTTGTAATGTGTATCCCCAAAAGGATAACGGAATCCTTGCATGACTCATCATTGATCTCACCATGTCCCACAAGGTGCGGTTCCTCTTCTCACTTACATTATTCCACTGAGGTGTGTGAGGATTAGTGATTTGGGATTGGATCACAAACTCCAATAAGTAATCAATGAAGTAGTGATTGATATATTCTCTACTACGGTCTCAACAGATTTTTTTAATCTTCCTACTATGTTGGTTCTCAACTTCATTCTTGTTTTCCTTGAATTTATCAAAAGAATCTGACTTATACCTCATTAGGTAGACATATCAATATCTACTAAAATCATAAGTAAAATTTATGATGTATGAGTACCCACCCCAAGCTTTAACAAGAAATGATTCATAGACATCAGTATAAACTAATTTAAGAAGATATTTATCCCTTTCACCTTTCACCCAAAATGTCTTTGGTCATTTTTCCTTGTAAACATGTATTACATACACCAATTGGGTTTAGTTAAAAATAATCTAAATATCCATCTTGATGTAATTTATTCAATCACATTTCATTTAAATGGAATAGCCGGTGATTCCAATATTGGGTGTGGTATGATTCATGTGAGTTAACTTCGTTATCGATTTCCATTACTTGGTTCATGTAATCCAACACATAAATACCATTATATATATATGAATTATTGTAATAGATTTTATATTTATAAAAAAAATTACAATTATTACCAATTTTGAAAATAAATCAATATGTATCAAGTATGGATTCAAAAATAATGGTTTTGGTAATAGATGGAAAATAATAACAACCTTTCAAAACCAAGATCATTTTGGTAAGAAAAGTGATGTGGTAGTCCCCAATAGCTACAAAAACAAGTTTATCTCTGTTGGCTGCTCTTCAATATACCTCCCCTCCGTTAATTTTTCTAAATATACATGGTTCCTATATTTGAATACATTTGTGTGCACCACAAGCTATATCTAATATCAAATTTTTAAAAACAGATAAAATTCACTCAATAACTAATGCACTTGAAGCTTCCTATTGCGTCTTTGGTTGGGTTTAGTTTTTCTCGCAGTGGCCCATATTGCCTCATGCGAAATAGACATCATCATATTACCTTTCTTTCCCTTACATATTCCTCTTCTTGGAAGTGCATAAAGAAGATTTGGGATTAAATCTCTTTGATTTCCCTTTATTTTTGTTCACCATAAGGATGGAAGGATTTTCACACCTCATATCCATATCTACTTAGTGAAAAAGAGTGAGAATATCTGGGAGAGACTTATCATTGTTTTTTATATTATAATTCACAACAAACCTAGAGAATCTTTGAGGTAATGATTCTAGAATGAGATTGGTGACCAGTTCTTTGGGGAGTTTCAACCCTAAAACCTCTAGGCACTCAATGTATCCAATGATCTTAACTACACAAGGCCCAGCTAGGTACCCTCTCCAAGATATCTTTGAAAGATCATCTTGTAAATCTTTAATTGTTCCAATCTAGCTCTCTCTTAGTAAAGACCATGGAGGTTATCAAGAATTATATATGCATCTATGTTTTTGTGAGACTTCATGAGTTCACTTCAAATTGATAAAACTATCAAACATTGATTGTTGACCACATCGCTCAAATGTTTTTCATAGACAAGGAACACTTCATCACTTGCCTCATTAGTTGGTGGATCAGGAATTGAGGATTATATCATGTAAGATTTGTTTTCATGGTTTAGAACAACACAAAGGCATCTAAACCACTATTAAAATTTACTTCCAGTTAAGAGGTTTTCATTCTACAATATTGATTATAGGGATAATGTGGATGATGATCTTTCCATTTTATTATATAATTAAAAGAGAATATTATTAGTACATTTTCTTGATTACAAATTATTTGTGAACCAATATATTAATTTATTTTATTAAAACTCATGCTATTTTATCAAGTCTCAATAGTCCTCACCATTGAACTCAGAATTTCTAGTTATTTTAACATTTTAGTGGCAAGGATCCATATACCCTTTTTATATAAACCCAATAAGGGTTGGCCAAGCTACTTGAATTTATTTAAGTAGGTAGGTATTTGCCAACTGTAGGCCTGTTACTCCTTGATCTGTTGAGTGGATTCAACAATCTGGAAATCCTAACTTGGTTTTACTCAACACTTTCCTCCAAATACACAAATTCTAGAAAGGGTTACTCCTATTTATGTAAAATGTTTAATTCTACCAAAAACGTTATTGATAACTCCCCATATAAAATTAACTGTCCCAATATGGTTTGGTTAAACACTTAGTTTTATTGACTTTATTCCAAATCATGTAATGGAAGGTCAAGTCTCACTTAATATTTAATTGAGGGGTTTTAATTTTTTAGAAACTTTTATCTTGATTTATTTTTCTTCATATCTTGTTAATATTAATAGGATGTTACTTAATTAATTAACCATGATCGAAAAAACATTTAAACATAATGAATCTAATTAATTTCTATTTTTTCGAATTATTTCATTTATTTATGTAATTGCAGCCTTGCATCAAAAAAATTTATAATTGCATAAATAGAAATAAATAAATAAAGTAAATGAACCAACCATGAACTTATCTAACGATTGATTTAACGAGTGGAAATTAAATCAACCTATTACCTGGGGGAATAACTCTATTTGGTATTCTTGGTATGAGTTACAGTATTCCACCTTTCCACTTGTGTATTAGTTGAGTTGGCATCATAATGGTTCCATCTTGAGCTGCATCCACCCACCTTGGGATGATCCGTTAATTACAATTTTTTATTACTCACATGTAGGTGAGGAGAACCAAAGAATTGGTTAAAGTGGATTACATATGTAACACCCCAAGCTTTCACGATACGCTTCTCTTTCAATAATGCAATAGCTTGCATTGTACGCAAGTTCGAGATTCTAACACACCGCGACCAATCAAAGTAGCAGTTATGAATAGTAATACCCACCTTTTGAAATTATATAAATTTATTATTTCAAAATGGACTTCATTTTTGGATTCATAATATTGAAATTATCCTATGTTGAATTTTTGGTATTTTTCTGAGAACTTCCAATTTTCGATGAATAGTGAAGAATACTTCAAACCAACTTTTTTAATCAAAATAATTTATAGTGATAAATTATAAAATTGAGTGGTTTTAAAGTATAATTATAATATATTTTTACCATTTTATTCAATGGTGGTTATTAGAATTAATTTCACTTTGAAATTGGACATAAACAATTATCAATCTTTTGATATATATTGCTTCTTAAAAACCCGTTATTTGTTGTGACAACGGGAATTAATAATTAAACTAATTAAATCAACTTATATGTTTTTAATTTTGTAAAATAGACATAATTTTTGAATTAGGAATATCAAATATAGCTTAGGGTGAATTTTTGGTATTTTTCTGAAAAACTTCAATTTTTGATGAATAGTGAAACCACTAAGTGGTAGTTTAAAAACTAATTTTTCGTGTAAATGAAACATTACCACTTCTGTGATTTGATTTCCAAAAATCTGACATACATGGTTGTCATTAAGAAGAAAAAATTGGTTCAATGGGATTAAAATAATATTTTGGTGAATAGTAACTTTTAAGTTTTTTTAATCGCGGTTAAAGGTAATTAGTGAAATTTAAGGTAAAAATGATATTATAAAAATATTAAAATATATAGACACTTGTCCTAACCTTATTGTATGAGTCATGGCCGACCAAAAAAATCCATGGGTCAACTTGGGGACCCCATGGATCCACTTGGGTAAGAAAATGACATTAATAACTTTTTATTTGAAGTAAAAATAAAATTGTCACAAACATGTGTTGTTTAACTAAAACAATTATTACATGAGGATATATAAGTTAAATTTTAGACTATAAATATTCATTGGAAATCTAAAAATATTTCATGCATCATGTTAATTTTTTTTATAATTTTTATACATTAAATAAATTAAATTTTTTTATGACACAATGATGATGCAGCGTTTACCTCATTAATTAACGATTTAAATAAAATGAAAAGATAATGTAAAATATAAGAATTACACTTGTCAAAAACCTATTGGATGAGAATATTTCTAACCCGTATCACCTTATCCTCGAAATATATCATTGTGGGACCTTTAAAATCCGAAAATCATTTCATAATAAGGTAACATTTCATGACTCTCCAAAAGTACCCCTCCTCTCCTCTTATAAAAGGCCCCCACCTCTACCACCTTATTCACACCATCAAAGCCATTTGGCTCGGCCAACCTCTGCCAAAATACTCTCTCAGCTTCCCTCTCTTACTTCTAGAAGCCTCACTTTGGGCAAAAGTCTTCCCAAGGAAGCCTTTGGCTAAAATCAAAAAAGTGTTATCTGATTTTTAGGTAATGTCTTCTCTTATGTTCTTTTGTTTTATTTTACTTCTCCAACCCCTTAAACTCTTTTCATTCATTAATTTTGTAACAACACAAGTATTTTAAATATACTAGGACGTTTTTATGAGAATTATTTGATTTAAACGTACACACACCTTCTTCTATTGGTTAAAGAACATACTGAATCTGTGGGTGGAAAATTACTGTCTCACGAAACGATGATTATTCAATCTTCTTTTAACACCTCTCTTGGTGGCCATTATGATGACACTATTTTCATATATGATATATATATTATTTTTATTTTTTCCTTATGCTTCTGTATTTCTCATTTATGGCATACCCTTATGATTTCCATTATGGGTAAACGCGATGATTTCATTTTAGGAAGTGCAGACTACCGCCCCCTCAAAGTGATTTGAATCGTTAATTCCATATATGGGACGTATAAAGGATGGAGTAAATGATATTATATATGATATTATACTGGAATTATAATACACCTTTATATAATTATGATTTCATTCCATTAAATATGAAATAGAAATGAAAGTAGTGTTCATACGTACGTACGGATTACTGTTTCCATAAACGGTGCATTTCATTTCTTACCTCTAAATGTTACGTAATATTATGAATGAATGTATATACTGGATATATATGATATATATGATATCTAAATCATGAATATAATTCTGTATATAATGGATATTTTACCACATGAACAACTTGTAATTATAAGAAGTTTATTTTTTACTCAAGTACCAAAGATCGACAAAATGACCGTTATTAGCATAAATAATGAAATTATGTTCACAACATGGTAATAAGTGATATAAAAGAAATAATAAACCTGAAAAAGGTTCTTTAGAAAATATAAATTAACTCTAGTTTATTATTCGGGAGGTTAAAGAATGGTCGTGTCATGTCGGACACGAGGTAAGGACATCGTCTCAATCTCATTTCATTGAGGCATATTTTGTTTTATACACAACTTTCTTTTATAGTGTATATAAACCCCTTTAACTTTTACGTTTAATCAAAATGAATATTTTTATATCAAGAGTTTTACTAAATGACAAAAAGGAATGTTTTTTGTCGTACGTATGCGGCGACAACGACTTCTCTGCCGTCATGACCATTATTTGAGTTTCAGCTTCCTATACAAGCCATAACTTTTTTAAATGAAAAATCAATACAATGTTTTAATTTTCTTTTATTTTGGTTTTGAAAATGGTTCTGAAAGTGTTTTTTTATATCAATGTGTTTTTTTGATATCTTGTGACTGAAATGTGGAAATGTTATGTTTCCTTTATGCATGTTTTATGTGATACGATTATGTTATGGTTTATGATATGTTTAAACATTTTCATATAAGGAATGCATTGGACTTAATAAGTGACGGGTGGAGCCCGCTATAGCTCCTCGATGCATCGGTAGGTCTCATGAGACAAACTAGTGTCTTGGAACGAGGCCTTGATAAAATCTTATTTGTAGTCTTGGCACGAGGCCTTGGATACGTGGTTATGATAGTCTGGCATTATGCATTCCATCATTATGAAAGTGGTTATTGATATTGCATGTGATTATTCAACTAGTAAAATATCCATGTGAATAAGTAAATGGAATTATTTAATTTTATTTTTTACATATTATGCTGAAGTTCAAAGGCTTTTGTTTTAGTTATACATTGCCTTAAATGTTGATGTTTATTTATGAAAGTTTCCGCTATATTGTTTTCCTTACTGAGCATCTGAGCTCACCCCTTTCAATGTTTTAATTTTTCCAGGATGTGATGAAGTATATTATGAATGACTTGAAGGGATAGTATGAGGGGAAATGAAGACATTATGTTTTTTTAGTTTTGTTTTACTTTATGATATAATTTAATACTTATGAATGTATCTAGTGTTTCCAAAGCTACTAAACTAATCGGTCTTTCGAGACTTGATCTTTTGTGATCATGCCAATGTTACGCATTAATGCACCGACTCTGGGTAACTGGGGTCAGGGCGTTATAGTTGGTATCAGAGACAGTTTACTAATAACCTTGGAAGCTAGATTTAGATAAACTCTGATTAAAGCACATAGCCCTAAGATATACTTTGAAGATTAGTATAGAAGAACTTCCTATAATTTTGGTATTATAGATATTTTGTGAGTTTTCTGAGCATTACATCCATGTCTAGATACGAGCAGGTAGAGGCGGCTCTGGCATAGATGTACCTAGGGGTAAAACCCGAAAACACAGCTTTGAGATAGACTCAAACGGGAACTGGTGCACGACAATGGGCATTGCTGCACTCTTGGTTACGACACTCCCGGGGGATATTCTTAGGATAATTCTCATTTTCTTTACAAATCATTATGAAAGGTTTATGAATATATACTTCCTCAAAGAAAACATTTTTATGACTATGGATTATATCCATAAACTGTTCAGTTTATGTTAAGTGTTTTACAAGTATGGAATTATGTATATCGATTCATAAACTAATCTAGATTATGACATTGTTTATAAATGGTGCCTAGTTGAAGGAATGGAAAACGTATCAATGCACGCACTCCATGTAGGGATTTCCCTCCTACTCAAGAAAATTATAGTGGAGCTGGTGATACAACTGGTGTTGATCAACTTATCACCATACCGGGACAACTCACTCAGGTTGTGAATAATTGTCACGACCCGTCCTCGGGGCCCGTGCCGTGACTACCCCAAGCCCGCCTTCCATAGGCCAGGGGCTGGCGACTAGCACCAAGGCGTAAAATCCCAGTAAACAGGGAAGGCATTGCCTTTATAAGTAACAACCACACAGAGTCAGCAAGCGGAAAGTAAAGTGCAGAAAAGTAAAGGGGGCCGGAAATACAAGCCCAACTGTAAAGTACAACTGAAAAGTAAAGTACAGCAACTGAAGAAAAGACGGCGGCCTCGTGTCGTCCACTGGCAATCCCACCTGAAGGGTGGGTACAGATAGCCTCCAGGCTCCTCGGGTCCCACGTCCGCTCCGAGCACGTCCCGCCCAGTGGTCCACCTCCAGGTACCGTCCTGCTCCACGCCCCAACCGTGATCAGCGCTGTCCGTCGTCTGCAACCAACACAACAAGGTGCGGGCATAGCCCGTGCAGGGGTGAGTACAAGCTACTCAGTAAGGACCCCGAGACCCCCGAAGGTCTCCCGAAATCCACAAAGGATATAGCACAAAAGAAAGATGCAATCACGAAGTAACATCTGACTCGACTTAGGTATATGCCCATACATATACCTAAGTCCCCAATTCTAGCTCTGTTCACGAGCTCAAGAACAACTCAATCCACAAAGGAAAGCAAGACTCAAATCCACAAGGAGAGTAAACAGTAAATCCACATAGGATAGTTCAACACAGTCCACAAAGGAGAGTAACAGTAAATCCACATAGGATAGTTCAACACAAACCACAAAGGAGAGTAACATAAGATTCAGCTCAACCAGGATTTTCATTATCGAAACCGTAAGTGTTGAAGAGCCCCATCTCTGAAGTGTACAGTGGTCCTGTCACGACTCCGAGGTACTGCTCACTAACCTAAGACTGCTGAAGTACTCCTCCTGTCGAGTACCGCGGGTCTGCTGCCAACTACCGGGCGCTCCGTCCGCTGAGGGTCTGCTGCCAAATACCGGGCGCTCACCCAGATAGCCTACTGAGGTACTCCTCCTGTCGAGTACCGCGGGTCTGCCGCCAACTACCAGGCGCTCCGTCCGCCGTGGGTCTGCTGCCAACTACTGGGCGCTCCGTCCACTGGGCTAGTCGACTCACTCCAAGTCGAGTCGGTCAAGCGGTCGTCAGGTCTCAGTCATCTACACGGTCTCCGTACTCCGCACGCACGTCTCCACCGTCGCGGGTCTGTCGCTACAACCAAGCGCACACACTCCGTAGAGTATCGCGGGTCCGCCGCTACAACCAAGCGCTCCACCGCCAAGGGTCTGCTGCTGCATCCAAGCGCACCACCACTGTCAAGTACCACGGGTCCGCCGCTACACCCAAGCGCTCCACCGCTCAAGGTAAAAAGAAGATTCAGCTCACACAGGTTCGGTAGCACTCTTCCACGTAGGATCGCTGAGTGCAGTAGTCGACGCAGTCCACTGAGGATCTCTGCACAGTCGTCACCGCAGTCCACGAAGGATCTCTGCTCTGCCGTCGTCGCAGTCCACGGAGGATCTCTGCTCTGTCGTCGTCGCAGTCCACGGAGGATCTCTGCTCTGTCGTCGAAGCCACAGCCAGCACTAGGGTTCCCGCACTTAGCGAGCTCGTTTAGGAGGGTCCGCTCCACGAGCCGAGAGGCTGATACATCAACTGACACTTAGTCCGAAGTTGATGTATCCAAAAGTTCCGTATCGACAACAGGATCTCAACGCAACAGACGGCGCGTCAATCGGACGCCCGGTCTGAGAGTTATTGGCATTTCCGTCCCAGGGGCCCGGTTGGTTTTTAGGGCAAAACCAACCCGACCGTACCCCGCCTGTATCCGATCCTCGGGCGGAGTATGCCAAAAGTTCCGTCTCACTTAGAGGAAACTACCACAGCTGACGGTACGTCGATCGGACGTTCGTAGCTCAAGTTATGAGCGTTTCCGCTCCGAGGGCCCGGTTGGTTTCGTGTACGAACCAACCCGGCCGAACCCAAAGTCTCCCGAAACCTTGAGTATAATATACCGAAACGACCGTCTCGATCCAAGGATCGCGTAGCCACTGACGGTTCTTCAATCGGAGGTCCCAGGCCCAAGATATGGGCGAAAGACCGAAGAGGGCCCGAAACGGGGGTTCTGGGCCCGGGGCGACCCGGCCCGAACCCCCCCTTGGGTCGGCCGAACCGGGTCGGCCCGAACCGGGTCGGCCCGACCCGGCCCGACCCGGCTAGGCCGGGTCCGGTCCGGCCTGGGCGCGGCCCGGCCGACCGGACCGGCCGGCTCGGCTTCGGCCTCGCGGCCGAGGGAGCCGCCGCGGGTCAAACCCGCGGCTTTGGAGAAACGCGGCCCGCGCGGGCCGCGTGCTGTGTGGCCGGACCGCGGACGCGGTCCGGCGGTTCGCCGCCGCCGCGGCTCGGCCGCGGCGGACTCCTCCGGCGGCGCGCCGGGCGCCGCCGCCTCCGGTCGCTGGCGCCGCCGCGCCGGCGACTCGCGCCGCCGCCTCCTTCCGCGGGCCGCCGGAGTTGCTCCGGTGGCCCGTTTTGCCTCCCGTCTGCGCCAATGCTCCTCCCGGGGGCCGATCTTCACTGCGGGATCAACGGATCGCCCCTGCCGCGCGGTTCATCGTCGTCCGCCATATCCGCACAACAAAAGAGATCGGCGGAGGGTTGCCGGGTCTTGTTCGTTAGACCCGCACCCTCCGCGTTAGTCATAATCAACGGGAGGAAAGGCTACAACAATTTTTAATCAAAGATAAAAATTGTTCACTCCTTTTCTTTTAAACGGCATTTCAATTTTTAATTAATTGAAATTATTCATGCCGGTTCTTTATTTAAAAGAAATGAGAACACGGGAATGAATCATCAAGGAAATAAACCCCTACCTTGTCGTCGTCGTCGGACGAGAGGTCGTCGCGGAATCGCTCGTCGCGGAAGAAGGGGGGATCGTTGCGTCGTCGCGGTATCCGGCGTCGCGTCGCCAAACTCCGGATCAAGAACAAACGGATTTAATTAATTAAATCCGTTGCCATGAAATTAAAAAGGGAGAAATAAAAGGTTCGATTCTCACCTTTGTTGCCGAACGAGGGTCGGCCGCGGAAGAAGAGGCGTCGCCGAAGAATGTCGCGGGTAGGGCTCGTCGACGTCGCAGATCTTGGTGTGCGTCGTCGAATTCCGGTCGCCGGCGTTCTTCGCGTTCTTCGCGTTCTTCGCGTTCTTCGCGTTCTTCACGGGGAGATGAAGAAACAAGATTCTCTCAAATCCTTTCAAAGGATTTTTAGGTTGGTCTTATTTTATAAACATGCCAACACACGAAACCGGTTAAGAAACGATCCATCAATTCGAAAGAAACGACCCATTTAATTCACGAAAGAAACAGCCCATTTAATTCACGAAATAAACCGCCCAATTAAATGGTCTGTTAAGAATTAAAGAAAACGCGTCGGTTGACTTTTCAGTTACTTTGACGGGTTTTCGCGGGTGCGTTACTTAGCGAAAGAAACGGCGGGGCTCGTGCGGGCCCCACCTCACAAATATCCTACCAAGGGGGTAGGATATTTCTGGATAGCATCCTATCCAGTTCAACTCAGTTCAAGCCGCCTTTAAGTGACTTCAAGTGGCTTCCAAGCAGCTTAAGTGAAATAAAATAAAGTTGTCGCACAAACTTTATTTTATTCTGACTTAAAGCCGCAAAATTTAAAAACCACGTCTGAGCAAACGCAACTCCGGAAGAGGCGTTTCTAAGCAAATACCGGCGCTGCGATTTCATCGGTGCCCTCAGAATTTGATTCCGGGCACCGGTTCAAAAGATAGAAAAACCCGCTCGTCCGTTCACTGAACGTACCCGAGCCAAACTTCGGAAATTGATTCCGGGCACACCGGGCCTCGGAATCAGGTGCCGTCTGAAGCTGCGCTCTTGTAAAATTCCAAAGAAAATTAAGAAAAAAATTTCCTTGAAATTTGCGGGTCTTTACATTACTCCCACCTCAGGGCTTTACGTCCCCGTAAAGATACATCAAAAACTAGGGGAACAAATGGGGGTACTGAGCACGCATCTGAGCCTCCCGCTCCCAAGTGCTCTCCTGGAGGTTCCCGTGCTGCCATCTGACGCGCACAAGAGGAATCGACCGCCCACGTAGGACCCGCTCCTGTCGATCCTCGATCTCCACTGGGACCTCCGCAAAAGTCGCCCCATCGTCCACGTCCAGCTCCCCAAAGTCGATGATGTGCGTCGGGTCGTGCACGTATCTCCTCAGCTGAGACACGTGGAAGACGTCGTGCACCCGATGCAACTGAGGTGGTAGAGCCAGGCGATAAGCCACCTCTCCTATCCTGCTGAGGACCTGGAAAGGCCCGATGAAGCGTGGAGACAACTTGCCGCCTCGTCCAAATCTCTGTAAACCACGTCGAGGTGAGACACGCAAAAAGACGTGGTCGCCATCCTCGAACTCCAGTGGCCTCCGCCTCTTGTCAGCATATGACTTCTGCCGGCTCTGAGCTGTCCTCATCCTCTCCTGGATGATCTGGACCTTCTTGTCGTGGCCTGGACCATCACAGGTCCCACAAGAGCTGCAAGATTTCTTCTTTACCGAAAAGAGAAATCTGGTCTCATCCCCTGGATGAACCACATTCTTTGCCTAAAACAGTCAATCCTAACATGGATGATACTAATCCATACCAAGGATGACGTCGTAAGGCCTCGACGCTACTACTAAGAGATTCAACTGTTACTCTCGCCTCCAAGGGTTGAGTCACACTGTCGGCATCAGTGTGTGGTAACTGGGTCTCCTCCAGTAGATGTCTCACAAGTGAGGGTCAAGTCAACAGCCAAAACTGGAATCTCCTAGTAACATCACGAAAGAGGACAGGAACGAAAATATCACAAAGGTATGCATCTTTTATTATTGCAGCTCATATTACAAGACGCTACACAAAAGCAACAAGGAACCAGAAGTACAAAGGATGTATCCACTAGTTCTGCTCCTGTCCATCAGCTCCCAGGGCTCCATGATCGAAGGCCTCGACTGCCTGAAGCTGAGCTCTCCCCTGCGGTCGGGGTGGACCTTCTGGTGGTGGTGGTGGTAGAGCCTCAAAGCGTCGTCCACCACCTGCTGCTCGGCCAGCTCCTCTACCTCGTCCGTCTCCTCCCTGCAGACCGCCACGGTCGAACCTCTGCCTCTGCCTAGGTGGTTCCTCAACCGTTTGCTGCTCCCCCGCATGGCGGGTCGGGCAGTCACGAGCCATGTGACCAATTCCGCCACAGGAGTAGCACTGCCCACTCTCGGCACGCCTGGCTCTGACTCCACCCCGGCTTCCCCGCACAACTGAGCCTGAGTCGTGCAGTCGGCCACTGGTAGGTCTGGTCTACCTGGAACCCTGAGTCATCTTTCGGCTACCTGCCACCGAAGACTCCGCTACGTGCCGCCCTGCGGTGGGTCTCTGTGCTGGTGTAGACTCAGCAAGGAAGCTCTCGATCAGAAGGGCCCGTTCTAGTACTCCTGTCTGAGTCGGTATGCTGAGGGAGATCAGCGATGCCCTGATCTCGTGTCTCAAACCCTGCTCGAAGGTCCGGGCCCGGAAGAAGGGGTCCCGTACCATGTCTGTCGAGTACCGAGAAAGGTCGGTGAACCTCGCCGCGTACTGAGCGACCGTCATGCTGCCCTGCCGCAGCTGTAGAAGCTCCTGGATACGCACCGCACGAAGGGTGGCTGGGACGAACTCCGAGCGGAAGAGGCTCTCAAAGTCCGTCCAAAGAAGAGATGCCTCATCGTGCACCTGGAGCATCAAGCTCCACCATCGTCCTGCCGCCGCCTGCAGGAGGCTCGCCGCGAGAATCACCATGAGATCCGCTGGTGTCCTCACTAGCCTAAAGATCTGTACCACCGCCTCTAGCCAGTCCTCGGCGGCCTGGGGGTCCGCCTCACCGCGAAACCTGGGCGGTCGCTGGCTCTGAAACTCATGCAGTGCCCCGAGGCGACGTGCATCGTCAGCGTCTGGTACTGGCAGCATCGGTGGCTCGGCGGGTAAAGCTGCCGCCGGTGCCACTGCTGGCAAAGGGCCCTGCACCGAGGCCTCGTCGCTCGGTGGGCTGCCGTCGCGCCCTACACTCGGAACCCTAGCTGGCTGTCGTCGCGGGGCCATCCTGAAAAGGAGAACAAGAGCACCACAGTCAGAACAGTACACCTGGTGAGCTGGCACAAGTAATCACAAGGAAACTTGAGACTTTCATAAAGCAGATCAGTATACCCGGTGAGCTGACACAAGTAATCACAAGGAAAACTTGAAACACACACGCAATCAATGTTTTCATGCATTAAGTCGGAAATCAGGAGTCAGGGTCCTGGTGTACGGATACGTCGGCCGCCGCACCAACACTGGGCTCCCTGAACTGATAACCACACTCAATACACTAAACACTATTGCTTCACATAGAAAGAAAGGACGATCAGAGTCTGCGGTAGAACCGACCACCTCTGATACCAATTTGTCACGACCCGTCCTCGGGGCCCGTGCCGTGACTACCCCAAGCCCGCCTTCCATAGGCCAGGGGCTGGCGACTAGCACCAAGGCGTAAAATCCCAGTAAACAGGGAAGGCATTGCCTTTATAAGTAACAACCACACAGAGTCAGCAAGCGGAAAGTAAAGTGCAGAAAAGTAAAGGGGGCCGGAAATACAAGCCCAACCGTAAAGTACAACTGAAAAGTAAAGTACAGAAACTGAAGAAAAGACGGCGGCCTCGTGTCGTCCACTGGCAATCTCACCTGAAGGGTGGGTACAGATAGCCTCCAGGCTCCTCGGGTCCCACGTCCGCTCCGAGCACGTCCCGCCCAGTGGTCCACCTCCAGGTACCGTCCTGCTCCACACCCCAACCGTGATCAGCGCTGTCCGTCGTCTGCAACCAACACAACAAGGTGCGGGCATAGCCCGTGCAGGGGTGAGTACAAGCTACTCAGTAAGGACCCCGAGACCCCCGAAGGTCTCCCGAAATCCACAAAGGATATAGCACAAAAGAAAGATGCAATCACGAAGTAACATCTGACTCGACTTAGGTATATGCCCATACATATACCTAAGTCCCCAATTCTAGCTCTGCTCACGAGCTCAAGAACAACTCAATCCACAAAGGAAAGCAAGACTCAAATCCACAAGGAGAGTAAACAGTAAATCCACATAGGATAGTTCAACACAGTCCACAAAGGAGAGTAACAGCAAATCCACATAGGATAGTTCAACACAAACCACAAAGGAGAGTAACATAAGATTCAGCTCAACCAGGATTTTCATTATCGAAACCGTAAGTGTTGAAGAGCCCCATCTCTGAAGTGTACAGTGGTCCTGTCACGACTCCGAGGTACTGCTCACTAACCTAAGACTGCTGAAGTACTCCTCCTGTCGAGTACCGCGGGTCTGCTGCCAACTACCGGGCGCTCCGTCCGCTGAGGGTCTGCTGCCAAATACCGGGCGCTCACCCAGATAGCCTACTGAGGTACTCCTCCTGTCGAGTACCGCGGGTCTGCCGCCAACTACCAGGCGCTCCGTCCGCCGTGGGTCTGCTGCCAACTACTGGGTGCTCCGTCCACTGGGCTAGTCGACTCACTCCAAGTCGAGTCGGTCAAGCGGTCGTCAGGTCTCAGTCATCTACACGGTCTCCGTACTCCGCACGCACGTCTCCACCGTCGCGGGTCTGTCGCTACAACCAAGCGCACACACTCCGTAGAGTATCGCGGGTCCGCCGCTACAACCAAGCGCTCCACCGCCAAGGGTCTGCTGCTGCATCCAAGCGCACCACCACTGTCAAGTACCACGGGTCCGCCGCTACACCCAAGCGCTCCACCGCTCAAGGTAAAAAGAAGATTCAGCTCACACAGGTTCGGTAGCACTCTTCCACGTAGGATCGCTGAGTGCAGTAGTCGACGCAGTCCACTGAGGATCTCTGCACAGTCATCGCCGCAGTCCACGAAGGATCTCTGCTCTGCCGTCGTCGCAGTCCACGGAGGATCTCTGCTCTGTCGTCGTCGCAGTCCACGGAGGATCTCTGCTCTGTCGTCGAAGCCACAGCCAGCACTAGGGTTCCCGCACTTAGCGAGCTCATTTAGGAGGGTCCGCTCCACGAGCCGAGAGGCTGATACATCAACTGACACTTAGTCCGAAGTTGATGTATCCAAAAGTTCCGTATCGACAACAGGATCTCAACGCAACAGACGGCGCGTCAATCGGACGCCCGGTCTGAGAGTTATTGGCATTTCCGTCCCAGGGGCCCGGTTGGTTTTTAGGGCAAAACCAACCCGACCGTACCCCGCCTGTATCCGATCCTCGGGCGGAGTATGCCAAAAGTTCCGTCTCACTTAGAGGAAACTACCACAGCTGACGGTACGTCGATCGGACGTCCGTAGCTCAAGTTATGAGCGTTTCCGCTCCGAGGGCCCGGTTGGTTTCGTGTACGAACGAACCCGGCCGAACCCAAAGTCTCCCGAAACCTTGAGTATAATATACCGAAACGACCGTCTCGATCCAAGGATCGCGTAGCCGCTGACGGTTCGTCAATCGGAGGTCCCAGGCCCAAGATATAGGCGAAAGACCGAAGAGGGCCCGAAACGGGGGTTCTGGGCCCGGGGCGACCCGGCCCGAACCCCCCCCCTTGGGTCGGCCGCACCGGGTCGGCCCGACCCGGCCCGACCCGGCTCGGCCGGGTCCGGTCCGGCCTGGGCGCGGCCCGGCCGACCGGACCGGCCGGCTCGGCTTCGGCCGAGCGGCCGAGGGAGCCGCCGCGGGTCAAACCCGCGGCTTTGGAGAAACGCGGCCCGCGCGGGCCGCGTGCTGTGTGGCCGGACCGCGGACGCGGTCCGGCGGTTCGCCGCCGCCGCGGCTCGGCCGCGGCGGACTCCTCCGGCGGCGCGCCGGGCGCCGCCGCCCCCTCCCGCGGGCCGCCGGAGTTGCTCCGGTGGCCCGTTTTGCCTCCCGTCTGCGCCGATGCTCCTCCCGGGGGCCGATCTTCACTGCGGGATCAACGGATCGCCCCTGCCGCGCGGTTCATCGTCGTCCGCCATATCCGCACAACAAAAGAGATCGGCGGAGGGTTGCCGGGTCTTGTTCGTTAGACCCGCACCCTCCGCGTTAGTCATAATCAACGGGAGGAAAGGCTACAACAATTTTTAATCAAAGATAAAAATTGTTCACTCCTTTTCTTTTAAACGGCATTTCAATTTTTAATTAATTGAAATTATTCATGCCGGTTCTTTATTTAAAAGAAATGAGAACACGGGAATGAATCATCAAGGAAATAAACCCCTACCTTGTCGTCGTCGTCGGACGAGAGGTCGTCGCGGAATCGCTCGTCGCGGAAGAAGGGGGGATCGTTGCGTCGTCGTGGTATCCGGCGTCGCGTCGCCAAACTCCGGATCAAGAACAAACGGATTTAATTAATTAAATCCGTTTCCATGAAATTAAAAAGGGAGAAATAAAAGGTTCGATTCTCACCTTTGTTGCCGAACGAGGGTCGGCCGCGGAAGAAGAGGCGTCGCCGAAGAATGTCGCGGGTAGGGCTCGTCGACGTCGCAGATCTCGGTGTGCGTCGTCGAATTCCGGTCGCCGGCGTTCTTCGCGTTCTTCGCATTCTTCGCGTTCTTCGCGTTCTTCGCGGGGAGATGAAGAAACAAGATTCTCTCAAATCCTTTCAAAGGATTTTTAGGTTGGTCTTATTTTATAAACATGCCAACACACAAAACCGGTTAAGAAACGATCCATCAATTCGAAAGAAACGACCCATTTAATTCACGAAAGAAACAGCCCATTTAATTCACGAAATAAACCGCCCAATTAAATGGTCTGTTAAGAATTAAAGAAAATGCGTCGGTTGACTTTTCAGTTACTTTGACGGGTTTTCGCGGGTGCGTTACTTAGCGAAAGAAACGGCGGGGCTCGTGCGGGCCCCACCTCACAAATATCCTACCAAGGGGGTAGGATATTTCTGGATAGCATCCTATCCAGTTCAACTCAGTTCAAGCCGCCTTTAAGTGACTTCAAGTGGCTTCCAAGCAGCTTAAGTGAAATAAAATAAAGTTGTCGCACAAACTTTATTTTATTCTGACTTAAATCCGCAAAATTTAAAAACCACGTCTGAGCAAACGCAACTCCGGAAGAGGCGTTTCTAAGCAAATACCGGCGCTGCGATTTCATCGGTGCCCTCAGAATTTGATTCCGGGCACCGGTTCAAAAGATAGAAAAACCCGCTCGTCCGTTCACTGAACGTACCCGAGCCAAACTTCGGAAATTGATTCCGGGCACACCGGGCCTCGGAATCAGGTGCCGTCTGAAGCTGCGCTCTTGTAAAATTCCAAATAAAATTAAGAAAAAAATTTCCTTGAAATTTGCGGGTCTTTACAATAATAACCTTACTCGTATGGAGCACCCTGATCTACAACATGGAGGATCAATGTTAGACTGCTTCATGAGGCAACAACCGCCAACATTCAATGGGAGTACAAATATCTTAGTAGCTGAGCAATGCATAAATTTCTCAGAGAAAATATTCCATGCTTTAGGGAGTAGTGGAAGGGAAAAAGTAGTCATGGTAGCTTACCGCCTCACTAGAGATACTGATCAATGGTGGTCATTGATTCAAATCACAAAGGAAGATGATGAAGTATCAAATATGTATTGTAGGGAGTTCAAAGTGCTTTTCTTAGAAAAATAATTTCCTCGTGACCATCGAGCAGGTATAGAAAGGCAATTTCCACATTATGTGATTTTTCTATTGATGTGACTTTTTAACTTTTGTGAGATCCATTGATGCAGTATCATCACAGTAAAGTGTGATATGATCTATATTTCTATGTACCACATCAATCTATTTTACAAAGTTATGCATTCATACTACTTCCTTAGCTACCTCACAATCCTCAATATACTCAGAATCTTTTATAGAATCTGCAATCACATTCTTATTTGAGCTCTTCCAGCTCATAGAACCTCCATTAAAAGTGCAGATGTATACTATTTGTGACTTCGTGACATGTTTTTTTAAAGGTAAATCATTGCTCACAAACCAAGACATAATTTATTAAAAAGAGAAAGTAAGCTACAAAAGTTTGAAGGAGGGGATTTTTTTATAGTCTTTTTCATAAAAGTGAAGCAGATCAACCGGAAGCTCATCCCGCTAAGTAATGTTTTGGATGATCCCTTTGTTGGCCAGACCATCAGCAACTATGTTTTCTTCTCGATAGGCATGTGTGGCGATGATTTTGTTTTCTAAGAGCAAGGATTGGTATTTCATCCAGCGGGTAGTGAGAGGCCAACAAAGATGAACAATACCATTCCATAAAGCATGGACAATAGTGGTCGAATCACTCTCAATACAGATGTTGCTCCAGCTCTTTTGTATAGAAAAATTGACATCATGGATCACTTCCTCCATCTCAGCTTCAAGGGAAGAGGCAAACCCATAGCCACCGTAGAAGCAACCATGACAATGTCCAAGCCAGTCCCTGAAGACGGCGCCAAAACCAGCAGGTCCTTGGTTCCCTTTAGAGGCTCGATCCACATTGATCTTGATTTATCTGGGCAATGGGGCTTTCCAGAACACCTCAAAGGTGTGTCGAGGATGTCTATAGAGACCTTCAATCTGAAGCAGATGAAGAATCACAAAGTCTCCAACCGAGTTGTCGCAATGAGATTTTTGCAGTGAAGAGGCATTATTCATGGTAATGAGAATTCTCGTCTGACCTGCATTAAGATTGAATGAGGATTTGTTGTGAAAATGGAGTTACGATCATACCAGGTGACATGGAGGAGTTCAGCCACAATAGATAGTAAAAGGTTCTTGATTTGATGTGAAGTGCCAAGTTCAACACAACGTTTTATCTGTGCACAAATAGAGTGAGAGAGTAACCATCTGCAATCAAACATGTCAGTGATAAAATTCCAGAGAGTAGAAGCTGTAGCACAAGACAGAAATAAATGATTCATGTCTTCTCTATGCTGATGATAGAAATTACATCTAGAAAAAAGTTGGATTCCAAAGGTCTGAAGACAGACCTCAATAGGGAGACGGTTGGGCACAATGAGACAAATGAGGGTGAGCCTTGAGGTCTTAATCCAAGGCTTATCAAACTGCTTTAACCATTGAAAATTAGATTCAGAATTTGAAAGTTTGTGGGAGTAAAAACATTTAGATTCAAGGACACCATTGTGGGAAGGCTCCCAAATAAGAAAATCATCAGAGATTGAAAAGGTATAATTATCGACCACCTGCATGATGTTATTTGTGATATTACAATGTCGGTGTTGGAGCACCTCCTTTATAGTGTCGTTGTAATTCTCCTCATGGTTATTGGATGGAAGCATGGAAATAAGGGGATATCCATTCCAATTGTCAATCTAGAAGCGCATGGAAGAATCCATGTGAACCAACCATCTAGCATTGTTCATAATCATGGCATAGGAAGTTTTGATGGAAGGCCAGATCGAAGAATTAAAATGATTCGGATTCCCTTTTTTAACCTTGGAAGGAATTTTTTTTAAGAAACTCTGTAGATTCCAAGGATTCATTCATCGGATTCCATGTGAGCCTGGATTGAAGGGACTCATTAAACAGTTTGAGATTTTTGATGCCAATCCCACCTTGTTCAAGGGGTTTACAACAGGTGGAAAAGGGAATGGTAATGAGTTTCCTCTCTAGAATGCTACCACTCCAGACAAAATTTTTAATGCAAACATTAATCTTTTTAATAATCCCAATAGGACATTTATAAACCATCATCAAGTAAAGGTTTCTTTCAAGTTAATGCCTAGACTCTATTTAATCCCTTTTGTAACCAGTCATTCCTTATAAGTACTTACTTATCCTTCCATGTCTAGTTTCTTCTTGAATACCCATTACAAACCAATTGGATTTAAATCTACTATAGGATCTTCAAAACCTAGACTTGGTTTTGGTACATGGAAGCCATTTCAAAATTCATGGCTTCCTGCCACTTGGAACCATCTGTTCCACTTACTGCTTCATTGTATGTTAGAGGATCATTATTGTCAATTAATAATGAGTCAAAATCCTTAGTGAATATAAAATCATAACATTCTAGTTTTGTAACGTCTCTTGTACTCCTACACAATACTTTTGTCCCTGGAATAGTTTCATCTTCCATGGGGCTTTGTGGAATTTGTTCCTCTACAAACTCTTTTGTACCTTGAGCCTCAACATCCTCTAATTTGAACTCGCTACCACTACCTCTTTTAGTGATTTTACCTCTTAATTAATATGGATTATCATTCCACTATAACCCTTTTATTTAATGGGTCTTATAAGAAATACCCATTGTTTCCTTGGGGTATCATACAAAGGTACACTTTGAGCCTCAGGGTGAATGTTTGTTACCTGAAGTGGCCTTAATAAATGATTTCCTTCCCCACAAATGTAAACTTGATGACATGGGTTTTCTTCCACTCAAAAATTCATATGAATACCATTTATTGATTTATTTTCTACTTGGTTTATTATATGTTATGTTTTTTGTAATGTATATCCCCAAAAGGATAACGGAATCCTTGCATGACTCATCATTGATCTCACCATGTCCCACAAGGTGCGGTTCCTCTTCTCACTTACACTATTCCACTGAGGTGTGTGAGGATTAGTGATTTGGGATTGGATCACAAACTCCGATAAGTAATCAATGAAGTAGTGATTAAGATATTCTCTACTACGGTCTCAACAGATTTTTTTAATCTTCCTACTATGTTGGTTCTCAACTTCATTCTTGTATTCCTTGAATTTATCAAAAGAATCTGACTTATACCTCATTAGGTAGACATATCAATATCTACTAAAATCATAAGTAAAATTTATGAAGTATGAGTACCCACCCCAAGCTTTAACAAGAAATGATTCATAGACATCGGTATAAACTAATTTAAGAAGATATTTATCCCTTTCACCTTTCACACAAAATGTCTTTGGTCATTTTTCCTTGTAAACATGTATTACATACACCAATTGGGTTTAGTTAAAAATAATCTAAATATCCATCTTGATGTAATTTATTCAATCAAATTTCATTTACATGGAATAGCCAGTGATTCCAATATTGGGTGTGGTATGATTCATGTGAGTTAACTTCGTTATCGATTTCCATTACTTGGTTCATGTAATCCAACACATAAATACCATTATATAAATATGAATTATTGTAATAGATTTTATATTTATAAAAAAATTACAATTATTACCAATTTTGAAAATATATCAATATGTATCAAGTATGGATTCAAAAATAATGGTTTTGGTAATAGATGGAAAATAGTAACAACCTTTCAAAACCAAGATCATTTTGGTAAGAAAAGTGATGTGGTAGTCCCCAATAGCTACAACAACAAGTTTATCTCAGTTGGCTGCTCTTCAATATACCTCCCCTCTGTTAATTTTTCTAAATATACATGGTTCCTATATTTGAATACATTTGTGTGCACCACAAGCTATATCTAATATCAAATTTTTAAAAACAGATAAAATTCACTCAATAACTAATGCACTTGAAGCTTCCTATTGCGTCTTTGGTTGGGTTTAGTTTTTCTTCCAGTGGCCCATATTGCCTCATGCGAAATAGAAATCATCATATTACCTTGCTTTCCCTTACATATTCCTCTTCTTGGAAGTGCATAAAGAAGATTTGGGATTAAATCTCTTTGATTTCCCTTTATTTTTTTTCACCATAAGGATGGAAGGATTTTCACACCTCATATCCTTATCTACTTAGTGAAAAAGAGTGAGAATATCTGGGAGAGACTTATAAATGTTTTTTATATTATAATTCACAACAAACCCAGAGAATCTTTGAGGTAATGATGCTAGAATGAGATTGGTGACCAGTTCTTTGGGGAGTTTCTACCCTAGAACCTCTAGGCACTCAATGTATCCAATGATCTTAACTACACGAGGCCCAGCTGGGTACCCTCTCCAAGATATCTTTGAAAGATCATCTTGTAAATCTTTAATTGTTCCAATCTAGCTCTATCTTAGTAAAGACCATGGAGGTTCTCAAGAATTCTATATGCATCTATGTTTTTGTGAGACTTCATGAGTTCACTTCAAATTGATAAAACTATCAAACATTGATCGTTGACCACATCGCTCAAATGTTTTTCATAGACAAGGAACACTTCATCACTCGCCTCATTAGTTGGTGGATCAGGCATTGAGGATTATATCATGTAAGATTTTTTTCATGGTTTAGAACAACACAAAGGCATCTAAACCACTATTCAAATTTACTTCCAGTTAAGAGGTTTTCATTCTACAATATTGATTATAGGGATGATGTGGATGATGATCTTTCCATTTTATTATATAATTAAAAGAGAATATTATTAGTACATTTTCTTGATTACAAATTATTTGAGAACCAATATATTAATTTATTTCATTAAAACTCGTGCTATTTTATCAAGTCTCAATAGTCCTCACCATTGAACTCAGAATTTCTAGTTATTTTAACATTTTAGTGGCAAGGATCCATATACCCTTTTTATATAAACCCAATAAGGGTTGGCCAAGCTACTTGAATTTATTTAAGTAGGTAGGTATTTTCCAACTGTAGGCCTGCTACTCCTTGATCTGTTGAGTGGATTCAACAATCTGGAAATCCTAACTTGGTTTTACTCAACACTTTCCTCCAAATACACAAATTCTAGAAAGGGTTACTCCTATTTATGTAAAATGTTTAATTCTACCAAAAACGTTATTAATAACTCCCCATATAAAATTAACTGTCCCAACATGGTTTGGTTAAACACTTAGTTTTATTGAGTTTATTCCAAATCATGTAATGGAAGGTCAGGTCTCACTTAATATTTAATTGAGGGGTTTTAATTTTTTAGAAACTTTTATCTTGATTTATTTTTCTTCATATCTTGTTAATATTAATAGGATGTTACTTAATTAATTAACCATGATCGAAAAAACATTTAAACATAATGAATCTAATTAATTTCCATTTTTTCGAATTATTTCATTTATTTATGTAATTGCAGCCTTGTATCAAAAAAATGAATAATTGCATAAATAGAAATAAATAAAAAAAGTAAATGAACCAACCATGAACTTATCTAACGATTGATTTAACGAGTGGAAATTAAATCAACCTATTACCTGGGGGAATAACTCTATTTGGTATTCTTGGTATGAGTTACAGTATTCCACCTTTCCACTTGTGTATTAGTTGAGTTGGCATCATAATGGGTCCATCTTGAGCTGCATCCACCCACCTTGGGATGGTCCATTAATTACTATTATTTATTACTCACATGTAGGTGAGGAGAACCAAGAAATTTGTTAAAGGGGATTACATATATAACACCCCAAGCTTTCACGATACGCTTCTCTTTCAATAATGCAATAGCTTGCACTGTACGCAAGTTCGAGATTCTAACACACCGCGACCAATCAAAGTAGCAGTTATGAATATTAATACTCACTTTTTGAAATTATATAAATTTATTATTTCAAAATGGACTTCATTTTTGGATTCAGAATATTGAAATTATCCTATGTTGAATTTTTTGTATTTTTCTGAGAACTTCCAATTTTCGATGAATAGTGAAGAATACTTCAAACCAACTTTTTTAATCAAAATAATTTATAGTGATAAATTATAAAATTGAGTGGTTTTAAAGTATAATTATAATATATTTTTACCATTTTATTCAACGGTGGTTATTAGAATTAATTTCACTTTGAAATTGGACATAAACAATTATCAATCTTTTAATATATATTGCTTCTTAAAAACATGCTATTTGTTGTGACAACGGGAATTAATTATTAAACTAATTAAATCAACTTATATGTTTTTAATTTTGTAAAATAGACATAATTTTTGAATTAGGAATATCAAATATAGCTTAGGGTGAATTTTTGTTTTTTTCTGAAAAGCATCAATTTTTGATCAATAGTGAAACCACTAAGTGGTAGTTTAAAAACTAATTTTTCGTGTAAATGAAACATTACCACTTCTGTGATTTGATTTCCAAAAATCTGACATACATGGTTGTCATTAGGAAGAAAAAATTGGTTCAATGGGATTAAAATAATATTTTGGTGAATAGTAACTTTTAAACTTTTTTAATCGCGATTAAAGGTAATTAGTGAAATTTAAGGTAAAAATGATATTATAAAAATATGAAAATATATCGAAACTTGTCCTAACCTTATTGTATGAGTCATGTATGACCAAGAAAATCCATGGGTCAACTTGGGGACCCCATGGATCCACTTGGGTAAGAAAATGACATTAATAACTTTTTATTTAAAGTAAAAATAAAATTGTCACAAACTTGTGTCGTTTAACTAAAACAATTATTACATGAGGATATATAAGTTAAAATTTAGACTATAAATATTCATTGGAAATCTAAAAATATTAACTGCATCATGTTAATTTTTTTTATAATTTTTATACATTAAATAAATTAAATTTTTTTATGACACAATGATGCTGCAGCGTTTACCTCATTAATTAACGATTTAAATAAAATGAAAAGATAATGTAAAATATAATAATTACACTTGTCAAAAACCTATTGGATGGGTATATTTATAACCCGTATCACCTTATCCTCGAAATATATCATTGTGGGACCTTTAAAATCCGAAAATCATTTCATAATAAGGTAACATTTCATGACTCTCCAAGAGTACCCCTCCTCTCCCCTTATAAAAGGCCCCCACCTCTACCACCTTATTCACACCATCAAAGCCATTTGGCTTGGCCAACCTCTGCCCAAATACTCTCTCAACCTCCCTCTCTTACTTCTAGAAGCCTCACTTTGGGCAGAAGTCTTCCCAAGGAAGCCTTTGGCTAAAATCAAAAAGTGTTATATGATTTTTAGGTAATGTCTTCTCTTTTGTTCTTTTGTTTTATTTTACTTCTCCAACCCCTTAAACTCTTCTCATTCATTTATTTTGTAACAACACAAGTATCTTAAATATACTAGGACTTTTTTATGAGAATTATTTGATTTAATCTTACACACACCTTCGTCTATTGGTTAAAGAACATACTGAATCTGTGGGTGGAAAATTACTGTCTCACGAAACGATGATTGTTCAATCTTCTTTTAACACCTCTCTTGGTGGCCATTATGATGACACTATTTTCATATATGATATATATATTATTTTTATTTTTTCCTTATACTTCTGTATTTCTCATTTATGGCATACCCTTATGATTTCCATTATGGGTAAACACGATGATTTCATTTTAGGAAGTGCGGACTACCGTCCCCTCAAAGTGATTTGAATCGTTAATTCCATATATGGGACGTATAAAGGATGGAGTAAATGATATTATATATGATATTATACTGGAATTATAATACACCTTTATATAATTATGATTTCATTCCATTAAATATGAAATAGAAATGAAAGTAGTGTTCATGCGTACGTACGGCTTACCGTTTCCATAAACGGTGCATTTCATTTCTTACCTCTAAATGTTACGTAATATTATGAATGAATGTATATAATGGATATATATGATATATATGAAATCTAAATCATGAATATAATTCTGTATATAATGGATATTTTACCACATGAACAACTTGTAATTATAAGAAGTTTATTTTTTACTCAAGTACCAAAGATCGACAAAACGATCGTTATTAGCATAAATAATGAAATTATGTTCACAACATGGTAATAAGTGATATAAAATAAATAATAAACTTGAAAAAGGATCTTTAGCAATTATAAATTAACTCTAGTTTATTATTCGGGAGGTTAAAGAATGGTCTTGTCATGTCGGACACGAGGTAAGGACATCGTCTCAATCTCATTTCATTGAGGCATATTTTGTTTTATACACAACTTTCTTTTATAGTGTATATAAACCCCTTTAACTTTTACGTTTAATCAAAATAAATATTTTTATATCAAGAGTTTTACTAAATGACAAAAAGGAATGTTTTTTTGTCGTACGTATGCGGCGACAACGACTTCTCTGCCGTCGTGACCATTATTTGAGTTTCAGCTTCCTATACAAGCCATAACTTTTTTAAATGAAAAATAAATACAATGTTTTAATTTTCTTTTATTTTGGTTTTGAAAATGGTTCTGAAAGTGTTTTTTTATATCAATGTGTTTTTTTGATATCTTGTGACTGAAATGTGGAAATGTTATGTTTGCTTTATGCATGTTTTATGTGATACGATTATGTTATGGTTTATGATATGTTTAAACATTTTCATATAAGGAATGGATTGGACTTAATAAGTGACGGGTGGAGCCCGCTATAGCTCCTCGATGCATCGGTAGGTATCATGAGACAAACTAGTGTCATGGAACGAGGCCTTGATAAAATCTTATTTTTAGTCTTGGCACGAGGCCTTGGATACGTGGTTATGATTGTCTGGCATTATGCATTCCATCATTATGAAAGTGGTTATTGATATTGCATGTGATTATTAAACTAGTAAAATATCCATGTGAATAAGTATATGGAATTATTTAATTTTATTTTTGCCATATTATGCTGAAGTTCAAAGGCTTTTGTTTTAGTTATACATTGCCTTAAATGTTGATGTTTATTTATGAAAGTTTCCGCTATATTGTTTTCCTTACTGAGCATCTGAGCTCACCCCTTTCAATGTTTTAATTTTTCCAGGATGTGATGAAGTATATTATGAATGACTTGAAGGGATAGTATGAGGGGACATGAAGACATGATGTTTTTTTTAGTTTTGTTTTACTTTATGATGTAATGTAATACTTATGAATGTATCTAGTGTTTTCAAAGCTACTAAACTAATCGGTCTTTCGAGACTTGATCTTTTGTGATCATGACAATGTTACGCAATAATGCACCGACTCTGGGTAACTGGGTTTAGGGCGTTATAGTTGGTATCAGAGGCAGTTTACTAATAACCTTGGAAGCTAGATTTAGTTAAACTCTGATTAAAGCACATAGCCCTAAGATATACTTTGAAGATTAGTATAGAAGAACTTCCTATAATTTTGGTATTATAGATATTTTGTGAGTTTTCTGAGCATTACATCCCTGTCTAGATACGAGCAGGTAGAGGCGGCTCTGGCACAGATGTACCTAGGGGTAAAACCCGAAAACACAGCTTTGAGCTAGACTCAAACGGGAACTGGTGCACGACAATGGGCCTTGCTGCACTCTTGGTTACGACACTCCTGGGGGGTATTCTTAGGATAATTCTCATTTTCATTAAAAATCATTATGAAAGGTTTATGAATATATACTTCCTCAAAGAAAACATTTTTATGACTATGGATTATATCCATAAACTGTTCAATTTATGTTAAGTGTTTTACAAGTATGGAATTATGTATATCGATTCATAAAATAATCTAGATTATGACATTGTTTATAAATGGTGCCTAGTTGAAGGAATGGAAAACGTATCAATGCACGCACTCCATGTAGGGATTTCCCTCCTGCTCATGAAAATTATAGTGGAGCTGGTGATACAACTGGTGTTGATCAACTTATCACCATACTGGGACAACTCACTCAGGTTGTGAATAATAACCTTACTCGTATGGAGCACCCTGATCTACAACATGGAGGATCATTGTTAGACTGCTTCATGAGGCAACAACCGCCAACATTCAATGGGAGTACAAATATCTTAGTAGTTGAGCAATGGATAAATTTCTCAGAGAAAATATTCCATGCTTTAGGGAGTAGTGAAAGGGAAAAAGTAGTCATGGTAGCTTACCGCCACACTGGAGATACTGATCAATGGTGGTCATTGATTCAAAACACAAAGGAAGATGATGAAGTATCAAATATGTATTGGAGGGAGTTCAAAGAGCTTTTCTTAGAAAAATAATTTCCTCGTGACCATCGAGCAGGTATGGAAAGGCAATTTCTGAGTCTCAGACAAAAGGAGTATGAGAATGTCACAAAGTATGAGGCCAACTTTACAAGGTTAGCGAGGTATGGTGCAGATTATATACGTAACCCAGTAGTTGAGACCATGGAGAAAGGAATCCTCAATTTCCATCATGCAGGAAATGTGAAAGGAGACACCCAGGAAAGTGTCTCAATGGGAAAAAAATGCTTTACGTGCGGGAAGGAAGGACATAAAGTGAAGAATTGCCGAAGAAAAATGAAGAGTACTATGGAAGAAGATAAAAATGGTCCCAAGAATCCATTTACAGTCATTTTCCGTAAATGTAGGGGACCTGGCCATTACCCGAGTGAATTCCCTATTCTATAGGATATTTTCTTGGTCAAAGAAGAAGATATGTGGAAATAAATGGGTAGAGAAATGTTTAAAAAGTATTAGTGCTCCTTGCTGATGGGTTTACTTTGGAATAATTTTATCTTGTATTTTTAACCCTGTAGTTTTCCAAGTGAGAATGATATTTGAGGAAGAATTATCTTTTCTCTTGTGGATATAGTTATAAATAACCATTTGGTTTTATATGATCGTTGGGTTTGAGGAAATTATAAGTTATTATAATTTGGGATGAAAATGCAAGGTATGAGATATGATTTGTGGTTAAATTATGTTATGGTTATTTTGAGGAATTTATCTCATTTTGGTAATGTTATAAAATATAGTTTTTGAAAAAGGACAACACGCAGACCTTGTGACAACCCATCGTGTCGGACAAAGCTGTGGGAATCGAACCCACAACCAAAGTGAGATTGGGATTTATCACCTACCACTAGAATACGTGAAGTCCCTGGTTAGTGTGAATATAATTTTTAGTTAAATGATTTTATTGATCAATAATAATTTGATTTGGGATCTTATGTCTTATCAAATGAATACCCTTAGTATAGGAAAATGATTTGGTAATTAAGTGATAAATGTTATTTTTGAAGTTGTTCGCTTTGTTGTGAACACTATATGCCCAAGGAAAATAGAATAGTATGGGATTTCATTTGAGGAGTAATGGTTGATTTTTATCTATGTTTTTATTGTGTATTTATAGTGATTTGGGTTGTTTATGGAAATGATTAGGTTAATTACTTTTAAGTATGTGACTTTAGGAGTAATTAATGTCATTTGGAGATACAATTTAATTTGGAAGACTAAATTCTTATAAGTTTTGGGTTTCAATATTAGTTTGGATTATATTGAAGGATTTTAAGGAAAGTTGATTATTGAATGGTATTTATTTAACTTTGGGTTATTAATGGTTTAATTTTAGAAATTAAGATTAGTGTTTTTTTTATCTAATGGAATATACATTTGGGGGATCATCAACTATTATACTAACCATTTTGGTTTTGATTAATCTATAAAGACAAGGTAAATATAGATTTTATCCTATGTGGATCATGCATTTCTATAGAAGTTTATTCTAGCTCTTCCATTGTGACCAAGTCTTCTTGAATACTCATTGTTCAAAAAAATGAGTTAGTGGTAAAACTTTATTAAAGAATGAAACTCTACATAAAAAGTAAGTATATCTCTTTATGTTCTTAGTCAATGTCATAAATGAATTCCTCGTCCTTATGTAATGTAACTTAAAACAAAAAAATGTTGTCCGTTTACTTTTCCTACTGGGAGACTAATGACCGTTTGTCCCAACACAAGTTTGTGATTTTATTATTGTCAACTTTCTCCTGATCATGTTTTCTATCCCTCTCTATCATAACGTAACACTTAGTTTATCTTCCATATCCATGTTTTTCTACATGTAATCCTGGTATAGGTTATCTAGGGTGACCTTTGTACTTCTCTTTCTTTCTTTTAAAGTGATAGTTTTATTGAATATTTTTCCGATGTGGGACTTTCCATTATATTCCCAAGACCAATTTTAAAAATTGCGAGGACGCAATTTATTGAAGGAGGGGAGAATGTAACACCCCAAGATTTCATAGTATTTACTTCTTCAAAACAATTCAATAACTTACACTACACGCAACACCGAGTTCAAGCGCACCATGACTTACCAAACAAGCCGTTCAAAAGAGTTTATGAATATTATTAATTAAATTTTAAACTTTATATAATACTTATAATTTTATAATCCATATTATGAGTTTTTTAGACATAATTTAAGAACAATCTTTTTTTTCCAGATAAAAGAAGTATTTTTCAAAAATGTACTTTTACCAACTTTTAATAGTGGACCCTTTTTAAATCCAATATTTTAAACTTTTATATATTCAATTTGACTAAATAAATTTATTATTTAGAATGGTGAAATCAATAATTTAAAATGTAACACCCCAAGCTTCAACGATACGCTTCTCTTTGAATAATAAAATAAGCGTGTGTTGTACGCAACTTCAAGTTCTAATACACACTACAACCAATCAAACTAGCCCTTATGAATAGTAATACCTACTTTTTGAAATTTTATAAATTTTATCTCTTAAAATGGACATCATTTTTGGATTCTTAATATCGAATTTAGCCTAGGGTGCAATTTTGGTACTTTTCGGATAACTTTTATATTTTGATGAATAGTGAAAATTACTAAATTTTAATTAAAAACAACTTTTTTAATCAAAATAATTAATAGTGATAAATTATAAATTTGAGTGGTTTTAAAGTATATTTAGAATATTTTTTACCATTTAATACAATTTTGGTCATTAGACACAATTTCACAATTAAACTGGATATAAACAAGTATCAATCTTTTGATAGTTATTATATCTTAAAAACACGCTTTTTGTTTTGACAGCGCGAATTAATTTTAAATTAATTTCTGCCACTTCTGTGTTTTGAATTTGGAAAAATGGATTCCATATTTGGAATCAGTATGTCCAAATTTTTTAAATAGGTAACTTTTATTTTTAGACATTTTGAATAATTACTTCGGTAAATATTTTATTTACCATGGTTAAAGGGTAAATCTGGTAAATAAGGGTTAAAAATAATATTATAATAATAATAAATTACCCTAAAATGTGTTCTAACCTTATTGGTGGATACATTTCCGACCATGGGCTTCTTTGGGTCGATTTTGGGACCCCATGGAGCCACTTGTAGGTGATAGGGACACTTTATTTTAATTAAGTTAAAGTAAATACAAAAATGACATAAGCATATATCTTTTAGAAGAACAATTTTTACATAGGGTTATATGTGTTGGATTTTCGACTATAAATATTCATTAGAAATATAAAACAATTTCCTACATAATGGTATTTTATTTATAATTTTTAGACATTATATAATTTAATTTATTTATGACACAATGGTGATGGAGTAATTACCTAATTAATGAAAAATTAGAATAATTGATATTATAAATACCCAAATAAATGTAATTTGAGACT
Source organism: Viscum album (assembly GCA_963277665.1). Classification (NCBI taxonomy): domain Eukaryota; kingdom Viridiplantae; phylum Streptophyta; class Magnoliopsida; order Santalales; family Viscaceae; genus Viscum; species Viscum album. The sequence continues at coordinate 856,595,638 of OY728133.1, read as the reverse complement.
TTTTATAAATAAACATATTTTTCTAGGATAATATGACATGTTAGGATTTAATTAATTAACCGTTTTCGAAGTAATCATTCTGTTATGATTTTTAAAAAAACCAATTATTGAATAGTGTCAAAATTGACATAAAAGAGTTTTTAAAACAAATACTATATTATCAATTGATATTAAATTATTAAAAATATAAGGTTCGGCAAAGAGACTTATATACTGATATTTGTATCATTAATGGACCACTTGGGGGTCTCTTGAATGTATATAGTATGTTTATTAACAATATAATATAAAAATACAAAGAGACATTGTAAAAGTGAAACTAATTAACTAAGAGTTAATACTTAAAGATAAGGTTAATATAGTAACCCAAACCTGTCTAAATCCTATTGGATGAGTGTTTTTTGACCTATACCCACCTTAACCTTTAAATAATACACTTTGGATCCATTAGAAACCGAATATGAATTTATTATAAAATAATATTTTTAGCTTTTCCGAAGGTGCCCCTCACCCCTCTTATAAAAGGGCACTCACCCTTCTCCCTAATTCACACATTCAAAGCCTTTTGGATCAGACAACCCCTACCCAAATACTCTCTAAACTTCCCTAAATTAATCTTAGAGGCCTTACTTTAGTCAGAAAGCCATCCTAAGGAGCCCTTTTGATCAAATCAAAAGGAAGAACCCAAAGAAGAGGTAATGATTTCACCACCCTTTTTCAAGTTCCTTTCTTCTTCCACTTATTTATTCTTTGTTATTACCATTCTAAAATAATAAATAGAGTATCTTATATATACTGTGATGTTATTATAAACATGGTACAACCATATTCAGTATTCTATCCATCCTTTTAATAACATGTCACCATATGTGCGTACGTACGGCTTACCGTCTCCACGTCGTGGTGTAATTGTTATTCAATAAATTATTATTTGGATGGGTATAATAATTATGTGTAATTAATATAAATAATAAATATAACATGATAATGATTCTGTATATATAATATACCATCCAATTATATATTATTTTAATATCAAAATAATGATATTGTCGATCGTGCGTACGTACGGACTACCGTCTCCACAAACGCGATGAGATTCATTCTCCATCGTATCCATTCAAGACTAATTCTCATTTAATGATTAAAAATAATATTTAATGATTTTAAATAATTCTGGATATGAATAATATACATCCCATTAGTAACAAATATGGCTCAAATAACAAAGAATATAAAGGAAAATGAACCCGTTAACACCCGAAACGACGATAATTCTAAGATATTATTAACAAATCAATGTTAAAAGATCATATATGATATCATATTAATGCATATGATTCTTGTATAATTAAATAAAAAATATTTTACCATTATAAAGGAGGTTAACCTACCCTCTACCAAGGAAAAAGTACAAAGTAAGGGGTTTCTTATCTCACTTTTAATTCTGTGAGAATTCCATTGTTCACCACTTATTTATTACATGTGGTGTGTGTACTGCCCATGTTTGTATTCATTGTGTAATTTAATTTAATTAAGGTATATTTAAATCATCATTTTATGATCCTTATTTCATGGTTGTATTTTTTTTATGTTACCAAATCAATAAGGGAATTTGAAATTTCAATTTCCACTCATTCGGCTTTACGCATACTTCATTGATTATTTTACTCCAAGATTATGTGTAGAATCACTATTCATTTGATTATGTCATAATTTACACTCCCCTTTCTGTAGATATACTTTTTATACACATAATCACTCCATTGATAAATTCTCAAGTCATCGGTATGAACTTGATAAGAGTAATTTTTACTCAATCTCGATTTGTTGGGATAAACATCCAATTCATTGGTTTTGTTTTTACAAGAATATGTGTGAATGTACTTTGATTTTTTTACATTGAATATCCAATAATATTTAGTGTATTTATATTTGTCACACATAATTATGTCGTTGATTTATCCTTAACCTAAGGATATGACCTTTATGAGAGATTTAATCTCAATTTACATTCCATTGAGACTTCTTTGTTGTTATACACAAAATCACTTTTATGTGGTGTATATAATGTACTTTGACATAGTATATCATGAATTCCTTTATTCTCATGATATTACAACGTTTTGATTACGTCAATTATTTGTATTCAAGTGTCTCTCTTTTGGTTAGAAACTCTAACTAAAATACCATTTTTAAATGTTTTAAAGACTTATTCTTCTAAATCTTTCTCATTAATGTCCATGTTTTAAAAATGGTTTTAAGGATTTATTTATATGGACATTAAATTTTTAAAATTAAAACTCCTTTTAAAAGTTTCAAAGTGGTATGGGACACTTTGATTCAAAACTCTATTTTTAAATGGCTTCTTAACAAATAGTGTGACTTTTAAATGATTTCGAGAAAAAGGGAGACATTTCATTCTAATTGTTTTGATGATTATTTTCATCTATGTCAATATCCTTCATCATTCTAGATTGAGGTTAATATGATACAATACAATCTTACATATTGTATCGAATGAGTTATTTTTGACTGTGGATGTGCTATTTTTATACCATTCATGGTTTGTGGATAAAGTATTGACATTTCGTATGATAGTTTTAATATGAATGTTTATGTTATGTTTAAAACTTTTCATAGGAGGAATGCATTGGACTTAGTAAGTGACGGGTGGAGCCCGCTATAGCTCCTCGATGCATCGGTAGGTCTCATGAGACAAACTAGTGTCTTGGAACAAGGCCTTGACAAAATCTTATTTGTAGTTTTGACACGAGGCCTTGGCTATGTGGTTATGATAGTCTGGCATTATGCATTCCGTCATTATGAAAGTGGTTATTTATATTGCATGTGATTATTCGTTTAGTAGAATATCCATGTGAATAAGTAAATGGAATTATTTAATTTTATTTTTTCCATACTATGTTGAAGTTCAATTTTAAAAGGCTTTTGTTTTAGTTATACATTGCCTTAAATGTTTATTCTTATTTTTGAAAGTTTCTGCTATATTGTTATCCTTACTGGGAATTTGAGCTCACCCCTTTTCTATGTTTTATTTTTCCCAGGATGTGAAGAAGTAAATTATGAATGACCTTCAGGGATAGTATTAGGGGATAAGAGTGTGGACTATGGAGATTATGTTGTTGTAGTTTTTCACTTATTGATGTAATGTAAACTTTATGAATATATCTAGTGTTTCCAAGGCTACTAAACTAATCGGTCATTCGAGACTTGATCATTCTTGTGATCATTCCAATGTTATGTAATAATGCACCAACTCTAGGTAACTTAGGTCGGGGTGTTACAAATTTGGTTCAATGGGATTAAAATAATTTTTTGGTGAATAGTAACTTTTAAGTTTTATTAATCACGATTAAAGGTAATTTGTGAAATTTAAGGTATAAAATGATATTATAAAAATATGAAAATATCTCAACACTTGTCTTACCCTTATTGGACGAGTCATGGCCGACCAATAAAATCCATGGGTCAACTTGAGGACCCCAAGGAGCCACCTGGGTAAGAAAATGACATTAATAACTTTTTATTTAAAGTAAAAATAAAATTGTCACAAACATGTGTTGTTTAACTAAAACAATATTTACATCGGGTTATATAAGTTAAATTTTCGACTATAAATATTAATTGGAAATATAAAAATATTTACTACATCATGGTAATTTTTTTTTAATTTTTAGAATTATATAAATTACATTTTTTATGACACAATGATGATGAAGTGATTACCTCATTAATTAACGATTTAAATAAAATGACAAGATAATGTAAAATATAAGACTTACACTTGTCAAAAACCTATTGGATGAGTATATTTAGAACCCTTATCACCTTATCCTAGAAATATATCATTTTGGGACCTTTAAAATCCAAAAAAAAATTCATAATAATGTAACATTTCATGACTTTCCAAGAGTGCCCCTCCTCTCCTCTTATAAATAGCCCCCACCTCTACCACCTTATTCACACCATAAAAGCCATTTCGCTCGGCCAACATCTTCCAAAATACTCTCTAAACTTCCCTCTCTTACTCCTAGAAGCCTAACTTTGGTCATAAGTCTTCCCAAGGAATCCTTTGGCTCAAATCAAAAAGAGTTACCCGGTTTTAAGGTAATGTCTTCTCTTATGTTCTTTTGTTTTATTTTGCTTTTCCAACCCCTTAAAATCTTTTTATTACTTTATTTTGTAACAAAACCAGTATCTTCAATATACTATGATGTTTTTATGAGAAGGATTTTATTTACACTTACACACACCTTCGTCTAATAGTTAAAGAACATACTGTTTCTGTGGGTGGTGAATTACTGCCTCACGAAACGATGATTGTTCAATCTTCTTTTAACACCTCTCATGGTGGCCATTATGATGAAACTATTTTCATATATGATATATATATATATTAAGTTTATGTTTTCCTTATTCTTCTGTATTTATCATTTATGGCATACCCTTATGATTTCCATTATGGGTAAACGCGATAATTTCATTTTATGAAGTGCGGACTACTGCCCCCTCAAAGTGATTTGAATCGTTAATGTCATATATGAGACGTATAAAGGATGGAGTAAATGATATTATATATGATATTATATTGTAATTATAATACACCTTTATATCATTATGATTTCATTCCATTAAATACGAAATAGAAATGAAAGTAGCGTTTATGCATACGTACGGCTTACCGTCTCCATGAACGATGCATTTCATTTCTTACCTCTAAATGTTACGTAATATTATGAATGAATGTATATACTGGATATATATGATATATATGATATCTACATCATGAATATAATTCTAGATATAATGGATATTTTACCACATGAACAACTTGTAATTATAAGAAGTTTATTTTTGACTCAAGTACCAAAGATCGACAAAACGACCGTTATTAACATAAATAATTACATAATGTTCATAACATGGAAATAAGTGATATAAAAGGAATAATAAACTTTAAAAAGGTTCTTAAGTAATTATAAATTAACCCCAGTTTATTATTCAGGAGGTTAAAGAATGGTCGAGTCAATTCAGACACGAGGTAAGGACTTCGTCTCAATATCCTTTCATTGAGGCATATTTTGTTTTATACACAACTTTCTTTTATACTATATATAAAACCCTTTGACTTTTACGTTTATTCAAAAGGAATCTTTTTATATGAAGCATTTTACTAAACAACAAAAAGGAATGTTTTTTTGTCGTATGTATGCGGCGACAATGACTTCTCCGTCACCGTGACCATTATTTGAGTTTCGGCTTCCTCTACAAGCCATGACATTTTTTAAATGAAAAATAAATACAAAGTTTTAATTTTCTTTTATTTTGTTATTGAAAATGGTTTTGAAAGTTTTTTTTATATCTTTGTGTTGTATTGATATCTTGTGATTGAAATGTGGAAATGTTATGTTTCATTTATGCATGTTTTATGTGACACAATTATGTTATGGTTTATGATATGTTTAAATATTTTCATATAAGGAATGAATTGGACTTAATAAGTGATGGGTGGATCCTGTTATAGCTCCTCGATGCATCGGTAGGTCTCATGAGACAAACTAGTGTCTTGGCACGAGGCCTTGACAAAATCTTATTTGTAGTCTTGGCATGAGGCCTTGGCTACGTGGTTATGATAGTTTGGCATTATGCATTCCATCAATATGAAAGTGGTTATTGATATTGCATGTGATTATTTGACTAGTAGAATATCCATGTGAATAAGTAAATAGCATTATTTAATTTTATATTTTGCCATATTATGCTGAATTTCAAATGCTTTTGTTTTAGTTATACATTGCTTTAAATGTTTATGTTTATTTATGAAAGTTTCTGCTGTATTTTTATCCTTACTGAGCATCTGAGCTCACCCCTTTCAATGTTTTAATTTTTCCAGGATGTCATGAAGTATATTATGAATGACTTGCAGGGATAGTATGAGGGGATATTAAGACATGGTGTTTTTTTAGTTTTTTTTACTTTATGATGTAATGTAAGACTATTGAATGTGTCTAGTGTTTCCAAGGATACTAAACTAATCGGTCTTTCGAGACTTGATCTTTTGTGATCATGCCAATGTTACGTAATAATGCACCGACTCTAGGTAACTGGGGTTGGGGTGTTACAACATAAATATCATTGTACATTCCAGTCCTGCATAATAATGGAGGGAGGGATGACACGCATGCCATCATATTTAATTTAATAATAAATAATTTCAAACTCATGCAATAAATTAAATTAAATCATCCAACGCATACACGGGTCATGGTCAATCTCATGAACGATCATACAAGTAATAGATATGTAAAAGTTATAGGTGATCATTCATTTATTTATTAGTTATTTATTATTTAAGATGAATTTTCTTGCATTAATTAATTAATTAATTCAATTCCATCTTAATGATCATCCAAACATAATTAGAGATATCTACCATTTATTTCATTCATGGAAAATATATAATATAACCAATAATGGAATATTAATTACAATAAACTAATTCAGTTTTTAATATTATTTTAAAAACATTATTAAATTGTCAAACACACATTGGTGTGTTAATCAATAAAATAATGTTTTGATTCATTAATTTTCAATTTAATGTAATTTTTAATTCGGTCATTTAATGAGAGACTACACGACATTTACAGTCCATCTACACATCATGTACCTCAGTTTTCACGTATTTGTGTCACGCGCCTATGGATTTGGGGTGTTAACTCATCTGGACTACACGATGTGTATAGGACAACTACACACCATGTGTCCACTTTCCCTGTGTCGGGTTGTCCAGGTCAACATGCAATGTGTAGTAAATGCACCGTGTGTAATTAACTGTTCATCACATCCAGGTATAATTTTCATGGGTACGCAATATGTGCTTCGGTTACACATCATGTAACCCAATTTTATTGGCCAAATATCTGGCACATCCCAATGGAATCTTTGGTCATTATTCATCTATTTTTAAACCTTTAAGGAAATGAAACACTAAATGAACATGATTAATATGTCGATAACATGTTAATTAAAATCATATTAAAGGACGAATAACATGAACAGAAAATCAAACTGCAATTACACATAAATCAACAATAAAAAAAATAATTATAAATTTAAACATGATCACTCTTATACAACTTGATGGTTCTAGGAATAGCGTAAGAGTGAATTTGTGGGTGATATATTAAAACTTATTTTAATAATTATTTTCCAAAAATAAGAGTGATGGTCTTTCACATCAAATTTATAATTAATATATTTAATATATGAAGAAATAAAATACATGGACTTATGAAATTTCTTTTTTGGTGAATTTTGATCATCCAAAAATACCCTATCATATTACCTTTTTTGTTCTATGAGGATCCAAGGATAGAATCCCTCTAGCGGTGATCCACATGTGATCCAATGATCTCTGAGAAACACTACTCGATCTCTCAGTGTTAGCATGGTCAGTCGGTGTCTTTTGTTGTTCTCTCTTGATCAATCATTCTTTGATATTGAATAAATATGTCTTTCACTTCTCATTCTTGAGAGGGATAGAGAACGAGGAGTCGAGAGAAGATTTGTTGAGTGCAAAAATTCTCTATTATAAATTTTGGATTCACTACACAATAGACAATGTCTTCTATTTATAGAGTAAAGATTTAGGTTAAAATATTATTTAATTTTATGTAATCCATTAAATTACATTTATTAACTTTAATAAACCACATCCCTCATAGTAATAATGACAATATTATTATTTCATCACTTACGCTAACTGGCGCAATAATAAATATTTTTTAACCATCTTTTTAATTAATATTTTTCATCGATCACTGTATTGGTACATCCGAACTCATCTTTCATTTGTTGAACACCTGAATAAAAATTTTATTCATAAATAAATATTTCATTCACATACCGAAGAATAAATTTTTATTAAAAATTCAATAAAATAAAATAAAAAAATTTGTTCACATGACAGTGAATAAATATTTATTTAATTTATGTGATCAACATAAATTTAATAAAATTATTCCTTGAACATGATAATAATATTTATTCCATTAATTAAAATCAAATAAAAATTAATTCAGATCAAAAGAAACACATAGTGTGTGACTTTTTATGACTATTTATCATTGGCTTTATGTGGGCTTGTCTAAAGTCCAATATTACTATCTAGAAATGGGTCAGGGCACACAATAGAAAGAACTAAATGTCTCAACATTGATAACAAAATAGGAATGATCAATGTGTAATATAATCATTTTGTCGCAATATCTCATGAATCAGGTTGCACGATAGTGTCATCAACCTATTTTCTTGATACATATTTCTTCTACCATCTCAAATAAACACATCATCTCACCATGGAATTTAAATTTATTGCAACATTTATATTCCAATAAAAGGTTTTAGATATCATCTTTCATAAAGATGTAAGGTACAAATCCTTCCTCGACTTATCAATTAATGACATGTCAATCGTGACACACTCAATGTACCCTACTTCTCTCCAACATATGGCATGACAGTTTAGGTTAGTAAATCTAAGTGCATGGGTCATGAGATATATTAATGATAATCATAATGTATAAGGAACATTACACATGCTTGTAGATGTAAATATCTCATGACACCAAAACACATGGGATTACTACTGGTGGGTCTGTTCTCATAATCTCCAATCTTGGTGATTAATAAGTGTAAACTTCATGAGAAGAAGATGCATCCACTTATGAGAACTCACACCAGATTTTCTAAATACTAGGTGTCTTGTTATAGTATGTTATCCAACCACAGATCTATATTAAGAATATTTCCATAACATTTCAGGTTCTCATCATAGTGGGGAACTAATATGACCTTATCAATGCTATAAATACTCTAGGAATTTTCTACATTATATCCATGTAGAAATAATGGAAAATATTTAATAAGACATTAAATTAATATTAAATACATATAATATACATATAATAAAAGTACAACCAATTGGTCCTAGGACACCAACTCTAACAAGAATATTGTTTTGATGGTTTCTCTATGTGATGTATGTTATTTAAATTAAATGAAATAATTATAAGAAGGGAATTTACATTGATAAAATTCTAGGTTGTTACTCTGTGTCTAGTCCTTCATGCCACTGGGCCTCTAGGCTATGAATGGTGGTCCTTTAGGCTTTGTGTTGGAGCAGTTCTTGAATGGTGGAGAGAATAAAGGTGAAATGAAATTCTTTAGTGATTAGTTTGGATGTGGTGGTTCATTCATGAAACGACTAGTACACACATGTTCAAGTCCCCATTCGGGGTGATAAGGATTATGGGCCACAGATGTGATGTCATGATAATAAACTATGGCAGGATAATGCAGAAAGGTGAGAGGGGTTGTTTTAGTGTGGGGTCAAGGGGAATTAGGTCTTAATTTCATGTACTAGGCCTTTGCACCACTGGGCCTCTGGGCCATGTATTTTAGGTCTTTATTCTTCTAGGCCTTCAATTCATGTAAGAGATACCCATCAACCCATTTAAAATGACGGATCACTAGAAAATGAAAATATGGAATTGTCATGGGTGACTCCTTTATCTCTCACTCGACCATTTGGTCAAGCATTTTGTAGTTTTTTTACCACTTCCCTATCAATGGTAACATCAAAATCTACCCCGATTTAGGTGTCTAATGATGTATTATGTGATAATAACACCACCACCATACAAAAAATAATATAATTTCAATATTATAGAGTATTATAATATAATATAATGATTATATTTTCGTGAATTAAAAATATAATGGAGGATGAAGCCCTCTCATTCCTCTTATGCATCCACCGCCTGCACCTACCATTGACCGACACATCATCATCGTCCATTGGTGTTAACCAGCACTCACAAATAGTGATCATCTTAAAATTTTATTAGTTGGTTCATCTCAATTTGAGGGTTCAAAAAATGTGGTTCATTCATCATAAATCATAAAGAGTTGTGACCCTCTATCAAAATTCACGGATTCCACTTTAGTGGGTGTCATCCCTCTCTACATTTGAGAGAATTGAAGGGTAACATATGATCAATTTAATAGTAACTTATATAATAATATCTTGTGCATATCTATAATTTATTTTCACTACATATTAATTATTAACTCTGATAATCCATTAAAATTTTCTAAATTGGACAATTCGCCACTATTGATCATTCTGTCTTTCTATTATTGGGACCAAACACTTATCCTTGTAGACACATCATGAAACAAACACATTAATATTAAATATAATTTTATTCTATTTTTATATATTAATATATATATATATATAACGATTAAGAGGTATATACCTCTCTATCTCTTTTATTATTATTATTATTATTATTTTTAATGTTGCTAGTCAAAAGTTTGACATTTTTTTCAATTTTTTCACTTATTTACATCTCCATCCTTGACCCTTCTTCATTTTTTCTAAAAAATAGATTTACATTTAATCGGTCATCTAGGATGAGCCTTTTATGATGCATTCATCCCCCACATGGGGTGGATCCACAATATGGAGATTGCCTTAGTGGAAAAGTCACCATATGATCTCATATCAGAACCAAGTTCAAAACTTGGAAAGGGTGATTTTTTGTGGAACTATAGGAGTACTACATCATGGTAGGAGTCCTTGTATTATATGAGATATTTTAGTGGGGTAATGTACACAACTATAAAATCGTCATATTTTCGAGGTGTCTATAGCCTAAGGCCATAGTTTACTTGAATTGTGTTTCATGTTATCGTTACAATAGGGTCCAGAATATAGCCATGGTTTCAAACCATTTCCTTAGGTATCTATGTCCATGGTTCACATCGATTGTGTTCATAGGCTATTTCAATATATGTTATTGAATGGTTTAGTAAACTATGTTATTTGATGGTATATTTCCATAGTCCACATAAGTTGTGGCCATAGGTTGCATGCCATACACCTAGTGCCATGGTTTACTAAACTGTGTTGGTATCCTTTTAGAAAAAATGTACCCGATGAGGTTTGATGTGGCGGCTTCTTCTATAATCCTTCCAACAATTTACCACTACGTCAAAATCTACTATAAGTATATATAAACACATGTAAATGTATATATAATGATATATAATTATAAATATTAATCATTTGAAAAACTAAAAAAATGGATGAAATCTAATTGACACGGTTTTCCAAAACCATGGCTATAGGTAATTTTTGAGTGGTCTATTGTCGCATTTTTTTTAAACCATGGAAATAGCTCATTTTAGGAGGTTTATTTCCATAGTTTAAAAATCTGTAGAAATATGTTAATTTATAGAGGGTTATTTCCATGGTTTTAAAAAACTGTGGGTATAGATTATTACCGCGATTTTCTAAAATCATTGTAATAGGACTTTATCACCAATTTCCCGCATTTTTTGGGGGTCCTCGTGTAACCTACCACTATGATTTCATATAATTATGGCTATAGGGTACCTATGACCATGGTGTTCCAAACCTTGGCTATAGAAGTGTGGTCATAGGGTCATTTTCTAGTTGTGGTAGCAATAGTATTATTCACTCGAATTGGAATTTTTCGGTTTTGTATCTGGTCCTATGGACAACTGGGCCTTTGGGCTATCAATGGTGGGCCGTCAGTCTTTGTGTAGGATTTTTTTCTTGACCATTAGATAGCATGAAGGTGCAAAGAAAGTCTTTGGTGATTAAGTTGGATGTGATAGTTCATTCATGAAGCGACTGGTACGAACATGTTCAAGTCCCCATTCGAGGCGATAAGGATGACGATCCATGGACGTGACGTCGAGATAAAAATATGAGGCATACTAATGTAGGGAGACGAGAGGGGTTGTTTCGATGTGGGGTATTGGCACATTAGGCCATTAGGCCATGTATTGGGCATTTATGTTGTTGGGCCTTTGAGCCGTGTATTTTGGGTCTTTATGCCTATGGGCCTTCAAGTCGTGTAAGAGATCCACTCAACCCAGTTAAAAAGAGGGATCACCAGAAAATAAAAAAAATAGAATTCTCATGGAAAATTCATTTCTCTCTCACTAAGCCATTTAGTCAGGAATTTTTTAGTTTTTTTCAAATATCCCTATCAATGGTAACATCAATTTCTACCCCTATTTAGGGGTTGAATAATGTATTCTACAATACTAACACTGCCTCCACCAATAGTAATGATATAATTTCTAGATTATATATTATTATATTAAAATAAAATGTTTATATTTTTCTGAATTAAAAATATAAAGAAGGGTGAAGGCATCTCATTCCTCTTATGAATCAAATGTGTGCACCTTCCATTGATTCACATGTCTCCATCATCCTTTGGTGTTAACTAGTATTGATAGATGCTGATCATCTCCAGATTTTAGTAGTAGGTTCATCTCGATTTGAGGATTCAAAAAATGAGGTTTATTCATCATAAATTGTACAATAAGGCCTATGAAAATATAGAGAAGTTGAAATTCAAAAAATTTCTCTCATTGATTTCTCTCAATCCGTATCTCGGATCATATGGCACTTATATATATATTATTTTTAAAATATTCCTGAAATTTTGACTTTCTTTAATTAACATACAATTCTTTCCTAAATTAAATATCTACATCCCGAACACAATGGAGAAGTCAGTTTTTCAATCTGACACTCCGTTTTAGAGAATTTCATATTTTACCCTTTAGAATGCATATATAATTTTGTATTAATATACATCATCACAAACTATGAAAATAGAAGTGTGGTCTTAGGTTCATTTTCTAGTTGTGGTAGTAGTGGTATTATTCACAGAATTGGGATTTTGGGCTACACATCTGCTCATTCGGGCCACTAGTCCTTCGGGCCATTATGCCTCTAGGATATCAATGGTAGGGCTTCAGGCTTCGTGATGGAGTATTTATTGACTAGTGGAGAGCATGAAGGTGCAAAGGAAGTCTTTGGTGATTAGGTTGGATGTGGTGGTTCATTCATGAAACGATTGGTACACACTTTTTCAAGTCCTCGTTCAAAAAGATAAGGATGACGGGCCACAAATGTGACGTTAGGACAACAATCTATGGCAGGATAATGCTCGAAGGTGAGAGGGCTTGTTCCAGTGTGGGATCTTGGGACATTAGGCCTTTAGGCCATGTACAAGGCCTTTGTGTCATAGGGCCTTCAGACCATATATTTCAGGTCTTTATTCCTCTAGGAATTCAAGTCAGGAAAGAGATTCCCCTTAACCCAGTTAAAAGGAGGGATCACCAAATTATAAAAATGTGGAATTGTCATGGGTGACTCCTTTCTCCCTCACCAGGCCATTTGGTTAGGAATTTTTTAGTTTTTTTTCACAATTCCTTATCAATGGTAACATCAATGTCTACCCCTAATTAGGGGTTGAATAATGTATTCTATGATAATAACATCACCACCACCACCAACAACAATAATATAATTTATAAATTATATAGTATTATAATATAAAAAAATTATATTTTTATGAATTAAAAATGTAATAGAGGATGGATCCATCTCATTCCTCTTACGCATCCATCACCAGCACTGGTGGGGCTACCCGCTGGTCGGTACTCGATAAGAAGGCTTCCCTTCTTGGATTGTAACCCGCATGCATTGCAAAGCGTCTCCCCCAACTCCATCTCCTCCACTGCGGGGTGTTAGCGCTGTTGTAGTGGTGGAACCTCCGCCCCCGATCACCCATCACCACATCTTGAACATATTTGATCCTCAAATTTCTATATTTTTGGGGTTCGCGATGAGAGGTGATGGATCCAGTTGGGATAGATGACACCTAGATGGGTTTATGCCCTTCACGGATCAAAACAATTATAACTCATGGCAGGATGCGAATCGAGTTTGCACTGAGCTTGCCAGCTCGAAGTCAAGATTAGTAAAAATTCGGTTCACTTCTTACCATGGGTTATAATTGTTTTGATACACGAAGGAAATAAACCAATCTACACACCATCACTCCCAACCGGATCCAACACCTCTTATCCCAAACCTCGGAAGGATAAAAATTAGAGGAGAAAATATGTTCAAGATGTGGTGGTGGGTGATGGGGATGGAGGTACCACCACTATGACAGTGTTAACACCCTGTAGTGGAGGGGGGGGGGAGCTGGGGGAGACTCTTTGCGTTGCCTGCAACTTGCAATCCATGAAGGGAAGTGTCCTTGTTGATTATCGACTGGTGGGTAGCCCCACCTTCAACCGAGCCATTCATTCAAATTGCTCATGGAATATACTTCAACTAAGGGAGCCTCGCGGTAGGGATGTATCCTAGGGGGAGAACCATCATTTGTTTTACTTCTCTCTATCTTTATGATACGATTATGATCAACCTACCCATGACTGAATCTTCATGTTTTGCTAAACTTTTTATCAATGACAATTGTTTTTAATCATATTTAGTGTTGATTTGTTTTTAATTTAATCCTTTTTAAATTTCTTTCTCTATTGTGGTATCCACATTAAATTTATGGATGATTTTTTTAATGATGTTTTTTGAAAAATAAAATAAAAAATAAAACCGACTTTAGGTTGACACATTTTTTAAAAATGGTGCAGAAATTCATTAGGTCTCAAGATGTGTGCCTTTCATCCATGTTGATGATGCTAGGTCCCTTGATTCCTTTACCCAAATACTTGAACATAAGTCGTTGAAGGTCTTAATGCCATTTTTTGTAAAAATAATAATAGATTTTTTTAGTTTTTGATAAATACATTTTTATGATTAAATTTATTATTTTTATTTATAAAAGTATTTTAACATAAATTGTAATTTATAGTGACATTTGAAATATATTAGTAAGGAGTAACTAAATAATAATTTTAAAATAGTAATATATATTAGTAGTAATAAATAATAATTGTATATATATGTTACTAAATAGTAATTTTGAATAATAATAATTATTTTTAACTAAATAATACATTTAAATATATTAATTTTATATTTATTCATTACTAAATTGTAATAATTATTATTATAATTAACCAGTACAAACCCCGTTTATTTATTCAACATAATCATTCAATTACCCATATAAGTACTCTTAACTCAAAATTTGTTTTTGATATAAATTGCATAAACTATTTTTCGAAAAGGGAAATCGAGATAGATATATCATTATCACTCATTAGTAGCTGTACTCGGTATTTGGGAGAATATAGATTAAATTTAGACCAACATGAAATTTAAGTCAAAGATACCATAAATTGATATATTTACAATGTACCATTTCCTTACTATTTATATTGATGTTGAGAAACAATTACTGTAAAAATATGTGGAGTTTGAAATTATTATTTTGATAAATACATGTTAGTATTTATGAATACATATTAGATCTGAATATTACATATTAGTTCAGAAATAAATCTCATATATTTAATGTTAGTTTCGAACAATTATGTTATTTCTATTTTATTCAGGAAAAATAATATCAGGTGTAATACATAGATTGATAACAATACATGTGTTGAAAAAAAATGTTTGTTTTTTTATAGGAAACTATAAAGAAAATTTTATAAATTAGAACTCTATGCACTACCCAATGCAAACCATATACAGAAGCCTCACACAACCAAAGAAAATACCCACAAATCAGTGAAAAATATCTAAATGAATTGAAACCAAAATAGAAATAAATCATAGTATTATAAAAATTAGCTACATAGAATGAGGATTTTTTATGCCACTAACCTCAAATTTTAGAAACAATCCACTAAAAGGTAAATGTACTCCTAAAATCATAAATAGATATTAACTAATTTATAAAAACCATATAAATTATCATAATATTCATTAAAGAATATATTAATGTCGTAAATAATATCATATCACTATGTATTGATCAAACTCATATTGTGATCAATAGGTATATTTCACTTAAATAAATTCATATTAGTCTCGTATAATACATACCAGTTATGAAATAAAACATATACATGAAATATGTAATATTAAATTAAAACTAACATGAAATTGTATTCTCCATGAATAAAATGAAATATTTGTTATGATATATATTGTAACACCCCAACCCTAGAAACCTGAAGATTGTGCATTATTTTATTATATTGGCATGATTACAAGAAATAAAATCCCAGAGGACCGATTAGTTTAGCAGTTTCAAAATACCAGATTACATACATGATACCCATAGTACATTGGGAAAGATAGAAAATACAACATGATACATAATAGTATAAAATAAACTGTATCCATTGAGAACTCATTCATGGTTTTCTTCTTCATAACCTGGGAAAATGAAACATAATAAGGGTGAGATCAAATGTTCAGTTAGAGTTATGTGAATCAATAAAAAGAGAATGAAATTCAATAAGGCATAGACATTATGACAAGGTAAATAATATGAAAGACACATGCCATTAATAAACTGGGAATTAAAATGTACCCATAGATTTTTCATAGTGAAAATATCATGGTAAGTAATAAATTAGTATGGAATGAATAAAATTATTATTTATTGGATGTCATTTATTTGACACATGAACTATTATACATAGTGATAGTTTAAGTTTGTGGGTAGAAACACATCTAATTATGTTTTGGAAACAAACTCTAAGGGTTTATCGCAAACTAGTTTGTCTCGAAATACCTATTGATGCATAGAGAATATGACAACCCTGCTTTTTATTACAACTTAAACATGCTTTATTACATAAAACTTCACTTGGTACAACAAAGAAGATCGAGAGGTTTAGTGTCTTTGGGGATTAGGATCATTACATAAAAACTTTAAACTTGAAATACAACCTCCTTATTGAAAACTTCCTTTACATGACCACTACATTCCTTCGTACTTAGCATTGCATGGGATAACCTGAGGACATGCATAAGAAAAGGGTGAGCTATAAAGCCCAGTAAAGGAGTACACAATGAATAAAATGAGGAGTACAATACATGTTAGGAAATAGGCATATAAATAGAGCATAAGAGAGACATGAACATAAAGGCATGATAAAGCATGATAATCATAACATGGAAATGTGGCAACAACACTTAACATTGAATTAGCATGAGCCAAGGCTCATTGCACACGGAGCATGAGTAAACCCTCATTGCACTTGAAGCACGAGTAAACCCTCTTTGCACTTGAATTAGCATGAGTCAACACTCATTGCACCTGACGTATCATGATACTATACTTTACCCAATGCATTGGAGCGCTATAAAGGGCGCACCCTTCTTAAACATTTCATTTCATGCATAAGTGTGCCACATGGATCAAAAAACATGGATTCATAAAACATAATCATTTATTCCACGATAAAGGAATGTGGAATTCATACATGAAACTTTACAGTAAATAAGTAAATGTGCATAAAGGTGAATACCCTTGATGGAGAAATGGGCATGGTATTCACTACACAATGATATTGGCTTAGAAAATCGGTGTGATTTCGGCAGCGTAACGGCGTGACATAAGAATTCATAAAAAGGGATGATGACAGTGAAAGGGGTTCCCCATCATATTTACATGTAATGGACAGTAAGAAGGTCATATAGATACATGTCCCAACAATTGAAAAGGAATTTAGATTCATGATACAAAAGTATTGCTTGAATATAAAAGAGGAGAAAAAGGTTCCTTTCGGAATTTCGGCATAGTAACGGGTGTACATGGGAGGAATTTAATGAGAGAGAAAGGGGTCTCCCATCATTCAAACAATAATATGGCAGTATGGGAGAGGTGCGAAACCATACCCCAACATTCATAAATGAAATTAAAAGGGAAATACAACTTAAAGAAAATTGACAAAAATGAGAAAGGAAGAAAAACCCTTACTTGGAAGTGTGCTTCCAAAGGCTAGAGAGAGGCTTGTGAGAGGCTTCTTGGGAGCTTGGGGCACCTTGAGAGGATTCTAGAGAGAGTAGGGAAGAGGTTGGACGAACTTCAAGGGCTTTGGGTGAGGAGGAAGTGGAAGCTTGGGTGGGTTTATATAGGAAAGGTGAGAGAATTCTTTATTATTTAGGTTTGGGACCCCTTATATTAAAATAATCCAAACCACAAACCATCCCATGGTATTTGCCCATGGTTTCTGGAAAAGGAAAGAGTAAAACAATATTTTACAAGGCAAAGGTCCGAAATTATTAAAAAATTATGGTTTCTTATGTGGAGGTGAGTCACACTCCCATGGAAATTAATTTAAAAAGGCAAAGTGTTGAATAAGTCTTGAGGGCTCCATTAATGCTTGGAAAAGTGAGTCAAACAAACCCAAAACCTCATTATTTTAATGATAAAACACATATTGGCCGAAAATAATGATTATGGTATTTTATTACATCACCATTGGGTCATTATGATGTCATAAAACACATTATATATTTAAATGGTATTTAATTTTTACCCAAAAATTTGACTGTCTCAGAAAATTATGAAAAATTCACCGTTGGATAATTTCGACGTCCTGATTCCAAAAATAATATTTATTTTATCTAAATAATTTTCTAAATATGTGAATTTTCACTTTTAAAATAAAAACCGACATTTTTAAAAAAATTCACGGTTTTGACAGAAATGGCTTTCAAACCTTAATAAAAATTTTAATTGCATTCATAAAATTATAAGATCATTTATATTTAATAAAAATTAATTTAATATTAATAATAATATTTTATTAAAATATTATTTAATTCAAAAATCCTTTAATTTAATAAAATATAATTCTTAATTAAATAATAACTAAAAAACACCGTTTGTACTTTAAAAACTAATTACAATGTATCAAAAATGACTAGAAATTATATTCATTTTTATATACAAAAATAATGTACATGAACATGGTGCTACTTATTTGTTACATAACCCCTTAAAATAGCCGCATAAGACCTAAGGGTAAGGTGTGTGATGGTGACAGACTCTTGGGGTTGCTCGGATAACATCGCTCGAGTGGTAATCTCTATCAACTTCCATTTTTCCCGTAGAAAATCACGTTCGAGCTTGACTTGATGAATCTCAGCATGGGATTGGTCAAGGGAAAATCCCAAAGACACCACCTCCTTTCAGAGCTCCGACAAATGGGCTTTGTAAGGGGAAATTCTACTGGATGAGGCCATCGCTTCCTTTGTCTGAGTAGAAAATTGGTTCGTTAAAGCCTTATATTTAAACTACCCAGATGATCACTGTTCAACGGCTATAAAAGTAACGGTCACAAATCTTAATGTTAAACTAAAGAAGTTGACATCTTATAAAAACATTTTTTTTTCATAAAGAAACATTTAACTGGATCAAGAGGGATTTTCCATTAATGAAATTTTGGGTCGTTACAACATTCCCCCCTTAAGAAATTTCGCCCTCGAAAATTTCCTTTTCCCACACTAAAACAAATGTGGGTAACTTAGCTTCATCATATCCTCTGACTCCCAAGTTGCTTCTTCAAACTTGTGGTTTCCCCACAACACCTTGACGAGGGGCATTGTCTTATTTCATAGAACTTTTTCTCTACGATCCAAGATCTTCACTGGTTGCTCCTCATAAGAAAGATCGTCTTCTAATTGTACCACCTCAGAAGAGAGTACATGTGAAGGGTCTGGTATGTACTTCCTTAAGAGGGATACATGGAATACATCATGCACCTTGGCCATAGTAGGTGGAAGTGCTAGTCGATAGGCCATAGCCCCAACACGATCAAGAATCTCGAAGGGGCCGATGTACCTTGGACTTAACTTCCCTTTCTTTCCAAACCTCATGACCTTATTCCACGGAGATATGCGTAAAAACACCATGTCTCTGACTTTAAACTCAAGGTCTCATCGACGATTATCTGCATAACTCTTCTGTCGACTTTGGGCTGCCATGATATGCTGCTGAATGGTTTTCACCTTCTCCACCATTTCTTCGACCATTTCTAGTCCAAGCAGCTTACGTTCACCGACCTCATCCCAACATGCCATTGTTCTACACCTTTTTTCATACAGGGCTTCATATGGTGCCATTTGGATGCTCGAGTAGAAACTATTATTATAAGAGAACTCAACTAGAGGAAGATGTTGATCCCATCCTCCTTTAAAGTCCATTGAGCACGCTCTCAACATATCCTCAAGTGTTTGGATAGTCCGCTCGGATTGGCCATCAGTTTGAGGATGATAGGCCGTACTGAAGTTCAGTTCAGTATTCAGAGCATGTTGAAGATTCTTCCAAAACTCAGAGGTAAATCTTGGATCTCGGTCAGACACAATAGATAGTGGTACTCCATACAACCGTACCACTTCCCTGATATATATCCGTCCCAGTTGATCCAAAGAGAAATCCTCTCGAATAGAAATGAAGTGTGCAGTCTTTGTAAGATGATCCACAATAACCCAGATTGAATTGTTGCTTTTGGATGTCCTTGGAAGTCCAGTGACGAAGTCCATGGTGATGTTCTACCATTTCCATTCTGGTATGGGCAATGGTTGCATCATCCCCTTAGACTTCTGCCTCTCTGCCTTCACTTGCTGACACACCAGGCACTTTAATGTATATTCGGCGATCTCCTTCTTCATATTATCCCACCAAAAGTTTTCTCGGAGATTTCGATACATCTTTGTGCTCCCTGGGTGAATAGAGAAATTTGAACTATGTGCATCATCCAAAAGTTCCTTCTTCATCTCCGAACTTGATGGGACACATAGTCTTTTCCCAAACCGCACAATTCCTTCTTCATTAACATTAAACTCTGAGGATTTTCCCTTTTGGATAGCTTCCAATTTTTCTTGGATTCTCGCATCATCCTTTTGAGCATCCTTTAACCTTTCCAAAAGATATGGTTGAGCAATAATTTGTGAAAGGATTGATGATGTTCCCTTCTTTATGATTCCCACGTCCATCTTCATCAAGTCTAAGAATATTGGATCCTTCTCAATTCTCATCATTGATAGAATTGCTGGATCCTTTCTACTTAGGGCATCCGCCACCTTGTTCGCCTTCCCAGGGTGGTAATGTATTGAACAGTCATAATCCTTTATGAGCTCTGTCCATCTTCTCTGGCGCATATTAAGATCTTTCTGTGTGAATATATATTTAAGACTCTTGTGGTCAGTATATATCTCACATTTCTCTCCATAGAGATAATGTTGCCAGATTTTCAAGGCAAAGATCACCGCCGCCAACTCCAGATCATGTGTTGGATAGTTTCGCTCATGGATTTTCAACTGTCTTGAGGAATAGGATATCACTTTATCATTCTGCATCAGCACACATTCTAAGCCCTTCTTCGAAGCATCACTGAATACCACAAAAAGCTCCCCACTTGTGGGTAAAGTGAGCACAGGTGCAGTGATAAGCCTCCTTTTCAAATCCTTTAAGCTTTCTTCGCATTCATCACTCCAAGAAAACTTTACTCTCTTTCGAGTTAGCTTGGTAAGAGGGTTGGACAATCGTGAGAAGTTTCTCACAAATCGTCGATAATATCCAGCTAACCCCAAGAAGCTACGGATATCAGTTACCGATGTTGGCCTCGGCCATCCCTCAATTGCATCTGTTTTGGAGGGGTCCACAGATATCCCATTGCTTGTGATGATATGGCCCAAGAATGAGACCTCCTTCAACCAGAACTCACACTTGTTGTACTTGGCATAGAGCTTCTCCTTGCGCAAAGTCTCCAGTACAGTTCTTAAATGCTCCTCATGGTCCTCCTTAGTTTTGGAGTATATTAGAATATCATCTATAAAGACTACCACAAATTTATCTAGGTAATCTCTAAAGACTCTATTCATCAAGTCCATGAATATTTCTGGAGCATTGGTGAGTCCAAAAGGCATTACTATGAATTCATAGTGCTCGTACCTTGTACGAAAAGCAGTCTTGGGGATATCTTCCTTCTTCACCCTTACTTGATAATATTCCGACCGCAAGTTGACCTTGGAGAAGTATTGTGCTCCACGCAGCTGATCAAACAAGTCATCGATTCTTGGGAGAGGATACTTGTTCTTTATCGTGATTTTGTTAAGTTCACGATAATCGATGCAAAGCCGCATTGACCTATCCTTCTTCTTGACGAAGAGGACTGGGGCACCCCATGGTGATGCACTTGGGCGTATAAACCCTTTATCCAGATTCTCCTGTAGTTTTTTCTTCAGTTCTTCAAGCTCAACCACAGCAATTCTATATGGAGTCTTGGATATTGTTAGCGCCCCAGGTATAAGTTCAATTGAGAACTCAACATCTCTTCTTGGAGGAAGACCAGGAAGTTCCTCGGGAAATACTTCAGCGAATTCCCTCACAATAGGCATTTCTTCAAGGGTGGTTTCTTCCTTGGACTCAATCATCTGAGCCAGATATGCGTGCTCATAAAGCAGTAATATCCATGCTTGAGATGATGGAGCTAAAGTAGATTCATCTTCCTCCTGACACTTGTAAAGAATCGGGGGTCGATTCTCCATATGGAGTGTGATTTCCCTCTCCCGACAATTTATGTTGGATCTATATATGGAAAGCCAATCCATGCCAAGAATTGCATCAAATTCCACCAAAGGGAGTATGACGAGGTTCTCCGGGAAATTCAATCCACATATTATAACAGGGGAGGACTTATACTCATGGGATGCAATGATTTCCCCATTTTCCGTACTCACCGACATCTTTACTTCCATGATTTGTGGTGGTGCAGGGATTGTTCTACTAAACTTTTGAGATATAAAAGAATGCGTAGAACCTGAATCAAAAAGTGCGTTCGCTATTCTTGAATGAATAACTAGCGTACCTGTCACCACTTCGTTGTCGGGGTTCACTTCGGCAGAAGTGATGGCAAAAGCTCTTCCTTGCTGTCTTGGAGGTTGTTGATTGCCTCCGATAACCCTTGGATTAGGGCACTGATTCGCAAAATGACCCGGTTCTTTTCATTTGAAGCATTGAACAACGCGTTGAGGTTCGAACGGAGCATTCCTCCCCTCCGTCGCAGCCGCGGGTCCTTCTTGCTGACAGTTAACAGCTAGGTTCCCTTCTCTTCCACACTTGAAGCATTTTCTTGTCCCCCTAAGGAAATTTCCAGGGTGCTTTTTTCCACACTTTTGGCAAGTGGGGTGCTGGAATTTCTTAGCGCCGTTGGATTTATCCATCGGACCACCAGCATTGAATTCCACCTTCCGCTTCTTGTCCCCATGATACCCCTGTGATTCTCCGATCTCCATTTCAACCTTGAGGGCACATCGGACAATTTCCTCATAGCTGTCGAAGTCACGGATCGCTAATGCTTTCCGCAAGCTAGGCTTCAGCCCACCAAAGAAGCGGTCAACCTTGCATTCGGGGGTAACGACAAAGCCAGAAGCGTATCGTGCAAGCCTTGTGAAGTTTTCCGCGTACACTCCCACAGATTCCTCATCTTTCTTCTTGAGGGAATGGAAGTCCCTTTCCATCTTAAGACGGAGGGTGCGTGGAAAATATTTATCGAAAAACATCTTCCAGAATACCTTCCATTCCAAAGCCTCGATCTCCTCCTCAGGCTTCGTATTTTTGATCAACGTCCACCATTGATCAGCTTCACCCTCCATATGATAAGCCGCCAGGAGAACCTTCTCTTTTTCAGAGCATTGGATGATGGAGAATATCTTTTCAATGGAGTTGATCCATTGTTCAGCAATCGTGGGATCGGATGATCCACTAAAAGTAGGAGGCCTTTGTCTCATGAAGCTTTCAATAGCGACTTTTTCTTTCTTAGGGGGGGTTGAACGTTCCTCTTGACCAGTTTTTCTATTCAAAACTTGAGTTATCTGAGAGAGAAGCGTGACAAAGTTCGCGATTCCCGCTCCCATTGGATTGGGCATCTCATAAGTACAATCATCACACTGATCTTCACAACGGTTGTTAGCCCGAGTTCTCCTATTACAGGCCATTGGCTGGAATAAAAGGAAACTTAGGGGTAACACATAAAGGTTAATCCAAAGATAAAAGTTGATGACTTATAAATAAACTTTAATCTCTTTAACTCATGAGTCTATAGGATTCAATCCAGGCTTTTCATGATCTTCCTTCTAACATATATCCTTAGGGGCATTTTTCCCTTAATAAGGGTTCATACTAAGATTGTGAATTTATCAAAACATATCCCCCGGGAGTGTCGTAACCAAGAGTGCAGCAAAGCCCGTTGTCGTGCACCAGTTCCCGTTCGAGTCTTGCTCAAAGCGGTGTTTTCGGGTTTTACCCCTAGGATACATCTGTGCCAGAGCCGCCTCTACCTGCTCGTATCCAGACAGGGATGTATTTGTTTGATAAACCACTTACTTAGTATTTACCAAAACATAGGGATGTATTTATTATGATTAGTCTTGTATCTAAGGCTTTACTAGGGTTTCCTAATCCCAAAAATAATTAAACCTATCCTCTGATACCAACTATGACAACCCTGCTTTTTATTACAACTTAAACATGCTTTATTACATAAAACTTCACTTGGTAAAACAAAGAAGATCGAGAGGTTTAGTGTCTTTGGGGTTTAGGATCATTACATAAAAACTTTAAACTTGAAATACAACATTCTTATTGAAAACTTCCTTTACATGACCACTACATTCCTTCATACTTAGCATTGCATGGGATAACCTGAGGACATGCATAAGAAAAGGGTGAGCTATAAAGCCCAGTAAGGGAGTACACAATGAATAACATGAGGATTACAATAAATGTTAGGAAATAGGCATATCAATAGATCATAAGAGAGACATGAACATAAAGGCATTATAAAGCATGATAATCATAACATGGAAATGTGGCAACAACACTTAACATTGAATTAGCATGAGCCAAGGCTCATTGCACATGGAGCATGAGTAAACCCTCATTGCACTTGAATCATGGTTAAACCCTAATTGAACTTGAATTAGAATGAGTCAACACTCATTTCACATGAAGTATCATGATACTATACTTTACCCAATGCATTGGAGCGCTATAAAGGGTGCACCCTTCTTAAACATTTCATTTCATGCATAAGTGTGCCACATGGATCATAAAACATGGATTCATAAAACATAATAATTTATTCCACGATAAAGGAATGTGGAATTCATACATGAAACTTTATAGTCAATAAGTAAATGTGCATAAAGGTGAATACCCTTGATGGAGAAATGGGCATGGTATTCACTACACAATGATATTGGCTTAGAAAATCGGTGTGATTTCGGCAGCGTAACGGCGTGACATAAGAATTCATAAAAAGGGCTGATGAGAGAGAAAGTGGTTCCTCATCATATTTACATGTAATGGACAGTAATAAGGTCATATAGATACATGTCCCAACAATTGAAAAGGAATTTAGATTCATGATACAAAAGTATTGCTTGAATATAAAAGAGGAGAAAAAGGTTCCTTTCGGAATTTCGACATAGTAACGGGTGAACATGGGAGGCATTTAATGAGAGAGAAAGGGGTCTCCCATAATTCAAACAATAAGAGGGTAGTATGGGAGAGGTGAAAAACCATACCCCAACATTCATAAATGAAATTAAAAGGGCAATACAACTTAAAGAAAATTGACAAAAATGAGAAAGGAAGAAAAACCTTTACTTGGAAGTGTGCTTCCAAAGGCTAGAGAGAGGCTTGTGAGAGGCTTATTGGGAGCTTGGGGCACCTTGAGAGGATTCTAGAGAGATTAGGGCATAGGTTGGACGAACTTAAAGGGCTTTGGGTGAGGAGGAAGTGGGAGCTTGGGTGGGTTTATATAGGAAAGGTGAGAGAATTATTTATTATTTAGGTTTGGGACCCCTTATATTAAAATAATCCAAACCACAAACCATCCCATGGTATTTGCCCATGGTTTCTGGAAAAGTAAAGAGGAAAACAATATTTTACAAGGCCAAGGTCCGAACTTATTAAAAAAATTAGGGTTGCTTATGTGGAGGTGAGTCACACTCCCATGGAAATTAATTTAAAAAGGCAAAGTGTTGAATAAGTCTTGAGGGCTCCATTAATGCTTTGAAAAGTGAGTCAAACAAACCCAAAACCGCATTATTTTAATGATGAAACACATATTGGCCGAACATAAGGATTATGGTATTTTATTACATCACCATTGGGTCATTATGATGTCATAAAACACATTATATATTTAAATGGTATTTAATTTTTACCCAAACATTTGACTGTCTCAGAAAATTATGAAAAATTCACCGTTGGATAATTTCGACGTCCTTATTCCAAAAATAATATTTATTTTATCTAAATAATTTTCTAAATATGTGAATTTTCACTTTTAAAATAAAAACCGACATTTATAAAAAAATTCACGGTTTTGACAGAAATGGATTTCAAACCTTAATAAAAATTTTAATTGCATTCATAAAATTATAAGATCATTTATATTTAATAAAAATTAATTTAATATTAATAATAATATTTTATTAAAATATTATTTAATTCAAAAATCCTTTAATTTAATAAAATATAATTCTTAATTAAATAATAACTAAAAAACATTGTTTGTACTTTAAAAACTAATTACAATGTATCAAAAATTACTAGAAATTATATTCATTATTATATACAAAAATAATGTACATGAACATGGTGCTACTTATTTGTTACATAACCCCTTAAAATAGCTGCATAAGACCTAAGGGTAAGGTGTGCGATGGTGACAGACTCTTGGGGTTGCTCGGATAACATCGCTCGAGTGGTAATCTCTATCAACTTCCATTTTTCCCGTACACGTTAACGTTCGAGCTTGACTTGATGAAGCTCAGCTTGGGCTTGGTCAAGGGAAAAGCCCAAAGACGCCACCTCCTTTCCGAGCTCTGACAAATGGGCTTCGTAAGGGGCAATTCTACTGGATGAGGACATCGCTTCCTTTGTCTGAGTAGAAAATTGGTTCGTTAAAGCCTTATATTTAAACTACCCAGATGATCACTGTTCAACGGCTATAAAAGTAACGGTCACAAATCTTAACGTTAAACTAAAGAAGTTGACATCTTATAAAAACATTTTTTTTTCATAAAGAAACATTTAACTGGATCAAGAGGGATTTTCCATTAATGAAATTTTGGGTCGTTACAGAGAAGTATTGTGGGACCCTCACATCACTTCAAGTCTAAATAATTATTCATAAATAGATTTAATTGAAGAAAAATATGCCTTATAAATATTAGTATTGATTAGAAGATACAAACTCATCAATATTCCCTCTGTTAAAACAACATTCAAAATCGACATCTTATGTAAAATGGTTTATGACTAAGACAATAATCATATCCATGGTAAAAGATTATGGATATTTAATAGAAATATAATTTCAAATGAAAATTGATCTCAAATTGGAATTATATTCACCACATAAGAATTATTAGGTTCACAATACAAAGTAATTCTCAACAAAATGGAAATTAAGACAAAGTCCCTTACCACATTGTAATCAATCGTATCGTATGACAAAAAATTAATAATAATAAAATGAATGATTTAATACCATGAATATAAATATAATAAGGATATTATATATCAAAAGTTAATATACATACACCACATACAAAAAATTAGTGGCAAATAATGGAAATCTTACAGAAATAAAAGTGAGATGAGAACCCCCTTACCTTATGTCTGAATCTATTCTTCACTTAATCTTAATGTATTGAATAATAAAATTAAATTCATTAATTAAGAATTAAAAAAAATTATCTACTTTTAATTTATTTTTTATATATTCATTTAGTTCATTTATGACCTTTTAGATGGGTTAAGATATTCAATTTCATAATTTGGGAGTGAACGTTTTACTAGTTTTCATGATCGGTTCGCTTGTATAAGAGTATGGATGTTCATCTAAAAAGAAAATTTTAATATAAAATTGAAGTTATGAGTTATTAATGATCATATATAAGGTTAAATGATGATATAAATCCTTTTTTTTATTTTTGGAGAGGATGAATCATTATATAAAATTTTAATGATAAACGTTTGAATTATTTTGTTGATTTTCCTATCACCACGAACTCATTTTGTTTTATAATTTAATACTATGTGAAAAAAATGATTACAAAACATTAAATAGGATTATTACATATATTATGATCTGTTTTGACCATAAAAATGGTTTTATTTCTATAATTGTAAATTTTAATAGAAATTAAAAACCCATCGTCCTTGAATTTGATAAATTAACACATCTCGAACAGTGTTTTCATTTTTAGTATAATAGGAGGGGGGAAGAGAGATGATGATAAAATATTCTATTACAATAATAAAATTACATTATATGTGAGGTAATATATTTATCAAAACATTTGGATGAGGGTAGGTGAGGAGAGAGAAACAAAAGAATGGAACTTGTAAAAGAAGTTGAAAGGAAAAGGAAGTGAGGTTTACCTCTTGTGAACTCCTCCTTGAGAATCTCCCTAATGACTTTGGTTTTGGCCTTTTTATGAGACCAGATGATATTGGATGTTGAGGGAGGGATTTGGAAGAGTATTTGGAATAACTTTGGAAATTATCAAATCTTAAGAGGTGTGAGAGGAAGTGGGGGTGAGGGGTGGTTTATATAGTGGAGGAGAGGAGGGTTTTTTGCATTATTTTAATTAGTAGTTTATTATTTTGCCTCAAGAATATGATTAGTATTTATTAATGTGATTAAAAATAGTAATTAGTTCATGTTAAGTCTAACCAAGGGTGCTTACCTCAGCAGAACTTCATCCATGACTCAATAAAATCATGTAATTAGCATTTCTCATAAATTGTTGTATTTTACTATTAATAGAAAATTCTACTATTTCAGAAAAATCCAAAAATTCCTCCTAAACATTTTACAAAGTGTTGAATACAAAAACAAACTAAATTTTTTGAAAATATTTTTCTAAATATGAGATACTTAATGTTCAATTAAAAACACCACTTACTCAAACAATTTACAGTTTTTGAAATTATAACTGATTTTATAATACCCTACAAAATTAACTAAGGTATTATTAAATTATCCAAATATCATAGGACAAAAAAATATTTATTTAGGAATAAATTTTATGTTAATTTACTTTATTTTAAGTCAATTTATTAATTTAAAATTGTAAATAAATATTTATTACTCATAAAAATACCAACAATTAATTATTAAAATATTTACTCACATTTATAAGGTGCCAAATTTTTTTACTTACTTGGGTGATGTTACTATTCATAAGGGTACATTACTATTTCTAAGGGTCATAGTACTACTCATAAGAGTAGGTTAATATTCATAAGGGTAGGTTACTAATCATAAAAAAATGAGTTGATCCTATCAGACTCTAAATATCATACTGATAGAAGTTGTGTATGTCTGTTTTTTAAAATTCAAACAGAAGTGGAAAAATTATGTTTCATGTCTAGGTTATAACAATATTATAACAACATTGTGTTGTTTCCCAGTGACTTAGTGTTGTGTGCATATAAGCTATCAAATGAATTGAAATTTTTATAAGAATAAAACACCATAAAATCTTGGTGTGTCGTATTCTTCCTTCCAGAAATTTCATCCCCATTTTTTTCATGTTTAATGGCCTCTAAAAGGATGTGGGTGGTTCTTCATAATAACATCCTTAGGTTCGCACATTGCTCCCCCCATTTTATGGTTTATTCGATGAAATTTTATTAGTCGAGTTTTCTGATTTATCTATACATAATCTCTTGTTTCAAGAATCTCGATAGGAACTTCACAATATGATAAATCATGTTCCAGTTCTATTTCCTCATAGGTGAGTACATACATTAGGTCTGGCATGTAATTCTTTAACAGTGACACGTGAAACACATCATGGACTTTGGAGATACTTGGTGGCATTGCTAAATGGTAAGCCACCGCTCCAATTCTTTCCAGAATTTTGAATGGCCTGGTGTACCTAGGGATTAGTTTCCCCTTATTACCAAACCATAAGACACCCTTCAATGGAGATACTTTCAGAAAGAAATGATCTCCAACTTGGAATTTAAAATCCTTCCTTCGGTTGTCAGTATAACTCTTTGCCTACTTTGGGCTGCTTTAATATCGGCCTGAATTTTCTTTACCTTTATCATTGTCACTTTAATAAGTTCTGGTCCTATGAGTTTCCTCTCACCAACTTCATCCCAACAAGTTAGAGTTCGACATCTCTTTCCACATAATGCTTCATATGGATCCATTTGAATACTATAATGTAAACTAGTATTTTAGGAAAATTCCACCAAAGGTATATACTGATTCCACATACCTTTAAAGTCAAGTGAGCATGACCTCAATATGTTTTCCAGTGTTTGAATAGTCCTTTCAAACTATCTTTCGGTTTGGGATTGATAAGAATTACTCATATGAAGCTTAGTATCCAAATCATTCTAATGATTTTCTATAATCTTGATATAAATCTGGGATCTCGATCAGACACAATCGATATAGGTGCACTATAAAGTCTTAAAACTTCATTAATATAGAGTCTTTCCAGATGCTCAAGTGGTAAGTCTTCTCTTATAGAAAGAAAATGTGCTGATTTTCCAAGACGATCACTAATTAACCATATTGCATCATTCCTTATTAGAGTCCTTGGTAGTCCTATGACAAATTCTATCATAATACCATCCCATTTCCACACAGATATAGGAAGAGGTTGCATTAATCCCTTACGGTGTTGTATTTCAGCCATCACATGTTGAAAAACTAGGCATCATGATACATAATCAACAATTTTTCTTTTCATAGTATCCCACCAAAAATGTTCCTTCATATCTCTATACATCTTGGTGCTACCATGGTGTATAGTGAAATTTGAGCTATGATCATCGTCTAAAAGTTCCATTTTTAGATCAGGTATTTATGAAACACCTAACCTATTTCTAAATCAAATAACTCCATACTCATACATGAAGTCTTCCAATCATCAATCCTTAATAGCTTTAATTTTCATTCTAAGGTTATCATCATTGTATCGAGAGCTTTATATCTTATCCAGCAAAGATTTTTTAGCATTTATTTGAAAGAGGAATGATGTTTTTTATTCCTTAACAATTCCCATATCCATATTTACTAGATCCATGAATATAGGATCTCTCTTAATCCTCATTTATGTCATAATCCAATGATCTTTCCTTCTTAATGAATCTGCCACCTTATTTTCCTTTCCTAGGTGGTAGTGTATTGAACAATCATAATCTTCGACAAAATCAATCCATATCCTTTGACTCATGTTGAGTTCTTTTTGTGTAAAAATATATTTCAAACTCTTGTGATTTGTATATATCTCACATCTTTCAACATAGAGGTAGTGTCTCCATATTTTTAGCGCAAATATTATAGATTCTAACTCAAAATCATGAGTTGGATAATTTTTCTAATGAATATTGAACCGCCTTGTTGCATAAGCAATAACTTATCATTTTCCACAAGGAAACAACCTAGTCTATTTTTTGATACATCACTATATATCACAAACCCATCATTTTAATATGGAAGAGTAAAAATTGGGGCATTGACCAATATTATTTTCAATTATTCAAATAATTTTGTACATTATTTTTTCCATACAAACGTAACCCCTTTACATGTGAGCTTGGTTAGAGGGTTAGATAATCCGACAAAATTCTGAATGAAACACTGATAGTAACTTGCTAATCCAATAAAACTACATACCTCAGTTATGTTTGTTGGTGTAGGCCATTCTTGAATTGCCTTTGTATTCATAGGATCAACTGAGATTCCATCCTTAGAGACAATATGGCTATAAAAAGAAATAGTTTGAAGCCAGAATTCACATTTACTAATCTTCCCATACAACTCTTTTATTCTAAGATGCTCCAAAACAACTCATAAGTGGTTATCATGGTCCGCATAGATTTTTGAATATATAAATATGTCAATAATAAATACCATAACAAGATCATTATGATATTCCTTGAAAACTCTATTAATTAGATCCATGTAAATGGATGGTGCATTAGTCAGTCCAAATGGAATTACTGTTAACTCGTAATGTCGATAACTGGTTAGAAATACTATTTTTAGAATATATTTCTTCCTCACACACAATTTATGATATCCAGATTGATGTTCAATCTTAAAAAAATATTTAGCTCCATGAAGTTGATCAAATAAATCATCAATATGAGGAAGGGGATACTTGTTCTTTATTGTAATAGCATTGATTTCTTTATATTCAATACTCAACCTCATAGATTCATCTTTCTTCTTGACAAAGAGAACCGGGGATCCCCATGGAGAAACAAAAGGGTGGATATATCACTTGTCACTCAATTTCTCTAGTTGTTTATTTAGATCCACTAATTCCATAATGTAAATTCTATAGGGAGTCTTTGATATAGGTCTTTCACCAAGAATTAAATAAATAGATAACTCAACTTCCCGCTCTGGAGGATGTCTAGGTAAATGCTTTGGAAATACATCAACACATTATTTAATAATAGGTACATCCTCAATTTAAAAATTTCTTCTATCGCCCATATACATCTTTTCATCTTCCTCTATAACAATTGTATTTAGTAGAGCTACTGGGGGTGGATCCAGATAAGAATCAGATGATGAAGTTTCTCCTTTAAAGATAAGAGATTCTAAAACATTCTCAAAAATTGCAACCCATTTATTCTTAAAATATATTTTCACACTTAAATTTGAAATCCAATCCATCCCGATGATTATATCATAGTAAATCAGGGGTATGATGATAAAATTAGTAGATAAAGCATGATTATATTTCATAATGGGGACTGCCTGGCACATCTTTGTTGCAATGGTACTTCCATTATGAGGTTTGACTAATAACTCATTTATTAAATCAAATTGGAAATATATAATTTCCTTGGAAAACTAATAATATATAAAAGAATTATATAATCTAGAATCAAATAAAGCATTGGATAAGTTTTAGGAAATGATTAAAGTACATGCTACCAAATCATTATGAATTTCAACCTCAACAGTTGTGATCGCAAAAGATTAACATTTCTCCCTTGGCCTTTTCTAAGGAAGGTTTTCCTAATGCTTAAGAAACTCATTTTCATAGGGTCCCATATCTCTAAAATTATTTAATTGTATGTCATTGAAAATTTTATTCCCCTTTCATTCATTAGATTGATGACCTTTTTCTCTACACTTATAGAAAGATCCCATTCCTTTCCAGCATTTTCCAGGACGATTCTTTCCACAGTTCTCACATAATGGTAAATTGATTCATTCCATTATTATTTTTTGGCACTTAAGCTTTTCCATGGTTATCATAATAACTCTTCTTATCTTGGTTTCCCTTGAACAAATTTGATTTAGAAAAATCCTTCTCTGTTTTGATGGAACTTAGTACAATTTCACCATATGATGAAAATGTTTGAGAAGCCAGTGACCTTCAGAGACATGGATTAATAACATAAAAGAAATGATTAGTCATATATTATGGTTTCATTGATGAAATATTTAATATTAAACCCTTCATAATGGTTTTTAAAGAAAATGTGAATTATCATAAACATATCCCCTAGGAGTGTCAAACCAGGTGTGAATTAAGGCCCATTTTTATGTAC
Organism: Viscum album; assembly: GCA_963277665.1. Lineage (NCBI taxonomy): Eukaryota > Viridiplantae > Streptophyta > Magnoliopsida > Santalales > Viscaceae > Viscum > Viscum album. The sequence continues at coordinate 856,562,162 of OY728133.1, read as the reverse complement.
CAGTTTACCCCGAGTCAGGCCCAGAACACCTTGTGAGAGTTGTTATTCCTAGGTACATCTATGCCAGAACGATACTCACTTATAGTATCCAGACATTGATGTATTTCTAGGAATACCCACATAATATCTACTTTTCCAAAAATCCATGATATTTTTATATTATTATCCTCAAATTATATCTTAGGGTTATGTCCTCTAATCTATATTTTCTAAATATAGTTTCTAAGGTTTCTGCTAAACTTCCTCTAATACCAATTGTAACACCCCAACCCTAGAAACCTGGAGTTGGTGCATTATTTTATTATATTGGCATGATTAAAGAAATCAAATCTTTATGGAATGATTAGTTTAGAATTTTTGGAAGACCATATTATATACATGATACCTATAGTATATTGGGAATGATAGAAAATACAACATGATACATAATAGTATGAAATAAACTGCATCCATTGAAAACTCATTCAAGGTTTTATTCTTCATAACCTGGGGAAAGGAAACATAATAAGGGTGAGATAAAATTATAAATAAGGGTTACATGAAGAAATAAAAAGTTAATTAAATTCAATAAGGCATAGAAATTATATTAAGGTAAATAATCTAAAAAACACATTCCATTAATAAACTAGGAATGAAAATGAACCCATAGATTTTTCATAGTGAAAAACCATAGTAGGTAATAAATGAGTACTGAATGAATAAAATGATTATTTATTAGAATTTTTGTATCTGGAACATGAACCATTATACTGTTGTGATAGTTTAATTTTATGGGTAGAAACCTATCTGATTATATTTTGGAAACAAACTCGAAGGGTTTGTCGCCAACCAGTTGGTCTCATGGGACCTATCGATGCATCGAGGGGATATAGCGGGCCCCAACCATCACTAAAAGTCTAAATAATTATTCATAAATATATTTAATTGGTGAAAAATATTCCTTATAAATATCCATATTGATTAGAATATATGGACTCATCAATATTTGCTATGTTAAAACAACATTCAAAATAAACATCGTATGTAAAATGGTATATGACTAGTAAAATAACCATATCCATGGTAAAAGATTATGTATACTTAATAGAAATATAATTTAAAATGAAAATTTATCTCAAATGGGATGTAGATCCATGACATAAGAATTAATAGGTTCACAATACCAAGTAAGTCTCAATGAAATGGAAGTTGAGACAATGTCCCTTACCACATTGTAATCAATCCTATCGTATGGAAAACAATTAATAATTATAAAATGAATGATTTAATAACATGAATATAATTATAATCATGATGTTATATATCAAAAGGAAATATACATACAACACATACAAGAAATGAGTGTAAAATAATGGAAATCTCATTGAAATAAAAGTGAGATGAGAATCCCCTTACCTTGTGTCCAAAAGAATTATTCAATTGAAATTAATGTCTTGAATAATAAAATTAGATTCATTAATTAATAATTAAATAAACCTATATACCTGTAATTTATTTATTATATCTTTATTAAGTTCATTTATGGCATTTTAGATGGGTTAAAATATTTAATTTCATCGTTTTGGAGTGAATGTTTTCTTTGTTTCCATGATTGATTTGCTGGTATAAGAGTATGGAAGTTCTTGTAAAATATAAATTGAAATCCAGAATTGAGGTTATGAGTAATTAATTATAATATATAAGGTTAAATGATCATATAAATCCTTTGGTTATTTTGTGATAGGATGAATCATTATATAAAATTCTAATGATAAATGCTTGGATTATTTTGGTGATTTTTTGATCACCATGAACTCATTTTATTTTAAAATTTAATACCATGTATAAAAAATGATTCCAGAACATTAAATAGGATATATTATATATATTATGATTCGGTTCTACCATAAAAATGGTTTCATGACCACAATTGAAAATGGTAATAGAAATTGAATACTCATCGTCCTTGAATGTGATAAATTAACACATATTAGATGATGTTTTCATTTTTAGTATAAGAGGAGGGGGAAAGAGAGATTATGATGAAATATTCCACTAGAATAATAAAATTATAGTATATGTATGGTATTGGAATTATCAAATCATTTTATTAGGGGAGGTTTGAAGAGAGAAACAAAATAATAGAATTTGTAAAAGAAGTTGAAAGGAAAAGGAATACAGGTTTACCTCTTGAGTACTCTTCCTTAAGAATCTCTTTAAGGCCTTTGGTTTTGGCCTTTTGGTGAGAACAGTAGGTCATGGAAATGGGGGGAAGGATTGGTAAGAGTATTTTATAGAACTTATGTAAGGAGAAAATCTTGAGTGGTGTGAGATGAAGAGGGGGTGAGGGGTGGTTTATATAGTGGAGGAGATGAGGGTTTTTTGCATTATTTTAATCATTATTTTATTATTTTTCTTCAAGACTATGATGTGTCTTGATTTATGGGACTAAAAATCATAATTAATGCATGTGAAATCTAACCAAGGGTTCTTAACTCAACATGAAATCATCCATGACTCAATAAATCATGTATTTTTCAATTATAATAAATTATCATATTTTATTATTCACACAAAATTCAAGTATTTCAGAATAAAATAAAAAAATTCACCCTAACAATTTTTTAAAGTTTAGAATCCAAAAAAGAACTCTATTTTTTGAAAATAATTTTCTAAATATGATAAATTTAATTTTTAATTAAATTCACCATTTACTCAAAAATATTTACAGTTTTTGAAATTATAATTGATTTTATAATACCCTGAAAAATTAACTTAGGTTTTGTTAAATTATCCTAAAATAATAAGACAAGAAAATATTTATTTAAGAATAAATTTTATGAAAATATAATTTATTTTAAATAATTTTTTTAATTTGAAATTGTAATTAAATATTTATTACTCATAAAAATACCAACACTTAATTATTAAAATATTCACTCTCATTTATAAGGTGCCTAAATTTTATCTATACATACATGGGTGAGGTTAAAATTAATAATGGTACATTATTATAAATAAGGGTTATATTACTATTTATAAGGGTATGTTACTATTCATAAGGGTATGTTACTATTCACCAAAAAAATGAGTTGATCCTATCAGACTCAAAATATAATACTAATCAAAACTGTGTATATCCTTTTTTCAAAATTCAAAACACATAAGTAAAAAAATTATGTTTAATGTCTAGGTTATAACTATATTATAACTGTCACGAACCGAATCAGGTCGCCATCAACTCGATGCCCGAACCAGCCTGTGGCAAAGCCCGAAGGGCGTTCCCGATCACCATGGGCTGGCACAAGTTCCCGGGTATGAATTTAGAATTTTTGGGAATGATTTACCCGTACAGAAACCAGAAACAAACCATAAGCAAACTGAAATTCGAAATAAACATTACAACCACTAGTTTTAAAACAGCATGACCGAGTCTCAACAAAAAGAGCAACTACAACTCAACCACAACTAACTCCCAAAATATGGTGACCAAAAACGAAACCAGCAACAGTCACCTGGTGGAAGAATATCCCTGTCAGGCCTCCACCACCAACGCCAAACCAGATGAGTCAACTAATAACTCGGGCCACCATACTAAAAACCTTGGAATTTACCTGCATCAGACATAATCAGGTCTACTTACACCCAACGGTGTAAGTAGGGTGTGAGCAACTCTCAATGGGTTGGCACCAGGAAAAAGATTCCGCATAAAAGGGGTTAGATGACCAAAACAGTTTGCAGGTTCAAATTTTATAGAAAATAAATAAATGCACTAACATTTTGAGGGAAACAGTTTTAAAGAAGGGAAGATAGTTTAAAAAAAAGTAAAAAGGGGCTTTGATACTGAACGAAAAAAACATTCTTACCTTTTGAAACCATAGAAGTCGCCAAAACCAACTAGTGATGAGTATATAATCACATAGGAGCAACAAAAAGTGGGAGAGGCCCTAAAGTACTAAAGCCGTGTGGGACCCTAGAACCTCAAGTCTCGGTGAAACATATCATACATTTCCCGTGAATGATCCACCGGCAGAGAAACACCTCCTACCGTAGTGTTCTCTAGTCATCACCAAATGTTTAGTTAGTGTTGTAAGCGTCAAACCCGCTAAGTGAAACTGGGCCGAGGCCACTCCCGTATCACTAGCATGCTAGTCTAGTCCGCCCACCTAGTACCCAGGTTTCCCCTTTTTGTGCTCAATATTCAAAGTTCACCCTACTCATCAAGGTCAAGGAACAACACGCAACATAGAACCTCACAACATGCAAGAACCACGGAATTTCGAGAACCAAACTAGAGTTTATCAAACATTTGTAGAAAATTGGTTTATAAGTTTTAAAAAAATAAAACAACACAATCAACAATACAAAACCCACTCAGACGCACACTAATTTTTTTTAGCAAGGATCAAATTCCATCTGCTGCATTTGTTCAAAACCAAGGCGCAACACGGTATAGACCCCACAATCTAAATAAGCCACTAACAAAGGTAAAACACCACGCTCTACCAGTCAACCGACAACTCACAGCAACATTTAAATAAAAGACATATTAAATTAATCAAACCAGCATACTAAATTATCAAAATATCTCAGCATGCGAAACCACCTACCTCAAACAGGTGCATGAAGCGACACGGCGCAGACCTCCCGTTGTGCAATGGTCGCACCGTATGAAGCCATCAAAAGGGTCCTAAAACAATGGACCCAAAATACCCTCAATGCCAACACAGTGAAACGTTAGCGGTCCATAAAGAAAATAACATCAGCAATTAAACCAAAACAATTAAATAAGTTGATTAATAAGTATACAACCCCAAAGCTAACTAGATAAATTAATTATCAATTTAACAATTCCAATTAAATAAGATGATTACAAATTTAATAATAACTAAATAAATTAATTAACCATTTAACAATTTCAATTAAATAAGATGATTAACAAATTTAATAATAACTAAACAAATTAATTAACGACTTATCAAATTAAATAACTTAATTATCAACTTAACCGATTTAAATAAATAAAATAATTAACAATTTCAATAACAATAAATTAATTAATTAATTCCTAACTATTTCATTAATAATTAAATAATTCAATGTCAATTAAACCAATTAAAATAATTAAATAAAATTAAAACAAAACCTTGAGGAATGTCGGGAAAGTGAAGAGGGGGTGGCACGTTGGTTCGGCAGCATGAGCGGGGTGCAGGAGACGGTCCGACAGCACGAGCAGGGTGCGGAAGACTGCTGTTCGGTGAGAGGAGGGAGGAGCGCCGGCTGCTGTCTGGTGGGGCGAAGCAGGTTGCGACGGCTGCTGTCTGGCGAGAGGGAGGAGGAGTGCCGGCTGCGGGTCGGTCTGGCTGGGAGAGGGGAAGAGAGGTGAGGAAATGGGGGGTGCAATGGTGTGAGTGATCAGGGTTAGAGAGCTGAGGGAATGTGGGGGGTGCGATGGCGAGGGTGAGCAGGGGAAGGGAGAGCGCAACAGTGAGGGAAGGGGGGAAGGGTGGGGTGCGGCGGAAGAGAAGAGAAAGGAGGGAGGGAAGGAAAAGAAGGAGGAGAAGAATAAGGAGAGGGGGGAGGGGCGACTGAGCGGGGGAGAAAAGAGGAGAAGGGAAGTAGAAGAAAAGGGGAGAGGAGGAGAGAAAGGAGGCGGCAGGAGAGAGAAGAAAAGGATAAAGAAGAGAAAAAAATGAAAGAGAGATAGTGGTGTGGCGGCGGGTAGGGTAGGGTTTAGGAGGGAGAGAAAAAAAACAAAGCAAATAATAAAATAAAAGAAGTAATAATGATAATAAAATAAAATAAAATAAAATAAAATGAATTAGAATATAAATATTACAAAATAAAATAAAATAAAATAAAATAAAATTAAGGGGGTATACTACTAATAATAGTAACAATAATAATAATAATAACAGTACTAATAATAATAATAATAATAAGGAAACTGAAGTTAATCATTCGGTATTTGAAACGTCTGTGCAACGGGCACCGTACGTTGGAATGGAAAAGCCGCACGGCTTCGCCCGTGCCCTGCCCGTGCGCCGAGCGGTGCAAGGCCCGCGCACACACATCGTTGCCACAACGGGCAACCCACATCGGGTTCAACCAGTGCCACAAACAAACAATTTAAATAAACAGACAATTAATTCACGAAATAAAAATTAAAAATTAAATTTTTACCTCAACGAAGTCCGGGCGTGACAATTCTCTCCACCATAAAAACTTTCTGCCCTCGGAAAGTCAGCTCGATGCCTGATCAGAGAATAGAAATGGGTACTCTTGCTCAACCCACGACTTCCACTCCCAAGTTTCTTGCTCATTATTACCATGCTTCCAGAGAATACGGACTAGAGGAATGGAATTTCCACGCAGCACCTTCTCCTGAGAATCCACTATCTGCACTGGTCGCTCAAACACAGATAAGTCAGACTCTATCTCCAACTCCTCCCAATTCAGCACATACGACAGATCGGGGTTGTACTTCTTTAGTTGGGAGACATGAAATATTTCGTGAATCGACGTAAACTGTGAGGGAAAAGCTAACCTGTATGCCACATTGACAATCCGCTCAAGAATCTCAAAAGTTCTGACATACCTCGGTGCCAGGTTCCCCTACTTCCCCAAACGACGGTGACCCAAGTGAGGGGCCACTCTCAGGAACACTCTGTCCCCCAATAAAAACTCAAGATCCCACCACCTATGATCTGCATAGGACTTGTGGATACTTTAAACTGTCAACAACCACTGCCTAATCAGTTTGTCCTTCTCAGACGTCTCCTGAACAAAGCTTGGTCCCAAGAGTGAGGTCTTGCCTACATCAGCCCAACACAGAGGAGACCGGCAAGGCTGGCCATAGAGCGCCTCAAAGGGTGCCCTTCTGATGGAAGACTGGTAACTGTTATTATAAGAAAACTCGACCAGTCGCAAATGGCTATCCCATGAGCCTCCAAAATCTAACACACGGGCTCGGAGCATGTCTTCCAGAATCTGATTCACCCGCTCTGTCTGGACATCGGTCTGAGGATGGTATGTCGTGCTCATCTTAATCTGTGACCCCAAATCCTTCTGGAGGCCTCCCCAAAATCGAGATGTAACGAGGGGGTCCCTGTCAGAAACAACTACTAATGACACACCATGATGTCTGACCACCTCTTGAATGTACAAGCGGCCCAACTCATCTACCTTCGCAGTATCTCTGATCAGAATAAAGTGATTTGAATTGGTCAAATGGTCAATCAATACCCAGATATAATTTCTCCCCCGAGGTGTACGAGGAAAACCAATAATGAAGTCCACAGATACCTCGTCCCACTTCCAGGTAGGAATGGGTAATGGCTGGAGTAGGCCAGGTGGTCTCTGATGCTCTGCTTTCACTTGCTGGAAAGTGTAGCATCTAGATACAAAGTCGGCTATGTCTCGTCTCATACCTGGACACCAGAACTGGTGGAGAACATCATAATACATCTTGGTGGTACCAGGATGGATGACCCACCAATATTGGTGGCTATCCTGCATCACCACCTTCCGCAGAGACAACGAAACCACAGCACGACCCTTGAAGCACAAGACCCTCTGGGAAGACAAAGACCAATCAGAAGGAGTCTCCCCACTGTGAAGAAACTGCATAGATCACTGACATAGCTCATCACCAGGCTGCTCCCGCTGAATCAACTCCAGAAGAGCAGGATTCAACTGAATGCTAGCCAAGAAAGTACCTCCACTGTGCTCCCTACTCTCCATGTGCATCTGGGCGAAGATCCCTATCAATGTCCACTCATCACTGGACTTCCTCAATGCCTGCACTGGTACTTTTCTACTCAAAGCGTCATCTACCACTTTACCCTTGCCATGGGAATAGACAATATCAAAATCAAAACCTTGCAAGTACTCGACCCAGTGGCGCTCTCTCAAATTGAGGTCCTTCTGAGAGAAAATGTAGGCCAGGCTCTTATGGTCAGAATAGACCAAAAACTTCTCCCCAAAGATATAGCGACACCATGTATTCAAAGCATACATCACCGCTACCAACTCTAAGTCATGGGTCGGATAATTCTTCTCATGCGGCCGGAGCTGGCGAGAACCATAAGCCACAACATGGTCATCCTGCATGAGCACACACCCAAGGCCCGTACCTGAAGCGTCACAGTAAACAATATAGCCCTTTCCCGACTCTGGTAAGGCCAGCACAGGTGCTATGATCAACTGCCGCTTCAACTCCTCAAAGGATGCCTGACACTGAGGGCTCCACTCAAACTTCACCCCTTTCCGGGTGAGTGCGGTCATGGGGGAGGCAAGCCGCGAGAAGTCCTGGACAAAGCGCCTGTAATAACCAGCCAACCCTAGAAAACTCCTGATCTCAAACACATTTCTCAGATAATACCATGACATAACTGCCCTGATCATCTCGGGATCCACTGAAACCCCTTATTTTGATACGACATACCCCAGAAACTTCACTTCCCTGATCCAGAATGTGCACTTCGAGAGTTTGGCATACAGGCGGTGATCCCACAAAGTGCCCAAAACAATGCACAGGTGATATTCATGCTCCTCCTATGATCCAGAATAAACCATAATGTCATCCAAGAATACCATGACAAATGAGTCGAGATATTGGTGGAACACCCTATTCATGATCACCATGAAAACTGCAGGAGCATTCGTTAATCCTAAAGGCATGACCAAGTACTCGAAGTAACTGTACCTGCTTCGGAAAGCCGTTTTCGGGATATCAGCTTCTCTCACACTGAGCTGGTGGTATCCTGAACGCAAATCAATCTTAGAGAACCACTTTTCCCCCTTCAGCTGGTCGAACAAATCGTCAATCCGAGGAAAAGGGTATTTATTCTTGATGGTTACCTTGTTCAATTTCCGGTAATCAATGCACAACCGGAGGGTTTCAGCGGCCTTCTTCATGAATAAAACTGGGGCAGCCCAAGGAGAGATGCTCGGGCGAATGAATCCTTTGAATTCCAAATCGTCCAGCTGTATCTTTAATTCCCTCAATTCGGTGGGGGCCATGCGTTATGAGGGAAGAGATATAGGCTGTGTTCTCGGCGCCAACTCATCCACTACACGAGGTAACCCACCCTGTAAAACACCACCATCGTCCTCCAGTGCGAGTGACGACAACTGATAAGCAAGATTTCCCAACTCAGGGAGTGGAGGTCCCGCGCGTCCCAACCGAGGATCCCATTCTCCGTGAAATGACTGGGGAGTCCCATTTAGTGCCGTAAAACTGACTCGACGCCGATAGCAATAAATGTGTGCCTGAAAGCGCACCATCCAGTCCATATCGAGGATCACATCAAATAGGTCCATGTAAAGGACCAAGAAATACCATTCCATCTCGACTCCCTACATAGAGTGTGCGCATGATGGGAACCTAAGGCCCTGCTACCTCTTTTTCCCCAACGGTGTTGCCAACTCCATAGCAAATGATAACAACTCAGTTGATAGGTTCAGTAGATTCACAAGGTGAGTAAATATAAAAGAAACTGAAGCACCAGTATCAAATAAAACTGCAGCTATAGAAGATGAAACCAGAATAGTACCTCGAACCGTCGAAGGCCCTGCATCAGATCCCGCTGGTGCCTGATCCACAGCATGCAGTTTCCTGGTTCCTTCCTGAGAACGACCGCTCGCCTGCGGCTCTGCCCTAACCTGGCTCTGCCCAGAAGATGATCCGGTCCTGCCACCACGACCACCGAACCGAGATCCTGGTATCCTGGTTGGCTCTAACTGCACTGATACACCCCTGGAAGCTATAGATCCAGTCCCACTCTGGTAAGGGCGTACAGTCCCGTAGAAACATTGTAGGTGCCCCATAACTCCACACCCATATCAAGGTTTAGGAGGATGTGGACACGTAGGTCAGATGTTCCCTGCCTTTACGCACTAATGGTACACAATGGGCCTCACATCAGAAGCCTCAGATGATGTCTGCCTGGAGGGATGGCCTAAGCCGCCACCACTCTTCTTCCACTGCTCAACACACTTCCTCTTCTTCTCTGAGTAACTGCCACTCCTAAAGCCTGATACTGATCCAGAAAACCCCAACATTCCTCGATGGTCAATCTCGGCCATGAAAGCACGATTGACCACCTCAGCATAAGTCTTGAGCTTGAACAAGAAAACATGAGAGTGGATTTCTAGTTGAAGGCCCTCCTCAAACTTCCGAGCTTTCAAGAATTCGCTCGAAACTATCTCAGGTGCGTACCGCACTAGTTCAGCAAAGCGGTTCGCATATTCCATCACTGTCTAATTCCCCTGCGAAAGCTCCATGAACTCCCAAGATCTAGCGTAGGCTAGAAACTCTGGACAATACTGCTCATTGAAGATACCCTTGAAATCTTTCCAGCTCATGTGCTCATGTTTCCCAGCCTGGACCACTGATTCCCACCATTTGCGACTGGAACCCTCTAGCTGGAACGAGGAACACTTCACCCTGACTTCCTCGGGTGTGTCAAGGAAATCGAACATGTGTTCTATCTTTTCAAGACACTCCTCTGCCTCCTGAGGTTCTGAACTGCCTCAGAAAGAATGAGGTTTGTTCTTCAGAAACTCCTGAGCTCTATCCTTCCTGGAGCCAGATTCTTCCCCTCTAGCTAGAATAGGGGCGGGGGCAAGATTCACCCCTTGTCCCAAATCCTGAACGGCTCAGACCATAGCCTCTACGAATCTCTGATCAAGCACCACGGGAGAACTCTCTCCGGCTTCCTCCCGTGGGTGCATGAGAGCTCTCCGGGGAGGCATCTTGCTGCACTGGGCAAAATTCATAAAGGAGTAACATCAGTATTACATATCTCAAGAGGAACCAAATTTTTCAACAGGATAAATAATCATCAATAAACCAAACATGAAAAAATGATTTCATGTCAAAACTCTACTTTCCTACCTGGTGTGAACATACAGTCTGCAACCTGTACGTCCCACCTAGGAAATAAGTAAAACTAGCACCCTGACAGTCTCAACTTCTGTATAACCAAACTCACCCAAAATAACATAGAACAAGAGTTAACCCCTCTGATACCATTTTGTCACGAACCGAATCGGGCCGCCATCAACTCGACGCCCGACCCAGCCCACGGCAAGGCCCGAAGGGTGTTCCCGATCCCCACGGGCTGGCACAAGTGCCCGAGTATGAATTTAGAATTTTTGGGAATGATTTACCCGTACAACAACCAGAAACAAACCATAAGAAAACTGGAATTCGAAATCAACATTACAACCACTAGTTTTAAAACAGCATGACCGAGTCTCAACAAAAACAGCAACTACAACTCAACCACAACTAACTCCCAAAAGAAGGTGACCAAAAACCAAACCAGCAACAGTCACCTGTTGGAAGAATATCCCTGCCAGGCCTCTGCCACCAACGCCAAACCAGATGAGTCAACTAACAACTCAGGCCACCGTGCTCAAAACCTTGTAATTTCCCTACATCAGACATAATCATATATACTTACACCCAAGGGTGTAAGTAGGGTGTGAGAAACACTCAAAAGGTTGGCACCAGGAAAAAGATTCCGCATAAAAAGGGTTAGATGACCAAAACAGTTTGCAGGTTCAAATTTTAGAGAAAATAAATAAATGCACTAACATTTTGAGGGAAACAGTTTTAAAGAAGGGAAGACAATTTAAAAAAAAGTAAAAAGGTGTTTTGGTACTGAAAGAAAAAAAACATTCTTACCTTTTGAAACCACAAAAGTTGCCAAAACCAACCAGTGATGAGTATATAATCTCATAGGTACAACAAAAAGTGGGAGAGGCCCTAATTACTAAAGACGTGTGGGACCCTATAACCTCACGTCTCGGTGAACCATATCATACGTTTCCCATGCACGATCCACCGGTAGGGAAACACCTCCTACCGTAGTGGTCTCCAGTTATCATCAAATGTTTAGTTAGTGTTGTAAGCATCAAACCGGCTAAGTGAAACTGGGCCGAGGCCACTCCCGTATCACTAGCACGCTAGTCTAGTCCTCCCACCTAGTACCCAGGCTTCCCCTTTTTGTGCTCAATATTCAAATTTCACCCTACTCATCAAGGTCAAGGAACAACACGCAACATAGAACCTCACAATATGCAAGAAGCACGGAATTTCGAGAACCAAACTAGAGTTTTTTAAACATTTGGAGAAAATTGGTTTATAAGTTTTAAAAAAAAATAAAACAACACAATCAACAATGCAAAACCCACTCGGACGCACACTAATTTTATTTAGAAAGGATCAAATTCGATCTTCTGCATTTGTTCAAAACCAAGGCGCAACACGGTATAGACCCGAAAATCTAAATAAGCCACTAACAAAGGTAAAACACCACGCTCTACCAGTCAATCGACAACTCACAACAGCATTTAAATAAAAGACATATTAAATTAATCAAACCAGCATACTAAATGATCAAAAGCCCTAAGCATGCGAAACCACCTACCTAAAACAGGTGTGTGAAGCAACACGGCGCAGAACTCCCGTTGTGCAACAGTCGCACCGTATGAAGCCATCAAAAGGGTCCTAAAACACTAAACCCAAAATACCCTCAATGCCAACCCAGTGAAACGTTAGCGGTCCATAAAGAAAATAACATCAGCAGTTAAACCAAAACAATTAAATAAGTTTATTAATAAGTATACAACCCCAAAGCTAACTAAATAAATTAATTAACAATTTAACAATTTCAATTAAATAAGATGATTACAAATTTAATAATCACTAAATAAATTAATTAACCATTTAACAATTTCAATTAAATAAGATGATTAACAAATTTAATAATAACTAAACAAATTAATTAACGACTTATCAAATTAAATAAATTAATTATCAACTTAACCAATTCAAATAAATAAAATAATTAAAAAATTTAATAACAATAAATTAATTAATTAACTCCTAACTATTGGATTAATAATTAAATAATTCAATGTCAATTAAAACAATTAAAACAATTAAATAAAATTAAAACAAACCCTTTCAGAATGTCAGGAAAGTGAAGAGGGGGGGGGGGGCATAGTGGTTCGGCAGCACGAGCGGGGTATGGGAGACGGTTCGGCAGTGCGAGCAGGGTGCGGAAGACCGTTGTCCGGCGAGAGGATGGAGGAGCACCGACTACTGTCCGATGGGGGGAAGCAGGTTGTAGCGACTGATGTCCGGTGAGGGGGAGGAGGAGTGCCGACTGCTGGTCGGTCCGGATGGGAGAGGGGAAGAGAGGTGAGGGAATGGGGGGGTGCGATGGTGAGGGTGAGCAGTGGAAGGGGGAGCATGACAATGAGGGAAGGGGGAAAGGTGGGGAGGGGAGGAAGAGAAGAGAAAGGAGGGAGGGAAGGAAAAGAAGGAGGAGAATAAGAAGGAGAGGAGGGAGGGGCAGCCGAGCGGGGGAGAGAAGATGAAATAGGAAGGATAAGAAAAGGGGAGAGTAGGAGAGAAAGGAGGTCGTGGGAGAGAGAAGAAAAGGAGAAATAAGAGAAAAAAAAAGAAAGAGAGATAGGGGGTGGTGGCGGGTAGGGTAGCGTTTAGGAGGGAGAGAAAAAAAAACAAATCAAATAATAAAATAAAATAAAATAAAATAAAATAAGTAATAATGAAAATAAAAGAAAATAAAATAAAATGAATTAGAATAGAAATATTACAAAATAAAATAAAATAAAATAAAATAAAATAAAATGAAGGGGGTCTACTACTAATAATATTAACAATAATAATAATAATAATAATAATAATAATAACAATACTAATAATAATAATAATAATAATAAGGAAACTGAAGTTAATCATCCGGTATTTGAAACGTCCGTGCAACAGGCACCGTATGTTGGATTGGCAATGTCGCACGGCTTCGCCCGTGCCCTGCCCGTGCGCCGAGCGGTGCAAGGCCCGCGCACACACATCGTTGCCACAACGGGAAACCCGCATCGGGTTCAGCCCGTGCCACAACCAAACAATTTAAATAAACAGACAATTAATTCGCGAAATAAAAATTAAAAATTAAATTTGTACCCCAACGAAGTTCGGGCGTGACAATAACAACATAGTGTTTTTTCTCAATGACTCGGTGTTGTGTGCATATAAGCTATCTAATGGATATAATTTATTGTAAGAAGAATATACCATAAAATCTTTGGGTGTTATATATATATTGATCATAATATATATATATATATATTCATTCTACAAACATTACCTCTCAAGTTTTTTATATCACAATAGTAGTTCAAATGTATTCACCAAAATTTATAAATGACATGTATTAAGTAGTATAAATATATGACATGGATCAATATTATTTCTAAAGATAATGTTGTCACCAAACACCAAATATATATGTCATTATAAATTGGACATATTTCTTAAAAATATAGGAATAAATATCTACATTATTTATCATGTTACTTTTGTTATCAATCCAATTATTCAATATTGTTGAGATGAATTAATAGGTGTGAACCTCAAGATAAACATTATTAAAATAGATATAGATAAATGATAAAATAAAATAACTATTAAAGGATGTTTGGAAATAAAAAAATGAAAAAACTCTAATATATTTGGAGAAATCAATTTCAAATGAAATGAATGTTCTATAGAAATTTCATATTTATGATATGGATATTACAAATAACAATATATACATATATAAAACAATGAATTTTATTTAACATGAAACTAATTTAAACTTAGAAGATAGTGAAATAGACTGAAAGTGCATCAAAATAAGACAGAATATGCTTGAAAGTGAAATAAAAATGTAGGGAAGTGTCTTATATATGTAATGAATAATTAAAAAAAATAATGAATTTCAATGAATAATATACAAATTTTTTCAATTCAAACACATGTAACCTAATAGATAATAATATGTGTGTATATTACAATCCATAAAATCCAGTTTTGAGAAATGAAGGAATTTAATAGTATGATTTATTCAAAAGGAGTGATTTGGATTATGTAGCATAAACCTTATTAGGAAATTAGTTTGAACATTACTATCACCTACCATCCAGTGGTAGCAGCCTAAATTTTCTTTTCTAGAAGAATCAATGAAAAATAATGAGTGCAGTGTTAAGGTAATATTGAAATTGTATATCAATTGTAGTTAAAAAATGAAATGTGGACTATAAAAATAATACTAACATATTGGATGATAATAATAGCATAAAGGGAGTAAAAAACATGTTATTATATAAAAACTATAAATCAATGAAATAATTACAATAAATACGTGAGGTATGTAGTGAGATGTTGAATTTGAAGAATTAGACCTAATATAAACACATGAATTTAATTACAGAAATTTATAAACAGATAATTTTATAAATTTTTAGTATAAGAGTTTATATGTATTCAAATTTAAATTTCAACAGATCAAATATTTACAAGCTTTTATAGGTAATGAATTTTTTCTACAACAATGATAATATTCAATGTAATCTGGCTTCATCACAACTTTCTTTTCCATTGAATGAAACTGGAGAGGAAAATTTGGTTTAGAAAGAGTTAATAGTCATATAACATATTAATAAGTGGTACTAAAAAATGTTGAAGAAACCAACATGTAATTGAATTAACCATTTAAGGGTAAATTTGATAACAATAAGTGATTTGATGTATGCATACACTTATAAGTATATGATATTATGTGCATTTCAACATAGGATGGTTGTTTGAATATGGAGAACTAGTGTCAATACATTCACTTGAAATTTAATTAATGAGATGGATTGAAAAATAGTGAATATAATTGCATCATCTGCATACATATAACAATATTACACTATCAAATGAACTAAAAATTCATATACCAATTTAAATCCATCTGATGATTAGAAACAAATTATAGCTTTTTCGGAAAATCTGATTGAAAAAGGGAAGCAGTGAAGGATATGAAGAACCTGTAAAGTAAAAAGGAGAATATAGAAGAGTTAAATCGAACCTGTAAGCCCAAGGAAGATAGAAATAAAATATGTGAGACTATGGGTAATCACCTAAAAAGAGAATAATCAAATCACCTTGTATTTTAGGAATATAAAGAACAATTATGTGACATGATATAGCACTGTAAAAGTTATTAACAAAAAAACTATCACGAGTCTTTAATAACTAGAAAATGAAGGTCTATATTACTTCCCACTTATGGTCATCCCAAATTTCTCATGCAGAACACCCCTTTCTAATTACATCTGTATGAAGATAAAAATAAAATCATTTAACCTATACAGTAACATGTAAAAGGAATACTAAAAACATTCTAAAATTCATTAAGTTGGTAAGGTACATAGTATGGTATTAGGTTATTTTTTAATCCTTCAAATCATTCTTAACATAAATGGATACAGTTTTTAGTTAATTAGTCCCTAGAAAAATCATGGAACTTGAACATGTATAGTAATTTATATAATGTAACTAAAAGTAAAATAATATTGTTAATAATATAAAGAAATTGGGTAAATTTTGATTTTATACTCTACTCTATAACACATTGAAAAATGCTTATGAAAGTTACCATTGGGTAATCAGGTTATGAAAAAAATTATTACATTTAAATTATAAAATAAAAATTCATTAAAAAATGTTAATGGTAATTCTATCCAAAATAGAGACAATCAAATTGGCCCTAGACTGAAAACTGAAAGAAATTATAGTTAGTGGGTATGCATCAGTTGTGTACATTTAACAACATTACACCATAAAACATTATAAAAATCCTTTTATAAATTAAAATATATTTGGTGGTTAGAAATAATATATACCTTTTTGAAAGAGTTTATGGAATGTAGGAACCTATGAAGGGAATAGAGAAATTTCAAAGTAAAAATGGAACGATAGAAGAGGGAATCTTTAAAGGAAATGTGAACATGTGAATTAAAAGGGAAGTTTGTGAAGAAGGAAATAAAACCTGCAAGCCTGATGAAGAAGAAAATCACACTTCCAATTATGTGGATGATCCCCACATTATAGAATAACCAAAGAACCTTGAATTTTATTTCTATCAATAATAGTTATGGGAAAAAAATATAGAACTATAAAAGTTGTCAGCATACAAAAAGTCATGAATTTGAATCAACCAAACCTAGTGGTATATATATTTTCTCACTAATGGTTATCTCATAGTGACTATGTAGAATCCACCCTTTTCATTTCTTCTTTATCAAGACAAAAATCAAATCATTTATCCTAAATACATGAATGTATAAAAATGTAACAACCAGTAAAAGTAACACTAACCACTTGTTATTCTATAGTGAAAGGACATATTATTATGTATAAACTATAAATCAATGAAATTATTACTATAAATACACGAAGTATGCAATGATATGTTTAATATTAAGAACATGACCTCATAGAAATACCAGAAATTTAATTAAGGAAATTTAAGAACAAATAATTTTACAAATTTATAGTATAAGAGTTTTTATGTATATAAATTTACATTTAAATAGATAAAATATTTACAATCCTATATACTCTTAACAACATATTTAATTATGTCAATTTCAACATAATATGATTGTTTGAATGTGAAGAGATGGAGTCAATACAGTCACCTGAATATTAATTAATGAAATTAATAGAAAAATAGTGAGTATAATTACACCAGATACATACATGTAACAAAATTACAATATCAAATGGCCTAATAATCACTATACAAATTAAAATCCATTTTGTTATTATAAAAAATGTATAAATTTTTAGCAAAAGTAAATGGAAAGAGGGAGTTTGTGAAGGATATGAAGAACCTGTGAAGTAAAAAGGGGAAGAGGGAAGAGGTAAATCCAACCTGTAAATCCAAGGAAGAGGGAAATAAAATATGTGAGCCTATAATAATCACAATAGAGAATAATAAAATCTCCTTGGATTTTATGTATATGTAAAATAATTTTCTGAAAAAATATATCACTGTATAATTTATTTACAAAAAAAACTATCATGAATCTATATTAACCAAAAAATGAAGGTATATATTGCTTCCCACTTACGATTATCCCACAGTGCCCATTCATAATACCAACTTCACGTTGAATCTGTATGAAGAAAAAAATAAAATCATTTAACATACATAGTAACATATAAAAGGAATACTATCATCTCAAAAAAAGTCATTAAGCTAGAAAAGTACTTAATATGGTATCATATCCTTTTTTAATCCTTAAAATCATTGTTCAATGAAATGAATACATTTTTTATGTCATCAATCCCTACAAATATCATGGAACATGAACTTGTATAGTAATTTATATAATATAACAAAAAACTAAATAATATAGTTAATAATGGAAGAAAATTGGGTAAATTTTGGTTTTATACTATACATGATGACACATTGAAAAATGATTATGAAAATTATGATTTAGTAGAATCAAGTTCTGAAAAAACGATTACAGTTCAATTTTAAAATAAAAACACTTCAACAAATGTTAATGGGAATGCTATCCAAAATAAAGACAACTGCATTGGCCTTGGATTAAAAAAATTTACAAATTATTTCTAGTGGATATGCATTATTTGCGTGCATTTAACAACATTACACCATGAAAAATCATAAAAATCATTGTAAAAATTAAAATATATTTGGTTGTTATAAATAATAAATACCTTTTTTTAAAGAGTTTATTGAAAGTGGGTACCTATGAAGGGAATGACAAAACCTGTCAAGTAAAAAGGTAAAGATTGAAGGGGGAATATATGAAGGAAACATAAACATGTGAAGTAAAAGGGGAATGAGTGAAGAGATAAATCAAACCTACAAGCTTGATAAAGAGTTAAATCATACTCGAAATCTTGTGCTTGATCCCCACATTAATGAATAGCCAAATGACCTTGTATTTTCTGTCTATCAATAACAAATAAGGGAAAAGATATAGAACTATAAAATTTGTTTCCATTCAGACTATCGTGAATCTGTATCAACCATACCTGAAGGTATATATACTTTCCCACTAATGGTTATCTCATAGTTACCATATAGAATCCCACCTTCACATTTCTTCTATATTAAGAAAAAAATAAAACCATTTAGCCTAAATGCATGAAAGTATAAAAATGTACTAACTGGTAAATGTAATAACACCCACTTGTTAAAAGTACAAGTTATTATATAGAGTAAGTCCATGTTATTCTGTAAAAACTATAAATCAATGAAATAATTACAATAAATATCTAATGTATGTAGTGAGGTGTTGAACTTGAAGAACTTATCCTAATACAAACACTAGAAATTTAATTAAGGAAAGTTATAAACAAATGATTTTATAAATGTATAGTATAAATGTTTTTATATATATAATTTTAATTTATATTGATGATATATTTATAAACCCCTATAATAAATGGATTTTTTCTATAACAATGATAATATCCAATGTAATCTATCCTCATCACAACTTTCTTTGCAATTGAAAGAAATTGGTGCCAAAACTTTTGTTTATAAAGATTTAATAGTCATATAACATATTAATAAGTGGTGCTTAAAAATATTAAAGAATCCAATATGAGACAATTTCATTGGCCTTGGATAGAAAATTGGAAGAAATTAGGGTTAGTGGGTATGCATTAGTTGCGTATATTTAACAACCCCACATCATCAAACATTATAAAAATCATTGTACAAATTAAAATATATTTGGTCATTAGAAATAATATATACCTTTTTAGGAAGAGTTTATGGAAAGTGGGAACCTATGAAGGGCATGATGAACCTACGAATTAAAAAGGTAAAGATTGAAGAGGGAATCTATAAAGGAAACATGAACATGTGAAGTAAAGGGGAAAGTGTGAAGAGGGAAACTAAGCCTACAAACCTGAGGAAGAGAAAAATCATACTTTCAATCCTATGGTTGATCCCCACATTAAAGAAAAACCAAATCACCTTGTATTTTCAATCTATTAATAAAAATTAAGGGAAATAATATAGAACAATAGAGGTTGTTAAAATAAAAACTATCATGAATCTATATCAACCAGTCCTAGTGGTATATAGGGAAACCCACTAATGGTTATTTAACAGTTACCATCTATTATCCCCACTTCATATTGTTCTATATGAAGAAAAAAACAAACCATTTAGCCTAAAATGCATGAAATTATAAAATGTACTAACTAGAAAAAGTAACGCTACCCACTTGATAAAATACCAAATTATTCTGTAGTGAAATTCCATGTTATTCTATAAAAAAATTAAATAAATAAAATAATTATAATAAATACATGAAGTATGTAGAGAGATGTTTAATTTTAAGAACTTGAACTAATACAACCACCTAAAATTTAATTACGGATATTTATAAACAAATAGATTTGAAATGTATAGTATAAGAATTTTTATGTATATATATTTAAATTGTAGTAGATAAAATATTTACAAACCCATATAAGTAAATAATTTTTCTACAATAATGATATTCTCTTATGTAATCTTGCTTCATCACAAATTTCTTTGAAATTGAGAGAAACTCGAGCCAAAAATTTGGTTACGAAAGAGTTAATAGTCATATAACAGATTAATTAGTGGTGCTAAAAAATGCTGATGAAACTAATATTTAATTGAATGAACCATTTAATGGAAAATTTGATAATTTAAAGTGATTTTAATTCTGTATACTCTTTTCATTATATGTCATTATGTCCATTTCAACATAAGATTTTTTTTTCAATATAAAGAATTGGGGTCAATTCAATCACATGATATTTGATTAGTGAAATCAATGAAAAAATAATTTTTTTTAAATATAAATTACAAGGGTGCATATATATATATAAATAAAAAATTAAACAATTCATAATTTTAAAAACCATCATCAATAGTGTATTTTACTACTATATTGATAATATTCATTATAATCATGTTTTCGTACTATTTTCCTTGAAATTAAAATAATCACTTGAAATATTTATAATAATATGATAAGGGGTGAAATTAATCTATAAAAATAATCATATATAATTGGAAATCAATTTGAACTCTTATACAAGAAATAGGGTTTACAAAACATAAGATATTTAATAATGATAATTACATATCCATGTCAACACAGTGTAAAAGGTAAAATTAATTTAACCTCATATATAGACCACTTCATGCATAAATGGGAAGTAATTTATGTATAGTCGATGTGGTAATCAATCTAGAAAAATACTAAAGAAAGAGATAGGTGTATTAAATTTTAAGAAAAAAATAATTGAAATCAAATATATACAAAACAAATGGAATATGAAACATTTTAAGGAATCTATACTAATTGGATGAAAAAGTACTAGAGGCATTTGTTGGGTAAGAAATAGATGGTCTCAAGTGGATATGTTAAATACTCTAGAATATTGTAAAATTGGTAGCCTCGACTGGATATGGTGAATAAAAAACTATTTCAAAATGATGATTAAGAGAACATAGATATAATTTATTGGATATAGAGAAACTACTTCATCGATATGCCCAAAGGAATGATCAGAGATGAATAGGGTCCGTGGAGAAAAAAAATGTTGTTTAGAGCTGGAGTAAAATAGATCAGGATTTGTGATTAATATGTCTAATACTAAGTAGATGTGAGATAGAGATGGACATAGGAGGCATAGGCCTAGGACGAGGTGGCGGGTGGAGGCAGAGGCCAGAGTTGAGAGGAAGAAATCAAGAGAGATTATCTAGTTAATAAATGAGAGAAAACATGGGAAAGAGATCGGAGCATCGGGATGCAGTGACTGTAGGGATGAATACGATGAAATGGTAATCTTGGTGGATTATGTGGGGATAGGTTTTCAAGGGAAATGATGGATTAAGGGATACCAGGTGATGGAAATCTCAATGAGGAGTGGGAGGCTGAGGTAGAGGCAATAAGGATGATGGGACAAGGGGAAGGAGGTGAGATATATGGGGAGGAGGTAGATGTGGGGAGAATATGGGGTTGTGGGAGGAGAGTTGGGGGTGGGGGAGGAATATAGGAGGAGGGTATAATAGGGAAGGAGAGAAAAATTAAAGGGGAGGCAAACACATAGCTGATAAATATTGTGTAAGAGACACTTGTACATGTAGGAACATCCTATAGTATATATAATAAATTTAGAGAGTTAAACTATATATATTAGTATTTCTCAATAGCTAAGTGAAATATGGTAGGAAATAAATCATACCCATGATGATGGGGAAGACTGAGTATTGTAAGGAAAAGATGAAACATTATAAAGAATTATAAAAATTATCAGAAGTTGAGTCAAACCATTCTATAAGATTTAGTATCATTCTTCCCCATTTCTTTAATAAAATATATCTATGTACTTGTTCTTTAAAATTTATATATAATCTGCATGTTGTGATACAAAAATAACATACCAAAAAAATTTAGAAATAAAATTAAACTTTCACATTCTTAATGAAAACACATAAATCATGATAAAAATAAAATGTAGTAAGGGTGTGATGATAAGAATTAAACAGGCATTCGTGTTAAAAATAAAATAAATTCAAGTACTATTGAGATGTCCTAGATGATGAATTGAAATAGTAAATTAAAGAGAAAAACATATGTTCTAAATCTAAATATGAATTCATTCCATGTACAAAAGAATCAATGATGATTAAGAAATGGTGAATACGATTTCTTAATAATGGAAATAAAAGGAAGAATAATTTTTTTGAGTAAAAATAAATCATTATAAATTTAAAAAAAATCAAAAGAATATCAAATTCATTTTTCCTTATAAATTATGTAAATTTCAAATCAAAATAGTGTTCATTTTAAACCAAAAAAAATAATGGTTGTCAAATTATTATATAGGAAACTGTACTTTAATTGAAAATATTGTAGTTGAAGAAATAATAAGGAATATTTCAAACCATAAAAATACTTCATAAATAAGAAATTGACAGAAAATATTTTTGATGGTTAAATGAATATATTACAAAAACTAATAAAATTTCAATATTTAATTTGAAACTATTAAAAAATATGTTCCATTTCAAGAACAAAAAAGGATGAAATTACAAAAATTACTATCTTTGGTTTTATTTGAGCTCTTATTCATGGAACCAAATTCCATGTTCCCTACATATTACATATAAAATTATTTCACCTCATCTGTATAATATAAATTTATTCCTACCAAAGGCACTAAAAATTCTGCATCAGTACTTTCATTGAAATGTTCCTCAGCTAATGATTAATCATCCAATAAATCATCATTTTTATCATCATTGAACACCTCATGACCTTCATTTGATTCATTAATATCAGTAGTAACCTCCATTTTAAAATTTCAATAGTCCTTTAAGAACATATATATCCAGTTTCATAATATCAGTTTACCATTCCAAAATGAACTTCTTCTTGTTGTCTCATACTCATAACAGTAAATAATAATAACTAACCTACAATGAACCAATATTCTCCAACAGAAGTTTCATTAGATACTGAATTTTATTACTTATTGAATTCCTAAAATTAATCTTCCATAGTGGAAAGATAAGATCGTTCCACAAATTTTACCACACAATAAATAGAGATTTCTAGTATTTTGGTGTTTAACAACCCCACCCTAAACTGCATTGGAGAAGATAAACAGAGAAGATAAACCCTACAAAATATTATATATTTACTAGGGGATAAGCTAAACCCTTGAGAAAATTATATATTTGTGATAAAAATGGCATGGGATGATTGAAACCCCATTGGAAATCACTGAAATCTTGAATGAACCCCTCTCTTTAGAAGAAAGTCGAGAAGGGGTTGAAAAAACCCTATATGGGGATATGGAGATAGAGATGAGGGGGAAGAAGGGAAATCAGAGTGGGTGTGGAGAAGGAGGCAAGGGTAAGGGAAGAATGAGGTAGAGGTTGAATGATGAAGGCGGCAAGGCGGCGACATAGCTAGGGATGTAGAGGAAAAGGTGTAAAGTCTGTGGGGTGGGTGAGGTGTTGTGGAAACATGGATGCGTGGTGGGGAGGTGGGAATGCATGGTAGAGAATGGGATGTTTTGTGGTGAGGAGGAGGCAAAGGCAGATGTGGTGATGTTGAAGAGGATATGGGGTGGAGGAGAGGTAGAGGATGGATGTAATAGAGGTAGGCAAGATTGAGGGAGGCGTTTAAGTCTAAAACAGATCCAGGATTGTCGGAGGTGAATTAATGATGCAGGTATCGGGAGTGGTGAGGCCAGAACCCACATTAGGTAGGAGAAGGAGGAATTGGGAGGGTTTTGGTTTAAGCGAAGAGACGAGCACGTATGTAAAATAGGTGTGGTGGTGACATATGGATGGATTTGTCACATCCTTTAATTTATATAATAGATTTTATTTTTTTACTACTTACTAATATTAAGTAATAATTTTTAACAACTAACAATAATCAGTAATAAATATCAATAATAAATAAAAAATAAGAAGTAATGAAATATTAATTATTATTAATAATTAATAGTAATCATATATATTCATATAATTATTTTTAAATACATGTATACAATATGCTTGTGTGTGTGGGCATGTGTGTTTATATTTATATATACATACATATGTGTGTGTTTATATATAACTATAAACATAAAGATAAAGATAAAGACAAATATTTATTTGTATATATTATCGGTTAATATTTATTTACATGTACTAGAATATATACATGAATATACATCTCTTTTCTAACACACACAAAAACACATTTATATTTAAAATTACACATACATTTTTATAGATATATACATATACATAAATTTTTATAACAAAAATAAAATGGTTATTTTTTAATTTAAATAACTTGAATATTTTTTTATAGTAATATGGTTTAAATATTTATTTGCCCAATTTATAGAGGATGAGCTCTAATTGAGAGATTATTTCACTATATTTCCATGGTAATTAATGATTAGACATCATGCCCCCCTTGTCAATTACATCTCATGTTGAAAATTTCCCTTCCCATGGATGTTTATAGTCATCAGTTTTCTACTATTGGAAAAGAGGGTCAAAAGGTCATCCATGGTGGGATCATCATGGATGAATCAATCCTTGAGAATGGGATCACACACTATTTCTCCTTCTTTAATGGTTATGTATCTGGAGGTCTCCAAAGAGACGATATAGTTGCTCATGTCAAACCATATGATAGGAATTAAATTCTTTGAAATTGTTAACTAAATTCCCAATTCCCCCATTTTAATTTTTAAAATCCTCCTAATTTAACCTAACTTGACCATATCAATTTTAGAGGCTCTGTATAGATGATTTTTATTGGATCATAATATTTTATAACAACTACAAGAGGGGGGGGTATTATAGTTTAAAAAATTAAACAAACAAAAAACCCAAAACCTATTTAGTTCAAATAATCAGACTATTTTTTTTGATGATCCGAGTATTTGTATCAGAATCATAAATCATCTAATAAAACAAGTTTTTTAATTGGGATCACAAAAATTCTAATAAAATAGTTATTTGAAAGATGAGTAAATACTACATTATAATTGAAATTGCATGGAGAAATGTAAAAAAAAATATATAAATAAGTAATATTAAAGCTTATAAAAATTAATAATGACTCATAGGCTTTATATAAGTAATTATAATCTTTAACCTTAAGAGTTAAGGAAGTTAGAAATCCTGACCTAAGATATCCATAGTTTTCAACCTAACTACAAAGGTCTATCATTCATTACTAAGAAATCCCTTGATACAGTGATGTTAACAACTCTATATTCCAATCCCTTGTAATCCCTCAATTTTATGATCGATGTTAGCTATATCTTCCTATCCCCAAAAGCCCTCAATCTAATTGATCAGATTCAACCATCTTCATATCCCAAGAAGCCCTCTATCTAAACCTCGATCGAAAAAATCAAATAAAATAGAAAATTTTTCTATGAAATTTAAAACCATTACACAAATGAATCCAATCTATAACTCTATGAAATATTACAAAGCGTGAGAACGAGATGTTTAGGCTGAGAAAAATCTCTGATGTGTTGAGTTGTAAATGCATCATCACCCAACTCTTCAAATGAAATAATATTTATTGGAATCTATCTAATGACTATATTAAATGAGTCTTATAGTTGGTTGCAACTATATTGGATGTTCATCACTTAAAATCATAGAAAAATGTTTCCATATGATGTAATTTTAATAGAACCATTAAAATTTTGTAATATATTTTTTCCAATACAAATAATTACAATTAACCTGATTATAAACTTTTTATAGTCCAATAGACTATTTTATTATTTTTCAATATGATGAATTGTACTATAGTCAATCTGATGGATCTAAAGTATTGTTAGTCTAGTGGATATGACTTCGATTAGTCTGATGGACAAAACACTTATTCAAAATGATGGATAGAAAACTATTTAGTCTGATGTCCCATACTCTAAGTTAGTCCAATGAACCAGATAGAAAAATATAAATTTAATATTTTTTTACCTAGAAACCATTTCATCATTAGGTAGAACAAGCTGTTTTCTAAAAATACATTCTAAATCATTTTGGGTTATATAAATTTAGTAAAATAATATTTTAATAAAGTGTTAATGTGTTTGGGATTTTCAAATCTATGGGAATGAAAAGTATTAAGTACACTTTTGACACATAAATAACTCCCTTTTTATAAAGAAAAAAAAACACAATGCTTAAAATGAAAAATATTAACTTGAAATACATACAACCCTTTGTATGTTTATGATCTTCAAGAAATTCTTCATAAGAAATATCTTCCCTTACCATATATTATCTCCCTACGAGTTGATAACTTCTTTTTATTCATCATTTTGATCTAATAGAAAATATGGTTACTTCAAATACATAACCTTAAACTATTTTATTCCTTAAATATTTTAATCCCCTTTAGATTATTTTTCTCCTAGGAAATATTTCCCCCCCTTTAGATAAATTCCCCCCATTAAAAAAATAACCCCCCTTTGTGATTTGAAAAAAAGAATAGGGGAAGAAATATATTCTACATATATGTTATAAAAACATAATATGAAACAATTGTGTTTGAATAACTATTAATCCAAGATAATAAGAAAAACAAATTCATCAAAATGAAATTGGATAACATTTAGACAAAAATTATTTGGATAATATGTCATTAAAACTATATTTCATTCCAAAAGTTTTGATATAACTTAAGGGTTCATATGAAAAAATGTTCATTATTTATTATACAAATTCTTGATAATATATTTTAACCTCTTCAAATTGTTGTGATCCTTCTCTATTTTAGCTGCTAAAGATTAAATCTTGGCTATATTTTATTCTATTTCTATGATCCTCTAATTCTTTACCTTTACATGAAACATCCTCTTCGATAACACTAATCTTATTATTTTCCTCCTTCTACCCCAAAAATTCATCTTTAAATTATTGGAACTTGATATTAGCTTTTTTCAACTTCTGAATATCTTCTTTCAATTTCTATATTTCTTCATTTCGAGAATTTTATTATTTGGAATTTTTCTACAAACATTAGTCTATATAATCCATCTGATGACCATTTCCTAAATGAATCCAAAATGTTGGAAGATACTTTCTTCACTTCTATAATCTGGTCATCATGTTCTTCCAAGTCACTATCGACTTTCATCAACCACTTTACTCTCTGTTTGAATATCGTTTTGTGTGCATTAGAATTATCTTTGAGTGTTTTGATCCAGAATTCATTCTAAATCACTTACTGTGTCAATAACATCAATGATTCTAACTTCTCATTAAAAATATTATGAATATGTTCACATATTTCTTCAATACTAGGAAGATATTGAATTAAATCAGTAATATATTTTGGAGCCTAATAGATATAATCTATACTTTTTTGTGCTTCAGTGGCTGATGAATCTGATGACTCTGATGAAGCCTCTGAAATATGTGGTCAATATGGTCCAACATCTAACTTTTCTTTTCCTTTAACTTTTCATATTTTGATACTTTTACTACATCAAGTTCTTTAATTTTCTCCTCCTTGTCCAATAATTTGTTATGTGAATGTTGTGCCTCAACTTCTTCTTTATGTGATGATGAATGAACATCCACCAAAACATCAAGAACTAGGTTATTATCTGACTTAGTTGATGTTGATGTAGAGGATAAGGATGATTCTGATGATATTTATTCTTATTTTGTTTATTCTTCTCCATAATCTAATTATTATTACTTTTCTTATTCTTAAATTTATTATTCTAACTGCCTTAGAGTTATCAAAATACTTTTTACAACATTCTGAACTATTTTTTCTCTTCTTCCCCACTGACATCATAATTGTTTTTGGAACTTATTATTTAACATATTTTTAAACTCACGTTTTGTTTTCAGATTATTCTATATCTTATTTTTATTTTCCCTTGTCAACAATTACCTGTACTATCTAATTTTTAAAAAATACTAATAATTCTGGTATCGATGGATATGGAAGTGTTTGATCGATAGATGATATTATTTCGAAGCCTGAAATAGGTTAAGAAATAAATAAATAAATAACCAAGATAGGTTGATAAATATATTCCCTTTCCACTCCTTTGAGTAAATTCGCTTTCATCATCGCCTCAACATGCCTTTTCTTTTTCTACTTCTTCTCATATTCTTTTATTGCATCAACTTTCATCATCTTTAAATCTAAATATTATTCTTTTTCATGTTTGAATGATGCATCCCATGGTTCCTTTTGGGATTTATGAGAAATAATTTTTCTTAATTCATCATCAAACATTTATTTTTGTTTATTATAAAATATAGGAGGATAGGTTTCATATTTCCTCTTCTCATTCACTACTTCTTTCTCTTTAAAGTTTTAAACATTGGATGCAACCTTGTCTGATTTATCCAAAAAAAAATTGATCATTGGATTAAAAAAATATTCATTCTAACCATTTTTTTCTCTCTAATAAGAGAAAACTTTTCTTGAAGTGCGTATAACTAATTTTTTATCTAAAATACTTCCATGTAGTTAACCAATATATTGTTTATGAAACAAGGAAACATGAGAATCATTGAACCCATAGATGCCTTATTAATATATTTGATAGAAAAAAACTTCTCAAGATTTATTTTCCACATATTGACATGAAACTACGATATGAAAATATCAAGGACCAGAGTATCCCTATCACCGTTTCTCAGAATCAAGTACCCCTACATAAAAAATGTTACAACTCTCACATCCTGAGTGGGATGAGATACTTTTCTGACCTTTTCAAAGGTAGTGAACACAGAAGCTTCAACTTTTGATTTTTTAAAACTAACAATATTCCTCATAATATTGTCTCAATAAATATAAAATTCTCCCTTTTAATTAACTTCAACTGTCTCAATAACTTATTGATATTCTAGCTTACAAATTTGACCAATAATAGTTAAAAAATCACCTCCACATCCTCTTCCTTATTGAATTACACTAAATAATAGAATTATATTATGATTTTAGGATAATTTAAGTCAAAATATTATTTTTCAAGACATATTTTCTCTCAAACATTAAATTTAAAATAACTTTTCAATAAAGAATCAAACATTTCTTACAATATATTCTCAATCATCCTTTGTTATACAACTTCTCTCTTTGAAAAGTTTACTGTTGAATCCATCTAACAGAAACTGATGCTAAAGATGAACTAAATAAGTTTTTCAGATAAATCCCAAAATTTGGGATTGATATATAAAAGGGGTTTCAAGGGTCGAGGAAAATTCCAAAAAAAATGATACGAGACAAGGGTGACCCATCCCTTATATATAGGCCCATGGGAGACACATTGTTTTCTAGAAATCCAATGACTCAAATTAAAAAACATTTTCTAATCTAGAAGTTGAGATTAAATCAATGAATGATTTCATAAAATATTTGGAACTCTTAATTTGTTTTATGAAAACTATTTATCACACTAAAGAGTTGTCTGATTATGAAAAATTTTATATTTGAAATAAATTTCATGTTTGTAAAATGTAAATAACATCTAAAAGAACATTGAAAAAAAGTAATAGATAGTTACAAAAACTAAAATATTAGAAGGATACCTCTCTGAGTATAAATTAATTTTGGTATGAATGTTTCATCGAGTAACCTATTCTTATTTCTTTTTTTAATATAAATTGAAGCCGATAAATTCTTTAACAAAAAGATCAAACTAATTTTTTTTATTAAAAATTTGAGTCTAGAAAACGATTTATGAAACAAAAATTGATTCCTAAAAATTGAATTACAAATTTTTATTCTGAAAAACATAATTAAAAATTTTGATTCCAAAATTCTAAAAAAATAGAATCAATGTTCTCAAAAAACCAATGTTTTTTAAAGAAGTTTTAGAAAAAAATATTTTTAGAAAAAACACAAAAAATGTACTCCCACTTTGAGAAGAGTTCATTAATATAAAAAATTTGGTAAACATGAAGTAAAAAATGAATGGTCATTTTATATTGATCATTCCATTATTTTTTTAATATATTAAAATATGTTAGAACTAACAGGTTTAGTAAATATATATAAAAGTTGATATTTCATTCTGGTGAATTGTAAAATGATATCTCCTTTTTATGGGTGATCCTGAAGGAAATGGTGTCTTATATCTATGTGTTTTTCTTATGAGTTATGTGTTGATTTTTTACTTAATGAAATTGCAATTGTGTTATGACTCAATATTTTATATTTAATAAAACTTATTCCATTTTTAGTGAGTGCGTTTTACTTCCACAACACTTAAGTAAAACAGCTTTCAGGTGACACATATTCAAGTTCATCGGTGGAAAGTTCTACTGAGTGTTTTTTCTTACAACACCAAGAAACTAAAGTTCTCTCTAATAAATAAAAAGTTTAAAAATAACTTTTTCTATATATTTTACATCCACCAAATTCATCATCTAATGTTTTTTAACTCAAAATAATATCTAGAAGAGTAAAATAATCCTAAATGCATAGTTACCATAAGATAACAAAAAGTTAGTTTTATATCTTTAATATGGGTCTATTTTGGATTTTCTTGTTATCTTGGAAATAATCATACAAGAAACATTAAATTCGGACAACTATCTATTAAGTAAAGTAAACATCCAATAATTCCTCTAAATATCATCTGATCAACTGGTTTCTAAGATTCATCAATATCTAAAGTATTTGAGGTTCCAATAAGAGTATAAATAATTTTATAATTGTCATATATGAATTTCACAATAAGAACATTTATATAATTATATAGAGATATAAATATTCTTTATAGTTTTTTTTAAAATTTAGTAACCTAGAAAACATGTAAGTTCTCCTACAATCCTCATTTCAAACTAATAATTCATAATATTTTTAAAGGAATCTATTAATGATTTTCTATTTTATCCATATATAATACCATCAACATAAATTTGAAAAATGATGATGTTTTTAAAAACTTATTTTATAAAATTATTAGGATCCACAACTCCCTTAATAATTTTTTTTGTAACAGAAATCAGGTTAACCTATCATAACAGGTTTTAGAGGTTTGTTTAAGTTCATAAATCTCCATATTATGTTTAAAAAAATGTTTTGATGTTTTTTATTTTAAAAACTAGGGAGTTTTTCAACATAAAATTCCCCCTATACATATCTGTTAAGGAATGCAGACTCCACATCCATTTGAAATAGTTTGAAATTTAAGAATTATGCACAATCTAGAAGTATACTAATAGATTCAAGTATGGATACCAAAGCACAAGTCTATTTATTATCCATGCCTAATTATTGATTATATCCCTTAGTAACAATTATAAATTTATTTCTAACTGTTATTCAATTTTCATCAAATTTGTTCTAGAAAACCCATTTTACTATAATTATAGAAGTATCCTTAGGTTGTTAATCCAATGTCAAAAATTGATTTCATTAAAATTAATTGTATTTATCTTATATGGATTTTATCCAATCCACATCTACTAAAGACTCATCAGAAATATAATGTTTTAATTGAGATAAAAATTAAAAAAATTCAATTTTATTTTTTAAATAACTTCTAGTTCTAACTAGTTGATCTATATCAACAATGATATTGTCACTAGGATGATTCCAAAAAAACAACTGATTTCATGGACTTACAAAAATTTGTTCTTCAAAAATAGGTGGAATATATTCTTGAGGTATAGCTTCAAAAATATATTCTTTATTTTTTCTCTCATGATAAGAACTTTCAAACATAGGTTGAAAATATAGTTTTTTGAAATTAATTCCACTGATAGATGTTGTGGTTATTTGAAAAAAAAAGGTCCATTTTCATCAAATCTAACATGTACCATGTCCTTAATAGTAATTTAATTGTTATTAAAACTCTATATGCCTTACTAGTTGTGTAATAGCCTAAAAATATTAATTTATTGAATTTTGGTTCAAAATTATATAAATTTTCTTTAGTATTCAGTATGAATACTTTACATCCAAAAACATTGAAGGAAGAAAGTTTTAGTTTCCTTTCGGTCTAAAAATCCTAAAGAGTTATTAACAAAAGTCCATATTAAAAAGTGATTTATTGTATAATAATTGGTACAAACTGCTTCATACCAAAAATGTTTGGTGACTGAGTATTCACTTAGCATGGTTGTAGTAATCTCTTGAATAATTCTATTTATTCTTTCAACTTCACCATTTTTTTGTAGAGTTTTAAGTACTGAAAAGTTATTTATAATAACATATTTACTATAAATTTTTTGAAACTATAATTTAATAATTATCCACCATGATCACAATGAATAGTTACCATTGAGATATTTTTCTCATTTTTAGTTTGGGATACAAAAGTTTTAAAATAACAAAAGGCTTCAGACTACATTATTAGAAAATAGACCAAAGTATATCTAGTGTAATAATCAACTACAACATATAAAAAGTATTTTACACTGATAATTCTAGTTTTTATAAGGACAAACAAGTCCATGGGAACAAAATATAAAACATTAGAACTTTAGACTTCACTAATATATTTTAAAATTAACTCACGTTTATTTCTTAATTGGTAAGGATCACAGACTATAGAAGTATCAAACCTATACTCTGGTAAGTCCTTATCTTATCATTTCATAGATAAATTAGATAAATTTATATGATTAAAGTGTCTTAATATTCTATTCCATAACCAATATTGGTCTTCCATTGGACTAAGGAAAGGAAGATCTTGGATCATAAGGTATTGTATGTTTAATTTGTAGACATTCTCATGTCGACTAAAAATAATAATATATTCATTTTTAGAACTATGAACAATAAATTTATCATTCCTAAATTTCAAATAATTACCTTCATAAAATAATTGAATTATGCTAATAATGTTGTTATATTTTCCTAAAAAAATATAAAATTTGAAATCAATATTTTTCATGAATAATAATGTTACATATACTAGTAATTTCTCCTTGATAA
This sequence comes from Viscum album, assembly GCA_963277665.1. Classification (NCBI taxonomy): domain Eukaryota; kingdom Viridiplantae; phylum Streptophyta; class Magnoliopsida; order Santalales; family Viscaceae; genus Viscum; species Viscum album. The sequence goes on along the minus strand of OY728133.1, from coordinate 856,528,838 downwards.
TTATCTCTGAAAGTGAATTTAGAACCTTCCATATTATAATATTATTAAAGAATTATTTGTTTCTAGTCATGTTTCTAGAGAAACCACTATCCATGTACCAAATTTTTTTATTGTTGGTATATTACTTAATTTTTTGAAAACAAAAACATTAGAACTTCAAAACCCAAACCTTCTTGAGATTAGTATTATGATAATGTAAAATTTTTTGAATCCACATTTTTTTGACATTATTATATGGATAAAAATTTTTCCCTTTTGAAGAATAATCTTTAAGACAATGCAGCGATTGATTTTTTTAATGAACATTTATTCTTCTAGTGCCCCCCACATTGAAAATTAGATAAAAAAGAGCACTTTCCTGGACCAATTAGTTATTAACAAAAACAAGTTTTATATTTGTAAAACCCTTTCCATTAATATCTCTATAAGGTCTAATTTGATTATAAATTTTATCAAAAATTTCCTTACTAGTGGTAAAATTTTCCAATAACTTTTTTAAAATAGAGATTTTAGAATTTTGTTTTTCAACTAAAATTTTATCCTTAGTAGATTTTATATTCGAAATGTATCTTACAGTGTCATTTTGTAAACAAGTTCTATCAAAATTATGTTTTTCAATTTATTTCAAACACCATAATTATGAAAATTAGTTTTATATAAATCTTTAGAAAGATATGCTATTTTAGTACTAAATTCAGCAATTCTCGATTTTTTTACTGTAGGTTTTGAATGAGAAACATCAAGTTTTCTAGAAATCCTACAATTATCATTTTCAAGTAATTTTAAAAATGTAGAAACTTATTTAAAACTTTTTAATGATTTTTTATCATTAAATAATGAAGATTATTTATAAGAATACATATATCTATTTTCATCATTATTAGTATCTAGATAATTAGGATTTAAGGTATGATTTGTAAGATATTTTGTATTTACCATAACCATGACGAATATTTATCCTCTAGTATTTGTACATAGAATCCTATATTGTTCAATCCTAAACATCCATTATCTGATGAATTTCCAAAATAACTATATCCTCTACTTGCACTCGAAGTGTATGAAGTGTTTATACTTCTCTTATAATTATGTTTATATTAATTTTTGGAATTTATATCAAAATTTATTTCCTTATTATTTTTTCTGTTAAGAATAGGAAATTATGGTTTGATATGTCCTGCTTTCTAACATTCATAACTTATCAGTTTTGGATAATCATTCTTATCACTTTTATCCTTATGAATTTTTTTATATCTGTACTGGAAATACATTTTACCGACAATATTATTCATTATTTTATCAAATATTATCTAATTAATTCCTTAACAATTCTTATTAACTAATGTATGATTCAAAAAAAACCTTTTCTCTTTAGAAGTATTTAAAATTTTCAGACCAGTTTATACCTTATTGGGAACATTGGATATATTTTCAAAAGAAACGCATATTTTTTTCATTTTATTTTTCTCAAAATTCATTTTCAGTCTTTCCTCATACTACATAAGGGTTATAATATGATCATCAAGAGAACAATTAGTAATCCTTCTTGCGTCATCCAAAGATATTATCTTTGATTCCCATTCACTAGGAATTATCTCAATAACATTCTCCACTAAGAACCCATCCATAAGATATTTCTCACCAAGTGACTATAAACTGGTGAAAATGATCATAAACCATAGGTTCATTTTAGCAACAGATTCTCCGAGTAGAAAATAAAAATCTTGATAATCCTCTCTAAGAATTGATATTTTTATGTAAGTGAATTTAGAACATCGAAAATGTGGTACCTATATCTTCATATAAATAATTTTTGGTGCATTACATGAAGATATATGGCAATAGATATTTCTAGTCATAGAACATAATAGAGTATTCCTTACTCTTTAATTCATTGGATATTCCAACTTTTTTTTATTAGTAAATTCATAAACATCTTTATATAGATTAATATAGTAACTGGTTAACATGATTTTTTTTTCAACTCTAGTGTTTATAATAAAATTTATCATTCTATCTCTTCAGTACTAATAATCATTAACAGCAAAGATAGGTGGCCTACTAGGATTAAAATTCTTAAGTGTACGAGCATTCAAACTTGACATATTATATAAAGTATGAACTATTCTTTAAAATACATGTTAGTGTAAAAAAATTATAAACAAGAATTATATAAAAACATAATAATTTGCAGCAGATAGCATAATTAAAAACACAACAAGAAAATCAGTAGAACCTTCTATGATACAAATTTTTGGATCGTAAGATTTTAAAATGGATACAAGAGTGTGGGGGGGTGAACATTACTTTAAAAAATTAAACTAACACAAAAATAAAAACATCTTTATCTAAAAATACCATACTTAGAAATCATCCAATGATCATAGTGTTCGTATTGGATTTAAAAATCATCCAATAAAACATATTTTTTAGTTAGGTTCATAAAAAGTCTGATAAAATAGTTATTAGAAAGATTAATAAAAAATAATTGATAATATATATTACATAGTGGAATGTAAAACTTGTAGAAACAAGTAATATAAAATCTAACAAACAAAGTAAGAATTAATTACAGTCATTATAAAAGTAATTTTACTCATTAACATTAACTGTTAAGGAAGTAAATAATTGTAACTTAATATATTAACATTTTTCAACATAACTATAAAGGTATGTATTTCCTTACTAGAAAATATCTTGATATGATGATAAGAATAAATCTATCTTCTAATCCCCCAGAAGGCCTTGATACGACGATCAGTGGTATCTCTATCTTTATATCCTAGAATCCCTCAATCCAGTGGATCAGATTCACATGTCTTCATATCCTTGAAATCCCTCGATCTAAACCTTGGTCAGAACAATTGAATACACAAGAAAAATTTTCTATGGAATTTAAAACCCTCACAAGGATTCCTTAGAAATACAACTCTCTAAAAATTACAAAGCATGAGAACAATATATTGAGGAAGAGAAAGATATCAGACGTGTTGAGTTGAAAATTCATCATCACTGAGCTCCTTGAATGAACTCCAATATATAGGCATCCCTATAATGGATATATTTCTAGGAATCTTAGAGTTGGTTGCTACGACCTCATATGTTCTTTAGTTGAAAGCTCAAAAAAATGTTTCCATTAGATGGCATTTTGATAGTAACATTACAATGTTGTAAAATATTTATTAAGATAGAAATACTTATAGTTACTCCAATTATAAACTTTTCACAGTCTGATAGACTATAATAATTTTTTTCAATCTAATGAACTGAACTATGGCCAGTCTAATCGATCTGAACTATTTTCAGTCCAATAGATACGACTTCGATCAATCCAATGGATAGAACACTTAGTAAATCCTATGGGAATAAAAAATATTTTTAGAAAGTGTTAAAGTGTTTGTGATGTTTAAAACTAAGCAAAGGAAAAGTATAAAGTATACTTTCAACTGAACTACATTGGATCATCGAACCTATTCTCTTCTTAGATCAATGTTCCAATGGATGCATTGAATTACTTCCAGTAATTGTAATCTATTTGGTTATATATTTTCATTTATTACTCTCTCACAATCTTTTAATGTGGTGGATCCTCATGTCATTGACAGATCTATATATTTATTTATTGATTTTTTTAACTATTATTCACCCTTGATCATTATATCCTTTAACTCTCCTTGTAGACCACATGTTGGGTGTTGACGATCATGGATTGAGGTAGGTTGTTTCTTATGTAAATTTCTATCAGTTGAAACCCATAATTCTTCTCTATTTGAATTAGATTTTAAATTTATTTCTAAATTGTGATTTTATTCTCTTGATAAATAATTTTTAAATGACATGGTTTGTGAGATGAAATCCATTGGAAATGGATTTTGAAAATAAAGTATAGATTTTTAAAAAATGATATTGAAATAAAATTTTAGTTTGAAGAATGATTTTGATGAGATGAAAATGTATGAAATGAATTATTATTTGTAATGAAATGATTTTTTTGATAGAAATAATATTTTATAAATCCAATTGATGTTTGTTTTGAAATGAAATTTCCTGTTTTGAATATTTATGATGGAGTGATTGAAATAATTTTTTGAAATGATTTTATATTGTTTGAAATTAATGATATCCCCTTGTACGTTTGTTTACCATGAAGCACATGAGATCCTAGTTAGTTAATAGGAGGATATGAATGCTTTCTAAAATTGATTACCTAGAAATTACTTAATGATGAAAAAGATATTGAAACTACTTGAGGGCAGGCAGTTCATTCTTTGGGATGAATTCCTATCACCCCTAGGCCTGATCCCTAGGGATATGTTCACCTGAGGTGCCTTACTTTATCGATATTTTGAAGAACTTCAGTACTTAAAATAAATAATCCCCATGGATTATAACCATGTTTCTGTGATTGAAAATATTAATTACATGATAATGATTATGAAATATGTTATTTATTCATATCTTAGTAAAATAGTTTATTCATGTATGTTTTGAAAAATATTCTTGTTTTTTCCCAATTTTATGGAAATGCACTTTTATTCCAATTTTAATCTAGCCATTGAATTTTTTGAAAACAATATTTATATATGAACTGAGAAATGACTTCCATGCCTTGTTCTAAATTAAATTGAGTATATTTGGTTTATTGGTTATAGATTGTTAATGAAATTCATTGTGAGATCTAACACATCTTTATCACTCACATTATATCTTTACCATTATGAGTTTTTATATTTTCTTATGTAGGGTCTATGAAAAGAGAAAAAACTACTCATATAGGTGGTGGATGTTATTTATTAGTGAACCTTGACAGTTGGAGGTGATTGGTGGAATATGTGATCCAATTTTTATAGGGATTTTTTTTGGTTGATGTTTGGATGGTGTCTTTTGATGACTTGGGTTGATGATTCTATTTTTGTGACTTTTATCTATTTAATTGTAGTTTTCTCTCCTATGGAGTGTTTGGAATACTAACCGATTATCATTTTTGTCCACTACTTTGTCTTGATGAGTAATCCTTATGGTTAAGTCATTACCTATGGTTTGTATTGATTAACTTGCGTTGTTCACCAACACATTAAGATCAATAATTACCTTCTATCCATGTTAATATTGGTTTATAAACTGTTTAGGTAGGTTATTCAAGTTTGTTTGTGAAAAATTGGTATCAAAGGCAGTCATCACTCTTCTTTGATGTCATCATACATTTTGGGATGTCTTGTTAGACATGAGACAATATTTTTAGGACTTAAGGGGTAGGTTACAAGTGATTTCCTAATCATCTCTCATAATAACAAGCCTTAATTTACCACGGGATATTGGAAAAAAGTGTCTTTTAGTAGTTGTTTGATCTAATCTCAGAAATTTTTCCAAAGCATTGATTCAAGAATTTTGTTTTCCATTTTAATTTTGATTGATATAGTTGATCATGTCGCATCTCTTGATTGATTTTTTAATTGTATTTTTTTGATGATGTGGAGTACAATACCCTTAGAATATGTTTAAACATACCCTAGAAGGTAGTTGCTGATGAACCATTAAAATCAAACCATATAGTTAATTTGAACCATGCGTAAGTTGTTGTGCATGTGGTCCAAGATCTGGTCCATATGGATACACCTATTCCTATTGAGGAAGTAGAGGTTGTTCCCCGAAGGGAAGACAATAAATATTATTCCTAGGAATTTCTTTTTTTTTTGAATCTTATATCTTTACAAGGTACCAATGATCCTCAGAAGGCAGGGGATTGGTTGAATAATGTCAAGCAGCTCTTTTATTTCTTAGAGACACCTTACTCTATTAAGGTGAAATGTACTTCCGTCAAGATTGAAGGGGCCAACATAAGGTGATGGGACTCAATAGTTTAAACATGTAAGAATGTGTGTTTGGAGTGGAAATAATTCAAGAAACTTTTCACAGAACAATTTAATCCATAATCAATGGAGATGGATAAGTCTATAGATTTCCTTAAACTCAAGGAAGGTGATTAAATTATGAATCGGTATTCTAACATCTTCTTCAAGATTATTTATTTCTCATAGAAGATAATATCGAATGTGAAACTAAAATATTTAAGGTTTAATATTGGTGTTTATATAGATATATAATTTTAGGTTTTATTGCTGAAGATCAACATGTACGTGGATATGATGAATATATATTTTATGTCGGAACTTGATTTATCGTTTAAGTTTTGTTTTTTGTGAGTTCTTCCTACTCCCAGTGGATTCTTGTGTGTTTTCATTAAAGGGAAGGGGAAGTAGTATAAATCTCATAGTGGAAACCATAGTGTTGGTTAATATTAGTTTCATACTTTCTTAAAGTATTCTATAGTGTCTAGAAAAGTCCAATTAACTTGTTTCCAATGTTAAAAAGTTGGGCACTTGAGGCAAATTTTCATCGTGGTGTCGAAGTTATATATCTCTTGTGAATGCTCAGGTCACTTGTAGAAGTTTTACATGTTTTTACCAATATGTGTAGTGGTACGTTATTAGACACTGTACTATAAATGGTTATTATCATTATATCTTTTGGGACATTAAAGATTCAAGAATCAATTATAAAATATTTAGATTTTATTTTTTCTCTATCACGTGAGTAATTTTTTTATTATTTTTCTTAAATTTATGTATTATTTTCTTATCAATTTTTGAGTTATATTGGTGATTCAAAATAACAAACATTTCAATTTGTGTCTCAACCTAAATGTGTCATATTTTATATTAGTTATCATTTTCATCCTTGGGTGTGCTATCTAAATATTATGTCACTCTTATATAGTATTGAATAACTATTTATATTCAAAAATCCTTGTATCTTATCCCCTCCCCCTTGTCATATGTTGTGAATATAATGTTTCCCATTACTAGGGATGGTTAATGGGTATAAAACCCTTTGGATCAGGTATATCATACATGGAAATCTAAAAAAAAACTCCTTTTTTTAATGTCTAAAAAGATTAGTGAGAAAATTCATGAATTTAAGTAGACTGACCTAAATTGATTTTGGTTGACTCAATGGGTAAAGAAGTTTTATTTTCATTTTTATAGCATTATTTTGGTAATAATATACATTTTTTAATTATGTGAGAAATATATGTATAAAAATTCATCTATGTAATTAACATTATTTGTTTAATGTTTAATATTTGTTGAAAATATGGCTTTAATTTTTATTTTTAAGAATAATTATATATGGGTCACCCCCATGTCAAACTACTGAGAATGTAAATGGTCCATAACTCAATTTTTTAAATATGAATTAATTGTGGGGATAAAAAAACCTATTTTATTTAGGTATGACCTAGTAAAACACAATAATAAATTATACCCCATTTATCTTGCATCAGTTGGTATAAAATATTTGGTTGATATGGTAAAAAAACAATCCCTTCATTTTAATATTTCTTTTATAATTTAACCTTGTTTATGTCTTGTTTTTTCACTCACCAATTTTTTTATATTACTTTGAAAACATTAAGAATTTATTATTGTTATGAATAATTTAAAATATCCTATATAACCAATTATTCACACATTAATATTTTATTCAAAACATGTAATTCAATTCATCAAAATAAATTAAGTTTAATGGAGAAAATTTATGATAATAAATCAGAAGATACATTTTCCTTCCACTTATTATGTTTTAAAATATTGATCATATTCATGTTCTGAGTGTTTGGAATAGAAAAGAATAATTTTTTAGGATATTATTCCACCAATATTGTTTTATAATTGTTTTTATTATCACATCCAATTCACTGTTTATATTACATCATTAACCATTTTTATTTTTGTAATCTCTATGTTTCAATATTCGATACTTTTCTTTCAATCTATTACTATCCTCACCAATGATTTTAGCAGACACACCATAATGATTACTCTATTTTTATAATTTATCCATTATTTCAACCCATGTGTTGGGTTTTATAGGCTTATGGTATCACCCAAATTTAGTCAAATTAAATAATAAAATCTTTCCATGATCAACAAATAGATGAGTTGTATATATTAAATTAAATAAAACTATAACATATTATGTATCAACCTATCTTATTCCCTATTAATATTATTTTACTAGTCCATTTTATTGAGATAACAAGTACCAAGAAATATATTTATTGCTTCTTAGATGATTCCCTAACTATATGAATCTCAGATCTAACTTGGTTTAATTATATAATTATTGAAAGTACGTTTACTTTTTTCATGATTTTATTTGATATATGACATTTAATTTCTTCTTTTCATTTTCATTTTCTACTAATATTTGAATGAATTATTTGTATATGAGATCATTGATATAATACACAGATCTTTCACGGACCATATTATGGAATCAATGAGAATTTTTCTCTCAAATGTAGAAACGTGTGACTATATGAGTATCAAAATTCATTAAATAATTTGATAGGATTCATAAAGTCAAAGATTTAACAAATCTAATGTTGTGAAATATTTATTTCCTCTATTTTATTCTTTTTTTATTTTAAAGAAGTTGTGCTAAATAGTGTGGATGATGAGTATTATTTAAATACATATAAAAATATAATAAAATTCTCCTTGTCCTTCAAAAAATAAAATAAGACATATTTTATTGAATAATATATAAATATTTCAATGTTTATTTTATTACACATCCCCACTAATTACCTTTCTTGGATGGTTATTTAGATATGAGTGACTGCTGAAGCTCGTTGATACTAAGACTATTGTGAATTCCTCATCCAAAATTCGACCCCACATGAGTATCAAAATGGATAACCTAGGTTTTCATTGGAGGTGGTCACTCAAATAGTCATTATTCATGGGAGTTGTAATTTTTTTTAGATTTTTTTTAATTTAATTAAAAGGAAAAAATTACAATGGAATGTGGTTTTATGTGGTATGGATTAAATAAAGTGAGAAAAGATAGGAAGGAAAATAAGTAAAAAAAGAAAATGGGTGTTATAAGGATAAATGATCGATCCAAATGATGAGTTTAGTGTCAAGGTAATCATTAATTAAATTATATGTCATTCCACTATAATGATCTGATTATATACCAACAATAGTCTTCCACTATTTGACATGTGAGTGGAAAGAATTATCAAGAGACTCTTAAAGTACATTAATAACCAACTGTATGCTTAAATACTAAGCATAGAATACACCTCTCCTATGTGCGTAATCTAACCCAAATCATGACCACATCCCACATTTCATTTTAAACATTTGTTCTTGAATAATCCATATGTTGATTGAAATAGAATACGATATGTTAAAATTGATTTAATTGTGGAATAAATAAGGATTAAATCAGTGTGAAACAAATTGAGAAAACCGTCACTCAACTACCACATTTCATGTATTCATGATTTAATTACAAAAAATAATGACAAAAATTAAATGAATGAAACTTAGGCTGCAAGAACCCCCTCATATCAACCCTCTTTTAGTTCTCCATAACCATAGAGTGTGAGAGGTTTACAATGGGTGAACGCAAGGTGATTTCTAAGAAAAAATGTGAAAAATAGAAGAATGAATTATAATAAAAAACATGAATTTGGAAAAAGATAGAGTTAAATAATAAAATTTAGCAACCAAACACAATGTCTAGGTAGACTTGTAATAGAAAAATACCCACAAACCCCCCTTTTCCTTTAAAATAGACAACCAATATCCTTGAAATTAGAATAATAAAATAAATATTATACCAAGAAGGTTTAGATCAAACTCCATCTTTCTTTACACAGAAATACCTCATCATCATCATCAAACAACAAAAATATAATTTGTTTTGATAATAATCTATAGATCAAATTATCTATATTGAGGCACAATGGAAATCTGTTATGCTTGGAGGTACCATTGTAGGTGTGTATTAGGTGGAGATAAACACATGAAATCTATAGTATCAATAATAATTTGGGCTGCACTAACATGGGTTTTCATTATTGGGTCAAGATTTATTCTACTGGTCATTCAGGTTAGAACTATAAGTCAGATTAAGTACTATCAAAATTAGATGGAAGATGTGGATTTAGTGAATACTTCTAGGATTGGATATATGAAAAATATTTTCTGACTAAGTGTTTTACATTATATAAGGATATATTCTGGGATAAAAACTCATAACCAGTGGAGGCTGTGTCAACAGAACCAGGTGTTTAAAACCAAGAAACAACAATGGCACCCTTCTGGGAGGAAATGTTCAGAAGGAAAGGTGGATGAGTTCCATACACTGCATTGTTCATTGAAATATGTTGATAGAGTCTGTGTGTCAGTGGGTAGCTAGAAATTTCCTTGATTGAGCATTGGATGAACACAAATATTTGAATGAAGTTAAAGTGGATGAATTGAAAGGACTGTTACAGAGCTCATTTATAAATAGATGGGCATGTGACACTTGATTGTTGTTGGATGGTTTTCATTATTCTTTGTATTGAATACAAAGTTTATTTTCTATTTTCTCCTAAATAGTGTTCTAGATTGGGAACATGTAACTCAATGAAGAATTCCTATTATTCTTCTATTAATTTAGAGCTACAATGTTTTCATGGAGTAGAAATTTTTTCGAACCACGCATATTTTTAGTGTTCTATGTCGAGTGTTCACTTTATGTTTTTCTTCTTTCCACTTTGGGAGTGAGATGAGAATTTTGTGGAGTTCCAATTAAATGCGTGGTTAGGCCATGAAGCTTCTCAATTTGGATACAATGAGTCACGTGTTGATTAATTTGGATCTTTGGGAAACCTTATTTCACATTTTAGGCTTCATAAGTGGTTCTGGATTGAGGGTTTTTAGAAAAATAATTTATATTAGAGGTTGGTTTCGAGATTAATTTTATATATTTTTTTGTTACTTCTAGTAATTCATATTTTTATCCTTTATTCCTTTTCATTTCAATGGGAGTTTTGATTTAGAAGGATGATGTTTGAAGAGGGAAAGGTTCAGCATGACATGTATGACTGATCAGATTTTAGATTTCAAGGGATTCAAGTAGAGTATTATCTATTCCAAATATATTTGGAGATTTTATTCATAGGGATCAATTTAGAAGAAATAGAAAATGGGTAGTGGGAAAGTCGAAACGAGAATACACTATGGGTGATTTAGATTATGCTGGCCCTAGGGGTGTCCAAAACTAATCGTACAAGGTGTAGTTGAGTTACACATAAGATATGGATGGGCTGGTTTAATTTGGTATAGGTTGATATTAGGTTAGGTCATATCATGTGTTTTAAAAATAATGAACCAATTCAACCAATCCCTAATTTATTTCCTCTAGGGGTCAGTCACTTTGTTTCCCTCTTATCACATCTTGAGTGTTAGAAATATCATGGACATTACAGGCAATGTTTATTGAATTTAATACTAATATGTAATGTTTAATTTGTTTTCCAACCTATAAAATCTAAAAATAACTTACTTTTAATCTTAATATAAATTTAAAATATATTAATTGAATTTTTTTATTTGAATATTTGTTCTAATAGAAATGTTAATTGAATTTGATAAGATGCATGATTATTTGAATTTATATTTTTTTTATTGGATGATACATCTTATAAGTAATTTTATGATCTAGAACTATTTTAATTAGACATTAATATTAACTTTTTTGTCTAATATAAATTAATTGGGTGATCCATGTGATGATGTATTTATTAGTTTTTTATCCAATTTTTTTATAGTTTGAACTAAAGTTAATGGGGATTATTGTTATGTTTGTATTTGGATGATTTTAAATGTTCTAAATTTCTTTAATTTTAATTTAATTGATAGTTTTATTGTTTTTTGGTTTTATTTCCTATAATTTTTCTTTAATTGACTCGAAAAACTGGGTCAGACCCAACCCGAACCACCTCGGGTTAGGTCGGATCAAGTCATTACAAAAGAAATCTTATAACCCAACCTAAATCGATCAAACTTGGAAACTTTTGACTGGTTTGATTGAAAAATTTGACCTTAACCGAGACAACTTGACCCATAGACACCCCTAGATAACTTAGAATGTGGCCTTCAATATTTGGGAGGTGAATAACACTGTGGAATTAATGTCTATGCTAGACAGTATATACGAGATACTGAGAAAAGTGAACAAGGTATTTTTGATGCAGATACTTTTCAATATGATGATGTCAAAAGGAATGTTAGTGAAAGATCATGTTAATGACTTCAATGTAATTCATATATAGTTGTAATCAGTGGGTGTAATTTTCTTTTGGGTATTTTTGGAGTTAATAGTTCTGTCATTTTTTCTATTATCATGGGATGTGATTGTTACCATGGTGAGAAATTATATCATTATGATTGAATTGGTGTTTGAGGAGATCTATGATCTTATTTTGAACGAAGATATCTAGAGGAAGGTATTATCAGATTCTACCAAAACCACATTCAATGTGGTAGGCATGGTATGTTAGGTTCGACGGAAAATATAAATGAAGGTTGAAGGCATAATAGAAATGAGTTGAGGAAATAGGTTGGTCTTATTGATTCTTCATGTTGATACTATAGAAAGAAAATACATTTATGGAAGGAATATTTTGAGATATGTGTCAACTATAAAAAGTATTCATCCAATTTATCTATAGACTCTATAGCTTTGTAAGAGGACACTATGTTTCTTAGTCTTGCATGTTTGTTGGAGTCATGGATTATTGAATTTGGATATTTATTTCAATCAATGAATGAGAAAGGATTCATGGTAAAATATGATTCAAAAAGATTCAACAAGTCTTACCATGTGAATGGAGGAGAATTCAAGATTATTGGAAAAGAAGATGTAATATTATGAATAATGAATAAATTCATGCTCAAGGGAAATCATCACAAACCAGTATTTTGGAAGGACTTGATTTCAGTATGTCATCTAGATGATGGGGGATTCTGTATGACCTTTGGGGATAGTGTGTAAAAAATCACACAAGGATCCATAGTAGTGTCTTATGGTTTTAATTACAAAGAATTGTATCTGTCTGAATATTATGAAGGATCAATGCAAACCAGAATTTGAAAAAATTATATTTTTATCAATGGAAACTCAATTTTGTCACATTACTATAACTTTTTATTTTCTTTCAATTTTAAATGATTAATGATATTCATTATATTCAATAATTGTGTTTTAATGGTTCAATGAAAATTATCACATTCATGTCGATGTATAAACCTTAAATTTATAACATGTTTTTTAATTCTTATATGTTGAGAATGTATTGTAGGATAGAATTATGGTTTATAGGGATCCCACTTGGTTTAATTTATCAAGGTATTGAAATAATATATATAATCATTCCTCTATTTAATATGGTCATGGTGTCTAAATGGTCACGGTGTCTAGGTCCTTTTCCAGAAAAAAAATGGTGGAAGACTCACGATTTCTCAGACATAGCCAAATCTCTGAACACATACATAAATAGGGATATTCATATAATGAATTAAACTTAATAATTCATAAGATAATTTCATTATAAAAAAATAGTTTACGATAATTATTTAAGGCATAAAAAAACTAATCATATGTAAACAAGATTTTAAATAGATTTAAACATGATTAAGAAGCTTTACCCAATGTATAGGATTTGTGATCATCAAAACATGATTAACACAAGTGGAATACAAAAAAATTATATATATATATATATATATAATTATTGGGAGGTATACCTCTATTACTCATTTATTATTATTATTATTATTATTATTATTATTATTATTATTATTATGTTTTTTAATGTTTCTAGTTAATAGGTGGAAACATTTTTTCAGTTATTTCCTTCTTCATGTTTCTATCCTTGACCCTTATTATTCATTTTTTAGGATTTTGATAATTATATTTACTCGATAATGCTACCTAATACTTTAATGATATATTTGGCCCCCACATAGTGTGGATCCACAATTAGGGGTTTTCATGAGTGGAAAATTCACCATGTGATCCTGCATCAGACTCACATTCAAAACCATGATTGGAATAATTTTTGTGGTGTTACAAGATTACTACATCATGGTAGACTGCTAGCTCAATTTTCGCTTATTCTGAGAACTAGAGGGTATAGAATATATTTTCAATGGATTTAATCCATTGTTCCAAGATGAGTGGATGAGAATATCCACTAAATATTTGAGGCCTTTTCAAAAAAAAAGTATTTGACCAAAAATTTCTCTTTTTATGAGAAGGAGGGTGTTCCACACAATTCATGTTATTATTCATAACTTGGTCTAGTTGTGACAGTATTATCATGAGGTTTTGAGCTCCCATTCCCATTAGGTTTTATGTCTTATTATGGAAATAATCACATTTATTATCACATTGGTTGTTATCTTGAGTTCTTTTATTTTCAACCATTAACAAAAAAGAGAAAAATAAAATTAGGGGGGCTTGAATACTTAGCTAATGAGATTATAAAAAGGACACTATTAACGTATAAGGATAAACATATAAATTAAAATTATATCCTAACTTATGATTCTATAGGTTTCAATCTAGGTTATCCATGGTGATTGAATTATCCCGGGGGTTCTTACTAATGTTTTCTAGTCCTAATCCCCAAAAATGACTAGATCTTCCTCAGATACCAACTATAGAAACCCAATATTTTTACAAATATTATTACATGATTTTAATCATAATTTTTCATTAAATAAAAAACAAGGATTAAAAATCCAACTGTATTTGGAAGACTAGGGGCATAATTAGAAAACATGAAACTACAATAAAACACCTTTTTCTTAATCTTAATAATTATATCCTAACTCTATTTGAGATCATGTAACTACATAGGATAACCCGTGGAATACATAGAAAAAAGGGGGAGTTAAAATCCCAATAAAGGGATAAACATTGAAATAAAGCATAAAAGATGAGTCAAAAGTCATACCATGATAACATAAAAGTCTTGGATCATGAATAAACATATAGGGGAATAAAATATATAACATTTAATCATATGATCATGGAAATATAATAATGTGGAAGTAAATATATCATGACATAAACATGAGCCAAGGTTAACTGCCAAGAAGACATCACATGGTGGACAAAGTCCCATAATGGTTTAGGTTTACTTCCTAATCCCATAAATAATATATCATGAGGCTAAAAAATTATCCAATGCATTGGATCACTATATGGGTTCACCCATCATAATATGTACATGAATATGTGTGCCACATAATGAAATCAAACATAAGTAATAAACATAAGGGTTACCCATGGAAAGAAATGGGTTTCATAATAATGTCATAAGGCATAATCAAAGGGTGTATCATAATGGTATCCATGAAATAAGGGATTAAATAATTATTGGACATTAATAAATTAAATATTATAATATATATTTAATAACAATGGTCAACTAAATTGGAATCAAGAAAAAGAGTGGTTAGATATCTATAAAAATTTTCCACTTAAGCACGATTTTAGTGAAAAGATTAAAGAGTCTTGAAAGAGGATAAAGGAAAAATTATTTATATAAAACAAAATATAAACTAAATTAGTTTTTCATGATAAAATGAGTGGTTTTATAAAATTTGGGTTTCTTAAAATATTTTATGGAGTGAACTTGAAATTGGGTGAGAAACATAGAAGTTCCCTATAATTGGGTTTTCTTATCAAGAGGAATTTCAAAGGGAAACATTTTAAAACATGTATTTACCCATAAAAGAAATATGAATTGAGATTAATATAAATGTTTGGAACATATATACATAATATAAGAGAAGTATATAAGAATAATGAAAAGATAAATAGAGGTAAAAGTGAAATAGCATAACCCAAAGGAAATATGGTGGTTTGGAGAGATCCCTTAACTTATGTATGAAAGAGATATTCATTTACACTTAATGTCCTGGATAATAAAATTAGATTAATTAATTACTAATTCATAAACACTTACACAAATATTTGATTTATTGTAGTTTTTAAGTTCATTTATGGCTATTTCAATGAGTTATAAGGTTCAATTTTTTGGTTCCGAGAGCATTAATTTCATGTTTTCAGGGCCGGTTCACTTGTTTATACTTATGGGTTTTCTTTTAAAATGGTAATACTAATATAGATGTGGAATTAAATGGTATTAATGAACTTTTATAACTATAAATTCCCCTATAAATCATTTTTTCTACTGACATATGGGGATAGTTCTTTGAGTAAAAATGTTATCATTATGTGGTTAGTTCATTTAGGTGGTTTTACCAACCATATCAAGACAATGTCATTTTATTTAATATTATATATATATATATATATATATTTGTTTTATAACGTAAAATAAGTTATAATATACTTATTACAAATATATTTAACTATAATAATAGTGTTATGACCATCCTTGAAGGAGGTAATAGAAAATGAATACTCATTATCAATGGATATGGTTAACCACCATGATTTGGAAAATGGTTTCATTTATATGAATCATAGGATATGATAAAAGGTATGTATAGAATATATTCCATTAGAAATATGACATTCCGTTTTATAAATTATAATGGAGTTATTATGATTTTATGGATGAATGAGGTGAGGAGAAGGTAGAAAGAAAGGAAAGTAAAAGATATAGTTTGAGAATGTTACCTCTTGAATATCACGTTCTTAAAGGGAACCTTAAGGAACATGGAATTGATATTTTAGTGAGTCTAGTGGCACTTGGGCTTGGGGAGAGTGGGGAGGAGAGTGGTGTTTTCGATTATTACATTCATTTGTTTATTATTTTGGCTCAAGACTATAAATAGTATTAATTATTGTGACTATTTACAAAAAATGGTTATTGCGAGTTCAAACTAATGAGTGAGTATATCATCCATTACTCAAAAAATCATGTATTTGTGTTATAGTTAAATACTTTAAATTATCATATTTCATGATTCATACAAAATTAAAATATTTTACAAAAATATCAAAAATTCACTTTATCCATTCTTATAAATATAGATTTAAGAAATGGAATCCATTTTATTAAAATAATTTTCCAAATATGATAGATATAATTTTTAAATAAAGTCCCCATTTATTTGAAAAATATTTATTTTAATATTATAATAAATTTTATGATCCTCTAAAAAATAACTTATGGTATCCTAAAATTAAATTATAATTATAATACAATGTAATATTAATTTATGGATCCATTTTATGAAAATAAATTTTCTTTTAAATCATTGTATTAATTATAAAATTGAAAATAAATCACTTACATTATACAAAAATACCAACACTTAATTTATCATTTTTAAAGAAAATTATTTACGTGTACCACTATAAAAATATATCATATTTTCATTTTATATGATATCTAAATATTATTTTACATTTTCATAGGTGATATTACTATTCTAATGGTCAAATTACTATTCCAATGATAGTGTTACTATTCGAGTGGATAGATTTCTATTTCAGTGACCTAATTTATAATGGTCATATGGGTTTACTACTTCCTATAAATACCTCTTATTACATTTATTTTTTAGTAAATTCTATTTCTTTAAATGTTTATATAAACTTTCATCTTCAAAATGAATATTGTATTATCGATGCTGTGTTTTATTTCTACAAATTTGTTCGTGATTGTAGTCATACTAGTGGATCGAGTAGATCCAAAATATTATATTCTTATTCTCTTATTATCAATTTATTGTCTCATTGTTATATTTTTCATACTTATTGGTTTATTTTCTAACTAATTTATCCTTCTTCATTTATGATAATTTATGGTTTCAAGCACTATAGAAGCATGTGTCGGTGGATGATATATTAAAATGTCTTTTGATAATCATTTCTCGAAACTAAGAGTGAGGATATTGCACACCAAATTTATAATTAATTTATTTGATATTTGATGAAATAAAATACTTGGGATTAGGAACTTTATTCGTTGTAGAATTTTGGTCATTTGAAAAGGCCCTTTCGGATTTCCTTCATTGGCTTGTGAGGATCCAAGGATATAATCCCTCTAATCGTGATCCACACATGTTGATATGATCTCTGAACAACACTACTTGGTCACTAGGTTCTAGCACAATGATTAAAATGTCTTTCATTGTTAGATCTAGATCACTTACTATTCATTATTAAATAAATATCTACTTCGTGTATCATTCTTAATATGGAGGGAGATGGAGGAGTCAAGAGATAACCTGTTATGCACAAAAATTCTTTATTCTCAATATTGGATTCACTACAAAATAGTCATAACCATCAATCTATAAAGTTAGGATTTAGGTTAAAATAGTATTGAATTTTTTTGTTCATTAAAAAACATTTATTACCATTAATAAACCCCACAACTCATAATAATAATGATAATGTTATTATTTTGCAACGTGCTCTAACTTGTGAAAAAAAATACTGTTTAACCAACTTGTTAATTAATGTTTTCCATTGAACATGGTCTTGGTTCCATTGAAACTCCTATTTCATTTATTGAACAGTTAAATAAAAAATTTATTCATAAATAAATATTTCAATCACATACCAATGAATAAATATTTATTAAATATAAATAAATTTAATAAATTTATTTTTATTTACATGCTGGTGAATAAATATTTATTTAATTTATGCAATCAATATAACTTGAAAAAAATTATTCCTCATTCTTGTGAGTAATATTTATTCTATTAATTAATCTCAAATATAATTTAATCAAGATAAAAAACACTTAGTGTGTGACCCTCTAGGATACTCTCTCATTAGCATTCGGCAGGCTTACCTAATGTCCATGATTACTATCTAGCGACGAGTCAAGAAACCTATGAAAAAGAACTTAATGTCATAGCATTGAAAACCACATATGAATTCTCATGGTGTAATATAATCCCTTTATCTCAATATCTCATCAAGAATTTTTTACGATGGTGTCATCAACCTATTTACTCAATACACATTTATTTGACTATCTAAAATAAACACATCGTTACACCATGGACATGGAATTTAATGTGATGGTACTATTCAAATAAAAGGTCTAATATATCCTCTTCTATAAATATGGAAGGGAAAATTCATTCCTTGACTTATCCATTTATTACATGTCAATCATGATTCACCCAATGTACCCTACTTCCTACCAATATATGGTGTGATAGTTTTGGTTAGTAAATATAAGTGTATGATTCATGACATACATTAATGATAAAATTAAAGTCTAAAGTCCATTACATAGGCTCACATATATTAATATTTGAAGACACTAAAAAATTCTGAATTACTAGTAGATGGTTAGTTCTCATACTTTCCTATCTTGTAGATTACTAAGTGAGAACTTCATGAGAAGAAGCCTCATCCACTTATGATCACTCTCACCATATGATATAAGTAATATTTTTCCCATCAAAGTATGTTACCCAACCATAGAACTATATTAATAATATCGTCATACCAATTCATGTTTCTCATCGTAGTGTGGAACTGTTATGGCCTTATCAATGCAATAAATACTATAGAACGTTATTACATTAAATCTACGAACAAACATTAAAAAATAAGTAATAAGGAATTAAATTAATATTTAATATATCAAATATAAATGTAATAAAAGTAAAATCAGTTGTTCCTAGTACACCAAATCTAATAAAATCCCACTTAGACTAGAGCCAACTGCCTACAACTTTCAGTCTGTTGGACTTTACATGATAATCATGTTTATGGTGATTCAAGGATTTAGTCAAGGGGTACACCACATTGTCTTTTTTGGAAATACTACTCACTGAAACCTCACCTCTTTGAGAAAATCCATCAAGATATAATACTTCCACATTATGTGATTTTTCTATTGATGTGACTTTTTAACTTTTGTGAGATCCATTGATGCAGTATCATCACAGTAAAGTGTGATATGATCTATATTTCTAGGAACCACATCAATCTATTTTACAAAGTTATGCATTCATACTACTTACTTAGCTACCTCACAATCCTCAATATACTCAGAATCTTTTATATAATCTGCAATCACATTCTTATTTGAGCTCTTCCAGCTCATAGAACCTCCATTAAAAGTGCAGATGTATACTATTTGTGACTTCATGACATGTTTTTTTAAAGGTAAATCATTGGTCACAAACCAAGACCTAATTTATTAAAAAGATAAAGTAAGCTACAAAAGTCTGAAGGAGGGGATTTTTTTACATTATTTTTCATAAAAGTGAAGCAGATCAACCGGAAGCTCATCCCGCTAAGTAACGTTTTGGCTGATCCCTTTGTTGGCCAGACCATCAGCAACCATGTTTGCTTCTCGATAGGCATGTGTGGCGATGAATTTGTTTTCTAAGAGCAAGGATTGGTATTTCATCCAGCGGGTAGTGAGAGGCCAATAAAGATGAACAATACCATTCCATAAAGCATGGACAATAGTGGTCGAATGAATCTCAATACAGATGTTGCTCCAGCTCTTTTGTATAGCAAAATTGACATCATGAATCACTTCCTCCATCTCAGCTTCAAGGGAAGAGGCAAACCCATAGCCACCGTAGAAGCAACCATGACAATGTCCAAGCCAGTCCCATAAGATGGCGCCAAAACCAGCAGGTCCTGGGTTCCCTTTAGAGGCTCGATCCATATTGACCTTGATTTATCTGGGCAATGGGGCTTTCCAGAACACCTAAAAGGTGTGTCGAGGGTGTCTGTAGAGTCCCTCAATCCGAAGCAGATGAAGAATCACAAAGTCTCCAACCGAGTTGTCGCAATGAGATTTCTGCAATGAAGAGGAATTATTCATGGTAATGAGAATTCTCTTCTGACCTGTATTAAGACTGAATAAGGATTTGTTGTGAAAATGGAGTTACGATCATACTAGGTGACATGGAGGAGTTCAGCCACAATAACTAGTAAAAGGTTCTTGATTTGATGTGAAGTGCCAAGTTCAACACAACGTTTTATCTGTGCACAAATAGAGTCAGAGAGTATCCATCTGCAATCAAACATGTCAGTGATAAAATTACAGAGAGTAGAAGCTGTAGCGCAAGACAGAAATAAATGATTCATGTCTTCTCTATGCTGATGATAGAAATGACATCTAGAACAAAGTTGGATGCCAAAGGTCTGAAGACAGTCCTCAATAGGGAGACGGTTGTGCACAATGAGACAAATGAGGGTGAGCCTTGAGGTCTTAATCCAAGGCTTATCAAACTGCTTTAACCATTGAAAATTAGATTCAGAATTTGAAAGTTTGTGGGAGTAAAAACATTTAGATTCAAGGACACCATTATGGGCAGGCTCCCAAATAAGAAAATCTTCAGAGATTGAAAAGGTATAATTATCGACCACCTGCATGATGTTATTTGTGATATTACAATGCCAGTGTTGGAGCACCTCCATTATAGTGTCATTGTAATTCTCCGGATGGTTATTGGATGGAAGCATGGAAATAAGGGGAGATCCATTCCAATTGTCAATCTAGAAGCTCATGGAAGAATCCATGTGAACCAACCATCTAGCATTGTTCATAATAATGGCATAGGAAGTTTTGATGGAAGGCCAGATCGAAGAATTAAAATGATTCAGATTCCCTTTTTTAACCTTGGAAGGAATTTTTTTTTAAGAAACTCTGTAGATTCCAAGGATTCATTAATCGGATGCCAAGTGAGCCTGGATTGAAGGGACTCATTAAACAGTTTGAGATTTTTGATGCCAATCCCACCTTGTTCAAGGGGTTTACAACAGGTGGAAACGGGAATGGTAATGAGTTTCCTCTCTAGAATGCTACCAGTCCAGACAAAATTTTTAATGTAAACATTAATCTTTTTAATAATCCCAATAGGACATTTATAAACCATCATCAAGTAAAGGTTTATTTTAAGTCAATGCCTAGACTCTATTTAATCCCTTTTGTAACCAGTCATGCCTTATAAGTACTTACATATCCTTCCATGTCTAGTTTCTTCTTGAATACCCATTATAAACCAATTGGATTTAAATCTACTATAGGATCTTCAAAAACCTAGACTTGGTTTTGGTACATGGAATCCATTTCAAAATTCACGGCTTCTTGCCACTTGGAACCATTTGTTCCACTTACTACTTCATTGTATGTTAGAGGATCATTGTTGTCAATTAATAATGAGTCAAAATCCTTAGTGAATATAAAATCATAACATTCTAGCTTTGTAACATCTCTTGTACTCCTACACAATACTTGTGTCCCTGGAATAGTTTCATCTTCCATGGGGCTTTGTGGAATTTGTTCCTCTACAAACTCTTTTTCACCTTGAGCCTCAACTTCCTCTAATTTGAACTCGCTACCACTACCTCTTTTAGTGATTTTACCTCTTAATTAATATGGATTATCATTCCACTATAACCCTTTTATTTAATGGGTCTTATAATAAATACCCATTGTTTCCTTGGGGTATCATTCAACGGTACACTTTGAGCCTCAGGGTGAATGTTTGTTACCTGAAGTGGCCTTAATAAATGATTTCCTTCCCCACAAATGTAAACTTGATGACATGGGTTTTCTTCCACTCAAAAATTCATATGAATACCATTTATTGATTTATTTTCTACTTGGTTTATTATATGTTATGTTTTTTGTAATGTGTGTCCCCAAAAAAATAACAGAATCCTTGCATGACTCATCATTGATCTCACCATGTCCCACAAGGTGTGGTTCCTCTTCTCACTTACACTATTCCACTGAGGTGTGTGAGGATTAGTGATTTGGGATTGGATCACAAACTCCAATAAGTAATCAATGAAGTAGTGATTAAGATATTCTCTACTACGGTCTCAACAGATTTTTTTAATCTTCCTACTATATTGGTTCTCAACTTCATTCTTGTATTCCTTGAATTTATCAACAGAATCTGACTTATACCTCATTAGGTAGACATATCAATATCTACTAAAATCATAAGTAAAATTTATGAAGTATGAGTACCCACCCCAAGCTTTAACAAGAAACGATTCATAGACATCGGTATAAACTAATTTAAGAAGATATTTATCCCTTTCACCTTTCACACAAAATGTCTTTGGTCATTTTTCCTTGTAAACATGTATTACATACACCAATTAGGTTTAGTTAAAAATAATCTAAATATCCATCTTGATGTAATTTATTCAATCACATTTCATTTACATGGAATTGCCGGTGATTCCAATATTGGCTGTGGTATGATTCATGTGAGTTAACTTCGTTATCGATTTCCATTACTTGGTTCATGTAATCCAACACATAAATAACATTATATAAATATGAATTATTGTAATAGATTTTATATTTATAAAAAAATTACAATTATTCCCAATTTTGAAAATAAATCAATATGTATCAAGTATGAATTCAAAAATAATGGTTTTGGTAATAGATGGAAAATAATAACAACCTTTCAAAACCAAGATCATTTTGGTAAGAAAAGTGATGTGGTAGTCCCCAATAGCTACAACAACAAGTTTATCTCTATTGGCTGCTCTTCAATATACCTCCCCTCCGTTAATTTTTCTAAATATACATGGTTCCTATATTTGAATACATTTGTGTGCACCACAAGCTATATCTAATATCAAATTTTTAAAAACAGATAAAATTCACTCAATAACTAATGCACTTGAAGCTTCCTATTGCGTCTTTGGTTGGGTTTAGTTTTTCTTCCAGTGGCCCATATTTCCTCATGCGAAATAGACATCATCATATTACCTTGTTTTCCCTTACATATTCCTCTTCTTGGAAGTGCATAAAGAAGATTTGGGATTAAATATCTTTGATTTCCCTTTATTTTTGTTCACCATAAGGATGAATGGATTTTCACACCTCATATCCTTATCTACTTAGCGAAAAAGAGTGAGAATATCTGGGAGAGACTTATCAATGTTTTTTATATTATAATTCACAACAAACCCGGAGAATCTTTGAGGTAATGATGCTAGAATGAGATTGGTGACCAGTTCTTTGGGGAGTTTCAACCCTAGAACCTCTAGGCACTCAATGTATCCAATGAGCTTAACTACATGAGGCCCAGCTGGGTACCCTCTCCAAGATATCTTTGAAAGATCATCTTGTAAATCTTAAATTGTTCCAATCTAGCTCTCTCTTAGTAAAGACCAGGGAGGTTCTCAAGAATTCTATATGCATCTATGTTTTTGTGAGACTTCATGAGTTCACTTCAAATTGATAACACTATCAAACATTGATCGTTGACCACATCGATCAAATGTTTTTCATAGACAAGGAACACTTCATCACTCACCTCATTAGTTGGTGGATCAGGCATTGAGGATTATATCATGTAAGATTTTTTTTCATGGTTTAGAACAACACAAAGGCGTCTAAACCACTATTCAAATTTACTTCCAGTTATGAGGTTTTCATTCTACAATATTGATTATAGGGATAATGTGGATGATGATCTTTCCATTTTATTATATAATTAAAAGAGAATATTATTAGTAAATTTTCTTTATTACAAATAATTTGAGAACCAATATATTAATTTATTTTATTAAAACTCGCGCTATTTTATCAAGTCTCAATAGTCCTCACCATTGAACTCAGAATTTCTAGTTATTTTAACATTTTAGTGGCAAGGATTCATATAGCCTTTTTATATAAACCCAATAAGGGTTGGCCAAGCTACTTGAATTTATTTAAGTAGGTTGGTCTTTTCCAACTGTAGGCCTGATACTCCTTGATCTGTTGAGTGGATTCAACAATCTGGAAATCCTAACTTGGTTTTACTCAACACTTTCCTCCAAATACACAAATTCTAGAAAGGGTTACTCCTATTTATGTAAAATGTTTAATTCTACCAAAAAAGTTATTAATAACTCCCCATATAAAATTAACTACCCTAACATGGTTTGGTTAAACACTTAGTTTTATTGAGTTTATTCCAAATCATGTAATGGAAGGTCAAGTCTCACTTAATATTTAATTGAGGGATTTTAATTTTTTAGAAACTTTTATCTTGATTTATTTTTCTTCATATCTTGTTAATATTAAAAGGATGTTACTTAATTAATTAACCATGATCGAAAAAACATTTAAACATAATGAATCTAATTAATTTCCATTTTTTCGAATTATTTCATTTATTTATGTAATTGCAGCCTTGCGTCAAAAAAACGAATAATTGCATAAATAGAAATAAATAAATAAAGTAAATGAACCAACCATGAACTTATCTAACGATTGATTTAACGAGTGGAAATTAAATAAACCTATTACCTGGGGGAATAACTCTATTTGATATTCTTGGTATGAGTTATAGTATTCCACCTTTCCACTTGTGTATTAGTTGAGTTGGCATCATAATGGTTCCATCTTGAGCTGCATCCACCCACCTTGGGATAATCCATTAATTACAATTATTTATTACTCACATGTAGGTGAGGAGAACCAAATAATTGGTTAAAGGGGATTACATATGTAACACCCCAAGCTTTCACGATACACTTCTCTATCAATAATGCAATAGCTTGCATTGTACGCAAGTTCGAGATTCTAACACACCGCGACCAATCAAAGTAGCAGTTATGAATATTAATACCCACTTTTTGAAATTATATAAATTTATTATTTTAAAATGGACTTCATTTTTGGATTCAGAATATTGAAATTATCCTATGTTGAATTTTTGGTATTTCTCTGAGAACTTCCAATTTTCGATGAATAGTGAAGAATACTTCAAACCAACTTTTTTAATCAAAATAATTTATAGTGATAAATTATAAAATTTAGTGGTTTAAAAGTATAATTATAATATATTTTTACCATTTTATTCAATGGTGGTTATTATAATTAATTTCACTTTGAAATTGGACATAAACAATTATCAATCTTTTGATATATATTGCTTCTTAAAAACACGCTATTTGTTGTGACAGCTGGAATTAATTATTAAACTAATTAAATCAACTTATATGTTTTTAATTTTGTAAAATAGACATAATTTTTGAATTAGGAATATCAAATATAGCTTAGGGTGAATTTTTGGTATTTTTCTGAAAAACTTCAATTTTTGATGAATAGTGAAACCACTAAGTGGTTGTTTAAAAACTAATTTTTCGTGTAAATGAAACATTACCACTTCTGTGATTTGATTTCCAAAAATCTGACATACATGGTTGTCATTAGGAAGAAAAAATTGGTTCAATGGGATTAAAATAATATTTTGGTGAATAGTAAATTTTGAGTTTTTTTAATCGCGATTAAAGGTAATTAGTGAAATTTAAGGTAAAAATGATATTATAAAAATATGAAAATATATCGACACATGTCCTAACCTTATTGTATGAGTCATGTCCGACCAAGAAAATCCATGGGTCAACTTGGGGACCCCATGGATCCACTTGGGTAAGAAAATGACATTAATAACTTTTTATTTAAAGTAAAAATAAAATTGTCACAAACATGTGTTGTTTAACTAAAACAATTATTACATGGGGATATATAAGTTAAATTTTCGACTATAAATAGTCATTGGAAATATAAAAAGATTTCCTGCATCATGTTAATTTTTTTTATAATTTTTATACATTAAATAAATTAAATTTTTTTATGACACAATGATGATGCAGCGATTACCTCATTAATTAACGATTTAAATAAAATGAAAATACAATGTAAAATATAAGACATAAACTTGTCAAAAACCTATTGGATGAGTATATTTATAACTCGTATCATCTTATCCTCGAAATATATCATTGTGGGACCTTTAAAATCCGAAAATCATTTCATAATAAGGTAACATTTCATGACTCTCCAAGAGTACCCCTCCTCTCCTCTTATAAAAGGCCCCCACCTATACCACCTTATTCACACCATCAAATCCATTTGGCTCGGCCAAACTCTACCCAAATACTCTCTCAACTTCCCTCTCTTACTCCTAGAAGCCTCACTTTGGGCAGAAGTCTTCCCAAGGAAGCCTTTGGCTAAAATCAAAAAGTGTTATCTGATTTTTAGGTAATGTCTTCTCTTATGTTCTTTTGTTTTATTTTACTTCTCCAACCCCTTAAACTCATTTTATTCATTTATTTTGTAACAACACCAGTATATTAAATATACTAGGACGTTTTTATGAGAATTATTTGATTTAAACTTACACACACCTTCGTCTATTGGTTAAAGAACATACTGAATCTGTGGGTGGAAAATTACGGTCTCACGAAACGATGATTGTTCAATCTTCTTTTAACACCTCTCTTGGTGGCCATTATGATGACACTATTTTCATATATGATATATATATTATTTTTATGTTTTCCTTATGCTTCTTTATTTCTCATTTATGGCATACCCTTATGATTTCCATTATGGGTAAACGCGATGATTTAATTTTTGGAAGTGCGGACTACCGCCCCCTCAAAGTGATTTGAATCGTTAATTCCATATATGGGACGTATAAAGGATGGATTAAATGATATTATATATGATATTATACTGGAATTATAATACACCTTTATATAATTATGATTTCATTCCATTAAATATGAAATAGAAATGAAAGTAGCGTTCATGCGTACGTACAGCTTACCGTTTCCATAAACGGTTCATTTCATTTCTTACCTCTAAATGTTACGTAATATTATGAATGAATGTATATACTTGATATATATGATATATATGATATCTACATCATGAATATAATTCTGTATATAATGGATATTTTACCACATGAACAACTTGTAATTATAAGAAGTTTATTTTTTACTCAAGTACCAAAGATCGACAAAACGACCGCTATTAGCATAAATAATGAAATTATGTTCACAACATGGTAATAAGTGATATAAAAGAAATAATAAACTTGAAAAAGGTTCTTGAACAATTATAAATTAACTCTAGAATATTATTTGGGAGGTTAAAGAATGGTCGTGTCATGTCGGACACGAGGTAAGGACATCATCTCAATCTCATTTCATTGAGGCATATTTTGTTTTATACACAACTTTCTTTTATAGTGTATATAAACCCCTTTAACTTTTACGTTTAATCAAAATGAATATTTTTATATCAAGAGTTTTACTAAATGACAAAAAGGAATGTTTTTTTGTCGTACGTATGCGGCGACAACGACTTCTTTGTCGTCGTGACCATTATTTGAGTTTCAGCTTCCTATACAAGCCATAACTTTTTTAAATGAAAAATAAATACAATGTTTTAATTTTCTTTTATTTTGGTTTTGAAAATGGTTCTGAAAGTGTTTTTTTTATATCAATGTGTTGTTTTGATATCTTGTGACTGAAATGTGGAAATGTTATGTTTCCTTTATGCATGTTTTATGTGATACGATTATGTTATGGTTTATGATATGTTTAAACATTTTCATATAAGGAATGCATTGGACTTAATAAATGATGGGTGGAGCCCGCTATAGCTCCTCGATGCATCGGTAGGTCTCATGAGACAAACTAGTGTCTTGGAACAAGGACTTGATAAAATCTTATTTGTAGTCTTGGCACGAGGCCTTGGCTACGTGGTTATGATAGTCTGGCATTATGCATTCCATCATTATGAAAGTGGTTATTGATATTTCATGTGATTATTCAACTAGTAAAATATCCATGTGAATAAGTAAATGGAATTATTTAATTTTATTTTTTCCATATTATGCTGAAGTTCAAAGGCTTTTGTTTTAGTTATACATTGCCTTAAATGTTGATGTTTATTTATGAAAGTTTCCGCTATATTGTTTTCCTTACTGAGCATCTGAGCTCACCCCTTTCAATGTTTTAATTTTTCCAGGATGTGATGAAGTATATTATGAATGACTTGAAGGGATAGTATGAGGGTACATGAAGACATGATGTTTTTTTTAGTTTTGTTTTACTTTATGATGTAATGTAATACTTATGAATGTATCTAGTGTTTCCAAATCTACTAAACTAATCGGTCTTTCGAGACTTGATATTTTGTGATCATGCCAATGTTACGCAATAATGCACCGACTCTGGGTAACTGGGTTCAGGGCGTTATAGTTGGTATCAGAGGCAGTTTACTAATAACCTTGGAAGCTAGATTTAGATAAACTTTGATTAAAGAACATAGCCCTAAGATATACTTTGAAGATTAGTATAGAAGAACTTCCTATAATTTTGGTATTATAGATATTTTGTGAGTTTTTTGAGAAATACATCTCTGTCTGGATATGAGCAGGTAGAGGCAGCTCTGGCACAGATTTACCTAGGGGTAAAACCCGAAAACACAGCTTTGAGCTAGACTCGAACGGGAACTGGTGCACGACAATGGGCCTTGCTGCACTCTTGGTTACGACACTCCCAGGGGATATGCTTAGGATAATTCTCATTTTCTTTAAAAATCATTATGAAAGGTTTATGAATATATAATTCCTCAAAGAAAACATTTTTATGACTATGGATTATATCCATAAACTGTTCAATTTATGTTAAGTGTTTTACAAGTATGAAATTATGTATATCGATTCATAAACTAATCTAGATTATGACATTGTTTATAAATGGTGCCTAGTTGAAGGAATGGAAACTGTATTAATGCACGCACTCCATGTAGGGATTTCCCTCCTGCTCAAGAAAATTATAGTGGAGCTGGTGATACAACTGGTGTTGATCAACTTATCACCATACTGGGACAACTCACTCAGGTTGTGAATAATAACCTTACTCGTATGGAGCACCCTGATCTGCAACATGGAGGATCAATGTTAGACTGCTTTATGAGGCAACAACCGCCAACATTCAATGGGAGTACAAATACCTTAGTAGCTGAGCAATGGATAAATTTCTCAGAGAAAATATTCCATGCTTTAGGGAGTAGTGAAAGGCAAAAAGTAGTCATGGCAGCTTTCCGCCTCACTGGAGATACTGATCAATGGTGGTCATTGATTCAAAACACAAAGGAAGATGATGAAGTATCAAATATGTATTGGAGGGAGTTCAAAGTGCTTTTCTTAGAAAAATAATTTCCTCGTGACCATCGAGCAGGTATGGAAAGGCAATTTCTGAGTCTGAGACAAAAGGAGTATGAGAATGTCACAAAGTATAAGGCCAACTTTACAATGTTAGCGAGGTATGGTGCAGATTATATACGTAACCCAGGAAGTAATATTTATCGTTTCTTTGATGGTTTAAAACCTTTTCTCCATCGATCCTTAGTCTCACAATCTTTATCATCGTACGAAGATATTGTCTCATGTGTTATCAAGACAGAAAAGGAATTCTCTAAATCTTATTACAATAAAGTAAAGCAAGAGAAGAAGAGAATGGTGGAACAAGAGACAGATAAAGGGAAAAAGGGAAAGAAGGATTTTCCATTATGAAATAATTGTGGGAAGAATCACCCCGGTACTTGCCTAAATAGAATGGGAGTTTGTTATAAATGTGGAGAAAAAGGTCACCACGCTCGTGATTGTAAGGGAAAGAAAGAGGCTATCAATGTTGAATGCTACAATTGTAGGGAAATTGGTCATTATGAAAATGAATGTCCTAAGAATTAGGGAAACATACCTCAGAAAAGGCTAAGGGATCAAGGACAATCTTATGTTGTTACTACAGTTGAAGTGGAATAATTAATATATTGGTGCTTTTGGACTTAAGGATTATATTTTGGTTATAAGAATAATGTGATATATATAAGGATTGTACTGCAGTACTTTTTGTTTTCATTAAGGTTTTAATATGATGAAGTTAATCATATTTTTGTATGTGACAATAAGAGAAACTTTACTTTGTTTGAGGAATCTGATGATACAATTGATTTTGGAATTTAGAGACCTTTTAGAGAAAGTCTGGACATAGGTAATTTGGATAACTATAAAGGTTGGAATGGATTAAGTTGAACTTTGGATAGTATTGTTTAAGGTTGAAACATTTCTGAAGATTATTTTTGGAATATTATAATACTATAGTTTTAGGAAAAGGACAACCCGCAGGTCGGGGGATAAACCGTCGCGTCGGACAAAGCTGCAGGAATCGAACCCACAACCATAGTGCGATAGGACTTCATTACCTACCACTAGCCTACAGGAAGTCCCTAGTTATTACAAAATAGTTTTCCTAATCAAAATTGTATGTGTTAATATTTGGAACCTTGTACGATTAGGATAAATATAATATTTTTAAGTTCTATTATCTTTTTGAGTGAAAAATGGGTTTGTGGTAAAAATTTATTAAAGAATTAAAGTCTACACGACAAGTATATATATTCCCTTACGTTCTTAGTAAATCTCCTAAATAAATTCTTCAACTTTATAAAAGGTAACTTAAAACAAAAATGTTGTCGGTTAACTTTTCTTACTGGGGAATCAATAATCGTTTAACGAATCCCAAGTTTGTGATTTTCTTATAGTTAACTTTCTCCTAACCCTGTTTTCTACAACTCTCCATCAGACCATGATGGTCTGTTTTTCCTCCATATCCATATTTTCATAGAATCCTAGTATGGGCTATCTCAGGTGACCTTTGTACTTCTCTTTCTTTCTTTTAATGTTATATTTTTATTAACCCTATTCCCGATGTGGGTTTTCCACAAAGGTATGTTCTATTTTCAACCTTTTATTTTTGAAGAACTATTTCAAATTGAAAGGACGCAATTTATTGAAGGAGAAGATAATGTAACACCCCAAGCTATCACGATATGCTTCTCTTTCAATAATTCAATAGTTTGCATTGTATGCAAGTTTGAGATTCTAACACACCGCGACTAATCAAAGTAGAAGTTATGAATAGTAATACCCACTTTTTGAAATTATATATATTTAATATTTCAAAATGGACTTAATTTTTGGATTCGGAATATCTAAATTATCCTATGTTGATTTTTTTGTATTTTTCTGAGAACTTCTGATTTTTGATGAATAGTGAAAATACTTAAAAACAAATTTTTTAATAAAAATAATGTACAGTGATAAATTATACAATTGAGTGGTTTTAAAGTATAATTAGAATATATTTTTACCATTTTATCCAATGGTGGTTATTAGAATTAATTTCACTTTGAAATTGGACATAAACAATTGTCAATCTTTTGATATATATTGCTTCAAAAAAACACGCAATTTGTTGTGACAGTGGGAATAAATTATTAAATTAATTAAATCAACTTATATGTTTTGAATTTTGTAAAATAGACATAATTTTTTAATTAGTAATATCAAATATATCTTAGGGTGAATTTTTGGTATTTTTCTGAAAAACTTCAATTTTTGATGAATAGTGAAACCACTAAGTGGTAGTTTAAAAACTAATTTTTCGTGTAAATGAAACATTACCACTTCTGTGATTTGATTTTCAAAAATCTGACATAAATGGTTGTCATTAGGAAGAAATATTTTGTAACACCCCAAGATTTCATAGTATGTACTTCTTCAAAACAATTCAATAACATACACCACACGCAACACCGAGTTCAAGCGCACCATGACTTACCAAAAAAGTCGTTCAAAAGAGGTTATGAATATTATTAACTAAATTTTAAACTTTATATAATACTTATAATTTTAAAATCCATATTATGAGTTTCTTAGACATAATTTAAGAACAAATTACTATTTTTTCCGATAAAAGAAGTATTTTTCTAAAATGCACTTTTACCAACTTTTAATAGTGGACCCTTTTTAAATCCAATATTTTAAACTTTTATATATTCAATTTGACTAAATAAATTTATTATTTAGAATGGTTAAATCAATAATTTACAATTTAACACCCCAAACTTCCACGGTATGCTTCTCTTTGAATAATACAATAAACGTGTGGTGTACGCAACTTCAAGTTCTAATACACACTACAACCAATCAAATTAGCCATTATGAATAGTAATACCAAATTTTTAAAATTTTATAAAGTTTATCTCAAAAAATGGAAATCATTTTTGGATTTGGAATATCTAATTTATCCTAGGGTGAAATTTTTGTACTTTTCGGATAACTTTTATATTTTGATGAATACTGAAAATTACTAAATTTTAATTAGAAGCAACTTTTTTAATCAAAATAATTAATAGTGATAAATTATGAATTTGAGTGGTTTTCAAGTATATTTAGAATATATTTTTACCATTTAATACAATTTTGGTCATTAGACATAATTTTACAATTAAACCGGACATAAACAAGTATAAATCTTTTGATAGTTATTATATCTTAAAAACACACTTTTTTGTTTTGACAACGGGAATTAATTTTAAATTAATTTCTGCCACTTCTGTGTTTTGAATTTGGAAAAATGGATTCCATATTTGGAACCAGAATTTATAAATTTTTTAAATAGGTAACTTTTATTTTTAGACATTTTGAATAATTACTTCGGTAAATATTTTATTTACCATGGTTAAAAGGTAAATCTGGTAAATAAGGGTTAAAAAATAATATTATAATAATACTAAATTACCCTAAAACGTTTCCTAACCTTATTTTTGGACACATGTCCGACCATGGTCATCTTTGGGTCGATTTTGGGACCCCATGGAGCCACTTGTAGGTGATAGGGACACTTTATTTTAATTAAGTTAAAATAAATACAAAAATGACATAAGCATATATCTTTTAGCAAAACAATTTTTACATAGGGTTATATATGTTTTATTTTTGACTATAAATATTCATTAGAAATATAAAAAGATTTCCTACATAATGGTAGTTTATTTATAATTTTTATACATTATATAATTTAATTTATTTATGACACAATGGTGATGCAGTAATTACCTAATTATTGAAAAATTAGAATAATTGATATTATAAATACCCAAATAAATTTAATTTGAGACTTTTTATAAATACAAATAACATTATAGGATAATATTACATGTTAGGATTGAAGTAATTAACTTTTTTCGAAGTAACCATTCTGTTATGATTTTTACAAAAATGAATTATTGAATAGTGTCAAAATTGACATAAAAGAGTTTCTAAAACAAATATTATATTATTAAATGAAATTAAATTCCTAAAAATCTAATGATCATCCAAGAGACTTATATCATGATAGGTGTATAATTAATGGACTACTTGGGGGTCTCTTGGATGTATATAGTAAGTTTATTAACCATATAATATAAAAATACAAAGAGACATTGTAAAAGTGAAACTAATTAACTAAGAGTTAATATTTAAAGATAAGGTTAATATAGTAACCCAAACCTATGTAAATACTATTGGATGAGTGGTTTTCAACCTATACCCACCTTAACCTTTAAATAATACACTTTTGAGACATTATAAACTGAATATGAATTTATTATAAAATAATAGTTTTAGCTTTTCCAAAGGTGCCCCTCACCCCTCTTTTAAAAGGGAACTCACCCTTCTCACTAATTCACACATTCAAACCCTTTTGGTTCAGAAAACCCCTACCCAAATACTCTCTCAACATCCCAAAATTAATCCTATAGGCCTTACTTTAGTCAGAAATCCATACTAAGGAGCCCTTTTGATCAAATCAAAAGTAAGAACCCGAAGAAGAGATAATGATTTCACCACCCTTTTTCAAGTTCCTTTCTTCTTCCACTTCTTCTTTCTTTGTTATTACCATTCTAAAATAATAACTCCAGGATATTATATATACTGTGATGTTATTATATAAATGGTACAACCATATTCAGTATTCTATCCATCCTTTGAAAAACATGTCACCATACGTGCGTACGTACGGCTTACCGTCTCCACGTCGTGGTGTAATTGTTATTCAATAAATTATTATTTGGATGGGTATAATAATGATGTGTAATTCATGTAAATAATAAATATAACATGATAATTATTCTGTATATATGATATACCATCCAATTATATATTAATTTAATATCAAAATAATGATATTGTCGATCGTGCGTACGTACGGACTACCGTCTCCACGAACGCGATGAGATTCATTATCCATCGTATCCATTCAAGAATAATTCTCATTTAATGATTAAAAATAATGTTTAATTATTTTACATAATTCTGGAAATGAATAATATACATCCCATAAGTAACAAATATGGCTCAAATAACAAAGAATATAAAGGAAAATGAACCCGTTAACACCTGAAACGACGATAATTCTAAGATATTATTAACAAATCAATGTTAAAAGATCATATATGATATCATATTAATGCATATGATTCTTGTATAATTCAATATTATTATTATTTCTCCATTATACAGGTGGTTAACCTACCCTCGACCAAGGAAAAAGTACAAAGTAAGGGGTTTCCTATCTCACTTTTAATTCTGTGAGAATTCCATTGTTCACCACATTATTACATGTGGTGTGTGTATTGCCCATGTTTGTATTAATTGTGTTATATACTTTAATTCATGTATATTTACATCATCATTGTATGATCCTTCTTTCATGGGTGTATGTTTTGTATGTTACCAAATCAATAAGGGAATTTGAAATTTCAATTTCCACTCATTCGGATTTACACATACTTCATTGATAATTTTACTCCAAGATTATGTGTAGAATCACTATTCATTTGATTATGTCATAATTTCCACTCCCCTTTCTGTGGATATACTTTTTATACACATAATCACTCCATTGATAAATTCTCAAGTCATCGGTATGAACTTTATAAGAGTAATTTTTACTCAATATTGATTTGTTGGGATAAACATCCAATTCATTGGTGTTGTTTTTACAAGAATATGTGTGAATGTCCTTTCATTTTTTTACACTGAATATCCAATCATATTTAGTGTATTTATATTTTTCACACATAATAATGTCGTTGATTTATCCTTAACCTAAGGATACGACCTTTATGACAGATTTCATCTCAATTTACATTCCATTGAGACTTCTTTGTTGTTATACACCAAATCACTTTTATGTGGTGTATATAATGTACTTTGACATAGTATATCATGAATCCCTTTATTCTCATCATATTACAAAGTTTTTATTACCTCAATTATTTGTATCCAAGTGTCTCTCTTTTGGTTAGAAACTCTAATTAAAATACCATTTTTAAATGTTTTAAAGACTTATTCTTCTAAATCATGCTCATTAATGTCCATGTTTTAAAAATGGTTTTAAGGATTTATTTATAGAGACATTAAAGTTTTAAAATTAAAACTCTTTTTAAAAGTTTCAAAGTGGTATGGGACACTTTGATTCAAAAATCTATTTTTAAATGGCTTCTTGACAAATAGTGTGACTTTTAAATGACTTCAAGAAAAAGGGAGACATTTCAAACTAATTGTTTTGATGATTATTTTCATCTATTTCAATATCCTTCATCATTTTTGATTGAGGTTAATATGATACAATACAATCTTCCATATTGTATCGAATGAGTTATGTTTGACTGTGGATGTGCTATTTTTATACCATTCATGGTTTGTGGATAAAGTATTGACATTTCGTATGATAGTTTTAATACGAATGTTTATGTTATGTTTAAAACATTTCATATGAGGAATTCATTGGACTTAGTAAGTGACGGGTGGAGCCCGCTATAGCTCCTCGATGCATCGGTAGGTCTCATGAGACAAACTAGTGTCTTGGCACAAGGCCATGACAAAATCTTATTTGTAGTCTTGGCACGAGGCCTTGGTTATGTGGTTATGATAGTCTGGCATTATGCATTCCATCATTATGAAAGTGGTTATTGATATTGCATGTGATTATTCGTTTAGTAGAATATCCATGTGAATAAGTAAATGGCATTATTTCATTTTATTTTTTCCATACTATGTTGAAGTTCAAGTTTAAAAGGATTTTTTTTAGTTATGCATTGCCTTAAATGTTTATTATTATTTATGAAAGTTTCTGCTATATTGTTATCCCTACTGGGCATTTGAGCTCACCCCTTTTCTATGTTTTATTTTTCCCAGGATGTGAAAAAGTAAATTATGAATGACCTACAGGGATAGTATGAGGGGATAAGAGTGTGGACTATGGAGATTATGTTGTTTTAGTTTTTCACTTATTGATGTTATGTAAAATTTATGAATATATCTAGTGTTTCCAAGGCTACTAAACTAATCGGTCTTTCGAGACTTGATCATTCTTGTGATCATGCCAATGTTATGTAATAATGCACCGAATCTGGGTAACTGGGGTCGGGGCGTTATAGTTGGTATCAGAGGAAGTTTAATATAAACCTTGGAAGCTAGATTTAGATAAACTCTAATTAGAGCACGTAGACCTAAGATGAGCTTTGAGGATTAGTATAGAAGAACTTCCTAGAATTTTGGTATTGTAGATATTTTGTGAGTTTTCCGAGTAATACATCCATGTCTGGATACGAGCAGGTAGAGGCGGCTCTGGCACAGATGTACCTAGGGGTAAAACCCGAAAACACCGCTTTGAGCTAGACTCAAATGGGAACTACTGCAAGACAACGGGCCTTGATGCACTCTTGGTTATGACACTCCTAGGGGATATGCTTATGATAATTTACATTTTCTTTACAAACCAATTTGAAGTATTATATATAAGATGAGAGTAAATGACTTTGGTTAATACTAATGTGTTTCAAATTGAGAATATGGTGACATGATATTCTCTAAATTATTTTATGACTACTGTTACTCACACAATTCTTTTTGGTTTTAGTCAATGGATGGATTCCAAGGAATTCATAGTGACTTTTAGAATGATGTACAAGGCGGGAACGATGGTGGTAGTGAGAAACAAAATGGAATGTTGATAGGCGTAAAAGATATCGTCTTCATGCCAAATCAATTTTCCAAAAATATGATCAACAATATATATATTAACCAATTCCTGGACTCAACAAAGAAGAGGAAGGTGATGAATGATAAGGGCTCCAGCAGTGGAGACCATGGAGAAAGGAATCCTCAATTTCCATCATGCAGGAAATGTGAAAGGAGACACCTAGGAAAGTGTCTCAATGGGAAAAAAATTTTACGTGCGGGAAGGAAGGACATAAAGTGAAGAATTGCCGAAGAAAAATGAAGATTACTATGGAAGAAGATAAAAATGGTCCCAAGAATCCATTTACAGTCATTTTCCGTAAATTTAGGGGACCTGGCCATTACCCGAGTGAATGCCCTATTCTATAGGATATTTTCTTGGTCAAAGAAGAAGATATGTGGAAATAAATGGGTAGAGAAATGTTTAAAAAGTATTACTGCTCCTTGCTGATGGGTTTACTTTGGAATAATTTTATCTTGTATTTTTAACCATGTAGTTTTCCAAGTGATAATGATATTTGAGGAAGAATTATCTTTTCTCTTGTGGATACAGTTATAAATAACCATTTGGTTTTATATGATCGTTTGGTTTGAGGAAATTATAAGTTATTATAATTTGGGATGAAAATGCAATGTATGAGATATGATTTGTGGTTAAATTATGTTATGGTTATTTTGAGGAATTTATCTCATTTTGGTAATGTTATAAAATATATTTTTTGAAAAAGGACAACACGCAGACCTTGTGACAACCCATCGTGTCGGACAAAGCTGTGGGAATCGAACCCACAACCAAAGTGCGATTGGGATTTATCGCCTACCACTGGAATACGTGAAGTCCCTGGTTAGTGTGACTATTATTTTTAGTTAAATGATTTTATTGATCAATAATAATTTGATTTGGGATCTTATGTCTTATCAAATGAATACCCTTAGTATAGGAAAATGATTTGGTAATTAAGTGATAAATGTTATATTTGAAGTTGTTCGCTTTGTTGTGAACACTATATGCCCAAGGAAAATAGAATAGTATGGGATTTCATTTGAGGAGTAATGGTTGATTTTTATCTATGTTTTTATTGTGTATTTATAGTGATTTGGGTTGTTTATGGAAATGATTAGGTTAATTACTTTTAAGTATGTGACTTTAAGAGTAATTAATGTAATTTGGAGATACAATTTAATGTGGAAGACTAAATTCTTATAAGTTTTGGGTTTCAATATTAGTTTGGATTATATTGAAGGATTTTAAGTAAAGTTGATTATTGAATGGTATTTATTTAACTTTGGGGTATTAATGGTTTAATTTTAGAAATTAAGATTAGTGTTTTTTTATCTAATGGAATATACATTTGGGGGATCATCAGATATTATACTAAACATTTTGGTTTTGATTAATCTATAAAGACAAGGTAAATATAGAGTTTATCCTATGTGGATCATGCATTTCTATAGAAGTTTATTCTAGCTCTTCCATTGTGACCAAGTCTTCATGAATACTCATTGTTCAAAAAATGAGTTAGTGGGAAAACTTTATTAAAGAATGAAACTGTACATAAAAAGTAAGTATATCTCTTTATGTTCTTAGTCAATGTCATAAATGAATTCCTCTTCCTTATGTAATGTAATTTAAAACAAAAAAATGTTGTCTGTTTACTTTTCCTACTGGGAGACTAATGACCGTTTGTCCCAACACAAGTTTGTGATTTTCTTATTGTTAACTTTCTCCTGATCATGTTTCCTATCCATCTCTATCATAACTTAACACTTAGTTTATCGTCCATATCCATGTTTTTCTACATGTAATCCTGGTATAGGTTATCTCGGGTTACCTTTGTACTTCTCTTTCTTTCTTTTAAAGTGATAGTTTTATTGAATATTTTTCCGATGTGGGACTTTCCATTATATTCCCAAGCCCAATTTTAAAAATTGCGAGGATGAAATTTATTGAAGGAGGGGAGAATGTAACACCCCCAGATTTCATAGTATGTACTTCTTCAAAACAATTCAATAACTTACACTACACGCAACACCGAGTTCAAGCGCACCATGACTTACCAAACAAGCCGTTCAAAAGAGTTTATGAATATTATTAATTAAATTTTAAACTTTATATAATACTTATAATTTTATAATCCATATTATGAGATTTTTAGACATAATTTTAGAACAATTTTTTTCCAGATAAAAGAAGTATTTTTCAAAAATGTACTTTTACCAACTTTTAATAGTGGACCCTTTTTAAATCCAATATTTTAAACTTTTATATATTAAATTTGACTAAATAAATTTATTATTTAGAATGGTGAAATCAATAATTTACAATGTAACACCCCAAGCTTCCACGATACGTTTCTCTTTGAATAATACAATAAGCGTGTGTTGTACGCAACTTCAAGTTCTAATACACACTACAACCAATCAAACTAGCCCTTATGAATAGTAATACCTACTTTTTGAAATTTTATAAATTTTATCTCTCAAAATGGACATCATTTTTGGATTTTTAATATAGAATTTATCCTAGGGTGAAATTTTGGTACTTTTCGGATAACTTTTATATTTTGATGAATAGTGAAAATTACTAAATTTTAATTAAAAACAACTTTTTTAATCAAAATAATTAATAGTGATAAATTATGAATTTGAGTGGTTTTAAAGTATATTTAGAATATATTTTTACCATTTAATACAATTTTGGTCATTAGACACAATTTCACAATTAAACTGGATATAAACAATTATCAATCTTTTGATAGTTATTATATCTTAAAAACACGCTTTTTGTTTTGACAGCGCGAATTAATTTTAAATTAATTTCTGCCACTTCTGTGTTTTGAATTTGGAAAAATGGATTCCATATTTGGAATCAGGATGTCCAAATTTTTTAAATAGGTAACTTTTATTTTTAGACATTTTGAATAATTACTTCGGTAAATATTTTATTTACCATGGTTAAAGGGTAAATCTGGTAAATAAGGGCTAAAAAATAATATTATAATAATACTAAATTACCCTAAAATGTGTTCTAACCTTATTGGTGGATACATGTCCGACCATGGGCTTCTTTGGGTCTATTTTGGGACCCCATGGAGCCACTTGTAGGTGATAGGGACACTTTATTTTAATTAAGTTAAAGTAAATACAAAAATGACATAAGCATATATCTTTTAGAAAAACAATTTTTACATAGGGTTATATATGTTAGATTTTTGACTATAAATATTAATTATAAATATAAAACAATTTCCTACATAATGGTATTTTATTTATAATTTTTAGACATTATATAATTTAATTTATTTATGACACAATGGTGATGGAGTAATTACCTAATTAATGAAAAATTAGAATAATTGATATTATAAATACCCAAATAAATGTAATTTGAGACTTTTTAAAAATAAACATAATTTTATAGGACAATATGACATGTTATGATTTAATTAATTAACCTTTTTTGAAGTAATCATTATGTTATGATTTTTAAAAAAACCAATTATTGAATAGTGTCAAAATTGACATAAAAGAGTTTTTAAATAAAATACTATATTATTAATTGATATTAAATTATTAAAAATCTAAGGTTCGGCCAAGAGACTTATATACTGATATTTGTATCATTAATGGACCACTTGGAGGTCTTTTGAATGTATATAGTATGTTT
Source organism: Viscum album (assembly GCA_963277665.1). NCBI lineage: Eukaryota > Viridiplantae > Streptophyta > Magnoliopsida > Santalales > Viscaceae > Viscum > Viscum album. The sequence continues at coordinate 856,487,606 of OY728133.1, read as the reverse complement.
ATTAACCATATAATATAAAAATACAAAGAGACATTGTAAAAGTGAAACTAATTAACTAAGAGTTAATACTTAAAGATAAGGTTAATATAGTAACCCAAACCTGTCTAAATCCTATTGTATGAGTTTTTTTTGACCTATCCCCACCTTAACCTTTAAATAATACACTTTGGATCCATTAGAAACCGAATATGAATTTATTATAAAATAATATTTTTAGCTTTTCCGAAGGTGCCCCTCACCCCTCTTATAAAAGGGCACTCCCCCTTCTCCCTAATTCACACATTCAAAGCCTTTTGGTTCGGACAACCCCTACCCAAATACTCTCTAAACTTCCCTCAATTAATATTAGAGGCCTTACTTTAGTCAGAAAGCCATCCTAAGGAGCCCTTTTGATCAAATCAAAAGGAAGAACCCGAAGAAGAGGTAATGATTTCACCACCCTTTTTCAAGTTCCTTTCTTCTTCCACTTATTCATTCTTTGTTATTACCATTCTAAAATAATAAATCGAGTATATTATATATAATGTGATGTTATTCTAAATATGGTACAACCATATTCAGTATTCTATCCATCCTTTGAATAACATGTCACCATATGTGCGTACGTACGGCTTACCGTCTCCACGTCGTGGTGTAATTGTTATTCAATAAATTATTATTTGGATGGGTATAATAATGATGTGTAATTAATATAAATAATAAATATAACATGATAATTATTCTGTATATATAATATACCATCCAATTATATATTATTTTAATATCAAAATAATGATATTGTCGATCGTGCGTACGTACGGACTACCGTCTCCACAAACGTGATGAGATTAATTCTCCATTGTATCCATTCAAGACTAATTCTCATTTAATGATTAAAAATAATATTTAATGATTTTAAATAATTATGGATATGAATAATATACATCCCATTAGTAACAAATATGGCTCAAATAACAAAGAATATAAAGGAAAATGAACCCGTTAACACCCAAAACGACGATAATTCTAAGATATTATTAACAAATCAATGTTAAAAGATCATATATGATATCATATTAATGCAAATGATTCTTGTATAATTAAATAACAATTATTTCACCATTATAAAGGAGGTTAACCTACCCTCTACCAAGGAAAAAGTACAAAGTAAGGGGTTTCTTATCTCACTTTTAATTCTGTGAGAATTCCATTGTTCACCACTTATTTATTACATGTGGTGTGTGTACTGCCCATGTTTGTATTCATTGTGTAATATAATTTAATTCATGTATATTTAAATCATCATTTTATGATCCTTATTTCATGGTTGTATTTTTTTTATGTTACCAAATCAATAAGGTAATTTGAAATTTCAATTTCCACTCATTCGGCTTTACGCATACTTCATTGATTATTTTACTCCAAGATTATGTGTAGAATAACTATTAATTTGATTATGTCATAATTTACACTCCCCTTTCTGTAGATATACTTTTTATACACATAATCACTCCATTGATAAATTCTCAAGCCATCGGTATGAACTTGATAAGAGTAATTTTTACTCAATCTCGATTTGTTGGGATAAACATCCAATTCATTGGTTTTGTTTTTACAAGAATATATGTGAATGTCCTTTGATTGTTTTACATTGAATATCCAATCATATTTAGTGTATTTATATTTTTCACACATAATTATGTCGTTGATTTATCCTTAACCTAAGGATATGACCTTTATGAGAGATTTCATCTCAATTTACATTCCATTGAGACTTCTTTGTTGTTATACACAAAATCACTTTTATGTGGTGTATATAATGTACTTTGACATAGTATATCATGAATTCCTTTATTCTCATGATATTACAAAGTTTTGATTACGTCAATTATTTGTATTCAAGTGTCTCTCTTTTGGTTAGAAACTCTAACTAAAATACCATTTTTAAATGTTTTAAAGACTTATTCTTCTAAATCTTTCTCATTAATGTCCATGTTTTAAAAATGGTTTTAAGGATTTATTTATATGGACATTAAATTTTTAAAATTAAAACACCTTTTAAAAGTTTCAAAGTGGTATGGGACACTTTGAATCAAAACTCTTTTTTTAAATGGCTTCTTGACAAATAGTGTGACTTTTAAATGATTTCAAGAAAAAGGGAGACATTTCATTCTAATTGTTTTGATTATTATTTTCATCTATGTCAACATCCTTCATCATTCTAGATTGAGGTTAATATGATACAATACAATCTTACATATTGTATCGAATGAGTTATGTTTGACTGTGGATGTGCTATTTTTATACCATTCATGGTTTGTGGATAATGTATTGACATTTCGTATGATAGTTTTAATACGAATGTTTATGTTATGTTTAAAACTTTTCATAGGAGGAATGCATTGGACTTAGTAAGTGACGGGTGGAGCCCGCTATAGCTCCTCGATGCATCGGTAGGTCTCATGAGACAAACTAGTGTCGTGGAACAAGGCCTTGACAAAATCTTATTTGTAATTTTGACACGAGGCCTTGGCTATGTGGTTATGATAGTCTGGCATTATGCATTCCGTCATTATGAAAGTTGTTATTTATATTGCATGTGATTATTCGTTTAGTAGAATATCCATGTGAATAAGTAAATGGCATTATTTAATTTTATTTTCTCCATACTATGTTGAAGTTAAATTTTAAAAGGATTTTGTTTTAGTTATACATTGCCTTAAATGTTTATTCTTATTTATGAAAGTTTTTGCTATATTGTTATCCTTACTGGGAATTTGAGCTCACCCCTTTTCTATGTTTTATTTTTCCCAGGATGTGAAGAAGTAAATTATGAATGACCTGTAGGGATATTATGAGGGGATAAGAGTGTGGACTATGGAGATTATGTTGTTGTAGTTTTTCACTTATTGATGTAATGTAAACTTTATGAATATATCTAGTGTTTCCAAGGCTACTAAACTCATCGGTCATTCGAGACTTGATCATTCTTGTGATCATTCCAATGTTATGTAATAATGCACCAACTCTAGGTAACTTAGGTCGGGGTGTTACAAATTTGGTTCAATGGGATTAAAATAATTTTTTGGTGAATAGTAACTTTTAAGTTTTATTAATCGCGATTAAAGGTAATTTGTAAAATTTAAGGTAAAAAATGATATTATAAAAATATGAAAATATCTCAACACTTGTCTTACCCTTATTGGACGAGTCATGGCCGACCAATAAAATCCATGGGTCAACTTGAGGACCCCAAGGAGCCACCTGGGTAAGAAAATGACATTAATAACTTTTTATTTAAAGTAAAAACAAAATTGTCACAAACATGTGTTGTTTAACTAAAACAATATTTACATCGGGTTATATAAGTTAAATTTTCGACTATAAATATTAATTGGAAATCTAAAAATATTTATTACATCATGGTAATTTTTTTTAATTTTTAGAATTATATAAATTACATTTTTTTATGACACAATGATGGTGTAGTGATTACCTCATTAATTAACGATTTAAATAAAATGAAAAGATAATGTAAAATATAAGACTTACACTTGTCAAAAACCTATTGGATGAGTATATTTAGAACCCTTATCACCTTATCCTAGAAATATATCATTGTGGGGCCTTTAAAATCCAAAAAACATTTTATAATAATGTAACATTTCATGACTTTCCAAGAGTGCCCCTCCTCTCCTCTTATAAAAGGCCCCCACCTCTACCACCTTATTCACACCATAAAATCCATTTGGCTCGGCCAACATCTTCCAAAATAATCTCTCAACTTCCCTCTCTTACTCCTAGAAGCCTCACTTTGGTCAGAAGTCTTCCCAAGGAATCCTTTGGCTCAAATCAAAAAGAGTTACCCGGTTTTTAGGTAATGTCTTCTCTTATGTTCTTTTGTTTTATTTTGCTTTTCCAACCCCTTAAACTCTTTTTATTACTTTATTTTGTAAAAAAACCAGTATCTTCAAAATACTATGATTTTTTTATGAGAAGGATTTTATTTACACTTACACACACCTTCGTCTAATAGTTAAAGAACATACTGTTTCTGTGGGTGGTGAATTACTGCCTCACGAAACGATGATTGTTCAATCTTCTTTTAACACCTCTCATGGTGGCCATTATGATGAAACTATTTTCATATATGATATATATATATATATATATTAGGTTTATGTTTTCCTTATTCTTATGTATTTATCATTTATGGCATACCCTTATGATTTCCATTATGGGTAAACGCGATAATTTCAATTTATGAAGTGCGGACTACTGCCCCCTCAAAGTGATTTGAATCGTTAATGCCATATATGGGATGTATACAGGATGGAGTAAATGATATTATATATGATATTATACTGTAATTATAATACACCTTTATATCATTATGATTTCATTCCATTAAATACGAAATAGAAATGAAAGTAGTGTTTATGCATACGTACGGCTTACCGTCTCCATGAACGATGCATTTCATTTCTTACCTCTAAATGTTACGTAATATTATGAATGAATGTATATACTGGATATATATGATATATATGATATCTACATCATGAATATAATTCTAGATATAATGGATATTTTACCACATGAACAACTTGTAATTATAAGAAGTTTATTTTTGACTCAAGTACCAAAGATCGACAAAACGACCGTTATTAACATAAATAATTACATAATGTTCATAACATGGAAATAAGTGATATAAAAGGAATAATAAACTTTAAAAATGTTCTTATGTAATTATAAATTAACCCTAGTTTATTATTAAGGAGGTTAAAGAATGGTCGAGTCAATTCAGACACAAGGTAAGGACTTCGTCTCAATATCCTTTCATTGAGGCATATTTTGGTCACTCGGATACTCAGTGTCGTCGTAAGGCTTTCTGTAGGAAGGATGTTGCTGTGGTTTGTGATGAGATTTCTGGTCATGGTTCGTTGTCGGTGACAGGGGGTCATTGGAGCTCGTTGTCACTGCATCTGATAAGGGTGCAAGCACAGAGAACCCGAGTGCCACTGCTCGTACTGTTGTCCAGAAGGAGAATATCAACATGCCAAGTGACAATGTTCCTGATCCTTTTCAGAAGGAGAAAACCAACTTGTCTGTCAATCCCTCGGTTGGGGATGTTTTTAAAAGGCTGCAACATGATCTAATGTTTGGGGCTAGTGCTGAATCAAGAAGGGCAAAGGTCTGTCCAGATGTTGTTGGTGGCAATTGGATGCTGAATAAGAGAGGCTGTGGGAATGCTTTGAAGCAAGGCAGTGATGTGCCTCTGGGTAATAGTTTTGCATGCTTGAATGATCTAGTTTTAAATGAGCAGGAAGCACCCTTATCACAGCAGGATACAGATACTGCTGGTGCTGATTTATCCGAGAAAATTGGGAATGGAAATTTTGGAGAGGCTGTTGGTGATCCTGCTCTCATGATACAGGAGGAGCCGCTTGAGGGCTGTGCTGAGCCACAAGAGAGTGTTGTTTTGAACATGGTGCAGGGAATTCATGTGGGTGCTGTTGGAAACATCTCGGAGGGGGGGATGAATGATTATGCCAACCCAGAGAAGCAGAATGTTAGGGAGAAATCGCCGAACAGACAGGATGTTCTGGAGGCAAGTTGCAAAAATCAGGTTAGCAGGGACCAATATCTGTGTCTGACACCCATAGATTTTAACAAGAAGTCTTCCAGGATTGCATCCTCCTTGGTGCATGAAGGATCTCCAAGGCTGGATGAGGGGAAAGAAAATCAAGGAGGAGGATCAAAGAGTTCTATGAAGGAATCATATAGTGACATTCTTAGGAAAGAGGAGAAGAGGGATGAGAGTAATGGGGCTTCCGCTGCTCCACAAAAGAGGAAGCCCAGAAAAGATTACTCCAACACGTTGAGGACCATATCCACCAGGTCATCTACCAAAAATGGAAAGCTGAAAGATCCGGAGCAGAAGAAGGGACGACAGAATAAAGAGCCAATGTCTCCAGCAAAGTTACGTATGAGGGAGCAGTATATCCGAATGCTCAATCAACACGCTCCTCAATCTGAATGGGAGTCGGCGGATCCGGATGAGTTCTCTGAAGGTGGTGGTGAGGATGGTTTTGATGTTTTCTAAGGTATGAGGTTGTAAGGTTGTGTGGTACGCTATCATATTTCTTTTTCTCCTCTGCTCTTTGTACTTTCTATTTTTATTAATAAATTTTCACGGGACTGGGCATTAGGCCTAGTCCTGCACCTTCTGAGCTAATAATGGAGGGATGGATGACACGCATGCCATCATATTTAATTTAATAATAAATAATTTCAAACTCATGCAATAAATTAAATTAAATCATCCAACGCATACACGGGTCATGGTCAATCTCATGAACGATCATACAAGTAATAGATATGTAAAAGTTATAGGTGAGCATTCATTTATTTATTAGTTATTTATTATTTAAGATGAATTTTCTTGCATTAATTAATTAATTGATTCAATTCCATATTAATGATCATCCAAACATAATTAGAGATATCTACCACTTATTTCATTCATGGAAAATATATAATATAACCAATAATGGAATATTAATTACAATAAACTAATTCAGAATTTAATATTATTTTAAAAACATTATTAAATTGTCAAACACACATTGGTGTGTTAATCAATAAAATAATGTTTTGATTCTTTAATTTTCAATTTAATGTAATTTTTAATTCTGTCATTTAATGAGAGACTACACGACATTTACAGTCTATCTACACATCATGTACCTGAGTTTTCATGTATCTGTGTCACACGCCTATGGATTTGGGGTGTTAACTCATCTGGACTACACGATGTGTATAGGACAACTACACACCATGTGTCCACTTTCCCTGTGTCGGGTTGTCCAGGTCAACATGCAATGTGTAGTAAATGCACCGTGTGTAATTAACTGCTCATCACATCCAGGTACAATTTTCATGGGTACGCAATATGTGCTTCGGTTACACATCATGTAACCCAATTTTATTGGCCAAATATATGGCACATCCCAATGGAATATTTGGTCATTATTCATTTGTTTTTAAAACTTTAAGGAAATGAAACACTAAATGAACATGATTAATATGTCGATAACATGTTAATTAAAATCATATTAAAGTACGGATAACATGAACAGAAAATCAAACTGCAATTACACATAGATCAACAATAAAACAAATAATTATAAATTTAAACATGATCACTCTTATACAACTTTATGTTTCTAGGAATAGCGTAAGAGTGCATTGGTGGGTGATATATTAAAACTTATTTTAATAATTATTTTCCAAAAATAAGAGTAATGGTCTTTCACATCAAAATTATAATTAATTTATTTAATATATGAAGAAATAAAATACATGGGCTTATGAAATTTCTTTTTTGGTGAATTTTGATCATCCAAAAATACCCTATCATATTACCTTTTTTGTTCTATGAGGATCCAAGGATAGAATCCCTCTAGCGGTGATCCACATGTGATCCAATGATCTCTGAGAAACACTACTCAATCTCTCAGTGTTAGCATGGTGAGTCGGTGTCTTTTGTTGTTCTCTCTTGATCACTCATTCTTTGATCTTCAAGAAATATGTCTTTCACTTCTCATTATTAAGAGGGATAGAGAACGAGGAGTCGAGAGAAGATTTGTTGACCGCAAAAATTCTCTATTATAAATTTTGGATTCACTACACAATAGACAATTTCTTCTATTTATAGAGTAAAGATTTAGGTTAAAATATTATTTAATTTTATGTCATCCATTAAATTACATTTATTAACTTTAATAAACCACATTCCTCATAGTAATAATGACAATATTATTATTTCATCACTTACGCCAACTGGCGCAATAATAAATATTTTTTAACCATCTTTGTAATTAATATTTTGCATTGATCACTGTATTGGTACATCCGAACTCATCTTGAATTTATTGAACACCTGAATAAAAAACTTATTCATAAATAAATATTTCATTCACATACCGAAGAATAAATTTTTATTAAAAATTCAATAAAATAAAATAAAAAAATTCGTTCACATGACAGTGAATAAATAATTATTTAATTTATGTGATCAACATAACTTTAATAAAATTATTCCTTGAACATGATAATAATATTTATTCCATTAATTTAAATCAAATAAAAATTAATTCAGATCAAAATAAACACATAGTGTGTGACTTTTTATGACTATTTATCATTGGCTTTATGTGGGCTTGTCTAAAGTCCAATATTACTATCTAGAAATGGGTCAGGGCACACAATAGAAAGAACTAAATGTCTCAACATTGATAACAAAATAGGAATGATCAATGTGTAATATAATCATTTTGTCGCAATATCTCATGAATCAGGTTGCACGATAGTGTCATCAACCTATTTTCTTGATACATATTTCTTTAACCATCTCAAATAAACACATCATTTCACCGTGGAATTTAAATTTATTGCAACATTTATATTCCAATAAAAGGTTTGAGATATCATCTTTCATAAAGATGTAAGGTACAAATCCTTCCTCGACTTATCCATTAATGACATGCCAATCGTGACACAGTCAATATACCCTACTTCTCTCCAACATATGGCATGACAGTTTTGGTCAGTAAATCTAAGTGCATGGGTCATGAGATATATTAATGATAATCATAATGTATAAGGAACATTACACATGCTTGTAGATGTAAATATCTCATGACACCAAAACACATGGGATTACTACTGGTGGGTCTGTTCTCATAATCTCCAATCTTGGTGATTAATAAGTGTGAACTTCATGAGAAGAAGATGAATCCACTTATGAGAACTCACACTAGATTTTCTAAATACTAGGTGTCATGTTATAATATGTTATCCAACCACAGAGCTATATTAAGAATATTTCCATAACATTTCAGGTTCTCATCATAGTGGGGAACTAATATGACCTTATCAATGTTATAAATACTCTAGGGATTTTCTACATTATATCCATGTAGAAATAATGACAAATATTTAATAAGACGTTAAATTAATATTAAATACATCTAATATACATATAATAAAAGTACAACCAATTGGTCCTAGGACACCAACTCTAATAAGAATATTGTTTTGCTGGTTTCTCTATGTGATGTATGTTATTAAAATTAAATGAAATAATTATAAGAAGGGAATTTCCATTGATAAAATTCTAGGTTGTTACTCTGTGTCTAGTCCTTCATGCCACTGGGCATCTAGGCTATGAACGGTGGTCCTTTAGGCTTTGTGTTGGAGCAGTTCTTGAATGGTGGAGAGAATAAAGGTGAAAAGAAATTCTTTAGTGATTAGTTTGGATGTGGTGGTTCATTCATGAAATGACTAGTACACACATGTTCAAGTCCCCATTTGGGGTGATAAGGATTATGGGCCACAGATCTGATGTCATGATAATAAACTATGGAAGGATAATGCAGAAAGGTGAGAGGGGTTGTTTTAGTGTGGGGTCAAGGGGAATTAGGTCTTAATTCCATGTACTAGGCCTTTGTGCCACTGGGCCTCTGGGCCATGTATTTTAGGTCTTCATTCTTCTAGGCCTTCAATTCGTGTAAGAGATACCCATCAACCCATTTAAAATGAGGGATCACTAGAAAATAAAAATATGGAATTGTCATGGGTGACTCCTTTATCTCTCACTAGACCATTTGGTCAAGCATTTTGTAGTTTTTTTTAACTTCCCTATCAATGGTAACATCAAAATCTACCCCGATTTAGGTGTCTAATGATGTATTATGTGATAATAACACCACCACCATACAAAAAATAATATAATTTCAATATTATAGAGTATTATAATATAATATAATGATTATATTTTCATGAATTAAAAATATAATGGATGATGAAGCCATCTCATTCCTCTTATGCATCCACCACCTGCACCTACCATTGACCGACACATCATCATCGTCCATTGGTGTTAACCAGCACTCACAAATAGGGATCATCTTAAAATTTTATTAGTTGGTTCATCTCAATTTGAGGGTTCAAAAAATGTGGTTCATTCATCATAAATCATAAAGTGTTGGGACCCTCTATCAAAATTCACGGATTCCATTTTAGTGGGTGTCATCCCTCTCTACATTTGAGAGAATTGAAGGGTAACATATGATCAATTTGATAGTAACTGCTATAATAATATCTTGTGCATATCTATAATTTATTTTCACTACATATTAATTATTAACTCTGATAATCCATTAAAATTTTCTAAATTGGACAATTCGCCACTATTGATCATTCTGTCTTTCTATTATTGGGACCAAACACTTATCCTTGTAGACACATCATGAAACAAACACATTAATATTAAATATAATGTTATTCTATTTTTATATATTAATATATATATATATATAATGATTAAGAGGTATATACCTCTCTATCTCTTTTATTATTATTATTATTATTTTTAATGTTGCTAGTCAAAAGTGTGACATTTTTTTCAATTTTTTCACTTATTTACATCTCCATCCTTGACCCTTCTTCATTTTTTCTAAAAAATAGATTTACATTTAATCGGTCATCTAGGATGAGCCTTTTATGATGCATTCAGCCCCCACATGGGGTGGATCCACAATATGGAGATTTCCTTAGTGGAAAAGTCACCATATGATCTCATATCAGAACCAAGTTCAAAACTTGGAAAGGGTGATTTTTTGTGGAACTATAGGAGTATTGCATCATGGTAGGAGTCCTTGTATTATATGAGATATTTTAGTGGGGTAATGTACAAAACTATAAAATCTTCATATTTTCGTGGTGTCTATAGCCTAAGGCCATAATTTACTTGAATTGTGTTTCATGTTATCGTTACAATAGGGTCCAGAATATAGCCATGGTTTCAAACCATTTCTTTAGGTATCTATGTCCATGGTTCACATCAATTGTGGTCATAGGCTATTGCAATATATGTTATTGAATGGTTTAGTAAACTATGGTATTAGATGGTATATTTCCATAGTCCACATAAGTTGTGGCCATACGCTGCATGCCATACACCTAGTGCCATGGTTTACTAAACTGTGGTGGTATCCTTTTAGAAAAAATGTACCCGATGTGGTTTGATGTGGCGGCTTCTTCTATAATCCTTCCAACAATTTACCACTACGTCAAACTCTACTATAAGTATATATAAACACATGTAAATGTATATATAATGATATATAATTATAAATATTAATCATTTGAAAAACTAAAAAAATGGATGAAAGCTAATTGACACGGTTTTCCAAAACCATGGCTATAGGTAATTTTTGAGAGGTCTATTGTCGCATTTTTTTTAAACCATGGAAATAGATCATTTTAGGAGGTTTATTTCCATAGTTTAAAAATCTGTAGAAATATGTTAATTTAAAGAGGGTTATTTCCATGGTTTTAAAAAACTGTGGGTATAGATTATTACCGCGATTTTCTAAAATCATTGTAATAGGATTTTATCACCAATTTCCCGCATTTTCTGGGGGTCCTCGTGTAACCTACCACTATGATTTCATATAATTATAGCTATAGGGTACCTATGACCATGGTGTTCCAAACCTTGGCTATAGAAGTGTGGTCATAGGGTCATTTTCTAGTTGTGGTAGCAATAGTATTATTCACTCGAATTGGAATTTTTCGGTTGTGTATCTGGTCCTATGGACAACTGGGCCTTTGGGCTATCAATGGTGGGCCATCAGTCTTTGTGTAGGATTTTTTCTTGACCATTAGATAGCATGAAGGTGCAAAGGAAGTCTTTGGTGATTAAGTTGGATGTGATAGTTCATTCATGAATTGACTGGTACGAACATGTTCAAGTCCCCATTCGAGGCGATAAGGATGACGATCCATGGACGTGACGTCGAGATAAAAATATGAGGCATACTAATGTAGGGAGACAAGAGGGGTTGTTTCGATGTGGGGTATTGGCACATTAGGCCATTAGGCCATGTATTGGGCCTTTATGTTGTTGGGCCTTTGAGCCATGTATTTTGGGTCTTTATGCCTATGGGCCTTCAAGTCGTGTAAGAGATCCACTCAACCCAGTTAAAAAGAGGGATCACCAGAAAATAAAAATATAGAATTCTCATGGAAAACTCTTTTCTCTCTCACTAAGCCATTTAGTCAGGAATTTTTTAGTTTTTTTCAAATATCCCTATCAATGGTAGCATCAATTTCTACCCCTATTTAGGGGTTGAATAATGTATTCTACAATACTAACACTGCCTCCACCAATAGTAATGATATAATTTCTAGATTATATATTATTATATTAAAATAAAATGTTTATATTTTTCTGAATTAAAAATATAAAGAAGTGTGAAGGCATCTCATTCCTCTTATGAATCAAATGTGTGCACCTTCCATTGATTCACATGTCTCCATCATCCTTTGGTGTTAACTAGTATTGATAGATGCTGATCATCTCCAGATTTTAGTAGTAGGTTCATCACGATTTGAGGATTCAAAAAATGAGGTTTATTCATCATAAATTGTACAATAAGGCCTATGAAAATAGAGATAAGTTGAAATTCAAAAAATTTCTCTCATTGATTTATCTCAATCCATATCTCGGATCATATGGCACTTATATATATATTATTTTTAAAATATTCCTGAAATTTTGACTTTCTTTAATTAACATACAATTCTTTCCTAAATTAAATATCTACATCCCGAACACAATGGAGAAGTCAGTTTTTCAATCTGACACTCCGTTTTAGAGAATTTCATATTTTATCCTTTAGAATGCATATATAATTTTGTATTAATAGACATCATCACAAACTATGAAAATAGAAGTGTGGTCTTAGGTTCATTTTCTAGTTGTGGTAGTAGTGGTATTATACACAGAATTGGGATTTTGGGCTACACATCTGCTCATTCGGGCCACTAGTCCTTCGGGCCATTATGCCTCTAGGATATCAATGGTAGGCCTTCAGGCTTCGTGATGGAGTATTTATTGACTAGTGGAAAGCATGAAGGTGCAAAGGAAGTCTTTGGTGATTAGGTTGGATGTGGTGGTTCATTCATGAAACGATTGGTACACACTTTTTCAAGTCCCCGTTCAAAAAGATAAGGATGACGGGCCACAAATGTGACGTTAGGACAACAATCTAGGGCAGGATAATGCTCGAAGGTGAGAGGGCTTGTTCCAGTGTGGGATCTTGGGACATTAGGCCTTTAGGCCATGTACAAGGCCTTTGTGTCATAGGGCCTTCAGACCATATATTTCAGGTCATTATGCCTCTAGGCATTCAAGTCAGGAAAGAGATTCCCCTTAACCCAGTTAAAAGGAGGGATCACCAAATTATAAAAATGTGGAATTGTCATGGGTGACTCCTTTCTCTCTCACCAGGCCATTTGGTTAGGAATTTTTTAGTTTTTTTTTCACAATTCCTTATCAATGGTAACATCAATGTCTACCCCTAATTAGGGGTTGGATAATGTATTCTATGATAATAACATCACCACCACCACCAACAACAATAATATAATTTATAAATTATATAGTATTATAATATAAAAAAATTATATTTTTATGAATTAAAAATGTAATAGAGGATGGATCCATCTCATTCCTCTTACGCATCCATCACCAGCACTTGTTGTTGACTGACACATCTCCATCATCCTTCGGTGTTAACCAGCATTGGCAGACACCGATCATCACCAAATTTCAGTAGTAGATTTATCTCAGTTTGAGGATTCAAAAAACAAGGTTCATTCATCATAAATCATAAAGAGTTGTGACTCTCCATCAAAAGACAAGGATTCCATTTTAGTGGGTGTCATCTCTCTCTACATTTGAGAGAAGTAAAGAGTAAACATTGGATCAATTTGATCTGAACTACTATAAAAATCTCTTGTGCATATCTATAATTTATTTTCACTAAATTTTAATTTTTAACTCTAATAATCCATTAAAATTTCCTAAATTGCCCAATTCACCCCCTGTTGATCATTCTGTCATTCTGATATTGGGATCAGAAACTTACCCTCACAGAACCATCATGTAACACACATTAATATATAATAAAATATCATTTTTTTTATATTATATTATATATAATGAGTGGGAGGTATACCTCTTTAACTCTTTTATTATTATTATTATCGTTATTATTATTATTATTATTATTATTATTATTATTATTATTATTATGTTTTTTTAATGTTGCTAGTCAATTGGTTGATACTTTTTTTCATTTTTTCCCTTCACATCTTCACCATTGGCCCTTCTTCATTTTTTTCTAAAAAAATAGATTTGTATTTACCCGACCAGCCAGACTGAGCCTTTTATGCTACATTCGTCCCCCACATGGGGTGGCCCCACAATTTGGGGCTTTCTTGAGTGGCAAAGTCACCCTGTGATCCCACGTTAGAATCTTGCTCAAAACCAGACTGGGGTGTATTAATGTGGTACTGTAGGAATACTGTATCACTCTAGGAGTGCAGGTATTGTAGGAGGTATTGTAATGGAATACAATACACAACTAAAAAAACAGCCTATTTCCATGATTTAAAACCACAGTCATAGCCTAATGCCACAATTTACTTGAATCATGTCCAACTTATTATTGCAATAGGTTCCGACCTATAGCCACCTTTTCAAATTGTGGCCTTTTGTGGCAATGGTCTAGGTTCACATGAACTATGATCATTGGTCCTTACAACAGAAGTTACTGGCATGGTTTAGTAAACTGTGGACAATGGCCAGGCTGTATGCCATACGCCTATTGCCACCATTTACTAAAGTGTGACAGTAGCGTTTGAAAAAATAAATGTACATTGCAAAGTTTGATGTTACGACCTATTCTATAATCCGTCCAATGCTATAGCACTATTCTATACTCGGCTATATGTATATAGAATAATATAAAATTATAATTATTAATTATTTAAAAAAATTAAAAATATTTTTGGATGGAACACAATTGTCGTGGTTGTCCAAAACCGTGGCAATAGGTCATTTTTTGGGGGTATTGTACGGTTTAAAAAACTGTGGCAATAGATTTCTTGCCAATTTCCAACGTTTTTTTGGGGTTCCCGAGTAACCTACCGCCGCGATTTCATATAACCGTGGGCTATGTATTTTCTATGTATTTTCGGCGGCCCGCATTTCCTAATCAAACCCCGTAAGCAGCGAGGGGTCCATAAATGTCAGCATTTGGTTTTTCCCGAAGAAAGCGGCATCGTTTTGAAGTGTTTTTCTTCCCCCATCAAAAGCGGACCCACTTTCAGCATTCTCTGCAACCCTACCGTATCCGACACAGCGCACGGCTTATCTACGGACACCTCCAGAGACAGAACCATCGAATGAAAAATAGCGTGTGAGCCCATTACCAGGGATCGAATCATCCGCTACAATCCCACTCATACAAAACACACGATCATAAATATTCGATGTATATTTATTTCTCCCCAACACGGTTTTATTATCTTATTAATGGATTAATAGACTCAACACCTCATTCAATATATATATTTAATATGGACAATGCGTTTTCATTTAATGAAAACGCGTCATGGATGACTATATAAAGGGATGTGATCCCTCCCATTGAGAACATACAATTGTGAGAAAGTATCTCATTTCTATCTTCTTCTCACACTTTTCATTGTTTGAGATGGAAGCGCTAGCATCCTTTCAACATTCGGGTAACCTCTCAATACAACTGTGGATCTGTTGGCCGGTGTACCCCACTCGAAGATAAGGTGTTATTGTTCACCTCTACGTGATCTTTATCAAGCATTCTCTTTCATTGAGAAAGAAGAAGACTATTATCATTGATGATTTCCACTTACACTGTTTATACAGTTTTTTACGCAATGATTCTCAAATATAGATCTGCATGTGGTTGGGTTTTCTTCCACTACACATGGTCATGAGATCTAAGCCCTGATCACCATGGAAATCTAATGAGAAAATCTCTTGATTGGAGCCCATCCTATATTAATTGTGAAAATAGATATTTAAACCATATGGTAATACAAATAATTATTCAATTTATTTAAAATCAAAAAAACTATCCATTTTATTTATGGTATAAAAATGTATGGATATGTATATATCTATACAAACGTATATGCAATGTTAAATATAAATGTGTGCGTGACTCTATTAACAAATAGATGTATATTTATTTATATATTCTAATACTTATAAACAAATATTGAAAAATAATATACATATATAAATATTTATATTTATGTTGATATTGATATAAATGTTTATAGTTATATATAAACACACACATATATGTATATATAAATATAAATACACATGCCCACACGTACAAACATATTTTATAAATGTATATAAAAAGAATTTTATGAATATATATAAATACTATTAATTATTGTTAATAATTAATATTTTATAACTTGTTATATTTTTATTTTTTATTGATATTTATTACTGATTATTGTTAGTTGTTACAAATTATTACATAATATTAGTAACTAATAAAAAATAAAATTAGTAATTATAATAATAATTACAATTTAGTAACGAATATATCTAAAATTAATATATTTACATTCATTATTTAGTTTTGAATAATTATTACTATTTAAAATTACTATTTAATAACATATATATACAATTATTATTTATTACTATTAATATATATTACTATTTTAAAATTATTATTTAGTTACTCATTACTAATATATTTTAAATATTACTATATATTACAATCTAGGTTAAAAAAAACTTATATATAAAATTAAGATGTTTAAACATATAAATTTATCAATCAAAAACTAAAAAATATTTTTCTATTTTTTGGGAAAAAGTTATTAATCCTTTCAACGTCTTATATTCAAGTATTTGGGTAAAGTAATTAAGGGACCAAACGTCATCAGCTTGGATAAAAGGAGTGTGTCATGGACCCTAACGCATTTATGCCCCATTTATAAAAAAATGTCTAACCTAAATCCATTTTAATTTTTTATTTTATTTTT
The DNA here is from genome assembly GCA_963277665.1 of Viscum album. Classification (NCBI taxonomy): domain Eukaryota; kingdom Viridiplantae; phylum Streptophyta; class Magnoliopsida; order Santalales; family Viscaceae; genus Viscum; species Viscum album. The sequence goes on along the minus strand of OY728133.1, from coordinate 856,470,650 downwards.
CAAAAAACAAATTAAAAAAAACTCATCGATCACTTTAATGAAGACACCACAATACAACATGAAATTTAGAATGAATTAAATTCAAAACAAATCAACATTAAATATAATTAAAAACAACTTTCATTCATAAAAGGTTTAACAAAACATAATGTTTCAATCATGGGTAGGTTGATGATAGTCGGACCATAAAGATAGATAGAAGGAATTCCAATGCAGGTTCTCCCTTTAGGCTTTATCCCTGCTGTGAGGCTCCCTTAGTTAGAGTATATTCTTACAGTAATTTGAATGATTGGCGGTGTAGATACTGGGGCTACCCGCCAGTCGGTACTCGATAAGAAGGCTTCCCTTCTTGGATTGTAACCCGCATGCATTGCAAAGCGTCTCCCCCAACTCCATCTCCTCCACTGCGGGGTGTTAACGCTGTTGTAGTGGTGGCACCTCCGCCCCCGATCACCCATCACTACATCTTGAACATATTTTCTCCTCAACTTTCTATATTTTTGGGGTTTGCGATGAGAGGTGATGGATCCAGTTGGGAGAGATGACACGTAGATGGGTTTTATGTCCTTCACAGATCAAAACAATTATAACTCATGGCAGGATGCGAATCGAGTTTGCACTGAGCTTGCCAGCTCGAAGTCAAGCTTAGTAAAAACTCGATTCGCATCCTGCCATGAGTTATAATTGTTTTGATCCACGAAGGGAATAAACCAGTCTACACACCATCACTCCCAACTGAATCCAACACCTCTTATCCCAAACCTCGGAAGGATAGAAATTAGAGGAGAAAATATGTTCAAGATGTGGTGGTGGGTGATGGGGGTGGAGGTACCACCACTACGACAGCGTTAACACCCTGTAGTGGGGAAGGGGGAGCTGGGGGAGACTCTTTGCGTTGCCTGCAACTTGCAATCCATGAAGGGAAGTGTTCTTGTTGAGTATCGATTGGTGGGTAGCCCCACCTTCAACCTAGCCATTCATTCAAATTGCTCATGGAACATACTCCAACTAAGGGAGCCTCGCGGTAGGGATGTAGCCTAGGGGGAGAACCATCATTTGTTTTACTTCTCTCTATCGTTATGATACGATTATGATCAATCTACCCATGACCGAATCTTCATGTTTTGCTAAACTTTTTATCAATGGAAATTGTTTTTAATCATATTTAGTGTTGATTCTTTTTTAATTTAATCATTTTTAAATTTCTTGCTCTATTGTGGTATCCACATTAAATTGATGGATGCTTTTTTTAATGATGTTTTTTGAAAAATAAAATAAAAAATAAAACCGACTTTAGGTTGACACATTTTTAAAAAATGGGGCAGAAATGCATTAGGTCTCAAGATGCGTGCCTTTCGTCCAAGATGATGATGCTAGGTCCCTCGATTCCTTTACCCAAATACTTGAACAAAAGTCGTTGAAGGTCTTAATGCCTTTTTTTTGTAAAAATAATAATATATTTTTTTTAGTTTTTGATAAGTAAATTGTTATGATTAAATTTATTATTTTTATTTATAAAAGTTTTTTAACCTAAATTGTAATTTATAGTGACATTTGAAATATATTAGTAAGGAGTAACTAAATAATAATTTTAAAATAGTAATATATATTAATAGTAATAAATAATAATTGTATATATATGTTATTAAATAGTAATTTTGAATAATAATAATTATTTTTAACTAAATAATAAATTTTAATATATTAATTTTATATTTATTCATTACTAAATTGTAATAATTATTATTATAATTAACCAGTACAAACCCCGTTTATTTATTCAACATAATCATTCAATTACCCATATAAGTACTCTTAACTCAAAATTTGTTTTTGATATAAATTGCATAAACTATTTTTCAAAAAGGGAAATTGAGATAGATATATCATTATCACTCATTAGTAGCTGCACTCGGTATTTGGGAGAATATAGATTAAATTTAGACCAACATGAAATTTATGTCAAAGATACCATAAATTGATATATTTACAATGCACCATTTCCTTACTATTTCTATTGATGTTGAGAAACAATTACTATAAAAATATGTGGAGTTTGAAAATATTATTTTGATAAATACATGTTAGTATTTATGAATACATATTAGTTCTGAATATTACATATTAGTTCAGAAATAAATCTCATATATTTAATATTAGTTCAGAACAATTATGTTATTTCTTTTTTATTCAGGAAAAATAATATCAGGTGTAATACATAGATTGATAACAATACATGTGTTGAAAAAAATGTATGTTTTTTTATGCCACTAACCTCAAATTTTATAAACAATCCACTAAAAGGTAAATGTACTCCTAAAATCATAAATAGATATTAACTAATTTATAAAAACCATATAAATTATCATAATATTCATTAAAGAATATATTAATGTCGTAAATAATATCATATCACTATGTATTGATCAAACTCATATTGTGATCAATAGGTATATTTCACTTACATCAATTCATATTAGTCTCGTATAATACATATCAGTTATGAAATAAAACATATACATTAAATATGTAATATTAAATTAGAACTAACATGAAATTGTATTCGCCATGAATAAAATGAAATATTTGTTATGATATATATTGTAACACCCCAACCATAGAAACCTGAAGATTGTGCATTATTTTATTATATTGGCATGATTACAAGAAATAAAATCCCAGAGGACCGATTAGTTTAGCAGTTTCGAAAGACCAGATTACATACATGATACCCATAGTACATTGGGAAAGATAGAAAATACAACATGATACATAATAGTATAAAATAAACTGTATCCATTGAGAACTCATTCATGGTTTTCTTCTTCATAACCTAGGAAAATGAAACATAATAAGGGTGAGATCAAATGTTCAGCAAGAGTTATGTGAATCAATAAAAAGAGAATTAAATTCAATAAGGCATAGACATTATGACAAGGTAAATAATATGAAAACACATGCCATTAATAAACTGGGAATGAAAATGTACCCATAGATTTTTCATAGTGAAAATATCATGGTAAGTAATAAATTAGTATGGAATGAATAAAATTATTATTTATTGGATTTCATTTTTTTGACACATGAACTATTATACATAGTGATAGTTTAAGTTTGTGGGTAGAAACCCATCTGATTATGTTTTGGAAACAAACTCGAAGGGTTTATCGCAAACTAGTTTGTCTCGTAAGACCTATTGATGCATAGAGAAGCTATAGTGGGACCCTCACATCACTTCAAGTGTAAATAATTATTCATAAATAGATTTAATTGAAGAAAAATATGCCTTATAAATATCAGTATTGATTAGAAGATACAAACTCATCAATATTCCCTCTGTTAAAACAACATTCAAAATCGACATCTTATGTAAAATGGTTTATGACTAAGACAATAATCATATCCATGGTAAAAGATTATGGATATTTAAAAGAAATATAATTTCAAATGAAAATTGATCTCAAATTGGAATTATATTCACCACATAAGAATTATTAGGTTTACAATACAAAGCAATTCTCAACAAAATGGAAATTAAGACAAAGTCCCTTACCACATTATAATCAATCGTATCGTATGACAAAAAATTAATAATAATAAAATGAATGATTTAATACCATGAATACAAATATAATAAGGATATTATATATCAAAAGTAAATATACATACACCACATACAAAAAATTAGTGGCAAATAATGGAAATCTTACAGAAATAAAAGTGAGATGAGAACCCCCTTACCTTATATATGAATCTATTATTCACTTGATCTTAATGTATTGAATAATAAAATTAAATTCATTAATTAAGAATTAAAAAAATTATCTACTTTTATTTTATTTTTTATATATTCATTTAGTTCATTTATGACCTTTTAGATGGGTTAAGATATTCAATTTCATAATTTGGGAGCGAACGTTTTCCTAGTTTTCATGATCGTTTCGCTTGTATAAGAGTATGGATGTTCATCTAAAATGAAAATTTTAATATAAAATTGAAGTTATGAGTTATTAATGATCATATATAAGGTTAAATTATCATATAAATCCTTTTTTTATTTTTGGAGTGGATGAATCATTATATAAAATTTTAATGATAAACGCTTGAATTATTTTGCTGGTTTTCCTATCACCACGAACTCATTTTGTTTTATAATTTAATACCATGTGTAAAAAATGATTACAAAACATTAAATAGGATTATTACATATATTATGATCTGTTTTGACCATAAAAATGGTTTCATTACAATAATTGTAAATTGTAATGGAAATTAAAAACCCATCGTCCTTGAATTTGATAAATTAACACATCTCGAACAGTGTTTTCATTTTTAGTATAATAGGAGGGGGGGAGAGAGATGATGATAAAATATTCTATAAGAATAATAAAATTACATTATATGTGAGGTAATATATTTATCAAAACATTTGGATGAGGGTAGGTTAGGAGAGAGAAACAAAAGAATGGAACTTGTAAAAGAAGTTGAAAGGAAAAGGAAGTGAGGTTTACCTCTTGTGTACTCCTCCTTGAGAATCTCCCTAATGCCTTTGGTTTTGGCCTTTTTATGAGACCAGATGATATTGGATGTTGAGGGAGGTATTTTGAAGAGTATTTGGAATAACTTAGGAAATTATCAAATCTTGAGAGGTGTGAGAGGAAGTGGGGGTGAGGGGTGGTTTATATAGTGGAGGAGAGGAGGGTTTTTTGCATTATTTTAATTAGTAGTTTATTATTTTGCCTCAAGAATATGAGTAGTATTTATTCATGTGATTAAAAATAGTAATTAGTTCATGTTAAGTCTAACCAAGGGTGCTTACCTCATCAAAACTTCATCCATGACTCAATAAATCATGTAATTAGCATTTCTCATAAATTGTTGTATTTTACTATTAATAAAAAATTCTAGTATTTCATAAAAATCCAAAAATTCCTCCTAACCATTTTACAAAGTGTTGAATCCAAAAACAAACTACATTTTTTGAAAATAATTTTCTAAATATGAGATACTTAATGTTCAATTAAAAACACCACTTACTCAAACAATTTACAGTTTTTGAAATTATAACAGATTTTATAATACCCTACAAAATTAACTAAGGTATAATTAAATTATCCAAATATCATAGGACAAAAAAATATTTATTTAGGAATAAATTTTATGTTAATTTACTTTATTTTAAGTCAATTTTTTAATTTAAAATTGTAAATAAATATTTATTACTCATAAAAATACCAACAATTAATTATTAAAATATTTACTCACATTTATAAGGTGCCTAATTTTTTTTACTTACTTGGGTGAGGTTACTATTCATAAGGGTACATTACTATTTCTAAGGTTCATATTACTAATCATAAGAGTAGGTTAATATTCATAAGGGTAGGTTACTAATCATAAAAAAATGAATTGATCCTATCAGACTCTAAATATCATACTGATAGAAGCTGTGTATGTCTGTTTTTTAAAATTCAAACAGAAGTGGAAAAATTATGTTTCATGTCTAGGTTATAACAATATTATAACAACATAGTGTTGTTTCCTAGTGACTTAGTGTTGTGTGAATATAAGCTATCAAATGAATTGAAATTTTTATAAGAATAAAACACCATAAAATCTTGGTGTGTCATATTCTTCCTTCCAGAAATTTCATCCCCAAATTTTTTCATGTTTAATGGCCTCTAAAAGGATGTGGGTGGTTCTTCATCATAACATCCTTAGGTTCGCACATTGCTCCCTCCATTTTATGGTTTCTTCGAGGAAATTTTATTAGTCGAGTTGTCTGATTTATCTATACTTAATCTCTAGTTTCAAGAATCTCGATAGGCTCTTCACAATATGATAAATCATGTTCCAGTTCTATTTCCTCATATGTGAGTACATACATTGGGTCTGACATGTAATTATTTAACAGTGACACGTGAAACACATCATGGACTTTGGAGATACTTGGTGGCATTGCTAAATGGTAAGCCACCGCTCCAATTCTTTCCAGAATTTTGAATGGCCTGGTGTACCTAGGGATTAGTTTCCCTTTATTACCAAACCATAAGACACCCATCAATGGAGATACTTTCAGAAAGACATGATCTCCCACTTGGAATTTAAAATCCTTCCTTCGGTTGTCAGTATAACTCTTTTCCTACTTTGGGCTGCTTTAATATCGGCCTGAATTTTCTTTACCTTTATCATTGTCACTTTAATAAGTTCTGGTCCTATGAGTTTCCTCTCACCAACTTCATCCCAACAAGTTAGAGTTCGACATCTCTTTCCATATAATGCTTCATATGGATCCATTTGAATACTATAATGTAAACTAGTATTTTAGGAAAATTCCACCAAAGGTATATACTGATTCCGCATACCTTTATAGTCAAGTGAGCATGACCTCAATATGTTTTCCAGTGTTTGAATAGTCCTTTCAAACTATCTTTTGGTTTGGGATTGATAAGAATTACTCATTTGAAGCTTAGTATCCAAATCCTTCTAATGATTTTCTATAATCTTGATATAAATCAGGGATATCGATCAGACATAATCGATATAGGTGCACCATAAAGTCTTAAAACTTCATTAATATAGAGTCTTTCCAGATGCTCAAGTGGTAAATCTTCTCTTATAGAAAGAAAATGTGCTGATTTTGTAAGACGATCAATAATTAACCATATTTCATCATTCCTTATTAGAGTCCTTGGTAGTCCTATGAAAAATTCCATCATAATATCATCCCATTTCCACACAGATATAGGAAGAGGTTGCATGAATCCCTTAGGGTGTTGTATTTCAGCCTTCACATGTTGAAAAACTAGGCATATTGATACATAATCAACAATTTTTCTTTTCATAGTATCCCACCAAAAACGTTCCTTCATATCTCTATACATCTTGGTGCAACTAGGGTGTATAGTGAAATTTGAGCTATGATCATCATCTAACAGTTCCATTTTTAGATTAGGTATTGATGAAACACCTAACCTCTTTCCAAATCAAATAACTCCATACTCATACATGAAGTCTTCCAATCATCAATCCTTAATAGCTTTAATTTTTATTCTAAGGTTATCATCATTGTATCGAGAGCTTTATATCGTATCCAGAAAATATTGTTTAGCATTTATTTGAAAGAGGAATGATGCTTTCTATTCCTTAACAATTCCCATATCCATATTTACTAGATCCATGAATATAGGATCTCTCTTAATCCTCATTTATGTCATAATCCAATGATCTTTCATGCTCAATGAATCTGCCACCTTATTTTCCTTTCCTAGGTGGTAGTGTATTGAACAATCATAATCTTCGACAAACTCAAGCCATATCCTTTGACTCATGTTGAGTTCTTTTTGTGCAAAAATATATTTCAAACTCTTGTGATTCGTATATATCTCACATCTTTCAACATAGAGGTAGTGTCTCCATATTTTTAGTGCAAATATTATAGATTCTAACTCAAAATCATGAGTTGGATAATTTTTCTAATGAATATTGAACTGCCTTGATGCATAAGCAATAACTTATCATTTTCTACAAGGAAACAACCTAGTCTATTTTTTGATACATCACTATATATCACAAACCCATCATTTTCATATGGAAGAGTAAAAATTGGGGCATTGACCAATATTATTTTCAATTATTCAAATAATTTTGTACATTATTTTGTCCATACAAACGTAACCCCTTTATGTGTGAGCTTGGTTAGAGGGTTAGATAATCCGACAAAATTCTGAATGAAACACTGATAGTAACTTGCTAATCCAATAAAACTACATACCTCAGTTATGTTTGTTGGTGTAGGCCATTCTTGAATTGCCTTTGTATTCATAGGATCAACTGAGATTCCATCCTTAGAGACAATATGGCTATAAAAAGAAATAGTTTGAAGCCAGAATTCACATTTACTAAACTTCCCATACAACTCTTTTATTCTAAGATGCTCCAAAACAACTCATAAGTGGTTATCATGGTCCGCATAGATTTTTGAATATATAAATATGTCAATAATAAATACCACAACCAGATCATTATTATATTCCTTGAAAACTCTATTAATTAGATCCATGTAAATGGATGGTGCATTATTCAGTCCAAATGGAATTACTGTTAACTCGTAATGTCCATAACTGGTTCGAAATACTGTTTTTAGAATATATTTCTTCCTCACACACAATTGATGATATCCAGATTGAAGTTAAATCTTAAAAAAATATTTAGCTCCATGAAGTTGATCTAATAAATCATAAATATGAGGAAGGGGATACTTGTTCTTTATTGTAATAGCATTGATTTCTCTATATTCAATACTCAACCTCATAGATTCATCTTTCTTCTTGACAAAGAGAACCGGGGATCCCCATGGAGAAACACTAGGGTGGATAAATCACTTGTCACTCAATTTCTCTAGTTGTTTCTTTAGATCCACTAATTCCACAATGGAAATTCTATAGGGAGTTTTTGATATAGGTCTTTCACCAGGAATTAAATAAATAGATAACTCAACTTCCCGCTCTGGAGGATGTCTAGGTAAATGCTTTGGAAATACATCAACACATTATTTAATAATAGGTACATCCTCAATTTAAAAATTTCTTCTATCGCCCATATACATCTTGTCATATTCCTCTATAACAATTGTATTTAGTAGAGCTACTGGGGGTGGATCCAGATAAGAATCAAATGATGAAGTTTCTGCTTTAAAGATAAGAGATTCTAAAACATTCTCAAAAATTGCAACCCATTTATTCTTAAAATATATTTTCACACTTAAATTTGAAATCCAATCCATCCCGATGATTATATAATAGTAAATCATGGGTATGATGATAAAATTAGTAGATAAAGAATGATTATATTTCATAATGGGGACTGCCTGGCACATCTTTGTTGCAATGATACTTCCATTATGAGGTTTGACTAATAACTCATTTATTAAATCAAATTGGAAATATATAATTTCCTTGGAAAACTAATAATATATAAAATAATTATATCATCTAGAATCAAATAAAGCATTGGATAAGTTTGAGGAAATGATTAAAGTACATGCTACCAAATCATTATGAATTTCAACCTCAACAGTTGTGATCGCAAAAGATTAACATTTCTCCCTTGGCCTTTTCTAAGGAAGGTTTTCCTAATGCTTAAGAAACTCATTTTCATAGTGTCCCATATCTCTAAAATTATTTAATTGTATGTAATTGAAAATTTTATTCCCCTTTCATTCATTAGATCGATGACCCTTTTCTCTACACTTATAGAAAAATCCCATTCCTTTCAAGCATTTTCCAGGATGATTCCTTCCACAGTTCTCACATAATGGTAAATTGATTCATTCCATTATTCTTTTTTGGAACTTAAACTTTTCCATTGTTATCATAATAACTCTTCTTATCTTGGTTTCCCTTGAACAAATTTGATTTAGAAAATTCCTTCTCTGTTTTGATGGAACTTAGTACAATTTCATCATATGATGAAAATGTTTGAGAAGCCAGTGACCTTCAAAGACTTGGATTAATAACATAAAAGAAATGATTAGTCATATATTATGTGTCACATAGATAATCTATGGAATGCATGTATTGTATTGTGAAGGTAGATTTATACTTTGCAACACTCTCTTATTCCCTTTGCTTTATGCTAAGGTATTTCCTCTTCATTTCACTCTGTTGCTTGTGAGGGAAGTATTTTTCAAAGAATACCTCCATAATAGTTATCCATTACATATCATATATTTATTATTCCTATTTTGTATTCTGAATCAAGGACCACGATTGATCAACATCACCCTTGAGACAATATATTGCTAGTACTAACTTATCATTTTCATTTCACCTTAATGCTAGAAATATCTTTTATTGGGACATGATCCACTACTTCGCTACCAATGGATTAGTATTCCCACTAAAAGATAGGGGATTATGCTACATGAAATAATCAAACACAGGTTTAGTGTGGTTATTCTTCAGAACCTGAGTAAGTTTTCCTAATATGGTCATGATCTTCTTAGCTCCAACACCAACTATATTGACTTGCTCAGTGGGGAAATCCCTACATTGTCCGTGAGTATTGATTCGATTTATTTCTTTAGGAACCATCAAAAAAAATTACATAGACTAAATTAGTTCATGAATATTAAGGGATAATTTTCTATCTAGAAAAACACTTAACATAAATTTAAAATTTATGCATAGCTAATCTCATAACTGTAAATATGGTTTCATTGATGAAATATTTAATATTAAACCCTTCATAATGGTTTTTAAAGAAAATGTGAATTATCCTAAACATATCTCCTAGGAGTGTCAAACCAGGTGTGAATTAAGGCCCATTTTTATGTACCAGTTTACCCCGAGTCAGGCCCATAACACCTTGTGAGAGTTGTTATTCCTAGGTACATCTATGCCAGAACCATACTCACTTATAGTATCCAGACATGGATGTATTTCTAGGAATACCCACATAATATATACATTACCAAAAATCCATGATATTTTTATATTATTATCCTCAAATTATATCTTAGGGTTATGTCCTCTAATCTATGTTTTCTAAATATAGTTTCTAAGGTTTCTGCTAAACTTCCTCCAATACCAATTGTAACACCCCAACCCTAGAAACCTGGAGTTGGTGCATTATTTTATTATATTGGCATGATTAATGAAATCAAATCTTGATGTAATTATTAGTTTATAAGTTTTGGAGGACCATATTATATACATGATACCTATAGTATATTGGGAATGATAGAAAATACAACATGATACATAATAGTATAAAATAAACTGCATCCATTGAAAACTCATTCAAGGTTTTATTCTTCATAACCTGGGGAAAGGAAACATAATAAGGGTGAGATAAAATTATAAATAATGGTTACATGAAGAAATAAAAAGTTAATTAAAGTCAATAAGTCATTGAAATTATATTAAGGTAAATAATCTAAAAAACACATTCCATTAATAAACTAGGAATGAAAATGAACCCATAGATTTTTCATATTGAACGACCATAGTAGGTAACAAATGAGTACTGAATGAATAAAATGATTAATTATTAGAATTTTTGTATCTGGAACATGAACCATTATACTGTTGTGATAGTTTAATTCTATGGGTAGAAACCTATCTGATTATTTTTTGGAAACAAACTCGAAGGGTTTGTCGCCAACCAGTTTGTCTCATGGGACCTATCGATGCATCGAGGGGATATAGCGGGCACCAACCATCACTGAAAGTCTAAATAATTATTCATACATATATTTAATTGGTGAAAAATATTCCTTATAAATATCCATATTGATTAGAAGATATGGACTCATCAATATTTGCTATGTTAAAACAACATTCAAAATAAACATCGTATGTAAAATGGTATATGACTAGTAAAATAATCATATCCATGGTAAAATATTATGGATAATTAATAGAAATATAATTTAAAATGAAAATTTATCTCAAATGGGATGTAGATACATGACATAAGAATTAATAGGTTCACAATACCAAGTAAGTCTCAATGAAATGGAAGTTGAGACAATGTCCCTTACCACATTGTAATCAATCCTATCATATGGAAAAAAATTAATAATTATAAAATGAATGATTTAATAACATGAATATAAATATAATCATGATGTTATATATCAAAAGGAAATATACATACAACACATACAAGAAATGAGTGTAAAATAATGGAAATCTCATTGAAATAAAGGTGAGATGAGAATCCCCTTACCTTGTGTCCAAAAGAATTATTCAATTGAAATTAATGTCTTGAATGATAAAATTAGATTCATTAATTAAGAATTAAATAAACCTATATACATGTAATTTATTTATTATATCATTATTAAGTTCATTTATGGCATTTTAGATGGGTTAAAATATTTAATTTCATCGTTTTGGAGTGAATGTTTTCTTTGTTTCGATGATTGATTTTCTGGTATAAGAATATAGAAGTTCTTTTAAAATTGAAATTGAAATCCATAATTGAGGTTAGGAGTTATTAATTATAATATATAAGGTTAAATGATCATATAAATCCTTTGGTTATTTTTTGATAGGATGAATCATTATATAAAATTTTAATGATAAATGCTTGGATTATTTTGGTGATTTTTTGATCACCATGAACTCATTTTATTTTAAAATTTAATACCATGTATAAAAAATGATTCCAGAACATTAAATAGGATATATTATATATATTATGATCTGGTTATACCATAAAAATGGTTTCATGACCACAATTGAAAATGGTAATAGAAATTGAATACCCATCGTCCTTGAATGTGATAAATTAACACATATCAGATGATGTTTTCATTTTTAGTATAAGAGGAGAGGGAAAGAGAGATTATGATGAAATATTCCATTAGAATAATAAAATTATAGTATATGTATGGTATTGGAATTATAAAATCATTTTATTAGGGGAGGTTTGAAGAGAGAAACAAAATAATAGAATTTGTAAAAGAAGTTGAAAGGAAAAGGAATAGAGGTTTACCTCTTGAGTACTCTTCCTTAAGAATCTCTTTAAGGCCTTTGGTTTTGGCCTTTTGGTGAGAACAGTAGGTCATGGAAATGGGAGGAAGGATTGGTAAGATTATTTTCTAGAACTTATGTAAGGAGAAAATCTTGAGTGGTGTGAGATGAAGAGGGGGTGAGGGGTGGTTTATATAGTGGAGGAGAGGAGGGTTTTTTTACATTATTTTAATCATTAGTTTATTAATTTTCTTCAAGACTATGACGTGTCTTGATTTATGGGACTAAAAATCGTAATTAGTGCATGTGAAATCTAACCAAGGGTTCTTAACTCAACATGAAATCATCCATGACTCAATAAATCATGTATTTTGCATTTATAATAAATTATCATATTTTATTATTCACACAAAATTCAAGTATTTCATAATAATATAAAAAAAATTCACCCTAACAATTTTTTAAAGTTTAGAATCCAAAAAAGAACTCTATTTTATGAAAATAATTTTCTAAATATGATAAATTAAATTTTCAATTAAATTCACCATTTACTCAAAAATATTTACAGTTTTTTAAATTATAATTGATTTTATAATACCCTGAAAATTTAACTTAGGTTTTATTAAATTATCCTAAAATAATAAGACAACAAAATATTTATTTAAGAATAAATTTTATGAAAATATAATTTATTTTAAATAATTTTTTTAATTTGAAATTGTAATTAAATATTTATTACTCATAAAAATACCAACACTTAATTATTAAATTATTCACTCTCATTTATAAGGTGCCTAAATTTTATCTATACATACATGGGTGCGGTTAAAATTAATAATGGTACATTATTATAAATAAGGGTTATATTACTATTTATAAGGGTATCTTACTATTCATAAGGGTATGTTACTATTCACCAAAAAAATGAGTTGATCCTATCAGACTCAAAATATAATACTAATCAAAACTGTGTATATCCTTTTTTCAAAATTCAAAACACATAAGTAAAAAATTATGTTTAATGTCTAGGTTATAACTATATTATAACTGTCATGAACCGAATCAGGTCACCATCAACTTGATGCCCGACCCAGCCTGTGGCAAGGCCCGAAGGGCGTTCCCGATCCCCACGGGCTGCACAAGTTCCCGGGTATGAATTTATAATTTTTGGGAACGATTTCCCCGTACAGCAACCAGAAACAAACCATAAGCAAACTAAAATTCGAAATAAACATTACAAACACTAGTTTTAAAACAGCATGACCGAGTCTCAACAAAAAGAGAAACTACAACTCAACCACAACTAACTCCAAAAAGAAGGTGACCAAAAACCAAACCAGCAACAGTCACCTGGTAGAAGAATATCCCTGTCAGGCCTCCGCCACCAACGCCAAACCAGATGAGTCAACTAATAACTCGGTCCACCATACTAAAAACCTTGGAATTTACCTGCATCAGACATAATCAGATCTACTTACACCCAAGGGTGTAAGTAGGGTGTGAGCAACTCTCAATAGGTTGGCACCAGGAAAAAGATTCCACATAAAAAGGGTTAGATGACCAAAACAGTTTGCAGGTTCAAATTTTAGAGAAAATAAATAAATGCACTAACATTTTGAGGGAAACAGTTTTAAAGAAGGGAAGACTGTTAAAAAAAAGTAAAAAGGGGTTTTGATACTGAAAGAAAAAAAACACTCTTACCTTTTGAAACCATAGAAGTCGCCAAAACCAACCAGTAATGAGTATATAATCGCATAGGAGCAACAAAAATTGGGAGAGGCCCTAAAGTACTAAAGCCGTGTGGGACCCTAGAACCTCAAGTCTCGGTGAACCATATCATATGTTTCCCGTGCATGATCCACCGGCAGAGAAACACCTCCTACCGTAGTGGTCTCCAGTCATCACCAAATGTTTAGTTAGTGTTGTAAGCGTCAAACCCGCTAAGTGAAACTGGGCTGAGGCCACTCCCGTATCACTAGCACGCTAGTCTAGTCCGCCCACATAGTACCCAGGCTTCCCCTTTCTGTGCTCAATATTCAAAGTTCACCCTACTCATCAAGGTCAAGGAACAACACGCAACATAGAACCTCACAATATGCAAGAACCACAGAATTTCGAGAACCAAACTAGATTTTATCAAACATTTGGAGAAAATTGGTTTATAAGTTTTAAAAAAAATAAAACAACACAATCAACAATGCAAAACCCACTCGGACGCACACTAATTTTTTTTAGCAAGGATCAAATTCCATCTGCTGCATTTGTTCAAAACCAAGGCGCAACATGGTATAGACCCGACAATATAAATAAGCCACTAACAAAGGTAAAACACCACGCTCTACCAGTCAACCGACAACACACAGCAGCATTTAAATAAAATACATATTAAATTAATCAAACCAGCATACTAAATGATCAAAATCTCTCAGCATGCAAAACCACCTACCTCAAACAGGTGCGTGAAGCGACACGGCGCAGAACTCCCGTTGTGCAACGGTCGCACCGTATGAAGCCATCAAAAGGGTCCTAAAACAATGGACCCAAAATACCCTCAATGCCAACACAGTGAAACGTTAGCGGTCCATAAAGAAAATAAAATCAGCAATTAAACCAAAACAATTAAATAAGTTGATTAATAAGTATACAACCCCAAAGCTAACTAGATAAATTAATTAACAATTTAACAATTCCAATTAAATAAGATGATTACAAATTTAATAATAACTAAATAAATTAATTAACCATTTAACAATTTCAATTAAATAAGATGATTAACAAATTTAATAATAACTAAACAAATTAATTAACGACTTATAAAATTAAATTAATTAATTATCAACTTAACCGATTTAAATAAATAAAATAATTAACAATTTCAATAACAATAAATTAATTAATTAATTCCTAACTATTGCATTAATAATTAAATAATTCAATGTCAATTAAACAAATTAAAATAATTAAATAAAATTAAAACAAAACCTTGAGGAATATCGGGAAAGTGAAGAGGGGGTGGCACGGTGGTTCGGAAGCATGAGCGGGGTGCAGGAGACGGTCCTACAGCACGAGCAGGGTGCGGAAGACTGCTGTTCGGTGAGAGGAGGGAGGAGCGCCGGCTGCTGTCTGGCGAGGGGAAGCAGGTTGCGGTGGCTGCTGTCTGGCGAGAGGGAGGAGGAGTGTCGGCTGCGGGTCGGTCCGGCTGGAAGAGGGGAAGAGAGGTGAGGGAATGGTGGGGTGCAATGGTGCGAGTGATCAGGGGAAGAGAGGTGAGGGAATGTGGGGGGTGCGATGGTGAGGGTGAGCAGGGGAAGGGAGAGCGCAACAGTGAGGGAAGGGGGGAAGGGTGGGGTGTGGCGGAAGAGAAGAGAAAGGAGGGAGGGAAGGAAAAGAAGGAGGAGAAGAATAAGGAGAGGAGGGAGGGGCGACCGAGCGGGGGAGAGAAGAGGAGAAGGGAAGTAGAAGAAAAGGGGAGAGGAGGAGAGAAAGGAGGCCGCGGGAGAGAGAAGAAAAGGAGAAAGAAGAGAAAAAAAAGAAAGAGAGATAGTGGTGTGGCGGCGGGTAGCGTAGGGTTTAGGAGGGAGAGAAAAAAAACAAAGCAAATAATAAAATAAAATAAAATAAAATAAAAGAAGTAATAATGATAATAAAATAAAATAAAATAAAATAAAATGAATTAGAATATAAATATTAAAAAATAAAATAAAATAAAATAAAATAAAATTAAGGGGGTATACTACTAATAATAGTAACAATAATAATAATAATAACAGTACTAATAATAATAATAATAATAATAATAAGGAAACTGAAGTTAATCATTCGGTATTTGAAACGTCTGTGTAACGGGCACCGTACGTTGGAATGGAAAAGCCGCACGGCTTCGCCCGTGCCCTACCTGTGTGCCGAGCGGTGCAAGGCCTGCGCACACACATCGTTGCCACAACGGGCAACCCGCATTAGGTTCAACCCGTGCCACAAATAAACAATTTAAATAAACAGACAATTAATTCACGAAATAAAAATTAAAAATTAAATTTGTACCTCAACAAAGTCCGGGTGTGACAATTCTCTCCACCATGAAAACTTTCTGCCCTCGGAAAGTCAGCTCGATGCCTGATCAGAGAATAGAAATGGGTACTCCTGCTCAACCCACAACTTCCGCTCCCAAGTTTCTTGCTCATTATTCCCATGCTGCCAGAGAATACGGACTAGAGGAATGGAATTTCCACGCAGCACCTTCTCCTGAGAATCCACTATCTGCACTGGTCGCTCAAACACAGATAAGTCGGACTCTATCTCCAACTCCTCCCAATTCAGCACATACGACAGATCGGGGTTGTACTTCTTTAGTTGGGAGACATGAAATATGTCGTGAATCGATGTCAACTGCGAGGGAAAAGATAACCTATATGCCACCTTGACAATACGCTCTAGAATCTTGAATGTTCCGATATACCTCGGTGCCTGGTTCCCCTACATCCCCAAACGACGGTGACCCAAGTGAGGGGCCACTCTCAGGAACACTCTTTCCCACAATAAAAACTCAAGATCCCACCACCTCTGATCTACATAGGACTTGTGGATACTCTAAGCTGTCAACAACCGCTGCCTAATCAGTTTGACCTTCTCAGACGTCTCCTGAACAAGGCTCGGTCCCAAGAATGAGGTCTCGCCTACCTCATCCCAACATAGAGGAGACCGGAAAGGCTGGCCATAGAGCACCTCAAAGGGTGCCATTCTGATGGAAAACTGGTAACTGTATTTATAAGAAAACTCGACCAGTCGCAAATGGCTATCCCATGAGCCTCCAAAATCTAACACACAGGCTCGGAGCATGTCTTCCAGAATCTGATTCGCCCGCTCTGTCTGGCCATCGGTCTGAGGATGGTATGTCGTGCTCATCTTAATTTGCGACCCCAAAGCCTTCTGGAGGCCTCCCCAAAATCGAGATGTAAAGCGGGGTCCCTGTCAGAAACAACTACTGACGACACACCAGTAAGACTGACCACCTCTTAAACGTACAAGCGGCCCAACTCATCTACCTTCGCTGTATCTCTGATCGGAATAAAGTGATCTGAATTGGTCAAATGGTCAATCAATACCCAGATAGAATTTCTCCCCTGAGGTGTACGAGGAAAACCAATAATGAAGTCCACGGAGACCTCGTCCCACTTCCAGGTAGGAATGGGTAATGGCTGGAGTAGGCCAGGTGGTCTATGATGCTCTGCTTTCACTTGCTGGAAAGTGTAGCATCTAGATACAAAGTCGGCTATGTCTTGTCTCATACCTAGCCACCAGAACTGATGGCGAACATCATAATACATCTTGGTGGTACCAGGATGGATGACCCACCGATATTGGTGGCTATCCTACATCACCACCTTCCACAGAGACAACGAAACCACAGCACGACCCTTGAAGCACAAGACCCTCTGGGAAGACAAAGACCAATCAGAAGGAGTCTCCCCACCGTGAAGAAACTGCATAGATCACTGACACAGCTCATCCCCAGGCTGCTCCCGCTGAATCAACTCCAGAAGAGCAGGATTCAACTGAACGCTAGCCAAGAAAGTACCTCCACTGTGCTCCCTACTCTCCAAGTGCATCTGGGCGAATAGCCCTATCAAAGTCCACTCATCACTGGACTTCCTCAATGCCTGCACTGGTACTTTTCTACTCAAAGCATCAGCTACCACTTTACCCTTTCCATGGGTATAGACAATATCAAAATCAAAACCCTGCAAGTACTCGACCCAGTGGCGCTCTCTCAAATTGAGGTCCTTCTGAGAGAAAATGTAGACCAGGATCTTATGGTCAGAATAGACCACAAACTTCTCCCCAAAGTGATAGCGACGCCATGTCTTCAAAGCATACATCACCACGACCAACTCTAAGTCATGAGTCGGATAATTCTTCTCAAGTGGCCGGAGCTGGCGAGAACCATAAGCAACAACATGGTCATCCTGCATGAGCACACACCTAAGGCCCATACCTGAAGCGTCACAGTAAACAATATAGCCCTTTCCCGACTCTGGTAAGGCCAGCACAGGTGATATGGTCAACTGCCGCTTCAACTCCTCAAAGGATGCTTGGCACTGAGGGCTCCACTCAAACTTCACCCCTTTCCGGGTGAGTGCGGTCATGGGGGAGGCAAGCCGCGAGAAGTCCCGGACAAAGCGCCTGTAATAACCAGCCAACCCTAGAAAACTCCTAATCTCAAACACATTTCTCGGCTAATATCCTGACATAACTGCCCTGATCTTCTCGGGATCCACTGAAACCCCTTGTTCTGATACGACATACCCCAGAAACTTCACTTCCCTGATCCAGAATGTGCACTTCGAGAGTTTGGCATACAGGCGGTGATCCCACAAAGTGCCCAAAACAATGCACAAGTGATATTCATGCTCCTCCTATGATCCAGAATAAACCAGAGTGTCATCCACGAATACCATGACAAATGAGTCGAGATATTGGTGGAACACCCTATTCATGATCACCAAGAAAACTGCAGGAGAATTCGTTAATCCGAAAGGCATGACCAAGTACTCGAAGTGACTGTACCTGCTTCGGAAAGCCGTTTTCAGGATATCAGCTTCTCTCACACTGAGCTGGTGGTATCCCGAACGCAAATCAATCTTAGAGAACCACTTCTCCCCCTTAAGTTGGTCGAACAAATCATCAATCTGAGGCAAAGGGTATTTATTCTTGATGGTTACCTTGTTCAATTTCCAGTAATCAATGCACAACTGGAGGGTTTCATCGGCCTTCTTCACGAATAAAACTGGGGCAGCCCAAGGAGAGACGCTTGGGCGAATGAATCCTTTGAATTCCAAATCGTCCAGTTGTATCTTTAATTCCCTCAATTCGGTGGGGGCCATGCGATATGAGGGAAGAGATATAGGCTGTGTTCTCGGCTCCAACTCAATCGAGAACTCCACGTCCCACTCTGGGGGTAAGCCATAAAAAGCATCTGGGAAGACCTGTGGGAACTCATCCACTACACGAGGTAACCCACCCTGTAAAACACCACCATTGTCCTCCAGTGTGAGTGACGAAAACTGATAAGCAAGATTTCCCAACTCAGGGAGTGGAGGTCCCGCGTGTCCCGACCGAGGATCCCATTCTCCGTGAAATGACTGGGGAGTCCCATCTAGTGCCGTAAAACTGACTCGATGCCGATATCAATAAATGTGTGCCTGAAAGCGCACCAGCCAGTCCATATCGAGGATCACATCAAATAGATCCATGTTAAGGACCAAGAAATCCCATTCCATCTCGACTCCCGATATAGAGAGTGTGCACGATGGGAACCTAAGGCCCTGCTACCTCTATTTCCCCAACGGTGTTGCCAACTCCCTAGCAAACGATAACAACTCAGTTGATAGGTTTAGCAGATTCACAAGGAGAGTATATATAAAAGAAACTGAAGCACCAGTATCAATTAAAACTACAGCTATAGAAGATGAAACCAGAATAGTACCTCGAACCGTCGATGGCCCTGCATCAGATCCCGCTGGTGCCTGATCCACAACATGCAGTTGCCTGGTTCCTTCCTGAGAACGACCGCTCGCATGCGGCTCTGCCCTAACCTGGATCTGCCCAGAAGATGATCTGGTCCTGCCACCACGACCACCGAACTGAGATCCTGGCATCCTGGTTGGCTCTAACTGCACTGATACACCCCTGGAAGCTATAGATCCATTCCCACTCTGGTAAGGGCGTACAGTCTCGTAGAAACGTTGTAGGTGCCCCATAACTCCACACCCATAGAAAGGTTTAGGAGGATTTGGACACGTAGGTCGGATGTGCCCTGCCTTTCCGCACTGATGGTACACAATGGGCCTCACATCAGAAGCCTCAGATGATGTCTGCCTGGAGGGATGGCATAAGCCGCCACCACTCTTTTTCCACTGCTCAACACACTTCCTCTTCTTCTCTGAGTAACTGCCACTCCTAAAGCCTGATACTGATCCAGAAAACCCCAGCATTCCTCTCTGGTCAATCTCGGCCATGAAAACATGATCGACCACCTCAGCATAATTCTTGATCTTGAATAAGAAAACATAAGAGTGGATTTCTAGTTGAAGGCCCTTCTCAAACTTTTGAGCTTTCAAGAATTCGCTCGAAACTATCTCAGGTGCGTACCGCACTAGCTCAGCAAAGCGGTTCGCATATTCCATCACTGTCTGATTCCCCTGCGAAAGCTCCATGAACTCCCAAGATCTAGCGTAGTCTAGAAACTCTATACAATACTGCTCATTGAAGATACCCTTGAAATATTTCTAGCTCATGTGCTCATGTTTCCCAGCCTGGACCACTGATTCCCACCATTTGCGACTGGAACCCTCTAGCTGGAACGAGGCACACTTCACCCTGACTTCCTCGGGTGTGTCAAGGAAATTGAACATGCGTTCTATCTTTTCAATCCACTCCTCTGCCTCCTGAGGTTCTGAAATGCCTCGGAAAGAATGAGGTGTGTTCTTCAGAAACTCTTGAGCTCTATCCTTCCTGGAGCCAGATTCTTCCCCTGTAGCTGGAATAGGGGCGGGGGCAGGAGTCACCCCTTGTCCCAAAGCCTGAATGGCTCAGACCATAGCCTCTACAAATCTCTGATCAAGCGGCACGGGAGAACTCTCTCCGGCTTCCTCCCGTGGGTGCATGAGAGCTCTCCGGGGAGGCATCTTGCTGCACTGGGCAAAAGTCATAAAGGAGTAACATCAGTATTACATATCTCAAGAGGAACCAAATTTTTCAACATGATAAATAATCATCAATAAACCAAACATGAAAAAATTATTTCATGTCAAAACTCTACTTTCCTACCTGGTGTGCACATACAGTCTGCAACCTATACGTCCCACCTAGGAAATAAGTAAAACTAGCACCCTGACAGTCTCAACTTCTGTATAACCAAACTCACCCCAAATAACATAGAACAAGAGTTAACCCCTATGATACCATTTTTTCACGAACCGAATCGGGTCGCCATCAACTCGACGCCCGACCCAGCCCGCGGCAAGGCCCGAAGGGTGTTCCCGATCCCCACGGGCTGGCACAAGTGCCCGAGTATGAATTTAGAATTTTTGGGAACGATTTACCCGTACAACAACCAGAAACAAACCATAAGCAAACTGGAATTCCAAATCAACATTACAATCACTAGTTTTAAAACAGCATGACTGAGTCTCAACAAAAAGAGAAACTACAACTCAACCACAACTAACTCCCAAAAGAAGGTGACCAAAAACCAAACCAGCAACAGTCACCTGTTGGAAGAATATCCCTATCAGGCCTCCGCCACCAACGCCAAACCAGATAAGTCAACTAACAACTCAGGCCACCGTGCTCAAAACCTTGGAATTTCCCTGCATCAGACATAATCAGATATACTTACACCCAAGGGTGTAAGTAGGGTGTGAGCAACACTCAATAGGTTGGCACCAGGAAAAATATTCCGCATAAAAAGGGTTAGATGACCAAAACAGTTTGAAGGTTCAAATTTTAGAGAAAATTAATAAATGCACTAACATTTTGAGGGAAACAGTTTTAAAGAAGGGAAGACAATTTAAAAAAAAGTAAAAAGGTGTTTTGGTACTGAAAGAAAAAAACATTCTTACCTTTTGAAACCACAAAAGTCGCCAAAACCAACCAGTGATGAGTATATAATCGCATAGGAACAACAAAAAGTGGGAGATTCCCTAATTACTAAAGACGTGTGGAACCCTAGAACCTCACGTCTCGGTGAACCATATCATACGCTTCCCATGCACGATCCACCGGTAGGGAAACACCTCCTACCGTAGTGGTCCCCAGTCATCATCAAATGTTTATTTAGTGTTGTAAGCATCAAACCCGCTAAGTGAAACTGGGCCGAGGCCACTCCCGTATCACTAGCACACTAGTCTAGTCCGCCCACCTAGTACCCAGGCTTCCCCTTTTTGTGCTCAATATTCAAATTTCAGCCTACTCATCAAGGTCAAGGAACAACACGCAACATAGAACCTCACAATATGCAAGAAGCACGGAATTTCGAGAACCAAACTAGAGTTTTTCAAACATTTGGAGAAAATTGGTTTATAATTTTTTTTAAAAATAAAACAACACAATAAACAATGCAAAACCCACTCGGACGCACACTAATTTTTTTTAGAAAGGATCAAATTTCATCTTCTGCATTTGTTCAAAACCAAGGCGCAACACGGTATAGACCCGAAAATCTAAATAAGACACTAACAAAGGTAAAACACCACGCTCTACCAGTCAATCGACAACTCACAACAGCATTTAAATAAAATACATATTAAATTAATCAAACCAGCATACTAAATGATCAAAATCCCTAAGCATGTGAAACCACCTACCTAAAACAGGTGCGTGAAGCAACACGGCGCAGAACTCCCGTTGTGTAACAGTCGCACCGTATGAAGCCATCAAAAGGGTCCTAAAACACTGGACCCAAAATACCCTCAATGCCAACCCAGTGAAACGTTAGCGGTCCATAAAGAAAATAACATCAACAATTAAACCAAAACAATTAAATAAGTTGATTAATAAGTATACAACCCCAAAGCTAACTAAATAAATTAATTAACAATTTAACAATTTCAATTAAATAAGATGATTACAAATTTAATAATAACTAAATAAATTAATTAACCATTTAACAATTTCAATTAAATAAGGTGATTAACAAATTTAATAATAACTAAACAAATTAATTAACGACTTATCAAATTAAATTAATTAATTATCAACTTAACCAATTCAAATAAATAAAATAATTAACAATTTTAATAACAATAAATTAATTAACTCCTAACTATTGGATTAATAATTAAATAATTCAATGTCAATTAAAACAATTAAAATAATTAAATAAAATTAAAACGTACCCTTTCTGAATGTCAGGAAAGTGAAGAGGGGGGAAGGCATAGTGGTCTGGCAGCACGAGCGGGGTGTGGGAGACGGTTCGGCAGTGCGAGCAGGGTGCGGAAGACCGCTGTCCGGCGAGAGGAGGGAGGAGCGCCGACTACTGTCCGATGGGGGGAAGCAGGTTGTAGCGGCTGCTGTCCGGTGAGAGGGAGGAGGAGTGCCGACTGCTGGTTGGTCCGGATGGGAGAGGGGAAGAGAGGTGAGGGAATGGGGGGTGCGATGGTGAGGGTGAGCAGTGGAAGGGGGAGCACGACAGTGAGGGAAGGGGGGAAGGGTGGGGTGCAGCGGAAGAGAAGAGAAAGGAGGGAGGGAAGGAAAAGAAGGAGGAGAATAAGAAGGAGAGGAGGGAGGGGCAGCCGAGCGGGGGAGAGAAGAGGAAATAGGAATGAGAAGAAAAGGGGAGAGGAGGAGAGAAAGGAGGCAGTGGGAGAGAGAAGAAAAGGAGAAAGAAGAGAAAAAAAAGAACGAGAGATAGGGGTGGTGGCGGGTAGGGTAGCTTTTAGGAGGGAGAGAAAAAAAACAAAGCAAATAATAAAATAAAATAAGTAATAATGAAAATAAAAGAAAATAAAATAAAATGAATTAGAATAGAAATATTACAAAATAAAATAAAATAAAATAAAATAAAATGAAGGGGGTCTACTACTAATAATATTAACAATAATAATAATAATAATAACAATAATAATAATAATAATAATAATAATAATAATAATAATAATAAGGTAACTGAAGTTAATCATCCAGCATTTGAAATGTCCGTGCAACAGGCACCGTACGTAGGAATGGAAAAGCCGCACGGCTTCGCCCGTGCCCTGCCCGTGTGTCGAGCGGTGCAAGGCCCGCGCACACACATCGTTGCCACAATGGGCAACCCGCATCGGGTTCAGCCCGTGCCAAAACCAAACAATTTAAATAAATAGACAATTAATTCGTGAAATAAAAATTAAAAATTAAATTTGTACCTCAACGAAGTCCGGGCGTGAAAATAACAACATAGTGTTTTTTCTCAATGACTCAGTGTTGTGTTCATATAAGCTATCTAATGGATATAATTTATTATAAGAAGAATATACCATAAAATCTTGGGGTGTTATATATATATATTGATCATAATATATATATATATATATATATTCATTCTACAAACATTACCTCTCAAGTTTTTTATATCACAATAGTAGTTCAAATGTATTCATCAAATTTCATAAATGACATGTATTAAGTAGTATAAATATATGACATGGATCAATATTAGTTCTAAAGATAATGTTGTCACCAAACACCAAATATATATGTCATTATAAATTGGTCATATTTCTTAAAAATATAGGAATAAATATCTGCATTATTTATCATGTTACTTTTGTTATCAATCCAATTATTCAATATTGTTGAGATGAATTAATAGGTGTGAACCTCAAGATAAACATTATTAAAATAGATATAGATAAATGATAAAAGAAAATAACTATTAAAGGATGTTTGGAAATAAAAAAATGAAAAAAATCTAATATATTTGGAGAAATCAATTTCAAATGCAATGAATGTTCTATGGAAATTTCCTATTTATGATATGGATATTAAAAATAACAATATATACATATATAAAACAATGAATTTTAGTTAACATGAAACTAATTTAAACTTAGAAGATAGTGAAATAGACTGAAAGTGCATCAAAATAAGACAGAATATGCTTGAAAGTGAAATAAAAATATAGGGAAGTGTCTCATATATGTAATGAATAATTAAAAATAATAATGAATTTCAATGAATAATATACAAATTTATGCAATTCAAACACATGTAACCTAATAGATAATAATATATGTGTATATTACAATCCATAAAATCCAGTTTTTGAGAAATGAAGAAATTTAATAGTATTATTTATTCAAAAGGATTGATTTGGATTATGTAGCATAAACCTTATTAGGCAATTGGTTTGAACTTTACTACCAGCTACCATCCAGTGGTAGCAGCTTAAATTTTATTTTCTAGAAGAATCACTACAAAATAATGAGTGCAGTGTTAAGGTTATATTGAAATTGTGAATCAATTGTAGTTAAAAAATGAAATGTGGACTATAAAAATAATACTAACATATTGGATGATAATAATAGCACAAAGGGAGTAAAAAACATGTTATTATATAAAAACTATAAATCAATGAAATAATTACAATAAATACGCGAGGTATGTAGTGAGATGTTGAATTTGAAGAATTAGACCTAATATAAACACATGAATTTAATTACAGAAATTTATAAACAAATAATTTTATAAATTTTTAGTATAAGAGTTTATATGTATTCAAATTTAAATTTCAACAGATCAAATATTTACAAGCTTTTATAGGTAATGGATTTTTTCTACAACAATGATAATATTCAATGTAATCTGGCTTCATCACAACTTTCTTTTCCATTGAATGAAACTGGAGAGGAAAATTTAGTTTAGAAAGAGTTGATAGTCATATAACATATTAATAAGTGGTACTAAAAAATGTTGAAGAAACCAACATATAATTGAATGAACCATTTAAGGGTAAATTTGATAACAATAAGTGATTTGATGTATGCATACACTTATAAGAATATGATATTATGTACATTTCAACATAGGATGGTTGTTTGAATATGGAGAACTAGTGTCAATACATTCACTTGAAATTTAATTAATGATATGAATTGAAAAATAGTGAATATAATTGCATCATCTTCATACATATAACAACATTACACTATCAAATGACCTAAAAATTCCTATACCAATTTAAATCCATCTGATGATTAGAAACAAATTATAGCTTTTTTGGAAAATCTGATTGAAAAAGGGAAGCAGTGAAGGATATGAAGAACCTGTGAAGTAAAAAGGAGAATATAGAAGAGGTAAATCGAACCTGTAAGCCCAAGGAAGATAGAAATAAAATATGTGAGACTATAGGTAATCACCTAAAAAAGAATAATCAAATCACCTTGTATTTTAGGAATATAAACAACAATTATGTGACATGATATAGCACTGTAAAAGTTATTAACAAAAAAACTACCACGAGTCTTTAATAACTAGAAAATGAAGGTCTATATTACTTCCCACTTATGGTCATCCCAAATTTCTCATGCAGAACACCCCTTTCTAATTACAGCTATATGAAGATAAAAATAAAATCATTTATCCTATACAGTAACATGTAAAAGGAATACTAAAAACTTTATAAATTTCATTAAGTTGGTAAGGTGCATAGTATGGTATTAGGTTTTTTTTAATCCTTCAAAGCATTCTTAACTTAAATGGATACATTGTTTAGTTAATTAGTCCCTAGAAAAATCATGGAACTTGAACATGTATAGTAATTTATATAATGTAACTAAAAGTAAAATAATATAGTTAAAAATATAAAGAAATTGGGTAAATTTTGGTTTTATACTCTACTCTATAACACATTTAAAAATTCTTATGAAAGTTACCATTTGGTAATCAGGTTATGAAAAAAATTCTTACATTTAAATTATAAAATAAAAATTCTTTAAAAAATGTTAATTGGAATTCTATCCAAAATAGAGACAATCAAATTGGCCCTAGACTGAAAACTGAAAGAAATTATAGTTAGTGGGTATGCATCAGTTGTGTACATTTAACAACATTACACCATAAAACATTATAAAAATACTTTTATAAATTAAAATATATTTGGTGGTTAGAAATAATATATACCTTTTTGAAAGAGTTTATGGAATGTAGGAACCTATGAAGGGCATAGAGAAATTTCAAAGTAAAAATGGAATGATGGAAGAGGGAATCTTTAAAGGAAATTTGAACATGTGAATTAAAAGGGAAGTTTGTGAAGAAGGAAATAAAACCTGCAAGCCTGATGAAGAGGAAAATCACACTTCCAATTATGTGGGTGATCCCCACATTATAGAATAACCAAAGAACCTTGAATTTTATTTCTATCAATAATAGTTATGGGAAAAAAATATAGAACTATAAAAGTTGTCAGCATACAAAAAATCATGAATTTGAATCAACCAAACCTAGTGGTATATATATTTTCTCACTAATGGTTATCTCATAGTGACTATGTAGAATCCCCCCTTTTCATTTCTTCTGTATCAAGACAAAAATCAAATCATTTATCCTAAATACATGAATGTATAAAAATGTAACAACCAGTAAAAGTAACACTACCCACTTGTTATTCTATAGTGAAAGGACATGTTATTAAGTATAAATTATAAATCAATGAAATTATTACTATAAATAAACGAAGTATGCAATGATATGTTTAATATTAAGAACATGACCTCATAGAAATACTAGAAAATTAATTAAGGAAATTTAAGAACGAATAATTTTATAAATTTATAGTATAAGAGTTTTTATGTATATAAATTTACATTTAAATAGATAAAATATTTACAATCCTATATACTCTTAACAAAATATTTAATTATTTCAATTCCAACATAATATGATTATTTGAATGTGAAGAGATGGAGTCAATACAGTCACCTGAATATTAATTAATGAAATTAATAGAAAAATAGTGAATATAATTACACCAGATACATACATGTAACAAAATTACAATATCAAATGGCCTAATAATCACTATACAAATTAAAATCCATTTTGTTATTATAAAAAATGTATAAATTTTTAGCAAAAGTAAATGGAAAGAGGGAGTTTGTGAAGGATATGAAGAACCTGCGAAGTAAAAAGGGGAAGAGGGAAGAGGTAAATCCAACCTGTAAATCCAAGGAAGAAGGAAATAAAATATGTGAGCCTATAATAATCACAATAGAGAATAATAAAATCTCCGTGGATTTTATGTATATGTAAAATAATTTTCTGAAAAAATATATCACTGTATAATTTATTTACAAAAAAACTATCATGAATCTATATTAACCAAAAAATGAAGGTATATATTGCTTCCCACTTATGGTTATCCCACAGTGCCCAATCATAATACCAACTTCACATTGAATCTGTATGAAGAAAAAAATAAAATCATTTAACATACAGAGTAACATATAAAAGGAATACTATCATCTCAACAAAAGTCATTAAGCTAGAAAAGTACTTAGTATGGTATCATATCCTTTTTTAATCCTTAAAATCACTGTTCAATGAAATGAATACATTTTTTAGATCATCAATCCCTACAAATATCATGGAACATGAACTTGTATAGTAATTTATATAATATAACTAAAAACTAAATAATATAGTTAATAATGGAAGAAAATTGGGTAAATTTTGGTTTTATACTATACTTGATTACAAATTGAAAAATGATCATGAAAATTATGATTTAGTAGAATCAAGTTCTGAAAAAACGATTACAGTTCAATTTTAAAATAAAAACACTTCAACAAATGTTAATGGGAATGCTATCCAAAATAAAGACAACTGCATTGGCCCTGGATTAAAATTTTTTACAAATTATTTATAGTGGATAGGCATTATTTGCGTGCATTTAACAAAATTACACCATCAAAAATCAAAAAAAATAATTGTAAAAATTAAAATATATTTGGTGGTTATAAATAATAAATACCTTTTTTGAAAGAGTTTATTGAAAGTGGGTACCTATGAAGGGAATGACCAAACCTGTGAAGTAAAAAGGTAAAGATTGAAGGGGGAATATATGAAGGAAACGTAAACATGTGAAGTAAAAGTGGAAAGAGTGAAGAGATAAATCAAACCTACAAGCTTGATAAAGAGTTAAATCATACTATAAATCTTGTGCTTGATCCCCACATTAATGAATAGCCAAATGACCTTGTATTTTCTGTCTTTCAATAACAAATAAGGGAAAAGATATATAACTATAAAAGTTGTTTCCATTCAGACTATCGTGAATCTGTATCAACCATACCTGAAGGTATATATACTTTCCCACTAATGGTTATGTCATAGTTTCCATATAGAATACCACCTTCACATTTCTTCTATATTAAGAAAAAAATAAAACCATTTAGCCTAAATGCATGAAAGTATAAAAATGTACTAACTGGTAAATGTAATAACACCCACTTGTTAAAAGTCCAAGTTATTATATAGAGTAAGTCCATGTTATTCTATAAAAACTGTAAATCAATGAAATAATTACAATAAATATCTAATGTATGTAGTGAGGTGTTGAACTTGAAGAACTTGTCCTAATAAAAACACTAGAAATTTAATTAAGGAAAGTTATAAACAAATGATTTTATAAATGTATAGTATAAGTGTTTTTATATATATAAATTTAAATTTATATTGATGATATATTTATAAACCCCTATAATAAATGGATTTTTTCTATAACAATGATAATATCCTATGTAATCCATCCTCATCACAACTTTCTTTGCAATTGAAAGAAATTGGTGCCAAAAATTTTGTTTATAAAGAGTTAATAGTCATATAACATATTAATAAGTGGTGCTTAAAAATATTAAAGAATCCAATATGAGACAATTGCATTGGCCTTGGATAGAAAATTGGAAGAAATTAGGGTTAGTGGGTATGCATTAGTTGCATATATTTAACAACCCCACATCATCAAACATTATAAAAATCATTGCACAAATTAAAATATATTTGGTCATTATAAATAATATATACCTTTTTAAGAAGAGTTTATGGAAAGTTGGAACCTATAAATGGCATGATGAACCTACGAATTAAAAAGGTAAAGATTGAAGAGGGAATCTATAAAGTAAACATGAACATGTGAAGTAAAGGGGAAAGTGTGAAGAGGGAAACTAAGCCTACAAACCTGAGGAAGAGAAAAATCATACTTTCAATCCTATGGTTGATCCCCACATTAAAGAAAAACCAAATCACCTTGTATTTTTAATCTATTAATAAAAATTAAGGGAAATAATATAGAACAATAGAGGTTGTTAAAATAAAAACTGTCATGAATCTATATCAAACAATCCTTGTGGTATGTAGGGAAACCCACTAATGGTTATCTAACAGTTACCATCTATAATCCCCACTTCATATTGTTCTATATGAATAAAAAAAACAAACCATTTTGCCTAAAATGCATGAAATTATAAAATGTACTAACTAGAAAAAGTAACACTACCCACTTGATAAAATACCAAATTTTTCTGTAGTGAAAGTCCATGTTATTCTATAAAAAAATTAAATAAATGAAATAATTATAATAAATACATGAAGTATGTAGAGAGATGTTTAATTTTAAGAACTTTAACTAATACAACCACCTAAAATTTAATTAAGGATATTTATAAACAAATAGATTTGAAATGTATAGTATAAGAATTTTTATGTATATATATTTAAATTGTAGTAGATAAAATATTTACAAACCCATATAAGTAAATATTTTTTCTACAATAATGATATTCTCTTAGGTAATCTTGCTTCATCACAACTTTCTTTGAAATTGAGAGAAACTTGAGCCAAAAATTTATTTCCAAAAGAGTTAATAGTCATATAAAAGATTAATTAGTGGTGCTAAAAATGCTGATGAAACTAATATTTAATTGAATGAACCATTTAATGGAAAATTTGATAATTTAAAGTGAATTTAATTCTATATAATCTTTTCATTATATGTCATTATGTCCATTTCAACATAATATTTTTTTTCAATATGAAGAATTGGGGTCAATACAATCACATGATATTTGATTAGTGAAATCAATGAAAAAATAATTTTTATTTAAATATAAATTAAAAGGGTGCATATATATATATAAATAAAAAATTAAACAATTCATAATTTTAAAAACCATCATCAATATTGTATTTTACTACTATATTGATAATATTCATTATAATCATGTTTTCGTACTATTTTCCTTGAAACTAAAATAATCACTTGAAATATTTATAATAATATGATAAGGGGTGAAATTAATCTATAAAAATCATCATATATAATTGGAAATCAATTTGAACTCTTATACAAGAAATAGGGTTTACAAAATATAAGATATTTAATAATGAGATTGACATATCGATGTCAACACAGTGTAAGAGGTAAAATGAATTTAACCTCATATATAGACCACTTCATGCATAAATGGGAAGTAATTTATGTATAGTCGATGTGGTAATCAATCTAGAAAAATACTAAAGAAAGAGATAGGTGTATTAAATTTTAAGAAAAAAATAATTGAAATCAAATATATATAAAACAAATGTAATATGAAACATTTTAAGGAATCTATACTAATTGGATGAAAAAGTACTAGAGGAATTTGATGGGTAAGAAATAGATGGTCTCAAGTGGATATGTTAAATACTCTAGAATATTGTAAAATTAGTAGCCTCGACTGGATATGGTGAATAAAAAACTATTTCAAAATGATGATTAAGAGAACATAGATATAATTTATTGGATATAGAGAAACTGCTTCATTGATATGCCCAAATGAATGATCAGAGATGAATAGGGTTCGTGGAGAAAAAAATGTTGTTTAGAGCTGGAGTAAAATAGATCAGGATTTGCGATTAATATGTCTAATACTAAGTAGATGGGAGATAGAGATGGAAATAGGAGGCATAGGCCTAGGACGAGGTGGCGGGTGGAGGCAGAGGCCAGAGTTGAGAGGAATAAAACAAGAGAGATTATCTAGTTAATAAATGAGATAAAACATGGGAAAGAGATTGGAGCATTGGGATGCAGTGACTGTAGGGATGAATACGATGAAATGGTAATCTCGGTGGATTATGTGCGGTTAGGTTTTCAAGGGAAATGATGGATTATGGGACACCAGGTGATGGAAATTTTAATGAGGAGTGGGAGGCTGAGGTAGAGGCAATAAGGATGATGGGACAAGGGGAAGAAGGTGAGATATATGGGTAGGAGGTAGATGTGGGGAGAAGATGGGGTTGTGGGAGGAGAGTTGGGGGTGGGGGGAGGAATATAGGAGGAGGGTATAATAGGGAAGGAGAGCAAAATTAAAGGGGAGGCAAACACATAGCTGATAAATATTATGTAAGAGACACTTGTACATGTAGGAACATCCTATAGTATATATAATAAATTTAGAGAGTTAAACCATATATATTAGTATTTCTCAATAGCTAAGTGAAATATGGTTGGAAATAAATCATACCCATGATGATGGGGAAGACTGAGTATTGTAAGGAAAAGATGAAACATTATAAAGAATTATAAAAATTATCAGAAGTTGAGTCAAACCATTCTATAAGATTTAGTATCATTCTTCCCCATTTCTTTAATAAAATATATCAATGTACTTGTTTTTTAAAATTTATACATAATCTGCATGTTGTGATACAAAAATAACATACCAAACAAATTTAGAAAGAAAATTAGACTTTCATATTCTTAATGAAAACACATAAATCATGATAAAAATAAAATGTAGTAAGGGTGTGATGATAAGAATTAAACAGGAATTCGTGTTAAAAATAAAATAAATTCAAGTACTATTGAGATGTCCTAGATGATGAATTGAAATAGTAAATTAAAGAGAAAAACAGATGTTCTAAATCTAAATATGAATTCATTCCATGTACAAAAGAATCAATGATGATTAAGAAATGGTGAATACGATTTCTTAATAATGGAAATAAAAGGAAGAATAATTTTTTTGAGTAAAAATAATTCATTATAAATTTAAAAAAAATCAAAAGAATATCAAATTCATTTTTCCTTAAACATTATGTAAAGTTTAAATCAAAATAGTGTTCATTTTAAACCAAAAAAAATAATGGTTGTCAAATTATTATATAGGAAACTGTACTTTAATTGAAAATATCATAGTTAAAGAAATAATATGGAATATTTCAAACCATAAAAATACTTCATAAATAAGAAATTGACAGAAAATATTTTTGATGGTTAAATGAATATATTACAAAAAAAATAATAAAATTTCAATATTTAATTTGAAACTATTAAAAAATATGTTCAATTTCAAGAACAAAAAAGGATGAAATTAAAAAAATTACTATCTTTGGTTTTATTTGAGCTCTTATTCATGGAACCAAATTCCATGTTCCCTACATATTTCATATAAAATTATTTCACCTCATCTGTAAAATAGAAATTTATTCCTACCAAAGGCACTAAAAATTATGCATCAGTACTTTCATTGAAGTGTTCCTCAGCTAACGATTAATCATCCAATGAATCATCATTTTTATCGTCATTGAACACCTCATGACCTTCATTTGATTAATTAATATCAGTAGTAACCTCCATTTTAAAATTTCAATAGTCCTTTAAGAACATATATATCCAGTTTCACAATATCAGTTTACCATTCCAAAATGAACTACTTCTTGTTGTCTCATAATCATAACAGTAAATAATAATAACTAACCTACAATGCACCAATATTCTCCAACATAAGTTTCATTAGATGCTGAATTTTATTACTTATTGAAGTCCTAAAATTAATCTTCCATAGTGGAAAGATAAGATTGTTCCACAAATTTTACCACACAATAACTAGAGATTTCTAGTAATTTGGTGTTTAACAACCCCACCCTAAACTGCATTGGAGAAGATAAACAAAGAAGATAAACCCTACAAAATATTATATATTTACTAGGGGATAAGATAAACCCTTGAAAAATTATATATTTGTGATAAAAATGGCATGGTATGATTGAAACCCCATTGGAAATCACTACAATCTTGAATGAACCCCTCTCTTTAGAAGAAAGTCGAGAAGGGGTTGAAAAACCCCTATATGGGGATATGGAGATAGAGATGAGGGGGAAGAAGGGAAATTAGAGTGGGTGTGGAGAAGGAGGCAAGGGTAAGGGAAGAATGAGGTAGAGGTGGAATGATGAAGGCGGCAAGGTGGAGACATAGCTAGGGATGCAGAGGAAAAGGTGTAAAGGCGGTGGGGTGGGCGAGGTGTTGTGGAAACATGGATGCGTGGTGGGGAGGTGGGAATGCATGGTAGAGAATGGGATGTTTGGTGGTGAGGAGGAGGCAAAGGTAGATGTGGTGATGTTGAAGAGGAGATGGGGTGGAGGAGAGGTAGAGGATGGATGTAATAGAGGTAGGAAAGATTGAGGGAGGCGTTTGAGTCTAAAACAGATCCAAGATTATCAGAGGTGAATTAATGATGCAGGTATCAGGAGTGGTGAGGCCAGAACCCACATTAGGTAGGAGAAGGAGGAATTGGGAGGGTTTTAGTTTAAGCGAAGAGACGAGCACGTAAGTAAAATAGGTGTGGTGGTGACATGTGGATGGATTTGTCACATCCTTTAATATATATAATAGATTTTATTTTTTTACTACTTACTAATATTAAGTAATAATTTTTAACAACTAACAATAATCAGTAATAAATATCAATAATAAATAAAAAATAAGAAGTTATGAAATATTAATTATTATTAATAATTAATAGTAATCATATATATTCATACAATTATTTAAATACATTTATAAAATATGCTTGTGTGTGTGGGAATGTGTGTTTATATTTATATATACATACATATGTGTGTGTTTATATATAACTATAAACATAAAGATAAAGATAAAGACAAATATTTATTTGTATATATTATCGGTTAATATTTATTTACATGTACTAGAATATATACATGAATATACATATCTTTTCTAACACACACAAAAACACATTTATATTTAAAATTACATATACATTTTAATAGATATATACATATACATAAATTTTTATAACAAAAATAAAATGGTTATTTTTTAATTTAAATAACTTGAATAATTTTTTTATAGTAATATGGTTTAAATATTTATTTGCACAATTTATAGAGGATGAGTTCTAATTGAGAGATTCTTTCACTATATTTCCATGGTCATTAAATATTAGACATCATGGCCCCCTTGTCCATTACATCTCATGTTGAAAATTTCCTTTCCCATGGATATTTATAGTCATCTGTTTTTTGCTATTGGAAAAGAGGGTCAAAAGGTCATCCATGGTGGGATCATCATGGATGAATCAATCCTTGATAATGGGATCACACACTATTTTTCCTTCTTTAATGGTTATGTATCTGGAGGTCTCCAAAGAGACGATATAGTTTCTCATGTCAAACCATATGATAGGAATTAAATTCTAAGAAATTGTTAACTAAATTCCCAATTCCCCCATTTTAATTTTTAAAATCCTCCTAATTTAACCTAACTTGACCATATCAATTTTAGAGGCTCTGTATAGATGATTTTTGTTGGATCATAATATTTTATAACAACTACAAGAGGGGGGGTATTATAGTTTAAAAAATTAAACAAACAAAAAACCCAAAAAATATTTAGTTAAAATAATCAGACTAATTTTTTTTGATGATCTGAGTATTTGTATCAGAATCATAAATCATATAATAAAACAAGTTTTTTAATTGGGATCACAAAAATTATAATAAAATAGTTATTTGAAAGATGAGTAAATACTACATTATAATTTAAATTGCATGGAGAAATGTAAAAAATATAGAAATAAGTAATATTAAAGCTTATAAAAAATAATAATGACTCATAGGCTTTATATAAGTAATTATAATCTTTAACCTTATGAGTTAAGGAAGTTAGAAATACTGACCTAAGATATCCATAGTTTTCAACCTAACTACAAAGGTCTATCATTCCTTACTAGGAAATCCCTTAATACAGTGATGTTAACAACTCTATATTCCAATCCCTTGGAATCCCTCAATTTTATGATTGATGTTAGCTATATCTTCCTATTCCCAGAAGCCCTCAATCTAATTGATCAGATTCAACCATCTTCCTATCCCAGGAAGCCCTCTATCTAAACCTCGATCAAAAAAATCAAATAAAATAGAAAACTTTTCTATGAAATTTAAAACCATTACACAAATGAATCCAATCTACAACTCTATGAAAAATTACAAAGCGTGAGAATGAGATGTTTAGGCTGAAAAAAATCTCAGATGTGTTGAGTTGTAAATGCATCATCACCTAACTCTTCAAATGAAATAATATTTATTGGAATCTATCTAATGACTATATTTACATGAGTATTATATTTGGTTTCAACTGTATTGGATGTTCATCACTTAAAATCATAGAAAAATGTTTCCATATGATGTAATTTTAGTAGAACCATTACAATTTTGTAATATATTTTTTCCAATACAAATAATTACAATTAACCTGATTATAAACTTTTTATAGTCCAACAGACAATTTTATTATTTTTCAATCTGATGAATTGTACTATAGTCAATCTAATGGATCTAAATTATTGTTAGTCTAGTGGATATGACTTAGATTAGTCCGATGGACAAAACACTTATTCAAACTGATGGATAGAAAACTATTTAGTCTGATGTCCCATACTCTAAGTTAGTCCAATGAACCAGATAGAAAAATATAAATTTAATATTTGTTTACCTAGAAACCATTTCATCATTTGGTAGAACAAGTTGTTTTCTAAAAATACATTCTAAAACATTTTGGGTTATATAAAGTTAGTAAAATAATATTTTAATAAAGTGTTAAAGTGTTTGGTATTTTCAAATCTATGGGAATGAAAAGTATTAAGTACACTTTTGACACATAAATAACTCGCTTTTTATAAAGAAAAAAAAACAATGCTTAAAATTAAAAATATTAACTTGAAATACATACAACCCTTTGTATGTTTATGATCTTCAAGAAATTCTTCATAAGAAATATCTTCCCTTACCATATATTATCTCCCTACGAGTTGATAACTTCTTTTTATTCATCATTTTGATCTAATAGAAAATATGGTTACTTAAAATGCATCCCCTTAAACTATTTTATTCCTTAAATAGTTTAATCCCCTTTAGATTATTTTTCTCCTAGGAAATATTTCCCCCCCTTTAGATAAATTACCCCCATTAAAAAAATAACCCCCCTTTGTGATTTGAAAAATAGAATAGGGGAAGAAATATATTCTACATAAATGTTATAAAAACATAATATGAAACAATTGTGTTTGAATAACTATTAATCCAATATAATAAGAAAAAAAATTCATCAAAATGAAATTGGATAACATTTAGACAAAAAGTATTTGGATAATATGTCATTAAAACTATATTTCATTCAAAAAGTTTTGATATAACTTAAGGGTTCATATGAAAAAATGTTCATGATTTATTATAAAAATTCTTGATAATAGATTTTAACTTCTTCAAATTGTTGTGATCCTTATCTATTTTAGCTGCTAAAGATTCAATCTTGGCTATATTTTATTCTATTATTATGATCCTCTGATTCTATACCTTTACATGAAACATCCTCTTCGATAACACTAATCTTATTATTTTCCTCCTTCTACCCCAAAAATTCATCTTTAAATGATTGGAACTTGATATTATCTTTTTTCAACTTCTGAATATCTTCTTTCAATTACTATATTTCTTCATTTCGAGAATTTTATTATTTGGAATTTTTCTACAGACATTAGTCTATATAATCCATCTGATGACCATTTCCTAAATGAATCCAAAATGTTGGAAGATACTTTCTTCACTTCTAGAATCTGATCATCATGTTCTTCCAAGTCACTATCGACTTTCATCAACCACTTTACTCTCTGTTTGAATATCGTTTTGTGTGCATTAGAATTATCATTGAGTGTTTTGATCCAGAATTCATTCTAAATCACTGACTGTGTCAATAACATCAATGATTCTAACTTCTCATTCAAAATATTTTGAATATGTTCACATATTTCTTCAATACTAGGAAGATATTTAATTGAATCCGTAATATATTTTGGAGCCTAATAGATATAATCTATACTTTTTTGTGCTTCAGTTGCCGATGAATCTGATGACTCTGATGAAGCCTCTGAAATATGTGGTCGATATGGTCCAACATCTAACTTTTCTTTTCCTTTAACTTTTCATATTTTGATACTTTTACTACTTCAAGTTCTTTACTTTTCTCCTCCTTTTCCAATAATTTGTTATGTGAATGTTGTGCCTCAACTTCTTCTTTATGTGATGATGAATGAACATCCACCAAAACATCAAGAACTTGGTTATTATCTGACTTAGTTGATGTTGATGTAGAGGATAAGGATGATTCTGATGATATTTATTCTTATTTTGTTTATTCCTCTCCATAATCTTATTATTATTACTTTTCTTATTCTTCAATTTATTATTCTAACTGCCTTAGAGTTCTCAAAATAATTTTTACAACATTATGAACTATTTTTTTTCTTCTTCCCCACTGACATCATAATTGTTTTTGAAACTTATTATTTAACATATTTTTAAACTCACGTTTTGTTTTCAGATTATTCTATATCTTCTTTTTATTTTCCCTTGTCAACAATTACCTGTACTATCTATCTTTTACAAAATACTAATACTTCTGGTATCGATGGATATGGAAGTGTTTGACCGACATATGATATTATTTCAGAGCCTAAAATAGGTTAAGAAATAAATAAATAAAAAACGAAGTTAGGTTTATAAATAGATTCCCTTTCCACTCCTTTGAGTAAATTCTCTTTCATCATCACCTCAAAATGCCTTTTCTTTTTCTACTTCTTCTCATATTCTTTTATTGCATCAACTTTCATCATCTTTAAATCTAAATATTATTCTTTTTCATGTTTAAATGATGCATCCCATGGTTCCTTTTGGGATTTATGAGAAATAATTTTTCTTAATTCATCATCAAACATTTATTTTTGTTTCTTATAAAATATAGGAGGATAGGTTTCATATTTCCTCTTCTCATTCACTAATTCTTTCTCTTTAAATTGTTAAACCTTGGATGCAACCTTGTCTGATTTATCCAAAAAAATTTGATCATTGGATTAAAAAAAGATTCATTCTAACCATTGTTTTCTCTCTAATAAGAGAAAACTTTTCTTGAAGTGCGTATAACTAATTTTTTATCTGAAATACTTCCATGTAGTTAACCAACATCTTGTTTATGAAACAAGGAAACACGAGAATCATTGACCCCATAGATTCCTTCTTAATATATTTGATAGAAAAAAACTTCTCAAGATTTATTTTCCACATATTGACATGAAACTAAGATATGAAAATATCAAGGACCAGAGTATCCCTATCACCGTTTCTCAGAATCAAGTAACCCTACATAAAAAATGTTACAACTCTCACATCCTGAGTGGGATGAGATACTTTTCTGAACTTTTCAAAGGTAGTGAACACAGAAGCATCAACTTTTGATTTTTTTAAACTAACAATATTCCTCGTAATATTGTCTCAATAAATATAAAATTCTCCCTTTTAATTAACTTCAACTATCTCAACAACTTATTGATATTCTAGATTACAAATTTGACCAATAATAGTTAAAACATCACCTCCAAATCCTCTTCCTTATTGAATTACACTAAATAATAGAATTATCTTATGATTTTAGGATAATTTAAGTCAAAATATTATTTTTCAAGACATATTTTCTCTCAAACTTTAAATTTAATAACACTTTAAAATAAAGAATCAAACATTTCTTACAAGATATTCTCAATCATCCTTTTTTATACAACTTCTCTCTTTGAAAAGTTTACTGTTGAATCCATCTAACAGAAACTGATGCTAAAGATGAACTAAATAAGTTCATCAGATAAATCCCAAAATTTGGGATTGATATATAAAAGGGGTTTCAAGGGTCGAGGAAAATTCCAAAAACATGATACGAGACAAGGGTGACCCATCCCTTATATATAGGCCCATGGGAGACAAATTGTTTTCTAGAAATCCAATGACTCAAATTAAAAACCATTTTCTAATCTGGAAGTTGAGATTAAATCAATGAATGATTTCATAAAATATTTGGAACTCTTAATTTGTTTTATGAAAACTATTTATCACACTAAAGAGTTGTCTGATTATGAAAAATTTTATATTTGAAATAAATTTCATGTTTATAAAATGTAAAGAACATCTAAAAGAACATCGAAAAAAAGTAATAGATAGTTACAAAAACTAAAAGATTAGAAGGATACCTCTCTGAGTATAAATTAATTTTGGTATGAATGTTTCATCGAGTAACCTATTCTTTTTTCTTTTTTTAATATAAATTGAAGTCGATAAATTCTTTAACAAAAAGATCAAACTAATTTTTTTTATTAAAAATTTGAGTCTAGAAAACGATTTATGAAACAAAAATTGATTCCTAAAAATTGAATTAAAAATTTTTATTCTGAAAAACATAATTAAAAATTTTGATTCCAAAATTCTAAAAAAATAGAATCAATGTTTTCAAAAAGCCAATGTTTTTGAAAGAAGTTTTAGAAAAAAATATTTTTAGAAAAAACACAAAAAATGTACTCCCACTTTTAGAAGAGTTCATTAAAATAAAAATTTTGGTAAACATGAAGTAAAAATGAATGGTCATTTTATATTGATCATTCCATTATTTTTTTAATATATTAAAATCTGTTAGAACTAATAGGTTTAGTAAAAATATATACAAGTTGATATTTCATTCTGATGAATTGTAAAATGATATCTCCTTTTTATGGGTGATCCTGAAGGAAATGGTGTCTTATATCTATGTGTTTTTCTTATGAGTTATGTGTTGATTTTTTACTTAATGAAATTGCAATTGTGTTATGACTCAATATTTTATTTTTAATAAAACTTATTCCATTTTTAGTGAGTGCATTTTAATTCCACAACACTTAAGTATAACAGCTTTCAGGTGACACATATTCAAGTTAATCGGTGGAAAGTTCTATTGAGTGTTGTTTCTTACAAGACCAAGAAACTAAAGTTCTCTCTAATAAATAACAAGTTTCAAAATAACTTTTTCTATCTATTTTACATCCACCAAATTCATCAACTAATGTTTTTTCAACTCAAAATAATATCTAGAAGAGTAAAATAATCCTAAATGCATAGTTACCATAAGATAACAAAAAGTTAGTTTTATATCTTTAATATGGGTCTATTTTGGATTTTCTTGTTATCTTGGAAATAATCATACAAGAAACATTAAATTCGGACAACTATCTATTAAGTAAAGTAAACATTCAATAATTCCTCTAAATATCATCTGATCAACTGGTTTCTAAGATTCATCAATATCTAAAGTATTTGAGGTTCCAATAAGAGTATAAATAATTTTATAATTGTCATATATGAATTTCACAATAAGAACATTTATATAATTATATAGAGATATAAATATTCTTTATCGTTTTTTTTTAAATTTAGTAACCTAGAAAACATGTAATTTCTCCTACAATCCTCATTTCAAACTAATAATTCATAATATTTTTAAAGGAATCTATTAATGATTTTCTATTTTATCCATATATAATACCATCAACATAAATTTGAAAATGATGATGTTTTTTAAAACTTATTTTATAAAATTATTAGGATCCACAACTCCCTTAATAATTTTTTTTGTAACAGAAATCAGGTTAACCTATCATAATAGGTTTTAGAGGTTTGTTTAAGTTCATAAATCTCCATATTATATTTAAAAAAATGTTTTGGATGTTTTTTATTTTAAAAACCAGGGAGTTTTTCAACATAAAATTACCCCTATACATATCTATTAAGGAATGCAGACTCCACATCCATTTGAAATAGTTTGAAATTTAAGAATTATGCACAATCTAGAAGTATACTAATAGATTCAAGTATAGCTACCAAAGCACAAGTATATTTATTATCCATGCCTTATTATTGATTATATCCCTTAGTAACAATTATAAATTTATTTCTAACTGTTATTCAATTTTCATCAAATTTGTTCTAGAAAACCCATTTTACTCTAATTATAGAAGTATCCTTAGGTTGTTAATCCAATGTCAAAAATTGATTTCATTAAAATTATTTGTATTTATCTTATATGGATTTTATCCAATCCACATCTACTAAAGCCTCATTAGAAGTATAATGTTTGAATTGAGATAAAAATTAAAAATTTTCAATTTTATTTTTTAAATAACTTCTAGTTCTAACTAGTTGATCTATATCAACAATGATATTGTCACTAGGATGATTCCAAAAAAACAACTGATTTCATGGACTTACAAAAATTTTCTCTTCAACAATAGGTGGAATATATTCTTGAGGTATAGCTTCAAAAATATATTCTTTATTTTTTCTCTCATGATAAGAACTTTCCAACATAGGTTGAAAATATTGTTTTTTGAAATTAATTCCAATGATAGATGTTGTGGTTATTTTAAAAAAAGGACCATTTTCATCAAATCTAACATGTACCATGTCCTTAATAGTAATTTAATTGTTATTAAAACTCTATATGCCTTACTAGTTGTATAATAGCCTAAAAATATTACTTTATTTAATTTTGGTTCAAAATTATATAAATTTTCTTTAGTATTCAGTATGAATACTTTACATCCAAAAACATTGAAGGAAGAAAGTTTCAGTTTCCTTTCGGTCTAAAAATCCTAAAGAGTTATTAACAAAAGTCCTTATTAAAAAGTGATTTATTGTATAATAGGTGGTACTAAATGCTTCATACCAAAAATGTTTGGTGACTGAGTATTCACTTAGCATGGTTATAGTAATCTCTTGGATAATTCTATTTATTCTTTCAACTTCACCGTTTTTTTGTAGAGTTTTAAGTACTGAAAAGTTATTTATAATAACATATTTACTATAAATTTTTTGAAACAATAATTTAATAATTATCCACCATGATCACAATGAATAATTACCATTGAGATATTTTTCTCATTTTTATCTTGGAATAAAAAAGTTTTAAAATAACAAAAGGCTTCAGACTTCATTATTAGAAAATAGAACAAAGTATATCTAGTGTAATAATCAACTAC
Organism: Viscum album; assembly: GCA_963277665.1. Lineage (NCBI taxonomy): Eukaryota > Viridiplantae > Streptophyta > Magnoliopsida > Santalales > Viscaceae > Viscum > Viscum album. The sequence goes on along the minus strand of OY728133.1, from coordinate 856,427,470 downwards.
GACGTATAAAAAGTATTTTACACTGATAATTCTAGTTTTTATAAGGAAAAACAAGTCCATGGGAACTAAATATAAAACATTAGAACTTTAGACTTCACTAATATATTTTAAAATTAACTTACGTTGATTTCTTAGTTGGTAAGGATCACAGACTTTAGAAGTATCAAACCTATATTCTGGTAAGTCCTTATCTTATCATTTCATAGATAAATTAGATAAATTTATATGATTAAAGTGTCTTAATATTCTATTCCATAACCAATATTGGTCTTCCATTGGACTAAGGAAAGGAAGATCTTGGATCATAAGGTATTGTATGTTTAATTTGTAGACATTCTCATGTCGACTAGAAAAAATAATATATTCATTTTTAGAACTATGAACAATAAATTTATCATTCCTAAATTTCAAATAATTAACTTCATAAAATAATTGAATTATGCTAATAATGTTGTTATATTATCCTAAAAAAATATAAAATTTGAAATCAATATTTTTCATGAATAATAATGTTACATATACTAGTAATTTTTCCTTGAGAATTATCTCTGAAAGTGAATTTAGAACCTTCCATATTATAATATAATTAAAGAATTATTTGTTTCGAGTCATGTTTCTAGAGAAACCACTATCCATGTACCAAATTTTTTTATTGTTGGTATATTACTTAATTTTTTGAAAATAAAAACATTAGAACTTCAAAACCCAAACCTTATTGAGATTAGTATTATGATAAAGTAAAATTTTTTGAATCCACATTTTTTTGACATTATTATATGGATAAAAATTTTGCCCTTTTGAAGAATAATCTTTAAGACAATGCAGAAATTGATTTTTTTAATGAACATTTATTCTTCTAGTGCCCACCACATTGAAAATTAGATAAAAAAGAGCACTTTCCCGAACCAATTAGTTATTAACAAAAACAAGTTTTATATTTGTAAAACCCTTTCCATTAATATCTCCATAAGGTCTAATTTGATTATAAATTTTATCAAAAATTTCCTTACTAGTGGTAAAATTTTATAATAACTTTTTTAAAATAGAGATTTTAGAATTTTGTTTTTCAACTAAACTTTTATCCTTAGTAGATTTTATATTCGAAATGCATCTTACAGTGTCATTTTGTAAACAAGTTCTATCAAAATTATGTTTTTCAAGTTATTTCAAACACCATAATTATCATAATTAGTTTTATATAAATCTTTAGAAAGATATGATTTTATAGTATTAAATTCAGCAATTCTAGATTTTTTTACTGTAGGTTTTGTATGAGAAACATCAAGTTTTCTAGAAATCCTACAATTTTCATTTTCAAGTAATTTTAAAAAAGTAGAAACTTATTTAAAACTTTTTAATAATTTTTTATCATTAAATAAGTAAGATTATTTATAAGAATACAAATATCTATTTTCATCATTATTAGTATCTAGATAATTAGGATTTAAGGTATGATTTGTAAGATATTTTGTATTTACCATAACCATGACGAATTTTTATCCTCTAGTATTTCTACATAGAATCCTATATTGTTCAATCCTAAACATTCATTATCTGATGAATTTTCAGAATAACTATATCCACTACATGCACTCAAAGTGTATGAAGTGTTTATACTTCTCTTATAATTATGTTTATATTAATTTTTGGAATTTATATCAAAATTTATTTCCTTATTATTTTTTCCGTTAAGATTAGGAAAGTCTGGTTTGATATGTCCTTCTTTCTTACATTCATAACTTATTAATTTTGGAGAATCATTCTTATCACTTTTATCCTTATGAATTTTTTTATATCTGTACTGGAAATACATTTTACCGACAATATTATTCATTATTTTATCAATATTATCTAATTCATTCCTTAACAATTCTAATTAACTAATGTCTGATTCAAAAAAAACCTTTTATTTTTAGAAGTATTTAAAATTTTCAGACCAGTTTATACCTTATTGGGAACATTGGATATATTTTCAAAAGAAACTCATATTTTTTTCATTTTATTTTTCTCAAAATTCATTTTCAGTCTTTCCTCATACTGCATAAGGGTTATAATATGATCATCAAGAGAAAAATTAGTAATCCTTCTTGCGTCATCCAAAGATATTATCTTTGATTCCCATTCACTAGGAATTATCTCAATAACATTCTCCACTAAGAACCCATCCATAAGATATTTCTCACCAAGTGACTATAAACTGGTGAAAATGATCATAAACCCTAGGTTCATTTTAGCAACAGATTCTCCGAGTAGAAAATAAAAATCTTGATAATCCTCTCTAAGAATTGATATTTTTATGTAAGTGAATTTAGAACATCCAAAATGTGGTACCTATATCTTCATATAAATAATTTTTGGTGCATTACATGAAGATATATGGCAATAGATATTTCTAGTCATAGAACATAATAGAGTATTCCTTACTCTTTAATTCAGTGGATATTCCAACTGTTTTTGATTAGTAAATTCATAAACATCTTTATATAGAATAATATAGTAACTGGTTAACATGATTTTTTTTTCAACTCTAGTGTTTATAATAAAATTTATCATTCTATCTCTTCAGTACTAATAATCATTACCAGCAAAGATAGGTGGCCTACTAGGATTCAAATTCTTAAGTGTACCAGCATTCAAACTTGACATCTTATATAAAGTATAAACTATTCTTTAAAATACATGTTAGTGTAAAAAAATGTATAAACAAGAATTATATAAAAACATAATAATTTGCAGCAGATAACATAATTAAAAACACAACAAGAAAATCAGTAGAACCTTCTATGATACAAATTTTTGGATCGTAAGATTTTAAAATGGATACAAGAGTTTGGGGGGTGAAAATTACTTTAAAAAATTAAACTAACACAAAAATAAAAACATCTTTATCTAAAAATACCAGACGTAGCAATCATCCAATGATCGTAGTGTTCGTATTGGATTTAAAAATCATCCAATAAAACATATTTATTAGTTAGGTTCATAAAAAGTCTGATAAAATAGTTATTAGAAATATTAATAAAAATTAATTGATAATATATATTACATAGTGGAATGTAAAACTTGTAGAAACAAGTAATATAAAATCTAATAACAAAGTAAGAATTAATTACAGTCATTATAAAAGTAATTTTACTCATTAACATTAACTGTTAAGGAAGTAAATAATCCTAACTTAATATATTAACATTTTTCAACATAAATATAAAGGTATGTCTTTCGTTACTAGAAAATATCTTGATATGATGATAATAATAAATCTATCTTATAATCCCCCAGAAGGCCTTGATACGACGATCAGTGGCATCTCTATCTTTCTATCCTAGAATCCCTCAATCCAGTGGATCAAATTCACATGTCTTCATATCCTTGAAATCCCTTGATCTAAACCTTGGTCAGAACAATTGAATACACTAGAAAAATTTTCTATGGAATTTAAAACCCTCACAAGGATTCCTTAGAAATGCAACTCTCTAAAAATTAAAATGCATGAGAATGAGATATTAAGGAAGAGAAAGATATCAGACGTGTTGAGTTGAAAATTCATCATCACTGAGCTCCTTGAATGAACTCATATATATAGGCATCCCTACAATGGATATATTTCTAGGAATCTTAGAGTTGGTTGCTATGAACTCATATGTTCTTCAGTTGAAAGCTCAAAAAAATGTTTCCATTAGATGGAATTTTGATAGTAACATTACAATGTTGTAAAATATTTATTAAGATAGTAATACTTATAGTTACTCCAATTATAAACTTTTCACAGTCTGATAGACTATAATAATTTTTTTCAATCTAATGAACTGAACTATGGCCAGTCTAATTGATCTGAACTATTTTCAGTCCAATAGATACGACTTCGATCAATCCAATGGATAGAACACTTAGTAAATCCTATGGGAATAAACAAGATTTTAAGAAAGTGTTAAAGTGTTTGTGATGTTTAAAACTAAGCAAAGGAAAAGTATAAAGTATAATTTCAACTGAACAACATTGGATCATCGAACCTATTTTCTTCTTAGATCAATGTTCGAATGGATGCATTGAATTACTTTCAGTAATTGTAATCTATTTGGTTATATATTTTCATTTATTCCTCTCTCACATTCTTTTAATGTGGTGGATCCTCATGTCATTGATAGATCTATATATTTATTTATTGATTTTTTTAACTATTATTCACCCTTGATCATTATATCCTTTAACTCTCCTTGTAGACCCCATGTTGGGTGTTGATGATCATGGATTGAGGTAGGTTGTTTCTTATGGAAATTTCTATCAGTTGAAACCCATAATTCTTCTCTATTTGAATTAGATTTTTAATTTATTTCTAAATTGTGATTTTATTCTCTTGATAAATGATTTTTAAATGACATGGTTTGTGAGATGAAATCCATTGGAAATGGATTTTGATAATAAAGTATAGATTTTTAAAAAATGATATTGAAATGAAATGTTAGTTTGAAGAATGATTTTGATGAGATGAAAAGGTATGAAATGAATTATTATTTGGAATGAAATGATTTTTTTGATAGAAATAATATTTTATAAATCCAAATGATGTTTGTTTTGAAATGAAATTTCCTGTTTTGAATATTTATGATGGAGTGATTGAAATTATTTTTCGAAATGATTTTATATTGTTTGAAATTAATGATATCCCCTTGTACGTTTTTTACCATGAAGCACATGAGAGCCTAGTTAGTTAATAGGGGGATATGAATGCTTTCTAAAATTGGTTACCAATAAATTACTTAATGATGAAAAAGATATTGAAACTACTTGAGGGCAGGCAGTTCATTCTTTGGGATGAATTCCTATCACCCCAAGGCCTAATCCCTAGGGATATGTTCACCTGAGGCGCTTTACTTCATCGATATTTTGAAGAACTTCAGTACTTAAAATAAATAATCCCCATGGATTATAACCATGTTTCTATGATTGAAAATATTAATTACATGATAATGATTGTGAAATATGTTATTTATTCATATCTTAGTAAAATAGTTTATTCATGTATGTTTTGAAAAATATTCTTGTTTTTCCCCAATTTTATGGAAATGCACTTTTATTCCAATTTTAATCTGGCCATTGAATTTTTTGAAAAAAATATTTATATATGAACTGAGAAATGACTTCCATGCCATGTTCTAAATTAAATTGAGTATATTTGGTTTATTGGTTATAGATTGCTAATGAAATTCATTGTGAGATCTAACACATCATTATCACTCACATTATATCTTTACCACTATGAGTTTTTATATTTTCTTATCTAGGGTCTATGAAAAGAGAAAAAACTACTCATATAGGTGGTGGATGTTCTTTATTAGTGAACCTTGACAGTTGGAGGTGATTGGTGGAATATGTGATCCAATTTTTACAGGGATTTTTTTTGTTGATGTTTGGATGGTGTCTTCTGATGACTTGGGTTGATGTTTCTATTTTTGTGACTTTTATCTATTTAATTGTAGTTTTCTCTCCTATGGAGTGTTTGGAATACTAACCGATTATCATTTTTGTCCACTACTTTGTCTTGATGAGTAATCCTTATGGTTAAGTCATTACCTATGGTTTGTATTGATTAACTTGCATTGTTCACCAACACATTAAGATCAAGAATTCCCTTCTATCCATGTTAAGATTGGTTTATAAACTGTTTAGGTAGGTTATTCAAGTTTGTTTGGGAAAAATTGGTATCAAAGGCAGTCATCACTCTTCTTTGATGTCATCATACATTTTGGGATGTCTTGTTAGACATGAGACAATATTTTTAGGACTTAAGGGGTAGGTTACAAGTGATTTCCTAATCATCTCTCATAATAACAAGCCTTAATTTACCACGAGATATTGGAAAAAAGTGTCTTTTTGTAGTTGTTTGATCGAATCTTAGAAATTTTTTCAAAGCATTGATTCAAGAATTTTGTTTTCCATTTTAATTTTGATTGATATAGTTGATCATGTCGCATCTCTTGATTGATGTTTTACTTGTATTTTTTTGATGATGTGGAGTACAATACCCTTAGAATATGTTTAAACATACCCTAGAAGGTAGTTGCTAATGAACCATTAAAATCAAACCATATAGTTAATTTGAACCATGCGTAAGTTGTTGTGCATGTGGTCCAAGATCTGGTTCATATGGATACACCTATTCCTATTGAGGAAGTAGAGGTTGTTCCCCAAAGGGAAGAAAATAAATATTATTCCTAGGAATTTTTTTTTTTGAATCTTATATCTTTATAGGGTACCAATGATCCTCAGAAGGTAGGGGATTGGTTGAATAATGTCAATCAGCTCTTTTATTTCTTAGAGACACCTTACTCTGTTAAGGTGAAATGTACTTCCTTCAAGATTGAAGGGGCCAACATAAGGTAATGGGACTCAATAGTTCAAACATTTAAGAATGTGTGTTTGGAGTGGAAATAATTCAAGAAACTTTTCACAGAACAATTTAATCCATAATCAATGGAGATGGATAAGTCTATAGATTTCCTTAAACTCAAGGAAAGTGATTAAATTATGAATCGGTATTCTAACATCTTCTTCAAGATTATTTATTTCTCATAGAAGATAATATCGAATGTGAAACTAAAATATTTAAGGTTTAATATTGGTGTTTATATAGATATATAATTTTAGGTTTTCTTGCTGAAGATCAACATGTACGTGGATATGCTGGATATATATTTTATGTCGGAACTTGATTTATCTTTTAAGTTTTGTTTTTTGTGAGTTCTTCCTACTCCCAGTGGATTCTTGTGTGTTTTCATTAAAGGGAAGGGGAAGTAGTATAAATATCATAGTGTAAACCATAGTGTTGGTTAATATTAGTTTCATACTTAAAGTATTCTATAGTGTCTAGAAAAGTTTAATTAACTTGTTTCCAATGTTAAAAAGTTGGGCACTTGAGGCAAATTTGCATCGTGGTGTCGAAGTTATATAGCTCTTGTGAATGCTCAGGTCACTTGTAGAATTTTTACATGTTTTTACCAATATGTGTAGTGGTGCGTTATTAAACACTGAACTATAAATGGTTATTATCATTGTATCTTTTGGGACATTAAAGATTCAAGAATCAATTATAAAATATTTAGATTTCATTTTTTCTCTATCATGTGAGTAATTTTTTTTATTATTTTTCTTAAATTTATGTATTATTTTCTTATCAATTTATGAGTTATATTGGTGATTCAAAATAACAAACATTTCAATTTGTGTCTCAACCTAAATGTGTCATATTTTATATTAGTTATCATGTTCATCCTTGGGTGTGCTATCTAAATATTATGTCACTCTTATATAGTATTGACTAACTATTTATATTCAAAAATCCTTGTATCTTATCCCCTCCCCCTTGTCATATGTTGTGAATATAATTTTTCCCATTACTATGGATGGTTAATCGGTATCAAACCCTTTGGATCAGGTATATCATACATGGAAATCTAAAACAAAAAAACTCCTTTTTTAAGGTCAAAAAAGATTAGTTAGAAAATTCATGAATTTAAGTAGACTGACCTAAATTGATTTTGGTTGACTCAATGGGTAAAGAAGTTTTCTTTTCATTTTTATAGCATTATTTTGGTAATAATATACATTTTTTAATTATGCGAGAAATATATGTATAAAATTTCATCTATGTAATTAACATTATTTGTTTAATGTTTAATATTTGTTGAAAATATGGCTTTAATTTTTATTTTTAAGAATAATTATATATGGGTCACCCCCATGTCAAACTACTAAGAATGTAAATGGGCCATAACTCAATTTTTTAAATATGAATTAATTGTTGGGATAAACAAACCTTTTTTATTTAGGTATGACCTAGGAAAACACAATAATAAATTATACCCCATTTATCTTGCATTAGTTGGTATAAAATATTTGGTTGATATGGTAAAAAAACAATCCCTTCATTTTAATATTTCTTTTATAATTTAACCTTATTTATGTCTTGTTTTTTCACTCACCAATTTTTTTATATTACTTTGAAAACATTAAGAATTTATTATTGTTATGAATAATTTAAAATATCATATATAACCAATTATTCACACATTAATATTTTATTCAAAACATGTAATTCAATTCATCAAAATAAATTAAGTTTAATGGAGAAAATTTATGATAATAAATTAGAAGATACATTTTCCTTCCACTTATTATGTTTTACAATATTGATCATATTCATGTTCTGAGTGTTTGGAATAGAAAATAAGAATTTTTTAGGATATTATTCCACCAATATTGTTTTATCATTGTTTTTATTATCACATCCAATTCACTATTTATATTACATCATTAACCATTTTCATTTTTTTAATATCTATGTTTCAATATTAGATACCTTTCTTTCAATATATTACTATCCTCACCAATGATTTTAGCAGACACACCATAATTATTACTCTATTTTTATAATTTATCCATTATTTCCACCCATGTGTTGGGTTTTATAGGCTTATGGTATCACCCAAATTTAGTCAAATTAAATAATAAAATCTAGCCATGATCAACAAATAGATGAGTTGTATATATTAAATTAAATAAAACTATAACATATTATGTATCAACCTATCTTATTCCCTATTAATATTATTTTACTAGTCCATTTTATTGAGATAACAAGTACCAAGAAATATATTTATTGCTTCTTATATGATTCCCTAACTATATGAATCTCATATCTAACTTGGTTTAATTATCTAATTATTGAAAGTACATTTACTTTTTTCATGATTTTATTTGATATATTACATTTAATTTCTTCTTTTCATTTTCATTTTCTACTAATATTTGAATGAATTATTTGTATATGAGATCATTGATATAATACTCAGATCTTTCACGGACCATATTATGGAATCAATGAGAATTTTTCTCTCAAATGTAGAAACTTGTGACTATATGAGTATCAAAATTCATTAAATAATTTGATAGGATTCATAAAGTCAAAGATTTAACTAATCTAATGTTGTGAAATATTTGTTTCCTCTATTTTATTCTTTTTTTATTTTAAAGAAGTTGTTCTAAATAGTGTGGATGATGAGTATTATTTAAATACATATAAAAATATAATAAAATTCTCCTTGTCCTTCAAAAACTAAAATAAGACATATTTTATTGAATCATATATAAATATTTCTATGTTTATTTTATTACCCATCCCCACTAATTACCTTTCTAGGATGGTTATTTAGATATGAGTGACTGTTGAAGCTCGCTGATACTAAGACTATTGTGAATTCCTCATCCAAAATTTGACCCCACATGAGCATCAAAATGGATAACCTAGGTTTTCATTAGAGGTGGTCACTCAAATAGTCATTATTCATGGGAGTTGTAATTTTTTTTAGATTTTTTTTAATTTAATTAAAAGGAAAAAATTACAATGGAATGTGGTTTTATGTGGTATGGATTAAATAAAGTGAGAAAAGAGAGGAAGGAAAATAAGTAAAAAAGAAAATGGGTGTTATAAGGATAAATGATCGATCTAAATGATGAGTTTAGTGTCAAGGTAATCATTAATTAAATTATATGTCATTCCACTATAATGATCTGATTATATACCAACAATAGTCTTCCACTATTTGACATGTGAGTGGAAAGAATTATCAAGAGACTCTTAAAGTACATTAATAACCAACTGTATGCTTACATACTAAGCATATAATACACCTCTCCTATGTGCGTAATCTAACCCAAATCATGACCACATCCCACATGTCATTTAAAACATTTGGTTCTTGAATAATCCATATGTTGATTGAAATAGAATACGATATGTTAAAATTGATTTAATTGTGGAATAAATAAGGATTAAATCAGTGTGAAACAAAGAGAGAAAAACATCACTCAACTCCCACATTGCATGTATTCATGATTTAATTACAAAAAATAATGACAAAAATTAAATGAATGAAACTTAGGCTGCAAGAACCCCCTCATATCAACCCTCTTTTAGTTCTCCATAACCATAGAGTGTGAGAGGTTTAAAATGGGTGAACACAAGGTGATTTCTAAGAAAATATGTGAAAAAGAGAAGAATGAATTATAATAAAAAAACATGAATTTGGAAAATGATAGAGTTAAATAATAAAATTTAGCATCCAAACACAATGTCTAGGTAGACTTGTAATAGAAAAATACCCACAAACCCCCATTTTCCTTTAAAATAGACAACCAATATCCTTGAAATTAGAATAATAAAATCAATATTATACCAAGAAGGTTTAGATCAAACTCCATATTTCTTTAAACAGAAATACCTCATCATCATCATCAAACAACAAAAATATAATTTGTTTTGATAATAATCTATGGATCAAATTCTCTACATTGAGGCACAATGGAAATCTGTTATGCTTGGAGGTACCATTGTAGGTGTGTATTAGGTGGATATAAACACATGAAATCTATAGTATCAATAATAATTTGGGCTGAAAAAACATGGGTTTTCATTATTGGGTCAAGATTTATTCTACTGGTGGTTCGGGTTAGAACTATAAGTCAGATTAAGTACTTTCAAAATTAGATGGAAGATGTGGATTTAGTGAATACTTCTAGGATTGGATATATGAAAAATATTTTCAGACTAAGTTTTTTACATTATATAAGGATATATTCTGGGATTAGAACTCATAACCAGTGGAGGCTGTGTCAACAGAACCAGGTGTTTAAAACCAAGAAACAACAATGGCACCCTTCTGGGTGGAAATTTTCAGAAGGAAAGGTGGATGAGTTCCATACACTGCATTGTTCATTGAAAGATGTTGATAGAGTCTGTGTGTCAGTGGGTAGCTGGAAATTTCCTTGATTGAGCATTGGATGAACAAAAATATTTGAATGCAGTTAAAGTGGATGAATTGAAAGGACTATTACAGAGCTCATTTATAAATAGATGGGCATGGGACACTTGATTGTTGTTGGATGGTTTTCATTATTCTTTGGATTGAATACAAAGTTTATTTTCTATTTTCTCTTAAATAGTGTTCTAGATTGGGAACATGTAACTCAATGAATCATTCCTCTTATTCTTCTATTAATTTAGAGCTACAGTGTTTTCATGGAGTAGAAATTTTTCCGAACCACACATATTTTTAGTGTTCTATGTCGAGTGTTCACTTTATGTTTTTCTTCTTTCCACTTTGGGAGTGAGATGAGAATTTTGTGGAGTTCCAATTCAATGCGTGGTTAGGCCATGAAGCTTCTCAATTTGGATACAATTAGTCACGTGTTGATTAATTTGGATCTTTGGGAAACCTTATTTCACATTTTAGACTTCATAAGTGGTTCTGGATTAAGGGTTTTTAGAAAAATAATTTATATTAGAGGTTGGTGTTGAGATTAATTTTATATATTTTTTTGTTACTCCTAGTAATTCATATTATTATCCTTTATTCCTTTTCATTTCAATGGGAGTTTCGATTTAGAAGGATGATGTTTGAAGAGGGAAAGGTTCAACATGACATGTTTGACTGATCAGATTTTAGATTTCAATGGATTCAAGTAGAGTATTATCTATTCCAAATATATTTGGAGATTTTATTAATAGGGATCAATATAGAAGAAATAGAAAATGGATAGTGGGAAAGTCTAAACCAGAATACACTATGGGTGATTTAGATTATGCTGGCCCTAGGGGTGTCCAAAACTAACCGTACAAGGTGTAGTTAAGTTACACATAAGATATGGATGGGCTGGGTAAATTTGGTATAGGTTGATATTAGGTTAGGTCATATCATGTGTTTTAAAAATAATGAACCAATTCAACCAATACATAATTTATTTCCTCTAGGGGTCAGTCACTTTGTTTCCCTCTTATCACATCTTGAGTTTTAGAAATATCATGGACATTACAGGCAATGTTTATTGAATTTAATAGTAATATGTAATGTTTTATTTGTTTTCCAACCTATAAAATCTAAAAATAACTTACTTTTAATCTTCATATAAATTTAAAAGATATTAATTGAATTTTTTTATTTGAATGTTTGTTCTAATAGAAATGTTAATTGAATTTGATAAGATGCATGATTATTTTAATTTATATTTTTTTATTGGATGATACATCTTATAAGTAATTTTATGATCTAGAACTATTTTAATTAGACATTAAAATTAACTTTTTTGGATAATAGAAATTAATTGGGTGATCCATGTGATGATGTATTTCTTAGTTTTTTATCCAATTTTTTTATAGTTTGAGCTAAAGATAATGGGGATTATTGTTATGTTTGTATTTGGATGATTTTAAATGTTCTAAATTTCTTTAGTTTTAATTTAATTGATAGTTTTATTGTTTTTTGGTTTTATTTCCTATAATTTTTCTTTAATTGACTTGTAAAACTGGGTCAGACCCAACCCGAACCACCTCGGGTTCGGTCGGATCAAGTCATTACAAAAAAAAATCTTATAACCCATCCTAAATCGATCAAACATGGAAACTTTTGACTGGTTTGATTGAAAAATTTGACCTTAACCAAGACAACTTGACCCATAGACACCCCTAGATAACTTAGAATGTGGCCTTCAATATTTGGGAGGTGAATAACACTGTGGAATTAATGTCTATGCTAGACAGTATATACGAGATACTGAGAAAAGTGAAAAAGGTATTTTTGATGCAGATACTTTTCAATATGATGATATCAAAAGGAATGTCAGTGAAAGATCATGTTAATGACTTCAATGTAATTCATATATAGTTGTAATCAGTGGGTGTAATTTTCTTTAGGGTATTTTTGGAGTTAATAGTTATGTTATTTTTTCTATTATCATGGGATGTGATTGTTACCATGGTGAGAAATTATAACAGTATGATTGAATTGGTGTTCGAGGAGATCTATGATCTTATTTTGAATGAAGAGATCTATAGGAAGGTATTATCAGATTCTACCAAAACCACATTCAATGTGGTAGGCATGGTATGTTAGATTCAGAGGAAAATATAAACAAAGGTTGAAGGCATAATAGAAATGAGTTGAGGAAATAGGTTGGTCTTATTGATTCTGCATGTTGATACTATAGAAAGAAAAGACATTTATGGAAGGAATATTTTGAGATATGTGTCAACTATAAAAAGTATCCATCCAATTTATCTATAGACTCTATAGCTTTGTAAGAGGACACTATGTTTCTTAGTCTTGCAAGTTTGTTGGAGTCATGGATTCTTGAATTTAGATATTTATTTCAATAAATGTATGAGAAAGGATGCATGGTAAAATATGATTCGAAAAGATTCAACAAGTCTTACCATGTGAATGGAGGAGAATTCAAGATTATTGGAAAAGAATATGTAATATTATAAGTAAAGAATAAATTCATGCTCAAGGGAATTCATCACAAACCAGTATTTTGGAAGGACTTGATTTCAGTATGTCATCTAGATGATGGGGGATTCTGTATGACCTTTGGGGATAGTGTGTAAAAAATCACACAAGGATCCATAGTAGTGTCTTATGGTTTTAATTACAAAGAATTGTATCTGTATGAATATTATGAAGGATCAATGCAAACCAGAATTTGAAAAAATTATATTTTTATCAATGGAAACTCAATTTTGTCACATTACTATAACTTTTTATTTTCTTTAAATTTTAAATGATTAATGATATTCATTATATTCATTAATTGTGTTTTAATAGTTCAATGAAAATTATCACATTCATGTCGATGTATAAACCTTAAATTTATAACATGTTTTTTAATTATTATATGTTGAGAATGTATTGTAGGATAGAATTATGGTTTATAGGGATCCCACTTGGTTTAATTTATCAAGGTATTGAAATAGTATATATAATCATTCCTCTATTTAATATGGTCATGGTGTCTAAATGGTCACGGTGTCTAGGCCCTTTTCCAGAAAAAAAATGGTGGCAGACTCACGGTTTCTCAGACATAGCCAAATCTCTGAACACATACATAAATAGTGATATTCATATAATGAATTAAACTTAATCATTCATAAGATAATTTCATTATAAAAAAATAGTTTACGATAATTATTTAAGGCATAAAAAAACTAATCATATGTACACAAGATTTTAAATAGATTTAAACATGATTAAGAAGCTTTACCCAACTTATAGGATTTGTGATCATCAAAACATGATTAACAAAAGTGGAATACAAAAATATTATATATATATATATATATAATTATTAGGAGGTATACCTATATTACTCATTTATTATTATTATTATTATTATTATTATTATTATTATTATGTTTTTTAATGTTTCTAGTTAATAGGTGGAAACATTTTTTCCGTTATTTCCTTATTCATGTTTCTATCCTTGACCCTTATTATTCATTTTTTTGGATTTTTATAATTGGATTTACACGATCATCCTACCTAATCCTTTAATGATATATTTGGCCCCCACATAGTGTGGATCCACAATTGGGGGTTTTCATGAGTGGAAAATTCACCATGTGATCCTGCATCAGACTCACATTCAAAACCATGATTGGAATAATTTTTGTGGTGTTACAAGATTACTACATCATGGTAGACTGCTAGCTCTATTTTTTCTTATTCTGAGAACTGGAGGGTATAGAATATATTTTCAATGGATTTAATCCATTGTTCCAAGATGAGTGGATGAGAATATCCACTAAATATTTGAGGCCTTTTCAAAAAAGGTATTTGACCAAAAATTTCTCTTCTTATGATAAGGAGGGTGTTCCACACAATTCATGTTATTATTCATAACTTGGGCTAGTTGTGACAGTATTATCATGAGGTTTTGAGCTCCCATTCCCATTAGGTTTTATGTCTTATTATGGAAATAATCACATTTATTATCACATTGGTTGTTATCTTGAGTTCTTTTATTTTAAACCATTAACAAAAAATAGAAAAATAAAATTAGGGGGGCTTGAATACTTAACTAATGAGATTATAAAAAGGACACCATTAACGTATAAGGAAAAACATATAAATTAAAATTATATCCTAACTTATGATTCTATAGGTTTAAATCTAGGTTATCTATGGTGATTGAATTATCCTGGGGGTTCTTACTAATGTTTTCTAGTCCTAATCCCCAAAAATGACTAGATCTTCCTCAGATACCAACTATAGAAACCCAATACTTTCACAAATATTATTACATGATTTTAATCATAATTGTTCATTAAATAAAAACCAAGGATTAAAAATCCTACTGTATTTGGAAGACTAGGGGAATAATTAGAAAACATGAAACTACAATAAAACACCTTTTTCTTAATCTTAATAATTATATCCTAACTCCATTTGAGATCATGTAACTACATAGGATAACCCGTGTAATACATAGAAAAAAGGGGGAGTTAAAATCCCAATAAACGGATAAACATTGAAATAAAGCATAAAAGATGAGTCAAAAGTCATACCATGATAACATAAAAGTCTTGGATCATGAATAAAAATATAGGGGAATAAAATATATAACATTTAATCATATGATCATGGAAATATAATAATGTGGAAGTAAATATATCATGACATAAACATGAGCCAAGGTTAAGTGCCAAGAAGACATCACATGGTGGACAAAGTCCCATAATGGTTTAGGTTTACTTCCTAATCCCATAAATAATATATCATGAGGATAAAAAACTATCCAATGCATTGGATCACTATATGGGTTCACCCATCATAATATGTACATGAATATGTGTGCCACATAATGAAATCAAACATAAGTAATAAACATAAGGGTTACCCATGGAAAGAAATGGGTTTCATAATAATGTCATAAGGCATAATCAAAGGGTGTATCATAATGGTATCCATGAAATAAGGGATTAAATAATTATTGGACATTAATAAATTAAATATAAGAATATATATTTAATAACAATGGTCAACTAAATTGGAAACAAGAAAAAGAGTGGTTAGATATCTATAAAAATGTTCCACTTAAGCACGATTTTAGTGAAAAGATTAAAGAGTATTGAAAGAGGATAAAGGAAAAATTATTTATATAAAACCAAATATAAACTAAATTAGTTTTTCATGATAAAATGAGTGGTTTTATAAAATTTGGGTTTCTTAAAATATTTTATGGAGTGAACTTGAAATTGGGTGAGAAACATAGAAGTTCCCTATAATTGGGTTTTCTTATCAAGAGGAATTTCAAAGGGAAACATTTTAAAACATGTATTTACCCATAAAATAAATATGAATTGAGATTAATATAAATGTTTGGAACATATATATAGAATATAAGAGAAGTATATAAGAATAATGAAAAGATAAATAGAGGTAAAAGTGAAAGAGCATAACCCAAAGGAAATATGGAGGTTTGGAGAGATCCCTTAACTTATGTATGAAAGAGATATTCATTTACACTTAATGTCCTGGATAATAAAATTATATTAATTAATTAATAATTCATAAACACTTACACAAATATTTGATTTATTGTAGTTTTTAAGTTCATTTATGGCCATTTCAATGAGTTATAAGGTTCAATTTTTTGGTTCTGAGAGCATTAATTTCATGTTTTCAGGGCCGGTTCACTTTTTTATACTTATGGTTTTTCTTTTAAAATGGTAATACTAATCTAGATGTGGAATTAAATGGTCTTAATGAACTTTTATAACTATAAATTCCCCCATAAATCATTTTTTCTACTGACATATGGGGATAGTTATTTGAGTAAAAATGTTATCATTATGTGGTTAGTTCATTTAGGCGGTTTTACCAACCATATCAAGACAATGTCATTTTATTTAATATTATATATATATATATATATGTTTCATAACATAAAATAAGTTATAATATACTTATTACAAATATATTTAACTATAATAATAGTGTTATGACCATCCTTTAAGGAGGTAATAGAAAATGAATACTCATTATCAATGGATATAGTTAACCACCATGATTTGGAAAATGGTTTCATTTATATGAATCATAGGATATGATAAAAGTTATGTATAGAATATATTCCATTAGAAATATGACATTCCATTTTATAAATTATAATGGAGTTATTATGATTTTATGGATGAATTAGGTGAGGAGAAGGTAGAAAGAAAGGAAAGTAAAAGATATAGTTTGAGAATGTTACCTCTTGAATATCACGTTCTTAAAGAGAACCTTAAGGAACATGGAATTGATATTTTAGTGAGACTAGTGGCAGTTGGACTTGGGGAGAGTGGGGAGGAGAGTGGTGTTTTTGATTATTACATTTATTAGTTTATTATTTTGGCTCAAGACTATAAATAGTATTAATTATTGTGACTATTTACAAAAAATGGTTATTGTGAGTTCAAACTAATGAGTGATTATATCATCCATTACTCAAAAAATCATGTATTTGTGTTATTGTTAAATACTTTAAATTATCGTATTTCATGATTCATACAAAATTAAAATATTTTAGAAAAATATCAAAAATTCACTTTATCCATTCTTCTAAATATAGATTTAAGAAAAGGAATCCATTTTATTAAAATAATTTTCTAAATATGATAGATATAATTTTTAAATAAAGTCTCCATTTATTTGAAAAATATTTATTTTAATATTATAATAAATTTTATGATCCTCTAAAAAATAACTTATGGTATCCTAAAATTAAATTATAATTATAATACAATGTAATATTAATTTATGGATCCATTTTATGAAAATAAATTTTCTTTTAAATCATTGTATTAATTATAAAATTGAAAATAAATCACTTACATTATACAAATATACCAACACTTAATTTATCATTTTTAAAGAAAATTATTTACGTGTACCACTATAAAAATATATCATATTTTCATTTTATATGATATCTAAATATTATTTTACATTTTCATAGGTGATATTACTATTATAATGGTCAAATTACTATTCCAATGATAGTGTTACTATTCCAGTGGATAGATTTCTATTTCAGTGACCTAATTTATAACGGTCATATGGGTTTACTACTTCCTATAAATACCTCTTATTACATTTATTTTTTAGTAACTTCTATTTCTTTCCATGTTTATATATACTTTCATCTTCAAAATGAATATTGTATTATCAATTCTGTGTTTTATTTCTATAAATTTGTTCGTGATTTTAGTCATACTAGTGGATCGAATAGATCCAAAATATTATATTCTTATTCTCTTATTATCAATTTATTGTCTCATTGTTATATTTTTCATACTTATTGGTTTATTTTCTAACTAATTTATCCTTCTTCATTTATGAGAATTTATGGTTTCAAGCACTATAGAAGCATGTGCCGATGGATGATATATTAAAATTTCTTTTGATAATCATTTATCGAAACTAAGAGTGAGGATATTGCACACCAAATTTATAATTAATTTATTTAATATTTGAAGAAATAAAATACTTGGGCTTAGGAACTTTCTTCATTGTAGAATTTTGATCATTTGAAAAGGCCCTTTCGGATTTCCTTCATTGGCTTGTGAGGATCCAAGGATATACTCCCTCTAACCGTGATCCACACATGTTGATATGATCTCTGAACGACACTACTTAGTCACTAGGTTCTAGCACAATGATTAAAATTTCTTTCATTGTTAGATCTTGATCACTCACTATTCATTATTAAATAAATATCTACTTCGTGTATCATTCTTAATATAAAGGGAGATGGAGGAGTCAAGAGATAATCTGTTATGCACAAAAATTCTTTATTCTCAATATTGGATTCACTAGAAAATAGTCATAACCATCAATCTATAAAGTTAGGATTTAGGTTAAAATAGTATTGAATTTTTTTGGTCATTAAAAACATTTATTACCATTAATAAACCCCACAACTCATAATAATAATGATAATATTATTATTTTGCAACGTGCACTAACTTGTGCAAAAAAAATACTATTTAACCAACTTGTTAATTAATGTTTTTCATTGAACATGGTCTTGGTTCCATTGAAACTCCTATTCCATTTATTGAACAGTTAAATAAATAATTTATTCATAAATAAATATTTCAATCACATACCAATGAATAAATATTTATTAAATATAAATAAATTTAATAAATTTATTTTTATTTACATGCTGGTGAATAAATATTTATTTAATTTATGCAATCAATATAACTTGAAAAAAATTATTCCTCATTCTTGTGAGTAATATTTATTCTATTAATTAATCTCAAATATAATTTAATCAAGATAAAAAAACACTTAGTGTGTGACCCTCTAGGATACTCTCTCAATAGCATTCGGCAGGCTTACCTAATGTCCATGATTACCATCTAGCGACGAGTCAAGAAACCTATGAAAAAGAACTTAATGTCATAGCATTGAAAACCACATATGAATTCTCATGGTGTAATATAATCCCTTTATCGCAATATCTCATCAAGAATTTTTTACGATGGTGTCATCAACCTATTTACTCAACACACATTTATTTGACTATCTAAAATAAACACATCGTTACACCATGGCCATGGAATTTAATGTGATGGTAATATTCAAATAAAAGGTCTAATATATCCTCTTCTATAAATATGGAAGGGAAAAATCATTCCTTGACTTATCCATTTATTACATGTCAATCATGATTCACCCAATGTACCCTACTTCCTACCAATATATGGTGTGATAGTTTTGGTTAGTAAATATAAGTGTATGATTCATGACATACATTAATGATAAAATTAAAGTCTAAAGTCCATTACATAGGCTCACATATATTAATATTTGATGACACTAAAAATTCTAAATTACTAGTAGATGGTTAGTTCTCATACTTTCCTATCTTGTAGATTACTAAGTGAGAACTTCATGAGAAGAAGCCTCATCCACTTATGATCACTCTCACCATATGATATAAGTAATATTTTTCCCATCAAAGTATGTTACCCAACCATAGAACTATATTAATAATATCGTCATACCAATTCATGTTTCTCATCATAGTGTGGAACTGTTATGGCCTTATCAATGCAATAAATACTATAGAACGTTATTACATTAAATCTACGAACAAACATTAAAAAATAAGTAATAAGGAATTAAATTAATATTTAATTTATCAAATATAAATGTAATAAAAGTAAAATCAGTTGTTCCTAGTACACCAAATCTAATAAAATCCCACTTAGACTAGAGCCAACTGCCTAAAACATTCAGTCTGTTGGACTTTACATGATAATCATGTTTCTGGTGATTCAAGTATTTAGTCATGGGGTACACCACTTTGTCTTTTTTGGAAATACTACTCATTGAAACCTCACCTCTTTGAGAAAATCCATCAGGATATAATACTTCCACATTATGTGATTTTTCTATTGATGTGACTTTTTAACTTTTGTGAGATCCATTGATGCAGTATCATCACAGTAAAGTGTGATATGATCTATATTTCTAGGTACCACTTCAATCTCTTTTACAAAGTTATGCATTCATACTACTTCCTTAGCTACCTCACAATCCTCAATATACTCAGAATCTTTTATAGAATCTGCAATCACATTCTTATTTGAGCTCTTCCAGCTCATAGAACCTCCATTAAAAGTGCAGATGTATACTATTTGTGACTTTATGACATGTTTTTTTAAAGGTAAATCATTGGTCACAAACCAAGACCTAATTTATTAAAAAGAGAAAGTAAGCTACAAAAGTCTGAAGGAGGGGATTTTTTTACAGTCTTTTTCATAAAAGTGAAGCAGATCAACCGGAAGCTCATCCCACTAAGTAACGTTTTGGTTGATCCCTTTGTTGGCCAGACCATCAGCAACCATGTTTGCTTCTCGATAGGCATGTGTGGCGATGAATCTGTTTTCTAAGAGCAAGGATTGGTATTTGATCTAGCGGGTAGTGAGAGGCCAATAAAGATGAAAAATACCATTCCATAAAGCATGGAAAATAGTGGTCAAATCACTCTCAATAAAGATGTTTCTCCAGCTCTTTTGTATAGAAAAATTGACAGCATGAATCACTTCCTCCATCTCAGCTTCAAGGGAAGAGGCAAACCCATAGCCACCGTAGAAGCAACCATGACAATGTCCAAGCCAGTCCCTGAAGATGGTGCCAAAACCAGCAGGTCATGGGTTCCCTTTAGAGGCTCGATCCACATTGATCTTGATTTATCTGGGCAATGGGGCTTTCCAGAACACCTCAAAGGTGTGTCGAGGGTGTCTGTAGAGACCCTCAATCCGAAGCAGATGAAGATTCACAAAGTCTCCAACCGAGTTGTCGCAATGAGATTTCTGTAGTGAAGAGGCATTATTCATGGTAATGAGAATTCTCGTCTGACCTGCATTAAGATTGAATGGGGATTTGTTGTGAAAATGGAGTTACGATCATACTAGGTGACATGGAGGAGTTCATCCACAATATCTAGTAAAAGGTTCTTGATTTGATGTGAAGTGCCAAGTTCAACACAACGTTTTATATGTGCACAAATAGAGTCAGAGAGTAACCATCTGCTATCAAACATGTCAGTGATAAAATTCCAGAGAGTAGAAGCTGTAGCGCAAGACAGAAATAAATGATTCATGTCTTCTCTATGCTGATGATAGAAACGACATCTAGAACAAAGTTGGATGTCAAAGGTCTGAAGACAGACCTCAATAGGGAGACGGTTGTGCACAATGAGACAAATGAGGGTGAGCCTTGAGGTCCTAATCCAAGGCTTATCAAACTGCTTTAACCATTGAAAATTAGATTCAGAATTTGAACGTTTGTGGGAGTAAAAACATTTAGATTCAAGGACACCATTGTGGGCAGGATCCCAAATAAGGAAATCTTCAGAGATTGAAAAGGTATAATTATCGACCACCTGCATGATGTTATTTGTGATATTACAATGCCGGTGTTGGAGCACCTCCTTTATAGTGTCTTTGTAATTCTCCGGATGGTTATTGGATGGAAGCATGGAAATAAGGGGAGATACATTCCAATTGTCAATCTAGAAGCACATGGAAGAATCCATATGAACCAACCATCTAGCATTGTTCATAATCATGGAATAGGAAGTTTTGATGGAAGGCCAGATCGAAGAATTAAAATGATTCAGATTACATTTTTAACCTTGGAAGGATTTTTTTAAGAAACTCTGTAGATTCTGAGGATTCATTAATCAGATGCCAAGTGAGCCTAGATTTAAGGGACTCATTAAAGAGTTTGAGATTTTTGATGCCAATCCCACCTTGTTCAAGGGGTTTACAACAGGTGGAAAAGGGAATGGTAATGAGTTTCCTCTCTAGAATGCTACCAGTCCAGACAAAATTTTTAATGTAAACATTAATCTTTTTAATAACCCCAATAGGACATTTATAAACCATCATCAAGTAAACCATTTGGGAAACAATGGTGGACTTCACAAGACAAATCCTACCTGCCATGGAGAGGGATTTACCTTTCCAAGCGGATAGTTGTTTGATAACTTGATCGACCACAGCGTTGAAAAACATGGCTTTAGGCCACCCCCAAAATATGGTAACTCCCAGATAAATAAAAGGAAGATATCCCTCTTTAATTCCTAAACTTTCAATGATGCTGCTTTTACGCGTGAGGGAGAAATTTTTACCAATGAAAACAAGAGATTTATTCCAGCTGATAGCTTGACCCGATATCTCTTCAAAGTGAGCTAAAGCATTTTTTAAGTGAAGAATATTCATTTTTCCTCCATTATGGAATATAATTATGTCATCTTCAGATAAAAGATGAGTCGGGATGTTTAGGTTTCTGACAGCCTTAATGGGTTTAAGCTTGTTTTGTTCAAAAAGGCGAGTGAGGGGTCTGCTAAGGTAGTCCTCAACAATAGAAAAAAGAATGGTTGATATGGGATCTCCTTGCCTAACACCTTTGGTATATTTGAAATATCCCTTAGGGAAACCATTAAAAAGGATGGAGATAGAATCTGATTCAAAAAGAGTACGAATCTTGCTTATAAAGATTTCATTGAAACCAAAACCTTGAAGTACCTTAAAAATAAAGCTCCAATCTATGGTATCAAAAGATTTTCTAATGTCATGTTTGATAGCAATACTTCCTCCTCTAGAAACATTGTTAAGAGAGTTGGTACATTCCAAGTACAGACAGATGCAATCTTGGATGGATCTTCCTTTAATAAACCCAAATTGATTCCAAGAAATAATTTTGTTGCAGAGGGGCACGAGCCTATTTTATAGAAGCTTAGTGATGATCTTATAAAGGTAATTAATAAGAGAAATAGGATGAAAGAGGTGGATTTTAGAAGCATTCACCACTTTGGGAATTAAGGCAAGAAATTGGGCATTAAGACAATGAGGGAGAACCCCATTTGCAAAGAAGGTTCTGACATGTTTACAAACATCAATGTGAATGACCTCCAAAAACTGCTGATAAAATCCATTGTTGAACCCATCAGGCCTCAGGGCACTATTTGGTTTTAAACTAAAAATAGTGTCCTTGATTTCGTGGTCAAGGGGGATACCTAGAAGAAAATGATTTTCTTTCTCATTGACCATGCTCAGGATAACCCCATGAATGAGATCCTTGTTAATGTTGGCCCATTAAAAATATTTTCAATGTAAGAAACCACATGGTTAGAAATAGCCGCTTCAGATTCAATGATAAGAACATTGACCTTGAGCAAGGATAAGGGTCTACAAAATTTCCTAATTTTTTGGAGGGCATTGAATAATTTAGTGTTGTAGTCACCGTCTGTGAGCCACTTAGTTTTGAAAACTTGCTTTCTCATATTGTCTTTAAGATCCAAAAGAGCATTAAGTTTCAGGGTGATGTTCAATTCATTTTGGGGGTCAAAAGAAAAATCAGAATTGGTGTTGGAATTTTGAATTTGATTGAGCTAATGCTCAAGGTAAACAATGTCCTGATCAAATTGCTTTGATTTGGAACCTCACCAACTCTTGAGACCTAGCTTGAGATGTTTGAGCTTCATAACACAGGAAAAATCATCAGAGTTGTGATTAATGGACTTCCATCTTTCCTTAATGATTTGGGAACATTCTAGGTCAGCAGACCAAACATTATTAAATCTGAAGGGAATAAAATTCCTAGGATTTTTAGGGAACATACTGACTAGAATGGGATGATGATCAGACATTAACCTGGGGAGAGTAATACTGGATATGGTATCCCATTTATTAAGGCCTGGAATTTTTGTGAAGGCCCTATCAAGTTTTCTAGCAACAACACGGTTAAGGTGTCTTCTATACCAAGTATATTTATCACCTGTAATGTTTATTTCGATGAGATCTCAATCTTTTAAAGTAGCCCTAAATTATCTAGAAGAAATGTTGGAGTGGGAAGGACCAATTTTTTCACAGGGGGAAAGGATTGTATTAAAGTCGCCCAACACAATCCTGGGGTCATTGATCTTACTAGCTAACACAACAAGTTCCTGCCAAAGGGGCCTTCTGTCTTGATATCTATTCTTTACATAAACTGAAGTGCATAAAAAGTGTGTGTTATCAAGAAAAAAATTAGAAGTCAAATGATGTTCAATGAAACTATAAATATTAACAGTTTGTAAAAAGGAATGATAAAAAACCCATAGGGACTCGATAGCATAACCAGATTTACAAGAACCAATAAAATTATTTCCAAAGGCAGCGAGATGCATAAAATTTGTGGAGAAATTTACTTTTGGTTCAGTGATTGAAAATTGTTTTGGATTATGTGTCAAAATAAAGCATTTGAGAACAAAAAGAGTGTTAGAGTTCGCTAAACCCGAAAAATTACAAAAAAAATACATATATTTAGAACCTAGATTTGGAGCAGGAGCCCCCATTTTTTTCTTCGAGCCGCCCGAACCTTTCTTTCTCCCTGATCTCCTAAGAGTTTGGGAAGAGGTTGGGATATTCTTTTTATTCTCCTTACTCATAATAGAATCAGAAACAGTGTTAGAAGTAATTGTGTTAGTAGTAATATGAGAAACAGAAGAGGATTTTCTTGTCAAGGGGGTGGTATGTCCCTCCTTAGAGTTAAAAGGGGGAATCTTGTTCTGAGTAATGGTTGGAAAATAAACTATCAAATCATACACATGAGAGACATAAAGGGAATTATGTGCTTCTAAGGGTGAAACCAGAGAGGTTCTGGCACACATAACAGAGGCATTATGTGAAATAGCTATGCTCAGTGTGACCGAAAGTGAGAAATCAGGTTTGTTTATACCTACAACCTCCTCCAGAAGTGGTCGAGCATTGAGTTCTAGGACAGGATGTTTGTTCACAGGGGATGGTTCAGGTTCTGTCCAGTCTGTAGGGAGAAGTTCAACGGCTCCTGAATTATTCTCCAAGGCAACTCCACAAGTGGAGTCCGTAATAGGTACCTTAGTCATGCCATAGGTGCCCTCCAGAACGAGACTAGCCTTGTTAGAAGTAACCTCCCCCGATGAGTTGTCATCCCAGGATTGATTGCAGACATCTAGAATCATGTGTTCAATATCCTCAGTGATTCAAAGAGCATTAGCTTTATTTTCCTCCTCAGCAACTTGATCTTCCCAGGTGATGCCCGAGTGCTCACCCGGAAAATTTGTTTTTTTGACCTAGATATCCAATTTCTTCATGGGTGGCTCGGGTTTTTCAGGAGCAAGGATATTACCCTTCTTCTTCTTAACTTCAGTCCATCCATCCTCGTGAGGCGGTACAACCTGACTCTTCATAATCTGACATTTTAATAGAGAATGGAAAACAATTTTACAGAACTCACAATACGGTGGCATACACTCACATTCGACCCTAACTTCAGTTCGGAAATCATTTTCATTGAAGATAATTACCTTCAGTATTTTTGTAGCAATGTCAATTTTGATCATGACTCTAGTATATAGACCAATCTTAGCATTCAGAGTGCATTGATCTATTTTGAGTGGCGTTCCGATACAGTAAGCGGTATCATTGAGAATTTTTGGATGCCAAAAATACCAGTTGAGTCCATCCAACCTCACCCAAATTTACACCATGTAATTCCTTGAATTGTACGGGTTAAAGGAGAAATCCCACTATGAAATCCAAAGAACCCCGAGCTGGAGTTAAAGATTTTTGAGCTTCCAAATGTGGTCTAGTTCATCGTGGGATTTAAATAACACGTGGAAATAACCTTTCCCAATCTGGACCAACTTCCAATCTTTAAATCCACAAACATGCGCTATCCACATCTTGAGATCTGAGTTTGCCCATGGTTTGTAACCTTTAATGTATGAAATACCCCCCATAACTGAGAACATACATAGAAGGGATCATTGTTGAAGCACATCAGGATCTGCTTCAACAGAAAATCGTCCATAGTCATGATTCTTGCAGAGGGACATCTTCAAAGAAGATGCCTTGGATGAATCTCTACCTTTATGTTCTTCCAAAAAAGTTATGCTTCTCGGTCGTTCCACTGGAGATTCTTCATTATATTGAGATTTGAAACCATGGTTAACAGAAGCAGATTCCCACCCAGGGTCGAAACCCGTCAGTGAGGGTGGAACTGAAACGAATCAGTGCATAGAAAGCAAGCAGCGCAAATGGATATTAGGGTTCGCAGGGGCGGCGTCGAGAGCTCTCGAGCCGCTTCCATTTTTTCACCAACGTTGTATTTCCTTTCCCATCCTTCAGTACATCTTGACCTATTTGGATACTATAATATGTATATACTCTGATGACATGTTTCTAATATCCTCCATACACTATAAACATATCTATATTACACCTCAAATACTTAAGTACAGTCTTGAAAACCATCCAATAGAGGTCACCTAGATCGGCTAGATATCTGTCAACCACACTCAGTGCATAGAAAACATCTTGCCTCGTACCTAGAATAACATACATGAATGACTCAATCACTGATTCTTTTCTAATTTTTTCTATTCTATTTTTTCCTTCATGTGTCTAAGGATACATTTTCCTAGAAAGATGAATCTCATGTGACACTAGAAACAATACCCTCTTGGATTGTTCCATAATGAATCTCTTCAGTGTCTTGTGAATTCTTGCACTTTGACATAGGTCGAGTAGTCTCTTGGATATATTATGATGGATCTTGATTCCAAGAATATTTGTTGCTTTTCCCAAGTCCTTTATGGAGAAGCATTTATTCAACCACCACTACAAACAAATGACCTAACTAGAAGGGGTTATTTTTTAAATTAGAAGGGATTATAGACCCCTATAAATTCAATAATTAGAAGGGGTTGTGTATAACGCCCTCTAATTATACAAAATAATAATTTAGAGGGGGTACTGTTGAACCCCCTCTAAAAAACCTCATATAATCTGTTGTTTTTTGTAGTGCATGTCTTAACAAACTGTAAGACTATAATTTTATTTCCTATGAGTAATATTTTATCAATATATATTATTAAGAAAATGTTAATAGTCATTATAAACCATTTGTACACAGAAGGCTCAAACTCATTCTTTATGAAACCAAATTCAATTATGGATTCATCAAAATTAATGTTCCCAAACCGAGATGCTTTCTTTAATCCATAAATGGATTTTTACATTTTTCATATCTTATTATCATCGTTTAGAGTCACAAAACCTTAAAGTTGAGTCATATAGACATCTTCCTGAAGGTTCCCATTATGGAAGGTTGTTTTGACATCCATTTTACAAATTTCATAGTCATGGTAATGTGTAATGGAAAGTAGAATTTTTTATAGTTTTCAACATTGAAACTAGTGTAAAGGTTTCTTTTAAGTCAATGCCTAGACTCTATTTAATCCATTTTGTAACCATTCATGCCTTATAAGTACTTACTTATCCCTCCATGTCTAGTTTCTTCTTGAATACCCATTATAAACCAATTGGATTTAAATCTACTATAGGATCTTCCAAAATCTAGACTTGGTTTTGGTACATGGAAGCCATTTCAAAATTCATGGCTTCTTGCCACTTGGAACCATTTGTTCCACTTACTGCTTCATTGTATGTTAGAGGATCATTATTTTCAATTAATATTGAGTCAAAATCCTTAGTGAATATAAAATCATAACATTCTAGCTTTGTAACATCTCTTGTACTCCTACACAATACTTGTGTCCCTGGAATAGTTTCATCTTCCATGGGGCTTTATGGAATTTGTTCCTCTACAAACTCTTTTGTACCTTGAGCCTCAACATCCTCTAATTTGAACTCGCTCCCACTACCTCTTTTAGTGATTTTACCTCTTAATTAATATGGATTATCATTCCACTATAACCCTTTTATTTAATGGGTCTTATAAGAAATACCCATTGTTTCCTTGGGGTATCATACAAAGGTACACTTTGAGCCTCAGGGTGAATGTTTGTTACCTGAAGTGGCCTTAATAAATGATTTCCTTCCCCACAAATTTAAACTTGATGACATGGGTTTTCTTCCACTCAAAAATTCATATGAATACCATTTATTGATTTATTTTCTACTTGGTTTATTATATGTTATGTTTTTTGTAATGTGTATCCCTAAAAGGATAACGGAATCCTTGCATGACTCATCATTGATCTCACCATGTCCCACAAGGTGAGGTTCATCTTCTCACTTACACTATTCCACTAAGGTGTGTGAGGATTAGTGATTTGGGATTGGATCACAAACTCCAATAAGTAATCAATGAAGTAGTGATTAAGATATTCTCTACTACGGTCTCAACAGATTTTTTTAATCTTCCTACTATGTTGGTTCTCAACTTCAATCTTTTATTCCTTGAAGTTATCAAAAGAATCTGACTTATACCTCATTAGGTAGACATATCAATATCTACTAAAATCATAAGTAAAATTTATGAAGTATGAGTACCCACCCCAAGCTTTAACAAGAAATGATTCATAGACATTGGTATAAACTAATTTAAGAAGATATTTATCCCTTTCACCTTTCACACAAAATGTCTTTGGTCATTTTTCCTTGTAAACATGTATTACATACACCAATTGGGTTTAGTTAAAAATAATCTAAATATCCATCTTGATGTAATTTATTCAATCACATTTCATTTACATGGAATAGCCGGTGATTCCAATGTTGGGTGTGGTATGATTCATGTGAGTTAACTTCGTTATCGATTTCCATTACTTGGTTCATGTAATCCAACACATAAATACCATTATATAAATATGAATTATTGTAATAGATTTTATATTTATAAAAAAATAACAATTATTCCCAATTTTGAAAATAAATCAATATGTATCAAGTATGGATTCAAAAATAATGGTTTTGGTAATAGATGGAAAATAATAACAACCTTTCAAAACCAAGATCATTTTGGTAAGCAAAGTGATGTGGTAGTCCCCAATAGCTACAACAACAAGTTTATCTCTATTGGATGCTCTTCAATATACCTCCCCTCCGTTAATTTTTCTAAATATACATGGTTCCTATATTTGAATACATTTGTGTGCACCACAAGCTATATCTAATATCAAATTTTTAAAAACAGATAAAATTCACTCAATAACTAATGCACTTGAAGCTTCCTATTGCGTCTTTGGTTGGGTTTAGTTTTTCTTCCAGTGGCCCATATTGCCTCATGCAAAATAGACATCATCATATTACCTTGCTTTCCCTTACATATTCCTCTTCTTGGATGTGCATAAAGAAGACTTGGGATTAAATCTCTTTGATTTACCTTTATTTTTGTTCACCATAAGGATGGAAGGATTTTCACACCACATATCCTTATCTACTTAGCGAAAAAGAGTGAGAATATCTGGGAGAGACTTATCAATGTTTTTTATATTATAATTCACAACAAACCCAGAGAATCTTTGAGGTAATGATGCTAGAATGAGATTGGTGACCAGTTCTTTGGGGATTTTCAACCCTAGAACATCTAGGCACTCAATGTATCCAATGAGCTTAACTACATGAGGCCCAGCTGGGTACCCTCTCCAAGATATCTTTGAAATATCAGCTTGTAAATCTTAAATTTTTCCAATCTAGCTCTCTCTTAGTAAAGACCACGGAGGTTCTCAAGAATTCTATATGCATCTATGTTTTTGTGAGACTTCATGAGTTCACTACAAATTGATAAAACTATCAAACATTGATCGTTGACCACATCGCTCAAATTTTTTTCATAGACAAGGAACACTTCATCACTCGCCTCATTAGTTGGTGGATCAGGCATTGAGGATTATATCATGTAAGATTTTTTTTTCATGGTTTAGAACAACACAAAGGCGTCTAAACCACTATTCAAATTTACTTCCAGTTAAGAGGTTTTCATTCTACAATATTGATTATAGGGATAATGTGGATGATGATCTTTCCATTTTATTATATAATTAAAAGAGAATATTATTAGTACATTTTCTTGATTACAAATTATTTGAGAACCAATATATTAATTTATTTTATTAAAACTCATGCTATTTTATCAAGTCTCAATAGTCCTCACTATTAAACTCAGAATTTCTAGTTATTTTAACATTTTAGTGGAAAGGATCCATATACCCTTTTTATATAAACCCAATAAGGGTTGGCCAAGCTACTTGAATTTATTTAAGTAGGTAGGTCTTTGCCAACTGTAGGCCTGCTACTCCTTGATCTGTTGAGTGGATTCCACAATCTGGAAATCCTAACTTGGTTTTACTCAACACTTTCCTCTAAATACACAAATTCTAGAAAGGGTTACTCCTATTTATGTAAAATGTTTAATTCTACCAAAAACATTCTTAATAACTCCCCATATAAAATTAAGTGTCCCAACATGGTTTGGTTAAACACTTAGTTTTATTGAGTTTATTCCAAATCATGTAATGGAAGGTCAAGTCTCACTTAATATTTAATTGAGGGATTTTAATTTTTTAGAAACTTTTATCTTGATTTATTTTTCTTCATATCTTGTTAATATTAATAGTATATTACTTAATTAATTAACCATGATTGAAAAAACATTTAAACATAATAAATCTAATTAATTTCCATTTTTTCAAATTATTTCATTTATTTATGTAATTGCAGCCTTGCATCAAAAAAAATGAATAATTGCATAGATAGAAATAAATAAATAAAGTAAATGAACCAACCATGAACTTATCTAACGATTGATTTAACGAGTGGAAATTAAATCAACCTATTACCTGGGGGAATAACTCTATTTGGTATTCTTGGTATGAGTTACAGCATTCCACTTTTCCACCTGTGTATTAGTTGAGTTGGCATCATAATGGTTCCATCTTGAGCTGCATCCACCCACCTTGGGATGATCCATTAATTACAATTATTTATTACTCACATGTAGGTGAGGAGAACCAAAGAATTTGTTAAAGGGGATTACATATGTAACACCCCAAGCTTTCACGATACGCTTCTCTTTCAATAATGCAATAGCTTGCATTGTACGCAAGTTCGAGATTCTAACACACCGCGACCAATCAAAGTAGCAGTTATGAATAGTAATACCCACTTTTTGAAATTATATAAATTTATTATTTCAAAATGGACTTCATTTTTGGATTCGGAATATTGAAATTATCCTATGTTGAATTTTTGGTATTTTTCTGAGAACTTCCAATTTTCGATGAATAGTGAAGAATACTTCAAACCAACTTTTTTAATCAAAATAATTTATAGTGATAAATTATAAAATTCAGCGGTTTTAAAGTATAATTAGAATATATTTTTACCATTTTATTCAACGGTGGTTATTATAATTAATTTCACTTTGAAATTGGACATAAACAATTGTGAATCTTTTGATATATATTGCTTCTTAAAAACACGCTATTTATTGTGACAGCGGGAATTAATTATTAAACTAATTAAATCAACTTATATGTTTTTAATTTTATAAAATAGACATAATTTTTGAATTAGGAATATCAAATATATCTTAGGGTGAATTTTAGGTATTTTTCTGAAAAACTTCAATTTTTGATGAATAGTGAAACCACTAAGTGGTAGTTTAAAAACTAATTTTTCGTGTAAATGAAACATTACCACTTCTGTGATTTGATTTCCAAAAATCTGACATACATGGTTGTCATTAGGAAGAAAAAATTGGTTCAATGGGATTAAAATAATATTTTGGTGAATAGTAACTTTTAAGTTTTTTTAATCGCGATTAAAGGTAATTAGTGAAATTTAAGGTAAAAATGATATTATAAAAATATGAAAATATATCGACACTTGTCCTACCCTTATTGGATGAGTCATGGACGACCATTAAAATCCATGGGTCAACTTGGGGACTTCATGGATCCACTTGGGTAAGAAAATGACATTAATAACTTTTTATTTAAAGTAAAAATAAAATTGTCACAAACATGTGTTTTTTAACTAAAACAATTATTACATGGGGATATATAAGTTAAATTTTAGACTATAAATAGTAATTGGAAATCTAAAAATATTTCCTGCATCATGTTAATTTTTTTTATAATTTTTATACATTAAATAAATTAAATTTTTTTATGACACAATGATGATGCAGCGATTACCTCATTAATTAACGATTTAAATAAAATGAAAAGATAATGTAAAATATAAGACTTACACTTGTCAAAAACCTATTGTATGAGTATATTTCTAACCCGTATAACCTTATCCTCGAAATATATCATTGTGGGACCTTTAAAATCCGAAAATCATTTCATAATAATGTAATATTTCATGACTCTCCAAGAGTACCCCTCCTCTCCTCTTATAAAAGGCCCCCACCTCTACCACCTTATTCACACCATCAAAGCCATTTGGCTCGGCCAACCTCTGCCCAAATACTCTCTCAACTTCCCTCTATTACTCCTAGAAGCCTCACTTTGGGCAGAAGACTTCCCAAGGAAGCCTTTGGCTAAAATCAAAAAGTGTTATCTGATTTTTAGGTAATGTCTTCTCTTATGTTCTTTTGTTTTATTTTACTCCTCCAACCCCTTAAACTCTTTTTATTCATTTATTTTGTAACAAAACCAGTATCTTAAATATACTAGGACGTTTTTATGAGAATTATTTGATTTAAACTTACACACACCTTCATCTAATGGTTAAAGAACATACTGAATCTGTGGGTAGAAAATTACTGTCTCACGAAACGATGATTGTTCAATCTTCTTTTAACACCTCTCTTGGTGGCCATTATGATGACACTATTTTCATATATGATATATATATTATTTTTATGTTTTCCTTATGCTTATGTATTTCTCATTTATGGAATACCCTTATGATTTCCATTATGGGTAAACGCGATGATTTCATTTTAGGAAGTGCGGACTACCGCCCCTTCAAAGTGATTTGAATCGTTAATTCCATATATGGGACATATAAAGGATGGAGTAAATGATATTATATATGATATTATACTGGAATTATAATACACCTTTATATAATTATGATTTCATTCCATTAAATTTGAAATAGAAATGGAAGTAGTGTTCATGCGTACGTACGGCTTACCGTTTCCATAAACGGTGCATTTCATTTATTACCTCTAAATGTTACATAATATTATGAATGAATGTATATACTAGATATATATGATATATATGATATCTATATCATGAATATAATTCTGTATATAATGGATATTTTACCACATGAACAACTTGTAATTATAAGAAGTTTATTTTTTACTCAAGTACCAAAGATCGACAAAACGACCGTTATTAGCATAAATAATGACATTATGTTCACAACTTGGTAATAAGTGATATAAAAGAAATAATAAACTTGAAAAAGGTTCTTGACCAATTATAAATTAACTCTAGTTTATTATTCAGGAGGTTAAAGAATGGTCGAGTCATGTCGGACACGAGGTAAGGACATCGTCTCAATCTCATTTCATTGAGACATATTTTGTTTTATACACAACTTTCTTTTATAGTGTATATAAACCCCTTTAACTTTTATGTTTAATCAAAATGAATATTTTTATATCAAGAGTTTTACTAAACGACAAAAAGGAATGTTTTTTTGTCGTACGTATGCAGCGACAACGACTTCTCTGCCGTCGTGACCATTATTTGAGTTTCAGCTTCCTATACGAGCCATAACTTTTTTAAATGAAAAATAAATACAAAGTTTTAATTTTCTTTTGTTTTGGTTTTGAAAATGGTTCTGAAAGTTTTTTTTATATCAATGTGTTGTTTTGATATCTTGTGACTGAAATGTGGAAATGTTATGTTTCCTTTATTCATGTTTTATGTGATGCGATTATGTTATGGTTTATGATATGTTTAAACATTTTCATATAAGGAATGCATTGGACTTAATAAGTGACGGGTGGAGCCCGCTATAGCTCCTCGATGCATCGGTAGGTCTCATGAGACAAACTAGTGTCTTGGAACGAGGCCTTGATAAAATCTTATTTGTAGTCTTGGCACGAGGCATTGGCTACGTGGTTATGATAGTCTGGCATTATGCATTCCATCATTATGAAAGTGGTTATTGATATTGTATGTGATTATTCAACTAGTAAAATATCCATGTGAATAAGTAAATGGAATTATTTAATTTTATTTTTTCCATATTATGCTGAAGTTCAAAGGCTTTTGTTTTAGTTATACATTGCCTTAAATGTTGATGTTTATTTATGAAAGTTTCCGCTATATTGTTTTCCTTACTGAGCATCTGAGCTCACCCCTTTCAATGTTTTAATTTTTCCCGGATGTGATGAAGTATATTATGAATGACTTGAAGGGATAGTATGAGGGGACATGAAGACATGATGTTTTTTTAGTTTTGTTTTACTTTATGATGTAATGTAATACTTATGGATGTATCTAGTGTTTCCAAAGCTACTAAACTAATCGGTCTTTCGAGACTTGATCTTTTGTGATCATGCCAATGTTACGCAATAATGCACCGACTCTGGGTAACTGGGGTCGGGGCATTATAGTTGGTATCAGAGGCAGTTTACTAATAACCTTGGAAGCTAGATTTAGATAAACTCTGATTAAAGCACATAGCCCTAAGATATACTTTGAAGATTAGTATAGAAGAACTTCCTATAATTTTGGTATTATAGATATTTTGTGAGTTTTCTGAGAAATACATCCCTATCTGTATACGAGCAGGTAGAGGTGGCTCTGGCACAGATGTACCTAGGGGTAAAACCCAAAAATACATCTTTGAGCTAGACTCGAACGGGAACTGGTGCACGAAAATGGGCCTTGCGGCACTCTTGGTTACGACACTCCCGGGGGATATGCTTAGGATAATTCTCATTTTCTTTACAAATCATTATGAAAGGTTTATGAATATATAATTCCTCAAAGAAAACATTTTTATGACTATGGATTATATCCATAAACTGTTCAATTTATGTTAAGTGTTTTACAAGTATGGAATTATGTATATCGATTCATAAACTAATATAGCTTATGACATTGTTTATAAATGGTGCCTAGTTGAAGGAATAGAAACTGTATCAATGCACACACTCCATGTAGGGATTTCCCTCCTGCTCAAGAAAATTATAGTGGAGCTGGTGATACAACTGGTGTTGATCAACTTATCACCATACTGGGACAACTCACTCAGGTTGTGAATAATAACCTTACTCGTATGGAGTACCCTGCTCTGCAACATGGAGGATCAATGTTAGACTGCTTCATGAGGAAACAACCGCCAACATTCAATGGGAGTACAAATACCTTAGTAGCTGAGCAATGGATAAATTTCTCAGAGAAAATATTCCATGCATTAGGGAGTAATGAAAGGGAAAAAGTAGTCATGGCAGCTTACCGCCTCACTGGAGATGCTGATCAATGGTGGTCATTAATTCAAAACACAAAGGAAGATGATGGAGTATCAAATATGTATTGGAGGGAGTTCAAAGTGCTTTTCTTAGAAAAATAATTTCCTCGTGACCATCGAGCAGGTATGGAAAGGAAATTTCTGAGTCTGAGACAAAAGGAGTATGATAATGTCACAAAGTATGAGGCCAACTTTACAAGGTTAGCGAGGTACGGTGCAGATTATATACGTAACCCAGGAAGTAATATTGATTGTTTATTTGATGGGTTAAAACCATTTCTCTGTCGATCCTTAGTCTCACAATCTTTCTCATCGTACGAAGATATTGTCTCATGTGTTATCAAGATAGAAAAGGAATTCTCTAAATCTTATGACAATAAAGTAAAGTAAGATAAGAAGAGAATAGTGGAACAAGAGACAGATAAAGGGAAAAAGGGAAAGAAGGATTTTCCATTATGCAATAATTGTGGGAAGAATCACCCCGGTACTTGCCTAAATGGAATGGGAGTTTGTTATAAATGTGGAGAAAAAGGTTACCAGGCTCGTGATTGCAAGGGAAAGAAAGAGGCTATCAATTTTGAATGCTACAATTGTAGGGAAATTGGTCATTATGCAAATGAATGTCCTAAGCATCAGGGAAACTTACCTCAGAAAAGGCTAAGGGATCAAGGACAATCTTATGTTGTTACTACGGTTGAAGTGGAATAATTAATGTATTAGTGCTTTTGGACTTAAGGATTATATTTTGGTTATAAGAATAATGTGATATATATAAGGATTGTACTGCAGTACTTTTTGTTTTCATTAAGGTTTTAATATGATAAAGGTAATCATATTTTTGTATGTGACAATAAGAGAAACTTTAATTTGTTTGAGCAATCTGATGATACAATTGATTTTGGAATTTAGAGACCTTTTAGAGAAAGTCTGGACAGAGGTACTTTGGATAACTATAAAGGTTGGAATGGATTAAGTTGAACTTTGGATAGTATTGTTTAAGGTTGAAACATTTCTGAAGATTATTTTTGGAATATTATAATACTATAGTTTTAGGAAAAGGACAACCTGCAGGTCGGGGGATAAACCGTCACGTCGGACAAAGCTGCAGGAATTGAACCCACAACCATAGTGAGATAGGACTTCATTACCTACCACTAGCCTACAGGAAGTCCCTAGTTATTACAAAATAGTTTTCCTAATAAAAACGGTATCTGTTAATATTTGTAACCTTGTACGATTAGGATAAATATAATATTTTTAAGTTCTATTATCTTTTTGAGTGAAATATGGGTTTGTGGTAAAAATTTATTAAAGAATGAAAGTCTACATGACAATTATATATATTCCCTTAAGTTCTTAGTAAATCTCCTAAATGAATTCCTCAACTTTATAAAAGGTAACATAAAACAAAAATGTTGTCGGTTAACTTTTCCTACTGGGGAATCAATAATCATTTAACGAATCCCAAGTTTGTGATTTTCTTATAGTTAACTTTCTCCTAACCCTGTTTTCTACAACTCTCCATCAGACCTTGATGGTCTGTTTTTCCTCCATATCCATATTTTCATAGAATCCTAGTATGGGCTATCTCAGGTGACCTTTGTACTTCTCTTTCTTTCTTTTAATGTTATATTTTTATTAACCCTATTCCCGATGTGGGTTTTCCACAAAGGTATTTTCTATTTTCAACCTTTTATTTTTGAATAACCTTTTCAAATTGAAAGGACACAATTTATTGAAGGAGGGGAGAATGTAACACCCCAATCTATCACGATATGCTTCTCTTTCAATAATTCAATAGTTTGCATTGTATGCAAGTTCAAGATTCTAACACACCGCGACTAATCAAAGTAGAAGTTATGAATAGTAATACCCACTTTTTGTAATTATATATATTTAATATTTCAAAATGGACTTAATTTTTGGATTCGGAATATCGAAATTATCCTATGTTGATTTTTTTGTATTTTTCTGAGAACTTCCAATTTTCAATGAATAGTGAAAATACTTAAACACAACTTTTTTAATAAAAATAATGTACAGTGATAAATTATACAATTGATTGGTTTTAAAGTATAATTAGAATATATTTTTACCATTTTATCCAATGGTGGTTATTAGAATTAATTTCACTTTAAAATTGGACATAAACAATTGTCAATCTTTTGATATATATTGCTTCAAAAAAACACGCAATTTGTTGTGACAGTGGGAATTAATTATTAAATTAATTAAATCAACTTATATTTTTTGAATTTTGTAAAATAGAAATCATTTTTGAATTAGGAATATCAAATATAGCTTAGGGTGAATTTTTGGTATTTTTCTGAAAAACTTCAATTTCTTATGAATAGTGAAACCACTAAGTGGTAGTTTAAAAACTAATTTTTCGTGTAAATGAAACATTACCACTTCTGTGATTTGATTTTGAAAAATCCGACATACATGGTTGTCATTAGGAAGAAAAATGTTGTAACACCCCAAGATTTCATAGTATGTACTTCTTCAAAACAATTCAATAACATACACTACACGCAACACCGAGTTCAAGCGCACCATGACTTACCAAACAAGTCGTTCAAAAGAGGTTATGAATAGTATTAACTAAATTTTAAACATTATATAATACTTATAATTTTATAATCCATATTATGAGTTTCTTAGACATAATTTAAGAACAAATTACTATTTTTTCAGATAAAAGAAGTATTTTTCAAAAATGCACTTTTACCAACTTTTAATAGTGGACCCTTTTTAAATCCAATATTTTAAACTTTTATATATTCAATTTGACTAAATAAATTTATTATTTAGAATGGTTAAATTAATAATTTACAATGAAACACCCCAATCTTCCACGGTACGCTTCTCTTTGAATAATACAATAAACGTGTGTTGTACGCAACTTCAAGTTCTAATACACACTACAACCAATCAAATTAGCCGTTATGAATAGTAATACCTACTTTTTAAAATTTTATAAATTTTTTCTCTAAAAATGTAAATCATTTTTTGATTTGGAATAACTAATTTATCCTAGGGTGAAATTTTGGTACTTTTCGGATAACTTTTATATTTTGATGAATAGTGAAAATTACTAAATTTTAATTAAAATCAACTTTTTTAATCAAAATAATTAATAGTGATAAATTATGAATTTGAGTGGTTTTAAAGTATATTTAGAATATATTTTTACCATTTAATACAATTTTGGTCATTAGACATAATTTTACAATTAAACCGGACATAAACAAGTATAAATCTTTTGATAGTTATTATATCTTAAAAACACGCTTTTTTGTTTTGACAGCGGGAATTAATTTTAAATTAATTTCTGCCACTTCTGTGTTTTGAATTTCGAAAAATGGATTTAATATTTGGAACCAGAATGTCCAAATTTTTTAAATAGGTAACTTTTATTTTTAGACATTTTGAATAATTACTTCGGTAAATATTTTATTTACCATGGTTAAAGGATAATCTGGTAAATAAGGGTTAAAACATAATATTATAATAATACTAAATTACCCTAAAACGTGTCCTAACCTTATTGGTGGATACATTTCCGACCATGGGAATATTTGGGTCGATTTTGGGACCCCATGGATCCACTTGTAGGTGATAGGGACACTTTATTTTAATTAAGTTAAAATAAATACAAAAATGACATAAGCATATATCTTTTAGTAAAACAATTTTTACATGGGGTTATTTAAGTTGGATTTTAGACTATAAATATTAATTAGAAATATAAAAATATTTTCTACATAATGTTATTTTATTTATAATTTTTATACATTATATAATTTAATTTATTTATGACACAATGGTGATGCAGTAATTAAATAATTAATGAAAAATTAGAATAATTGATATTATAAATACCCAAATAAATGTAATTTGAAACTTTTTATAAATAAAAATAACTTTATAGGATAATATTACATGTTAGGATTTAAGTAATTAACTTTTTTCGAAGTAACCATTCTGTTATGATTTTTACAAAAATCAATTATTAAATAGTGTCAAAATTGACATAAAAGAGTTTCTAAAACAAATATTATATTATTAATTGATATTAAATTCCTAAAAATCTAAGGATCGGCCAAGAGACTTATATCATGATAGTTTTATCATTAATGTACCACTTGGGGGTCTCTTGAATGTATATAGTAAGTTTATTAACCATATAATATAAAAATACAAAGAGACATTGTAAAAGTGAAACTAATTAACTAAGAGTTAATACTTAAAGATAAGGTTAATATAGTTACCCAAACCTCTCTAAATCCTATTGGATGAGTGGTTTTCAACCTATCCCCACCTTAACCTTTAAATAATACACTTTTGAGACATTATAAACCGAATATGAATTTATTATAAAATAATATTTTTAGCTTTTCCAAAGGTGCCCCTCACCCCTCTTTTAAAAGGGCACTCCCCCTTCTCACTAATTCACAGATTCAAAGCCTTTTGGTTTGGAACAACCCTACCCAAATACTCTCTCAACTTCCCTAAAATAATCCTAGAGGACTTAATTTAGTCATAAAGCCATACTAAGGAGCCCTTTTGATCAAATCAAAAGGAAGAACCCGAAGAAGAGGTAATGATTTCACCACCCTTTTTCAAGTTCCTTTCTTCTTCCACTTCTTCTTTCTTTGTTATTACCATTATAAAATAATAAATCCAGTATATTATATATACTGTGATGTTATTATAGAAATTGTACAACCATGTTCAGTATTCTATCCATCCTTTTAAAAACATGTCACCATACGTGCGTACGTACGGCTTACCGTCTCCACGTCGTGGTGTAATTGTTATTCAATAAATTATTATTTTTATGGGTATAATAATGATGTGTAATTCATATAAATAATAAATATAACATGATAATGATTCTGTATATATGGTATAACATCCAATTATATATTATTTTAATATCAAAATAATGATATTGTCGATCGTGCGTACGTACGGACTACCGTCTCCACGAACGCGATGAGATTCATTATCCATCGTATCCATTCAAGAATAATTCTCATTTAATGATTAAAAATAATGTTTAATTATTTGAAATAATTCTGGATATGAATAATATACATCCCATTAGTAACAAATATGGCTCAAATAACAAAGAATATAAAGGAAAATGGACCCGTTAACACCCGAAACGACGATAATTCTAAGATATTATTAACAAATCAATGTTAAAAGATCATATATGATATCATATTAATGCATATGATTCTTGTATAATTCAATAAAAATTATTTCACCATTATACAGGTGGTTAACCTACCCTCGACCAAGGAAAAAGTACAAAGTAAAGGGTTTCTTATCTCACTTTTAATTCTGTGAGAATTCCATTGTGCACCACTTATTTATTACTTGTGGTGTGTGTAATGCCCATGTTTGTATTCATTGTCTTATATACTTTAATTCATGTATATTTACATCATCATTGTATGATCCTTCTTTCATGGGTGTATGTTTTGTATGTTACCAAATCAATAAGGGAATTTGAAATTTCAATTTCCACTCATTCGGCTTTACGCATACTTCATTGATTATTTTACTCCAAGATTATGTGTAGAATCACTATTCATTTGATTATGTCATAATTTACACTCCCCTTTCTGTGGATATACTTTTTATACACATATTCACTCCATTGATAAATTCTCAAGTCATCGGTATGAACTTGATAAGAGTAATTTTTACTCAATCTCGATTTGTAGGGATAAACATCCAATTCATTGGTGTTGTTTTTACAAGAATATGTGTGAATGTACTTTTATTGTTTTAAACTGAATATCCAATCATATTTAGTGTATTTATATTTGTCACACATAATTATGTCGTTGATTTATCCTTAACCTAAGGATACGACCTTTATGAGATATTTCATCTCAATTTACATTCCATTGAGACATCTTTGTTATCATACACCAAATAACTTTTATGTGGAGTATATAATGTACTTTGACATAGTATATCATGAATCCCTTTATTCTCATGATATTACAAAGTTTTTATTTCCTCAATTATTTTTATTCAAGTGTCTCTCTTTTGGTTAGAAACTCTAATTAAAATACCATTTTTAAATGTTTTAAATACTTATTCTTCTAAATATTGATCATTAATGTCCATGTTTTAAAAATGGTTTTAAGGATTTATTTATATAGACATTAAAGTTTTAAAATTAAAACTCCTTTTAAAAGATTCAAAGTGGTATGGGACACTTTGATTCAAAAATCTATTTTTAAATGGCTTCTTAACAAATAGTGTGACTTTTAAATGATTTCAAAAAAAAAAGGATACATTTCATTCTAATTGTTTTGATGATTATTTTCATCTATGTCAATATCCTTAATCATTTTTGATTGATGTTAATATGATACAATACAATCTTCCATATTGTATCGAATGAGTTATGTTTGACTGTGGATGTGCTATTTTTATACCATTCATGGTTTGTGGATAAAGTATTGACATTTCGTATGTTAGTTTTAATACGAATGATTATGTTATGTTTAAAACTTTTCATATGAGGAATGCATTGGACTTAATAAGTGACGGATGGAGCCCACTATAGCTCCTCTATGCATCGGTAGGTCTCATGAGACAAACTAGTGTCTTGTCATAAGGCCTTGACAAAATCTTATTTGTAGTCTTGTCACGAGGCCTTGGATATGTGGTTATGATAGTCTGGCATTATGCATTCCATCATTATGAAAGTGGTTATTGATATTTCATGTGATTATTCGTTTAGTAGAATATCCATGTGAATAAGTAAATGGCCTTATTTCATTTTATTTTTTCCATACTATGTTGAAGTTCAAGTTTAAAAGGATTTTTTTAGTTATACATTTCCTTAAATGTTTATTATTATTTATGAAAGTTTCTGCTATATTGTTATCCTTACTGGGAATTTGAGCTCACCCCTTTTCTATGTTTTATTTTTCTCAGGATGTGAAAAAGTAAATTATGAATGACCTGTAGGGATAGTATGAGGGGATAAGAGTGTGGACTATAGAGATTATGTTGTTGTAGTTTTTCACTTATTGATGTAATGTAAACTTTATGAATATATCTAGTGTTTCCAAGGCTACTAAACTAATCGGTATTTTGAGACTTGATCATTCTTGTGATCATGCCAATGTTATATAATAATGCACCGACTCTGGGAAACTAGGGTCGGGGCGTTATAGTTGGTATCAGAGGAAGTTTAGTACAAACCTTGAAAGCTAGATTTAGATAAACTCTGATTAGAGCTCGTAGACCTAAGATGAACTTTAAGGATTAGTATAGAAGAACTTCCTAGAATTTTGGTATTGTAGAGATTTTGTGAGTTTTCCGAGCAATACATCCATGTCTGGATACGAGCAGGTAGAGGCGGCTCTGGCACAGATGTACCTAGGGGTAAAACCAGAAAACATTGCTTTGAGCTAGACTCAAATGGTAACTAGTGCAAAACAATGGGCCTTGTTTCACTCTTGGTTATGACACTCCTAGGGGATATGCTTAGTATAATTTACATATTCTTTACAAACCAATTTGAAGTATTATATATAAGATGAGTGTAAATTACTTTGGTTAATCCTAATATGTTTCAAATTGAGAATATGGTGACATGATATTCTCTAAATGATTTTATGACTACTGTTACTCGCACAATGCTTTCTGGTTTTAGTCAATGGATGGATTCCAAGGAATTCATAGTCACTTTGAGAATGATGTACAAGGTGGGAACAATGGTGGCAGTGAGCAACAAAATGGAATGTTGATAGGTGTAAAAGATATCATCTTCAAGCCAAATTAATTTTCCAAAAATATGATCAACAATATATATATATTAACCAATTACCGGACTCAACAAAGAAGAGGAATGTGATGAATGATAAGGGCTCCAGCAGTGGAGACCATGGGGATAGGAATCCTCAATTTCCATCATGCAGGAAATGTGAAAGGAGACACCCATGAAAGTGTCTCAATGGGAAAAAGAAATGCTTTACATGCGGGAAGGAAGGACATAAAGTGAAGAATTGCCGAAGAAAATGAAGAGTACTATGGAAGAAGATAAAAATGGTCCCAAGAATCCATTTATAGTCATTTGCCGTAAATGTAGGGGACCTGGACATTACCCGAGTGAATGCCCTATTCTATAGGATATTTTCTTGGTCAAAGAAGAAGCTATGTGGAAATAAATGGTTAGAGAAATGTTTAAAAAGTATTAGTGCTTCTTGCTGATGGGTTTACTTTGGAATAATTTTATCTTGTATTTTTAACCCTACAGTTTTCCAAGTGAGAATGATATTTGAGGAAGAATTATCCTTTCCCTTGTGGATATAGTTATAAATAAACATTTGGTTTTATATGATTGTTGGGTTTGAGGAAATTATATGTTATTATAATTTGGGATGAAAATTCAAGGTATAAGATAAGATTTGTGGTTAAATTATGTTATGGTTATTTTGAGGAATTTATCTCATTTTGGTAATTTTATAAAATATAGTTTTTGAAAAGGGACAACACGCAGACCGTGTGACAACCCGTTGCGTTGGACAAAGCTGTGGGAATCGAACCCACAACCAAAGTGCGATTGGGATTTATCGCCTACCACTGGACTACGTGAAGTCTCTAGTTACTGTGACTATTATTTTTAGTTAAATGATTTTATTGATCAGTAATAATATGATTTGGGATCTTATGTCTTATCAAATGAATACCCTTACTATAGGAAAATGATTTGGTAATTAAGTGATAAATGTTATTTTTGAAGTTATTCGCTTTGTTGTGAACACTATATGCCCAAGGAAAATAGAATAGTATGGGATTTCATTTGAGGAGTAATGGTGGATTTTTATCTATGTT
This sequence comes from Viscum album, assembly GCA_963277665.1. Taxonomy (NCBI): domain Eukaryota; kingdom Viridiplantae; phylum Streptophyta; class Magnoliopsida; order Santalales; family Viscaceae; genus Viscum; species Viscum album. The sequence continues at coordinate 856,382,979 of OY728133.1, read as the reverse complement.
TTTATTGTGGATTTATAGTGATTTGGGTTGTTTATGGAAATTATTAGGTTAATTACTTTTAAGTATGTGAATTTAAGAGTAATTAATGTCATTTGGAGATACAATTTAATGTGGAAGACTAAATTCTTTTAAGTTTTGGGTTTCAATATTAGTTTGGATTATATTGAAGGATTTTAAGGACTGTTGATTATTGAATGGTATTTATTTAACTTTGGGGTATTGATGGTTTAATTTTAGAAATTAAGATTAGTTTTTTTTTTCTCTAATGGAATATACATTTGGGGGATCATCAGATATTATACTAACCATTTTGGTATTGATTAATCTCTAAAGACAAGGTAAATATAGAGTTTATCCTACGTGGATCATTCATTTCTATAGAAGTTTATTCTAGCTCTTCCATTGTGACCAAGTCTTCTTGAATACTCATTGATCAAAAAAATGAGTTAGTGGTAAAACATTATTAAAGAATGAAACTATACATTAAAATTAAGTATATCTCTTTATGTTCTTAGTCAATATCATAAATGAATTCCTCGTCCTTATGTAATGTAACTTAAAACAAAAAAATGTTGTTCGTTTACTTTTCCTACTGGGAGACTAATGACTGTTTCTCCCAACACAAGTTTGTGATTTTCTTATTGTTACTTTCTCTTGATCATGTTTTCTATCCTTATCTATCAGAACTTAACACTTAGTTTATCATCCATATCCATGTTTTTCTACATGTAATCCTGGTATAGGTTATCTCGGGTGACCTTTGTACTTCTCTTTCTTTCTTTTAAAGTGCTAGTTTTGTTGAATCTTTTTCCGATGTGGGACTTTCCATTATATTCCCAACCCCAATTTTAAAAATTGTGAGGATTCAATTTATTTAAGGAGGGGAGAATTTAACACCCCAAGATTTTATAGTATGTACTTCTTCAAAACAATTCAATAACTTACACAACACACAACATTGAGTTCAAGCGCACCATGACTTACCAAACAAGTCGTTCAAAAGAGTTTATGAATAGTATTAACTAAATTTTAAACTTTATATAATACTTATAATTTTATAATCCATATTATGAGTTTCTTAGACATAATTTAAGAACAATTTTTTTCAGATAAAAGAAGTATTTTTCAAAAATGCACTTTTACCAACTTTTAATAGTGGACCCTTTTTAAATCCAATATTTTAAGCTTTTATATATTAAATTTGACTAAATAAATTTATTATTTAGAATGGGGAAATCAATAATTTACAATGTAACACCCCAAGCTTCCACGGTACGCTTCTTTTTGAATAATACAATAAGCGTGTGTTGTACGCAACTTCAAGTTCTAATACACACTACAACCAATCAAACTAGCCGTTATGAATAGTAATACCTACTTTTTAAAATTTTATAAATTTTATCTCTCAAAATGGACATCATTTTTGGATTCGTAATATCGAATTTAGCCTAGGGTGAAATTTTGGAACTTTTCGGATAACTTTTATATTTTGATGAATAGTGAAAATTACTAAATTTTAATTAAAAACAACTTTTTTAATCAAAATAATTAATAGTGATAAATTATGAATTTGAGTGGTTTTAAAATATATTTAGAATATATTTTTCCCGTTTAATACAATTTTGGTAATTAGACATAATTTCACAATTAAACCGGACATAAACAAGTATCAATCTTTTCATAGTTATTATATCTTAAAAACACGCTTTTTGTTTTGACAGCGGGAATTAATTTTAAATTAGTTTTTGCCACTTCTGTGTTTTGAATTTGGAAAAATTTATTCCATATTTGGAATAAGTATGTCCAAATTTTGTAAATAGGTAACTTTTATTTTTATACATTTTGAATAATTACTTCGGTAAATATTTTATTTACCATGGTTAAACGGTAAATCTGGTAAATAAGGGTTAAAATATAATATTATAATAATACTAAATTACCCTAAAACGTGTCCCAACCTTATTGGTGCATAAATTTCCGACCATGGGCTTCTTTGGGTAGATTTTGGGACCCCATGGAGCCACTTGTAGGTGATAGGGACACTTTATTTTAATTAAGTTAAAGTAAATACAAAAATGACATAAGCATATATCATTTAGAAAAATAATTTTTACATAGGGTTATATATGTTGGATTTTAGACTATAAATATTAATTATAAAGATAAAACAATTTACTGCATAAGGGGATTTTATTTATAATTTTTAGACAATATATAATTTAATTTATTTGTGACACAATGGTGATGGATTAATTACCTAATTAATGAAAAATTGGAATAATTAATATTATAAATACCCAAATAAATGTAATTTGAGACTTTTTATAAATAAAAATAATTTTATAGGATAATATTACATGTTAGGATTTATGTAATTAACTTTTTTGGAAGTAATCATTCTGTTATGATTTTTAAAAAAACCAATTATTGAAAAGTGTCAAAATTGACATAAAAGAGTTTTTAAAACAAATATTATATTATTAATTTATATTAAATTCCTAAAAATCTAATAATCGTCCAAGAGACTTATATACTGATAGGTGTATCATTAATGGACCATTTTGGGGTCTCTTGGATGTATATAGTATGTTTATTAACCATATAATATAAAAATACAAAGAGACATTGTAAAAGTGAAACTAATTAACTAAGAGTTAATACTTAAAGATAAGATTAATATAGTAACCCAAACCTGTATAAATCATGTTGTATGTGTGGTTTTATACCTATCCCCACCTTAACCTTTAAATAATACAATTTTTAGCCATTATTAACCGAATATAAATTTATTATAAAATAATATTTTTAGCTTTTCCGAAGGTGCCCCTCACCCCTCTTATAAAAGGGCACTCCCCCTTCTCACTAATTCACACATTCACAGCCTTTTTGTTCGGCCAAACCCTGCCCAAATACTCTCTCAACTTCCCTAACTTAATCCTAGAGGCCTTTATTTAGTCAGAAAGACATCCTAAGGAGCCCTTTTGATCAAATCAAAAGGAAGAACCCGAAGAAGAGGTAATGATTTCACCACCCTTTTTCAAATTCCTTTCTTCTTCCACTTCTTCATTCTTTTTTATTACCATTCTAAAATAATAAATCCAGTATCTTATATATACTGTGATTTTATAATAAATATGGTACAACCATATTCAGTATTATATCCATCCTTTGAATAACATGTCACTATATGTGCATACGTACGGCTTACCATCTCCACGTCATGGTGTAATTGTTATTCAATAAATTATTATTTGGATGGGTATAATAATGATGTTTAATTCATGTAAATAATAAATATAACATGATAATGATTCTGTATATATGATATACCATCCAATTATATATTATTTTAATATCAAAATAATGATATTGTTGATCGTGCGTACGTACGGACTACCGTCTCCACAAACGCGATGAGATTCATTCTCCATCGTATCCATTCAAGACTAATTCTCATTTAATGATTCAAAATAATGTTTAATTATTTTAAATAATTCTGTATATGAATAATATACATCCCATTAGTAACAAATATGGCTCAAATAACAAAGAATATAAAGGAAAATGAACCCGTTAACACCCGAAACGACGATAATTCTAAGATATTATTAACAAATCAATCTTAAAAGATCATATATGATATCATATTAATGCATATGATTCTTTTATAATTAAATAACAATTATTTCACCATTATAAAGAAGGTTAACCTACCCTTTACCTTGGAAAAAGGAAAAAGTAAGGGGTTCTTATCTCACTTTTAATTCCGTGAGAATTCCATTGTTCACAACTTATTTATTACATGTGGTGTGTGTAATTCCCATGTTTGTATTCATTGTGTAATATACTTTAATTCATTTATATTGACATCATCATTGTATGATCCTTCTTTCATGGGTGTATGTTTTGTATGTTACCAAATCAATAAGGGAATTTGAAATTTCAATTTCCACTCATTCGTCTTTACGCATACTTCATTGATTATTTTACTCCAAGATTATGTGTAGAACCGCTATTAATTTCATTATGTCATAATTTACACTCCCCTTTCTGTGGATATACTTTTTATACACATAATCACTCCATTGATAAATTCTCAAGTCATCAGTATGAACTTGATAAGAGTAATTTTTACTCAATCTCGACTTGTTGGGATAAACATCCAATTCATTGGTGTTGTTTTTACAAGAATATATGTGAATGTCCTTTGATTGTTTTACACTGAATATCCAATCATATTTAGTGTATTTATATTTTCCACACATAATTATGTCGTTGATTTATCCTTAACCTAAAGATACGACCTTTATGAGAGATTTCATCTCAATTTACATTCCATTGAGACTTCTTTGTTGTTATACACCAAATCACTTTTATGTGGTGTATATAATGTACTTTGACATAGTATATCATGAATCTCTTTATTCTCATGATATTACAAAGTTTTTATTACGTCAATTATTTGTATTCAAGTGTCTCTCTTTTGGTTAGAAACTCTAACTAAAATATCGTTTTTAAATGTTTTAAAGACTTATTCTTCTAAATCTTGCTCATTAATGTCCATGTTTTAAAAATGGTTTTAAGGATTTATTTATATGGACATTAAAGTTTTAAAATTAAAACTCCTTTTAAAAGTTTCAAAGTGGTATGGGACACTTTGATTCAAAAATCTATTTTTAAATGGCTTCTTGACAAATAGTGTGACTTTTAAATGATTTCAAGAAAAAGGGAGACATTTCATTCTAATTGTTTTGATGATTATTTTCATCTATGTCAATATCTTTCATCATTCTCGATTGAGGTTAATATGATAAAATACAATCTTCCATATTGTATCAAATGAGTTATGTTTGACTTTGGATGTGCAATTTTTATACCATTCGTGGTTTGTGGATAAATTATTGACATTTCGTATGCTAGTTTTAATACGAATGTTTATGTTGTGTTTAAAACTTTTCATATGAGGAATGAATTGGACTTAGTATGTGACGGGTGGAGCCCTCTATAGCTCCTTGATGCATCGGTAGGTCTCATGATACAAACTAGTGTCTTGGAAAAAGGCCTTGACAAAATCTTATTTGTAGTCTTGACACGAGGCCTTGGCTATGTGGTTATGATAGTCTGGAATTATGCATTCCGTCATTATGAAAGTGGTTATTGATATTACATGTGATTATTAGTTTAGTATAATATCCATGTGAATAATTAAATGGCATTATTTCATTTTATTTTTTCCATACTATGTTGAAGTTCAAGTTTAAAAGGCTTTTGTTTTAGTTATACATTGCCTTAAATGTTTATTCTTATTTATGAAAGTTTCTGCTATATTGTTATCCTTACTGGGCATTTGAGCTCACCCCTTTTCTTTGTTTTATTTTTCCCAGGATGTAAAGAAGTAAATTATGAATGACCTGCAGGGATAGTATGAGGGCATAAGAGTGTGGACTATGGAGATTATGTTGTTGTAGTTTTTCACTTATTGATGTAATGTAAACTTTATGAATATATCTAGTGTTTCCAAGGCTACTAAACTAATCGGTCATTCGAGACTTGATAATTCTTGTAATCATGCCAATGTTATGTAATAATGAACTGAATCTAGGTAACTAGGATCATTTCGTTACAAATGTTGTTCAATGGGATTAAAATAATTTTTTATTGAATAGTAACTTTTAAGTTTTATTAATCGCGATTAAAGGTAATTTGTGAAATTTAAGGTAAAAATGATATTATAAAAATACGAAAAATATCTCAACACATGTTTTACCCTTATTGGAAGAGTCATGGCTGACAAATAAAATCCATGGGTCAACTTGGGGACCCCATGGAGCCACCTGGGTAAGAAAATGACATTAATAACTTTTTATTTAAATAAAAAATAAAATTGTCACAAACATGTGTTTTTTAACTAAAACAATATTTAGATGGGGTTATATAAGTTAAATTTTCGACTATAAATATTAATTGGAAATCTAAAAATATTTCCTACATCATGGTAATTTTTTTTAAATTTTTAGAATTACATAAATTAAATTTTTTATGACACAATGATGATGCAGCGATTACCTCATTAATTAACGATTTAAATAAAATGAAAAGATAATGTAAAATATAATATTTAATCTTGTCAAAAACCTATTGGATGAGTAGATTTAGAACCCTTATCACCTTATCCTAGAAATATATCATTGTGGGACCTTTAAAATCCAAAAATCATTTCATAATAATGTAACATTTCATGAATTTCCAAGAGTGCCCCTCCTCTCCTCTTATAAAAGACCCCCACCTCTACCACCTTATTCACACCATAAAATCCATTTGGCTCAGCCAACCTCTTCCCAAATACTCTCTCAACTTCCCTCTCTTACTCCTAGAAGCCTCACCTTGGGCAGAAGTCTTCCCAAGTAATCCTTTGGCTCAAATCAAAAAGAGTTACCCAGTTTTAAGGTAATGTCTTCTCTTATGTTCGTTTGTTTTATTTTGCTTCTCCAACCACTTAAACTCATTTTATTACTTTATTTTGTAACAACACCAGTATCTTAAATATACTAGGATGTTTTTATGAGAAGTGTTTTATTTACACTTACACACACCTTCGTCTAATAGTTAAAGAACATATTGTTTCTGTTGGTGGTGAATTACTGCCTCACGAAACGATGATTGTTCAATATTCTTTTAACACCTCTCATGGTGGCCATTATGATGAAACTATTTTCATATATGATATATATATTAGGTTTAAGATTTCCTTATGCTTCTGTATTTATCATTTGTGGCATACCCTTATGATTTCCATTATGGGTAAACGCAATAATTTCATTTTATGAAGTGCGGACTATCGCCCCCTCAAAGTGATTTGAATCGTTAATGCCATATATGGGACGTATAAAGGATGGAGTAAATGATATTATATATGATATTATACTGGAATTATAATACACCTTTATATCATTATGATTTCATTCCATTAAATACGAAATAGAAATGAAAGTAGCGTTTATGCGTACGTATGGCTTACCGTCTCCATGAACGGTGCATTTCATTTCTTACCTCTAAATGTTACGTAATATTATGAATGAATATATATACTGGATATATATGATATATATGATATCTACATCATGAATATAATTCTGGATATAGTGGATATTTTACCACATGAACAACTTGTAATTATAAGAATTTTATTTTTGACTCAAGTACCAAAGATCGACGAAACGACCGTTATTAACATAAATAATTACATAATGTTCATAACATGGAAATAAGTGATATAAAAGGAATAATAAACTTTAAAAAGGTTCTTAAGAAATTATAAATTAACCCTAGTTTATTATTCAGGAGGTTAAAGAACGGTCGATTCAATTCAGGCACGAGGTAAGGACTTCGTCTCAATCTCCTTTCATTGAGGCATATTTTGTTTTATACACAACTTTCTTTTATATTGTATATAAACTCATTTGACTTTTACATTTATTCAAAAGGAATCTTTTTATATGAAGCGTTTTACTAAATGACAAAATGGAATGTTTTTTTGTCGTACGTATGTGGCGACAACGACTTCTCCGCCGCCGTGACCATTATTTGAGTTTCGGCTTCCTCTACAAGACATAACTTTTTTTAAATGAAAAATAAATACAAAGTTTTAATTTTCTTTTATTTTGTTATTGAAAATGGTTTTGAAAGTGTTTTTTATATCTTTGTGTTGTATTGATATCTTGTGATTGAAATGTGGAAATGTTATGTTTCATTTATGCATGTTTTATGTGACCCGATTATGTTATGGTTTATGATATGTTTAAACATTTTCATATAAGGAATGCATTGGACTTAATAAGTGATGGGTGGATCCCGCTATAGCTCCTCGATGCATCGGTAGGTCTCATGAGAAAAACTAGTGTCTTGGCACGAGGCCCTGACAAAATCTTATTTGTAGTCTTGGCACGAGGCCTTGGCTACGTGGTTATGATAGTCTAGCATTATGCATTCCATCATTATGAAAGTGGTTATTGATATTGCATGTGATTATTTGACTAGTAGAATATCCATGTGAATAAGTAAATGGCATTATTTAATTTTATTTTTTCCATATTATACTGAATTTCAATGTCTTTTGTTTTAGTTATACATTTCCTTAAATGTTTATGTTTATTTATGAAAGTTTCTGTTGTATTGTTATCCTTACTGGGCATCTGAGCTCACCCATTTCAATGTTTTAATTTTTCTAGGATGTGATGAAGTATATTATGAATGACCTGTAGGGATAGTATGAGGGGATATGAAGAAAGGATGTTTTTTTTAGTTTTTTTTTACTTTATGATGTAATTTAAGACTTATGAATGTATCTAGTGTTTCCAAGGCTACTAAACTAATCGGTATTTCGAGACTTGATCTTTTGTGATCATGCCAATGTTACGCAATAATGCACCGACTCTGGGTAACTGGGGTTGGGGTGTTACAACATAAATATCCTTGTATATGCCAGTCCTGCATAATAATTGAGGGAGGGATGAAACGCATGCCATCATATTTAATTTAATAATAAATAATTTCAAACTCATGAAATAAATTAAATTAAATCATCCAACGCATACACGGGTCATGGTCAATCTCGTGAACGATCATACAAGCAATAGATATGTAAAAGTTATAGGTGAGCATTCATTTATTTATTAGTTATTTTTATTTAAGATGAATTTTCTTGAATTAATTAATTAATTAATTCAATTTCTTCTTAATGATCATCCAAACATAATTAGAGATATCTACCATTTATTTCATTCATGGAAAATATATAATATAACCAATAATGGAATATTAATTACAATAAACTAATTCAGATTTTAATATTATTTTAAAAACATTATTAAATTTTCAAACACACATTGGTTGGTTAATCAATAAAATAATGTTTTGATTCTTTAATTTTCAATTTAATGTAATTTTTAATTCTGTCATTTAATGAGAGACTACACGACATTTACAGTCCATATACACATCATGTACCTCAGTTTTCACGTATCTGTGTCACACGCCTATGGATTTGGGGTGTTAACTCATCTGGACTACACGATGTGTATAGGACAACTACACACCATGTGTCCACTTTCCCTGTGTCGGGTTGTCCAGGTCAACATGCAATGTGTAGTAAATGCACCATGTGTAATTAACTGTTCAGCACATCCAGGTACAATTTTCATGGGTACACAATATGTGATTCGGTTACACATCATGTAACCCAATTTTATTGGCCAAATATCTGGCACATCCCAATGGAATCTTTAGTCAATATTCATCTGTTTTTAAACATTTAAGGAAATTAAACACTAAATGAACATGATTAATATGTCGATAACATGTTAATTAAAATCATATTAAAGGACAAATAACATGAATAGAAAATAAAACTGCAATTACACATAGATCAACAATAAAACAAATAATTATAAATTTAAACATGATCACTCTTATACAACTTGATGGTTCTAGGAATAGCGTAAGAGTGCATTGGTGGGTGATATATTAAAACTTATTTTAATAATTATTTTCCAAAAATAAGAATGATGGTCTTTCACATCAAATTTATAATTAATTTATTTAATATATGAAGAAATAAAATACATGGGCTTATGAAATTTCTTTTTTGGTGAATTTTGATCATCCAAAAATACCCTATCATATTACCTTTTTTGTTCTATAAGGATTCAAGGATATAATCCCTCTAGCGGTGATCCACATGTGATCCAATGATCTTTGAGAAACACTACTCGATCTCTCAGTGTTAGCATGGTGAGTCGGTGTCTTTTGTTGTTCTCTCTTGATCACTCATTCTTTGATCTTGAAGAAATATGTCTTTCACTTCTCATTCTTGAGAGGGATAGAGAACGAGGATTCGAGAGAAGATTTGTTGAGCGCAAAAATTCTCTATTATAAATTTTGGATTCACTACACAATAGACAATGTCTTCTATTTATAGAGTAAAGATTTAGGTTAAAATATTATTTAATTTTATGTCATCCATTAAATTACATTTATTAACTTTAATAAACCACAACCCTCATAGTAATAATGACAATATTATTATTTCATCACTTACGCCAACTGGCGCAATAATAAATATTTTTTAACCATCTTTTTAATTAATATTTTTCATCGATCACTGTATTGGTACATCTGAACTCATCTTGCATTTATTGAACACCTGAATAAAAATTTTATTCATAAATAAATATTTCATTCACATACCGAAGAATAAATTTTTATTAAAAATTCAATAAAATAAAATAAAAAAAATCGTTCACATGACAGTGAATAAATATTTATTTAATTTATGTGATCAACATAACTTTAATAAAATTATTCCTTGAACATGATAATAATATTTATTCCATTAATTAAAATCAAATAAAAATTAATTCAGATCAAAACAAACACATAGTGTGTGACTTTTTATGACTATTTATCTTTGGCTTTATGTGGGCTTTTCTAAAGTCCAATATTACTATCTAGAAATGGGTCAGGGCACACAAGAGAAAGAATTAAATGTCTCAACATTAATAACAAAATAGGAATGATCAATGTGTAATATAATCATTTTGTCGCAATATCTCATGAATCAAGTTGCACGATAGTGTCATCAACCTATTTTCTTGATACATATTTCTTCTACCATCTCAAATAAACACATCATTTCACCATGGAATTTAAATTTATTGCAACATTTATATTCCAATAAAAGGTTTGAGATATCATCTTTCATAAAGATGTAAGGTACAAATCCTTCCTCGACTTATCCATTAATGACATGTCAATCATGACACACTCAATGTACCCTACTTCTATCCAACAAATGGCATGACAGTTTTGGTCAGTAAATCTAAGTGCATGGGTCATGAGATCTATTAATGATAATCATAATGTATAAGGAACATTACACATGCTTGTAGATGTAAATATCTCATGACACCAAAACACATGGGATTACTACTGGGGGGTCTGTTCTCATAATCTCCAATCTTGGTGATTAATAAGTGTGAACTTCATGAGAAGAAGATGCATCCACTTATGAGAACTCACACCAGATTTTCTAAATACTAGGTGTCATGTTATAATATGTTATCCAACCACAGAGCTATATTAAGAATATTTCCATAACATTTCCGGTTCTCATCATAGTGGGGAACTAATATGACCTTATCAATGCTATAAATACTCTAGGAATTTTCTACATTATATCCATGTAGAAATAATGAAAAATATTTAATAAGACGTTAAATTAATATTAAATACATCTAATATACATATAATCAAAGTACAACCAATTGGTCCTAGGACACCAACTCTTACAAGAATATTGTTTTTCTGGTTTCTCTATGTGATGTATGTTATTGAAATTAAATGAAATAATTATAAGAAGGGAATTTCCATTGATAAAATTCTAGGTTGTTACTCTGTGTCTAGTCCTTCATGCCACTAGGCCTCTAGGCTATGAACGGTGGTCCTTTAGGCTTTGTGTTGGAGCAGTTCTTGAATGGTGGAAAGAATAAAGGTGAAAAGAAATTCTTTAGTGATTAGTTTGGATGTGGTGGTTCATTCATGAAACGACTAGTACACACATGTTCAAGTCCCCATTCGGGGTGATAAGGATTATGGGCCACAGATGTGATGTCATGATAATAAACTATGGCAAGATAATGCAGAAAGGTGAGAGGGGTTGTTTTAGTGTGGGGTCAAGGGGAATTAGGTCTTAATTCCATGTACTAGGCCTTTGCGCCACTGGGCCTATGGGCCATGTATTTTAGGTCTTCATTCTTCTAGGCCTTAAATTCATGTAAGATATACCCATCAACCCATTTAAAATGAGGGATCACTAGAAAATGAAAATATGAAATTGTCATGGGTGACTCTTTTATCTCTCACTGGACCATTTGGTCAAGCATTTTGTAGTTTTTTTCCCACTTCCCTATCAATGGTAACATCAAAATCTACCCCGATTTAGGTGTCTAATGATGTATTATGTGATAATAACACCACCACCATACAAAAAATAATATAATTTCAATATTATAGAGTATTATAATATAATATAATGATTACATTTTCATGAATTAAAAATATAATGGAGGATGAAGCCATCTCATTCCTCTTATGCATCCACCGCCTGTACCTACCATTGACCGACACATCATCATCGTCCATTGGTGTTAACCAGCACTCACAAATAGTGATCATCATAAAATTTTATTAATTGGTTCATCTCAATTTGAGGGTTCAAAAAATGTGGTTCATTCATCATAAATCATAAAGAGTTGTGACCCTCTATCAAAATTCACGGATTCCATTTTAGTGTATTTATATTTTTCACACATAATTATGTCGTTGATTTATCCTTAACCTAAGGATATGACCTTTATGAGAGATTTCATCTCAATTTACATTCCATTGAGACTTCTTTGTTATTATACACCAAATAACTTTTATGTGGTGTATATAATGTACTTTGACATAGTATATCATGAATCCCTTTATTCTCATGATATTACAAAGTTTTTATTACCTCAATTATTTTTATTCAAGTGTCTCTCTTTTGGTTAGAAAATCTAATTAAAATACCATTTTTAAATGTTTTAAATACTTATTCTTCTAAATCTTGATCATTAATGTCCATGTTTTAAAAATGGTTTTAAGGATTTATTTATATAAACATTAAAGTTTTAAAATTAAAACTCCTTTTAAAAGTTTCAAAGTGGTATGGGACACTTTGATTCAAAAATATATTTTTAAATGGCTTCTTAACAAATAGTGTGACTTTTAAATGATTTCAAAAAAAGGGAGACATTTCATTCTAATTGTTTTGATGATTATTGTCATCTATGTCAATATCCTTCATCATTTTCGATTGAGGTTAATATGATACAATACAATCTTCCATATTGTATCGAATGAGTTATGTTTGACTGTGGATGTGCTATTTTTATACCATTCATGGTTTGTGGATAAAGTATTGACAGTTCGTATGTTAGTTTTAATAGGAATGATTATGTTATGTTTAAAACTTTTCATATTAAGAATGCATTGGACTTAGTAAGTGATGGGTGGAGCCCGCTATAGCTCCTCGATGCATCGGTAGGTCTCATGAGACAAACTAGTGTCTTGGCATAAGGCCTTGACAAAATCTTATTTGTAGTCTTGTCACGAGGCATTGGCTATGTGGTTATGATAGTCTGGCATTATGCATTCCATCATTATGAAAGTGGTTATTGATATTTCATGTGATTATTCGTTTAGTAGAATATCCATGTGAATAAGTAAATGGCCTTATTTCATTTTATTTTTTCCATACTATGTTGAAGTTCAAGTTTAAAAGGATTTTTTTTAGTTATACATTGCCTTAAATGTTTATTATTATTTATGAAAGTTTCTGCTATATTGTTATCCTTACTGGGCATTTGAGCTCACCCCTTTTCTGTGTTTTATTTTTCCCAGGATGTGAAAAAGTAAATTATGAATGACCTGCAGGGATAGTATTAGGGGATAAGAGTGTGGACTATAGAGATTATGTTGTTGTAGTTTTTCACTTATTGATGTAATGTAAACTTTATGAATATATCTATTGTTTCCAAGGCTACTAAACTAATCGGTATTTTGAGACTTGATCATTCTTGTGATCATGCCAATTTTATGTAATAATGCACCGACTCTGGGTGACTGGGGTCGGGGCGTTATAGTTGGTATCAGAGGAAGTTTAGTACAAACCTTGAAAGCTAGATTTAGATAAACTCTGATTAGAGCTCATAGACCTAAGATGAAATTTAAGGATTAGTATAGAAGAACTTCCTATAATTTTGGTATTGTAGAGATTTTGTGAGTTTTCCGAGCAATACATCCCTGTCTGGATACGAGCAGGTAGAGGCAGCTCTGGCACAGATGTACCTAGGGGTAATACCCGAAAACACCGCTTTGAGCTAGACTCGAACGGGAACTAGTGCAAGACAACAGGCCTTGTTTCACTCTTGGTTATGACACTCCCAGGGGATATGCTTAGTATAATTTACATTTTCTTTACAAACCGATTTGAAGTATTATATATAAGATGAGAGTAAATGACTTTGCTTAATCCTAATATGTTTCAAATTGAGAATATGGTGACATGATATTCTCTAAATGATTTTATGACTACTGTTACTCACATAATGGTTTCTGGTTTTAGTCAATGGATGGATTCCAAGGAATTCATAGTGACTTTGATAATGATGTACAAGGTGGAAACAATGGTGGCAGTGAGGAACAAAATGGAATGTTGATAGGCGTAAAAGATATCCTCTTCATGCCAAATCAATTTTCCAAAAATATGATCAATAATATATATATTAAACAATTCCCGGACTCAACAAAGAAGAGTAAGGTAATGAATGATAAGGGCTCCAGTAGTGGAGACCATGGAGAAAGGAATCCTCAATTTCCATCATGCAGGAAATGTGAAAGGAGACACCCAAGAAAGTGTCTCAATGGGAAAAAGAAATGCATTACATGCGGGAAGGAAGGATATAAAGTGAAGAATTGCCGAAGAAAAATTAAGAGTACTATGGAAGAAGATAAAAATGGTCCCAAGAATCCATTTACAGTCATTTTCCGTAAATGTAGGGGACCTAGACATTACCCGAGTGAATGCCCTATTCTATAGGATATTTTCTTGGTCAAAGAAGAAGCTATGTGGAAATAAATGGTTAGAGAAATGTTTAAAAAGTATTAGTGCTCCTTGTTGATGGGTTTACTTTGGAATAATTTTATCTTGTATTTTTAACCCTACAGTTTTCCAAGTGAGAATGATATTTGAGGAAGAATTATCCTTTCTCTTGTGGATATAGTCATAAATAACCATTTGGTTTTATATGATCGTTGGGTTTGAGGAAATTATAAGTTATTATAATTTGGGATGAAAATGAAAGGTATGAGATAAGATTTGTGGTTAAATTATGTTATGGTTATTTTGAGGAATTTATCTCATTTTTGTAATGTTATAAAATATAGTTTTTGAAAAAGGACAATACGCAGACCGTGTGACAACCCGTCATGTCGGACAAAGCTGTGGAAATCGAACCCACAACCAAAGTGCGATTGGGATTTATCGCCTACCACTGGACTATGTGAAGTCTTTGGTTAGTGTGACTATTATTTTTAGTTAAATGATTTTATTGATCAATAATAATTTGATTTGGGATCTTATGTCTTATCAAATGAATACCCTTACTATAGGAAAATGATTTGGTAATTAAGTGATAAATGTTATTTTTGAAGTTTTTCACTTTGTTGTGAACACTATATGCCCAAGGAAAATATAATAGTATGGGATTTCATTTGAGGAGTAATGGTGGATTTTTATCTATGTTTTTATTGTGGATTTATAGTGATTTGGGTTGTTTATGGAAATGATTAGGTTAATTACTCTTAAGTATGTGACTTTAAGAGTAATTAATGTCATTTGGAGATACAATTTAATGTGGAAGACTAAATTCTTATAAGTTTTGGGTTTCAATATTAGTTTGGATTATATTGAAGGATTTTAAGGACAGTTGATTATTGAATGGTATTTATTTAACTTTAGGGTATTAATGGTTTAATTTTAGAAATTAAGATTAGGTTTTTTTCTCTAATGGAATATACATTTGGGGGATCATCAGATATTATACTTACCATTTTGGTATTGATTAATCTCTAAAGACAAGGTAAATATAGAGTTTATCCTACGTGGATCATTCATTTCTATAGAAGTTTATTCTAGCTCTTCCATTGTGACCAAGTCGTCTTGAATAATCATTGATCAAAAAAATGAGTTAGTGGTAAAACATTATTAAAGAATGAAACTCTACATTAAAATTAAGTATATCTCTTTATGTTCTTAGTCAATATCATAAATGATTTCCTCGTCCTTATGTAATGTAACTTAAAACAAAAAAATGTTGTCCGTTTACTTTTCCTACTGGGAGACTAATGACAGTTTGTCCCAACACAAGTTTGTGATTTTATTATTGTTAACTTTCTCCTGATCATGTTTTCTATCCTTCTCTATCAGAACTTAACACTTAGTTTATCTTCCATATCCATGTTTTTCTACATGTAATCCTAGTATTGGTTATCTCGGGTGACCTTTGTACTTCTCTTTCTTTATTTTAAAGTGGTAGTTTTATTGAATGTTTTTCCAATGTGGGACTTTCCATTATATTCCCAACCCCAATTTTAAAAATTGCGATGATGCAATTTATTTAAGGAGGGGAGAATTTAACACCCCAATATTTCATAGTATGTAATTCTTCAAAACAATTCAATAACTTACACAACACGCAACATCGAGTTCAAGCGCACCATGACTTACCAAAAAAGCCGTTCAAAAGAGTTTATGAATAGTATTAACTAAATTTTAAACTTTATATAAAAATTATAATTTTATAATCCATATTATGAGTTTCTTAGACATAATTTAAGAACAATTTTTTTTCAGATAAAAGAAGTATTTTTCAAAAATGCACTTTTACCAACTTTTAATAGTGGACCCTTTTTAAATCCAATATTTTAAACTTTTATATATTCAATTTGACTAAATAAATTTATTATTTAGAATGGGGAAATCAATAATTTACAATGTAACCCCCCAAGATTCCACGGTACACTTCTCTTTGAATAATACAATAAGTGTGTGTTGTACGCAACTTCAAGTTCTAATACACACTACAACCAATCAAACTAGCCATTATGAATAGTAATACCTACTTTTTAGAATTTTATAAATTTTATCTCTCAAAATGGAAATCATTTTTGGATTTGTAATATCGAATTTAGCCTAGGGTGAAATTTTGGTACTTTTCGGATAACTTTTATATTTTGATGAATAGTGAAAATTACTAAATTTTAATTAAAAACAACTTTTTTAATCAAAATAATTAATAGTGATAAATTATGAATTTGAGTGGTTTTAAAGTATATTTAGAATATATTTTTTCCATTTAATAAAATTTTGGTCATTAGACCTAATTTCACAATTAAACCGGACATAAACAGGTATCAATCTTTTCATAGTTATTATATCTTAAAAACACGCTTTTTGTTTTGACAGCGGGAATTAATTTTAAATTAATTTCTGCCGCTTCTGTATTTTGAATTTGGAAAAATTGATTCCATATATGGAATCAGGATTTCTAAATTTTTTAAATAGGTAACTTTTATTTTTAGACATTTTGAATAATTACTTCGGTAAATATTTTATTCACCATGGTTAAATGGTAAATCTGGTAAATAAGGGTTAAAATATATAATTATAATAATACTAAATTACCCTAAAACATGTCCTAACCTTATTGGTGGATACATTTCCGACCCTGGGCTTCTTTGGGTCGATTTTGGGACTCCGTGGATCCACTTGTAGGTGATAGGGACACTTTATTTTAATTAAGTAAAAGTAAATACAAAAATGACAAGCATATATCTTTTAAAAAAACAATTTTTACATAGGGTTATATTTTTTGGATTTTCGACTATAAATATTAATTATAAATATAAAACAATTTCCTATAGAATGGTATTTTATTTATAATTTTTAGACAATATATAATTTAATTTATTTATGACACAATGGTGATGGAGTAATTACCTAATTAATGAAAAATTGGAATAATTGATATTATAAATACCCAAATAAATGTAATTTGAGACTTTTTATAAATAACAATAATTTTCTAGGATAATATGACATGTTATTATTTATGTAATTAACCTTTTTAGAAGTAATCATTCTGTTATGATTTTTAAAAAAACTAATTATTGAAAAGTGTCAAAATTGACATAAAAGAGTTTTTAAAACAAATTATATATTATTAATTTATATTAAATTCCTAAAAATCTAAGGATCGTCCAAGAGACTTATATACTGATAGTTGTATCATTAATGGACCATTTTGGGGTCTCTTGGATGTATATAGTATGTTTATTAACCATATAATATAAAAATACAAAGAGACATTGTAAAAGTGAAACTAATTAACTAAGAGTTAATACTTAAAGATAAGGTTAATATAGTAACCCAAACCTGTCTAAATCATATTGGATGAGTGGTTTTCTACCTATCCCCACATTAACCTTTAAATAATACACTTTGTAGCCATTATAAACCGAATATGAATTTATTATAAAATAATATTTTTAGTTTTTCCGAAGGTGCCCCTCACCCCTCTTATAAAAGGGAACTCCCCCTTCTCACTAATTCACACATTCAAAGAATTTTTGTTCGGCCAACCCCTGCCCAGATACTCTCTCAACTTCCCTCAATTAATCCTAGAGGCCTTAATTTAGTCAGAAAGCCATCCAATGGAGCCCTTTTGATCAAATCAAAAGGAAGAACCCGAAGAAGAGGTAATGATTTCACCACCCTTTTTCAATTTCCTTTCTTCTTCCACTTCTTCATTCTTTTTTATTACCATTCTAAAATAATAAATCCAGTATCTTATATGTACTGTGATAATATAATAAATATGTTACAACCATATTCAGTATTCTATCCATCCTTTGAATAACATGTCACCATATGTGTGTACGTACGGCTTACCGTCTCCACGTTGTGGTGTAATTGTTATCCAATAAATTATTATTTGGATGGGTATAATAATGATGTTTAATTCATGTAAATAATAAATATAAAATTATAATGATTCTTTATATATGATATACCATCCAATTATATATTATTTTAATATCAAAATAATGATATTGTCGATCGTGCGTACGTACGGACTACCGTCTCCACAAACGCGATGAGATTCATTCTCCATCGTATCCATTCAAGACTAATTCTCATTTAATGATTCAAAATAATTTTTAATGATTTTAAATCATTCTGTATATGAATAATATACATCCTATTAGTAACAAATATGGCTCAAATAACAAAGAATATAAAGGAAAATGAACCTGTTAACACCCAAAACGACGATAATTCTAAGATATTATTAACAAATCAATGTTAAAAGATCATATATGATATCATATTAATGAATATGATTCTTTTATAATTAAATAACAATTATTTCACCATTATAAAGGAGGTTAACCTACCCTTTACCAAGGAAAAAGTACAAAGTAAGGGGTTTCTTATCTCACTTTTAATTCTGTGAGAAGTCCATTGTTCACCACTTATTTATTACATGTGGTGTGTGTACTTCCCATGTTTGTATTCATTGTGTAATATACTCTAATTCATTTATATTGACATCATCATTTTATGATCCTTATTTCGTGGGTGTATGTTTTTTATGTTACCAAATCAATAAGGGGATTTGAAATTTCAATTTCCACTCATTCGGCTTTACGCATACTTCATTGATTATTTTACTCCAAGATTATGTGTAGAATCACTATTTATTTTATTATGTCATAATTTACACTCCCCTTTCAGTGGATATAATTTTTATACACATAATCACTCCATTGATAAATTCTCAAGTCATCGGTATGAACTTGATAAGAGTAATTTTTACTCAATCTCGACTTGTTGGGATAAACATCCAATTCATTAGTGTTGTTTTTACAAGAATATGTGTGAGTGTCCTTTGATTGTTTTACACTGAATATCCAATCATATTTAGTGTATTTATATTTTTCACTCATAATTATGTCGTTGATTTATCCTTAACCTATGGATACAACCTTTATGAGAGATTTCATCTAAATTTACATTCCATTGAGACTTATTTGTTGTTATACACCAAATCACTTTTATGTGGTGTATATAATGTACTTTGACATAGTATATCATGAATCCTTTTATTGTCATGATATTACAAAGTTTTTATTACGTCAATTATTTGTATTCAAGTGTCTCTCTTTTGGTTAGAAACTCTAACTAAAATTCCATTTTTAAATGTTTTAAAGAATTATTCTTCTAAATCTTGCTCATTAATGTCCATGTTTTAAAAATGGTTTTAAGGATTTATTTATATGGACATTAATGTTTTCAAATTAAAAATCCTTTTAAAAGTTTCAAAGTGGTATGGGACACTTTGATTCAAAAATCTATTTTTAAATGGCTTCTTGACAAATAGTGTGACTTTTAAATGATTTCAAGAAAAAGGGAGACATTTCATTCTAATTGTTTTGATGATTATTTTCATGTATGTCAATATCCTTCATCATTCTCGATTGAGGTTAATATGATAAAATACAATCTTCCATATTTTATCGAATGAGTTATGTTTGACTGTGGATGTGATATTTTTATACCATTCGTGGTTTGTGGATAAAGTATTGACATTTCGTATGCTAGTTTTAATACGAATGTTTATGATATGTTTAAAAATTTTCATATGAGGAATGCATTGGACTTAGTAAGTGACGGGTGGAGCCCACTATAGCTCCTCGGTGCATCGGTAGGTCTCATGATACAAACTAGTGTCTTGGAACAAGGCCTTGACAGAATCTTATTTGTAGTCTTGACACGAGGCCTTGCCTATGTGGTTATGATAGTCTGGCATTATGCATTCCGTCATTATGAAAGTGGTTATTGATATTGCATGTGATTATTATTTTAGTAGAATATCCATGTGAATAATTAAATGGAATTATTTCATTTTATTTTTTCCATAATATGTTGAAGTTCATGTTTAAAAGTCTTTTGTTTTAGTTATACATTGCCTTAAATGTTTATTCTTATTTATGAAAGTTTCCTCTATATTGTTATCCTTACTGGGCATTTGAACTCACCCCTTTTCTATGTTTTATTTTTCCCAGGATGTGAATAAGTAAATTATGAATGACCTGAAGGGATAGTATGAGGGGATAAGAGTGTGGACTATGGAGATTATGTTGTTGTAGTTTTTCACTTATTGATGTAATGTAAACTTTATGAATATATCTAGTGTTTCCAAGGCTACTAAACTAATCGGTCATTCGAGACTTGATCATTCTTGTGATCATGCCAATGTTATGTAATAATGCACCGAATCTGGGTAACTAGGGTCGGGTCGTTACAAATGTGGTTCAATGGGATTAAAATAATTTTTTTGGTGAATAGTAACTTTTAAGTTTTATTAATCGTGATTAAAGGTAATTTGTGAAATTTAAGGTAAAAATGATATTATAAAAATATGAAAATATCTCAACACTTGTTTTAACCTTATTGGAAGAGTCATGGCTGACAAAGAAAATCCATGGGTCAACTTGGGGACCCCATGGAGCCACCTGGGTAAGAAAATGACATTAATAACTTTTTACTTAAAGTAAAAATAAAATTGTCACAAACATGTGCTTTTTAACTAAAAAAATATTTATATGGGGTTATATATGTTAAATTTTCGACTATAAATATTAATTTGAAATCTAAAAATATTTCCTACATCATGGTAATTTTTTTTAAATTTTTAGAATTATATAAATTAAATTTTTTATGACACAATGATGATGCAGCGATTACCCCATCAATTAACGATTTAAATAAAATGAAAAGATAATGTAAAATATAAGATTTAAACTTGTCAAAAACCTATTTGATGAGTAGATTTAGAACCCTTATCACCTTATCCTAGAAATATATCATTGTGGGACCTTTAAAATCCAAAAAGCATTTCATAATAATGTAACATTTCATGACTTTCCAAGAGTGCCCCTCCTCTCCTCTTATAAAAGGCCCCCACCTCTACCACCTTATTCACACCATCAAAGACATTTGGCTCAGCCGACCTCTTCCCAAATACCCTCTCAACTTCCCTCTCTTACTCCTAGAAGCCTCACTTTGGGCAGAAGTCTTCCCAAGGAATCCTTTGGCTCAAATCAAAAAGAGTTACCCAGTTTTAAGGTAATGTCTTCTCTTATGTTCGTTTGTTTTATTTTGCTTCTCCAACCCCTTAAACTCTTTTTATTACTTTATTTTGAAACAAAACCAGTATCTTCAATATAATAGGATTTTTTTATGAGAATTATTTTATTTACACTTACACACACCTTCATCTAATAGTTAAAGAACATACTGTTTCTGTTGGTGGTGAATTACTGCCTCACGAAACGATGATTGTTAAATATTCTTTTAACACCTCTCATGGTGGCCATTATGATGAAACTATTTTCATATATGATATATATATTAGTTTTATGATTTCCTTATTCTTCTGTATTTATCATTTTTGGCATACCCTTATGATTTCCATTATGGGTAAACGCGATAATTTCATTTTATAAAGTGTGGACTACCGCCCCCTCAAAGTGATTTGAATCGTTAATGCCATATATGGGATGTATAAAGGATGGAGTAAATGATATTATATATTATATTATACTGGAATTATAATACACCTTTATATCATTATGATTTCATTCCATTAAATACAAAATAGAAATGAAAGTAGCGTTTATGCGTACGTACGGCTTACCGTCTCCATGAATGGTGCATTTCATTTATTACCTCTAAATGTTACGTAATATTATGAATGAATGTATATACTGGATATATATGATATATATGATATCTACATCATGAATATAATTCTGGATATAATATATATTTTACCACATGAACAACTTGTAATTATAAGAAGTTTATTTTTGACTCAAGTACCAAAGATCAACAAAACGACCGTTATTAACATAAATAATTACATAATGTTCATAACATGGAAATAAGTGATATAAAAGGAATAATAAACTTTAAAAAGGTTTTTAAGAAATTATAAATTAACCCTAGTTTATTATTCAGGAGGTTAATGAACGGTCGAGTCAATTTAGGCACGAGGTAAGGACTTCGTCTCAATCTCCTTTCATTGAGGCATATTTTTTTTATACACAACTTTCTTTTATACTATATATAAACTCCTTTGACTTTTAAATTTATTCAAAAGGAATCTTTTTATATGAAGCATTTTACTAAATGACAAAATGGAATGTTTTTTTTTGTCGTACGTATGTGGTGACAACGACTTCTCCACCGCCGGGACCATTATTTGATTTTCGGATTCCTCTACAAGACATAACTTTTTTAAAATGAAAAATAAATACAAAGTTTTAATTTTCTTTTATTTTGTTATTGAAAATGGTTTTGAAAGTGTTTTTTATATCTTTGTGTTGTATTGATATCTTGTGATTGAAATGTGGAAATGTTATGTTTCATTTATGCATGTTTTATGTGACATGATTATGTTATGGTTTATGATATGTTTAAACATTTTCATATAAGGAATGCATTGGACTTAATAAGTGACGGGTGGATCCCGTTATAGCTCCTCGATGCATCGGTAGGTCTCATAAGACAAACTAGTGTCTTGGCACGAGGCCTTGACAAAATCTTATTTGTAGTCTTGGCACGAGGCCTTGTCTACGTGGTTATGATAGTCTGGAATTATGCATTCCATCATTATGAAAGTGGTTATTGATATTGCATGTGATTATTTGACTAGTAGAATATCCATGTGAATAAGTAAATGGAATTATTTAATTTTATTTTTTCCATATTATGCTGAATTTCAAAGGCTTTTGTTTTAGTTATACATTGCCTTAAATTTTTATGTTTATTTATGAAAGTTTTTGCTGTATTGTTATCCTTACTGAGCATCTGAGCTCACCCCTTTCAATGTTTTAATTTTTCTAGGATGTGATGAAGTATATTATGAATGACCTTCAAGGATAGTATGAGGGGATATGAAGACAGGATGTTTTTTTTAGTTTTTTTTACTTTGTGATGTAATGTAAGACTTAGGAATGTATCTAGTGATTCCAAGGCTACTAAACTAATCAGTATTTTGAGACTTGATATTTTGTGATCATGCCAATGTTACCCAATAATGCACCGACTCTGGGTAACTGGGGTTGGGGTGTTACAACATAAATATCCTTGTATATGCCAGTCCTGCATTATAATTGAGGGAGGGATGAAACGCATGCCATCAAATTTTTTTTAATAATAAATAATTTCAAACTCATGAAATAAATTAAATTAAATCATCCAACGCATACACGGGTCATGGTCAATCTCATGAACGATAATACAAGCAATAGATATGTAAAAGTTATAGGTGAGCATTCATTTATTTATTAGTTATTTATTATTTAAGATGAATTTTCTTGCATTAATTAATTAATTAATTCAATTTCTTCTTAATGATCATCCAAACATAATTAGATATATCTACCATTTATTTCATTCATGGGAAATATATAATATAACCAATAATGGAATATTAATTACAATAAACTAATTCAGATTTTAATATTATTTTAAAAACATTATTAAATTTTCAAACACACATTGGTGTGTTAATCAACAAAATAATGTTTTGATTCTTTAATTTTAAATTTAATGTAATTTTTAATTCTGTCATTTAATGAGAGACTACAGGACATTTACAGT
This sequence comes from Viscum album, assembly GCA_963277665.1. Taxonomy (NCBI): domain Eukaryota; kingdom Viridiplantae; phylum Streptophyta; class Magnoliopsida; order Santalales; family Viscaceae; genus Viscum; species Viscum album. The sequence continues at coordinate 856,358,603 of OY728133.1, read as the reverse complement.
CCATTTACACATCATGTACCTCAGTTTTCACGTATCTGTGTCACACGCCTATGGATTTGGGGTGTTAACTCATCTGGACTACACGATGTGTATAGGACAACTACACACCATGTGTCCACTTTCCCTATGTCGGGTTGTCCATGTCAACATGCAATGTGTAGTAAATGCACCATGTGTAATTAACTGTTCAGCACATCCAGGTACAATTTTCATGGGTACGCAATATGTGATTCGGTTACACATCATGTAACCCAATTTTTTTGGCCAAATAGCTGGCACATCCCAATGGAATCTTTAGTCAATATTCGTCTATTTTTAAACCTTTAAGGAAATGAAACACTAAATGAACATGATTAATATGTCGATAACATGTTAATTAAAATCATATTAAAGGACGAATAACATGAACAGAAAATCAAACTGCAATAACACATAGATCAACAATAAAATAAATAATTATAAATTTAAACATGATCACTCTTATACAACTTGATGGTTCTAGGAATAGCGTAAGAGTGCATTAGTGGGTTATATATTAAAACTTATTTTAATAATTATTGTCCAAAAATAAGAGTGATGGTATTTCACATCAAATTTATAATTAATTTATTTAATATATGAATAAATAAAATACATGGGCTTATGAAATTTCTTTTTTGGTGAATTTTGATCATCCAAAAATACCCTATCATATTACCTTTTTTGTTCTATGAGGATCCAAGGATAGAATCCCTCTAGCGGTGATCCACATGTGATCCAATGATCTCTGAGAAACACTACTCGATCTCTCAGTGTTAACATGGTGAGTCGGTGTCTTTTTTTGTTCTCTCTTGATCACTCATTCTTTGATCTTGAAGAAATATGTCTTTCACTTCTCATTCTTAAGAGGGATAGAGAACGAGGAGTCAAGAGAAGATTTGTTGAGCGCAAAAATTCTCTATTATCAATTTTGGATTCACTACACAATAGACAATGTCTTTTATTTATAGAGTAAAGATTTAGGTTAAAATATTATTTAATTTTATGTCATCCATTAAATTACATTTATTAACTTTAATAAACCACATCCCTCATAGTAATAATGACAATATTATTATTTCATCACTTACGCCAACTGGAGCAATAATAAATATTTTTAACCATCTTTTTAATTAATATTTTTCATCGATCACTGTATTGGTACATCCAAACTCATCTTGAATTTATTGAAAACCTGAATATAAATTTTATTCATAAATAAATATTTCATTCACATACCAAAGAATAAATTTTTATTAAAAATTCAATAAAATAAAATAAAAAAATTTGTTTACATGACAGTGAATAAATATTTATTTAATTTATGTGATCAACATAACTTTAATAAAATTATTCCTTGAACATGATAATAATATTTATTCCATTAATTAAAATCAAATAAAAATTAATTCAGATCAAAAGAAACACATAGTGTGTGACTTTTTATGACTATTTATCATTGGCTTTATGTGGGCTTGTCTAAAGTCCAATATTACTATCTAGAAATGGGTCAGGGAACACAAGAGAAAGAACTAAATGTCTCAACATTGATAACAAAATAGGAATGATCAATGTGTAATATAATCATTTTGTCGCAATATCTCATGAATCAGGTAGCATGATAGTGTCATCAACCTATTTTCTTGAAACATATTTCTTATACCATCTCAAATAAACACATCATTTCACCATGGAATTTAAATTTATTGCAACATTTATATTCCAGTAAAAGGTTTGAGATATCAGCTTTCATAAAGATGTAAGGTACAAATCCTTCCTCGACTTATCCATTAATGACATGTCAATCGTGACACACTCAATGTACCCTACTTCTCTCCAACATATGGCATGACAGTTTTGGTCAGTAAATCTAAGTGCATGGGTCATGAGATATATTAATGATAATAATAATGTATAAGGAAAATTACACATGCTTGTAGATGTAAATTTCTCATGACACCAAAACACATGGGATTACTACTGGTGGGTCTGTTCTCATAATCTCCAATCTTGGTGATTAATATGTGTAAACTTCATGAGAAGAAGATGCATCCACTTATGAGAACTCACACCAGATTTTCTAAATACTAGGTGTCCTGTTATAGTATGTTATCCAACCACAGAGCTATATTAAGAATATTTCCATAACATTTCAGGTTCTCATCATAGTGGGGAACTAATATGACCTTATCAATGCTATAAATACTCTAGGAAGTTTCAACATTATATCCATGTAGAAATAATGAAAAATATTTAATAAGATGTTAAATTAATATTAAATACATATAATATACATATAATCAAAGTACAACCAATTGGTCCTAGGACACCAACTCTAACAAGAATATTGTTTTGTTGGTTTCTCTATGTGATGTATGTTATTGAAATTAAATGAAATAATTATAAGAATGGAATTTCCATTGATAAAATTCTATTTTGTTACTCTGTGTCTAGTCCTTCATGCCACTGGGCCACTAGGCTATGAATGGTGGTCCTTTAGGCTTTGTGTTGGAGCAGTTCTTGAATGGTGGAGAGAATAAAGGTGAAAAGAAATTTTTAGTGATTAGTTTGGATGTGGTGGTTCATTCATGAAACGACTAGTACACACATGTTCAAGTCCCCATTCGGGGTGATAAGGATTATGGGCCACAGATGTGATGTCATGATAATAAACTATGGTAGGATAATACAGAAAGGTGAGAGGGGTTGTTTTAGTGTGGGGCCAAGGGGAATTAGGTCTTAATTCCATGTACTAGGCCTTTGCGCCACTGGGCCTCTGGGCCATTTATTTTAGGTCTTCATTCTTCTAGGCCTTCAATTCGTGTAAGAGATACCCATCAACCCATTTAAAATGAGGGATCACTAGAAAATGAAAATATGGAATTGTCATGGGTGACTCCTTTATCTCTCACTGGACCATTTGGTCAAGCATTTTTTAGTTTTTTTCCCACTTCCCTATCAATGGTAACATCAAAATCTACCCCAATTTTGGTGTCTAATGATGTATTATGTGATAATAACACCACCACCATACAAAAAATAATATAATTTCAATATTATAGAGTATTATAATATAATATAATGATTATATTTTCATGAATTAAAAATATAATGGAGGATGAAGCCATCTCATTCCTCTTATGCATCCACTGCGTGCACCTACCATTGACCGACACATCATCATCGTCCATTGGTGTTAACCAGCACTCACAAATAGTGATCATTTTAAAATTTTATTAGTAGGTTCATCTCAATTTGAGGGTTCAAAAAATGTGGTTCATTCATCATAAATCATAAAGAGTTGTGACCCACTATCAAAATTCACGGATTCCATTTTAGTGGGTGTCATCCCTCTCTACATTTGAGAGAATTGAAGGGTAACATATGATCAATTTGATATTAACTGCTATAATAATATCTTGTGCATACCAGAAAGGTTTGGGGTCAAGCCCCTTTATTAAAAGAAAAGAAAAAGGACAGTAAAACCTTTTGGAATGGGTAAGGTAAAACCCATAACAAGCCCGCAGGCCCAGTGGGACAAAGCCCAATCAGAGACACCACCCAAAACATAATAGCCCAATGGGAAAGCCCATGGAAAGTGACCAACGGCACCATAAGAGGAAAAACAACCCGAAGGCAAAACCAGAAGACCCAGCGCTGAACCCCATCACGCCTTCGAAACCATGTCGTCGCGAGACTGAAGTTCGCCATCCGAACTGCCGTTGTCCAACCAAATCTGGTTTGAAACCAGATCTAAAACAGATCTGAAATCGCCGACTTCCTACCAGCCTCCGCCGAAGTGAACCCACTGCTTCCGACCTCGAACATGAGAAGGCCTCAAATCCCGTCGCCGCCACCCAAATACTGACGACCTCCTAGACAGGCCACAACACCCATCCAAACCACTCCTGGTAGATCATGTCGTCGCGGAAGAAAGGATCGGCCACCCTCGCCCCATCAGATCAAGAACGCGGCCCCTTCACCATGGCAGAGCGGACCACCCAACACCGCGGAAGCTCGTTTCCTTCGCCGGTGACGCACAACCCCCCGCCGCACCAGATCCAAGGCACTGACAGACCACCTCCACCCTGAGATAACATCGCGAAAGAAACGTGCCCCTCCAAGACCCCTTCCCTGAACCATGAACAAGCCTCGCCGCCGCCGGGAAGCTTCACCGCGGTAGAAACCGCCGCGAATCCAAACCCACACCACAACCGAAGCACGCCGCTGCCCAGAAACTCGCCAAGGAAGAACACACCCTGCCGCGATGCCAGAGATGAGCCGCGGAAGGACCACGCCGCCACCAGAGACCTCGTCGAGGAAGATCACACCCCCCGGCTGCAGGACGAACCCCATGTTGCCAGATCTGAGCCCGAACGAATGCCACAGAGATGGAAGCCGCAACGCCGCAGAAGACCCGCGACACCAGATCCGAGCCAGAACACCAAGAGCGCGCATCCACACAACCATCGCACCGCGAGCACACTGAGAGAGCATCGAGAAAGGAAACGCGGCCCGCCGGAGAAGAGGGAAGGGAAGGCGGCGACAGGGGAAACCCTAACCCCGTTGCGCCCCTTACGGGCTCATCATCACATCCTCATATCTTGTGCATATCTATAATTTATTTTCACTGCATATTAATTATTAACTCTGATAGTCCATTAAAGTTTTCTAAATTGGACAATTCGCCACTATTGATCATTCTGTCTTTCTATTATTGGGACCAAACACTTATCCTTGTAGACACATCATGAAACAAACACATTAATATTAAATATAATTTTATTCTATTTTTATATATTAATATATATATATATATAATGTTTAAGAGGTATATACCTCTCTATCTCTTTTATTATTATTATTATTATTTTTAATGTTGCTAGTCAAAAGTTTGACATTTTTTTCAATTTTTTCACTTATTTACATCTCCATCCTTGACCCTTCTTCATTTTTTGTAAAAAATAGATTTACATTTAATCGGTCATCTAGGATGAGCCTTTTCTGATGCATTCAGCCCCCACATGGGGTGGATCCACAATATGGAGATTGCCTTAGTGGAAAAGTCACCATATGATCTCATATCAGAACCAAGTTCAAAACTTGGAAAGGGTGATTTTTTGTGGAACTATAGGAGTACTACATCATGGTAGGAGTCCTTGTATTATATGAGGTATTTTAGTGGGGTAATGTACACAACTATAAAATCGTCATATTTTTGTGGTGTCTATAGCCTAAGGCCATAGTTTACTTGAACTGTGTTTCATGTTATCGTTACAATAGGGTCCAGAATATAGCCATGGTTTCAAACCATTTCCGTAGGTATCTATGTCCATGGTTCACATCGATTGTGGTCATAGGCTATTGCAATAGATGTTATTGAATGGTTTAGTAAACTATGGTATTAGATAGTATATTTCCATAGTCCACATAAGTCGTGGCCATAGGCTGCATGCCATACACCTAGTGCTATGGTTTACTAAACTGTGGTGGTATCCTTTTAGAAAAAAATGTACCCGATGAGGTTTGATGTGGCGGCTTCTTCTATAATCCTTCCAACAATTTACCACTACGTCAAACTATACTATAAGTATATATAAACACATGTAAATGTATATATAATGATATATAATTATAAATATTAATCATTTGAGAAACTAAAAAAATGGATGAAAGCTAATTGACACGGTTTTCCAAAACCATGGCTATAGGTAATTTTTGAGAGGTCTATTGTCACATTTTTTAAACCATGGAAATAGCTCATTTTAGGAGGTTTATTTCCATAGTTTAAAAATCTGTAGAAATATGTTAATTTATAGAGGGTTATTTCCATGGTTTTAAAAAACTGTGGGTATAGATTATTACCGCGATTTTGTAAAATCATTGTAATAGGACTTTATCACCAATTTCCCGCATTTTTTGGAGGTCCTCGTGTAACCTACCACTATGATTTCATATAATTATGGCTATAGGGTACCTATGACCATGGTGTTCCAAACCTTGGCTATAGAATTGTGGTCATAAGGTCATTTTCTAGTTCTGGTACCAATAGTATTATTCACTCGAATTGGAATTATTTGGTTGTGTATCTGGTCCTATGGACAACTGGGCCATTGGGCTATCAATGGTGGGCCGTCAGTCTTTGTGTAGGATTTTTTCTTGACCATTAGATAGCATGAAGGTGCAAAGGAAGTCTTTGGTGATTAAGTTGGATGTGATAGTTCATTCATGAAGCGACTGGTACGAACATGTTCAAGTCCCCATTCAAGGTGATAAGGATGACGATCCATGGATGTGACGTCAAGATAAAAATATGAGGCATACTAATGTAGGGAGACGAGAGGGGTTGTTTCAATGTGGGGTATTGGCACATTAGGCCTTTAGGCCATGTATTGGGCCTTTAGGTTGTTGGGCCTTTGAGCCGTGTATTTTGGGTCTTTATTCCTATGGGCCTTCAAGTCGTGTAAGAGATCCACTCAACCCAGTTAAAAAGAGGGATCACCAGAAAATAAAAATATAGAAGTCTCATGGAAAACTCGTTTCTCTCTCACTAAGCCATTTAGTCAGTCATTTTTTAGTTTTTTTCAAATATCCGTATCAATATTAACCTCAACTTCTACCCCTATTTAGGGGTTGAATAATGTATTCTACAATAATAACACTGCCTCCACCAATAGTAACGATATAATTTCAAGATTATATATTATTATATTAAAATAAAATGTTTATATTTTTCTGAATTAAAAATCTAATGAAGGGTGAAGGCATCTCAATCCTCTTATGAATCAAATGTGTGCACCTTCCATTGATTCACATGTCTCCATCATCCTTTGGTGTTAACTAGTATTGACAGATGCTGATCATCTCCAGATTTTAGTACTAGGTTCATCTCGATTTGAGGATTCAAAAAATGAGGTTTATTCATCATAAATTGTACAATAAGGCCTCTTAAAATAGAGAGAAGTTGAAATTCAAAAAAATCCTCTCATTGATTTCTCTCAATCCATATCTCGGATCATATGGCACTTATATATATATTATTTTTAAAATATTCCTGAAATTTTGACTTTCTTTAATTAACATACAATTCTTTCCTAAATTAAATATCCACATCCTGAACACAATGGAGAAGTCATTTTTTCAATCTGACACTCCGTTTTAGAGAATTTCATATTTTACTCTTTAAAATGAATATATAATTTTGTATTAATAGACATCATCACAAACTGTGAAAATAGAAGTGTGGTCTTAGGTTCATTTTCTAGTCGTGGTAGTAGTGGTATTATTCACTAGAATTGGGATTTTGGGCTACACATCTACTCATTCTGGCCACTAGTCCTTCGGGCCACTATGCCTCTAGGATATCAATGGTAGGCCTTCAGGCTTCGTGATGGACTAGTATTTCTTGATTGGTGGAGAGCATGAAGGTGCAAAGGAAGTCTTTGGTGAGTAGGTTGGATGTGGTGGTTCATTCATGAAACGATTGGTACACACTTTTTCAAGTCCCCGTTAAAAAAGATAAGGATGATGGGCCACAGATGTGATGTTAGGACAACAATATAGGGCAGGATAATGCTCGAAGGTGAGAGGGGTTGTTCCAGTGTGGGATCTTGGGACATTAGGCCTTTAGGCCATGTACAAGGCCTTTGTGTCATAGGGCCTTCAGACCATGTATTTCAGGTCTTTATGCCTCTTGGCATTCAAGTCATGAAAGAGATTCCCCTTAACCCAGTTAAAAGGAGGGATCACCAAATTATAAAAATGTGGAATTGTCATGGGTGACTCCCTTCTCTCTCACCAGGCCATTTGGTTATGAATTTTTTAGTTTTTTTCACAATTCCATATCAATGGTAACATCAATGTCTACCCCAAATTAGGGGTTGGATAATGTATTTTATGATAATAACATCACCACCACCACCACCAACAATAATATAATTTATAAATTATATAGTATTATAATATAAAAAAACTATATTTTTATGAATGAAAAATGTAATAGAGGATGGATCCAACTCATTCCTCTTATGCATCCATCACCAGCACTTGTTGTTGTCTGACACATCTCCATCATCCTTCGGTGTTAACCAGCATTGGCAGACACCGATCGTCACCAAATTTCAGTAGTAGGTTCATTACAGTTTGAGGATTCAAAAAATGAGGTTCATTCATCATAAATCATAAAGAGTTGTGACTCTCCATCAAAAGACAAGGATTCCATTTTAGTGGGTGTCATCTCTCTCTACATTTGAGAGAAGTAAAGAGTAAACATTGGATCAATTTGATCTGAACTACTATAAAAATCTCTTGTGCATATCTATAATTTATTTTCACTAAATATTAATTTTTAACTCCAATAATCCATTAAAATTTCCTAAATTGCCCAATTCACCCCCTGTTGATCATTCTGTCATTCTCATATTGGGATCAGAAACATACCCTCGCAGAACCATCATGTAACACACATTAATATATAATAAAATATGATTTTTTATATTATATTATATATAATGAGTGGGAGGTATACTTCTTTAACTCTTTTATTATTATTATTATTGTTATTGTTATTGTTGTTGTTGTTATTATTATTATTATTATTATTATTATTATGTTTTTTTAATGTTTCTAGTCAATTGGTTGATACTTTTTTTCATTTTTTCCCTTCTTCACATCTTCACCATTGGCCCTTCTTCATTTTTTTTCTAAAAAAGTAGATTGGGATTTACCCGTCCAGCCTGGCTGAGCCTTTTATGCTACATTCGGCCCCCACATGGGGTGGCCCCGTAATTTGGGGCTTTCCTGAGTGGCAAAGTCACCCTGTGATCCCACATCAGAATCTTGCTCAAAACCAGACTGGGGCGTAGTAATGTGGTACTGTAGGAGTACTGTATCACTCTAGGAGTGCAGGTATTGTAGGAGGTATTGTAATGGAATACAATACACAACTAAAAAAATCAGCCTATTGCCACGATTTAAAACCACGGTCATAGCCTAATGCCACAATTTACTTGAATCATGTCCAACTTATTATTGCAATAGGTTCCGACCTATAGCCACCTTTTCAAATTGTGGCCTTTTGTGGCAATGGTCTAGGTTCACATGAACTATGATCATTGGTCATTACAACAGAAGTTACTGGCATGGTTTAGTAAACTGTGGACATTGGCCAGGCTGTATGCCATACGCCTATTGCCACCATTTACTAAAGTGTGACAGTAGCATTTGAAAAAATAAATGTACATTGCAAAGTTTGATGTTACGACCCGTTCTATAATCCTTCCAACACTATAGCACTATTCTATACTCGGCTATATGTATATAAAATAATATAAAATTATAATTATTAATCATTTAAAAAAATTTAAAAATATTTTTGGATGGAACACAATTGTCGTGGTTGTCCAAAACCGTGGCAATAGGTCATTTTTTGGGGGTGTTGTACGGTTTAAAAAACTGTGGCAATAGATTTCTTGCCAATTTCCAATGTTTTTTTGGGGTTCCTGAGTAACCTACCGCCGTGATTTCATATAACCGTGGGCTATGTATTTTCTATGTATTTTCGGCGGCCCGCATTTCCTAATCAAACCCCGTAAGCAGCGAGGGGTCCGTAAATGTCAGCTATTGGTTTTTCCCGAAGAAAGAGGCGTCGTTTTGAAGTGTTTTTCTTCCCCCATCAAAAGCGGACCCACTTTCAGCATTCTCTGCAACCCTACCGTATCCGACACAGCGCACGGCTTATCTACGGACACCTCCAGAGACAGAACCATCGAATGAAAAATAGCGTGTGAGCCCATTACCAGGGATCGAATCATCCTCTACAATCCCACTCATACAAAACACACGATAATAAATATTCTATGTATATTTATTTCTCCCCAACACGGTTTTATTATCTTATTAATGGATTAATAGACTCAACACCTCATTCAATATATATATTTAATATGGACAATGCGTTTTCATTTAATGAAAACGCGTCATGGATGACTATATAAAGGGATGTGATCCCTCCCATTGAGAACATACAATTGTGAGAAAGTCTCTCATTTCTATCTTCTTCTCACACTTTTCATTGTTTGAGATGGAAGCACTAGCATCCTTTCAACATTCGGGTAACCTCGCAATACAACTGTGGATCTGTTGGCCGGCGTACCCCACTAGAAGATAAGGTGTTATTGTTCACTTCTACGTGATCTTTATCAAGCATTCTCTTTCATTGAGAAAGAAGAAGACTATTATCATTGATGATTTCCACTTACACTGTTTATACAGTTTTTTACGCAATGATTCTCAAATATAGATCTGCATGTGGTTGGGTTTTCTTCCACTACACATGGTCATGAGATCTAAGCCCTGATCACCATGGAAATCTAATGAGAGAATCTCTTGATTGGAGCCCATCCTATATTAATTGTGAAAATAAATATTTAAACCATATGGTAATACAAATAATTATTCAATTTATTTAAAATCAAAAAAACTATCCATTTTATTTATGGTATAAAAATGTATGGATATGTATATATCTATACAAACGTATATGAAATGTTAAATATAAATGTGTGCGTGAGTCTATTAACAAATAGATGTATATTTATTTATATATTCTAATACATATAAACAAATATTGAAAAATAATATACATATATAAATATTTATATTTATGTTGATATTGATATAAATGTTTATAGTTATATATAAACACACACATATATGTATATATAAATATAAATACACATGCCCACACGTACAAACATATTTTATAAATGTATATAAAATGAATTTTATGAATATATATAAATACTATTAATTATTGTTAATAATTAATATTTTATAACTTGTTATATTTTTATTTTTTATTGATATTTATTAATGATTATTGTTAGTTCTTACAAATTATTACATAATATTAGTAACTAATAAAAAATAAAATTAGTAATTATAAGAATAATTACAATTTAGTAATGAATATATATAAAATTAATATATTTACATTCATTATTTAGTTTTGAATAATTATTACTATTTAAAATTACTATTTAATAACATATATATACAATTATTATTTATTACTATTAATATATATTACTATTTTAAAATTATTATTTAGTTACTCATTACTAATATATTTTAAATATTACTATATATTACAATCTAGGTTAAAAAAAACTTATATATAAAATGAAGAAGTTTAAACATATAAATTTATCAATCAAAAACTGAAAAATATGTTTCTATTTTTTGGGAAAAAGTTATTAATCCTTTCAACGTCTTATATTCAAGTATTTGGGTAAAGTAATTAAGGGACCAAACGTCATCAGCTTGGATAAAAGGAGTGTGTCATGGACCCTAACGCATTTATGCCCCATTTATAAAAAAATGTCTAACCTAAATCCATTTTAATTTTTTATTTTATTTTTCAAAAAACAAATTAAAAAAACTCATCGATCACTTTAATGCAGACACCACAATACAACATGAAATTTGGAATGAATTAAATTCAAAACAAATCAACATTAAATATGATTAAAAACAACTGTCATTCATAAAAAGTTTAACAAAACATAAAGTTTCATTCATGGGTAGGTTGATGATAGTCGGACCATAAAGATAGATAGAAGGAATTCCAATGCAGGTTCTCCCTTTAGGCTTTATCCCTACTGTGAGGCTCCCTTAGTTAGAGTATATTCTTACAGTAATTTGAATGATTGGCGGTGTAGATGGTGGGGCTACCTGCCGGTCGGTACTGGATAAGAAGGCTTCCCTTCATGGATTGTAACCCGCATGCATTGCAAAGCGTCTCCCCCAACTCCATCTCCTCCACTGCGGGGTGTTAACGCTGTTGTAGTGGTGGCACCTCCGCCCCCGATCACCCATCACTACATCTTGAACATATTTTCTCCTCAACTTTCTATATTTTTGGGGTTTGCGATGAGAGGTGATGGATCCAGTTGGGAGAGATGACACGTAGATGGGTTTTATGTCCTTCACAGATCAAAACAATTATAACTCATGGCAGGATGCGAATCGAGTTTGCACTGAGCTTGCCAGCTCAAAGTCAAGCTTAGTAAAAATTCAGTTCACTTCTTACCATGAGTTATAATTGTTTTATTCCACGAAGGGAATAAACCAGTCTACACACCATCACTCCCAACTGAATCCAACACCTCTTATCCCAAACCTCGGAAGGATAGAAATTAGAGGAGAAAATATGTTCAAGATGTGGTGGTGGGTGATGGGGGTGGAGGTACCACCACTACGACAGCGTTAACACCCTGTAGTGGAGGAGGGGGGAGCTGGGGGAGACTCTTTGCGTTGCCTGCAACTTGCAATCCATGAAGGGAAGTGTTCTTGTTGAGTATCGATTGGTGGGTAGCCCCACCTTCAACCTAGCCATTCATTCAAATTGCTCATGGAATATACTCCAACTAAGGGAGCCTCGCGGTAGGGATGTAGCCTAGGGGGAGAACCATCATTTGTTTTACTTCTCTCTATCTTTATGATACGATTATGATCAATCTACCCATGACCGAATCTTCATGTTTTGATAAACTTTTTATCAATGGCAATTGTTTTTAATCATATTTAGTGTTGATTCGTTTTTAATTTAATCATTTTTAAATTTCTTGCTCTATTGTGGTATCCACATTAAATTGATGGATGCTTTTTTTAATGATGTTTTTTGAAAAATAAAATAAAAAATAAAACCGACTTTAGGTTGACACATTTTTAAAAAATGGGGTAGAAATGCATTAGGTCTCAAGATGCGTGCCTTTCGTCCAAGCTGATGATGCTAGGTCCCTTGATTCCTTTACCCAAATACTTTAACAAAAGTAGTTGAAGGTCTTAATGCCTTTTTTTTTGTAAAAATAATAATATATTTTTTTTAGTTTTTGATAAGTAAATTGTTATGATTAAATTTATTATTTTTATTTATAAAATTTTTTTAACCTAAATTGTAATTTATAGTGACATTTGAAATATATTAGTAAGGAGTAACCAAATAATAATTTTAAAATAGTAATATATATTAATAGTAATAAATAATAATTGTATATATATGTTATTAAATAGTAATTTTGAATAATAATAATTATTTTTAACTAAATAATAAATTTTAATATATTAATTTTAGATTTATTCATTACTAAATTGTAATAATTATTATTATAATTAACCAGTACAAACCCCGTTTATTTATTCAACATAATCATTCAATTACCCATATAAGTACTCTTAACTCAAAATTTGTTTTTGATATAAATTGCATAAACTATTTTTCAAAAAGGGAAATCGAGATAGATATATCATTATCACTCATTAGTAGCTGCACTCAGTATTTGGGAGAATATAGATTAAATTTAGACCAACATGAAATTTATGTCAAAGATACCATAAATTGATATATTTACAATGCACCATTTCCTTACTATTTCTATTGATGTTGAGAAACAATTACTATAAAAATATGTGTAGTTTGAAAATATTATTTTGATAAATACATGTTAGTATTTATGAATACATATTAGTTCTGAATATTACATATTAGTTCAGAAATAAATCTCATATATTTAATATTAGTTCAGAACAATTATGTTATTTCTTTTTTATTCAGGAAAAATAATATCAGGTGTAATACATAGATTGATAACAATACTTGTGTTGAAAAAAATGTATTTTTTTTTATAGAAAACTATAAAGAAAATTTTATAAATTGGAACTCTATGCACTACCCAATGAGAACCATCTACAGAAGCGTCACACAACCAAAGAAAATACCCACAAATCAGTGAAAAATATCTAAATGAATTGAAATCAAAATAGAAATAAATCATAGTATTATAAAAATGATCTACATAGAATGAGGATTTTTTATTCCACTAACCTCAAATTTTATAAACAATCCACTAAAAGGTAAATGTACTCCTAAAATCATAAATATATATTAACTAATTTATAAAAACCATATAAATTATCATAATATTCATTAAAGAATATATTAATGTCGTAAATAATATCATATCACTATGTATTGATCAAACTCATATTGTGATCAATAGGTATATTTCACTTACATCAATTCATATTAGTCTCGTATAATACATATCAGTTATGAAATAAAACATATACATTAAATATGTAATATTAAATTAGAACTAACATGAAATTGTATTCGCCATGAATAAAATGAAATATTTGTTATGATATATATTGTAACACCCCAACCCTAGAAACCTGAAGATTGTGCATTATTTTATTATATTGGCATGATTACAAGAAATAAAATCCTAGAGGACCGATTAGTTTAGCAGTTTCGAAAGACCAAATTACATACATGATACCCAAAGTACATTGGGAAAGATAGAAAATACAACATGATACATAATCGTATAAAATAAACTGTATCCATTGAGAACTCATTCATGGTTTTCTTCTTCATAACCTAGGAAAATGAAACATAATAAGGGTGAGATCAAATGTTCAGCAAGAGTTATGTGAATCAATAAAAATAGAATTAAATTCAATAAGGCATAGACATTATGACAAGGTAAATAATATGAAAAACACATGCCATTAATAAACTGGGAATGAAAATGTACCCATAGATTTTTCATAGTGAAAATATCATGGTAAGTAATAAATTAGTATGGAATGAATAAAATTATTAATTATTGGATTTCATTTATTTGACACATGAACTATTATACATAGTGATAGTTTAAGTTTGTGGGTAGAAACCCATCTGATTATGTTTTGGAAACAAACTCGAAGGGTTTATCGCAAACTAGTTTGTCTCGTAAGACCTATTGATGCATAGAGAAGCTATAGTGGGACCCTCACATCACTTCAAGTCTAAATAATTATTCATAAATAGATTTAATTGAAGAAAAATATGCCTTATAAATATCAGTATTGATTAGAAGATACAAACTCATCAATATTCCCTCTGTTAAAACAACATTCAAAATCGACATCTTATGTAAAATGGTTTATGACTAATACAATAATCATATCCATGGTAAAAGATTATGGATATTTAATAGAAATATAATTTCAAATTAAAATTGATCTCAAATTGGAATTATATTCACCACATAAGAATTATTAGGTTCACAATACAAAGCAATTCTCAACAAAATGGAAATTAAGACAAAGTCCCTTACCACATTATAATCAATCGTATCGTATGACAAAAAATTAATAATAATAAAATGAATGATTTAATACCATGAATATAAATATTATAAGGATATTATATATCAAAAGTAAATATACATACACCACATACAAAAAATTAGTGGCAAATAATGGAAATCTTACAGAAATAAAAGTGAGATGAGAACCCCCTTACCTTATGTCTGAATCTATTATTCACTTGATCTTAATGTATTGAATAATAAAATTAAATTCATTAATTAAGAATTAAAAAAATTATCTACTTTTATTTTATTTTTTATATATTCATTTATTTCATTTATGACCTTTTAGATGGGTTAAGATATTCAATTTCATAATTTGGGAGTGAACGTTTTCCTAGTTTTCATGATCGGTTCGCTTGTATATGAGTATGGATGTTCATCTAAAATGAAAATTTTAATATAAAATTGAAGTTATGAGTTATTAATGATCATATATAAGGTTAAATTATCATATAAATCCTTTTTTTATTTTTGGAGAGGATGAATCATTATATAAAATTTTAATGATAAACGCTTGAATTATTTTGCTGGTTTTCCTATCACCACGAACTCATTTTGTTTTATAATTTAATACCATGTGTAAAAAATGATTACAAAACATTAAATAGGATTATTACATATATTATGATCTGTTTTGACCATAAAAATGGTTTCATTACTATAATTGTAAATTGTAATAGAAATTAAAAACCCATCGTCCTTGAATTTGATAAATTAACACATCTCGAACAGTGTTTTCATTTTTAGTATAATAGGAGGGGGGAAGAGAGATGATGATAAAATATTCTATAAGAATAATAAAATTACATTATATGTGAGGTAATATATTTATCAAAACATTTGGATGAGGGTAGGTGAGGAGAGAGAAACAAAAGAATGGAACTTGTAAAAGAAGTTGAAAGGAAAAGGAAGTGAGGTTTACCTCTTGTGTACTCCTCCTTGAGAATCTCCCTAATGCCTTTGGTTTTGGCCTTTTTATGAGACTAGATGATATTGGATGTTGAGGGAGGGATTTGGAAGAGTATTTGGAATAACTTAGGAAATTATCAAATCTTGAGAGGTGTGAGAGGAAGTGGGGGTGAGGGGTGGTTTATATAGTGGAGGAGAGGAGGGTTTTTTGCATTATTTTAATTAGTAGTTTATTATTTTGCCTCAAGAATATGAGTAGTATTTATTCATGTGATTAAAAATAGTAATTAGTTCATGTTAAGTCTAACCAAGGGTGCTTACCTCAGCAAAACTTCATCCATGACTCAATAAATCATGTAATTATCATTTCTCATAAATTGTTGTATTTTACTATTAATAAAAAATTCTAGTATTTCAGAAAAATACAAAAATTCCTCCTAACCATTTTACAAAGTGTTGAATGCAAAAACAAACTACATTTTTTGAAAATAATTTTCTAAATATGAGATACTTAATGTTCAATTAAAAACACCACTTACTCAAACAATTTACAGTTTTTGAAATTATAAGTGATTTTATAATACCCTACAAAATTAACTAAGGTATTATTAAATTATCCAAATATCATAGGACAAAAAAATACTTATTTAGGAATAAATTTTGTGTTAATTTAATTTATTTTAAGTCAATTTATTAATTTAAAATTGTAAATAAATATTTATCACTCATAAAAATACCAACAATTAATTATTAATATATTTACTCACATTTATAAGGTGCCTAATTTTTTTTACTTACTTGGGTGAGGTTACTATTCATAAGGGTACATTACTATTTCTAAGGGTCATATTACTACTCATAAGAGTAGGTTAACATTCATAAGGGTAGGTTACTAATCATAAAAAAATGAATTGATCCTATCAGACTCTAAATATCATACTGATAGAAGCTGTGTATGTCTGTTTTTTAAAATTCAAACAGAAGTGGAAAAATTATGTTTCATGTCTAGGTTATAACAATATTATAACAACATAGTGTTGTTTCCTAGTGACTTAGTGTTGTGTGAATATAAGCTATCAAATGAATTGAAATTTTTATAAGAATAAAACACCATAAAATCTTGGTGTGTCATATTCTTCCTTCCAGAAATTTCATCCCCAAATTTTTTCATGTTTAATGGCCTCTAAAAGGATGTGGGTGGTTCTTCATCATAACATCCTTAGGTTCTCACATTGCTCCCTCCATTTTATGGTTTCTTCGATGAAATTTTATTAGTCGAATTGTCTGATTTATCTATACTTAATCTCTAGTTTCAAGAATCTCGATAGGCTCTTCACAATATGATAAATCATGTTCCAGTTCTATTTCCTCATATGTGAGTACATACATTGGGTCTGACATGTAATTATTTAACAGTGACACGTGAAACACATCATGGACTTTGGATATACTTGGTGGCATTGCTAAATGGTAAGCCACCGCTCCAATTCTTTCCAGAATTTTGAATGGCCTGGTGTACCTAGGGATTAGTTTCCCTTTATTACCAAACCATAAGACACCCTTCAATGGAGATACTTTCAGAAAGACATGATCTCCCACTTGGAATTTAAAATCCTTCCTTCGGTTGTCAGTATAACTCTTTTCCTAATTTGGGCTGCTTTAATATCGGCCTGAATTTTCTTTACCTTTATCATTGTCACTTTAATAAGTTCTGGTCCTATGAGTTTCCTCTCACCAACTTCATCCCAACAAGTTAGAGTTCGACATCTCTTTCCATATAATGCTTCATATGGATCCATTTGAATACTATAATGTAAACTAGTATTTTAGGAAAATTCCACCAAAGGTATATACTGATTCCGCATACCTTTATAGTCAAGTGAGCATGACCTCAATATGTTTTCCAGTGTTTGAATAGTCCTTTCAAACTATCTTTTGGTTTGGGATTGATAAGAATTACTCATATGAAGCTTAGTATCCAAATCCTTCTAATGATTTTCTATAATCTTGATATAAATCAGGGGTATCGATCAGACATAATCGATATAGGTGCACCATAAAGTCTTAAAACTTCATTAATATAGAGTCTTTCCAGATGCTCAAGTGGTAAATCTTCTCTTATAGAAAGAAAATGTGCTGATTTTGTAAGACGATCAATAATTAACCATATTGCATCATTCCTTATTAGAGTCCTTGGTAGTCCTATGAAAAATTCCATCATAATATCATCCCATTTCCACACAGATATAGGAAGAGGTTGCATGAATCCCTTAGGGTGTTGTATTTCAGCCTTCACATGTTGAAAAACTAGGCATATTGATACATAATCAACAATTTTTATTTTCATAGTATCCCACCAAAAACATTCCTTCATATCTCTATACATCTTGGTGCAACTAGGGTGTATAGTGAAATTTGAGCTATGATCATCATCTAACAGTTCCATTTTTAGATTAGGTATTGATGAAACACCTAACCTCCTTCCAAATCAAATAACTCCATACAAATACATGAAGTCTTCCAATCATCAATCCTTAATAGCTTTAATTTTCATTCTAAGGTTATCATCATTGTATCGAGAGCTTTATATCGTATCCAGCAAATATTGTTTAGCATTTATTTGAAAGAGGAATGATGCTTTCTATTCTTTAACAATTCCCATATCCATATTTACTAGATCCATGAATATAGGATCTCTCTTAATCCTCATTTATGTCATAATCCAATGATCTTTCATGCTCAATGAATCTGCCACCTTATTTTCCTTTCCTAGGTGGTAGTGTATTGAACAATCATAATCTTCGACAAACTCAAGCCATATCCTTTGACTCATGTTGAGTTCTTTTTGTGCAAAAATATATTTCAAACTCTTGTGATTCGTATATATCTCACATCTTTCAACATAGAGGTAGTGTCTCCATATTTTTAGCACAAATATTATAGATTCTAACTCAAAATCATGAGTTGGATAATTTTTCTAATGAATATTGAACTGCCTTGATGCATAAGCAATAACTTATCATTTTCTACAAGGAAACAACCTAGTCTATTTTTTGATACATCACTATATATCACAAACCCATCATTTTCAAATGGAAGAGTAAAAATTGGGGCATTGACCAATATTATTTTCAATTATTCAAATAATTTTGTACATTCTTTTGTCCATACAAATGTAACCCCTTTACGTGTGAGCTTGGTTAGAGGGTTAGATAATCCGACAAAATTCTGAATGAAACACTGATAGTAACTTGCTAATCCAATAAAACTACATACCTCAGTTATGTTTGTTGGTGTAGGCCATTCTTGAATTGCCTTTGTATTCATAGGATCAACTGAGATTCCATCCTTAGAGACAATATGGCTATAAAAAGAAATAGTTTGAAGCCAGAATTAACATTTAATAAACTTCCCATACAACTCTTTTATTCTAAGATGCTCCAAAACAACTCATAAGTGGTTATCATGGTCCGCATAGATTTTTGAATATATAAATATGTCAATAATAAATACCACAACAAGATCATTATTATATTCCTTGAAAAATCTATTAATTAGATCCATGTAAATGGATGGTGCATTATTCAGTCCAAATGGAATTACTGTTAACTCGTAATGTCCATAACTGGTTCGAAATACTGTTTTTAGAATATATTTCTTCCTCACACACAATTGATGATATCCAGATTGAAGTTCAATCTTAAAAAAATATTTAGCTCCTTGAAGTTGATCTAATAAATCATAAATATGAGGAAGGGGATACTTGTTCTTTATTGTAATAGCATTGATTTCTCTATATTCAATACTCAACCTCATAGATTCATCTTTCTTCTTGACAAAGATAACCGGGGATCCCCATGGAGAAACACTAGGGTGGATAAATCACTTGTCACTCAATTTCTCTAGTTGTTTCTTTAGATCCACTAATTCCACAATGGAAATTCTATAGGGAGTCTTTGATATAGGTCTTTCACCAGGAATTAAATAAATAGATAACTCAACTTCCCGCTCTGGAGGATGTCTAGGTAAATGCTTTGGAAATACATCAACACATTATTTAATAATAGGTACATCCTCAATTTAAAAATTTCTTCTATCGCCCATATAAATCTTGTCATCTTCCTCTATAACAATTGTATTTAGTAGAGCTACTGGGGGTGGATCCAGATAAGAATCAGATGATGAAGTTTCTGCTTTAAAGATAAGAGATTCTAAAACATTCTCAAAAATTGCAACCCATTTATTCTTAAAATATATTTTCACACTTAAAATTGAAATCCAATCCATCCCGATGACTATATCATAGTAAATCATGGGTATGATGATAAAATTAGTAGATAAAGCATGATTATATTTCATAATGGGGACTGCCTGGCACATCTTTGTTGCAATGATACTTCCATTATGAGGTTTGACTAATAACTCATTTATTAAATCAAATTGGAAATATATAATTTCCTTGGAAAACTAATAATATATAAAATAATTATATCATCTAGAATCAAATAAAGCATTGGATAAGTTTGAGGAAATGATTAAAGTACATGCTACCAAATCATTATGAATTTCAACCTCAACAGTTGTGATCGCAAAAGATTAACATTTCTCCCTTGGCCTTTTCTAAGGAAGGTTTTCCTAATGCTTAAGAAACTCATTTTCATAGTGTCCCATATCTCTAAAATTATTTAATTGTATGTCATTGAAAATTTTATTCCCCTTTCATTCATTAGATCGATGACCCTTTTCTCTACACTTATACAAAAATCCCATTCCTTTCAAGCATTTTCCAGGACGATTCCTTCCACAGTTCTCACATAATGGTAAATTGATTCATTCCATTATTCTTTTTTGGCACTTAAACTTTTCCATGGTTATCATAATAACTCTTCTTATCTTGGTTTCCCTTGCACAAATTTGATTTAGAAAATTCCTTCTCTGTTTTGATGGAACTTAGTACAATTTCATCATATGATGAAAATGTTTGAGAAGCCAGTGACCTTCAAAGACTTGGATTAATAACATAAAAGAAATGATTAGTCATATATTATGTGTCACATTGATAATCTATGGAATGCATGAATTGTATTGTGAAGGTAGCTTTATACTTTGCAACACTCTCTTATTCCCTTTGCTTTATGCTAAGGTATTTCCTCTTCATTTCACTCTGTTTCTTGTGAGGGAAGTATTTTTCAAAGAATACCTCCATAATAGTTATCCATTACATATCATATATTTATTATTCCTATTTTGTATTCTGAATCAAGGACCACGATTGATCAACATCACCCTTGAGACAATATATTGCTAGTACTAACTTATCATTTTCATTTCACCTTAATGCTAGAAATATATTTTATTGGGACATGATCCACTACTCTGCTACCAATGGATTAGTATTCCCACTAAAAGATAGGGGATTATGCTACATGAAATAATCAAACACAGGTTTAGTGTGGTTATTATTCAGAACCTGAGTAAGTTTTCCTAATATGGTCATGATCTTCTTAGCTCCAACACCAACTATATTGACTTGCTCAGTGGGGAAATCCCTACATTGTCCGTGAGTATTGATTCGATTTATTTCTTTAGGAACCATCAAAAATAATTACATAGACTAAATTAGTTCATGAATATTAAGGGATAATTTTCTATCTAGAAAAACACTTAACATAAATTTAAAATTTATGCATAGCTAATCTCATAACTGTAAATATGGTTTCATTGATGAAATATTTAATATTAAACCATTCATAATGGTTTTTAAAGAAAATGTGAATTATCCTAAACATATCCCCTAGGAGTGTCAAACCAGGTGTGAATTAAGGCCCATTTTTATGTACCAGTTTACCCCGAGTCAGGCCCATAACACCTTGTGAGAGTTGTTATTCCTAGGTACATCTATGCCAGAACCATACTCACTTATAGTATCCAGAGATGGATGTATTTCTAGGAATACCCACATAATATCTACTTTACCAAAAATCCATGATATTTTTATATTATTATCCTCAAATTATATCTTAGGGTTATGTCCTCTAATCTATGTTTTCTAAATATAGTTTCTAAGGTTTCTGCTAAACTTCCTCTAATACCAATTGTAACACCCCAACCCTAGAAACCTGGAGTTGGTGCATTATTTTATTATATTGGCATGATTAAAGAAATAAAATCTTGATGTAATTATTAGTTTAGAATTTTTGGAAGACCATATTATATACATGATACCTATAGTATATTGGGAATGATAGAAAATACAACATGATACATAATAGTATGAAATAAACTGCATCCATTGAAAACTCATTCAAGGTTTTATTCTTCATAACCTGGGGAAAGGAAACATAATAAGGGTGAGATAAAATTATAAATAAGGGTTACATGAAGAAATAAAAAGTTAATTAAAGTCAATAAGGCATAGAAATTATATTAAGGTAAATAATCTAAAAAACACATTCCATTAATAAACTAGGAATGAAAATGAACCCATAGATTTTTCATAGTGAACAACCATAGTAGGTAACAAATGAGTACTGAATGAATAAAATGATTATTTATTAGAATTTTTGTATCTGGAACATGAACCATTATACTGTTGTGATAGTTTAATTCTATGGGTAGAAACCTATCTGATTATTTTTTGGAAACAAACTCGAAGGGTTTGTCGCCAACAAGTTTGTCTCATGGGACCTATCGATGAATCGAGGGGATATAGCGGGCCCCAACCATCACTGAAAGTCTAAATAATTATTCATACATATATTTAATTGGTGAAAAATATTCCTTATAAATATCCATATTGATTAGAAGATATGGACTCATCAATATTTGCTATGTTAAAACAACATTCAAAATAAACATCGTATGTAAAATGGTATATGACTAGTAAAATAATCATATCCATGGTAAAATATTATGGATACTTAATAGAAATATAATTTAAAATAAAAATTTATCTCAAATGGGATGTAGATCCATGACATAAGAATTAATAGGTTCACAATACCAAGTAAGTCTCAATGAAATGGAAGTTGAGACAATGTCCCTTACCACATTGTAATCAATCCTATCATATGGAAAAAAATTAATAATTATAAAATGAATGATTTAATAACATGAATATAAATATAATCATGATGTTATATATCAAAAGGAAATATACATACAACACATACAAGAAATGAGTGTAAAATAATGGAAATCTCAATGAAATAAAGGTGAGATGAGAATCCCCTTACCTTGTGTCCAAAAGAATTATTCAATTGAAATTAATGTCTTGAATAATAAAATTAGATTTATTAATTAAGAATTAAATAAACCTATATACATGTAATTTATTTATTATATCATTATTAAGTTCATTTATGGCATTTTAGATGGGTTAAAATATTTAATTTCATCGTTTTGGAGTGAATGTTTTCTTTGTTTCCATGATTGATTTGCTGGTATAAGAGTATAGAAGTTCTTTTAAAATAGAAATTGAAATCCATAATGGAGGTTATGAGTTATTAATTATAATATATAAGGTTAAATGATCATATAAATCCTTTGGTTATTTTGTGATAGGATGAATCATTATATAAAATTTTAATGATAAATGCTTGGATTATTTTGGTGATTTTTTGATCACCATAAACTCATTTTATATTAAAATTTAATACCATGTATAAAAAATGATTCCAGAACATTAAATAAGATATATTATATATATTATGATCTGGTTATACCATAAAAATGGTTTCATGACCACAATTGAAAATGGTAATAGAAATTGAATACCCATCGTCCTTGAATGTGATAAATTAACACATATCAGATGATGTTTTCATTTTTAGTATAAGAGGAGAGGGAAAGAGAGATTATGATGAAATATTCCATTAGAATGATAAAATTATAGTATATGTATGGTATTTTAATTATAAAATCATTTTATTAGGGGAGGTTTGAAGAGAGAAACAAAATAATAGAATTTGTAAAAGAAGTTGAAAGGAAAAGGAATAGAGGTTTACCTCTTGAGTACTCTTCCTTAAGAATCTCTTTAAGGCCTTTGGTTTTGGCCTTTTGGTGAGAACATTAGGTCATGGAAATGGGGGGAAGGATTGGTAAGAGTATTTTCTAGAACTTATGTAAGGAGAAAATCTTGAGTGGTGTGAGATGAAGAGGGGGTGAGGGGTGGTTTATATAGTGGAGGAGAGGAGGGTTTTTTGCATTATTTTAATCATTAGTTTATTATTTTTCATCAAGACTATGACGTGTCTTGATTTATGGGACTAAAAATCGTAATTAGTGCATGTGAAATCTAACCAAGGGTTCTTAACTCAACATGAAATCATCCATGACTCAATAAATCATGTATTTTTCATTTATAATAAATTATCATATTTTATTATTCACACAAAATTCAAGTATTTCATAATAATATAAAAAAATTCACCCTAACAATTTTTTAAAGTTTAGAATCCAAAAAAGAACTCTATTTTATGAAAATAATTTTATAAATATGATAAATTTAATTTTTAATTAAATTCACCATTTACTCAAAAATATTTACAGTTTTTTAAATTATAATTGATTTTATAATACCCTGAAAATTTAACTTAGGTTTTATTAAATTATCCTAAAATAATAAGACAACAAAATATTTATTTAAGAATAAATTTTATGAAAATATAATTTATTTTAAATAATTTTTTTAATTTGAAATTGTAATTAAATATTTATTACTCATAAAAATACCAACACTTAATTATTAAATTATTCACTCTCATTTATAAGGTGCCTAAATTTTATCTATACATACATGGGTGGGGTTAAAATTAATAATGGTACATTATTATAAATAAGGGTTATATTACTATTTATAAGGGTATGTTACTATTCATAAGGGTATGTTACTATTCACCAAAAAAATGAGTTGATCCTATCAAACTCAAAATATAATACTAATCAAAACTGTGTATATCCTTTTTTCAAAATTCAAAACACATAAGTAAAAAAATTATGTTTAATGTCTAGGTTATAACTATATTATAACTGTCATGAACCGAATCAGGTCGCCATCAACTTGATGCCCGACCCAGCCTGTGGCAAGGCCCGAAGGGCGTTCCCGATCCCCACGGGCTGGCACAAGTTCCCGGGTATGAATTTAGAATTTTTGGGAACGATTTACCCGTAAAGCAACCAGAAACAAACCATAAGCAAACTGAAATTCGAAATAAACATTACAACCACTAGTTTTAAAACATCATGACAGAGTCTCAACAAAAAGAGAAACTACAACTCAACCACAACTAACTCCCAAAAGAAGGTGACCAAAAACCAAACCAGCAGCAGTCACCTGGTAGAAGAATATCTCTGTCGGGCCTCCGCCACCAACGCCAAACCAGATGAGTCAACTAATAACTCGGGCCACCATACTAAAAACCTTGGAATTTACCTGCATCAGACATAATCAGATCTACTTACACCCAAGGGTGTAAGTAGGGTGTGAGCAACTCTCAATAGATTGGCACCATGAAAAAGATTCCACATAAAAAGGGTTAGATGACCAAAACAGTTTGCAGGTTCAAATTTTAGAGAAAATAAATAAATGCACTAACATTTTGACGGAAACAGTTTTAAAGAAGGGAAGACAGTTAAAAAAAAGTAAAAAGGGGTTTTGATACTGAAATAAAAAAAACATGCTTACCTTTTGAAACCACAGAAGTCACCAAAACCAACCAGTGATGAGTATATAATCGCATAGGAGCAACAAAAAGTGGGAGAGGCCCTAAAGTACTAAAGCCGTGTGGGACCCTAGAACCTCAAGTCTCGGTGAACCATATCATACGTTTCCCGTGCATGATCCACCGGCAGAGAAACACCTCCTACCGTAGTGGTCTCCATTCATCACCAAATGTTTAGTTAGTGTTGTAAGCGTAAAACCCGCTAAGTGAAACTGGGCCGAGGCCACTCCCGTATCACTAGCACGCTAGTCTAGTCCGCCCACATAGTACCCAGGCTTCCCCTTTTTGTGCTCAATATTCAAAGTTCACCCTACTCATCAAGGTCAAGGAACAACACGCAACATAGAACCTCACAATATGCAAGAACCACGGAATTTCGAGAACCAAACTAGAGTTTATCAAACATTTGGAGAAAATTGGTTTATAAGTTTAAAAAAAAATAAAACAACACAATCAACAATGAAAAACCCACTTAGACGCACACTAATTTTTTTTATCAAGGATCAAATTCCATCTGCTGCATTTGTTCAAAACCAAGGCGCAACACGGTATAGACCCGACAATATAAATAAGCCACTAACAAAGGTAAAACACCACGCTCTACCAGTCAACCAACAACTCACAGCAGCATTTAAATAAAATACATATTAAATTAATCAAACCAGTATACTAAATGATCAAAATCTCTCAGCATGCAAAACCACCTACCTCAAACAGGTGCGTGAAGCGACACGGCGCAGAACTCCCGTTGTGCAATGGTCGCACCGTATGAAGCCATCAAAAGGGTCCTAAAACAATAGACCCAAAATACCCTCAATGCCAACACAGTGAAACGTTAGCGGTCCATAAAGAAAATAACATCAGCAATTAAACCAAAACAATTAAATAAGTTGATTAATAATTATACAACCCCAAAGCTAACTAGATAAATTAATTAACAATTTAACAATTCCAATTAAATAAGATGATTACAAATTTAATAATAACTAAATAAATTAATTAACCATTTAACAATTTCAATTAAATAATATGATTAACAAATTTAATAATAACTAAACAAATTAATTAACGACTTATCAAATTAAATTAATTAATTATCAACTTAACCGATTTAAATAAATAAAATAATTAACAATTTCAATAACAATAAATTAATTAATTAATTCCTAACAATTGCATTAATAATAAAATAATTCAATGTCAATTAAACAAATTAAAATAATTAAATAAAATTAAAACAAAACCTTGAGGAATGTCGGGAAAGTGAAGAGGGGGTGGCACGGTGGTTCGGAAGCATGAGCGGGGTGCAGGAGACGGTCCTACAGCACGAGCAGGGTGCGGAAGACTGCTGTTCGGTGAGAGGAGGGAGGAGCGCCGGCTGCTGTCTGGCGAGGGGAAGCAGGTTGCGGCGGCTACTGTCTGGCGAGAGGGAGGAGGAGTGTCGGCTGCGGGTCAGTCCGGCTAGGAGAGGGGAAGAGAGGTGAGGGAATGGGGGGTGCAATGGTGCGAGTGATCAGGGGAAGAGAGGTGAGGGAATGTGGGGGGTGCGATGGTGAGGGTGAGCAGGGGAAGGGAGAGCGCAACAGTGAGGGAAGGGGGGAAGGGTGGGGTGTGGCGGAAGAGAAGAGAAAGGAGGGAGGGAAGGAAAAGAAGGAGGAGAAGAATAAGGATAGGAGGGAGGGGCGACCGAGCGGGGGAGAGAAGAGGAGAAGGGAAGTAGAAGAAAAGGGGAGAGGAGGAGAGAAAGGAGGCCGCGGGAGAGAGAAGAAAAGGAGAAAGAAGAGAAAAAAAGAAAGAAAGATAGTGGTGTGGCTGCGGGTAGCGTAGGGTTTAGGAGGGAGAGAAAAAAACAAAGCAAATAATAAAATAAAATAAAATAAAATAAAAGAAGTAATAATGATAATAAAATAAAATAAAATAAAATAAAATGAATTAGAATATAAATATTAAAAAATAAAATAAAGGGGGTATACTACTAATAATAGTAACAATAATAATAATAATAACAGTACTAATAATAATAATAATAATAATAATAATAATAATAAGCAAATTGAAGTTAATCATTCGGTATTTGAAACGTCTGTGTAACGGGCACCGTATGTTGGAATGGCAAAGCCGCACGGCTTCGCCCGTGCCCTGCCTGTGCGCCAAGCGGTGCAAGGCCCACGCACACACATCGTTGCCACAACGGGCAACCCGCATCGGGTTCAACCTGTGCCACAAACAAACAATTTAAATAAACAGACAATTAATTCACGAAATAAAAATTAAAAATTAAATTTGTACCTCAACAAAGTCCGGGCGTGACAATTCTCTCCACCATGAAAACTTTCTGCCCTCGGAAAGTCAGTTCGATGCCTGATCAGAGAATAGAAATGGGTACTCCTGCTCAACCCACGACTTCTGCTCCCAAGTTTCTTGCTCATTATTCCCATGCTTCCAGAGAATACGGACTAGAGGAATGGAATTTCCACGCAGCACCTTCTCCTGAGAATCCACTATCTGCACTGGTCGCTCAAACACAGATAAGTCGGACTCTATCTCCAACTCCTCCCAATTCAGCACATACGACAGATCGGGGTTGTACTTCTTTAGATGGGAGACATGAAATATGTCGTGAATCGATGTCAACTGCGAGGGAAAAGCTAACCTGTATGCCACCTTGACAATACGCTCAAGAATCTCGAATGTTCCGACATACCTCGGTGCCTGGTTCCCCTACTTCCCCAAACGACGGTGACCCAAGTGAGGGACCACTCTCAGGAACACTCTGTCCCACAATAAAAACTCAAGATCCCACCACCTCTGATCTACATAGGACTTGTGGATACTCTAAGCTGTCAACAACCGCTGCCTAATAAGTTTGACCTTCTCAGACGTCTCCTGAACAAGGCCCGGTCCCAAGAGTGAGGTCTCACCTACCTCATCCCAACACAGA
The DNA here is from genome assembly GCA_963277665.1 of Viscum album. NCBI lineage: Eukaryota > Viridiplantae > Streptophyta > Magnoliopsida > Santalales > Viscaceae > Viscum > Viscum album. Next base: position 856,329,813 of record OY728133.1, on the reverse strand, counting down.
GGAGACCGGCAAGGCTGGCCATAGAGCACCTCAAAGGGTGCCATTCCGATGGAAGACTGGTAACTGTATTTATAAGAAAACTCGACCAGTCGCAAATGGCTATCCCATGAGCCTCCAAAATCTAACACACAGGCTCGGAGCATGTCTTCCAGAATCTGATTCGCCCGCTCTATCTGGCCATCGGTCTGAGGATGGTATGTCGTGCTCATCTTAATCTGCGACCCCAAAGCTTTCTGGAGGCCTCCCCAAAATCGAGATGTAAAGCGGGGGTCCCTGTCAGAAACAACTACTGACGACACACCAGGAAGTCTGACCACCTCTTAAACGTACAAGCGGCCCAACTCATCTACCTTCGCTGTATCTCTGATCGGAATAAAGTGATCTGAATTGGTCAAATGGTCAATCAATACCCAGATAGAATTTCTCCCCTGAGGTGTACGAGGAAAACCGATAATGAAGTCCACGGAGACCTCGTCCCACTTCCAGGTAGGAATGGGTAATGGCTGGAGTAGGCCAGGTGGTCTCTGATGCTCAGCTTTCACTTGCTGGAAAGTGTAGCATCTAGATACAAAGTCGGCTATGTCTCGTCTCATACCTGGCCACCAGAACTGACGGGGAACATCATAATACATCTTGGTGGTACCAGGATTGATGACCCACCAATATTGGTGGCTATCCTACATCACCACCTTCCACAGAGACAACGAAACCACAGCACGACCCTTGAAGCACAAGACCCTCTGGGAAGACAAAGACCAATCAGAAGGAGTCTCCCCACCATGAAGAAACTGCATAGATCACTGACATAGCTCATCACCAGGCTGCTCCCGCTGAATCAACTCCAGAAGAGCAGGATTCAACTGAATGCTAGCCAAGAAAGTACCTCCACTGTGCTCCCTACTCTCCAAGTGCATCTGGGCGAAGAGCCCTATCAAAGTCCACTCATCACTGGACTTCCTCAATGCATGCACTGGTACTTTTCTACTCAAAGCGTCAGCTACCACTTTACCCTTTCCATGGGTATAGACAATATCAAAATCAAAACCCTGCAAGTACTCGACCCAGTGGCGCTCTCTCAAATTGAGGTCCTTCTGAGAGAAAATGTAGACCAGGATCTTATGGTCAGAATAGACCACAAACTTCTCCCCAAAGTGATAGCGACGCCATGTCTTCAAAGCATACATCACCGCGGCCAACTCTAAGTCATGAGTCGGATAATTCTTCTCACGTGGCCGGAGCTGGCGAGAACCATAAGCCACAACATGGTCATCCTGCATGAGCACACACCTAAGGCCCATACCTGAAGCGTCACAGTAAACAATATAGCCCTTTCCCAACTCTGGTAAGGCCAGCACAGGTGATATGGTCAACTGCCGCTTCAACTCCTCAAAGGATGCCTGGCACTGAGGGATCCACTCAAACTTCACCCCTTTCCGGGTGAGTGCGGTCATGGGGGAGGCAAGCCGCGAGAAGTCCCGGACAAAGCGCCTGTAATAACCAGCCAACCCTAGAAAAATCCTAATCTCAAACACATTTCTCGGCTAATCCCATGACATAACTGCCCTGATCTTCTCAGGATCCACTGAAACCCCTTGTTCTGATACGACATACCCCAGAAACTTCACTTCCCTGATCCAGAATGTGCACTTCGAGAGTTTGGCATACAGGCGGTGATCCCACAAAGTGCCCAAAACAATGCACAAGTGATATTCATGCTCCTCCTATGATCCAGAATAAACCAGAATGTCATCCACGAATACCATGACAAATGAGTCGAGATATTGGTGGAACACCCTATTCATGATCACCAAGAAAACTGCAGGAGAATTCGTTAATCCGAAAGGCATGACCAAGTACTCGAAGTGACTGTACCTGCTTCGGAAAGCCGTTTTCAGGATATCAGCTTCTCTCACACTGAGCTGGTGGTATCCCGAAAGCAAATCAATCTTAGAGAACCACTTCTCCCCCTTCAGTTGGTCGAACAAATCATCAATCCGAGGCAAAGGGTATTTATTCTTGATGGTTACCTTGTTCAATTTCCAGTAATCAATGCACAACCGGAGGGTTTCATCGGCCTTCTTCCCGAATAAAACTGGGGCAGCCCAAGGAGAGACGCTCGGGCGAATGAATCCTTTGAATTCCAAATCGTCCAGCTGTATCTTTAATTCCCTCAATTCGGTGGGGGCCATGCAATATGAGGGAAGAGATATAGGCTGTGTTCTCGGCTCCAACTCAATCGAGAACTCCACGTCCCACTCTGGGGGTAAGCCAGAAAAAGCATCTGGGAAGACCTGTGGGAACTCATCCACTACACGAGGTAACCCACCCTGTAAAACACCACCATCGTCCTCCAGTGTGAGTGACGACAACTGATAAGAAAGATTTCCCAACTCAGGGAGTGGAGGTCTCGTGCGTCCCGACCGAGGATCCCATTCTCCGTGAAATGACTGGGGAGTCCCATCTAGTGCCGTAAAACTGACTCGATGCCGATAGCAATAAATGTGTGCCTGAAAGCGCACCAGCCAGTCCATATCGAGGATCACATCAAATATATCCATGTTAAGGACCAAGAAATCCCATTCCATCTCGACTCCCGACATAGAGAGTGCGCACGATGGGCACCTAAGGCCCTGCTACCTCTTTTTCCCCAACGGTGTTGCCAACTCCATAGAAAACGATAACAACTCAGTTGATAGGTTTAGAAGATTCACAAGGAGAGTATATATAAAAGAAACTGAAGCACCAGTATCAAATAAAACTGCAGCTATAGAAGATGAAACCAGAATAGTACCTCGAACCGTCGAAGGCCCTGCATCAGATCCCGCTGGTGCGTGATCCACAGCATGCAGTTGCCTGGTTCCTTCCTGAGAACGATCGCTCGCATGCAGCTCTGCCCTAACCTGGATCTGCCCAGAAGATGATCTGGTCCTGCCACCACGACCACCGAACCGAGATCCTGGCATCCTGGTTGGCTCTGACTACACTGATACACCCCTGGAAGCTATAGATCCATTCCCACTCTGGTAAGGGCGTACAGTCTCGTAGAAACGTTGTAGGTGCCCCATAACTCCACACCCATAGCAAGGTTTAGGAGGATTTGGACACTTAGGTCGGATGTGCCCTGCCTTTCCGCACTGATGGTACACAATGGGCCTCACATCAGAAGCCTCAGATGATGTCTGCCTGGAGGGATGGCCTAAGCCGCCACCACTCTTTTTCCACTGCTCAACACACTTCCTCTTCTTCTCTGAGTAACTGCCACTCCTAAATCCTGATACTGATCCAGAAAACCCCAGCATTCCTCTCTGGTCAATCTCGGCCATGCAAGCATGATCGACCACCTCAACATAAGTCTTGATCTTGAACAAGAAAACATGATAGTGTATTTCTAGTTGAAGGCCCTTCTCAAACTTCCGAGCTTTCAAGAATTTGCTCGAAACTATCTCAGGTGCGTACCGCACTAGCTCAGCAAAGCGGTTCGCATATTCCATCACTGTCTGATTCCCCTGCGAAAGCTCCATGAACTCCCAAGATCTAGCGTAGTCTAGAAACTCTATACAATACTGCTCATTGAAGATACCCTTGAAATCTTTCCAGCTCATGTGCTCATGTTTCCCAGCCTGGACCACTGATTCCCACCATTTGCGACCGGAACCCTCTAGCTGGAACGAGGCCCACTTCACCCTGACTTCATCGGGTGTGTCAAGGAAATTGAACATGCGTTCTATCTTTTCAATCCACTCCTCTGCCTCCTGAGGTTCTGAAATGCCTCGGAAAGAATGAGGTTTGTTCTTCAGAAACTCCTGAGCTTTATCCTTCCTGGAGCCAGATTCTTCCCCTCTAGCTGGAATAGGGGTGGGGGCAGCAGTCACCCCTTGTCCCAAAGCCTGGATGTCTCAAACCATAGCCTCTACGAATCTCTGATCAAGCGGCACGGGAGAACTCTCTCCGGCTTCCTCCCGTGGGTGAATGAGAGCTCTCCGGGGAGGCATCTTGCTGCACTGGGCAAAAGTCATAAAGGAGTAACATCAGTATTACATATCTCAAGAGGAACCAAATTTTCAATAGGATAAATAATCATCAATAAACCAAACATGAAAAAATTATTTCATGTCAAAACTCTACTTTCCTACCTGGTGTGCACATACAGTCTGCAACCTGTACGTCCCACCTAGGAAATAAGTAAAACTAGCACCCTGACAGTCTCAACTTCTGTATAACCAAACTCACCCCAAATAACATAGAACAAGAGTTAACCCCTCTGATACCATTTTTTCACGAACCGAATCGGGTCGCCATCAACTCGACGCCTGACCCAGCCCGCGGCAAGGCCCGAAGGGTGTTCCCGATCCCCACGGGCTGGCACAAGTGCCCGAGTATGAATTTAGAATTTTTGGGAACGATTTACCCGTACAACAACCAGAAACAAACCATAAGCAAACTGGAATTCCAAATCAACATTACAATCACTAGTTTTAAAACAGCATGACTGAGTCTCAACAAAAAGAGCAACTACAAATCAACCACAACTAACTCCCAAAAGAAGGTGACCAAAAACCAAACCAGCAACAGTCACCTGTTGGAAGAATATCCCTGTCAGGCCTCCGCCACCAACGCCAAACCAGATAAGTCAACTAACAACTCAGGCCACCATGCTCAAAACCTTGGAATTTCCCTGCATCAGACATAATCAGATATACTTACACCCAAGGGTGTAAGTAGGGTGTGAGCAACACTCAATAGGTTGGCACCAGGAAAAAGATTCCGCATAAAAAGGGTTAGATGACCAAAACAGTTTGCAGGTTCAAATTTTAGAGAAAATAAATAAATTCACTAACATTTTGAGGGAAACAGTTTTAAAGAAGGGAAGACAATTTAAAAAAAAGTAAAAAGGTGTTTTGGTACTGAAAGAAAAAAAACATTCTTACCTTTTGAAACCACAAAAGTCGCCAAAACCAACCAGTGATGAGTATATAATCGCATAGGAACAACAAAAAGTGGGAGAGGCCCTAATTACTAAAGACGTGTGGGACCCTAGAACCTCACGTCTCGGTGAACCATATCATACGTTTCCCATGCACGATCCACCGGTAGGGAAACACCTCCTACCGTAGTGGTCCCCAGTCATCATCAAATGTTTAGTTAGTGTTGTAAGCATCAAACCCGCTAAGTGAAACTGGGCCGAGGCCACTCCCGTATCACTAGCACGCTAGTCTAGTCCGCCCACCTAGTACCCAGGCTTCCCCTTTTTGTGCTCAATATTCAAATTTCAGCCTACTCATCAAGGTCAAGGAACAACACGCACCATAGAACCTCACAATATGCAAGAAGCACGGAATTTCGAGAACCAAACTAGAGTTTTTCAAACATTTGGGGAAAATTGGTTTATAATTTTTTAAAAAAATAAAACAACACAATCAACAATGCAAAACCCACTCGGACGCACACTAATTTTTTTTAGAAAGGATCAAATTTCATCTTCTGCATTTGTTCAAAACCAAGGCGCAACACGGTATAGACCCGAAAATCTAAATAAGCCACTAACAAAGGTAAAACACCACGCTCTACCAGTCAATCGACAACTCACAACAGCATTTAAATAAAATACATATTAAATTAATCAAACCAGCATACTAAATGATCAAAATCCCTAAGCATGTGAAACCACCTACCTAAAACAGGTGCGTGAAGCAACACGGCGCAGAACTCCCGTTGTGTAACAGTCGCACCGTATGAAGCCATCAAAAGGGTCCTAAAACACTGGACCCAAAATACCCTCAATGCCAACCCATTGAAACGTTAGCGGTCCATAAAGAAAATAACATCAACAATTAAACCAAAACAATTAAATAAGTTGATTAATAAGTATACAACCCCAAAGCTAACTAAATAAATTAATTAACAATTTAACAATTTCAATTAAATAAGATGATTACAAATTTAATAATAACTAAATAAATTAATTAACCATTTAACAATTTCAATTAAATAAGGTGATTAACAAATTTAATAATAACTAAACAAATTAATTAACGACTTATCAAATTAACTTAATTAATTATCAACTTAACCAATTCAAATAAATAAAATAATTAACAATTTTAATAACAATAAATTAATTAACTCCTAACTATTGGATTAATAATTAAATAATTCAAGGTCAATTAAAACAATTAAAATAATTAAATAAAATTAAAACAAACCCTTTCGGAATGTCAGGAAAGTGGAGAGGGGGGGGCATAGTGGTCCGGCAGCACGAGCGGGGTGTGGGAGACGGTTCGGCAGTGCGAGCAGGGTGCGGAAGACCGTTGTCCGGCGAGAGGAGGGAGGAGCGCAGACTACTGTCCGATGGGGGGAAGCAGGTTGTAGCGGCTGCTGTCCGGTGAGAGGGAGGAGGAGTGCCGACTGCTGGTCGGTCCGGATGGGAGAGGGGAAGAGAGGTGAGGGAATGGGGGGTGCGATGGTGAGGGTGAGCAGTGGAAGGGGGAGCACGACAGTGATGGAAGGGGGGAAGGGTGGGGTGCAGCGGAAGAGAAGAGAAAGGAGGGAGGGAAGGAAAAGAAGGAGGAGAATAAGAAGGAGAGGAGGGAGGGTCAGCCGAGCGGGGGAGAGAAGAGGAAATAGGAAGGAGAAGAAAAGGGGAGAGGAGGAGAGAAAGGAGGCCGTGGGAGAGAGAAGAAAAGGAGAAAGAAGAGAAAAAAAAGAAAGAGAGATAGGGGTGGTGGCGGGTAGGGTAGCTTTTAGGAGGGAGAGAAAAAAAACAAATCAAATAATAAAATAAAATAAAAGAAGTAATAATGAAAATAAAAGAAAATTAAATAAAATGAATTAGAATAGAAATATTACAAAATAAAATAAAATAAAATGAAGGGGGTCTACTACTAATAATATTAACAATAATAATAATAATAATAACAATAATAATAATAATAATAATAATAATAATAAGGTAACTGAAGTTAATCATCCAGTATTTGAAACGTCCGTGCAACAGGCACCGTACGTTGGAATGGAAAAGCCGCACGGCTTCGCTCGTGCCCTGCCCGTGTGTCGAGCGGTGCAAGGCCCGCGCACACACATCGTTGCCACAATGGGCAACCCGCATCGGGTTCAGCCCGTGCCAAAACCAAACAATTTAAATAAACAGACAATTAATTCGTGAAATAAAAATTAAAAATTAAATTTGTACCTCAACGAAGTCCGGGCGTGAAAATAACAACATAGTGTTTTTTCTCAATGACTCAGTGTTGTGTGCATATAAGCTATCTAATGGATATAATTTATTGTAAGAAGAATATACCATAAAATATTGGGGTGTTATATATATATATTGATCATAATATATATATATATATATATATATTCATTCTACAAACATTACCTCTCAAGTTTTTTATATCACAATAGTAGTTCAAATGTATTCATCAAATTTCATAAATGACATGTATTAAGTAGTATAAATATATGACATGGATCAATATTAGTTCTAAAGATAATGTTATCACCAAACACCAAATATATATGTCATTATAAATTGGACATATTTCTTAAAAATATAGGAATAAATATCTACATTATTTATCATGTTACTTTTGTTATCAATCCAATTATTCAATATTGTTGAGATGAATTAATAGGTGTGAACCTCAAGATAAACATTATTAAAATAGATATAGATAAATGATAAAAGAAAATAACTATTAAAGGATGTTTGGAAATAAAAAAATAAAAAAAATCTAATATATTTGGAGAAATCAATTTCAAATGCAATGAATGTTCTATGGAAATTTCATATTTATGATATGGATATTACAAATAACAATATATACATATATAAAACAATGAATTTTAGTTAACTTGAAACTAATTTAAACTTAGAAGATAGTGCAATAGACTGAAAGTGCATCAAAATAAGACAGAATATGCTTGAAAGTGAAATAAAAATATAGGGAAGTGTCTTATATATGTAATGAATAATTAAAAAAATAATGAATTTCAATGAATAATATATAAATTTATGCAATTCAAACACATGTAACCTAATAGATAATAATATATGTGTATATTACAATCCATAAAATCCAGTTTTTGAGAAATGAAGAAATTTAATAGTATTATTTATTCAAAAGGAGTGATTTGGATTATGTAGCATAAACCTTATTAGGCAATTGGTTTGAACTTTACTATCAGCTACCATCCAGTGGTAGCAGCTTAAATTTTCTTTTCTAGAAGAATCACTGCAAAATAATGAGTGCAGTGTTAGGTTATATTGAAATTGTGTATCAATTGTAGTTAAAAAATGAAATGTGGACTATAAAAATAATAATAACATATTGGATGATAATAATAGCACAAAGGGAGTAAAAAACATGTTATTCTATAAAAACTATAAATCAATGAAATAATTACAATAAATACGTGAGGTATGTAGTGAGATGTTGAATTTGAAGAATTAGACCAAATATAAACACATGAATTTAATTACAGAAATTTATAAACAAATAATTTTATAAATTTTTAGTATAAGAGTTTATATGTATTCAAATTTAAATTTCAACAGATCAAATATTTACAAGCTTTTATAGGTAATGGATTTTTTCTACAACAATGATAATATTCAATGTAATCTGGCTTCATCACAACTTTCTATTCCATTGAATGAAACTAGAGAGGAAAATTTGGTTTAGAAATAGTTAATAGTCATATAACATATTAATAAGTGGTACTAAAAAATGTTGAAGAAACCAACATATAATTGAATGAACCATTTAAGGGTAAATTTGATAACAATAAGTGATTTGATGTATGCATACACTTATAAGTATATGATATTATGTACATTTCAACATAGGATGGTTGTTTGAATATGGAGAACTAGTGTCAATACATTCACTTGAAATTTAATTAATGATATGAATTAAAAAATAGTGAATATAATTGCATCATCTGCATACATATAACAACATTACACTATAAAATGACCTAAAAATTCCTATACCAATTTAAATCCATCTGATGATTAGAAACAAATTATAGCTTTTTCGGAAAATCTGATTGAAAAAGGGAAGCAGTGAAGGATATGAAGAACTTGTGAAGTAAAAAGGAGAATATAGAATAGGTAAATCGAACCTGTAAGCCCAAGGAAGATAGAAATAAAATATGTGAGACTATAGGTAATCACCTAAAAAAAGAATAATCAAATCACCTTGTATTTTAGGAATATAAACAACAATTATGTGACATGATATAGCACTGTAAAAGTTATTAACAAAAAAACTATCACGAGTCTTTAATAACTAGAAAATGAAGGTCTATATTACTTCCCACTTATGGTCATCCCAAATTTCTCATGCAGAACACCCCTTTCTAATTACATCTGTATGAAGATAAAAATAAAATCATTTATCCTATACAGTAACATGTAAAAGGAATACTAAAAACTTTATAAAATTCATTAAGTTGGTAAGGTACATAGTATGGTATTAGGTTTTTTTAATCCTTCAAATTATTCTTAACTTAAATGGATACAGTGTTTAGTTAATTAGTCCCCAGAAAAATCATGGAACTTGAACATGTATAGTAATTTATATAATGTAACTAAAAGTAAAATAATATAGTTAAAAATATAAAGAAATTGGGTAAATTTTGGTTTTATACTCTACTCTATAACACATTGAAAAATTATTATGAAAGTTACCATTTGGTAATCAGGTTATGAAAAAAATTCTTACATTTAAATTATAAAATAAAAATTCTTTAAAAAATGTTAATGGGAATTCTATCCAAAATAGAGACAATCAAATTGGCCCTAGACTGAAAACTGAAAGAAATTATAGTTAGTGGGTATGCATCAGTTGTGTACATTTAACAACATTACACCATAAAACATTATAAAAATACTTTTATAAATTAAAATATATTTGGTGGTTAGAAATAATATATACCTTTTTGAAAGAGTTTATGGAATGTAGGAACCTATGAAGGGCATAGAGAAATTTCAAAGTAAAAATGGAATGATGGAAGAGGGAATCTTTAAAGGAAATTTGAACATGTGAATTAAAAGGGAAGTTTGTGAAGAAGGAAATAAAACCTCTAAGCCTGATGAAGAGTAAAATCACACTTCCAATTATGTGGGTGATCCCCACATTATAGAATAACCAAATAACCTTGAATTTTATTTTTATCAATAATAGTTATGGGAAAAAAATATAGAACTATAAAAGTTTTCAGCATACAAAAAATCATGAATTTGAATCAACAAAACCTAGTGGTATATATATTTTCTCACTAATGGTTATCTCATAGTGACTATGTAGAATCCCCCCTTTTCATTTCTTCTGTATCAAGACAAAAATCAAATCATTTATCCTAAATACATGAATGTATAAAAATGTAACAACCAGTAAAAGTAACACTACCCACTTGTTATTCTATAGTGAAAGGACATATTATTATGTATAAACTATAAATCAATGAAATTATTACTATAAATAAACGAAGTATGCAATGATATGTTTAATATTAAGAACATGACCTCATAGAAATACTAGAAATTTAATTAAGGAAATTTAAGAACGAATAATTTTATAAATTTATAGTATAAGAGTTTTTATGTATATAAATTTACATTTAAATAGATAAAATAATTACAATCCAATATACTCTTAACAAAACATTTAATTATGTCAATTACAACATAATATGATTATTTGAATGTGAAGAGATGGAGTCAATACAGTCACCTGAATATTAATTAATGAAATTAATAGAAAAATAGTGAATATAATTACACCAGATACATACATGTAACAAAATTACAATATCAAATGGCCTAATAATCACTATACAAATTAAAATCCATTTTGTTATTATAAAAAATGTATAAATTTTTAGCAAAAGTAAATGGAAAGAGGGAGTTTGTGAAGGATATGAAGAACCTGTGAAGTAAAAAGGGGAAGAGGGAAGAGGTAAATCCAACCTGTAAATCCAAGGAAGAGGGAAATAAAATATGTGAGCCTATAATAATCACAATAGAGAATAATAAAATTTCCGTGGATTTTATGTATATGTAAAAGAATTTTCTAAAAAAATATATCACTGTATAATTTATTTACAAAAAAACTATCATGAATCTATATTAACCAAAAAATGAAGGTATATATTGCTTCCCACTTATGGTTATCCCACAGTGCCCATTCATAATACCAACTTCACATTGAATCTGTATGAAGAAAAAAATAAAATCATTTAACATACAGAGTAACATATAAAAAGAATACTATCATCTCAACAAAAGTCATTAAGCTAGAAAAGTACTTAGTATGGTACCATATCCTTTTTTAATCCTTAAAATCACTGGTCAATTAAATGAATACATTTTTTAGATCATCAATCCCTACAAATATCATGGAACATGAACTTGTATAGTAATTTATATAATATAACTAAAAACTAAATAATATAGTTAATAATGGAAGAAAATCGGGTAAATTTTGGTTTTATACTATACTTGATGACACATTAGAAAATTGATCATGAAAATTATGATTTAGTAGAATCAAGTTCTGAAAAAACGATTACAGTTCAATTTTAAAATAAAAACACTTCAACAAATGTTAATGGGAATGCTATCCAAAATAAAGACATCTGCATTGGCCCTGGATTAAAATTTAATACAAATTATTTATAGTGGATAGGCATTATTTGCGTGCATTTAACAAAATTACACCATCAAAAATCATAAAAATAATTGTAAAAATTAAAATATAATTGGTGGTTATAAATAATAAATACCTTTTTTGAAAGAGTTTATTGAAAGTGGGTACCTATGAAGGGAATGACAAAACCTATGAAGTAAAAAGGTAAAGATTGAAGGGGGAATATTTGAAGGAAACTTAAACATGTGAAGTAAAAGTGGAAAGAGTGAAGAGATAAATCAAACCTACAAGCTTGATAAAGAGTTAAATCATACTCGAAATCTTGTGCTTGATCCCCACATTAATGAATAGCCAAATGACCTTGTATTTTTTGTCTATCAATAACAAATAAGGGAAAAGATATATAACTATAAAAGTTGTTTCCATTCAGACTATTGTGAATCTGTATCAACCATACCCGAAGGTATATATACATTCCCACTAATGGTTATCTCATAGTTACCATATAGAATCCCACCTTCACATTTCTTCTATATTAAGAAAAAAATAAAACCATTTAGCCTAAATTCATGAAATTATAAAAATGTACTAACTGGTAAATGTAATAACACCCACTTGTTAAAAGTACAAGTTATTATATAGAGTAAGTCCATGTTATTCTATAAAAACAGTAAATCAATGAAATAATTACAATAAATATCTAATGTATGTAGTGGGGTGTTGAACTTGAAGAACTTGTCATAATACAAACACTAGAAATTTAATTAAGGAAAGTTATAAACAAATGATTTTATAAATGTATAGTATAAGTGTTTTTATATATATAAATTTAAATTTATATTGATGATATATTTATAAACCCCTATAATAAATGGATTTTTTCTATAACAATGATAATATCCTATGTAATCTATCCTCATCACAACTTTCTTTGCAATTGAAAGAAATTGGTGCCAAAAATTTTGTTTATAAAGAGTTAATAGTAATATAACATATTAATAAGTGGTGCTTAAAAATATTAAAGAATCCAATATGAGACAATTGCATTGGCCTTGGATAGAAAATTGGAAGAAATTAGGGTTAGTGGGTATGCATTAGTTGCGTATATTTAACAACCCCACATCATCAAACATTATAAAAATCATTGCACAAATTAAAATATATTTGGTCATTATAAATAATATATACCTTTTTAGGAAGAGTTTATGGAAAGTGGGAACCTATAAATGGCATGATGAACCTACGAATTAAAAAGGTAAAGATTGAAGAGGGAATCTATAAAGGAAACATGAACATGTGAAGTAAAGGGGAAAGTGTGAAGAGGGAAACTAAGCCTACAAACCTGAGGAAGAGAAAAATCATACTTTCAATCCTATGGTTGATCCCCACATTAAATAAAAACCAAATCACCTTGTATTTTCAATCTATTAATAAAAATTAAGGGAAATAATATAGAACAATAGAGGTTGTTAAAATAAAAACTGTCATGAATCTATATCAAACAATCCTAGTGGTATATATGGAAACCCACTAATGGTTATCTAACAGTTACCATCTATAATCCCCACTTCATATTGTTCTATATGAATAAAAAAAACAAACCATTTAGCCTAAAATGCATGAAATTATAAAATGTACTAACTAGCAAAAGTAACACTACCCACTTGATAAAATACCAAATTCTTCTGTAGTGAAAGTCCATGTTATTCTATAAAAAAATTAAATAAATAAAATAATTATAATAAATACATGAAGTATGTAGATAGATGTTTAATTTTAAGAACTTTAACTAATACAACCACCTAAAATTTAATTAAGGATATTTATAAACAAATAGATTTGAAATGTATAGTATAAGAATTTTTATGTATATATATTTAAATTGTAGTAGATAAAATATTTACAAACCCATATAAGTAAATAATTTTTCTACAATAATGATATTCTCTTATGTAATCTTGCTTCATCACAAATTTCTTTGAAATTGAGAGAAACTCGAGCCAAAAATTTGGTTCCGAAAGAGTTAATAGTCATATAACAGATTAATTAGTGGTGCTAAAAAATGCTGATGAAACTAATATTTAATTGAATGAACCATTTAATGGAAAATTTGATAATTTAAAGTGATTTTAATTCTATATAATCTTTTCATTATATGTCATTATTTCCATTTCAACATAATATTTTTTTTTCAATATGAAGAATTGGGGTCAATACAATCACATGATATTTGATTAGTGAAATCAATGAAAAAATAATTTTTATTTAAATATAAATTAAAAGGGTGCATATATATATATATAAATAAAAAATTAAACAATTCATAATTTTAAAAACCATCATCAATAGTGTATTTTACTACCATATTGATAATATTCATTATAATCATGTTTTCGTACTATTTTCCTTGAAACTAAAATAATCACTTGAAATATTTATAATAATATGATAAGGGGTGAAATTAATCTATAAAAATCATCATATATAATTGTAAATCAATTTGAACTCTTATACAAGAAATAGGGTTTACAAAACATACGATATTTAATAATGAGAATGACATATCGATGTCAACACAATGTAAGAGGTAAAATGAATATAACCTCATATATAGACCACTTCATGCATAAATGGGAAGTAATTTATGTATAGTCGATGTGGTAATCAATCTAGAAAAATACTAAAGAAAGAGATAGGTGTATTAAATTTTAAGAAAAAAATAATTGAAATCAAATATATATAAAACAAATGTAATATGAAATATTTTAAGGAATCTATACTAATTGGATGAAAAAGTACTAGAGGAATTTGATGGGTAAGAAATAGATGGTCTCAAGTGGATATGTTAAATACTCTAGAATATTGTAAAATTGGTAGCCTCAATTGGATATGGTGAATAAAAAACTATTTCAAAATGATTATTAAGAGAACATAGATATAATTTATTGGATATAGAGAAACTGCTTCATTGATATGCCCAAAGGAATGATCAGAGATGAATAGGGTTCGTGGAGAAAAAAAATGTTGTTTTGAGCTGGAGTAAAATAGATCAGGATTTGCGATTAATATGTCTAATACTAAGTAGATGGGAGATAGAGATGGAAATAGGAGGCATAGGCCTAGGACGAGGTGGCGGGTGGAGGCAGAGGCCAGAGTTGAGAGGAAGAAATCAAGAGATATTATCTAGTTAATAAATGAGATAAAACATGGGAAAGAGATCGGAGCATTGGGATGCAGTGACTGTAGGGATGAATACGATGAAATGGTAATCTCGGTGGATTATGTGCGGTTAGGTTTTCAAGGGAAATGATGGATTAAGGGATACCAGGTGATGGAAATCTCAATGAGGAGTGGGAGGCTGAGGTAGAGGCAATAAGGATGATGGGACAAGGGGAAGGAGGTGAGATATATGGGTAGGAGGTAGATGTGGGGAGAAGATGGGGTTGTGGGAGGAGAGTTAGGGGTGGGGGGAGGAATATAGGAGGAGGGTATAATAGGGAAGGAGAGAAAAATTAAAGGGGAGGCAAACACATAGCTGATAAATATTATGTAAGAGACACTTGTACATGTAGGAACATCCTATAGTATATATAATAAATTTAGAGAGTTAAACCATATATATTAGTATTTCTCAATAGCTAAGTGAAATATGGTAGGAAATAAATCATACCCATGATGATGGGGAAGACTGAGTATTGTAAGGAAAAGATGAAACATTATAAAGAATTATAAAAATTATCAGAAGTTGAGTCAAACCATTCTATAAGATTTAGTATCATTCTTCCCCATTTCTTTATTAAAATATATCAATGTACTTGTTTTTTAAAATTTATACATAATCTGCATGTTGTGATACAAAAATAACATACCAAACAAATTTAGAAAGAAAATTAGACTTTAATATTCTTAATGAAAACACATAAATCATGATAAAAATAAAATGTAGTAAGGGTGTGATGATAATAATTAAACAGGAATTCGTGTTAAAAATAAAATAAATTCAAGTACTATTGAGATGTCCTAGATGATGAATTGAAATAGTAAATTAAAGAGAAAAACAGATGTTCTAAATCTAAATATGAATTCATTCCATGTACAAAAGAATCAATGGTGATTAAGAAATGGTGAATACAATTTCTTAATAATGGAAATAAAAGGAAGAATAATTTTTTTGAGTAAAAATAATTCATTATAAATTTAAAAAAAAATCAAAAGAATATCAAATTCATTTTTCCTTAAACATTATGTAAAGTTTAAATCAAAATAGTGTTCTTTTTAAACCAAAAAAAATAATGGTTGTCAAATTATTATATAGGAAACTGTACTTTAATTGAAAATATCGTAGTTAAAGAAATAATATGGAATATTTCAAACCATAAAAATACTTCATAAATAAGAAATTGACAGAAAATATTTTTGATGGTTAAATGAATATATTACAAAAAATAATAAAATTTCAATATTTAATTTGAAACTATTAAAAAATATGTTCCATTTCAAGAACAAAAAAGGATGAAATTACAAAAATTACTATCTTTGGTTTTATTTGAGCTCTTATTCATGGAACCAAATTCCATGTTCCCTAAATATTTCATATAAAATTATTTCACCTCATCTGTAAAATAGAAATTTATTCCTACCAAAGGCACTAAAAATTATGCATCAGTACTTTCATTGAAGTGTTCCTCAGCTAACGATTAATCATCCAATGAATCATCATTTTTATCTTCATTGAACACCTCATGGCCTTCATTTGATTAATTAATATCAGTAGTAACCTCCATTTTAAAATTTCAATAGTCTTTTAAGAACATATATATCCAGTTTCACAATATCAGTTTACCATTCCAAAATGAACTTCTTCTTGTTGTCTCATACTCATAACAGTAAATAATAATAACTAACCTACAATGCACCAATATTCTCCAACATAAGTTTCATTAGATACTGAATTTTATTACTTATTGAAGTCCTAAAATTAATCTTCCATAGTGGAAAGATAAGATCGTTCCACAAATTTTACCACACAATAACTAGAGATTTCTAGTAATTTGGTGTTTAACAACCCCACCCTAAACTGCATTGGAGAAGATAAACAAAGAAGATAAACCCTACAAAATATTATATATTTACTAGGGGATAAGATAAACCCTTGATAAAATTATATATTTGTGATAAAAACGGCATGGGATGATTGAAACCCCATTGGAAATCACTACAATCTTGAATGAACCCCTCTCTTTAGAAGAAAGTCGATAAGGGGTTGAAAAACCCCTATATGGGGATATGGAGATAGAGATGAGGGGGAAGAAGGTAAATTAGAGTGGGTGTGGAGAAGGAGGCAAGGGTAAGGGAAGAATGAGGTAGAGGTGGAATGATGAAGGCGGCAAGGTGGAGACATAGCTAGGGATGCAGAGGAAAAGGTGTAAAGGCGGTGGGGTGGGCGAGGTGTTGTGGAAACATGGATGCGTGGTGGGGAGGTGGGAATGCATGGTAGAGAATGGGATGTTTGGTGGTGAGGAGGAGGCAAAGGCAGATGTGGTGATGTTGAAGAGGAGATGGGGTGGAGGAGAGGTAGAGGATGGATGTAATAGAGGTAGGAAAGATTGAGGGAGGCGTTTGAGTCTAAAACAGATCCAAGATTATCAGAGGTGAATTAATGATGCAGGTATCAGGAGTGGTGAGGCCAGAACCCACATTAGGTAGGAGAAGGAGGAATTGGGAGGGTTTTAGTTTAAGCGAAGAGACGAGCACGTAAGTAAAATAGGTGTGGTGGTGACATGTGGATGGATTTGTCACATCCTTTAATATATATAATAGATTTTATTTTTTTACTACTTACTAATATTAAGTAATAATTTTTAACAACTAACAATAATCAGTAATAAATATCAATAATAAATAAAAAATAAGAAGTTATGAAATATTAATTATTATTAATAATTAATAGTAATCATATATATTCATACAATTATTTTTAAATACATTTATAAAATATGCTTGTGTTTGTGGGCATGTGTTTTTATATTTATATATACATACATATGTGTGTGTTTATATATAACTATAAACATAAAGATAAAGATAAAGACAAATATTTATTTGTATATATTATCGGTTAATATTTATTTACATGTACTAGAATATATACATGAATATACATCTCTTTTCTAACACACACAAAAACACATTTATATTTAAAATTACATATACATTTTTATATATATATATACATATACATAAATTTTTATAACAAAAATAAAATGGTTATTTTTTAATTTAAATAACTTGAATAATTTTTTTTATAGTAATATGGTTTAAATATTTATTTGCACAATTTATAGAGGATGAGCTCTAATTGAGAGATTCTTTCACTATATTTCCATGGTCATTAAAGATTAGACATCATGCCCCCCTTGTCCATTACATCTCATGTTGAAAATTTCCTTTCCCATGGATGTTTATAGTCATCAGTTTTCTGCTATTGGGAAAGAGGGTCAAAAGGTCATCCATGGTGGGATCATCATGGATGAATCAATCCTTGATAATGGGATCACACACTATTTCTCCTTCTTTAATGGTTATGTATCTGGAGGTCTCCAAAGAGACGATATAGTTTCTCATGTCAAACCATATGATAGGAATTAAATTCTAAGAAATTGTTAACTAAATTCCCAATTCCCCCATTTTAATTTTTAAAATCCTCCTAATTTAACCTAACTTGACCATATCAATTTTAGAGGCTCTGTATAGATGATTTTTGTTGGATCATAATATTTTATAACAACTACAAGAGGGGGGGTATTATAGTTTAAAAAATTAAACAAACAAAAAACCCAAAACCTATTTAGTTAAAATAATCAGACTAATTTTTTTTGATGATCTGAGTATTTGTATCAGAATCATAAATCATCTAATAAAACAAGTTTTTTAATTGGGATCACAAAAATTCTAATAAAATAGTTATTTGAAAGATGAGTAAATACTACATTCTAATTTAAATTGCATGGAGAAATGTAAAAAATATAGAAATAAGTAATATTAAAGCTTATAAAAAATAATAATGACTCATAGGCTTTATATAAGTAATTATAATCTTTAACCTTAAGAGTTAAGGAAGTTAGAAATACTGACCTAAGATATCCATAGTTTTCAACCTAACTACAAAGGTATATCATTCCTTACTAGGAAATCCCTTGATACAGTGATGTTAACAACTCTATATTACAATCCCTTGGAATCCCTCAATTTTATGATCGATGTTAGCTATATCTTCCTATCCCTGGAAGCCCTCAATCTAATTGATCAGATTCAACCATCTTCCTATCCCAGGAAGCCCTCTATCTAAACCTCGATCGAAAAAATCAAATAAAATAGAAAAAATTTCTATGAAATTTAAAACCATTACACAAATGAATCCAATCTACAACACTATGAAAAATTACAAAGCGTGAGATCGAGATGTTTAGGCTGAAAAAAATATCAGATGTGTTGAGTTGTAAATGCATTATCACCTAACTCTTCAAATGAAATAATATTTATTGGAATCTATATAATGACTATATTTACATGAGTCTTATATTTGGTTGCAACTGTATTGGATGTTCATCACTTAAAATCATAGAAAAATGTTTCCATATGATGTAATTTTAATAGAACCATTACAATTTTGTAATATATTTTTTCAAATACAAATAATTACAATTAACCTGATTATAAACTTTTTATAGTCCAACAGACAATTTTATTATTTTTCAATCTGATGAATTGTACTATAGTCAATCTGATGGATCTAAATTATTGTTAGTCTAGTGGATATGACTTCTATTAGTCCGATGGACAAAACACTTATTCAAACTGATGGATAGAAAACTATTTAGTCTGATGTCCCATACTCTAAGTTAGTCCAATGAACCAGATAGAAAAATATAAATTTAATATTTGTTTACCTAGAAACCATTTCATCATTCGGTAGAACAAGTTGTTTTCTAAAAATACATTCTAAAACATTTTGGGTTATATAAAGTTAGTAAAATAATATTTTAATAAAGTGTTAAAGTGTTTGGTATTTTCAAATCTATGGGAATGAAAAGTATTAAGTAAACTTTTGACACATAAATAACTCGCTTTTTATAAAGAAAAAAAACACAATGCTTAAAATTAAAAATATTAACTTGAAATACATACAACCCTTTGTATGTTTATGATCTTCAAGAAATTCTTCATAAGAAATATCTTCCCTTACCATATATTATCTCCCTACGACTTGATAACTTCTTTTTATTCATCATTTTGATCTAATAGAAAATATGGTTACTTAAAATACATCCCCTTAAACTATTTTATTCCTTAAATAGTTTAATCCCCTTTAGATTATTTTTCTCCTAGGAAATATTTCCCCCCCTTTAGATAAATTACCCCCATTAAAAAAATAACCCCCCTTTGTGATTTGAAAAATAATATAGGGGAAGAAATATATTCTACATAAATGTTATAAAAACATAATATGAAACAATTGTGTTTGAATAACTATTAATCCAAGATAATAAGAAAAAAAAATTCATCAAAATGAAATTGGATAACATTTAGACAAAAAGTATTTGGATAATATGTCATTAAAACTATATTTCATTCAAAAAGTTTTGATATAACTTAAGGGTTCATATGAAAAAATGTTCATGATTTATTATACAAATTCTTGATAATAGATTTTAACTTCTTCAAATTGTTGTGATCCTTCTCTATTTTAGCTGCTAAAGATTCAATCTTGGCTATATTTTATTCTATTATTATGATCCTCTGATTCTATACCTTTACATGAAACATCCTCTTCGATAACACTAATCTTATTATTTTCCTCTTTCTACCCCAAAAATTCATCTTTAAATGATTGGAACTTGATATTATCTTTTTTCAACTTCTGAATATCTTCTTTCAATTACTATATTTCTTCATTTCGAGAATTTTATTATTTGGAATTTTTCTACAAACATTAGTCTATATAATCCATCTGATGACCATTTCCTAAATGAATCCAAAATGTTGGAAGATACTTTCTTCACTTCTAGAATCTGATCATCATGTTCTTCCATGTCACTATCAACTTTCATCAACCACTTTACTCTCTGTTTGAATATCTTTTTCTGTGCATTAGAATTATCTTTGAGTGTTTTGATCCAGAATTCATTCTAAATCACTGACTGTGTCAATAACATCAATGATTCTAACTTCTCATTCAAAATATTATGAATATGTTCACATATTTCTTCAATACTAGGAAGATATTTAATTGAATCAGTAATATATTTTGGAGCCTAATAGATATAATCTATACTTTTTTGTGCTTCAGTTGCCGATGAATCTGATGACTCTGATGAAGCCTCTGAAATATGTGGTCGATATGGTCCAACATCTAACTTTTCTTTTCCTTTAACTTTTCATATTTTGATACTTTTACTACTTCAAGTTCTTTAATTTTCTCCTCCTTTTCCAATAATTTGTTATGTTAATGTTGTGCCTCAACTTCTTCTTTATGTGATGATGAATGAACATCCACCAAAACATCAAGAACTGGGTTATTATCTGAATTAGTTGATGTTTATGTAGAGGATAAGGATGATTCTGATGATATTTATTCTTATTTTGTTTATTCCTCTCCATAATCTTATTATTATTACTTTTCTTATTCTTCAATTTATTATTCTAACTGCCTTAGAGTTCTTAAAATAATTTTTACAACATTATGAACGATTTTTTTTCTTCTTCCCCACTGACATCATAATTGTTTTTGGAACTTATTCTTTAACATATTTTTAATCTCACGTTTTGTTTTCAGATTATTCTATATCTTCTTTTTATTTTCCCTTGTCAAAAATTACCTGTACTATCTAACTTTTACAAAATACTAATACTTCTGGTATCGATGGATATGGAAGTGTTTGACCGACAGATGATATTATTTCAGAGCCTAAAATAGGTTAAGAAATAAATAAATAAAAAACCAAGTTAGGTTTATAAATAGATTCCCTTTCCACTCCTTTGAGTAAATTCTCTTTCATCATCGCCTCAAAATGCCTTTTCTTTTTCTACTTCTTCTCATATTCTTTTATTGCATCAAATTTCATCATCTTTAAATCTAAATATTATTCTTTTTCATGTTTAAATGATGCATCCCATGGTTCCTTTTGGGATTTATGAGAAATAATTTTTCTTAATTCATCATCAAACATTTATTTTTGTTTCTTATAAAATATAGGAGGATAGGTTTCATATTTCCTCTTCTCATTCACTACTTATTTCTCTTTAAATTGTTAAACCTTGGATGCAACCTTGTCTGATTTATCCAAAAAAATTTGATCATTGGATTAAAAAAAGATTCATTCTAACCATTGTTTTCTCTCTAATAAGAGAAAACTTTTCTTGAAGTGCGTATAACTAATTTTTTATCTGAAATACTTCCATGTAGTTAACCAACATATTTTTTATGAAACAAGGAAACATGAGAATCATTGACCCCATAGATGCCTTCTTAATATATTTGATAGAAAAAAACTTCTCAAGATTTATTTTCCACATATTGACATGAAACTAAGATATGAAAATATCAAGGACCAGAGTATCCCTATCACCGTTTCTCAGAATCAAGTACCCCTACATAAAAAATGTTACAACTCTCACATCCTGAGTGGGATGAGATGCCTTTCTGAACTTTTCAAAGGTAGTGAACACAGAAGCTTCAACTTTTGATTTTTTGAAACTAACAATATTCCTCGTAATATTGTCTCAATAAATATAAAATTCTCCCTTTTAATTAACTTCAACTATCTCAACAACTTATTGATATTCTAGATTAAAAATTTGACCAATAATAGTTAAAAAATCACCTCCACATCCTCTTCCTTATTTAATTACACTAAATAATAGAATTATCTTATGATTTTAGGATAATTTAAGTCAAAATATTATTTTTTAAGACATATTTTCTCTCAAACTTTAAATTTAATAACACTTTTCAATAAAGAATCAAACATTTCTTACAAGATATTCTCAATCCTCCTTTTTTATACAACTTCTCTCTTTGAAAAGTTTACTGTTGAATCCATCTAACAGAAACTGATGCTAAAGATGAACTAAATAAGTTCATCAGATAAATCCCAAAATTTGGGATTGATATATAAAAGGGGTTTCAAGGGTCGAGGAAAATTCCAAAAAAATGATACGAGACAAGGGTGACCCATCCCTTATATATAGGCCCATGGGAGACAAATTGTTTTCTAGAAATCCAATGACTCAAATTAAAAACCATTTTTTAATCTGGAAGTTGAGATTAAATCAATGAATGATTTCATAAAATATTTGGAACTCTTAATTTTTTTTATGAAAACTATTTATCACACTAAAGAGTTGTCTGATTATGAAAAATTTTATATTTGAAATAAATTTCATGTTTGTAAAATGTAAAGAACATCTAAAAGAACATAGAAAAAAAGTAATAGATAGTTACAAAAACTAAAAGATTAGAAGGATACCTCTCTGAGTATAAATTAATTTTGGTATGAATGTTTCATCGAGTAACCTATTCTTCTTGATTTTTTTAATATAAATTGAAGCCGATAAATTCTTTAACAAAAAGATCAAACTAATTTTTTTATTAAAAATTTGAGTCTAGAAAACGATTTATGAAACAAAAATTGTTTCCGAAAAATTGAATTAAAATTTTTTATTCTGAAAAACATAATTAAAAATTTTGATTCCAAAATTCTAAAAAAATAGAATCAATGTTCTCAAAAAACCAATGTTTTTGAAAGAAGTTTTAGAAAAAAATATTTTTAGAAAAAACACAAAAAATGTACTCCCACTTTTAGAAGAGTTCATTAATATAAAAAATTTGGTAAACATGAAGTAAAAATGAATGGTCATTTTATATTGATCATTCCATTATTTTTTTAATATATTAAAATCTGTTAGAACTAATAGGTTTAGTAAAAATATATACAAGTTGATATTTCATTCTGATGAATTGTAAAATGATATCTCCTTTTTATGGGTGATCCTGAAGGAAATGGTGTCTTATATCTATGTGTTTTTCTTATGAGTTATGTGTTGATTTTTTACTTAATGAAATTGCAATTGTGTTATGACTCAATATTTTATTCTTAATAAAACTTATTCCATTTTTAGTGAGTGCATTTTAATTCCACAACACTTAAGTATAACAGCTTTCAGGTGACACATATTCAAGTTAATCGGTGGAAAGTTCTATTGAGTGTTGTTTCTTACAAGACCAAGAAACTAAAGTTCTCTCTAATAAATAACAAGTTTCAAAATAACTTTTTCTATCTATTTTACATCCACCAAATTCATCAACTAATGTTTTTTAACTCAAAATAATATCTAGAAGAGTAAAATAATCCTAAATGCATAGTTACCATAAGATAACAAAAAGTTAGTTTTATATCTTTAATATGGGTCTATTTTGGATTTTCTTGTTATCTTGGAAATAATCATACAAGAAACATTAAATTCGGACAACTATCTATTAAGTAAAGTAAACATCCAATAATTCCTCTAAATATCATCTGATCAACTGGTTTCTAAGATTCATCAATATCTAAAGTATTTGAGGTTCCAATAAGAGTATAAATAATTTTATAATTGTCATATGTGAATTTCACAATAAGAACATTTATATAATTATATAGAGATATAAATATTCTTTATAGTTTTTTTTAAAATTTAGTAACCTAGAAAACATGTAATTTCTCCTACAATCCTCATTTCAAACTAATAATTCATAATATTTTTAAAGGAATCTATTAATGATTTTCTATTTTATCCATATATAATACCATAAACATAAATTTGAAAAATGATGATGTTTTTTAAAACTTATTTTATAAAATTATTAGGATCCACAACTCCCTTAATAATTTATTTTGTAACAGAAATCATGTTAACCTATCATAATAGGTTTTAGAGGTTTGTTTAAGTTCATAAATCTCCATATTATGTTTAAAAAAATGTTTTGGATGTTTTTTATTTTAAAAACTAGGGAGTTTTTCAACATAAAATTACCCCTATACATATCTGTTAAGGAATGCAGACTCCACATCCATTTGAAATAGTTTGAAATTTAAGAATTATGCACAATCTAGAAGTATACTAAAGATTCAAGTATAGCTACCAAAGCACAAGTCTATTTATTATCCATGCCTTATTATTGATTATATCCCTTAGTAACAATTATAAATTTATTTCTAACTGTTATTCAATTTTCATCAAATTTGTTCTAGAAAACCCATTTTACTCTAATTATAGAAGTATCCATAGGTTGTTAATCCAATGTCAAAAATTGATTTCATTAAAATTAATTGTATTTATCTTATATGGATTTTATCCAATCCACATCTACTAAAGCCTCATTAGAAGTATAATGTTGGAATTGAGATAAAAATTAAAAAATTTCAATTTTATTTTTTAAATAACTTCTAGTTCTAACTAGTTGATCTATATCAACAATGATATTGTCACTAGGATGATTCCAAAAAAACAACTGATTTCATGGACTTACAAAAATTTGTTCTTCAACAATAGGTGGAATATATTCTTGAGGTATAGCTTCAAAAATATATTCTTTATTTTTTCTCTCATGATAAGAACTTTCCAACATAGGTTGAAAATATAGTTTTTTGAAATTAATTCCAATGATAGATGTTGTGGTTATTTTAAAAAAAGGACCATTTTCATCAAATCTAACATGTACCATGTCCTTAATAGTAATTTAATTGTTATTAAAACTCTATATGCCTTACTAGTTGTATAATAGCCTAAAAATATTACTTTATTTAATTTTGGTTCAAAATTATATAAATTTTCTTTAGTATTCAGTATGAATACTTTACATCCAAAAACATTGAAGGAAGAAAGTTTCAGTTTCCTTTCGGTCTAAAAATCCTAAAGAGTTATTAACAAAAGTCCGTATTAAAAAGTGATTTATTGTATAATAGGTGGTAATAAATGCTTCATACAAAAAATGTTTGGTGACTGAGTATTCACTTAGCATGGTTATAGTAATCTCTTGAATAATTCTATTTATTCTTTCAACTTCACCGTTTTTTTGTAGAGTTTTAAGTACTGAAAAGTTATTTATAATAACATATTTACTATAAATTTTTTGAAACAATAATTTAATAATTATCCACCATGATCACAATGAATAATTACCATTGAGATATGTTTCTCATTTTTATCTTGGGATAAAATAGTTTTAAAATAACAAAAGGCTTCAGACTTCATTATTAGAAAATAGACCAAAGTATATCTAGTGTAATAATCAACTACAACATATAAAAAGTATTTTACACTAATAATTATAGTTTTTATAAAGACAAACAAGTCCATGGGAACTAAATATAAAACATTAGAACTTTAGACTTCACTAATATATTTTAAAATTAACTTACGTTGATTTCTTAGTTGGTAAGGATCACAGACTTTAGAAGTATCAAACCTATATTCTGGTAAGTCCTTATCTTATCATTTCATAGATAAATTAGATAAATTTATATGATTAAAGTGTCTTAATATTCTATTCCATAACCAATATTGGTCTTCCATTGGACTAAGGAAAAGAAGATATTGGATCATAAGGTATTGTTTGTTTAATTTGTAGACATTCTCATGTCGACTAGAAAAAATAATATATTCATTTTTAGAACTGTGAACAATAAATTTATCATTCCTAAATTTCAAATAATTAACTTCATCAAATAATTTAATTATGATAATAATTATGTTATATTATCCTAAAAAAATATAAAATTTGAAATCAATATTTTTCATGAATAATAATGTTACATATACTAGTAATTTTTCCTTGAGAATTATCTCTGAAAGTGAATTTAGAACCTTCCATATTATAATATAATTAAAGAATTATTTGTTTCTAGTCATGTTTCTAGAGAAACCACTATCCATGTACCAAATTTTTTTATTGTTGGTATATTACTTAATTTTTTGAAAACAAAAACATTAGAACTTCAAAACCCAAACCTTATTGAGATTAGTATTATGATAAAGTAAAATTTTTTGAATCCACATTTTTTTGACATTATTATATGGATAAAAATTTTGCCCTTTTGAAGAATAATCTTTAAGATAATGCAGCAATTGATTTTTTTAATGAACATTTATTCTTCTAGTGCCCACCACATTAAAAATTAGATAAAAAAGAGCACTTTCCCGAACCAATTAGTTATTAACAAAAACAAGTTTTATATTTGTAAAACCCTTTCCATTAATATCTCCATAAGGTCTAATTTGATTATAAATTTTATCAAAAATTTCCTTACTAGTGGTAAAATTTTATAATAACTTTTTTAAAATAGAGATTTTAGAATTTTGTTTTTCAACTAAACTTTTATCCT
This sequence comes from Viscum album, assembly GCA_963277665.1. Lineage (NCBI taxonomy): Eukaryota > Viridiplantae > Streptophyta > Magnoliopsida > Santalales > Viscaceae > Viscum > Viscum album. Next base: position 856,302,731 of record OY728133.1, on the reverse strand, counting down.
TAGTAGATTTTATATTTGAAATGCATCTTACAGTGTCATTTTGTAAACAAGTTCTATCAAAATTATGTTTTTCAAGTTATTTCAAACACCATAATTATCAAAATTAGTTTTATATAAATCTTTAGAAAGATATGATTTTTTAGTATTAAATTCAGCAATTCTAGATTTTTTTACTGTAGGTTTTGTATGAGAAACATCAAGTTTTCTAGAAATCCTACAATTTTCATTTTCAAGTAATTTTAAAAATGTAGAAACTTATTTAAAACTTTTTAATAATTTTTTATCATTAAATAAGTAAGATTATTTAGAAGAATACAAATATCTATTTTCATCATTATTAGTATCTAGATAATTAGGATTTAAGGTATGATTTGTAAGATATTTTGTATTTACCATAACCATGACGAATTTTTATCCTCTAGTATTTCTATATAGAATCCTATATTGTTCAATCCTAAACATTCATTATCTGATGAATTTTCAGAATAACTATATCCACTACTTGCACTCAAAGTGTATGAAGTGTTTATACTTCTCTTATAATTATGTTTATATTAATTTTTGGAATTTATATCAAAATTTATTTCCTTATTATTTTTTCCGTTAAGATTAGGAAAGTATGGTTTGATATGTCCTGCTTTCTTACATTCATAACTTATTAATTTTGGAGAATCATTCTTATCACTTTTATCCTTATGAATTTTTTTATATCTGTACTGGAAATACATTTTACCGACAATCTTATTCATTATTTTATCAATATTATCTAATTAATTCCTTAACAATTCTAATTAACTAATGTCTGATTCAAAAAAAAACTTTTATTTTTAGAAGTATTTAAAATTTTCAGACCAGTTTATACCTTATTGGGAACATTGGATATATTTTCAAAAGAAACTCATATTTTTTTCATTTTATTTTTCTCAAAATTCATTTTCAATCTTTCCTCATACTGCATAAGGGTTATAATATGATCATCAAGAGAACAATTAGTAATCCTTCTTGCGTCATCCAAAGATATTATCTTTGATTCCCATTCACTAGGAATTATCTCAATAACATTCTCCACTAAGAACCCATCCATAGGATATTTCTCACCAAGTGACTATAAACTGGTGAAAATGATCATAAACCCTAGGTTCATTTTAGCAACAGATTCTCCGAGTAGAAAATAAAAATCTTGATAATCCTCTCCAAGAATTGATATTTTTATGTAAGTGAATTTAGAACATCCAAAATGTGGTACCTATATCTTCATATAAATAATTTTTGGTGCATTACATGAAGATATATGGCAATAGATATTTCTAGTCATAGAACATAATAGAGTATTCCTTACTCTTTAATTCAGTGGATATTCCAACTTTTTTTGATTAGTAAATTCATAAACATCTTTATATAGAATAATATAGTAACTGGTTAACATGATTTTTTTTTCAACTCTAGTGTTTATAATAAAATTTATCATTCTATCTCTTCATTACTAATAATCATTACCAGCAAAGATAGGTGGCCTACTAGGATTCAAATTCTTAAGTGTACCAGCATTCAAACTTGACATCTTATATAAAGTATAAACTATTCTTTAAAATACATGTTAGTGTAAAAAAATGTATAAACAAGAATTATATAAAAACATAATAATTTGCAGCAGATAACATAATTAAAAACACAACAAGAAAATCAGTAGAACCTTCTATGATACAAATTTTTGGATCGTAAGATTTTAAAATGGATACAAGAGTTTGGGGGGTGAAAATTACTTTAAAAAATTAAACTAACAAAAAAATAAAAACATCTTTATCTAAAAATACCAGACTTAGCAATCATCCAATGATCGTAGTGTTCGTATTGGATTTAAAAATCATCCAATAAAACATATTTATTAGTTAGGTTCATAAAAAGTCTGATAAAATAGTTATTAGAAAGATTAATAAAAATTAATTGATAATATATATTACATAGTGGAATGTAAAACTTGTAGAAACAAGTAATATGAAAGCTAATAACAAAGTAAGAATTAATTACAGTCATTATAAAAGTAATTTTACTCATTAACATTAACTGTTAAGGAAGTAAATAATCCTAACTTAATATATTAACATTTTTCAACATAACTATAAAGGTATGTCTTTCCTTACTAGAAAATATCTTGATATGATGATAAGAATAAATCTATCTTATAATCCCCCAGAAGGCCTTGATACGACGATCAGTGGCATCTCTATCTTTCTATCCTAGAATCCCTCAATCCAGTGGATCAAATTCACATGTCTTCATATCCTTGAAATCCCTTGATCTAAACCTTGGTCAGAACAATTGAATACACAAGAAAAATTTTCTATGGAATTTAAAACCCTCACAAGGATTCCTTAGAAATACAACTCTCTAAAAATTAAAATGCATGAGAATGAGATATTGAGGAAGAGAAAGATATCAGACGTGTTGAGTTGAAAATTCATCATCACTGAGCTCCTTGAATGAACTCCTATATATAGGCATCCCTACAATGGATATATTTCTAGGAATCTTAGAGTTGGTTGTTACGACCTCATATGTTCTTCAGTTGAAAGCTCAAAAAAATGTTTCCATTAGATGGAATTTTGATAGTAACATTACAATGTTGTAAAATATTTATTAAGATAGAAATACTTATAGTTACTCCAATTATAAACTTTTCACAGTCTGATAGACTATAATAATTTTTTTCAATCTAATGAACTGAACTATGGCCAGTCTAATCGATCTGAACTATTTTCAGTCCAATAGATACGACTTCGATCAATCCAATGGATAGAACACTTAGTAAATCCTATGGGAATAAACAAGATTTTAAGAAAGTGTTAAAGTGTTTGTGATGTTTAAAACTAAGCAAAGGAAAAGTATAAAGTATAATTTCAACTGAACAACATTGGATCATCGAACCTATTCTCTTCTTAGATCAATATTCCAATGGATTCATTGAATTACTTCCAGTAATTGTAATCTATTTGGTTATATATTTTCATTTATTCCTCTCTCACATTATTTTAATGTGGTGGATCCTCATGTCATTGATAGATCTATATATTTATTTATTGATTTTTTTAACTATTATTCACCCTTGATCATTATATCCTTTAACTCTCCTTGTAGACCCCATGTTGGGTGTTGATGATCATGGATTGAGGTAGGTTGTTTCTTATGGAAATTTCTATCAGTTGAAACCCATAATTCTTCTCTATTTGAATTAGATTTTTGATTTATTTCTAAATTGTGATTTTATTCTCTTGATAAATGATTTTTAAATGACATGGTTTGTGAGATGAAATCCATTGGAAATGGATTTTGAAAATAAAGTATAGATTTTTAAAAAATGATATTGAAATGAAATGTTAGTTTGAAGAATGATTTTGATGAGATGAAAAGGTATGAAATGAATTATTATTTGGAATGAAATGATTTTTTTGATAGAAATAATATTTTATAAATCCAAATGATGTTTGTTTTGAAATGAAATTTCCTATTTTGAATATTTATGATGGAGTGATTGAAATTATTTTTTGAAATGATTTTATATTGTTTGAAATTAATGATATCCCCTTGTACGTTTTTTTACCATGAAGCACATGAGATCCTAGTTAGTTAATAGGAGGATATTAATGCTTTCTAAAATTTATTACCAATAAATTACTTAATGATGAAAAAGATATTGAAACTACTTGAGGGCAGGCAGTTCATTCTTTGGGATGAATTCCTATCACCCCAAGGCCTAATCCCTAGGGATATGTTCACCTGAGGCGCTTTACTTCAACGATATTTTGAAGAACTTCAGTACTTAAAATAAATAATCCCCATGGATTATAACCATGTTTCTATGATTGAAAATATTAATTACATGATAATGATTATGAAATATGTTATTTATTCATATCTTAGTAAAATAGTTTATTCATGTATGTTTTGAAAAATATTCTTGTTTTTTCCCAATTTTATGGAAATTCACTTTTATTCCAATTTTAATCTGCCAATTGAATTTTTTGAAAAAAATATTTATATATGAACTGAGAAATGACTTCCATGCCATGTTCTAAATTAAATTGAGTATATTTGGTTTATTGGTTATAGATTGCTAATGAAATTCATTGTGAGATCTAACACATCATTATCACTCACATTATATCTTTACCATTATGAGTTTTTATATTTTCTTATGTAGGGTCTATGAAAAGAGAAAAAACTACTCATATAGGTGGTGGATGTTCTTTATTAGTGAACCTTGACAGTTGGAGGTGATTGGTGGAATATGTTATCCAGTTTTTACAGGGAGTTTTTTTGTTGATGTTTGGATGGTGTCTTCTGATGACTTGGGTTGATGTTTCTATTTTTGTGACTTTTATCTATTTAATTTTAGTTTTCTCTCCTATGGAGTGTTTGGAATACTAATCGATTATCATTTTTGTCCACTACTTTGTCTTGATGAGTAATCCTTATGGTTAAGTCATTACCTATGGTTTGTATTGATTAACTTGCGTTGTTCACCAACACATTAAGATCAAGAATTCCCTTCTATCCATGTTAAGATTGGTTTATAAACTGTTTAGGTAGGTTATTCAAGTTTGTTTGGGAAAAATTGGTATCAAAGGCAGTCATCACTCTTCTTTGATGTCATCATACATTTTGGGATGTCTTGTTAGACATGAGACAATATTTTTAGGACTTAAGGGGTAGGTTACAAGTGATTTCCTAATCATCTCTCATAATAACAATCTTTAATTTACCACGACATATTGGAAAAAAGTGTCTTTTCGTAGTTGTTTGATCGAATCTTAGAAATTTTTCCAAAGTATTGATTCAAGAATTTTGTTTTCCATTTTAATTTTGATTGATATAGTTGATCATGTCGCATCTCTTGATTGATGTTTTACTTGTATTTTTTTGATGATGTGGAGTAAAATACCCTTAGAATATGTTTAAACATACCCTAGAAGGTAGTTGCTAATGAACCATTAAAATCAAACCATATAGTTAATTTGAACCATGCGTAAGTTGTTGTGCATGTGGTCCAAGATCTGGTTCATATGGATACACCTATTCCTATTGAGGAAGTAGAGGTTGTTCCCCAAAGGGAAGAAAATAAATATTATTCCTAGGAATTTCTTTTTTTTTTTAATCTTATATCTTTATAGGGTACCAATGATCCTCAGAAGGTAGGGGATTGGTTGAATAATGTCAAGCAGCTCTTTTATTTCTTAGAGACACCTTACTCTGTTAAGGTGAAATGTACTTCCTTCAAGATTGAAGGGGCCAACATAAGGTAATGGGACTCAATAGTTCAAACATGTAAGAATGTGTGTTTGGAGAGGAAATAATTCAAGAAACTTTTCACAGAACAATTTAATCCATAATCAATGGAGATGGATAAGTCTATAGATTTCCTTAAACTCAAGGAAGGTGATTAAATTATGAATCGGTATTCTAACATCTTCTTCAAGATTATTTATTTCTCATAGAAGATAATATCGAATGTGAAACTAAAATATTTAAGGTTTAATATTGGTGTTTATATAGATATATAATTTTAGGTTTTCTTGCTGAAGATCAACATGTACGTGGATATGCTGGATATATATTTTATGTCGGAACTTGATTTATCTTTTAAGTTTTGTTTTTTGTGAGTTCTTCCTACTCCCAGTGGATTCTTGTGTGTTTTCATTAAAGGGAAGGGGAAGTAGTATAAATATCATAGTGGAAACCATAGTGTTGGTTAATATTAGTTTCATACTTAAAGTATTCTATAGTGTCTAGAAAAGTCTAATTAACTTGTTTCCAATGTTAAAAAGATGGGCACTTGAGGCAAATTTTCATCGTGGTGTCGAAGTTATATAGATCTTGTGAATGCTCAGGTCACTTGTAGAAGTTTTACATGTTTTTACCAATATGTGTAGTGGTGCGTTATTAAACACTGAACTGTAAATGGTTATTATCATTGTATCTTTTGGGACATTAAATATTCAAGAATCAATTATAAAATATTTAGATTTCATTTTTTCTCTATCACGTGAGTAATTTTTTTTATTATTTTTCTTAAATTTATGTATTATTTTCTTATCAATTTATGAGTTATATTGGTGATTCAAAATAACAAACATTTCAATTTGTGTCTCAACCTAAATGTGTCATATTTTATATTAGTTATCATGTTCATCCTTGGGTGTGCTATCTAAATATTATGTCACTCTTATATAGTATTGAATAACTATTTATATTCAAAAATACTTGTATCTTATCCCCTCCCCCTTGTCATATGTTGTGAATATAATGTTTCCCATTACTAGGGATGGTTAATGGGTATCAAACCCTTTGGATCAGGTATATCATACATGGAAATCTAAAACAAAAAAAACTCCTTTTTTAAGGTCTTAAAAGATTAGTGAGAAAATTCATGAATTTAAGTAGACTGACCTAAATTGATTTTGGTTGACTCAATGGGTAAAGAAGTTTTCTTTTCATTTTTATAGCATTATTTTGGTAATAATATACATTTTTTAATTATGCGAGAAATATATGTATAAAATTTCATCTATGTAATTAACATTATTTGTTTAATGTTTAATATTTGTTGAAAATATGGCTTTAATTTTTATTTTTAAGAATAATTATATATGGGTCACCCCCATGTCAAACTACTAAGAATGTAAATGGGCCATAACTCAATTTTTTAAATATGAATTAATTGTGGGGATAAAAAAACCTATTTTATTTAGGTATGACCTAGGAAAACACAATAATAAATTATACCCCATTTATCTTGCATTAGTTGGTATAAAATATTTGGTTGATATGGTAAAAAAACAATCCCTTCATTTTAATATTTCTTTTATAATTTAACCTTGTTTATGTCTTGTTTTTTCACTCACCAATTTTTTTATATTACTTTGAAAACATTAAGAATTTATTATTGTTATGAATAATTTAAAATATCATATACAACCAATTATTCACACATTAATATTTTATTCAAAACATGTAATTTAATTCATCAAAATAAATTAAGTTTAATGGAGAAAATTTATGATAATAAATTAGAAGATACATTTTCCTTCCACTTATTATGTTTTACAATATTGATCATATTCATGTTCTGAGTGTTTGGAATAGAAAATAAGAATTTTTTAGGATATTATTCCACCAATATTGTTTTATCATTGTTTTTATTATCACATCCAATTAACTATTTATATTACATCATTAACCATTTTCATTTTTGTAATATCTATGTTTTAATATTCGATACTTTTCTTTCAATATATTACTATCCTCACCAATGATTTTAGCAGACACACCATAATTATTACTCTATTTTTATAATTTATCCATTATTTCCACCCATGTGTTGGGTTTTATAGGCTTATGGTATCACCCAAATTTAGTCAAATTAAATAATAAAATCTAGCCATGATCAACAAATAGATGAGTTGTATATATTAAATTAAATAAAACTATAACATATTATGTATCAACCTATCTTATTCCCTATTAATATTATTTACTAGTCCATTTTATTGAGATAACAAGTACCAAGCAATATATTTATTGCTTCTTATATGATTCCCTAACTATATGAATCTCATATCTAACTTGGTTTAATTATCTAATTATTGAAAGTACGTTTACTTTTTTCATGATTTTATTTGATATATGACATTTAATTTCTTCTTTTCATTTTCATTTTCTACTAATATTTGAATGAATTATTTGTATATGAGATCATTGATATAATAATCAGATCTTTCACAGACCATATTATGGAATCAATGAGAATTTTTCTCTCAAATGTAGAAACTTGTGACTATATGAGTATCAAAATTCATTAAATAATTTGATAGGATTCATAATGTCAAATATTTAACAAATCTAATGTTGTGAAATATTTGTTTCCTCTATTTTATTCTTTTTTTATTTTAAAGAAGTTGTTCTAAATAGTGTGGATGATGAGTATTATTTAAATACATATAAAAATATAATAAAATTCTCCTTGTCCTTCAAAAACTAAAATAAGACATATTTTATTGAATCATATATAAATATTTCTATGTTTATTTTATTACCCATCCCCACTAATTACCTTTCTAGGATGGTTATTTAGATATGAGTGACTGTTGAAGCTCGCTGATACTAAGACTATTGTGAATTCCTCATCCAAAATTTGACCCCACATGAGTATCAAAATGGATAACCTAGGTTTTCATTGGAGGTGGTCACTCAAATAGTCATTATTCATGGGAGTTGTAATTTTTTTAGATTTTTTTTAATTTAATTAAAAGGAAAAAATTACAATGGAATGTGGTTTTATGTGGTATGGATTAAATAAAGTGAGAAAAGAGAGGAAGGAAAATAAGTAAAAAAGAAAATGGGTGTTATAAGGATAAATGATCAATCCAAATGATGAGTTTAGTGTCAAGGTAATCATTAATTAAATTATATGTCATTCCACTATAATGATCTGATTATATACCAATAATAGTCTTCCACTATTTGACATGTGAGTGGAAAGAATTATCAAGAGACTCTTAAAGTACATTAATAACCAATTGTATGCTTACATACTAAGCATAGAATACACCTCTCCTATGTGCGTAATCTAACCCAAATCATGACCACATCCCACAAGTCATTTAAAACATTTGGTTCTTGAATAATCCATATGTTGATTGAAATAGAATACGATATGTTAAAATTGATTTAATTGTGGAATAAATAAGGATTAAATCAGTGTGAAACAAAGAGAGAAAACCATCACTCAACTCCCACATTGCATGTATTCATGATTTAATTACAAAAAATAATGACAAAAATTAAATGAATGAAACTTAGGCTGCAAGAACCCCCTCATATCAACCCTCTTTTAGTTATCCATAACCATAGAGTGTGAGAGGTTTACAATGGGTGAACACAAGGTGATTTCTAAGAAAATATGTGAAAAAGAGAAGAATGAATTATAATAAAAAACATGAATTTGGAAAATGATAGAGTTAAATAATAAAATTTAGCATCCAAACACAATGTCTAGGTAGACTTGTAATAGAAAAATACCCACAAACCCCCCTTTTCCTTTAAAATAGACAACCAATATCCTTGAAATTAGAATAATAAAATCAATATTATACCAAGAAGGTTTAGATCAAACTCCATCTTTCTTTACACAGAAATACCTCATCATCATCATCAAACAACAAAAATATAATTTGTTTTTATAATAATCTATGGATCAAATTCTCTACATTGAGGCACAATGGAAATCTGTTATCCTTGGAGGTACCATTGTAGGTGTGTATTAGGTGGATATAAACACATGAAATCTATTGTATCAATAATAATTTGGGTTGCACTAACATGGGTTTTCATTATTGGCTCAAGATTTATTCTACTGGTGGTTCGGGTTAGAACTATAAGTCAGATTAAGTACTTTCAAAATTAGATGGAAGATGTGGATTTAGTGAATACTTCTAGGATTGGATATATGAAAAATATTTTCTGAATAAGTTTTTTACATTATATAAGGATATATTCTGGGATCAGAACTCATAACCAGTGGAGGCTGTGTCAACAGAACCAGGTGTTTAAAACCAAGAAACAACAATGGCACCCTTCTGGGTGGAAATTTTCAGAAGGAAAGGTGGATGAGTTCCATACACTGCATTGTTCATTGAAAGATGTTGATAGAGTCTGTGTGTCAGTGGGTAGCTGGAAATTTCCTTGATTGAGCATTGGATGAACAAAAATATTTGAATGCAGTTAAAGTGGATGAATTGAAAGGACTATTACAGAGCTCATTTATAAATAGATGGGCATGGGACACTTGATTGTTGTTGGATGGTTTTCATTATTCTTTGGATTGAATACAAAGTTTATTTTCTATTTTCTCCTAAATAGTGTTCTAGATTGGGAACATGTAACTCAATGAATCATTCCTGTTATTCTTCTATTAATTTAGAGCTACAATGTTTTCATGGAGTAGAAATTTTTCCGAACCACACATATTTTTAGTGTTCTATGTCGAGTGTTCACTTTATGTTTTTCTTCTTTCCACTTTGGGAGTGATATGAGAATTTTGTGGAGTTCCAATTCAATGCGTGGTTAGGCCATGAAGCTTCTCAATTTGGATACAATGAGTCACGTGTTGATTAATTTGGATCTTTGGGAAACCTTATTTTACATTTTAGGCTTCATAAGTGGTTCTGGATTGAGGGTTTTTAGAAAAATAATTTATATTAGAGGTTGGTGTCGAGATTAATTTTATATATTTTTTTGTTACTCCTAGTAATTCATATTATTATCCTTTATTCCTTTTCATTTCAATGGGAGTTTCTATTTAGAAGGATGATGTTTGAAGAGGGAAAGGTTCAACATGACATGTTTGACTGATCAGATTTTAGATTTCAATGGATTCAAGTAGAGTATTATCTATTCCAAATATATTTAGAGATTTTATTAATAGGGATCAATTTAGAAGAAATAGAAAATGGATAGTGGGAAAGTCTAAACCAGAATACACTATGGGTGATTTAGATTATGTTGGCCCTAGGGGTGTCCAAAACTAACAGTACAAGGTGTAGTTGAGTTACACATAAGATATGGATGGGCTGGGTTAATTTGGTATAGGTTGATATTAGGTTAGGTCATATCATGTGTTTTAAAAATAATGAACCAATTCAACCAATACCTAATTTATTTCCTCTAGGGGTCAGTCACTTTGTTTCCCTCTTATCACATCTTGAGTTTTAGAAATATCATGGACATTACAGGCAATGTTTATTGAATTTAATAGTAATATGTAATGTTTTATTTGTTTTCCAACCTATAAAATCTAAAAATAACTTACTTTTAATCTTCATATAAATTTAAAATATATTAATTGAATTTTTTTATTTGAATATTTGTTCTAATAGAAATGTTAATTGAATTTGATAAGATGCATGATTATTTGAATTTATATTTTTTTATTGGATGATACATCTTATAAGTAATTTTATGATCTAGAACTATTTTAATTAGACATTAAAATTAACTTTTTTGGCTAATAGAAATTAATTGGGTGATCCCTGTGATGATGTATTTCTTAGTTTTTTATCCAATTTTTTTATAGTTTGAACTAAAGTTAATGGGGATTATTGTTATGTTTGTATTTGGATGATTTTAAATGTTCTAAATTTCTTTAGTTTTAATTTAATTGATAGTTTTATTGTTTTTTGGTTTTATTTCCTATAATTTTTCTTTAATTGACTCGAAAAACTGGGTCAGACCCAACCCGAACCACCTCGGGTTAGGTCGGATCAAGTCATTACAAAAAAAATCTTATAACCCATCCTAAATCGATCAAACTTGGAAACTTTTGACTGGTTTGATTGAAAAATTTGACCTTAACCAAGACAACTTGACCCATAAACACCCCTAGATAACTTAGAATGTGGCCTTCAATATTTGGGAGGTGAATAACACTGTGGAATTAATGTCTATGCTAGATAGTATATACGAGATACTGAGAAAAGTGAAAAAGGTATTTTTGATGCAGATACTTTTCAATATGATGATATCAAAAGGAATGTCAGTGAAATATCATGTTAATGACTTCAATGTAATTCATATATAGTTGTAATCAGTGGGTGTAATTTTCTTTAGGGTATTTTTGGAGTTAATAGTTATGTTATTTTTTCTATTATCATGGGATGTGATTGTTACCATGGTGAGAAATTATAACAGTATGATTGAATTGGTGTTTGAGGAGATCTATGATCTTATTTTGAATGAAGAGATCTATAGGAAGGTATTATCAGATTCTACCAAAACCACATTCAATGTGGTAGGCATGGTATGTTAGATTTAGAGGAAAATATAAACAAAGGTTGAAGGCATAATAGAAATGAGTTGAGGAAATAGGTTGGTCTTATTGATTCTGCATGTTGATACTATAGAAAGAAAAGACATTTATGGAAGGAATATTTTGAGATATGTGTCAACTATAAAAAGTATCCATCCAATTTATCTATAGACTCTATAGCTTTTTAAGAGGACACTATGTTTCTTAGTCTTGCAAGTTTGTTGGAGTCATGGATTCTTGAATTTAGAGATATATTTCAATAAATGTATGAGAAAGGATGCATGGTAAAATATGATTCGAAAAGATTCAACAAGTATTACCATGTGAATGGAGGAGAATTCAAGATTATTGGAAAAGAAGATGTAATATTATAAATAAAGAATAAATTCATGCTCAAGGGAACTCATCACAAACCAGTATTTTGGAAGGACTTGATTTCAGTATGTCATCTAGATGATGGGGGATTCTGTATGACCTTTGGGGATAGTGTGTAAAAAATCACACAAGGATCCATAGTAGTGTCTTATGGTTTTAATTACAAAGAATTGTATCTGTATGAATATTATGAAGGATCAATGCAAACCAGAATTTGAAAAAATTATATTTTTATCAATGGAAACTCAATTTTGTCACATTACTATAACTTTTTATTTTCTTTCAATTTTAAATGATTAATTATATTCATTATATTCATTAATTGTGTTTTAATAGTTCAATGAAAATTATCACATTCATGTCGATGTATAAACCTTAAATTTATAACATGTTTTTTAATTATTATATGTTGAGAATGTATTGTAGGATAGAATTATGGTTTATAGGGATCCCACTTGGTTTAATTTATCAAGGTATTGAAATAGTATATATAATCATTCCTCCATTTAATATGGTCATGGTGTCTAAATGGTCACAGTGTCTAGGCCCTTTTCCAGAAAAAAAAATGGTGGCAAACTCACGGTTTCTCAGACATAGCCAAATCTCTGAACACATACATAAATAGTGATATTCATATAATGAATTAAACTTAATCATTCATAAGATAATTTCATTATAAAAAAATAGTTTACGATAATTATTTAAGGCATAAAAAAACTAATCATACGTACACATGATTTTAAATAGATTTAAACATGATTAAGAAGCTTTACCCAACTTATAGGATTTGTGATCATCAAAACATGATTAACAAAAGTGGAATACAAAAATATTATATATATATATATATAATTATTAGGAGGTATACCTATATTACTCATTTATTATTATTATTATTATTATTATTATTATTATTATGTTTTTTAATGTTTCTAGTTAATAGGTGGAAACATTTTTTCAGTTATTTCCTTCTTCATGTTTCTATCCTTGACCCTTATTATTCATTTTTTAGGATTTTTATAATTGGATTTACTCGATCATCCTACCTAATCCTTTAATGATATATTTGGCCCCCACATAGTGTGGATCCACAATTGGGGGTTTTCATGAGTGTAAAATTAACCATGTGATCCTGCATTAGACTCACATTCAAAACCATGATTGGAATAATTTTTGTGGTGTTACAAGATTACTACATCATGGTAGACTGCTAGCTCTATTTTCTCTTATTCTGAGAACTGGAGGGTATAGAATATATTTTCAATGGATTTAATCCATTTTTCCAAGATGAGTGGATTAGAATATCCACTAAATATTTGAGGCCTTTTCAAAAAAAGTATTTGACCAAAAATTTCTCTTTTTATGAGAAGGAGGGTGTTCCACACAATTCATGTTATTATTCATAACTTGGGCTAGTTGTGACAGTATTATCATGAGGTTTTGAGCTCCCATTCCCATTAGGTTTTATGTCTTATTATGGAAATAATCACATTTATTATCACATTGGTTGTTATCTTGAGTTCTTTTATTTTCAACCATTAACAAAAAATAGAAAAATAAAATTAGGGGGGCTTGAATACTTAACAAATGAGATTATAAAAAGGACACTATTAACGTATAAGGAAAAACATATAAATTAAAATTATATCCTAACTTATGATTCTATAGGTTTAAATCTAGGTTATCTATGGTGATTGAATTATCCTGGGGGTTCTTACTAATGTTTTCTAGTCCTAATCCCCAAAAATGACTAGATCTTCCTCAGATACCAACTATAGAAACCCAATACTTTCACAAATATTATTACATGATTTTAATCATAATTTTTCATTAAATAAAAACCAAGGATTAAAAATCCTACTGTATTTAGAAGACTAGGGGAATAATTAGAAAACATGAAACTACAATAAAACACCTTCTTCTTAATCTTAATAATTATATCCTAACTCCATTTGAGATCATGTAACTACATAGGATAACCCTTGGAATACATAGAAAAAAGGGGGAGTTAAAATCCCAATAAAGGGATAAACATTGAAATAAAGCATAAAAGATGAGTCAAAAGTCATACCATGATAACATAAAAGTCTTGGATCATGAATAACAATATAGGGGAATAAAATATATAACATTTAATCATATGATCATGGAAATATAATAATGTGGAAGTAAATATATCATGACATAAACATGAGCCAAGGTTAACTGCCAAGAAGACATCACATGGTGGACAAAGTCCCATAATGGTTTAGGTTTACTTCCTAATCCCATAAATAATATATCATGAGGATAAAAAATTATCCAATGCATTGGATCACTATATGGGTTCACCCATCATAATATGTACATGAATATGTGTGCCACATAATGAAATCAAACATAAGTAATAAACATAAGGGTTACCCATGGAAAGAAATGGGTTTCATAATAATGTCATAAGGCATAATCAAAGGGTGTATCATAATGGTATCCATGAAATAAGGGATTAAATAATTATTGGACATTAATAAATTAAATATAAGAATATATATTTAATAACAATGGTCAACTAAATTGGAAACAAGAAAAAGAGTGGTTAGATATCTATAAAAATGTTCCACTTAAGCACGATTTTAGTGAAAAGATTAAAGAGTCTTGAAAGAGGATAAAGGAAAAATTATTTATATAAAACCAAATATAAACTAAATTAGTTTTTCATGATAAAATGAGTGGTTTTATAAAATTTGGGTTTCTTAAAATATTTTATGGAGTGAACTTGAAATTGGGTGAGAAACATAGAAGTTCCCTATAATTGGGTTTTCTTATCAAGAGAAATTTCAAAGGGAAACATTTTAAAACATGTATTTACCCATAAAAGAAATATGAATTGAGATTAATATAAATGTTTGGAACATATATATAGAATATAACAGAAGTATATAAGAATAATGAAAAGATAAATAGAGGTAAAAGTGAAAGAGCATAACCCAAAGGAAATATGGAGGTTTGGAGAGATCCCTTAACTTATGTATGAAAGAGATATTCATTTACACTTAATGTCCTGGATAATAAAATTAGATTAATTAATTACTAATTCATAAACACTTACACAAATATTTGATTTATTTTAGTTTTTAAGTTCATTTATGGCCATTTCAATGAGTTATAAGGTTCAATTTTTTGGTTCCAAGAGCATTAATTTCATGTTTTCAGGGCCGGTTCACTTGTTTATACTTATGGTTTTTCTTTTAAAATGGTAATACTAATCTAGATGTGGATTTAAATGGTATTAATGAACTTTTATAACTATAAATTCCCCCATAAATCATTTTTTCTACTGACATATGGGGATAGTTATTTGAGTAAAAATGTTATCATTGTGTGGTTAGTTCATTTAGGCGGTTTTACCAACCATATCAAGAAAATGTCATTTTATTTAATATTATATATATATATATATATATTTGTTTCATAACATAAAATAAGTTATAATATACTTATTACAAATATATTTAACTACAATAATAGTGTTATGACCATCCTTTAAGGAGGTAATAGAAAATGAATACTCATTATCAATGGATATGGTTAACCACCATGATTTGGAAAATGGTTTCATTTATATGAATCATAGGATATGATAAAAGTTATGTATAGAATATATTCCATTAGAAATATGACATTCCATTTTATAAATTATAATGGAGTTATTATGATTTTATGGATGAATGAGGTGAGGAGAAGGTAGAAAGAAAGTAAAGAAAAAGATATAGTTTGAGAATGTTACCTCTTGAATATCAAGTTCTTAAAGAGAACCTTAAGGAACATGGAATTGATATTTTAGTGAGACTAGTGGCACTTGGACTTGGGGAGAGTGGGGAGGAGAGTGGTGTTTTTGATTATTACATTCATTAGTTTATTATTTTGGCTCAAGACTATAAATAGTATTAATTAGTGTGACTATTTACAAAAAATGGTTATTGTGAGTTCAAACTAATGAGTGATTATATCATCCATTACTCAAAAAATCATGTATTTGTGTTATTGTTAAATACTTTAAATTATCGTATTTCATGATTCATACAAAATTAAAATATTTTAGAAAAATATCAAAAATTCACTTTATCCATTCTTCTACATATAGATTTAAGAAATGGAATCCATTTTATGAAAATAATTTTCTAAATATG
This sequence comes from Viscum album, assembly GCA_963277665.1. Lineage (NCBI taxonomy): Eukaryota > Viridiplantae > Streptophyta > Magnoliopsida > Santalales > Viscaceae > Viscum > Viscum album. Next base: position 856,286,327 of record OY728133.1, on the reverse strand, counting down.
ATAGATATAATTTTTAAATAAAGTCCCCATTTATTTGAAAAATATTTATTTTAATATTATAATAAATTTTATGATCCTCTAAAAAATAACTTATGGTATCCTAAAATTAAATTATAATTATAATACAATGTAATATTAATTTATGGATCCATTTTATGAAAATAAAATTTCTTTTAAATCATTGTATTAATTATAAAATTGAAAATAAATCACTTACATTATACAAAAATACCAACACTTAATTTATCATTTTTAAAGAAAATTATTTACGTGTACCACTATAAAAATATATCATATTTTCATTTTATATGATATCTAAATATTATTTTACATTTTCATAGGTGATATTACTATTATAATGGTCAAATTACTATTCCAATGATAGTGTTACTATTCCAGTGGATAGATTTCTATTTCAGTGACCTAATTTATAACGGTCATATGGGTTTACTACTTCCTATAAATACCTCTTATTACATATATTTTTTAGTAACTTCTATTTCTTTCCATGTTTATATATACTTTCATCTTCAAAATGAATATTGTATTATCAATTCTGTGTTTTATTTCTATAAATTTGTTCGTGATTGTAGTCATACTAGTGGATCGAGTAGATCCAAAATATTATATTCTTATTCTCTTATTATCAATTTATTGTCTCATTGTTATATTTTTCATACTTATTGGTTTATTTTCTAACTAATTTATCCTTCTTCATTTATGAGAATTTATGGTTTCAAGCACTATAGAAGCATGTGCCAGTGGATGATATATTAAAATTTCTTTTGATAATCATTTCTCGAAACTAAGAGTGAGGATATTGCACACCAAATTTATAATTAATTTATTTAATATTTGAAGAAATAAAATACTTGGGCTTAGGAACTTTCTTCATTGTATAATTTTGATCATTTGAAAAGGCCCTTTCGGATTTCCTTCATTGGCTTGTGAGGATCCAAGGATATTCTCCCTCTAACCGTGATCCACACATGTTGATATGATCTCTGAACAACACTACTTAGTCACTAGGTTCTAGCACAATGATTAAAATGTCTTTCATTGTTAGATCTTGATCAATCACTATTCATTATTAAATAAATATCTACTTCGTGTATCATTCTTAATATGGAGGGAGATGGAGGATTCAAGAGATAATCTGTTATGCACAAAAATTCTTTATTCTCAATATTGGATTCACTAGAAAATAGTCATAACCATCAATCTATAAAGTTAGGATTTAGGTTAAAATAGTATTGAATTTTTTTGGTCATTAAAAAACATTTATTACCATTAATAAACCCCACAACTCATAATAATAATGATAATATTATTATTTTGCAACGTGCACTAACTTGTGCAAAAAAAATACTATTTAACCAACTTGTTAATTAATGTTTTTCATTGAACATGGTCTTGGTTCCATTGAAACTCCTATTTCATTTATTGAACAGTTAAATAAATAATTTATCCATAAATAAATATTTCAATCACATACCAATGAATAAATATTTATTAAATATAAATAAATTTAATAAATTTATTTTTATTTACATGCTGGTGAATAAATATTTATTTAATTTATGCAATCAATATAACTTGAAAAAAATTATTCCTCATTCTTGTGAGTAATATTTATTCTATTAATTAATCTCAAATATAATTTAATCAAGATAAAAAAACACTTAGTGTGTGACCCTCTAGGATACTCTCTCATTAGCATTCGGCAGGCTTACCTAATGTCCATGATTACCATCTAGCGACGAGTCAAGAAACCTATGAAAAAGAACTTAATGTCATAGCATTGAAAACCACATATGAATTCTCATGGTGTAATATAATCCCTTTATCGCAATATCTCATCAAGAATTTTTTACGATGGTGTCATCAACTTATTTACTCAATACACATTTATTTGACTATCTAAAATAAACACATCGTTACACCATGGCCATGGAATTTAATGTGATGGTAATATTCAAATAAAAGGTCTAATATATCCTCTTCTATAAATATGGAAGGGAAAAATCATTCCTTGACTTATCCATTTATTACATGTCAATCATGATTCACCCAATGTACCCTACTTCCTACCAATATATGGTGTGATAGTTTTGGTTAGTAAATATAAGTGTATGATTCATGACATACATTAATGATAAAATTAAAGTCTAAAGTCCATTACATAGGCTCACATATATTAAAATTTGATGACACTAAAAATTCTGAATTACAAGTAGATGGTTAGTTCTCATACTTTCCTATCTTGTAGATTACTAAGTGAGAAGTTCATGAGAAGAAGCCTCATCCACTTATGATCACTCTCACCATATGATATAAGTAATATTTTTCCCATCAAAGTATGTTACCCAACCATAGAACTATATTAATAATATCGTCATACCAATTCATGTTTCTCATCATAGTGTGGAACTGTTATGGCCTTATCAATGCAATAAATACTATAGAACGTTATTACATTAAATCTACGAACAAACATTAAAAAATAAGTAATAAGGAATTAAATTAATATTTAATATATCAAATATAAATGTAATAAAAGTAAAATCAGTTGTTCCTAGTACACCAAATCTAATAAAATCCCACTTAGACTAGAGCCAACTACCTAAAAATTTCAGTCTGTTGGACTTTACATGATAATCATGTTTCTGGTGATTCAAGTATTTAGTCATGGGGTACACCACATTGTCTTTTTTGGAAATACTACTCATTGAAACCTCACCTCTTTGAGAAAATCCATCAAGATATAATACTTCCACATTATGTGATTTTTCTATTGATGTGAATTTTTAACTTTTGTGAGATCCATTGATGCAGTATCATCACAGTAAAGTGTGATATGATCTATATTTCTAGGTACCACATCAATCTATTTTACAAAGTTATGCATTCATACTACTTCCTTAGCTACCTCACAATCCTCAATATACTCAGAATCTTTTATAGAATCTGCAATCACATTCTTATTTGAGCTCTTCCAGCTCATAGAACCTCCATTTAAAGTGCATATGTATACTATTTGTGGCTTTATGACATGTTTTTTAAAAGGTAAATCATTGGTCACAAACCAAGACCTAATTTATTAAAAAGAGAAAGTAAGCTACAAAAGTCTGAAGGAGGGGATTTTTTTACAGTCTTTTTCATAAAAGTGAAGCAGATCAACCGGAATCTCATCCCGCTAAGTAACGTTTTGGTTGATCCCTTTGTTGGCCAGACCATCAACAACCATGTTTGCTTCTCTATAGGCATGTGTGGCGATGAATCTGTTTTCTAAGAGCAATGATTGGTATTTGATCCAGCGGGTAGTGAGAGGCCAATAAAGATGAAAAATACCATTCCATAAAGCATGGAAAATAGTGGTCGAATCACTCTCAATACAGATGTTTCTCCAGCTCTTTTGTATAGCAAAATTGACAGCATGAATCACTTCCTCCATCTCAGCTTCAAGGGAAGAGGCAAACCCATAGCCACCGTAGAAGCAACCATGACAATGTCCAAGCCAGTCCCTAAAGATGGTGCCAAGACCAGCAGGTCCTGGGTGCCCTTTAGAGGCCCGATCCACATTGATCTTGATTTATCTGGGCAATGGGGATTTCCAGAACACCTCAAAGGTGTGTCGAGGGTGTCTGTAGAGACCCTCAATCCGAAGCAGATGAAGAATCACAAAGTCTCCAACCGAGTTGTCGCAATGAGATTTCTGCAGTGAAGAGGCATTATTCATGGTAATGAGAATTCTCGTCTGACCTGCATTAAGATTGAATGAGGATTTTTTGTGAAAATGGAGTTACGATCATACCAGGTGACATGGAGGAGTTCATCCACAATAGCTAGTAAAAGGTTCTTGATTTGATGTGAAGTGCCAAGTTCAACACAACGTTTTATATGTGCACAAATAGAGTCAGAGAGTAACCATCTGCTATCAAACATGTCAGTGATAAAATTACAGAGAGTAGAAGTTGTAGTGCAAGACAGAAATAAATGATTCATGTCTTCTCTATGCTGATGATAGAAATGACATCTAGAACAAAGTTGGATGCCAAAGGTCTGAAGACAGACCTCAATAGGGAGACGGTTGTGCACAATGAGACAAATGAGGGTGAGCCTTGAGGTCTTAATCCAAGGCTTATCAAACTGCTTTAACCATTGAAAATTAGAATCATAATTTGAAAGTTTGTGGGAGTAAAAACATTTAGATTCAAGGACACCATTGTGGGCAGGCTCCCAAATAAGAAAATCTTCAGAGATTGAAAAGGTATAATTATCGACCACCTGCATGATGTTATTTGTGATATTACAATGTCGGTGTTGGAGCACCTCCTTTATAGTGTCGTTGTAATTCTCCGGATGGTTATTGGATGGAAGCATGGAAATAAGGGGAGATCCATTCCAATTGTCAATCTAGAAGCACATGGAAGAATCCATATGAACCAACCATCTAGCATTGTTCATAATCATGGCATAGGAAGTTTTGATGGAAGGCCAGATCGAAGAATTAAAATGATTCAGATTCCCTTTTTTAACCTTGGAAGGATTTTTTTAAGAAACTCTGTAGATTCTGAGGATTCATTAATCAGATGCCAAGTGAGCCTAGATTTAAGGGACTCATTAAAGATTTTGAGATTTTTGATGCCAATCCCACCTTGTTCAAGGGGTTTACAACAGGTGGAAAAGGGAATGGTAATGAGTTTCCTCTCTAGAATGCTACCAGTCCAGACAAAATTTTTAATGTAAACATTAATCTTTTTAATAAGCCCAATAGGACATTTATAAACCATCATCATGTAAACCATTTGGGAAACAATGGTGGACTTCACAAGACAAATCCTACCTGCCATGGAGAGGGATTTACCTTTCCAAGCGGATAGTTGTTTGATAACTTGATCGACCACAGCGTTGAAAAACATGGCTTTAGGCCACCCCCAAAATATGGTAACTCCCAGATAAATAAAAGGAAGAGATCCATCTCTAATTCCTAAACTTTCAATGATGCTGCTTTTACGCGTGAGGGAGAAATTTTTACCAAAGAAAACAAGAGATTTATTCCAGCTGATAGCTTGACCCGATATCTCTTCAAAGTGAGCTAAAGCATTTTTTAAGTGAAGAATATTCATTTTTCCTCCATTATGGAATATAATTATGTCATCTTCATATAAAAGATGAGTCGGGATGTTTAGGTTTCTGACAGCCTTAATGGGTTTAAGCGTGTTTTGTTCAAAAAGGCGAGTGAGGGGTCTGCTAAGGTAGTCCTCAACAATAGAAAAAATAATGGTTGATATGGGATCTCCTTCCCTAACACCTTTGGTATATTTGAAATAGCCCTTAGGGGAACCATTAACAAGTATGGAGATAGAAGCTGATTCAAAAAGAGTACGAATCTTGCTTATAAAGATTTCATTGAAACCAAAACCTTGAAGTACCTTAAAAATAAAGCTCCAATCTATGGTATCAAAAGATTTTCTAATGTCATGTTTGATAGCAATACTTCCTCCTCTAGAAACATTGTTAAGAGAGTCGGTACATTCCAAGTCCAGACAGATGCAATCTTGGATGGATCTTCCTTTAATAAACCCAAATTGATTCCAAGAAATAATTTTGTTGCAGAGGGGCACGAGCCTATTTTATAGAAGCTTAGTGATGATATTATAAAGGTAATTAATAAAAAAATAGGATGAAAGAGGTGGATTTTAGAAGCATTCACCACTTTGGTAATTAAGGCAAGAAATTGGGCATTAAGACCATGAGGGAGAACCCCATTTGCAAAGAAGGTTCTGACATGTTTACAAACATCAATGTGAATGACCTCCCAAAACTGCTGATAAAAACCATTGTTGAACCCATCAGGCCTCAGGGAACTATTTGGGTTTAAACTAAAAACAGTGTCCTTGATTTCGTGGTCAAGGGGGATACCTAGAAGAAAATGATTTTCTTTCTCATTGACCATGCTCGGGATAACCCCATGAATGAGATCCTTGTTAATGTTGGCCCATTAAAAATATTTTCAAAGTAAGAAACCACATGGTCAGCAATAGCCGCTTCAGATTCAATGATAAGAACATTGACCTTGAGAAAGGATAAGGGTCTACAAACTTTCCTAATTTTTTGGAGGGCATTGAATAATTTAGTGTTGCAGTCACCGTCTGTGAGCCACTTAGTTTTGAAAACTTTCTTTCTCATATTGTCTTTAAGAGCCAAAAGAGCATTAAGTTTCAGGGTGATGTTCAATTCATTTTGGGGGTCAAAAGAAAAATCAGAATTGGTGTTGGAATTTTGAATTTGATTGAGCTAATGCTCAAGGTAAACAATGTCCTGATCAAATTGCTTTGATTTGGAACCTCACCAACTCTTGAGACCTAGCTTGAGATGTTTGAGCTTCATAACACAGGAAAAATCATCAGAGTTGTGATTAATGGACTTCCATCTTTCCTTAATGATTTGGGAACATTCTAGGTCAGCAGACCAAACATTATTAAATCTGAAGGGAATAGAATTCCTAGGATTTTTAGGGAACATACTGACTAGAATGGGATGATGATAAGACATTAACCTGGGGAGAGTAATACTTAATATGGTATCCCATTTATTAAGGCCTGGAATTTTTTTGAAGGCCCTATCAAGTTTTCTAGCAACAACACGGTTACGGTGTCTTCTATACCAAGTATATTTATCACCTGTAAGGTTTATTTCGATGAGATCTCAATATTTTAAAGTAGCCCTAAATTATCTAGAAGAAATTTTGGAGTGGGAAGGACCAATTTTTTCACAGGGGGAAAGGATGGTATTAAAGTCTCCCAACACAATCCTGGGGTCATTGATCTTACTAGCTAACACAACAAGTTCCTGCCAAAGGGGCCTTCTGTCTTGATATCTATTCTTTACATAAACTGAAGTGCATAAAAAGTGTGTGTTATCAAGAAAAAAAATAGAAGTTAAATGATGTTCAATGAAACTATAAATATTAACAGTTTGTAAAAAGGAATGATAAAAAACCCATAGGGACTCGATAGCATAACCAGATTTACAAGAACCAATAAAATTATTTCCAAAGGCAGCGAGATGCATAAAATTTGTGGAGAAATTTACTTTTCGTTCAGTGATTGAAAATTGTTTTGGATTATGCGTCAAAATAAAGCATTTGAAAACAAAAAGAGTGTCAGAGTTCGCTAAACCCGAACAATTACAAAAAAAATACATATATTTAGAACCTAGATTTGGAGCAGGAGCCCCCATTTTTTTCATCGAGCCGCCCGAACCTTTCTTTCTCCCTGATCTGCTAAGAGTTTGGGAAGAGGTTGGGATCTTTTTTTTATTCTCCTTACTCATAATAGAATAAAAAATAGTGTTAGAAGTAATTTTGTTAGTAGTAATATGAGAAACAGAAGAGGATTTTCTTGTCAAGGGGGTGGTATGTCCCTCCTTAGAGTTAAGAGGGGGAATATTGTTCTGAGTAATGGTTGGAAAATAAACTATCAAATCATACACATGAGAGACATAAAGGGAATTATGTGCTTCTAAGGGTGAAACCAGAGAGGTTCTGGCACACATAACAGAGGCATTATGTGAAATAGCTATGCTCAGTGTGACCGAAAGTGAGAAATCAGGTTTGTTTATACCTACAACCTCCTCCAGAAGTGGTCGAGCATTGAGTTCTAGGACAGGATGTTTGTTCACAGGGGATGGTTTAGGTTCTGTCCAGTCTGTAGGGAGAAGTTCAACGGCTCCTGAATTATTCTCCAAGGCAACTCCAGAAGTGGAGTCCATAATAGGTACCTTAGTCATGCCATAGGTGCCCTCCAGAACGAGACCAGCCTTGTTAGAAGTAACCTCCCCCGATGAGTTGTCATCTCAGGATTGATTGCAGACATCTAGAATCATGTGTTCAATATCCTCAGTGATTCAAAGAGCAATAGATTTATTTTCCTCCTCAGCGACTTGATCTGCCCAAGTGATGCCCGAGTGCTCACCCAGAAAATTTGTTTTTTTGACCTAGATATCCAATTTCTTCATGGGTGGCTCGGGTTTTTCAGGAGCAAGGATATTAACCTTCTTCTTCTTAACTTCAGTCCATCCATCCTCATGAGGCGGTACAACCTGACTCTTCATAATCTGACATTTTAATAGAGAATGGAAAAAAAATTTACAGAACTCACAATACGGTGGCATACACTCACATTCGACCCTAACTTCAGTTCGGAAATCATTTTCATTGAAGATAATTACCTTCAGTATTTTTTTAGAAATGTCAATTTTGATCATGACCCTAGTATATAGACCAATCTCAGCATTCAGAGTGCATTGATCTATTTTGAGCGGCGTTCTGATACAGTAAGCGGTATCATTGAGAATTTTTGGATGCCAAAAATACCAGTTGAGTCCATCCAACCTCACCCAAATTTACACCATGTAATTCCTTGAATTGTACGGGTTAAAGGAGAAATCCCACTATGAAATCCAAAGAACCCCGAGCTGGAGTTGAAGATTTTTGAGCTTCCAAATGTGGTCCAGTACATCGTGGGATTTAAATAACACGTGGAAATAACCTTTCCCAATCTAGACCAACTTCCAATCTTTAAATCCACAAACATGCGATATCTGCATCTTGAGATCTGAGTTTGCCCATGGTTTGTAACCTTTAATGTATGAAATACCCCCCATAACTGAGAACATACATAAAAGGGATCATTGTTGAAGCACATCAGGATCTGCTTCAACAGAAAATCGTCCATCGTCATGATTCTTGCAGAGGGACATCTTCAAAGAAGATGTCTTGGATGAATCTCTACCTTTATGTTCTTCCAAAAAAGTTACGCTTCTCGGTCATTCCACTGGAGATTATTCATTATATTGAGATTTGAAACCATGGTTAACAGAAGCAGATTCCCACTCAGGGTCGAAACCCGTCAGTGAGGGTGGATCTAAAATGAATCAGTGCATAGAAAGCAAGCAGCGCAAATGGATATTAGGGTTCGCAGGGGCGGCGTCGAGAGCTCTCGAGCCGCTTCCATTTTTTCACCAACGTTGTATTTCCTTTCCCATCCTTCAGTACATCTTGACCTATTTGGATACTATAATATGTATATACTCTGATGACAAGTTTCTAATATCCTCCATACACTATAAACATATCTATATTACACCTCAAATACTTAAGTACAGTCTTGAAAACCATCCAATAGAGGTCACCTAGATCGGCTAGATATCTGTCAACCACACTCAGTGCATAGAAAACATCTTGCCTCGTACCTAGAATAACATACATGAATGACTCAATCACTGATTCTTTTCTAATTTTTTCTATTCTATTTTTTCCTTCATGTGTCTAAGGATACATTTTCCTAGAAAGATGAATTTCATGTGACACTAGAAACAATACCCTCTTGGATTGTTCCATAATGAATCTCTTCAGTGTCTTGTGAATTCTTGCACTTTGACATAGGTCGAGTAGACTCTTGGATATATTATGATGGATCTTGATTCCAAGAATATTTGTTGCTTTTCCCAAGTCCTTTATGGAGAAGCATTTATTCAACCACCACTACAAACAAATGACCTGACTAGAATGGGTTATTTTTTAGATTAGAAGGGATTATAAACCCCTATAAATTCAATAATTAGAAGGGGTTGTGTATAACGCCCTCTAATTATACAAAAAATTAATTTAGAGGGGGTAGTGTTGAACCCCCTCTAAAAAACCTCATATAATCTGTTGTTTTTTGTAGTGCATGTCTTAACAAACTATAAGACTAGAATTTTATTTCCTATGAGTAATATTTTATCAATATATATTATTAAGAAAACGATAATAGTCATTATAAACCATTTGTACACAGAAGGCTCAGATTCATTCTTTATGAAACCAAATTCAATTATGGATTCATCAAAATTAATGTTCCCAAACCGAGATGCTTTCTTTAATCCATAAATGGATTTTTACATTTTTCATATCTTATTATCATCGTTTAGAGTCACAAAACCTTAAAGTTGAGTCATATAGACATCTTCCTGAAGGTTCCCATTATGGAAGGTTGTTTTGACATCCATTTTACAAATTTCATAGTCATGGTAATGTGTAATGGAAAGTAGAATTTTTTATAGTTTTCAACATTGAAACTGGTGTAAAGGTTTCTTTTAAGTCAATGCCTAGACTCTATTTAATCCCTTTTGTAACCATTCATGCCTTATAAGTACTTACTTATCCTTCCATGTCTAGTTTCTTCTTGAATACCCATTATAAACCAATTGGATTTAAATCTACTATAGGATCTTCCAAAATCTAGACTTGGTTTTGGTACATGGAAGCCATTTCAAAATTCATGGCTTCTTGCCACTTGGAACCATTTGTTCCACTTACTGCTTCATTGTATGTTAGAGGATCATTATTGTCAATTAATAATGAGTCAAAATCCTTAGTGAATATAAAATCATAACATTCTAGCTTTGTAACATCTCTTGTACTCCTACACAATACTTGTGTCCCTGGAATAGTTTCATCTTCCATGGGGCTTTATGGAATTTGTTCCTCTACAAACTCTTTTGTACCTTGAGCCTCAACATCCTCTAATTTGAACTCGCTCCCACTACCTCTTTTAGTGATTTTACCTCTTAATTAATATGGATTATCATTCCACTATAACCCTTTTATTTAATGGGTCTTATAAGAAATACCCATTGTTTCCTTGGGGTATCATACAAAGGTACACTTTGAGCCTCAGGGTGAATGTTTGTTACCTGAAGTGGCCTTAATAAATGATTTCCTTCCCCACAAATTTAAAATTGATAAAATGGGTTTTCTTCCACTCAAAAATTGATATGAATACCATTTATTGATTTATTTTCTACTTGGTTTACTATATGTTATTTTTTTTGTAATGTGTATCCCCAAAAGGATAACGGAATCCTTGCATGACTCATCATTGATCTCACCATGTCCCACAAGGTGCGGTTCCTCTTTTCACTTACACTATTCCACTAAGGTGTGTGAGGATTAGTGATTTGGGATTGGATCAAAAACTCCAATAAGTAATAAATGAAGTAGTGATTAAGATATTCTCTACTATGGTCTCAACAGATTTTTTTAATCTTCCTACTATGTTGGTTCTCAACTTCATTCTTGTATTCCTTGAATTTATCAAAAGAATCTGACTTATACCTCATTAGGTATACATATCAATATCTACTAAAATCATAAGTAAAATTTATGAAGTATGAGTACCCACCCCAAGCTTTAACAAGAAATGATTCATAGACATTGGTATAAACTAATTTAAGAAGATATTTATCCCTTTCACCTTTCACACAAAATGTCTTTGGTCATTTTTCCTTGTAAACATGTATTACATACACCAATTTGGTTTAGTTAAAAATAATCTAAATATCCATCTTGATGTAATTTATTCAATCACATTTCATTTACATGGAATAGCCGGTGATTCCAATGTTGGGTGTGGTATGATTCATGTGAGTTAACTTCGTTATCGATTTCCATTACTTGGTTCATGTAATCCAACACATAAATACCATTATATAAATATGAATTATTGTAATAGATTTTATATTTATAAAAAAATAACAATTATTCCCAATTTTGAAAATAAATCAATATGTATCAAGTATGGATTCAAAAATAATGGTTTTGGTAATAGATGGAAAATAATAACAACCTTTCAAAACCAAGATCATTTTGGTAAGCAAAGTGATGTGGTAGTCCCCAATAGCTACAACAACAAGTTTATCTCTATTGGATGCTCTTCAATATACCTCCCCTCCGTTAATTTTTCTAAATATACATGGTTCCTATATTTGAATACATTTGTGTGCACCACAAGCTATATCTAATATGAAATTTTTAAAAACAGATAAAATTCACTCAATAACTAATGCACTTGAAGCTTCCTATTGCGTCTTTGGTTGGGTTTAGTTTTTCTTCCAGTGGCCCATATTGCCTCATGCAAAATAGACATCATCATATTACCTTGCTTTCCCTTACATATTCCTCTTCTTGGAAGTGTATAAAGAATATTTGGGATTAAATCTCTTTGATTTACCTTTATTTTTGTTCACCATAAGGATGGAAGGATTTTCACACCACATATCCTTATCTACTTAGCGAAAAAGAGTGAGAATATCTGGGAGAGACTTATCAATGTTTTTTATATTATAATTCACAATAAACCCAGAGAATCTTTGAGGTAATGATGCTAGAATGAGATTGGTGACCAGTTCTTTGGGGAGTTTCAACCCTAGAACATCTAGGCACTCAATGTATCCAATGAGCTTAACTACATGAGGCCCAGCTGGGTACCCTCTCCAAGATATATTTGAAAGATCAGCTTGTAAATCTTAAATTGTTCCAATCTAGCTCTCTCTTAGTAAAGACCATGGAGGTTCTCAAGAATTCTATATGCATCTATGTTTTTTTGAGACTTCATGAGTTCACTACAAATTGATAAAACTATCAAACATTGATCGTTGACCACATCGCTCAAATGTTTTTCATAGACAAGGAACACTTCATCACTCGCCTCATTAGTTGGTGGATCAGGCATTGAGGATTATATCATGTAAGATTTTTTTTCATGGTTTAGAACAACACAAAGGCGTCTAAACCACTATTCAAATTTACTTCCAGTTAAGAGGTTTTCATTCTACAATATTGATTATAGGGATAATGTGGATGATGATCTTTCCATTTTATTATATAATTAAAAGAGAATATTATTAGTACATTTTCTTGATTACAAATTATTTGAGAACCAATATATTAATTTATTTTATTAAAACTCACGCTATTTTATCAAGTCTCAATAGTCCTCACCATTAAACTCAGAATTTCTAGTTATTTTAACATTTTAGTGGAAAGGATCCATATACCCTTTTTATATAAACCCAATAAGGGTTGGCCAAGCTACTTGAATTTATTTAAGTAGGTAGGTCTTTGCCAACTGTAGGCCTGCTACTCCTTGATCTGTTGAGTGGATTCCACAATCTGGAAATCCTAACTTGGTTTTACTCAACACTTTCCTCCAAATACACAAATTCTAGAAAGGGTTACTCCTATTTATGTAAAATGTTTAATTCTACCAAAAACATTCTTAATAACTCCCCATATAAAATTAAGTGTCCCAACATGGTTTGGTTAAACACTTTGTTTTATTGAGTTTATTCCAAATCATGTAATGGAAGGTCAAGTCTCACTTAATATTTAATTGAGGGATTTTAATTTTTTAGAAACTTTTATCTTGATTTATTTTTCTTCATATCTTATTAATATTAATAGGATGTTACTTAATTAATTAACCATGATCTAAAAAACATTTAAACATGATGAATCTAATTAATTTCCATTTTTTCAAATTATTTCATTTATTTATGTAATTGCAGCCTTGCATCAAAAAAACGAATAATTGCATAGATAGAAATAAATAAATAAAGTAAATGAACCAACCATGAACTTATCTAACGATTGATTTAACGAGTGGAAATTAAATCAACCTATTACCTGGGGGAATAACTCTATTTGGTATTCTTGGTATGAGTTACAGTATTCCACTTTTCCACCTGTGTATTAGTTGAGTTGGCATCATAATGGTTCCATCTTGAGCTGCATCCACCCACCTTGGGATGATCCATTAATTACAATTATTTATTACTCACATGTAGGTGAGGAGAACCAAAGAATTGGTTAAAGGGGATTACATATGTAACACCCCAAGCTTTCACGATACGCTTCTCTTTCAATAATGCAATAGCTTGCATTGTACGCAAGTTCGAGATTCTAACACACCGCGACCAATCAAAGTAGCAGTTATAAATAGTAATACCCACTTTTTGAAATTATATAAATTTATTATTTCAAAATGGACTTCATTTTTGGATTCGGAATATTGAAATTATCCTATGTTGAATTTTTGGTATTTTTCTGAGAACTTCCAATTTTTGATGAATAGTGAAGAATACTTCAAACCAACTTTTTTAATCAAAATAATTTATAGTGATAAATTATAAAATTGAGTGGTTTTAAAGTATAATTAGAATATATTTTTACCATTTTATTCAACGGTGGTTATTATAATTAATTTCACTTTGAAATTGGACATAAACAATTGTCAATCTTTTGATATATATTGCTTCTTAAAAACACGCTATTTATTGTGACAGCGGGAATTAATTATTAAACTAATTAAATCAACTTATATGTTTTTTATTTTATAAAATAGACATAATTTTTGAATTAGGAATATCAAATATATCTTAGGGTGAATTTTTGGTATTTTTCTGAAAAACTTCAATTTTTGATGAATAGTGAAACCACTAAGTGGTAGTTTAAAAACTAATTTTTTGTGTAAATGAAACATTACCACTTCTGTGATTTGATTTCCAAAAATCTGACATACATGGTTGTCATTAGGAAGAAAAAATTGGTTCAATGGGATTAAAATAATATTTTGGTGAATAGTAACTTTTAAGTGTTTTAATCGCGATTAAAGGTAATTAGTGAAATTTAAGGTAAAAATGATATTATAAAAATATGAAAATATATTGACACTTGTCCTACCCTTATTGGATGAGTCATGGACGACCAAGAAAATCCATGGGTCAACTTGGGGACCTCATGGATCCACTTGGGTAAGAAAATGACATTAATAACTTTTTATTTAAAGTAAAAATAAAATTGTCACAAACATGTGTTGTTTAACTAAAAAAATTATTACATGGGGATATATAAGTTAAATTTTAGACTATAAATAGTCATTGTAAATCTAAAAATATTTCATGCATCATGTTAATTTTTTTTATAATTTTTATACATTAAATAAATTAAATTGTTTTATGACACAATGATGATGCAGCGATTACCTCATTAATTAACAATTTAAATAAAATGAAAAGATAATGTAAAATATAAGACTTACACTTGTCAAAAACCTATTGTATGAGTATATTTCTAACCCGTATCACCTTATCCTAGAAATATATCATTGTGGGACCTTTAAAATCCGAAAATCATTTCATAATAATGTAACATTTCATGACTCTCCAGAGTACCCCTCCTCTCCTCTTATAAAAGGCCCCCACCTCTACCACCTTATTCACACCATCAAAGCCATTTGGCTCGGCCAACCTCTGCCCAAATACTCTCTCAACTTCCCTCTCTTACTCCTAGAAGCCTCACATTGGGCAGAAGACTTCCCAAGGAAGCCTTTGGCTAAAATCAAAAGGTGTTATCTGATTTTTAGGTAATGTCTTCTCTTATGTTCTTTTGTTTTATTTTACTTCTCCAACCCCTTAAACTCTTTTTATTCATTTATTTTGTAACAACACCAGTATATTAAATATACTAGGATGTTTTTATGAGAATTATTTGATTTAAACTTACACACACCTTCATCTAATGGTTAAAGAACATACTGAATCTGTGGGTGGAAAATTACTGTCTCACGAAACGATGATTGTTCAATCTTCTTTTAACACCTCTCTTGGTGGCCATTATGATGACACTATTTTCATATATGATATATATATTATTTTTATGTTTTCCTTATGCTTCTGTATTTCTCATTTATGGCATACCCTTATGATTTCCATTATGGGTAAACGCGATGATTTCATTTTAGGAAGTGCGGACTACCGCCCCCTCAAAGTGATTTGAATCGTTAATTCCATATATGGGACATATAAAGGATGGAGTAAATGATATTATATATGATATTATACTGGAATTATAATACACCTTTATATAATTATGATTTCATTCCATTAAATATGAAATAGAAATGAAAGTAGCGTTCATGCGTACGTACGGCTTACTGTTTCCATAAACGGTGCATTTCATTTCTTACCTCTAAATGTTATGTAATATTATGAATGAATGTATATACTGGATATATATGATATATATGATATCTACATCATGAATATAATTCTGTATATAATGGATATTTTACCACATGAACAACTTGTAATTATAAGAAGTTTATT
Source organism: Viscum album (assembly GCA_963277665.1). NCBI lineage: Eukaryota > Viridiplantae > Streptophyta > Magnoliopsida > Santalales > Viscaceae > Viscum > Viscum album. The sequence continues at coordinate 856,270,334 of OY728133.1, read as the reverse complement.
TTTTACTCAAGTACCAAAGATCGACAAAACAACCGTTATTAGCATAAATAATGACATTATGTTCACAACTTGGTAATAAGTGATATAAAAGAAATAATAAACTTGAAAAAGGTTCTTGAGCAATTATAAATTAACTCTAGTTTATTATTCAGGAGGTTAAAGAATGGTCGAGTCATGTCGGACACGAGGTAAGGACATCGTCTCAATCTCATTTCATTGAGACATATTTTGTTTTATACACAACTTTCTTTTATAGTGTATATAAACCCCTTTAACTTTTATGTTTAATCAAAATGAATATTTTTATATCAAGAGTTTTACTAAACGACAAAAAGGAATGTTTTTTTGTTGTACGTATGCAGCGACAACGACTTCTCTGCCGTCGTGACCATTATTTGAGTTTCAGCTTCCTATACGAGCCATAACTTTTTTAAATGAAAAATAAATACAAAGTTTTAATTTTCTTTTGTTTTGGTTTTGAAAATGGTTCTGAAAGTGTTTTTTTTATATCAATGTGTTGTTTTGATATCTTGTGACTGAAATGTGTAAATGTTATGTTTCCTTTATGCATGTTTTATGTGATGCGATTATGTTATGGTTTATGATATGTTTAAACATTTTCATATAAGGAATGCATTGGACTTAATAAGTGACGGGTGGAGCCCGCTATAGCTCCTCGATGCATCGGTAGGTCTCATGAGGCAAACTATTGTCTTGGAACGAGGCCTTGATAAAATCTTATTTGTAGTCTTGGCACGAGGCATTGGCTACGTGGTTATGATAGTCTGGCATTATGCATTCCATCATTATGAAAGTGGTTATTGATATTGCATGTGATTATTCAACTAGTAAAATATCCATGTGAATAAGTAAATGAAATTATTTAATTTTATTTTTGCCATATTATGCTGAAGTTCAAAGGCTTTTGTTTTAGTTATACATTTCCTTAAATGTTGATGTTTATTTATAAAAGTTTCCGCTATATTGTTTTCCTTACTGAGCATCTGAGCTCACCCCTTTCAATGTTTTAATTTTTCCAGGATGTGATGAAGTATATTATGAATGACTTGAAGGGATATTATGAGGGGACATGAAGACATGATGTTTTTTTAGTTTTGTTTTACTTTATGATGTAATGTAATACTTATGAATGTATCTAGTGTTTCCAAAGCTACTAAACTAATCGGTCTTTCGAGACTTGATCTTTTGTGATCATGCCAATGTTACGCAATAATGCACCGACTCTGGGTAACTGGGGTCGGGGCGTTATAGTTGGTATCAGAGGCAGTTTACTAATAACCTTGTAAGCTAGATTTAGATAAACTCTGATTAAAGCACATAGCCCTAAGATATACTTTGAAGATTAGTATAGAAGAACTTCCTATAATTTTGGTATTATAGATATTTTGTGAGTTTTCTGAGAAATGCATCCCTGTCTGGATACGAGCAGGTAGAGGTGGCTCTGGCACAGATGTACCTAGGGGTGAAACCCAAAAATACAGCTTTGAGCTAGACTCGAACGGGAACTAGTGCACGAAAATGGGCCTTGCTGCACTCTTGGTTACGACACTCCCGTGGGATATGCTTAGGATAATTCTCATTTTCTTTACAAATCATTATGAAAGGTTTATGAATATATAATTCCTCAAGGAAAACATTTTTATGACTATGGATTATATCCATAAACTGTTCAATTTATGTTAAGTGTTTTAAAAGTATGGAATTATGTATATCGATTCATAAACTAATCTAGCTTATGACATTGTTTATAAATGGTGCCTAGTTGAAGGAATGGAAACTGTATCAATGCACGCACTCCATGTAGGGATTTCCCTCCTGCTCAAGAAAATTATAGTGGAGCTGGTGATACAACTGGTGTTGATCAACTTATCACCATACTGGGACAACTCACTCAGGTTGTGAATAATAACCTTACTCGTATGGAGTACCCTGATCTGCAACATGGAGGATCAATGTTAGACTGCTTCATGAGGCAACAACCGCCAACATTCAATGGGAGTACAAATACCTTAGTAGCTGAGCAATGGATAAATTTCTCAGAGAAAATATTCCATGCTTTAGGGAGTAGTGAAAGGGAAAAAGTAGTCATGGCAGCTTACCGCCTCACTGGAGATGCTGATCAATGGTGGTCATTAATTCAAAACACAAAGGAAGATGATGGAGTATAAAATATGTATTGGAGGGAGTTAAAAGTGATTTTCTTAGAAAAATAATTTCCTCGTGACCATCGAGAAGGTATGGAAAGGAAATTTCTGAGTCTGAGACAAAAGGAGTATGATAATGTCACAAAGTATGAGGCCAACTTTACAAGGTTAGCGAGGTACGGTGCAGATTATATACGTAACCCAGGAAGTAAGATTGATTGTTTATTTGATGGGTTAAAACCATTTCTCCGTCGATCCTTAGTCTCACAATCTTTCTCATCGTACGAAGATATTGTCTCATGTGTTATCAAGACAGAAAAGGAATTCTCTAAATCTTATGACAATAAAGTAAAGTAAGATAAGAAGAGAATAGTGGAACAAGAGATAGATAAAGGGAAAAAGGGAAAGAAGTATTTTCCATTATGCAATAATTGTGGGAAGAATCACCCTGGTACTTGCCTAAATGGAATGGGAGTTTGTTATAAATGTGGAGAAAAAGGTCACCAGGCTCGTGATTGCAAGGGAAAGAAAGAGGCTATCAATTTTGAATGCTAAAATTGTAGGGAAATTGGTCATTATGCAAATGAATGTCCTAAGCATCAGGGAAACTTACCTCAGAAAAGGCTAAGGGATCAAGGACAATCTTATGTTGTTACTACAGTTGAAGTGGAATAATTAATGTATTAGTGCTTTTGGACTTAAGGATTATATTTTGGTTATAAGAATAATGTGATATATATAAGGATTGTACTGTAGTACTTTTTGTTTTCATTAAGGTTTTAATATGATAAAGGTAATCATATTTTTGTATGTGACAATAAGAGAAACTTTACTTTGTTTGAGCAATATGATGATACAATTGATTTGGGAATTTAGAGACCTTTTAGAGAAAGTCTGGACAGAGGTACTTTGGATAACTATAAAGGTTGGAATGGATTAAGTTGAACTTTGGATAGTATTGTTTAAGGTTGAAACATTTCTAAAGATTATTTTTGGAATATTATAATACTATAGTTTTATGAAAAGGACAACCTGCAGGTCGGGGGATAAACCGTCGCGTCGGACAAAGCTGCAGGAATTGAACCCACAACCATAGTGCGATAGGACTTCATTACCTACCACTAGCCTACAGGAAGTCCCTAGTTATTACAAAATAGTTTTCCTAATCAAAATGGTATGTGTTAATATTTGTAACCTTGTACGATTAGGATAAATATAATATTTTTAAGTTCTATTATCTTTTTGAGTGAAATATGGGTTTGTGGTAAAAATTTATTAAAGAATGAAAGTCTACATGACAATTATATATATTCCCTTACGTTCTTAGTAAATCTCCTAAATAAATTCCTCAACTTTATAAAAGGTAACTTAAAACAAAAACGTTGTCGGTTAACTTTTCCTACTGGGGAATCAATAATCATTTAACGAATCCCAAGTTTGTGATTTTCTTATAGTTAACCTTCTCCTAACCCTGTTTTCTACAACTCTCCATCAGACCTTGATGGTCTGTTTTTCCTCCATATCCATATTTTCATAGAATCCTAGTATGGTCTATCTCAGGTGACCTTTGTACTTCTCTTTCTTTCTTTTAATGTTATATTTTTATTAACCCTATTCCCGATGTGGGTTTTCCACAAAGGTATTTTCTATTTTCAACCTTTTATTTTTGAATAACCTTTTCAAATTGAAAGGATGCAATTTATTGAAGGAGGGGAGAATGTAACACCCCAAGCTATCACGATATGCTTCTCTTTCAATAATTAAATAGTTTGCATTGTATGCAAGTTCAAGATTCTAACATACTGCGACTAATCAAAGTAGAAGTTATGAATAGTAATACCCACTTTTTGAAATTATATATATTTAATATTTCAAAATGGACTTAATTTTTGGATTCAGAATATCGAAATTATCCTATGTTTATTTTTTTGTATTTTTCTGAGAACTTCCAATTTTCAATGAATAGTGAAAATACTTAAAAACAACTTTTTTAATAAAAATAATGTACAGTGATAAATTATACAATTGATTGGTTTTAAAGTATAATTAGAATATATTTTTACCATTTTATCCAATGGTGGTTATTAGAATTAATTTCACTTTGAAATTGGACATAAACAATTGTCAATCTTTTGATATATATTGCTTCAAAAAAACACGCAATTTGTTGTGACAGTGGGAATTAATTATTAAATTAATTAAATCAACTTATATTTTTTGAATTTTGTAAAATAGAAATCATTTTTGAATTAGGAATATCAAATATATCTTAGGGTAAATTTTTGGTATTTTTCTGAAAAACTTCAATTTTTGATGAATAGTGAAACCACTAAGTGGTAGTTTAAAAACTAATTTTTCGTGTAAATGAAACATTACCACTTCTGTGATTTGATTTTAAAAAATCCAACATACATGGTTGTCATTAGGAAGAAAAATTTTGTAACACCCCAAGATTTCATAGTATGTACTTCTTCAAAACAATTCAATAACATACACTACACGCAACACCGAGTTCAAGCGCACCATGACTTACCAAACAAGTCGTTCAAAAGAGGTTATGAATAGTATTAACTAAATTTTAAACATTATATAATACTTATAATTTTATAATCTATATTATGAGTTTCTTAGACATAATTTAAGAACAAATTACTATTTTTTCAGATAAAAGAAGTATTTTTCAAAAATGCTCTTTTACCAACTTTTAATAGTGGACCCTTTTTAAATCCAATATTTTAAACTTTTATATATTCAATTTGACTAAATAAATTTATTATTTAGAATGGTTAAATCAATAATTTACAATGAAACACCCCAAGCTTCCACGGTACGCTTCTCTTTGAATAATACAATAAACGTGTGTTGTACGCAACTTCAAGTTCTAATACACACTACAACCAATCAAATTAGCCGTTATGAATAGTAATACCTAATTTTTAAAATTTTATAAATTTTATCTCTAAAAATGTAAATCATTTTTGGATTTGGAATATCTAATTTATCCTAGGGTGAAATTTTGGTACTTTTCAGATAACTTTTATATTTTGATGAATAGTGAAAATTACTAAATTTTAATTAAAAGCAACTTTTTTAATCAAAATAATTAATAATGATAAATTATGAATTTGAGTGGTTTTAAAGTATATTTAGAATATATTTTTACCATTTAATACAATTTTGGTCATTAGACATAATTTTACAGTTAAACCGGACATAAACAAGTATAAATCTTTTGATAGTTATTATATCTTAAAAACACGCTTTTTTGTTTTGACAGTGGGAATTAATTTTAAATTAATTTCGGCCACTTCTGTGTTTTGAATTTGGAAAAATGGATTTAACATTTGGAACCAGAATGTCCAAATTTTTTAAATAGGTAACTTTTATTTTTAGACATTTTGAATAATTACTTTTGTAAATATTTTATTTACCATGGTTAAAGGATAATCTGGTAAATAAGGGTTAAAAAATAATATTATAATAATACTAAATTACCCTAAAACGTGTCCTAACCTTATTGGTGGATACATTTCCGACCATGGGAATATTTGGGTAGATTTTGGGACCCCATGGAGCCACTTGTAGGTGATAGGGACACTTTATTTTAATTAAGTTAAAATAAATACAAAAATGACATAAGCATATATCTTTTAGTAAAACAATTTTTACATGGGGTAATTTAAGTTGGATTTTAGACTATAAATATTAATTAGAAATATAAAACGATTTTATACAAAATTTTATTTTATTTATAATTTTTATACATTATATAATTTAATTTATTTATGACACAATGGTGATGCAGTAATTACCTAATTAATGAAAAATTAGAATAATTGATATTATAAATACCCAAATAAATGAAATTTGAAACTTTTTATAAATAAAAATAACTTTATAGGATAATATGACATGTTAGGATTTAATTAATTAACTTTTTTCGAAGTAACCATTCTGTTATGATTTTTACAAAAATCAATTATTGAATAGTGTCAAAATTGACATAAAAGAGTTTCTAAAACAAATATTATATTATTAATTGATATTAAATTCCTAAAAATCTAAGGATCGGCCAAGAGACTTATATCATGATATTTTTATCATTAATGTACCACTTGGGGGTATCTTGAATGTATATAGTAAGTTTATTAACCATATAATATAAAAATACAAAGAGACATTGTAAAAGTGAAACTAATTAACTAAGAGTTAATACTTAAAGATAAGGTTAATATAGTAACCCAAACCTGTCTAAATCCTATTGGATGAGTGGTTTTCAACCTATCCCCACCTTAACCTTTAAATAATACACTTTTGAGACATTATAAACCGAATATGAATTTATTATAAAATAATATTTTTAGCTTTTCCAAAGGTGCCCCTCACCCCTCTTTTAAAAGGGCACTCCCCCTTCTCACTAATTCACAGATTCAAAGCCTTTTGGTTTGGAAAAAACCTACCCAAATACTCTCTCAACTTCCCTAAAATAATCCTAGAGGCCTTCCTTTAGTCATAAAGCCATACTAAGGAGCCCTTTTGATCAAATCAAAAGGAAGAACCCGAAGAAGAGGTAATGATTTCACCACCCTTTTTCAAGTTCCTTTCTTCTTCCACTTCTTCTTTCTTTGTTATTACCATTCTAAAATAATAAATCCAGTATATTATATATACTGTGATGTTATTATAGAAATTGTACAACCATGTTCAGTATTCTATCCATCCTTTTAAAAACATGTCACCATACGTGCGTACGTACGGCTTACCGTCTCCACGTCGTGGTGTAATTGTTATTCAATAAATTATTATTTTTATGGGTATAATAATGATGTGTAATTCATGTAAATAATAAATATAACATGATAATGATTCTTTATATATGATATACCATCCAATTATATATTATTTTAATATCAAAAGAATGATATTGTCGATCGTGCGTACGTACGGACTACCGTCTCCACGAACGCGATGAGATTCATTATCCATCGTATCCATTCAAGAATAATTCTCATTTAATGATTAAAAATAATGTTTAATTATTTGAAATAATTCTGGATATGAATAATATACATCCCATTAGTAACAAATATGGATCAAATAACAAAGAATATAAAGGAAAATGAACCCGTTAACACTCGAAACGACGATAATTCTAAGATATTATTAACAAATCAATGTTAAAAGATCATATATGATATCATATTAATTCATATGATTCTTGTATAATTCAATAAAAATTATTTCACCATTATACAGGTGGTTAACCTACCCTCGACCAAGGAAAAAGTACAAAGTAAAGGGTTTCTTATCTCACTTTTAATTCTGTGAGAATTCCATTGTGCACCACTTATTTATTACTTGTGGTGTGTGTAATTCCCATGTTTGTATTCATTGTCTTATATACTTTAATTCATGTATATTTACATCATCATTGTATGATCCTTCGTTCATGGGTGTATGTTTTGTATGTTACCAAATCAATAAGGGAATTTGAAATTTCAATTTCCACTCATTCGGCTTTACGCATACTTCATTGATTATTTTACTCCAAGATTATGTGTAGAATCACTATTCATTTGATTATGTCATAATTTACACTCCCCTTTCTGTAGATATACTTTTTATACACATATTCACTCCATTGATAAATTCTCAAGTCATCGGTATGAACTTGATAAGAGTAATTTTTACTCAATCTCGATTTGTTGGGATAAACATCCAATTCATTGGTGTTGTTTTTACAAGAATATGTGTGAATGTACTTTTATTGTTTTAAACTGAATATCCAATCATATTTAGTGTATTTATATTTGTCACACATAATTATGTCGTTGATTTATCCTTAACCTAAGGATACGACCTTTATGAGATATTTCATCTCAATTTACATTCCATTGAGACATCTTTGTTATTATACACCAAATAACTTTTATGTGGAGTATATAATGTACTTTGACATTGTATATCATGAATCCCTTTATTCTCATGATATTACAAAGTTTTGATTACCTCAATTATTTTTATTCAAGTGTCTCTCTTTTGGTTAGAAACTCTAATTAAAATACCATTTTTAAATGTTTTAAATACTTATTCTTCTAAATATTGATCATTAATGTCCATGTTTTAAAAATGGTTTTAAGGATTTATTTATATAGACATTAAAGTTTTAAAATTAAAACTCCTTTTAAAAGTTTCAAATTGGTATGGGACACTTTGATTCAAAAATCTATTTTTAAATGGCTTCTTAACAAATAGTGTGACATTTAAATGATTTCAAAAAAAAGGATACATTTCATTCTAATTGTTTTGATGATTATTTTCATCTATGTCAATATCCTTAATCATTTTTGATTGATGTTAATATGATACAATACAATCTTCCATATTGTATCGAATGAGTTATGTTTGACTGTGGATGTGCTATTTTTATACCATTCATGGTTTGTGGATAAAGTATTGACATTTCGTATGTTAGTTTTAATACGAATGATTATGTTATGTTTAAAACTTTTCATATGAGGAATGCATTGGACTTAGTAAGTGACGGATGGAGCCCACTATAGCTCCTCGATGCATCGGTAGGTCTCATTAGACAAACTAGTGTCGTGTCATAAGGCCGTGACAAAATCTTATTTGTAGTCTTGTCACGAGGCCTTGGATATGTGGTTATGATAGTCTGGCATTATGCATTCCATCATTATGAAAGTGGTTATTGATATTGCATGTGATTATTCGTTTAGTAGAATATCCAAGTGAATAAGTAAATGGCCTTATTTCATTTTATTTTTTCCATACAATGTTGAAGTTCAAGTTTAAAAGGATTTTTTTAGTTATACATTTCCTTAAATGTTTATTATTATTTATGAAAGTTTCTACTATATTGTTATCCTTACTGGGCATTTGAGCTCACCCCTTTTCTATGTTTTATTTTTCCCAGGATGTGAAAAAGTAAATTATGAATGACCTGTAGGGATAGTATGAGGGGATAAGAGTGTGGACTATAGAGATTATGTTGTTGTAGTTTTTCACTTATTGATGTAATGTAAACTTTATGAATATATCTAGTGTTTCCAAGGCTACTAAACTAATCGGTATTTTGAGACTTGATCATTCTTGTGATCATGCCAATGTTATATAATAATGCACCAACTCTGGGAAACTAGGGTCGGGGCGTTATAGTTGGTATCAGAGGAATTTTAGTACAAACCTTGAAAGCTAGATTTAGATAAACTCTGATTAGAGCTCGTAGACCTAAGATGAACTTTAAGGATTAGTATAGAAGAACTTCATAGAATTTTGGTATTGTAGAGATTTTGTGAGTTTTCCGAGCAATACATCCCTGTCTGGATACGAGCAGGTAGAGGCGGCTCTGGCACAGATGTACCTAGGGGTAAAACCCGAAAACATCGCTTTGAGCTAGACTCAAATGGGAACTGGTGCAAAACAATGGGCCTTGTTTCACTCTTGGTTATGACACTCCCAGGGGATATGCTTAGTATAATTTACATTTTCTTTACAAACCAATTTGAAGTATTATATATAAGAAGAGTGTAAATTACTTTGGTTAATCCTAATATGTTTCAAATTGAGAATATGGTGACATGATATTCTCTAAATGATTTTATGACTACTGTTACTCACACAATGCTTTCTTGTTTTAGTCAATGGATGGATTCCAAGGAATTCATAGTGACTTTGAGAATGATGTACAAGGTGGGAACAATGGTGGCAGTGAGCAACAAAATGGAATGTTGATAGGTGTAAAAGATATCGTCTTCAAGCCAAATCAATTTTCCAAAAATATGATCAACAATATATATATATTAACCAATTACCGGACTCAACAAAGAAGAGGAATGTGATGAATGATAAGGGCTCCAGCAGTGGAGACCGTGGGGATAGGAATCCTCAATTTCCATCATGCAGGAAATGTGAAAGGAGACACCCATGAAAGTGTCTCAATGGGAAAAAGAAATGCTTTACATGCGGGAAGGAAGGACATAAAGTGAAGAATTGCCGAAGAAAATGAAGAGTACTATGGAAGAAGATAAAAATGGTCCCAAGAATCCATTTATAGTCATTTGCCGTAAATGTAGGGGACCTGGACATTACCCGAGTGAATGCCTTATTCTATAGGATATTTTCTTGGTCAAAGAAGAAGCTATGTGGAAATAAATGGTTAGAGAAATGTTTAAAAAGTATTAGCGCTCCTTGCTGATGGGTTTACTTTGGAATAATTTTATCTTGTATTTTTAACCCTACAGTTTTCCAAGTGAGAATGATATTTGAGGAAGAATTATCCTTTCCCTTGTTGATATAGTTATAAATAAACATTTGGTTTTATATGATCGTTGGGTTTGAGAAAATTATAAGTTATTATAATTTGGGATGAAAATGCAAGGTATAAGATAAGATTTGTGGTTAAATTATGTTATGGTTTTTTTGAGAAATTTATCTCATTTTGGTAATTTTATAAAATATAGTTTTTCAAAAAGGACAACACGCAGACCGTGTGACAACCCGTTGCATCGGACAAAGCTGTGGGAATCGAACCCACAACCAAAGTGCGATTGGGATTTATCGCCTACCACTGGACTACGTGAAGTCTCTAGTTAGTGTGACTATTATTTTTAGTTAAATGATTTTATTGATCAGTAATAATATGATTTGGGATCTTATGTCTTATCAAATGAATACCCTTACTATAAGAAAATGATTTGGTAATTAAGTGATAAATGTTATTTTTGAAGTTATTCACTTTGTTGTGAACACTATATGCCCAAGGAAAATAGAATAGTATGGGATTTCATTTGAGGAGTAATGGTGGATTTTTATCTATGTTTTTATTGTGGATTTATAGTTATTTGGTTTGTTTATGGAAATGATTAGGTTAATTACTTTTAAGTATGTGAATTTAAGAGTAATTAATGTCATTTGGAGATACAATTTAATGTGGAAGACTAAATTCTTATAAGTTTTGGGTTTCAATATTAGTTTGGATTATATTGAAGGATTTTAAGGACTGTTGATTATTGAATGGTATTTATTTAACTTTGGGGTATTGATGGTTTAATTTTAGAAATTATGATTAGTTTTTTTTTTCTCTAATGGAATATACATTTGGGGGATCATCAGATATTATAATAACCATTTTGGTTTTGATTAATCTCTAAAGACAAGGTAAATATAGAGTTTATCCTACGTGGATCATTCATTTCTATAGAAGTTTATTCTAGCTCTTCCATTGTGACCAAGTCTTCTTGAATACTCATTGATCAAAAAAAATGAGTTAGTGGTAAAACATTATTAAAGAATGAAACTCTACATTAAAATTAAGTATATCTCTTTATGTTCTTAGTCAATATCATAAATGAATTCCTCGTCCTTATGTAATGTAACTTAAAACAAAAAAATGTTGTGCGTTTACTTTTCCTACTGGGAGACTAATGACCGTTTGTCCCAACACAAGTTTGTGATTTTCTTATTGTTAACTTTCTCCTGATCATGTTTTCTATCCTTCTATATCAGAACTTAACACATAGTTTATCATCCATATCCATGTTTTTCTACATGTAATCCTGGTATAGGTTATCTCGGGTGACCTTTGTACTTCTCTTTCTTTCTTTTAAAGTGCTAGTTTTATTGAATCTTTTTCCGATGTGGGACTTTCCATTATATTCCCAACCCCAATTTTAAAAATTGTGAGGATTCAATTTATTTAAGGAGGGGATAATTTAACACCCCAAGATTTCATAGTATGTACTTCTTCAAAACAATTCAATAACTTACACAACACACAACATCGAGTTCAAGCGCACCATGACTTACCAAACAAGTCGTTCAAAAGAGTTTATGAATAGTATTAACTAAATTTTAAACTTTATATAATACTTATAATTTTATAATCCATATTATGAGTTTCTTAGACATAATTTGAGAACAATTTTTTTCAGATAAAAGAAGTATTTTTCAAAAATGCACTTTTACCAACTTTTAATAGTGGACCCTTTTTAAATCCAATATTTTAAAATTTTATATATTCAATTTGACTAAATAAATTTATTATTTAGAATGGGGAAATCAATAATTTACAATTTAACACCCCAAGCTTCCACGGTACGCTTCTTTTTGAATAATACAATAAGCGTGTGTTGTACGCAACTTCAAGTTCTAATACACATTACAACCAATCAAACTAGCCGTTATGAATAGTAATACCTACTTTTTAAAATTTTATAAATTTTAACTCTAAAAATGGACATCATTTTTGGATTTGTAATATCGAATTTAGCCTAGGGTGAAATTTTGGAACTTTTCAGATAACTTTTATATTTTGATGAATAGTGAAAATTACTAAATTTTAATTAAAAACAACTTTTTTAATCAAAATAATTAATAGTGATAAATTATGAATTTGAGTGGTTTTAAAATATATTTAGAATATATTTTTCCCATTTAATACAATTTTGGTCATTAGACATAATTTCACAATTAAACCAGACATAAACAAATATCAATCTTTTCATAGTTATTATATCTTAAAAACACGCTTTTTGTTTTGACAGCGGGAATTAATTTTAAATTAATTTTTGCCACTTATGTGTTTTGAATTTGGAAAAATTGATTCCATATTTGGAATAAGTATGTCCAAATTTTGTAAATAAGTAACTTTTATTTTTATACATTTTGAATAATTACTTCGGTAAATATTTTATTTACCATGGTTAAACGGTAAATCTGGTAAATAAGGGTTAAAATATAATATTATAATAATACCAAATTACCCTAAAACGTGTCCCAACCTTATTGGTGGATAAATTTCCGACCATGGGCTTCTTTGGGTAGATTTTGGGACCCCATGGAGCCACTTGTAGGTGATAGGGACACTTTATTTTAATTAAGTTAAAGTAAATACAAAAATGACATAAGCATATATCATTTAGAAAAATAATTTTTACATAGGGTTATATATGTTGTATTTTCGACTATAAATATTAATTAGAAAGATAAAACAATTTCCTGCATAAGGGGATTTTATTTATAATTTGTAGACAATATATAATTTAATTTATTTGTGACACAATGGTGATGGATTAATTACCTAATTAATGAAAAATTGGAATAATTGATATTATAAATACCCAAATAAATGTAATTTGAGACTATTTATAAATAAAAATAATTTTCTAGGATAATATTACATGTTAGGATTTATGTAATTAACGTTTTTCGAAGTAATCATTCTGTTATGATTTTTAAAAAAACCAATTATTGAAAAGTGTCAAAATTAACATAAAAGAGTTTTTAAAACAAATATTATATTATTAATTTATATTAAATTCCTAAAAATCTAAGAATCGTCCAAGAGACTTATATAATGATAGGTGTATCATTAATGGACCAATTTGGGGTCTCTTGGATGTATATAGTATGTTTATTAACCATATAATATAAAAATACAAAGAGACATTGTAAAAGTGAAACTAATTAACTAAGAGTTATTACTTAAAGATAAGATTAATATAGTAACCCAAACCTGTATAAATCATATTGGATGTGTGGTTTTCTACCTATCCCCACCTTAACCTTTAAATAATACACTTTTTAGCCATTATAAACCGAATATAAATTTATTATAAAATAATATTTTTAGCTTTTCCGAAGGTGCCCCTCACCCCTCTTATAAAAGGGCACTCCCCCTTCTAACTAATTCACACATTCAAAGCCTTTTTGTTCGGCCAACCCCTGCCCAAATACTCTCTCAACTTCCCTAACTTAATCCTAGAGGCCTTTCTTTAGTCAGAAAGACATCCTAAGGAGCCCTTTTGATCAAATCAAAAGGAAGAACCCGAAGAAGAGGTAATGATTTCACCACCCATTTTCAAATTCCTTTCTTCTTCCACTTCTTCATTATTTTTTATTACCATTCTAAAATAATAAATCCAGTATCTTATATATACTGTGATTTTATAATAAATATGGTACAACCATATTCAGTATTATATCCATCCTTTGAATAACATGTCACTATATGTGCATACGTACGGCTTACCATCTCCACGTCGTGGTGTAATTGTTATTCAATAAATTATTATTTGGATGGGTATAATAATGATGTTTAATTCATGTAAATAATAAATATAACATGATAATGATTCTGTATATATGATATACCATCCAATTATATATTATTTTAATATCAAAATAATGATATTGTTGATCGTGTGTACGTACGGACTACCGTCTCCACAAACGCGATGAGATTCAATCTCCATCGTATCCATTCAAGACTAATTCTCATTTAATGATTCAAAATAATGTTTAATTATTTTAAATCATTCTGTATATGAATAATATACATCCCATTAGTAACAAATATGGCTCAAATAACAAAGAATATAAAGGAAAATGAACCCGTTAACACCCGAAACGACGATAATTCTAAGATATTATTAACAAATCAATCTTAAAAGATCATATATGATATCATATTAATGCATATGATTCTTTTATAATTAAATAAAAATTATTTCACCATTATACAGAAGGTTAAACTACCCTTTACCAAGGAAAAAGGAAAAAGTAAGGGGGTTCTTATCTCACTTTTAATTCCGTGAGAATTCCATTGTTCACCACTTATTTATTACATGTGGTGTGTGTAATGCCCATGTTTGTATTCATTGTGTAATATACTTTAATTCATGTATATTGACATCATCATTGTATGATCCTTCTTTCATGGGTGTATGTTTTGTATGTTACCAAATCAATAAGGGAATTTGAAATTTCAATTTCCACTCATTCGTCTTTACGCATACTTCATTGATTATTTTACTCCAAGATTATGTGTAGAATCACTATTAATTTTATTATGTCATAATTTACACTCCCCTTTCTGTGGATATACTTTTTACACACATAATCACTCCATTGATAAATTCTGAAGTCATCAGTATGAACTTGATAAGAGTAATTTTTACTCAATCTCGACTTGTTGGGATAAACATCCAATTCATTGGTGTTGTTTTTCCAAGAATATGTGTGAATGTCCTTTGATTGTTTTACACTGAATATCCAATCATATTTATTGTATTTATATTTTCCACACATAATTATGTCGTTTATTTATCCTTAACCTAAGGATACGACCTTTATGAGAGATTTCATCTCAATTTACATTCCATTGATACTTCTTTGTTGTTATACACCAAATCACTTTTATGTGGTGTATATAATGTACTTTGACATATTATATCATGAATATCTTTATTCTCATGATATTACAAAGTTTTTATTACGTCAATTATTTTTATTCAAGTGTCTCTCTTTTGGTTAGAAACTCTAACTAAAATATCGTTTTTAAATGTTTTAAAGACTTATTCTTCTAAATCTTGCTCATTAATGTCCATGTTTTAAAAATGGTTTTAAGGATTTATTTATATGGACATTAAAGTTTTAAAATTAAAACTCCTTTTAAAAGTTTCAAAGTGGTATGGGACACTTTGATTCAAAAATCTATTTTTAAATGGCTTCTTGACAAATAGTGTGACTTTTAAATGATTTCAAGAAAAAGGGAGACATTTCATTCTAATTGTTTTGATGATTATTTTCATCTATGTCAATATCTTTCATCATTCTCGATTGAGGTTAATATGATAAAATACAATCTTCGATATTGTATCGAATGAGTTATGTTTGACTTTGGATGTGCTATTTTTATACCATTCGTGGTTTGTGGATAAATTATTGACATTTCGTATGCTAGTTTTAATACGAATGTTTATGTTGTGTTTAAAACTTTTCATATGAGGAATGAATTGGACTTAGTATGTGATGGGTGGAGCCCGCTATAGCTCCTTGATGCATCGGTAGGTCTCATGATACAAACTAGTGTCTTGGAACAAGGCCTTGACAAAATCTTATTTGTAGTCTTGACACGAGGCCTTGGCTATGTGGTTATGATAGTCTGGAATTATGCATTCCGTCATTATGAAAGTGGTTATTGATATTTCATGTGATTATTAGTTTAGTAGAATATCCATGTGAATAAGTAAATGGCATTATTTCATTTTATTTTTTCCATACTATGTTGAAGTTCAAGTTTAAAAGGCTTTTGTTTTAGTTATACATTGCCTTAAATGTTTATTCTTATTTATGAAAGTTTCTGCTATATTGTTATCCTTACTGGGCATTTGAGCTCACCCATTTTCTATGTTTTATTTTTCCCAGGATGTGAAGAAGTAAATTATGAATGACCTGCAGGGATAGTATGAGGGCATAAGAGTGTGGACTATGGAGATTATGTTGTTGTAGTTTTTCACTTATTGATGTAATATAAACTTTATGAATATATTTAGTGTTTCCAAGGCTACTAAACTAATCGGTCATTCGAGACTTGATAATTCTTGTGATCATGCCAATGTTATGTAATAATGCACTGAATCTAGGTAACTAGGTTAATTTCGTTACAAATGTGGTTCAATGGGATTAAAATAATTTTTTTTGAATAGTAACTTTTAAGTTTTATTAATCGCGATTAAAGGTAATTTGTGAAATTTAAGGTAAAAATGATATTATAAAAATACGAAAAATATCTCAACACTTGTTTTACCCTTATTTGAAGAGTCATGGCTGACAAATAAAATCCAGGGGTCAACTTGGGGACCCCATGGAGCCACCTGGGTAAGAAAATGACATTAATAACTTTTTATTTAAAGTAAAAATAAAATTGTCACAAACATGTGTTTTTTAACTAAAACAATATTTACATGGGGTTATATAAGTTAAATTTTAGACTATAAATATTAATTGTAAATCTAAAAATATTTCCTACATCATGGTAATTTTTTTTAAATTTTTAGAATTATATAAATTAAGTTTTTTATGACACAATGATGATGCAGCGATTACCTCATTAATTAACGATTTAAATAAAATGAAAAGATAATGTAAAATATAAGATTTACACTTGTCAAAAACCTATTGGATGAGTAGATTTAGAACCCTTATCACCTTATCCTAGAAATATATCATTGTGGGACCTTTAAAATCCAAAAATAATTTCATAATAATGTAACATTTCATGACTTTCCAAGAGTGCCCCTCCTCTCCTCTTATAAAAGACCCCCACCTCTACCACCTTATTCACACCATCAAATCCATTTGGCTCAGCCAACCTCTTCCCAAATACTCTCTCAACTTCCCTCTCTTACTCCTAGAAGCCTCACCTTGGGCAGAAGTCTTCCCAAGTAATCCTTTGGCTCAAATCAAAAAGAGTTACCCAGTTTTAAGGTAATGTCTTCTCTTATGTTCATTTGTTTTATTTTTCTTCTCCAACCCCTTAAACTCTTTTTATTATTTATTTTGTAACAACACCAGTATCTTAAATATACTAGGTTCTTTTTATGAGAATTTTTTTATTTACACTTACACACACCTTCGTCTAATAGTTAAAGAACATATTGTTTCTGTTGGTGGTGAATTACTGCCTCACGAAACGATGATTGTTCAATATTCTTTTAAAACCTCTCATGGTGGCCATTATGATGAAACTATTTTCATATATGATATATATATTAGGTTTATGATTTCCTTATGCTTCTGTATTTATCATTTGTGGCATACCCTTATGATTTCCATTATGGGTAAACGCAATAATTTCATTTTATGAAGTGCGGACTATCGCCCCCTCAAAGTGATTTGAATCGTTAATGCCATATATGGGATGTATAAAGGATGGAGTAAATGATATTATATATGATATTATACTGGAATTATAATACACCTTTATATCATTATGATTTCATTCCATTAAATACGAAATATAAATGAAAGTAGCGTTTATGCGTACGCACGGCTTACCGTCTCCATGAACGGTGCATTTCATTTCTTACCTCTAAATGTTACGTAATATTATGAATGAATGTATATACTGGATATATATGATATATATGATATCTACATCATGAATATAATTCTGGATATAATGGATATTTTACCACATGAACAACTTGTAATTATAATAATTTTATTTTTGACCCAAGTACCAAAGATCGACGAAACGACCGTTATTAACATAAATAATTACATAATGTTCATAACATGGAAATAAGTGATATAAAAGGAATAATAAACTTTAAAAAGGTTCTTAAGAAATTATAAATTAACCCTAGTTTATTATTCAGGAGGTTAAAGAACGGTCGATTCAATTCAGGCATGAGGTAAGGACTTCGTCTCAATCTCCTTTCATTGAGGCATATTTTGTTTTATACACAACTTTCTTTTATACTGTATATAAACTCCTTTGACTTTTACATTTATTCAAAAGTAATCTTTTTATATGAAGCATTTTACTAAACGACAAAATGGAATGTTTTTTTGTCGTACGTATGTGGCGACAACGACTTCTCCGCCGCCGTGACCATTATTTGAGTTTCGGCTTCCTCTACAAGACATAACTTTTTTTAAATGAAAAATAAATACAAAGTTTTAATTTTCTTTTATTTTGTTATTGAAAATGGTTTTGAAAGTGTTTTTTATATCTTTGTGTTGTATTGATATCTTCTGATTGAAATGTGGAAATGTTATGTTTCATTTATGCATGTTTTATGTGACACGATTATGTTATGGTTTATGATATGTTTAAACATTTTCATATAAGGAATGCATTGGACTTAATAAGTGACGGGTGGATCCCGCTATAGCTCCTCGATGCATCGGTAGGTCTCATGAGAAAAACTAGTGTCTTGGCACGAGGCCCTGACAAAATATTATTTGTAGTCTTGGCACGAGGCCTTGGCTACGTGGTTATGATAGTCTAGCATTATGCATTCCATCATTATGAAAGTGGTTATTGATATTGCATGTGATTATTTGACTAGTAGGATATCCATGTGAATAAGTAAATGGCATTATTTAATTTTATTTTTTCCATATTATACTGAATTTCAAAGGCTTTTGTTTTAGTTATACATTGCCTTAAATGTTTATGTTTATTTATGAAAGTTTCTGTTGTATTGTTATCCTTACTGGGCATCTGAGCTCACCCATTTCAATGTTTTAATTTTTCTAGGATGTGATGAAGTATATTATGAATGACCTGTACGGATAGTATGAAAGGATATGAAGAAAGGATGTTTTTTTTAGTTTTTTTTTACTTTATGATGTAATTTAAGACTTATGAATGTATCTAGTGTTTCCAAGGCTACTAAACTAATCGGTATTTCGAGACTTGATCTTTTTTTATCATGCCAATGTTACGCAATAATGCACCGACTCTGGGTAACTGGGGTCGGGGTGTTACAACATAAATATCCTTGTATATGCCAGTCCTGCATAATAATTGAGGGAGGGATGAAACGCATGCCATCATATTTAATTTAATAATAAATAATTTCAAACTCATGAAATAAATTAAATTAAATCATCCAACGCATACACGGGTCATGGTCAATCTCGTGAACGATCATACAAGCAATAGATATGTAAAAGTTATAGGTGAGCATTCATTTATTTATTAGTTATTTTTATTTAAGATGAATTTTCTTGAATTAATTAATTAATTAATTCAATTTCATCTTAATGATCATCCAAACATAATTAGAGATATCTACCATTTATTTCATTCATGGAAAATATATAATATAACCAATAATGGAATATTAATTACAATAAACTAATTCAGATTTTAATATTATTTTAAAAACATTATTAAATTTTCAAACACACATTGGTTGGTTAATCAATAAAATAATGTTTTGATTCTTTAATTTTCAATTTAATGTAATTTTTAATTCTGTCATTTAATGAGAGACTACACGACATTTACAGTCCATATACACATCATGTACCTCAGTTTTCACGTATCTGTGTCACACGCCTATGGATTTGGGGTGTTAACTCATCTGGACTACACGATGTGTATAGGAAAACTACACACCATGTGTCCACTTTCCCTGTGTCGGGTTGTCCAGGTCAACATGCAATGTGTAGTAAATGCACCATGTGTAATTAACTGTTCAGCACATCCAGGTACAATTTTCATGGGTACACAATATGTGATTCGGTTACACATCATGTAACCCAATTTTATTGGCCAAATATCTGGCACATCCCAATGGAATCTTTAGTCAATATTCATCTGTTTTTAAACCTTTAAGGAAATTAAACACTAAATGAACATGATTAATATGTCGATAACATGTTAATTAAAATCTTATTAAAGGACGAATAACATGAATAGAAAATAAAACTGCAATTACACATAGATCAACAATAAAACAAATAATTATAAATTTAAACATGATCACTCTTATACAACTTGATGGTTCTAGGAATAGCGTAAGAGTGCATTGGTGGGTGATATATTAAAACTTATTTTAATAATTATTTTCCAAAAATAAGAATGATGGTCTTTCACATCAAATTTATAATTAATTTATTTAATATATGAAGAAATAAAATACATGGGCTTATGAAATTTCTTTTTTGGTGAATTTTGATCAACCAAAAATACCCTATCATATTACCTTTTTTGTTCTATAAGGATCCAAGGATAGAATCCCTCTAGCGGTGATCCACATGTGATCCAATGATCTCTGAGAAACACTACTCGATCTCTCAGTGTTAGCGTGGTGAGTCGGTGTCTTTTGTTGTTCTCTCTTGATCACTCATTCTTTGATCTTGAAGAAATATGTCTTTCACTTCTCATTCTTGAGAGGGATAGAGAACGAGGATTCGAGAGAAGATTTGTTGAGCGCAAAAATTCTCTATTATAAATTTTGGATTCACTACACAATAGACAATGTCTTCTATTTATTGAGTAAAGATTTAGGTTAAAATATTATTTAATTTTATGTCATCCATTAAATTACATTTATTAACTTTAATAAACCACAACCCTCATAGTAATAATGACAATATTATTATTTCATCACTTACGCCAACTGGCGCAATAATAAATATTTTTTAACCATCTTTTTAATTAATATTTTTCATCGATCACTGTATTGGTACATCTGAACTCATCTTGCATTTATTGAACACCTGAATAAAAATTTTATTCATAAATAAATATTTCATTCACATACCGAAGAATAAATTTTTATTAAAAATTCAATAAAATAAAATAAAAAAATTCGTTCACATGACAGTGAATAAATATTTATTTAATTTATGTGATCAACATAACTTTAATAAACTTATTCCTTGAACATGATAATAACATTTATTCCATTAATTAAAATCAAATAAAAATTAATTCAGATCAAAACAAACACATAGTGTGTGACTTTTTATGACTATTTATCATTGGCTTTATGTGGGCTTGTCTAAAGTCCAATATTACTATCTAGAAATGGGTCAGGGCACACAAGAGAAAGAATTAAATGTCTCAACATTGATAACAAAATAGGAATGATCAATGTGTAATATAATCATTTTGTCGCAATATCTCATGAATCAAGTTGCATGATAGTGTCATCAACCTATTTTCTTGATACATATTTCTTCTACCATCTCAAATAAACACATCATTTCACCATGGAATTTAAATTTATTGCAACATTTATATTCCAATAAAAGGTTTGAGATATCATCTTTCATAAAGATGTAAGGTACAAATCCTTCCTCGACTTATCCATTAATGACATGTCAATCATGACACACTCAATGTACCCTACTTCTATCCAACATATGGCATGACAGTTTTGGTCAGTAAATCTAAGTGCATGGGTCATGAGATCTATTAATGATAATCATAATGTATAAGGAACATTACACATGCTTGTAGATGTAAATATCTCATGACACCAAAACACATGGGATTACTACTGGTGGGTCTGTTCTCATAATCTCCAATCTTGGTGATTAATAAGTGTGAACTTCATGAGAAGAAGATGAATCCACTTATGAGAACTCACACCAGATTTTCTAAATACTAGGTGTCATGTTATAGTATGTTATCCAACCACAGAGCTATATTAAGAATATTTCCATAACATTTCAGGTTCTCATCATAGTGGGGAACTAATATGACCTTATCAATGCTATAAATACTCTAGGAAATTTCTACATTATATCCATGTAGAAATAATGAAAAATATTTAATAAGACGTTAAATTAATATTAAATACATCTAATATACATATAATCAAAGTACAACCAATTGGTCCTAGGACACCAACTCTAACAAGAATATTGTTTTGCTGGTTTCTCTATGTGATGTATGTTATTGAAATTAAATGAAATAATTATAAGAAGGGAATTTCCATTGATAAAATTCTAGGTTGTTACTCTGTGTCTAGTCCTTCATGCCACTAGGCCTCTAGGCTATGAACGGTGGTCCTTTAGGCTTTGTGTTGGAGCAGTTCTTGAATGGTGGAGAGAATAAAGGTGAAAAGAAATTCTTTAGTGATTAGTTTGGATGTGGTGGTTCATTCATGAAACGACTAGTACACACATGTTCAAGTCCCCATTAGGGGTGATAAGGATTATGGACCACAGATGTGATGTCATGATAATAAACTATGGCAAGATAATGCAGAAAGGTGAGAGGGGTTGTTTTAGTGTGGGGTCAAGGGGAATTAGGTCTTAATTCCATGTACTAGGCCTTTGCGCCACTGGGCCTATGGGCCATGTATTTTAGGTCTTCATTCTTCTAGGCCTTCAATTCGTGTAATAGATACCCATCAACCCATTTAAAATGAGGGATCACTAGAAAATGAAAATATGAAATTGTCATGGGTGACTCCTTTATCTCTCACTGGACCATTTGGTCAAGCATTTTGTAGTTTTTTTCCCACTTCCCTATCAATGGTAACATCAAAATCTACCCCGATTTAGGTGTCTAATGATGTATTATGTGATAATAACACCACCACCATACAAAAAATAATATAATTTCAATATTATAGAGTATTATAATATAATATAATGATTACATTTTCATGAATTAAAAATATAATGGAGGATGAAGCCATCTCATTCCTCTTATGCATCCACCGCCTGCACCTACCATTGACCGACACATCATCATCGTCCATTGGTGTTAACCAGCACTCACAAATAGTGATCATCTTAAAATTTTATTAGTTGGTTCATCTCAATTTGAGGGTTCAAAAAATGTGGTTCATTCATCATAAATCAGAAAGAGTTGTGACCCTCTATCAAAATTCACGGATTCCATTTTATTGTATTTATATTTTTCACACATAATTATGTCGTTGATTTATCCTTAACCTAAGGATATGACCTTTATGAGAGATTTCATCTCAATTTACATTCCATTGAGACTTCTTTGTTATTATACACCAAATAACTTTTATGTGGTGTATATAATGTACTTTGACATAGTATATCATGAATCCCTTTATTCTCAGGATATTACAAAGTTTTTATTACCTCAATTATTTTTATTCAAGTGTCTCTCTTTTGGTTAGAAACTCTAATTAAAATACCATTTTTAAATGTTTTAAATACTTATTCTTCTAAATCTTGATCATTAATGTCCATGTTTTAAAAATGGTTTTAAGGATTTATTTATATAAACATTAAAGTTTTAAAATTAAAACTCCTTTTAAAAGTTTCAAAGTGGTATGGGACACTTTGATTAAAAAATATATTTTTAAATGGCTTCTTAACAAATAGTGTGACTTTTAAATGATTTCAAAAAAAAGGGAGACATTTCATTCTAATTGTTTTTATGATTATTGTCATCTATGTCAATATCCTTCATCATTTTCGATTGAGGTTAATATGATACAATACAATCTTCCATATTGTATCGAATGAGTTATGTTTGACTGTGGATGTGCTATTTTTATACCATTCATGGTTTGTGGATAAAGTATTGACAGTTCGTATGTTAGTTTTAATATGAATGATTATGTTATGTTTAAAACTTTTCATATGAGGAATGCATTGGACTTAGTAAGTGATGGGTGGAGCCCGCTATAGCTCCTCGATGCATCGGTAGGTCTCATGAGACAAACTAGTGTCTTGGCATAAGGCCTTGACAAAATCTTATTTGTAGTCTTGTCACGAGGCATTGGCTATGTGGTTATGATAGTCTGACATTATGCATTCCATCATTATGAAAGTGGTTATTGATATTTCATGTGATTATTCGTTTAGTAGAATATCCATGTGAATAAGTAAATGGCCTTATTTCATTTTATTTTTTCCATACTATGTTAAAGTTCAAGTTTAAAAGGATTTTTTTAGTTATACATTTCCTTAAATGTTTATTATTATTTATGAAAGTTTCTGCTATATTGTTATCCTTACTAGGCATTTGAGCTCACCCCTTTTCTGTGTTTTATTTTTCCCAGGATGTGAAAAAGTAAATTATGAATGACCTGCAGGGATAGTATTAGGGGATAAGAGTGTGGACTATAGAGATTATGTTGTTGTAGTTTTTCACTTATTGATGTAATGTAAACTTTATGAATATATCTAGTGTTTCCAAGGCTACTAAACTAATCGGTATTTTGAGACTTGATCATTATTGTGATCATGACAATGTTATGTAATAATGCACCGACTCTGGGTGACTGGGGTCGGGGCGTTATAGTTGGTATCAGAGGAAGTTTAGTACAAACCTTGAAAGCTAGATTTAGATAAACTCTGATTAGTGCTCATAGACCTAAGATGAACTTTAAGGATTAGTATAGAAGAACTTCCTAGAATTTTGGTATTGTAGAGATTTTGTGAGTTTTCCGAGAAATACATCCCTGTCTGGATACGAGCAGGTAGAGGCGGCTCTTGCACAGATGTACCTAGGGGTAAAACCCAAAAACACCGCTTTGAGCTAGACTCGAACGGGAACCGGTGCAAGACAACAGGCCTTGTTTCACTCTTGGTTATGACACTCCTAGGGGATATGCTTAGTATAATTTACATTTTCTTTACAAACCGATTTGAAGTATTATATATAAGATGAGAGTAAATGACTTTGCTTAATCCTAATATGTTTCAAATTGAGAATATGGTGACATGATATTCTCTAAATGATTTTATGACTACTGTTACTCACATAATGGTTTCTGGTTTTAGTCAATGGATGGATTCCAAGGAATTCATAGTGACTTTGATAATGATGTACAAGGTGGAAACAATGGTGGCAGTGAGCAACAAAATGGAATGTTGATAGGCGTAAAAGATATCGTCTTCATGCCAAATCAATTTTCCAAAAATATGATCAATAATATATATATTAACAAATTCCTGGACTCAACAAAGAAGAGTAAGGTAATGAATGATAAGGGCTCCAGTAGTGGAGACCATGGAGATAGGAATCCTCAATTTCCATCATGCAGGAAATGTGAAAGGAGACACCTAGGAAAGTGTCTCAATGGGAAAAAGAAATGCATTACATGCAGGAAGGAAGGATATAAAGTGAAGAATTGCCGAAGAAAAATTAAGAGTACTATGGAAGAAGATAAAAATGGTCCCAAGAATCCATTTACAGTCATTTTCCGTAAATGTAGGGGACCTAGACATTACCCGAGTGAATTCCCTATTCTATAGGATATTTTCTTGGTCAAAGAAGAAGCTATGTGGAAATAAATGGTTAGAGAAATGTTTAAAATGTATTAGTGCTCCTTGCTGATGGGTTTACTTTGGAATAATTTTATCTTGTATTTTTAACCCTAGAGTTTTCCAAGAGAGAATGATATTTGAGGAAGAATTATCCTTTCTCTTGTGGATATAGTTATAAATAACCATTTGGTTTTATATGATCGTTGGGTTTGAGGAAATTATAAGTTATTATAATTTGGGATGAAAATGCAAGGTATGAGATAAGATTTGTGGTTAAATTATGTTATGGTTATTTTGAGGAATTTATCTCATTTTTGTAATGTTATAAAATATAGTTTTTGAAAAAGGACAACACGCAGACCGTGTGACAACCTGTCATGTCGGACAAAGCTGTGGGAATCGAACCCACAACCAAAGTGCGATTGGGATTTATCGCCTACCACTGGACTATGTGAAGTCTTTGGTTAGTGTGACTATTATTTTTAGTTAAATGATTTTATTGATCAATAATAATTTGATTTGGGATCTTATGTCTTATCAAATGAATACCCTTACTATAGGAAAATGATTTGGTAATTAAGTGATAAATTTTATTTTTCAAGTTGTTCACTTTTTTGTGAACACTATATGCCCAAGGAAAATATAATAGTATGGGATTTCATTTGAGGAGTAATGGTGGATTTTTATCTATGTTTTTATTGTGGATTTATAGTGATTTGGGTTGTTTATGGAAATGATTAGGTTAATTACTCTTAAGTATGTGACTTTAAGAGTAATTAATGTCATTTGGAGATACAATTTAATGTGGAAGACTAAATTCTTATAAGTTTTGGGTTTCAATATTAGTTTGGATTATATTGAAGTATTTTAAGGACAGTTGATTATTGAATGGTATTTATTTAACTTTAGGGTATTGATGGTTTAATTTTAGAAATTAAGATTAGTTTTTTTTCTCTAATGGAATATACATTTGGGGGATCATCAGATATTATACTTACCATTTTGGTTTTGATTAATCTCTAAAGACAAGGTAAATATAGAGTTTATCCTATGTGGATCATTCATTTCTATAGAAGTTTATTCTAGCTCTTCCATTGTGACCAAGTCATCTTGAATAATCATTGATCAAAAAAATGAGTTAGTGGTAAAACATTATTAAAGAATGAAACTCTACATTAAAATTAAGTATATCTCTTTATGTTCTTAGTCAATATCATAAATTAATTCCTCGTCCTTATGTAATGTAACTTAAAACAAAAAAATGTTGTCCGTTTACTTTTCCTACTGGGAGACTAATGACAGTTTGTCCCAACACAAGTTTGTGATTTTCTTATTGTTAACTTTCTCCTGATCATGTTTTCTATCCTTCTCTATCAGAACTTAACATTTAGTTTATCGTCCATATCCATGTTTTTCTACATGTAATCCTGGTATAGGTTATCTCGGGTGACCTTTGTACTTCTCTTTCTTTCTTTTAAAGTGATAGTTTTATTGAATCTTTTTCCGATGTGGGACTTTCCATTATATTCCCAACCCCAATTTTAAAAATTGCGATGATGCAATTTATTGAAGGAGGGGAGAATTTAACACCCCAATATTTCATAGTATGTACTTCTTCAAAACAATTCAATAACTTACACAACACGCAACATCGAGTTCAAGCGCACCATGACTTACCAAACAAGTCGTTCAAAAGATTTTATGAATAGTATTAACTAAATTTTAAACTTTATATAATAATTATAATTTTATAATCCATATTATGAGTTTCTTAGACATAATTTAAGAACAATTTTTTTCAGATAAAAGAAGTATTTTTCAAAAATTCACTTTTACCAACTTTTAATAGTGGACCCTTTTTAAATCCAATATTTTAAACTTTTATATATTCAATTTTACTAAATAAATTTATTATTTAGAATGGGGAAATCAATAATTTACAATGTAACACCCCAAGATTCCACGGTACACTTCTCTTTGAATAATACAATAAGTGTGTGTTGTACGCAACTTCAAGTTCTAATACACACTACAACCAATCAAACTAGCCATTATGAATAGTAATACCTACTTTTTAAAATTTTATAAATTTTACCTCTCAAAATGGACATCATTTTTGGATTTGTAATATCGAATTTAGCCTAGGGTGAAATATTGGTACTTTTCGGATAACTTTTATATTTTGATGAATAGTGAAAATTACTAAATTTTAATTAAAAACAACTTTTTTAATCAAAATAATTAATAGTGATAAATTATGAATTTGAGTGGTTTTAAAGTATATTTAGAATATATTTTTTCCATTTAATACAATTTTGGTCATTAGACATAATTTCACAATTAAACCGGACATAAACAGGTATCAATCTTTTCATAGTTATTATATCTTAAAAACACGCTTTTTGTTTTGACAGCGGGAATTAATTTTAAATTAATTTCTGCCACTTCTGTATTTTGAATTTGGAAAAATTGATTCCATATTTGGAATCAGGATTTCTAAATTTTGTAAATAGGTAACTTTTATTTTTAGACATTTTGAATAATTACTTCGGTAAATATTTTATTTACCATGGTTAAATGGTAAATCTGGTAAATAAGGGTTAAAATATATAATTATAATAATACTAAATTACCCTAAAACATGTCCTAACCTTATTGGTGGATAAATGTCCGACCCTGGGCTTCTTTGGGTCGATTTTGGGACTCCGTGGATCCACTTGTAGGTGATAGGGACACTTTATTTTAATTAAGTTAAAGTAAATACAAAAATGACAAGCATATATCTTTTAAAAAAACAATTTTTACATAGGGTTATATTTGTTGGATTTTCGACTATAAATATTAATTAGAAATATAAAACAATTTCCTATAGAATGGGATTTTATTTATAATTTTTAGACAATATATAATTTAATTTATTTATGACACAATGGTGATGGAGTAATTACCTAATTAATGAAAAATTGGAATAATTGATATTATAAATACCCAAATAATGTAATTTGAGACTTTTTATAAATAGAAATAATTTTCTAGGATAATATGACATGTTATTATTTATGTAATTAACTTTTTTAGAAGTAATCATTCTGTTATCATTTTAAAAAAACCAATTATTGAAAAGTGTCAAAATTGACATAAAAGAGTTTTTAAAACAAATATTATATTATTAATTTATATTAAATTCCTAAAAATCTAAGGATCGTCCAAGAGACTTATATACTGATAGGTGTATCATTAATGGACCATTTTTGGGTCTCTTGGATGTATATAGTATGTTTATTAACCATATAATATAAAAATACAAAGAGACATTGTAAAAGTAAAACTAATTAACTAAGAGTTAATACTTAAAGATAAGGTTAATATAGTAACCCAAACCTGTCTAAATCATATTGGGTGAGTGTTTTTCTACCTATCACCACATTAACCTTTAAATAATACACTTTGTAGCCATTATAAACCGAATATGAATTTATTATAAAATAATATTTTTAGTTTTTCCGAAGGTGCCCCTCACCCCTCTTATAAAAGGGAACTCCCCCTTCTCACTAATTCACACATTCAAAGCATTTTTGTTCGGCCAACACCTACCCATATACTCTCTCATCTTCCCTCAATTAATCCTAGAGGCCTTAATTTAGTCATAAAGCCATCCAATGGAGCCCTTTTGATCAAATCAAAAGGAAGAACCCGAAGAAGAGGTAATGATTTCACCACCCTTTTTCAATTTCCTTTCTTCTTCCACTTCTTCATTCTTTTTTATTACCATTATAAAATAATAAATCCAGTATCTTATATGTACTGTGATAATATAATAAATATGTTACAACCATATTCAGTATTCTATCCATCCTTTGAATAACATGTCACCATATGTGCATACGTACGGCTTACCATCTCCACGTCGTGGTGTAATTGTTATTCAATAAATTATTATTTGGATGGGTATAATAATGATTTTTAATTCATGTAAATAATAAATATAACATGATAATTATTCTGTATATATGATATACCATCCAATTATATATTATTTTAATATCAAAATAATTATATTGTCGATCGTGCGTACGTACGGACTACCGTCTCCACAAACGCGATGAGATTCATTCTCCATCGTATCCATTCAAGACTAATTCTCATTTAATGATTCAAAATAATGTTTAATGATTTTAAATCATTCTGTATATTAATAATATACATCCCATTAGTAACAAATATGGCTCAAATAACAAAGAATATAAAGGAAAATGAACCCGTTAACACCCAAAACGACGATAATTCTAAGATATTATTAACAAATCAATGTTAAAAGATCATATATGATATCATATTAATGCATATGATTCTTTTATAATTAAATAACAATTATTTCACCATTATACAGGAGGTTAACCTACCCTTTACCAAGGAAAAAGTACAAAGTAAGGGGTTTCTTATCTCACTTTTAATTCTGTGAGAAGTCCATTGTTCACCACTTATTTATTACATGTGGTGTGTGTACTGCCCATGTTTGTATTCATTTTGTAATATACTCTAATTCATTTATATTGACATCATCATTTTATGATCCTTCTTTCGTGGGTGTATGTTTTTTATGTTACCAAATCAATAAGGGGATTTGAAATTTCAATTTCCACTCATTCGGCTTTACGCATACTTCATTGATTATTTTACTCCAAGATTATGTGTAGAATCACTATTAATTTTATTATGTCATAATTTACACTCCCCTTTCTGTGGATATAATTTTTATACACATAATCACTCCATTGATAAATTCTCAAGTCATCGGTATGAACTTGATAAGAGTAATTTTTACTCAATCTCGACTTGTTGGGATAAACATCCAATTCATTAGTGTTGTTTTTACAAGAATATGTGTGAGTGTCCTTTGATTGTTTTACACTGAATATCCAATCATATTTAGTGTATTTATATTTTCCACTCATAATTATGTCGTTGATTTATCCTTAACCTATGGATACAACCTTTATGAGAGATTTCATCTCAATTTACATTCCATTGAGACTTATTTGTTGTTATACACCAAATCACTTTTATGTGGTGTATATAATGTACTTTGACATAGTATATCATGAATCCTTTTATTCTCATGATATTACAAAGTTTTTATTACGTCAATTATTTGTATTCAAGTGTCTCTCTTTTGGTTAGAAACTCTAACTAAAATTCCATTTTTAAATGTTTTAAAGACTTATTCTTCTAAATCTTGCTCATTAATGTCCATGTTTTAAAAATGGTTTTAAGGATTTATTTATATGGACATTAATGTTTTCAAATTAAAAATCATTTTAAAAGTTTCAAAGTGGTATGGGACACTTTGATTCAAAAATCTATTTTTAAATGGCTTCTTGACAAATAGTGTGACTTTTAAATGATTTCAAGAAAAAGGGAGACATTTCATTCTAATTGTTTTGATGATTATTTTCATCTATGTCAATATCCTTCATCATTCTCGATTGAGGTTAATATGATAAAATACAATCTTCCATATTGTATCGAATGAGTTATGTTTGACTGTGGATGTGCTATTTTTATACCATTCGTGGTTTGTGGATAAAGTATTGACATTTCGTATGCTAGTTTTAATATGAATGTTTATGATATGTTTAAAAAATTTCATATGAGGAATGCATTGGACTTAGTAAGTGACGGGTGGAGCCCGCTATAGCTCCTCGATGCATCGGTAGGTCTCATGATACAAACTAGTGTCTTGGAACAAGGCCTTGACAAAATCTTATTTGTAGTCTTGACACGAGGCCTTGCCTATGTGGTTATGATAGTCTGGCATTATGCATTCCGTCATTATGAAAGTGGTTATTGATATTGCATGTGATTATTAGTTTAGTAGAATATCCATGTGAATAAGTAAATGGCATTATTTCATTTTATTTTTTCCATAATATTTTGAAGTTCATGTTTAAAAGTCTTTTGTTTTAGTTATACATTGCCTTAAATGTTTATTCTTATTTATGAAAGTTTCCTCTATATTGTTATCCTTACTGGGCATTTGAACTCACCCCTTTTCTATGTTTTATTTTTCCCAGGATGTGAATAAGTTAATTATGAATGACCTGAAGGGATAGTATGAGGGGATAAGAGTGTGGACTATGGAGATTATGTTGTTGTAGTTTTTCACTTATTGATGTAATGTAAACTTTATGAATATATCTAGTGTTTCCAAGGCTACTAAACTAATCGGTCATTCGAGACTTGATCATTCTTGTGATCATGCCAATGTTATGTAATAATGCACCGAATCTAGGTAACTAGGGTCGGTTCGTTACAAATGTGGTTCAATGGGATTAAAATAATTTTTTTGGTGAATAGTAACTTTTAAGTTTTATTAATCGTGATTAAAGGTAATTTGTGAAATTTAAGGAAAAAATGATATTATAAAAATATGAAAATATCTCAACACTTGTTTTAACCTTATTGGAAGAGTCATGGCTGACAAAGAAAATCCATGGGTCAACTTGGGGACCCCATGGAGCCACCTGGGTAAGAAAATGACATTAATAACTTTTTATTTAAAGTAAAAATAAAATTGTCACAAACATGTGCTTTTTAACTAAAACAATATTTACATGGGGTTATATAAGTTAAATTTTCGACTATAAATATTAATTTGAAATCTAAAAATATTTCCTACATCATGGTAATTTTTTTTAAATTTTTAGAATTATATAAATTAAATTTTTTATGACACAATGATGATGCAGCGATTACCCCATTAATTAACGATTTAAATAAAATGAAAAGATAATGTAAAATATAAGATTTAAACTTGTCAAAAACCTATTGTATGAGTAGATTTAGAACCCTTATCACCTTATCCTATAAATATATCATTGTGGGACCTTTAAAATCCAAAAAGTATTTCATAATAATGTAACATTTCATGACTTTCCAAGAGTGCCCCTCCTCTCCTCTTATAAAAGGCCCCCACCTCTACCACCTTATTCACACCATCAAAGCCATTTGTCTTGGACGACCTCTTCCCAAATACTCTCTCAAATTCCCTCTCTTACTCCTAGAAGCCTCACTTTGGGCAGAAGTCTTCCCAAGGAATCCTTTGGCTCAAATCAAAAAGAGTTACCCAGTTTTAAGGTAATGTCTTCTCTTATGTTCGTTTGTTTTATTTTGCTTCTCCAACCCCTTAAACTCTTTTTATTACTTTATTTTGTAACAAAACCAGTATCTTAAATATACTAGGATGTTTTTATGAGAATTATTTTATTTACACTTACACACACCTACATCTAATAGTTAAAGAACATACTGTTTCTGTTGGTGGTGAATTACTGCCTCACGAAACGATGATTGTTAAATATTCTTTTAACACCTCTCATGGTGGCCATTATGATGAAACTATTTTCATATATGATATATATATTAGTTTTATGATTTCCTTATCCTTCTGTATTTATCATTTTTGGCATACCCTTATGATTTCCATTATGGGTAAACGTGATAATTTCATTTTATAAAGTGTGGACTACCGCCCCCTCAAAGTGATTTGAATCGTTAATGCCATATATGGGATGTATAAAGGATGGAGTAAATGATATTATATATTATATTATACTGGAATTATAATACACCTTTATATAATTATGATTTCATTCCATTAAATACAAAATAGAAATGAAAGTAGCGTTTATGCGTACGTACGGATTACCGTCTCCATGAACGGTGCATTTCATTTCTTACCTCTAAATGTTACGTAATATTATGAATGAATGTATATACTGGATATATATGATATATATGATATCTACATCATGAATATAATTCTGGATATAATGGATATTTTACCACATGAACAACTTGTAATTATAAGAAGTTTATTTTTGACTCAAGTACCAAAGATCGACAAAACGACCGTTATTAACATAAATAATTACATAATGTTAATAACATGGAAATAAGTGATATAAAAGGAATAATAAACTTTAAAAAGGTTTTTAAGAAATTATAAATTAACCCTAGTTTATTATTCAGGAGGTTAAATAACGGTCGAGTCAATTCAGGCACGAGGTAAGGACTTCGTCTCAATCTCCTTTCATTGAGGCATATTTTTTTTTATACACAACTTTCTTTTATACTATATATAAACTCCTTTGACTTTTACATTTATTCAAAAGAAATCTTTTTATATGAAGCATTTTACTAAATGACAAAATGGAATGTTTTTTTGTCGTACGTATGTGGCGACAACGACTTCTCCGCCGCCGGGACCATTATTTGATTTTCGGATTCCTCTACAAGCCATGACTTTTTTAAAATGAAAAATAAATACAAAGTTTTAATTTTCTTTTATTTTGTTATTGAAAATGGTTTTGAAAGTGTTTTTTATATCTTTGTGTTGTATTGATATCTTGTGATTGAAATGTGGAAATGTTATGTTTCATTTATGCATGTTTTATGTGACATGATTATGTTATGGTTTATGATATGTTTAAACATTTTCATATAAGGAATGCATTGGACTTAATAAGTGACGGGTGGATCCCGCTATAGCTCCTCGATGCATCGGTATGTCTCATAAGACAAACTAGTGTCTTGGCACGAGGCCTTGACAAAATCTTATTTGTAGTCTTGGCACGAGGCCTTGTCTACGTGGTTATGATAGTCTGGCATTATGAATTCCATCATTATGAAAGTGGTTATTGATATTGCATGTGATTATTTGACTAGTAGAATATCCATGTGAATAAGTAAATGGAATTATTTAATTTTATTTTTTCCATATTATGCTGAATTTCAAAGGCTTTTGTTTTAGTTATACATTGCCTTAAATGTTTATGTTTATTTATGAAAGTTTTTGCTGTATTGTTATCCTTACTGAGCATCTGAGCTCACCCCTTTCAATGTTTTAATTTTTCTAGGATGTGATGAAGTATATCATGAATGACCTGCAGGGATAGTATGAGGGGATATGAAGACAGGATGTTTTTTTTAGTTTTTTTTACTTTATGATGTAATGTAAGACTTATGAATGTATCTAGTGTTTCCAAGGCTACTAAACTAATCGGTATTTTGAGACTTGATCTTTTGTGATCATGCCAATGTTACACAATAATGCACCGACTCTGGGTAACTAGGGTCGGGGTGTTACAACATAAATATCCTTGTATATGCTAGTCCTGCATTATAATTGAGGGAGGGATGAAACGCATGCCATCAAATTTTATTTAAAAATAAATAATTTCAAACTCATGAAATAAATTAAATTAAATCATCCAATGCATACACGGGTCATGGTCAATCTCATGAACGATCATACAAGCAATAGATATGTAAAAGTTATAGGTGAGCATTCATTTATTTATTAGTTATTTATTATTTAAGATGAATTTTCTTGCATTAATTAATTAATTAATTCAATTTCATCTTAATGATCATCCAAACATAATTAGAGATATCTACCATTTATTTCATTCATGGGAAATATATAATATAACCAATAATGGAATATTAATTACAATAAACTAATTCAGATTTTAATATTATTTTAAAAACATTATTAAATTTTCAAACACACATTGGTGTGTTAATCAACAAAATAATGTTTTGATTCTTTAATTTTCAATTTAATGTAATTTTTAATTCTGTCATTTAATGAGAGACTACATGACATTTACAGTCCATTTACACATCATGTACCTCAGTTTTCACGTATCTGTGTCACACGCCTATGGATTTGGGGTGTTAACTCATCTGGACTACACGATGTGTGTAGGACAACTACACACCATGTGTCCACTTTCCCTATGTCGGGTTGTCCAGGTCAACATGCAATGTGTAGTAAATGCACCATGTGTAATTAACTGTTCAGCACATCCAGGTACAATTTTCATGGGTACGCAATATGTGATTCGGTTACACATCATGTAACCCAATTTTTTTGGCCAAATAGCTGGCACATCCCAATGGAATCTTTAGTCAATATTCGTCTATTTTTAAACCTTTAAGGAAATGAAACACTAAATGAACATGATTAATATGTCGATAACATGTTAATTAAAATCATATTAAAGGACGAATAACATGAACAGAAAATCAAACTGCAATTACACATAGATCAACAATAAAATAAATAATTATAAATTTAAACATGATCACTCTTATACAACTTGATGGTTCTAGGAATAGAATAAGAGTGCATTGGTGGGTGATATATTAAAACTTATTTTAATAATTATTGTCCAAAAATAAGAGTGATGGTCTTTCACATCAAATTTATAATTAATTTATTTAATATATGAAGAAATAAAATACATGGGCTTATGAAATTTCTTTTTTGGTGAATTTTGATCATCCAAAAATACCCTATCATATTACCTTTTTTGTTCTATGAGGATCCAAGGATAGAATCCCTCTAGTGGTGATCCACATGTGATCCAATGATCTCTGAGAAACACTACTCAATCTCTCAGTGTTAACATGGTGAGTCGGTGTCTTTTTTTGTTCTCTCTTGATCACTCATTCTTTGATCTTGAAGAAATATGTCTTTCACTTCTCATTCTTAAGAGGGATAGAGAACGAGGAGTCGAGAGAAGATTTGTTGAGCGCAAAAATTCTCTATTATCAATTTTGGATTTACTACACAATAGACAATGTCTTTTATTTATAGAGTAAAGTTTTAGGTTAAAATATTATTTAATTTTATGTCATCCATTAAATTACATTTATTAACTTTAATAAACCACATCCCTCATAGTAATAATGACAATATTATTATTTCATCACTTACGCCAACTGGCGCAATAATAAATATTTTTAACCATCTTTTTAATTAATATTTTTCATCGATCACTGTATTGGTACATCCGAACTCATCTTGCATTTATTAAACACCTGAATAAAAATTTTATTCATAAATAAATATTTCATTCACATACCAAAGAATAAATTTTTATTAAAAATTCAATAAAATAAAATAAAAAAATTTGTTCACATGACAGTGAATAAATATTTATTTAATTTATGTGATCAACATAACTTTAATAAAATTATTCCTTGAACATGATAATAATATTTATTCCATTAATTAAAATCAAATAAAAATTAATTCAGATAAAAAGAAACACATAGTGTGTGACTTTTTATGACTATTTATCATTGGCTTTATGTGGGCTTGTCTAAAGTCCAATATTACTATCTAGAAATGGGTCAGGGAACACAAGAGAAAGAACTAAATGTCTCAACATTGATAACAAAATAGGAATGATCAATGTGTAATATAATCATTTTTTCGCAATATCTCATGAATCAGGTTGCATGATAGTGTCATCAACCTATTTTCTTGATACATATTTCTTATACCATCTCAAATAAACACATCATTTCACCATGGAATTTAAATTTATTGCAACATTTATATTCCAATAAAAGGTTTGAGATATCATCTTTCATAAAGATGTAAGGTACAAATCCTTCCTCGACTTATCCATTAATGACATGTCAATCGCGACACACTCAATGTACCCTACTTCTCTCCAACATATGGCATGACAGTTTTGGTCAGTAAATCTAAGTGCATGGGTCATGAGATATATTAATGATAATCATAATGTATAAGGAAAATTACACATGCTTGTAGTTGTAAATATCTCATGACACCAAAACACATGGGATTACTACTGGTGGGTCTGCTCTCATAATCTCCAATCTTGGTGATTAATAAGTGTAAACTTCATGAGAAGAAGATGCATCCACTTATGAGAACTCACACCAGATTTTCTAAATACTAGGTGTCCTGTTATAGTATGTTATCCAACCACAGAGCTATATGAAGAATATTTCCATAACATTTCAGGTTCTCATCATAGTGGGGAACTAATATGACCTTATCAATGCTATAAATACTCTAGGATGTTTCAACATTATATCCATGTAGAAATAATGAAAAAATATTTAATAATATGTTAAATTAATATTAAATACATATAATATACATATAATCAAATTATAACCAATTGGTCCTAGGACACCAACTCTAACAAGAATATTGTTTTGCTGGTTTCTCTATGTGATGTATGTTATTGAAATTAAATGAAATAATTATAAGAAGGGAATTTCCATTGATAAAATTCTAGGTTGTTACTCTGTGTCTAGTCCTTCATGCCACTGGGCCACTAGGCTATGAATGGTGGTCCTTTAGGCTTTGTGTTGGAGCAGTTCTTGAATGGTGGAGAGAATAAAGGTGAAAAGAAATTCTTTAGTGATTAGTTTGGATGTGGTGGTTCATTCATGAAACGACTAGTACACACATGTTCAAGTCCCCATTCGGGGTGATAAGGTTTATGGGCCACAGATGTGATGTCATGATAATAAACTATGGCAGGATAATGCAGAAAGGTGAGAGGGGTTGTTTTAGTGTGGGGCCAAGGGGAATTAGGTCTTAATTCCATGTACTAGGCCTTTGTGCCACTGGGCCTCTGGGCCATGTATTTTAGGTCTTCAATCTTCTAGGCCTTCAATTCGTGTAAGAGATACCCATCAACCCATTTAAAATTAGGGATCACTAGAAAATGAAAATATGGAATTGTCATGGGTGACTCCTTTATCTCTCACTGGACCATTTGGTCAAGCATTTTTTAGTTTTTTTCCCACTTCCCTATCAATGGTAACATCAAAATCTACCCCAATTTAGGTGTCTAATGATGTATTATGTGATAATAACACCACCACCATAAAAAAATAATATAACTTCAATATTATAGAGTATTATAATATAATATAATGATTATATTTTCATGAATTAAAAATATAATGGAGGATGAAGCCATCTCATTCCTCTTATGCATCCACTGCCTGCACCTACCATTGACCGACACATCATCATCGTCCATTGGTGTTAACCAGCACTCACAAATAGTGATCATCTTAAAATTTTATTAGTAGGTTCATCTCAATTTGAGGGTTCAAAAAATGTGGTTCATTCATCATAAATCATAAAGAGTTGTGACCCTCTATCAAAATTCACGGATTCCATTTTAGTGGGTGTCATCCCTCTCTACATTTGAGAGAATTGAAGGGTAACATATGATCAATTTGATATTAACTGCTATAATAATATCTTGTGCATACCAGAAAGGTTTGGGGTCAAGCCCCTTTATTAAAAGAAAAGAAAAAGGACAGTAAAACCTTTTGGAATGGGTAAGGTAAAACCCATAACAAGCCCGCAGGCCCAGTGGGACAAAGCCCAATCAGAGACACCACCCAAAACATAATAGCCCAATGGGAAATCCCATGGCAAGTGACCAACGGCACCATAAGAGGAAAAACAACCCGAAGGCAAAACCAGAAGACCCAGAGCTGAACCCCATCACGCCTTCGACACCGTGTCGTCGCGAGACCGAAGTTCGCCATCCGAACTGCCGTTGTCCAACCAAATCTGGTTTGAAACCAGATCTAAAACAGATCTGAAATCGCCGACTTCCTACCAGCCTCCGCCGAAGTGAACCCACTGCTTCCGACCTCGAACATGAGCAGGCCTAAAATCCCGTCGCCGCCACCCAAATACTGACGACCTCCTAGACAGGCCACACCACCCATCCAAACCACTCCTGGCAGATCATGCCGTCGCGGAAGAAAGGACCGGCCACCCTCGCCCCAGCAGATCAAGAACGCGGCCCCTTCACCATGGCAGAGCGGACCACCCAACACCGCGGAAGCTCGCTTCCTTCGCTGGTGATGCACAACCCCCCCCCCCCCCCCGCACCAGATCCAAGGCACTGACAGACCACCGCCACCCTGAGATAACGCCGTGAAAGAAACATGCCCCTCCAAGACCCCTGCCCTGAACCATGAACAAGCCTCGCCGCCGCCGGGAAGCTTCACCGCGGTAGAAACCGCCGCGAATCCAAACCCACACCACAACCGAAGCACGCCGCCGCCCAGAAACTCGCCAAGGAAGAACACACCCTGCCGCGATGCCAGATATGAGCCACAGAAGGACCACGCCGCCGTCAGAGACCTCGTCGAGGAAGATCACACCCCCCGGCTGCAGGACGAACCCCACGTTGCCATATCTGAGCCCGAACGAACGCCACAGATATGGAAGCCGCAACGCCGCAGAAGACCCGCGACACCAGATCCGAGCCATAACACCAAGAGTGCACATCCACACAACCACCGCACCGCGAGCACGCCGAGAGAGCACCGAGAAAGGAAACGCGGCCCGCCGGAGAAGAGGGAAGGGAAGGCGGTGACAGGGGAAACCCTAACCCCGCTGCGCCCCTTACGGGCTCATCATCACATCCTCATATCTTGTGCATATCTATAATTTATTTTCACTAAATATTAATTATTAACTCTGATAATCCATTAAAGTTTTCTAAATTGGACAATTCGCCACTATTGATCATTCTGTCTTTCTATTATTGGGACCAAACACTTATCCTTGTAGACACATCATGAAACAAACACATTAATATTAAATATAATTTTATTCTATTTTTATATATTAATATATATATATATATAATGTTTAAGAGGTATATACCTCTCTATCTCTTTTATTATTATTATTATTATTTTTAATGTTGCTAGTCAAAAGTTTGACATGTTTTTCAATTTTTTCACTTATTTACATCTCCATCCTTGACCCTTCTTCATTTTTTGTAAAAAATAGATTTACATTTAATCGTTCATCTAGGATGAGCCTTTTATAATGCATTCAGCCCCCACATGGGGTGGATCCACAATATGGAGATTGCCTTAGTGGAAAAGTCACCATATGATCTCATATCAGAACCAAGTTCAAAACTTGGAAAGGGTGATTTTTTGTGGAACTATAGGAGTACTACATCATGGTAGGAGTCCTTGTATTATATGAGGTATTTTAGTGGGGTAATGTACACAACTATAAAATCGTCATATTTTCGTGGTGTCTATAGCCTAAGGCCATAGTTTACTTGAACTGTGTTTCATGTTATCGTTACAATAGGGTCCAGAATATAGCCATGGTTTCAAACCATTTCCTTAGGTATCTATGTCCATGGTTCACATCGATTGTGGTCATAGGCTATTGCAATAGATGTTATTGAATGGTTTAGTAAACTATGGTATTAGATGGTATATTTCCATAGTCCACATAAGTCGTGGCCATAGGCTGCATGCCATACACCTAGTGCCATGGTTTACTAAACTGTGGTGGTATCCTTTTAGAAAAAATGTACCCGATGAGGTTTGATGTGGCGGCTTCTTCTATAATCCTTCCAACAATTTACCACTACGTCAAACTATACTATAAGTATATATAAACACATGTAAATGTATATATAATGATATATAATTATAAATATTAATCATTTGAAAAACTAAAAAAATGGATGAAAGCTAATTGACACGGTTTTCCAAAACCATGGCTATAGGTAATTTTTTAGAGGTCTATTGTCACATTTTTTTAAACCATGGAAATAGCTCATTTTAGGAGGTTTATTTCCATAGTTTAAAAATCTATAGAAATATGTTAATTTATAGAGGGTTATTTCCATGGTTTTAAAAAACTGTGGGTATAGATTATTACCGCGATTTTCTAAAATCATTGTAATAGGACTTTATCACCAATTTCCTGCATTTTTTGGAGGTCCTCGTGTAACCTACCACTATGATTTCATATAATTATGGCTATAGGGTACCTATGACCATGGTGTTCCAAACCTTGGCTATAGAATTGTGGTCATAAGGTCATTTTCTAGTTCTGGTACCAATAGTATTATTCACTCGAATTGGAATTATTTGGTTGTGTATCTGGTCCTATGGACAACTGGGCCATTGGGCTATCAATGGTGGGCCGTCAGTCTTTGTGTAGGATTTTTTCTTGACCATTAGATAGCATGAAGGTGCAAAGGAAGTCTTTGGTGATTAAGTTGGATGTGATAGTTCATTCATGAAGCGACTGGTACGAACATGTTCAAGTCCCCATTCAAGGCGATAAGGATGACGATCCATGGACGTGACGTCGAGATAAAAATATGAGGCATACTAATGTAGGGAGACGAGAGGGGTTGTTTCAATGTGGGGTATTGGAACATTAGGCCTTTAGGCCATGTATTGGGCCTTTATGTTGTTGGGCCTTTGAGTCGTGTATTTTGGGTCTTTATTCCTATGGGCCTTCAAGTCGTGTAAGAGATCCACTCAACCCAGTTAAAAAGAGGGATCACCAGAAAATAAAAATATAGAAGTCTCCTGGAAAACTCGTTTCTCTCTCACTAAGCCATTTAGTCAGGCATTTTTTAGTTTTTTTCAAATATCTGTATCAATAGTAACCTCAACTTCTACCCCTATTTAGGGGTTGAATAATGTATTCTACAATAATAACATTGCCTCCACCAATAGTAACGATATAATTTCAAGATTATATATTATTATATTAAAATAAAATGTTTATATTTTTCTGAATTAAAAATATAATGAAGGGTGAAGGCATCTCATTCCTCTTATGAATCAAATGTGTGCACCTTCCATTGATTCACATGTCTCCATCATCCTTTGGTGTTAACTAGTATTGACAGATGCTGATCATCTCCAGATTTTAGTAGTAGGTTCATCTCGATTTGAGGATTCAAAAAATGCGGTTTATTCATCGTAAATTGTACAATAAGGCCTCTGAAAATAGAGAGAATTTTAAATTCAAAAAAATTCTCTCATTGATTTCTCTCAATCCATATCTCGGATCATATGGCACTTATATATATATTATTTTTAAAATATTCCTGAAATTTTGACTTTCTTTAATTAACATACAATTCTTTCCTAAATTAAATATCCACATCCTGAACACAATGGAGAAGTCATTTTTTCAATCTGACACTCCGTTTTAGAGAATTTCATATTTTACTCTTTAAAATGCATATATAATTTTGTATTAATAGACATCATCACAAACTGTGAAAATAGAAGTGTGGTCTTAGGTTCATTTTCTAGTCGTGGTAGTAGTGGTATTATTCACTAGAATTGGGATTTTGGGCTACACATCTACTCATTCTGGCCACTAGTCCTTCGGGCCACTATGCCTCTAGGATATCAATGGTGGCCTTCAGGCTTCGTGATGGACTAGTATTTCTTGACTGGTGGAGAGCATGAAGGTGCAAAGGAAGTCTTTGGTGATTAGGTTGGATGTGGTGGTTCATTCATGAAACGATCGGTACACACTTTTTCAAGTCCCCGTTCAAAAAGATAAGGATGATGGGCCACAGATGTGACGTTAGGACAACAATCTAGGGCAGGATAATGCTCGGAGGTGAGAGGGGTTGTTCCAGTGTGGGATCTTGGGACATTAGGCCTTTAGGCCATGTACAAGGCCTTTGTGTCATAGGGCCTTCAGACCATGTATTTCAGGTCTTTATGCCTCTAGGCATTCAAGTCATGAAAGAGATTCCCCTTAACCTAGTTAAAAGGAGGGATCACCAAATTATAAAAATGTGGAATTGTCATGGGTGACTCCCTTCTCTCTCACCAGGCCATTTGGTTACGAATTTTTTAGTTTTTTTCACAATTCCATATCAATTGTAACATCAATGTCTACCCCAAATTAGGGGTTGGATAATGTATTTTATGATAATAACATCACCACCACCACCACCAACAATAATATAATTTATAAATTATATAGTATTATAATATAAAAAAACTATATTTTTATGAATGAAAAATGTAATAGAGGATGGATCCATCTCATTCCTCTTATGAATCCATCACCAGCAGTTGTTGTTGTATGACACATCTCCATCATCCTTCGGTGTTAACCAGCATTGGCAGACACCGATCGTCACCAAATTTCAGTAGTAGGTTCATTTCAGTTTGAGGATTCAAAAAATGAGGTTCATTCATCATAAATCATAAAGAGTTGTGACTCTCCATCAAAAGACAAGGATTCCATTTTAGTGGGTGTCATCTCTCTCTACATTTGAGAGAAGTAAAGAGTAAACATTGGATCAATTTGATCTGAACTACTATAAAAATCTCTTGTGCATATCTATAATTTATTTTCACTAAATATTAATTTTTAACTCCAATAATCCATTAAAATTTCCTAAATTGCCCAATTCACCCCCTGTTGATCATTCTGTCATTCTCATATTGGGATCAGAAACATACCCTCGCAGAACCATCATGTAACACACATTAATATATAATAAAATATGATTTTTTTATATTATATTATATATAATGAGTGGGAGGTATACCTCTTTAACTCTTTTATTATTATTATTATTGTTATTGTTATTTTTGTTGTTGTTATTATTATTATTATTATTATTATGTTTTTTTAATGTTTCTAGTCAATTGGTTGATACTTTTTTTCATTTTTTCCCTTCTTCACATCTTCACCATTGGCCCTTCTTCATTTTTTTTCTAAAAAAATA
This sequence comes from Viscum album, assembly GCA_963277665.1. Lineage (NCBI taxonomy): Eukaryota > Viridiplantae > Streptophyta > Magnoliopsida > Santalales > Viscaceae > Viscum > Viscum album. The sequence goes on along the minus strand of OY728133.1, from coordinate 856,226,221 downwards.
GATTGGGATTTACCCGTCCAGCCAGGCTGAGCCTTTTATGCTACATTCGGCCCCCACATGGGGTGGCCCCGTAATTTGGGGCTTTCCTGAGTGGCAAAGTCACCCTGTGATCCCACATCAGAATCTTGCTCAAAACCAGACTGGGGCGTAGTAATGTGGTACTGTAGGAGTACTGTATCACTCTAGGAGTGCAGGTATTGTAGGAGGTATTGTAATGGAATACAATACACAACTAAAAAAATCAGCCTATTGCCACGATTTAAAACCACGGTCATAGCCTAATGCCACAATTTACTTGAATCATGTCCAACTTATTATTGCAATAGGTTCCGACCTATAGCCACCTTTTCAAATTGTGGCCTTTTGTGGCAATGGTCTAGGTTCACATGAACTATGATCATTGGTCATTACAACAGAAGTTACTGGCTTGGTTTAGTAAACTGTGGACATTGGCCAGGCTGTATGCCATACGCCTATTGCCACCATTTACTAAAGTGTGACAGTAGCGTTTGAAAAAATAAATGTACATTGCAAAGTTTGATGTTACGACCTGTTCTATAATCCTTCCAACGCTATAGCACTATTCTATACTCGGCTATATGTATATAAAATAATAAAAAATTATAATTATTAATCATTTAAAAAAATTTAAAAATATTTTTGGATGGAACACAATTGTCGTGGTTGTCCAAAACCGTGGCAATAGGTCATTTTTTGGGGGTATTGTACGGTTTAAAAAACTGTGGCAATAGATTTCTTGCCAATTTCCAACGTTTTTTTGGGGTTCCCGAGTAACCTACCACCGTGATTTCATATAACCGTGGGCTATGTATTTTCTATGTATTTTCGGCGGCCCGCATTTCCTAATCAAACCCCGTAAGCAGCGAGGGGTCCGTAAATGTCAGCTATTGGTTTTTCCCGAAGAAAGCGGCGTCGTTTTGAAGTGTTTTTCTTCCCCCATCAAAAGCAGACCCACTTTCAGCATTCTCTGCAACCCTACCGTATCCGACACAGTGCACGGCTTATCTACGGACACCTCCAGAGACAGAACCATCGAATGAAAAATAGCGTGTGAGCCCATTACCAGGGATCAAATCATCCGCTACAATCCCACTCATACAAAACAAACGATAATAAATATTCGATTTATATTTATTTCTCCCCAACACGGTTTTATTATCTTATTAATGGATTAATAGACTCAACACCTCATTCAATATATATATTTAATATGGACAATGCGTTTTCATTTAATGAAAACGCGTCATGGATGACTATATAAAGGGATGTGATCCCTCCCATTGAGAACATACAATTTTGAGAAAGTCTCTCATTTCTATCTTCTTCTCACACTTTTCATTGTTTGAGATGGAAGCGCTAGCATCCTTTCAACATTCGGGTAACCTCGCAATACAACTGTGGATCTGTTGGCCGGTGTACCCCACTCGAAGATAAGGTGTTATTGTTCACTTCTACGTGATCTTTATCAAGCATTCTCTTTCATTGAGAAAGAAGAAGACTATTATCATTGATGATTTCCACTTACACTGTTTATACAGTTTTTTACGCAATGATTCTCAAATATAGATCTGCATGTGGTTGGGTTTTCTTCCACTACACATGGTCATGAGATCTAAGCCCTGATCACCATGGAAATCTAATGAGAGAATCTCTCTATTGGAGCCCATCCTATATTAATTGTGAAAATAAATATTTAAACCATATGGTAATACAAATAATTATTCAATTTATTTAAAATCAAAAAAACTATCCATTTTATTTATGGTATAAAAATGTATGGATATGTATATATCTATACAAACGTATATGCAATGTTAAATATAAATGTGTGCGTGACTCTATTAACAAATAGATGTATATTTATTTATATATTCTAATACATATAAACAAATATTTAAAAATAATATACATATATAAATATTTATATTTATGTTGATATTGATATAAATGTTTATAGTTATATATAAACACACACATATATGTATATATAAATATAAATACACATGACCACACGTACAAACATATTTTATAAATGTATATAAAAAGAATTTTATGAATATATATAAATACTATTAATTATTGTTAATAATTAATATTTTATAACTTGTTATATTTTTATTTTTTATTGATATTTATTACTGATTATTGTTAGTTGTTACAAATTATTACATAATATTAGTAACTAATAAAAAATAAAATTAGTAATTATAAGAATAATTACAATTTAGTAACGAATATATCTAAAATTAATATATTTACATTCATTATTTAGTTTTGAATAATTATTACTATTTAAAATTACTATTTAATAACATATATATACAATTATTATTTATTACTATTAATATATATTAATATTTTAAAATTATTATTTAGTTACTCATTACTAATATATTTTAAATATTACTATATATTACAATCTAGGTTAAAAAAAACTTATATATAAAATTAAGAAGTTTAAACATATAAATTTATCAATCAAAAACTAAAAAATATGTTTCTATTTTTTGGGAAAAAGTTATTAATCCTTTCAACGTCTTATATTCAAGTATTTGGGTAAAGTAATTAAGGGACCAAATGTCATCAGCTTGGATAAAAGGAGTGTGTCATGGACCCTAACGCATTTATGCCCCATTTATAAAAAAATGTCTAACCTAAATCCATTTCAATTTTTTATTTTATTTTTCAAAAAACAAATTAAAAAAAACTCATCGATCACTTTAATGCAGACACCACAATACAACATGAAATTTAGAATGAATTAAATTCAAAACAAATCAACATTAAATATGATTAAAAACAACTGTCATTCATAAAAAGTTTAACAAAACATAAAGTTTCAATCATGGGTAGGTTGATGATAGTCGGACCATAAAGATAGATAGAAGGAATTCCAATGCAGGTTCTCCCTTTAGGCTTTATCCCTGCTGTGAGGCTCCCTTAGTTAGAGTATATTCTTGCAGTAATTTGAATGATTGGCGGTGTAGATGGTGGGGCTACCCGCCGGTCGGTACTCGATAAGAAGGCTTCCCTTCTTGGATTGTAACCTGCATGCATTGCAAAGCGTCTCCCCCAACTCCATCTCCTCCACTGCGGGGTGTTAACGCTGTTGTAGTGGTGGCACCTCCGCCCCCGATCACCCATCACTACATCTTGAACATATTTTCTCCTCAACTTTCTATATTTTTGGGGTTTGCGATGAGAGGTGATGGATCCAGTTGGGAGAGATGACACGTAGATGGGTTTTATGTCCTTCACAGATCAAAACAATTATAACTCATGGCAGGATGCGAATCGAGTTTGCACTGAGCTTGCCAGCTCAAAGTCAAGCTTAGTAAAAATTCGGTTCACTTCTTACCATGAGTTATAATTGTTTTGATCCACGAAGGGAATAAACCAGTCTACACACCATCACTCCCAACTGAATCCAACACCTCTTATCCCAAACCTCGGAAGGATAGAAATTAGAGGAGAAAATATGTTCAATATGTGGTGGTGGGTGATGGGGGTGGAGGTACCACCACTACGACAGCGTTAACACCCTGTAGTGGAGGATGGGGGAGCTGGGGGAGACTCTTTGCGTTGCCTGCAAATTCCAATCCATGAAGGGAAGTGTTCTTGTTGAGTATCGATTGGTGGTTAGCCCCACCTTCAACCTATCCATTCATTCAAATTGCTCATGGAATATACTCCAACTAAGGGAGCCTCGCGGTAGGGATGTAGCCTAGGGGGAGAACCATCATTTGTTTTACTTCTCTATATCTTTATGATACGATTATGATCAATCTAACCATGACCAAATCTTCATGTTTTGCTAAACTTTTTATCAATGGCAATTGTTTTTAATAATATTTAGTGTTGATTCGTTTTTAATTTAATCATTTTTAAATTTATTTCTCTATTGTGGTATCCACATTAAATTGATGGATGCTTTTTTTAATGATGTTTTTTGAAAAACAAAATAAAAAATAAAACCGACTTTAGGTTGACACATTTTTTAAAAATGGGGCAGAAATGCATTAGGTCTCAAGATGCGTGCCTTTCGTCCAAGCTGATTATGCTAGGTCCCTTGATTCCTTTACCCAAATACTTGAACAAAAGTCGTTGAAGGTCTTAATGCCTTTTTTTTGTAAAAATAATAATATATTTTTTTTAGTTTTTGATAAGTAAATTGTTATGATTAAATTTATTATTTTTATTTATAAAAGTTTTTTAACCTAAATTGTAATTTATAGTGACATTTGAAATATATTAGTAAGGAGTAACTAAATAATAATTTTAAAATAGTAATATATATTAATAGTAATAAATAATAATTGTATATATATGTTATTAAATAGTAATTTTGAATAATAATAATTATTTTTAACTAAATAATAAATTTTAATATATTAATTTTAGATTTATTTATTACTAAATTGTAATAATTATTATTATAATTAACCAGTACAAACCCCGTTTATTTATTCAACATAATCATTCAATAACCCATATAAGTACTCTTAACTCAAAATTTGTTTTTGATATAAATTGCATAAACTATTTTTCAAAAAGGGAAATCGAGATAGATATATCATTATCACTCATTAGTAGCTGCACTCAGTATTTGGGAGAATATAGATTAAATTTAGACCAACATGAAATTTATGTCAAAGATACCATAAATTGATATATTTACAATGCACCATTTCCTTACAATTTCTATTGATGTTGAGAAACAATTACTATAAAAATATGTGGAGTTTGAAAATATTATTTTGATAAATACATGTTAGTATTTATGAATACATATTAGTTCTGAATATTACATATTAGTTCAGAAATAAATCCCATATATTTAATATTAGTTCAGAACAATTATGTTATTTCTTTTTTATTCAGGAAAAATAATATCAGGTGTAATACATAGATTGATAACAATACATGTGTTGAAAAAAATGTATGTTTTTTTATAAAAAACTATAAAGAAAATTTTATAAATTGGAACTCTATGCACTACCCAATGAGAACCATCTACAGAAGCCTCACACAACCAAAGAAAATACCCACAAATCAGTGAAAAATATCTAAATGAATTGAAATCAAAATAGAAATAAATCATAGTATTATAAAAATGATCTACATAGAATGAGGATTTTTTATGCCACTAACCTCAAATTTTATAAACAATCCACTAAAAGGTAAATGTACTCCTAAAATCATAAATAGATATTAACTAATTTATAAAAACCATATAAATTATCATAATATTCATTAAAGAATATATTAATGTCGTAAATAATATCATATCACTATGTATTGATCAAACTCATATTGTGATCAATAGGTATATTTCACTTACATCAATTCATATTAGTCTCGTATAATACATATCAGTTATGAAATAAAACATATACATTAAATATGTAATATTAAATTAGAACTAACATGAAATTGTATTCGCCGTGAATAAAATGAAATATTTGTTATGATATATATTGTAACACCCCAACCCTAGAAACCTGAAGATTGTACATTATTTTATTATATTGGCATGATTACAAGAAATAAAATCCCAGAGGACCGATTAGTTTAGCAGTTTCGAAAGACCAAATTACATACATGATACCCATAGTACATTGGGAAAGATAGAAAATACAACATGATACATAATAGTATAAAATAAACTGTATCCATTGAGAACTCATTCATGGTTTTCTTCTTCATAACCTAGGAAAATGAAACATAATAAGGGTGAGATCAAATGTTCAGCAAGAGTTATGTGAATCAATAAAAAGAGAATTAAATTCAATAAGGCATAGACATTATGACAAGGTAAATAATATGAAAAACACATGCCATTAATAAACTGGGAATGAAAATGTACCCATAGATTTTTCATAGTGAAAATATCATGGTAAGTAATAAATTAGTATGGAATGAATAAAATTATTATTTATTGGATTTCATTTATTTGACACATGAACTATTATACATAGTGATAGTTTAAGTTTGTGGGTAGAAACCCATCTGATTATGTTTTGGAAACAAACTCGAAGGGTTTATCGCAAACTAGTTTGTCTCGTAAGACCTATTGATGCATAGAGAAGCTATAGTGGGACCCTCAAATCACTTCAAGTCTAAATAATTATTCATAAATAGATTTAATTGAAGAAAAATATGCCTTATAAATATCAGTATTGATTAGAAGATACAAACTCATCAATATTCCCTATGTTAAAACAACATTCAAAATCGACATCTTATGTAAAATGGTTTATGACTAAGACAATAATCATATCCATGGTAAAAGATTATGGATATTTAATAGAAATATAATTTCAAATGAAAATTGATCTCAAATTGGAATTATATTCACCACATAAGAATTATTAGGTTCACAATACAAAGCAATTCTCAACAAAATGGAAATTAAGACAAAGTCCCTTACCACGTTATAATCAATCATATCGTATGACAAAAAATTAATAATAATAAAATGAATGATTTAATACCATGAATATAAATATAATAAGGATATTATATATCAAAATTAAATATACATACACCACATACAAAAAATTAGTTTAAAATAATGGAAATCTTACAGAAATAAAAGTGAGATGAGAACCCCCTTACCTTATGTCTGAATCTATTATTCACTTGATCTTAATGTATTGAATAATAAAATTAAATTCATTAATTAAGAATTAAAAAAATTATCTACTTTTATTTTATTTTTTATATATTCATTTAGTTCATTTATGACCTTTTAGATGGGTTAAGATATTCAATTTCATAATTTGGGAGTGAACGTTTTCCTAGTTTTCATGATCGGTTTGCTTGTGTAAGAGTATGGATGTTCATCTAAAATGAAAATTTTAATATAAAATTGAAGTTATGAGTTATTAATGATCATATATAAGGTTAAATTATCATATAAATCCTTTTTTTATTTTTGGAGAGGATGAATCATTATATAAAATTTTAATGATAAACGCTTGAATTATTTTGCTGGTTTTCCTATCACCACGAACTCATTTTGTTTTATAAGTTAATACCATGTGTAAAAAATGATTACAAAACATTAAATAGGATTATTACATATATTATGATCTGTTTTGACCATAAAAATGGTTTCATTACTATAATTGTAAATTTTAATAGAAATTAAAAACCTGTCACCTTGAATTTGATAAATTAACACATCTCGAACAGTGTTTTCATTTTTAGTATAATAGGAGGGGGGAAGAGAGATGATGATAATATATTCTATTATAATAATAAAATTACATTATATGTGAGGTAATATATTTATCAAAACATTTGGATGAGGGTAGGTGAGGAGAGAGAAACAAAAGAATGGAACTTGTAAAAGAAGTTGAAAGGAAAAGGAAGTGAGGTTTACCTCTTGTGTACTCCTCCTTGAGAATCTCCCTAATGCCTTTGGTTTTGTCCTTTTTATGAGACAAAATGATATTGGATGTTGAGGGAGGGATTTGGAAGAGTATTTGGAATAAATTAGGAAATTATCAAATCTTGAGAGGTGTGAGAGGAAGTGGGGGTGAGGGGTGGTTTATATAGTGGAGGAGAGGAGGGTTTTTTGCATTATTTTAATTAGTAGTTTATTATTTTGCCTCAAGAATATGAGTAGTATTTATTCATGTGATTAAAAATAGTAATTATTTCATGTTAAGTCTAACCAAGGGTTCTTACCTCAGCAAAACTTCATCCATGACTCAATAAATCATGTAATTATCATTTCTCATAAATTGTTGTATTTTACTATTAATAAAAAATTCTAGTATTTCAGAAAAATCCAAAAATTCCTCCTAACCATTTTACAAAGTGTTGAATCCAAAAACAAACTACATTTTTTGAAAATAATTTTCTAAATATGAGATACTTAATGTTCAATTAAAAACACCACTTACTCAAACAATTTACAGTTTTTGAAATTATAACTGATTTTATAATACCCTACAAAATTAACTAAGGTATTATTAAATTATCCAAATATCATAGGACAAAAAATATTTATTTAGGAATAAATTTTATGTTAATTTACTTTATTTTAAGTCATTTTATTAATTTAAAATTGTAAATAAATATTTATTACTCATAAAAATACCAACAATTAATTATTAAAATATTTACTCACATTTATAAGGTGCCTAATTCTTTTTACTTACTTGGGTGAGGTTACTATTCATAAGGGTACATTACTATTTCTAAGGGTCATATTACTACTCATAAGAGTAGGTTAATATTCATAAGTGTATGTTACTAATCATAAAAAAATGAATTGATCATATCAGACTCTAAATATCATACTAATAGAAGCTGTGTATGTCTGTTTTTTAAAATTCAAACAGAAGTGGAAAAATTATGTTTCATGTCTAGGTTATAACAATATTATAACAACATAGTGTTGTTTCCTAGTGACTTAGTGTTGTGTGCATATAAGCTATCAAATGAATTGAAATTTTTATAAGAATAAAACACCATAAAATCTTGGTGTGTCATATTCTTCCTTCCAGAAATTTCATCCCCAAATTTTTTCATGTTTAATGGCCTCTAAAAGGATGTGGGTGGTTCTTCATCATAACATACTTAGGTTCGCACATTGCTCCCTCCATTTTATGGTTTCTTTGATGAAATTTTATTAGTCGAGTTGTCTGATTTATCTATACTTAATCTCTAGTTTCAAGAATCTCGATAGGCTCTTCACAATATGATAGATCATGTTCCAGTTCTATTTCCTCATATGTGAGTACATACATTGGGTCTGACATGTAATTCTTTAACAGTGACACGTGAAACACATCATGGACTTTGGAGATACTTGGTGGCATTACTAAATGGTAAGCCACCACTCCAATTCTTTCCAGAATTTTGAATGGCCTGGTGTACCTAGGGATTAGTTTCCCTTTATTACCAAACCATAAGACACCCTTCAATGGAGATACTTTCAGAAAGACATGATCTCCCACTTGGAATTTAAAATACTTCCTTAGGTTGTCAGTATAACTCTTTTCCTACTTTGGGCTGCTTTAATATCGGCCTGAATTTTCTTTACATTTATCATTGTCACTTTAATAAGTTCTGGTCCTATGAGTTTCCTCTCACCAACTTCATCCCAACAAGTTAGAGTTCGACATCTCTTTCCATATAATGCTTCATATGGATCCATTTGAATACTATAATGTAAACTAGTATTTTAGGAAAATTCCACCAAAGGTATATACTGATTCTGCATACCTTTATAGTCAAGTGAGCATGACCTCAATATGTTTTCCAGTGTTTGAATAGTCCTTTCAAACTATCTTTTGGTTTGGGATTGATAAGAATTACTCATATGAATCTTAGTATCCAAATCCTTCTAATGATTTTATATAATCTTGATATAAATCAGGGATATCGATCAGACATAATCGATATACGTGCACCATAAAGTCTTAAAACTTCATTAATATAGAGTCTTTCCAGATGCTCAAGTGGTAAATCTTCTCTTATAGAAAGAAAATGTGCTTATTTTGTTAGACGATCAATAATTAACCATATTGCATCATTCCTTATTAGAGTCCTTGGTAGTCCTATGAAAAATTCCATCATAATATCATCCCATTTCCACACAGATATAGGAAGAGGTTGCCTGAATCCCTTAGGGTGTTGTATTTCAGCCTTCACATGTTGAAAAACTAGGCATATTGATACATAATCAACAATTTTTCTTTTCATAGTATCCCACCAAAAACGTTCCTTCATATCTCTATACATCTTGGTGCTACTAGGGTGTATAGTGAAATATGAGCTATGATCATCATCTAACAGTTCCATTTTTAGATTAGGTATTGATGAAACACCTAACCTCTTTCCAAATCAAATAACTCCATACTCATACATGAAGTCTTCCAATCATCAATCCTTAATAGCTTTAATTTTCATTCTAAGGTTATCATCATTCTATCGAGAGCTTTATATCGTATCCAGCAAATATTGTTTATCATTTATTTGAAACAAGAATGATGTTTTCTATTCCTTAACAATTCCCATATCCATATTTACTAGATCCATGAATATAGGATCTCTCTTAATCCTCATTTATGTCATAATCCAATGATCTTTCATGCTCAATGAATCTGCCACCTTATTTTCCTTTCCTAGGTGGTAGTGTATTGAACAATCATAATCTTCGACAAACTCAAGCCATATCCTTTGACTCATGTTGAGTTCTTTTTGTGCAAAAATATATTTCAAACTCTTGTGATTCATATATATCTCACATCTTTCAACATAGAGGTAGTGTCTCCATATTTTTAGCGCAAATATTATAGATTATAACTCAAAATCATGAGTTGGATAATTTTTCTAATGAATATTGAACTGCCTTGATGCATAAGAAATTACTTATCATTTTCTACAAGGAAACAACCTAGTCTATTTTTTGATACATCACTATATATCACAAACCCATCATTTTCATATGGAAGAGTAAAAATTGGGGCATTGACCAATATTATTTTCAATTATTCAAATAATTTTGTACATTATTTTGTCCATACAAACGTAACCCCTTTACGTGTGAGCTTGGTTAGAGGGTTAGATAATCCGACAAAATTCTGAATGAAACACTGATAGTAACTTGCTAATCCAATAAAACTACATACCTCAGTTATGTTTGTTGGTGTAGGCCATTCTTGAATTGCCTTTGTATTCATAGGATCAACTGAGATTCCATCCTTAGAGACAATATGGCTATAAAAATAAATAGTTTGAAGCCAGAATTCACATTTACTAAACTTCCCATACAACTCTTTTATTCTAAGATGCTCCAAAACAACTCATAAGTGGTTATCATGGTCCGCATAGATTTTTGAATATATAAATATGTCAATAATAAATACCACAACAAGATCATTATGATATTCCTTGAAAACTCTATTAATTAGATGCATGTAAATGGATGGTGCATTAGTCAGTCCAAATGGAATTACTGTTAACTCGTAATGTCCATAACTGGTTCGAAATACTGTTTTTAGAATATATTTCTTCCTCACACACAATTGATGATATCCAGATTGAAGTTCAATCTTAAAAAAATATTTAGCTCCATGAAGTTGATCTAATAAATCATAAATATGAGGAAGGGGATACTTGTTATTTATTGTAATAGCATTGATTTCTCTATATTCAATACTCAACCTCATAGATTCATCTTTCTTCTTGACAAAGAGAACCGGGGATCCCCATGGAGAAACACTAGGGTGGATAAATCACTTGTCACTCAATTTCTCTAGTTGTTTCTTTAGATCCACTAATTCCACAATGGAAATTCTATAGGGAGTCTTTGATATAGGTCTTTCACCAGGAATTAAATAAATAGATAACTCAACTTCCCGCTCTGGAGGATGTCTAGGTAAATGCTTTGGAAATACATCAACACATTATTTAATAATAGGTACATCCTCAATTTAAAAATTTCTTCTATCACCCATATACATCTTGTCATCTTCCTCTATAACAATTGTATTTAGTAGAGCTACTGGGGGTGGATCCAGATAAGAATCAGATGATGAAGTTTCTGCTTTAAAGATAAGAGATTCTAAAACATTCTCAAAAATTCCAACCCATTTATTCTTAAAATATATTTTCACACTTAAATTTGAAATCCAATACATCCCGATGATTATATCATAGTAAATCATGGGTATGATGATAAAATTAGTAGATAAAGCATGATTATATTTCATAATGGGGACTTCCTGGCACATCTTTGTTGCAATGATACTTCCATTATGAGGTTTGACTAATAACTCATTTATTAAATCAAATTGGAAATATATAATTTCCTTAGAAAATGAATAATATATAAAATAATTATATCATCTAGAATCAAATAAAGCATTGGATAAGTTTGAGGAAATGATTAAAGTACATGCTACCAAATCATTATGAATTTCTACCTCAACAGTTGTGATCGCAAAAGATTAACATTTCTCCCTTGGCCTTTTCTAAGGAAGGTTTTCCTAATGCTTAAGAAACTCATTTTCATAGTGTCCCATATCTATAAAATTATTTAATTGTATGTCATTGAAAATTTTATTCCCCTTTCATTCATTAGATCGATGACCCTTTTCTCTACACTTATAGAAAAATCCCATTCCTTTCAAGCATTTTCCAGGATGATTCCTTCCACAGTTCTCACATAATGGTAAATTGATTCATTCCATTATTCTTTTTTGGCACTTAAACTTTTCCATGGTTATCATAATAACTCTTCTAATCTTGGTTTCCCTTGAACAAATTTGATTTAGAAAATTCCTTCTCTATTTTGATGGAACTTAGTACAATTTCATCATATGATGAAAATGTTTGAGAAGCCAGTGACCTTCAAAGACTTGGATTAATAACATAAAAGAAATGATTAGTCATATATTATGTGTCACATAGATAATCTATGGAATGCATGTATTGTATTGTGAAGGTAGCTTTATACTTTGCAACACTCTCTTATTCCCTTTGCTTTATGCTAAGGTATTTCCTCTTCATTTCACTCTGTTGCTTGTGAGGGAAGTATTTTTCAAAGAATACCTCCATAATAGTTATCCATTACATATCATATATTTATTATTCCTATTTTTTATTCTGAATCAAGGACCATGATTGATCAACATCACCCTTAAGATAATATATTGCTAGTACTAACTTATCATTTTCATTTCACCTTAATGCTAGAAATATCTTTTATTGGGACATGATCCACTACTCCGCTACCAATGGATTAGTATTCCCACTAAAAGATAGGGGATTATGATACATGAAATAATCAAACACAGGTTTAGTGTGGTTATTCTTCAGAACCTGAGTAAGTTTTCCTAATATGGTCATGATCTTCTTAGCTCCAACACCAACTATATTGACTTGCTCAGTGGGGAAATCCCTACATTGTCCGTGAGTATTGATTCGATTTATTTCTTTAGGAACCATCAAAAAAAATTACATAGACTAAATTAGTTCATGAATATTAAGGGATAATTTTCTATCTAGAAAAACACTTAACATAAATTTAAAATTTATGCATAGCTAATCTCATAACTGTAAATATGGTTTCATTGATGAAATATTTAATATTAAACCCTTCATAATGGTTTTTAGAGAAAATGTGAATTATCCTAAACATATCCCCTAGGAGTGTCAAACCAGGTGTGAATTAAGGCCCATTTTTATGTACCAGTTTACCCCGAGTCAGGCCCATAACACCTTGTGAGAGTTGTTATTCCTAGGTACATCTATGCCAGAACCATACTCACTTATAGTATCCAGACATGGATGTATTTCTAGGAATACCCACATAATATCTACTTTACCAAAAATCCATGATATTTTTATATTATTATCCTCAAATTATATCTTATGGTTATGTCCTCTAATCTATGTTTTCTAAATATAGTTTCTAAGGTTTCTGCTAAACTTCCTCTAATACCAATTGTAACACCCCAACCCTAGAAACCTGGAGTTGGTGCATTATTTTATTATATTGGAATGATTAAAGAAATCAAATCTTGATGTAATTATTAGTTTAGAAGTTTTGGAAGACCATATTATATACATGATACCTATAGTATATTGGGAATGATAGAAAATACAACATGATACATAATAGTATGAAATAAACTGCATCCATTGAAAACTCATTCAAGGTTTTATTTTTCATAACCTGGGGAAAGGAAACATAATAAGGGTGAGATAAAATTATAAATAAGGGTTACATGAAGAAATAAAAAGTTAATTAATGTCAATAAGGCATAGAAATTATATTAAGGTAAATAATCTAAAAAACACATTCCATTAATAAACTAGGAATGAAAATGAACCCATAGATTTTTCATAGTGAACAACCATAGTAGGTAACAAATGAGTACTGAATGAATAAAATGATTATTTATTAGAATTTTTGTATCTGGAACATGAACCATTATACTGTTGTGATAGTTTAATTCTATGGGTAGAAACCTATCTGATTATTTTTTGGAAACAAACTCGAAGGGTTTGTCGCCAACCAGTTTGTCTCATGGGACCTATCGATGCATCGAGGGGATATAGCGGGCCCCAACCATCACTGAAAGTCTAAATAATTATTCATACATATATTTAATTGGTGAAAAATATTCCTTATAAATATCCATATTTATTAGAAGATATGGACTCATCAATATTTGCTATGTTAAAACAACATTCAAAATAAGCATCGTATGTAAAATGGTATATGACTAGTAAAATAATCATATCCATGGTAAAATATTATGGATACTTAATAGAAATATAATTTAAAATTAAAATTTGTCTCAAATGGGATGTAGATCCATGACATAAGAATTAAGAGGTTCACAATACCAAGTAAGTCTCAATGAAATGGAAGTTGAGACAATGTCCCTTACCACATTGTTATCAATCCTATCATATGGAAAACAATTAATAATTATAAAATGAATGATTTAATAACATGAATATAAATATAATCATGATGTTTTATATCAAAAGGAAATATACATACAACACATACAAGAAATGAGTGTAAAATAATGGAAATCTCATTGAAATAAAGGTGAGATGAGAATCCCCTTACCTTGTGTCCAAAAGAATTATTCAATTGAAATTAATGTCTTGAATAATAAAATTAGATTAATTAATTAAGAATTAAATAAACCTATATACATGTAATTTATTTATTATATCTTTATTAAGTTCATTTATGGCATTTTAGATGGGTTAAAATATTTAATTTCATCGTTTTGGAGTGAATGTTTTCTTTGTTTCCATGATTGATTTGCTGGTATAAGAGTATAGAAGTTCTTTTAAAATAGAAATTGAAATCCATAATTGAGGTTATGAGTTATTAATTATAATATATAAGGTTAAATGATCATATAAATCCTTTGGTTATTTTGTGATAGGATGAATCATTATATAAAATTTTAATGATAAATGCTTGGATTATTTTGGTGATTTTTTGATCACCATGAACTCATTTTATTTTAAAATTTAATACCATGTATAAAAAATGATTCCAAAACATTAAATAGGATATATTATATATATTATGATCTGGTTATACCATAAAAATGGTTTCATGACCACAATTGAAAATGGTAATAGAAATTGAATACCCATCGTCCTTGAATGTGATAAATTAACACATATCAGATGATGTTTTCATTTTTAGTATAAGAGGAGAGGGAAAGAGAGATTATGATGAAATATTCCATTAGAATAATAAAATTATAGTATATGTATGGTATTGGAATTATAAAATCATTTTATTAGGGGAGGTTTGAATAGAGAAACAAAATAATAGAATTTGTAAAAGAAGTTGAAAGGAAAAGGAATAGAGGTTTACCTCTTGAGTACTCTTCCTTAAGAATCTCTTTAAGGCCTTTGGTTTTGGCCTTTTGGTGAGAACAGTAGGTCATGGAAATGGGGGGAAGGATTGGTAAGAGTATTTTCTAGAACTTATGTAAGGAGAAAATCTTGAGTGGTGTGAGATGAAGAGGGGGTGAGGGGTGGTTTATATAGTGGAGGAGAGGAGGGTTTTTTGCATTATTTTAGTCATTAGTTTATTATTTTTCTTCAAGACTATGACGTGTCTTGATTTATGGGACTAAAAATCGTAATTAGTGCATGTGAAATCTAACCAAGGGTTCTTTACTCAACATGAAATCATCCATGACTCAATAAATCATGTATTTTGCATTTATAATAAATTATCATATTTTATTACTCACACAAAATTCAAGTATTTCATAATAATATAAAAAAATTCACCCTAACAATTTTTTAAAGTTTAGAATCCAAAAAAGAACTCTATTTTATGAAAATAATTTTCTAAATATGATAAATTTAATTTTTAATTAAATTCACCATTTACTCAAAAATATTTACAGTTTTTTAAATTATAATTGATTTTATAATACCCTGAAAATTTAACTTAGGTTTTATTAAATTATCCTAAAATAATAAGACAACAAAATATTTATTTAAGAATAAATTTTATGAAAATATAATTTATTTTAAATAATTTTTTTAATTTGAAATTGTAATTAAATATTTATTACTCATAAAAATACCAACACTTAATTATTAAATTATTCACTCTCATTTATAAGGTGCCTAAATTTTATCTATACAACATGGGTGAGGTTAAAATTAATAATGGTACATTATTATAAATAAGGGTTATATTACTATTTATAAGGGTATGTTACTATTCATAAGGGTATGTTACTATTCACCAAAAAAATGAGTTGATCCTATAAGACTCAAAATATAATACTAATCAAAACTGTGTATATCCTTTTTTCAAAATTCAAAACACATAAGTAAAAAAATTATGTTTAATGTCTAGGTTATAACTATATTATAACTGTCACGAACCGAATCAGGTCGCCATCAACTGGATGCCCGACCCAGCCTGTGGCAAGGCCCGAAGGGCGTTCCCGATCCCCACGGGCTGGCACAAGTTCCCGGGTATGAATTTAGAATTTTTGGGAATGATTTACCCGTACAGCAACCAGAAACAAACCATAAGCAAACTGAAATTCGAAATAAACATTACAACCACTAGTTTTAAAACAGCATGACCGAGTCTCAACAAAAAGAGAAACTACTACTCAACCACAACTAACTACCAAAAGAAGGTGACCAAAAACCAAACCAGCAACAGTCACCTGGTAGAAGAATATCCCTGTCAGGCCTCCGCCACCAACGCCAAACCAGATGAGTCAACTAATAACTCGGGCCACCATACTAAAAACCTTGGAATTTACCTGCATCAGACATAATCAGATCTACTTACACCCAAGGGTGTAAGTAGGGTGTGAGCAACTCTCAATAGGTTGGCACCAGGAAAAAGATTCCACATAAAAAGGGTTAGATGACGAAAACAGTTTGCAGGTTCAAATTTTAGAGAAAATAAATAAATGCACTAACATTTTGAGGGAAACAGTTTTAAAGAAGGGAAGACAGTTAAAAAAAAGTAAAAAGGGGTTTTGATACTGAAAGAAAAAAAACATTCTTACCTTTTGAAACCACAGAAGTCACCAAAACCAACCAGTGATGAGTATATAATCACATAGGAGCAACAAAAAGTGGGAGAGGCCCTAAAGTACTAAAGCCGTGTGGGACCCTAGAACCTCAAGTCTCGGTGAACCATATCATACGTTTCCCGTGCATGATACACCGGCAGAGAAACACGTCCTACCGTAGTGGTCTCCAGTCATCACCAAATGTTTAGTTAGTGTTATAAGCGTCAAACCCGCTAAGTGAAACTGGGCCAAGTCCACTCCTGTATCACTAGCACGCTAGTCTAGTCCGCCCACATAGTACCCAGGCTTCCCCTTTTTGTGCTCAATATTCAAAGTTCACCCTACTCATCAAGGTCAAGGAACAACATGCAACATAGAACCTCACAATATGCAAGAACCACGGAATTTCGAGAACCAAACTAGAGTTTATCAAACATTTGGAGAAAATTGGTTTATAAGTTTTAGAAAAAATAAAACAACACAATCAACAATGAAAAACCCACTCGGACGCACACTAATTTTTTTTAGCAAGGATCAAATTCCATCTGCTGCATTTGTTCAAAACCAAGGCGCAACACGGAATAGACCCGACAATATAAATAAGCCACTAACAAAGGTAAAACACCACGCTCTACCAGTCAACCGACAACTCACAGCAGCATTTAAATAAAATACATATTAAATTAATCAAACCAGCATACTAAATGATCAAAATCTCTCAGCATGTGAAACCACCTACCTCAAACAGGTACGTGAAGCGACACGGTGCAGAACTCCCATTGTGCAACGGTCTCACCGTATGAAGCCATCAAAAGGGTCCTAAAACAATGGACCCAAAATACCTTCAATGCCAACACAGTGAAACGTTAGCGGTCCATAAAGAAAATAACATCATCAATTATACCAAAATAATTAAATAAGTTGATTAATAAGTATACAACCCCAAAGCTAACTAGATAAATTAATTAACAATTTAACAATTCCAATTAAATATGATGATTACAAATTTAATAATAACTAAATAAATTAATTAACCATTTAACAATTTCAATTAAATAAGATGATTAACAAATTTAATAATAACTAAACAAATTAATTAACGACTTATCAAATTAAATTAATTAATTATCAACTTAACCGATTTAAATAAATAAAATAATTAACAATTTCAATAATAATAAATTAATTAATTAATTCATAACTATTGCATTAATAATTAAATAATTCAATGTCAATTAAACGAATTAAAATAATTAAATAAAATTAAAACAAAACCTTGAGGAATGTCGGGAAAGTGAAGAGGGGGTGGCACGGTGGTTCGGAAGCATGAGCGGGGTGCAGGAGACGGTCCTACAGCACGAGCAGGGTGCAGAAGACTGCTGTTCGGTGAGAGGAGGGTGGAGCGCCGGCTGCTGTCTGGCGAGGGGAAGCAGGTTGCGGCGGCTGCTGTCTGGCGAGAGGGAGGAGGAGTGTCGGCTGCGGGTCGGTCCGGCTGGGAGAGGGGAAGAGAGGTGAGGGAATGGGGGGGTGCAATGGTGCGAGTGATCAGGGGAAGAGAGGTGAGGGAATGTGGGGGGTACGATGGTGAGGGTGAGCAGGGGAAGGGAGAGCGCAACAGTGAGGGAAGGGGGGAAGGGTGGGGTGTGGCGGAAGAGAAGAGAAAGGAGGGAGGGAAGGAAAAGAAGGAGGATAAGAATAAGGAGAGGAGGGAGGGGCGACCGAGCGGGGGAGAGAAGAGGAGAAGGGAAGTAGAAGAAAAGGGGAGAGGAGGAGAGAAAGGAGGCCGCGGGAGAGAGAAGAAAAGGAGAAAGAAGAGAAAAAAAAAGAAAGAGAGATAGTGGTGTGGCGGCGGGTAGCGTAGGGTTTAGGAGGGAGAGAAAAAAAACAAAGCAAATAATAAAATAAAATAAAATAAAATAAAAGAAGTAATAATGATAATAAAATCAAATCAAATAAAATAAAATGAATTAGAATATAAATATTAAAAAATAAAATAAAATAAAATTAAGGGGGTATACTACTAATAATAGTAACAATAATAATAATAATAACAGTACTAATAATAATAATAATAATAATAATAATAATAAGGAAACTAAAGTTAATCATTCGGTATTTGAAACGTCTGTGTAACGGGCACCGTACGTTGGAATGGAAAAGCCGCACGGCTTCGCCCGTGCCCTGCCTGTGCGCCGAGCGGTGCAAGGCCCGCGCACACACATCGTTGCCACAACGGGCAACCCGCATCGGGTTCAACCCGTGCCACAAACAAACAATTTAAATAAACAGACAATTAATTCGCGAAATAAAAATTAAAAATTAAATTTGTACCTCAACAAAGTCCGGGCGTGACAATTCTCTCCACCATGAAAACTTTCTGCCCTCGGAAAGTCAGCTCGATGCCTGATCAGAGAATAGAAATGGGTACTCCTGCTCAACCCACGACTTCCGCTCCCAAGTTTCTTGCTCATTATTCCCATGCTGCCAGAGAATACGGACTAGAGGAATGGAATTTCCACGCAGCACCTTCTCCTGAGAATCCACTATCTGCACTGGTCGCTCAAACACAGATAAGTCGGACTCTATCTCCAACTCCTCCCAATTCAGCACATACGACAGATCGGGGTTGTACTTCTTTAGTTGGGAGACATGAAATATGTCGTGAATCGATGTCAACTGCGAGGTAAAATCTAACCTGTATGCCACCTTGAAAATACGCTCAAGAATCTCGAATGTTCCGACATACCTCGGTGCCAAGTTCCCCTACTTCCCCAAATGACGGTGACCCCAGTGAGGGGCCACTCTCAGGAACACTCTGTCCCACAATAAAAACTCAAGATCCCACCACCTCTGATCTAAATAGGACTTGTGGATACTCTAAGCTGTCAACAACCGCTGCCTAATCAGTTTGACCTTCTCAGACGTCTCCTGAACAAGGCTCGGTCCCAAGAGTGAGGTCTCGCCTACCTCATCCCAACACAGAGGAGACCGGCAAGGCTGGCCATAGAGCACCTCAAAGGGTGCCATTCTGATGGAAGACTGGTAGCTGTATTTATAAGAAAACTCGACCAGTCGCAAATGGCTATCCCATGAGCCTCCAAAATCTAACACACAGGCTCGGAGCATGTCTTCCAGAATCTGATTCGCCCACTCTGTCTGGCCATCGGTCTGAGGATGGTATGTTGTGCTCATCTTAATCTGCGACCCCAAAGCCTTCTGGGGGCCTCCCCAAAATCGAGACGTAAAGTGGGGGTCCCTGTCAGAAACAACTACTGACGACACACCAGGAAGTCTGACCACCTTTTAAACGTACAAGCGGCCCAACTCATCTACCTTCGTTGTATCTCTGATTGGAATAAAGTGATCTGAATTGGTCAAATGGTCAATCAATAACCAGATAGAATTTCTCCCCTGAGGTGTACCAGGAAAACCAATAATGAAGTCCACGGAGATCTCGTCCCACTTCCAGGTAGGAATGGGTAATGGCTGGAGTAGGCCAGGTGGTCTCTGATGCTCTGCTTTCACTTGCTGGAAAGTGTAGCATCTAGATACAAAGTCGGCTATGTCTCGTCTCATACCTGGCCACCAGAACTGACGGTGAACATCATAATACATCTTGGTGGTACCAGGATGGATGACCCACCGATATTGGTGGCTATCCTACATCACCACCTTCCACAGAGACAACGAAACCACAGCACGACCCTTGAAGCACAAGACCCTCTGGGAAGACAAAGACCAATCAGAAGGAGTCTCCCCACCGTGAAGAAACTGCATAGATCACTGACACAGCTCATCACCAGGCTGCTCCCGCTGAATCAACTCCAGAAGAGAAGGATTCAACTGAATGCTAGCCAAGAAAGTACCTCCACTGTGCTCCCTACTCTCCAAGTGCATCTGGGCGAAGAGCCCTATCAAAGTCCACTCATCACTGGACTTCCTCAATGCCTGCACTGGTACTTTTCTACTCAAAGCGTCAGCTACCACTTTACCCTTTCCATGGTTATAGACAATATCAAAATCAAAACCCTGCAAGTACTCGACCCAGTGGCGCTCTCTCAATTTGAGGTCCTTCTGAGAGAAAATGTAGACCAGGATCTTATGGTCAGAATAGACCACAAACTTCTCCCCAAAGTGATAGCGACGCCATGTCTTCGAAGCATACATCACCGTGGCCAACTCTAAGTCATGAGTCGGATAATTCTTCTCACGTGGCCGGAGCTGGTGAGAACCATAAGCCACAACATGGTCATCCTGCATGAGCACACACCTAAGGCCCATACCTGAAGCGTCACAGTAAACAATATAGCCCTTTCCCGACTCTGGTAAGGCCAGCACAGGTGATATGGTCAACTGCCGCTTCAACTCCTCAAAGGATTCCTGGCACTGAGGGCTCCACTCAAACTACACCCCTTTCCGGGTGAGTGCGGTCATGGGGGAGGCAAGCCGCGAGAAGTCCCGGACAAAGCGCCTGTAATAACCAGCCAACCCTAGAAAACTCCTAATCTCAAACACATTTCTCGGCTAATCCCATGACATAACTGCCCTGATCTTCTCGGGATCCACTGAAACCCCTTGTTCTGATACGACATACCCCAGAAACTTCACTTCCCTGATCCAGAATGTGCACTTCAAGAGTTTGGCATACAGGCGGTGATCCCACAAAGTGCCCAAAACAATGAACAAGTGATATTCATGCTCCTCCTATGATCCAGAATAAACCAGAATGTCATCCACGAATACCATGACAAATGAGTCGAGATATTGGTGGAACACCCTATTCATGATCACCATGAAAACTGCAGGAGAATTCGTTAATCCGAAAGGCATGACCAAGTACTCGAAGTGACTGTACCTGCTTCGGAAAGCCGTTTTCAGGATATCATCTTCTCTCACACTGAGCTGGTGGTATCCCGAACGCAAATCAATCTTAGAGAACCACTTTTCCCCCTTCAGTTGGTCGAACAAATCATCAATCCGAGGCAAAGGGTATTTATTCTTGATGGTTACCTTGTTCAATTTCTGGTAATCAATGCACAACCGGAGGGTTTCATCAGCCTTCTTCACGAATAAAACTGGGGCAGCCCAAGGAGAGACGCTCGGGCGAATGAATCCTTTGAATTCCAAATCGTCCAGCTGTATCTTTAATTCCCTCAATTCGGTGGGGGCCATGCGATATGAGGGAAGAGATATAGGCTATGTTCTCGGCTCCAACTCAATCGAGAACTCCACGTCCCACTCTGGGGGTAAGCCAGAAAAAGCATCTGGGAAGACCTGTGGGAACTCATCCACTACACGAGGTAACCCACCCTGTAAAACACCACCATCGTCCTCCAATGCGAGTGACGACAACTGATAAGCAATATTTCCCAACTCAGGGAGTGGAGGTCCCGCGCGTCCCGACCGAGGATCTCATTCTCCGTGAAATAACTGGGGAGTCCCATCTAGTGTCTTAAAACTGACTCGATGCCGATAGCAATAAATGTGTGCCTGAAAGCGCACCATCCAGTCCATATCGAGGATCACATCAAATAGATCCATGTTAAGGACCAAGAAATCCCATTCCATCTCGACTCCCGACATAGAGAGTGCGCACGATGGGAACCTAAGGTCCTGCTACCTCTTTTTCCCCAACGGTGTTGCCAACTCCATAGAAAACGATAACAACTCAGTTGATAGGTTTAGCAGATTCACAAGGAGAGTATATATAAAAGAAACTGAAGCACCAGTATCAAATAAAACTGCAGCTATAGAAGATGAAACCAGAATAGTACCTCGAACCGTCGAAGGCCCTGCATCAGATCCCGCTGGTGCCTGATCCACAGCATGCAGTTGCCTGGTTCCTTCCTGAGAACGACCGCTCGCATGCGGCTCTGCCCTAACCTGGCTCTGCCCAGAAGATGATCTGGTCCTACCACAACGACCACCGAACCGAGATCCTGGCATCCTGGTTGGCTTTGACTGCACTAATACACCCCTGGAAGCTATAGATCCAGTCCCACTCTGGTAAGGGCGTACAGTCTCGTAGAAACGTTGTAGGTTCCCCATAACTCCACACCCATAGCAAGGTTTAGGAGGATTTGGACACGTAAGTCGGATGTGCCCTGCCTTTCCGCACTGATGGTACACAATGGGCCTCACATCAGAAGCCTCAGATGATGTCTGCCTGGAGGGATGGCCTAAGCCGCCACCACTCTTTTTCCACTGCTCAACACACTTCCTCTTCTTCTCTGAGTAACTGCCACTCCTAAAGCCTGATACTGATCCAGAAAACCCCAGAATTCCTCTCTGGTCAATCTCGGCCATGCAAGCATGATCGACCACCTCATCATAAGTCTTGATCTTGAACAAGAAAACATGAGAGTGGATTTCTAGTTGAAGGCCCTTCTCAAACTTCCGATCTTTCAAGAATTCGCTCGAAACTATCTCAGGTGCGTACCGCACTAGCTCAGCAATGCGGTTCGCATATTCCATCACTGTCTGATTACCCTGCGAAAGCTCCATGAACTCCCAAGATCTAGCGTAGTCTATAAACTCTATAAAATACTGCTCGTTGAAGATACCCTTGAAATCTTTCCAGCTCATGTGCTCATGTTTCCCAGCCTGGACCACTGATTCCCACCATTTGCGACTGGAACCCTCTAGCTGGAACGAGGCACACTTCACCCTGACTTCCTCGAGTGTGTCAAGGAAATTGAACATGCGTTCTATCTTTTCAATCCACTCCTCTGCCTCCTGAGGTTCTGAAATGCCTCGGAAAGAATGAGGTTTGTTCTTCAGAAACTCCTGAGCTCTATCTTTCCTGGAGCCAGATTCTTCCCCTCTAGATGGAATAGGGGCGGGGGCAGGAGTCACCCCTTGTCCCAAAGCCTGAATGGCTCAGACCATATCCTCTACGAATCTCTGATCAAGCGGCACGGGAGAACTCTCTCCGGCTTCCTCCCGTGGGTGCATGAGAGCTCTCCGGGGAGGCATCTTGCTGCACTGGGAAAAAGTCATAAAGGAGTAACATCAGTATTACATATCTCAAGAGGAACCAAATTTTTCAACAGGATAAATAATCATCAATAAACCAAACATGAAAAAATTATTTTTATGTCAAAACTCTACTTTCCTACCTGGTGTGCACATACAGTCTACAACCTGTACGTCCCACCTAGGAAATAAGTAAAACTAGCACCCTGACAGTCTCAACTTCTGTATAACCAAACTCACCCCAAATAACATAGAACAAGAGTTAACCCCTCTGATACCATTTTTTCACGAACCGAATCGGGTCGCCATCAACTCGACGCCCGACCCAGCCCGCGGCAAGGCCCGAAGGGTGTTCCCGATCCCCACGGGCTGGCACAAGTGCCCGAGTATGAATTTAGAATTTTTGGGAACGATTTACCCGTACAACAACCAGAAACAAACCATAAGAAAACTGGAATTCCAAATCAACATTACAACCACTAGTTTTAAAACAGCATGACTGAGTCTCAACAAAAAGAGCAACTACAACTCAACCACAACTAACTCCCAAAAGAAGGTGACCAAAAACCAAACCAGCAACAGTCACCTGTTGGAAGAATATCCCTGTCAGGCCTCCGCCACCAACGCCAAACCAGATAAGTCAACTAACAACTCAGGCCACCGTGCTCAAAACCTTGGAATTTCCCTGCATCAGACATAATCAGATATACTTACACCCAAGGGTGTAAGTAGGGTGTGAGCAACACTCAATAGGATGGCACCAGGAAAAAGATTCCGCATAAAAAGGGTTAGATGACCAAAACAGTTTGCAGGTTCAAATTTTAGAGAAAATAAATAAATGCACTAACATTTTGAGGGAAACAGTTTTAAAGAAGGGAAGACAATTTAAAAAAAAGTAAAAAGGTGTTTTGGTACTGAAATAAAAAAAACATTCTTACCTTTTGAAACCACAAAAGTCGCCAAAACCAACCAGTGATGAGTATATAATCGCATAGGAACAACAAAAAGTGGGAGAGGCCCTAATTACTAAAGACGTGTGGGACCCTAGAACCTCACGTCTCGGTGAACCATATCATACGTTTCCCATGCACGATCCACCGGTAGGGAAACACCTCCTACCGTAGTGGTCCCCAGTCATCATCAAATGTTTAGTTAGTGTTGTAAGCATCAAACCCGCTAAGTGAAACTGGGCCGAGGCCACTCCCGTATCACTAGCACGCTAGTCTAGTCCGCCCACCTAGTACCCAGGCTTCCCCTTTTTGTGCTCAATATTCAAATTTCAGCCTACTCATCAAGGTCAAGGAACAACACGCAACATAGAACCTCACAATATGCAAGAAGCACGGAATTTCGAGAACCAAACTAGAGTTTTTCAAACATTTGGAGAAAATTGGTTTATAATTTTTTTAAAAAATAAAACAACACAATCAACAATGCAAAACCCACTCGGACGCACACTAATTTTTTTTAGAAAGGATCAAATTTCATCTTCTGCATTTGTTCAAAACCAAGGCGCAACACGGTATAGACCCGAAAATCTAAATAAGCCACTAACAAAGGTAAAACACCACTCTCTACCAGTCAATCGACAACTCACAACAGCATTTAAATAAAATACATATTAAATTAATCAAACCAGCATACTAAATGATCAAAATCCCTAAGCATGTGAAACCACCTACCTAAAACAGGTGCGTGAAGCAACACGACGCAGAACTCCCGTTGTGTAACAGTCACACCGTATGAAGCCATCAAAAGGGTCCTAAAACACTGGACCCAAAATACCCTCAATGCCAACCCAGTGAAACGTTAGCGGTCCATAAAGAAAATAACATCAACAATTAAACCAAAACAATTAAATAAGTTGATTAATAAGTATACAACCCCAAAGCTAACTAAATAAATTAATTAACAATTTAACAATTTCAATTAAATAAGATGATTACAAATTTAATAATAACTAAATTAATTAATTAACCATTTAACAATTTCAATTAAATAAGGTGATTAACAAATTTAATAATAACTAAGCAAATTAATTAACGACTTATCAAATTAAATTAATTAATTATCAACTTAACCAATTCAAATAAATAAAATAATTAACAATTTTAATAACAATAAATTAATTAACTCCTAACTATTGGATTAATAATTAAATAATTCAATGTCAATTAAAACAATTAAAATAATTAAATAAAATTAAAACAAACCCTTTCGGAATGTCAGGAAAGTGAAGAGGGGGGGGAATAGTGGTCCGGCAGCACGAGCGGGGTGTGGGAGACGGTTCGGCAGTGCGAGCAGGGTGCGGAAGACCGCTGTCCGGTGAGAGGAGGGATGAGCGCCGACTACTGTCCGATGGGGGGAAGCAGGTTGTAGCGGCTGATGTCCGGTGAGAGGGAGGAGGAGTGCCGACTGCTAGTCAGTCCGGATGGGAGAGGGGAAGAGAGGTGAGGGAATGGGGGGTGCGATGGTGAGGGTGAGCAGTGGAAGGGGGAGCACGACAGTGAGGGAAGGGGGGAAGGGTGGGGTGCAGCGGAAGAGAAGAGAAAGGAGGGAGGGAAGGAAAAGAAGGAGGAGAATAAGAAGGAGAGGAGGGAGGGGCAGCCGAGCGGGGGAGAGAAGAGGAAATAGGAAGGAGAAGAAAAGGGGAGAGGAGGAGAGAAAGGAGGTCGTGGGAGAGAGAAGAAAAGGAGAAAGAAGAGAAAAAAAGAAAGAGAGATAGGGGGTGGTGGCGGGTAGGGTAGCTTTTAGGAGGGAGAGAAAAAAAACAAAGCAAATAATAAAATAAAATAAAAGAAGTAATAATGAAAATAAAAGAAAATAAAATAAAATGAATTAGAATAGAAATATTACAAAATAAAATAAAATAAAATAAAATAAAATAAAATGAAGGGGGTCTACTACTAATAATATTAACAATAATAATAATAATAATAATAATAATAATAATAATAAGGTAACTGAAGTTAATCATCCGGCATTTGAAACGTCCGTGCAACAAGCACCGTATGTTGGAATGGAAAAGCCGCACGGCTTCGCCCGTGCCCTGCCCGTGTGTCGAGCGGTGCAAGGCCCGCGCACACACATCGTTGCCACAATGGGCAACCCGCATCGGGTTCATCCCATGCCAAAACCAAACAATTTAAATAAACAGACAATTAATTCGTGAAATAAAAATTAAAAATTAAATGTGTACCTCAACGAAGTCCGGGCGTGAAAATAACAACATAGTGTTTTTTCTCAATGACTCAGTGTTGTGTGCATACAAGCTATCTAATGGATATAATTTATTGTAAGAAGAATATACCATAAAATCTTGGGGTGTTATATATATATATATATTGATCATAATATATATATATATATATATTCATTCTACAAACATTACCTCTCAAGTTTTTTATATCACAATAGTAGTTCAAATGTATTCATCAAAATTCATAAATGACATGTATTAAGTAGTATAAATATATGACATGCATCAATATTAGTTCTAAAGATAATGTTGTCACCAAACACCAAATATATATGTCATTATAAATTGGACATATTTCTTAAAAATATAGGAATAAATATCTACATTATTTATCATGTTACTTTTGTTATCAATCCAATTATTCAATATTGTTGAGATGAATTAATAGGTGTGAACCTCAAGATAAACATTATTAAAATAGATATAGATAAATGATAAAAGAAAATAACTATTAAAGGATGTTTGGAAATAAAAAAATGAAAAAACTCTAATATATTTGGAGAAATCAATTTCAAATGCAATGAATGTTCTATGGAAATTTCATATTTATGATATGGATATTACAAATAACAATATATACATATATAAAACAATGAATTTTAGTTAACTTGAAACTAATTTAAACTTAGAAGATAGTGAAATAGACTGAAAGTGCATCAAAATAAGACAGAATATGCTTGAAAGTGAAATAAAAATATAGGGAAGTGTCTTATATATGTAATGAATAATTAAAAAAATAATTAATTTCAATGAATAATATACAAATTTATGCAATTCAAACACATGTAACCTAATAGATAATAATATATGTGTATATTACAATCCATAAAATCCAGTTTTTGAGAAATGAAGAAATTTAATAGTATTATTTATTCAAAAGGAGTGATTTGGATTATGTAGCATAAACCTTATTAGGCAATTGGTTTGAACTTTACTATCAGCTACCATCCAGTGGTAGCAGCCTAAATTTTCTTTTCTAGAAGAATCACTGCAAAATAATGAGTGCAGTGTTAAGGTTATATTGAAATTGTGTATCAATTGTAGTTAAAAAATGAAATGTGGACTATAAAAATAATACTAACATATTGGATGATAATAATAGCACAAAGGGAGTAAAAAACATGTTATTCTATAAAAACTATAAATCAATGAAATAATTACAATAAATACGCGAGGTATGTAGTGAGATGTTGAATTTGAAGAATTAGACCTAATATAAACACATGAATTTAATTACAGAAATTTATAAACAAATAATTTTATAAATTTTTAGTATAAGAGTTTATATGTATTCAAATTTAAATTTCAACAGATCAGATATTTACAAGCTTTTATATGTAATGGATTTTTTCTACAACAATGATAATATTCAATGTAATCTGGCTTCATCACAACTTTCTTTTCCATTGAATGAAACTGGAGAGGAAAATTTGGTTTAGAAAGAGTTAATAGTCATATAACATATTAATAAGTGGTACTAAAAAATGTTGAAGAAACCAACATATAATTGAATGAACCATTTAAGGGTAAATTTGATAACAATAAGTGATTTGATGTATGCATACACTTATAAGTATATGATATTATGTACATTTCAACATAGGATGGTTGTTTGAATATGGAGAACTAGTGTCAATACATTCACTTGAAATTTAATTAATGATATGAATTGAAAAATAGTGAATATAATTGCATCATCTGCATACATATAACAACATTACACTATCAAATGACCTAAAAATTCCTATACCAATTTAAATCCATCTGATGATTAGAAACAAATTATAGCTTTTTCGGAAAATCTGATTGAAAAAGGGAAGCAGTGAAGGATATGAAGAACCTGTGAAGTAAAAAGGAGAATATAGAAGAGGTAAATCGAACCTGTAAGCCCAAGGAAGATAGAAATAAAATATGTGAGACTATAGGTAATCTCCTAAAAAAATAATAATCAAATCACCTTGTATTTTAGGAATATAAACAACAATTATGTGACATGATATAGCACTGTAAAAGTTATTAAAAAAAACTATCACGAGTCTTTAATAACTAGAAAATAAAGGTCTATATTACTTCCCACTTATGGTCATCCCAAATTTCTCATGCAGAACACCCCTTTCTAATTACATCTGTATGAAGATAAAAATAAAATCATTTGTCCTATACAGTAACATGTAAAAGGAATACTAAAAACTTTATAAAATTCATTAAGTTGGTATGGTACATAGTATGGTATTAGGTTTTTTTTAATCCTTCAAAGAATTCTTAACTTAAATGGATACAGTGTTTAGTTAATTAGTCCCTAGAAAAATCATGGAACTTGAACATGTATAGTAATTTATATAATGTAACTAAAAGTAAAATAATATAGTTGAAAATATAAAGATATTGGGTAAATTTTGGTTTTATACTCTACTCTATAACACATTGAAAAATTCTTATGAAAGTTACCATTTGGTAATCAGGTTATGAAAAAAATTCTTACATTTAAATTATAAAATAAAAATTCTTTAAAAAATGTTAATGGGAATTCTATCCAAAATAGAGACAATCAAATTGGCCCTAGACTGAAAACTGAAAGAAATTAGAGTTAGTGGGTATGCATCAGTTGTGTACATTTAACAACATTACACCATAAAACATTATAAAAATCCTTTTATAAATTAAAATATATTTGGTGGTTAGAAATAATATATACCTTTTTGAAAGAGTTTATGGAATGTAGGAACCTATGAAGGGCATAGAGAAATTTCAAAGTAAAAATGGAATGATGGAAGAGGGAATCTTTAAAGGAAATTTGAACATGTGAATTAAAAGGGAAGTTTGTGAAGAAGGAAATAAAACCTGCAAGCCTGATGAAGAGGAAAATCACACTTCCAATTATGTGGGTGATCCCCACATTATAGAATAACCAAAGAACCTTGAATTTTATTTCTATCAATAATAGTTATGGGAAAAAATATAGAACTATAAAAGTTGTCAGCATACAAAAAATCATGAATTTGAATCAACCAAACCTAGTGGTATATATATTTTCTCACTAATGGTTATCTCATAGTGACTATGTAGAATCCCCCCTTTTCATTTCTTCTGTATCAAGACAAAAATCAAATCATTTATCCTAAATACATGAATGTATAAAAATGTAACAACCAGTAAAAGTAACACTGCCCACTTGTTATTCTATAGTGAAAGGACATATTATTATGTATAAACTATAAATCAATGAAATTATTACTATAAATAAATGAAGTATGCAATTATATGTTTAATATTAAGAACATGACCTCATAGAAATACCAGAAATTTAATTAAGGAAATTTAAGAACGAATAATTATATAAATTTATAGTATAAGAGTTTTTATGTATATAAATTTACATTTAAATAGATAAAATATTTACAATCCTATATACTCTTAACAAAATATTTAATTATGTCAATTCCAACATAATATGATTATTTTAATGTGAAGAGATGGAGTCAATACAATCACCTGAATATTAATTAATGAAATTAATAGAAAAATAGTGAATATAATTACACCAGATACATACATGTAACAAAATTACAATATCAAATGGCCTAATAATCACTATACAAATTAAAATCCATTTTGTTATTATAAAAAATGTATAAATTTTTAGCAAAATTAAATGGAAAGAGGGAGTTTGTGAAGGATATGAAGAACCTGTGAAGTAAAAAGTGGAAGAGGGAAGAGGTAAATCCAACCTGTAAATCCAAGGAAGAGGGAAATAAAATATGTGAGCCTATAATAATCACAATAGAGAATAATAAAATCTCCGTGGATTTTATGTATATGTAAAATAATTTTCTGAAACAATATATCACTGTATAATTTATTTACAAAAAAACTATCATGAATCTATATTAACCAAAAAATGAAGGTATATATTGCTTCCCACTTATGGTTATCCCACAGTGCCCATTCATAATACCAACTTCACATTGAATCTGTATGAAGAAAAAAATAAAATCATTTAACATACAGAGTAACATATAAAAGGAATACTATCATCTCAACAAAAGTCATTAAGCTAGAAAAGTACTTAGTATGGTATCATATCCTTTTTTAATCCTTAAAATCATTGTTCAATGAAATGAATACATTTTTTAGATCATCAATCCCTACAAATATCTTGGAACATGACCTTGTATAGTAATTTATATAATATAACTAAAAACTAAATAATATAGTTAATAATGGAAGAAAATTGGGTAAATTTTGGTTTTATACTATACTTGATGACACATTGAAAAATGATCATGAAAATTATGATTTAGTAGAATCAAGTTCTGAAAAAACGATTACAGTTCAATTTTAAAATAAAAACACTTCAACAAATGTTAATGGGAATGCTATCCAAAATAAAGACAACTGCATTGGCCCTGGATTAAAATTTTTTACAAATTATTTATAGTGGATAGGCATTATTTGCGTGCATTTAACAAAATTACACCATCAAAAATCATAAAAATAATTGTAAAAATTAAAATATATTTGGTGGTTATAAATAATAAATACCTTTTTTGAAAGAGTTTATTGAAAGTGGGTACCTATGAAGGGAATGACAAAACATGTGAAGTAAAAAGGTAAATATTGAAGGGGGAATATATGAAGGAAACGTAAACATGTGAAGTAAAAGTGGAAAGAGTGAAGAGATAAATCAAACCTACAAGCTTGATAAAGAGTTAAATCATACTCGAAATCTTGTGCTTGATCCCCACATTAATAAATAGCCAAATGACCTTGTATTTTCTGTCTATCAATAACAAATAAGGGAAAAGATATATAACTATAAAAGTTGTTTCCATTCAGACTATCGTGAATCTATATCAACCATACCCGAAGGTATATATACTTTCCCACTAATGGTTATCTCATAGTTACCATATAGAATCCCACCTTCACATTTCTTCTATATTAAGAAAAAAATAAAACCATTTAGCCTAAATGCATGAAAGTATAAAAATGTACTAACTGGTAAATGTAATAACACCCACTTGTTAAAAGTACAAGTTATTATATAGAGTAAGTCCATGTTATTCTGTTAAAACTGTAAATCAATGAAATAATTACAATAAATATCTAATGTATGTTGTGAGGTGTTGAACTTGAAGAACTTGTCCTAATACAAACACTAGAAATTTAATTAAGGAAATTTGTAAACAAATGATTTTATAAATGTATAGTATAATTGTTTTTATATATATAAATTTAAATTTATATTGATGATATATTTATAAACCCCTATAATAAATGGACTTTTTCTATAACAATGATAATATCCTATGTAATCTATCCTCATCACAACTTTCTTTGCAATTGAAAGAAACTGGTGCCAAAAATTTTGTTTATAAAGAGTTAATAGTCATATAACATATTAATAAGTGGTGCTTAAAAATATTAAAGAATCCAATATGAGACAATTGCATTGGCCTTGGATAGAAAATTGGAAGAAATTAGGGTTAGTGGGTATGCATTAGTTGCGTATATTTAACAACCCCACATCATCAAACATTATAAAAATCATTGCACAAATTAAAATATATTTGGTCATTATAAATAATATATACCTTTTTAGGAAGCTTTTATGGAAAGTGGGAACCTATAAATGGCATGATGAACCTACAAATTAAAAGGGTAAAGATTGAAGAGGGAATCTATAAAGGAAACATGAACATGTGAAGTAAAGGGGAAAGTGTGAAGAGGGAAACTAAGCCTACAAACCTGAGGAAAAGAAAAATCATACTTTCAATCCTATGGTTGATCCCCACATTAAAGAAAAACCAAATCACCTTGTATTTTCAATCTATTAATAAAAATTAAGGGAAATAATATAGAACAATAGAGGTTGTTAAAATAAAAACCGTCATGAATCTATATCAAACAATCCTAGTGGTATATAGGGAAACCCACTAATGGTTATCTAACAGTTACCATCTATAATCCCCACTTCATATTGTTCTATATGAAGAAAAAAAACAAACCATTTAGCCTAAAATGCATGAAATTATAAAATGTACTAACTAGCAAAAGTAACACTACCCACTTGATAAAATACCAAATTTTTCTGTAGTGAAAGTCCATGTTATTCTATATAAAAATTAAATAAATAAAATAATTATAATAAATACATGAATTATGTAGAGAGATGTTTAATTTTAAGAACTTTAACTAATACAACAACCTAAAATTTAATTAAGGATATTTATAAACAAATAGATTTGAAATGTATAGTATAATAATTTTTATGTATATATATTTAAATTGTAGTAGATAAAATATTTACAAACCCATATAAGTAAATAATTTTTCTACAATAATGATATTCTCTTATGTAATCTTGCTTCATCACAACTTTCTTTGAAATTGAGAGAAAATCGAGCCAAAAATTTGGTTCCGAAAGAGTTAATAGTCATATAACAGATTAATTAGTGGTGCTAAAAAATGCTGATGAAACTAATATTTAATTGAATGAACCATTTAATGGAAAATTTGATAATTTAATGTGATTTGAATTCTATATAATCTTTACATTATATGTCATTATTTCCTTTTCAACATAATATTTTTTTTTCAATATGAAGAATTGGGGTCAATACAATCACATGATATTTGATTAGTGAAATCAATGAAAAAATAATTTTTATTTAAATATAAATTAAAAGGGTGCATATATATATATAAATAAAAAATTAAACAATTCATAATTTTAAAAACCATCATCAATAGTGTATTTTACTACTATATTTATAATATTCATTATAATCATGTTTTCGTACTATTTTCCTTGAAACTAAAATAATCACTTGAAATATTTATAATAATATGATAAGGGGTGAAATTAATCTATAAAAATCATCATATATAATTGGAAATCAATTTGAACTCTTATACAAGAAATAGGGTTTACAAAACATAAGATATTTAATAATGAGAATGACATATCGATGTCAACACAGTGTAAGAGGTAAAATGAATTTAACCTCATATATAGACCACTTCATGCATAAATGGGAAGTAATTTATGTATAGTCGATGTGGTAATCAATCTAGAAAAATACTAAAGAAAGAGATAGGTGTATTAAATTTTAAGAAAAAAATAATTGAAATCAAATATATATAAAACAAATGTAATATGAAACATTTTAAGGAATCTATACTAATTGGATGAAAAAGTACTAGAGGCATTTGATGGGTAAGAAATAGATGGTCTCAAGTGGATATGTTAAATACTCTAGAATATTGTAAAATTGGTAGCCTCGACTGGATATGGTGAATAAAAAACTATTTCAAAATGATGATTAAGAGAACATAGATATAATTTATTGGATATAGAGAAACTGCTTCATTGATATTCCCAAAGGAATGATCAGAGATGAATAGGGTTCGTGGAGAAAAAAAATGTTGTTTAGAGCTGGAGTAAAATAGATCAGGATTTGCGATTAATATTTCTAATACTAAGTATATGGGAGATAGAGATGGAAATAGGAGGCATAGGCCTAGGACGAGGTGGCGGGTGGAGGCAGAGGCCAGAGTTGAGAGGAAGAAATCAAGAGAGATTATCTAGTTAATAAATGAGATAAAACATGGGAAAGAGATCGGAGCATTGGGATGCAGTGACTGTAGGGATGAATACGATGAAATGGTAATCTCGGTGGATTATGTGCGGTTAGGTTTTCAAGGGAAATGATGGATTAAGGGATACCAGGTGATGGAAATCTCAATGAGGAGTGGGAGGCTGAGGTAGAGGCAATAAGGATGATGGGACAAGGGGAAGGAGGTGAGATATATGGGTAGGAGGTAGATGTGGGGAGAAGATGGGGTTGTGGGAGGAGAGTTGGGGGTGGGGGGAGGAATATAGGAGGAGGGTATAATAGGGAAGGAGAGAAAAATTAAAGGGGAGGCAAACACATAGCTGATAAATATTATGTAAGAGACACTTGTACATGTAGGAACATCCTATAGTATATATAATAAATTTAGAGAGTTAAACCATATATATTAGTATTTCTCAATAGCTAAGTGAAATATGGTAGGAAATAAATCATACCCATGATGATGGGGAAGTCTGAGTATTGTAAGGAAAAGATGAAACATTATAAAGAATTATAAAAATTATCAGAAGTTGAGTCAAACCATTCTATAAGATTTAGTATCATTCTTCCCCATTTCTTTAATAAAATATATCAATGTACTTGTTTTTTAAAATTTATACATAATCTGCATGTTGTGATACAAAAATAACATACCAAACAAATTTAGAAAGAAAATTAGACTTTCATATTCTTAATGAAAACACATAAATCATGATAAAAATAAAATGTAGTAAGGGTGTGATGATAAGAATTAAACAGGAATTCGTGTTAAAAATAAAATAAATTCAAGTACTATTGAGATGTCCTAGATGATGAATTGAAATAGTAAATTAAAGAGAAAAACAGATGTTCTAAATCTAAATATGAATTCATTCCATGTACAAAAGAATCAATGATGATTAAGAAATGGTGAATACGATTTCTTAATAATGGAAATAAAAGGAAGAATAATTTTTTTGAGTAAAAATAATTCATTATAAATTTAAAAAAAATCAAAAGAATATCAAATTCATTTTTCATTAAACATTATGTAAAGTTTAAATCAAAATAGTGTTCATTTTAAACCAAAAAAAATAATGGTTGTCAAATTATTATATAGGAAACTGTACTTTAATTGAAAATATCGTAATTAAAGAAATAATAAGGAATATTTCAAACCATAAAAATACTTCATAAATAAGAAATTGACAGAAAATATTTTTGATGGTTAAATGAATATATTACAAAAAATAATAAAATTTCAATATTTAATTTGAAACTATTAAAAAATATGTTCCATTTCAAGAACAAAAAAGGATGAAATTACAAAAATTACTATCTTTGGTTTTATTTGAGCTCTTATTCATGGAACCAAATTCCTTGTTCCCTACATATTTCATATAAAATTATTTCACCTCATCTGTAAAATAGAAATTTATTCCTACCAAAGGCACTAAAAATTCTGCATCAGTACTTTCATTGAAGTGTTCCTCAGCTAACGATTAATCATCCAATGAATCATCATTTTTATCTTCATTGAACACCTCATGACCTTCATTTGATTAATTAATATCATTAGTAACCTCATTTTTAAAATTTCAATAGTCCTTTAAGAACATATATATCCAGTTTCACAATATCAGTTTACCATTCCAAAATGAACTTCTTCTTGTTGTCTCATACTCATAACAGTAAATAATAATAACTAACCTACAATGCACCAATATTCTCCAACAGAAGTTTCATTAGATGCTGAATTTTATTACTTATTGAAGTCCTAAAATTAATCTTCCATAGTGGAAAGATAAGATCGTTCCACAAATTTTACCACACAATAACTAGAGATTTCTAGTAATTTGGTGTTTAACAACCCCACCCTAAACTGCATTGGAGAAGATAAACAAAGAATATAAACCCTACAAAATATTATATATTTACTATGGGATAAGATAAACCCTTGAGAAAATTATATATTTGTGATAAAAATGGCATGGGATGATTGAAACCCCATTGGAAATCAGTGCAATCTTGAATGAACCCCTCTCTTTAGAAGAAAGTTGAGAAGGGGTTGAAAAACCCCTATATGGGGATATGGAGATAGAGATGAGGGGGAAGAAGGGAAATTAGAGTGGGTGTGGAGAAGGAGGCAAGGGTAAGGGAAGAATGAGGTAGAGGTGGAATGATGAAGGCGGCAAGGTGGAGACATAGCTAGGGATGCAGAGGAAAAGGTGTAAAGGCGATGGGGTGGGCGAGGTGTTGTGGAAACATGGATGCGTGGTGGGGAGGTGGGAATGCATGGTAGAGAATGGGATGTTTGGTGGTGAGGATGAGGCAAAGGCAGATGTGGTGATGTTGAAGAGGAGATGGGGTAGAGGAGAGGTAGAGGATGGATGTAATAGAGGTAGGAAAGATTGAGGGAGGCGTTTGAGTCTAAAACAGATCCAAGATTATCGGAGGTGAATTAATGATGCAGGTATCAGGAGTGGTGAGGCCAGAACCCACATTAGGTAGGAGAAGGAGGAATTGGGAGGGTTTTAGTTTAAACGAAGAGACGAGCACGTAAGTAAAATAGGTGTGGTGGTGACATGTGGATGGATTTGTCACATCCTTTAATATATATAATAGATTTTATTTTTTTACTACTTACTAATATTAAGTAATAATTTTTAACAACTAACAATAATCAGTAATAAATATCAATAATAAATAAAAAATAAGAAGTTATGAAATATTAATTATTATTAATAATTAATAGTAATCATATATATTCATACAATTATTTTTAAATACATTTATAAAATATGCTTGTGGGTGTGGGCATGTGTGTTTATATTTATATATACATACATATGTGTGTGTTTATATATAACTATAAACATAAAGATAAAGATAAAGACAAATATTTATTTGTATATATTATCGGTTAATATTTATTTACATGTACTAGAATATATAAATGAATATACATCTCTTTTCTAACACACACAAAAACACATTTATATTTAAAATTACATATACATTTTTATAGATATATACATA
The DNA here is from genome assembly GCA_963277665.1 of Viscum album. Classification (NCBI taxonomy): domain Eukaryota; kingdom Viridiplantae; phylum Streptophyta; class Magnoliopsida; order Santalales; family Viscaceae; genus Viscum; species Viscum album. Next base: position 856,188,266 of record OY728133.1, on the reverse strand, counting down.
TACATAAATTTTTATAACAAAAATAAAATGGTTATTTTTTAATTTAAATAACTTGAATATTTTTTTTATAGTAATATGGTTTAAATATTTATTTGCACAATTTATAGAGGATGAGCTCTAATTGAGAGATTCGTTCACTATATTTCCATGGTCATTAAAGATTAGACATCATGCCCCCCTTGTCCATTACATCTCATGTTGAAAATTTCCTTTCCCATGGATGTTTATAGTCATCAGTTTTCTGCTATTGGAAAAGAGGGTCAAAAGGTCATCCACGGTGGGATCATCATGGATGAATCAATCCTTGATAATGGGATCACACACTATTTCTCCTTCTTTAATGGTTATGTATCTGGAGGTCTCCAAAGAGACGATATTGTTTCTCATGTCAAACCATATGATAGGAATTAAATTCTAAGAAATTGTTAACTAAATTCCCAATTCCCCCATTTTAATTTTTAAAATCCTCCTAATTTAACCTAACTTGACCATATCAATTTTAGAGGCTCTGTATAGATGATTTTTGTTGGATCATAATATTTTATAACAACTACAAGAGGGGGGTATTATAGTTTAAAAAATTAAACAAACAAAAAACCCAAAACCTATTTAGTTAAAATAATCAGACTAATTTTTTTTTTGATGATCTGAGTATTTGTATCAGAATCATAAATCATCTAATAAAATAAGTTTTTTAATTGGGATCACAAAAATTCTAATAAAATAGTTATTTGAAAGATGAGTAAATACTACATTCTAATTTAAATTGCATGGAGAAATGTAAAAAATATAGAAATAAGTAATATTAAAGCTTATAAAAAATAATAATGACTCATAGGCTTTATATAAGTAATTATAATCTTTAACCTTAAGATTTAAGGAAGTTAGAAATACTGACCTAAGATATCCATAGTTTTCAACCTAACTACAAAGTTCTATCATTCCTTACTAGGAAATACCTTGATACAGTGATGTTAACAACTCTATATTCCAATCCCTTGGAATCCCTCAATTTTATGATCGATGTTAGCTATATCTTCCTATCCCCAGAAGCCCTCAATCTAATTGATCAGATTCAACCATCTTCCTATCCCAGGAAGCCCTCTATCTAAACCTTGATCGAAAAAATAAAATAAAATAGAAAATTTTTCTATGAAATTTAAAACCATTACACAAATGAATCCAATCTACAACTCTATGAAAAATTACAAAGCGTGAGAACAAGATGTTTAGGCTGAAAAAAATCTCAGATGTGTTGAGTTGTAAATGCATCATCACCTAACTCTTCAAATGAAATAATATTTATTGGAATCTATCTAATGACTATATTTACATGAGTCTTATATTTGGTTGCAACTGTATTGGATGTTCATCACTTAAAATCATAGAAAAATGTTTCCATATGATGTAATTTTAATAGAACCATTACAATTTTGTAATATATTTTTTCCAATACAAATAATTACAATTAACCTGATTATAAACTTTTTATAGTCCAACAGACAATTTTATTATTTTTCAATCTGATGAATTGTACTATAGTCAATCTGATGGATCTAAAGTATTGTTAGTCTAGTGGATATGACTTCGATTAGTCCGATGGACAAAACACTTATTCAAATTGATGGATAGAAAACTATTTAGTCTGATGTCCCATACTCTAAGTTAGTCCAATGAACCAGATAGAAAAATATAAATTTAATATTTGTTTACCTAGAAACCATTTCATCATTCGGTTGAACAAGTTGTTTTCTAAAAATACATTCTAAAACATTTTGGGTTATATAAAGTTAGTAAAATAATATTTTAATAAAGTGTTAAAGTGTTTGGTATTTTCAAATCTATGGGAATGAAAAGTATTAAGTACACTTTTGACACATAAATAACTCACTTTTTATAAAGAAAAAAAACACAATGCTTAAAATTAAAAATATTAACTTGAAATACATACAACCCTTTGTATGTTTATGATCTTCAAGAAATTCTTCATAAGAAATATCTTCCCTTACCATATATTATCTCCCTACGAGTTGATAACTTCTTTTTATTCATCATTTTGATCTAATAGAAAATATGGTTACTTAAAATACATCCCCTTAAACTATTTTATTCCTTAAATAGTTTAATCCCCTTTAGATTATTTTTCTCCTAGGAAATATTTCCCCCCCTTTAGATAAATTACCCCCATTAAAAAAATAACCCCCCTTTGTGATTTGAAAAATAGAATAGGAGAAGAAATATATTCTATATAAATGTTATAAAAACATAATATGAAACAATTGTGTTTGAATAACTATTAATCCAAGATAATAAGAAAAAAAATTCATCAAAATGAAATTGGATAACATTTAGACAAAAAGTATTTGGATAATATGTCATTAAAACTATATTTCATTCAAAAAGTTTTGATATAACTTAAGAGTTCATATGAAAAAATGTTCATGATTTATTATACAAATTCTTGATAATAACTTTTAACTTCTTCAAATTGTTGTGATCCTTCTCTATTTTAGCTGCTAAAGATTCAATCTTGGCTATATTTTATTCTATTATTATGATCCTCTAATTCTATAACTTTACATGAAACATCCTCTTCGATAACACTAATCTTATTATTTTCCTCCTTCTACCCCAAAAATTCATCTTTAAATGATTGGAACTTGATATTATCTTTTTTCAACTTCTGAATATCTTCTTTCAATTACTATATTTCTTCATTTCGAGAATTTTATTATTTGGAATTTTTCTACAAACATTAGTCTATATAATCCATCTGATGACCATTTCCTAAATGAATCCAAAATGTTGGAAGATACTTTCTTCACTTCTAGAATCTGATCATCATGTTCTTCCAAGTCACTATCGACTTTCATCAACCACTTTACTCTCTGTTTGAATATCGTTTTGTGTGCATTAGAATTATCTTTGAGTGTTTTGATCCAGAATTCATTCTAAATCACTGACTATGTCAATAACATCAATGATTCTAACTTCTCATTCAAAATATTATGAATATGTTCACATATTTCTTCAATACTAGGAAGATATTTAATTGAATCAGTAATATATTTTGGATCCTAATAGATATAATCTATACTTTTTTGTGCTTTAGTTGCCGATGAATCTGATGACTCTGATGAAGCCTCTGAAATATGTGGTCGATATGGTCCAACATCTAACTTTTCTTTTCCTTTAACTTTTCATATTTTGATACTTTTACTACTTCAAGTTCTTTAATTTTCTCCTCCTTTTCCAATAATTTGTTATGTGAATGTTGTGCCTCAACTTCTTCTTTATGTGATGATGAATGAACATCCACCAAAACATCAAGAACTAGGTTATTATCTGACTTAGTTGATGTTGATGTAGAGGATAAGGATGATTCTGATGATATTTATTCTTATTTTGTTTATTCCTCTCCATAATCTTATTATTACTGCTTTTCTTATTCTTCAATTTATTATTCTAACTGCCTTAGAGTTCTCAAAATAATTTTTACAACATTATGAACTATTTTTTTTTCTTCTTCCCCACTGACATCATAATTTTTTTTGGAACTTATTCTTTAACATATTTTTAAACTCACGTTTTGTTTTCAGATTATTCTATATCTTCTTTTTATTTTCCCTTGTCAACAATTACCTGTACTATCTAACTTTTACAAAATACTAATACTTCTGGTATCGATGGATATGGAAGTGTTTGACCGACAGATGATATTATTTCAGAGCCTAAAATAGGTTAAGAAATAAATAAATAAAAAACCAAGATAGGTTGATAAATAGATTCCCTTTCCACTCCTTTGAGTAAATTCTCTTTCATCATCGCCTCAAAATGCCTTTTCTTTTTCTACTTCTTCTCGTATTCTTTTATTGCATCAACTTTCATCATCTTTAAATCTAAATATTATTCTTTTTCATGTTTAAATGATGCATCCCATGGTTCCTTTTGGGATTTATGAGAAATAATTTTTCTTAATTCATCATCAAACATTTATTTTTGTTTCTTATAAAATATAGGAAGATAGGTTTCATATTTCCTCTTCTCATTCACTACTTCTTTCTCTTTAAATTGTTAAACCTTGGATGCAACCTTGTCTGATTTATCCAAAAAAAATTGATCATTAGATTAAAAAAAGATTCATTCTAACCATTGTTTTCTCTCTAATAAGAGAAAACTTTTCTTGAAGTGCATATAACTAATTTTTTATCTGAAATACTTCCATGTAGTTAACCAACATATTGTTTATGAAACAAGGAAACATGAGAATCATTGACCCCATAGATGACTTCTTAATATATTTGATAGAAAAAAACTTCTCAAGATTTATTTTCCACATATTGACATGAAACTACGATATGAAAATATCAAGGACCAGAGTATCCCTATCACCATTTCTCAGAATCAAGTACCCCTACATAAAAAATGTTACAACTCTCACATCCTGAGTGGGATGAGATACTTTTCTGAACTTTTCAAAGGTAGTGAACACAGAAGCTTCAACTTTTGATTTTTTGAAACTAACAATATTCCTCGTAATATTGTCTCAATAAATATAAAATTCTCCCTTTTAATTAACTTCAACTATCTCAACAACTTATTGATATTCTAGATTACAAATTTGACCAATAATAGTTAAAAAAGCACCTCCACATCCTCTTCCTTATTGAATTACACTAAATAATAGAATTATCTTACGATTTTAGGACAATTTAAGTCAAAATATTATTTTTCAAGACATATTTTCTCTCAAACTTTAAATTTAATAACACTTTTCAATAAAGAATCAAACATTTCTTACAAGATATTCTCAATCATCCTTTTTTATACAACTTCTCTCTTTGAAAAGTTTACTGTTGAATCCATCTAACAGAAACTGATGCTAAAGATGAACTAAATAAGTTCATCAGATAAATCCCAAAATTTGGGATTGATATATAAAAGGGGTTTCAAGGGTCGAGGAAAATTCCAAAAAAATGATACGAGACAAGGGTGACCCATCCCTTATATATAGGCCCATGGGAGACAAATTGTTTTCTAGAAATCCAATGACTCAAATTAAAAACCATTTTCTAATCTGGAAGTTGAGATTAAATCAACGAATGATTTCTTAAAATATTTGGAACTCTTAATTTGTTTTATGAAAACTATTTATCACACTAAAGAGTTGTCTGATTATGAAAAATTTTATATTTGAAATAAATTTCATGTTTGTAAAATGTAAAGAACATCTAAAAGAACATAGAAAAAAAGTGATAGATAGTTACAAAAACTAAAAGATTAGAAGGATACCTCTCTGAGTATAAATTAATTTTGGTATGAATGTTTCATCGAGTAACCTATTCTTCTTGCTTTTTTTAATATAAATTGAAGATGATAAATTCTTTAACAAAAAGATCAAACTAATTTTTTTTATTAAAAATTTGAGTCTAGAAAACGATTTATGAAACAAAAATTGATTCCTAAAAATTGAATTAAAAATTTTTATTCTAAAAAACATAATTAAAAATTTTGATTCCAAAATTCTAAAAAAATAGAATCAATGTTCTCAAAAAACCAATGTTTTTGAAAGATGTTTTAGAAAAAAATATTTTTAGAAAAAACACAAAAAATGTACTCCCACTTTTAGAAGAGTTCATTAATATAAAAATTTTGGTAAACATGAAGTAAAAATGAATGGTCATTTTATATTGATCATTCCATTATTTTTTTAATATATTAAAATCTGTTAGAACTAATAGGTTTAGTAAAAATATATACAAGTTGATATTTCATTCTGATGAATTGTAAAATGATATCTCCTTTTTATGGGTGATCCTGAAGGAAATGGTGTCTTATATATATGTGTTTTTCTTATGAGTTATGTGTTGATTTTTTACTTAATGAAATTGCAATTGTGTTATGACTCAATATTTTATTTTTAATAAAACTTATTCCATTTTTAGTGAGTGCATTTTAATTCCACAACACTTAAGTATAACAGCTTTCAGGTGACACATATTCAAGTTCATCGGTGGAAAGTTCTATTAAGTGTTGTTTCTTACAAGACCAAGAAACTAAAGTTCTATCTAATAAATAAAAAGTTTCAAAATAACTTTTTCTATCTATTTTACATCCACCAAATTCATCAACTAATGTTTTTTAACTCAAAATAATATCTAGAAGAGTAAAATAATACTAAATGCATAGTTACCATAAGATAACAAAAAGTTATTTTTATATCGTTAATATGGGTCTATTTTGGATTTTCTTGTTATCTTGGAAATAATCATACAAGAAACATTAAATTCGGACAACAATCTATTAAGTAAAGTAAACATCCAATAATTCCTCTAAATATCATCTGATCAACTGGTTTCTAAGATTCATCAATATCTAAAGTATTTGAGGTTCCAATAAGAGTATAAATAATTTTATAATTGTCATATATGAATTTCACAATAAGAACATTTATATAATTATATAGAGATATAAATATTCTTTATAGTTTTTTTTTAAATTTAGTAACCTAGAAAACATGTAATTTCTCCTACAATCCTCATTTCAAACTAATAATTCATAATATTTTTAAAGGAATCTATTAATGATTTTCTATTTTATCCATATATAATACCATCAACATAAATTTGAAAAATGATGATGTTTTTTAAAACTTATTTTATAAAATTATTAGGATCCACAACTCCCTTAATAATTTTTTTTGTAACAAAAATCAGGTTAACCTATCATAATAGGTTTTAGAGGTTTGTTTAAGTTCATAAATCTCCATATTATGTTTAAAAAAAATGTTTTTGATGTTTTTTATTTTAAAAACTTGGGAGTTTTTCAACATAAAATTACCCCTATACATATCTATTAAGGAATGCAGACTCCACATCCATTTGAAATAGTTTGAAATTTAAGAATTATGCACAATATAGAAGTATACTAATAGATTCAAGTATAGCTACCAAAGCACAAGTCTATTTATTATCCATGCCTTATTATTGATTATATCCCTTAGTAACAATTATAAATTTATTTCTAACTGTTATTCAATTTTCATCAAATTTGTTCTAGAAAACCCATTTTACTCTAATTATAGAAGTATCCTTAGGTTGTTAATCCAATGTCAAAAATTGATTTCATTAAAATTAATTGTATTTATCTTATATGGATTTTATCCAATCCACATCTACTAAAGCCTCATTAGAAGTATAATGTTTGAATTGAGATAAAAATTAAAAAAAATCAATTTTATTTTTTAAATAACTTCTAGTTCTAACTAGTTGATCTATATCAACAATGATATTGTCACTAGGATGATTCCAAAAAAAAACAACTGATTTCATGGACTTACAAAAATTTGTTCTTCAACAATATGTGGAATATATTCTTGAGGTATAGCTTCAAAAATATATTCTTTATTTTTTCTCTCATGATAAGAACTTTCCAACATAGGTTGAAAATATTGTTTTTTGAAATTAATTCCAATGATAGATGTTGTGGTTATTTGAAAAAAATGACCATTTTCATCAAATCTAACATGTACCATGTCCTTAATAGTAATTAAATTGTTATTAAAACTCTATATGCCTTACTAGTTGTATAATAGCCTAAAAATATTACTTTATTTAATTTTGGTTCAAAATTATATAAATTTTCTTTAGTATTCAGTATGAATACTTTACATCAAAAAACATTGAAGGAAGAAAGTTTCAGTTTCCTTTCGGTCTAAAAATCCTAAAGAGTTATTAACAAAAGTCCGTATTAAAAAGTGATTTATTGTATAATAGTTGGTACTAAATGCTTCATACCAAAAATGTTTGGTGACTGAGTATTCACTTAGCATGGTTATAGTAATCTCTTGAATAATTCTATTTATTCTTTCAACTTCACCATTTTTTTGTAGAGTTTTAAGTACTGAAAAGTTATTTATAATAACATATTTACTATAAATTTTTTGAAACAATAATTTAATAATTATCCACCATGATCACAATGAATAATTACCATTGAGATATTTTTCTCATTTTTATCTTGGGATAAAAAAGTTTTAAAATAACAAAAGGCTTCAGACTTCATTATTAGAAAATAGACCAAAGTATATCTAGTGTAATAATCAACTACAACATATAAAAAGTATTTTACACTGATAATTCTAGTTTTTATAAGGACAAACAAGTCCATGGGAACTAAATATAAAACATTAGAACTTTATACTTCACTAATATATTTTAAAATTCACTTACGTTGATTTCTTAGTTGGTAAGGATCACAGACTTTAGAAGTATCAAACCTATATTCTGGTAAGTCCTTATCTTATCAATTCATAGATAAATTAGATAAATTTATATGATTAAAGTGTCTTAATATTCTATTATATAACCAATATTGGTCTTCCATTGGACTAAGGAAAGGAATATCTTGGATCATAAGGTATTGTATGTTTAATTTGTAGACATTCTCATGTCGACTAGAAAAAATAATATATTCATTTTTAGAACTATGAAAAATAAATTTATCATTCCTAAATTTCAAATAATTAACTTCATCAAATAATTGAATTATGCTAATAATGTTGTTATATTTTCCTAAAAAAATATAAAATTTGAAATCAATATTTTTCATGAATAATAATGTTACATATACTCGTAATTTTTTCTTGAGAATTATCTCTGAAAGTGAATTTAGAACATTCCATATTATAATATAATTAAAGAATTATTTGTTTCTAGTCATGTTTCTAGAGAAACCACTATCCATGTACCAAATTTTTTTATTGTTGGTATATTACTTAATTTTTTGAAAACAAAAACATTAGAACTTCAAAATCCAAACCTTATTGAGATTAGTATTATGATAAAGTAAAATTTTTTGAATCCACATTTTTTTGACATTATTATATGGATAAAAATTTTTCCCTTTTGAAGAATAATATTTAAGACAATGCAGAAATTGATTTTTTTAATGAACATTTATTCTTCTAGTGCCCACCACATTGAAAATTAGATAAAAAAGAGCACTTTCCCGAACCAATTAGTTATTAACAAAAACAAGTTTTATATTTGTAAAACCCTTTCCATTAATATCTCCATAAGGTCTAATTTGATTATAAATTTTATCAAAAATTTCCTTACTAGTGGTAAAATTTTATAATAACTTTTTTAAAATAGAGATTTTAGAATTTTGTTTTTAAACTAAACTTTTATCCTTAGTAGATTTTATATTCGAAATGCATCTTATAGTGTCATTTTGTAAACAAGTTCTATAAAAATTATGTTTTTCAAGTTATTTCAAACACCATAATTATCAAAATTAGTTTTATATAAATCTTTAGAAAGATATGATTTTTTAGTATTAAATTCACCAATTCAAGATTTTTTTACTGTAGGTTTTGTATGAGAAACATCAAGTTTTCTAGAAATCCTACAATTTTCATTTTCAAGTAATTTTAAAAATGTAGAAACTTATTTAAAACTTTTTAATGATTTTTTATCATTAAATAATTAAGATTATTTATAAGAATACAAATATCTATTTTCATCATTATTAGTATCTAGATAATTAGGATTTAAGGTATGATTTGTAAGATATTTTGTATTTACCATAACCATGACGAATTTTTATCCTCTAGTATTTCTACATAGAATCCTATATTCTTCAATCCTAAACATTCATTATCTGATGAATTTTCAGAATAACTATATCCACTACTTGCACTCAAAGTGTATGAAGTGTTTATACTTCTCTTATAATTATGTTTATATTAATTTTTGGAATTTATATCAAAATTTATTTCCTTATTATTTTTTCCGTTAAGATTAGGAAAGTCTGGTTTGATATGTCTTGCTTTCTTACATTCATAGCTTATTAATTTTGGAGAATCATTCTTATCACTTTTATCCTTATGAATTTTTTTATATCTGTACTGGAAATACATTTTATCGACAATCTTATTCATTATTTTATCAATATTATCTAATTCATTCCTTAACAATTCTAATTAACTAATGTCTGATTCAAAAAAAAACCTTTTATTTTTAGAAGTATTTAAAATTTTTAGACCAGTTTATACCTTATTGGGAACATTGGATATATTTTCAAAAGAAACTCATATTTTTTTCATTTTATTTTTCTCAAAATTCATTTTCAGTCTTTCCTCATACTGCATAAGGGTTATAATATGATCATCAAGAGAACAATTATTAATCCTTCTTGTGTCATCCAAAGATATTATCTTTGATTCCCATTCACTAGGAATTATCTCAATAACATTCTCCACTAAGAACCAATCCATAAGATATTTCTCACCAAGTGACTATAAACTGGTGAAAATGATCATAAACCCTAGGTTCATTTTAGCAACAGATTCTCCGAGTAGAAAATAAAAATCATGATAATCCTCTCTAAGAATTGATATTTTTATGTAAGTTAATTTAGAACATCCAAAATGTGGTACCTATATCTTCATATATATAATTTTTGGTGCATTACATGAAGATATATGGAAATAGATATTTCTAGTCATAGAACATAATAGAGTATTCCTTACTCTTTAATTCAATGGATATTCCAACTTTTTTTGATTAGTAAATTCATAAACATCTTTATATAGAATAATATAGTAACTGGTTAACATGATTTTTTTTTCAACTCTAGTGTTTATAATAAAATTTATCATTCTATCTCTTTAGTACTAATAATCATTAACAGCAAAGATAGGTGGCCTACTAGGATTCAAATTCTTAAGTGTACCAGCATTCAAACTTGACATCTTATATAAAGTATAAACTATTCTTTAAAATACATGTTAGTGTAAAAAAATGTATAAACAAGAATTATATAAAAACATAATAATTTGCAGCAGATAACATAATTAAAAACACAACAAGAAAATCAGTAGAACCTTCTATGATACAAATTTTTGGATTGTAAGATTTTAAAATGGATACAAGAGTTTGGGGGGGTGAAAATTACTTTAAAAAATTAAACTAACACAAAAATAAAAACATCTTTATCTAAAAATACCAGACTTAGCAATCATCCAATGATCGTAGTGTTCGTATTGGATTTAAAAATCATCCAATAAAACATATTTATTAGTTAGCTTCATAAAAAGTCTGATAAAATAGTTATTAGAAATATTAATAAAAATTAATTGATAATATATATTACATAGTGGAATGTAAAACTTGTATAAACAAGTAATATAAAATCTAATAACAAAGTAAGAATTAATTACAGTCATTATAAAAGTAATTTTACTCATTAACATTAACTGTTAAGGAAGTAAATAATCTTAACTTAATATATTAACATTTTTCAACATAACTATAAAGGTATGTCTTTCCTTACTAGAAAATATCTTGATATGATGATAAGAATAAATCTATCTTATAATCCCCCAGAAGGCCTTGATACGACGATCAGTGGCATCTCTATCTTTCTATCCTAGAATCCCTCAATCCAGTGGATCAAATTCACATATCTTCATATCCTTGAAATCCCTTGATCTAAACCTTGGTCAGAACAATTGAATACACATGAAAAATTTTCTATGGAATTTAAAACCCTCACAAGGATTCCTTAGAAATACAACTCTCTAAAAATTAAAATGCATGAGAATGAGATATTGAGGAAGAGAAAGATATCAGACGTGTTGAGTTGAAAATTCATCATCACTGAGCTCCTTGAATGAACTCCTATATATAGGCATCCCTACAATGGATATATTTCTAGGAATCTTAGAGTTGGTTGCTACGACCTCATATGTTCTTCAGTTGAAAGCTCAAAAAAATGTTTCCATTAGATGGCATTTTGATAGTAACATTACAATGTTGTAAAATATTTATTAAGATAGAAATACTTATAGTTACTCCAATTATAAACTTTTCACAGTCTGATAGACTATAATAATTTTTTTCAATCTAATGAACTGAACTATGGCCAGTCTAATCGATCTGAACTATTTTCAGTCCAATAGATACGACTTCGATCAATCCAATGGATAGAACACTTAGTAAATCCTATGGGAATAAACAATATTTTAAGAAAGTGTTAAAGTGTTTGTGATGTTTAAAACTAAGCAAAGGAAAAGTATAAAGTATAATTTCAACTGAACAACATTGGATCATCGAACTTATTCTCTTCTTAGATCAATGTTCCAATGGATGCATTGAATTACTTCCAGTAATTGTAATCTATTTGGTTATATATTTTCATTTATTCCTCTCTCACATTCTTTTAATGTGGTGGATCCTCATGTCATTGATAGATCTATATATTTATTTATTGATTTTTTTAACTATTATTCACCCTTGATCATTATAGCCTTTAACTCTCCTTGTAGACCCCATGTTGGGTGTTGATGATCATGGATTGAGGTTGGTTGTTTCTTATGGAAATTTCTATCAGTTGAAACCCATAATTCTTCTCTATTTGAATTAGATTTTTAATTTATTTCTAAATTTTGATTTTATTCTCTTGATAAATGATTTTTAAATGACATGGTTTGTGAGATGAAATCCATTGGAAATGGATTTTGAAAATAAAGTATAGATTTTTTAAAAATGATATTGAAATGAAATGTTAGTTTGAAGAATTATTTTGATGAGATGAAAAGGTATGAAATGAATTATTATTTGGAATGAAATGATTTTTTTGATAGAAATAATATTTTATAAATCCAAATGATGTTTGTTTTGAAATGAAATTTTCTGTTTTGAATATTTATGATGGAGTGATTGAAATTATTTTTTGAAATGATTTTATATTGTTTGAAATTAATGATATCCCCTTGTACGTTTTTTTACCATGAAGCACATGAGAGCCTAGTTAGTTAATAGGAGGATATGAATGCTTTCTAAAATTGATTACCTATAAATTACTTAATGATGAAAAAGATATTTAAACTACTTGAGGGCAGGCAATTCATTCTTTGGGATGAATTCCTATCACCCCAAGGCCTAATCCCTAGGGATATGTTCACCTGAGGCGCTTTACTTCATCGATATTTTGAAGAACTTCCGTACTTAAAATAAATAATCCCCATGGATTATAACCATGTTTCTATGATTGAAAATATTAATTACATGATAATGATTATGAAATATGTTATTTATTCATATCTTAGTAAAATAGTTTATTCATGTTTGTTTTGAAAAATATTCTTGTTTTTTCCCAATTTTATGGAAATGCACTTTTATTCCAATTTTAATCTGGCCATTGAATTTTTTGAAAAAAATATTTATATATGAACTGATAAATGACTTCCATGCCATGTTCTAAATTAAATTGAGTATATTTGGTTTATTGGTTATAGATTGCTAATGAAATTCATTGTGAGATCTAACACATCATTATCACTCACATTATATCTTTACCATTATGAGTTTTTATATTTTCTTATGTAGGGTCTATGAAAAGAGAAAAAACTACTCATATAGGTGGTGGATGTTCTTTATTAGTGAACCTTGACAGTTGGAGGTGATTGGTGGAATATGTGATCCAATTTTTACAGGGAGTTTTTTTGTTGCTGTTTGGATGGTGTCTTCTGATGACTTGGGTTTATGTTTCTATTTTTGTGACTTTTATCTATTTAATTGTAGTTTTCTCTCCTATGGAGTGTTTGGAATACTAACCGATTATCATTTTTGTCCACTACTTTGTCTTGATGAGTAATCCTTATGGTTAAGTCATTACCTATGATTTGTATTGATTAACTTGCGTTGTTCACCAACACATTAAGATCAAGAATTCCCTTCTATCCATGTTAAGATTGGTTTATAAACTGTTTAGGTAGGTTATTCAAGTTTGTTTGGGAAAAATTGGTATCAAAGGCAGTCATCACTCTTCTTTGATGTCATCATACATTTTGGGATGTCTTGTTAGACATGAGACAATATTTTTAGGACTTAAGGGGTAGGTTACAAGTGATTTCCTAATCATCTCTCATAATAACAAGCCTTAATTTACCACGAGATATTGGAAAAAAGTGTCTTTTAGTTGTTGTTTGATCGAATCTTAGAAATTTTTCCAAAGCATTGATTCAAGAATTTTGTTTTCCATTTTAATTTTGATTGATATAGTTGATCATGTCGCATCTCTTGATTGATGTTTTACTTGTATTTTTTTGATGATGTGGAGTACAATACCCTTAGAATATGTTTAAACATACCCTAGAAGGTAGTTGCTAATGAACCATTAAAATCAAACCATATAGTTAATTTGAACCATGCGTAAGTTGTTGTGCATGTGGTCCAAGATCTGGTCCATATGGATACACCTATTCCTATTGAGGAAGTAGAGGTTGTTCCCCAAAGGGAAGAAAATAAATATTATTCCTAGGAATTTCTTCTTTTTTTTTAATCTTATATCTTTATAGGGTACCAATGATCCTCAGAAGGTAGGGGATTGGTTGAATAATGTCAATCAGCTCTTTTATTTCTTAGAGACACCTTACTCTGTTAAGGTGAAATTTACTTCCTTCAAGATTGAAGGGGCCAACATAAGGTAATGGGTCTCAATAGTTCAAACATGTAAGAATGTGTGTTTGGAGTGGAAATAATTCAAGAAACTTTTCACAGAACAATTTAATCCATAATCAATGGAGATGGATAAGTCTATAGATTTCCTTAAACTCAAGGAAGGTGATTAAATTATGAATCGGTATTCTAACATCTTCTTCAAGATTATTTATTTCTCATAGAAGATAATATCGAATGTGAAACTAAAATATTTAAGGTTTAATATTGGTGTTTATATAGATATATAATTTTAGGTTTTCTTGCTGAAGATCAACATGTACGTGGATATGCTGGATATATATTTTATGTCGGAACTTGATTTATCTTTTAAGTTTTGTTTTTTGTGAGTTCTTCCTACTCCCAGTGGATTCTTGTGTGTTTTCATTAAAGGGAAGGGGAAGTAGTATAAATATCATAGTGGAAACCATAGTGTTGGTTAATATTAGTTTCATACTTAAATTATTCTATAGTGTCTAGAAAAGTCTAATTAACTTGTTTCCAATGTTAAAAAGTTGGGCACTTGAGGCAAATTTGCATCGTGGTGTCGAAGTTATATAGCTCTTGTGAATGCTCAGGTCACTTGTAGAAGTTTTACATGTTTTTACCAATATGTGTAGTGGTGCGTTATTAAACACTAAACTATAAATGGTTATTATCATTGTATCTTTTGGGACATTAAAGATTCAAGAATCAATTATAAAATATTTAGATTTTATTTTTTCTCTATCACGTGAGTAATTTTTTTTATTATTTTTCTTAAATTTATGTATTATTTTCTTATCAATTTATGAGTTATATTGGTGATTCAAAATAAAAAACATTTCAATTTGTGTCTCAACCTAAATGTGTCATATTTTATATTAGTTATCATGTTCATCCTTGGGTGTGCTATCTAAATATTATGTCACTCTTATATAGTATTGACTAACTATTTATATTCAAAAATCCTTGTATCTTATCCCCTCCCCCTTGTCATATGTTGTGAATATAATGTTTCCCATTACTAGGGATGGTTAATGGGTATCAAACCCTTTGGATCAGGTATATCATACATGGAAATCTAAAACAAAAAAACTCCTTTTTTAAGGTCTAAAAAGATTAGTGAGAAAAATCATGAATTTAAGTAGACTGACCTAAATTGATTTTGGTTGACTCAATGGGTAAAGAAGTTTTCTTTTCATTTTTATAGCATTATTTTGGTAATAATATACATTTTTTAATTATGAGAGAAATATATGTATAAAATTTCATCTATGTAATTAACATTATTTGTTTAATGTTTAATATTTGTTGAAAATATGGATTTAATTTTTATTTTTAAGAATAATTATATATGGGTCACCCCCATGTCAAACTACTGAGAATGTAAATGGGCCATAACTCAATTTTTTAAATATGAATTAATTGTGGGGATAAACAAGCCTATTTTATTTGGGTATGACCTATGAAAACACAATAATAAATTATACCCCATTTATCTTGCATTAGTTGGTATAAAATATTTGGTTGATATCATAAAAAAACAATCCCTTCATTTTAATATTTCTTTTATAATTTAACCTTGTTTATGTCTTGTTTTTTCACTCACCAATTTTTTTATATTACTTTGAAAACAATAAGAATTTATTATTGTTATGAATAATTTAAAATATCATATATAACCAATTATTCACACATTAATATTTTATTCAAAACATGTAATTCAATTCATCAAAATAAATTAAGTTTAATGGAGAAAATTTATGATAATAAATTAGAAGATACATTTTCCTTCCACTTATTATGTTTTACAATATTGATCATATTCATGTTCTGAGTGTTTGGAATAGAAAATAAGAATTTTTTAGGATATTATTCCACCAATATTGTTTTATCATTGTTTTTATTATCACATCCAATTCACTATTTATATTACATCATTAACCATTTTCATTTTTGTAATATCTATGTTTCAATATTCGATACTTTTCTTTCAATATATTACTATCCTCACCAATGATTTTAGGAGACACACCATAATGATTACTCTATTTTTATAATTTATCCATTATTTCCACCCATGTGTTGGGTTTTATAGGCTTATGGTATCACCCAAATTTAGTCAAATTAAATAATAAAATCTAGCCATGATCAACAAATAGATGAGTTGTATATATTAAATTAAATAAAACTATAACATATTATGTATCAACCTATCTTATTCCCTATTAATATTATTTTACTAGTCCATTTTATTGAGATAACAAGTACCAAGAAATATATTTATTGCTTCTTATATGATTCCCTAACTATATGAATCTCATATCTAACTTGGTTTAATTATCTAATTATTGAAAGTACGTTTACTTTTTTCATGATTTTATTTGATATATGACATTTAATTTCTTCTTTTCATTTTCATTTTCTACTAATATTTGAATGAATTATTTGTATATGAGATCATTGATATAATACTCAGATCTTTCACGGACCATATTACGGAATCAATGAGAATTTTTCTCTCAAATGTAGAAACTTGTGACTATATGAGTATCAAAATTCATTAAATAATTTGATAGGATTCATAAAGTCAAAGATTTAACAAATCTAATGTTGTGAAATATTTGTTTCCTCTATTTTATTATTTTTTTATTTTAAAGAAGTTGTTCTAAATAGTGTGTATGATGAGTATTATTTAAATACATATAAAAATATAATAAAATTCTCCTTGTCCTTCAAAAACTAAAATAAGACATATTTTATTGAATCATATATAAATATTTCTATGTTTATTTTATTACCCATCCCCACTAATTACCTTTCTAGGATGGTTATTTAGATATGAGTGACTGTTGAAGCTCGCTGATACTAAGACTATTGTGAATTCCTCATCCAAAATTTGACCCCACATGAGTATCAAAATGGATAACCTAGGTTTTCATTGGAGGTGGTCACTCAAATAGTCATTATTCATGGGAGTTGTAATTTTTTTTAGATTTTTTTTAATTTAATTAAAAGGAAAAAATTACAATGGAATGTGGTTTTATGTGGTATGGATTAAATAAAGTGAGAAAAGAGAGGAAGGAAAATAAGTAAAAAAGAAAATGGGTGTTATAAGGATAAACGATCGATCCAAATGATGAGTTTAGTGTCAAGATGAACGTTCTTCGAGTTCTTCGTCAGAGTTGAAGAAGAAGAAGAGCTCTCCACCTCTCAAGAAGACAAACAAATAACCCCAAAATAAAATAAGACAACATCTTATTTTATTACCACATAACACATTAGAATTTCAAAAGTTTGAAATTCAAAAGGTTTAACTCCCATAATTAAAAGTAACTCAAGCCAATAAATGAGGCGTTAAGGGAGTTGGGAGAATTTGAAAGGATTAGGGGTTCATGTGGGCACCACCACACTTAATCCTCCCAAGGGAGGTTAAGTGGGTGTGGGTCCCACTTCCAACCACCTTTGATAGGTTTTAACAAGTTATAATAAAATTGTTCTACACAATTTTATTTAACTCAAACTAAAAACCCCAAAACTAACTTTCAACCCGCAACAAACGCAACTCCCGAAAAGGTCTCTTTAAGTGAATATCGGCGTTGTGAGTTCATCGGTGCCCTCGTATTTCAATTCCGAGCACCGGATCAAAAGTTAGGAATTCCCGCTCGTTCGTTCACTGAACGTACCCGAGCCAAACTTCGGAAATTAATTCCGGGCACTCCGGGCCTCGGAATCAGGTGCCGTCTGAAACCGCGCTCTTGTAAAATTCTAAAGAAAATTAAGAAAAAAAATTTCCTTGAATTTTACGGGTCTTTACATTACTCCCACCTCAGGGCTTTACGTCCCCGTAAAGATACATCAAAAACTAGGGAAACAAATGAGGGTACTGAGCACGCATCTGAGCCTCCCGCTCCCATGTGCTCTCCTGGAGATTCCAGTGCTGCCATCTGATGCGCACAAGAGGAATCGATCGCCCACGCAGGACCCGCTCCTGTCGATCCTCTATCTCCACCGGGACCTCCGTAAAAGTCTCCCCATCGTCAACGTCAAGCTCCCCATGATCAATGATGTGTGTCGGGTCGTGCACGTATCTCCTCAGCTGAGATACGTGGAAGACGTCGTGCACCCGGTGCAACTGAGGTGGTAGAGCCAGGCGATAAGCCACCTCACCAATCCTGCTGAGAATCTGGAAAGGTCCGATGAAGCGCGGAGATAACTTGCTGCCTCGGCCAAATCTCCGAATACCACGTCGAGGTGAGACCCGCAAGAAGACGTGGTCGCCATCCTCGAACTCCAGTGGTCTCCGCCTCCTGTCAGCATAAGACTTCTGCCGGCTCTGAGCTGTCCTCATCCGCTCCTGGATGACCTGGACCTTCTCTGTCGTGGCCTGGACCATCTCCGGTCCCACCAGTGCTGACTCCCTAGGGTCTGTCCAGCACAAAGGAGATCTACATGGTCGGCCGTACAACGCCTCGTACGGTGCCATCCCGATAGTGGAGTGGTAGCTGTTGTTGTACGCGAACTCCACCAAGGGTAGGTGGTCCTCCCAGCTACGACCAAAGTCGAGGACACATGCGCGGAGCATGTCCTCGAGAGTCTGAATGGTCCTCTCTATCTGACCATCCGTCTGAGGGTGAAAAGCTGTGCTAAGACGTAGCTGCGTACCGAACGCCTCCTGTAACCCCTTCCAAAGTCGGGAAGTAAAGCGGGCATCTCGATCGGAGACGATAGATGATGGCACGCCGTGGAGCCGCACAATCTCCTGAACGTAGAGACGTCCCAAGCTCTCCACTGAGCCCTGCTCTCTGATGGGTAAGAAGTGTGCCGACTTGGTGAGTCGGTCAATAATCACCCAGATGGAGTCGTGACCTCTGGAAGTGCATGGAAGTCCAGTCACGAAGTCCATAGATATGCCGTCCCACTTCCACTCCGGAACCTCCAAGGGCTGTACCAAGCCTGCTGGTACCTGATGCTCTGCCTTCACCTGCTGACAGGTGAGGCATCGAGAAACGAACTCTGCTACAGCCTTCTTCATACCTGGCCACCAATGCTGTCGTCTGAGGTCCTGGTACATCTTCGCCACTCCAGGATGTACCGCTAAAGGTGAAGTGTGAAACTCCCTCAGCACTTCCTCTCGCAAAGCGACTGGTACCATGGTACGTCCTCTGAAAAGGATGTCGTGCTCTGCTCCAAGGGAGAAACCATCAGGTGCCTGTCCCGAGGATATCTATGCACGCCGTGTCTCACAGTCAGCGTCCCCACGCTGTGCCTCTCTGACTCGCTGCAGTAGTGGAGGGGTGACTGTGAGAGACTGAAGAAAGGCTGCTCCATCTCTATCCACGAAGGATATCTGCAAAGAGGCTAGCTGCTCCGTCGCCTCCTCAAGTAGCTGAATTCCCGTCCTCCTGCTGAGGGCATCGGCTACTACGTTCCCCTTCCCAGGAGTATAGACTATCTCAAAGTCATAGTCCTGGAGGAACTCGAGCCATCGTCGCTGTCTCAGGTTCAGGTCCTTCTGCGAGAAGATATACCTGAGACTCTGATGATCGGAAAAGATTGTAAAGCGCTCGCCCATCAGATAGTGTCGCCATGTCTTCAGAGCGAAGACCACTGCTGCTAACTCCAGGTCATGGGTAGCGTAGTTCTGCTCATGCGGCCTCAACTGACGTGATCCATAGGCGATCACGGCCCGCTCCTGCATCAGAACACATCCGAGTCCGGTCCCTGATGCATCGCAGTAGACTACGTACCCTACTCCCTCCTCAGGCAACCTCAAGATAGGTGCGCAGGTCAATCTTTGTCTCATCTCCTAGAAGCTCTGCTGACATCTGTCTGTCCATACGAAGGGTTGTCCCCTTCTTCGTCAAAGCCGTGAGTGATTCCGCAACTCTAGAGAAGTCTAGCACGAATCTCCGATAATATCCAGCTAGTCCCAAGAAACTCCGAACCTCAGTCACGCTCCTGGGTGGCTCCCATGCTAACACAGCCTCAATCTTCGCGGGATCCACTGCAACTCCCGCCTCAGAGATAACGTGTCCCAAAAAGTGGACCTCACGTATCCAGAACTGGCACTTCGAGAGCTTACCATAAAGCTGGTGCTCTCGGAGTGTGTCAAGAACAACTCGCAAGTGATAGGCGTGCTCCTCCTCTGTCGTAGAGTAAATCAGGATGTCGTCGATGAAGACCACGACAAACCGATCGAGGTATGGCTGAAAAATCCTGTTCATGAGAGCCATGAACACTGCTGGAGCATTGGTTACACCGAAAGGCATAACCAAGAACTCATAGTGGCCATACCGACATCTGAAGGCTGTCTTCTGCACATCCTCGTCTCTGACTCTGAGCTGATGATAGCCTGACCTGAGGTCTATCTTCGAGAACCACCGTGCTCCCTTGAGCTGATCAAAGAGGTCATCAATCCTCGGTAGCGGATACTTGTTCCTCACTGTCACCTGGTTCAGGCGACGATAGTCAACACAAAGTCGCAAGCTCCCGTCCGCCTTCTTGGCGAACAATATCGGGGAAGCCCAGGGTGAAACACTGGGTCGGATGAACCCCTTGCCCTGCAAGTCCTCTAACTGTACCCGTAGCTCTCGAAGCTCGGCGGGGGCCATCCGATATGCTGGAGTGGATATCGGGGCTGTCCCGGGGTACAAGTCAATATAAAAGTCTACCTCTCTACGAGGAGGTAGCCCTGGAACGTCGTCGGGATAAACGTCCGCAAACTGATCCACCACTGCAGGAAAACCAGGACTCCGCACGTCAACTGCTCCAAGGATAAGGCTAGCCAACTGATGAGTGATGGGCTGTCCTCTCCTCCGCGGAAGTCCATCCTGTGCTGCTAAGGCTCCCTTCTCGCCGGTGAAGGTGAACCTGCTCCCGTCGGTGCGTACACAACGCACCTTGCGCCTAAAACAGTCAATCTGTGCATGGACCGTAGATAGCCAATCCATGCCCAAGATGACGTCGTAAGGCCTCGACGCTGCTACAAGAAGATCCCAGCCGAAGCTCTCGCCTCCTAGAGTAAGCTCACACTGCCGGCACCAGTGCGTAATAGTCGAGTCTGCTCCAGTAGGAGTCTCTAGCCGTAAGGATCGAGCCAACGGCTCTGTCGGAATCTCCGAGCTCCGAACAAGGGCAGCGGCTATGAAAGAATGACTCGCTCCTGTGTCTATAAGAACTGCAGCAAGGGTGGAATAGACACAGATAGTACCTCGAATCATCTCGGGTGCGCCGTGGTCATAGGCCTCTGCTGCCTGGAGCTGTGCCTGTCGCTGCCCGCCAGCTCCCTGTGGTCGGGGTGGACCTCCTGGTGGTGGTGGTGGTAGAGCCTCAAAGCGTCGGCCACCACCAGCTGCTCGTCCAGCTCCTCTTCCTCGTCTGCCTCCTCCCTGCGGACCGCCACGGTCGATCCTCTGCCTCTGCCTCGGTGGTCCATCAACTGTCTGCTGCTCCTCGGCACGACGGGTCGGGCAGTCACGAGCCGTGTGGCCCTGCCCGCCGCACGAGTAGCACTGTCTGCCTCTCGGAAGACTGGCTCCGCGCTGTGTGCCCCGCACTGCTGAGCCAGTGCCCTGAGATCGTCTGCCTGAAGGTCTGGTCTGTCTGGACCCCTGAGTCATCCGTCGACTGCCTGCTGCAGATGACTCTGCCACGTGCCGCCCTGTGGTGGGTCGCTGTGCTGGTGTAGACTCAGCAAGGAAGCTCTCGATCAGAAGGGCCCGCTCCAGTACTCCTGTCTGAGTCGGTATGCGGAGGGAGATCAGCGATGCCCTGATCTCGTGTCTCAAACCCTGCTCGAAGGTCCGGGCCCGGAAGAATGGGTCCCGTACCATGTCGGTCGAGTAGCGCGAGAGATCGGTAAATCTCGCCGAGTAATGAGCGACCGTCATGCTGCCCTGCCGCAGCTGTAGAAGCTCCTGGATACGCACCGCACGAAGGGTGGCTGGGACGAACTCCGAGCGGAAGAAGCTCTCAAAGTCCGTCCAAAGAAGAGATGCCTCATCGTGCACCTGGAGCATCAAGCTCCACCATCGTCCTGCGGCTGCGTGTAGTAGGCTCGCAGCGAGGATCACCATGAGGTCTGCTGGTGTCCTCACTAGCCTAAACACTCGAACCACTGCCTCCAGCCAGTCCTCTGCTGCCTGGGGATCCGTCTCCCCGCGAAACCTGGGCGGTCGCTGGCGCTAAAACTCATGCAGTGCGCTGAGGCGACGTGCATCGTCAGCGGCTGCTGCTGGAAGCATCGGGGGGTCGGCGGGTAAAGCTACCGCCGGTGCCACTACTGGAAAAGGGCCCTGCACCGAGGCCTCGTCGCTCGGTGGGCTGTCGTCTCGCTCGACTCTCGGAACCCCAGCTGGCTGCCGTCGTGGGGCCATCCTGAAAAGGAAACAGGTGCGCCACGGTCAGAACAGTATACCTTGTGAGCTGATATAAGTAATCACAAAGAAAACTTTGAAACACACACGCAATCAATGTTTTTGTGTATTAAGTCGGAAATCAAAAGTCAGGGTCCTGGTGTACGGATACGTCGGCCGCCGCACCAACACTGGACTCCCTGGACTGATAACCACACTCAATACGCTAAACATTATTGCTTCACATAGAAAAGATCAGAGTTCGCGGTAGAACTGAACTCCTCTGATACCAATTTGTCACGACCCGCCCTCGGGGACCGTGCCGTGACTACCCCAAGCCCGCCTTCCATAGGCCAGGGGCTGGCGACTAGCACCAAGGCGTAAATCCCGGTAAAAAGGGAAGGCATTGCCTTTGTAAAGTAAACAAACACCACAGAGTCAGCAAGCGGAAAGTAAACACTAAACAAAAGCAGAGTACAACTGAAAGTGCGGAAAAGTAAATGGGCCAGAATACAAACCCAAACTGAAAGTAAAGTACAACTCGAAAGGGAAAACAGCAACTGAAAAGTAAAAGCCGCTACACCGAGCTGTCCACTGGAAATCCCACCTGAAGGGTGGGTACAGATAGCTCCTCTGCTCCACGGGTCCCGCCGTCCACTCCGTGCACGTCCCGCCCAGTGGTCCTCCTCCGGGTACCGTCCCGCTCTGTAGGCCTCAGCTAAGGTCAACGCTGTCCGTCGTCTGCAACCAACACAACGTAGTGCGGGCGAAGCCCGTGCAGGGGTGAGTATAAGCTACTCAGTAGGGACCCCGAGACCCCTGAAGGTCTCTCAAATCCACAAAGGATAAACCACGAAGAAAAGTACAATCACGAAGTAACAACCGACACTGCTTAGGTATATGCCCATACATATACCTAAGTCATCAATTAAAATACGCTCCAACCTCCGAGCCCAAGTACAACTCAGTCCACGCAGGAAAGTATACGTATTCCACATAGGAAAGCAAAACATAATCCACACAGGATTGCACAACACAATCCACACAGGAAAGCAACAGGATTCAGCTCACACAGGTATACTTCTTCAAGGACGATAAAGATGATCACTGATCCATCTAAGTCGTCGGACCCACGAAGGATCGATAGGTAACTAACCCCCGCAATGACCCACACAGGATCGGGCCCACACAGGACCTGTAGGCGCTGGCTCACACAGAACCGCTGAGCGCAAGGACCCACACAGGATCGGGCCCACACAGGACCTGTAGCACTGATCCACGTAGGATCGCTGAGTGCTGAAGTCGTCGTCGTCGAATCCAAACAGGATCTCTGTACTGTCGTCGTCGCAGTCACATTAGCAGTAGTAGTCGTAGCAGTCGCAGCCAGCACTAGGGTTCCCGCACACAGCTAGCTCGTTCGGAGGGTCCGCTCCACGAGCCGAGAGGCTGATACATCAACTGTCACAAAGACTAGAGTTGATGTATCCAAAAGTTTCGTATCGTCAACAGGAACTCAACGCAACAGACGGCGCGTCGATCGGACGCCCGGTCTGAGAGTTATTGGCATTTTCATCTCCGGGGCCCGGTTGGTTTTTAAGGCAAAACCAACCCGACCATACTCCACCTGCATCCAAACCTCGGGCGGAGTATGCCAAAAGATCCGTCTCACTAAGAGGAACACAACGCGACTGACGGCGCGTCAATCGGACGTTCGTAGCTCAAGATATGAGCGTTTCCGCTCCGAAAGCCCGGTTGGTTTCGTGAACGAACCAACCCGGCCGAACTCAAAGTAATCCTAAACCTTGAGTTCAATATACCAAAACGACCGTCTCAATCCAAGGATCGCGTTGCCGCTGACGGTTCGTCGATCGGAGGTCCGAGGCTAAAGATATGGGCCAAAAACCAAATCTGGTTCGAAACGGGGGGGTCCGGGTCCGGGCCGACCCGGCCCGACCCCCCCCCCTGGGCTGCGCGGCGGCGCGGCAGCGCGGCGACGCGGGGTGCCGCGGCGCGGGGTGCCGCGGTGGCTCGGGGTGCCGCGAGGAGCCGCACGCGGGGGCTAAGCCCCGCTTCCTGGAAGAGGCGGCGCGGCCTTTGTGCCGCGCCCAAAATTTTTTAAAACGCCCCCCACACGTGGGGGGCCTGATTTGAGCGGAACCGGGAGGGGAGGCCGGCTGCCCCCTTCCCTTTAAAAAAAACGCCCCCCTCATAAAGAGGGGGGTTTTGGGTGTTGGCCGGGGGATTAATTCCCCCGGTTTAATGCCTTCCGGCCGGCCAGCTGGCCGGCCGGTTTTCTCCAACGGGACCGGAAATTCCGATCCCCCCTTCGGCTTCCGACGCCGGCGGCCCGGCCGCCGGTCTTCTCTTCCGCCGCGGCCCGGAACCGGCCACGGTCTCCTCGTCCCGCCGCGGCCCGGAACCAGCCGCGGTGTTCGTCGTCCGGCGCGGTGCGACGGCACCGCGCCCCATTCGCCGTGCCTTGATTCCTTTCAACGCGGCGCGACGGCGTCGCGTTCTTGAAGATTCTACCTCGGTGTGGCGCGACGGCTCCGCGTAAAAATAAAAGCACGATTATCCGCGTGGTGCGACGGCACCACGCCACTTACTTCCACCCGCAAGAATAAACAAGAAACGATGGAGGGGGGGTTCGGCCGTGTTCGTGCGGTCCGGCCCCCCTCACGTTAAAATAATAACGCAACTTAAAATAATTCAAGCCACACGCTAGACTTGCTAAAATCACGATCAAGAATAAAATAAGGAAACCAAAAAGAAATCGACAACCCCTACCTCGGGTATAAGGTTCGAAGATTGTGAACGTTCCGCGGAAGACGACGTCGCGGAGGTCGGGCGTCGCGGTAGCCGTTCGTCAAATCCGATGATGAAGGGATGCGTTCGAAGATACACGTCGTTGGCGAAACTTGTACGCCAACGTAGGTTGTCCGAGGAAGAAGTGGTGTCCCCTTCGTTGACACGGTAAACGAAGAATGGAGGTGCGGCGTTCTTCGTCGGAGCTTGAGCGTTCTTCGTCAAGATGAACGTTCTTCGAGTTCTTCGTCAGAGTTGAAGAAGAAGAAGAGCTCTCCACCTCTCAAGAAGACAAACAAATAACCCCAAAATAAAATAAGACAACATCTTATTTTATTACCACATAACACATTAGAATTTCAAAAGTTTGAAATTCAAAAGGTTTAACTCCCATAATTAAAAGTAACTCAAGCCAATAAATGAGGCGTTAAGGGAGTTGGGAGAATTTGAAAGGATTAGGGGTTCGTGTGGGCCCCACCACACTTAATCCTCCCAAGGGAGGTTAAGTGGGTGTGGGTCCCACTTCCAACCACCTTTGATAGGTTTTAACAAGTTATAATAAAATTGTTCTACACAATTTTATTTAACTCAAACTAAAAACCCCAAAACTAACTTTCAACCCGCAACAAACGCAACTCCCGAAAAGGTCTCTTTAAGCGAATATCGGCGCTGCGAGTTCATCGGTGCCCTCGGATTTCAATTCCGAGCACCGGATCAAAAGTTAGGAATTCCCGCTCGTTCGTTCACTGAACGTACCCGAGCCAAACTTCGGAAATTAATTCCGGGCACTCCGGGCCTCGGAATCAGGTGCCGTCTGAAACCGCGCTCTTGTAAAATTCTAAAGAAAATTAAGAAAAAAAATTTCCTTGAATTTTACGGGTCTTTACATCATTAATTAAATTATATGTCATTCCACTATAATGATCTGATTATATACCAACAATAGTCTTCCACTATTTGACATGTGAGTGGAAAGAATTATCAAGAGACTCTTAAAGTACATTAATAACCAACTGTATGCTTACATACTAAGCATAGAATACACCTCTACTATGTGCGTAATCTAACCCAAATCATGACCACATCCCACATGTCATTTAAAACATTTGGTTCTTGAATAATCCATATGTTTATTGAAATAGAATACGATATGTTAAAATTGATTTAATTGTGGAATAAATAAGGATTAAATCAGTGTGAAACAAAGAGAGAAAACCATCACTCAACTCCCACATTGCATGTATTCATGATTTAATTACAAAAAATAATGACAAAAATTAAATTAATGAAACTTAGGCTGCAAGAACCCCCTCATATCAACCCTCTTTTATTTCTCCATAACCATAGAGTGTGAGAGGTTTACAATGGGTGAACACAAGGTGATTTCTAAGAAAATATGTGAAAAAGAGAAGAATGAATTATAATAAAAAACATGAATTTGGAAAATGATAGAGTTAAATAATAAAATTTAGCATCCAAACACAATGTCTAGGTAGACTTGTAATAGAAAAATACCCACAAACCCCCCTTTTCCTTTAAAATAGACAACCAATATCCTTGAAATTATAATAATAAAATCAATATTATACCAAGAAGGTTTAGATCAAACTCCATCTTTCTTTACACAGAAATACCTCATCATCATCATCAAACAACAAAAATATAATTTGTTTTGATAATAATCTATGGATCAAATTCTCTACATTGAGGCACAATGGAAATCTGTTATGCTTGGAGGTACCATTGTAGGTGTGTATTAGGTGGATATAAACACATGAAATCTATAGTATCAATAATAATTTGGGCTGCACTAACATGGGTTTTCGTTATTGGGTCAAGATTTATTCTACTGGTGGTTCGGGTTAGAACTATAAGTCAGATTAAGTACTTTCAAAATTATATGGATGATGTGGATTTAGTGAATACTTCTAGGATTGGATATATGAAAAATATTTTCTGACTAAGTTTTTTACATTATATAAGGATATATTCTAGGATCAGAACTCATAACCAGTGGAGGCTGTGTCAACAGAACCAGGTGTTTAAAACCAAGAAACAACAATGGCACCCTTCTGGGTGGAAATGTTCAGAAGGAAAGGTGGATGAGTTCCATACACTGCATTGTTCATTGAAAGATGTTGATAGAGTCTGTGTGTCAGTGGGTAGCTGGAAATTTCCTTGATTGAGCATTGGATGAACAAAAATATTTGAATGCAGTTAAAGTGGATGAATTGAAAGGACTATTACAGAGCTCATTTATAAATAGATGGGCATGGGACACTTGATTGTTGTTGGATGGTTTTCATTATTCTTTGGATTGAATACAAAGTTTATTTTCTATTTTCTCCTAAATAGTGTTCTAGATTGGGAACATGTAACTCAATGAATCATTCCTCTTATTCTTCTATTAATTTAGAGCTACAATGTTTTCATGGAGTAGAAATTTTTCCGAACCACACATATTTTTAGTGTTCTATGTCGAGTGTTCACTTTATGTTTTTCTTCTTTCCACTTTGGGAGTGAGATGAGAATTTTGTGGAGTTCCAATTCAATGCGTGGTTAGGCCATGAAGCTTCTCAATTTGGATACAATGAGTCACGTGTTGATTAATTTGGATCTTTGGGAAACCTTATTTCACATTTTAGGCTTCATAAGTGGTTCTGGATTGAGGGTTTTTAGAAAAATAATTTATATTAGAGGTTGGTGTCGAGATTAATTTTATAAATATTTTTGTTACTCCTAGTAATTCATATTATTATCCTTTATTCCTTTTCATTTCAATGGGAGTTTCGATTTAGAAGGATGATGTTTGAAGAGGGAAAGGTTCAACATGACATGTTTGACTGATCAGATTTTAGATTTCAATGGATTCAAGTAGAGTATTATCTATTCCAAATATATTTGGAGGTTTTATTAATAGGGATCAATTTAGAAGAAATAGAAAATGGACAGTGGGAAAGTCTAAACCAGAATACACTATGGGTGATTTAGATTATGTTGGCCCTAGGGGTGTCCAAAACTAACCGTACAAGGTGTAGTTGAGTTACACATAAGATATGGATGGGCTGGGTTAATTTGGTATAGGTTGATATTAGGTTAGGTCATATCATGTGTTTTAAAAATAATGAACCAATTCAACCAATACCTAATTTATTTCCTCTAGGGGTCAGTCACTTTGTTTCCCTCTTATCACATCTTGAGTTTTAGAAATATCATGGACATTACAGGCAATGTTTATTGAATTTAATAGTAATATGTAATGTTTTATTTGTTTTCCAACCTATAAAATCTAAAAATAACTTACTTTTAATCTTCATATAATTTTAAAAGATATTAATTGAATTTTTTTATTTGAATATTTGTTCTAATAGAAATGTTAATTGAATTTGATAAGATGCATGATTATTTGAATTTATATTTTTTTTATTGGATGATACATCTTATAAGTAATTTTATGATCTAGAACTATTTTAATTAGACATTAAAATTAACTTTTTTGGCTAATAGAAATTAATTGGGTGATCCATGTGATGATGTATTTCTTAGTTTTTTATCCAATTTTTTTATAGTTTGAACTAAAGTTAATGGGGATTATTGTTATGTTTGTATTTGGATGATTTTAAATGTTCTAAATTTCTTTAGTTTTAATTTAATTTATAGTTTTATTGTTTTTTGGTTTTATTTCCTATAATTTTTCTTTAATTGACTCGAAAAACTAGGTCAGACCCAACCCGAACAACCTCGGGTTTGGTCGGATCAAGTCATTACAAAAAAAATATTATAACCCAACCTAAATCGATCAAACTTGGAAACTTTTGACTGGTTTGATTGAAAAATTTGACCTTAACCAAGACAACTTGACCCATAGACACCCCTAGATAACTTAGAATGTGGCCTTCAATATTTGGGAGGTGAATAACACTGTGGAATTAATGTCTATGCTAGACAGTATATACGAGATGCTGAGAAAAGTGAACAAGGTATTTTTGATGCAGATACTTTTCAATATTATGATATCAAAAGGAATGTCAGTGAAAGATCATGTTAATGACTTCAATGTAATTCATATATAGTTGTAATCAGTGGGTGTAATTTTCTTTAGGGTATTTTTGGAGTTAATAGTTCTATTATTTTTTCTATTATCATGGGATGTGATTGTTACCATGGTGAGAAATTATAACAGTATGATTGAATTGGTGTTCGAGGAGATCTATGATCTTATTTTGAACGAAGAGATCTATAGGAAGGTATTATCAGATTCTACCAAAACCACATTCAATGTGGTAGGCATGGTATGTTAGATTCAAAGGAAAATATAAACGAAGGTTGAAGGCATAATAGAAATGAGTTGAGGAAATAGGTTGGTCTTATTGATTCTGCATGTTGATACTATAGAAAGAAAAGACATTTATGGAAGGAATATTTTGAGATATGTGTCAACTATAAAAAGTATTCATCCAATTTATCTATAGACTCTATAGCTTTGTAAGAGGACACTATGTTTCTTAGTCTTGCAAGTTTGTTGGAGTCATGGATTCTTGAATTTAGAGATTTATTTCAATAAATGTATGAGAAAGGATGCATGGTAAAATATGATTCGAAAAGATTCAACAAGTCTTACCATGTGAATGGAAGAGAATTCAAGATTATTGGAAAAGAAGATGTAATATTATGAATAAAGAATAAATTCATGCTCAAGGGAATTCATCACAAACCAGTATTTTGGAAGGACTTGATTTCAGTATGTCATCTAGATGATGGGGGATTCTGTATGACCTTTGGGGATAGTGTGTAAAAAATCACACAAGGATCCATAGTAGTGTCTTATGGTTTTAATTACAAAGAATTGTATCTGTCTGAATATTATGAAGGATCAATGCAAACCAGAATTTGAAAAAATTATATTTTTATCAATGGAAACTCAATTTTGTCACATTACTATAAATTTTTATTTTCTTTCAATTTTAAATGATTAATGATATTCATTATATTCATTAATTGTGTTTTAATAGTTCAATGAAAATTATCACATTCATGACGATGTATAAACCTTAAATTTATAACATGTTTTTTAATTCTTATATGTTGAGAATGTATTGTAGGATAGAATTATGGTTTATAGGGATCCCACTTGGTTTAATTTATCAAGGTATTGAAATAGTATATATAATCATTCCTCTATTTAATATGGTCATGGTGTCTAAATGGTCACGGTGTCTAGGCCCTTTTCCAGAAAAAAAATGGTGGCAGACTCACGGTTTCTTAGACATAGCCAAATCTCTGAACACATACATAAATAGTAATATTCATATAATGAATTAAACTTAATCATTCATAAGATAATTTCATTATAAAAAAATAGTTTACGATAATTATTTAAGGCATAAAAAAACTAATCATATGTACACATGATTTTAAATAGATTTAAACATGATTAAGAAGCTTTACCCAACTTATAGGATTTGTGATCATCAAAACATGATTAACAAAAGTGGAATACAAAAATATTATATATATATATAATTATTAGGATTTATACCTATATTACTCATTTATTATTATTATTATTATTATTATTATTATGTTTTTTAATGTTTCTAGTTAATAGGTGGAAACATTTTTTCAGTTATTTCCTTCTTCATGTTTCTATCCTTGACCCTTATTATTCATTTTTAAGGATTTTTATAATTGGATTTACTCGATCATCCTACCTAATCCTTTAATGATATATTTGGCCCCCACATAGTGTGGATCCACAATTGGGGGTTTTCATGAGTGGAAAATTCACCATGTGATCCTGCATCAGACTCACATTCAAAACCATGATTGGAATAATTTTTGTGGTGTTACAAGATTACGACATCATGGTAGACTGCTAGCTCTATTTTCTCTTATTCTGAGAACTGGAGGGTATAGAATATATTTTCAATGGATTTAATTCATTGTTCCAAGATGAGTGGATGAGAATATCCACTAAATATTTGAGGCCTTTTCAAAAAAAAGTATTTGACCAAAAATTTCTCTTTTTATGAGAAGGAGGGTGTTCCACACAATTCATGTTATTATTCATAACTTGGGCTAGTTGTGACAGTATTATCATGAGGTTTTGAGCTCCCATTCCCATTAGGTTTTATGTCTTATTATGGAAATAATCACATTTATTATCACATTGGTTGTTATCTTGAGTTATTTTATTTTCAACCATTAACAAAAAATAGAAAAATAAAATTAGGGGGGCTTGAATACTTAACTAATGAGATTATAAAAAGGACAATATTAACATATAAGGAAAAACATATAAATTAAAATTATATCCTAACTTATGATTCTATAGGTTTAAATCTAGGTTATCTATGGTGATTGAATTATCTCGGGGGTTCTTACTAATGTTTTCTAGTCCTAATCTCCAAAAATGACTAGATCTTCCTCAGATACCAACTATAGAAACCCAATACTTTTACAAATATTATTACATGATTTTAATCATAATTTTTCATTAAATAAAAACCAAGGATTAAAAATCCTACTGTATTTGGAAGACTAGGGGAATAATTAGAAAACATGAAACTAAAATAAAACACCTTTTTCTTAATCCTAATAATTATATCCTAACTCCATTTGAGATCATGTAACTACATAGGATATCCCATGGAATACATAGAAAAAAGGGGGAGTTAAAATCCCAATAAAGGTACAAACATTGAAATAAAGCATAAAAGATGAGTCAAAAGTCATACCATGATAACATAAAAGTCTTGGATCATGAATAAACATATAGGGGAATAAAATATATAACATTTAATCATATGATCATGGAAATATAATAATGTGGAAGTAAATATATCATGACATAAACATGAGCCAAGGTTAACTGCCAAGAAGACATCACATGGTGGACAAAGTCCCATAATGGTTTAGGTTTACTTCCTAATCCCATAAATAATATATCATGAGGATAAAAAATTATCCAATGCATTGAATCACTATATGGGTTCACCCATCATAATATGTACATGAATATGTGTGCCACATAATGAAATCAAACATAAGTAATAAACATAAGGGTTACCCATGGAAAGAAATGGGTTTCATAATAATGTCATAAGGCATAATCAAAGGGTGTATCATAATGGTATCCATGAAATAAGGGATTAAATAATTATTGGACATTAATAAATTAAATATAAGAATATATATTTAATAACAATGGTCAACTAAATTGGAAACAATAAAAAGAGTGGTTAGATATCTATAAAAATGTTCCACTTAAGCACGATTTTAGTGAAAAGATTAAAGAGTCTTGAAAGAGGATAAAGGAAAAATTATTTATATAAAACCAAATATAAACTAAATTAGTTTTTCATGATAAAATGAGTGGTTTTATAAAATTTGGGTTTCTTAAAATATTTTATGGAGTGAACTTGAAATTGGGTGAGAAACATAGAAGTTCCCTATAATTGGGTTTTCTTATCAAGAGGAATTTCAAAGGGAAACATTTTAAAACATGTATTTACCCATAAAAGAAATATGAATTGAGATTAATATAAATTTTTGGAACATATATATAGAATATAAGAGAAGTATATAAGAATGATGAAAAGATAAATAGAGGTAAAAGTGAAAGAGCATAACCCAAAGGAAATATGGAGGTTTGGAGAGATCCCTTAACTTATGTATGAAAGAGATATTAATTTACACTTAATGTCCTGGATAATAAAATTAGATTAATTAATTACTAATTCATAAACACTTACACAAATATTTGATTTATTGTAGTTTTTAAGTTCATTTATGGCCATTTCAATGAGTTATAAGGTTCAATTTTTTGGTTCCGAGGGCATTAATTTCATGTTTTCAGGGCCGGTTCACTTGTTTATACTTATGGTTTTTCTTTTAAAATGGTAATACTAATCTAGATGTGGAATTAAATGGTATTAATGAACTTTTATAACTATAAATTCCCCCATAAATCATTTTTTCTACTGACATATGGGGATAGTTATTTGAGTAAAAATGTTATCATTATGTGGTTAGTTCATTTAGGCGGTTTTACCAACCATATAAAGACAATGTCATTTTATTTAATATTATATATATATATATATATATATTTGTTTCATAACATAAAATAAGTTATAATATACTTATTACAAATATATTTAACTATAATAATAGTGTTATGACCATCCTTTAAGGAGGTAATAGAAAATGAATACTCATTATCAATGGATATGGTTAACCACCATGATTTGGAAAATGGTTTCATTTATATGAATCATAGGATATGATAAAAGTTATGTATAGAATATATTCCATTAGAAATATGACATTCCATTTTATAAATTATAATGGAGTTATTATGATTTTATGGATGAATGAGGTGAGGAGAAGGTAGAAAGAAAGGAAAGTAAAAGATATAGTTTGAGAATGTTACCTCTTGAATATCACGTTCTTAAAGAGAACCTTAAGGAACATGGAATTGATATTTTAGTGAGACTAGTGGCACTTGGACTTGGGGAGAGTGGGGAGGAGAGTGGTGTTTTTTATTATTACATTCATTAGTTTATTATTTTGGCTCAAGACTATAAATAGTATTAATTATTGTGACTATTTACAAAAAATGGTTATTGTGAGTTCAAACTAATGATTGATTATATCATCCATTACTCAAAAAATCATGTATTTGTGTTATTGTTAAATACTTTAAATTATCGTATTTCATGATTCGTACAAAATTAAAATATTTTAGAAAAATATCAAAAATTCACTTTATCCATTCTTCTACATATATATTTAAGAAATGGAATCCATTTTATTAAAATAATTTTCTAAATATGATAGATATAATTTTTAAATAAAGTCCCCATTTATTTGAAAAATATTTATTTTAATATTATAATAAATTTTATGATCCTCTAAAAAATAACTTATGGTATCCTAAAATTAAATTATAATTATAATACAATGTAATATTAATTTATGGATCCATTTTATGAAAATAAATTTTCTTTTAAATCATTGTATTAATTATAAAATTGAAAATAAATCACTTACATTATACAAAAATACCAACACTTAATTTATCATTTTTAAAGAAAATTATTTACGTGTACCACTATAAAAATATATAATATTTTCATTTTATATGATATCTAAATATTATTTTACATTTTCATAGGTGATATTACTATTATAATGGTCAAATTACTATTCCAATGATAGTGTTACTATTCCAGTGGATAGATTTCTATTTCAGTGACCTAATTTATAACGGTCATATGGGTTTACTACTTCCTATAAATACCTCTTATTACATTTATTTTTTAGTAACTTCTATTTCTTTCCATGTTTATATATACTTTCATCTTCAAAATGAATATTGTATTATCAATTCTGTGTTTTATTTCTATAAATTTGTTCGTGATTGTAGTCATACTAGTGGATCGAGTAGATCCAAAATATTATATTCTTATTCTCTTATTATCAATTTATTGTCTCATTGTTATATTTTTCATACTTATTGGTTTATTTTCTAACTAATTTATCCTTCTTCATTTATGAGAATTTATGGTTTCAAGCACTATAGAAGCATGTGCCGGTGGATGATATATTAAAATTTCTTTTGATAATCATTTCTCGAAACTAAGAGTGAGGATATTGCACACCAAATTTATAATTAATTTATTTAATATTTGAAGAAATAAAATACTTGGGCTTAGGAACTTTCTTCGTTGTATAATTTTGATCATTTGAAAAGGCCCTTTCGGATTTCCTTCATTGGCTTGTGAGGATCCAAGGATATACTCCCTCTAACCGTGATCCACACATGTTGATATGATCTCTGAACAACACTACTTAGTCACTAGGTTCTAGAAAAATGATTAAAATGTCTTTCATTGTTAGATCTTGATCACTCACTATTCATTATTAAATAAATATCTACTTCATGTATCATTCTTAATATGGAGGGAGATGGAGGAGTCAAGAGATAATCTGTTATGCACAAAAATTCTTTATTCTCAATATTGGATTCACTAGAAAATAGTCATAACCATCAATCTATAAAGTTAGGATTTAGGTTAAAATAGTATTGAATTTTTTTGGTCATTAAAAAACATTTATTACCATTAATAAACCCCACAACTCATAATAATAATGATAATATTATTATTTTGCAATGTGCACTAACTTGTGCAAAAAAAAATACTATTTAACCAACTTGTTAATTAATGTTTTTCATTGAACATGGTCTTGGTTCCATTGAAACTCATATTTCATTTATTGAACAGTTAAATAAATAATTTATTCATAAATAAATATTTCAATCACATACCAATGAATAAATATTTATTAAATATAAATAAATTTAATAAATTTATTTTTATTTACATGCTGGTGAATAAATATTTATTTAATTTATGCAATCAATATAACTTGAAAAAATTTATTCCTCATTCTTGTGAGTAATATTTATTCTATTAATTAATCTCAAATATAATTTAATCAAGATAAAAAAACACTTAGTGTGTGACCCTCTAGGATACTCTCTCATTAGCATTCGGAAGGCTTACCTAATGTCCATGATTACCATCTAGCGACGAGTCAAGAAACCTATGAAAAAGAACTTAATGTCATAGCATTGAAAACCACATATGAATTCTCATGGTGTAATATAATCCCTTTATCGCAATATCTCATCAAGAATTTTTTACGATGGTGTCATCAACCTATTTACTCAATACACATTTATTTGACTATCTAAAATAAACACATCGTTACACCATGGCCATGGAATTTAATGTGATGGTACTATTCAAATAAAAGGTCTAATATATCCTCTTCTATAAATATGGAAGGGAAAAATCATTCCTTGACTTATCCATTTATTACATGTCAATCATGATTCACCCAATGTACCCTACTTCCTACCAATATATGGTGTGATAGTTTTGGTTAGTAAATATAAGTGTATGATTAATGACATACATTAATGATAAAATTAAAGTCTAAAGTCCATTACATAGGCTCACATATATTAATATTTGATGACACTAAAAAATTCTGAATTACTAGTAGATGGTTAGTTCTCATACTTTCCTATCTTGTAGATTACTAAGTGAGAACTTCATGAGAAGAAGCCTCATCCACTTATGATCACTCTCACCATATGATATAAGTAATATTTTTCCCATCAAAGTATGTTACCCAACCATAGAAGTATATTAATAATATCGTCATACCAATTCATGTTTCTCATCATAGTGTGGAACTGTTATGGCCTTATCAATGCAATAAATACAATAGAACGTTATTACATTAAATCTACGAACAAACATTAAAAAATAAGTAATAAGGAATTAAATTAATATTTAATATATCAAATATAAATGTAATAAAAGTAAAATCAGTTGTTCCTAGTACACCAAAACTAATAAAATCCCACTTAGACTAGAGCCAACTGCCTAAAACTTTCAGTCTGTTGGACTTTACATGATAATCATGTTTCTGGTGATTCAAGTATTTAGTCAAGGGGTACACCACATTGTCTTTTTTGGAAATACTACTAATTGAAACCTCACCTCTTTGAGAAAATCCATCAAGATATAATACTTCCACATTATGTGATTTTTCTATTGATGTGACTTTTTAACTTTTTTGAGATCCATTGATGCAGTATCATCACAGTAAAGTGTGATATGATCTATATTTCTAGGTACCACATCAATATCTTTTACAAAGTTATGCATTCATACTACTTCCTTAGCTACCTCACAATCCTCAATATACTCAGAATCTTTTATAGATCTGCAATCACATTCTTATTTGAGCTCTTCCAGCTCATAGAACCTCCATTAAAAGTGCAGATGTATACTATTTGTGACTTTATGACATGTTTTTTTAAAGGTAAATCATTGGTCACAAACCAAGACCTAATTTATTAAAAAGAGAAAGTAAGCTACAAAAGTCTGAAGGAGGGTATTTTTTTACAGTCTTTTTCATAAAAGTGAAGCAGATCAACCGGAAGCTCATCCCGCTAAGTAACGTTTTGGATGATCCCTTTGTTGGCCAGACCATCAGCAACCATGTTTGCTTCTCGATAGGCATGTGTGGCGATGAATCTGTTTTCTAAGAGCAAGGATTGGTATTTGATCCAGCGGGTAGTGAGAGGCCAATAAAGATGAAAAATACCATTCCATAAAGCATGGACAATAGTGGTCGAATCACTCTCAATACAGATGTTTCTCCAGCTCTTTTGTATAGAAAAATTGACAGCATGAATCACTTCCTCCATCTCAGCTTCAAGGGAAGAGGCAAACCCATAGCCACCGTAGAAGTAACCATGACAATGTCCAAGCCAGTCCCTGAAGATGGTGCCAAAACCAGCAGGTCCTGGGTTCCCTTTAGAGGCTCGATCCACATTGATCTTGATTTATCTGGGCAATGGGGCTTTCTAGAACACCTAAAAGGTGTGTCGAGGGTGTCTGTAGAGACCCTCAATCCGAAGCAGATGAAGAATCACAAAGTCTCCAACCGAGTTGTCGCAATGAGACTTCTGTAGTGAAGAGGCATTATTCATGGTAATGAGAATTATCATCTGACCTGCATTAAGATTGAATTAGGATTTGTTGTGAAAATGGAGTTATGATCATACCAGGTGACATGGAGGAGTTCATCCACAATAGCTAGTAAAAGGTTCTTGATTTGATGTGAAGTGCCAAGTTCAACACAACGTTTTATCTGTGCACAAATAGAGTCAGAGAGTAACCATCTGCTATCAAACATGTCAGTGATAAAATTCCAGAGAGTAGAAGCTGTAGCGCAAGACAGAAATAAATGATTCATGTCTTCTCTATGCTGATGATAGAAATGACATCTAGAACAAGGTTGGATGCCAAAGGTCTGAAGACAGACCTCAATAGGGAGACGGTTGTGCACAATGAGACAAATGAGGGTGAGCCTTGAGGTCTTAATCCAAGGCTTATCAAACTGCTTTAACCATTGAAAATTAGATTCAGAATTTGAAAGTTTGTGGGAGTAAAAACATTTAGATTCAAGGACACCATTGTGGGCAGGCTCCCAAATAAGAAAATCTTCAGAGATTGAAAAGGTATAATTATCGACCACCTGCATGATGTTATTTGTGATATTACAATGCCGGTGTTGGAGCACCTCCTTTATAGTGTCGTTGTAATTCTCCGGATGGTTATTGGATGGAATCATGGAAATAAGGGGAGATCCATTCCAATTGTCAATCTAGAAGCGCATGGAAGAATCCATATGAACCAACCATCTAGCATTGTTCATAATCATGGCATAGGAAGTTTTGATGGAAGGCCAGATCGAAGAATTAAAATGATTCAGATTCCCTTTTTTAACCTTGGAAGGATTTTTTTTAAGAAACTCTGTAGATTCTGAGGATTCATTAATCAGATGCCAAGTGAGCCTAGATTTAAGGGACTCATTAAAGAGTTTGAGATTTTTGATGCCAATCCCACCTTGTTCAAGGGGTTTACAACAGGTGGAAAAGGGAATGGTAATGAGTTTCCTCTCTAGAATGCTACCAGTCCAGACAAAATTTTTAATGTAAAAATTAATCTTTTTAATAAGCCCAATAGGACATTTATAAACCATCATCAAGTAAACCATTTGGGAAACAATGGTGGACTTCACAAGACAAATCCTACCTGCCATGGAGAGGGATTTACCTTTCCAAGCGGATAGTTGTTTGATAACTTGATCGACCACAGCGTTGAAAAACATGGCTTTAGGCCACCCCCAAAATATGGTAACTCCCAGATAAATAAAAGGAAGAGATCCCTCTTTAATTCCTAAACTTTCAATGATGCTGCTTTTACGCGTGAGGGAGAAATTTTTACCAAAGAAAACAAGAGATTTATTCCAGCTGATAGCTTGACCCGATATCTCTTCAAAGTGAGCTAAAGCATTTTTTAAGTGAAGAATATTCATTTTTCCTCCATTATAGAATATAATTATGTCATCATCATATAAAAGATGAGTCGGGATGTTTAGGTTTCTGACAGCCTTAATGGGTTTAAGCTTGTTTTGTTCAAAAAGGCGAGTGAGGGGTCTGCTAAGGTAGTCCTCAACAATAGAAAAAAGAATGGTTGATATGGGATCTCCTTGCCTAACACCTTTGGTATATTTGAAATAGCCCTTAGGGGAACCATTAACAAGGATGGAGATAGAAGCTGATTCAAAAAGAGTACGAATCTTGCTTATAAAGATTTCATTGAAACCAAAACCTTGAAGTACCTTAAAAATAAAGCTCCAATCTATGGTATCAAAAGATTTTCTAATGTCATGTTTGATAGCAATACTTCCTCCTCTAGAAACATTGTTAAGAGAGTTGGTACATTCCAAGTCCAGACAGATGCAATCTTGGATGGATCTTCCTTTAATAAACCCAAATTGATTCCAAGAAATAATTTTGTTGCAGAGGGGCACGAGCCTATTTTATAGAATCTTAGTGATGATCTTATAAAGGTAATTAATAAGAGAAATAGGATGATAGATGTGGATTTTAGAAGCATTCACCACTTTGGGAATTAAGGCAAGAAATTGGGCATTAAGACCATGAGGGAGAACCCCATTTGCAAAGAAGGTTCTGACATGTTTACAAACATCAATGTGAATGACCTCCCAAAACTGCTGATAAAAACCATTGTTGAACCCATCAGGCCTCAGGGCACTATTTGGGTTTAAACTAAAAACAGTGTCCTTGATTTCGTGGTCAAGGGGGATACCTAGAAGAAAATGATTTTCTTTCTCATTGACCATGCTCGGGATAACCCCATGAATGAGATCCTTGTTAATGTTGGCCCATTAAAAATATTTTAAAAGTAAGAAACCACATGGTGAGCAATAGCCGCTTCAGATTCAATGATAAGAACATTGACCTTGAGCAAGGATAAGGGTCTACAAACTTTCCTAATTTTTTGGAGGGCATTGAATAATTTAGTGTTGCAGTCACCATCTGTGAGCCACTTAGTTTTGAAAACTTGCTTTCTCATATTGTCTTTAAGATCCAAAAGAGCATTAAGTTTCAGGGTGATGTTCAATTCATTTTGGGGGTCAAAAGAAAAATCAGAATTGGTGTTGGAATTTTGAATTTGATTGAGCTAATGCTCAAGGTAAACAATGTCCTGATCAAATTGCTTTGATTTGGAACCTCACCAACTCTTGAGACCTAGCTTGAGATGTTTGAACTTCATAACACAGGAAAAATCATCAGAGTTGTGATTAATGGACTTCCATCTTTCCTTAATGATTTGGGAACATTCTAGGTCAGCAGACCAAACATTATTAAATCTGAAGGGAATAAAATTCCTAGGATTTTTAGGGAACATACTGACTAGAATGGGATGATGATCAGACATTAACCTGGGGAGAGTAATACTGGATATGGTATCCCATTTATCAAGGCCTGGAATTTTTGTGAAGGCCCTATCAAGTTTTCTAGCAACAACACGGTTAAGGTGTCTTCTATACCAAGTATATTTATCACCTGTAAGGTTTATTTAGATGAGATCTCAATCTTTTAAAGTAGCCCTAAATTATCTAGAAGAAATGTTGGAGTGGGAAGGACCAGTTTTTTCACAGGGGGAAAGGATGGTATTAAAGTCGCCCAACACAATCCTGGGGTCATTGATCTTACTAGCTAACACAACAAGTTCCTGCCAAAGGGGCCTTCTGTCTTGATATATATTCTTCACATAAACTGAAGTGCATAAAAAGTGTGTGTTATCAAGAAAAAAATTAGAAGTTAAATGATGTTCAATGAAACTATAAATATTAACAGTTTGTAAAAAGGAATGATAAAAAACCCATAGGGACTCGATAGCATAACCAGATTTACAAGAACCAATAAAATTATTTCCAAAGGCAGCGAGATGCATAAAATTTGTGGAGAAATTTACTTTTGGTTCAGTGATTGAAAATTGTTTTGGATTATGCGTCAAAATAAAGCA
Source organism: Viscum album (assembly GCA_963277665.1). Classification (NCBI taxonomy): domain Eukaryota; kingdom Viridiplantae; phylum Streptophyta; class Magnoliopsida; order Santalales; family Viscaceae; genus Viscum; species Viscum album. Next base: position 856,146,629 of record OY728133.1, on the reverse strand, counting down.
TTTGAGAACAAAAAGAGTGTCAGAGTTCGCTAAACCCGAACAATTACAAAAAAAAATACATATATTTAGAACCTAGATTTGGAGCAGGAGCCCCCATTTTTTTCTTCGAGCCGCCCGAACCTTTCTTTCTCCCTGATCTCCTAAGAGTTTGGGAAGAGGTTGGGATCTTCTTTTTATTCTCCTTACTCATAATAGAATCAGAAACAGTGTTAGAAGTAATTGTGTTAGTAGTAATCTGAGAAACAGAAGAGGATTTTCTTGTCAAGGGGGTGGTATGTCCCTCCTTAGAGTTAAGAGGGGGAATCTTGTTCTGAGTAATGGTTGGAAAATAAACTATCAAATCATACACATGAGAGACATAAAGGGAATTATGTGCTTCTAAGGGTGAAACCAGAGAGGTTCTGTCACACATAATAGAGGCATTATGTGAAATAGCTATGCTCAGTGTGACCGAAAGTGAGAAATCAGGTTTGTTTATACCTACAACCTCCTCCAGAAGTGGTCGAGCATTGAGTTCTAGGACAGGATGTTTGTTCACAGGGGATGGTTCAGGTTCTGTCCAGTCTGTAGGGAGAAGTTCAATGGCTCCTGAATTATTCTCCAAGGCAACTCCACAAGTGGAGTCTGTAATAGGTACCTTAGTCATGCCATAGGTGCCCTCCAGAACGAGACCAGCCTTGTTAGAAGTAACCTCCCCCGATGAGTTGTCATCCCAGGATTGATTGCAGACATCTAGAATCATGTGTTCAATATCCTCAGTGATTTAAAGAGAATTAGCTTTATTTTCCTCCTCAGCGACTTGATCTGCCCAGGTGATGCCCGAGTGCTCACCCAGAAAATTTGTTTTTTTGACCTAGATATCCAATTTCTTCATGGGTGGATCGGGTTTTTCAGGAGCAGGGATATTACCCTTCTTCTTCTTAACTTCAGTCCATCCATCCTCGTGAGGCGGTACAACCTGACTCTTCATAATCTGACATTTTAATAGAGAATGGAAAAAAAATTTACAGAACTCACAATACGGTGGCATACACTCACATTCGACCCTAACTTCAGTTTGGAAATCATTTTCATTGAAGATAATTACCTTCAGTATTTTTGTAGCAATGTCAATTTTGATCATGACCCTAGTATATAGACCAATCTCAGCATTCAGAGTGCATTGATCTATTTTGAGCGGCGTTCCGATACAGTAAGCGGTATCATTGAGAATTTTTGGATGCCAAAAATACCAGTTGAGTCCATCCAACCTCACCCAAATTTACACCATGTAATTCCTTGAATTGTACGGGTTAAAGGATAAATCCCACTATGAAATCCAAAGAACCCCGAGCTGGAGTTGAAGATTTTTGAGCTTCCAAATGTGGTCCAGTTCATCATGGGATTTAAATAACACGTGGAAATAACCTTTCCCAATCTGGACCAACTTCCAATCTTTAAATCCACAAACATGCGCTATCCGCATCTTGAGATCTGAGTTTGCCCATGGTTTGTAACCTTTAATGTATGAAATACCCCCCATAACTGAGAACATACATAGAATGGATCATTGTTGAAGAACATCAGGATCTGCTTCAACAGAAAATCGTCCATCGTCATGATTCTTGCAGAGGGACATCTTCAAAGAAGATGCCTTGGATGAATCTCTACCTTTATGTTCTTCCAAAAAAGTTACGCTTCTCGGTCGTTCCACTAGAGATTCTTCATTATATTGAGATTTGAAACCATGGTTAACAGAAGCAGATTCCCACTCAGGGTCGAAACCTGTCAGTGAGGGTGGAACTAAAACGAATCAGTGCATAGAAAGCAAGCAGCGCAAATGGATATTAGGGTTCGCAGGGGCGGCGTCGAGATCTCTCGATCCGCTTCCATTTTTTCACCAACGTTGTATTTCCTTTCCCATCCTTCAGTACATATTGACCTATTTGGATACTATAATATGTATATACTCTGATGATAAGTTTCTAATCTCCTCCATACACTATAAACATATCTATATTACAGCTCAAATACTTAAGTACAGTCTTGAAAACCATCCAATAGAGGTCACCTAGATCGGCTAGATATCTGTCAACCACACTCAGTGCATAGAAAACATCTTGCCTCGTACCTAGAATAACATACATGAATGACTCAATAACTGATTCTTTTCTAATTTTTTCTATTCTATTTTTTCCTTCATGTGTCTAAGGATACATTTTCCTAGAAAGATGAATTTCATGTGACACTAGAAACAATACCCTCTTGGATTGTTCCATAATGAATCTCTTTAGTATCTTGTGAATTCTTGCACTTTGACATAGGTCGAGTAGTCTCTTGGATATATTATGATGGATCTTGATTCCAAGAATATTTGTTGCTTTTCCCAAGTCCTTTATGGAGAAGCATTTATTCAACCACCACTACAAACAAATGACCTGACTAAAAGGGGTTATTTTTTAGATTAGAAGGGATTATAAACCCCTATAAATTCAATAATTAGAAGGGGTGGTGTATAACGCCCTCTAATTATACAAAAAATTAATTTAGAGGGGGTAGTGTTGAACCCCCTCTAAAAAACCTCATATAATCTGTTTTTTTTGTAGTGCATGTCTTAACAAACTATAAGACTAGAATTTTATTTCCTATGAGTAATATTTTATCAATATATATTATTAAGAAAACTATAATAGTCATTATAAACCATTTGTACACAGAAGGCTCACACTCATTCTTTATGAAACCAAATTCAATTATGGATTCATCAAAATTAATGTTCCCAAACCGAGATGCTTTCTTTAATCCATAAATGGATTTTTACATTTTTCATATCTTATTATCATCGTTTAGAGTCACAAAACCTTAAACTTGAGTCATATAGACATCTTCCTGAAGGTTCCCATTATGGAAGGTTGTTTTGACATCCATTTTACAAATTTCATAGTCATGGTAATGTGTAATGGAAAGTAGAATTTTTTATAGTTTTCAACATTGAAACTGGTGTAAAGGTTTCTTTTAAGTCAATGCCTAGACTCTATTTAATCCCTTTTGTAACCATTCATGCCTTATAAGTACTTACTTATCCTTCCATGTCTAGTTTCTTCTTGAATACACATTATAAACCAATTGGATTTAAATCTACTATAGGATCTTCCAAAATCTAGACTTGGTTTTGGTACATGGAATCCATTTCAAAATTCATGGCTTCTTGCCACTTGGAACCATTTGTTCCCCTTACTACTTCATTGTATGTTAGAGGATCATTATTGTCAATTAATAATGAGTCAAAATCCTTAGTGAATATAAAATCATAACATTCTAGCTTTGTAACATCTCTTGTACTCCTACACAATACTTGTGTCCCTGGAATAGTTTCATCTTCCATGGGGCTTTATGGAATTTGTTCCTCTACAAACTCTTTTGTACCTTGAGCCTCAACATCCTCTAATTTGAACTCGCTCCCACTACCTCTTTTAGTGATTTTACCTCTTAATTAATATGGATTATCATTCCACTATAACCCTTTTATTTAATGGGTCTTATAAGAAATACCCATTGTTTCCTTGGGGTATCATACAAAGGTACACTTTGAGCCTCAGGGTGAATGTTTGTTACCTGAAGTGGCCTTAATAAATGATTTCCTTCCCCACAAATTTAAACTTGATGACATGGGTTTTCTTCCACTCAAAAATTCATATGAATACCATTTATTGATTTATTTTCTACTTGGTTTATTATATGTTATGTTTTTTGTAATGTGTATCCCCAAAAGGATAACGGAATCCTTGCATGACTCATCATTGATCTCACCATGTCCCACAAGGTGCGGTTCCTCTTCTCACTTACACTATTCCACTAAGGTGTGTGAGGATTAGTGATTTGGGATTGGATCACAAACTCCAATAAGTAATCAATGAAGTAGTGATTAAGATATTCTCTACTACGGTCTCAACAGATTTTTTTAATCTTCCTACTATGTTGGTTCTCAACTTCATTCTTGTATTCCTTGAATTTATCAAAAGAATATGACTTATACCTCATTAGGTAGACATATCAATATCTACTAAAATCATAAGTAAAATTTATGAAGTATGAGTACCCACCCCAAGCTTTAACAAGAAATGATTCATAGACATTGGTATAAACTAATTTAAGAAGATATTTATCCCTTTCACCTTTCACACAAAATGTCTTTGGTCATTTTTCCTTGTAAACATGTATTACATACACCAATTGGGTTTAGTTAAAAATAATCTAAATATCCATCTTGATGTAATTTATTCAATCACATTTCATTTACATGGAATAGCCGGTGATTCCAATGTTGGGTGTGGTATGATTCATGTGAGTTAACTTCGTTATCGATTTCCATTACTTGGTTCATGTAATCCAACACATAAATACCATTATATAAATATGAATTATTGTAATAGATTTTATATTTATAAAAAAATAACAATTATTCCCAATTTTGAAAATAAATCAATATGTTTCAAGTATGGATTCAAAAATAATGGTTTTGGTAATAGATGGAAAATAATAACAACCTTTCAAAACCAAGATCATTTTGGTAAGCAAAGTGATGTGGTAGTCCCCAATAGATACAACAACAAGTTTATCTCTATTGGATGCTCTTCAATATACCTCCCCTCCGTTAATTTTTCTAAATATACATGGTTCCTATATTTGAATACATTTGTGTGCACCACAAGCTATATCTAATATCAAATTTTTTAAAACAGATAAAATTCACTCAATAACTAATGCACTTGAAGCTTCCTATTGCGTCTTTGGTTGGGTTTAGTTTTTCTTCCAGTGGCCCATATTGCCTCATGCAAAATAGACATCATCATATTACCTTGCTTTCCCTTACATATTCCTCTTCTTGGAAGTGCATAAAGAAGATTTGGGATTAAATCTCTTTGATTTACCTTTATTTTTGTTCACCATAAGGATGGAAGGATTTTCGCACCACATATCCTTATCTACTTAGCGAAAAAGAGTGAGAATGTCTGGGAGAGACTTATCAATGTTTTTTATATTATAATTCACAACAAACCCAGAGAATCTTTGAGGTAATGATGCTAGAATGAGATTGGTGGCCATTTCTTTGGGGAGTTTCAACCCTAGAACATCTAGGCACTCAATGTATCCAATGAGCTTAACTACATGAGGCCCAGCTGGGTACCCTCTCCAAGATATCTTTGAAAGATCAGCTTGTAAATCTTAAATTGTTCCAATCTAGCTCTCTCTTAGTAAAGACCATGGAGGTTCTCAAGAATTATATATGCATCTATGTTTTTGTGAGACTTCATGAGTTCACTACAAATTGATAAAACTATCAAACATTGATCGTTGACCACATCGCTCAAATGTTTTTCATAGACAAGGAACACTTCATCACTCGCCTCATTAGTTGGTGGATCAGGCATTGAGGATTATATCATGTAAGATTTTTTTTCATGGTTTAGAACAACACAAAGGCGTCTAAACCACTATTCAAATTTACTTCCAGTTAAGAGGTTTTCATTCTACAATATTGATTATAGGGATAATGTGGATGATGATCTTTCCATTTTATTATATAATTAAAAGAGAATATTATTAGTACATTTTCTTGATTACAAATTATTTGAGAACCAATATATTAATTTATTTTTTTAAAACTCACGCTATTTTATCAAGTCTCAATAGTCCTCACCATTAAACTCAGAATTTCTAGTTATTTTAACATTTTAGTGGCAAGGATCCATATACCCTTTTTATATAAACCCAATAAGGGTTGGCCAAGCTACTTGAATTTATTTAAGTAGGTAGGTCTTTGCCAACTGTAGGCCTACTACTCCTTGATCTGTTGAGTGGATTCCACAATCTGGAAATCCTAACTTGGTTTTACTCAACACTTTCCTCCAAATACACAAATTCTAGAAAGGGTTACTCCTATTTATGTAAAATGTTTAATTCTACCAAAAACATTATTAATAACTCCCCATATAAAATTAAGTGTCCCAACATGGTTTGGTTAAACACTTAGTTTTATTGAGTTTATTCCAAATCATGTAATGGAAGGTCAAGTCTCACTTAATATTTAATTGAGGGATTTTAATTTTTTAGAAACTTTTATCTTGATTTATTTTTCTTCATATCTTGTTAATATTAATAGGATGTTACTTAATTAATTAACCATGATCGAAAAAACATTTAAACATAATGAATCTAATTAATTTCCATTTTTTCAAATTATTTCATTTATTTATGTAATTGCAGCCTTGCATCAAAAAAATGAATAATTGCATAGATAGAAATAAATAAATAAAGTAAATGAACCAACCATGAACTTATCTAACGATTGATTTAACGAGTGGAAATTAAATCAACCTATTACCTGGGGGAATAACTCTATTTGGTATTCTTGGTATGAGTTACAGTATTCCACTTTTCCACCCGTGTATTAGTTGAGTTGGCATCATAATGGTTCCATCTTGAGCTGTATCCACCCACCTTGGGATGATCCATTAATTACAATTATTTATTACTCACATGTAGGTGAGGAGAACCAAAGAATTGGTTAAAGGGGATTACATATGTAACACCCCAAGCTTTCACGATACGCTTCTCTTTCAATAATGCAATAGCTTGCATTGTACGCAAGTTCGAGATTCTAACACACCGCGACCAATCAAAGTAGCAGTTATGAATAGTAATACCCACTTTTTGAAATTATATAAATTTATTATTTCAAAATGGAATTAATTTTTGGATTCGGAATATTGAAATTATCCTATGTTGAATTTTTGGTATTTTTCTGAGAACTTCCAATTTTCGATGAATAGTGAAGAATACTTCAAACCAACTTTTTTAATCAAAATAATTTATAGTGATAAATTATAAAATTGAGTGGTTTTAAAGTATAATTAGAATATATTTTTACCATTTTATTCAACGGTGGTTATTATAATTAATTTCACTTTGAAATTGGACATAAACAATTGTCAATCTTTTGATATATATTGCTTCTTAAAAACACGCTATTTATTGTGACAGCGGGAATTAATTATTAAACTAATTAAATCAACTTATATGTTTTTAATTTTATAAAATAGACATAATTTTTGAATTAGGAATATCAAATATAGCTTAGGGTGAATTTTTGGTATTTTTCTGAAAAACTTCAATTTTTGATGAATAGTGAAACCACTAAGTGGTATTTTAAAAACTAATTTTTCGTGTAAATGAAACATTACCACTTCTGTGATTTGATTTCCAAAAATCTGACATACATGGTTGACATTAGGAAGAAAAAATTGGTTCAATGGGATTAAAATAATATTTTGGTGAATAGTAACTTTTAATTTTTTTTAATAGCGATTAAAGGTAATTAGTGAAATTTAAGGTAAAAATGATATTATAAAAATATGAAAATATATCGACACTTCTCCTACCCTTATTGGATGAGTCACGGACGACCAAGAAAATCCATGGGTCAACTTGGGGACCTCATGGATCCACTTGGGTAAGAAAATGACATTAATAACTTTTTATTTAAAGTAAAAATAAAATTGTCACAAACATGTGTTGTTTAACTAAAACAATTATTACATGGGGATATATAAGTTAAATTTTAGACTATAAATAGTCATTGGAAATCTAAAAATATTTCCTGCATCATGTTAATTTTTTTTATAATTTTTATACATTAAATAAATTAAATTTTTTTATGACACAATGATGATGCAGCGATTACCTCATTAATTAACGATTTAAATAAAATGAAAAGATAATGTAAAATATAAGACTTACACTTGTCAAAAACCTATTGTATGAGTATATTTCTAACCCGTATCACCTTATCCTCGAAATATATCATTGTGGGACCTTTAAAATCCGAAAATCATTTCATAATAATGTAACATTTCATGACTCTCCAAGAGTACCCCTCCTCTCCTCTTATAAAAGGCCCCCACCTCTACCACCTTATTCACACCATAAAATCCATTTGGCTCGGCCAAACTCTGCCCAAATACTCTCTCAACTTCCCTCTCTTACTCCTATAAGCCTCACTTTGGGCAGAAGACTTCCCAAGGAAGCCTTTGGCTAAAATCAAAAAGTGTTATCTGATTTTTAGGTAATGTCTTCTCTTATGTTCTTTTGTTTTATTTAACTTCTCCAACCCCTTAAACTCTTTTTATTCATTTATTTTGTAACAACACCAGTATCTTAAATATACTAGGACGTTTTTATGAGAATTATTTGATTTAAACTTACACACACCTTCATCTAATGGTTAAAGAACATACTGAATCTGTGGGTGGAAAATTACTGTCTCACGAAACGATGATTGTTCAATCTTCTTTTAACACCTCTATTGGTGGCCATTATGATGACACTATTTTCATATATGATATATATATTATTTTTATGTTTTCCTTATGCTTCTGTATTTCTCATTTATGGCATACCCTTATGATTTCCATTATGGGTAAACGCGATGATTTCATTTTAGGAAGTGCGGACTACCGCCCCCTCAAAGTGATTTGAATCGTTAATTCCATATATGGGACATATAAAGGATGGAGTAAATGATATTATATATGATACTATACTGGAATTATAATACACCTTTATATAATTATGATTTCATTCCATTAAATATGAAATAGAAATGAAAGTAGCGCTCATGCGTACGTACGGCTTACCGTTTCCATAAACGGTGCATTTCATTTCTTACCTCTAAATGTTACGTAATATTATGAATGAATGTATATACTGGATATATATGATATATATGATATCTATATCATGAATATAATTCTGTATATAATGGATATTTTACCACATGAACAACTTGTAATTATAAGAAGTTTATTTTTTACTCAAGTACCAAAGATCGACAAAACGACCGTTATTAGCATAAATAATGACATTATGTTCACAACTTGGTAATAAGTGATATAAAAGAAATAATAAACTTGAAAAAGGTTCTTGAGCAATTATAAATTAACTCTAGTTTATTATTCAGGAGGTTAAAGAATGGTCGAGTCATGTCGGACACGAGGTAAGGACATCGTCTCAATCTCATTTCATTGAGACATATTTTGTTTTATTCACAACTTTCTTTTATAGTGTATATAAACCCCTTTAACTTTTATGTTTAATCAAAATGAATATTTTTATATCAAGAGTTTTACTAAACGACAAAAAGGAATGTTTTTTTGTCATACGTATGCAGCGACAACGACTTCTCTGCCGTCGTGACCATTATTTGAGTTTCAGCTTCCTATACAAGCCATAACTTTTTTAAATGAAAAATAAATACAAAGTTTTAATTTTCTTTTTTTTTGGTTTTGAAAATGGTTCTGAAAGTGTTTTTTTATATCAACGTGTTGTTTTGATATCATGTGACTGAAATGTGGAAATGTTATGTTTCCTTTATGCATGTTTTATGTGATGCGATTATGTTATGGTTTATGATATGTTTAAACATTTTCATATAAGGAATGCATTGGACTTAATAAGTGACGGGTGGAGCCCGCTATAGCTTCTCGATGCATCGGTAGGTCTCATGAGAAAAACTAGTGTCTTGGAACGAGGCCTTGATAAAATCTTATTTGTAGTCTTGGCACGAGGCATTGGCTACGTGGTTATGATAGTCTGGCATTATTCATTCCATCATTATGAAAGTGGATATTGATATTGCATGTGATTATTCAACTAGTAAAATATCCATGTGAATAAGTAAATGGAATTATTTAATTTTATTTTTGCCATATTATGCTGAAGTTCAAAGGATTTTGTTTTAGTTATACATTGCCTTAAATGTTGATGTTTATTTATGAAAGTTTCCGCTATATTGTTTTCCTTACTGAGCATCTGAGCTCACCCCTTTCAATGTTTTAATTTTTCCAGGATGTGATGAAGTATATTATGAATGACTTGAAGGGATAGTATGAGGGGACATGAAGACATGATGTTTTTTTAGTTTTGTTTTACTTTATGATGTAATGTAATACTTATGAATGTATCTAGTGTTTCCAAAGCTACTAAACTAATCGGTATTTCGAGACTTGATCTTTTGTGATCATGCCAATGTTACGCAATAATGCACTGACTCTGGGTAACTGGGGTCGGGGCGTTATAGTTGGTATCAGAGGCAGTTTACTAATAACCTTGTAAGCTAGATTTAGATAAACTCTGATTAAAGCACATAGCCCTAAGATATACTTTGAAGATTAGTATAGAAGAACTTCCTATAATTTTGGTATTATAGATATTTTGTGAGTTTTCTGAGAAATGCATCCCTGTCTGGATACGAGCAGGTAGAGGTGGCTCTGGCACAGATGTACCTAGGGGTGAAACCCAAAAATACAGCTTTGAGCTAGACTCGAACGGGAACTAGTGCACGAAAATGGGCCTTGCTGCACTCTTGGTTACGACACTCCCGTGGGATATGCTTAGGATAATTCTCATTTTCTTTACAAATCATTATGAAAGGTTTATGAATATATAATTCCTCAAGGAAAACATTTTTATGACTATGGATTATATCCATAAACTGTTCAATTTATGTTAAGTGTTTTAAAAGTATGGAATTATGTATATCGATTCATAAACTAATCTAGCTTATGACATTGTTTATAAATGGTGCCTAGTTGAAGGAATGGAAACTGTATCAATGCACGCACTCCATGTAGGGATTTCCCTCCTGCTCAAGAAAATTATAGTGGAGCTGGTGATACAACTGGTGTTGATCAACTTATCACCATACTGGGACAACTCACTCAGGTTGTGAATAATAACCTTACTCGTATGGAGTACCCTGATCTGCAACATGGAGGATCAATGTTAGACTGCTTCATGAGGCAACAACCGCCAACATTCAATGGGAGTACAAATACCTTAGTATCTGAGCAATGGATAAATTTCTCAGAGAAAATATTCCATGCTTTAGGGAGTAGTGAAAGGGAAAAAGTAGTCATGGCAGCTTACCGCCTCACTGGAGATGCTGATCAATGGTGGTCATTAATTCAAAACACAAAGGAAGATGATGGAGTATAAAATATGTATTGGAGGGAGTTCAAAGTGATTTTCTTAGAAAAATAATTTCCTCGTGACCATCGAGAAGGTATGGAAAGGAAATTTCTGAGTCTGAGACAAAAGGAGTATGATAATGTCACAAAGTATGAGGCCAACTTTACAAGGTTAGCGAGGTACGGTGCAGATTATATACGTAACCCAGGAAGTAAGATTGATTGTTTATTTGATGGGTTAAAACCATTTCTCCGTCGATCCTTAGTCTCACAATCTTTCTCATCGTACGAAGATATTGTCTCATGTGTTATCAAGACAGAAAAGGAATTCTCTAAATCTTATGACAATAATGTAAAGTAAGATAAGAAGAGAATAGTGGAACAAGAGACAGATAAAGGGAAAAAGGGAAAGAAGGATTTTCCATTATGCAATAATTGTGGGAAGAATCACCCCGGTACTTGCCTAAATGGAATGGGAGTTTGTTATAAATGTGGAGAAAAAGGTCACCAGGCTCGTGATTGCAAGGGAAAGAAAGAGGCTATCAATTTTGAATGCTACAATTGTAGGGAAATTGGTCATTATGAAAATGAATGTCCTAAGCATCAGGGAAACTTACCTCAGAAAAGGCTAAGGGATCAAGGACAATCTTATGTTGTTACTACAGTTGAAGTGGAATAATTAATGTATTAGTGCTTTTGGACTTAAGGATTATATTTTGGTTATAAGAATAATGTGATATATATAAGGATTGTACTGCAGTTCTTTTTTTTCATTAAGGTTTTAATATGATGAAGGTAATCATATTTTTGTATGTGACAATAAGAGAAACTTTACTTTGTTTGAGCAATCTGATGATACAATTGATTTTGGAATTTAGAGACCTTTTAGAGAAAGTCTGGACAGATGTACTTTGGATAACTATAAAGGTTGGAATGGATTAAGTTGAACTTTGGATAGTATTGTTTAAGGTTGAAACATTTCTGAAGATTATTTTTGGAATATTATAATACTATAGTTTTAGGAAAAGGACAACCTGCAGGTCGGGGGATAAACCGTCGCGTCGGACAAAGCTGCAGGAATTGAACCCACAACCATAGTGCGATAGGACTTCATTACCTACCACTAGCCTACAGGAAGTCCCTAGTTATTACAAAATAGTTTTCCTAATCAAAATGGTATGTGTTAATATTTGGAACCTTGTACGATTAGGATAAATATAATATTTTTAATTTCTATTATCTTTTTGAGTGAAAGATGGGTTTGTGGTAAAAATTTATTAAAGAATGAAAGTCTACATGACAATTATATATATTCCCTTACGTTCTTAGTAAATCTCCTAAATAAATTCCTCAACTTTATAAAAGGTAACTTAAAACAAAAACGTTGTCGGTTAACTTTTCCTACTGGGGAATCAATAATCATTTAACGAATCCCAAGTTTGTGATTTTCTTATAGTTAACTTTCTCCTAACCCTGTTTTCTACAAATCTCCATCAGACCTTGATGGTCTGTTTTTCCTCCATATCCATATTTTCATTGAATCCTAGTATGGGCTATCTCAGGTGACCTTTGTACTTCTCTTTCTTTCTTTTAATGTTATATTTTTATTAACCCTATTCCCGATGTGGGTTTTCCACAAAGGTATTTTCTATTTTCAACCTTTTATTTTTGAATAACCTTTTCAAATTGAAAGGACACAATTTATTGAAGGAGGGGAGAATGTAACACCCCAAGCTATCACGATATGCTTCTCTTTCAATAATTCAATAGTTTGCATTGTATGCAAGTTCAAGATTCTAACACACCGCGACTAATCAAAGTAGAAGTTATGAATAGTAATACCCACTTTTTGAAATTATATATATTTAATATTTCAAAATGGACTTAATTTTTGGATTCGGAATATCGAAATTATCCTATGTTGATTTTTTTGTATTTTTCTGAGAACTTCCAATTTTCAATGAATAGTGAAAATACTTAAAAACAACTTTTTTAATAAAAATAATGTACAGTGATAAATTATACAATTGATTGGTTTTAAAGTATAATTAGAATATATTTTTACCATTTTATCCAATGGTGGTTATTATAATTAATTTCACTTTGAAATTGGACATAAACAATTGTCAATCTTTTGATATATATTGCTTCAAAAAAACACGCAATTTGTTGTGACAGTAGGAATTAATTATTAAATTAATTAAATCAACTTATATTTTTTGAATTTTGTAAAATTTAAATCATTTTTGAATTAGGAATATCAAATATAGCTTAGGGTGAATTTTTGGTATTTTTCTGAAAAACTTCAATTTTTGATGAATAGTGAAACCACTAAGTGGTAGTTTAAAAACTAATTTTTCGTGTAAATGAAACATTACCACTTCTATGATTTGATTTTGAAAAATCAGACATACATGGTTGTCATTAGGAAGAAAAATTTTGTAACACCCCAAGATTTCATAGTATGTACTTCTTCAAAACAATTCAATAACATACACTACACGCAACACCGAGTTCAAGCGCACCATGACTTACCAAACAAGTCGTTCAAAAGAGGTTATGAATAGTATTAACTAAATTTTAAACTTTATATAATACTTATAATTTTATAATCCATATTATGAGTTTCTTAGACATAATTTAAGAACAAATTACTATTTTTTCAGATGAAAGAAGTATTTTTCAAAAATGCACTTTTACCAACTTTTAATAGTGGACCCTTTTTAAATCCAATATTTTAAACTTTTATATATTCAATTTGACTAAATAAATTTATTATTTAGAATGATTAAATCAATAATTTACAATGAAACACCCCAAGCTTCCACGGTACGCTTCTCTTTGAATAATATAATAAACGTGTGTTGTACGCAACTTCAAGTTCTAATACACACTACAACCAATCAAATTAGCCGTTATGAATAGTAATACCTACTTTTTAAAATTTTATAAATTTTATCTCTAAAAATGTAAATCATTTTTGGATTTGGAATATCTAATTTATCCTAGGGTGAAATTTTGGTACTTTTCGGATAACTTTTATATTTTGATGAATAGTGAAAATTACTAAATTTTAATTAAAAGCAACTTTTTTAATCAAAATAATTAATAGTGATAAATTATGAATTTGAGCGGTTTTAAAGTATATTTAGAATATATTTTTACCATTTAATACAATTTTGGTCATCAGACATAATTTTACAATTAAACCGGACATAAACAAGTATAAATCTTTTGATAGTTATTATATCTTAAAAACACGCTTTTTTGTTTTGACAGCGGGAATTAATTTTAAATTAATTTCTGCCACTTCTGTGTTTTGAATTTGGAAAAATGGATTTCATATTTGGAACCAGAATGTCCAAATTTTTTAAATAGGTAACTTTTATTTTTAGACATTTTGAATAATTACTTCGGTAAATATTTTATTTACCATGGTTAAAGGATAATCTGGTAAATAAGGGTTAAAAAATAATATTATAATAATACTAAATTGCCCTAAAACGTGTCCTAACCTTATTGGTGGATACATTTCCGACCATGGGAATATTTGGGTCGATTTTGGGACCCCATGGAGCCACTTGTAGGTGATAGGGACACTTTATTTTCATTAAGTTAAAATAAATACAAAAATGAAATAAGCATATATCTTTTAGTAAAACAATTTTTACATGGGGTTATTTAAGTTGGATTTTAAACTATAAATATTAATTAGAAATATAAAAAGTTTTTCTACATAATGGTATTTTATTTATAATTTTTATACATTATATAATTTAATTTATTTATGACACAATGGTGATGCAGTAATTACCTAATTAATGAAAAATTAGAATAATTGATATTATAAATACCCAAATAAATGTAATTTGAAACTTTTTATAAATAAAAATAACTTTATAGGATAATATGACATGTTAGGATTTAAGTAATTAACTTTTTTCGAAGTAACCATTCTGTTATGATTTTTACAAAAATCAATTATTGAATAGTGTCAAAATTGACATAAAAGAGTTTCTAAAACAAATATTATATTATTAATTGATATTAAATTCCTAAAAATCTAAGGATTGGAAAAGAGACTTATATCATGATAGTTTTATCATTAATGTACCACTTGGGGTCTCTTGAATGTATATAGTAAGTTTATTAACCATATAATATAAAAATACAAAGAGACATTGTAAAAGTGAAACTAATTAACTAAGAGTTAATACTTAAAGATAAGGTTAATATAGTAACCCAAACCTGTCTAAATCCTATTGGATGAGTGGTTTTCAACCTATCCCAACCTTAACATTTAAATAATACACTTTTGAGACATTATAAACCGAATATGAATTTATTATAAAATAATATTTTTAGCTTTTCCAAAGGTGCCCCTCACCCCTCTTTTAAAAGGGCACTCCCCCTTCTCACTAATTCACAGATTCAAAGCCTTTTGGTTCGGAAAAACCCTACCCAAATACTCTCTCAACTTCCCTAAAATAATCCTAGAGGCCTTCCTTTAGTCATAAAGCCATACTAAGGAGCCCTTTTGATCAAATCAAAAGAAAGAACCCGAAGAAGAGGTAATGATTTCACCACCCTTTTTCAAGTTCCTTTCTTCTTCCACTTCTTCTTTCTTTGTTATTACCATTCTAAAATAATAAATCCAGTATATTATATATACTGTGATGTTATTATAGAAATTGTACAACCATGTTCAGTATTCTATCCATCCTTTTAAAAACATGTCACCATACGTGCGTACGTACGGCTTACCGTCTCCACGTCGTGGTGTAATTGTTATTTAATAAATTATTATTTGGATGGGTATAATAATGATGTTTAATTCATGTAAATAATAAATATAACATGATAATGATTTTGTATATATGATATACCATCCAATTATATATTATTTTAATATCAAAAGAATGATATTGTCGATCGTGCGTACGTACGGACTACCGTCTCCACGAACGCGATGAGATTCATTATCCATCGTATCCATTCAAGAATAATTCTCATTTAATGATTAAAAATAATGTTTAATTATTTGAAATAATTCTGGATATGAATAATATACATCCCATTAGTAATAAATATGGCTCAAATAACAAAGAATATAAAGGAAAATGAACCCGTTAACACCCGAAACGACGATAATTCTAAGATATTATTAACAAATCAATGTTAAAAGATCATATATGATATCATATTAATGCATATGATTCTTGTATAATTCAATAAAAATTATTTCACCATTATACAGGTGGTTAACCTACCCTCGACCAAGGAAAAATTACAAAGTAAAGGGTTTCTTATCTCACTTATAATTCTGTGAGAATTCCATTGTGCACCACTTATTTATTACTTGTGGTGTGTGTAATGCCCATGTTTGTATTCATTGTCCTATATACTTTAATTCATGTATATTTACATCATCATGGTATGATCCTTCTTTCATGGGTGTATGTTTTGTATGTTACCAAATCAATAAGGGAATTTGATATTTCAATTTCCACTCATTCGGCTTTACGCATACTTCATTGATTATTTTACTCCAAGATTATGTGTAGAATCACTATTCATTTGATTATGTCATAATTTACACTCCCCTTTATGTGGATATACTTTTTATACACATAGTCACTCCATTGATAAATTCTCAAGTCATCGGTATGAACTTGATAAGAGTAATTTTTACTCAATCTCGATTTGTTGGGATAAACATCCAATTCATTGGTGTTGTTTTTACAAGAATATGTGTGAATGTACTTTTATTGTTTTAAACTGAATATCCAATAATATTTAGTGTATTTATATTTGTCACACATAATTATGTCGTTGATTTATCCTTAACCTAAGGATACGACCTTTATGAGATATTTCATCTCAATTTACATTCAATTGAGACTTCTTTGTTATTATACACCAAATAACTTTTATGTGGAGTATATAATGTACTTTTACATAGTATATCATGAATCCCTTTATTCTCATGATATTACAAAGTTTCTATTACCTCAATTATTTTTATTCAAGTGTCTCTCTTTTGGTTAGAAACTCTAATTAAAATACCATTTTTAAATGTTTTAAATACTTATTCTTCTAAATATTGATCATTAATGTCCATGTTTTAAAAATGGTTTTAAGGATTTATTTATATAGACATTAAAGTTTTAAAATTAAAACTCCTTTTAAAAGTTTCAAAGTGGTATGGGACACTTTGATTCAAAAATCTATTTTTAAATGGCTTCTTAACAAATAGTGTGACTTTTAAATGATTTCAAAAAAAAGGAGACATTTCATTCTAATTGTTTTGATGATTATTTTCATCTATGTCAATATCCTTAATCATTTTTGATTGATGTTAATATGATACAATACAATCTTCCATATTGTATCGAATGAGTTATGTTTGACTGTGGATGTGCTATTTTTATACCATTCATGGTTTGTGGATAAAGTATTGACATTTCGTATGTTAGTTTTAATACGAATGATTATGTTATGTTTAAAACTTTTCATATGAGGAATGCATTGGACTTAGTAAGTGACGGGTGGAGCCCACTATAGCTCCTCGATGCATCGGTAGGTCTCATGAGACAAACTAGTGTCCTGTCATAAGGCCTTGACAAAATCTTATTTGTAGTCTTGTCACGAGGCCTTGGATATGTGGTTATGATAGTCTGGCATTATGCATTCCATCATTATGAAAGTTGTTATTGATATTTCATGTGATTATTAATTTAGTAGAATATCCATGTGAATAAGTAAATAGCCTTATTTCATTTTATTTTTTCCATACTATGTTGAAGTTCAAGTTTAAAAGGATTTTTTTAGTTATACATTTCCTTAAATGTTTATTATTATTTATGAAAGTTTCTGCTATATTGTTATCCTTACTGGGCATTTGAGCTCACCCCTTTTCTATGTTTTATTTTTCCCAGGATGTGAAAAAGTAAATTATGAATGACCTGTAGGGATAGTATGAGGGGATAAGAGTGTGGACTATAGAGATTATGTTGTTGTAGTTTTTCACTTATTGATGTAATGTAAACTTTATGAATATATCTAGTGTTTCCAAGGCTACTAAACTAATCGGTATTTTGAGACTTGATCATTCTTGTGATCATGACAATGTTATATAATAATGCACCGACTCTGGGAAACTAGGGTCGGGGCGTTATAGTTGGTATCAGAGGAAGTTTAGTACAAACCTTGAAAGCTAGATTTAGATAAACTCTGATTAGAGCTCGTAGACCTAAGATGAACTTTAAGGATTAGTATAGAAGAACTTCCTAGAATTTTGGTATTGTAGAGATTTTGTGAGTTTTCCGAGCAATACATCCCTGTCTGGATACGAGCAGGTAGAGGCGGCTCTGACACAGATGTACCTAGGGGTAAAACCCGAAAACATCGCTTTGAGCTAGACTCAAATGGGAACTAGTGCAAAACAATGGGCCTTGTTTCACTCTTGGTTATGACACTCCCAGGGGATATGCTTAGTATAATTTACATTTTCTTTACAAACCAATTTGAAGTATTATATATAAGATGAGTGTAAATTACTTTGGTTAATCCTAATATGTTTCAAATTGAGAATATGGTGACATGATATTCTCTAAATGATTTTATGACTACTGTTACTCACACAATGCTTTCTGGTTTTAGTCAATGGATGGATTCCAAGGAATTCATAGTGACTTTGAGAATGATGTACAAGGTGGTAACAATGGTGGCAGTGAGCAACAAAATGGAATGTTGATAGGTGTAAAAGATATCGTCTTCAATCCAAATCAATTTTCCAAAAATATGATCAACAATATATATATATTAACCAATTACCGGACTCAACAAAGAAGAGGAATGTGATGAATGATAAGGGCTCCAGCAGTGGAGACCATGGGGATAAGAATCCTCAATTTCCATCATGCAGGAAATGTGAAAGGAGACACCCATGAAAGTGTCTCAATGGGAAAAATAAATGCTTTACATGCGGGAAGGAAGGACATAAAGTGAAGAATTGCCGAAGAAAATGAAGAGTACTATGGAAGAAGATAAAAATGGTCCCAAGAATACATTTATAGTCATTTGCCATAAATGTAGGGGACCTGGACATTACCCGAGTGAATTCCCTATTCTATAGGATATTTTCTTGGTCAAAGAAGAAGCTATGTGGAAATAAATGGTTAGAGAAATGTTTAAAAAGTATTAGTGCTCCTTGCTGATGGGTTTACTTTGGAATAATTTTATCTTGTATTTTTAACCCTACAGTTTTCCAAGTGAGAATGATATTTGAGGAAGAATTATCCTTTCTCTTGTGGATATAGTTATAAATAAACATTTGGTTTTATATGATCGTTGGGTTTGAGGAAATTATAAGTTATTATAATTTGGGATGAAAATGCAAGGTATAAGATAAGATTTGTGGTTAAATTATGTTATGGTTATTTTGAGGAATTTATCTCATTTTTGTAATTTTATAAAATATAGTTTTTGAAAAAGGACAACACGCAGACCGTGTGACAACCCGTCGCATCGGACAAAGCTATGGGAATCGAACCCACAACCAAAGTGCGATTGGGATTTATCGCCTACCACTAGACTACGTGAAGTCTCTAGTTAGTGTGACTATTATTTTTAGTTAAATGATTTTATTGATCAGTAATAATATGATTTGGGATCTTATGTCTTATCAAATGAATACCCTTACTATAGGAAAATGATTTGGTAATTAAGTGATAAATGTTATTTTTGAAGTTATTCGCTTTGTTGTGGACATTATATGCCCAAGGAAAATAGAATAGTATGGTATTTCATTTGAGGAGTAATGGTGGATTTTTATCTATGTTTTTATTGTGGATTTATAGTTATTTGGGTTGTTTATGGAAATGATTAGTTTAATTACTTTTAATTATGTGAATTTAAGAGTAATTAATGTCATTTGGAGATACAATTTAATGTGGAAGACTAAATTCTTTTAAGTTTTGGGTTTCAATATTAGTTTGGATTATATTGAAGGATTTTAAGGACTGTTGATTATTGAATGGTATTTATTTAACTTTGGGGTATTGATGGTTTAATTTTAGAAATTAAGATTAGTTTTTTTTCTCTAATGGAATATACATTTGGGGGATCGTCATATATTATACTAACCATTTTGGTTTTTATTAATCTCTAAAGACAAGGTAAATATAGAGTTTATCCTACGTGGATCATTCATTTCTATAGAAGTTTATTCTAGCTCTTCCATTGTGACCAAGACTTCTTGAATACTCATTGATCAAAAAAATGATTTAGTGGTAAAACATTATTAAAGAATGAAACTCTACATTAAAATTAAGTATATCTCTTTATGTTCTTAGTCAATATCATAAATGAATTCCTCGTCCTTATGTAATGTAACTTAAAACAAAAAAATGTTGTCCGTTTACTTTTCCTACTAGGAGACTAATGACCGTTTGTCCCAACACAAGTTTGTGATTTTATTATTGTTAACTTTCTCCTGATCATGTTTTCTATCCTTCTCTATCAGAACTTAACACTTATTTTATCATCCATATCCATGTTTTTCTACATGTAATCCTGGTATAGGTTATCTCGGGTGACCTTTGTACTTCTCTTTCTTTCTTTTAAAGTGCTAGTTTTATTGAATCTTTTTCCGATGTGGGACTTTCCATTATATTCCCAACCCCAATTTTAAAAATTGTTAGGATTCAATTTATTTAAGGAGGGGAGAATTTAACACCCCAAGATTTCATAGTATGTACTTCTTCAAAACAATTCAATAACTTACACAACACACAACATCGAGTTCAAGCGCACCATGACTTACCAAACAAGTCGTTCAAAAGAGTTTATGAATAGTATTAACTAAATTTTAAACTTTATATAATACTTATAATTTTATAATCCATATTATGAGTTTCTTAGACATAATTTAAGAACAATTTTTTTCAGATAAAAGAAGTATTTTTCAAAAATGCACTTTTACCAACTTTTAATAGTGGACCCTTTTTAAATCCAATATTTTAAACTTTTATATATTCAATTTGACTAAATAAATTTATTATTTAGAATGGGGAAATCAATAATTTACAATGTAACACCCCAATCTTCCACAGTACGCTTCTTTTTGAATAATACAATAAGCGTGTGTTGTACGCAACTTCAAGTTCTAATACACACTACAACCAATCAAACTAGCCGTTATGAATAGTAATACCTACTTTTTAAAATTTTATAAATTTTATCTCTCAAAATGGAGATCATTTTTGGATTCGTAATATCGAATTTAGCCTAGGGTGAAATTTTGGAACTTTTCGGATAACTTTTATATTTTGATGAATAGTGAAAATTACTAAATTTTAATTAAAAACAACTTTTTTAATCAAAATAATTAATAGTGATAAATTATGAATTTGAGTGGTTTTAAAATATATTTAGAATATATTTTTCCAATTTAATACAATTTTGGTTATTAGACATAATTTCACAATTAAACCGGACATAAACAAGTATCAATCTTTTCATAGTTATTATATCTTAAAAACACGCTTTTTGTTTTGACAGCGGGAATTAATTTTAAATTAATTATTGCCACTTCTGTGTTTTGAATTTGGAAAAATTGATTCCATATTTGGAATCAGTATGTCCAAATTTTTTAAACAGGTAACTTTTATTTTTATACATTTTGAATAATTACTTCGGTAAATATTTTATTTACCATGGTTAAACGGTAAATCTGGTAAATAAGGGTTAAAATATAATATTATAATAATACTAAATTACCCTAAAACGTGTCCCAACCTTATTGGTGGATAAATTTCCAACCATGGGCTTCTTTGGGTAGATTTTGGGACCCCATGGAGCCACTTGTTGGTGATAGGGACACTTTATTTTAATTAAGTTAAAGTAAATACAAAAATGACATAAGCATATATCTTTTAGAAAAATAATTTTTACATAGGGTTATATATGTTGGATTTTCGACTATAAATATTAATTAGAAAGATAAAACAATTTCCTGCATAAGGGGATTTTATTTATAATTTTTAGACAATATATAATTTAATTTATTTGTGACACAATGGTGATGGATTAATTACCTAATTAATGAAAAATTGGAATAATTGATATTATAAATACCCAAATAAATGTAATTTGAGACTTTTTATAAATAAAAATAATTTTCTAGGATAATATTACATGTTAGGATTTATTTAATTAACTTTTTTCGAAGTAATAATTCTGTTATGATTTTTACAAAAACCAATTATTGAAAAGTGTCAAAATTAACATAAAAGAGTTTTTAAAACAAATATTATATTATTAATTTATATTAAATTCCTAAAAATCTAAGAATAGTCCAAGAGACTTATATACTGATAGGTGTATCATTAATGGACAATTTTGGGGTCTATTGGATGTATATAGTATGTTTATTAACCATATAATATAAAAATACAAAGAGACATTGTAAAAGTGAAACTAATTAACTAAGAGTTAATACTTAAAGATAAGGTTAATATAGTAACCCAAACCTGTCTAAATCATATTGGATGTGTGTTTTTCTACCTATCCCCACCTTAACCTTTAAATAATACACTTTTTAGCCATTATAAACCGAATATAAATTTATTATAAAATAATATTTTTAGCTTTTCCGAAGGTGCCCCTCACCCCTCTTATAAAAGGGCACTCCCCCTTCTCACTAATTCACTCATTCAAAGCCTTTTTTTTCGGCCAACCCCTGCCCAAATACTCTCTCAACTTCCATAACTTAATCCTAGAGTCCTTTCTTTAGTCAGAAAGACATCCTAAGGAGCCCTTTTGATCAAATCAAAAGGAAGAACCCGAAGAAGAGGTAATGATTTCACCACCCTTTTTCAAGTTCCTTTCTTCTTCCACTTCTTCATTATTTTTTATTACCATTCTAAAATAATAAATCCAGTATCTTATATATACTGTGATTTTATAATAAATATGTTACAACCATATTCAGTATTATATCCATCCTTTGAATAACATGTCACTATATGTGCATACGTACGGCTTACCATCTCCACGTCGTGGTGTAATTGTTATTCAATAAATTATTATTTGGATGGGTATAATAATGATGTTTAATTCATTTAAATAATAAATATAACATGATAATGATTCTCTATATATGATATACCATCCAATTATATATTATTTTAATATCAAAATAATGATATTGTTGATCGTGCGTACGTACGGACTACCGTCTCCACAAACGCGATGAGATTCATTCTCCATCGTATCCATTCAAGACTAATTCTCATTTAATGATTCAAAATAATGTTTAATTATTTTAAATCATTCTGTATATGAATAATATACATCCCATTAGTAACAAATATGGCTCAAATAACAAATAATATAAAGGAAAATGAACCCGTTAACACCCGAAACGACGATAATTCTAAGATATTATTAACAAATCAATCTTAAAAGATCATATATGATATCATATTAATGCATATGATTCTTTTATAATTAAATAACAATTATTTCACCATTATACAGAAGGTTAACCTACCCTTTACCAAGGAAAAAGGAAAAAGTAAGGGGGTTCTTATCTCACTTTTAATTCTGTGAGAATTCCATTGTTCACCACTTATTTATTACATGTGGTGTGTGTACTGCCCATATTTGTATTCATTGTGTAATATACTTTAATTCATGTATATTGAAATCATCATTGTATGATCCTTCTTTCATGGGTGTATGTTTTGTATGTTACCAAATCAATAAGGGAATTTGAAATTTCAATTTCCACTCATTCGTCTTTACGCATACTTCATTGATTATTTTACTCCAAGATTATGTGTAGAATCACTATTAATTTTATTATGTAATAATTTACACTCCCCTTTCTGTGTATATACTTTTTATACACATAATCACTCCATTGATAAATTCTCAAGTCATCAGTATGAACTTGATAAGAGTAATTTTTACTCAATCTCGACTTGTTGGGATAAACATCCAATTCATTGGTGTTGTTTTTACAAGAATATGTGTGAATGTCCTTTGATTTTTTTACACTGAATATCCAATCATATTTAGTGTATTTATATTTTCCACACATAATTATGTCATTGATTTATCCTTAACCTAAGGATACGACCTTTATGAGAGATTTCATCTCAATTTACATTCCATTGAGACTTCTTTGTTGTTATACACCAAATCACTTTTATGTGGTGTATATAATGTACTTTGACATAGTATATCATGAATCTATTTATTCTCATGATATTACAAAGTTTTTATTACGTCAATTATTTGTATTCAAGTGTCTCTCTTTTGGTTAGAAACTCTAACTAAAATATCGTTTTTAAATGTTTTAAAGACTTATTCTTCTAAATCTTGCTCATTAATGTCCATGTTTTAAAAATGGTTTTAAGGATTTATTTATATGGACATTAAAGTTTTAAAATTAAAACTCCTTTTAAAAGTTTCAAATTGGTATGGGACACTTTGATTCAAAAATCTATTTTTAAATGGATTCTTGACAAATAGTGTGACTTTTAAATGATTTCAAGAAAAAGGGAGACATTTCATTCTAATTTTTTTGATGATTATTTTCATCTATGTCAATATCTTTCATCATTCTCGATTGAGGTTAATATGATAAAATACAATCTTCCATATTGTATCAAATGAGTTATGTTTGAATTTGGATGTGCTATTTTTATACCATTCGTGGTTTGTGGATAAAGTATTGACATTTCGTATGCTAGTTTTAATACGAATGTTTATGTTGTGTTTAAAACTTTTCATATGAGGAATGAATTGGACTTAGTATGTGACGGGTGGAGCCCGATATAGCTCCTTGATGCATCGGTAGGTCTCATGATACAAACTAGTGTCTTGGAACAAGGCCTTGACAAAATCTTATTTGTAGTCTTGACACGAGGCCTTGGCTATGTGGTTATGATAGTATGGAATTATGCATTCCGTCATTATGAAAGTGGTTATTGATATTGCATGTGATTATTAGTTTAGTAGAATATCCATGTGAATAAGTAAATGGCATTATTTCATTTTATTTTTTCCATACTATGTTGAAGTTCAAGTTTAAAAGGCTTTTGTTTTAGTTATACATTGCCTTAAATGTTTATTCTTATTTATGAAAGTTTCTGCTATATTGTTATCCTTACTGGGCATTTGAGATCACCCCTTTTCTATGTTTTATTTTTCCCAGGATGTGAAGAAGTAAATTATGAATGACCTGCAGGGATAGTATGAGGGCATAAGAGTGTGGACTATGGAGATTATGTTGTTGTAGTTTTTCACTTATTGATGTAATGTAAACTTTATGAATATATCTGGTGTTTCCAAGGCTACTAAACTAATCGGTCATTCGAGACTTGATAATTCTTGTGATCATGCCAATGTTATGTAATAATGCACTGAATCTAGGTAACTAGGTTCATTTCGTTACAAATGTGGTTCAATGGGATTAAAATAATTTTTTATTGAATAGTAACTTTTAAGTTTTATTAATCGCGATTAAAGGTAATTTGTGAAATTTAAGGTAAAAATGATATTATAAAAATACGAAAAATATCTCAACACTTGTTTTAACCTTATTGGAAGAGTCATGGCTGACAAAGAAAATCCATGGGTCAACTTGGGGACCTCATGGAGCCACCTGGGTAAGAAAATGACATTAATAACTTTTTATTTAAAGTAAAAATAAAATTGTCACAAACATGTGTTTTTTAACTAAAACAATATTTACATGGGGTTATATAAGTTAAATTTTAGACTATAAATATTAATTGAAAATATAAAAATATTTCCTACATCATGGTAATTTTTTTAAAATTTTTAGAATTATATAAATTAAATTTTTTATGACACAATGATGATGCAGCGATTACCTCATTAATTAACGATTTAAATAAAATGAAAAGATAATGTAAAATATAAGATTTACACTTGTCAAAAACCTATTGGATGAGTATATTTAGAACCCTTATCACCTTATCCTAGAAATATATCATTGTGGGACCTTTAAAATCCAAAAATCATTTCATAATAATGTAACATTTCATGACTTTCCAAGAGTGCCCCTCCTCTCCTCTTATAAAAGACCTCCACCTCTACCACCTTATTCACACCATCAAATCCATTTGGCTTGGCCAACCTCTTCCCAAATACTCTCTCAACTTCCCTCTCTTACTCCTAGAAGCCTCACCTTGGGCAGAAGTCTTCCCAAGTAATCCTTTGGCTCAAATCAAAAAGAGTTACCCAGTTTTAAGGTAATGTCTTCTCTTATGTTCGTTTGTTTTATTTTGCTTCTCCAACCCCTTAAAATATTTTTATTACTTTATTTTGTAACAACACCAGTATCTTAAATATATTAGGATGTTTTTATTAGAAGTGTTTTATTTACACTTACACACACCTTCGTCTAATAGTTAAAGAACATATTGTTTCTGTTGGTGGTGAATTACTGCCTCACGAAACGATGATTGTTCAATATTCTTTTAACACCTCTCATGGTGGCCATTATGATGAAACTATTTTCATATATGATATATATATTAGGTTTATGATTTCCTTATGCTTCTGTATTTATCATTTGTGGCATACCCTTATGATTTCCATTATGGGTAAACGCAATAATTTCATTTTATGAAGTGCGGACTATCGCCCCCTCAAAGTGATTTGAATCGTTAATGCCATATATGGGAAGTATAAAGGATGGAGTAAATGATATTATATATGATATTATACTGGAATTATAATACACCTTTATATCATTATTATTTCATTCCATTAAATACGAAATAGAAATGAAAGTAGCGTTTATGCGTACGTACGGCTTACCGTCTCCATGAACGGTGCATTTCATTTCTTACCTCTAAATGTTACGTAATATTATGAATGAATGTATATAATGGATATATATGATATATATGATATCTACATCATGAATATAATTCTGGATATAATGGATATTTTACCACATGAACAACTTGTAATTATAATAATTTTATTTTTGACTCAAGTACCAAAGATCGACGAAACGACCGTTATTAACATAAATAATTACATAATGTTCATAACATGGAAATAAGTGATATAAAAGGAATAATAAACTTTAAAAAGGTTCTTAAGAAATTATAAATTAACCCTAGTTTATTATTCAGGAGGTTAAAGAACGGTCGAGTCAATTCAGGCACGAGGTAAGGACTTCGTCTCAATCTCCTTTCATTGAGGCATATTTTGTTTTATACACAACTTTCTTTTATACTGTATATAAACTCCTTTGACTTTTACATTTATTCAAAAGGAATCTTTTTATATGAAGCGTTTTACTAAACGACAAAATGGAATGTTTTTTTGTCGCACGTATGTGGCGACAACGACTTCTCTGCCGCCGTGACCATTATTTGAGTTTCAGCTTCCTCTACAAGACATAACTTTTTTTAAATGAAAAATAAATACAAAGTTTTAATTTTCTTTTATTTTGTTATTGAAAATGTTTTTGAAAGTGTTTTTTATATCTTTGTGTTGTATTGATATCTTGTGATTGAAATGTGGAAATGTTATGTTTCATTTATGCATGTTTTATGTGACACGATTATGTTATGGTTTATGATATGTTTAAACATTTTCATATAAGGAATGCATTGGACTTAATAAGTGACGGGTGGATCCCACTATAGCTCCTTGATGCATCGGTAGGTCTCATGAGAAAAACTAGTGTCTTGGCACGAGTCCCTAACAAAATCTTATTTGTAGTCTTGGCACGAGGCCTTGGCTACGTGGTTATGATAGTCTAGCATTATGCATTCCATCATTATGAAAGTGGTTATTGATATTGCATGTGATTATTTGACTAGTAGAATATCCATGTGAATAAGTAAATGGCATTATTTAATTTTATTTTTTCCATATTATACTGAATTTCAAAGGCTTTTGTTTTAGTTATACATTGCCTTAAATGTTTATGTTTATTTATGAAAGTTTCTGTTGTATTGTTATCCTTACTGGGCATCTGAGCTCACCCATTTCAATGTTTTAATTTTTCTAGGATGTGATGAAGTATATTATGAATGACCTGTAGGGATAGTATGAGGGGATATGAAGAAAGGATGTTTTTTTTAGTTTTTTTTACTTTATGATGTAATTTAAGACTTATGAATGTATCTAGTGTTTCCAAGGCTACTAAACTAATCGGTATTTCGAGACTTGATCTTTTGTGATCATGCCAATGTTACGCAATAATGCACCGACTCTGGGTAACTGGGGTCGGGGTGTTACAACATAAATATCCTTGTATATGCCAGTCCTGCATAATAATTGAGGGAGGGATGAAACGCATGCCATCATATTTAATTTAATAATAAATAATTTCAAACTCATGAAATAAATTAAATTAAATCATCCAACGCATACACGGGTCATGGTCAATCTCATGAACGATCATACAAGCAATAGATATGTAAAAGTTATAGGTGAGCATTCATTTATTTATTAGTTATTTTTATTTAAGATGAATTTTCTTGAATTAATTAATTAATTAATTCAATTTCATCTTAATGATCATCCAAACATAATTAGAGATATCTACCATTTATTTCATTCATGGAAAATATATAATATAACCAATAATGGAATATTAATTACAATAAACTAATTCAGATTTTAATATTATTTTAAAAACATTATTAAATTTTCAAACACACATTGGTTGGTTAATCAATAAAATAATGTTTTGATTCTTTAATTTTCAATTTAATGTAATTTTTAATTCTGTCATTTAATGAGAGACTACACAACATTTACAGTCCATCTACACATCATGTACCTCAGTTTTCACGTATCTGTGTCACACGCCTATGGATTTGGGGTGTTAACTCATCTGGACTACACGATGTGTATAGGACAACTACACACCATGTGTCCACTTTCCCTGTGTCGGGTTGTCCAGGTCAACATGCAATGTGTAGTAAATGCACCATGTGTAATTAACTGTTCAGCACATCCAGGTACAATTTTCATGGGTACACAATATGTGATTCGGTTACACATCATGTAACCCAATTTTATTGGCCAAATATCTGGCACATCCCAATGGAATCTTTAGTCAATATTCGTCTGTTTTTAAACCTTTAAGGAAATGAAACACTAAATGAACATGATTAATATGTCGATAACATGTTAATTAAAATCATATTAAAGGACGAATAACATGAATAGAAAATCAAACTGCAATTACACATAGATCAACAATAAAACAAATAATTATAAATTTAAACATGATCACTCTTATACAACTTGATGGTTCTAGGAATAGCGTAAGAGTGCATTGTTGGGTGATATATTAAAACTTATTTTAATAATTATTTTCCAAAAATAAGAGTGATGGTCTTTCACATCAAATTTATAATTAATTTATTTAATATATGAAGAAATAAAATACATGGGCTTATGAAATTTCTTTTTTGGTGAATTTTGATCATCCAAAAATACCCTATCATATTACCTTTTTTGTTCTATGAGGATCCAAGGATAGAATCCCTCTAGCGGTGATCCACATGTGATCCAATGATCTCTGAGAAACACTACTCGATCTCTCAGTGTTAGCATGGTGAGTCGGTGTCTTTTGTTGTTCTCTCTTGATCACTCATTCTTTGATCTTGAAGAAATATGTCTTTCACTTCTCATTCTTGAGAGGGATAGAGAACGAGGAGTCGAGAGAAGATTTGTTGAGCGCAAAAATTCTCTATTATAAATTTTGGATTCACTACACAATAGACAATGTCTTTTATTTATAGAGTAAAGATTTAGGTTAAAATATTATTTAATTTTATGTCATCCATTAAATTACATTTATTAACTTTAATAAACCACAACCCTCATAGTAATAATGAAAATATTATTATTTCATCACTTACGCCAACTGGCGCAATAATAAATATTTTTTAACCATCTTTTTAATTAATATTTTTCATCGATCACTGTACTGGTACATCCGAACTCATCCTGCATTTATTGAACACCTGAATAAAAATTTTATTCATAAATAAATATTTCATTCACATAACGAAGAATAAATTTTTATTAAAAATTCAATAAAATAAAATAAAAAAATTCGTTCACATGACAGTGAATAAATATTTATTTAATTTATGTGATCAACATAACTTTAATAAAATTATTCCTTGAACATGATAATAATATTTATTCCATTAATTAAAATCAAATAAAAATTAATTCAGATCAAAACAAACACATAGTGTGTGACTTTTTATGACTATTTATCATTGGCTTTATGTGGGCTTGTCTAAAGTCCAATATTACTATCTAGAAATGGGTCAGGGCACACAAGAGAAAGAACTAAATGTCTCAACATTGATAACAAAATAGGAATGATCAATGTGTAATATAATCATTTTGTCGCAATATCTCATGAATCAAGTTGCACGATAGTGTCATCAACCTATTTTCTTGATACATATTTCTTCTACCATCTCAAATAAACACATCATTTCACCATGGAATTTAAATTTATTGCAACATTTATATTCCAATAAAAGGTTTGAGATATCATCTTTCATAAAGATGTAAGGTACAAATCCTTCCTCGACTTATCCATTAATGACATGTCAATCATGACACACTCAATGTACCCTACTTCTATCCAACATATGGCATGACAGTTTTGGTCAGTAAATCTAAGTGCATGGGTCATGAGATCTATTAATGATAATCATAATGTATAAGGAACATTACACATGCTTGTAGACGTAAATATCTCATGACACCAAAACACATGGGATTACTACTGGTGGGTCTGTTCTCATAATCTCCAATCTTGGTGATTAATAAGTGTGAACTTCATGAGAAGAAGATGCATCCACTTATGAGAACTCACACCAGATTTTCTAAATACTAGGTGTCATGTTATAGTATGTTATCCAACCACAGATCTATATTAAGAATATTTCCATAACATTTTAGGTTCTCATCATAGTGGGGAACTAATATGACCTTATCAATGCTATAAATACTCTAGGAATTTTCTACATTATATCCATGTAGAAATAATGAAAAATATTTAATAAGACGTTAAATTAATATTAAATAAATCTAATATACATATAATCAAAGTACAACCAATTGGTCCTAGGACACCAACTCTAACAAAAATATTGTTTTGCTGGTTTCTCTATGTGATGTATGTTATTGAAATTAAATGAAATAATTATAAGAAGGGAATTTCCATTGATAAAATTCTAGGTTGTTACTCTGTGTCTAGTCCTTCATGCCACTAGGCCTCTAGGCTATGAACGGTGGTCCTTTAGGCTTTGTGTTGGAGCAGTTCTTGAATGGTGGATAGAATAAAGGTGAAAAGAAATTCTTTAGTGATTAGTTTGGATGTGGTGGTTCATTCATGAAACGACTAGTACACACATGTTCAAGTCCCCATTCGGGGTGATAAGGATTATGGGCCACAGATGTGATGTCATGATAATAAACTATGGCAAGATAATGCAGAAAGGTGAGAGGGGTTGTTTTAGTGTGGGGTCAAGGGGAAATAGGTCTTAATTTCATGTACTAGGCCTTTGTTCCACTGGGCCTATGGGACATGTATTTTAGGTCTTCATTCTTCTAGGCCTTCAATTCGTGTAAGAGATACCCATCAACCCATTTAAAATGAGGGATCACTAGAAAATGAAAATATGAAATTGTCATGGGTGACTCCTTTATCTCTCACTGGACCATTTGGTCAAGCATTTTGTAGTTTTTTTCCCACTTCCCTATCAATGGTAACATCAAAATCTACCCCGATTTAGGTGTCTAATGATGTATTATGTGATAATAACACCACCACCATAAAAAAAATATAATTTCAATATTATAGAGTATTATAATATAATATAATGATTACATTTTCATGAATTAAAAATATAATGGAGGATGAAGCCATCTCATTCCTCTTATGCATCCACCGCCTGCACCTACCATTGACCGACACATCATCATCGTCCATTGGTGTTAACCAGCACTCACAAATAGTGATCATCTTAAAATTTTATTAGTTGGTTCATCTCAATTTGAGGGTTCAAAAAATGTGGTTCATTCATCATAAATCATAAAGAGTTGTGACCCTCTATCAAAATTCACGAATTCCATTTTAGTGGGTGTCATCCCTCTCTACATTTGAGAGAATTGAAGGGTAACATATGATCAATTTGATAGTAACTACTATAATAATATCTTGTGCATATCTATAATTTATTTTCACTACATATTAATTATTAACTCTGATAATCCATTAAAATTTTCTAAATTGTACAATTCGCCACTATTGATCATTCTGTCTTTCTATTATTTGGACCAAACACTTATCCTTGTAGACACATCATGAAACAAACACATTAATATTAAATATAATTTTATTCTATTTTTATATATTAATATATATATATATATATAATGATTAAGAGGTATATTCCTCTCTATCTCTTTTATTATTATTATTATTATTATTATTAATGTTGTTAGTCAAAAGTTTGACATTTCTTTCAATTTTTTCACTTATTTACATCTCCATCCTTGACCCTTCTTCATTTTTTCTAAAAAATAGATTTACATTTAATCGGTCATCTAGGATGAGCCTTTTATGATGCATTCAGCCCCCACATGGGGTGGATCCACAATATGGAGATTGCCTTAGTGGAAAAGTCACCATATGATCTCATATCAGAACCAAGTTCAAAACTTGGAAAGGGTAATTTTTTGTGGAACTATAGGAGTACTGCATCATGGTAGGAGTCCTTGTATTATATGAGGTATTTTAGTGGGGTAATGTACAAAACTATAAAATCGTCATATTTTCGTGGTGTCTATAGCCTAAGGCCATAGTTTACTTGAATTGTGTTTCATGTTATCGTTACAATAGGGTCCAGAATATAGCCATGGTTTCAAACCATTTCCTTAGGTATCTATGTCCATGGTTCACATCGATTGTGGTCATAGGCTATTCCAATAGATGTTATTGAATGGTTTAGTAAACTATGGTAGTAGATGGTATATTTCCATAGTCCACATAAGTTGTGGCCATAGGCTGCATGCCATACACCTAGTGCCATGGTTTACTAAACTGTGGTGGTATCCTTTTAGAAAAAATGTACCCGATGAGGTTTGATGTGGCGGCTTCTTCTATAATCCTTCCAACAATTTACCCCTACGTCAAACTCTACTATAAGTATATATAAACACATGTAAATGTATATATAATGATATATAATTATAAATATTAATCATTTGAAAAACTAAAAAAATGGATGAAAGCTAATTGACACGGTTTTCCAAAACCATGGCTATAGGTAATTTTTGAGAGGTCTATTGTCGCATTTTTTTTAAACCATGGAAATAGCTCATTTTAGGAGGTTTATTTCCATAGTTTAAAAATCTGTAGAAATATGTTAATTTATAGAGGGTTATTTCCATGGTTTTAAAAAACTGTGGGTATAGATTATTACCGCGATTTTCTAAAATCATTGTAATAGGACTTTATCACCAATTTCCCGCATTTTTTGGGGGTCCTCGTGTAACCTACCACTATGATTTCATATAATTATGGCTATAGGGTACCTATGACCATGGTGTTCCAAACCTTGGCTATAGAAGTGTGGTCATAGGGTCATTTTCTAGTTGTGGTAGCAATAGTATTATTCACTCGAATTGGAATTTTTTGGTTGTGTATCTGGTCCTATGGACAACTGGGCCTTTGGGCTATCAATGGTGGGCCGTCAGTCTTTGTGTAGGATTTTTTCTTGACCATTAGATAGCATGAAGGTGCAAAGGAATTCTTTGGTGATTAAGTTGGATGTGATAGTTCATTCATGAAGCGACTGGTACGAACATGTTCAAGTCCCCATTTGAGGCGATAAGGATGACGATCCATGGACGTGACGTCGAGATAAAAATATGAGGCATACTAATGTAGGGAGACGAGAGGGGTTGTTTCGATGTGGGGTATTGGCACATTAGGCCATTAGGCCATGTATTGGGCCTTTATGTTGTTGGGCCTTTGAGCCGTGTATTTTGGGTCTTTATGCCTATGGGCCTTCAAGTCGTGTAAGAGATCCACTCAACCCAGTTAAAAAGAGGGATCACCAGAAAATAAAAATATAGAATTCTCATGGAAAACTCGTTTCTCTCTCACTAAGCCATTTAGTCAGGAATTTTTTAGTTTTTCTCAAATATCCCTATCAATGGTAACATCAATTTCTACCCCTATTTAGGGGTTGAATAATGTATTCTACAATAATAACACTGCCTCCACCAATAGTAATGATATAATTTCTAGATTATATATTATTATATTAAAATAAAATGTTTATATTTTTCTGAATTAAAAATATAAATAAGGGTGAAGGCATCTCATTCCTCTTATGAATCAAATGTGTGCACCTTCCATTGATTCACATGTCTCCATCATCCTTTGGTGTTAACTAGTATTGACAGATGCTGATCATCTCCAAATTTTAGTAGTAGGTTCATCTCGATTTGAGGATTCAAAAAATGAGGTTTATTCATCGTAAATTGTACAATAAGGCCTATGAAAATAGAGAGAAGTTGAAATTCAAAAAATTTCTCTCATTGATTTCTCTCAATCCATATCTCGGATCATATGGCACTTATATATATATATTATTTTTAAAATATTCCTGAAATTTTGACTTTCTTTAATTAACATACAATTCTTTCCTAAATTAAATATCTACATCCCGAACACAATGGAGAAGTCAGTTTTTCAATCTGACACTCCGTTTTAGAGAATTTCATATTTTACCCATTAGAATGCATATATAATTTTGTATTAATAGACATCATCACAAACTATGAAAATAGAAGTGTGGTCTTAGGTTCATTTTCTAGTTGTGGTAGTAGTGGTATTATTCACAGAATTGGGATTTTGGGCTACACATCTGCTCATTCGGGCCACTAGTCCTTCGGGCCATTATGCCTCTAGGATATCAATGGTAGGCCTTGAGGCTTCGTGATGGAGTATTTATTGACTAGTGGAGAGCATGAAGGTGCAAAGGAAGTCTTTGGTGATTAGGTTGGATGTGGTGGTTCATTCATGAAACGATTGGTACACACTTTTTCAAGTCCCCGTTCAAAAAGATAAGGATGACGGGCCACAAATGTGACGTTAGGACAACAATCTAGGGCAGGATAATGCTCGAAGGTGAGAGGGCTTGTTCCAGTGTGGGATCTTGGGACATTAGGCCTTTAGGCCATGTACAAGGGCTTTGTGTCATAGGGCCTTCAGACCATATATTTCAGGTCTTTATGCCTCTAGGCATTCAAGTCAGGAAAGAGATTCCCCTTAACCCAGTTAAAAGGAGGGATCACCAAATTATAAAAATGGGGAATTGTCATGGGTGACTCCTTTCTCTCTCACCAGGCCATTTGGTTAGGAATTTTTTAGTTTTTTTTCACAATTCCTTATCAATGGTAACATCAATGTCTACCCCTAATTAGGGGTTGGATAATGTATTCTATGATAATAACATCACCACCACCAACAACAACAATAATATAATTTATAAATTATATAGTATTATAATATAAAAAAATTATATTTTTATGAATTAAAAATGTAATAGAGGATGGATCCATCTCATTCCTCTTACGCATCCATCACCAGCACTTGTTGTTGACTGACACATCTCCATCATCCTTCGGTGTTAACCGGCATTGGCAGACACCGATCGTCACCAAATTTCAGTAGTAGATTTATCTCAGTTTGAGGATTCAAAAAACAAGGTTCATTCATCATAAATCATAAAGAGTTGTGACTCTCCATCAAAAGACAAGGATTCCATTTTAGTGGGTGTCATCTCTCTCTACATTTGAGAGAAGTAAAGAGTAAACATTGGATCAATTTGATCTAAACTACTATAAAAATCTCTTGTGCATATCTATAATTTATTTTCACTAAATATTAATTTTTAACTCTAATAATCCATTAAAATTTCCTAAATTGCCCAATTCACCCCCTGTTGATCATTCTGTCATTCTGATATTGGGATCAGAAACTTACCCTCACAGAACCATCATGTAACACACATTAATATATAATAAAATATGATTTTTTATATTATATTATATATAATGAGTGGGAGGTATCTCTTTAACTCTTTTATTATTATTATTATTGTTATTATTATTATTATTATTATTATTATTATTATTATTATTATTATTATTATTATTATTATTATTATTATTATTATTATGTTTTTTTAATGTTGCTAGTCAATTGGGGTTCCCGAGTAACCTACCGCCGTGATTTCATATAACCGTGGGCTATGTATTTTCGGCGGCCCGCATTTCCTAATCAAACCCCGTAAGCAGCGAGGGGTCCGTAAATGTCAGCTATTGGTTTTCCCGAAGAAAGCGGCGTCGTTTTGAAGTGTTTTTCTTCCCCCATCAAAAGCGGACCCACTTTCAGCATTCTCTGCAACCCTACCGTATCCGACACAGCGCACGGCTTATCTACGGACACCTCCAGAGACAGAACCATCGAATGAAAAATAGCGTGTGAGCCCATTACCAGGGATCGAATCATCCGCTACAATCCCACTCATACAAAACACACGATAATAAATATTCGATGTATATTTATTTCTCCCCAACACGGTTTTATTATCTTATTAATGGATTAATAGACTCAACACCTCATTCAATATATATATTTAATATGGACAATGTGTTTTCATTTAATGAAAACGCGTCATGGATCACTATATAAAGGGATGTGATCCCTCCCATTGAGAACATACAATTGTGAGAAAGTCTCTCATTTCTATCTTCTTCTCACACTTTTCATTGTTTGAGATGGAAGCACTAGCATCCTTTCAGCATTCGGGTATCCTCAAAATACGACTGTGGATCTGTTGGCCGGTGTACCCCACTCGAAGATAAGGTGTTATTGTTCACTTCTACGTGATCTTTATCAAGCATTCTCTTTCATTGAGAAAGAATAAGACTATTATCATTGATGATTTCCACTTACACTATTTATACAGTTTTTTACGCAATGATTCTCAAATATAGATCTGCATGTGGTTGGGTTTTCTTCCACTACACATGGTCATGAGATCTAAGCCCTGATCACCATGGAAATCTACTGAGAGAATCTCTCGATTGGAGCCCATCCTATATTAATTGTGAAAATAAATATTTAAACCATATGGTAATAAAAATAATTATTCAATTTATTTAAAATCAAAAAAACTATCCATTTTATTTATGGTATAAAAATGTATGGATATGTATATATCTATACAAACGTATATGCAATGTTAAATATAAATGTGTGTGTGACTCTATTAACAAATAGATGTATATTCATTTATATATTCTAATACATGTAAACAAATATTGAAAAATAATATACATATATAAATATTTATATTTATGTTGATATTGATATAAATGTTTATAGTTATACATAAACACACACATATATGTATATATAAATATAAATACACATTCCCACACGTACAAACATATTTTATAAATGTATATAAAAAGAATTTTATGAATATATATAAATACTATTAATTATTGTTAATAAATAATATTTTATAACTTATTATTTTTTTATTTTTTATTGATATTTATTACTGATTATTGTTAGTTGTTACAAATTATTACATAATATTAGTAACTAATAAAAAATAAAATTAGTAATTATAAGAATAATTACAATTCAGTAACGAATATATCTAAAATTAATATATTTACATTCATTATTTAGTTTGGAATAATTATTACTATTTAAAATTACTATTTAATAACATATATACAATTATTATTTATTACTATTAATATATATTACTATTTTAAAATTATTATTTAGTTACTCATTACTAATATATTTTAAATATTACTATATATTACAATCTAGGTTAAAAAAAATTTATATATAAAATTAATAAGTTTAAACATATAAATTTATCAATCAAAAACTAAAAAATATGTTTTTATTTTTTGGGAAAGTCATTAATCCTTTCAACATCTTATATTCAAGTATTTGGGTAAAGTAATTAAGGGACTTAACGTCATCAGCTTGGAAAAAAAGAGTATTCCATGGACCCTAACACATTTATGCCTCATTTATAAAAAAAATGTCTAACCTAAATCCATTTCAATTTTTTTATTTTATTTTTCAAAAAACAAATTAAAAAAAACTCATCGATCACTTTAATGCAGACACCACAATACAACATGAAATTTAGAATGAATTAAATTCAAAACAAATCAACATTAAATATGATTAAAAACAACTGTCATTCATAAAAAGTTTAACAAAACATAAAGTTTCAATCATGGGTAGGTTGATGATAGTCGGACCATAAAGATAGATAGAAGGAATTCCAATGCAGTTTCTCCCTTTAGGCTTTATCCCTGCTGTGAGGCTCCCTTAGTTAGAGTATATTCTTATAGTAATTTGAATGATTGGCGGCGTAGATGGTGGGGCTACCCGCTGGTCGGTACTCGATAAGAAGGCTTCCCTTCTTGGATTGTAACCCGCATGCATTGCAAAGCGTCTCCCCCAACTCCATCTCCTCCACTGTGGGGTGTTAACGCTGCTGTAGTGGTGGCACCTCCGCCCCCGATCACTCATTACCACATATTGAACATATTTGCTTCTCGACTTTCTATATTTTTGGGGTTTGCGATGAGAGGTGATGGATCCAGCTGGGAGAGATGGCACATAGATGGGTTTATGTCCTTCACAGATCAAAACAATTATAACCCATGGCAGGATGCAAATCGAGTTTGCACTGAGCTTGCCAGCTCTGAGTCAAGCTTAATAAAAATTCGGTTCACTTCTTACCATGAGTTATAATTGTTTTGATCCATGAAGGGAATAAACCAGTCTACACACCATCAATCCCAACTGGATCCAACACGTCTTATCCCAAACCTCGGAAGGATAGAAATTAGAGGAGAAAATATGTTCAAGATGTGGTGGTGGGTGATGGGGGTGGAGGTACCACCACTACGACAGCGTTAACACCCTGTAGTGGAGGAGTGGGGAGCTGGGGGAGACTCTTTGCGTTGCCTGCAACTTGCAATCCATGAAGGGAAGTGTTCTTGTTGAGTATCGACTGGTGGGTAGCCCCACCTTCAACCTAGCCATTCATTCAAATTGCTCATGAAATATACTCCAAATAAGGGAGCCTCACGGTAGGGATGTAGCCTAGGGGGAGAACCATCATTTGTTTTACTTCTCTCTATCTTTATGATACAATTATGATCAACCTACCCATGACCGAATCTTCATGTTTTGCTAAACTTTTTATCAATGGCAATTGTTTTTAATCATATTTAGTGTTGATTCGTTTTTAATTTAATCCTTTTTAAATTTCTTGCTCTATTGTGGTATCCACATTAAATTGATGGATTTTTTTTAATGATGTTTTTTGAAAAATAAAATAAAAAATAAAACCGACTTTAGGCTGACACATTTTTAAAAAATGGGGCAGAAATGCATTAGGTCTCATGATGCGTGCCTTTCGTCCAAGCTGGTGATGCTAGGTCCCTTGATTCCTTTACCCAAATACTTGAACATAAGTCGTTGAAGGTCTTAATGCTTTTTTTTTGTAAAAATAATAATAGATTTTTTTTTAGTTTTTAATAAATAAATTTTTATGATTAAATTTATTATTTTTATTGATAAAAGTTTTTTAACCTAAATTGTAATTTATAGTGACTTTTGAAATATATTAGTAAGGAGTAACTAAATAATAATTTTGAAATAGTAATATATATTAATAGTAATAAATAATAATTGTATATATATGTTATTAAATAGTAATTTTGAATAATAATAATTATTTGCAACTAAATAATAAATTTGAATATATTAATTTTAGATTTATTCATTACTAAATTGTAATAATTATTATTATAATTAACCAGTACCAACCCCGTTTATTTATTCAACATAATCATTCAATTACCCATATAAGTACTAACTCAAAATTTGTTTTTGATATAAATTGCATAAACGATTTTTCAAAAACGGAAATCGAGATAGATATATCATTATCACTCATTAGTAGCTGCACTCGGTATTTGGGAGAATATATATTAAATTTAGACCAACATGAAATTTATGTCAAAGATACCATAAATTGATATATTTACAATGCACCATTTCTTTACTATTTCTATCGATGTTGAGAAACAATTACTGTAAAAATATTTGGATTTTGAAAATATTATTTTGATAAATACATGTTAGTATTTATGAATACATATTAGTTCTGAATATTACTTATTAGTTCGGAAATAAATCTCATATATTTAATATTAGTTCAGAACAATTATGTTATTTCTTTTTTATTCAGGAAAAATAATATCAGGTGTAATACATAGATTGATAATAATACATGTGTTGAAAAAAATGTATGTTTTTTTATTGAAAACTATAAAGAAAATTTTATAAATTGGAACTCTATGCACTACGCAATGCGAACCATCTATAGATGCCTCATACAACCAAAGAACATACCCATAAATC
This sequence comes from Viscum album, assembly GCA_963277665.1. Classification (NCBI taxonomy): domain Eukaryota; kingdom Viridiplantae; phylum Streptophyta; class Magnoliopsida; order Santalales; family Viscaceae; genus Viscum; species Viscum album. The sequence continues at coordinate 856,106,021 of OY728133.1, read as the reverse complement.
AGTGAAAAATATCTAAATGAATTGAAACCAATATAGAAATAAATCATAGTATTATAAAAATGAGCTACATAGAATGAGAATTTTTTATGCCATTAACCTCAAATTTTAGAAACAATCCACTAAAAGGTAAATTTACTCCTAAAATCATAAATAGATATTAACTAATTTATAAAAACCATATAAATTATCATGATATTCATTAAAGAATATATTAATGTCCTAAATAATATCATATCACTATGTATTGATCAAAATCATATTGTGATCAATAGATATATTTCACTTACATCAATTCATATTAGTCTCGTATAATACATATTAGTTCTGAAATAAAACATATACATGAAATATGTAATATTAAATTAGACCTAACATGAAATTGAATTCGCCATGAATAAAATGAAATATTTGTTATGATATATATTATAACACCCCAACCCTAGAAACCTGAAGATTGTGCATTATTTTATTATATTGGCATGATTATAAGAAATAAAATCCCAGAGGACCGATTAGTTTAGTAGTTTTGAAAGACCATATTACATACATGATACCCATAGTACATTGGGAAAGATAGAAAATACATCATGATACATAATAGTAAAAAATAAACTGTATCCATTGAGAACTCATTCATGGTTTTCTTCTTCATAACCTGGGAAAATGAAACATAATAAGGGTGAGATAAAATGTTCAGTACGGGTTATGTGAATCAATAAAAAGATAATTAAATTCAATAAGGCATAGAAATTATGACAAGGTAAATAATATGAAAAACACATGCCATTAATAAACTGGGAATGAAAATGTACCCATATATTTTTCATAGTGAAAATATCATGGTAAGTAATAAATTAGTATGGAATGAATAAAATTATTATTTATTGGATGTCATTTATTTGACACATGGACTATTATACATAGTGATAGTTTAAGTTTGTGGGTAAAAACCCATCTGATTATGTTTTGGAAACAAACTCGAAGGGTTTTGTCACGACCCGCCCTCGGGGTCCGTGCCGTGACTACCCCAAGCCCGCCTTCCATAGGCCAGAGGCTGGCGACTAGCACCAAGGCGTAAATCCCGGTAAAAAGGGAAGTCATTGCCTTTGTAAAGTAAACAAACACCTCAGAGTAAGCAAGCAGAAAGTAAACACTAAGCAAAAGCAGAGTACAACTGAAAGTGCGGAAAAGTAAATGGGCCAGTATACAAACCCAAACTAAAAGTAAAGTACAACTCGAAAGGGAAAACAGCAACTGAAAAGTAAAAGCCGCTACACCGAGCTGTCCACTGGAAATCCCACCTGAAGGGTGGGTACAGATAGCTCCACTGCTCCACGGGTCCCGCCGTCCGCTCCGAGCACGTCCTGCCCAGTGGTCCACCTCCAGGTACCGTCCTGCTCTGCAAGCCTCAGCTAAGGTCAACGCTGTCCGTCGTCTGTAACCAACACAACGTAGTGCGGGCAAAGCCCGTGCAGGGGTGAGTATAAGCTACTCAGTAGGGACCCCGAGACCCCTGAAGGTCTCTCAAATCCACAAAGGATAAACCACGAAGAAAGGTACAATCACGAAGTAACAACCGACACTGCTTAGGTATATGCCCATACATATACCTAAGTCATTAATTTCAAATACGTACCAACCTCCGAGCCCAAGTACAACTCAGTCCACACAGGAAAGTAAACGTATTCCACACAGGAAAGCAAAACATAATTCACACAGGATTGCACAACACAATCCACACAGGAAAGCAATAGGATTCAGCTCACACAGGTATACTTCTTCGAAAGACGATAAAGATGATCTCTGATCCATCTAAGTCGTCGGACACACGAAGGATCGATAGATAACTAACCCCCGCAAAAGACCCACACAGGATCGGGCCCACGTAGGACCTGTAGGCGCTGGTTCACACAGGACCGCTGAGCGCAAAGACCCACACAGGATCGGACCCACACAGGATCGGGCCCACACAGGACCTGTAGCACTGATCCACGTAGGATCGCTGAGTGCTGAAGTCGTCGTCGTCGAATCCACACAGGATCTCTGTACTGTTGTCGTCGCAGTCACAGTAGCAGTAGCAGTAGCAGTCATAGTAACAGTCGCAGCCAGCACTAGGGTTCCCGCACACAGCAAGCTCGTTCGGAGGATCCGCTCCACGAGCCGAGAGGCTGATACATCAACTGTCACAAAGTCCAGAGTTGATGTATCCAAAAGTTCCGTATCATCAACAGGAACTCAATGCAACAGACAGGGACGCCCGGTCTGAGAGTTATTGGCATTTTCGTCTCCGGGGCCCGGTTGGTTTTTAAGGAAAAACCAACCCGACCGTACTCCACCTGCGTCCAAATCTCGGGCGGAGCATGCCAAAAGAACCGTCTCACTAAGAGGAACACAACAAAACTTACGGCACGTCAATCGGACGTCCGTAGCTCAAGATATGAGCGTTTCCGCTCCGAAGGCCCGGTTGGTTTCGTGTACGAACCAACCCGGCCAAACTCAAAGTATTCCGAAACTTTGAGTGCGATATATCGAAACGACCGTCTCGATCCAAGGATCGCGTTTCCACAGACGGTTCGTCATTCGGAGGTCCGTGGCTCAAGTTATGTCCAAAAGACCGAAACTGTCTCGAAAACGGGGGGTCCGGGTTCGGGCCGACCCGGCCCGACCCCCCCCCCCCCCTGATCTGACCCGAACCGGGTCGACCCGTTCCGGTTCGACCCGACCCGGATCCGACCCGAACCGGTCCGCTGGAACCGGCCCGGCCGGTGGCGGCGCGGCCCGGCCAGCGGCGGCGCGGCCAGGGTGCCGCGCACGTGCCGCACGCGGGGGGTGAAACACCCCCCCCCCTTTCCGGATCTCGGCCGGCTTTTGCCGGCCGTTTTAATTAACCCACGGGACCCGCGGGTCCCGCCTTCTAACCGAACCGGTGGCCGGCGCGGCCGGCCGCCTTCTTCTTCTCCGCCGCGGCCAGCGCCGCGGCTCTTCCCATCTCCGGCGGCCGGCGAGGCCGGCCGCCCCTGGCTGTTCCGCCGCGGCCGTAGGGCCGCGGCCCTTCCTGATATCCGGCGGCCGGTGAGGCCGGCCGCCTCTGGCTATTCCGCCGCGGCCGTCCGGCCGCGGCTCTCACAACCCGTCCTCGGGGCCCGTGCCGTGACTACCCCAAGCCCGCCTTCCATAGGCCAAGGGCTGGCGACTAGCACCAAAGGCGTAAAATCCTGATAACTGGGAAGGCATTGCCTTTATAAAAGAAAACAAGCACCACAGAGTACAAGCGGAAGAAGTAAACACTAAGTAAAAACTGAGTACAACAGTAAGTGTGGAAAGTAAAAAGGGGCCGGAAATACAAGCCCAACTGTAAAGTACAACTCGAAAGGGAAAACAGCAACTGAAAAGTAAAGCTGCTACGCCGAGCTGTCCACTGGAAATCCCACCTGAAGGGTGGGTACAGATAGCTCCTCTGCTCCTCAGGTCCCACCGTCCGCTCCGAGTATGTCTCGCCCAGTGGTCCACCTCCGGGTACCGCCTCGTCGTCACGTCCACCTCTGGGTACCGCCTCGTCGTGAGGTCCTCCTCCGAGTACCATCTCTTCGTATAGTCCACCTCCAGGTACCGCCTCGTCGTGAGGTCCTCCTCCGGGTACCATCTCTTCGTATAGTCCACCTCTAGGTACTGTCCAGTCCTCGAACACTCGGCTTCTGTCAGCACTGCCCGTCGTCTGCAACCAACACAACGAGGTGCGGGCATAGCCCGTGCAGGGGTGAGTATAACGATACTCAGTAGGGACCCCGAGACCCTCAAGGTCTCACTAAACCAACAAGGATAACCACAAAGAAGATCTCAACAGATAACCTCTACTTAGATATATGCCCATACATATACCTAAGTTATCAAGTAACTCATCTCAATCATGAGGAAACACAAGGATTGTGAAATCAACGGATAACCACTACCCGGGTATATGCCCATACATATACCTAAGTTAGCAAGTGACCCATCTCAATCATGAGGTAAACACAAGGTCAAAAGTTTCAGCTCAAACCAGGATTTTCATTATCGAAACCGTAACTGCTGAAGAGCTCCGTCTCTGGAGTGTACAGTGGTCCTGTCACGACTCCGAGGTACTGCTCACTAACCTAAGACTGCTGAAGAACTCCACCCATCGAGTACTGTGGGCCAACTGCTACAACCAAGCGCTCCCATGTGCCACTACAACCAAGCGCACCTCTGTCGTGGGTCTGCCACTACAACCAAGCGCTCCCATGTGCCGCTACAACCAAGCGCACCTCTGTCGTGGGTCTGCCGCTACAACCAAGCGCTCCCATGTGCCGCTACAACCAAGCGCACCTCTGTAACACACCGAGTCATTCGATCAGCAGTCGTCGGGTCTCAGCCAGCTACACGGTCTCCGTACTCCGCACGCTCGTCACTGGGAGGGTCCGCTCCACGAGCTACAGGTCGATACTCCAAGGATCTCAAAGTCCCACGAAGAAGTATCTCAAAGGACCGACACGTCATAGGGGTCTCAACGCAACAGACGGCGCGTCAATCAGACGTCCGGTCTGTGAGTTATTAGCCTTTTCGTCCCAGGGGCCCGGTTGGTTTCGTGAGCGAACCAAACCCGGCCGTATCTCAACTGTACCCCGAACTCTCATAGGGTAAACTCATAGGGACCGTTTCTCAACGCGATCACCAACGCCGCTGACGGTTCGTCAAACGGACGTTCTGTCAGAAAGATATCAGCTTTTCCGTTCCAGGGGCCCGGTTGGATTTCGGTGCGATCCAACCCGGCCACTATCCATCTGCATCCAAAACTCGGGCGGAGGATGCCAAAAGTTTCGTGTCGTCAACAGGAACTCAACGCAACAGACGGCGCGTCAATCGGACGCCAGGTCTGAGAGTTATTGGCTTTTTCGTTCCACACCCACCCTGGGAAACTTCCCAGGAGGTCACCCATCCTGATCACTACTCTAGGCCAAGCACGCTTAACTATGTAGTTTTAACCACGTAGGCTCCCGAAAAGGAAGGTGCACCTTGAGTATAATATACCGAAACGACCGTCTCGATCCAAGGATCGCGATGCCGCTGACGGCGAGTCGTTTGGAGGCCCGTAGCCCAAGATACGGGCATTTGACGAAACCGCTCGGTAACGGGGGTTTCGGGCCCGGGCCGTCCCGGCCCGAGACCCCCCGGATGGCCTGAACCGGGTCGACCCGCCCCGGACGGGGTCGGCGCGGCCCGGCCCGGCGCGGCGAACCGGCCAGGCGCGCCGGTTCGGCGTAAGGCAGCGCGCTGGGCGCGCTGCCAGCTTGGCCGAAGGCCGAGCTTGCTGGAAACGGGGGGTCGCCTGCCCCCCCTTTGTGAAACCGGCCCCCCCTCATAATGGGGGGCCAAATAACTGCCCGGGGGAATTAAATTCCCCCGGTTTCCACCAACCCGGCCGGCCCGACCTGGTCGGCCGGCTTCTTGTCAACAGGACCGACCTGGTCGGCCGACTTCTTGTCAACAGGACCGGCAAGGGCCAGTCCTCTTCCGTCTTCCGGCACCGGCGGCCCGGCTGGCCGCCGGTCATCACGATCCGCCGCGGCCCGGAACCGGCAGTTGCCTTCGTCATCCGGTGCAGTGCGACGGCACCGCGCCCCTCCGCCGCGGCCCCGCTCCGGCCGCGGCGTCTTCGGTTTGCTTCGACGCGGCGCGACGGCGTCGCGTTCATGATAATTCTTTCCACGGCGCGTCGCGACGGCGCCGCGCAATAATTTCCGTGTTATTCCCGCGTGGTGCGACGGCACCACGCTATCTCGTTTCATCCGCAAGAAACATTCAAGAACAAAGGAGGGGGGTTCGGCCGTGTTTGTGCGGTCTGGTCCCCCTCTCGTTAGACGATAACACTTAAACGTTCATCTTCAAGTTTGTCATGCTAGAACCAAGAACAGAAAATAATTAAATAAAGCAACAACAAACCCCTACTTCGCTTTTCGTTATGTGTTGACGAAGTCGCGGAAAGGCGGCGGCGATTCGTCGACATCGGAAAAGAGAAGCCGTTGACGACGTCGGCGTTCTTCGTGAAAGGCGCTCCCTTCTTTATTCCGGAAGGAGTGGGAAGGAGGCATCCAAGAAGGGATCGACGTTGGAAACTTCACGTTCTTCTTTGGAAAAGGCATTCTTCGTCGAGAAGACGTTGTTCCATGTTTGGAGATGTCCTTCGTGTTCTTCGTCGAGGGTGGAATTCTCTTCAATCCTTCCATGACTCTATCACAAAGATTTAGCCAACCCCAAACAATAAAACAACACACCTTATTATAGTGTTAGCTTAATGAATTCAAAATAATTCAAATTCATTAAGTTACATCCTTCATTAATGGGTGGAGAGGCTCCAAAATTAATGAAGGTGGAAGTGAAGAGTCAAATTTAATTGGGGGGGGGTTCAAGGGAGTTAAGGAGTTTAAGGAGTTAGGAATTTGAGGGGTTTTGGCACATTAAGTGCAAGGGAGTTTAAGGGGGGTAGAAGAGAGTTAAGGGGAAGGTGAAGGGTTGGGGCTTGTGTGGGCCCCACCTCACCTTAATCCTCACTTGGTTAGTTAGGAACTTGTGATTCCACCCCAACTTCCACACTTAGGATATAACCACTTAAGAAGATAAATAAAATTTGTAACACAAATTTTATTTTTTCTTTACACTTAAACCACAACCTTATTAAACAACTGCTCCCAAGCAAACGCAACTCCATGAAAGGAATTCCTAAGCAAAAACCGGAACTACGGTTCCATCGGTGCCCTCAGAATTTGATTCCGGGCACCAGTTCAAAAGTTAGAAATTCCCGCTCGTTCGTTCACTGAACGTACCCGAGCCAAACTTCGGAAATTGATTCTGGGCACACCGGGCCTCGAAATCAGGCGCTGTTAGAAACTGTGTTCTTGTAAAATTCCAAAGAAAATTAAGAAAAAAATTTCCTTGAAATTTCCGGGTCTTTACATTACTCCAACCTCAGGGCTTTACGTCCCCGTAAAGCTTCATCACAAACTAGGGTCACAAAAGCGGTACAGAGCACGCATCTGAGCCTTCCGCTCCCATGTGCTCACCTGGAGGTTCCCGTACTATCAAAGGAAGTGCACCCAAGGAATCGATCATCCTCGTAGGATCTGATCTTGTCTATTCTTGATCCCCACTGGAACCTCCGTGCATGTCGCTCTATCATCGACATCCAACTCCCTGAGGTCGATGATGTGTGAAGGATCAAGCACGTATCTCCTCAATTGAGTTACGTGAAAGTCATCGTGCACCTGGTGCAACTGAGGTGGATGGGTCAAGCGATAAACCACCTCGCCTACCCTGCTGGGGACCTAGAAAGGTCTATTGAACCTCGGAGATCTCTTGCCGCCTCGGCTACATCTCTGTAAACCTCGTCGAGGTGAGACCTGTATAAGAATGTGGTCGCCATCCTCGAACTCTAAAGGTCTCCCTTTTTAGGTTAGAACTGAAACTTTTGACCTTGTGTTTACCTCATGATTGAGATGGGTCACTTGCTAACTTAGGTATATGTATGGGCATATACCCGGGTAGTGGTTATCCGTACATTTCACAATCCTTGTGTTTCCTCATGATTGAGATGGGTTACTTGATAACTTAGGTATATGTATGGGAATATATCTAAGTAGAGGTTATCTATTGAAATCTTCTTTGTGGTTATCCTTGTTGGTTTAGTGAGACCTTGAGGGTCTCGGGGTCCCTACTGAGTATCGTTATACTCACCCCTGCACGGGCTATGCCCGCACCTCGTTGTGTTGGTTGCAGACGACGGGCAGTGCTGACAGAAGCCAAGTGTTCGAGGACTGGACAGTACCTGGAGGTGGACTATACGAAGAGATGGTACCCGGAGGAGGACCTCACGACGAGGCGGTACCCAGAGGTGGACGTGACGACGAGGCGGTACCCGGAGGTGGACCACTGGGCGAGACATACTCGGAGCGGACGGTGGGACCTGAGGAGCAGAGGAGCTATCTGTACCCACCCTTCAGGTGGGATTTCCAGCGGACAGCTCGGCGTAGCAGCTTTACTTTTCAGTTGCTGTTTTCCCTTTCATGTTGTACTTTACAGTTGGGCTTGTATTTCCGGCCCCTTTTTACTTTCCGCACTTACTGTTGTACTCAGTTTTTACTTAGTGTTTACTTCTTCCGCTTGTACTCTGTGGTGCTTGTTTTCTTTTATAAAGGCAATGCCTTCCCAGTTATCGGGATTTTATGCCTTTGGTGCTAGTCGCCAGCCCCTGGCCTATGGAAGGCGGGCTTGGGGTAGTCACGGCACGGGCCCCGAGGATGGGTCGTGACAAATTGGTATCAAAGGCGTAAAATCCCGATAACTGGGAAGGAATTGCCTTTATAAAAGAAAACAAGCACCACAGAGTACAAGCGGAAGAAGTAAACACTAAGTAAAAACTGAGTACAACAGTAAGTGCGGAAAGTAAAAAGGGGCCGGAAATACAAGCCCAACTGTAAAGTACAACTCGAAAGGGAAAACAGCAACTGAAAAGTAAAGCTGCTACGCTGAGCTTTCCACTGGAAATCCCACCTGAAAGGTGGGTACAGATAGCTCCTCTGCTCCTCAGGTCCCACCGTCCGCTCCGAGTATGTCTCGCCCAGTGGTCCACCTCCGGGTACCGCCTCGTCGTCACGTCCACCTATGGGTACCGCCTCGTCGTGAGGTCCTCCTCCGGGTACCATCTCTTCGTATAGTCCACCTCTAGGTACTGTCCAGTCCTCGAACACTCGGCTTCTGTCAGCACTGCCCGTCGTCTGCAACCAACACAACGAGGTGCGGGCATAGCCCGTGCAGGGGTGAGTATAACGATACTCAGTAGGGACCCCGAGACCCTCAAGGTCTCACTAAACCAACAAGGATAACCACAAAGAAGATCTCAACAGATAACCTCTACTTAGATATATGCCCATACATATACCTAAGTTATCAAGTAACTCATCTCAATCATGAGGAAACACAAGGATTGTGAAATCAACGGATAACCACTACCCGGGTATATGCCCATACATATACCTAAGTTAGCAAGTGACCCATCTCAATCATGAGGTAAACACAAGGTCAAAAGTTTCAGCTCAAACCAGGATTTTCATTATCGAAACCGTAACTGCTGAAGAGCTCCGTCTCTGGAGTGTACAGTGGTCCTATCACGACTCCGAGGTACTGCTCACTAACCTAAGACTGCTGAAGAACTCCACCCATCGAGTACTGCGGGCCAGATGCTACAACCAAGCGCTCCCATGTGCCGCTACAACCAAGCGCACCTCTGTCGTGGGTCTGCCGCTACAACCAAGCGCTCCCATGTGCCGCTACAACCAAGCGCACCTCTGTCGTGGGTCTGCCGCTACAACCAAGCGCTCCCATGTGCCGCTACAACCAAGCGCACCTCTGATACCAAATGTGACAACCGGGTCCCGATGACAGCATAGACACCCCGCCTTAACATAGCCGTCAGGTCCTGGCCCACCAGGTACCACCAGTTGCCCTGCAGACACAGACACCCCGCCTTAACATGGCTGTCGAGTCCTGGCCCACCAGGTACCACCAGTTGCCCCGTAGACATGTGGGGCCCACCCCAGGGTCCACCCACATGCCTGAACGGATCATCTGACTAATGATAGTCCCCACAGGCCAACACATGTCCTTTTCAGTGTGCTTGTTGTCACGACCCGTCCTCGGGGCCCGTGCCGTGACTACCCCAAGCCCGCCTTCCATAGGCCAGGGGCTGGCGACTAGCACCAAGGCGTAAATCCCAACAAAAAGGGAAGGCATTGCCTTTGAAAAGTAAACAAGCACTCAGAGTAAGAAAGCGGAAAATTAAACACTAAGTAAAAACTGTACAAGCTGTGCTGAAAGAAAAAGTGGTCGGAAATACAAGCCCAACATTAAAGTACAACTGAAAGGAAAAACAGCAACTGAAAGGGAAAACTGCAGCGTCGAGCCGTCCTCTGGAAAAATCCCACCTGAAGGGTGGGTACAGATATCCTCCTCTGCTCCTCGGGTCCACCTGACCGCTCCGAGTACGTCCCGCCCAGTGGTCCACCTCCAGGTACCGTCCTGCTCCGCACACCTCCACCACGATCAGCGCTGTCCGTCGCCTGCAACCAACACAACGTAGTGCGGGCAAAGCCCGTGTAGGGGTGAGTATAAGCTACTCAGTAGGGACCTCGAGACCCCCGAAGGTCTCCCGAAATCCACAAAGGATAATCCGCAAAGGAAGGATACAATCACGAAGTAACATCTGACGCGGCTTAGGTATATGCCCATACATATACCTAAGTCATCAATTCCCGTTCGGCTCCAACGTCCGAGCCCAAGCACAACCCAGTCCACACAGGAAAGAAAACGTAAACCCACACAGGATGGAACTACACAATCCACAAAGGAGAGTAGACAGTAAATCCACATAGGATAGCTCAACACAATCCACAAAGGAGAGAAACACAAGGATCATTGACTCAGCTCAAACCAGGATTTTCATTATAGAAACCGTAACTGCTGAAGAGCCCCATCTCTGAAGTGTACAGTGGTCCTGTCACGACTCCGAGGTACTGCTCACTAACCTAAGACTGCTGAGGTACTCCTCCTGTTGAGTACCGCGGGTCTGCTGCCAACTACCGGGCGCTCCGTCCGCTGAGGGTCTGCTGCCAAATATCGGGCGCTCACCCAAATAGCCTACAGAGGCACTCCTCCAGTCGAGTACTGCGGGTCTGCTGCCAACTACCAGGCACTCCGTCCGCCGTGGGTCTGCTGTCGAATACCGGGCGCTCCGTCCACTGGGCTAGTCGACTCACTCCAAGTCGAGTCGGTCGAGCAGTCTTCAGGTCTCAGCCGGCTACACGGTCTCTGTACTCTGTACGCTCGTCTCCAGTATCGCAGGTCTGCCGCTACAACCGAGCGCTCCACTGCCAAGGATATGCTGCTACAACCAAGCGCTCCACCACCCAAGGTAAACAGAAGATTCAGCTCACACAGGTATACTTCTTCGGATGACGATAAAGATGATCACTGATCCATCTAAGTCGTCGGACCCACGAAGGATCGATAGGTACTAACCTCGCAGTGACCCACACAGGATCGGGCCCACACAGGACCGGGCCCACGCAGGACCTGTAGGCACTGGCTCACACAGAACCGCTGAGCGCTGACCCAGGCAGGATCGGACCCACATAGGATCGGTAGCACTGATCCACGTAGGATCGCTGAGTGCAGTAGTCGTCACAGTCCACTGAGGATCTCTGCACAGTCGTCACCGCAGTCCACTGAGGATCTCTGCACAGTCGTCGCCGCAGTCCAGTGAGGATCTCTACACAGTCGTCGCCGCAGTCCACTGAGGATCTCTGCACGGTCGTCGTCGGAGTCCACGGAGGATCTCTGCACGGTCGTCGTCGGAGTCCACGGAGGATCTCTGCACGGTCGTCGTTGTCGAAGAAGCAGTCGCAGCCAGCCTAGGGTTCCCGCACACAGCAGCTCGTTCGGGAGGGTCCGCTCCACGAGCCGAGAGGCTGATACATCAACTGACACAAAGTCTGAAGTTGATGTATCCAAAAGTTCCGTATCGACAACAGGAACTCAACGTCGCAGACGACGCGTCAATCGGATGCCCGGTCTGAGAGTTATTGGCTTTTTCGTCCCAGGGGCCCGGTTAGTTTTTAAGGCAAAACCAACCCGACCATACTCCACCTGCGTCCAAACCTCGGGAAGAGTATGCCAAAAGATCCGTCTCACTTAGAGGAAAACAATGAAACAGACGGCACGTCAATCGGACGCCCGGTCTGTTAGTTATTGGCTTTTCCGTCTCACACCCACCCTGGGAAACTTCCCAGGAGGTCACCCATCCTGATCACTGCTCTAGGCCAAGCACACTTAAATACGGAGTTTTAACTACGTAGGCTCCCGAAAAGGAAGGTTCACCTTGAGTATAGTATACCGAAACGACCGTCTCGATCCAAGGATCGTGTTGCCGCTGACGGCGCGTCGTTCGGAGGCCCGTAGCTCAAGTTACGGGCGTTTGAACGAAAAACCATCTGAAGACGGGGGTCCGGGCCCGGGCCGACCCGGCCCGACCCCCCCAGAAGTCGGCCGAACCGGGTCGACCCGACCCGGTCCGGCCGGGGCGCGGCCCAGCCGGTCGGACCGGCCTGGCCCGGTTCGGCCGAACGGCCGAGGCACGCGGGGCGCCGCTGCTCCTCCCGAGACTCGTCCTTCACTGCGGAATCATCAAACATCCGTTGCGGCACGTTCCGTCGTCGCCCGTCAAATCCGCACAAAAAGAAGAACGGCGGAGAGTCGTCGGGCCGTGTTCGTTTGGCCCGCACCCTCCGCGTTAGAAATAAACAACCGGGAGAAATTTGTTCAACACATGAACCGACAATTTTAATAAAATAAAATTGTTCAATAGAAACTGGTTCTTTAATTTTTAAAGAACGTTCACGGGAATAAAGAGGTGTATTCCAAATTATAAAATCCCTACCTCGTCGATCGTCGCGCGCATGCGTTCTTCGCGGAAAAGCTCGTCACGGAAGAGAGGGATCGTCGCGTCGTCGCGGGGAGGCGTCGTGTCGTCGCGGAATCCGGTGTTGAGTCGGCGAACTCAACGCACCATGAAACAACAGATTTAATTTAATTAATTAAATCCGTGTTTTTGGTTAAGAACCACGAAGGAGATAAAAAGGAAGGTCCGAGACTCTTACCTCAAGCAGCCGATCAAAGATCCGTCGCAGAGGAAGAGACGTCGCAGAAGAACGTTGTCGGCGTTGCGGATCACGGCGTCGCGTCGTCGATTTCCGGGTTCGGCGTTCTTCGCGTTCTTCGCGTTCTTCGCGTTCTTCATGTTCTTCGCGAAGGAGGAAGAGGAACAAGGATTCTGTCTCAACCAGTAATCCCCCAAAAGGTTTTGGTTGGTCTTATTTTATTAACATGCCAACACATGAAAATGGGATAAGAAACGATTGAATTAATTCGTTGAATTAATTCAACGAAAGAAACAGCCCATTTAATTCATGAAATAAACCGCCCAATTAAATGGTCTGTTAAGATTTTTAAGAAACGCGTCAGTTGACTTTCATTAAGACGGGTTTTCGCGGGTGCGTTTCTTAGCGGAAAGAAACGGCGGGGCTCGTGCGGGCCCCACCTCACAAATATCCTACCAAGGGGGTAGGATATTTCTGGATAGCATCCTATCCGGTTCAACTCAGTTCAAGCTGCCTTTAAGTGGCCTCAAGTGGCTTCCAAGTGGCTTAAGCGAAATAAAATAAAGTTGTCGCAAAATTATTTTATTTCTCAACTTTAAGCCCGAAAATTAAAAACCACACTCGAGCAAACGCAACTCCGGAAGAGGAGTTTCTATGAGAATACCGGCGCTGCGATTTCATCGGTGCCCTCAGAATTCGATTCCGGGCACCGGTTCAAAAGTTAGAAAAACCCGCTCGTCCATTCACTGAACGTACCCGAGCCAAACTTCGGAAAATGATTCCGGGCACACCGGGCCTCGGAATCAGGTGCCGTCAGAAACTGCGCTCTTGTAAAATTCCAAAGAAAATTAAGAAAAAAAATTTCCTTGAAATTTACGGGTCTTTACATTACTCCCACCTCAGGACTTTACGTCCCCGTAAAGATACATCATAAACTAGGGAAACAAAGGTGGGTACTGAGCACGCATCTGAGCCTCCTGCTCCCAAGTGCTCTCCTGGAAGTTCCCGTGCTGCCATCTGACGCGCACAAGAGGAATCGATCGCCCACGTAGGACCGCTTCTGTCGATCCTCTATCTCCACTGGGACCTCCACAAAAGTCGCCCCATCATCCACTTATAGCTCCCCATAGTCAATGATGTGCATCGGGTCGTTCACGTATCTCCTCAGCTGGGATACGTGGAAGACGTCGTGCACCCGGTGCAACTGAGGTGGCAGAGCCAGGCGATAAGCCACCTCGCCAATCCTCCGCAAACCACGCCGAGGTGAGACCCGCAAGAAGACGTGGTCGCCATCCTCGAACTCTAGTGGTCTCCGCCTCCTATCAGCATAAGGCTTCTGTCGGCTCTGAGCTGTAATTATCCGCCCCTGGATGACCTGGACCATCTCAGGTCCCACAAGAGCTGCAAGATTTCTTCTTTGCCGATAAGAGAAATCTGGTCCCATCCCCTGGATGAACCACATTCTTTTCCTAATACAGTCAATCCAAACATGGTTGATACTAATCCATACCAAGGATGACGTTGTAAGGCCTCGACGCTACTACCTAGAGATCCAACCGTTACTCTCGCCTCCAAGGGTTGAGTTACACTGTCGGCATCAGTGTGTGGTAACTGGGTCTCCTCCAGTAGATGTCTCACAAGTGAGGGTTAAGTCAACAGCCAAAACTGAAACCTCTTAGTAACATCACGAAAGAGGACAGGGATGAAAATATCACAAAGGTATGCATCTTTTATTATTGCAGCTCATAATACAAAGACGCTACACAATAGCAACAAGGAACTAGAAGTACAAAGGACGTATCCACTAGTTCTGCTCCTATCCATCTACTCCCAGAGCTCCATGATCGAAGGCCTCGGCTTCCTGAAGCTGAGCTCTCGCATGTTCACCTACTCCCTGTGGTCGGGGCGGACCTCCTGGTGGTGGTGGTGGTAGAGCCTCAAAGCGTCGCCCACCACCTGCTGCTCGGCCAGCTCCTCTGCCTCGTCCGCCTCCTCCTTGCGGACCGCCACGGTCGAACCTCTGCCTCTGCCTGGGAGGTTCTTCACTTAACTGCTGATCAACAGCATGGCAGGTCGGACAGTCACGAGCCATGTGACCAATCCCGCCACAGGAGTAACACTGCCCACTCTCGGCACGCCTGGCTCTGACTCCACCCCGGCTCCCCCGCACAACTGAGCCTGAGTCGTGCAGTCGGCCACCGGTAGGTTTGGTCTGCCTGGAACCATGAGTCATCCGTCGGCTACCTGCTACCGAAGACTCTGCTATCTGCCGCCCTGCGGTAGGTCTCGCTGTGGACTCAGCCAGGAAGCTCTCGATCAGGAAGGGCCGCGGCCCTACGGCCGCGGCGGAACAGCCAGGGGCGGCCGGCCTCGCCGGCCGCCGGAGATGGGAAGAGCCGCGGCGCTGGCCGCGGAGGAGAAGAAGAAGGCGGCCGGCCGTGCCGGCCGCCGGTTCGATCAGAAGGCGGGACCCGCGGGTCCCGTGGGTTAATTAAAACAGCAGGCAAAATCTGGCCGAGATCCGGAAAAGGGGGGGGGGGGTTCACCCCCCGCGTGCGGCACGTGCGCGACACCCTGGCCGCGCCGCCACCGGCCGGGCCGGTTCCAGCGGACCGGGTCGGATCTGGGTCGGGTCGACCCGGAACGGGTCGACCCGGTTCGGGTCAGATCAGGGGGGGGGTCGGGTCGGGTCGGCCCGGACCCGGACCCCCCGTTTTCGAGACAGTTTCGGTCTTTTGGACATAACTTGAGCCACGGACCTCCGAATGACGAACCGTCTGCGGAAACGCGATCCTTGGATCGAGACGGTCGTTTCCGTATATCGCACTCAAAGTTTTGGAATACTTTGAGTGCGGCCGGGTTGGTTCGTACACGAAACCAACCGGGCCTTCGGAGCGGAAACGCTCATATCTTGAGCTACGGACGTCCGATTGACGTGCCGTCAGTTTTGTTGTGTTTTTCTTAGTGAGACGGTTATTTTGGCATTCTCCGCCCGAGGTTTGGATGTAGGTGGAGTACGGTCGGGTTGGTTTTTCCTTAAAAACCAACCGGGCCCCGGGGACGAAAATGCCAATAACTCTCAGACCGGGCGTCCGATCGACGCGCCGTCTGTTGCGTTGAGTTCCTGTTGACGATACGGAACTTTTGGATACATCAACTCTGGACTTTGTGACAGTTGATGTATCAGCCTCTCGGCTCGTGGAGCGGATCCTCCGAACGAGCTTGCTGTGTGCGGGAACCCTAGTGCTAGCTGCGACTGTTATTGTGCCTGCTACTGCTACTGCTACTGTGACTGCGACGACAACAGTACAGAGATCCTGTGTGGATTCGACGACGACGACTTCAGCACTCAGCGATCCTACGTGGATCAGTGCTACAGGTCTTGTGTTGGCCCGATCCTGTGTGGGTCCGATCCTGTGTGGGTCTTTGCGCTCAGCGGTCCTGTGTGAACCAGCGCCTACAGGTCCTACGTGGGCCCGATCCTGTGTGGGTCTTTTGCGGGGGTTAGTTACCTATCGATCCTTCGTGGGTCCGACGACTTAGATGGATCAGAGATCATCTTTATCGTCTTTCGAAGAAGTATACCTGTGTGAGCTGAATCCTATTGCTTTCCTGTGTGGATTGTGTTGTGCAATCCTGTGTGGATTACGTTTTGCTTTCCTGTGTGGAATACATTTACTTTCCTGTGTGGACTGAGTTGTACTTGGGCTCGGAGGTTGGTACGTATTTGAAATTGATGACTTAGGTATATGTATGGGAGGCTTGCAGAGCAGGACGGTACCTGGAGGTGGACCACTGGGCGGGACGTGCTCGGAGCGGACGACGGGACCCGTGGAGCAGTGGAGCTATCTGTACCCACCCTTCAGGTGGGATTTCCAGTGGGGATCAAGAATAGACAGGAGCAGATCCTACGAGGATGATCGATTCCTTGGGTGTACTTCCTTTGACAGTACGGGAACCTCCAGGTGAGCACATGGGAGCGGAAGGCTCAGATGCATGCTCTGTACCACTTTTGTGACCCTAGTTTGTGATGAAGCTTTACGGGGACGTAAAGCCCTGAGGTGGGAGTAATGTAAAGACCCGGAAATTTCAAGGAAATTTTTTTCTTAATTTTCTTTGAAATTTTACAAGAACATAGTTTCTGACAGCGCCTGATTCCGAGGCCCGGTGTGCCCAGAATCAATTTCCGAAGTTTGGCTCGGGTACGTTCAGTGAACGAACGAGCGGGAATTTCTAACTTTTGATCCGGTGCTCGGAATTGAAATCCGAGGGCACCGATGAACTCGCAGCGCCGATATTCGCTTAAGGAGACCTTTTACGAGGTTGCGTTTATTTCGGGTTGAGAGTTAGTTTTTGGGAGATTTATAAAAAGTTGAATAAAAAAATGTGGAATTCTTTTTATTTTACTTTTGTTGGTTTACTTCTCTCAAAGGGGGTTAGGGGTGGGACCCACACCCACTTAACCTCCCTTGAGAGGATTAAGTGTGGTGGGACCCACACGAACCTAAACCTTTCATTTTCTCCCTTAAACTCCCCTTTTAAATTAAGTTGGCAAGTTGGGTTAATTAATGGCTTGAGTTGTCTTAATTCAAACCTTTGAAATTCAAATGGTTTGGTTGAGTTAATAAAATAACCCTTAGCTTTTTTTTTGGTTAGAATTATTTAGCCAACTTGTGAGGATTTTTGAGAGCTCCTCCTCCTTCTTCTTCAACTCTGACGAAGAACACGAAGAACCTTCGAACTTCGACGAAGAACTCCACGTTCTCGGGAACCGTCTTCCATGACGACATAACCGCGACATCGACGTTCTTCTTCCGTGACGCCGACCACCGCGACGCTCGACTTCCGCGAATCGTTATCGATCATCGAACTTTGTTCCAGAACCAAGGTAGGGGTTTGTTCTTTTTAAATTACGTGTATCATTCCCTCGAACATGAAAGAATAATCCGTTGGGCGTAGTTCCAAATTTTATTAAAAATTTGTGAAACGTTCATTGTTGTGTTATTACGATTGGCCAATTGATATCGTTTTAACGGGAGGAGATCGGACCGCACGAACACGACCGATTCTCCTCCCCCTTCTAATCTTTCGTGTTGTTTTAGCGGAGACAGCACGGTGTCGTCGCACCGCGCAGGAACAAAAGAATTTAAGACCGGTTTGGGTCTCGGTGAAGAAACGCGGCACTATAATGCCGCGCCTTTGAAATCGGATGAGACCGCGGCCGGAGTTGGGCCGCGGCGGAGGGGCGTGACGCCATTACGCCGCGCCAATCGTTCAAGGGCCGAGCAAGAAGGGGCGGCCGGAAAACCGGCCGCCGGCGGAAGAGGAAGAGCCGCGGCCGGACGGCCGCGCCAGAATAGCCAGAGGC
Organism: Viscum album; assembly: GCA_963277665.1. Lineage (NCBI taxonomy): Eukaryota > Viridiplantae > Streptophyta > Magnoliopsida > Santalales > Viscaceae > Viscum > Viscum album. The sequence goes on along the minus strand of OY728133.1, from coordinate 856,087,931 downwards.
GGCCTGCCTCGCCGGCCGCCGGAGATCAGGAAGGGCCGCGGCGGAACAGCCAGGGGCGGCCGACCTCGCCGGCCGCCGGAGATGGGAAGAGCCGCGGCGCTGGCCGCGGCGGAGAAGAAGAAGGCGGCCGGCCGCGCCGGCCGCTGGTTCGGTCAAAAGGCGGGACCCGCGGGTCCCGTGGGTTAATTAAAACGGTCGGCAAAAGCCGGAAGAGATCCGGAAAAGGGGGGGGGGTTTCACCCCCCGCGTGCGGCACGTGCGCGGCACCCTGGCCGCGCCGCCGCTGGCCGGGCCGCGCCGCCGCCGGCCGGGCCGGTTCACTAGTGCAGAAAACGTTTTTTACGTCGGTTATTTTTTATTATTTACGTCGGTTTTTAGGCGACGTTAATACGGACGACGTTATAAATAACGTTTTTTACGTCAGTTATTTAAAACCGACGTAATATCCCTAACATCACGGTGGTTATCACGTCGGTTCATATAACAACCGACGTGATAAATATGCGCGGGGGGCTTTATCACGTCGGTTATTACCTAAACCGACGTGATAAAACGCCTGGGATATCGTTTATCACGTCGGTTATGTCATAACCGACGTGATAAACCCTTCCCCTGGCCTATTATAACGTCGGTTATTTAGGAAACCGACGTGATAAAAAGGCCTGGGAAACGTTTTAGCACGTCGGTTATTCAATAACCGACGTGGTAAATCGATTCCCAGGCCTTTTATCACGTCGGTTATATTAAGAACCGACGTGATAAAATCCCCGGGAACGGTTTATCACGTCGGTTCTAGAAAAAACCGACGTGATAAACCCCTACCGATTTATTTACCACGTCGGTTATTTTATAACCGACGTGAAAGAAATTATTATTTTTTTAAATAATTGCACTGCTCTCACCAAAAAGCAACCAGAAACCAAACAAAAATAGCCATGCCAGCCCTCCCCCAAGCCCCAACTGAACCCCACCCTCATCTATACCCACCTAACAACCTGGCCAGCCCTCCCCCACCACAACCCTTGGACACCCCTCCCATATCCCTTGGACAACCTCCACCCCTTGGACACCCCCCCACCCTCATTTACACCCCCAAGACCCCTAGTACAGCCTCAAACACCCATTGAACACCCCCCCCACACCTTGACAGCCCTCCCAGACCCCTTGGACACCCCCCCCCTCATTTACACCCAACCTGCCCCTTGGACACCCCCCACCCCTTCGACAGCCCCCCCACCCTCATTTACACCCCCCGAACACTAGGACAGCCCCAAACACCCCTTGGACACCCCTCCCATATCGCTTGGACACCCCCCCCCACCCCTTGGACACCCCCACCCCTTGGACAGCCCCCCACCCCCTGGACACCCCCCCGACCCCTTGGAAACCCCCCTACCCCTTGGAAACCCCCCCATCCCCTTGGACAGCCCCAAACACCCCTTGGACACCCCTCCTATATCCCTTGGACACCCCCCCACCACTTGGACACCCCCCCACCCCTTGGACAGCCCCCCCCCACCCTCATTTACACCCAACCGACTCCTTGGACAGCCCCAAACTCACCTTGGACACCCCTCCCATATCCCTTGGACACCCCCCGCCCCTTGGACACCCCCCCACCCTCATTTACACCCCCCCCCCAACCCCTAGGACAGCCCCAAACACACCTTGGACACCCCTCCCATATCCCTTGGACACCCCCCAAACACCCACCCACCCCCTTGGAACCTCTCCCCCCATACCAAAATCCAGACCAGAAAAACCATCAACAGTAGACCAAAACAAGAAGTAGAGAAAAATTAAACATTCACTTATATAACATTCAAAACTTACAATGTCAACTTCAAAAAAAAACTAAATCCAACCTAAACGACTACGAAATACACAATTACATTGACAATATTCAAAATTACATTTTACATTACAAACAACTAAAAGTCAATCAAACCTGTAAAATAATTTGACCACTCCACTTGTAAGTGTTTGATATCTTCAGCAGTAAAGGGTTGAGGGTCATCAAAAAGCTACAAAGGAAAAGGATAGTAGTCAACGTGTATAATGAATAAATCAAATTGAAATATTATTAGAAAAAGGAAATCTTACCAGGTCAAAACTCAGAACTGTCCCAGTTGTTATTATTTCATACATAAATCTTAACATGTAATATCCGCATTCGATGATGCCTTGTTGCTCATGACATTTCTGTTTGAATGAGTGTAAATTCAATATATTATTTTTATGTAATAAATCAAAATGTACAAATTATAAATGGATATTTACCTTCGCATGTACATATTTGATCTTGTAATTCCTTTTCTTTGCGCTTTTTCGAAAGTGGACCCATGCCCTGTTAGAAAATAATACGAATGGGGTAAATTTAAAATTCATTATAATATATAAAACTATTGTGAAATTGAAACTTACGTTTCCAATATATTCTTAAAACTTTCTCGCACATCATCATGGAGAGAGCATATCCAATAAAGTGTTTTCTCCCTAGGGCAAAAAACCCCTAACATCCAATGATCCCTGAGAAAAGGAAATTTAACGTTAGTGGTTTTTTATGTTAAAAGATAATTAACTCTTTGAGAGGGATGTGTTTCATACCTCTCACAAAAAGGCATCATCCAACACTGTGTGATTACATTCTTTTCAAATCTATCAGCAATATAAAGCATTCTTTGTTCCTCATCCAATGCACATGCTTCAGGGGAAATCAATTGTGGGTCCACGAATCCATATACATCTGTCAGCTCATTCCTCTCACAAATTTTATACATATACCTAATACAAAGCAGACATAAGTATACATTTTTAATAAATATAACGCAAGGAAAAGGAGTTAAGACTTACATGATAAAAATTTGCACCACGTTGATGCCCAACTTATCTCCAGTGACAAACTCCATGATATCAGTTTTCATAATCCCCACACATAGTTCACGTCCACAGACATGAGCTTCCATTGTAAAGTCATAATGATCCGCCAACAAATTTGAATATCTTGACAATTTGTCAAGACTGCTAGTATCTGCATCTGATGTCATAGCTATCTGTCTTTGTTGTTGTCTATACAGTATTTCTTTACCTTTGAAGTATTCCTGTAAAAATAAATTGAAAAATATATTAGTTTTCAAATGATAAAACATTAATAAAAATATAAAATAAAAGATATAACATCCATACCTCTATGGTAATGAGTCGAAGAAGTCTAGATGGCCAAAGTAAAAAATGGCCGATACTATGTCCAACTGTCGTCACCTCATCTGTAGGTAATGGTATCCGAGATGATCTATCTATAATATCCTGTACAGTGACCCTCTGATTCTCTACCTCTAACTGTTGATGATGAACTGTATCTCCTATACAATATACCATCCCATATGCAACTATATGATGTTGAGGATCATCAACATACAACTCACAATAAGTAGGTAGCTGCGGCGGAGGAGGAGGATCAAAAATGGGGTCCGCAGGCTGAGGTGGGGGAGTGGGAGCTACTGGGAGAGGTGGAGTGGGAGCTGCACCCTGAAATTGTCTTTGCAAGTCTGCAAACATTAACTGCACCGATGCTCTAATCTTGTCCTCCATTGTCGCATTAATATTATGGACTTCAGCCTCCAATGATTCTATTTTTTTTTATAAACTCCTTCAACGTTAGAAGTTGAGGAACGTGGCAACACTTTTCTTACCGATACACCTGCCGGATATCCTCTTACACGGCCAGGATGTTCGGGCTTTCCCAATGCCACAGATAAAATATCTTCCCTCCCAGATGGTGTAAATGTCCCCTGTGAACTCTGCTCCTCAAGAGAGTCCTGTAATAAGTAATTGAACTTTTCTATAATGATTGGAAATATATGACGAAAATAGTAAACTTAAATAAATAAAATAGATATCTTACAATCCTCTCAACTACGAGTCTCGATTCTTCCGAAAGATATTGTCCTTTTTTGCCCTTCCGAGCTCTTTTCCATTTCTCATGTCTAGATGGAGGGGATGGAGGGGCCACCTCTCCAGAGCTTGAAGACTCAGCTCTTAGTTGTTGAAATTTTTCTGCCATCATTTGTTCTTCCAATAATGCATACCCTCCCCGAGATAAACTATGAGGGTATACATTTTTAGATTGGATCTCCTGATGAGCTTTCCTTGTTTGCTGTAAATTAAGAATAAGTAATCATTAACAAAACAATAATAAGATCATTTATATAAGAAAGCTTATAAAAGTTTACATTGCCCTTACCAAAAATGATTCTTTTCTTCTACTTTCAAAAAATTATCTCCATGTGTCTTCATCTATAAAAGGATATATACGACATAGATTCTCACGACTCCTATGACCATAAATGAAATCAGATGAGAGGGTAGATTTGAAATCCCTCCATCTCCTAGCAGCCAACGATAAGCATTTCTTCCTGACTCCTCCAGTGTCAGGAATATCAAATGTCATCTGATAAAAAAGAGGTTAAAAATATTATATATACTAGAAACATTTAAAGAACAGTCAAACAATAGCAAAAGATCTTACCAAGATGGTCTCCCACAGCTGAGAAATTATCGCCTTATCCACACTTCTCCAATCATCATAGAGAATGCTTACTTTGCTCTTAGCCTGAGTTGCTACAAAACCCTTAAAATCTTTAGCATTTGGACCTCTAGGAAGATCATCCTCATCAAACTCCACGACTATCCTCTCCTCCTTCGTACGGGCAAGTGATAATTTTGGTAAACGTGTGCACCCACGCTTACCAACCTTTGAACTCTTTTTCGTAATAGGAGCATGTGAATGTTCCTCCCTAGATGTATGACCAATATGCTCATCTCCAGAATCATGTGGCTGATCAACTGATTGATCTGTCATTTTCCTTCAAATCAAAAAAACAAACATTAGTTCACAAATAGAAAAGTGTACTAAATTACATAATAGTAAACATCGGTAATATGGTAAGCATGTTAAACAATGATAAACATGGTAAACACAGGCAAAATGTTGCCAAGGAGTTGACATAAGAAAGCTGAAAAGTGGAATCACTGATGCCACCGGCCGGCCGCTGGCTCACCACCGGCCGGCCGGTGGACCAGACAGCCTTCCTCTGTCTGGACCACCGGCCGGCCGCTGGATCACCACCGGCCGGCCGGTGGACCAGACAGAGAGCCTTCCTCTCTGTCTTAACCACCGGCCGGCCGCTGGCTCCTCACCGGCCGACCGCTGGTGATCCAGACAGAGAGGAAGGCTCTCTGTCTGGTCCACCGGGCGGCCGGTGGTGATCCAGCGGCCGGCCGGTGGACCAGACAGAGAGCCTTCCTCTCTGTCTGAACCACCGGCCGGCCGCTGGCTCAACACCGGCCGGCCGCTGGTGATCCAGACAGAGAGGCTCGGTCTCTGTCTGGACCACCGGCCGGCCGCTGGCTCAGCACCGGCTAGCCGGTGGACCAGACAGAGAGCCTTCCTCTCTGTCTGAACCACCGGCCGGCCGCTGGCTCAACACCGGCCGGCCGCTGGTGATCCAGACAGAGAGGAAGGCTCTGTCTGGTCCACCGGCCGGCCGGTGGTGAGCCAGCGGCCGACCGGTGGTTCAGACAGAGAGGACCGGTTGCCGGTGCGCCCAGGACTTCTCTTCTTTACGGTTTTTATTATTTTATCGTTTTGGTTTGATACATATTTTAATAAGTAAAAAATTTACAGTATCTAACATTATATGAAAAAACTAAATGTAAACAAGAAATAAACTTGTGTTACCTGTAATTTTAGGAATGTACAGTTGGATTGTTTTCCCAAATTCCTTCGTCGTGATCGTTCCTTATGGCACAAACCATGTCTTCAACATACTCATCATTATGTTCTGTTAATCTTTCCATGGAAGTAGGGATCTCACATAAATCAGCATCTTCATCAAATTCATCCTCACCAACATATTGGTTTTTCCCTTGTAAAACAACAGCCCACTGCATATCTGATTGATCTACTACATAGAAAATTTGTTTGGCATGTGTTGCCATTATAAAAGAATCAGTTGTGTCTTCCAATCTATTCAGATTAACAAGTGTCATTCCAAATTCATCGTGTCTGACACTGTTGTTACCGATAAACCATTTACAGTTAAAAACGGGAACTTTAATTTTAAAGTAATCAGCCTCCCATATGTCTTCAATCACTCCATAATATGCACTTGATGCCAAAATTGGGTTTCTGTCCTTAGCACTCGAAAAATGCATTGCTTCTGCAAACACCAATACACCACTATTCTGAACTGCACTTCTGTTGTCCTGAGCTTTCGTATGAAATGTATAGCCATTAATGTCATAAGCGGACCATGTTATCACATTTAAAGATGGACCACCCACTATCCATTTTAATGTCTCTGATACATCTGATCTACCAAGAAAGGTCTCTTTAAACCATGGCAAAAAAGTTTTGTTGTGCTCATTCAAAATCCACATTTCTTTCTTCTTTGGATGACATTGTTTCAACTCATTAATATGCAATGTGATATACGGTTGAACATCAGCTATGTTATTCAAGATGTATGATTCTAACTTCTTCATATGTTCAGCTGACAGTGATTTGACTTTCAAGCCACGAATCCCCTTTCCCTCATTATTAACCCGTTCATGGCGAGATGGAGGCAAACCTATATGTTGCGCCGTAGCCAAGTAACTCGTACAAAACTCTGCTACCTCCTCAGAAATATAATTTTCAATAATGGAGGCTTCAGGTCGATATGGATTTTTAACATATCCCTTTAATATTTTCATATACCTTTCAAAAGGATACATCCAACGAAGATATACAGGTCCACAAAGCCTTATTTCTCGAACCAGATGAATCAGTAAATGCACCATCATATCAAAAAAAGTTGGAGGAAAATACATTTCCAAATGACAAAGTATAATAATTGCATCCTTTTCCAAAATGTTCAAAGCATTCACATCAATCGCCTTGTTGCAAATTGAATTGAAAAAATAACACAACCTCATTATAGTCTTTCTGACACGGATGGGCAATATTCCACGCAGTGCAACTGGTAGAATTTGTTGCATCATGACATGACAATCATGTGATTTCATACCTATCAACTTCAAGTCTTTCAATGAGACAAAATTTTTTACATTTGAAGAATAACCTTGAGGCACTTTGATATCATGAAGACACTGACAGAAGCTACTTTTCTCCCTCTTCGATAATGTATGACAAGCCGGGGGAAGAAATGTTCGTCTTCCTTTAGGAGTGGGAGCTAACTCCAAACGTATTCCCATTGACAGTAGGTCTAACCTTGCATTCAACCCATCTTTTGTCTTTCCTTTAATATCTAGCAATGTTCCGATCAAAGAATCACAGATATTCTTCTCCACGTGCATGACATAAATATTATGTTTGACTTCATGATACCTCCAATATGGTAGCTCAAAAAATATTGACCTTTTCTTCCAAATATGTCTATCATTACCAGATTTCTGTGTCTTTCCCAATGTCACATCAAGGTTTTTCACCCTCTCAAAATACAATTCTGGGGATAAAGGTTGAGGAGCAGTATCAAATTCTTGTGAGCCATTGAATGCCTTTTTTAGTCTTCTATAAGGGTGATCCATAGGCAAAAACTTTCGATGACCCATGTACACTGTTTTCCTCCCATGATGCAATTGACAATATGACGTCTGTTGTTCGCAAATTGGACATGCTTTATGCCCTTTAACACTGTATCCAGACAAATTTCCATATGCTGGGAAGTCATTTATAGTGAATAGAAGCACTGCATGCAGTTGAAAATATTCCATTTTATAAGAATCATACACCCTAATACCATCAGCCCATAAAAGTTTCAAATCATCAATCAGCGGTGACAAGTATACATCAATATCATTGCCGGGTTGCTTTGGACCAGAGATCATGATACTCAACATGACATATTTGCGCTTCATACAAACTTCAGGAGAGAGGTTGTAAATTACCAATAAAACAGGCCATGAACTATGTGTGCTACTGAGGGTTTGGTATGGATTCATTCCATCTGTGCACAAGCCTAGTCTCAGATTTCTAATTTCATTTCCAAATGTAGGGTACTGGGCATCAATTTTCTTCCATTGTGGAAAATCAGCTGGATGACGTATTTTTCCATCACATACCCGCTCATCAGCATGCCATCTTAACCTTTTTGCATCATGTGAATTAGCAAATAAACGTTTGAAACGAGGAATTATAGAAAGATACCAAAATACCTTTGAAGGGAGCTTTGTAATCTCTACATCAGCTTGTGATTTTTCTTTCACCTTATACCGTGATGTCCCACATTTGGGACACTCTTTCAGAAATTCATATTCCTTCCTATATATAATGCAGTCATTCGGACATGCATGTATTTTCCTGTATCCCAATCCCATCGGGCATAATATTTTTTTGGCCTTATAATGTGAATCTGGAAGATCGTTATCTTTTGGAAGAATGTCTTTCATCAATTGTAGCAGCTCTGTAAAACTTCTGTCACTCCATCCATGTTTCGCCTTCAGGTTAATCAATCTTAACACCGCCGACAAAACCGTAAAATCTGTACAACCAGGATATAATGGTTTTTCAGCATCACCATATAGACGTGCAACTCTCGGTTCTATCTCAATTTGTTCTGCTACAATATCGCGAATCATTTCTTCAATTCCATCGGAGTTACCATCTTGCGATTCATTATCATCAGTGACATTCTGTCCAGTTTCGCCATGCCAAATCCAAGGGTTGTAACTCGGATTGAAACCATGACAAATCAGATGATCTTTTATATCTCTACTTTTCAACTTCTTCATATTCAGACATTTCAGGCATGGACAGAAAAAAATGTCACTACTTGGAACATTTCGTTTAGCAAATTCCAAAAAGGCATCAACACCTTCCTCATATTCATTGCTCATTCGATGTGCCGTAATCCAACTTCGACTCATTATTACCTATAACAAATAGAAAAAATATATATATTTTTTTAGATAAGACAAATATATGTTTATATGAAAAAAATCATAATTTGAATATAACAATTTTGAAATATAAAACAAATCGATGTGTAAACCCCCCTGGACACCCCCCGACCCCTCTGGATAGCCCCCCACCCCTCCTGGACACAACCCCCCACCCCCGACCTGCTTGGACACCCCCCTGGACACCCCCCAACCCTCTGGACAGCCCCCCCACCCCTCCTAAACACCACCACCCACCCCCTACCCCCTTGGACACCCCCCTGGACACCCCCCAACACCCACCCACGCCCTTGGACAGCCCCCCACACCCACCCACCCCCTTGTAAACCCCCCTGGACACCCCCGACCCCTCTGGACAGCCCCCCGCCCCTCCTGGACACCACCCCCCACCCCCTACCCCCTTGGACACCCCCCTGGACATCCCCCAACCCTCTGGACAGCCCCCCCACCCACCCGGACAACCCCAAATACCCTCTGGAGAGGCCGCCACCCACGTGGACAGCCCCCCACACCCATCCACCCCCTTGGACACCCCCCTGGACACCCCACCGACCCCTCTGGACAGGCCGCCACCCCCTTGGACAGCCCCCCACACCCACCCATCCCCTTGGACACCACCCTGGACACCCCCCGACCCCTCTGGACAGCCCCCGACCCCTCTAGAAAGCACCCCCACCCCTCCTGGACACAACCCCCCACCCCCGACCTGCTTGGACACCCCCCTGGACACCCCCCAACCCTCTGGACAGCCCCCCACCCCTCCTGGACACCACCCCCCACCCCCTACCCCCTTGGACACCCCCCTGGACACCCCCCAACACCCACCCACACCCTTGGACAGCCCCCCACACCCACCCACCCCCTTGTAAACCCCCCTGGACACCCCCGACCCCTCTGGACAGCCCCCCGCCCCTCCTGGACACCACCCCCCACCCCCTACCCCCTTGGACACCCCCCTGGACATCCCCCAACCCTCTGGACAGCCCCCCCACCCACCCGGACAACCCCAAATACCCTCTGGAGAGGCCGCCACCCACGTGGACAGCCCCCCACACCCATCCACCCCCTTGGACACCCCCCTGGACACCCCACCGACCCCTCTGGACAGGCCGCCACCCCCTTGGACAACCCCCACACCCACCCATCCCCTTGGACACCACCCTGGACACCCCCCGACCCCTCTGGACAGCCCCCGACCCCTCTAGAAAGCACCCCCACCCCTCCTGGACACAACCCCCCACCCCCGACCTGCTTGGACACCCCCCTGGACACCCCCCAACCCTCTGGACAGCCCCCCCACCCCTCCTGGACACCACCCCCACCCCCTACCCCCTTGGACACCCCCCTGGACACCCCCCAACACCCACCCACACCCTTGGACAGCCCCCCACACCCACCCACCCCCTTGTAAACCCCCCTGGACACCCCCGACCCCAAATCCATGCACCTATGCCATGGTTGTGTGTGAATAAAGTAGTAACAACTGTAAAAGGGCAACCCATCCAAATGGACACGCCCCAACCCTCTCGGAGATTTATAGAAAACGATGAAAAATTAGTGAAATCATAAAATTACTCAATATTGCAAGTCGAACAAATAGATCTAGGGATGATAAATAAGATTATGGTGCCAAAACGAGTTAAAAGGGTTCGCAATCGAAGAATCTTAGCTAGTTTCAACAAAAAAATCACAACACATATATATTTACTATCCGCGAAAAAAAACGAACGAGTGGGAGGATTACCTGAGTGCTGCGAGTTTAGATGATTGATCCGAGGAGATTAAATATGAGAAACGATGATCGCAAAACGAATCTAAACCAACGAAATGGACGAGCCGATTCGGGTTTACGCGCGAGAGAGACGAGTCGCGACTGTCGAAGGTAAACTCGCGAATGACAATCCACGGGTCTGGGTAAATTTTTAAATGAGTTATCACGTCGGTTATTCAATAACCGACGTGATAATTTTTTTAAAAACATTTATAACGTCGGTTATTTCAATAACCGACGTAAAAACCTTCCTCCGATTCATTTTTTACGTCGGTTATTATATAACCGACGTAACAAATGGCTCAAAATCCGCGTTTTTTTACGTCGGTTATGTAATAACCGACGTCAAAAACATCTGCGGATTCTTTTTTGACGTCGGTTATTTTATAACCGACGTAAAAAAGCCTTCAAAAACCGCGTTTGTTACGTCGGTTATTCAATAACCGACGTCAAAGGGCCTTCGAAAACCGCGTTTGTTACGTCGGTTATAAAAATAACCGACGTAAAAAACGAAGCCGCGCGATTAATAACGTCAGTTATAAAAATAACCGACGTTAAATGTGTACCGAACACAGGTTTTTACGTCGGTTATTTCTTAACCGACGTAAAAAACCTCGTTTTACATATTATGACGTCGGTTTTATATAACCGACGTAAAAAATGGTGACGTAAAAAACGTTTTCTGCACTAGTGGTTCCAGTGGACCGGGTCGGTCCAACCCTGTTCGGGTCGGATCCGGGACGGGTCGACCCGGTTCGGGTCAGATCAGGGGGGGTCGGGCCGGGTCGGCCCGGACCCGGACCCCCCGTTTTCGAGACAGTTTCGGTCTTTTGGCCATAACTTGAGCCATGGACCTCCGAATGACGAACCGTCTACGGAAACGCGATCCTTGGATCGAGACGGTCGTTTCGGTATATCGCACTCAAAGTTTTGGAATACTTTGAGTTCGCCCGGATTGGTTCGTACACGAAACTAACCGGGCCTTCGGAGCGGAAACACTCATATCTTGAGCTACGGATGTCCGATTGACGTGCCGTCAGTTTTTTTGTGTTCCTCTTAGTGAGACGGTTATTTTGGAATGCTCCGCCCGAGGTTTGGATGCAGGTGGAGTACGGTCGGGTTGGTTTTTCCTTAAAAACCAACCGGGCCCCGGGGACGAAAATGCCAATAACTCTCAGACCGGGCGTCCGATCGACGCGCCGTCTGTTGCGTTGAGTTCCTGTTGACGATACGGAACTTTTGGATACATCAACTCTGGACTTTGTGACAGTTGATGTATCAGCCTCTCGGCTCGTGGAGCGGATCCTCCGAACGAGCTTGCTGTGTGCGGGAACCCTAGTGCTGGCTGCGACTGTTACTGTGACTGCTACTGCTACTGCTACTGTGACTGCGACGACAACAGTACAGAGATCCTGTGTGGATTCGACGATGACGACTTCAGCACTCAGCGATCCTACGTGGATCAGTGCTACAGGTCCTGTGTGGGCCCGATCCTGTGTGGGTCCGATCCTGTGTGGGTCTTTACGCTCAGCGGTCCTGTGTGAACCAGCGCCTACAGGTCCTACGTGGGCCCGATCCTGTGTGGGTCTTTTGCAGGGGTTAGTTACCTATCGATCATTCGTGGGTCCGACGACTTAGATGGATCAGAGATCATCTTTATCATCTTTCGAAGAAGTATACCTGTGTGAGCTGAATCCTATTGCTTTTCTGTGTGGATTGTGTTGTGCAATCCTGTGTGGATTACGTTTTGCTTTCCTGTGTGGAATACGTTTACTTTCCTGTGTGGACTGAGTTGTACTTGGGCTCGGAGGTTGGTACGTATTTGAAATTGATGACTTAGGTATATGTATGGGCATATACCTAAGCAGTGTCGGTTGTTACTTCGTGATTGTACCTTTCTTCGTGGATTATCCTTTGTGGATTTGAGAGACCTTCAGGGGTCTCGGGGTCCCTACTGAGTAGCTTATACTCACCCCTACACGGGCTTTTCCCGCACTACGTTGTGTTGGTTGCAGACGACGGACAACGTTGACCTTAGCTGAGGCTTGCAGAGCAGGACGGTACCTGGAGGTGGACCACTGGGCGGGACGTGCTCGGAGCGGACGGCGGGACCCGTGGAGCAGTGGAGCTATCTGTACCCACCCTTCAGGTGGGATTTCCAGTGGACAGCTCGGTGTAGCGGCTTTTACTTTTCAGTTGCTGTTTTCCCTTTCGAGTTGTACTTTACTTTCAGTTTGGGTTTGTATACTGGCCCATTTAGTTTTCCGCACTTTCAGTTGTACTCTGCTTTTGCTTAGTCTTTACTTTCCGCTTGCTTACTCTGAGGTGTTTGTTTACTTTACAAAGGCAATGCCTTCCCTTTTTACTGGGATTTACGCCTTGGTGCTAGTCGCCACCCCCTGGCCTATGGAAGGCGGGCTTGGGGTAGTCACGGCACGGGCCCTGAGGACGGGTCGTGACAGGTTTATCGCAAACTAGTTTGTCTCATAAGACCTATTGATGCATAGAGGAGCTATAGCTGTCCCATCACATTACTTCAAGTCTAAATAATTATTCATAAATATATTTAATTGAATAAAAATACGCCTTATAAATACCAGTATTGATTAGAAGATACAAACTCATCAATATTCCCTCTCTTAAAACAACATTCAAAATAGACATCTTATGTAAAATGATTTATGACTAAGACAATAATCATATCCATGGTAAAAGAGTATGGATATTTAATAGAAATATAATTTAAAATTAAAATTGATCTCAAATTGGAATTATATTCACCACATAAGAATTATTAGGTTCACAATACAAAGTAATTCTCAACAAAATAGAAATTAAGACAAAGTCCCTTACCAAATTGTAATCAATCGTATCGTATGACAAAAAATTAATAATAATAAAATGAATGATTTAATACCATGAATATAAATATAATAAGGATATTATATATCAAAAGTAAATATACATACACCACATACAACAAATTAGTTTCAAATAATGGAAATCTCACAGAAATAAAAGTGTGATGAGAACCCCCTTATCTTATGTCTGAATCTATTCTTCACTTGATCTTAATGTCTTGAATAATAAAATAAAATTCATTAATTACGAATTTAAAAAAATTATCTACTTGTAATTTATTTTTTATATATTCATTTAGTTCATTTATGACCTTTTATATGGGTTAAGATATTCAATTTCATAATTTGGGAGTGAATGTTTTCCTAGTTTTCATGATCGATTCGTTTGTATAAGAGTATGGATGTTCATCTAAAATGAAAATTTTAATCTAAAATTGAAGTTATGAGTTATTAATGATCATATATAAGGTTAAATTATCATATAAATCCTTTGTTTATTTTTGTATAGGATGAATCATTATATAAAATTTTAATGATAAACGCTTGAATTATTTTGCTGGTTTTTCGATCACCATGAACTCATTTTGTTTTATACTTTAATAGTATGTGCAAAAAATGATTCCAAAACATTAAATAGTATTATTACATATATTATGATCTGTTTTGACCATAAAAATGGTTTCATGACTATAATTGTAAACTGTAATAGAAATTAAAAACCCATCGTCCTTGAATTTGATAAATTAACACATCTCGAACAGTGTTTTCATTTTTAGTATAATAGGAGGGGGGAAGAGAGATGATGATAAAATATTCTATTAGAATAATAAAATTAAATTATATGTGAGGTAATATATTTATCACAACATTTGGATGAGGGTAGGTGAGGAGAGAGAAACAAAAGAATGGAACTTGTAAAAGAAGTTGAAAGGAAAAGGAAGTGAGGTTTACCTCTTGAGTACTCCTCCTTGAGAATCTCCCTAAGGCCTTTGGTTTTGGCCTTTTTATGAGACCAGATGATATTGGATGTTGAGGGATGGATTTGGAAGAGTATTTGGAATAACTTAGGAAATTTTCAAATCTTGAGAGGTGTGAGAGGAAGAGGGGGTGAGGGGTGGTTTATATAGTGGAGGAGAGGAGGGTTTTTTGCATTATTTTAATTAGTAGTTTATTATTTTGCCTCAAGAATATGAGAAGTATTTATTCATGTGATTAAAAATAGTAATTTCTGCATGTTAAGTCTAACCAAGGGTGCTTACCTCAGCAGGACTTCATCCATGACTCAATAAATCATGTAATTAGCATTTATCATAAATTGTTGTATTTTACTATTAATTAAAAATTCAAGTATTTCAGAAAAATCCAAAAATTCCTCCTAACCATTTTAAAAAGTGTAGAATATTAAAACAAACTACATTTTTTGAAAATAATTTTCTAAATATGAGATACTTAATGTTCAATTAAAAACACCATTTACTCAAACAATTTACAGTTTTTGAAATTATAACTGATTTTATAATACCCTACAAAATTAACTAAGGTATTATTAAATTATCCAAATATCATAGGAAAAAAAATATTTATTTTGGAAAAAAATTTATGTTAATTTACTTTATTTTAAGTCAATTTGTTAATTTAAAATTGTAAATAAATATTTATTACTCATAAAAATACCAACAATTAATTTTTAAAATATTTACCCACATGTATACGGTGCCTAATTTTTTTTACTTACTTGGGTGAGGTTAATATTAATAAGGGTACATTACTATTTCTAAGAGTCATCGTACTATTCATAAGAGTAGGTTACTATTCATAAGGGTAGGTTACTAATCATAAAAAAATGAGTTGATCCTATCAGACTCTAAATATCATACTGATAGAAGCTGTGTATGTCTGTTTTTCAAAATTCAAACAGAAGTGGAAAAATTATGTTTAATGTCTAGTTTATAAAAATATTATAACAACATAGTGTTGTTTCCCAGTGACTTAGTGTTGTGTGCATATAAGCTATCAAATGAATTGAAATTTTTATAAGAATAAAACACCATAAAATCTTGGTGTGTCATATTCTTCCTTCCAGAAATTTCATCCCCAAATTTTTTCATGTTTAATGGCCTCTAAAAGGATGTGGGTGGTTCTTCATCATAACATCCTTAGGTTCGCACATTTCTCCCTCCATTTTATGGTTTCTTCGATGAAATTTTACCAGTCGAGTTGTCTGATTTATCTATACTTAATCTCTAGTTTCAAGAATCTCGATAGGCTCTTCACAATATGATAAATCAAGTTCTAGTTCTATTTCCTCATAGGCGAGTACATACATTGGGTCTAGCATGTAATTCTTTAACAATGACATGTGGAACACATCATGGACTTTGTAGATACTTGGTGGCATTGCTAAATGGTAAGCCACTGCTCCAATTCTTTCCAGAATTTTGAATGGCCTGGTGTACCTAGGGATTAGTTTCCCTTTATTACCAAACAATAAGACACCCTTCAATGGAGATACTTTTAGAAAGACATGATCTCCCACTTGTAATTTCAAATCCTTACATCGGTTGTCAGTATAACTCTTTGCCTACTTTGGGATACTTTAATATCGGCCTGAATTTTCTTTACCTTTATCATTGTCACTTTAATAAGTTCTGGTCCTATGAGTTTCCTCTCACCAAACTTCATCCCAACAAGTTGGAGTTCGACATCTCTTTCCGTATAATGCTTCATATGGATCCATTTGAATACTATAATGTAAACTAGTATTTTAGGAAAATTACACCAAAGGTATATACTGATTCCGCATACCATTAAAGTCAAGTGAGCATGACCTCAATATGTTTTCCAGTGTTTGAATAGTCCTTTCAAACTATATTTCGGTTTGGGCTTGATAAGAAGTACTCATATGAAGCTTAGTATCCAAATCCTTCTAATGATTTTCTATAATCTTGATATAAATCAGGGATTTCTATCAGACACAATCGACATAGGTGCACCATAAAGTCTTAAAAAGTCATTAATATAGAGTCTTTCCAGATGCTCAAGTGGTAAATCTTCTTTTATAGAAAGAAAATGTGATGATTTTTTTAAGATGATCAATAATTAACCATATTGCATCATTCCTTATTAGAGTCCTTGGTAGTCCTATGACAAATTCCATCATAATATCATCCCATTTCCCCACAGATATAGGAAGAGGTTGCGTGAATCCTTTAGGGTGCTGTCTTTCAGCCTTCACATGTTGAAAAACTAGGCATCTTGATACATAATCAACAATTTTTCTTTTCATTGTATCCCACCAAAAACATTCCTTCATATCTCTATACATCTTGGTGCTACCAGGGTGTATAGTGAAATTTGAGCTATGATCATCATCTAACAGTTCCATTTTTAGATCAGGTATTGATGAAACACCTAACCTCTTTCCAAATCAAATAACTCCATACTCATACATGAAGTCTTCCAATCATCCATCCTTAATAGCTTTAATTTTAATTCGAAGGTTTTCATCATTGTATCGAGAGCTTTTTATCTTATCCAGCAAAGATTGTTTAGCATTCATTTGAAAGAGGAATGATGTTTTCTATTCCTTAACAATTCCGATATCCATATTTACTAGATCCATGAATATAGGATCTCTCTTAATCCTCATTTATGTCAGAATCCAATGATCTTTCCTGCTTAATGAATCTTCCACCTTATTTTCCTTTCCTAGGTGGTAGTGTATTGAACAATCATAATCTTCAAGAAACTCAAGCCATATCCTTTGACTCATGTTGAGTTCTTTCTGTGTAAAAATATATTTCAAACTCTTGTGATCCATATGTATCTCACATCTTTCAACATAGAGGTAGTGTCTCCATATTTTTAGCGCAAATATTATATATTCTAACTCAAAATCATGAGTTGGATAATTTTTCTCATGAATCTTGAACTACCTTGATTCATAAGAAATAACTTATCATTTTCCACAAGGAAACAACCTAGTCTATTTTTTGATACATCACTATATATCCCAAACCCATCATTTTCATATGGAAGAGTAAAAATTGGGGCATTGACCAATATTATTTTCAATTATTCAAATAATTCTCTACATTATTTTGTCCATAAAAACTTAACCCCTTTACGCGTGAGCTTGTTTAGAGGGTTAGATAATCCGACAAAATTCTGAATGAAACACCGATAGTAAGTTGCTAATCCAATAAAACTACGTACCTCAGTTATGTTTGTTGGTGTAGGCCATTATTTAATTGCCTTTGTATTAATAGGATCAACTGAGATTCCATCCTTAGAGACAATATGGCTATAAAAAGAAATAGTTTGAAGCCAGAATTCACATTTACTAAACTTCTCATACAACTCTTTTATTCTAAGATGCTCCAAAACAACTCATAAGTGGTTATCATGGTCCTCATAGCTTTTTGAATATATAAATATGTCAATAATAAATACCACAACAAGATCATCATGATATTACTTGAAAACTCTATTAATTGGATCCAAGTAAATGGATGGTTCATTAGTCAGTCCAAATGGAATTACTGTTAACTCATAATGTCCATACCTGGTTCGAAATACTGTTTTTAGAATATATTTCTTCCTCACACACAATTGATGATATCCAGATTGAAGTTCAATCTTAAAAAAATATTTATCTCCATGAAGTTGATCAAATAAATCATTAATATGAGGAAGGGGATACTTGTTCTTTATTGTAATAGAATTGATTTCGCTATATTCAATACTCAACCTCATATATCCATCTTTCTTCTTGACAAAGAGAACCGGGGATCCCCATGGAGAAACACTAGGGTGGATAAATCACTTATCAATCAATTTCTCTAGTTGTTTCTTTAGATCCAATAATTTCACAATGGCCATTCTATAGGGATTATTTGATATAGGTCTTTCACCAGGAATTAAATAAATAGATAAATCAACTTCCCGCTCTAGAGGATGTCTAGGTAAATGCTCTGGAAATACATCAACACATTCTTTCATAATAGGTACATCCTCAATTTAAAAATTTCTTTTATCACCCATATACATCTTTTCATCTTCCTCTATAACAATTGTATTCAGTAGAGCTACTGGGGGTGGATCCAGATAAGAATCAGATGATGAAGTTTCTACTTTAAAGATAAGAGATTCTAAAACATTCTCAAAAATTGCAACCCAATCCTTCTTAAAATATATTTTCACATTTAAATTTGAAATCCAATCCATCCCGATGATTATATCATAGTAAATCATGGGTATGATGATAAAATTAGTAGATAAAGCATGATTATATTCCATAATAGGGACTTCCTGGCACATCTTTGTTGCAATGATACTTCCATTATGAGGTTTGACTAATAACTCATTTATTAAATCAAATTAGAAATATATAATTTTCTTGGAAAACTAAGAATATATAAAAGAATTATATCATCTCGAATAAAATAAATCATTGGATAAGTTTTAGGAAATGATTAAAGTACATGCTACCACATCATTATGAATTTCAACCTCAACAGCTGTGATCGCAAAAGATTAAGATTTCTCCCTTGGCCTTTTATAAGGAATGTTTCCCTAATGCTTAAGAAACTCGTTTTCATAGTGTCTCGTATCTCTACAATTATTGAATTGTATGTCATTGAAATTTTTATTCCCCTTTCATTCATTAGATCGATGACCCTTTTCTCTACACTTATAGAAAAATCCCATTCCTTTCAAGCATTTTCCAGGACGATTCTTTCCACAGTTCTCACACAATGGTAAATTGATTCATTACATTATTCTTTTTTGGCACTTAAACTTTTCCATGGTTATCATAATAACTCTTCTTATCTTGGTTTCCCTTGAACAAATTTGATTTAGAAAATTCCTTCTCTGTTTTGATGGCACTTAGTACAATTTCATCATATGATGAAAATGTTTGAGAATCCAGTGACCTTCTAAGACTTGGATTAATAACATCAAAGAAATGATTAATCATATATTATGAGTCACATAGATAATCTATGGAATACCTGTATTTTATTGTGAAGGTAGCTTTATACTTCACAACACTCTATTATTCCCTTTGCTTTATGCTAAGGTATTTCCTCGTCATTTCACTATGTTGCTTGTGAGGGAAGTATTTTTCAAAGAATACCTCCATAATAGTTATCCATTCCATATCATATATTTATTCTTTCTATTTGGTATTCTAAATCAAGGACCACGATTGATCAACATCACCCTTGAGACAATATACTGCTAGTACTAACTTTTCATTTTCATTTCACCTTAATGCTAGAAATATCTTTTATTGGGACATGATCCACTACTCCGCTACCAATGGATTAGTATTCCCACAAAAAGATGGGGGATTATGCTAAATGAAATAATCAACACAGGTTTATTGTGGTTATTCTTCAGAACCTGAGTATGTTTTCCTAATATGGTCATGATCTTCTTAGCTCTAACACCAACTTAATTAACTTGCTCAATGGGGAAATCCCTACATTGTCTGTGAGTATTGATTCCATTTATTTCTTTAGGCACCATCAAAAAACAATTACATAGAATAAATTAGGTCATTAATATTAAGGGATAATTTTCTATCTAGAAAAACACTTAACATAAATTTAAAATTTATGCATAGCTAATCTCATAACCGTAAATATGGTTTCATTAATGAAATATTTAATTTTAAACCCTTCATAATGGTTTTTAAAGAAAATTTAAATTATCCTAAACATATCCCCTAGGAGTGTCAAACCAGGTGTGAATTAAGGCCCATTTTTATGTACCATTTTACCCTGAGTCAGGCCCGGAACACCTTGTAAGAGTTGTTATTCCTAGGTACATCTATGCCAGAACCATACTCACTTGTAGTATCTCGACATGGATGTATTTATAGGAAGAACCACATAATATCTACTTTACCAGAAATCCATGATATTTTTATATGATTATCCTCAAATTATATCTTAGGGTTGTGTCCTCTAATCTATGTTTTCTAAATATAGTTTCTAAGGTTTCTGCTAAACTTCCTCTAATAACAATTGCAACACCCCAACCCTAGAAACCTGGAGTTGGTGCATTATTTTATTATATTGGCATGATTAAAGAAATAAAATATTTATGGAATGATTAGTTTCGAAGTTTTGGAAGACCAGATTACATACACGATACCTATAGTATATTGGGAATGATAGAAAATACAACATGATACATAATAGTATGAAATAAACTGTATCCATTGAAAACTCATTCAAGGTTTTATTCTTCATAAACTGGGGAAAGGAAACATAATAAGGGTGAGATCAAATTCTAAATAAGGGTTACATGAATCAATAAAAAGTTAATTAAAGTCAATAAGGCATAGAAATTATTTCAAGGTAAATAATCGAAAAAACACTTTCCATTAATAAACTAGGAATAAAAATGAACCCATAGATTTTTCATATTGAAAAACCATAGTAGGTAATAAATGAGTACTGAATTAATAAAATGATTATTTATTAGAATTTTTGTATCTAAAACATAAACCATTATACTGTTGTGATAGTTTAATTCTATGGGTAGAAACCTGTCTGATTATTTTTTGGAAACAAACTCGAAGGGTTTGTCGCCAACCAGTTTGTCTCATGGGACCTATCGATGCATTGAGGGGATATAGCCGGCCCCAACCTTCACTGAAATTCTAAATCATTATTCTTACATATATTTAATTGAAGAAAAATATTCCTTATAAATATCTATATTGATTAGAAGATATGGACTCATCAATATTCGCTATATTAAAACAACATTCAAAATAAACACCATATGTAAAATGGTATATGACTAGTAAAACAATCATATCCATGGTAAAATATTATGTATATTTAATATAAATATAATTTCAAATGAAAATTGATCTCAAATGGGATGTAGATCCAAGACATAAGAATTATTAGGTTCACAATACCAAGTAAATCTCAATGAAATGGAAGTTGAGACAATGTCCCTTACCACATTGTAATCAATCCTATCGTATGGACTATGATTAATAATTATAAAATGAATGATTTAATAACATGAATATAAATATAATCATGACATTATATATCAAAAGGAAATATACATACAAAACATACAATAAATGAGTGGAAAATAATGGAAATATCATAGAAATAAAAGTGAGATGAGAATCCCCTTACCTTGTGTCCGAAAGAATTCTTCAATTGATATTAATATCCTGAATAATCACATTAGATTCATTAATTAAGAATTAAATAAACCTATATATATGTAATTTATTTATTATATCTTTATTAAGTTCATTTATGGAATTTTAGATGGGTTAAAATATTTAATTTCATCGTTTTGGAGTGAACGTTTTCTTTGTTTCCATGGTTGATTTGCTGGTATAAGAGTATGGAAGTTCTTGTAAAATAGAAATTGAAATCCAGAATTAAAGTTATGAGTTATTGATTATAATATATAAGGTTAAATGATCATATAAATCCTTTGGTTATTTTGAGATAGGATGAATCATTATATTAAATTTTAATGATAAACGCTTGGATTATTTTGGTGATTTTTTGATCACCATGAACTCATTTTATTTTAAAATTTAATACCATGTATAAAAAATGATTCCAGAACATTAAATACGATATATTATATATATTATGATCTGGTTATACCATAAAAATGGTTTCATGACCACAATTGAAAATGGTAATAGAAATTGAATACTCGTCGTCCTTGAATGTGATAAATTAACACATATCAGATGATGTTTTCATTTTTAGTATAAGAGGAGGGGGAAAGAGAGATTATGATGAAATATTCCATTATAATAATAAAATTATAGTATTTTTATGGTATTGGAATTATCAAATCATTTTATTAGGGGAGGTTTGAAGAGAGAAACAAAATAATGGAATTTGTAAAAGAAGTTGAAAGGAAAAGGAATAGAGGTTTACCTCTTGAGTACTCTTCCTTAATAATCTCCTTAAGGCCTTTGGTTTTGGCCTTTTGGTGAGAATAGTAGGTCATGGAAATGGTGGGAAGGATTGGTAAGAGTATTTTCTAGAACTTATGTAAGGAGAAAATCTTGAGTAGTGTGAGATGAAGAGGGGGTGAGGGGTGGTTTATATAGTGGAGGAGAGGAGGGTTTTTTGCATTATTTTAATCATTAGTTTATTATTTTTCCTCAAGACTATGACATATCTTGATTTATGGGACTAAAAAACGTAATTATTGCATGTGAAATCTAACCAAGGGTTCTTAACTCAACATGAAATCATCCATGACTCAATAAATCATGTATTTTGCATTTATAATAAATTATCATATTTTATTATTCACACAAAATTCAAGTAGTTCAGAATAATATAAAAAAATTCTCCCTAACCATTTTTTAAAGTTTAGAATCCAAAAAAGAACTCTATTTTATGAATATAATTTTCTAAATATGATAAATTTAATTTTTAATTAAATTCACCATTTACTCAAAAATATTTACAGTTTTTGAAACTATAATTGATTTTATAATACCCTGAAAAATTCACTTAGGTTTTATTAAATTATCCTAAAATAATAAGACAACAAAATATTTATTTAAGAATACATGTTATGAAAATATAATTTATTTTAAATAATTTTTTTAATTTGAAATTGTAATTAAATATTTATTACTCATAAAAATACCAACACTTAATTATTAAAATATTCACTCTCATTTATAAGGTGCCTAAATTTTATCTATACATACATGGATGAGGTTAAAACTAATAAGGGTACATTATTATAAATAAGGGTTATATTACTATTTATAAGGGTAGGTTACTATTCATAAGGGTATGTTACTATTCACCAAAAAAATGAGTTGATCCTATCAGACTCAAAATATAATACTAATCAAAACTGTGTATATCCTTTTTCCAAAATTCAAAACACATAAGTAAAAAATTATGTTTAATGTCTAGGATATAACTATATTATAACAACATAGTGTTTTTTCTCAATGACTCGGTGTTGTGTGCATATAAGCTATCTAATGGATATAATTTATTGTAAGAAGAACATACCATAAAATATTGGGGTGTTATATATATATATATTGACCATAATATATATATATATATATATATATATATATATATATATTCATTCTACAAACATTACCTCTCAAGTTTTTTATATCACAATAGTAGTTCAAATGTATTCATCAAAATTCATAAATGACATGTATCGAGTAGTATAAATATATGACATGAATCAATATTAGTTCTAAATATAATGTTGTCACCAAAGACCAAATATATATGTCATTATAAATTGGACATATTTCTTAAAAATATAGGAATAAATATATATGTTATTTATCATGTTACTTGTGTTATCAATCTAATTATTCAATATTTTTGAGATGAATTAATAGGTGTGTACCTCAAGATAAACATTATTAAAATAGATATAGATGAATGATAAAAGAAAATAACTATTAAAGGATGTTTGGAAATAAAAAAATAAAAAACTCTAATATATTTGGAGAAATCTATTTCAAATGCAATGAATGTTCTATGGAAATTTCATATTTGTGATATGGATATTACAAATAACAATATATACATATATAAAACAATGAATTTTAGTTAACTTGAAACTAATTTAAACTAATAAGATAGTGAAATAGACTAAAAGTTCATCAAAATAAGACAGAATATGCTTGAAAGTGAAATAAAAATGTAGGGGAGTGTCTTATATATGTAATGAATAATTAAAAAAAATAATTAATTTCAATGAATAATATACAAATTTATGCAATTCACACACATGTAACCTAATAGATAATAATAAAATGTGTATATTACAATCCATAAAATCCAGTTTTGAGAAATGGATGAATTTAATAGTATGATTTATTCAAAAGGAGTGATTTGGATTATGTAGCATAAACCTTATTAGAGTATGCTTCATGTGTTCTTCAGCAGTGTTGGGTTGCATATGTTGGTTCTTCTTTTATGAATTCTAGTGCTTCTTTGATATCTCCCACACACTAATTTTTCTATTTCCACTATTATCGCTTGTAACACACTTTTCTTCTGGCCATACTGTTCATTTTATTCATAGAATTCATGTGTTAGATCCAACATGATTCATGTATTCTAGACCTCGTACCTCGTACTGTCAGGTGACATGTCTACAAAGAAACATTTATTATGTCTGTGTATTTAAAAATTTCAAATATGACCATTAGAAATTAAATTGAAAAATGAAAAAACAGATTAAGAAATAGTTTTATAGTCTATCTGTAAATAGTGTCTCCATGAAACAGTGTCTCCTTGAAATGGTGCCTCCATCTTTGTCTTTGAGCGGTGAGATAGCTATGATGGCATAGTTGTATATAGATCAGGAACCGGTAGCACAGATGTAGTATTAGGTTCATGATGTCTGGTCACACTGTCTGGATGGTCACAATTTTTAGATGGTCACGGTGCCTGGATGGTCATGGTGTTTGGGTCCTTGGCTAGAAAAACACAACCAGTGACAGACACATGGTTTCTCAAACATATCCAAATCTCTGTACATAGGCTTAAATAGTGATATTCATAGAATGAATTAAACTTTATCATTCATAAGATAATTTCATTATAAACATAATATTTTACAATAATTATTTAAGGTATAAAGAAACTAATCATATGTACTCATGATTTTAGATATATTTAAACAATATTAACAAGCTTTATCGAATGTATAGGATTTGTGATCATTAAAACATTATTAACATATGAGGAGTCCAACAATCTCCCCCTTTTTGATGATCACTAATCAAGTAAGTGAGATATCTGTTCATATTGAATGTGCCTCTTCCTTAGTGTGCATATAGAATAAATATTTCTCCCCCTTTTTGGATTATCAAAAAGAGTAAATATGAAATAGACAATAAAAGTGAAAAATGAATTATATGGATAAAAAGTGTCATTACAAACAATAACAATAATACAAAAAATATACCTATTAAAAGATAGTAGCTATTGTTCTTCAACACTGTCTTGTCTTCTCTTTGACCTTGGCAGCAACATCAGAAGAAAAATCCATAGGAGCATAGGTAGAAGTGGAGGAAGGGAGTGAACCAGTGGACAAAGAAGGTAAATGGAGTCCTTCAAAAATATAAGGGGCCATGGTAGGGGTAGTGGAAGATCGAGGAAACTGTTGATCAAGTATAACAAGCCTGATCTAACTCAGATCCTGAGAGACATACATAGATGTAGAGGCAATGGCATAGGATGAGAAGGTAGGAAAACCAGATCTCAAGGGTGCAGCTATAGGAGCGACAATTGCAGTACTCTGGACATGAAGATAATGCATCAAAAGCTTGATGATGTCAGCAATGATCTCACCACCCTACTGCATGGATTTCCCAAAGTCACCCTTGTTCTCCAAAAACATATCCAATAAAGGAGTGAAATATTTGAGCTTTTGGACTTGAGTTTTGAAAGCTTAAGTGACTGGAGGAATCCTTAGATTCTCCATAAGGTACTTGAAGTGTTTGGTCATGTCATTCTTAGAGAATATCTTCTTGAAGTAGAAGTCCACCTTCTTAGCAATTTCTTACTGAGAATCATTGGAAATATTGGAATGAATTCTCACCAAATCAAGAACTTTTTCATTGTTCCTGATAACTTCATATAGAGATTCGTTGTCAAAGCCACTAAGCATAGATTAAGGTTCTTCTTTGATAACTGTTTTGAGCAGATCACTGTCTAAAGAAGGTTGAGATGATTTTCCAAAGGTACGAGAAGCAGTAACAAAAGAGGTAAGGGATTTTAGTTGATTTAGAAATTTTTTGAGACTGCCCTTGTAATCATTCGTTAACTTCTTAAAACCAATAACAAGTTAATTCATCTCATAAAAAATATTCTTGTTTCTTTCAGCTACCCTCTCTGCTAGGGAATTTATATTAGGTTGAATAAGTGTGGCTATATCCTATGGGGTTTGACTAACAATATCCTTAATAGATAATTAATAGGTTCTGGTCTTGAGGTTATCACTCTCTGCATATCTTCAACCATACCTCTGAGAGTTTTTACTTCATCACTGAATTGTTTATTCTTGAATCTGACTTCTTGAATCTCATGATGAATCTTGGGCTGAATCTTCCATATGACCTTTTCCAACAATAGGGCATCATCTATCTCACTTAAATTGGTTACATGAGCAATTTGGGTATTCATGATTTTTTCAACTCCATCCAATAGGGTAGCTCCAAATGATTTCAGATCATCCTTATTCACTATGTTTGGAGGTTCTTAGGTAGGTTTAGGAATAGAAGCTAAGACAGGATTAGGTTCCTTGGTAGAGATCGCTTCATGAGAAGTTTCTAGATTCAAATGAAACATAGTAGAAAGATAAATTCATTTAACTGAGACTTACTAGGAATCAGTTATATCAAAATAACTGGGGAATTTATACCATGTATCCACTGATCTTGGATCAATCGGATTAGGTACTTCAACAGATTCCATATTGGGGGGATACTCCCCCTCAATAGGTGTATCTTTCTTAGGACAGAGAAATTTAGACCCTTGATCTATTTCCACGATTCCATCCCCAATGTCCTCATCAATTTCCTTTCTATCCAACTGAAATGATTTCTCCATTCTCTCTTCAGCAGATGGAATTACTTCAGGAACAATTTGTTCCTCTGGGTGTTCCTCATGAGTAGTTTCTTGTACAACAAAAAGATCTTCTTATATATGATCTTCTATAACATCTTTTTCACTTACCTTAGCAACAAATTCTTATTTTAAAGAAGGTTGTTCTTCCAAATCAACAACTTCTTCAGGAATATGCATTTCCTTATCAAATAAGACTCAAGGAGAAGATTCACTATCTTTCTCAACCAGAATAGTTTCTCTTGGAGGTACAACAACCTCTAATTATTCTTCCTCATCAGAATTCTCAACTAGTTCATCTGGATCCAAACCAAGATCATAATTATCCTTAGGTCTTGAAGGGTGTTCCACCAGATTAAACTTTTCCTAAACTCCGTCATTATATTCCACCCTCACTTTTTTCCATGAATTCTAACTGATTTTCATTCTCTTTACTATAGCTTTCTAAATACATAACTCATAGTCCTTAATGGATTCATTGCCTGGTCCAACCAATCATTTTTTCATGAATCATAGTTGAGATAATCTTTGAATATAATAGGGAGGTTGACTTGGTGGTTATTTTTATCAACTCACACATACAGTGTATAACATAATTTTATAGGTTTATCTGATGTAAATTTTTCATGAGATGTATCAAAAATAAATACAAATACTTGAGTATGGAAAAACCACCTTTTCGGGGGATAATCAAATTCTGAACAAACTTATATAGAAGCCTGGTTTCACCATCTAGCTTGGGAGCTATGGCTATCCTCTTATTTTCATTTCTAGTTAAATTTATCAATGCCTCTTCCAAAACAAAGAACTCGCTTGGAGGTGGAGGAACTCTATGGTATTCTTCCAAAATAACCTCATGAGGTATCTTAAGGAATGTAGCCCATAACCTTGAAGAAAAGGTACAAATCTGGACATTGATCCAACTTCGCACAGTATAGCCATATTTTGAATCAAAAGATAATTGAACATACTAATAAAACTATGCAACTAGATTTGGGTAAATAGGGCTATCCTCTTTTGTAAACCCATAAATCCATACTTTCTCTCTTATAACATTCAATACCAAATACTTACTTGACAGAAGCCAATTAGGGAATATCTCCTTTTCAGGTACAACTATTATGTTCACCAGATTCAGATTCAAAGGACCTTCGGGTGATAACTTTGGCATGATTTTCAAATTCTTATTTAAACTATGCTTCTCAAGAGATGACTATGATGGGCATTTCATCCTGGGAATTCACCAATGGTTCAAGAGAGAGAATGTTTGAAAGAGGGGTTACAGTTTGAGAGAAGATATATCGAGTGAATAATGAGTGAAACTTCTTTTATTTTATCATTTATGGATATCAAGCTTCGTAGGATCAAAAGTGCAGAAAAGTAAAAAGCATAATACAATTAATTACCGTGATATAGGTTATAATGTATAAATAAAACAATAAAGATTCTTTATGGTGAGACCGTAATAAACTTTCATGGTGAGACCGTAATAAGAGTTCATGGTGAGACTATAACAAGCATTCACAGTGAGACTGTAATAATGTGATTTCTAAACCGTGTGACTGTGATGTTTGAGACAGTAAGTGATAGACAGTAACCAATAAATAGTCAGTGTGAGACCGTAAACATGAAACATCAACTCTTAAGACATTAAAACTATAGAACAGTTAGAGTTAAAAAGTAATCATAAGACACTGACTTGTGAAACTGTAAACTATGAAACCGTATACTTACTACCTAGGATTTATCATTCCCATTTCATGTATGATGTAATCTATTCTTTCATAATTTAATGGGTTGGTTAATATATCAGCAAGCTTATATTTAGTTCTAATGAATTCCAAAGTTATGTCACCCTTTTTATAATGATCTCTCAAGAAGTGATGTCTTACATCAATATGTTTTGTCCTAGAGTGTGAAATAGGATTTTTTGAGATGTTAATAGCACTTGTATTGTCACACATTATAGGTACATTCCAGAATTTATATACATAATATTTTAATGTGTGTTTCATTGATAAAATTTGTGCACAACCACTACCAGCATCTATGTATTCAGCTTCTGCAGTAGATAATGCAACATAGTTTTGTTTCTAACTACACCATGATACTATTGACTTGACTAAAAATTGAAATGTTCTATAGGTGCTTTTTATATCTAATTTACAACCACTGATGACGGCATCAGAATAACTTAGTAAATAAAATTATTTTCCTCTGGGATAGAACAATCTTAGATTGGGTGTATGCTTAAGGTATTTGAAAATTTTCTTAATAACATTTAAATGAGATTCCTTAGGATATTCTTGAAAATGAGCACACATACACACACTAAACATAATGTTAGGTTGGATATCAGTTAAGTAATGTAAGCTTCCAATCATTCCCCTATAAGTGGTTTGATCAAAATATTTTCCATCTTCATCAAGATCCAACTTACAAGTAGTACTCATTGAAGTGTCACTACTTTTAGTGCTATCCAGTCCAAAACGTTTTAGAAGATATATAGTATATTTTATTTGATTTAAAATATTACCATCATTATTTTTAAAGATTTTAAATCCAAGAAAGAATTTTATTTCACCCATTAAACTCATTTCAAATTCGTTTTGCATTATTTTATAAAATTCAATACATAAAGAATTTTTTAAAGATCCAAAGATAATTTCATCTACATATATTTTAACTACTAAAACATCATTGGAAATTTATTTTATAAAAATGTTAGGATCGACGATTCATTTTGTAAAACCATTGGAAATAAGAAATGTACATAATCTATAATACCATGCTCTTAGAGCTTATTTTAAATTGTATAAATCTTTTTATAATTTAAAAATATGGTTTGGAAAATGAGGGTTTGTAAAACTAGGGGGTTTCCCAACAAAGAAATCCTCACCTATATTCCAATTTAGAAATGAACTTTTTACATCCATTTTATATAGTTTGAAATTCAGATGTGTAGTATAATCAAGCAGAATTATGATGGTTTCAAGTATAGCTAATGGTGAAAAGGTATCTTCATATTCAATTCCATCTTCTTGAATATATCATTGTGAAAAAATATAGACTTGTTTCTAACTATGTTACCAGCTTCATCTACCTTATTTCTAAACACCAATTTAGTGCCTATGGTGAATGTGTCTTTGGTTCTGTCAACAAGTTTCCAAACTTTTTTTCCTTTCAAACTGATTAAATTCTTCTTGCATAGACATCACCCAAAATTCATCATTGATGGCATCATTAATGTTTTAGGTTCAAGTTGTGACAAGAAGACATTATCTTCAATGCGATTTGTAATAGAAGCTCTAGCATGAGTTCCTTTGTCTAAGTCTCCTACAAGAGCATTTAAAGGATACTTCTTAAGAGTTATAACAGCTCTAAAAAAGCACTGGTGATTTCAGTTTCTTCAACAGGGTTTGGTTCATTATGACATGAATCTAATGAATTCACAGAATTGGAAGTTTTTATAGATTCCTTTATAGGATGGTTAGAGGATTTTGAATTAATGTTCAGATTTGATACATCATCCTCCCGGTTCTCTAGAGTGTTCTTAGGCTCATGTGGATCTATTTCATCAAATTTTACATGGACAGATTCTCCCACACCTTTAGTTATTTTATAAAACACTCTATAGGCTTTAATAGAAATTTAATATCCTTATAAGATTACTTCATCACTCTTGGATGAAAATTTGTTAAGATTGTCCTTAGTATTAAGGATATAGAGTTTGTAACCAAAAACTTTGAAGTATCTAACTTTGGGTTTTATATTGTTACACAACTCATATGGAGTTATTTTAAGAATAGGTCAAATCAATACTCTATTGATAATATAACATGTTGTATTCACATCTTCATCCCAAAAATAAATAGGTAATCTATATTCTCTAAGCATTGTTCTAGAAATATCTTATAGGGTTCTAGTTCTTCTTTCTACAACTCCATTCTATTGAGGTGTTATAGGGGCAGAGAAATTATGACTATAGACATTTTGTGATAAAAAGGATTGAAACTCTAGATTTTCAAACTCATGGCCATGATAAATTCTTAACGATTTAATTCTAAGTCCACTAAGATTTTCTAGAGTTTTGGCATATTTGGTAAAGTGAGAGTAGGCTTCACTTCTATGAGCCAAAAAAAGTCCATGTATATCTAGAAAAGTCATCTACAAGAACATAAATATAGCGATTCCCATTTATTCTAGAAACTCTAGATGGTCTAAACAAATCCATGTAAACCAATTCAAGAGGTTGAGAAGTTGACACTTATTTCTTCGGTTAGAAGGAAATTCTGTGTTTCTTTCCCTTTTAACAAGGATTGCACACTTTATCATTTGGAAACTCATGTTTGGGTAGGTATTTGACTTGGATTTTTCTAGTTAAATTTCTAAATGAGTTAGTGTTATAGTGTCCTAGTCTCTTATGCCAAAGATATGAATAATTTTGAAACACACATAAACATGAAGCATTTAAAGAATCTAAAGAATGTAAGTTAATAGAATATACATTTTCATTTATTAATGCAGAAAACACTAATTCATTTTTATTATTAAAAACATTTCAAGAATAATTTTCAAATTTGACATGAAATCCATCATCACATAGTTGTGAAATACTAAGCCAATTATATTTCAATCAATCAACAAAAAGTACTTTGGAAATCAAAACTGAGTTAGAGTTATCTATTTGGCCTAGTCCAATAATATTTCCTTTGTAATTGTCACTAAAGGTGACGTGTCCTCCATCAATTTTTATTATGTTCTTGAAGAATGAATAGTATCCTATCATGTGTCTCGAACACCCACTGTCCAAGTACCATAAGCTTTAATAGGAACTATTTAAGAAACTTTCCTATAAAATAGTCAAATAAAAATAGATTTTGTTACCCATACCTATTTGGCTTTAGTAATATTAGTGACTAGGGCCTTAGGAACCCATATATTCCTCATAGGTTTCCTATAAGTATTATGTTAATTATTTGAAAAATAAAATCTATTTGGTTTAGAAAATATTGAAACATTAGAGAGTGTATCATAACATAACCTAGCTTAATGTTTTCCAGAACTAGGAGTAAAGCTATATGTCCTAGACCTAGAAACAAAATTATTTCTCCCAAAATTTATTTTACCTGGTTGATAGCCAATTATAGAAGTATATTTAGGAGCAATATGTTTACCTAGAATTTATAGTAAGGTATATTTACTATTAGTAAACCTTTCATGATACTTTTTAATTGGTAATTATATAGTTTTAATTCATTGTTATTTTTGAGTAATTGATAATTTTTTCCCTTTCTACAGTGAGTTTAGTTTTAATGGTTGAGGTAAGAGCATGTTGTTTCTTTAAAGACATGAATTTATCTTTTAGTTCATTGCTTGTTTCTTCAAACATATTACAGTACTCAAACATTTCTTTATTAGACATATTTTCAGAGTCACTTTCATCTCCATAATAGTAGGAATTGTGTAGAGGAGATTCCAGTGTTACCTTAGATGTGTTTTTCATAAAACACATATTGGATTTGTTAGCCTATTCATCATGTGAATATTTTTGAGTCACCTAAACTGTCCTCAAAAGCACTATATGTTTCATTCATTTCCTTTTTATACTTTATATATTTTTTCTAATATTTCTTTTTGTACTTGATCTTGGGACAGTCAGCCTTGATATATCCCTTTCGCTTGCATTCATTGTAGACAATCTCATCAGACTCATCACTTCTTTTACAATCTTTCTTCCAACTTCCTTTTTGATCATATCTTCCCTTGAAGCAAGGATTTCTAAAAAATTTATTCTTCTTATAAAATCTCTTAAACATTTTGGCTAATTGAGCCATCTCCTCATCAATGTCAGGTGATGATTTCTCACTACTGGAACATTCAACAGAAGATTCCAAATTCCCTTTTTCTTTGTGTTTAGAGGTGGTGGTATTGAACACAACGGATTTTCTTTTGTGTTCATCCTCCCCTTCCATGTGTACTATAAAATACTCTTCATACATCATTAGTTTTCCAATGAGTTATTTTATAGGTACCTTATTGATGTCACATGACTCTCTAATAGAGACAGAGGTTCCTCTCAATCTATTAGGTAGGAATCTTAGAATCCTCATGATTTGTTCTTTGGTAGTGACTTCTCTTCCAAGAGAAATCATTGTGTTGAAAATTTCATTGAACCTGAGATACATGTCCGAAATAGGATCATCAGGTATCATTTTAAAGTTATCATATTTAATAATATAAGTATTAAGTTTCATTTTGGTCACACTAGAAGTTCCTTCATGTGGAATAGACATGGTATCCCAAATTTCATGGGTAGTTTTACATGTATAGATCCTATTAAATTCATCATCTCCTAAAGAGTAGTATAAAGCATTTATAGCTTTATAATTTTTATTGTAGAAAATTTTGGTAGGTTCATCCCAATTGATTCTTTTAGTAATAGGAATCTTAAATGCATCTATAATTGAAGACCTGATTTCAAAGCACATACTTTCTAAATGCATTTTCATTTTAATTTTCCATTGAGCATAATTGGTTCCATTAAATAATGGTGGATTTTTTGTCGCAACACCTTACAGTATATTATCCATAATAAAGAAATACTTTAAAAGATCTTGAAATTTAGAATTAATATAAATTTATATATCTTTAAAGTATAACTACTATCACAGTTGAATAGGGTCAAAACAGAGTCTTAATAAACAATCATCTAATACAAAATTTTGGTTGGAGTAGAGTATTCAAGAGGGGGGTGAATTGAGTATCTATAAAACAATTTGTTTAAAAAATGTATTCTTAAAAGGGTTTCCCAATAAATTTAAATACTACCCAGTTAATCAATGTAATACGGTTGTGAAAGTTTGACTGATTTAATAACTTATCAGAAGATTGATTAATTTTAAGTAATATTAATATCAATTATTAACATTACTTTTTAAGCAATTATAATGATTCAAAACAATTATAACTTCATTATAAGATTAAATATAAAAGTAAATTTAGTGATTTCTAGATTAAATAGTAAAATAGATAAAACTAAAATAAATAGTACATCAGATATAAAACAAGTGGTTCAGTCTCAAGTCATTACCTAATCCACTCCACTTGGTGATCACCTTCCACTAAGCAGTTTATATAAATAAACTTGATCCACACCCTAGATCAGGGTTAACACCAGTACACAAGACTGTCTAGGTCACACGACCTCTTCCACAATTCTTCATGGGTATGAACTAACAGGTCACACATGGACCTCTTCCACACTTATCCGTGGGAATACCCAAGCGTAAAAAGATGTAAGAGAAAGGATATCTTGTATCCTTCAGTTTGATGGAAGAGACAATGCATGTTTTTATATATACACACACGCTGCTCTAATAATACACACTAGAGTAGAAAAATGATGTGATAAGCTTAGAAGTGCTCTGAGTGTTAGTATATGTAGCTCTGGACTTCTGGGATAAAGCAGATGTATAAATTCAGTCCTCTCGTGGAAAACATAGTATCATAAGTCAGCTAGATCTTGATCGGTTTATTCATGGAGTTGATAATGCGTAAATTTCCTCAACTCTAAGATTCAAGTATGCTTTTTGTGTTCTTCAGAAGTTTCAGGTTTCATGTGTTGGTTCTTCTTTCATGAATGCTCGTGCTTTTTCATTATTGCGCACACACTTGTTTTTATGTTTCCACAATTGTCTCTTGTCACACACATTTCTTCTATCCATGCTGTTCTTTTTGTTCTTAGAATGCATGTGTTGGAGCCAACATGATGCATTTATTCTATACCTCATACCTTATACTGTCAGGTGACATGTCTACAAAGAAACATTTATTATGTTAGTGTATTTAAATACTTCAAATATGACTGTTATGAATTAAATTGAAAAAGGAAAAAAC
This sequence comes from Viscum album, assembly GCA_963277665.1. Taxonomy (NCBI): domain Eukaryota; kingdom Viridiplantae; phylum Streptophyta; class Magnoliopsida; order Santalales; family Viscaceae; genus Viscum; species Viscum album. The sequence goes on along the minus strand of OY728133.1, from coordinate 856,052,793 downwards.
AGATTAAGAAATGGTGTCACAGTCTGTCTGCAAATGGTGTCTCCATGAAACGGTGTCTCCATGAAATGGTGTCTCCTTCTTTCTCTTTGAGTGGTGAGACATCTATGATGGAATATTTTTATAGATATTAGAAACCGGTAGTAGTGATGTGGTATTAGGATCACGATTTCTGGTCATGGTGTCTATATGGTCATGATTTCTGGATAGTCACAGTGTTTGGATGGTCACGATGTTTGGATGGTCATGGTTTCTGGATGGTCATGGTGTTTGGATGGTCATGGTGTCTGGATGGTCACAGTGTCTGGATGGTCATGGTGTCTAAATGGTCACGGTGTCTAGGTCCTTTTCCAGAAAAAAAAACGGTGGCAAACTCACGGTTTCTCAAACATAGCCAAATCTCTGAACACATACATAAATAGTGATATTAATATAATGAATTAAACTTAATCTTTCATAAGATAGTTTCATTATAAAAAAATAGTTTACAATAATTATTTAAGGAATAAAAAAACTAATCATATGTACACACGATTTTAAATAGATTTAAACATGATTAAGAATCTTTACCCAACGTATAGGATTTGTGATCATCAAAACATGATTAACACAAGTGGAATACAAAAATATTGTATATATATATATATATAATTATTGGGAGGTATACCTCTATTACACATTTATTATTATTGTTATTATTATTATTATTATTATTATTATTACGTTTTTTAATCTTTCTATTTAATAGGTGGAAACATTTTTTCAGTTATTTCCTTCTTCATGTTTCTATCCTTGACCCTTATTATTCATTTTTTAGGATTTTTAGAATTGGATTTACTCGATCATCCTACCTAATCCTTTAATGATATATTTGGCCCCCACATAGTGTGGATCCACAATTGGGGGTTTTCATGAGTGGAAAATTCACTATGTGATCCTACATCAGACTCACCTTCAAAACCATGATGGGAATAATTTTTGTGGTGTTACAAGATTACTACATCATGGTAGAATGCTAGCTCAACTTTCGCTTATTCTGAGAACTGGAGGATAGAGAATATCTTTTCAATGGATTTAATCCATTGTTCCAAGATGAGTGGATGAGAACATCCACTAAATATTGGAGGCCTTTTCAAAAAAAGTATTTGACCAAAAATTTCTCTTTTTATGAGAAGGAGGGTGTTCCACACAATTCATGTTATTATTCATAACTTGGGCTAGTTGTGACAGTATTATCATGAGGTTTTGAGCTCCCATTCCCATTAGTTTTTATGTCTTATTATTGAAATCATCACATTTATTATCACATTGGTTGTTATCTTGAGTTATTTTATTTTTAACCATTTAAAAAAAGAGAAAAATAAAATTAGGGGGGCTTGAATACTTAGCTAATGAGATTATATAAAGGACACTATTAACATATAAGGATAAACATATAAATTAAAAGTATATCCTAACTTATGATTCTATAGGTTTCAATCTAGGTTATCCATGGTGATTGAATTATCATGGGGGTTCTTACTAATGTTTTCTAGTCCTAATCCCCAAAAATGACTAGATCTTCCTCAGATACCAACTATAGAAACCCAATACTTTTACAAATATTATTACATGATTTTAATCATAATTTTTCATTAAATAAAAACCAAGGATTAAAAATCCTACTGTATTTGGAAGACTAGGGGAATAATTAGAAAACATGAAACTACAATAAAACACCTTTTTCTTAATCTTAATAATTATATACTAACTCCATTTGAGATCATGTAACTACATAGGATAACCCGAGGATTACATAGAAAAAGGGGGAGTTAAAATCCCAATAAAGGGATAAACATTGAAATAAAGCATAAAAGATGAGTCAAAAGTCATAACATGATAAAATAAAAGTCTTGGATCATGAATAAACATATAGAGGAATAAAATATAGAACATTTAATCATATGATAATGGAAATATAATAATGTGGAAGTAAATATATCATGACATAAACATGATCCAAGGTTAACAGCCAAGACGACATCACATGGTGGACAAAGTCCCATAATGGTTTAGGTTTACTTCCTAATCCCATAAATAATATATCATGAGGCTAAAAAATTATCCAATGCATTGGATCACTATATGGGTTCACCCATCATAATATGTACATGAATATGTGTGCCACATAATGAAATCAAACATAAGTAATAAACATAAGGGTTACCCATGGAAAGAAATGGGTTTCATAATAATGTCATAAGGCATAATCAAAGGGTGTATCATAATGGTATCCATGAAATAAGGGATTAAATAATTATTTGACATTAATAAATTAAATATAAGAATATATATTTAATAACAATGGTCAACTAAATTGGAAACAAGAAAAAGAGTGGTTAGATATCTATAAAAATGTTCCACTTAACCACGATTTTAGTGAAAATATTAAAGATTCTTTAAAGAGGATAAAGGAAAAATTATTTATATAAAACCAAATATAAACTAAATTAGTTTTTCATGATAAAATTAGTGGTTTTATAAAATTTGGGTTTCTTAAAATATTTTATGGAGTGAACTTGAAATTGGGTGAGAAACATTCAAGTTCCCTATAATTGGGTTTTCTTATCAAGAGGAATTTCAAAGGGAAACATTTTAAAACATGTATTTACCCATAAAATAAATATGAATTGAGATTAATATAAATGTTTGGAACATATATACAGAATATAAGAGAAGTATATAAGAATAATTAAAAGATAAATAGAGGTAAAAGTGAAAGAGCATAACCCAAAGGAAATATGGAGGTTTGGAGAGATCCCTTAACTTATGTATGAAAGAGATATTCATTTAAACTTAATGTCCTAGATAAAAAAATTAGATTCATTAATTACTAGTTCAGAAACACTTACACAAATATTTGATTTATTGTAGTTTTTATGTTCATTTATGGACATTTCAATGAGTTATAAGGTTCAATTTTTTGGTTCTGAGAGCATTAATTTCATGTTTTTAGGGCCGGTTCACTTGTTTATACTTATGGTTTTTCTTTTCAAATGGTAATACTAATCTAGATGTGGAATTAAATGGTATTAATTAACTTTTATAACTATAAATTCCCCCATAAATCATTTTTTCTACTGACATATGGGGATAGTTCTTTGAGTAAAAATGTTATCATTATGTGGTTAGTTTATTTACGAGGTTTTACCAACCATATCAAGACAATGTCATTTTATTTAATATTACATATATATATATATATATATATTTGTTTCATAACATAAAATAAGTTATAATATACTTATTACAAATATATTTAACTATAATAATAGTGTTATGACCATCCTTGAAGGAGGTAATAGAAAATGAATACTCATTATCAATGGATATGGTTAACCACCATGATTTGGAAAATTGTTTCATTTATATGAATCATAGGAGATGATAAAAGGTATGTATAGAATATATTCCATTAGAAATATGAAATTCCATTTTATAAATTATAACGAAGTTATTATGATTTTATGGATGAATGAGGTGAGGAGAAGGTAGAAAGAAAGGAAAGTAAAAGATGTAGTTTGAGAATGTTACCTCTTGAATATCACGTTCTTAAAGGGAACCTTAAGGAACATGGAATTGATCTTTTAGTGAGACTAGTGGCACTTGGACTTGGGGAGAGTGGGGAGGAGAGTGGTGTTTTTGATTATTACATTCATTAGATTATTATTTTGGCTCAAGACTATAAATAGTATTAATTATTGTGACTATTTACAAAAAATGGTTATTTTGAGTTCAAAATGATGAGTGATTATATCATCCATTACTCAAAAAATCATGTATTTGTGTTATTGTTAAATACTTTAAATTATCGTATTTCATGATTCATAAAAAATTAAAATATTTTAGAAAAATATCAAAAATTCACTTTATCCATTATTCTACATATAGATTTAAGAAATGGAATCCATTTTATTAAAATAATTTTCTAAATATGATAGATATAATTTTTAAATAAAGTCCCCGTTTATTTGAAAAATATTGATTTTAATATTATAATAAATTTTATGATCCTCTAAAAAATAACTTATGGTCTCCTAAAATTACATTATAATTATAATACAATGTAATATTAATTTATGGATCCATTTTATGAAAATAAATTTTATTTTAAATCATTGTATTAATTATAAAATTGAAAATAAATCACTTACATTATACAAAAATACCAACACTTAATTTATCATTTTTAAAGAAAATTATTTACGTGTACCACTATAAAAATATATCATATTTTAATTTTATATGATATCTAAATATTATTTTACATTTTCATAGGTGATATTACTATTCTAATGGTCAAATTACTATTCCAATGATAGTGTTACTATTCCAGTGGATAGATTTCTATTTCAGTGACCTAATTTATAACGGTCATATGGGTTTACTACGTCCTATAAATACCTCTTATTACATTCATTTTTTAGTAACTTCTATTTCTTTCTAGGTTTATATATACTTTCATCTTCAAAATGAATATTGTATTATTAATGTTGTGTTTTATTTCTACAAATTTTTTCGTGATTGCAGTCATACTAGTGGATCGAGTAGATCCAAAATATCCTATTCTTATTCTCTTATTATAAATTTATTGTCTCATTGTTATATTTTTCATACTTATTGGTTTATTTTCTAACTAATTTATCCTTATTCATTTATGAGAATTTATGGTTTCAAGCACTATAGAAGCATGTGTCGGTGGATGATATATTAAAATTTCTTTTGATAATCATTTCTTGAAACTAAGAGTGAGGATATTGCACACCAAATTTATAATTAATTTATTTAATATTTGAAGAAATAAAATACTTGGGCTTAGTAACTTTCTTCGTTGTAGAATTTTGATCATTTGAAAAGTCCCTTTCGGATTTCCTTCTTTGGCTTGTGAGGATCCAAGGATATAATCCCTCTAACCATGATCCACACATGTTGATATGATCTCTGAACAACACTACTTAGTCACTAGGTTCTTGCGCAATGATTAAAATGTCTTTCATTGTTAGATCTTGATCACTCACTATTCATTATTAAATAAATATCTACTTTGTGTATCATTCTTAATAAGGAGGGAGATGAAGGAGTCGAGAGAGAATCTGTTATGCACAAAAATTCTTTATTCTCAATATTGGATTCACTAGAAAATAGTCATAACCATCAATCTATAAAGATATGATTTAGGTTAAAATAGTATTGAATTTTTTTGGTCATTAAAAAACATTTATTACCATTAATAAACCCCACAACTCATAATAATAATGATAATATTATTATTTTGCAACGTGTGCTAACTTGTGCAAAAAAATACTATTTAACCAACTTGTTAATTAATGTTTTTCATTGAACATGGTCTTGGTTCCATTGAAACTCCCATTTCATTTATTGAACAGTTAAATAAATAATTTATTCATAAATAAATATTTCAATCACATACCAATGAATATATATTTATTAAATATAAATAAAATTAATAAATGTATTTTTATTTACATGCTGGTGAATAAATATTTATTTAATTTATGCAATCAATATAACTTGAGAAAAATTATTCCTCATTCTTGTGAGTAATATTTATTCTATTAATTAATCTCAAATATAATTTAATCAAGATAAGAAAACACTTAGTGTGTGACCCTCTAGGATACTCTCTCATTAGCATTCAGCAGGCTTACCTAATGTCCATGACTACTATCTAGCGACGAGTTAAGAAACCTATGAGAAAGAACTTAATGTCATAGCATTGAAAACCACATATGAATTATCATGGTGTAATATAATCCCTTTATCACAATATCTCATCAAGAATTTTTCACGATGGTGTCATCAACCTATTTACTCGATACACATTTCTTTGACTATCTAAAATAAACACATCATTACACCATGTCCATGGAATTTAATGTGATGGTACTATTCAAATTAATGGTCTAATATATCATCTTCTATAAATATGGAAGGGAAAAATCATTCCTTGACTTATCCATTTATTACATGTCAATCATGATTCACCCAATGTACCCTACTTCCTACCAATATATGGTGTGATAGTTTTGGTTAGTAAATTTAAGTGTATGATTCATGACATACATTAATGATAAAATTAAAGTCTAAAGTCCATTACATAGGCTCACATATATTAATATTTGATGACACTAAAAAATTCTGAATTACTAGTAGATGGTTAATTCTCATACTTTCCTATCTTGTAGATTACTAAGTGTGAACTTCATGAGAAGAAGCCTCATCCACTTACGATCACTCTCACCATATGATATAAGTAATATTTTTCCCATCAAAGTATGTTACCCAACCATAGAACTATATTAATAATATCGTCATACCAATTCATGTTTCTCATCATAGTGTGGAACTGTTATGGACTTATCAATGCAATAAATACTATAGAACGTTATTACATTAAATCTACGAACAAACATTAAAAAATAAGTAATAAGGCATTAAATTAATATTTAATATATCAAATATAAATGTAATAAAAGTAAAATCAGTTGTTCCTAGTACACCAAATCTAATAAAATCCCACTTGGACTAGAGCCAACTGCCTACAACTTTCAGTCTGTTGGACTTTACATGATAATCATGTTTCTGGTGATTCAAGGCTTTAGTCAAGGGGTACACCACATTGTCTTTTTTGGAAATACTACTCATTGAAACCTCACCTCTTTGAGAAAATCCATCAAGATATAATACTTCCACATTATGTGATTTTTCTATTGATGTGACTTTTTATCTTTTGTGAGATCCATTGATGCAGTATCGTCATAGTAAAGTGTGATATGATCTATATTTCTAGGTACCACATCAATCTATTTTACAAATTTATGCATTCATACTACTTCCTTAGTTACCTCACAATCCTCAATATACTCAGAATCTTTTATATAATCTGCAATCACATTCTTATTTGAGCTCTTCCAGCTCATAGAACCTCCATTAAAAGTGCAGATGTATACTATTTGTGACATCATGACATGTTTTTTTAAAGGTAAATCATTGGTCACAAACCAAGACCTAATTTATTAAAAAGTGAAAGTAAGCTACAAAAGTCTGAAGGAGCGTATTTTTTTATAGTCTTTTTCATAAAAGTGAAGCAGATCAACCGGAAGCTCATCCCGCCAAGTAACGTTTTGGCTGATCCCTTTGTTGGCCAGACCATCAGCAACCATGTTTGCTTCTCGATAGGCATGTGTGGTGATGAATCTGTTTTCTAAGTGCAAGGATTGGTATTTCATCCAGCGGGTAGTGAGAGGCCTATAAAGATGAACAATACCATTCCATAAAGCATGGATAATAATGGTTGAATCACTTTCAATCCAGATGTTTCTCTAGATCTTTTTATAGAAAAATTGACAGCATGAATCACTTCCCCCATCTCAGCTTCAAGGGAAGATTCAAACCCACAACCACCGTAGAAGCAACCATGACAATGTCCAAGCCAGTCCCTGAAGATGGCGCCAAAAACAGCAGGTCCTAGGTTCCCTTTAGAGGCTCGATCCACATTGATCTTGATCCATATGGGAAATGGGGCTTTCCAGAACACCTCAAATGTGTGTCGAGGGTGTCTGTAGAGACCCTCAATCTGAAGCAGACAAAGAATCACAAAGTCTCCAACTGAGTTGTCTCAATGAGATTTCTGCAGTGAAGTGGCATTATTCATGGTAATGAGAATTCTCGTCTGACCTGCATTAAGATTGAATGAGGATTTGTTGTGAAAAATGGAGTTACGATCATACCAGATGACATGGAGGAGTTCAGACACAATATCTAGTAAAAGGTTCTTGATTTGATGTGAAGTTCCAAGTTCAACACAATGTTTTATCTGTGCACAAATAGAGTCAGAGAGTAACCATCTGCAATCAAACATGTTAGTGATAAAATTCTAGAGAGTAGAAGCTGTAGCGCAAGACAGAAATAAATGATTCATGTCTTCTCTATGATGATGATATAAATGACATCTAGAACAAAGTTGGATGCCAAAGGTCTGAAGACAGACCTCAATAGGGAGACGGTTGTGCACAATGAGACAAATGAGGGTGAGCCTTGAGGTCTTAATCTAGGGCTTATCAAACTGCTTTGACCATTGAAAATTAGATTCAGAATTTGAATGTTTGTGGGAGTAAAAATATTTAGAGTCAAGGACACCATTGTGGGCAGGTTCCCAAATAATAAAATATCCAGAGATTGATAAGGTATAATTATCGACCACCTGCATGATGTTATTTGTGATATTACAATTCCGGTGTTGGAGCACCTCCTTTATAGTGTCGTTGTAATTCTCCGGATGGTTATTGGATGGAAGCATGGAAATAAGGGGAGATCCATTCCAATTGTCAATCTAGAAGCGCATGGAAGAATCCATGTGAACCAACCATCTAGAATTGTTCATAATCATGGAATAGGAAGTTTTGATGGAAGGCCAGATCGAAGAATTAAAATGATTCAGATTCCCTTTTTTTAACCTTGGAAGGAATTTTTTTTAATAAACTCTGTAGTTTCCGAGGATTCATTAATCAGAAGCCAAGTGAGCCTGGATTGAAGGGACTCATTAAGGATTTTGAGATTTTTGATGCCAATCCCACCTTGTTCAAGGGGTTTACAACAGGTGGAAAAGGGAATGGTAACGAGTTTCCTCTCTAGAATGCTACCAGTCCAGAAAATTTTTTTAATGTAAACATTAATCTTTTTAATAATCCCAATAGGACATTTATAAACCATCATCAAGTAAACCATTTGGGAAATAATGGTGGACTTCAAAAGACAAATCCTACCTGCCATGGAGAGGGATTTACCTTTCCAAGCGGATAGTTGTTTGATAACTTGATTGACCACAGCGTTGAAAAACATGGCTTTAGGTCACCCCCAAAATATGGGAACTCCCAGATAAATAAAAGGAAGAGATCCCTCTTTAATGCCTAAACTTTCAATGATGCTACTTTTATGCGTAAGGGAGAAATTTTTACCAAAGAAAACAAGAGATTTATTCCAGCTGATAGCTTGACCCGATATCTCTTAAAAGTGAGATAAAGCATTTTTTAAGTGAATAATATTCCTTTTTCCTCCATTATGGAATATAATTATGTCATCATCATATAAAATATGAGTCGGGATGTTTAGGTTTCTGACCGCCTTAATGGGTTTAAGCTTGTTTTGTTCAAAAAGGCGAGTGAGGAGTCTGCTAAGGTAGTCCTCAACAATAGAAAAAAGAATGGTCGATATGGGATCTCCTTGCCTAACACCTTTGGTATATTTGAAATATCCCTTAGGGGAACCATTAACAAGGATGGAGATAGAATCTGATTCAAAAATAGTACGAATCCTGCTTATAAAGATTTCATTGAAACCAAAACCTTGAAGTACCTTAAAAATAAAGCTCCAATCTATGGTATCGAAAGCTTTTATAATGTCATGTTTGATAGTAATACTTCCTCCTCTAGAAACATTGTTAAGAGAGTTGGTACATTCCAAGTCCAGACAGATGCAATCTTGGATGGATCTTCCTTTAATAAACCCAAATTTATTCCAAGAAATAATTTTGTTGCAGAGGGGCATGAGCCTATTTTCTAGATGCTTAGTGATGATCTTATAAAGGGAATTAATAAGAGCAATAGGATGAAAGAGGTGAATTTTAGAAGCATTCGCCACTTTGGGAATTAAGGCAAGAAATTGGGCATTAAGACCATGAGGGAGAACCCCATTTGCAAAGAAGGTTCTGTCATGTTTACAAACATCAATTTGAATGACCTCCCAAAACTGCTGATAAAAACCATTGTTGAACCCATCAGGCCTCAAGGCACTATTTGGGTTTAAACTAAAAACAGTGTCCATGATTTCGTGGTCAAGGGGGATACCTAGAAGAAAACGATTTTATTTCTCATTGACAATGCTCGGGATAACCCCATGAATGAGATCCTTGTTAATGTTGGCCCATTAAAAATATTTTCAAAGTAAGAAACCACATGGTCAACAATAGCCGCTTCAGATTCAATGATAGAATCATTGACCTTGAGTAAGGATAAGGGTCTACAAACATTTTTAATTCTTTGGAAGGAATTGAATAATTTAGTGTTGCAGTCACCGTCTATGAGCCACTTAGTTTTGAAAACTTGCTTGCTCATATTGTCTTTATGTGCCAAAAGAGCATTAAGTTTCAGGGTGATGTTCAATTCATTTTGGGGGTCGAAAGAAAAATCAGAATTGGTGTTGGCATTTTGAATTTGATTGAGCTAATGCTCAAGGTAAACAATGTCATGATCAAATTGCTTTGATTTGGAACCTCACCAACTCTTGAGATCTAGCTTGAGATGTTTGAGCTTCATAACATAGGAAAAATCATCATAGTTATGATTCATGGACTTCCATCTTTCCTTAATGAGTTGGGAACATTCTAGGTCAGCAGACCAGACATTATTAAATCTAAAGGGAATAAAATTCCTAGGCTTTTTAGGGAACATACTGACTAGAATGGGTTGATGATCATACATTAACCTGGGGAGAGTAATACTGGATATGGTATCCCATTTATCAAGGGTTGGAATTTTTGTGAAGGCCCTATCAAGTTTGCTAGCAACAACACGGTTAAGGTGTCTTCTATACCAAGTATATTTATCACCTGTAAGGTTTATTTCGATGAGATCTCAATCTTCTAAAGAAACCCTAAATTATATAGAAGAAATGTTGGAGTGGGAAGGACCAATTTTTTTACAGGGGGAAAGGATGGTATTAATGTCACCCAACACAATCCTGGGGTCATTGATCTTACTAGCTAACACAACAAGTTCCTGCCAAAGGGGCCTTCTATCTTGATATCTATTCTTGGCATAAACTGAAGTGCAGAAAAGGTGTGTGTTATCAAGAAAAAAATCAGATGTTAAATGATGTTCAGTGCAACTATAAATATTAACAGTTTGTAAAAAGGAATGATAAAAAAAACCCATAGGGACTCGATAGCAGAACCAGATTTACAAGCACCAATAAAATTATTTCCAAAGGCAGCGAGATGTATAAAATTTGTGGAGAAATTTACTTTTGGTTTAGTGATTGAAAATTGTTTTGTATTATGCGTCAAAATAAAGCATTTGAGAACAAAAAGTGTGTTAGAGTTCGCTAAACCCGAACAATTCCAAAAAAAATACATCTATTTAGAACCTGGATTTGGAGCAGGACCCCCCCCCCCCCTTTTTCTTCGAGCTGCCTGGACCTTTATTTCTCCCCGATCTCCTAAGAGTTTGGGAAGAGGTTGGGATCTTCTTTTTATTCTCCCTACTCATAATAGAATCAAAAACAGTGTTCGATGTAATTGTGTTAGTAGTAATCTGATAAATAGAAGAGGATTTTCTTGTCAAGGGGGTGATATGTCCCTCCTTAGAGTTAAGAGGGGGACTCTTTTTCTAAGTAATGGTTGGAAAATCAACTATCAAATCATACAAATGAGAGACATAAAGGGAATTATGTGCTTCTAAGGGTGAAACCAGAGAGGTGTTGGCACACATAACAGAGGCATTATGTGAAATAGCTATGCTCAGTGTGACCGAAAGTGAGAAATCAGGTTTGTTTATACCTGCAACCTCCTCCAGAAGCGGTCGGGCATTGAGTTCTAGGACAGGATGTTTGTTCACAGGGGATGGTTCAGGTTCTGTCCAGTCTGTAGGGAGAAGTTCAACGGCTCCTGAATTATTCTCCAAGGAAACTCCACAAGTGGAGTCTGCAATAGGTACCTCAGTCAAGCCATAGGTGCCCTCCAGAACGAGACCAGCCTTGTTAGAAGTAACCTCCCCCCGATGAGTTGTCATCCCGGGATTGATTTCAGACATCCAGAATCATGGGTTCAATATCCTCGGTGATGCAAAGATCATTAGCTTCATTTTCCTCCTTAGCGACTTGATCTTCCCAGGTGATGCCCGAGTGCTCACCAATAAAATTTGTTTTTTTGACCCAGATATCCAGTTTCTTCATGGGTGGCTCAGGTTTTTTAGGAATAGGGATCTTACCCTTCTTCTTCTTTACTTCATTCCATCCATCTTCATGAGGCGGCGCAACCTGAATCTTCATAATCTGACATTTTAATAGAGAATGGACAACAATTTTACAGAACTCACAATATGGTGGCATACACTCACATTCGACCCTAACTTCAGTTCGGAAATCATTTTCATTGAAGATAATTACCTATGGTATTTTTTTAGCAATGTTAATTTTGATCATGACCCTAGTATATAGACCAATCTCAGCATTCAGATTGAATTGATCTATTTTGAGCGGGGTTCCGATACAGTAAGCGATATCATTGAGAATTTTTGGATGCCAAAAATACCAGTTGAGTCCATCTAACCTCGCCCAAATTTGCACCATGTAATTACTTGAATTGTATGGGTTAAAGGAGAAATCCCACTATGAAATCCAAAGAACCCCGGGCTGGAGTTGAAGATTTTTGAGCTTCCAAATGTGGTCCAGTTCATCGTGGGATTTAAATAACATGTGGAAATAACCTTTCCCAATTTGGACCAACTTCCAATCTGTAAATCCCTAGACATGCGCTATCCGCATCTTGATATCCTAGTTTTCCCATGGTTTGTAACCTTTAATGTATGAAATACACCCCATAACTGAGAACATACATAGAAGGGATCACTGTTGAAGCGCACCAGGATCCGCTTCAACAACAAATCATCCATCGTCATGCTTCTTGCAGAGGGACATCTTCAAAGCAGATGCCTTGGATGAATCTATGCCTTTAAGTGCTTCCAGAAAAGTTATGCTTCTCGGTCGTTCCACTGGAGATTCTTCCTCATATTGAGATTTGAAACCATGGTTAACAGAAGCAGATTCCCACTCAGGGTCGAAACCCGTTAGTGAGGGTGGAACTAAAACGAATCAGTGCATAGAAAGAAAGCAGCGCAAATGGAGATTAGGGTTCGTAGGGGCGTCGTCGAGAGCTCTCGAGCCGCTTCCATTTTTTCACCAACGGTGTATTTCCTTTCCCATCCTTCATTACATCTTGATCTATTTGGAAACTAGAATATGTATATACTCTGATGACAAGTTTCTAATCTCCTCCATACACTATAAACATATATATAGTACACCTCAAATACTTAAGTACAGTCTTGAAAACCATCCAATAGATGTCACCTAGATCGGCTAGATATCTGTCAACCGCACTCAATGCATAGAAAACATCTTGCATCATACCTAGAATATCATACATGAATGACTCAATCACTGATTCTTTTCTAATTTTTTCCATTCTATTTTTTCCCTCATGTGTCTAAGGATACATTTTCCTAGAAAGATGAATTTCATGTGACACTGGAAACAATACCCTCTTGGATTATTCCATAATGAATCTCTTAAGTCTCTTGTAAATTATTTCACTTTGACATAGGTCGAGTAGTCTCTTGGATATATTATGATAGATCTTGATTCCAAGAATATTTGTTGCTTTTCCAAGTCCTTTATGGAGAAGCATTTATTCAACCACCACTTCAAACAAATGACCTGACTAGAAGGGGTTATTTTTTAGATTAGAAGGGGTTATAACCCCCTCTAAATTCAATTATTATAAGGGGTTGTGTATAACGCCTTCTAATTATACAAAAAATGAATTTAGAGGGGGTAGTGTAGAACCCCCTCTAAAAAACCTCCTATAATCTGTTGTTTTTTGTAGTGCATGTCTTAACAAACTATAAGACTAGAATTTCATTTCCTATGAGTAATATTTTATCAATATATATTATTAAGAAAACGATAATAGTCATTATAAACCATTTGTACACAGAAGGCTCACACTCATTATTTATGAAACCAAATTCAATTATGGATTCATCAAAATTAATGTTCACTGACTGAGATGCTTTCTTTAATCCATAAATGGATTTTTACAATTTTCATATCTTATTATCATCATTTATAGTCACAAAACCTTAAAGTTGAGTCATATAGACATCTTCCTGAAGGTTACCATTAAGGAAGGTTTTTTTGACATCCATTTTACAAATTTCAGAGTCACGGTAATGTGTAATGGAAAGTATAATTTTTTATAGTTTTCAAAATTGCAACTGTTGTAAAGGTTTCTTTTAAGTCAATGCCTAGACTCTATTTAATCCCTTTTGTAACTAGTCATGCCTTATAAGTACTTACTTATCCTTCCATGTCTAGTTTATTCTTGAATACCCATTATAAACCAATTGGATTTAAATCTACTATAGGATCTTCCAAAATCTAGACTTGGTTTTGGTACATGGAATCCATTTCAAAATTCATGGCTTCTTGCCACTTGGAACCATTTGTTCCACTTACTGCTTCATTGTATGTTAGAGGATCATTATTGTTAATTAATAATGAGTCAAAATCCTTAGTGAATAGAAAATCATAACATAATAGTTTGTAACATCTCTTGTACTCCTACACAATACTTGTGTCCCTTTAATAGTTTCATCTTCCATGGGGCTTTGTGGAATTCGTTCCTCTACAAACTCTTTTGTACCTTGAGCCTCATCATCCACTAATTCGAACTCGCTCCCACTACCTCTTTTATTGATTTTACCTCTTAATGAATATGGATTATCATTACACTATAACCCTTTTATTTAATGGGTCTTATAAGAAATACCCATTGTTTCCTTGGGGTATCCTACAAAGGTACACTTTGAGCCTTAGGGTGAATGTTTGTTACCTGAAGTGGCCTTAATAATTGATTTGCTTCCCCACAAATGTAAACTTGATGACATGGGTTTTCTTCCACTCAAAAATTCATATGAATACCATTTATTGATTTATTTTCTACTTGGTTTATTATATGTTATGTTTTTTGTAATGTGTATCCCCAAAAGGATAACAGAATCCTTGCATGACTCATCATTGATCTCACCATGTCCCATAAGGTGCGGTTCCTCTTCTCACTTACACTATTCCACTAAGGTGTGTGAGTATTAGTGATTTGGGATAGGATCACAAACTCCAATAAGTAATCAATGAAGTAGTGATTAAGATATTCTCTACTACGGTCTCAACAGATTTTTTTAATCTTCCTACTATGTTGGTTCTCAACTTCATTCTTGTATTCCTTGAATTTATCAAAAGAATCTGAATTATACCTCATTAGGTAGACATATCAATATCTACTAAAATCATAAGTAAAATTTATGAAGTATGAGTACCCACCCCAAGATTTAACAAGAAATGATTCATAGACATTGGTATAAACTAATTTAAGAAGATATTTATCCCTTTCACCTTTCACACAAAATGTATTTGGTCATTTTTCCGTGTAAAAATGTATTACATACACCAATTGGGTTTAGTTAAAAATAATCTAAATATCCATCTTGATGTAATTTATTCAATCACATTTCATTTACATGGAATAGCCGGTGATTCCAATGTTGGGTGTGGTATGATTCATGTGAGTTAACTTCGTTATCTATTTCCATTACTTGGTTCATGTAATCCAACACATAAATACCATTATATAAATATGAATTATTGTAATAGATTTTATATTTATAAAAAAATAACAATTATTCCCAATTTTGAAAATAAATCAATAAGTATCAAGTATGGATACAAAAATAATGGTTTTGGTAATAGATGGAAAATAATAACAACCTTTCAAAACCAAGATCATTTTGGTAAGCAAAGTGATGTGGTAGTCCCCGATAGCTACAACAACAAGTTTATCTCTATTGGCTGCTCTTCAATATACCTCCCCTCCGTTAATTTTTCTAAATATACATGGTTCATATATTTGAATACATTTGTGTGAACCACAAGCTATATCTAATATCAAATTTTTAAAAACAGATAAAATTCACTCAATAACTAATGCACTTGAAGCTTCCTATTGCGTCTTTGTTTGGGTTTAGTTTTTCTTCCAGTGGCCCATATTGCCTCATGCGAAATAGACATCATCATATTACCTTGCTTTCCCTTACATATTCCTCTTCTTGGAAGTTCATAAAGAATATTTGGGATTAAATCTCTTTGATTTCCCTTTATTTTTTTTCACCATAAGGATGGAAGGATTTTCGCACCTCATATCCTTTTTTACTTAGCGAAAAAGAGTGAGAAGATCTGGGAGAGACTTATAAATGTTTAATATATTATAATTCACAACAAACCTAGAGAATCTTTGAGGTAATTATGCTATAATGATATTGGTGACCAGTTCATTAGGGAGTTTTAACCCTAGAACCTCTAGGCACTCAATGTATCTAATGAGCTTAACTACATGAGGCCCAGCTGGGCACCCTCTCCAAGATATCTCTGAAATATCAGCTTGTAAATCTTAAATTGTTCCAATCTAGCTCTCTCTTATTAAAGACCATGGAGGTTCTCAAGAACTCTAAATGCATCTATGTTTTTGTGAGACTTCATTAGTTCACTACAAATTGATAAAACTATCAAACATTGATCTTTGACCACATCGCTCACATGTTTTTCATAGACAAGGAACACTTCATCACTCGCCTCATTAGTTGGTGGATCAGGCATTGAGGATTCTATCATGTAAGATTTTTTTCATGGTGTAGAACAACGCAAAGGCGTCTAAACCACTATTCAAATTTACTTGGAGTTATGAGGTTTTCATTCTACAATATTGATTATAGGGATAATGTGGATGATGATCTTTCCATTTTATTATATAATTAAAAGAGAATATTATTAGTACATTTTCTTGATTAAAAATTATTTGAGAACCAATATATTAAATGATTTTATTAAAACTCACACTATTTTATCAAGTCTCAATAGTCCTCACCATTGAACTCAGAATTTCTAGTTATTTTAACATTTTAGTGGCAAGGATCCATATACCCTTTTTATATAAACCCAATAAGGGTTGACCAAGCTACTTGAATTTATTTAAGTAGGTAGGTCTTTGCCAACTGTAGGCCTGCTACTCCTTGATCTGTTGAGTGGATTCCACAATCCGGAAATCCTAACTTGGTTTTACTCAACACTTTCCTCCAAATTACACAAATTCTAGAAAGGGTTACTCCTATTTATGTAAAATGTTTAATTCTACCAAAAACGTTCTTAATAACTCCCCATATAAAATTAAGTGTCCCAACATGGGTTGGTTAAACACTTAGTTTTATTGAGTTTATTCCAAATCATGTAATGGATGGTCAAGTCTCACTTAATATTCAATTGAGGGATTTTAATTTTTTAGAAATTTTTATCTTGATTTATTTTTCTTCATATCTTGTTAATATTAATAGGATGTTACTTAATTAATTAACCATGATCGAAAAACCATTTAAACATAATGAATCTAATTAATTTCCATTTTTTCGAATTATTTCATTTATTTATGTAATCGCAACCTTGCATCCAAAAAACGAATAATTGCATAGATAGAAATAAATAAATAAAGTAAATGAACCAACCATGAGATTATCTAACGATTGATTTAATGAGTGGAAATTAAATCAACCTATTACCTAGGGGAATAACTATATTTGGTATTCTTGGTATGAGTTACATTATTCCACCTTTCCACCTGTGTATTAGTTGAGTTGGCATCATAATGGTTCCATCTTGAGCTGCATCCACCCACCTTGGGATGATCCATTAATTAGAATTATTTATTACTCACAAGTAGGTGAGGAGAACCAAAGAATTGGTTAAAGGAGATTATATATGTAACACCCCAAGCTTTCACGATACGCTTCTCTTTCAATAATGCAATAGCTTGCATTATACGCAAGTTCGAGATTCTAACACACCGCGACCAATCAAAGTAGCAGTTATGAATAGTAATACCCACTTTTTGAAATTATATAAATTTATTATTTCAAAATGGACTTCATTTTTGGATTCGGAATATTGAAATTATCCTATGTTGAATTTTTGGTATTTTTATGAGAACTTCCAATTTTCGATGAATAGTGAAAAATACTTCAAAACAAATTTTTTAATCAAAATAATTTATAGTGATAAATTATACAATTGAGTGGTTTTAAAGTATAATTAGAATATATTTTTACCATTTTATCCAATGGTGGTTATTAGAATTAATTTCACTTTGAAATTGGACATAAACAATTGTCAATATTTTGATATATATTGCTTCTTAAAAACATGCTATTTGTTGTGACAGCAGGAATTAATTATTAAATTAATTAAATCAAATTATATGTTTTTAATTTTTTAAAATATACATAATTTTTGAATTATGAATATCAAATATATCTTAGGGTAAATTTTTGGTATTTTTCTGAAAAACATCAATTTTTGATGAATAGTGAAACCACTAAGTGGTAGTTTAAAAACTAATTTTTCGTGTAAATGAAACATTACCACTTCTGTGATTTGATTTCCAAAAACTTACATACATGGTTGTCATTAGGAAGAAAAAAGCGGTTCAATGGGATTAAAATAATTTTTTTGGGGAATAGTAACTTTTAAGTTTTTTTAATCACGATTAAAAGTAATTAGTGAAATTTAAGGTAAAAATGATATTATAAAAATATGAAAATATATCGACACTTGTCCTACACTTATTGGATGAGTCATGGCCGACCACAAAAATCCATGGGTCAACTTGGGGACCCCATGGATCCACTTGGGTAAGAAAATGACATTAATAACTTTTTATTTAATGTAAAAATAAAATTGTCACAAACATGTGTTGTTTAACTAAAACAATTATTACATGGGGATATATAAGTTAAATTTTAGACTATAAATAGTCATTGGAAATATAAAAAGATTTCCTGCATCTTGTTCATTTTTTTATAGTTTTTATACATTAAATAAATTAAATCTTTTTATGACACAATAATGATGCAGCGATTACCTCATTAATTAACAATTTAAATAAAATGAAAAGATAATGTAAAATATAAGACTTACACTTGTCAAAAACCTATTGGATGAGTATATTTCGAACCCGTATTACCTTATCCTCTAAATATATCATTGTGGGACCTTTAAAATCCCAAAAGCATTTCATAATAATGTAACATTTCATGACTTTCCAAGAGTACCCCTCCTCTCCTCTTATAAAAGGCCCCCACCTCTACCACCTTATTCACACCATCAAAGCCATTTGGATCGGCCAACCTCTGCCCAAATACTCTCAAAACTTCCCTATATTACTCCTAGAAGCCTCACTTTGGGCAGAAATCTTCCCAAGGAATCCTTTGGCTCAAATCAAAAAGTGTTACCCGCTTTTTAGGTAATGCCTTCTCTTATGTTCTTTTGTTTTATTTTGCATCTCCAACCCCTTAAACTCTTTTTATTCCTTTATTTTGTAACAACACCAGTATCTTAAATATAAAAGGACGTTTTTATGAGAAGTATTTGATTTAAACTTACACACACCTTCGTCTAATGGTTAAAGAACATAGTGAATCTGTGGGTGGCGAATTACTGCCTCACGAAACGATGATTGTTCAATCTTCTTTTAACACCTCTCTTGGTGGCCATTATAATGACACTATTTTCATATATGATATATATATTATTTTTATGTTTTCCTTATGCTTCTGTATTTCTCATTTATGGCATACCCTTATGATTTCCATTATGGGTAAACGCGATAATTTCATTTTAGGAAGTGCGGACTACCGCCCCCTCAAAGTGATTTGAATCGTTAATGCCATATATGGGACGTATAAAAGATGGATTAAATGATATTATATATGATATTATACTGGAATTATAATACAACTTTATATCATTATGATTTCATTCCATTAAATATGAAATATAAATGAAAGTAGCGTTCATGCGTACGTACGGCTTACCGTTTCCATAAACGGTGCATTTCATTTCTTACCTCTAAATGTTACGTAATATTATTAATGAATGTATATACTGGATATATATGATATATATGATATCTACATCATGAATATAATTCTGGATATAATGGATATTTTACCACATGAACAACTTGTAATTATAAGAAGTTTATTTTTTACTCAAGTACCAAAGATCGACAAAACGACTGTTATTAGCATAAATAATTACATAATGTTCATAACATGGTAATAAGTGATATAAAAGAAATAATAAACTTTAAAAATTTTCTTGAGAAATTATAAATTAACTCTAGTTTATTATTCAGGAGGTTAAAGAACGGTCGAGTCATGTCAGACACGAGGTAAGGACATCGTCTCAATCTCATTTCATTGAGGAATATTTTGTTTTATACACAACTTTATTTTATAGTGTATATAAACCCCTTTAACATTTACATTTAATCAAAATTAAAATTTTTATATCAAGAGTTTTACTAAACGACAAAAAGGAATGTTTTTTTGTCATACGTATGCGGCGACAACGACGTCTCTGCCGCTGTGACCATTATTTGAGTTTCGGCTTCCTCTACAAGCCATAACTTTTTTAAATGAAAAATAAATACAAAGTTTTAATTTTTTTTATTTTGGTATTGAAAATGGTTTTGAAAGTGTTTTTTTTATATCAATGTGTTTTTTTGATATCTTGTGATTGAAATGTGGAAATTTTATGTTTCCTTTATGCATGTTTTATGTGATACGATTATGTTATGGTTTATGATATGTTTAAAAATTTTCATATAAGGAATGAATTGGACTTAATAAGTGATGGGTGGAGCCCGCTATAGCTCCTCCATGCATCGGTAGGTCTCATGAGACAAACTAGTGTCTTGGCACAAGGCCTTGATAAAATCTTATTTGTAGTCTTGGCACGAGGCCTTGACTACGTGGTTATGATAGTCTGGAATTATGAATTCCATCATTATGAAAGTGGTTATTGATATTTCATGTGATTATTCAACTAGTAAAATATCCATGTGAATAAGTAAATGGAATTATTTCATTTTATTTTTTCTATATTATGCTGAAGTTCAAAGGCTTTTGTTTTAGTTATACATTGCCTTAAATGTTGATGTTTATTTATAAAAGTTTCTGCTATATTGTTGAGATCAACCCTTTAAATGTTTTAATTTTTCCAGGATGTGATGAAGTATATTATGAATGACCTGAAGGGATAGTATGAGGGGACATGAATACATGATGTTTTTTTAGTTTTGTTTTAATTTATGATGTAATGTAAGACTTATGAATGTATCTAGTGTTTCCAAGGCTAATAAACTAATCGGTCTTTCAAGACTTGATCTTTTGTGATCATGCCAATGTTACGCAATAATGCACCGACTTTGGGTAACTGGGGTCGGGGAGTTATAGTTGGTATCAGAGGCAGTTTACTACTAACATTGGAAGCTAGATTTAGATAAACTCTGATTAGAGTACATAGCCCTAAGATATACTTTGAAGATTATTATAGCAGAACTTCCTATAATTTTGGTATTATAGATATTTTGTGAGTTTTCTGAGCAATACATCCCTGTTTGGATACGAGCAGGTAGAGGCGGCTCTGGCACAGATGTACCTAGGGGTAAAACCCTAAAACACAGCTTTGAGCTAGACTTGAACGGGAACTGGTGCACGACAATGGGCCTTGCTGCACTCTTGGTTACGACACTCCTGGGGGATATGCTTAGGATAATTCACATTTTCTTTACAAATCATTATGAAAGGTTTATGAATATATAATTCCTCAAGGAAAACATTTTTATGATTATGGATTATATCCATAAACTGTTCAATTTATATTAAGTGTTTTACAAGTATGGAATTATGTATATCGATTCATAAACTAATCTAGTTTATGACATTGTTTATAAATGGTGCCTAGTTTAAGGAATGGAAACCGTATCAATGCACGCACTCCATGTTGGGATTTCCCTTCTGCTTAAGAAAATTATAGTGGAGCTGGTGATACAACTGGTGTTGATCAACTTATCACCATACTGGGACAAATCACTCAGGTTATGAATAATAACCTTACTCGTATGGATCACCCTGATCTGCAACATGGAGGATCAATGTTAGACCACTTCATGAGGAAACAACCGCCAACATTCAATGGGAGTACAAATCCCTTATTAGCTGAGTAATGGATAAATTTCTCAGAGAAAATATTCCATGCTTTAGGGAGTAGTGAAAGGTAAAAAGTAGTCATGGCAGCTTACCGCCTCACTGGAGATGCTGATCAATGGTGGTCATTGATTCAAAACACAAAGGATGATTATGAAGTATCAAATATGGATTGGAGGGAGTTGAAAGTGATTTTCTTAGAAAAATAATTTCCTCGTGACCATCGAGCAGATATGGAAAGGCAATTTCTGAGTCTGAGACAAAAGGAGTATGAGAATGTCGCAAAGTATGAGGCCAACTTTACAAGGTTGCGAGGTATGGTGTAGATTATATACGTAACCCAGGAAGTAAGATTGATCATTTATTTTATGGGTTAAAACAATTTCTCTGTCGATCCTTAGTCTCACAATCTTTCTCGTCGTATGAAGATATTGTCACATGTGCTATCAAGACAGAAAAGGAATTCTCTAAATCTTATGACAATAAAGTAAAGCAAGAGAAGAAGAGAACGGTGGAACAAGAGACAAATAAAGGGAAAAAGGGAAAGAAGGATTTTCCATTATGCAATAATTGTGGGAAGAATCACCCTGGTACTTGCCTAAATGGAATGGGAGTTTGTTATAAATGTGGAGAAAAAGGTCACCAGGCTCGTGATTGAAAGGGAAAGAAAGAGGCTATCAATGTTGAATGCTACAATTGTAGGGAAATGGGTCATTATGAAAATTAATATCCTAAGCATCAGGGAAACTTACCTCAGAAAAGGCCAAGGGATCAAGGACAATCTTATGTTGTTACTACAGTTGAAGTGGAATAATTAATGTATTGGTGCTTTTGGACTTAAGGATTATATTTTTGTTATAAGAATAATGTGATATATATAAGGATTGTACTGCAGTACTTGTTGTTTTCATTAAGGTTTTAATATGATGAAGGTGATCATATTTTTGTATGTGACAATAAGAGAAACATTACTTTGTTTGAGGAATCTAATGATACAATTGATTTTGGAATTTAGAGACCTTTTAGAGAAAGTCTTGACAGAGGTACTTTGGATAACTATAAAGGTTGGAATGGATTAAGTTGAACTTTGGATAGTATTGTTTAAGGTTGAAACATTTCTGAAGATTATTTTTGGAATATTATAATACTATAGTTTTAGGAAAAGGACAACCTGCAGGTCGGGGGATAAACCGTCGCGTTGGAAAAAGATGTAGGAATCGAACCCACAACCATAGTGCGAAAGGACTTTATTACCTACCACTAGCCTACACGAAGTCCCTGGTTATTACAAAATAGTTTTCCTAATCAAAATTGTATGTGTTAATATTTGGAACCTTGTACGATTAGGATAAATATAATATTTTTAAGTTCTATTATCTTTTTGAGTGAAAGATGGGTTTGTGGTAAAAATTTATTAAAGAATGAAAGTCTACATGACAAGTATATATATTCCCTTATGTTCTTAGTAAATCTCCTAAATAAATTCCTCAACTTTATAAAAGGTAACTTAAAACAAAAACGTTGTCGGTTAACTTTTCCTACTAGGGAATCAATGATCATTTAACAAATCACAAGTTTGTGATTTTCTTATAGTTAACTTTCTTCTAACCCTGTTTTCTAAAAATCTCCATCAGACCTTGATGGTCTTTTTTTCCTCCATATCCATATTTTGATAGAATCCTAATATGGGCTATCTCAGGTGACCTTTGTACTTCTCTTTCTTTCTTTAAATGTTATATTTTTATTAACCCTATTCCCGATGTGGGTTTTCCACAAAGGTATTTTCTATTTTCAACCTTTTATTTTCGAAGAAATTTTTCAAATTGAAAGGATTCAATTTATTAAAGGAGGGGAGAATGTAACACCCCAAGCTATCACTATACGCTTCTCTTTCAATAATTCAATTGTTTGCATTGTACGCAAGTTCGAGATTCTAACACACCGCGACCAATCAAAGTAGAAGTTATGAATAGTAATACCCACTTTTTGAAATTATATATATTTAATATTTCAAAATGGACTTAATTTTTGGATTCTGAATATCGAAATTATCCTATGTTGATTTTTTTGTATTTTTCTGAGAACTTCCAATTTTCGATGAATAGTGAAAATACTTAAAAACAACTTTTTTAATAAAAATAATTTATAGTAATAAATTATACAATTGAGTGGTTTTATAGTATAATTAGAATATATTTTTACCATTTTATCCAATGGTGGTTATTATAATTAATTTCACTTTGAAATTGGACATAAACAATTGTCAATCTTTTGATATATATTGCTTCATAAAAACACGCTATTTGTTGTGACAATGGGAATTAATTATTAAATTAATTAAATCAACTTATATGTTTTTAATTTTTTAAAATAGACATAATTTTTGAATTAGGAATATCAAATATAGCTTAGGGTTAATTTTCGGTATTTTCTGAAAAACTCCAATTTTTGATGAATAGTGAAACCACTAAGTGGTAGTTTAAAAACTAATTTTTTGTGTAAATGAAACATTACCACTTCTGTGATTTGATTTTCAAAAATCTGACATACATGGTTTTCATTAGGAAGAAAAATGTTTTAACACCCCAATATTTCATAGTATGTAATTCTTCAATACAATTCAATAACATACACTACACGCAACACCGAGTTCAAGCGCACCATGACTTACCAAACAAGTCGTTCAAAAGAGGTTATGAATAGTATTAACTAAATTTTAAACTTTATATAATAATTATAATTTTATAATACATATTATTAGTTTCTTAGACATAATTTAAGAACAAATTATTATTTTTTCAGATAAAAGAAGTATTTTTCAAAAATGCACTTTTACCAACTTTTAATAGTGGACCCTTTTTAAATCCAATATTTTAAACTTTTATATATTCAATTTGACTAAGTAAATTTATTATTTAGAATGGGGAAATCAATAATTTACAATGTAACACCCCAAGCTTCCATGGTACGCTTCTCTTTGAATAATACAATAAACGTGTGTTGTACGCAACTTCAAGTTCTAATACACACTACAACCAATCAAATTAGCCGTTATGAATAGTAATACCTACTTTTTGAAATTTTATCTCTAAAAATGGACATCATTTTTGGATTTGGAATATCTAATTTAGCTTAGGGTGAAATTTTGGTACTTTTCGGATAACTTTTATATTTTGATGAATAGTGAAAATTACAAAATTTTAATTAAAAACAATTTTTTTAATAAAAATAATTAATAGTGATAAATTATGAATTTGAGTGATTTTAAAGTATATTTAGAATATATTTTTACCATTTAATACAATTTTGGTCATTAGAAATAATTTCACAATTAAACCGGACATAAACAAGTATAAATCTTTTGATAGTTATTATATCTTAAAAACACGTTTTTTTTTGTTTTGAAAGCAGGAATTAATTTTAAATTAATTTCTTTCACTTCTGTGTTTTTAATTTGGAAAAATGGATTCCATATTTGAAACCATGATGTCCAAATTTTGTAAATAGATAACTTTTATTTTTAGACATTTTGAATAATTACTTCGGTAAATATTTTATTTACCATGGTTAAAGGGTAAATCTGATAAATAAGGGTTAAAAATAATATTATAATAATACTAAATTACCCTATAACATGTCCTAACATTATCGGTGGATACATTTCCGACCATGGTCATCTTTGGGTCGATTTTGGGACCCCATGGGGCCACTTGTAGGTGATAGGGACACTTTATTTTAATTATGTTAAAATAAATACAAAAATGACATAAGCATATATCTTTTAGAAAAATAATTTTTACATAGGGTTATATATGTTGTATTTTCGACTATAAATATTCATTAGAAATATAAAAAGATTTCCTACATAATGGAATTTTATTTATAATTTTTATACATTATATAATTTAATTTATTTATGACACAATGATGATGCAGTAATTACCTAATTATTGAAAAATTAGAATAATTGATATTATAAATACCCAAATAAATGTAATTTGAGACTTTTTATAAATAAAAATAACTTTATAGGATAATAGAACATGTTAGGATTGAATTAATTAACTTTTTTCGAAGTAACCATTCTGTTATGATTTTTACAAAAATCAATTATTGAATAGTGTCAAAATTGACATAAAAGAGTTTCTAAAACAAATATTATATTATTAATTGATATTAAATTCCTAAAAATCTAAGGATCGGAAAAGAGACTTATATCATGATAGGTGTATCATTAATGTACTACTTGGGGGTCGATTGGATGTATATAGTATGTTTATTAACCATATAATATAAAAATACAAAGAGACATTGTAAAAGTGAAACTAATTAACTAAGAGTTAATACTTAAAGATAAGGTTAATATAGTAACCCAAACCTCTCTAAATCCTATTGTATGAGTGGTTTTCAACCTATACCCACCTTAAACTTTAAATAATACACTTTGGAGACATTATAAACCGAATATGAATTTATTATAAAATAATATTTTTAGCTTTTCCAAAGGTGCCCATCACCCCTCTTTTAAAAGGGCACTCCCCCTTCTCACTAATTCACACATTCAAACCCTTTTGGTTCGGCAAACCCCTACCCAAATACTCTCTCAACTTCCCTCAATTAATCCTAGAGTCCTTCCTTTAGTCAAAAAGCCATAATAAGGAGCCCTTTTGATCAAATCAAAAAGAAGAACACGAAGAAGAGATAATGATTTCACCACCATTTTTCAAGTTCCTTTCTTCTTCCACTTCTTCTTTCTTTGTTATTACCATTCTAAAATAACAACTCCAGTATATTATATATACTGTGATGTTATTATATAAATGGTACAACCATATTCATTATTCTATCCATCCTTTGAAAAACATGTTACCACGTGTGCGTACGTACGGCTTACCGTCTCTACGTCGTGGTGTAATTGTTATTCAATAAATTATTATTTGGATGGGTATAATAATGATGTTTAATTCATTTAAATAATAAATATAACATGATAATGATTCTGTATATATGATATACCATCCAATTATATATTATTTTAATATCAAAAGAATGATATTGTCGATCGTGCGTACGTACGGACTACCGTCTCCACGAACGCGATGAGATTCATTATCCATCGTATACATTCAAGAATAATTCTCATTTAATGATTAAAAATAATGTTTAATTACTTGACATAATTCTGGATATGAATAATATACATCCTATTAGTAACAAATATTGCTCAAATAACAAAGAATATAAAGTAAAATGAACCCGTTAACACCCGAAACGATTATAATTCTAAGATATTATTAACAAATCAATTTTAAAAGATCATATATGATATCATATTAATGAATATGATTCTTGTATAATTCAATAACAATTATTTAACCATTATACAGGTGGTTAACCTACCCTCGACCAAGGAAAAAGTATAAAGTAAGGGGTTTCTTATCTCACTTTTAATTCTGTGAGAATTCCATTGTTCACCACATTATTACATGTGGTGTGTGTACTGCCCATGTTTGTATTCATTGTGTTATATACTTTAATTGATGTATATTTACATCATCATTGTATGATACTTCTTTCATGGGTGTATGTTTTGTATGTTACCAAATCAATAAGGGAATTTGAAATTTCAATTTCCACTCATTCGGCTTTACGCATACTTCATTGATTATTTTACCCCAAGATTATGTATAGAATCACTATTCATTTGATTATGTCATAATTTCCACTCCCCTTTCTATGGATATACTTTTTATACACATAATCACTTCATTGATAAATTCTCAAGTCATAGGTATGAACTTGATAAGAGTAATTTTTACTCAATCTCGATTTGTTGGGATAAACATCCAATTCATTGGTGTTGTTTTTACAAGAATATGTGTGAATGTCCTTTTATTGTTTTACACTGAATATAAAATCATATTTAGTGTATTTATATTTGTCACACATAATTATGTCGTTGATTTATCCTTAACCTAAGGATACAACCTTTATGAGAAATTTCATCTCAATTTACATTCCATTGAGACTTCTTTGTTCTTATACACCAAATCACTTTTATGTGGTGTATATAATGTACTTTGACATAGAATATCATGAATCCCTTTATTCTCATGATATTACAAAGTTTTTATTACCTCAATTATTTGTATTCAAGTGTCTCTCTTTTGGTTAGAAACTCTAATTAAAATACCATTTTTAAATGTTTTAAAGACTTATTCTTCTAAATCATGATCATTAATGTCCATGTTTTAAAAATGGTTTTAAGGATTTATTTATATAGACATTAAAGTTTTAAAATTAAAACTCCTTTTAAAAGTTTCAAAGTGGTATGGGACACTTTGATTCAAAAATCTATTTTTAAATGGCTTCTTGACAAATAGTGTGACTTTTAAATTATTTCAAGAAAAAGGGAGACATTTCATTCTAATTGTTTTGATGATTATTTTCATCTATGTCAATATCCTTCATTATTTTCGATTGAGGTTAATATGATACAATAAAATCTTCCATATTTTATTGAATGAGTTATGTTTGACTGTGGATGTGCTATTTTTATACCATTCATGGTTTGTGGATAAAGTATTGACATTTTGTATGCTAGTTTTAATATGAATGTTTATGTTATGTTTAAAACTTTTCATATGAAGAATGCATTGGACTTAGTAAGTGACGGGTAGAGCCCGCTATAGCTCCTCGATGCATTGGTATGTCTCATGAGACAAACTAGTGTCTTGGAACAAGGCCTTGAAAAAATCTTATTTGTAGTCTTGGCACGAAGCCTTGGCTATGTGGTTATGATAGTCTAGCATTATGCATTCCATAGTTATGAAAGTGGTTATTGATATTGCATGTGATTATTCGTTTAGTAGAATATCCATGTGAATAAGTAAATGGAATTATTTCATTTTATTTTTTCCATACTATGTTGAAGTTCAAGTTTAAAAGGATTTTTTTTAGTTATACATTGCCTTAAATGTTTATTATTATTTATGAAAGTTTCTGCTATATTGTTATCCTCACTAGGAATTTGAGATCACCCCTTTTCTCTGTTTTATTTTTCCCAGGATGTGAAAAATTAAATTATGAATGACCTGCAGGGATAGTATGAGGGGAAAAGAGTGTGGACTATGGAGATTATGTTGTTGTAGTTTTTCACTTATTGATGTTATGTAAACTTTATGAATATATCTAGTGTTTTCAAGGCTACTAAACTAATCGGTATTTCGAGACTTGATCATTCTTGTGATCATGCCAATGTTATGTAATAATGCACCGACTCTGGGTAACTGGGATCGAGGCATTATAGTTGGTATCAGAGGAAGTTTAGTACAAACCTTGGAAGCTAGATTTAGATAAACTCTGATTAGAGCATGTAGACCTAAGATGAACTTTGAGGATTAGTATAGTAGAACTTCCTAGAATTTTTGTATTGTAGAGATTTTGTGAGTTTTCCGAGCAATACATCCCTGTCTGGATACGAGCAGGTAGAGGCGGCTCTGGCATAGATGTACCTAGGGGTAAAACCTGAAAACACCGCTTTGAGCTAGACTCGAATGGGAACTGGTGCAAGACAACGGGCCTTGCTGCACTCTTGGTTATGACACTCCCAAGGGATATGCTTAGGATAATTTGCATTTTCTTTACAAACTGATTTGAAGTATTATATATAATATGAGAGTAAATGACTTTGGTTAATCCTAATGTGTTTCAAATTGAGAATATGGTGACATGATATTCTCTAAATGATTTTATGACTACTGTTACTCACACAATGATTTCGGGTTTTAGTCAATGTCTGGATTCCAAGGAATTCATAGTGACTTTGACAATGATGTACAAGGTGGGAATGATGGTGGCAGTGAGTAACAAAATGGAATGTTGATAGGCTTAAAAGATATCGTCTTCATGCAAAATCAATTTTCCAAAAATATGATCAACAATATATATATTAACCAATTCCCGGACGCAATAAAGAAGAGGAAGGTGATGAATGATAAGGGCTCCAGCAGTAGAGACCATGGAGAAAGGAATCCTCAATTTCCATTATGCAGGAAATGTGAAAGGAGACACCCAGGAAAGTGTCTCAATGGGAAAAAGAAATGCTTTACGTGCGGGATGGAAGGACATAAAGTGAAGAATTGCCGAATAAAAATGAAGAGTACTATGGAAGAAGATAAAAATGGTCCCAAGAATCCATTTATAGTCATTTTCCGTAAATGTAGGGGACCTGGACATTACCCGAGTGAATGTCCTATTCTATAGGATATTTTCTTGGTCAAAGAAGAAGATATGTGGAAATAAATGGTTAGAGAAATGTTTAAAAAGTATTATTGCTCCTTGCTGATGGGTTTACTTTGGAATAATTTTATCTTGTATTTTTAACCCTGCAGTTTTCCAAGTGAGAATGATATTTGAGGAAGAATTATCTTTTCTCTTGTGAATATAGTTATAAATAACCATTTGGTTTTATATGATCATTGGGTTTGAGTAAATTATAAGTTATTATAATTTGGGATGAAAATGAAAGGTATGAGATAAGATTTGTGTTTAAATTATGTTATGGTTATTTTTAGGAATTTATCTCATTTTGGTAATGTTATAAAATATAGTTTTTAAAAAAGGACAACACGCAGACCGTGTGACAACC
Organism: Viscum album; assembly: GCA_963277665.1. Lineage (NCBI taxonomy): Eukaryota > Viridiplantae > Streptophyta > Magnoliopsida > Santalales > Viscaceae > Viscum > Viscum album. The sequence continues at coordinate 856,022,160 of OY728133.1, read as the reverse complement.
CGTCGCGTCGGACAAAGCTGTGGGAATCGAACCCACAACCAAAGCGCGATTGGGATTTATCGCCTACCACTGGAATACGTGAAGTCTCTGGTTAGTGTGACTATTATTTTTAGTTAAATTATTTTATTGATCAATAATAATTTGATTTGGGATCTTATGTCTTATCAAATGAATACCCTTAGTATAGGAAAATGATTTGGTAATTAAGTGATAAATGTTATTTTTGATGTTGTTCACTTTGTTGTGAACACTATATGCCCAAGGAAAATAGAATAGTATGGGATTTCATTTGAGGAGTAATGGTGTATTTTTATCTATGTTTTTATTGTGGATTTATAGTGATTTGGGATGTTTATGGAAATGATTAGGTTAATTACTTTTAAGTATGTTACTTTAAGAGTAATTAATGTCATTTTGAGATACAATTTAATGTGGAGGACTAAATTCTTATAAGTTTTGGGTTTCAATATTAGTTTGGATTATATTGAAGGATTTTAAGGAAAGTTGATTATTGAATGGTATTTATTTAACTTTGGGGTATTGATGGTTTAATTTTAGAAATTAAGATTAGTGTTTTTTTTCCTCTAATGGAATATACATTTGGGGGATCATCAGATATTATACTAACCATTTTTTTTTGATTAATCTATAAAGACAAGGTAAATATAGAGTTTATCTTACATGGATCATGCATTTCTATAGAAGTTTATTCTAGCTCTTCCATTGTGACCAAGTCTTCTTGAATACTCATTGTTCATAAAAAATGATTTAGAGGTAAAACTTTATTAAAGAATGAAACTCTACATAAAAAGTAAGTATATCTCTTTATGTTCTTAGTCAATGTCATAAATTAATTCCTCATCCTTATGTAATGTAACTTAAAACAAAAAAATGTTGTCCGTTTACTTTTCCTACTAGGAGACTAATGACCGTTTGTCCCAACACAAGTTTTTGATTTTCTTATTGTTAACTTTCTCCTGATCATGTTTTCTATCCCTCTCTATCAGAACTTAACACTTAGTTTATCATCCATATCCATGTTTTTCTACATGTAATCCTGGTATAGGTTATCACGGGTGACCTTTGTACTTCTCTTTCTTTCTTTTAAAGTGATAGTTTTATTGAATCTTTTTCTGATGTGGGACTTTCCATTATATTCCCAAGCCCAATTTTAAAAATTACGAGAACACAATTTATTGAAGGAGGGGAGAATGTAACACCCAAAGATTTCATAGTATGTACTTCTTCAAAACAATTCAATAACTTACACTACACGCAACACCGAGTTCAAGAGCACCATGACTTACCAAACAAGCCGTTCAAAAGAGTTTATGAATAGTATTAACTAAATTTTAAACTTTATATAATACTTATAATTTTATAATCTAAATTATGAGTTTCTTAGACATAATTTAAGAACAAATTATTTTTTTCAGATAAAAGAAGTATTTTCCAAAAATGCACTTTTACCAACTTTTAATAGTGGACCCTTTTTAAATCCAATATTTTAAACTTTTATATATTCAATTTGACTAAATAAATTTATTATTTAGAATGGGGAAATCAATAATTTACAATGTAACACCCCAAGCTTCCACAATATTCTTCTCTTTGAATAATACAATAAGCGTGTGTTGTACGCAACTTCAAGTTCTAATACACACTACAACCAATCAAACTAGCCGTTATGAATAGTAATACCTACTTTTTGAAATTTTATAAATTTTATCTCTCAAAATGGACATAAATTTTGGATTCTTAATATCGAATTTAGCCTAGGGTGAAATTTTGGTACTTTTCGGATAACTTTTATATCTTGATGAATAGTGAAAATTACTAAATTTTAATTAAAAAAAACTTTTTTAATCAAAAATAATTAATAGTGATAAATTATGAATTTGAGTGGTTTTAAAGTATATTTAGAATATATTTTTACCATTTAATACAATTTTGGTCATTAGACATAATTTTACAATTAAACCGGACAAAAACAAGTATCAATATTTTGATAGTTATTATATCTTAAAAACGCGCTTTTTGTTTTGACAGCGTGAATTAATTTTAAATTAATTTCTGCCACTTCTGTGATTTGAATATGGAAAAATGGATTCCATATTTGGAATCAGGATGTCCAAATTTTGTAAATAGGTAAATTTTATTTTTAGACATTTTGAATAATTACTTCGGTAAATATTTTATTTACCATGGTTAAAGGGTAAATCTGGTAAATAAGGGTTAACAAATAATATTATAATAATACTAAATTACCCTAAAACGTGTCCTAAACTTATTGGTAGATACATGTCCGACCATGGGCTTCTTTGGGTCGATTTTGGGACCCCATGGAGCCTCTTGTAGGTGATAGGGACACATTATTTTAATTAAGTTAAAGTAAATACAAAAATGACATAAGCATATATCTTTTAGAAAAACAATTTTTACATAGGGTTATATATGTTGGATTTTTGACTATAAATATTAATTAGAAAGATAAAACAATTTCCTACATAATGGTATTTTATTTATAATTTTTAGACATTATATAATTTAATTTATTTATGACATAATGGTGATGGAGTAATTACCTAATTAATGAATAATTAGAATAATTGATATTATAAATACCCAAATAAATGTAATTTGAGACTTTTTATAAATAAAAATAATTTTATAGGATAATATGACATGTTAGTATTTAATTAATTAACTTTTTTCGAAGTAATCATTCTGTTATGATTTTTAAAAAAACCAATTATTGAATAGTGTCAAAATTGACATAAAAGAGTTTTTAAAACAAATATTATATTATTAATTGATATTAAATTCTTAAAAATATAATATTCGGACAAGAGACTTATATACTGATAGGTGTATCATTAATGGACCACTTGGGGGTCTCTTGGATTTATATAGTATGTTTATTAACCATATAATATAAAAATACAAAGAGACATTGTAAAAGTGAAACTAATTAACTAAGAGTTAATACTTAAAGATAAGGTTAATATAGTAACCCAAACCTATCTAAATCCTATTTGATGAGTGGTTTTTGACCTATAACCACCTTAACCTTTAAATAATACACTTTGGAGCCATTAGAAACCGAATATGAATTTATTATAAAATAATATATTTAGCTTTTCCGAAGGTGCCCCTCACCCCTCTTATAAAAGGGCACTCCCCCTTCTCACTAATTCACACATTCAAAGCCTTTTGGTTCGGTCAAACCCTTCCCAAATACTCTTTCAACTTCCCTAACTTAATCCTATAGGAATTACTTTATTCATAAAGCCAACCTAAGGATCCCTTTTGATCAAATCAATAGGAAGAACCCGAAGAAGAGGTAATGATTTCACCACCCTTTTTCAAGTTCCTTTCTTCTTCCACTTCTTCATTCTTTGTTATTACCATTCTAAAATAATAAATCCAGTATCTTATATATACTATTATGTTATTATAAATATGGTACAACCATATTCAGTATTCTATCCATCCTTTGAATAACATGTCACCATATGTGTGTACGTACGGCTTACCGTCTCCACGTTGTGGTGTAATTGTTATCCAATAAATTATTATTTGGATGGGTATAATAATGATGTTTAATTCATGTAAATAATAAATATAAAATTATAATGATTCTTTATATATGATATACCATCCATTTATATATTATTTTAATATCAAAATAATGATATTGTCGATCGTGCGTACGTACGGACTACCGTCTCCACAAACGCGATGAGATTCATTCTCCATCGTATCCATTCAAGACTAATTATCATTTAATAATTAAAAATAATGTTTAATGATTTTAAATCATTCTGTATATGAATAATATACATCTCATTAGTAACAAATATGGCTCATATAACAAAGAATATAAAGGAAAATGAACCCGTTAACACCCGAAACGACGATAATTCTAAGATATTATTATCAAATCAATGTTAAAAGATCATATATGATATCATATTAATGATTATGATTCTTGTATATTTAAATAACAATTATTTCACCATTATAAAGGAGTTTAACCTACCCTCTACCAAGGAAAAAGTACAAAGTAAGGGGTTTCTTATCTCACTTTTAATTCTGTGAGAATTCCATTGTTCACCACTTATTTATTACATGTGGTGTGTGTACTACCCATGTTTGTATTCATTGTGTAATATAATTTAATTCATGTATATTTACATCATCATTTTATGATCCTTCTTTCATGGTTGTATTTTTTTTATGTTACCAAATCTATAAGGGAATTTGAAATTTTAATTTTCACTCATTCGGCTTTACGCATACTTCATTGATTATTTTACTCCAAGATTATGTGTAGAATCACTATTCATTTTATTATGTCATAATTTACACTCCCCTTTCTGTGGATATAATTTTTATACACATAATCACTCCATTGATAAATTCTCTAGTCATTGGTATGAACTTGATAAGAGTAATTTTTACTCAATCTCGATTTGTTGGGATAAACATCCAATTCATTGGTTTTGTTTTTACAAGAATATGTGTGAATGTCCTTTTATTGTTTTACACTGAATATCCAATCATATTTAGTGGATTTATATTTGTCACACATAATTATGTCATTGATTTATTCTTAACCTAAGGATACGACCTTTATTAGAGATTTCATCTCAATTTACATTCCATTGAGACTTCTTTGTTGTTATACACAAAATCACTTTTATGTGGTGTATATAATGTACTTTGACATAGTATATCATGAATACCTTTATTCTCATGATATTACAATGTTTTGATTACGTTAATTATTTTTATTCAAGTGTCTCTATTTTGGTAAGAAACTCTAACTAAAATACCATTTTTAAATGTTTTAAAGACTTATTCTTCTAAATCTTGCTCATTAATGTCCATGTTTTAAATATGGTTTTAAGGATTTATTTATATGGAAATTAAATTTTTAAAATTAAAACTCCTTTTAAAAGTTTCAAAGTGGTATGGTACACTTTGATTCAAAAATCTATTTTTAAATGGCTTCTTGACAAATAGTGTGACTTTTAAATGATTTCAAGAAAAAGGGAGACATTTCATTCTAATTGTTTTGATGATTATTTTCATCTATGTTAATATCCTTCATCATTCTCAATTGAGGTTAATATGATACAATACAATCTTCCATATTATATCGAATGAGTTATGTTTGACTGTGGATGTGCTATTTTTATACCATTCATGATTTGTGGATAAAGTATTGACATTTCGTATGCTAGTTTTAATACAAATGTTTATGTTATGTTTAAAACTTTTCATTGGAGGAATGCATTGGACTTAGTATGTGACGGGTGGAGCCCGAAATAGCTCCTCGATGCATCGGTAGGTCTCATGAGACAAACTAGTGTCTTAGAACAAGGCCTTGACAAAATCTTATTTGTAGTCTTGACAAGGGGCCTTGGCTATGTGGTTATTATTGTCTGGCATTATGCATTCCGTCATTATGAAAGTGGTTATTGATATTGAATGTGATTATTCGTTTAGTAGAATATCCATGTGAATAAGTAAATGGTATTATTTCATTTTATTTTTTCCATACTATGTTGAAGTTCAAGTTTAAAAGGATTTTGTTTTAGTTATACATTGCCTTAAATGTTTATTCTTATTTATGAAAGTTCCCGCTATATTGTTATCCTTACTGGGCATTTGAGCTCACCCCTTTTCTATGTTTTATTTTTCCCAGGATGTGAAGAAGTAAATTATGAATGACCTACAGGGATAGTATGAGGGGATAAGAGTGTGGACTATGGAGATTATGTTATTGTAGATTTTCACTTATTGATGTAATGTAAACTTTATGAATATATCTAGTGTTTCCAAGGCAACTAAACTAATCGGTCATTAGAGACTTGATCATTCTTGTGATCATGCCAATGTTATGTAATAATTCACCAACTCTAGGTAACTGGGGTCGGGGCGTTACAAATGTGGTTCAATGGGATTAAAATAATTTTTTGGTGAATAGTAACTTTTAAGTTTTATTAATCGCGATTAAAGGTAATTTGTGAAATTTAAGGTAAAAATGATATTATAAAAATATGAAAATATCTCAATACTTGTATTACCCTTATTGGACGAGTCATGGACGACCAATAAAATCCATGGGTCAACTTGGGGACCCCATGGAGCTACCTGGGTAAGAAAATGACATTAATAACTTTTTATTTAAAGTAAAAATAAAATTGTCCCAAACATGTGTTGTTTAACTAAAACAATATTTACATGGGGTTATATAAGTTAAATTTTCAACTATAAATATTAATTGGAAATCTAAAAATATTTACTACATCATGGTAATTTTTTTTTATTTTTAGAATTATATAAATTAAATTTTTTATGACACAATGATGATGCAGCGATTACCTCATTAATTAACGATTTAAATAAAATGAAAATATAATGTAAAATATATGACTTACACTTGTCAAAAACCTATTTTATGAGTATATTTAGAACCCTTATCACCTTATCCTAGAAATATATCATTGTGGGACCTTTAAAATCCGAAAATCATTTCATAATAATGTAACATTTCATGACTTTCCAAGAGTGCCCCTCCTCTCCTCTTATAAAAGGCCCCCACCTCTACCACCTTATTCACACCATAAAATACATTTGGCTCTGCCAAACTCTTCCCAAATACTCTCTCAACTTCCCTCTCTTACTCCTAGAAGCCTCACTTTGGGCAGAAGTCTTCCCAAGGAATCCTTTGGCTCAAATCAAAAAGAGTTACCCGGTTTTAAGGTAATGTCTTCTCTTATGTTCTTTTGTTTTATTTTGCTTCTCCAACCACTTAAACTCTTTTTATTACTTTATTTTGTAAAAAAACCAGTATCTTAAATATACTAGTATGTTTTTATGAGAATTATTTTATTTACACGTATACACACCTTCGTCTAATAGTTAAAGAACATACAGTTTCTGTGGGTGGTGAATTACTACCTCACGAAACGATGATTGTTCAATCTTCTTTTAACACCTCTCATGGTGGAAATTATGATGAAACTATTTTCATATATGATATATATATTAGGTTTATGTTTTCCTTATTCTTCTGTATTTATCATTTATGGCATACCCTTATGATTTCCATTATGGGTAAACTCGATAATTTCATTTTATGAAGTGTGGACTACCGCCCCCTCAAAGTGATTTGAATCGTTAATGCCATATATGGGATGTATAAAGGATGGAGTAAATGATATTATATATGATATAATACTGGAATTATAATACACCTTTATATCATTATGATTTCATTCCATTAAATACGAAATAGAAATGAAAGTAACGTTTATGGGTACGTACGGCTTACTGTCTCCATGAACGGTGCATTTCATTTCTTACCTCTAAATGTTACGTAATATTATGAATGAATGTATATAATGGATATATATGATATATATGATATCTACATCATGAATATAATTCTGGATATAATGGATATTTTACCACATGAACAACTTGTAATTATAAGAAGTTTATTTTTGACTCGAGTACCAAAGATCGACAAAATAACCATTATTAACATAAATAATTACATTATGTTCATAACATGGAAATAAGTGATATAAAAGGAACAATAAACTTTAATAAGGTTCTTAAGAAATTATAAATTAACCCTAGTTTATTATTCAGGAGGTTAAAGAATGGTCGAGTCAATTCAGACACGAGGTAAGGACTTCGTCTCAATCTCCTTTCATTGAGGAATATTTTGTTTTATACACATCTTTTATACTGTATATAAACCCATTTGAATTTTACGTTTATTCAAAAGGAATCTTTTTATATGAAGCATTTTAATAAATGACAAAAAGGAATGTTTTTTTGTCGTACTTATGCGGCGACAACGACTTCTCCGCCGCCGTGACCATTATTTGAGTTTCGGCTTCCTCTACAAGCCATAAATTTTTGTAAATGAAAAATAAATACAAAGTTTTAATTTTCTTTTATTTTGTTATTGAAAATGGTTTTGAAAGTGTTTTTATATCTTTGTGTTGTATTGATATCTTGTGATTGAAATGTGAAAATGTTATGTTTCATTTATGCATGTTTTATGTGACACAATTATGTTATGGTTTATGATATGTTTAAACATTTTCATATAAGGAATGAATTGGACTTAATAAGTGATGGGTGGATCCCGCTATAGCTCCTCGATGCATCGGTAGGTCTCATGAGACAAACTAGTGTCTTGTCACGAGGCCTTGACAAAATCTTATTTGTAGTCTTGGCATGAGGCCTTGGCTATGTGGTTATGATAGTCTGGCATTATGCATTCCATCATTATGAAAGTGGTTATTGATATTGCATGTGATTATTTGACTAGTAAAATATCCATGTGAATAAGTAAATAGCATTATTTAATTTTATTTTTTCCATATTATGATGAATTTCAAAGGCTTTTGTTTTAGTTATACATTGCCTTAAATGTTTATGTTTATTTATGAAAGTTTCTGCTGTATTGTTATCCTTACTGAGCATCTGAGCTCACCACTTTCAATGTTTTAATTTTTCCAGGATGTGATGAAGTATATTATGAATAACCTGCAGGGATAGTATGAGGAGATATGAAGACAAGATGTTTTTTTAGTTTTTTTTTACTTTATGGTGTAATGTAAGACTTATGAATGTATCTAGTGTTTCCAAGGCTACTAAACTAATCGGTCTTTCCAGACTTGATCTTTTGTGATCATGCCAATGTTACGCAATAATGCACTGACTCTGGATAACTGGGGTTGGGGTGTTACATCATAAATATCATTGTACATTCCATTCCTGCATAATAATGGAGGGAGGGATGACACGCATGCCATCATATTTAATTTAATAATAAATAATTTCAAACTCATGCAATAAATTAAATTAAATCATCCAATGCATACACGGGTCATGGTCAATCTCATGAATGATCATACAAGCAATAGATATGTAAAATTTATAGGTGAGCATTCATTTATTTATTATTTATTTATTATTTAAGATGAATTTTCTTGCATTATTTAATTAATTAATTCAATTTCATCTTAATGATCATCCAAACATAATTAGAGATATCTACCATTTATTTCATTCATGGAAAATATATAATATAACCAATAATGGAATATTAATTACAATAAACTAATTCAGATTTTAATATTATTTTAAAAACATTATTAAATTGTCAAACACACATTGGTGTGTTAATCAATAAAATAATGTTTTGATTCTTTAATTTTCAATTTAATCTAATTTTTAATTCTATCATTTAATGAGAGACTACACGACATTTACAGTCCATCTACACATCATGTACCTCAGTTTTCATGTATCTTTGTCACACACCTATGGATTTGGTGTGTTAACTCATATGGACTACACGATGTGTATAGGAAAACTACACACCATGTGTCCACTTTCCCTGTGTCAGGTTGTCCAGGTCAACATGCAATGTGTAGTAAATGCACCGTTTGTAATTAACTGTTCATCACATCCGGGTACAATTTTCATGGGTACACAATATGTGCTTCGGTTACACATCATGTTACCCAATTTTATTGGCCAAATATCTCGCACATCCCAATGGAAGCTTTGGTCATTATTCGTCTATTTTTAAACCTTTAAGAAAATGAAACACTAAATGAACATGTTTAATATCTCAATAACATGTTAATTAAAATCATATTAAAGGACGAATAACATGAACAGAAAATCAAACTGCAATTACACATAGATCAACAATAAAATAAAAAATTATAAATTTAAACATGATCACTCTTATACAACTTGATGGTTTTAGTAATAGCGGAAGCGTGCATTGGTGGGTGATATATTAAAACTTATTTTAATAATTATTGTCCAAAAATAAGGGAGATGGTCTTTCACATCAAATTTATAATTAATTTATTTAATATATGAAGAAATAAAATACATGGGCTTATGAAATTTCTTTTTTAGTGAATTTTGATCATCCAAAACTACCCTATCATATTACCTTTTTTGTTCTATGAGGATCCAAGGATAGAATCCCTCTAGCGGTGATCCACATGTGATCCAATGATCTCTGAGAAACACTACTCGATCTCTCAGTGTTAGCATGGTGAGTCGGTGTCTTTTTTTGTTCTCTCTTGATCACTCATTCTTTGATCTTGAAGAAATTTGTCTTTCACTTCTCATTCTTGAGAGGGATAGAGAACGAGGAGTCGAGAGAAGATTTGTTGAGCGCAAAAATTCTCTATTATCAATTTTGGATTCACTACACAATAGAAAATGTCTTCTATTTATAGAGTAAAGATTTAGGATAAAATATTATTTAATTTTATGTCATCCATTAAATTAAATTTATTAACTTTAATAAACTACATCCCTCATAGTATAATGACAATATTATTATTTCTTCACTTACGCCAACTGGCCCAATAATAAATATTTTTAACCATATTTTTAATTAATATTTTTCATCGATCACTGTATTGGTACATCCGAACTCATCTTTCATTTATTGAACACCTGAATAAAAATTTTATTCATAAATAAATATTTCATTCACATACCGAAGAATAAAGTTTTATTAAATATTCAATAAAATAAAATAAAAAAATTCGTTCACATGACAGTGAATAAATATTTATTTGATTTATGTGATCAACATAACTTTAATAAAATTATTCCTTGAACATGATAATAATATTTATTCCATTAATTAAAATAAAATAAAAATTAATTCAGATCAAAAGAAACACATAGTGTGTGACTTTTTATGACTATTTATCATTGGCTTTATGTGGGCTTGTCTAAAGTCCAGTATTACTATCTAGAAATGGGCCAGGGCACACAATAGAAATAACTTAATGTCTCAACATTGATAACCAAATAGGAATGATCAATATGTAATATAATCATTTTGTCACAATATCTCATGAATCAGGTTGCATGATAGTGTCATCAACCTATTTTCTTGATACATATTTCTTCTACCATCTCAAATAAACACATCATTTCACCATGGAATTTAAATTTATTGTAAAATTTATATTCCAATAAAAGGTTTGAGATACCATCTTCCATAAAGATGTAAGGGACAAATCCTTCCTCGACTTATCCATTAATGACATGTCAATCGTGACACACTCAATGTACCATACTTCTCTCCAACATATGGCATGACAGTTTTGGTCAGTAAATCTAAGTGCACGGGTCATGATATATATTAATAATAATCATAATGTATAAGGAACATTACACATGCTTGTAGATGTAAATATCTCATGACTCCTAAACACATGGGATTACTACTGGTGGGTCTGTTCTCATAATCTCCTATCTTGGTGATTAATAAGTGTGAACTTCATGAGAAGAAGATGCATCCACTTATGAGAACTCACACCATATTTTCTAAATACTAGGTGTCCTGTTATAGTATGTTATCCAAACACGTATCTATATTAAGAATATTTCCATAACACTTCAGGTTCTCATCATAGTGGGGAAGTACTATGACCTTATCAATGCTATAAATACTCTAGGAATTTTCTACATTATATCCATGTAGAAATAATGAAAAATATTTAATAAGACGTTAAATTAATATTAAATACATCTAATATACATATAATCAAATTACAACCAATTGGTCCTAGGACACCAACTCTAACAAGAATATTGTTTTTCTGGTTTCTCTATGTGATGTATGTTATTGAAATTAAATGAAATAATTATAAGAAGGGAATTTCCATTGATAAAATTCTAGGTTGTTACTCTGTGTCTAGTCCTTCATGCCACTGGGCCTCTAGGCTATTAATGGTGGTCCTTTAGGCTTTGTGTTGGAGTAGTTATTGAATGGTGGAGAGAATAATGGTGAAAATAAATTCTTTAGTGATTAGGTTGGATGTGGTGGTTCATTCATGAAACGACTAGTACACACATGTTCAAGTCCCCATTCGGGGTGATAAGGATTATGGGCCACAGATGTGATGTCATGATAATAAACTATGGCAGGATAATGCAGAAGGGTGAGAGGGGTTGTTTTAGTGTGGGGTCATGGGGAATTAGGTCTTAATTCCATTTACTAGGCCTTTGCGCCACTGGGCCTCTGGGCCATGTATTTTAGGTCTTCATGCTTCTAGGCCTTCAATTCGTGTAAGAGATACCCATCAACCCATTTAAAATGAGGGATCACTAGAAAATGAAAATATGGAATTGTCATGGGTGACTCCTTTATCTCTCACTGGACCATTTGGTCAAGCATTTTGTAGTTTTTTTCCCACTTCCCTATCAATGGTAACCTCAAAATCTACCCCTATTTAGGTGTCTAATGATGTGTTATGTGATAATAACACCACCACCATACAAAAAATAATATAATTTCAATATTATAGAGTATTATAATATAATATAATGATTATATTTTCATTAATTAAAAATATAATGGAGGATGAAGCCATCTCATTCCTCTTATGCATCCACCGCCTGCACCTACCATTGACCGACACATCATCACCGTCCATTGGTGTTATGGAGCACTCACAAATAGTGATCATCTTAAAATTTTATTAGTAGGTTCATCTCAATTTGAGGGTTCAAAAAATGAGGTTCATTCATCATAAATCTTAAAGAGTTGTGACCCTCTATCAAAATTCACGGATTCCATTTTAGTGGGTGTCATCCCTCTCTACATTTGAGAGAATTGAAGGGTAACATATGATTGATTTGATATTAACTGCTATAATAATATCTTGTGCATATCTATAATTTATTTTCACTATATATTAATTATTAACTCTGATAATCCATTAAAATTTTCTAAATTGGACAATTCGCCACTATTGATCATTCTGTCTTTCTATTATTGGGACCAAACACTTATCCTTGTAGACACATCATGAAACAAACACATTAATATTTAATATAATTTTATTCTATTTTTATATATTAATATATATATATATAATGATTAAGAGGTATATACCTGTCTATCTCTTTTATTATTATTATTTTTTTAATGTTTCTAGTCAAAAGTTTGACACTTTTTTCAATTGTTTCCCTTCTTTACATCTCCATCCTTGACCCTTCTTCATTTTTTTGTAAAAAAATAGATTTAAATTTAATCGGTCATCTAGGATGATCCTTTTATGATGCATTCAGACCCCACATGGGGTGGATCCATAATATGGAGATTGCCTTAATGGAAAAGTCACCATATGATCTCATATCAGAACCAAGTTCAAAACTTGGAAAGGGTGATTTTTTGTGGAACTATAGGAGTACTGCATCATAGTAGGAGTCCTTGTATTATATGAGGTATTGTAGTGGGGTAATGTACACAACTATAAAATCATCATATTTTCGTGGTGTCTATAGCCTAATTCCATAGTTTACTTGAACTATGTTTCATGTTATCGTTACAATAGGGTCCAGAATATAGCCATGGTTTCAAACCATTTCCTTAGGTATCTATGTACATGGTCCACATCAATTGTGGTCATAGGCTATTGTAATAGATGTTATTGAATGGTTTAGTAAACTATGGTATTAGATGGTATATTGCCACATTCCACATAGGTCGTGGCCATAGGCTGCATGCCATACACCTAGTGCCATGGTTTACTAAACTGTGGTGGTATCCTTTTAGAAAAAATGTACCCGATGAGGTTTGATGTGGCGGCTTCTTCTATAATCCTTCCAACAATTTACCACTACGTCAAACTCTACTGTATGTATATATAAACACATGTAAATGTATATATAATTATATATAATTATAAATATTAATCATTTGAAAAACTAAAAAAATGGATGAAAGCTAATTGACACGGTTTTCCAAAACCATGGCTGTAGGAAATTTTTGAGAGGTCTATTGTCACATTTTTTTAAACCATGGAAATAGCTCATTTTAGGAGGTTTATTTCCATAGTTTAAAAATCTGTAGAAATATGTTAATTTATAGAGGGTTATTTCCATGGTTTTAAAAAACTGTGTGTATAGATTATTACCGCGATTTTCTAAAATCATTGTAATAGGACTTTATCACCAATTTCCCGCATTTACTGGGGGTCCTCGTGTAACCTACCACTATGGTTTCATATAATTATGGCTATAGGGTACCTATGACCATGGTGTTCTAAACCTTGGATATAGAAGTGTGTTCATAGGGTCATTTTCTATTTGTGGTAGCAATAGTAATATTCACTCGAATTGGAATTTTTGGGTTGTGTATCTGGTCCTATGGACAACTGGGCCATTGGGCTATCAATGGTGGGCCATCAGTCTTTGTGTAGGATTTTTTCTTGACCATTAGATTGCATTAAGGTGCAAAGGAAGTCTTTGGTGATTAAGTTGGATGTGATAGTTCATTCATGAAGCGACTGGTACGAACATGTTCAAGTCCCCATTCGAGGCGATAAGGATGACGATCCATGGACGTGACGTCGAGATAAAAATCTGAGGCATACTAATGTAGGGAGACGAGAGGGGTTGTTTCGATGTGGGGTATTGGCACATTAGGCCTTTAGGCCATGTATTGGGCCTTTATGTTGTTGGGCCTTTGAGCCATATATTTTGGGTCTTTATGCCTATGGGCCTTCAAGTCATGTAAGAGATCCCCTCAACCCAGTTAAAAAGAGGGATCACCAGAAAATAAAAATATAGAATTCTCATGGAAAACTCGTTTCTCTCTCACTAAGCCATTTAGTCAGGCATTTTTTAGTTTTTTACAAATATCCCTATCAATGGTAACATCAATTTCTACCCCTATTTAGGGGTTGAATAATGTATTCTACAATAATAACACTGCCGCCACCAATAGTAATGATATAATTTCTAGATTATATTTTATTATATTAAAATAAAATGTTTATATTTTTCTGAATTAAAAATATAATGAAGGGTAAAGGCATCTCATTCCTCTTATGAATCCAATGCCTGCACCTTCCATTGATTCACATGTCTCCATCATCCTTTGGTGTTAACTAGTATTGACAGATGCTGATCATCTCCAGATTTTAGTAGTAGGTTCATCTTGATTTGAGGATTCAAAAAATGAGGTTTATTCATCGTAAATTGTATAGTAAGGCCTCTGAAAACAGAGAGAAGTTGAAATTCAAAAAATTTCTCTCATTGATTTCTCTCAATCCATATCTTGGATCATATGGCACTTATATATATATATATATTATTTTTAAAATTTTCGTGAAATTTTGAATTTATTTAATTAACATACAATTCTTTCCTAAATTAAATATCCACATCCCGAACACAATGGAGAAGTCAGTTTTTCAATCTGACACTCCGTTTTAGAGAATTTCATATTTTACCCTTTAGAATGCATATATAATTTTGTATTAATAGACATCATCACAAACTATGAAAATAGAAGTGTGGTCTTAGGTTCATTTTCTAGTTGTGGTAGTAGTGGTATTATTCACTAGAATTGGGATTTGGGGCTACACATCTGCTTATTCAGGCCACTAGACCTTCGGGCCACTATGCCTCTAGGATATCAATGGTAGGCCTTCAGGCTTTGTGATGGAGTATTTCTTGACTAGTGGAGAGCATGAAGGTGCAAAGGAAGTCTTTGGTGATTAGGTTGGATGTGGTGGTTCATTCATGAAACGATTGGTACACACTTTTTCAAGTCCCCATTCAAAAAGATAAGGATGATGGGCCACAGATGTGACGTTAGGACAACAATCTAGGGCAGGATAATGCTCGAAGGTGAGAGGGGTTGTTCCAGTGTGGGATCTTGGGACATTAGGCCTTTAGGCCATGTACAAGGCATTTGTGTCATAGGGCCTTCAGACCATGTATTTCAGGTCTTTAGGCCTCTAGGCCTTCAAGTCATGAAAGAGATTCCCCTTAACCCAGTTAAAAGGAGGGATCGCCAAATTATAAAAATGTGAAATTGTCATGGGTGACTCCTTTCTCTCTCACCAGGCCATTTGGTTAGGAATTTTTTAGTTTTTTTCACAATTCCTTATCAATGGTAACATCAATGTCTACCCCTAATTAGGGGTTGGATAATGTATTCTATGATAATAACATCACCACCACCACCACCAACTATAATATAATTTATAAATTATATAGTATTATAATATTAAAAAAAATTATATTTTTATGAATTAAAAATGTAATAGAGGATGGATCCATCTCATTCCTCTTATGCATCCATCACCAGCACTTGTTGTTGACTGACACATCTCCATCATCCTTCGGTGTTAACCAGCATTGGCAGACACCGATCGTCACCAAATTTCAGTAGTAGGTTCATTTCAGTTTGAGGATTCAAAAAATGAGGTTCATTCATCATAAATCATAAAGAGTTGTGACTCTCCATCAAAAGACAGGGATTCCATTTTAGTGGGTGTCATCTCTCTCTACATTTGAGAGAAGTAAAGAGTAAACATTGGATCAATTTGATCTGAACTACTATAAAAATCTCTTGTGTATATCTATAATTTATTTTCACTAAATATTAATTTTTAACTCCAATAATCCATTAAAATTTCCTAAATTGCCCAATTCACCCCCTGTTGATCATTCTGTCATTCTCATATTGGGATCAGAAACATACCCTCGCAGAACCATCATGTAACACACATTAATATATAATAAAATATGATTTGTTTATATTATATTATATATAATGAGTGGGAGGTATACCTATTTAACTCTTTTATTATTATTATTATTGTTATTGTTATTGTTGTTGTTATTATTATTATTATTATTATTATTATTATTATTATGTTTTTTTAATGTTGCTAGTCAATTGGTTGATACTTTTTTTCATTTTTTCCCTTCTTCACATCTTCACCATTGGCCCTTCTTCATTTTTTTTCTAAAAAAATAGATTGGGATTTACCCGTCCAGCCAGGCTGAGCCTTTTATGCTACATTCGGCCCCCACATGGGGTGGCCCCGTAATTTGGGGCTTTCCTGAGTGGCAAAGTCACCTTGTGATCCCACATCAGAATCTTGCTCAAAACCAGACTGGGGCGTAGTAATGTGGTACTGTAGGAGTACTGTATCACTCTAGGAGTGCAGGTATTGTAGGAGGTATTGTAATGGAATACAATACACAACTAAAAAAATCAGCCTATTGCCACGATTTAAAACCATGGTCATAGCCTAATGCCACAATTTACTTGAATCATGTCCCATCTTATTATTGCAATAGGTTCCGACCTATAGCCACCTTTTCAAATTGGCCACCTTTTCAAATTGTGGTCTTACGTGGCAATGATCGAGGTTCACATGAACTATGACCATTGGTCATTACAACATAAGTTATGGCATGGTTTAGTAAACTGTGGACATTGGCCAGGCTGTATGCCATACGCCTATTGCCACGATTTACTAAAGTGTGACATTAGCGTTTGAAAAAATAAATGTACATTGCAAAGTTTGATGTTACGACCTGTTCTATAATCCTTCCAACGCTATAGCACTATTCTATACTCAGCTATATGTATATAAAATTATATATAATTATAATTATTAATCATTTAAAAAAAATTAAAAATATTTTTGGATGGAACACAATTGCCCGTTGTCCAAAACCGTGGCAATAGGTCATTTTTAGGGGGTATTGTACGGTTTAGAAAAATAAGCGTTTTTTGCCAATTTCCAACGTTTTTTTGGGGTTCCCGTGTAACCTACCGCCGTGATTTCATATAACCGTGGGCTATGTATTTTCGGCGGCCCGCATTTCCTAATCAAACCCCGTAAGCAGCGAGGGGTCCGTAAATGTCAGCTATTGGTTTTCCCGAAGAAAGCGGCGTCGTTTTGAAGTGTTTTTCTTCCCCCATCAAAAGCGGACCCACTTTCAGCATTCTCTGCAACCCTACCGTATCCGACACAGCGCACGGCTTATCTACGGACACCTCCAGAGACAGAACCATCGAATGAAAAATAGCGTGTGAGCCCATTACCAGGGATCGAATCATCCGCTACAATCCCACTCATACAAAACACACGATAATAAATATTCGATGTATATTTATTTCTCCCCAACACGGTTTTATTATCTTATTAATGGATTAATAGACTCAACACCTCATTCAATATATATATTTAATATGGACAATGTGTTTTCATTTAATGAAAACGCGTCATGGATCACTATATAAAGGGATGTGATCCCTCCCATTGAGAACATACAATTGTGAGAAAGTCTCTCATTTCTATCTTCTTCCCACACTTTTCATTGTTTGAGATGGAAGCACTAGCATCCTTTCAGCATTCGGGTATCCTCACAATACGACTGTGGATCTGTTGGCCAGTGTACCCCACTCGAAGATAAGGTGTTATTGTTCACTCCTACGTGATCTTTATCAAGCATTCTCTTTCATTGAGAAAGAAGAAGACTATTATCATTGATGATTTCCACTTACACTGTTTATACAATTTTTTACGCAATGATTCTCAAATATAGATCTGCATGTGGTTGGGTTTTCTTCCACTCCACATGGTCAGGAGATCTAAGCCCTGATCATCATGGAAATCTACTGAGAGAATCTCTCGATTGGAGCCCATCCTATATTAATTGTGAAAATAAATATTTAAACCACATGGTAATAAAAATAATTATTCAATTTATTTAAAATCAAAAAAAACTATCCATTTTATTTATGTTATAAAAATGTATGGATATGTATATATCTATACAAACATATATGTAATGTTAAATATAAATGTGTGTGTGACTCTATTAACAAATAGATGTATATTCATTTATATATTCTAATACATGTAAACAAATATTGAAAAATAATATACATATATAAATATTTATATTTATGTTGATACTGATATAAATGTTTATAGTTATATATAAACACACACATATATGTATATATAAATATAAATACACATGCCCACACACATATATGTATATATAAATATAAATACACATGCCCACACATACAAACATATTTTATAAATGTATATAAAAATAATTTTATGAATATATATAAATACTATTAAATATTGTTAATAATTAATATTTTATAACTTATTTTTTTTATTGATATTTATTACTGATTATTGTTAGTTGTTACAAATTATTACATAATATTAGTAACTAATAAAAAATAAAATTAGTAATTATAAGAATAATTACAATTCAGTAACGAATATATCTAAAATTAATATATTTACATTCATTATTTAGTTTTGAATAATTATTACTATTTAAAATTACTACTTAATAACATATATACAATTATTATTTATTACTATTAATATATATTACTATTTTAAAATTATTATTTAGTTACTCATTACTAATATATTTTAAATATTACTATATATTACAATCTAGGTTAAAAAACTTTTATATATAAAATTAAGAAGTTTAAACATATAAATTTATCAATCAAAAACTAAAAAATATGTTTTTATTTTTTGGGAAAAAGTCGTTAATCCTTTCAACGTCTTATATTCAAGTATTTGGGTAAAGTAATTAAGGGACGTAACATCATTAGCTTGGAAAAAAGGAGTGTGTCATGGACCCTAACGCATTTATGCCCCATTTATAAAAAAACTGTCTAACCTAAATCCATTTCAATTTTTTATTTTATTTTTCAAAAAACAAATTAAAAAAAACTCATCGATCACTTTAATGCAGACACCACAATACAACATGAAATTTAGAATGAATTAAATTCAAAACAAATCAACATTAAATATGATTAAAAACAACTTTCATTCATAAAAAGTTTAACAAAACATAAAGTTTCAATCATGGGTAGGTTGATGATAGTCGGACCATAAAGATAGATAGAAGGAATTCCAATGCAGTTTCTCCCTTTAGGCTTTATCCCTGCTGTGAGGCTCCCTTAGTTAGAGTATATTCTTATAGTAATTTGAATGATTGGCGGCGTAGATGGTGGGGCTACCCGCTGGTCGGTACTCGATAAGAAGGCTTCCCTTCTTAGATTGTAACCCGCATGCATTGCAAAGCGTCTCCCCCAAATCCATCTCCTCCACTGCGGGGTGTTAACGCTGCTGTAGTGGTGGCACCTCCGCCCCCGATCACCCATCACCACATATTGAACATATTTGCTTCTGGACTTTCTATATTTTTGGGGTTTGCGATGAGAGGTGATGGATCCAGCTGGGAGAGATGGCACGTAGATGGGTTTATGTCCTTCACAGATCAAAACAATTATAACCCATAGCAGGATGCAAATCGAGTTTGCACTGAGCTTGCCAGCTCTGAGTCAAGCTTAGTAAAAATTCGGTTCACTTCTTACCATGAGTTATAATTGTTTTGATCCACGAAGGGAATAAACCAGTCTACACACCATCACTCCCAACTGGATCCAACACCACTTATCCCAAACCTCGGAAGGATAGAAATTAGAGGAGAAAATATGTTCAAGATGTGGTGGTGGGTGATGGGGGTGGAGGTACCACCACTACGATAGCGTTAACACCCTGTAGTGGAGGAGTGGGGAGCTGGGGGAGACTCTTTGCGTTGCCTGCAACTTGCAATCCATGAAGGGAAGTGTTCTTGTTGAGTATCGACTGGTGGGTAGCCCCACCTTCAACCTAGCCATTCATTCAAATTGCTCATGGAATATACTCCAAATAAGGGAGCCTCGCGGTAGGGATGTATCCTAGGGGGAGAACCATCATTTGTTTTACTTCTCTCTATCTTTATGATATGATTATGATCAACCTACCCATGACCGAATCTTCATGTTTTGCTAAACTTTTTATCAATGGAAATTGTTTTTAATCATATTTAGTGTTGATTCGTTTTTAATTTAATTCTTTTTAAATTTCTTGCTCTATTGTGGTATCCACATTAAATTGATGGATGGTTTCTTTAATGATGTTTTTTGAAAAATAAAATAAAAAATAAAACCGACTTTAGGTTGAAACATTTTTAAAAAATGGGGCCGAAATGCATTAGGTCTCATGATGCGTGGCTTTCGTCCAAGCTGATGATGCTAGGTCCCTTGATTCCTTTACCCAAATACTTGAACATAAGTCGTTGAAGGTCTTAATGCCTTTTTTTTGTAAAAATAATAATAGGTTTTTTTTTAGTTTTTGATAAATAAATTTTTATGATTAAATTTATTATTTTTTTTATAAAAGTTTTTTAACCTAAATTGTAATTTATAGTGACATTTGAAATATATTAGTAAGGAGTAACTAAATAATAATTTTGAAATAGTAATATATATTAATAGTAATAAATAATAATTGTATATATATGTTATTAAATAGTAATTTTGAATAATAATAATTATTTGTAGCTAAATAATAAATTTGAATATATTAATTTTAGATTTATTCATTACTAAATTGTAATAATTATTATTATAATTAACCAGTACCAACCCCGTTTATTTATTCAACATAATCATTCAATTACCCATATAAGTACTAACTCAAAATTTGTTTTTGATATAAATTGCATAAACTATTTTTCAAAAACGGAAATCGAGATAGATATATCATTGTCACTCATTAGTAGCTGCACTCTGTATTTGGGAGAATATAGATTAAATTTAGACCAACATGAAATTTATGTCAAAGATACCATAAATTGATATATTTACAATGCACCATTTCCTTACTATTTTTATCGATGTTGAGAAACAATTACTGTAAAAATATTTGGATTTTGAAAATATTATTTTGATAAATACATGTTAGTATTATGAATACATATTAGTTCTGAATATTACATATTAGTTCGGAAATAAATCTCATATATTTAATTTTAGTTCAGAACAATTATGTTATTTCTTTTTTATTCAGGAAAAATAATATCACGTGTAATACATAGATTGATAACAATACATGTGTTGAAAAAATTGTATGTTTTTTTATTGAAAACTATAAAGAAAATTTTATAAATTGGAACTCTATGCACTACCCAATGCGAACCATCTATAGATGCCTCATACAACCAAAGAACATACCCACAAATCAGTGAAAAATATCTAAATGAATTGAAACCAAAATAGAAATAAATCATAGTATTATAAAAATGAGCTACATAGAATGAGGATTTTTTATGCCACTAACCTCAAATTTTAGAAACAATCCACTAAAAGGTAAATGTACTCCTAAAATCATAAATAGATATTAACTAATTTATAAAAACCATATAAATTATCATGATATTCATTAAAGAATATATTAATGTTGTAAATAATATCATATCACTATGTATTGATCAAAATCATATTGTGATCAATAGATATATTTCACTTACATCAATTCATATTAGTCTCGTTTAATACATATGAGTTCTGAAATAAAACATATACATGAAATATGTAATATTAAATTAGACCTAACATGAAATTGTATTCGCCATGAATAAAATGAAATATTTGTTATGATATATATTATAACACCCCAACCCTAGAAAACTGAAGATTGTGCATTATTTTATTATATTGGCATGATTATAAGAAATAAAATCCCAGAGGACCGACTAGTTTAGCAGTTTCGAAAGACCATATTACATACATGATACCCATAGTACATTGGGAAAGATAGAAAATACATCATGATACATAATAGTATAAAATAAACTATATCCATTGAGAACTCATTCATGGTTTTCTTCTTCATAACCTGGGAAAATGAAACATAATAAGGGTGAGATCAAATGTTCAGTAAGGGTTATGTGAATAAATAAAAAGATAATTAAATTCAATAAGGCATAGAAATTATGACAAGGTAAATAATATGAAAAACACATGCCATTAATAAACTGGGAATGAAAATGTACCCATATATTTTTCATAGTGAAAATATCATGGTAAGTAATAAATTAGTATGGAATGAATAAAATTATTATTTATTGGATGTAATTTATTTGACACATGAACTATTATACATAGTGACAGTTTAAGTTTGTGGGTAAAAACCCATCTGATTATGTTTTGGAAACAAACTCGAAGGGTTTATCGCAAACTAGTTTGTCTCATAAGACCTATTGATGCATAGAGGATCTATAGCGGTCCCATCACATTACTTCAAGTCTAAATAATTATTCATAAATAGATTTAATTGAAGAAAAATATGCCTTATAAATATCAGTATTGATTAGAAGATACAAACTCATCAATATTCCCTCTGTTAAAACAACATTCAAAATAGACATCTTATGTAAAATGATTTATGACTAAGACAATAATCATATCCATGGTAAAATATTATGGATATTTAATAGAAATATAATTTCAAATTAAAATTGATCTCAAATTGGAATTATATTCACCACTTAAGAATTATTAGATTCACAATACAAAGTAATTCTCAACAAAATGGAAATTAAGACAAAGTCCCTTACCAAATTGTAATCAATCGTATCGTATGACAAAAAATTAATAATAATAAAATGAATGATTTAATACCATGAATATAAATATAATAAGGATATTATATATCAAAAGTAAACATACATACACCACATACAACAAATTAGTGTCAAATAATGGAAATCTCACAGAAATAATAGTGTGATGAGAACCCCCTTACCTTATGTTTGAATCTATTCTTCACTTGATCTTAATGTCTTGAATAATAAAATAAAATTCATTAATTAAGAATTTAAAAAAATTATCTACTTGTAATTTATTTTTTATATATTCATTTAGTTCATTTATGACCTTTTATATGGGTTAAGATATTCAATTTCATAATTTGGGAGTGAATGTTTTCCTAGTTTTCATGATCGGTTCGCTTGTATAAGAGTATGGATGTTCATCTAAAATGAAAATTTTAATCTAAAATTGAAGTTATGAGTTATTACTGATCATATATAAGGTTAAATTATCATATAAATCCTTTGTTTATTTTTGGAGAGGATGAATCATTATATAAAATTTTAATGATAAATGCTTGAATTATTTTGCTGGTTTTTCGATCACCACGAACTCATTTTGTTTTATAATTTAATACTATGTGTTAAAAATGATTCCAAAACATTAAATATGATTATTACATATATTATGATCTGTTTTGACCATAAAAATTGTTTCATGACTATAATTGTAAACTGTAATAGAAATTAAAAACCCATCATCCTTGAATTTGATAAATTAACACATCTCAAACATTGTTTTCATTTTTAGTATAATAGGAGGGGGGAAGAGAGATAATGATAAAATATTATATTAGAATAATAAAATTACATTATATGTGAGGTAATATATTTATCACAACATTTGGATGAGGGTAGGCGAGGAGAGAGAAACAAAAGAATGGAACTTGTAAAAGAAGTTGAAAGGAAAAGGAAGTGAGGTTTACCTCTTGAGTACTCCTCCTTGAGAATCTCCCTAAGGCCTTTGGTTTTGGCCTTTTTATGAGACCAGATGATATTTGATGTTGAGGGAGGGATTTGGAAGAGTATTTGGAATAAATTAGGAAATTTTCAAATCTTGAGAGGTGTGAGAGGAAGAGGGGGTGATGGGTGGTTTATATAGTGGAGGAGAGGAGGGTTTTTTGCATTATTTTAATTAGTAGTTTATTATTTTGCCTCAAAAATATGAGAAGTATTTATTCATGTGATTAAAAATAGTAATTTGTGCATGTTAAGTCTAACCAAGGGTGCTTACCTCAGCAGGACTTCATCCATGACTCAATAAATCATGTAATTAGCATTTATCATAAATTGTTGTATTTTACTATTAATTAAAAATTCAAGTATTTCAGAAAAATCCAAAAATTCCTCCTAACCATTTTAAAAAGTGTAGAATCTTAAAACAAACTACATTTTTTGAAAATAATTTTCTAAATATGAGATACTTAATGTTCAATTAAAAACACCATTTACTCAAACAATTTACAGTTTTTGAAATTATAACTGATTTTATAATACCCTACAAAATTAACTAAGGTGTTATTAAATTATCCAAATATCATAGGAAAAAAATATATATTTTGGAATAAATTTTATGTTAATTTACTTTATTTTAAGTCAATTTATTAATTTAAAATTGTAAATAAATACTTATTACTCATAAAAATACCAACAATTAATTTTTAAAATATTTACCCACATTTATGAGGTGCCTGATGTTTTTTTACTTGGGTGAGGTTAATATTCATAAGGGTACATTACTATTTCTAAGAGTCATAGTACTATTCATAAGAGTAGGTTACTATTCATAAGGGTAGGTTACTAATCATAAAAAAATGAGTTGATCCTATCAGACTCTAAATATCATACTGATAGCAGCTGTGTATGTCTGTTTTTCAAAATTCAAACAGAAGTGGAAAAATTATGTTTAATGTCTAGGTTATAAAAATATTATAACAACATAGTGTTGTTTCCCAGTGACTTAGTGTTGTGTGCATATAAGCTATCAAATGAATTGAAATTTTTATAAGAATAAAACACCATAAAATCTTGGTGACTCATATTCTTCCTTCCAGAAATTTCATCCCCAATTTTTTTCATGTTTAATGGCCTCTAAAAGGATGTGGGTGGTTCTTCATCATAACATCCTTAGGTTCGCACATTGCTCCCTCCATTTTATGGTTTCTTTGATGAACTTTTACCAGTCGAGTTGTTTGATTTATCTATAATTAATCTCTAATTTCAAGAATCTCGATAGGCTCTTCACAATATGATAAATCAAGTTCCAGTTCTATTTCCTCATAGGCGAGTACATACATTGGGTCTAGCATGTAATTAATTAACAATAACATGTGGAACACATCATGGACTTTGTAGATACTTGGTGGCATTGCTAAATGGTAAGCCACTACTCCAATTCTTTCCAGAATTTTGAATGGCCTGGTGTACCTAGGGATTAGTTTCCCTTTATTACCAAACAATAAGACACCCTTCAATGGAGATACTTTCAGAAAGACATGATCTCCCACTTGGAATTTCAAATCCTTACATCGGTTGTCAGTATAACTCTTTGCCTACTTTGGGCTACTTTAATATCGGCCTGAATTTTCTTTACCTTTATCATTGTCACTTTAATAAGTTCTGGTCCTATGAGTTTCCTCTCACCAACTTCATCCCAACAAGTTGGAGTTCGACATCTCTTTCCATATAATTCTTCATATGGATCCATTTGAATACTATAATGTAAAATAGTATTTTAGGAAAATTCCACCAAAGGTATATACTGATTCCTTATACCATTAAAGTCAAGTGAGCATGACCTCCATATGTTTTCCAGTGTTTGAATAGTCCTTTCAAACTATCTTTCGGTTTGGGCTTGATAAGAAGTACTCATATGAAGCTTAGTATCCAAATCCTTCTAATGATTTTCTATAATCTTGATATAAATCAGGGATCTCGATCAGACACAATCGACATAGGTGCACCATAAAGTCTTAAAAATTCATTAATATAGAGTCTTTCCAGATGCTCAAGTGGTAAATATTCTCTTATAGAAAGAAAATGTGCTGATTTTTTAAGATGATCAATAATTAACCATATTGCATCATTCCTTATTAGAGTCCTTGGTAGTCCTATGACAAATTCCATCATAATATCATCCCATTTCCCCACAGATATAGGAAGAGGTTGCGTGAATCCTTTAGGGTGCTGTCTTTCAGCCTTCACATGTTGAAAAACTAGGCATCTTGATACATAATCAACAATTTTTCTTTTCATTGTATCCCACCAAAAACGTTCATTCATATCTCTATACATCTTGGTGCTACCAGGGTGTATAGTGAAATTTGAGCTATGATCATCATCTAACAGTTCCATTTTTAGATCAGGTATTGATGAAACACCTAACCTCTTTCAAAATCAAATAACTCCATACTCATACATGAAGTCTTCCAATCATCCATCCTTAATAGCTTTAATTTTCATTCGAAGGTTTTCATCATTGTATCGAGAGCTTTTTATCTTATCCAGCAAAGATTGTTTAGCATTCATTTGAAAGAGGAATGATGTTTTCTATTCCTTAACAATTCTGATATCCATATTTACTAGATCCATGAATATAGGATCTCTATTAATCCTCATTTATGTCAGAATCCAATGATCTTTCCTGCTTAATGAATCTGCCACCTTATTTTCCTTTCCTAGGTGGTAGTGTATTGAATAATCATAATCTTCAAGAAACTAAAGCCATATCCTTTGACTCATGTTGAGTTCTTTCTGTGTAAAAATATATTTCAAACTCTTGTGATCCATATGTATCTCACATCTTTCAACATAGAGGTAGTGTCTCCATATTTTTAGTGCAAATATTATATATTCTAACTCAAAATCATGAGTTTGATAATTTTTCTCATGAATCTAGAACTACCTTGATTCATAAGAAATAACTTATCATTTTCCACAAGGAAACAACCTAGTCTATTTTTTGATACATCACTATATATCCCAAACCCATCATTTTCATATAGAAGAGTAAAAATTGGGGCATTGACCAATATTATTTTCAATTATTCAAATAATTTTGTACAGTATTTTGTCCATACAAACTTAACCCCTTTATGTGTGAGCTTGGTTAGAGGGTTAGATAATCCGAAAAAATTCTGAATGAAACACCGATAGTAAGTTGCTAATCCAATAAAACTACGTACCTAAGTTATGTTTGTTGGTGTAGGACATTCTTTAATTTCCTTTGTATTCATAGGATCAACTGAGATTCCATCCTTAGAGACAATATAGCTATAAAAAGAAACAATTTGAAGCCAGAATTCACATTTACTAAACTTACCATACAACTCTTTTATTCTAAGATGCTCCAAAACAACTCATAAGTGGTTATCATGGTCCTCATAGCTTTTTGAATATATAAATATGCCAATAATAAATACCACAACAAGATCATCATGATATTCCTTGAAAACTCTATTAATTAGATCCAAGTAAATGGATGGTGAACTAGTCAATCCAAATGGAATTACTGTTAACTCGTAATGTCCATACCTAGTTCGAAATACTGTTTTTAGAATATATTTCTTCCTCACACACAATTGATGATATCCAGACTGAAGTTCAATCTTAAAAAAATATTTAGCTCCATGAAGTTGATCAAATAAATCATTAATATGAGGAAGGAGATACTTGTTCTTTATTGTAATAGAATTGATTTCTCTATATTCAATACTCAACCTCATAGATCCATCTTTCTTCTTGACAAAGAGAACCGGGGATCCCCATGGAGAAACACAAGGGTGGATAAATCACTTATCACTCAATTTCTCTAGTTGTTTATTTAGATCCACTAATTCCACAATGGCCATTCTATAGGGAGTCTTTTATATAGGTCTTTCACCAGGAATTAAATAAATAGATAACTCAACTTCCCGCTCTAGAAGATGTCTAGGTAAATGCTCTGGAAATACATCAACACATTCTTTCATAATAGGTACATCCTCAATTTAAAAATTTCTTTTATCACCCATATACATCTTGTCATCTTCCTCTATAACAATTGTATTCAGTAGAGCTATTGGGGGTGGATCCAGATAAGAATCAGATGATTAAGTTTCTACTTTAAAGATAATAGATTCTACAACATTCTCAAAAAGTGCAACCCATTTCTTCTTAAAATATATTTTCACATTTAAATTTGAAATCCAATCTATCCCAATGATTATATCATAGTAAATCATGGGTATGATGATAAAATTAGTAGATAAAGCATGATTATATTCCATAATGGGGACTTCCTGGAACATCTTTGTTGCAATGATACTTCCATTATGAGGTTTGACTAATAACTCATTTATTAAATCAAATTAGAAATATATAATTTTCTTGGAAAACTAAGAATATATAAAATAATTATATCATCTCGAATCAAATAAATCATTGTATAAGTTTTAGGAAATGATTAAAGTACATGCTACCACATCATTATGATTTTCAACCTCAACAGCTGTGATCACAAAAGATTAAGATTTCTCCCTTGGCCTTTTCTGAGGAATGTTTCCCTAATGCTTAAGAAACTCATTTTCATAGTGTCCCATATCTCTAAAATTA
Source organism: Viscum album (assembly GCA_963277665.1). Lineage (NCBI taxonomy): Eukaryota > Viridiplantae > Streptophyta > Magnoliopsida > Santalales > Viscaceae > Viscum > Viscum album. Next base: position 855,993,201 of record OY728133.1, on the reverse strand, counting down.
TTGAATTGTATGTCATTGAAATTTTTATTCCCCTTTCATTCATTAGATCGATGACCCTTTTCTCTACACTTATAGAAAAATCCCTTTCCTTTCAAGCATTTTCCAGGACGATTCTTTCCACAGTTCTCACACAATGGTAAATTGATTCATTCCATTATTCTTTTTTGGCACTTAAACTTTTCCATGGTTATCATAATAACTCTTCTTATCTTCGTTTCCCTTGAACAAATTTGATTTAGAAAATTCCTTCTCTGTTTTGATGGCACTTAGTACAATTTCATCATATGATTAAAATGTTTGAGAAGCCAGTGACCTTCTAAGACTTGGATTAATAACATCAAAGAAATGATTAATCATATATTATGAGTCACATAGATAATCTATGGAATACCTGTATTTTATTATGAAGGTAGCTTTATACTTCGCAAAACTCTCTTATTCCCTTTGCTTTATGCTAAGGTATTTCCTCGTCATTTCACTATGTTGCTTGTGAGGGAAGTATTTTTCAAAGAATACCTCCATAATAGTTATCCATTCCATATAATATATTTATTCTTCCTATTTGGTATTCTAAATCAAGGACCACGATTGATCAACATCACCCTTGAGACAATATACTGCTAGTACTACCTTTTCATTTTCATTTCACCTTAATGCTAGAAATATCATTTATTGGGACATGATCCACTACTCCGCTACCAATGGATTAGTATTCCCACTAAAAGATGGGGGATTATGCTACATGAAATAATCAACAAAGGTTTAGTGTTGTTATTCTTCATAACCTGAGTATGTTTTCCTAATATGGTCATGATCTTCTTAGCTCTAACACCAACTTAATTGACTATCTCAGTGGGTAAATCCCTATATTGTCCGTGAGTATTGATTCCATTTATTTCTTTAGGAACCATCAAAACCAATTACATAGAATAAATTAGGTCATTAATATTAATGGATAATTTTCTATCTAGAAAAACACTTAACATAAATTTAAAATTTATGCATAGCTAATATCATAACCGTAAATATGGTTTCATTAATGAAATATTTAATTTTAAACCCTTCATAATGGTTTTTAAAGAAAATTTAAATTATCCTAAACATATCCCCTAGGAGTGTCAAACCAGGTGTGAATTAAGGCCCATTTTTATGTACCAGTTTACCCTGAGTCAGGCCCGGAACACCTTGTAAGAGTTGTTATTCCTAGGTACATCTATGCCAGAACCATACTCACTTGTAGTATCCCGACATGGATGTATTTCTAGGAAGACCCACATAATATCTACTTTACCAAAAATCCATGATATTTTTATATGATTATCCTCAAATTATATCTTAGGGTTATGTCCTCTAATATATGTTTTCTAAATATAGTTTCTAAGGTTTCTGCTAAACTTCCTCTAATAACTATTGTAATACCCCAACCCTAGAAACCTGGAGTTGGTGCATTATTTTATTATATTGGCATGATTAAAGAAATAAAATCTTGATGGAATGATTAGTTTAGAAGTTTTGGAAGACCATATTACATACATGATACCTATAGTATATTGGGAATGATAGAAAATACAACATGATACATAATAGTATGAAATAAACTGCATCCATTGAAAACTCATTCAAGGTTTTATTCTTCATAACCTGGGGAAATGAAACATAATAAGGGTGAGATCAAATTCTAAATAAGGGTTACATGAATTAATAAAAAGTTAATTAAAGTCAATAAGGCATATAAATTATTTCAAGGTAAATAATAAAAAAAACACATTCCATTAATAAACTAGGAATGAAAATGAACCCATAGATTTTTCATATTGAAAAACCATAGTAGGTAATAAACGAGTACTGAATGAATAAAATGATTATTTATTAGAATTTTTGTATCTGAAACATAAACCATTACACTGTTGTGATAGTTTAATTCTATGGGTAGAAACCTGTCTGATTATTTTTTGGAAACAAACTCGAAGGGTTTGTCGCCAACCAGTTTGTCTCATGGGACCTATTGATGCATCAAGGGGATATAGCCGGCCCCAACCTTCACTGAAATTCTAAATCATTTTTCTTACATATATTTAATTGAAGAAAAATATTCCTTATAAATATCCATATTGATTAGAAGATATGGACTCATCAATATTCACTATATTAAAACAACATTCAAAATAAACACCGTATGTAAAATGGTATATGACTAGTAAAATAATCATATCCATGGTAAAAGATTATGGATATTTAATATAAATATAATTTCAAATGAAAATTGATCTCAAATGGGATGCAGATCCATGACATAAGAATTATTAGGTTTACAATACCAAGTAAGTCTCAATGAAGTGGAAGTTGAGACAATGTCCCTTACCACATTGTAATCAATCCTATCGTATGGACTATGATTAATAATTATAAAATGAATGATTTAATAACATGAATATAAATATAATCATGAAATTATATATAAAAAGGAAATATACATACAACACATACAAGAAATGAGTGGAAAATAATGGAAATCTCATGGAAATAAAAGTGAGATGAGAATCCCCTTACCTTGTGTCCGAAAGAATTCTTCAATTGATATTAATGTCTTGAATAATCACATTAGATTCATTAATTAAGAATTAAATAAACCTATACACATTTAATTTATTTATTATATCTTTATTAAGTTCATTTATGGAATTTTAGATGGGTTAAAATATTTAATTTCATCATTTTGGAGTGAACGTTTTCTTTGTTTCCATGGTTGATTTGCTGGTATAAGAGTATGGAAGTTCTTGTAAAATAGAAATTGAAATCCAGAATTAAAGTTATGAGTTATTGATTATAATATATAAGGTTAAATGATCATATAAATCCTTTGGTTATTTTGTGATAGGATGAATCATTATATAAAATTTTAATGATAAACGCTTGGATTATGTTGGTGATTTTTTGATCACCATGAACTCATTTTATTTTAAAATTTAATACCATGTATAAAAAATGATTCCAGAACATTAAATAGGATATATTATATATATTATGATCTGGTTATACCATAAAAATGGTTTCATGACCACAATTGAAAATGGTAATAGAAATTGAATACTCATCGTCCTTGAATGTGATAAATTAACACATATCAGATGATGTTTTCATTTTTAGTATAAGAGGAGGGGGAAAGAGAGATTATGATGAAATATTCCATTATAATAATAAAATTATAGTATATGTATGGTATTGGAATTATCAAATCATTTTATTAGGGTATGTTTGAAGAGAGAAACAAAATAATGGAATTTTTAAAAGAAGTTGAAAGGAAAAGGAATAGAGGTTTACCTCTTGAGTACTCTTCCTTAAGAATCTCCTTAAGGCCTTTGGTTTTGGCCTTTTGGTGAGAACAGTAGGTCATGGAAATGGTGGGAAGGATTGGTAAGAGTATTTTCTAGAACTTATGTAAGGAGAAAATCTTGAGTGGTGTGAGATGAAGAGGGGGTGAGGGATGGTTTATATAGTGGAGGAGAGGAGGGTTTTTTGCATTATTTTAATCATTAGTTTATTATTTTTCCTCAAGACTATGACATATATTGATTTATGGGACTAAAAAACGTAATTATTGCATGTGAAATCTAACCAAGGGTTCTTAACTCAACATGAAATCATCCATGACTCAATAAATCATGTATTTTGCATTTATAATAAATTATCATATTTTATTATTCACACAAAATTCAAGTATTTCAGAATAATATAAAAAAATTCTCCCTAACCATTTTTTAAAGTTTAGAATCCAAAAAAGAACTCTATTTTATGAAAATAATTTTCTAAATATGATAAATTTAATTTTTAATTAAATTCACCATTTACTCAAAAATATTTACAGTTTTTGAAATTATAATTGATTTTATAATACCCTGAAAAATTAACTTAGGTTTTATTAAATTATCCTAAAATAATAATACAACAAAATATTTATTTAAGAATACATTTTATGAAAATATAAATTATTTTAAATAATTCTTTTAATTTGAAATTGTAATTAAATATTTATTACTCATAAAAATACCAACACTTAATTATTAAAATATTCAATCTCATTTATAAGGTGCCTACATTTTATCTATACATACATGGGTGAGGTTAAAATTAATAAGGGTACATTATTATAAATAAGGGTTATATTACTATTTATAAGGGTAGGTTACTATTCATAAGGGTATGTTACTATTCACAAAAAAATGTGTTGATCCTATCAGACTCAAAATATAATACTAATCAAAACCGTGTATATCCTTTTTTCAAAATTCAAAACACATAAGTAAAAAATTATGTTTAATGTCTAGGATATAACTATATTATAACAACATAGTGTTTTTTTTCAATGACTCGGTGTTGTGTGCATATAAGCTATCTAATGGATATAATTTATTGTAAGAAGAACATACCATAAAATCTTGGGGTGTTATATATATATATTGATCATAATATATATATATATATATATATATATTCATTCTACAAACATTACCTCTCAAGTTTTTTATATCACAATAGTAGTTCAAATGTATTCATCAAAATTCATAAATGACATGTATCGAGTAGTATAAATATATGACATGAATCAATATTAGTTCTAAAGATAATGTTGTCACCAAACACCAAATATATATGTCATTATAAATTGGTCATATTTCTTAAAAATATAGGAATAAATATATACGTTATTTATCATGTTACTTGTGTTATCAATCCAATTATTCAATATTTTTGAGATGAATTAATAGGTGTGTACCTCAAGATAAACATTATTAAAATAGATATAGATAAATGATAAAAGAAAATAACTATTAAAGGACGTTTGGAAATAAAAAAATAAAAAACTCTAATATATTTGGAGAAATCTATTTCAAATGCAATGAATGTTCTATGGAAATTTCATATTTATGATATGGATATTACAAATAACAATATATACATATATAAAACAATGAATTTTAGTTAACTTGAAACTAATTTAAACTAAGAAGATAGTGCAATAGACTGAAAGTGCATCAAAATAAGACAGAATATGTTTGAAAGTGAAATAAAAATGTAGGGGAGTGTCTTATATATGTAATGAATAATTAAAAAAAATAGTTAATTTCAATGAATAATATACAAATTTATGTAATTCACACACATTTAACCTAATAGATAATAATATGTGTGTATATTACAATCCATAAAATCTAGTTTTGACAAATGGATGAATTTATAGTATGATTTATTCAAAAGGAGTGATTTGGATTATGTAGCATAAACCTTATTAGACAATTGGTTTGAACTTTACTATCAGCTACCATCTAGTGGTTGCAGCCTTAATTTTCTTTTCTAGAAGAATCAATGTAAAATAATGAGTGCAATGTTAGGGTTATATTGAAATTGTGTATCAATTGTAGTTAAAAAATGAAATGTGGACTATAAAAATAATACTAACATATTGGATGATAATAATAGCATAAAGGGAGTAAAAACATGTTATTCTATAAAAACTATAAATCAATGAAGTAATTACAATAAATACGTGAGGTATGTAGTGAGATGTTGAATTTGAAGAATTATACCTAATATAAACACATGAATTTAATTACAGAAATTTATAAACAAATAATTTTATAAATTTTTAGTATAAGAGTTTATATATATTCAAATTTAAATTTCAATAGATCAAATATTTACAAGCTTTTATAGGGAATGGATTTTTTCTACAACAATGATAATCTTCTATGTAATCTGGCTTCATCACAACTTTATTTTCCATTGAATGAAACTGGAGAGGAAAATTTGGTTTAAAAAGAGTTAATAGTCATATAACATATTAATAAGTGGTACTAATTTTTTTTTGAAGAAACCAATATGTAATTGAATGAACCATTTAAGGGTAAATTTGATAACGATAAGTGATTTGAAGTATGTATACACTTATAAGTATATGATATTATGTACATTTCAACATAGGATGGTTGTTTTAATATGTAGAACTAGTGTCAATACATTCACTTGAAATTTAATTAATGAGATGAATTGAAAAATACTGAATATAATTGCATCATATGCATACATATAACAACATTACACTATCAAATGACCTAAAAATTCCTATACAAATTTAAATCCATCTGATTATTAGGAACAAATTATAACTTTTTCGGAAAATATGATGGAAAAAGGAAAGCAGTGAAGGATATGAAGAACCTGTGAAGTAAAAAGGAGAATATAGAAGAGGTAAATCGAACCTGTAAGCCCAAGGAAGATAGAAATAAAATATGTGAGACTATGGTTAATCACCTAAAAAGAGAATAATCAAATCAGCTTGTATTTTAGGAATATAAACAACAATTATGTGACATGATATAGCTCTGTAAAAGTTATTACCAAAAAAACTATCACGAGTCTTTAATAACCAGAAAATGAAAGTCTATATTACTTCCCACTTATGGTCATCCCAAATTTCTCATGCAGAACAACCCTTTCTAATTACATCTATATGAAGATAAAAATAAAATTATTTATCCTATACAGTAACATGTAAAAGGAATACTAAAAACTTTATAAAATTCATTAAGTTGGTAAGGTACATAGTATGGTATTAGGTTCTTTTTTAATCCTTCAAAGCATTCTTAATTTAAATGTATATAGTTTTTAGTTAATTAGTCCCTAGAAAAATCATGGAACTTAAACATGTATAGTAATTTATATAATGTAACTAAAAGTAAAATAATATAGTTAATAATAGAAAGAAATTGGGTAAATTTTGGTTTTATACTCTACTTTATAACACATTGAAAAATGCTTATGAAAGTTACCATTTGGTAATCAGGTTATGAAAAAAATTCTTACATTTAAATTAAAAAATAAATTTCTTTAACAAATGTTAATGGGAATTCTATCCAAAATAGAGACAATCAAATTGGCCCTGAACTGAAAACTGAATGAAATCATGGTTAGCGGGTATGCATCAGTTGCGTACATTTAACAACATTACACCATAAAAAATTATAAAAATCCTTGTATAAATTAAAATATATTTTGTGGTTAGAAATAATATATACCTTTTTGAAAGAGTTTATGGAATGTAGGAACTTATGAAGGTCATAGAGAAATTTCAAAGTAAAAAATGGAATGATGGAAGAGGGAATCTTTAATGGAAATGTGAACATGTGAATTAAAAGGGAAATTTGTGAAGAGGGAAATAAAACCTGCAAGCCTGATGAAGAGGAAAATCACACTTCCAATTATGTGGATGATCCCCACATTATAGAATAACCAAAGAACCTTGAATTTTATTTCTATCAATAATAGTTATGGGAAAAAAATATAGAACTATAAAAGTTGTCAGCATACAAAAAATCATGAATTTGAATCAACCAAACCTGGTGGTATACATATTTTCTCACTAATGGTTATCTCACAGTGACTATGTAGAATCCCCCCTTTTCATTTCTTCTGTATCAAGACAAAAATCAAATCATTTATCCTAAATACATGAATGTATAAAAATGAAACAACCAGTAAAAGTAACACTACCCACTTGTTATTCTGTAGTGAAAGGACATATTATTCTGTATAAACTATAAATCAATGAAATAATTACTATAAATACATGAAGTATGAAATGATATGTTTAATTTTAAGAACATGACCTCATAGAAACACCAGAAATTTAATTAAGGAAATTTAAGAACAAATAATTTTAGAAATTTATAGTATAAGAGTTTTTATGTATATAAATTTACATTTAAATAGATAAAATATTTACAATCCTATATACTCTTAACAACATATTTAATTATGTCAATTACAAAATAATATGATTGTTTCAATGTGAAGAGATGGAGTCAATACAGTCACCTGAATATTAATTAATGAAATTAATAGAAAAATAGTGAATATAATTACACCAGATACATACATGTAACAAAATTAAAATATCAAATGGCTTAAAAATCACTATACAAATTAAAATCCATTTTGTTATTATAAAAAATGTATAAATTTTTATCAAAAGTCAATGGAAAGAGGGAGTTTGTGAAGGATATAAAGAACCTGTGAAGTAAAAAGGGGAAGAGGGAAGAGGTAAATCCAACCTGTAAGCCCGAGGAAGAGGGAAATAAAATATGTGAGCCTATAATAATCACAATAGAGAATAATAAAATATCCTTGGATTTTCTGTATATGTAAAATAATTTTCTGAGACAATATATCACTGTAAAATTTATTTACAAAAAAACTATCATGAATCTATATTAACCAAAAAATGCAGTTATATATTGCTTCCCACTTATGGTTATCCCACAGTACCCATTCATAATACCAACTTCACATTGAATCTGTATGAAGAAAAAAATAAAATCATTTAACATACACAATAACATATAAAAGGAATAATATCAGCTCAACAAAAGTCATTAAGCTAGAAAAGTACTTAGTATGGTATCATATCCTTTTTTAATCCTTAAAAGCATTGTTCAATGAAATGAATACATTTTTTAGATCATCAATCCCTACAAATATCATGGAACATGAACTTTTATAGTAATTTATATAATATAACTAAAAACAAAATAATATAGTTAATAATGGAATGAAATTGGGTAAATTTTGGTTTTATACTATACTTGATGACACATTGAAAAGTGATTATGAGAATTATGATTTAGTAGAATCAAGTTCTGAAAAAAAGATTACAGTTTAATTTTAAAATAAAAACACTTCAACAAATGTTAATGGGAATGCTATCCAAAAATAAAGACAACTGCATTGTCCCTGGATTGAAAATTGGTACAAATTATTTCTAGTGGATATGCATTATTTGAATGCATTTAACAACATTACGCCATCAAAAATCATAAAAATCATTGTAAAAATTAAAATATATTCGGTGGTTATAAATAATAAATACTTTTTTTGAAAGAGTTTATTGATAGTGGGTACCTATGAAGGGAATGAAAAAACCTGTGAAGTAAAAAGGTAAAGATTGAAGGGGGAATATATGAAGGAAATGTGAACATGTGAAGTAAAAGGGGAAAGAGTAAAGAGATAAATCAAACCTACAAGCTTGAGAAAGAGGTAAATCATACTCGAAATCTTGTGCTTGATCCCCACATTAATGAATATCCAAATGACCTTGTATTTTCTGTCTATCAATAACAAATAAGGGAAAAAATATAGAACTATAAAAGTTGTTTCCATTCAGACTATCGTGAATCTGTATCAACCATACCTGAAGCTATATATAGTTTCCCACTAATGGTTATCTCATAGTTACCATATATAATCCCACATTCACATTTCTTCTATATTAAAAAAAACCATTTATCCAAAATGCATGAAAGTATAAAAATGTACTAACTGGTAAATGTAATACCACCCACTTGTTAAAAGTCCAAGTTATTATATAGAGTAAGGCCATGTTATTCTATAAAAACTGTAAATCAATGAAATAATTATAATAAATATCTAATGTGTGTAGTGAGGTGTTGAACTTGAAGAAATTTTCCTAATACAAACACTAGAAAATTAATTAAGGAAAGTTATAAACAAATGATTTTATAAATGTATAGTATAAGTGTTTTTATGTATATAAATTTAAATTTATATTGATGATATATTTATTAACCCCTATAAGAAATGGATTTATTCTATAATAATGATAATCTCCTATGTAATCTATCCTCATCACAACTTTCTTTGCAATTGAAAGAAACTGGTGCCAAAAATTTTGTTCATAAAGAGTTAATAGTCATATAACATATTGATAAATGGTGCTTAAAATGTTAAAGAAACCAATGTGAGACAATTGCATTGGCCCTGAATAGAAAATTGGAAGAAATTATGGTTAGTGGGCATTCATTAGTTGCGTATATTTAACAACCCCACATCATCAAACATTATAAAAATCATTGTACAAATTAAAATATATTTGGTCATTAGAAATAATATATACCTTTTTAGGAAGAGTTTATAGAAAGTGGGAACCTATAAAGGGCATGATGAACCTATGAATTAAAAAGGTAAATATTGAAGAGGGAATCTATAAAGGAAACATGGACATGTGAAGTAAAGGGGAAAGTGTGAAGAGGGAAACTAAGCCTACAAGCCTGAGGAAGAGAAAAATCACACTTTCAATCCTATGGTTGATCCCCACATTAAAGAAAAACCAAATCACCTTGTATTTTTAATATATTAATAAAAATTAAGGGAAATAATATAGAACAATAGAGGTTGTTAAAATAAAAACTCTCATGAATCTATATCAACAAATCCTAGTGGTATATAGGGAAACCCACTAATGGTTATCTCATAGTTACCATCTAGAATCCCCACTTCATATTGTTCTGTATGAAGAAAAAAAACAAACCATTCAGCCAGAAATGCATGAAATTATAAAATTTACTAACTAGTAAAAGTAACACTACCCACTTGATAAAATACCACATTATTCTGTAGTGAAAGGCCATGTTATTCTATAAAAAAGTAAATAAATAAAATAATTATAATAAATACATGAAGTATGTAGAGAGATGTTGAATTTTAAGAACTTTAACTAATACAACCACCTAAAATTTAATTAAGGATATTTATAAACAAATAGATTTGAAATGTATAGTATAAGAATTTTTATGTATATATATTTAAATTGTAGTAGATAAAATATTTACAAACCCATATAAGTAAATAATTTTTCTACAATAATGATATTCTCTTATGTAATCTAGCTTCATCACAACTTTCTTTGAAATTGAGAGAAACTCGAGCAAAAAATTTGGTTCCGAAAGAGTTAATAGTCATATACCAGATTAATCAGTGGTGCTAAAAAATGTTGATGAAACTAATATTTAATTGAATGAACCATTTAATGGTAAATTTGATAATTTAAAGTGATTTGAAGTCTGTATACTCTTTTCATTACATGTCATTATGTCCATTTCAACAAAAGATTGTTTTTTCAATGTGAAGAATTGGGGTCAATACAATCACATGATATTTGATTAATGAAATCAATGAAAAAATAATTTTTATTTAAATATAAATTATAAGGGTGAATATATATATATAAATAAAAAATTAAACAATTCATAATTTTAAAAACCATCATCAATAGTGTATTTTCCTACTATATTGATAATATTCATTGTAATCATGTTTTCATACTATTTTTCTTGAAACTAAAATAATCACCTGAAATATTTATAATAATATGATAAGGGGTGAAATTAATCTATAAAAATCATCATATATAATTGGAAATCAATTTGAACTCTTATACAAGAAATAGGGTTTACAAAACATAAGATATTTAATAATGAGAATGACATATCCATGTCAACACAGTGTAAAAGGTAAAATGAATTTAACCTCATATATAGACCACTTCATGCATAAATGGGAAGTAATTTATGTATAGTCAATGTGGTAATCAATCTAGAAAAATACTAAATAAGGAGATAGGTGTATTAAATTTTAAGAAAAAAATAATTTAATTCAAATGTAGATAAAGAAAATGGAATATGAAACATTTTAAGGAATCTATACTAATTGGATGAAAAAGTACTAGAGGTATTTCATGGGTAAGAAATAGATGGTCTCAAGTGGATATGTTAAATACTCTAGAATATTGTAAAATAGGTAGCCTCAACTAGATATGGTGAATCAAAAACTATTTCAAAATGATGATTAAGAGAACATAGATATAATTGATTGGATATAGAGAAACTGCTTCATTGATATGCCTAAAGGAATGATCATAGATGAACAGGGTCCGTGGAGAAAAAAAATGTTGTTTAGAGCTGGAGTAAAATAGATCAGGATTTTTGATTAATATGTCTAATAATAAGTAGATGAGAGATAGAGATGAACATAGGAGGTATAGGCCTAGGATGAGGTGGCGGGTGGAGGAAAAGGCCAGAGTTGAGAGGAAGAAATCAAGAGAGATTATCTAGTTAAGCAATGAGAGAAAACATGGGAAAGAGATCGGAGCATCGGGATACAATGACTGTAGGGATGAATACTATGAAATGGTAATCTCGGTGGATTATGTGGGGTTAGATTTTCAAGGGAAATGATGGACTAAGGGATACCAGGTGATGGAAATCTCAATAAGGAGTGGGAGGCCGAGGTATAGGCGAGAAGGATGATGGGACAAGGGGAAGGAGGTGAGATATATGGGGAGGAGGTAGATATGGGGAGAAGATGGGGTTGGGGGAGGAGGTAGATGTGGGGAGAAGATGGGGTTGGGGGAGGAGAGTTGGGGGTGGGGGGAGGAATATAGGAGGAGGGTATAATAGGGAAGGAGAGAAAAATTAAAGGGGAGGAAAACACATAGCTGATAAATATTGTGTAAGAGACACTTGTACATGTAGGAACGTCCTATAATATATATAATAAATTTAGAGAGTTAAACCATAGATATTAGTATTTCTCAATAGCTAAGTGAAATATGGTAGGAAATAAATCATTCCCATGATGATGGGGAATATTGAGTATTGTAAAGAAAAGATGAAACATTATAAAGAATTATAAAAATTATCAGAAGTTGAGTCAAACCATTCTATAAGATTTAATATCATTCTTCCCCATTTCTTTAATAAAATATATCAATGTATTTGTTTTATAATATTTATACATAATCTGCATGTTATGATACAAAAATAACATACCAAACAAATTTAGAAAGAAAATTAGACTTTCACATTCTTAATGAAAACATATAAATCATGATAAAAATAAAATGCAGTAAGGGTGTGATGATAAGAATTAAATAGGAATTCATTTTAAAAATAAAATAGATTCAACTACTATTGAGATGTCATAGATGATGAATTGAAATAGTAAATTAAAGAGAAAAACAGAAGTTCTAAATCTAAATATGAATTCATTCCATGTACAAAAGAATCAATGATGATTAGAAAATGGTGAATACGATTTGTTAATAATGGAAATAAAAGGAAGAATAATTTTTTTGAATAAAAATAATTCATTATAAATTTAAAAAAAATCAAAATAATATCAAATTCATTTGTCCTTATAAATTATGTAAAGTACAAATCAAAACAGTGTTCATTTTAAACCAGAAAAAATAATGGTTGTCAAATTATTATATAAGAAACTGTACTTTAATTGAAAATATCATAGTTGAAGAACTAATAAGGAATATTTCAAACCATAAAGATACTTCATAAATAAGAAATTGAAAGAAAATATTTTTGATGGTTAAATGAATATATTACAAAAAAATAATAAAATTTCAATATTTAATTTGAAACTATTAAAGAATATGTTCCATTTCAAGAACAAAAAAGGATGAAATTACAAAACTTACTATATTTGGTTTTATTTTATCTCTTATTCATGGAACCAGATTCCATGTTCCCTACATATTTCATATAAAAATTATTTCACCTCATCTGTAAAATAGAAATTTATTCCTACCAAAGGCACCAAAAATTCTGCATCAATACTTTCATTGAAGTATTCCCCAGTTAACGATTAATCATCCAATGAATCATAATTTTTATCTTCATTGAACACCTCATGACCTTCATTTGATTCATTAATATCACTAGTAATCTCCATTTTAAAATTTCAATAGTCCTTTAAGAACATATATATCCAGTTTCATAATATCAGTTTACCATTCCAATATGAACTTCTTCTTGTTGTCTCATACTCATAATAGTAAATAATAATAACTAACCTACAATGCACCAATATTATCCAATAGTAGTTTCATTAGATGCTGAGTTTTATTACTTATTGAAGTACTAAAATTAAACTTCAATAGTGGAAAGATAAGACAATTCCACAAATTTTACCACACAATTACTAGAGATTTCTAGTATTTTGGTGTTTAACAACCCCACCCTAAACTGCATTGGAGAAGATAAACAGAGAAGATAAACCCTACAGAAAATTATATATTTAATAGGGGATATGACAAACCCTTGAGAAAATTATATATTTGTGATAAAAAAGGAATGGGATGATTGAAACCCCATTGGAAATCACTGCAATCTTGAATGAACCCCTATCTTTGGAAGAAAGTCGATAAGGGGTTAAAAAACCCCTATCTGGGGATATGGAGATAGAGATGAGGGGGAAGATGAAGGGAAATTAGAGGGGGTGTGGAGAAGGAGGCAAGGGTAAGGGAAGAATGATGTAGAGGTGGAATGATGGAGGCGGCAAGGCGGTGACATAGCTAGGGATGCAGAGGAAAAGGTGTAAAGGCGGTGGGGTGGGGTAGGTGTTGTGGAAACATGGATGCGTGGTGGGGAGGTGGGAATGCGTGGTAGAGAAGGGGATGTTTGGTGGTGAGGAGGAGGCAAAGGCAAATGTGGTGATGATGAAGAGAAGATGGGGTGGAGGAGAGGTAGAGGATGAATGAAATAGAGGTAAACAAGATTGAGGGAGGCGTTTGAGTCTAAAACAGATCCAGGATTGTCGGAGGTGAATGAATGATGCAGGTATCAGGAGTGGTGAGGCTAGAACCCACATTAGGTAGGAGGAGGAAGTGGGAGGGTTTTAGTTTAAGCGAAGAGACGAGCACGTAAGTCAAATAGGTGTGGTGGTGACATGTGGATGGATTTTTCACATCCTTTAATATATATAATAGATTTTATTTTTTTTACTATGTACTAATATTATGTAATAATTTTTAACAACTAACAATAATCAGTAATAAATATCAATAATAAATAAAAAATAAGAATTTATGAAATATTAATTATTATTAATAATTAATAGTAATCATATATATTCATATAATTATTTTTAAATACATTTATAAAATATGCTTGTGTGTGTGGGCATGTTTGTTTATATTTATATATACATACATATGTGTGTGTTTATATATAACTACAAATATAAAGATAAAGATAAAGATAAATATTTATTTGTATATATTATCGGTTAATATTTATTTACATGTATTAGAATATATACATGAATATACATCTTTTTTCTAACACACACAAAAACACATTTATATTTAAAATTACATATAAATTTTTATAGATATATACATATACATAAATTTTTATAACAAAAATAAAATTGTTATTTTTTAATTTAAATAACTTGAATAATTTGTTTTATAGTAATATGGTTTAAATATTTATTTTCACAATTTATAGAGGATGAGCTCTAATTGAGAGAGTCTTTCACTATATTTCCATGGTCATTAAAGATTAGACATCATTCCCCCTTGTCCATTACATATCATGTTGAAAATTTCCTTTCCCATGGATGTTTATAGTCATCAGTTTTATGCT
Organism: Viscum album; assembly: GCA_963277665.1. Classification (NCBI taxonomy): domain Eukaryota; kingdom Viridiplantae; phylum Streptophyta; class Magnoliopsida; order Santalales; family Viscaceae; genus Viscum; species Viscum album. The sequence goes on along the minus strand of OY728133.1, from coordinate 855,977,908 downwards.
ATTGGAAAGGAGGGTCAAAAGGTCATCCATGGTGGGATCATCAGGGATGAATCAATCCTTGAGAATGGGCTCACACAATATTTCTCCTTCTTTAATGGTTATGTATCTGGAGGTCTCCAAAGAGGCGATATTGTTGCTCATGTCAAACCATGTGATAGGAATTAAATTCTAGGAAATTGTTAACTAAATTCCCAATTCCCCCATTTTAATTTTTAAAATCCTCCTAATTTAACCTAACTTGACCATATCAATTTTAGAGGATCTGTATAGATGATTTTTGTTGGATCATAATATTTTATAACAACTACAAGAGGGGTTGGTATTATAGTTTAAAAAATTTAACAAACAAAAAATCCAAAACCTATTTAGTTAAAATAATCAGACTAATTTTTTTTTGATAATCCGAGTATTTGTATCAGAATCATAAATCATATAATAAAACAAGTTTTTTAATTGGGATCAAAAAAATTATAATAAAACAGTTATTTGGAAGATGAGTAAATACTACATTCTAATATAAATTTCATGGAGAAATGTAAAAAATATAGAAATAAGTAATATTAAAGCTTATAAAAAATAATAATGACTCATAGGCTTTATATAAGTAATTATATTCTTTAACCATAAGAGTTAAGGAAGTTAGAAATCCTGACCTAAGATATCCATAGTTTTCAACCTAACTACAAAGGTTTATCATTCCTTAATAGGAAATCCCTTGATATAGTGATATTAACAGCTCTATATTCCAATCCATTGGAATCCCTCAATTTTATGATCGATGTTATCTATATCTTCCTATACCCAGAAGCCCTCAATCTAATTGATCAGATTCACCCATCTTCCAATCCCAGGAAGTCCTCTATCTAAACCTCGATCGAAAAAATAAAATAAAATAGAAAATTTTTCTATGAAATTTAAAACCATCACACAAATGAATCCAATCTACAACTCTATGGAAAATTACAAAGTGTGAGAATGAGATGTTTAGGCTGAGAAAAATCTCAGATGTGTTGAGTTGTAAATGCATCATCACCTAACTCTTCAAATGAAATAATATTTATTGGAATCTATCTAATGACTATATTTACATGAGTCTTAGAGTTGGTTGCAACGGTCTTGGATGTTCATCACTTAAAATCATTGAAAAATGTTTCCATATGATGTCATTTTAATAGAACCATTACAATTTTTTAATATATTTTTTCCAATACAAATAATTACAATTAACCTGATTATAAACTTTTTATAGTCCAACAAACTATTTTATTATTTTTCAATCTGATGAATTGTACTATATTCAATCTGATGGATCTAAAGTATTGTTAGTATAGTGGATATGACTTCGATTAGTCCGATGGACAAAACACTTATTCAAACTGATAGATAGAAGATTATTCAGTCTGATGGTCCATACTCTAAGTTAGTCCAATGAACAAGAAAGAAAAATATAAATTTAATATTTGTTTACCTAGAAACCATTTCATCATTATTTAGAACAAGATGTTTTCTAAAAATACATTCTAAAATTTTTTGGGTTATATAAATTTAGTAAAATAATATTTTAATAAAGTGTTAAAGTGTTTGGGATTTTCAAATATATGGGAATGAAAAGTATTAAGTACACTTTTGACACATAAATAACTCCCTTTTTAGAAAGAAAAAAAACACAATGCTTAAAATGAAAAATATTGACTTTAAATATATAAAACCCTTTATATGTTTATGTTATTCAAGAAATTCTTCATAAGAAATATCTTCCCTTACCATATATTATCTCCCTACGAGTTGATAACTTCTTTTTATTCATCATTTTGATCTAATAGAAAATATGGTTACTTCAAATACATCCCCTTAAACTATTTTATTCCGCAAATAGTTTAATCCCCTTTAAATTATTTTTCTCCTAGGAAATATTTCTCCCCCTTTAGATAAATTCCCCCCATTAAAAAAATAACCCCCCTTTGTGATTTGAAAAAAAAGAATAGGGGAAGAAATATATTCTACAAAAATGTTATAAAAACATAATATGAAACAATTGTGTTTGAATAACTATTAATCCAAGATAATAAGAAAAAACATTCATCAAAATGAAATTGGATAACATTTAAACAAAAAGTATTTGGATATTATGTCATTAAAACTAAATTTCATTCAAAAAGTTTTGATATAACTTAAAGGTTCATATGAAAAAATGTTCTTGATTTATTATAAAAATTCTTGATAATAGCTTTTAACTTCTTCAAATTGTTGTGATCCTTCTCTATTTCTGCTACTAAAGATTCAAGCTTGGCTATATTTTATTATGTTACTATGATCCTCTGATTCTCTACCTTTACATGAAACATCCTCTTCGATAACACTAATCTTATTATTTTCCTCCTTCTACCCCAAAAATTCATCTTTAAACGATTGTAACTTGAAATTATCTTCTTTCAACTTATGAATATCTTCTTTCAATTACTATATTTATTCATTTTGATAATTTTATTATTTGGAATTTTTCTACAAACATTAGTCTATATAATCCATCTGATGACCATTTCCTAAATGAATCCGAAATATTGGAAGATACTTTCTTCACTTCTAGAATCTGATCATCATGTTCTTTCAAGTCACTATCGACTTTCCTCAACCACTTTACTCTCTGTTTGAATATCATTTTGTGTACATTAGAATTATCTTTGAGTGTCTTGATCTAGAATTCATTCTAAATCACTGACTGTGCCAATAACATCAATGATTCTAACTTCTCATTAAAAATATTACGAATATGTTCACATATTTCTTCAATACTAGGAAGATATTGAATTGAATCAGTAATATATTTTAGAGCCTAACAGATATAATCTATACTTTGTTGTGCTCCAGTGGCCGATGAATCTGATGACTCTGATGAAGCCTCTGAAATATGTGGTCGATATGGTCCAACATATAACTTTTCTTTTCCTTTAACTTTTCATATTTTGATACTTTTACTACATCAAGTTATTTATTTTTCTCCTCCTTTTCCAATAATTTGTTATGTGAATTTTGTGCCTCAACTTCTTCTTTATGTGATGATGAATGAACATCCACCAAGACATCAAGAACTGGGTTATTATCTGACTTAGTTGATGTTGATGTAGAGTATAAGGATGATTCTGATGATATTTATTCTTCTTTTGTTTATTCCTCTCCATAATCTTATTATTATTACTTTTCTTATTCTTCAATTTATTATTCTAACCACCTTAGAGTTCCCAAAATACTTTTTACAACATTATGAACTATTTTTCTTCTTCTTCCCCACTAACATCATAATTGTTTTTGGAACTTATTCTTTAACTTATTTTTAAACTCAAGTTTTGTTTTAAGATTATTCTATATCTTATTTTTATTTTCCCTTGTCAACAATTACTTGTACAATCTAACTTTTAAAAAATACTAATACTTCTGGTATCGATGGATCTGGAAGTGTTTGATTGACAAATGATATTATTTCAGAGCCTGAAATACGTTGAGAAACAAATAAAGGAAAAACCAAGATAGGTTGATAAATAGATTCCCTTTATACTCCTTTGAGTAAATTCTCTTTCATCATCGCCTCAACATGACTTTTCGTTTTCTGCTTCTTCTCATATTCTTTTATTGCATCAACTTTCATCATCTTTAAATCTAAATATTATTCTTTTTCAAGTTTGAATGATGCATCCCATGGTTCCTTTTGGGATTTATGAGAAATAATTTTTCTTAATTCATCATCAAACATTTATTTTTGCTTCTTGTAAACTATAGGAGGAGAGGTTTCATATTTCCTCTTCTCATTCAATACTTCTTTCTCTTTAACTCATTAAACCTTGGATGCAACCTTGTCTGATTTATCCAAAATTTTCTTGATCATTGGATTAAAAAAAGATTCATTCTAACCATTGTTTCCTATCTAATAAGAGAAAACTTTTCTTAAAGTGCGTATAACTAATTTTTTATCTGAAATACTTCCATGTAGTTAACCAACATATTGTTTATGAAACAAGGAAACATGAGAATCATTGACCCCATAGATGCCTTCTTAATATATTTTATAGAAAAAAACTTCTCAAGATTTATTTTCCACATATTTACATGAAACAACGATATGAAAATATCAAGGACCAGAGTATCCCTATCACCGTTTCTTAGAATCAAGTACTCCTACATCCAAAATGTTACAACTCTCACATCCTGAGTGAGATGAGATACTTTTCCGACCTTTTCAAAGGTAGTGAACACAGAAGCTTCAACTTTTAATTTTTTGAAACTAAAAATATTCCTCATAATATTGTCTCAATAAATATAAAACTCACCATTTTAATTAACTTCTACTATATCAACAACTTATTGATATTCTAGATTACAAATTTGACCAATAATAGTAAAAAAAATCACCTCCACATCCTCTTCCTTATTTAATTCCACTAAAGAATAGAATTATCTTATGATTTTAGGATAATTTAAGTCAAAATATTATTTTTCAATACATATTTTCTCTCAATCGTTAAATTTAATAACACTTTTCAATAAAGAATCAAACATTTCTTACAAGATATTCTCAATATTCTTTTTTTCATACAACTTCTCTCTTTTCAAAGTTTACTGTTGAATCCATCTAACAGAAACTGATGCTAAAGATGAACTAAATAAGTTCATCAGATAAATCCCAGAATTTGGGATTGATATATAAAAGGGGTTTCAAGGGTCGAGGAAAATTCCAAAAAAATGATACGAGACAAGGGTAACCCATCCCTTATATATAGGCCCATGGGAGACACATTGTTTTATAAAAATCCAATGACTCAAATTAAAAACCATTTTCTAATCTGGTAGTTGATATTAAATCAATGAATGATTTCATAAAATATTTGGAACTATTAATTTGTTTTATGAAAACTATTTATCACACTAAAGAGTTGTCTTATTATGAAAAATTTTATATTTGAAATAAATTTCATGTTTGTAAAATGTAAAGAACATCTAAAAGAATATAGAAAAAAAGTAATAGATAGTTACAAAAACTAAAATATTAGAAGGATACCTCTCGGAGTATAAATTACTTTTGGTATGAATGTTTCATTGAGTAACCTATTCTTCTTGTGTTTTTTAATATAAATTGAAGCCGATAAATTCTTTAACAAAAAGATTGCCCAGAAATTTTTTATTAAAAATTTGAGTCTAGAAAACTATTTATGAAAAAAAATTGATTCCTAAAAATTGAATTACAAATTTTTATTCTGAAAAACATAATTAAAAATTTTGATTCCAAAATTCTAAAAAAATAGAATCAATGTTCTCAAAAAACCAATGTTTTTGAAAAAAGTTTTAGAAAAAAATAATTTTAGAAAAAACACAACAAATGTAATCCCACATTGAGAAGAGTTCATTAATATAAAATATTGGTAAAAATGTAGTAAAAATGAATGGTCATTTTCTATTGATCATTCCATGATTTTTTTAATATATTAAAATTTGTTAGAACTAATAGGTTTAGTAAAAATATATACAAGTTCATATTTCATTCTGATGAATTGTAAAATGATATCTCCTTTTTATGGGTGATCCTGAAGGAAATGGTGTCTTATATCTATTTGTTTTTCTTATGAGTTATGTGTTTATTTTTTACTTAATGAATTTGCAATTGTGTTATGACTCAATATTTTATTTTTAATAAAACATATTCCATTTTCAGTGAGTGTGTTTTACTTCCACAACACTTCAGTATAACAGATTTCAGGTGACACATATTCAACTTCATCGGTGGAATGTTCTACCGAGTGTTGTTTCTTAAAAGACCAAGAAACTAAAGTTCTCTCTAATAAATAAAAAGTTTCGAAATAACTTTTTCTATCTATTTTATATCCAACAATGTCAGCATATAATGTTTTTTAACTCAAAATAATATCTAGAAGAGTAAAATAATCCTAAATGCATAGTTCCCTTAAGATAACAAAAATTTAGTTTTATATCTGTAATATGGGGCTATTTTGGATTTTATTGTTATCTTGGAAATAATCATAAAAGAAACATTAAATCCGGACAACTATCTATTAAGTAAAGTAAACATCCAATAATTCCTCTAAATATCATCTGATCAACTGGTTTCTGAGATTCATCAATATCTAAATTATTTGAGGTTCCAATAGGAGTATAAATAATTTTATAATTTTCATATATGAATTTCACAATAAGAACATTTATATAATTATATAGAGATATAAATATTCTTTATAGTTTTTTTTAAATTTAGTAACCTAGAAAACATTGAAGTTCTCCTATAATCCTCATTTAAAACTAATAATTCATAATATTTTTAAAGGAATCTATTAATGATTTTCTATTTGATCCATATATAATACCATCAACATAAATTTTAAAAATGATGATGTTTTTAGAAACTTATTTTATAAAATTATTTGGATCCACAACTCCCTTAATAATTTTTTTTGTAACAGAAATCAGGTTAACCTATCATAACAGGTTTTAGAGGTTTGTTTAAGTTCATAAATCTCATTAGTATGTTTAAAAAAATGTTTTGGTTTTTTTTATTTTAAAAACTAGGGAGTTTTTCAACATAAAATTCCCCCTATACATATCTGTTAAGGAATGAAAACTCCACATCCATTTGAAATAGTTTGAAATTTAAGAATTATGCACAATCTAGAAGTATACTAATAGCTTCAAGTATAGCTACCAGAGCACAAGTCTATTTATTATCTATGCCTTCTTATTTATTATATCCATTAGTAACAATTATAAATTTATTTCTAACTATTATTCAATTTTCATCAAATTTGTTCTAGAAAACCCATTTTACTCTAATTATATAAGTATCCTTAGGTTTTTAATCCAATGTCCAAAATTGATTTCATTAAAATTGATTGTGTTTATCTTATATGGATTTTATCCAATAAACATCTACTAAACCATCATAAGAAGTATAATGTTTGAATTGAGATAAAAATTAAAAATTTTCAATTTTATTTTTTAAATAACTTCTAGTTTTAACTAGTTGATCTATATCAACAATGATATTTTCACTAGGATGATTCCAAAAAAAACAACTGATTTCATGGACTTGCAAAAATTTGTTCTTCAACAATAGGTGGAATATATTCTTGAGGTATAGATTCAAAAATATATTCATTATTTTTTCTCTCATGATAAGAACTTTCCAACATAGGTTGAAAATATTTTTTTTTTGAAATTAATAACAAAGATAGATGTTGTGGTTATTTGAAAACAAAAGGACCAGTTTCATCAAATCTAACACGTACCATGTCCTTAATAGTAATTTCATTGTTATTAAAACTCTACATGCCTTAATAGTTGTATAATAGCATAAAAATATTACTTTATTGAATTTTGGTTCAAAATTATATAAATTTTCTTTAGTATTCAGTATGAATAATTTACATCCAAAAACATTGAAGGAAGAAAGTTTTAGTTTCCTTTCGGTCTAAAAATCATAAAGAGTTTTATTAACAAAATACCATATTAAAAATTGATTTATTGTATAATAGGTGGTACTAACTGCTTCATCCCAAAATTTTTTGGTGACTGAGTATTCAATTAGCATGGTTATAGTAATCTCTTGAATAATTCTATTTATTCTTTCAACTTCACCATTTTTTCTGTAGAGTTTTAGGTACTGAAAATTTATTTATAATAACATTTTTACTATAAAATTTTTGAAACCATAATTTAATAATTATCCACCATGATCACAATGAATAGTTACCATTGAGACATTTTTCTCATTTTTAGCTTGGGCTACAAAAGTTTTAAAATAACAAAAGGCTTCAGACTTCATTGTTAGAAAATAGACCAAAGTATATCTAGTGTAATAATCAACTACAACATATAAAAAGTATTTTACACTGATAATTATATTTTTTATAGGGACGAACAAGTCCATGGGAACTAAATATAAAACATTAGAACTTTAGACTTCAATAATATATTTTAAAATTAACTTATGTTGATTTCTTAATTGGTAAGGATCACAGACTTTAGAAGTATCAAACCTATATTCTGGTAAGTCCTTATCTTATCATTTCATATATAAATTAGATAAATTTATATGATTAAAGTGTCTTAATATTCTATTCCATAACCAATATTGGTATTCCATTGGACTAAGTAAAGGAAGATCTTGGATCCTAAGGTATTGTATGCTTAATTTGTAGACATTCTCATTTCGACTAGAAAAAAGAATATATTCATCTTTAGAACGATGAAAAATAAATTTATCATTCCTAAATTTCAAATAATTAACTTCATCACATAATTAAATTATGCTAATAAGGTTGTTATATTTTCATAAAAAAATAGAAAATTTGAAATCAATATTTTTCATGAATAATAATGTTACCTATACTAGTAATTTCTCCTTGAGAATAATCTCTGAAAGTGAATTTAGAACCTTCCATATTATAATATTCTTAAAGAATTCTTTGTTTCTAGTCATGTTTCTAGAGCAACCACTATCCATGTACCAAATTTTGTTATTGTTGGTATATTAATTAATTTTTTGAAAAAAACATTAGAACTTCAAAACACAAACCTTCTTGAGATTAGTATTATTAAAAAGTAAATTTTTTTGAATCCACATTTTTTTGACATTATTATATGGATAAAAATTTTACCCTTTTGAAGAATAATCTTTAAGACAATGCAGTGATTGAATTTTTTAATGAACATTTATTCTTCTAGTTCCCACCACATTAAAAATTAGATAAAAAAAGATCACTTTCCCGAACCAATTAGTTATTAATAAAAACAGGTTTTATATTTGTAAAAACCTTTCCATTAATATCTCTATAAGGTCTAATTTGATTATAAATTTTATCAAAAATTTCCTTAATAGTGGTAAAATTTTCTAATAACTTTGTTAAAATAGAGATTTTAGAATTTAGTTTTTCAACTAAAATTTTATCCTTAGTAGATTTTATATTCGAAATGCATCTTACAGTGTCATTTTGTAAACAAGTTTTATCAAAATTCTATTTTTCAAGTTATTTCAAACACCATAATTATAAAAATTAATTTAATATCAATCTTTAGAAAGATATGCTATTTTAGTATTAAATTCAACAATTCTCGATTTTTTACTACAGGTTTTGTATGAGAAACATCAAGTTTTTTTGAAATCCTACAATTTTCATTTTCAAGTAATTTTAAAAATCTAGAAAATTATTTACAAATTTCTAATGATTTTTTATCATTAAATAAGGAAGATTATTTATAAGAATACATATATCTATTTTTATCATTATTAGTATCTAGATAATTAGGATTTAAGTTATGATTTGTAAGATATTTTGTATTTACCATAACCATGATGAATTTTTATCCTCTAGTATTTCTGCATAGAATCCTATATTGTTCTATCCTAAACATTCATTATACGATGAATTCTTAGAATAACTATATCCTCTACTTTCAATCGAAGTGTATGAAGTGTTTATACTTCTCTTATAATTATGTTTATATTAATTTTTGGAATTTATATCATAATTTATTTCATTATTATTTTTTACCTTAAGATTAGGAAAGTCTGGTTTGATATGTCCTGCTTTCTTACATTCATAACTTATCAATTTTTTAGAATCATTCTTATCACTTTTATCCTTATGAATTTTTTTATATCTGTACTAGAAATACATTTTACTGATAATCTTATTCATTATTTTATCAATATTATCTAATTAATTCCTTAACAGTTCTAATTAACTAATGTCTGATTCAAAAAAACTTTTTCTTTTTAGAAGTATTTAAAATTTTCAGACCAGTTTATACCTTATTGGGAACATTGGATTTATTTGCAAAATAAACTTCTATTTTTTTCATTTTATTTTTCTTAGCGTTCATTTTCAGTCTTTCCTCATACTGCATAAGGGTTCTAATATGATCATCAAGAGAAAAATTAGTAATCCTTATTGCGTCATCCAAAGATGTTATCTTTGATTCCCATTCACTAGTAATTATCTCAATAAAATTCTCCACTAAGAACCCATCCATAAGATATTTCTCACCAAGTGACTATAAACTGGTGAAAATGATCATAAACCCTTGTTTAATTTTAGCAACAGATTATCCGAGTAGAAAATCAAAATCACGACAATCCTCTCTAAGAATTTATATTTTTATGTAAGTGAATTTAGAAAATTCAAAATGTGGTACCTATATATTCATATAAATAATTTTTGGTGCATTACATGAAGATATATGGAAATAGATATTTCTAGTCATAGAACATAATTGAGTATTCTTTACTCTTTAATTCAGTGGATATTCCAACTTTTTTTGATTAGTAAATTCAGAAACTTCTTTATATAGAATAATATAGTAACTGGTTAACATGATTTTTTTTTTCAACTCTAGTGTTTATAATAAAATTTATCATTCTATCTCTTCAATACTCATAATCATTACCATCAAAGATAGGTGGCCTACTAGGATTCAAATTCTTAAGTGTACCAGCATTCAAACCTGACATCTTATAGAATGTATAAACTATTCTTTAAGATACATGTTAGTGTAAAAAAATTTATAAACAAGAATTATATAAAAACATAATAATTTGCAGCAAATAACATAATTAAAAACACAACAAGAAAATCAGTAGAACCTTCTATGATACTAATTTTTGGATCGTAAGAATCCTTACTTTTAAAAATTAAACTAACACAAAAATAAAAACATCTTTATCTAAAAATACCAGACTTAACAATCATCCAATGATCATAGTGTTCGTATTGGATTTAAAAATCATCCAATAAAACATATTTGTTAGTTAGGTTCATAAAAAGTATGATAAAATATTTATTAGAAAGATTAATAAAAATTAATTGTTAATATATATTACATAGTGGAATGTAAAACTTGTAGAAACAATTAATATAAAATCTAATAACAAAGTAAGAATTAATTACAGTCTTTATAAAAGTAATTTTACTCATTAACATTAACTATTAAGGAAGTAAATAATCCTAACATAATATATTAACATTTTTCCACATAACTATAAAGGTTTTTATTTCCTTACTAGAAAATATCTTGATATGATGATAAGAATAAATCTATCTTCTAATCCCCCAGAAGGCCTTGATACGACGATCCGTGGCAGCTCTATCTTTCTATCCTAGAATCCCTCGATCCAGTGGATCAAATTCACATGTCTTCATATCCTTGAAATCCCTCGATCTAAACCTTGGTCAGAACAATTGAATACACAAGAAAAATTTTCTATGGAATTTAAAACCCTCACAAGGATTCCTTAGAAATACAACTCTCTAAAAATTACAAAGCATGAGAACGAGATATTGAGGAAGAGAAAGATATCAGACGTGTTGAGTTGAAAATTCATCATCACTGAGCTCCTTGAATGAACTCCTATATATAGGCATCCCTCCAATGGATATATTTCTAGGAATCTTAGAGTTGGTTGCTACGACCTCATATGTTCTTCAGTTGAAATCTCAAAAAAATGTTTCCATTCGATGGCATTTTTATAGTAACATTACAATTTTGTAATATATTTATTAAGATAGAAATACTTATAGTTACTCCAATTATAAACTTTTCATAGTCTGATAGACTGTATTAATTTTTTTCAATCTAATGAACTGAACTATGGCCAGTCTGATCGATCTGAACTATTTTCAGTCCAATAGATACGACTTCGATCGATCCAATGGATAGAACACTTAGTAAATCCTATGGGAATAAACAAGATTTTAAGAAAGTGTTAAAGTGTTTGTGATGTTTAAAACTAAGGAAAGGAAAAGTATAAATTATACTTTCAAATGAACAACATTGGATCATCAAACCTATTCTCTTCATAGATCAATGTTCCAATGGATGCATTGAATTACTTCCAGTAATTTTAATCTATTTGGTTATATATTTTCATTTATTCCTCTCTCACCTTCTTTTAATTTGGTGGATCCTCATGTCATTGACAGATCTATATATTTATTTATTTATTTTTTGAACTATTATTCACCCTTGATCATTATATCCTTTAACTCTACTTGTAGACCCCATGTTGGGTGTTGACGATCATGGATTGAGGTAGGTTGTTTCGTATGGAAATTTCTATCAGTTGAAACCCATAATTCTTCTCTATTTGAATTAGATTTTTAATTTATTTCTAAATTGTGATTTGATTCTCTTGATAAATGACTTTTAAATGACATGGTTTGTGAGATGAAATCCATTGGAAATGGATTTTGAAAATAAAGTATTGATTTTTAAAAAATGATATTGAAATGAAATGTTAGTTTGAAGATTGGTTTTGATGAGATGAAAAGGTATGAAATGAATTATTATTTGGAATGAAATGATTTTTTTGATAGAAATAATATTTTATAAATCCAATTGATGTTTGTTTTGACATGAAATTTATTGTTTTTAATATTTATTATGGAGTGATTGAAATAATGTTTTGAAATTATTTTAGATTGTTTGAAATTAATGATATCCCCTTGTACGTTTATTTACCATGAAGCACATGAGAGCCTAGTTAGTTAATAGGAGGATATGAATTCTTTCTAAAATTGATTACCTAGAAATTAATTAATGATGAAAAATATATTGAAACTACTTGAGGGCAGTCAGTTCATTCTTTGGGATGAATTCCTATCACCCCTAGGCTTGATCCCTAGGGATATGTTCACCTGAGGTGCTTTACTTCATCGATATTTTGAAGAACTTCATTACTCAAAAAAACTAATCCCCATGGATTATAACCATGTTTCTATGATTGAAAATATTTATTAAATGAAAATGATTATGAAATAAGTTATTTATTCATATCTTAGTAAAATATTTTATTCATGTATGTTTTGAAAAAGATTCTTGTTTGTTCCCAATTTTATGGAAATGCACTTTTATTCCAATTTTAAACTAGACATTGAATTTTTTGAAAAAAAATATTTATATATGAACTGAGAAATGAATTCCATGCCTTGTTCTAAATTAAATTGAGTATATTTGGTTTATTGGTTATAGATTGCTAATGAAATTCATGGTGAGATCTAACACATATTTATCACTCACATTATATTTTTACCATTATGAGTTTGTATATTTTCTTATGTTGGGTCTATTAAAAGAGAAAAAACTACTCATATAGGTGGTGGATGTTCTTGATTAGTGGACCTTGATAGTTGGAGGTGATTGGTGGAATATGTGATCCAATTTTTAGAGGGAGTTTTTTTGTTGATTTTTGGATGGTGTCTTCTGATGACTTGGGTTAATGTTTCTATTTTTGTGACTTTTATCTATTTAATTTTAGTTTTCTCCCCTATGAAGTTTTTGGAATACTAACTGATTACCATTTTTGTCCACTACTTTGTCTTGATGAGTAATCCTTATGGTTAAGTCATTACCTATGGTTTGTATTGATTAACTTGCATTGTTCACTAACACATTAAGATCAATAATTCCCTTCTATCCATGTTAAGATTGGTTTATAAACTATTTAGGTAGGTTATTCAAGTTTGTTTGTGAAAAATTGGTATCAAAGGCAGTAATTACTCTTCTTTGATGTCATCATACATTTTGGGATGTCTTGTTAGACATGAGATAATATTTTTAGGACTTAAGGGGTAGGTTACAAGTGATTTCCTAATCATCTCTCATAATAACAAGCCTTAATTTACCACAGGCTATTGGAAAAAAGTGTCTTTTAGTAGTTGTTTGATATAATCTTAGATTTTTTTCCAAAGCATTGATTCAAGAATTTTGTTTTCCATTTGAATTTTGATTGATAGAGTTGATCATCTCACATCTCTTGATTGATGTTTTACTTGTATTTTTTTGATTATGTGGAGTAAAATACCCCAAGATGATGTTTAAACATACCATAGAAGGTAGCTACTAATGAACCATTAAAATCAAACCATATAGTTGATTTGAACCATGAGTAAGTTGTTGTGCATGTGGTCCAAGATGTGGTCTATATGGATACACCTATTCCTATTGAGGAAGAAGAGGTTGTTCCCCGAAGGGAAGACAATAAATATTATTCCTAGGAATTTTTTTTTGAATCCTATATCTTTATAGGGTACCAATGATCTTCAGAAGGTAGGGGATTGTTTGAATAATGTCAAGAAGCTCTTTTATTTCTTAGAGACACCTGACTCTGTTAAGGTGAAATGTAATTCCTTCAAGATTAAATGGGCCAACATAAGGTGATGGGACTCAATAGTTCAAACATGTAAGAATGTGTGTTTGGAGTGGAAATAATTCAAGAAAATTTTCACAGAACAATTTAATCCATAATCAATGGAGATGGATAAGTCTATAGATTTCCTTAAACTCAAGAAAGGTGATTAAATTATGAATCTATATTCCAACATCTTCTTCAATATTATATATTTCTGATATAAGAGAATATCGAATGTGAAACTAAAATATTTGAGGTTTAATATTGGCCTTTATATAGATATATAATTTTAGGTTTTCTTGCTGAAGATCAACATGTATGTGGATATCCTGGATATATACTTTATAACGGAACTTGATTTATCTTTTATGTTTTGTTTTTTGTGAGTTCTTCATACTCCTAGTGGATTCTTGTGTGTTTTCATTAAAGGGAAGGGGAAGTAGGATAAATCTCATAGTGGAAACCATAGTGTTGGTTAATATTAGTTTTATACTTTCTTAAAATATTCTATAGTGTCTAGAAAAGGACAATTAACTTGTTTCCAATTTTAAAAAGTTGGGCACTTGAGGCAAATTTGCATCGTGGTGTCGAAGTTATATAGCTATTGTGAATGCTCAGGTCACTTGTAGAAGTTTTACATGTTTTTACCACTATGTGTAGTGGTACGTTCTTAAACACTAAACTATAAATGGTTATTATCATTGTATCTTGTGGGACATTAAATATTCAAGAATCAATTATAAAATATTTATATTTCATTTTTTCTCTATCACATGAGTAATTTTTTTATTATTTTTCTTAAATTTTTGTATTATTTTCTTATCAATTTATGAGTTATATTGGTGATTCAAAATAACAAACATTTCATTTTGTGTCTCAACCTAAATGTGTCATATTTTATATTGGTTATCATGTTCATCCTTGGGTGTGCTATCTAAAAATTATGTCACTCTTATATAGTATTGACTAACTATTTATATTAAAAAATCCTAGTATATTATCCCCTCCCCCTTGTCATATGTTGTTAATATAATGTTTCCCATTACTAGGGATGGTTAATGGGTATCGAACCCTTTGGATCAGGTATATCATACATGGAAATATAAAATAACAAAAACTCCTTTTTTAATGTCTAAAAATATTAGTGAGAAAATTTATGAATTTAAGTAGACCGAACTAAATTGATTTTGGTTGACTGAATGGGTAAGGAAGTTTTCTTTTCATTTTTATAGAATTATTTTGGTAATAATATACATTTTTTAATTATGTGAGAAATATATGTATAAAATTTCATCTATGTAATTAAAATTATTTGTTTAATGTTTAATATTTGTTGAAAATATGGCTTTAGTTTTTATTTTTAAGAATAATTATGTGTGGGTCACCCCCCATGTCAAACTACTAAGAATGTAAATGGGCCATAACTCAATTTCTTAAATATGAATTAATTTTGGGGATAAAAAAACCTATTTTATTTAGGTATGACTTAGGAAAACACAATAATCAATTACACCCCATTTATCTTGCATTAGTTGGTATCAAATATTTGGTTGATATGGTAAAAAAACAATCCTTTCATTTTAATATTCCTTTATAATTTAACCTTGTTTATGTCTTGTTTTTTTACTCACCAATTGTTTTATATTTCTTTGAAAACATTAATAATTTATTATTGTTATGAATAATTTAAAATATCCCATATAACCAATTATTTACAAATTAAGATTTTATTCAAAACAAGTAATTCAATTCATCAAAATAAATTAAGTTTAATGGAGAAAATTTATGATAATAAATCAGAAGATGCATTTTCCTTCCACTTATTATGTTTTACAATATTGATCATATTCATGTTCTGAGTGGTTGGAATAGAAAATAAGAATTTTTTAGGATATTATTCCACCAATATTGTTTTATCATTGTTTTTATTATCACATACAATTCACTGTTTATATTACATCATTAACCATTTTCATTTTTGTAATCTCTATGTTTCAATATTCGATATTTTTCTTTCAATCTATTGCTATCCTCACCAGCGATTTTAGTGAACACACCATAATGATTACTCTATTTTTATAATTTATCCATTATTTCCACCCATGTGTTGGGTTTTATAAGCTTATGGTATCACCCAAATTTAGTCAAATTAAATAATAAAATCTAGCCATGATCAACAAATAGACGAGTTGTATATATTAAATTAAATAAAAATATAACATATTATGTATCAACCTATCTTATTCCCTATTAATATTATTTTACTAGTCTATTTTATTGAGATAACAAGTACCAAACAATATATTTATTTCTTCTTAGATGATTCCCTAACTATATGAATCTTGGATCTAACTTGGTTTAATTATCTAATTATTGAAAGTACGTTTACTTTTTTCATGATTTTATTTGATATATGACATTTAATTTATTCTTTTAATTTTCATTTTCTACTAATATTTGAATGAATTATTTGTATATGAGATCATTGATATAATACTCAGATCTTTCACCGACCATATTATGGAATCAATGAGAATTTTTCTCTCAAATGTAGAAAATTGTGAGTATATGAGTATCAAAATTCATTGAATAATTTGATAGGATTCATAAACTCAATGGTTTAACAAATCTAATGTTGTGAAATATTTCTTTCCTCTATTTTATTCTTTTTTTTATTTTAAAGAAGTTGTGCTAAAAAGTGTGGATGATGTGTATTATTTAAATACATATAAAAATATAATAAAATTCTCCTTGTCCTTAAAAAACTAAAACAAGACATATTTTATTGAATCATATATAAATATTTCTATGTTTATTTTATTACCCGTCCCCACTAATTCCCTTTCTAGGATGGTTATTTAGATATGAGTGACTGCTGAAGCTCACTGATACTAAGACTATTGTGAATTCCTCATCCACAATTTGACCCCACATGAGTATCAAAATGGATAACCTAGGTTTTCATTGGAGGTGGTCACTCAATTTTTCATCATTCATGGGAGTTGTAATGTTTTTTAGATTTTTTTTTTAATTTAATTAAAAGGAAAATATTACAATGGAATGTGGTTTTATGTGGTATGGATTAAATAAAGTGAGAAAAGAGAGGAAGGAAAATAAGTAAAAAAGAAAATGGGTGTTAGAAGGATAAATGATCGATCCAAATGATGAGTTTAGTGTCAAGGTAATCATTAATTAAATTATATGTCATTACACTATAATGATCTTATTATATACCAACAATAGTCTTCCAATATTTGACATGTGAGTGGAAAGAATTATCAAGATACTCTTAAAGTAAATTAATAACCAACTGTATGCTTAAATACTAAGAATAGAATACACCTCTCCTATGTGCGTAATCTAACCCAACTCATGAACACATCCCACATGTCATTTAAAACATTTAGTTCTTGAATAATCCATATGTTGATTGAAATAGAATACGATATGTTAAAATTGATTTAATTGTGGAATAAATAGGGATTAAATCAGTGTGAAACAAAGAGAGAAAACCATCACTCAACTCCCACATTTCTTGTATTCATGATTTAATTAGAAAAAATAATGACAAAAATTAAATGAATGAAACTTAGGCTGCAAAACCCCCTCATATCAACCCTATTTTAGTTCTCCATAACCATAGAGTGTGGGAGGTTTACAATGGGTGAACACAAGGTGATTTCTAAGAAAAAATGTGAAAAAGAGAAGAATGAATTATAATAAGAAACATGAATTTGGAAAAAGATAGAGTTAAATAATAAAATTTAGCATCCAACATAGTGTCTAGGTAGACTTGTAATAGAAAAATACCCACAAACCCCCCTTTTCCTTTAAAATAGATAACCAATATCCTTGAAATTAGAATAATAAAATTAACATTATACCAAGAAGGTTTAGATCAAACTCTATCTTTCTTTACACAGAAATACCTCAACATCATCATCAAACAACAAAAATATAATTTGTTTTGAGAATAATACATGGATCGAATTCTCTACATTGAGGTACAATGGAAATCTGTTATGCTTGGAGGTACCATTGTAGGTGTGTATTAGGTGGAGATAAATACATGAAATCTGTAGTATCAATCATAATTTGGGCTGCACTAACATGGGTTTTCATTATTGGGTCAAGATTTATTCTACTGGTGGTTCGGGTTAGAACTATAATTCAGATTAAGTACTTTCAAAATTAGATGGAAGATGTGGATTTAGTAAATACTTCTAGGATTGGATATATGAAAAATATTTTCTGACTAAGTGTTTTACATTATAGAAGGATATATTCTAGGATCAGAACTCATAACCAGTAGAGGCTGTGTCAACAAAACCAGGTGTTTAAAACCAAGAAGCAACAATGTCACCCTTCTGGGTGGAAATGTTCAGAAGGAAAGGTGGATGAGTTCCATACACTGCATTGTTCATTGGAAGATGTTGATAGAGTCTGTGTGTCAGTGGGTAGCTGGAAATTTCCTTGATTGATCATTGGATGAACACAAATATTTGAATGCGGTTAAAGTGGATGAATTGAAAGGACTATTATAAAGCTCATTTATAAATAGATGGTCATGGGCCACTTGATTGTTGTTGGATGGTTTTCATTATTATTTGGATTGAATACAAAGTTAATTTTCTATTTTCTACTAAATAGTGTTCTAGATTAGGAACATGTAACTCAATGAATCATTCCTCTTATTCTTCTATTAATTTAGAGCTACAATGTTTTCATGGAGTATAAATTTTTCCGAACCACACATATTCCTAGTGTTCTATGTTGAGTGTTCACTTTTTGTTTTTCTTCTTTCCACTTTGGGAGTGAGATGAACATTTTGTGGAGTTCCAATTAAATGTGTGGTTGGGCCATGAAGATTCTCAATTTGTATACAATGAGTCATGTGTTGATTAATTTGGATCTTTAGGAAACCTTATTTCACATTTTAGGCTTCATAAGTGGTTCTGGATTGAGGGTTTTTAGAAAAATAGTTTATATTAGAGGTTGGTGTCAAGATTAATTTTATAGATTTATTTGTTACTCCTAGTAATTCATATTCTAATCCTTTATTCCTTTTCATTTCAATGGGAGTTCTGATTTAGAAGGATGATGTTTGAATAGGGAAAGGTTCAACATGACATGTTTGACTGATCAGATTTTAGATTTCAAGGGATTCAAGTAGATGATTATCTATTCCAAATATATTTGGAGATTTTATTCATAGGGATCAATTTAGAAGAAATAGAAAATGGATAGTGGGAAAGTCTAAACCAGAATACACTATGGGTGATTTAGATTATGCTGGCCCTAGGGGTGTCCAAAACTAACCGTACAAGGTGCAGTTGAGTTACACATGAGATATGGATGTGCTAGGTTAATTTGGTATAGGTTGATATTAGGTTAGGTCGGATCATGTGTTTTAAAAATAACGAACCAATCCAACCAATCCCTAATTTATTTCCTCTAGGGATCAGTCACTTTGTTTCCCTCTTATCACATCTTGAGTGTTAGAAATATATTGGACATTACAGACAATGTTTATTGAATTTAATAGTAATATGTAATGTTTTATTTGTTGTCCAACCTATAAAATCTAAAAATAACTTACTTTTAATCTTCATATAAATTTAAGAGATATTAATTGAATTTTTTTATTTGAATATTTTTTCTAATAGAAATGTTTATTGAATTTGTTAAGATTCATGTTTATTTGAATTGATATTTTTTATTGGATGATACATCTTATAAGCAATTTTATGATCCAGAACTATTTTAATTAGACATTAAAATTAACTTTTTTTGGCTAATAGAAATTAATTGGGTGATCCATGTGATGATGTATTTCTTAGTTTTTATCCAATTTTTTTATA
This sequence comes from Viscum album, assembly GCA_963277665.1. Taxonomy (NCBI): domain Eukaryota; kingdom Viridiplantae; phylum Streptophyta; class Magnoliopsida; order Santalales; family Viscaceae; genus Viscum; species Viscum album. The sequence continues at coordinate 855,957,862 of OY728133.1, read as the reverse complement.
GTTTGAACTAATGTTAATGGGGATTGTTGTTATGTTTGTATTTGGATGATTTTAAATGTTCTAATTTTTTAGTTTTAATTTAATTGATAGTTTTATTGTTTTTTGGTTTTATTTCCTATAATTTTTCTTTAATTGACCCGAAAAACTTGGTCAGACCCAACCCGAACCACCTCGGGTTAGGTCGGATCAAGTCATTACAAAAAAACTCTTATAACCCAACCTAAATCGATCAAACTTGAAAACTTTTGATTGGTTTGAGTGAAAAATTTGACCTTAACCAAGACAACAAGACCCATAGACACCCCTAGATAACTTAGAATGTGGACTTCAATATTTGGGAGGTGAATAACACTGTGGAATTAATGTCTATGCTAGACAGTATATATGAGATATTGAGAAAAGTGAACAAGGTATTTTTGATGCAGATACTTTTCAATATGATGATGTCAAAAGGAAGTTCAGTGGAAGATCATGTTAATGGCATCAATGTAATTTATATATAGTTGGAATCAGTGGGTGTAATTTTCTTTAGGGTATTTTTGGAGTTAATAGTTCTGTCATTTTTTCTATTATCATGGGATGTGATTGTTACAATGGTGAGAAATTCCAACAGTATGATTGAATTGGTGTTTGAGGAGATATATGATCTTATTTTGAACAAAGAGATCTAGAGGAAGGTATTATCAGATTCTACCAAAACCACATTCAATGTGGAAGGCATGGTATGTTACGTTCAAAGGAAAATATAAAAGAAGGTTGAAGGCATAATAGAAATGAGTTGAGGAAATAGGTTGGCCTTATTGATTCTGCATGTGGATACTATATAAAGGAAACACATTTTTGGAAGGAATATTATGAGATATGTGGAAACTACAAAAAGTATTCATCCAATTTATCTATATACTCTATAGCTTTGTAAGAGGAAACTATGTTTCATAGTCTTGCAAGTTTCTTGGAGTCATGGATTCTTGAATTTAGAGATTTATTTCAATCAATGTATGAGAAAGGATGCATGGTAAAATATGATTCCAAAATATTCAACAAGTCTTACCATGTGAATGGAGAAGAATTCAAGATTATTGTAAAAGAAGATGTAATATTATGAATAAAGAATAAATTCATGCTCAAGGGAATTAATCACAAACCAGTATTTTGGAAGGACTTGATTTTGGTATGTCGTCTAGATGATGGGGGATTTTGTATGACCTTTGGGGATAGTGTGTAAAAAATCACACAAGGATCTATAGTAGTGTCTTATGGTTTTAAGTATAAATAATTGTATCTGTCTGAATATTATGAAGGATCAATGCAAACCAGAATTTGAAAAAATTATATTTTTATCAATGGAAACTCAATTTGGTCACATTATTATAACTTTTTATTTTCTTTCAATTTTAAATGATTAATGATATTCATTATATTCATTAATTGTGTTTTAATGGTTCAGTGAAAATTATCACATTCATGTCGATGTATAAACCTTAAATTTATCACATGTTTTTTAATTCTTATATGTTGAGAATGTATTGTAGGATAGAATTATGGTTTATAGGGATCCCAATTGGTTTAATTTATCAAGGTATTGAAATAGTATATACAATCATTCCTCTATTTAATATGATAACTAATCTTTAATTAATTCATTTCATTTTCATGTTCAACTAAGGTTTAATGCATTATTAGTGAGATTCTTGATATAATGATCGAACTTTTCATGGACTGTATTTTGGAATTAATGAGAAATTGTATCCATAAAATTTAATAATTTATGAATTTTGAGTATCAAAATCCATAGAATGACATGATAAGATTTATAATATTGATAATATGTTAAACCATACCTTATAATATGAATTATTCCAATCTTTTGGTTTCAATTAATTCATTATATTATTATTTTAAAATTTATGTTCTAAATTATGTATATGAAAAATATTTTTTAAAAATAAAAATAAAATGATAATAGAATGCTTTTTTTTCATCAAAAATTAAAATATGGAAAATTTTCATAAATTATACATAAATATTTTTAAATTTAATTGTGTGTTTTTTGGGGCCTTGATCAATATACATTTTTAGATAAATTGATTTTTTTTGAAGGATAAACAATGTTATTTTTTTAAAGCTTATATGCACACTTTGATGATTGTTTTCAACCATATGTGAATCTTAAATGATTATTTTTAAGTAGAAAAATCATCAATAATTTGATGTGAAACTATTATTAGGGTCCAATTTTAATTAATTGGAAAATGACATCATAAAATATAATTAAGGTGTTGGATGTCATGAGAGAACCCATTAATGAGTTAAAGGCACAATTTTTCAAAAATCAACCAAATAAACCCTTTACTTATCTTATTGACCCATAAAGAAAATTTAACACTATGAAATATATATTTATCTTATTTATAAATGAGGAATTTTTCTCTAATTAGCATGAAATGTATTGAAAGTAATTGAATTTGACAACAAAGTCAATTATGGTTGTTTAGGGCTACCAAGTTAAGACTTATATTCTAATTCCATGCTTCACACATTCATAAAGACTAAATATTTGAGCGGTAACAATGAACTATAAGTTTAAAACGTTAGCATAATTTTTAATAATTTTTATATTTTGTTTTTATAGAATTGGTAGATCTTTGACTGTTTACTATTGAATATTAAATGGATGGTGTCATTGTACCTTTTAGAACATCATTTCATCAATAATTGATTATAAAATCCTCATGATCTTGTTTTGTCTCTATCACATGATGATTCACACCTTTTTAGTGCGTGGAAAAAGAAAATTATTATCCTAATGGAGCACAAAGGATGACCAGGGTCATCTCACTTAAGGATATTTCTCAAATGTCCACTCACATCATCTAATTCAACTAAAATAATTATTTTTGGTTGTTTTTATTTAATTTAGGAAGGTGATGAAATTTAAATGAATAAAAAGATTAAACTAACATGAAATAACAAAATGTAATTAATGAAGAAAGAACTTGGCCTTTATAGGTTGGTTTGAGGGTTCCATCATTCTTCTTGTAGGTGTTCAAATTATATTCGATAATTATATTATGAGATCTCAGGAATAATTACTATTATTTTGTTTATTGGTGTTAAATATAGAATTCATTTAGCAATATAACTTTACCTCCTCCTATAATCAAGGTTGATGTTACACCTTGATTGAGAGTGTGGAATCTTCCAATACCTAGCTCCATCGTATACCATTTCAACCACTGGATGGATCAACTCCATCATATGATTATCTTGTTTCCAGTAGAATAGAGGGAAAATATTTAATAAAGAAATATATATGAGTTTGAGATCATTTTCATGGTGTAAGATCGCTACACCCATGCACATCACTCTTGATCATCACAAACATAACAAAACATAGAAATTTAAGAACAAAATAAATGAAATTTCCACATACCTCCCATGGGAAAAGTATTGGGTTATCCCCTCATTTTTAGGGTAATATGTCATGGTGAAAATATGATAAGAAGAATGGAAAAGAATAATAATAATGGAATATGAATAAGGGTGAAGAAGATGGACACAAAAATAAAAACAATGCATGAATTTATTAGAAATCTAAATTACAATTGAAAAAAATAATGAGAATAAATAAATTAAGAAGATAAAAAGGGGAATATATTCATATGGCCTCCCTCGGTGGAGATCTCCCCATTTGTTCCTTTGAAGGAATGGTTGGAAAATGGGATGATTTGTGAAGGAAGAGCTCTCCTCATTTAATAAACCAAAATATTTCCTCTGAATGATGTCATGTTATTAAGCCATTAAATAGTCAAATCACCCAGTTCCTCCTTCATAAAATTTTCTCATATTTTTCTCATCCATTAAACCATAAAATTCATCTTAATTGGAAATAGGATGTATGCGTTATGAATTTTTTATTTGATGTTAATTTTTTTTGGACGAAGGTTATAGGAAGGTTCCTTAAAAATATTGTATTAAAAGGACAACTTGATGATCTTATAACTCCCTGAAATTTATTAGAAGAATGTAATTATGAGTCCTAGTTCCATTACAGGTTGAATCATCTAAATTGGAGGTGTGTAGGCATAGTTGTTCTTCTGTTACTGAGGTGAGGTCCACGATATGGGCCCGAACAATTGTTCACTTTGATTTATTTTTTCAAGCATCTAGATGTTCTAATTAGCCCATGATCAAGAAGAAAATTTTGAAGGAAATAAATCAAGGATTTCAAAAAAAATCACTCAATTTGGAATTATATTTTTAAATGAATTACCATAATACCCTTGTGGTAAAAATCTACCGAAAATCCAGAATTAAGCGCTTTTCACAATTTTTCTCAAAACACTTCATAAATCCATAATTGATCCACATAATCTAAAATTGATAAATTAAGAGGGTTAAAAAAATTGAAATTCATATAAAAAATTTATAAAATATTCTCTCTATCAATCCCCAACACTTAAATCATGCTTTCCCTCAAGCATAAAATCTCAACATAGAATTGAGAGGAAACCAATGTTACCAATATTCAAATTCCAAAGTAATAAAATAAAAAAATTCAATGTCAAATCAAATTTTCAAAAATCCACATGAAGTATCTCTTTACATTCTCATTTTTCAAAGAAACAATTACTTCATGTATTTTACTTTTCCACTTTGAAAAAATGGTGTTACTTCTCCTTTCATTCATTCAAGCTCCTCAATTCATTATTATTAAACATTAAAAGTCAAGATTTACCACAATTTTGATTATTTTCACTCATCAGTCATTATAAAATTCAAGTAGAGTTATTCTCATATCATGAGAACATGATCCTTATCCATATGCTTGTAAATGAACTACATTATACACTTTGTAAAGTCAAAATGCACATAAAATCATAAGGACGTTTCATTAAATGTTCAAATGAATATGAGGCTTAAGGTTGGTAAGATTTGATGCTTTAAAAATAAATACTATGTTTATCTCTTAAGTACAATGCATCATATCAAAAAATTTAATGATATTATCCCCTTCAGATTAGGAACTGCCATTTCCCCAAAACTCAATGTAATGTCATGATCAAATAAAAAACAATGAATGATTTGTGCAACCTCTTGAATTTTTTTTTCACCTTATTTCACTTTTTTTTTAAAATTTATTTTTATATCAAAACTCAGAAGTATCTCCTAACCATATATTATTAGAAGTTCATCAGTCTGGAAAATGGTCATTTTTGGTTCTCCCGAATCCCAACCCATTTTCTCTTCTTTTTTGGCTCTTTTTGTCATTTTTGTCATCATTTTTTTTAATTCAAGAAGGGAAAAAATGATGTAAAATTAATTATTCCCCAACCTTTAAAAATTCCCACAATATCACTCGCACACTTTTCCTTACAATATAAATCATCCCTTAGAGTATGAATCCCTTCACCCCCACACTTATACTTTAAAATATAATGAAAATATCAACAGTAGGGTATGAATGGATAAAAATGGCTTGAAATAGAGATAACTCCTAACAAGGTTATTCATGGTATATATGGGATGAATAAGGATTGATGTATAGGTGGTATTTAAGGATAAGGTCTTTTCAAAAGACGACTCAATCATTTTAAATGTGTTTTTTCACATTCATAACATTGAAAAGTTCAAATTAAATTTCAAACTGTTGAAATATCCAAATATAACTCAATAAATATGATCAAGAATAAATAGAAAATACTTGGTCTACAAATCATCTCAAGTGTGGGAGTATAATATTAGACAATAACTCAAGGATTTACTAATAATAATGAATCAATTCACATGAATTTCATAAATTCAAAGCATGAAAAATGGTTAGAAAATTTCATTTACATGAATCAATCAATTCCCAGAAATCATGAGTCATCATTTCAATAACTATGATTCACATTACACATTCAATATTTCATTTTAATAATTCAATATCATTAGAAATTAAATCTAAAACATGGAATCATAAGATTCCTAATAAGCACGTGTCTCCTATATAAGTCAGGTAGAGAATGAATTTGAGTATAGGAATGCAATTCGAGTTGAAAACTCAAATCATGATATGGAAAAAAATGTAAGGAGATTAAAAGTTTAAACACTAAAAGTGAAATACCTTTTGAAATAAATCTAATCCCTCTTTTCCTTTACTTTAGGATGCCATATTACATTATGAACCGACAAAATAGAATTACATAATTATGAATAAGGATAATGTGTTTTTAAACTAAAAAATATTGAGGGAGTGAGATACATTATCGAATAATTCCTAAGTCTGAATTTTAAATCTAAATCCATAAGATTAAAAATAAAAGTACTAAAAGAAAGTAAAGGACAAATATTAATAAGATCCTTCAAGTGGGTCCTGGATTCTTTTACTACCTCTAGAGGGTAGTACAATCTTTTATCCATAATCTTTCAGCGGGTGTATTTTCTTGGATTTGAACCGCCACATGTGGTATCTTCTATCTTAGACTTCTTCTATCTTATTGAGGAAGAATACATGGATATAGTACATAATATCCACCCCTTATCAATGTTTTACAACTTTAATGTTAGGGGTAGGATAAATTATGGATCATCCTTTTCTTTGGTTGCTACATGTGCAACCTTCTCCTTCTTTTCAAGTACTAGATCAACATGGGCTGTATGAATGGAATGTTCAAAGGGAAAGTAAGAAGGTAATTTTTCTTGAATAAAATTTAAATTTGAATTAGAAAAAATATTATCTCTTTCAAAATGATTATCCTCTATCTTGATTTCCTCAAACTTAGCTTATTGGAATTCATCATGGACTTTATAAAATTCATAATTAATAATTTTAGGGAGATCTAAGTGTTCCTCAATAGGTGTTGGTGTTGTTGCGTAATCTTACTCTAAAAAAAATCAAAGATTGAACAAATATGAAAATTCAAAACCATAAGGATTGATACTAAAATCATATTTAATGAAATAAAATAATATAGAGTTCAAGAAAGGATCAAATCCTTAAGTTGGGATTTGTTTAATAACTTCCTCAATGAAAAGTGCCTATTGAATGAGAGCATTAGTTTATGGAATTAAGTAGTCAGGATCTTCCATCCTTTCTTCAAATTGTTTCACTGTTGTGGCTTCGTCCGCTTCCATATCTAGAGTTATATGAAACAACACTGGATCTTATACATTATAGGTATCAAGGAGATCATGTTTTACCATATAATCATTCTATAATTCATCCAAATCTCATTTATCTCCCACATATAAGTTTTCCTCATCATGAATCCACTCTATATCATATTGGTCAACATAAATCTAGTTCCTAAAATGGCTGTACGGTTGATATTCATTGTGTTTGGCCTCAACATCTTGTATGTATTTATTGAAATTGGGGAAAACCAGTGGCACTTCCTTCTTCGAGTTAAATCTTTTTTTGTCAATTCAAAGATCATCAACCATGGATTTCAAATATTCAACTGAGATCTATATCCATATTCCTCTTTTCTTCTACTTGAACATTATCATAATATCATCATCCTTTATTTGGAGGGCCTCCTCAGTGTATTATGTTTCTTTGTCCAACACCTTTGAGTAATTATTTCATTTATTATTGGAATGATCAAATTAAAATAGCATGGAAGAAGATTTTTTTTATTATTTTTTAGAAAAAATTGAAAACTATCTAAAATGTGACAATAGAAAAACAAAAGTAAATAATAGATTATCTACTCTAAAATAGAACTAGTTTTGATGTACACCAATCTTAGGGCGTAGAAAAAGAAAATTATTTTTCTAATGCAGCACAGAGGATGACTAGGGTCATCTCACTTTAGGAGATTTCTCAGATGTTCACTAATTTCATATAATTCATGTAAAATAATTATTTTTGGTTGTTTTTATTTAATTTATAAAGGTGATTAAATTTAAATGAATGAAAATATTAAACTAACATGTAATGAAAAAATTTAATTATTGAAGAAAGAACTTCGCCTTTATGGGATGGTTTGTGGGTTCCATCATTCTCCTTGTTGGTGTTCAAATTAAGTTTGATAATTCAATTATGATATCTATTGTAGTAATTACTATTATTTTATTTAATTGTGTGAAATCTTGAATGAATTTATCAATATAACTTCACATACTCCTATAATCAAGGATGATGGCACACCTCGATCGAGATTGTGACATCTTCTAAGACCTAGCTCCATTTTATTCCATTTTATCTATCGAATGGCTCAACTCCATGATATGAAGATCTGTAATCAATAAAATGGAAGGAAAATATTTAATAAAATAATATAAATGAGTTTGAGATCAGTGTTGTGGTGGATGATCACCACAACTGTGCACATAATTCTTTCACATCCCAAACATAATAAAATATAGGAATTTTAGCACCGAATAAATGAAATTTCCTCATACCTCCTCTAGGAAAAGTCTTTGGTTATCCCCTCATTTTTAGGGTAATAGGTCATGGTGGAAATATGAGAAGAATAATATAAATTAATAAGAATAATGGAAGAAGAATAATGGTGAAGAAGATGGACACAAAAAAAACAATGAATGAATTTATTAGGAATATAAATGACAGTTGTAAACTAAAAAAAATAAAGAAAACAAATAAATCAATAAGACAAAAGGGGAATATTTTTGGACAACCTCACTCAGTGGAGATATCCGCCTTGGTTCCTTGGATGGAATGTGATGGAAAATGGGATGATTTGTGAAGGAGGATCTCTCCTCCTTTTATAGTTCAGAATTTGTCCTCCGAATTATATCGTGTTTTTGAGCCACTAAATGGTCGAACAATGCATTTCATCCTACATAAAATTTCTTCAAAATTGACTCCTAAGTTCACCCTAAAATTTAAGATTAATTTTAAATATTATGTAGGGGTTATAAATTTTTATTGGCTATTAATTTTTCTGGATGAAGGTTCTCAGAAGCTTCCTTCAAAATATTGCGTTCAAAGTCCACCTTGATAATCTTATAACTACATGAAATTTATTACAAGAACGTTTATATGAGTCCTTGTTCCATTACAGGGGTAATAAAATCGATTGGGGGAATATAGGACTATTTGTACTTTAGTTACAGTGGTGGGGTTTACACTGTGTGCACGTACAATTGTTTAACTTGATTGATTTTTTAGGCCTCTAGATGCTCGAATCATCCCATGGTCAAGAAGAAAATGTTGGAGGTAATAAATAAATTATTAAAAGAAAACAATCACTAAATTTTGAATTATAATTTTAATCAAATGACCATAATACTCTTTTGGTAAAAATCTATCAAAAATCCAGAATTAATCACTTTTCACAATTTTTATCAAAACACATAATCAATCCAAAATTGATCTATATAAGCTCTTATTGAAAAATTTGGTGGGTTAAGACAATAAACATGCATATAAAAAATGTGTAAAATATTATATCTATCACACGAGTAACATTTTTATTATTTTTAAAAATTCTATATATTCTTCTCTTATTAATTTATGATTTAGAATAGTGATTCAGAATAAAAAAGATCTCAATTCAAGTCCCAACATCAATATTGTTAGATTTTGTGCTCTTTAACCAACCTAATTTGTTGTTTTGATTACTTGAAGATTAATAAAAGCATTATCACTTTATAATTGTTGTTTATAACATCATTTCAATAATTTCTTTTGAGTATTTTTTTCATCGAAAGGATATAATAGTTCCCCACTATAATTAAAACCTATAAATTCTATGATAATATTCTTAAACATATGTCATATAGTCGAGATAACATTTTAATAAAAAGATAAAGATGATGTTTTAACTATATAGTTTTGGAGGCTCATAATGCTATAAGAAATGTGGGATATAACCACACCTATATACCCATATTTTTCTCTAACCATGGGTATAAAGGCACATATACCAACAATTTAGAAAAAAACATGGGTATAATTTTGAAATCAATATCCTATACCAATGATTTTTAAATTCAGTGAGCACAACATTTTCTATACAAATGAGTTTTAAAATGATTGGCCTAGAGTCATAAAAAAATTTAGTGCATGACCTACCATCCCCCATGATCCCTAAATTTCCTTACCTTCCTGACCTACCATCATTTTCTATAGGATAATATCCCCCCATTCATTCATTTATTGATTCAATTATTTGTCAACATCAAATCGGTGAGTTTTGGTTCCATCAACTATTCTGATGATCATCAATTTCATTTTTATATATGTATCAAATAACAAACAAGATTTTTTTAGCTCATGATTATTACCAATTAATTGAACTAAGGTTCATTTAGATTATATTTTTATATTATTTCATAGTAAATGTGATTTTAATTGATGCATTTTTTAAAAATATTTAGTTACATTCTACCTTTACCTAAATCCAATTTAAAATTATTATCTTTTATAATATATATTTGGGAATTATGTAATTAATCACTATAATAAGTTATTTTTCGTTAATGTATTAGGGGGTAAAGAAATTATAAATTTAATATTTCTATTTTAATTAATGAATAATAAAAATATTGGTATAATTAATTTAAATATAATGTGGTGTGAAATTTTTTAATAAGTTCATTAGTAATTGTAAAGACATTATATGAAAGTATTTTAAATAAAAAATGATATTTATGGATTGTTTCAATATCAATTGACCATAATTTTCTTTTCTTAACCATTATGATAGTGAGTTTAATAGTTTGAATAATATTTTTTGTAGGTTTGATTAAAAGGAAAAATGATTTTGAGGAAGAGGTATAATGTAGTATAATGGCTTATGTTAAAAAATTTACTTGCATGGATACATTTTCAATTGTTTTTTAAGCATGATGATGCGCTCATAAGTGCTTTTTTCTTAAAAAACACAGTTGAAGTGAATATTGGGTTTATTAATGTTAATTTTGGGATGTAATGTTAACATGATGGTCTAAAAATGATGGATTAAGTGATTCATGTTGTTTTATACCTATTGGGTGTTATATGAGTTGATTATAGAAAATGAAATTGTTATAGAATCATGTTTTCAAAAGTATGTTATGATGTTTTTAAAGTATATTGGTTGTTAATTATGTTTCAATCCAATTTTATTCTTTTAAAATAATGTTTAAATGAGTTATGTTTTAAAATTATTTTTTGTGTAATATATATCAAGGGATTATGTAATTATGCTATGAGTTAGTTCTTATACCACACCTGAATTTTATAAGCTATTATTTTTTGAAAATATAACCTCATCATATTTTTGTTATTTTTTAAGAATTCAATAACATTTCTCTATTATAATCTATACTTGGTTCTTTTGGTATGTATTAAAAGGTTACCATGTTTTAAATAAATACCACAAATTATTATTTTAAAAGTGTTTAATGTGAAAAATTGTTTTTTACTTGGATACAATCTATTTTACTAGATATTTTTTTCCTAAATTATGTTTTAAAACATTGAAACTTATTTGGATAAGGAACATACATTTTTTTACCCAAATTTCATTCTTGTTGATCAATCCAAGACTCATTCTTTGACTGGAATACTGCTATTATGTATTGGTTTTTTTTTCCAATTTCACGTCTTATACTTTTTTTGGATCACTACTAGTATGCATCGATGATAGAATATGCCATCTCTTATGCTTTTTTAGATAGATACTGGTATTTGTATTATCTTACTGCACATGTTCTGATGACATGTGATATTAAATTATGTCATTATTAGTATTATAAAATAAATTTCTTAATAGTTTTTTTATATAAATATGGGAATTGATTTATTTCTTTATGGTTATTCCAATTTTTTACTTGGATAATAAATGAAACATGTTTTTTTTATTTTTTTTAGAGGTTTGAAAAGGAAGTTAATATTTATCATATATGGTATCACATTATCAATACTTTATGTAATAATTAATTAGGTTTTTAATATAAAAAGTAACTATATTTATATTATTTTTATTTACATTAATGTGTGTTGATTATAAAATTTATTTTTGAACTGAAATTTAATTTTATAAACAGTAGTTGTATTTTATTTTGTAAATTTATCATATAGGATTTTTTAGAAACAAACATTATTAAAACAACACTTGTTTCACTCTCTTTAGTAAAGAGTTAAGGTATGAGTTAGTTCTTTAACTACACTTGAATTGAATAAGATATTTTTTTTGAAAACATATCATCTTGGAGTTTTTATTATTTTTAAAAAGTCAATCACATTTCTCCATTATAACCTATACTTGGGTCTTTTGTGATGTCTTAAGAGATAACTGTGTTTTGTATAAACGCAATAATTATAATGTTAAAAGGGTTGAATATGTTAAAACCTATTTTACTTGGATACTATTTATTTTCCAAAATAAATGTTTTCTAAAATTATGTTTTAAAATATTAAAAAATAATTTGGATGAGGGACATATATTTTTTATAGTGGAATTTATTTCTTTGTTTCTTTATAAATGACTTGTTATTTGATTTATGTGCTAATATTATGTGTTAGTTGTTTCATATTCCATGTCTTATACATTGTATTAGTCTCTATGTGTATGAATTGATTATGGAATATTCCATCCCTTTTTATTTTTTTTGGTTAACAAATAGTATGATTTGATGAATTTTATATTAAAATTGCTATTTGGATTATTATATTGAATATGTTCTATAGTAATGTGAAATTGAATTATCTGATGTGGGTATTATGAATGTTTTCCATGATAAATAAATTTGAATCAAAGATGAGAATTTTCATATTTTTTGGAACCGTGTTCTTATTTTTTAAAAAAAAATCATTGACAAAACATATGTATTTAGTTGTGGAATTTATTTTTATATCCTAATATGTATTCAAAAAATTCACGATTTCCATGAATTTCCAAATTATAGTATACTATGTTGATTTTAATAAAAATATTTTTTATAGAATGAATAGAAGTTAGATGTATGATACTGATAAAATCTCAAACGACTCTCAAAATAAGTTGGATTTTTATATTTTTCATTTAATAATGATTCCGAATGAAGACTTATATGTTTTCATTGTAATAATTATGTCAACATACCTTGGTTTACTCAGGAAGAAATTATCTACCTTATAAAAATATTTTTTTTAGACAAACTATTGTGTTTGGTATCACATGGAAGAGAAAAATAAATCATAGTTTATTCATGATCAAAATGAAAGGATTATAATGTATAATTTTATATTTGATCAGTTTTCATTTATTTATCATCATGAGAAGGAAGACAATAGTATGAGTACACATGATTCACCAAATTAAAATGATGATGTTGAGAGAGTGAACAAATTGGTGGATGATATAATGACTCATGTATATTTTCCATGTGGTAAAATGAAAAAGATATATGTTTTAATGTGATTACATCATTAGAAAACTAGGTATGAAAATTTTAATATAGGCATCAATTATATTTTTAACTTTTTGAAGGGATTCCTAATGATGTAAAAATTCCATCAAATAATTATATGTCTTTGATGTTAATATATAAACTTTTATTTTTAACTAATAAAATTCAGTATTCCAAAAATATTAGAGCTTATTTTTAGAGGAAACCACAAACCTAAATGATTTTGAAGAATGTGGTACATCTCAATTGAAGTCAAATGTAGATGTAATGACACAGAAGGTAATGTGACACTTTCCATTGATTACTAAGCTCCCAAAATCTTTTCATGTTAGATTAAATTTCAAAAAATATTTAATTTAGTGATTATTATAGAATTAATGACAATGGTGAGAAATTTTATACCAAAAATGGATTATATTGGAAAACATTTGATACATGATATCCCAATTTTTCACCTAAGGTGTGGAATGTCATGTTTAGTATATCATGTGACAATTTTAATTTTTTTGGTCAAATTCTTACTCCACACAAAACATGTTTAATTTTCATTCACATTTATAATATTAATCTATAGTTGTGAATAAAACACCATATACTTGTGTATGTGTGTTGTGATTATGTGGAAAATAAATTATATTTCCTTCTTATGAAATGGTGTATGGTTATAAAAAGAATAGTAATCTATCTTATCCTATTTATATGAATAACACATGATATAGAATGATTATATATCATTGTAGTTTCAATTTTATAGGACTTAGATGATTCTTTCTAATGGATCACCCATATATGAAAAACCATCAAAGGTTTTATAATACTCTCGAAGCTGATAATCCACCTTAATGTTTGTTTTGAACTGATGTGCTTAATGAATAAAATGATGATTTTTTTCAACTAGAAAACCCTAATAGAAATTTAGGTAATAGACACTAGGCTAGAACTCTAGGTAACTTGGACACTTCTCAAATATATAACTTTTAAAAATCCTTTTTCTTGTTGAACTCTATAATTGGGAGGAATTTCCTTGATTTAGTGATTCAGTCCTCAATCGACCAAATAAAATCATTATTCTAATGATTCCTCGATAAACCAGTGAAAAAGTCCATGGAAATATACTCCCACTTCCATACAAGTTTAGACATAGACTATAATATACCATCCAATCGTTGATGCCCAACATTTAACTACTGATAGGTTAGACACTTCATAATGGAATATGAAATCTTGAATTTTATACTTGACCACCAGAAATGAGTTTTCATCACCTTGTACGTTTTTTGAATACCCATATGAATATCTCATTTTGAATGGTTATACCTCAAAAAAAGTTTACCTTGGAAAGACAAAAGGAATACAATTTAATTATGAAAACATAACAAAGAGTTTACATCCTATGTCCAACTGCCAAAAATCTCCCCCCAATTAAGGTTTGAGCTAATGGTGGTGCAATCAGTATTTAATATTTGAGCCTCTTTTATAAAATACAAAAGTCAAGAATATTATTAACATAGAAGAAAAATACATTCTCATTTTTTTGGTATAATACATGTACATGTCAGTAGTGACACTCATCAGTTTTCACTATTCATGAGCTTCCCAGACAAGTTCATTATATAACATCCAAATCAAAGAATCTGCTACAAAATTCACATTCATGGGTATATACACTAAGTCAAATTCAAACATTTAGTGATATTTTATCTATCTTAATTACCTCAATTTCAAGTATCACTAATAGAAGATATATTTCAATCTTTTATGATCAATGAAGACTATAAACCTTTCTACGAAGAGATATTTATTCGAGTACATTAAGGCATGAACCAATAAATCTAATTCAGGGTAATATATCATATAATGATTCTAATTAGTTAGTAACTTCCTCAAACCATCAGTCACAAAATGATCTCCCTGTATGAGAACACAACTGATGCTAGATCCAGACACATCACAATATACCACATAGCCCTAACATGGTTCTGGAAATATTAAGATGAGTGATTAGGTGAGATGAGCATTAATATCTAGAAATAATTTCTTATAATCATCATTACATGTGAATGTAACACCCTTCCATATCATAGAAGTCATGGGAGAAGCAAGTCTCAAGAAATCTTGGAAAATCATTGATAATATCCTTCTAATTGTATAAAAATTCATATTTGGAAACAATTCTTGGGTTTCTGCCAAGATATGGATTCTTAAATCTATATAGGATCAACTGATATGAGCTCTATATAAATTATGTTCCCAAGTAAATGAACTTATTTTATGCATTAATCAATCTTAGAAAACTTCACATATAGTCGATGATCTAAAAATGTGATCAATAAAATTTCCAATTGATCCTTTTGGTAACTACTTGTTTGAGAATAAACCAAAATATCATAAAAAAATACCACTATAAAATATTCAAGGTACTTGTGGAAGATTTATTTCATCAATTCCATGAAGTCTGTAAATGGATTCTTCAGACCAAAGGGCATGGAAACATATTCATAATGGACATATCTACCCCAAAATGATTTCTTCATAATATCCTCTCTTATAACTCTAAGGTGATGATATAATGTTAATAGATCAAACTTGGATAACTAATTGGATCCATTTAAGTGATAAAAAAAATCATCAATTTGAGGAATTGGATGCAAATTTTTGATCACAAATTGATTCAGTTTATGTTAATCAATATATAAATGAAGAGAAACATACTCTTTCTTTATGAATAAAACCTATCCAGTATAATGAGACATGTTAGGTCTAATGAAGCCTTTAATACCAAAATCTTATTGATAGAACTTCAATTCTCACAAATCTTTCATATAGATTGTATAATATAGAATAAAAATAGGGGTTTAACTCACAAGTATATCTATTGAAAATTTTATTTTTTGATTGGGTGGTAACCTAGAGAAATTGTTAGGAAAGAAATCCCGGTATTGAACCACTATGGTAGAAAGAGTCCTATTTATAGTTTTGTAAGTTGCACCCAAGGTCATATTTTCTAACTGACCTGATATGGTTTCATCCACTGAGAATAAATTTCCCTCTCCACCTCTGTTTATATCCCAACCCCTTGAATACATGAACAGTCTATTTGGGGATGTGAACATAATTTGTTGAGAATATCAGTCAATATGGGATTTAAAGTACACTATCCATTCATTCCAAATATTAGATAGAAATTATCCTTCTTTAAGACTTTAAACTCCCAAATAAACCTTACAGTATCAGTGGTAATGAAACATGTTGGGCACTTGAATCCTCTGCACTCCTGTTGTTCGAGTGGTGTCTTGATGATTTTAAAGACCACAAATACAGTAGCCCAAATTTGGTGGTAACTTTATTAAATTAGTATAATATAAAAGTTATCAAATCACAAATGTCTAAATAGTTTAATTTTATTTGTAAACTAGATACATACTTGAAATTCACTTTGAATTTTAAAATTTAAAATACACAAATAGTTTCTTTTAGTGTTCAATTATTCCCCCTTTTTTTTGTAACCCTGCATATCAATAAAAAACACCCTCATATCCTAGGGAAAAGTGAAACATAAGAAAAGTGTGAGCTCTGAAACTCAATAAGGGTATACATATAGAGAAGGGTATCATAAATAAATATAAAAAATTATAGAAAATTACATAACTAAAATGTATTCCATTGAACATATAACCTAAACATAATATGACAGGAAAGAAGGTAGGTCAAATAATTACATAATTTCATGAGCTAAAACATATAGGTTTATACCAAAACTAATCGGATAATCACAAGGGAATCAATAAATAATATCATAATGAGGGAATTCAATATGCGGGACATCATAAACATACCATCAAGGGTTAGACCAAGACACCATACGTAAATGGGTAAGGCCTTGGACAATACACAAACTAGTTTATCTCATGAGACATATTGATGCATTTAGGGGATATAACAATCCCTTCCCATCACTTACTAATTCCAATTCATTCCTCGTATGAAATGGGTGAAACAATATAAACATTCATATTAAAAAACAACATACAAAATGTGAATACTTTAACTATAAACCATGAATGGTATCAAAATAGCACATCAATAGTCAAGCTAATCATAAAAATTTCAATAAAATATGGTTGATGATATCATAAAATATCAACTTCAACTAATAATTATATTTAACCAACGCTTTTAAAATATATGAAAATACTCTAATAAAACCCAAACAATTATTTTGAGAGAAACACCATTTTTATTCAAATCATTTATTTAAAAAGAATCATAATTATAAAATAAAAAATTTTCATTAAATAAAACCTTGTAAACATGTAATGGTCACTTAAAAACATTAAGGAATCATAAATATAGGAAAATACTCTCATTCTTCATAAGTTAAAAAAAATCCCTTTTATATTTTTGTTGGAAAATTTATAAAGGACCTCATTTGGAAAACAATAAAAGTTTCCTTTCAAACCATTTTATAAAAATTCAAACATATGTAAGAAAAAGACTCTAAAAATTCATAGTATAATAGTAAAAATAATTTTGAAAACATTTTTAGATAACATGTACATGGAAGAGAAATATTCCCCAGTGCAGACTTAAATAGAAATAATCTTGAATAATTATGAGATTGTGAAATATCTCTTTCCTTAGGTCTGATTTCCTCCATACATGTCTAAAACTAATATATAGTGGATCTAAACATATTATTAACATATTAAATAATCATATTAGTATTTATTATATCATATATAATTCCTTTGTAACATTTTAACCCTCATTTATTAATAATATTTTATTCATTTTACTATTTCGGGTGTTAACTGCCTTGCTTACTCATGCTCATTTTTTCTTGAAAGTATCAGTTATATTTAAGAGGATTTAGATAAAACATATATATAATGTCAATAATATCATATATAATCATTAAATGATTTTTTAACCATTCATGAATGTTAAACATAGAAAATTAATCACATCACTTCATGTAGTCGGTAAGCCGTACGCACACACGAGGGATGATATCATTTCAAAATAGTTGAAAGGGTAAAGAAGTGGATGGTATATTAATTTGTAATAATAAATATAATTTAATAATTATAATATATATACATTATTTACATAATTATAACCATCCAAATAAATTGGTGATGAAAAACGATGTATACTGCTACGTGGATACGGTAAGCCATACAGACAAACGTGCAATGCTTTCATTTTTCACAGGATGGATAAAATGTTTAATATGGTTGTTTAATAATAATAATAAAATATAAATATATAGATGATATTGGAGTTATTATTTTCAAATTGATAAAACATTAGGAGTAATTATAAGAAGAAATGAACTTGAATGCGTAGGTAAAAATGATTACTTGTTGTTTGGAAGACTTCCTTTATATATCTTATCAAGGGATATAGGGATGGTATTTTTGGAACATAATAACCTCAAAAACATGGATAAGGATTTTTTGAAGATAAATTCATAGGTTTTGGTTGGGATATAAGTCTCAAGGTGGTTTGAAGAAGTGAGGTAGGAGGTTTCCCTTAATAATTGAGGTGAGGGGCACTTCTGGATTTTCCCAAAAGATTACATTATAATAAATTAATTTATCATTAAAAATGACTAAAAATGGAAAGGAATTATAAGATAAGATTTGATTTAGTTTTAATAACATAAACCAATATAATTTAGACAATTTTTTGTGACATTTTAAACCTTATCATTTTGATTTACCTGTTGGTTAGTTACTTTTAACCACAAACCTGATAATATCTATTTTAATCAAAAAGGGTCAATAATTTTACAATAAATAGGAAAATGAATCATAAATGTAAATTTTATTATTTTTTAATTAAATTACATTTACATGATCTAAGATATGTTTTTTTCTTGAATTTTATAAAATTAAAAAAATATCATTTTCATAAATTATCATTAATGTCAATTTTGACACTATTCATTTAATTTGACTTCAAATACAAAAAAATGGGAAATTAGAATAAAATTATTAAAAAACTTTATAAAATTTCATATAGATTTATAAAATTCATTTTAATTTTTAAATATTTCGAATTATATCAAAATTAACATTTTCAAAATCATTTATTTTATTTTTCTGTTAATTAAATAAATACTGTATTAGCATTTCATAAGAATTGAAGGTGATTATATAACTTCTAAAAATTAAAAAATAATTTATAAAATGAAACTAATTTCATTAATATCAAAGTAGAAATTTAGGTTCGTTCATATCTTGATTTTTCCCATATGAACACATAAAAGATATTAAATACAAAGAGATTGAAATTTTTGTTACTGTCTTTGATTTAAATATTATATAATCCATTTTCATGGAATCATTTCTATTAAATAACTCAAATTAAATCCTAAGGTGATAAGGGTAAAATATTATTAATCCAATAATGTTTATAGACATGTTTAGGTCATGGTCAAACACTTATCTTTTTGTTTTAACCCTTAATTAACCATTTTTATTCTTACCTTAAGAAAATGGATTTTTACTCTTTAATGACTAATATAGTTACTATAAAATTACTAAATAAATATAATTGGATCAAATATTTCATGTTCTATTGTATCCCAATTAGTTTTCAAAATATATGATTTTTAGGAATTTATTATAATTAAATAAAATGTTATTTACTATAAAATATTTATAATGTCAATTATAAGAACTATTCATTACTTTGACTTTAATAAAATTTATAAAACAAGCTAACTTCGACCCAAATATTTAATAAATCCCAAAATATGTCAAATACATCTAGAAAATTAATGGATGAAATTAATTATATCAAATTATATTTATTTAAATATTTTTAATATAATTTATTTGATATTTCCATTAATAAAATTACTACTCCATCATCATTGAATATTATTTAAGGTAATTATTTATTCACTTGTAAAGTCCCATATTTTTCATGTACATTTTTTTAATTATTGGGAAATATTAAGAGACCGCAGAAATTGAAGGCGCGTGATTCCGAGGTCTGGAGCACCCGTAATGAATTTCGGAACTTTTTTTAGGTACGTTTAGCAAACGTGCGAGCGAGATTAGGTATCTTTTGAACCGGTGCTCAGAATTTAAATCTCAGGGCACCGTCGAACTCGCAGTGCCGATATTTTCTTAATAAGACCATCACCTCAATAGCAGTAGGTCAAGGGTGAAAGTTAGTTTCTTAGAATTTCATGGGAGAGTTAAAAGAATGAAAATAAAATAAATAACAACTTTTGTTTATTTTTAAAACCTCCCATTTGAATGTTTAGTAATGGGGACCACCTGAGCTTGAAAACTCCCATTTTAATTTAGTGGTGGGGACCACCAAAACCCCTCTTTTAATGGAGGAAAACACTTGTCTTTCTCCATATTAAATGTGCCAACTTAATTTAATTAATGTAGAAACATTAATTAAATTATTGATAAAGCTTATTTAATTTGGAACCTCACCTCTCATGGAAAAAGAGATTGGAAAAGGATTGGAGAGATTTGGAGAGTTGAAAAGATCTTTCTCCAACAAAGGAGATCCTCCAATGTAGAATGAATTCTGGAGTCAAAGAACGAGGAACCTTGGAGCATCATGCAGCAGTGACGAACACCGACGTCAATCTTTAACGACTTTGTTTTGTTACTCGCTCCACCTCCAACAGAAAATCAAGGTAGGGGATCTACTTTGAATTATGGTTGAATTTATTTGATAATTCTTTATAATATGGATTAAAAATGATGATGGTCTAACCAACATGGAAATAATCCCGCACATATACCTTGCCTATTATCTTTTGATTATCCTTGCGTTCTTCATGCGTTCTTCAATGCCAAAAATTTAACGATGTTTGAAGCACAATATTTTGTTGAGCGCGACATATGGATGCGGAGCCCTCAACTTGAGGATCACGAATATGTGATAATTTTATTTTTCAGGCTAGGAACAGAGATGCGGTGACCCACGGAAGAGGCGGAGGGCTGAAACACCAACCATCCACATGAAGGTAGGGCGGCGCGCATCCGTGCTGTCAGATGAGTAAGAGACCGCAACCGCTTGGCCGTGGCAGAGGCCAAAGAGTGGCCAGCACCCGACTGAACATGATGGATCTGCGGTGCGTGACCGCGCCGCTGGGAGGAGGACCGGTCGAAGAACTCGACCAACCATGGAGGATCAGTGGGACCCGCTTGGGTCCTTCGGGTGATGTGGCAGTGCCCTAAGGCGCTGCCATATGGCGTTCCAAATGGAAGGGGGCACTCCCCCTTCATCGCGCCAGCCCAGGAAGACCGCGCGAGCGGTCCACACCTAGTGGGATGAGCCACTAGGACTCCCTCTATGCAGGCCGGACCAAACCATGGCCTGGTAGGCCGGGCCCGCCAAGGCCTAGACCATCTTGGCCGGACCTGGGCCCATCCAGACCCTGTTTCATCTTTTTGGCCATATCTTGAGAACCGAGCGTCTGTTTGAAAAACCGTCTGTGGCACTAGAATCATTGGATTTAGAAGGTAATTCTGGTATAATTCACATGAGTTTTGGATAATTTTGGAGTAAATATGGGTTGGATCGAACCCTGAATCCAACCGGGCCCTCGGAGCGGAAATTCTAATAACTTACAAACCGAGAGTCCAATTGACACGTCGTTTGTTGCGTTGGGCCCCTTATGACATGATGGAACTTTGGGATACTTATCCATGAGACTTAATGGTGGTCTAGATACGACCAATATCTTGAGGGATAGATTTTACAGAACTCGAGCACACCAGGTGTGAGGAATCCAGTGGCTGGCAGTGGGGCAGAGGTTGGAGACGGATAATACGGAGATCAGTTATCCATTGACTCTAGGCGGGTCAGATCCTGTGTGGGTTGTTGCAGGGGATAGTACCAATCAATTTTGTGTGGTTCAGCACTCAGCGATCTAGTATGGGTCAACATATACCGATCCTGTGTGGGTCAGTGCTCAGAGATCCTTTGTGGGTTAGCGCATACCAATCCTGTGTGGGTCAGATCCTCTGTGGGTCAATGCTCAGAAATCCTCTGTGGGTCAAAACATATAGATTCTGTGTGAGTCAGATCCTATGTGTGACATTGAGGGGGTTAGTACCTATCGATCCTTTGTGGGTCAGACTCTATATAACCAACAACAATGCCTCTTTACAGAATAAGATGGTTAGCTTCACGACTAATCATCTGTACTTATATACTTCACTTATACATGTGTGAGGTGAGTCTTATATCTTTATTGTGTACCAGTGTGGTACTCCTACCTTTGTGGTGTTACCTGTGTGGTACTTCTACCTTCGTGGTGTTACCTTTGTGGTATTCATTCCTCCTGTGTGAGATGAGTATATCTAGATAACATAGGTATATATATGGGAATATTCCTAAGTAGGGTTGAATGTTATTTCCATTTTTTTGGTTTATCCTTTGTGGATTTGAGAGACCTTCAGGGATCTTGGGGTCCCTACTGAGTATTTTTATACTCACCCCTGCACGGGCTATGCCCGCACCTTGTTGTGTCTTGTGCAGACGACAGACAACACTGACTGAGGATGATGGTACCAGGACTAGAGACTGCTCAGAGGTTGACCTTAGATGAGGCATACCACAGAGAAGACCATTTGAGAGCTGTACCTACCCTTCAGGTACGATCCTTGGTGGGTGTTCATAGGAGCTGTTTTCAGTTTTACTTGTACTTTCCAGTTTTACTTGTACTTTCCAGTTGTGCTTGTAATCTAGACCCTTTACTTCCTGTACACACCATATTTACTATATAGTTGACTTTGTGATCGTATCTTGCTGTGTGCTTGGTATGTGTGAGTTTATAGTTTATAAAGGAAATGCCTTCCAGTTTTATGGAATACGCCTTTCGATGCTTGTCGCCAGCCCTTGGCCTATAGAAGACGGGTTTGGGGTAGTCACGGCCCGGACCCCATGGGATGGGTCATGAAAAATTGGTATCATATGAGTTTTGTTCAACTGAAGAACTAGGACTCTGATATTTTCTGTGTGGAAATAGTGTTAAGTGTGATGAGTGTGGTTTTTAGTTTAGGGAATCTAGTGTTGGTGTCGCGGCCAACGTATCCATACACCAAGACTCTGACTTCTGATTTCCGGCTCAGTATGTGAAAACACTGATTGAGTTTGTGTTTTTGGAAAGTTTTATTTATGATCTCTTTGAGTTAGCTCACCAGGAATAACTTATTGACCGTGGAACACCTGTTTCTTTTCAGGATTCCTCTATGCAGACAACCAGCTAGGGTTCTGGGTAGAGTACATGATGACAACCCACCGAGTGATAAGGATTCAGGACATGGCCCCTTTTCGACAATTGTACCATTGGGTTGTGTACCAAAAACACCACTACCCATTGGGAAACCGATTCCACCATTCCTAGCAGCAGAGGGTGCAATTTTCTTGAGCGCATTGCACAAGTTCCAACACCAGAGACCACTGAGGTTCTGAGACGAGATGGACCCATAGGCGGCTGAGAATTGGCTGGAGGCCGTGGCTAGAGTCTTTAGACTGGTAGGGACACCAGCTGATCTCGATGGTGATCCTTGCCGCCAGTATTTTTCAAGAAGCAGTGGGAAGATGGTGGATCTTGATGCTCCAAGAACACGACAAGGTGACTCTCATCTGGGTGGACTTAGAGAGACTTTTTCGGGAAGAGTTCGTCCCAGAAACCCTACACTTAGCGCGTATATATGAGCTTCTCCACTTGCATCAGGGTAGCATGAGTGTAGCTCAGTATTCAGTGAGGTTCACCGACCACTCACGCTACTCCATTGACATGGTGCGAGACCCTTTCTTCAGGGCTCAGACCTTCAGGTAGGGGCTCAGATAGGAGATTATAGCTTCGATGGTTTCCCTCAGTATCCCAACCCATGTGGGGGTGTTAGAGTAAGCACTCTTAGTGGAGAGCTTCCTTACTGAGCATTCATCGGCATGCGAGATCCACCACCGGACGAAACGTATCATAGTAATCGGTAGATGGAAGTAGACAGATGATGCAGAGGTCCAAGAAGACCAGACCTATAGGTGGACAACCATAGGACATAGGGTCAGTAGTGTGGGGCTCTCGAGATAGAGTAGGACCAGTGAGGAACAAGCATGGTTATTTTTGCGGTGGGCAGGGTCACATGGCTCGTGACTGCCCGACCTGCCATACAGATGACTAGAAGACGGTCAAAGGACTTTCTGGACAGAGGTGAAGATTCGATTGAGGAGGCCCACATGAAAGAAGTGGATGTGGCAGAGGATCAGGCCATGCAGAAGGCGGTGGGCAGTGATTTGAGGTTCTACCGCCGCCACCACTAGGAGGTCCACCCCAACTATAGAGAGAATGTGGACAGGGACGAGCTCAATTTTATGCAGCTGAGGCCTACGACCACGACGCTATGAAGATTATTCAAGGTTTGATCTGTGTCAAATCCACCTTATTTGAAGTACTTATAGACATAGGTATCAACCACTATTTTATTTCCATGACCCTCGTTCAGAGCTCGGAGATACTGGTGGAGCCGTTGGATCGATCCTTCTGGATATAGACTCCTACAGAAGTGAATTCTACGATTACACACTAGTTCCGACAGTGTGAGCTTACTCTAGGAGGCAAGATCTTTGGCTGGGATCATCTAGTAGCGGCGTCGAGGCCTTATGACGTCATCTTGGGTATGGACTAGTTATCCACAATCCATTCATATATTAACTGTATTAGGTGCAAAGTGTGGTGTGTCTGTATGGATGGGACTAGGTTTTCATTCACCAGTGATAAGGTAACCTGTGCAGTGTAGGATGGAATTACCTGGAGTAGGGTCCAGTCGATCACACATCAGTTGTCTTTCCTTACCCTCATAGCAGTTGATATTGAGATTTTGAGCTATCCTGTAGTGGTGGACAAGTACACTGATGTTTTCCCTAATGATGTATCGGGTCTACCTCCTTGCAGATAGGTGGACTTATATATCAACTTTTACCCCAGGATGACACCGAAATCTACACAAGCATATTGGATGGCTCCCACAGAGCTTCTAGAGCTGCGGGTACAACTAGAGAACTTGTAGTGCAAGGGGTACATTAGGCCCAGTGTTTCTCCTTGGGTAGCCCCGATTTTGTTCGCCAAGAAGGAAGATGGGAGTTTGAGACTTTGTGTGGACTATCGGTGCCTGAACTTGGTTACCATGAATAACAAGTACCCACTACCGAGGATTGAATATCTATTTGATCAAATGAAGGGAGCACGATGGTTTACGAAGATAGACCTCATATCAGGCTATCACCAGCTCAGAGTATAAGACGAGGATGTTCAGTAGATGAACTTTAGATGTCGGTAAGGCCACTATGAGTTCTTGGTTATTGCATATAGTGTGACCAATGCCACATCAGTGTTCATGGGACTCAGGAACAAGATCTTCCAGCCATACCTCGATTGCTTTGCGGTAGTATTCATCGACAACATCCTGATATACTCAGCGACAAAGGAGGAGCATGCCTATCATCTGTAGATAGTTAGGTACACACTCCAAGAGCAGCAGCTTTATGGTAATCTCTTGAAGTGTAAGTTCTAGTTATGGAAGGTACACTTCTTGGGACATGTCATCCCAGAGGCTAGAGTTGGAGTGGATCCATCAAAGATCGTGGCTGTGCTTTCTTGGGAGCCACCCAGGAGCGTGACGAAGGTGCATAGTTTCCTGGGTTTGGTTGGTTACTACAAGAGGTTTGTGCCTGAAATTTATAGAGTTGTGGAGCCCTTATAAACGTTGAAGAATAAGGGTAAACCCTTTGTATGGTTGAAGATATTCCATTAGAGTTTCCAGGATTTGAGGTAGAGACTGACGAGTGCCCCCTTCTTGAGGCTACCGGAAGATGGCATTTGGTACGTCGTATACTACGATGCATCAGGGACCAGACATGGATGTTTCATGATGTAGGAGTGAGAAATGATCACTTATGGTTCTCAATAACTTAGACAACATGAGGATAACTACACTACCCATGACCTAGAGTTAGCATTACTGACCTTTGCCTTGAAGATGTGGCGCCATTACTTGATGGGCGAATGTTTTATAGTATACTCTAATCACAAGAGTCTCAGGTATATATTCTATCATAAGGACCTAAACCTGAGACAACGGTATTGGCTTGAATTCCTCTAGGACTATGACTTTGAGATAGTCTGTACTCTTGGGAAGGGGAACATAGTAGCAGATGCACTCAACAAAAGATATGGTATACAGTTGTTGATTGAGGCGACAGAGCAGCTATCCACTTTGTGGATATCCTATGTGGATCGAGATATAGTAGTTTATCTTCAGTCTGTGATAGTAACTCTCCCAATCCTTCAGTGAGTCAGGGAGGCATAGCTTGGGGACACTGACTGCAAGGCTCGACGTGCTCAGATATCCACAGGACAGACACCTGATAGATTTTTTGAAGGTGGGGAGCAGGTCATCCTTTTAAGAGGGCGTACTATGGTACCGGTGGCACTACGGCAGGAAGTGTTGAAGGAGTTCCATACGCCCCCTCTAGAGGTACATCCAAGAGTAGCGAAGATGTACCAGGACCTTCTACGTCAGCACTGGTGGCCGGGAATAAAGAAACCAGTAGAAGAGTTTCTATCATGGTGCCTCACTTTTCAACAAGTGAATTCAGAGCACCAGGTTCTAGAAGTCTTAGTTCATCCATTAGAGGTTCCAAAGTGGAAGTGTGATGGAATTTCCATGGACTTTATGACAGGACTATCATGATCATCTAGGGGGAATGATTCTATCTGGGTGATCATTGACCGACTCACTAAGTCGGCCCACTTCCTACCTATCAGAGAGCCGGGTTCAGTAGAGGGATTAGGATGCCTCTATGTGCATAAGATTGTACGGCTTCACGGAGTTCCATTTACAATAGTCTCCGATAGTAATACACATTTTACTTTTCGGCTATGGAAGGGGTTACAGGAAGCGTTCAAGACATAGCTTCAGTTGAGCACTACCTTCCATTCTCATACGGATGGTTAGATAGAGAGGACCATACAGACCCTTAAGGACATGCTGCGTGCATGCGTCCTAGATTTCAGCCGCAGTTTTGAGGATCACATTCCCTTGGTGGAGTTTTATTACAATAATAGATATCACTCCACCATCGGTATGGCACCATTTGAGGCGTTTTACGGTCGACCTTGCAGATCACCTTTGTGATGGACTGACCCAGGGGAGTCAACACTCATGGGAATAGAGATGGTATGAGCTACCACAAAGAAAGTTCATATCATCCAAGAGCGGATGAAGACTGCAAAGAGCATGCAGAAATCTTACACTGACAGGAGACGGAGACCTCTGGATTTTGAGGATGGTGACCATGTCTTTCTACAGGTCTCACCTAGATGAGGTTTGCGGAGATTTGGCCAGGGAGGCAAGTTATCTCCGAGGTTCATTGGACCCTTTCAGGTCCTTAGTAGAGTTGTCAAGGTGGCATATCGCCTAGCCCTTCCACCGTAGGTGGAGAAGGTGCATGAAATATTCCACGTATCCCAGCTGAGGAGATATGTGCATGAACCATCTCACATCATCAACAACGACGAGCTAGACATCGATGATGGGGAGACATTTTTGGAGGTTCCAATGGAGATTGAGGATCGATAGGAGAGAGTCCTTAATGGGCGGTCGATACCTCTGGTGCATGTTTGTTGGCAGTATAGGAACCTCCAAGAGAGCACATGGGAGTGGGAGGCTCAGATTCATGCTCAGTACCCCCACTTGTTTCTCTAGTTTGTGTTGTGGATTTCGGGGATGCAAAAAACTGAGGTGGGAAGAATGTAAAGACCTAGATTTTCCATGTGTTTTTTAATTATATGTAAATATTACGAGTCTGAAAAAATTGACGGCAGGTAATTCTGAGGCCCAGAGTGACCATAATGAATTTCTGAATTTTTTTAGGCACGTTCAGAAAATGTGCGAGCGGGTTTTTGTATCTTTTGAACCGGTTCTCAGAATTGAAATCTGAGGGAACCGTTGAACTCGCAAAGCCGATATTCTCTTAAGGAGACCTTCACCTCGACCATAGTAGGTCGAGGGTGAAAGTTCGTTTCTGATAATTTCGTGGGAGAGTTAAAAGAATAAAAATAAAATAAAGAAGAACTTTTATTTTATTTTTAAAACATCCCATTTGAATGTTCAATGGTGGGGACCACCCGAGCTTGAAACCTCCCATTTGAATTTATTGGTGGGGACCAACCGAACCCCTCTTTTAATGGAAGGAAACTCTTGGATTTTTCCAAATTAAATGTGCAACTTAATTTAATTAATGTACAAACATTAATTAAATTATTTCTTAAACTTATTTAATTTGGAACCTCACCTCTTGCGGGAAAACAGATTGGCCAAGGAGGGGAGAGATTTGGAGAGTTGGAAAGATAATTCTCTAACAAAGGAGATCCTCATACAAAAAACGACTTCCATAATTGAAGAACGAGGAAACGACTTTGGAGCGTCTTGTGGGAGTGATGAACGTCAACGTCAATCTTCAATGACTTCTTCTTCTTCCTCGTGCCACCTCCAACGAAAAATCGAGGTAGGGGATTTATTTTAATTTATGATTGAATTTATTTGATAATTATTCATAATATGAATTCAAAATGATGATGTGAAAACTAACATGGCCATCATCCTGTGCGTATACCTTGCCTCTTATCTTTTGATTATCCGTGCTTTCTTCATGCGTTCTTCAATGCCAACTATTTAATGATGTTTGAAACACTTTATTTTGTTGATCACGACATATGGATGTGGTGCCCTATAACCGAGGATCACAAATATGTGATTGTTTTATTTTTTGGGCTAAGAACGGAGATGCGGTGACCCGAAGAAGAGGTGGAGGGCTGAAACAGCAACCGACCACATGAAGGTAGGGAGGCACGCGTCCGCGCCACCGGATAAGTAGGAGATCACAACCGCTTGGTCGTGGAAGAGGCCAAAGAGTGGTCGGCCCCTGGCCGGCCGTGGTGGAGATGCGGTGCGTGACCACACTGCTGGGAGGAGTACCGGTCAGAGAACCCGACCAACCATGGTGGATCAGTGGGACCCGCTTCGGTCCTGCGGGTGATGTGGCAGCGCCCTAAGGCGTTGCCCTATGGCGCTCCAAATGGAAGGGGGGGCGCTCCCCATTCAGCACGCCAGATCAGGTAGACCACGCCAGCGGGACACGCCCAGTGGGCCGAGCCACTGAGCCTCCCCTATGAAGGTCAGAATGGACCACGGCCTGGCGGGCCGAGCCCGCCAAGGCCCAGGCCATCCGGGCCAGACCTGGGCCCATCCGGACCCCGTTTCGTCTTTTTGGCCATATCTTGAGAATCAGGCGTTCGTTTGACAAACCATCTATGGAACCAGAATCCTTGGATCGAGATGGTACTTATAGTATAATCCACATGAGTTTTGGATAAATTTGGTGTATGTATGGATTGGATCAAACCCCGAATCCAACCGGGCCCTCGGAGTGGAGATGCTAATAACTTACAAACCGAGCGTCCAATTGATGCACCATTTGTTGCGTTGGGCCCCTTATGACATGATGGAAATTTGGGATACCTATCCGTGAGACTTCATGGTGGTCTAGATACGACCAATATCTTGAGGGATAGATTCTACAGAACTCGAGCACACCGGGTGTGAGGAATCCAGTGGCTGGCAGTGAGGTGGAGGTTGGAGACGGATAATACGGAGGTCAGTTATCCATTGACTCGGGGCAGTTCAGATATTGTGTGGGTTATTGCTAGGGTTAGTACCTAACGATCATGTGTGGGTCATCGCTCAGCGATCCTGTATGGGTCAGTGTATTCTGATCCTGTGAGGGTCAGTGCTCAGCGATCCTTTGTGGGTTAGCGCATACCGATCCTGTGTGGGTCAGATCCTTTGTGGGTCAACTCTCAGCAATCCTATGTGGGTCAGCACATATCAATCCTGTGTGGGTCAGATCCTATGTGGGACATTGAGGGGGCTAGTACCTATCGATCCTATGTGGGTTAGACTCTGTATAACCAACACCAATGCCTCTTGACAGAATATGATGATTAGCTTCGCGACTAATCATCTGTACTTCTATACTTCACTTATAACTGTGTGAGGTGAGTCTTATATCTTTATTATGTACCTGTGTGGTACTATATCTTTGTGGTGTTACCTGTGTGGTACTCCTACCTTCATGGTGTTACCTGTGTGGTAAATCTACATTCGTGGTGTTACCATTGTGGTATTATTTTCTCCTATGTGAGATGAGTATATCTTGATAACATAGGTATATATATGGGAATATGCCTAAGTAGGGTTGACTATTATTTCCATGTTTTTTGGTTTATCCTTTGTGGATTTGAGAGACCTTCGGGGGTATTGGAGTCCCTACTGAGTATTTTTATACTCACCCCTGCACGGGCTACACCCGCACCTTGTTGTGTCTTGTGCAGACGACGGACAACAATAACTGAGGACGAGGGTACCAGGACTAGAGACTTCTCAAAGGTGGACCTTAGATAAGGCATACCGCAGAGACGACCATTTGAGAGTTGTACCTACCCTTCAGGTAGGATCCTTGGCGGGTGTTCATAGGAGATGTTTTCAGTTTTACTTGTACTTTCCAATTTTACTTGTACTTTCTAGTTGGGCTTGTATTTCGGACCCTTTACATTATGTAAACACCCTATTTACTATATACTTGACTTTGTGCTCGTATTTTTCCATGTTCTTGTTATGTGTGAGTTTACAGTTTATAAAGGAGATGCCTTCCCATTTTAGAGAATATGCCTTTTGGTGCTTGTCACCAGCCCCTGGCCTATGGAAGGCAGGCTTGGGGTAGTCACGGGCCAGACCCCATGGGATGGGTTGCAAAAAATTGTTATTATAGGAGTTTTGTTCAACTGAAGAACTAGGAATCTGATCTTTTCTGTGTGGAAATAGTGTTAAGTGTGATGAGTTTGATTTTCAGTTTGTCGAATCTAGTGTTGGTGCAGTGGATGACGTATCCATACACCAGGACTATGACTTCTAATTTCTGGCTCAGTACATGAAAACACTGATTGAGTTTGTGTTTTTGAAAATTTTTCTTTGTGATCTATTTGAGTCAGCTCACCAGATATAACTTATTTACAGTGGCACACCTATTTATTTTCATGATGCATCCATACAGACAACCATCTAGGGTTCTGGGTAGATTACGTGATGAAAACCCACCGAGCGACAAGGCTTAGGGACAGGGCCCCTTTATGGAAGTTGTACAATCAGGTTGTGTACCAACAACACCACTACCCATTGGGCAGCCGATTCCACCATTCCTAGAAGTAGAGGGTGCAAACTGCTTGAGCGCATTGTACAGGTTCCAACAACAGAGACCACCGAGGTTCCAGGATGAGACAGAACCACAGGTGGCTGAGGATTGGCTGGAGGCCGTGGCTAGAGTCTTTAGACTGGTTGGGACACCAACTGATCTCATGGTTATCCTTGATTCCAGTCTTTTTCAGGCTACAGTAGGAAGGTGGCGGAGCTTGATTCTCCAGGTACACGATGAGGTGAATCTCATCTGGGTGGACTTCGAGAGCCTTTTTCAGGAAGAGTTCATCCCAGCAACCCTACTCTCAGTAAGTATATATGAGCTTATCCACTTGTAGCAGGGTAGCATGACTATAGCTCAGTATTCAGCGAGGTTCACCGACCACTCATTCTACTCCACTGACATAGTGCGAGACCCTTTCTTCAAGGCTCAGACCTTCGATTAGGGGATCATATGGGAGATTATAGCTTCAATGGTTTCTCTCTGTATCCTGACCCAAGTGGGGGTGTTAGAGCGAGCACACATAGTAGAGAGATTCCTTACTGAGTAGTCATCGACAGCGAGACCAACCACTGAATGACACATATCATAGTCATCGATAGCAAGAAGTAGACAGATGACGCAAAGGTCCAAGAAGACCAGACCTATAGGTGGACGACCACCGGATACAAGGTCAGTGGTGCGGGGATCTCGAGATAGAGGAGGACCTGTGAGGAACAAGCATGGTTATTTTTGCGATGGGCAGTGTCACATGGCTCGTGACTGCCCGACCTGCCATACAGATGACCATCAGACAGTCGAAGGACTTCCTGGATAGATGCGAAGATTCGATTGAGGAGGTCTGCATGCAAGAGGTGGATGTGGTAGAGGAGTAGGCCGTGTAGTAGGTGGTGGGCAGTGATTTGAGGTTCTACCGCCACCACCACTAGGAGGTCCACCCCAACTATAGAGAGCAGGTGGAGAGGGATGTGCTCAATTTTAGGCAGCTAAGGCCTACGAACACGGCGCTCTGAAGATGATTCAAGGTACGATCTGTGTCAACTCCACTTTATCTGCAGTACTTATAGACACAGGTTCCAGTCACTCTTTTATTTCCAAGACCCTCGTTCAGAGATCGGAGATACCGGTGGAGCCTTTGGCTTGATCCTTACGGATAGAGACTCCTACGAGAGTGAATTCTATAATTACACACTAGTGTCGGCAGTGTGAGCTTACTATAGGAGGCAAGAGATTCAGCTGGGATCATCTAGTAGCGGCGTCGAGGCCTTATGATGTCATCTTGGGTATGGACTAGTTATCCACAGTCCATGCATAGAATGACTATATTAGGTGCAAAGTGCGGTGTGTCTGCATGGATGGGACTAGGGTTTCCTTCACCAGTGATACGGGAACCTTTGAAGTGTAGGATGGAGTTACCTGGAGTATGTTACAGCCGATCACACATCAGTTGTCTTGCCTTACCCTCGAAGCAGTAGATGTTGAGATTCGGAGCTATCCTGTAGTGGAGGAACAATACACTGATGTTTTCACTGATGATGTATTGGGTCTACCTCCTTGCAGAGAGGTGGAATTCTACATTGACTTCTACCCCAATATGACCTTGATATCTACAACAACATATTGGATGGCTTCCAAGGATCTTCTAGAGTTGGGGGTACAACTAGAGGACTTGTAGAGCAAGGGGTTCATTAGGCCCAGTGTTTCTCCTTGGGTAGCCCCGATTTTGTTCTCCAAGAAGGTATATGGGAGTTTGAGACTTTGTGTGGACTATCAGTGACTGAACTAGGTGACCGTGAAGAACAAGTACCCACTACCGATGATTGACGATCTATTTGTTCTGATGAAGGGAGCACGATGGTTTTCGAAGATAGACCTCAGATCATGCTATCACCAGGTGAGAGTATGAGATGAGGATGTTCAGAAGATGACCATTAGATGTCGGTATGACCACTATGAGTTCTTGGTTATTCCATATGGTGTGACCAATTCCACATCAGTGTTCAAGGGACTCATGAACAAGATCTTCCAGCCATACCTTGATCGCTTTGTGGTAGTATTCATCGACAACATCCTAATATACTCAGAGACAAAGGAGGAGCATGCCTATCATCTGCAGATAGTTCTGTACACACTCCAAGAGCACCATCTTTATGGTAAGCTCTTAAAGTTTCAGTTCTAGATATGATAGGTCCACTTCCTGGGACATGTCATGTCAGAGGCTAGAGTTGCGGTGGATCCATCGAAGATCGAGGCTGTGCTTTCTTGGGAGCCACCCAGGAGCGCGACGAAGGTGCAGAGTTTCCTGGGTTTGGCCGGTTACTACCCGAGGTTTGTGCCTGACTTTTATAGAGTTGTGGAACCCTTATAAACGTTGAAGAATAAGGGGAAACCATTTTTATGGTCAGAGAGATTCCATTAGAGTTTCCAGGAGTTGAGGTAGAGACTGACGAGTGCCCCCTTCTTGAGGCTACTAGAGGAGGGCATTGGGTACGTCGTCTACTACGATGCATCAGGGACCAGACTTGGATGTGTCCTGCTGAAGGAGAGAGAAATGATCACTTATGGTTCTTGATAACTGATATAACATGAGAATAAATACACTACCCATGACCTGGAGTTAGAAGTAGTGGCCTTTTCCTTGAAGATGTGGCGACATTACTTGATGGGTGAATGTTTTATAGTCTACTCTAATCACAAGAGTCTCAGGTATATATTCTCTCAGAAGGACCTGAACCTGAGACAATGGTGTTGGCTAGAGTTCCTCTAGGACTATGACTTTGAGATAGTCTGTACTCTTGGGAAGGGGAACGTAGTAGCAGATGCACTAAATAGGAGATCTGGTATACAGTTGTTGAGTGAGTTGATAGAGCAGCTATCCGCTTTGCGGATATCCTATGTGGATCTATATAGAGTAGTTTATCTTCAGTATCTGATAGTCACTCCCCCACTCCTTCAATGAGTCATGGAGGCATAGGTTGGGAACACTGACTGTAAGGCTTGACGTGCTCAGATATCCATAGGACAGGCACCTGATAGATTTTTTGAAGGTGGGGAGCACGCCATCCTTTTTAGAGGTTATACTATGGTACCGGTGTCACTACGGGAGGAAGTGTTGAGGGAGTTCCATACACCCCCTATATAGGTACATCCAATAGTGAAAAAGATGTATCAGGACCATCTGCATTAGCACTGGTGGCCGAGAATGAAGAAAGAATTAGCAGAGCTTGTCTCATGGTGCCTCACTTTTCAACAAGTGAAGGTAGAGCACCAGGTTCTAGTAGGCTTAGTTCAGCCATTAGAGGTGCCAGAGTATAAGTGGGATGGAATTTCCATGGAATTCATGATAATACTTTCATGAACATCTAAGGGGAATGATTGTATCTTGGAGATCCTTGACCTACTCACCAAGTCAGCCCACTTCCTACCTATTAGAGAGAAGGGTTCAGTAGAGGGATTGGGATGCCTCTACGTGCAGAAGATTGTATGGATTCATAGAGTGCAATCTACGATTGTCTCTAATCGTGATGCACATTTTACTTTTCAGCTATGGAATGGGTTTCAGGAAGCGTTCGAGAAATAGCTTCGTTTGAGCACTGACTTCCATCCTCATACGGATGGTTAGATAGAGCGGACCATACAGACCCTTGAGGACATGATGCGTGCATGCACCCTATATTTCGGCCACAGTTGGTAGGATCACATTCCCTTGGTGGAATTTCTTAAAACAACAGTTATCACTCCACCATCTGCATGGCACCATTTGAGGAATTGTACGGTCAACCTTGTAGATCACCTTTGTGCTGGACTGACCCAGTGGAGTCAACACTCATGGGAATAGAGATGGTACGAGCTACCACAAAGAAAGTTCAGATCATCAGGAGCGGATGAAGACTGCACAGAGAATGCAGAAATCTTACACTGAAAGGAGACGAAGACCTTTGAATTTCAAGGATGGTGACCATGTATTTCTACGGGTCTCACCTAGACAAGGTTTATGGAGATTTGGCCTAGGCAGCAAGTTATCTCCGAGGTTCATTGGACCCTTTCATGTCCTTAGTAGAGTTGGTGAGGTGGAATATCACCTAGACCTTCCACCATAGTTGGAGAAGGTGCACGACATCTTCCACGTATCTCAGCTGAGGAGATATGTGCACGACCCATATCACGTCATCAATAATGGCGAGATGGACATCGATGATGGGGATACATTTTTAGTGGTTCCAATAGATATTGAGGATAAATAGGAGTGAGTCCTTCGTGGGCAGTCAATACCTCTGGTGCATGTTTGTTGGCAGCATAGTAACCCCCAAGAGAGAACATGGGAGAGAGAGGCTTAGATTCATGCTCAGTACCCCCACTTGTTTCTCTAGTTTGTGTTGTGGCTTTCAGGGACAAAAATACCTGAGCTGGGAAGAATGTAAAGACCTAGATTTTCCATGTATTTTTTTAATTATATGGAAATATTACAAGTCCAAAAAAAATGACGGCAGGTGATTCCGAGTCCCGGAGTGCCCATAATGAATTTTTGAACTCTTTTTTAGGTACGGTCAGCAAATGTGCGAGCGAGTTTTTGTATCTTTTGAATCGGTGCTTGGAATTGAAATATGAGGGAACCGTTGAACTCGCAACGCTGATATTCACTTAAGGAGACCTTCACCTCGATTGCAGTAGGTTGAGGGTGAAAGTTTGTTTCATGGAATTTCGTGGGAGAGTTAGAAGAATAAAAATAAAATAAAGAACAACTTTTATTTTATTTTTAAAGCCTCCCAATTGAATGTTCAGTGGTGGGGACCACCGGAGCTTGAAACCTCCCATTTGAATTTAGTGGTGGGGGCCAACCAAACCCCTCTTTTAATGGGAGAAAAATCTTGGATTTCTCCAAATTAAATGTGCCAACTTAATTTAATTAATGTATGAACTTTAATTAAATTATTTCTTAAACTTATTTAATTTGGAACCTCACCTCTCGTGGGAAAAGGGATTGGAAAAGTGGGGGAGAGCATTGGAGTGTTGTAAAGATCATTCTCTAAGAAAGAAGATCCTCAAACGAAGAACGACTTCCAGAATTAAAGAATGAGGAACTGATCTTAGAGCGTCTTGTGGGAGAGACGAACGTCGACGTCAATCTTCAACGGCTTATTCTTCTTCCTCGCGCCACCTCCAATGGAAAATTGAGGTAGGGGATTTATTTTAAATTAGGATTGAATTTATTTGAAAATTCTTCATAATATGAATTCAAAATGATGATGTCCAAACTAACATGGCCATCATCCCGTGCATATACCTTTCCTCTTATCTTTTGATTATCCTCGCTTTCTTCGCGGGTTATTCAATGCCAAATCTTTAATGACACTGGAAACACAATATTTTATTGTGCGCAACATACGGATACAGAGCCCTTGACCCGAGGATTGTGAATATGAGATTGTTTTATTTTTCGGGTTATGAACGGATATACTGTGACCCACGGAAGAGGAGGAGGGCCGACACACTAGCCGGCCGCATAAAGGTAGGGCGGCGTGCGTCCGCACCACCAGATTAGCAGGAGAACGCGACCGCTTGGCCGTGATGGAGGCCAAAGAGAGAATGGAACCTAGCTATCCATGGTGGAGTAGCAGAGCATGACCGCACCACTAGTATTAGGACCGGTCAGAGCACCTAGCCAGTAGTGGCTGATCGGCGGGACCCGCTTGGGTCCCACAGGTGACGTGGCAGCGCCCTAAGGAACTACCTTATGGCATTCCGAATGGAAGGGGGTCTCTCCCCCTTCAGTGACATCTTAGGAGGACCATGCCACTGGGCCACGCCCAGTGGGACACCCCTTACATGGGCCGTGCCGGACCACGTCCTAGCGAGCCGGGCCCTCCGAGGCCCATCCGAACCCAGTTTCACCCTTTTGGGAATATCTTGAGAACCGGGTGTCCGTTTGACAAACCATATGCGGTACCAGAATCCTTGTATGAAGATGGTACTTTTGGTATAATCTACTTAAATTTTGTATAAATTTGATTTATGGACGGGTTGGATCGAACCCCGAATCCAACCGGGCCCTTAGAGCGGAAATACTAATAACTTACATACAGAGTGTCCGATTGACGCGCAGACTATTGCGTTGGGTCCCTTATGACTTGATGGACCTTTGGGATACTTCTATGTGTGAATTCATGGTGGTAGAGGTATGAAAACTATCTCTGGGGATAGATTTTACAGAATTTGAGCGCACCAAGTGCGAGGAATCCAGTGGATGGCAGTGAGGTAGAGGTTGGAGACGGATAATACGGAGGTTAGTTACCTATCGAATCTGGGCGAGTTAGATCTTGTGTGGGTCATTGCAGAGGTTATTACCTATCGATCCTGTGTGGGTTAGATTTCAAATATCCTATGTGGGTCAGTGCATTCCGATCCTGTGTGGGTCAGATCCTGTGTGGGTTATCCCTCAGCGATCCTGTGTGGGTTAGCGCATACCGATGCTGTGTGGGTTAGATCCTGTGTGGGTCAGTGCTCAACGATCATGTGTGGGTTAGCACATAACAATCCTGTGTGGGTCAGATCCTATGTGGGTCATTATGGGGGTTAGTACCTATCGATCCTATGTGGGAAGGCTCCGTATAATCAACATCAGTGCCTCATGACTGAATAAGATGATCTAGTTTCGCGACTAATCATTTGTACTTCTATACTTAAATTATACCTATGCGAGTTGAGTATTATATCTTCATGGTGTACCTGTGTGGTATTATATCTTCATGGTATTACCTGTGTGATACTTCTATCTTCATGGTGTTATCTATGTGGTACTTCTACCTTCGTGGTGTTACCATTGTGGTATTCTTTCCTCCTGTATGAGATGAGTATATCTTGATAACTTAGGTATGTGTATGGGAATATACCTAAGTAGGGTTGAATATTGTTTCCATGTTTATTGGTTTATCCTTTGTGGATTTGAGAGACATTCAGGAGTCTTGGGGACTCTACCGAGTATTGTTATACTCACCCCTACACGGGCTACGCCCACACCTTGTTGTGTCTTGTGCAGACGACGGACAACGCTGACTGAGGACGAGAGTAACAGGACTATAGACTGCTCAGAGGTGAAACTTAGATTTGGAAAACTTCAGAGAAGACCATTTGAGAGTTGTACCTACTCTTCCGGTAGGATCCTTGCCAGGCGTTCATGGGTGATGTTTTCAGTTTTACTTGTACTTTCCAGTTTTACTTGTACTTTCGAGTTGGGCTTGTATTCCGACCCCTTTACATTCTGTACACACCCTGTTTACTATATAGTTTACTTTGTGTATATATCTTGCTCTGTGCTTGGTATGTGTGAGTTTATATTTTATTAAGGCAATGCCTACCCGTTTTAGGGAATACGCCTTTCGGTTCTTGTCGCCAGCCCCTGGCCTATGGAAGGCGGGAATGGGGTAGTCACGGCACGGGCCCCGGGGTACGGGTCATGACATCACTAAAGATAAAAAATAAGATAAGATGATTTAGACATATCTTTTAGATTTAAATATAATATTTATATTTTAATATATATTATGGATAAAAACATATTAAAAATGTTATATTGATTAAAAATATGAGTGTGGCATATTTGAATTTTCTTTAAATAAAATATTATAAATATAATAACCTCATCCAAATGGCAATAAATGGACATATAACTGATCCTTAATTTATTAAGTTAGAAATTAAATCATCCAATAAAATTTTGTCATGTGTAAGTGTCATTTTCTAGTCCTTATCATTTTATTTTAACTTAAATGACCAAATTTACCCTTTACCGTGGTAACCAAATTACCAAGGCAACTATTCATATTTGTCAAAAATAAAATGGAAAAATTTAATAAATTTGGAGCTTAAAAATACAAATATTACATATATTTTTCAATATTAAAAACACATAAGTGTTTGAATTTAATTTAAATTAAACCACTAAAATGCAACGAAAAACGATTTTTCAAAAAAATGCCCTATTAAATATAAAAATGTTTTTATAACAAATTAAAATTTAAAATTTATTCCAATGAACATAATTGTATTATTAAAAATATAATATAACTAATTTTAGTATTAAACCAACTTAAATTATAACTTTGGAATGGTTGAAGTAAAAATATAGTTTTCAATAAATATCGGTATTTTTTACTATTCACTAGAAAATAAATATTTTCTAAAAAATAAAAATAATTCACCCTAATATAATATTTTAATTCCTATTTTAAAAAATATACATTATTTATTGAAATATAATTAATAAGAGTGTTAAAATTTAGTTTTAAAATAAGTGCGCCATGAAAAGGTAACAAAACTACCTTCAGTAAAATATAGATTTTAATGCTTAAAATTGGATTTATTCTTATCTTATGATTATCAAATCTATTGGATGAAAAAGATTTGATTTTATAAATATATTTAATAATATGTTTAATACTATTAACTCCCAAAAA
Source organism: Viscum album (assembly GCA_963277665.1). NCBI lineage: Eukaryota > Viridiplantae > Streptophyta > Magnoliopsida > Santalales > Viscaceae > Viscum > Viscum album. The sequence goes on along the minus strand of OY728133.1, from coordinate 855,917,774 downwards.
TTTAATGGTTAGGTTATAATAATATTTCATTATTCGTTTAAGTTAGGTGTTGCGTGTAACATAAGCTATCAAAAGATTAAATTTTAAAAGAGAGATACCATAAAATATTTGGTGTTTACAATAATAATGACATGAGACATCATTTAAATGTATAATACCAATTTTTTAATGACATTATAATTAAAAAAATAATGTTATGTACCCGTATCAAATAAGACATGCATAAGTGTTCAGTACGGAAGGATGGTACCTCACGCTCTGGAGGGACCCAGTAAAAAGAAAGGGGATTTAGGTTGTGGCTTGATCTAGATAAAGGCATGGTGGTTCTTACTCCACTTCAAATGAAGATATTTTGTTTGTGCATCTGGGGGTTAAAATGGAATGTTTTGGGTAGAGCCACTAGGGATTAAAAATATAATAGTAAATAGTTGTGACTCTTCATAAAAATTCAAGGATTCTATTTCAATGAGTGGCATATATTTCTACATTTGAGATAATCAAAGAGTAAAAATAGAATCAATTTTATCCAAATTGATATAAAAATCTATTGTGAATTTTTTTAATTTATTTTCACTTCATATTAATTTTTAACTCTGAGAAACCATTAAAATTATCTAAATTGGTCAGTTCACCCAAAGGTGATCATTTTTTCATTCTCATATTGGGACCAAACACTTACCCTCATAGACACATCACATAACAAAAAATTAATATATAATATGATATATTATAATTTTATTCTTATATATATTATATATATAATGAGTTGGAGGCATACCTCTCTAACTCTTTTAATAATAATAATAATATTATTATTATTATGTTTTTAATGTTTCTAGTCAATAGGTTGACACTTTTTTTAATTTTTTCCCTTTACGTATCCATATAAGAACCTTATTCTTCAATTTTTTTAAGAAATATTTGGTTAATTTATTTTATTTTTTAGTAGATTCATTAATTAGATTCAATTTTATCTTCATCAGAGTTAATTCTGAAAGTACTGTGCTTTATTTTTTTATTTTTTTCTACCCTTTCCATTTATATGAAAGTTTTATTATGACCTATGAACTGTGAAATTATTAGATTATTATTGGTGATATTTTTTTTAGAATCATGTTACTAAGGATATTCTTTATAATCATATCAGACTAAGGCTCTACTAACTACTATTTACTACCTTTAATAAGAATTTGAAAAAACATGATTGGGAACCCCATTTTTGAAATAAAAAGTTTGGTGTGAAAATTAAAATATCACATATTTTTAAATGTATAATATTTAGTGTGCTAACAATTGTTTGTTTTGGTTTCAAGAGAACCAAAAGATTTATGACTTTTGACTACTGAACTATAAATGGTTATTGTCATTGTATCTTTTTGAACATTAATGACTAAAGAATTAGTTATAAAATCTTAATGAGTTTGTTATTTCTCTATCATGTGTGTAATTTTTTTATTGTTTTTACATTTATTCATTATTCTATTAATCAAAATCAAAAAAATCTCAATTCATCTCCCAACCTAAATGTGTCTGTATATATTGATTATTATGTTCATCCTTGGGTGTGCTATTTAAATATCCTACCACTCTCTTATATAATATTTTCTCAATCTATGTATTCACCAACCTTTGAATCTTATCTCCACCCCCTCATCTTATGTTTTTAACATTAGGTTGTCCCTTTATAGGGATGTTTAATGGGTATTGACTCTTTTGGATTAAGTATATTTTATAGGGAAATATGAAACTATAAAAAATTTTCTCATTTTAAATCCTAAAATGATTGGTGATAAAATATGTACATTTTAGTAGACTGGAATAAACGGATGTCGGTTATCTCATGGGTAAAAAAGTTTTCTTTCATTTTTTATAAAATTATTTTTTAATAAATTATTTTTTAATTTTGTGAGAAATATATGTATGAATTGATATCTATGAAATTAAAATTAAGTGTTTTAATGTTTAATATCTATTTAAAATGTCTTTTTATGTTTTATTCTTGATAATAATTAAGTCTGGGTCACCCCACAAGTCTAACTACTTATAATTTAAATGGTACATAACCAAATTATATAAATTCTCATTGAATATGGGCATAAATGAACCTAATGTATTTAGGCCTGACTTATTCAAATACATTAATCATCTACACCCCTTTCATCTTGCATTGGTTGGTATCAAATATTCGGTTGAGGTGATTGAAAAACCATACTTTTATTTCAGTAGTCTTTTATACATTGACCATTTTTATGTCTTGTTATTACGTAAAAATAAAAAATATTTTTTGTAATTCTTTGAAAACCTTTAGAATTGATTATTGTTAGGAATTATTTTAAATATACCATATTAATAATTATTAAATCTTTAATTTTTTATCATAAGTAATTAATTTCATCAATATGAAATAATATGAATATAAAAAATTGAAGTTGAAAACTCCAAAGATACATTTTCTTTCCATATATTATATTTTACAATATTGAGAAAATTCTAGTTTTGAGTGATTGGAAATAAAAAGAAGAAAAACATTGGATATTATTATACTCACATTGTTTTATCCTCTTTATTACTAGCACATTCAATTTTATCTTTCTATTACATCATTCTTGTTTTTCACTTTCTTAATCTCTACTTTTGAATATTTTGATATATTTTCTTAAATAAATTGCTAACCCCAAAAGTGATTTTAGTGAACACACCATAATCATTACTTTATTTTCTCATTTCATCATTGTTTCCACCCATGTATTAGGTGATAAACCAAGAGATGAGTTCTATATATTAAATAAAATAATACTATATAAAATTATATCTTATCCTCTCTTAGACTCTTTAAATCTTATATCCACTTCTGTGTTTTATTGATACCACAAACACCAGTCAATATATTTACGCCTTCTCAGATGATGCAGAAACTATATGAATCTTTGATTAATCATCCATGTATTGAAAGTATGTGTAATTATTTCTTCGTTTTATATGATTTTTATGTTTAATTTCTTCCTTTAATTTTTATGTTCAATTAATCTTGCGTGAAATATTTGTAAATGAGATATTTGATATAATACTTGGATCTCTCATAAACCATGGTATGAGCTGAATGATAAGTTTTCTATAAAATTCAGGAATTTTTGATTATTTGAGTATAAAAAATCCTTGACAATTTTAATAGGATTTAGAAACAAAATTATTTAAAAAATCTAATGTTGTCATATTTTGTTTTCAATTAGTTCATTATTTTTTTTATTTTAAAGAAGTTCGGATAAATGCTGTGAATGAAGGGTATTTTTTAAATAAATATAAAATGATCATAAAATTATCCATATCCTTCAGAAATTAAAATGTGAATTTTTTTATGAATCATATATAAATATTTTTATATTGATTTTTTAACCTATCTGTGATAATTCTATTTTTGGGATGGCTATGAAGATAAGAGTGACCCTTGAAGCTCGATGGCACTGAACCTACTGTAGGGTCCTCAATAATATTTTTTTTCTAAAATTAATATAATTTTGGAAAACCAAGGTTGTCTATGAAGTTGTTAACTCAATAAATCATTAATCATGGGATTTTTTAATTTTTTTTTGTTTTGGGAATTTTTTTCCAGCTTAAAAAAATGACAATAAAAATAGAGAAATGCAGTTTCATGTGTTATGAATTTGATAAATTAAATTAAATAAGATACAACAAAATATAGAAATGAAAAGAAAAAAATAAAACAAGTGTTAAATAGAAAAATGATCAATCCAAATGCTTATTTCACTATCATGGTGATCATTAATTGAATTATATTTCATTCCACTTAAATAATATGATTATATACTATTCCTTCAATCATCTTCAACTATTTGAAGAAGAAGTGGTGATCATAATCAATATACTATCAAAGTGTTCTGTCAAACCACTTTATCCTCAGAAATTTAGTATATAATACACCTCTCATATGTTCATAATCTAAACAAACTCTTGACTGCATCCCATGTGTCATTCAAAACCTTTGGTGATCAAATTATCCATACATAGTGTGAAACAAAATAATGGATGTTAAAATTGACTTAATAGTTGAAGAAATTAATATTTAGGTAACATGAAGTGAAGAGTGATGACCATCACTCTTCAACCACATCTCTCACTCCCTTACATGAATTAGAAACAAAATAATGACCAAAATTATATGAATAAAACTAGGGCTACAAGAACCTCCTCCTTGGATCAGCCATCTTTTAGTTATCAATATCCATGGAGTGTGAGAGGTTGATGAGGGAAGAACACAATGTAATTTTAGTGTAAGTGTAACATCTTGTTACAATATTTCAATTACCTATAAACCTTTATTTTTACCATATCTTGTTTGGGTATTATCATGGGTCGTTTTGGGTGATTTTTGGAGTTTTTTCAAGGTTTCTGGTCTCATGCATGGTTGGAGGATGGTTAGTGAAAACCATTATGATCATCCAATGAATGCGTTCACCTTGTGGATGAGTTTTAGAGGAGGAAACATTATTAAGTTCACTCTTAGTGCAAACCATGCAACCTAATCTCCAAACCATGTGGTTTGGGATAGTGGATCATACACGGTTTGTGCACAGTTTCTCAAATAGTGGGGATAAACCATGAAACTCTTTCTAGTGGCCTTGGAGGGGGATTCAAGGTTGGTGCACAGTTTTTCAAACCATGCTGTCAAACCTTGCATCTTTCTCTAACATCCCAGTAATAGGCGCACTATTTGTTAAAACATGTGGTCATACTATGTGACAAGAATAAAATTCTCTAAATTTATTAATTTAAGTCCCAATACCCCTATTTTGATTTTTAAAATAATCATAATTGAACCTAAATCGACTCTATTGATTTTTTAGGCTCTCTATAGGTGATTTTGGCTCCCCCATCCTATTATCTTCTTAGATTGAAGTGTCCGTGGATGTATTGGATTCCTTCTAATAAGTGTAATCTATTTGGTTATTAATTATCATTTCATCCTCTCTGCCTTCTTTGAGAGAGGTGGATCCTCATGTTTTTTATGGATCAATATATTTCCGTATTGATTTGTGGAACTATGATTCTCCCTCGATCATTATAGCCTTCATCTATCTTAGTGGATCCCATGTTTTGTGTTGATGATCATGGATTGAGGTATGTGGCTTCATAAGTCAATCACTATAAATTGAAACCCTTGATGATTGTCTATTTAAATTATATTATAAATTTATTTATAAATCTTGGTTTGAGTCTCTTGATAAATTATTTGGAAATGGTATGGTGTGTGTAATGAAATCCTTTGAAATTGGATTTTGAAAATAAAGTGTTGATTTCCATAAAATGATCTTGAAATGAAATGAATGTTTAAAGAATGATTTTTATGAGATGAAAAGTTTTGAAATGAATTATTATTTTGAATAAAATGATTTCATTTTATAGGAATAATATTTGATAAAACCAGTTGATTTTTTTTAAAATGAAATGGAATGTTTTTAATATTGAATTTTTGGATGATTGAAATAATGTTTTTAAATGATTTCAGATTGTTTGAAATGAATAATATACCCTTGTATGTTTTTTACCTTAAAGAACATGAGATACTTGTAAGTTAGTAGGAGTAAATTAATTTTAGGTAAAAAGTATTATCTACTAATTATTTGATGAAGAAAATAATACTCAAACTACTTGAGGGTAGAGTGTTCGTTTTGGTGATAGAATCTTATCCCCCTAGGCCCGAGCCTAGGGATATGTTCACCCTAAGAGCCATATTTCATTGAGATTGTGAGGAACCTCATGTCTCAAAATAAATAATCTTTATGGATTATAACCATGGTTCTATGATTGAAAACACTGATTCCAATCCAATGAATATGAAATATGTTATTTATTCATATTTTAGTAAAATAGTTAAGTCATGTCTGTTTTGACCAAGATGCTTATTTATGAACAATTTTATGGAAATGAACTTTTATACCGGTTGTATAATATCCATCGATTTTTTTAAAATGTATGTTTTGATATGATCTAAAAAATTATTTCTATGCCATGTTTTACTATAAATTAGCACATTTGGTTTATTGGTAATAGATTACTAATGAAATTTTCGGTGAGATCCTATTGGATTTTGTTTCTCACAACCTAAATTTTCTTTTATGATATTGTATATTTTATTATATTAGATTTATGAAAAGGGAAATCACCAATCATAGGTGGTGGATGTTCTTGATTAATGTACCTTGAGAGTTGGAAGTGATTGGTGGATTGTGTGATCCACTTGTTACGTGGAGTTTCTATGTTGTTGTTTAGATGGTCTCTTATGAAGAATTGGGTTGAAGTTCCTATTTATGAGACTTTAATTTTATTACCTATGGTTTTATCCCATATAGAGTGTCTGTAATACTCACCGATTATCATTTTTTGTCCACTACTTTGTTTTCATGAGTTATCCTTGGGGTGAAATATATCCCTCTATTTTTCATTCCTCTTCTTTGACGTCAGTATAAAGTTTAAGATATTTTAGTAGACAGGTGATAGTATTGTTAGGAATTAAGGGGTAGGTTAAAATTAAGTTACTAATCATATCTCATGGTAACAAGCCTTATGTTACCATGAGATATTGCTGAAAAATGCATTTGAGAAGTGTTTATACTAATCATATACTTTTTCCAAATCTTTTATTCATAAAATTTATTTTCTAGTTGAATTATGATTGATATAGTTGATAATATATTATATCTTGATTGTTTTTCCCCTTTTTATCTAATGATGATGTGTAGTACCATGCCCCTAAGAATATGTTTAAAAAAACATAAGGAGGGAGTTGCTGATGAACCATGGAAAGCGAACCCTCGAGTTGATCAGAACCTTGTGCAAGTTTTTATCTATATGGTCCATGATTTAGGCCATATGGATACAAATATTAATGTTCATGTATTATAGGTTGTTCCATAAATATAATATATTAAATATTATTCCCAATAATTTCTTCTTCTACAACCACTCTCTTTATAGGGTACCAATGATCCTCTGGAGGTAGGGGATTGGTTAATGAAAGCCATGTATCTTTTTGAGTTATTGGAGACACTTGACTCTATTAAGGTGAATAATATTTCATTAAAGATCTAATTTCATAGAAGAATGTGTTGGGAATCGATAGTTTAGATAGATAATAATATCTTATTGGAATGAAAATAATTCTGGGTACTTTTAACAAAAGAATTTTATCCACAATCAATGGTATTGGAAAAGTCGATAGAGTTCCTTAAACTCAAGAAATGTGATTGAACTATGACTCAGTATTCTAAAAACTTCATCAAGCTTGTTCATTTCTCAAAGAAGGTGGTATTATATGGGAAACTAAAATACCAATGGTTTGAGATGGGTCTTTGACCAGATATCGGATCTTAGGTTTTTTTATTGAAGATCACCTCATTTGTGGATATTCTTTGTAGAGATTTGATTGAATAACTCGACTTGGATAGTGTTAGGTTTGGTGTGATTTTCTCATGAACTAAGTAGTATGTTATGTAGTCCCTTTAAATGGAAGATCATGGGGATAAATCTCATGGTGGAAACCATATTATTGGTGAATATCGATTGCATAATTTATCCAAATCTTCTACAATGTATTAAAAATTTCCACTAACGTTTTTCCAATGTGGAAAATTTGAACTCTCAATGTGTATTTTTATGGAGGTGTCAAAGATCTATATATCTTTTGGAAGTTCATGTCACTTATAATAGAAAATTTTCTATATTTTCATCACTATGTGTAGTGGTATGAACATGAATATTGAACTATAAATTTTTATTTTCATTGTATATTTTGGATCATTAAAGACTCAATAATCAATTATAAAATATTAAGATTTTATTTTTTCTCGGTCGTGTGAGTAATTTTTTTTATTAAATTTATGTATTACATTATGATAAATTTATGAGTTAGATCAGTGATTCAATACCACAAACATCTCAATTCATGGATCAACCTAAACATTTTATAGTGTATATTGGTTATCTTGTTCATCCTTCGGTGTGTTTTTTAAATATTATGTCACTCGTATATAGTATTGATTGACTATTTATATTTTCTAATAATTAAATATTATCCCTTCAAACATGTCATATTTTTTGAATATCAGGTTTCTCATTATTAGATATACTTAATGGGTATCGACCCCATTTTATTAGGTACATCTTATAGGGAAAGATGAAACAACAAAAACTGTCATTTTTTAAAGTATGAAATAATGAAAAAAATAAATTAAATGAAACTAAATCTATAAGAACCTCCTACTTGGATCATACCTATTTTAGTTATACAAAAACATAGAGTATAGGATTTTGAAAAGGAAATAACATAAGGTTATTTTTGTGGGATAAAAGTGAAAAAGATAAGAATGAAGTAGAATAAAAACACTTGAGTTTGAAAAAAGAGAAAGTAAAATAATAAAATTAAGTGGAAAACATGGTGTCTAGGATGACATGTAATAGAAAAATAACCACAACCCTATTTTACCTTTAAAATAGATAACCAAAATCCTTGAAATTAGAATAATAAAATGAATATTGTACCAAGAAGGTTTGGCTCCACTTTCATCTTTCTCCACATGGAAAACCATCATTATCTTCATCAAAAAACAACAACAGTATTAGTTTTGAGAATAATTAGTGGCTCAAATTCTCTACATTGAGGAATAATGGAAATCTGGTGTGCTTGGAGGTATCACTATTTGTATGGATTAGGTGGAGATAAATACATTCATGCTCTAGATTTAATCATAATTTGGGATTCACTACCATGGGTTTTCATCATTAGGTCTGGATTTATTCAAACCATGTGGCTAAACCATGAGCTGAGAATTAAATTATTTTAGTTTTTTAATTAAAGTCCCAAGACCCCCATTTTAATTTATAATCTCTTAATAATTGATCCTAAACTGAACTTATCGATTTTTAAGGATCTCTATAGGTGATTTTTGTCGGATGAGAAGAGTTTACTGTGGTTACAATAGTAGGGGGTGGATTATAGTTTAAGAAATTAAAAGTATACAAAACCAAGAACCTTTTTAGTTAAAAGGATTAGACTTAACAATCTTCTAGGGATCAAAGTGTGTATATCAGATTCATAAATCTTCACATAAAATAGATTTGTTAATCTGGGTCATAGAAAGTATGATACAATAGTTATCATAAATATTATTAGAAACTAATTTCTAATATAATTTTCATAATGGAATGTAAAAATTGTTGGAACAAGTAATCTGATATCTTATAAAAAAGTAATAATGAATTACAATATTTATAAGAGTAATTACAATCTTTAACATTAAGAGTTATAGATGTCAGAAATTTTGACATATGATATCTATAGTTTTCAACATAATATTAAATGTTTTTCTTTCCTTACTAGGAAATACATTTATACGATGATCAAAATAACTCTCTCTTCTGATCCAATGGAATCCCTCAATATGATGATTGGTTTCAACTATATCTTCATATCCCTAGAATCCCTCGATCTAATTGATCAGATTCACCTATCTTTCTATACCTGAAATCTATCGATCTAAACCTCAATCAGAATGATAGAATACAAAATAAAAAATTTATAAGGAATTTACAATCCTCATATATATTCCTAACAACTAAAACTCTCTAAAAAACAAAAAAGTAAGAGAATGTGATGTTCATAAAGAGAAAAATATCTAATGCATTGAGTTGTAAATGCATCATCACCCAAATCCTTGAATTCAATCCTATTTATAAGAATCCCTCTAAAAGATATATTTTCATCAATCTAGGAGTTAGTTAAAATGAACTCAAATGTTAATCACTTGATATCTCAAAAAAGCATTTCCATCCAATATTGTTTTGATATCACCATTACAATCTTGTAATATATTCTATCCAGTAGGAATAATTCTAATTACTCAGATTATAAGATTTTCATAGTATAATGGAAAATAATATTATTTTTCAATCTGATGGATTTAAACTATTGTCAGTCTGATGAATCTAAACTATTTTTAGTCTGATGGATATGTCTTATATCATTCCAACAGATAGAATTATTAGCCAAACCGATGGAAATAACACTATTTAGTTTGATTGAAGAGACTCTGTGTCAGTCCGATGGATAATATTGAATAATATAATGTTTATATTTATTTACTTTTATTTGGTAGTAAAAGTTTTTTTCTAAAAAAACAATCTAAAACAAATTTAGAAATATAAATTTAGGGAAATAATATTTTCCGAAAGTGTTAAAGTGTTTTTTATTTTTAAAACTAAGGAAAGGAAAAGTATAAAGTATACTTTCGACTAAAAAATCTACCCCTTTTTGGAAAACACCAAACATAACACTTTAAATGATAAACTATTAAATTGAAAAACATACAACGATCTTTTGTGTTAATTAATTAATGTTTTTTCATTTTATTATTTTATTTAAATTAATTGTTATGGTTAATTTTCATTTTGTTCTATCGGTGAGTCTTCACACCGATGTCATGTCACACTGATGCCACGTCACATAGATCTTTTGTCACACCAAAGTTTTTTATAACTATCGGTGAGTTTTGACTCACAGATTACATTGAAACACCTTCAGTCTCTCACCCCGCACCGATGATGCGACTCACCAATCCTCTCGACTCATCGATATTTTTATTTTATTTTGTCCCACTGCGACGGATCATTATTCCTTCTATCGGTGAGTCATGACTCACCGACACAAATCTTCCATCTATTTCACGTCACACCGATTACTCTTTATTTTAATTATCAGTGACTCATTTTTTATTTTTCTTCTATTGGTGTCTTATTTTTTATCACGACGCACCGATCCTTTTCTTCTTTTATCGATGTATCACGCACTCACTGATACTTATTATTATTTTTAATTAATAGTGACTTGTAATTTTATTTTATTTTATTTTAATTATCAGTGAGTCGTTATTTTCTTCCTTCGATGTGTCACACACCGAAACTCATTTCATTCTCATCTTATCACACCGATGCGTTTAAAATCCTCGCACTCACCAATAGTTGATTTTTTTTCTCACAACTGGTCTTTCGTTTATTTCAACTATAGTTGAGTCATCCAACTCATCGATTTTCCCATACTTTCAGATTTTTCACTCACCGATAGTTCATTTTTCCTCCTACCGACGCACACAACGATTTCACCAACGCGCTTCTTCTCCATCCACATACTGGTGCGTCACACACACACCGATCCCTCCCATCTACTTTCTCAATTAGACGATCCATTCCCCTATTTCAATTCACGAACACGACTTCTCCAATAACATCCACATTCAAACCTAGATCCAGATTCATCACAAACAACCGATCATTTCGAACCAAGATTTACTTTAATCAACAAACCATGTCGGTTTGATCTGTTGGAAACCTGGAGTCGTTGTTGTCCAACTCTTACTTCCATGTGAGTTTGAGGAGATCTACAGGTAGTTCCCAAACCACCCATCCACCGTTCCTAAAGTAGATGGTCACCCGACTTTAGATACGAAGTTGTTGATCTACTGCGTTGAAGGCCGTCGCTAGTGTTCACTGGTGGAGGGTCTGACTCGTCGCGCTGAGGAGGACTGACTGAATCAGAACAGAACCATCAGAGGGAAAAGCAGGAGTCGTCATGTGCCGAACTGGTTTGGTGAACCTGCAACCGCCAGTTCCTGGATCTAGAGAAGTCGAGGCCGATGTTGCTGCTACTGAAGAAGATGCTACACCATCTGGAAGAGCCGGGCCGCCATAGATCTTTTTTCTGAGATACCTTGCGGCGAACCGCAAAGGAGGAGGCCGAGCCGAGCTGCTGCCTAGGAGAGACGATGTTGAGCAGGGGCCGGACCTTGTTGTTTGGAGGAAGAAGGCCACTATTTTCCTAGTGAAGACGTTCCGAAGACCCCCCTTCTCCTAGGGTTGTGCTGAATTGGGGGGGGGGGGGGAAGAATAAGCCTAAAAAAATTAATAAATAAAAAAATTATAATAAAAACGAAAATAAAAATGGATTAATTAAAATTCTTAAATGATAGTAATTACATGTATTTAATAAATATAGGATAATCAATGTTAATAAAACAGAATTATTAAATAAATTAACTAAAATAATAAATAATAATTTATAATTTATATTAAAATAAATAAATTATAAAAACTAAATAATATAAATTGTAATTTTTAAAATTAAACTATTTATTAAATAAATTAAAATAATAATCTAAAACTAAATTATTAACCTTAATATTTAATGATGTGAATAGGATAATAATTATAATACAATTTTTTAATGAAATTAATTATTATAGTAATAATTTAACAATTTTAAATAATAATTTATATAACAACTTATAATAAAGTAACTAACATAAAAAATAATGTTATCTTTTAATTAATAACAATCTGTTATAATTTAACTTATTATTTTTAGTAATTATTTATTATTTATTTTTAGCTGATTTAACGGTCCTATGTTTTCTACTTGAAGGTTCATACCGAAGTCAAAAACACATCTAGGTTCACACAACTAAATCACCCAGATTTAGTTACAAGGGTAAAATTAGCGTGATATGCCAGTCGTGAAATAACACACATGTGTGGTGTAACAGAAAAAGAAAAGTTCAAGTTAGCTAAGAGTGTCGTTGACAAGTGGCTTTTGAAATCATGATACTTAAGTAGAGAAAAAAACAATTGGAAGTAACACATTGGTTCGAGAAGAGCACCATTAAAGATCTGAGAGCCTCTCCCTTATCAGGAGTGGAGGAAGTGCAGAGGGCGACTCGGGAACCACTTCCTAGAGCTGGAGAAGTTCAAGAGCAGAGCATCTACTTGGGATTTTATCTTCTTTCTTAATTCTAGAATCAGTACACTGTTTTAGTATGTTTTTAATTGCGATGTTGATATTAAAGATAATGTCAGGCCAAATCATATAGTTTAGGGATAGATTGATGTTCCACTAGTAATTTTAAAACTATTCACAGTTTATTTATTTTAGAGTGGCGAACTATAGAATAAATTATCTTGCGTGAATTAGCTGCTGGAGAGGGAGGTAATTTGTACTCTTATTATGGAACTTTGAAATATCAGTTAAGTAAATTGGAACACCTCTAAAACCATTGGTATGGAAATTTTTCCCTATACATTACATTTTGGGAGTTTAATTTTCACCATTTAATATTTTTGGTTGTTCACAGATTTCAATTTATTTCCCTTTTCATTCTAGTCTAGATCAAACACATAAAAAATAGTGTTACTTTTATGATTTAATAAAAAAATAGAAAAAAATATAAAAAAAGTGAAAAATAGAAAAATCACTCTACTGCTGACAACAATGGAGTTTTCTAAAGTTTTTAGAAGAATAGTGGCCAAAATTACCTTCCCTGTGGGTTCGACCCTGATTTCCACATATACTGTAGTTTGTAGGTATATAAATTATAAACTTTGACCGAATTCAACAAAAGTTTAGGTCATGTTTTTGGTGTCATTTCTGGGGAAGACACAAGCCATTTATTGTAAAAAAAACACTAAAAAATCTTATAAAATAAACTCAATTTTTTTTAAAAAAAAATTGAAAACTGTTTAAAAAAAATCTGCTTCATTTTCTACTGAACTGTTATTTTTTTCTGTATTTATTGAGTTTTTGTTTTGTTCTACTATTGTTCTACTCGAATTATTAATATAATTTTTATGATCACAAGACACTCTACTGTTAGTCTAGATCCACTAAACTTAGAAATAGACAAACATCTAACTGCTCTAAGAAAGAAGAAAAAAATTGAAATGGAAAACTGAGATAATAGAGTTCCTGATAACAACATTCAAAATCATCCAGAAATCTTAAAAGAAAATGAAATGTCTAGGATGAGGGAGTTCCAACTCCTTCAAATTTCAAGCAATCCATCATCCATTAAGTTATCTCATAGGGCCAGAAACTATTAATTGAAACAATCACACATTTCACTATTGCCTACTTTTAATGGGATCTCTTATGTGGACTCTCTAGACTTCATTAGAGACTTATATAATACAGTGCAGTAATTAAATATTCTAGGACTTAGAGAAAATAAACTTAGAATGAGAGTCTTTCCCTTTTTCCATAAGGGGAATGCTAGGAATTGGTTTCTGAGTCTAGATGAAAATATTTTTGAAAACTAGGATTAAGAGTACAATTCTTTCATTATGAAGTTCTATCCCCAAATACTTAAAGGTGAACTTAGAACTAAGATAAATAGTTTTTACCAAGAGGATTGAGAATCTTTTCATGAAGCTGGGACAGATTTTGGGATCTTGTTAGATATTGTCCCAATCATCAACTCCCATCTCACATTCTCATAGAAACCTTCTATGAAGGACTGTCGTCCTCTAGACATAATCTAGTTGACCAAGATGTTGGGAGTAATTATAATGATAAAAAAGTTGAAGAACATAGAATTTTTTTAATAATCTTGCACTGAATTCACAACATAAAAATTCAAGAAGGAAAATATTCAATATAATTGTTAATTCAAGCACTGGTTCAATGAATGAAACTCAAGATCAACTGGCTGAAATCACTAACCAACTTCAATCTTTAATGAACCAGAATTCTAAACAAACTGTTAACCAACTAGGCTATCAAAACACCAACTAATCCTTAAGGAAACAATGTGTCCAGTGTGGTATGTTTGGGCATACTAAAAATTTCTGTCCTAATTTTGATATTTCGGCTCAACAATAATAAAACTAAAAATTTGTCAACTATGGTCCTAGAATTCCTCCTAAAGAAGATCCATTTTCAAATAATTACAACCAAGGCTATAGGAACCACTATAATCTGTCCTAGAAAGATCAAGGATTAATTAAACAATCCACTGACCCTAATTACTCGAATCAACCAAGACCAAATTTTCAGAGTCAACAAAGGGGTGAGTCTTCAAATGCACAAGGAACCAATGATAATCAAATGTCTTATAAAATTGATCTAATCTTGACTCAGCTAACCAAACATCAAAATCAATATGAGTTAGATAAAATGAAAACTTATGTGAGGATGCAAAACATGGATACACAACTTGGTCAACTTGCTAGGGATTTTTCTTCTAGGGAAAGAGGTAGACTTCCAAGTACCACTGAACTTATTCCTAGAGAGAATTCTATGGCTATTGTCAGTAGAAGTTGGCTTAATACTTAAGATGTTTCTGAAAAACTAATTAAAAATTCCCAAAATGAAAATTTTCTTCAACCTGGTAACAAAAATTTACTTTGCACACATGCCGGAAATTCATAGAAAAGTAATAAAAGTGATCAATATTGGAATTTATCTTTTGAAACTCAAGCTGAAACTTCATCTAAAAATAAAAAGAATAAAGGAAAATAAATAGTTGGTGAAGAGGTGAGGGATATACATACTATTTTTAAAAAAATTTCCCCGCCCATCCCTTTCATAGAGAAGCTAAAACCTCAAAGTAACACCAAGTCTAAACTTCTTTAGTTCCTTGGTCTTCTTTCTAAACATCAAGTAAACATTCCTTTTATTCAAGCCTTAATTCAAATTCCATCTTATCTAAAATCTCCTGTGAAAATAGTTTATAATCAAAATACTTTGGAATAATTTTCTACTTACAACCTTGCTAAAGAGTGCAGTGCTGTACTTCAAAAGAAAATCCCACCTAAACTGAAAGACCTAGGCAATTTTATCATACATTTCACTCTAGGGAATTCTAATCAGCTCAACGGTTTGTGTGATTTAGGTTCTAGTATTAATATTCTCTCTTACTCAAGGTTTCAAAAGTTGAGGTTGGGTTACCTTCAACCCACCACAATTATATTGCAGTTAGTTGATAGATCTTTCACTCATCCTATGGGTAGGGTAGATGATTTGCTAGTTAGGTTTGGGAAACTATTCCTACCTGGTGACATTTTAGTCTTAGATACGGAGTGTGATCAAGAGGTTCCCATCATCTTGGGTATTCCCTTCTTGGAAACAGGTGGTGTTGTAATTGACGTCTATAAGGGTCAACTTATCTTTAAAATTGATGAAAAACAAGAAGAGTTCAATGTGTTTAAAAATGTTAAAGGACCAACTTTTTTTGAAAACTATTCAATGGTAGAGTCCTTAGAAAATGATAACTCAATTGGAAACTCTGATGAATTTTAAAATCAATACTTTTCTGAATAAAATAATTTATAAGATGAAAATTCTGTTGAATCTATCTTAGAAATTGAAAATTATGCTCGAACACCTAATCTGGAAAATTTTCTTGAACTGGACAACTGTTCGGTTTCTGTTGTAGGTGAGTCGTCTGCTTCTAAAATTAGGAATTTTTTGAGTGAATTTGAGGGTGTTTCTAATAACATCATCCTTGCTGAACATTTTTATGATATTGAGGGAGAACTTATAAGACAACTAGATGATTCTTCTTTGATAAACTTGTTAAATTCTGATCTGGAAAATCTGGATAGTATGCTACCCACTCTGGACACCAACACTGTTACTTCTGAATATAAGCATGTAATTTAAAATATTTCATCATTTAATACTCCCTACAAGAGGTATGTTGAAGATCTTATTCCTCCTCGGCCTAAGAGTATTCCTTATAGTGTTGAACCACCCGTTCTTGAACTAAAACCAATCCCTGATCATCTTAAATATTCATTTCTGGGTGAGAATTCCACTTTTCCTGTCATAATTTCTGCTGAACTAAATGATAACCAAGAATAAATATTGTTGAATGTTTTAAAAAAGTTTAAATCTGCCTTAGGCTGGACCATATCTGATTTCAAGGGTATTAGTACCTCATTTTTTATGCATAAAATACCTATGGAGCCTGACCATAAGCCTTGTGTAGAGTGTCAAATAAGGTTGAATCCGAACATGAAAGAAGTTGTGAGAGAAGAAGTGATTAAGTTGTTGGAAACTAGAATGATATATCCTATTTCTAATAGTTCTTGGGTTATCCCTGTTCAGTTTGTCCCCACGAAGGGGGTTTCACTAGTTAAAAATGAAAAAACGAAGAAGTCCAAGTTAGGAAAGCCATAAAATGGAGAGTCTGTATAGATTATATGAAGTTGAATTCAACGACTAGGAAGGACCATTTTCCAATGCCCTTGTTAGATAAAATTCTTGAGAGGCTTGATGGAAATGAGTTTTTCTATTTCCTGGATTGGTATTCTAGTTATAACTAGATTCCTGTTGCTCTAGAGGATTAGGAAAAGACCACTTTCACATGCCCCTTTGGGAAATTTTCCTATAGGCAGATTCCCTTTGGGTTGTGTAGAGCTCTAGCAACCTTTCAAAGGTGTATTATGTCTATCTTTTTAGATATTATTGAAAGAATCATTGAGGTTTTCATGGATGATTTCTCCATTATAGGTAGTACTTTTGATACTTGTCTTGGAAATCTTGAATTAGTCTTGGAGAGATGCATTGAAACTAACCTTGTTCTTGATTGGTAGAAATGTCAGTTCATGGTCACAGAAGGTATAGTGCATGGTCATAAGGTGTCCAAAAGATAATTAGAAGTTGATACCTCTTATATTGATGTCATTCAAAAACTGTCACCTCCTAAAAATGTTAAAGGAGTTATAAGTTTCCTAGGGCATGATGGTTTTTACTGGAGATTCATAAAAGATTTTTCTAAAATAACTAAGCCCTTGTGTTCTTTGCTGGTAAAGGAATCCCCTTTCAATTTTAATGAAAAATGTTTGAAATCATTTAATATGCTTAAAGAGAAACTCACTACATCACCTATTATCACTGCACCTGATTAAGAAATACCTTTTGAACTTATGTGTGGTGCTAGTGATATGGCTGTAGGTGCTGTCCTTGAACAGAGGAAAGATAGGAAGTAAAATGTGGTGAATTATGCTAGTAGACTGCTAGATGAATCCCAAAAGAATTATACTACTGCCGAAAAAGAGTTGTTAGCTATTGTGTTTGCTTTAGAGAAGTTTAGATATTACTTTTTTTGTTCAAAAGTCATTGTTTCACTAATAATTCTGATTTAAAGTACTTTTTGTCTAAAAAGGTAACTAAACCCAAGCTAATTAGATAGATTCTATTGATACAAGAATTTGATATAGAGATTAAGGATAAGCAGGGAGCTGCAAATTTAGTTGCTGACCACATTTCTTGGCTTCCTCTTACTCAATATGAATTTTAAGATCCTAGATAGATAAACTCTTATTTTCCTAATGAGAAGCTACTTACTGTATCAATCAGGAAATATGCTTGGTCTGTAGATTTTTCCAATTTCTTGGCAGTAGGTGTCATTCCTAAAAATCTGTCCAATAACCAAAGAAAAAAATTCATTTTTGAGCCAAAATACTACCTTTGGGATAATCCTCTATTGTTTAAGAGATGTGCTGATGGTATTCTTAGAAGGTGTGTTCCAAGGAAGATATGCTTCTTATCCTAGAAAGTTGTCACTCCTCACCTTTAGGAGGTCACCATGGTGGTGAAAGAACTGCTCAAAAAGACTTACAATCTAGTTATTATTGGCCTTCTCTTTTTAAGGATGCTGGGATCTTTGTGGTTGGCTGTGATAGATGTCAGAGGATATGAAATGTTGGTAGGATGTAGGATTTACCCCAAAAAGGAATTCTGGAAGTTGAAGTTTTTGATGTCTGGGGGTTAGATTTCATGGGTCCATTTCCATCATCTCGTGGAAATGAATATATTCTAGTTGTTGTTGACTATGTTTCGAAATGGGTTGAGGTAGTGGAACTGCCCAAAAATCAATCCAATTATGTAATTAAGTTTGTCAAGAAGAATATATTTTCATGATTTGGAGTCCCAGGAGCTTTTATTACTGATAATGGAACACATTTTAAAAATTATAAATTTAAAGCTTTGATGGAGAAATATGGTTGTCTTCATAAAACAGGTACCCCTTATCATCCACAGTCTAGTGGATAGGTGGAGATTTCAAATAGAGAACTGAAAAAATACTTGAGAAAACTGTGTCAAATTCTAGGAAAGGCTGGTCTCATAAATTATATGAAGCTTTATGAGAATATAGAACAACTTTCAAGACCCCAATAGGTATGTCTCCTTATAGGCCGTTGTTTTGGGAATGATGTCATTTACCTATAGAGTTGCAACACAAGTCATATTGGGTAGTTAAGGCTCTGAACATTGATTTTAAGGGTGCTGGTGAGAGAATATTACTTGAGCTGAGTGAACTTGATGAGATTAGGAGAGAGAGTTATGAAAATTCAAGAATTTATAAAGAGAGGACTAAAATATTTCACGATTCTATCATTAAAAAAAAAGGAATTCAAACCAAGAAAAAGGTCATTCTCTTTAACTCTCGACTCAAACAATTTCCTAGAAAGTTAAATTCCAAGTGGTCTGGACCAGTTACTATAGTGAGAGTGCTAATGAATGGAGCTATTGAAATTGTAGGTGAAGAGAACAAACCCATGTTAGTTAATGGGCATAGGGTGAAGTTTTATTTTGATGGACAACCGAAGGGCTTGGCTGCCTTCACAGTGCTGGAAAACTGATCTTGAATAAATTCTAGATGAAGACTTTAAAACTTAGCTCTACATGGGAGGCAACCCATGGTCCTTTTTGTCTTTTCATTTTTTATTTTTAACATTGAATAAAGTGCTGCTTTTGGGCTCTGTTTTTGAAAAATTCCTTTTACTCATTGTTCTTGGCCTCTTGGTTCTATCTCAGGATGCTACTGATTGTGTCAATAAAGGAGTGGAATTCCCATACTGGAGGGAAATTTATAAATATATCCAAAGAAGTACTCAAATCATAATTGTGGCATTTATTTTTCTTGTCCTATTGACTTTAAGGATAAAATATGCTGCATGTTTTGTTTCAAAAATTCTGCTCTTTTTTTACTAGAAAATAATGTTGTATGACTTGATATATTGTAAAATATGGTGCATGTAAATTTTCTGAAAAATTTATGCTATTTTTCATTATGCTGTATACAAATTCTACTTGTTCCTCCTTGCTGAAAAATTTAATTTCACCATTGTTAAAACCATTCACTATTTGAAACTAATTGTAGGGTGGGGGGGGGGGGGGTACATGTAGGCTGAAAAATTTAGTTGAATCTTCTTTGATAAGGGGTGTTAGGAATTCCTTCTTTATGCTTAATTGATCGTCCATTTGAATCTTATTTTATGAATTTCCTTACACCCAATTCACAATTCATCCACAAGTTACATGTCATATTTGAATTTTAATGGAAACTCTATGTCACTAGACTTAAATGTTAATGCATGTACTTTCTTGTGAACTTTCTGTTAATTAATTATTGTGGAAAATAATAATTTTTGAACTTCAAAGATACCCTTTATACATGTCATCCTTCTACTAAATTGAAAATATGTTTTGAACTTGAATTTCTAAATTGTTCTTCTCCACTTTAGAAGTCAACTTTGGGGACAAAGTTGGGTTTTAAGTGTGGGAGAGGGGATCAATTCTTGATTGTGCTAAACTGTGCTTAATTGAAAGCCCATGAATTCCCACTGCACCTTCAAACTTTTTCTTAAAAATTGGATAAATTTTGTCAAAATTATTTTTTTTCAAATGGTTCTTACCTATGGACAATATATCTTTGGTAGTTAAGTTGTGCATTGAGTCTGAAATTAATGATAATGGATGACTGTTGAGTGATATCTACTTAGTGGTTTTATGGATAATTTGGTTTGGGGACTGTTTTTTAAAGTGGTTTGGGTTTCATATTTGTGGAATTATGATCATATCCTTTGGGACTGGATGTTTGACTCAATCTTAGGAAATTCATTCTTATTATTTTCATTTAATTATTAATTTATTCACATTAATGAGCCAATATAAATGAATTTTGATATAAATCTTTTGAAACGAGAGTAGTTTGGGCATCCGGGATCCCACGGTGAGTCTTTGAGACCCTAGATACTGGGTGTGTTTCTATTTACTATAATCCCTCTTTACACTTTGAATAAGTGCATTGCATAGTTCCTAGCACATGATACATGGATTGGAAAAAATAAAATAAAGTGTCTAGGGTCAAAAATGAGTTCATTAGGGTGAGGGGAATGATGAATGCCAAATGAAGAAGGGGAAAATTGGTTTATATAGAAATCATTTAGGTTGTGTCAATAAGGTGATTCAAAAATATTAATTATTTTTGGAACCTACGATTATCTCAAAGTACAAAGTTCCATGGTTAAGATCTTACTTCCATTAATATTTTATGTCATGTCATTTTTGAATTTAGAATCTGATCCTGGCCTAAAATAAAACATTAAGTGGGTTCACATATGAGGCATGACATCTTCTTTGATGGATGATCTTTTCTTTCCTAATTACCCTTGAGTATTTGTTTTAGCGAAGACTTGATATGATTATTTATTTTCTAAAGTCTAAATAAATTCTCAGTCCTCTGGTTTTCAAATGGATGGACATGTTACAGTTTGAGAAAAATAATAAACATTCTCCTATTTTTCAATGATCACAAAGCATGGATTTTTTGAGGACAAAAAATGATTAAGTGTGGGAGACTTTGATTTGACTCTATTTTTACATAGTTTTTCCACATCTTTTATTTAATTTTTAACAATTTAATTATTTCTTTTGACACTTTTTAATGAATAATGGCATATTTGTATTTTTAACAATAAATCTATTAATTAATCATTTTTATAATTAAATATGTGTTTTAGTCTTTTTTATTTAGTCATTATAATTATTCTAATTATATTAAATTACTTTTTAGTTAAATAAACTCAATCTGTTTTACTTTTTAATAATTTTAAATGTTTATTAATTATTTAACTGTTCATTGTTATTTTCCTTAATCAGATTTAGTTTTTAATTTAAAACTTTACTCTTTAATTTAGATTTATTTAAATAAATTAGCTTTACTTATTAACCGGTCAAATTATTCTTCTAAATAGATAAGTTAAAAATTTAATATAATGATTAATAAAATAATGTGTTTTTAATGAGGCCCTCCAAGCCAGAATCACCTAGAGACTGATCAATGAAGAATATGACTCCATTTCCTTCCTTAGAAATAAATTTCTTGAGAGGCTCAAAAAAGGGAATTTGAACTATGTCCAATCCTTGCTTTGGTATTCCATTAGAAACTCGTTTTCCCACATTATGGAAAACTCTAGATGGTTGGTTAGCTTAGACTCCACCATTCGATTTTGGATGGACAACTAGATTGGCACTCCCCCTATTTCCATTCTTTCTCCTAACACCTCTCCAGATAGCATTAACTACACCATAAATGAAGTGATGCACTCTAGATATTTGGAGCTCCCTGACTCTATCATGCAAGTTGTTCATGGTTACCCCTTCTCTAATGATGATGATTTTCTTGTTTGGAAACCTGATCACAATGGTATTCTTGACTCAATTTTTTTTACAATCATTGTTTCTCGGACTCTGAGTCTAACTATTCCTAGTTAAAATCATTTAAAAAACCTTGGATTAAATCTTCAAGACTTAATCTCATTTGGCATATTGTGCACAACCGTCTTCCCACTGAGATTTGTCTCCAAACTTTTGGAATTCATCTCTGTTCTAAATGTCACACTTTTCATCAACATAGAGAGAATACCAATCATCTCTTTCTATCTTGTGCTATGACCTCTGCTCTTTGGAATTTTATTACTGACATTTTGTATTGCAGATAGATTTTTTCTGACAGTATCCTCCACTATCTAAAACGATGTGTGGAGCATGACTCTTCGCAAAAAATCAAGAACCTCTTTTTATCTGCTGTTGCGAAGCTCCTACACGTTATCTGGTATGATAGAAATGCTGTTATTCATAATAATTACTCGCCCAATCTCATTGCAGGTCGGGATAGAATTTTGATTGCCATTAGAGATGCCGCCATGATCCAAAAAGCTTATTGTGACAACTCGGTTGGTGACTTTGTGATCTTGCGACATCTTAGGATTGATGGCATATTCCCTTAGCCTAAACGATTTCTTGAGGTGTTTTAAAAATACCCAATTATTGGATGGATCAAGATCAACGTGGATAGGGCCTCCAAGGGAAGTCCGTGGCCTGCAGGTTGCGGAGCTATCTTTAGAGACTCTCGAGGAAATTTCCATGGTTGTTTCTTTGGCAGATGCGGTGTCACCTCCTCCCTTGAAGCTAAGATGTTGGATCTTATCCATGCCATTCACTTTGTTAAACAAAAAGGATGGAACAACATCTATATTGAAAGTGACTCCACCACCATTGTTTAGGCAATTTGGAATGGGGTGGTTCATCTTTCCTAGCCTCTTACTGCAAGTTGGAAGAAATGACTTAACTCGATTCAGAAGCTCAGATACATTTCCACCCATGCCTACCGCGAAGCGAATATGGTGGCTGATGGTCTTGCTAATAAGGGAATCAACCAGGCCATTACGTGGACCGAGGAGTTTTTGGTTGACCTTCTCCCTTTTTATGAAAATGATTGTAATAAAATTTCCTCGTTCCGACTTTTGTAATTTCCTTGCTTGCTTTTAATAAATTTTGTCGTGGCCGTTTTACAAATTTTTTTTAATATTTCATTTTTTCATTTAATTAATTAACTTTGTTGTTTAATTTCATTAGTTTATTTTAATTATTTTATTTTCATGTTTTCAGATATTTCCTTGTAAGTGTTTTTCATTTATTCAGACATATAATTAATTAATATTAATTTTTATATTCTTAGTTAATAATTAAGTTACCTTTATTTTTTAGGTTGTTACATAATTTAGTGAGATTTTAGTTACTATTAATTAATTTTTCTTTAATAATTAAGTTAAATTCTCTTTTGTGTTAATTATTTTTTATGGTTAATGTTTTAAATTAATTTTTGTGGTTTAAATCAATTTTTATGGTTAATGTTTCAATTTGTTCTATCGGCGAGTCTTCACACCGATAGAGCGTCACACCAATCTTTTGTCACACTGAAGTTTTTTATAACTACAGGTGATTCGTGACTCACCAATTACTTTTAAACACCCTCGGTCTCTCACCTCGCACCGATGATGCGACTCACTGATCCTCTCGACTCACCGATCTTTTTATTTTATTTTTTTGTTCTGCTGTAACTGATCATTATTCCTTCTATCGGTGAGTCATGACTCACCGATGCAAAACTTCCATCGGTTTCGCGTCACACTAATTACTCTTTATTTTAATTAACAATGAATCATTTTTTAATTTTCTTCTATCGGTGTCTTATTTTTTGTCATGATGCACTGATAATTATCTTCTTTAATCGATGTTTCACGCACTCACCGATACTTATTTTTTTTTTAATTAATCGTAACTTGTAATTTTATTTTATTTTATTTTAATTATCAGTGAGTCGTTATTTTCTTCCATCGGTGTGTCACATATCGAAACTAATTTCATTCTTATCTTCTCACACCGACGCGTTGAAAATCCACGCACTCACCGATATTTGATTTTTTTTCTCACAGCCGGTCTCTCGTTTATTTCAACTATCGGTGAGTCATCCAACTCACCAATTCTCCCATTCCTTCAACTTTTTCACTCACCGATAGTACATTTTTCCTTCTACTGATGCACACTCCGATTTCACCAACACGCTTATTCTCCATCCACATACTGGTGTGTCACACACACACACAGATCCCTACCTTCTCCTTCCTCAAGCAGTCGATCCATTCCCCTGTTTAAATTCACGACCATGACTTATACAACATGATCCAAATTCAAACCCGGTCCAGATTCATCACAAAAAAACTGATCATTTCGAACCAAGATTTACTTTAATCAACAAACCATGTCAGTTTGATCTCTTACAAACCAGGAGTCACCGTTGTCCAACTCTTGCTTCCATGGGAGTTTGAGGAGATCTGCAGGTAGTTCCCAAACTGCCCAGCCACCGTTCCTGAAGAAGAAGGTCACCCCACTTGAGATCCAAAGTTTCCGATCTGCTGCGCCGAAGGCCACCACTAGTGTTCGCCGGTGGAGGGTCTGACTCATCGCATTGAGGAGGACCGACTGAATCAGAACAAAATTGTCGGAGGGGGAATCCAGAGTCGTCGCGTTCCAGACTGATTACATGAAGATGCCACCACCGGTTCTTGGATCTGGAGAATCCAAGGCCGATGCTGCTGCTACTGAAGAAGACGCCACACCATCTGACAAAGTTGGGCCACCGTGGATCTGTTCGCTGGGAGGCCTTGCCGCCACCCTGAATCACTGTGTTGCAAACCGCGAAGGAGGAGGTCGAGCCGAGCTGCTTCCTAGGAAAGACCCCCCTTCTCTTAGGGTTGCGTTGAATTGGGGGGGGGGATGAATAAGCTTAAAAATAATAATTAATAAATAAAAAATTATAATAAAAACTAAAATAAAAATTGATTAATTAAAATTATTAAATGATTGTAATTAAAAGTATTTAATAAATATAGGATAATCAATATTAACAAAACAAAATTATAAAATAAATAAATTAAAATAATAAATTATAAATTATAATAACTAAATAATATAAATTTTAATTTTTAAAATTAAACTATTTATTATAATTTATTAAAGTAATAATCTAAAAATAAATTATTAACCTTAATATTTAATGGTGTGAATTGGAAAATTATTATAATACAACTTTTTAATAACATTTAATAAAGTAAAAAACATAAACAATTATGTTATCTTTTAATTAATAACAATCTGTTATAATTTAACTTATTATTTTTAGTAATTATTTATCTTTTCTTTTTAACTGATTTAGTGATCCTATGTTTTCTACTTTAAGGTTCATACCAAAGTTAAAAACACGTCTAGGTTCACACAAATAACTCACTCGAAGTTAGTTACAAGGGAAAAATTAGCACGACATGCCAGTCGTGAAAAAACACACGTGTGCGGTGTAATAGAAAAAGATGAGTTCAAGTCAGCTAAGAGTGCCGGTGATGAGCAGCTTTTGATAGTATGATACTTAAGCAGAGCAAGTAGCATATGGAAGAAACACATTGATTCCAGAAGAGCACCATTAGAGATCTGAGAGCCTCTCTCTCATCAGGAGTGGACGAAGTGCAGAGGGCGACTCTGGAACCACTTCCTAGAGCTATAGAAGATCAAGAGAAGAGCATCTTCTTGGGATTTTATCTTCCTTCTTAATTCTAGAATCAGTACTCTGATTTAGTATGTTTTTAATTGCTTTGTTTATATTAAGGATAATGTTAGGCTGAATCATATAGTCCGGGGATCGATTGAAGTTCCACAGGTTATCTTCTAATTCTCATTTCACTTTATCATTTTAAAGTATTTAGTATTGATTGGAAAGATCAATAATGAGTTCATTCAGCTGTTTTTTTCCATCTGAACCTAATTTTCAAATTTTCACAATCAATTGGCGAGATTGATCATGGAAACACTTTTCAAAAGATAATAAATTCTAAACACTTCAGGACTTACAATGAGTTCGTCCTATTGTTATTTTAAAACTGTTCACAGTTGATTTATTTTAGAGTGGAAAACTCTAGAATAGATTGGCTTGTGTGAATTAACTCTTGGTGAGGGAGGTAATTCATACTCTTAGGATGGAACTTTACAATATCGTTGAAGTAAAATGGAACACCTCTAAAATCAGTGGTATAGACATTTTTTCCTAGACATTACATTCTGGTAGTTCATTTTTCACTATTTAATATTTTTGGTTGTTTACAGTTTTATATTTTTTTTCCTATTTCATTCTAGTCTAGATCAAAAACATAAAAAATAGTGTTACTTTTCTTCTTTAATACAAAAAATATAAAAAAATATATAAAAAGTGAAAAATAGAAAATTCACTCCGCTGTTGACAACAGTGGTGTTTTCCAAAGTTTTTAGGAGAATAGTGGCCAAAATTACCTTCCCTGTGGGTTCGACCCTGCTTGCCACATATAATGTAGTTAGTAGGTGTATAAATTTTGAACTTTGAACGAATTCAATGACGGTTTAGGTCACTTATCATATGTCAAATCCCACTAAGTTGATAACATCTTTTTGTTCGTCATTCCTAATTTGATAGAAAATATGGTTACTTCATATAATCCACCAAAATATATTTTCTTCCTTAGATAGTTTTCTCCCCATTATATTATTTCTCCCCTATTTATACCCCTTTAGACTAATTATACTCTTTAAAAAAAATCCCCCCTTTGTGATTTGTTAAAATGAATAGGGAAAGTAATATATTATATTGAAATTTTGGAAGAGCCTAATAAAAAACAATTTTTATTTGAATAGATATTCATATAAGATAATAAGTATGAACATTAATCTAAATGAAATTATAAAACATTCAGAAAAAAATTATTTGGATAAAAATTCATTCAAACTAAATTTTATTTAGAACAGTTTTAAATACATCAAGAGTTATATAGAAAAAATGTTCATTATTTCTTATATAGCTTCTTGAAAATATATTTTAACCTTTTCAAATCGTCACAATCCTTCTTGGTTTTAGCTTCTGAAGATTTAGGCTCAGCTACATTTACTTCCATTACCACGAGCCTCAAATTCTCTTCCTTTAATCTTTCAACCTCCTCCTCCAGAATAAAAATCTTCTTATTTTCATCCTATAAACTAAAAAACTCATCCTCGAAGGGCCAAAACATGATATTCTCTTTTTTCAGATTCTGAATCTATTATATCAATTATGAGAATTCTTCATTCTAATAATCTAAAAAATCATTGAACTATTCTACAAACATCTGTCTATCTAAGGAATTAGATAATAATTTCTCAAAAAAATTAGATATGTCGAAGGATACTTTCTTCACTTTCACAATCAGATCCTCATGATATTTAAGTAACAATTAAATTTCCTCAACCAAATCACTATGTTATTAAATCTCCTTTTGCATTTTTTATACTAATCCTTATATGTTTTGATCTTGAAGTCATTCTAAATCACTAACTCTATCAATAACTTCAACAATTATGACTTCTCAATCAAACAATTCTGAATTTGTTTACATATTGCTTCAATGTTTGAAATATATGACATTTTCATCTTTAGATACTTTTACTATATAAACTTATGTATCGGTCTCATACTTTTCTGATAATTTCATATGATAATTTTCTACTTAAATATATTCTTTATGTGATTATGAATGGACATCCAATGAAGCATTATGAAATGGTTTCTTATCATACAGATTTGATACTGATGTAGAGGATAATGATGATTTTGATGATCTTTATTATTCTTTTGTTTCTTCCTTTTCCTCATCATCCTCCTCCTCTTATTTTTCTTCTACTTAAAGTTCTTTAACAAACTACCTTTCAGTTCTCAAAACACATTTTCCAACCTTCTAAACTAATTTTTGTTTCTTTTTCCCCAATAAATTTTTAACTATTTTTGGAACCAATACTTGAACTGATTTTCAGCCTCGGATTTAGTTTCATCTCATTCTATAAATTCCTTACCTCTTACATTGTCAACAGCTACTGAAACTATTTATGTTTCAATAAATTATAAATATTATAGTTCCATTGGAATTGGAAGTGTTTAATCGAAAACATACATTATTCTAGATTCTAGAATAGGTTGATCAATAAATAAAGGATAAAATGAGATAGGTTGACAGACTGATTATCTTTCTAACCCTTTGAGTTAATTATCCATCATCATCATATCAACTATTCTTTTCTTTTTCTACTTATTCTTATTGTCTTATTCCATTATACCAGTTGTCTTTATCTTCAAATATAATCCTTCTTCTTTGTTTATTCTGAAAGACAGCTCTCTTTTTTTGTTTTGTGCTCTACGATCGATCAATTTTCTAAATTGATCACTAGAAATTTATTTTTTTCTTCTAAACCTTAGGAGGAGAGGAGTTAGCTTTCATATTTTCTTTCACTGCATTTTTATCTTTAACTAGTTCAATATCATATGCATCCATGTCCGATTTATCCAAAAAATTTCTAAATCTTGGGATTAAAAAAAAGTTTCATTCTAGCCATTGTTTACTCTCCAATAAGAGAACCCTTTTCTCTAAGTGCATATGACTGATTTATAATATAAAATACTTCCATGAAGTTAAAAATAATCTTGTTTATAAATCATAGAAACAAGAGAATCCTTGAATTTATGGATGTCTTCTTAATATATTCAATAAAAAGAAAAACTAACTTCACTAGATTTATCTACCTCATATTAACAAGAAATTCCAATAAAAAACTATGAAGGACTTTCAGAGTATCTCTATCACATTTACTTGGAATAAAGTACCCATGCATCCACAAAGCTTCAACTCTCACATCTATAGTGAGATGAAATACCCTTATAACATTTTCAGAGGTAGTGAACAATGAAACTTTGGATTTTGATTTTTCAAAACTACCAAGCTTATTTGGAATATTGTTTGAATTAAGATACATTACACCTACCAAAGGAACTTCAACTATATCAGCAACTTATTGATATGTTAGCTTAGAAATTTATCAAAAGAGTAAAAACAATCACTTCTGTTGCCTCTTTAATATTTAATTCCACTAATGAATATAATTATCTTATGATTTATTGATAATGTAAGTCAATATATTATTTTTAAACATATATTTTCTCCCAACCTTTAAATTTAATAACTCTTTTCAAAAAATAATAAAAATTTCATACAAGGTCTTATCAATCATTCTCTCTCTTACAAATTTTTTATTTAAAAATTATTTTTCTAAAGCCATCTGAAAAAATTTTATGTAGTAGAAAATTTGAGGAATTTGATCATACTAATCCCAAAATTTCAGAATATGCAAAAAAGGGGTGTCGTTGGTCAACTGAAATTTTTAAAAACTAATGCCGGACAAGGGTGACCCACCCTTAATATATAGGAATGGGGTTGACTATTTGTATTCGAAAAATCCAATGGTTCAAATTAATTTTTTTTTCTGATTCTATGGTTTATATTAAATCACTGAATGATTTAGTAAAATATTACAAAATCTTAAAGTTTTTTTCTAAGAAAACAATTTATTAGACTAAAGAGATGTATGATTATAAAAACTTTTATATTTGAAAGAAATTTTAAGTTTTTAAAATTTAATGAAAATGTAAAACAATATAGGAAAACAAAATTAATGGGTAGTTATGAAAAATAAATTATTATAATAATACCTCTGAGAGTAGAAATTAATTTTGGTTTTAAATTTTTACCGAGTAACCTATTCTTCTTGGTTTTTGAAATAGAAATTGAAACTGATAAATTTTTTAATAAAAAGATCATCAAGAAAAATTTTAGTAAAAATTTGAGTCTAGAACACCTTTTGGAAATAAAATCTCTTATTCCAAAAAATTTAATTAAATTTTTTTATTTTTAAAAACATAATTAATGTTTTTGTTTCTTGAAATCTAAAAAAAATTGTAATGAAATTTTTAGAATAAAAAGTTTTAGAAAATGGTTTCATAAAATAATTTTTTTTAGAAAAAACACAACATATGTAGCCCCCTTAAAGAAGGAGTTCATTATTATAAAGCGATTGATAAAAATGAAGTATATACGAATGATCTTTTAATATTTATCATTCCTAGCTTCTATTTAATATATTCACATCTATGATAACTAAGAGTGTTAGTAAAAATTTCTACAAGTTGTTCTAGCATTCTGATGAATTTTTAAATGATATATCTTTTTTGTGTGTGATCCCAAAGAAAATTTTATCTCATATCTATGTTCTTTTCCCATGAGTGATGTGTATATTTTTTAATTAAAGTAATTAAATGTGTGTTATAAAAAAGTACTGTGTTTTACTAAAACTCATGACATAGTCTGTGAGTGTGTGTTGAATCTACAACACTTGATCACAAAAGCGTATAGCCTTCACATATTCAGCTTTACAGTGGAAAGTGCTACTGAGTGTTGTTTCAAACAAGACCAAGAAACCAAATCTTATCCTAAGAAATGATATGTTCTAGAAGATCTTTTTCTATCCATTCTACGTCCACCAATATCAGTATTTGAATTTTTTTGTAACTCAAAATAATTTATAAAAGAGTAAAATAAACCCAAATCCATAGTTCCCTTAAGAAAATAAGAAAATTATTTTTAGCATTAAGATGAGATTATTTTGTATTTTCTTGATATCTTGTACATAATCATACAAAAAACATTAAGTCTAGATGACTAGCTATTAATTACAATAAACATCCAACTATTCCTTTAAAGATATTTTGATCAATTAGTTTACCAACTTCATCAATATCTAAAGTATTTGAGGTTATAATAAGAGTAAATATAATTTTTGTATTTTTATACCTATATTTTATAAAAAAATATTTTTATAATTATGTATAGATTTAAAAAATACTACTGGTTTTTGTGAAAATTGAAGACCCAAAAAATAAGAATGTTCTCCCATCATGTTCATTTCTAACACAGACATCATAAGATTATCAAAGGAATATGTTAAATATTTTTTAGTTGATTCAAATATAATTTATTCTACATAAATTTTAATAGAAATGATGTTTTTAGAAACGTATAATATAAAAAGTGTTGGGTCTAATATTTCATTAACAATTATGTTTTGTAACAGAAATCCAATTAACCTATCATACTTGGATCTAGGGGTTTTATAAGTCCTTACAATGACTTAATAATATTAAAAACATGTTATGGTTGTTTTTTATTTGGGGGGGGGGTTCACCATAAACTTCCTCCTGTACATTTCTATTAAGGAATGCACACTTCACATCCATTTGAAAAAAGTTTGAAATTCAAGAAAGCAACATAAGATTAAAATATACTAATTTCTTTAAGTAATTCCACTAGAGCACAAGTATCTTCATAATATACGACTTTTTGTTGATTATATACCTTATCAACAAGTCTAAATTTATTTTTAACTATTAATCCATTTTGATCACATTTTTCTTTTCTGGAAATACCATTTTACTCAAATTATTAAAGTATATTTAGGTTGTTCAACCAAAGTCAAAACTTGATTTCTTTCAAATTCATTGAGTTCAGGTTACATATATTTTATGAAATCCTATTAACCTAAAGCCTCATAATGAGTATGATGTTCTAATTGATATAAAAATTCAAAATTATCAACTTCATTTCTCAAAGAACTTATAGTTATAACCAGTTGATCTATATCACCGATGGTATTATCACTATTATGATTCCTATGAAAAAAATAATTTCTTCTATTTTTAGTACTATATTAATCAACATTAGGTTGAAAATATTCATGTAGTATAAATTCATAAATTTATTATTCAGTTTTTATCTCATTAGAAGAACTTTCCAACATAGTTTGAATATTATTTTTGGAAATAACATCCAAATATGTGGGTTTGGGTAGTTTGAAAACAAAATAATTGGTTTCATCAAACTCAACATTTATTGTTTCCTCAATAGTAATTGTAATTTTATTAAAAACTTTATATTCCTTACTAGTTGTAGAATAACTTAAAAATATTCATTCAATGGATTTTATTGAATTTTTTTAAGTTATCTTCAGTATTCAATATTAATACTTTGCATCCAAAAACATAGAAGAAATAAAGTTTTGGTTTCCTTTTGGTCCACAAATCATTAAAAGTTTTATTAAAAAAAGGTCTTATTAAAACATGATTAATAGTATAACATATAGTACTAACTGCTTCAGCCCAAAAATACTTAGCAATTGAGTATTCACTCAGCATGGTTCTAGTAATATCTTGAAGAATTATATTTCTTCAATCAATTAAACCATTTTTTATGGAGTTCTAGGTACTAAAATGTTATGTATAATACATTTTTAATACAAAAAGATTCAAATTTATTATTTTAAAATTCTCCACCAAGATCACTATGAATAGTTATCCATGAGATATTTTTCTCATTTTTAAATTTGGCTACAAAAGTTTTAAAAATATAAAAGGATTAGTAATTCTTTGATAGAAAATATACCCAAGAATATCTTGTGTAATAATCAACTAAAACATATATATAGTATTTTCCACTGATATATTCAGTTTTTCTAGGACTAAAAAAGTCCAAGTACAATGACTATAAAGAATCATATGTTGATATTTCACTGATAGATGGAAAACTTGACTTTTTTTATTTCCAAATTGATAAGAATAATAAACATTAGAAGTATCAAACCTCTATTCTAGTAGGCCCTTAAAAAGTCATTTCATAGAAAATAGAGCTAATGTTATAAAAGTATAGTTTCCTAATATTCTATTCCATAACCATGATTCATTTTCCATTGTACCAAGTAAAGGTAGATCTGAGATCCTATGGTATTCTATGTTTAATATGTAGACATTTTCATTCAAATTGGAAGAAAAAATATATTCATATTTGGATTAATGAAAAATACAATTATCATTATAGAAGTTTACTAGATAACCTTCATCACATAAGTGAATCATGCTAATAAGGTTTTTCTTTAGTCCTATAAAAAATAAAACATTTTATATTACATATTTTACAAGAAGTAAAATGTTACCTATACCATTAATTTCACCTTGAGCATTATCTTTGAAAGTGACTTTATCACCTTTCATCTTATAATCTTCTTAATGAAGTCTCCGTTTCCAGTTATGTGTCTAGAGAAAACACTATCTATGTACTAATTTTTTTATTGATCGTACATTTCATATTTTTCTAAAAGAAAAAAACATTAGCACTTTAGAACCAAAACCTTATGGGGTCCAATATTATTTAAATGTAAAATTTTATGAATCCGTATTTTTAAGACATTATTATGTTGAGAAAATGAAGAATATTTTGAAAAATAATCTTTATAAATACCTAAATATTTATTTTTTTTAAAATAAAATTTATTATTCTAGTACCTACCACTTTGACAATTAGAAAAAAATGGATCACTTTTTAGATCAATGTAGTTATTATTAAAAATATCTTTTCTATTTCTCCAACCCATTCCAAAAATTTCTCTATGAGGTATAATTTGATTAAAAATTTTATGAAAACTTTCCTTAACAATGGTAAACTTTGATAATAACTTTTTCAAACTAAAGATTTTATAATTTAGTTTTACTACTAATTTTTTTATCCTAATTATATTTTTCATTCAAACTATGATTTACAATATCATTCTTTACACCAGTTTTCTCCAAATTATATTTTTCATGTTCTTTCAAAATATCATATTTCTCAGATGTTCTTCCCTTGAAAGATCAAAAAAAATTACCATAGAATGTAATTTTTATAGAACCATTACAATGCTATAATATATTCCATTTTAAAAAAATATTTCCAATTAATCCTATTATAAACTTTTCATACTCTGATGAATTGTATAATTATTTTTCTTTATGATGTAATAAACTATGGTAGTCCAATGGATATAATTCCCAGTCAAACTGATACACAAAACACTATTTAGTATGATAGACCAATCTCTAAGTCAGTCCGATGAAATGCACTGAATAATATAAAGTTTTTATTCATTTAATTGGAAACCATTTCCTCATTTAGTAGAAAATTATGTTTTCTATAAAAGAATTCTAAAACACTTTGGGATATATAAATTTAGTAAAATATGATTTTAATAAAGTGATAAAGTGATCATGATTTTCAAAAATATGGAAAGGAAAAGTATAAATTATACTTTTGACTCAACAATTATGGCCCATCCAACCTATTGTCTTATCAGATTGAAGTGAGAGTGGATGAAATGGATTACTTTTATTAAGTGTAATCACTTGGGATATGAATTATCATTTCTTCCTCTCTCACCTTCTTTGAGAGTGGTGAATCCTAATTCCATTGATAAATCTATATATTTCTTTGTGAATTTTTCTAAACTATGATTCTTCCAGGATCATTAGAATTCAACTCTCTGTGAAGATCCTGTGTTGGGTGTTGACGATCATGGATTGAGGTAGGTGGTTTTGTAATGCAATTGTATTTCAATTAAAGACCTTAATTCTTATCTCTTTGATTTGGATTTTCAATTTATTTATACAGCTTTATTTTAGCCTCTTCATAAATGATATTTAAATGAAATTGTTTGTGTGATGAAATCCTTTGAAAATGGATTTTGAAAATAAGGTGTTGATTTATGGGAAATGATCTTGAATTTTAATGATGGTTTGAAGCATGATTTTAATGATATAAAAAGGTATGAAATGAATTATGATTTATAATGAAATTATTTTATATTATAGGCATAATATTTGGTAAACCATTGTATTTTTTTTGAAATGAAATGGAATGTTTTGAATATTGAACTTCGGGTAGATCGAAATGATATTTTAAAATGATTTGAGATTGTTTGAAATGAATGATAGCCCTTTTTATGTTTTTTATCTTGAGGAAAATGAGATCCTGGTTAGTTAATAGGAGGATATGCATGATAAGTAAATATTATTAACTTGAAATGATTTTATGAAAACAAAAACACTGAAACTACTTATGGGAAGGAAGTATATTCTTTAGGGTGGATTCTTATACCCTATAGGCCTGAGCCCTAGGGTTATATTTACTTGATGAGATGTAATTCATATTTATTTTCATAAACTCATAAATTCACATAACAAATACTTGTGGTTTATAACCATTTTATATGATTTAAAATAGTTATTACATGCCAATGATTATGAAATAAGTTATTTATGTCTATTTTAGTAAAATATTTTATTCATTATTATTTTGAAAAGATTCCTCTTTGTGACCAATTTTTTGGAAATTCCCTTTATACCTGTATTATACTAACCATTTAAATGTTTTGAAAATCATGTTTTGATATGAACTAAATATTTATTTCCATTCCATGTTTTACTTTAAATTGAGAATATTTAGTTTATTTCTTATAGATTGATGATGAAATTATTGGCGATATCCTACTAGGATTTGTTACCAACATCCTACCATTGACTTCATGTGTTTTTATATTTTCATATGTTTGGTCTAGGAAAAGGGAAATCACCATTCATATAGGTGGTGGATGTTATTGATTAGTAGACCTTGAGAGTTGGTGGTGATTGGGGGAACGTGTGATCCACTTGTTAAATGGAGTTTTTGGTTTAATGATTAGATGGTATTTAGTGATGAATTGGGTTGAAAATACTATTTTTGGGACTGGTATTTGTTTAGTTGTGTTCTTATCCCTTATATAGTGTTTCCCATAGGAAATTATTATCATTTTTATCCACTACTTTTCCTTGATGAGTCATCCATATAGTGAAATCATTCCCTCTGGTTTGTATTAGTAACCTAGCATTAGTCTCAAACACATGGGAATTATGAATGCCCTTCAATACATTTTAATATTGGTTCGAATACCATTCAGGTAGGTTATTTGAGTTAGCTCATGATAAATTTGTTTTAATGATAGTCATGCATCTTCTTTGATGTTGGTATATAGTTTGGGATGCCTTGGTTGACAAGAGACAATATTGTTAGGAATTTAGGGGTAAGTTACAAGTGAGTTCCTGATCAAATATCATCGTAACAATCCTTATGTTACCATGGGATATTGGGAAAAAGTTTCTTTGAGGATTTGTTTGATACAATCCTAGACTTTTCCAATGTTTTTATTCAAGACTTTTGTTTTCCAGTTTAATTCTGATTGACAGAGCTAATGATATAACATCTCTTAATTTATGTTTACCTTGTTATCTATCAATTATATATAATACCATGACCCCAAGAAGACATTTGAAAGGACCCAAAGAGGTAGATACTGATGAAACATTAAAATAAAAACCTAAATATGATAAAAACCATGTGTAAATTTTTGTGCTTGTGGTTCAAGATCTAGGATAGATGGATCCATCTATTCTCATTCAGAAAGTAGAGGTTATTCGCTAAAGGGAATATTGTAAAGATTATTCCTAATATATTCTTTATCTGAAGACACCATCTTTATAGGGTAACAATGATCCTTAGGAGGTAGGAGACTGGTTGAAGAAATTAATGTCGCATGTTGAGTTCTTGGAGACACCTAACTCTATTAAGGTGAAAAATTGTCCTTCAGGATTTAAGGGCCTATAAGAAGGTAGTGGGACTCGATAGTTCAATCAAGGAAGAATGTGTTCTTGGAGTGGAAAGACATTAGGGTAATTTTCATAGAAAAATTCTACCCACAACAAATATTTTTGAATAAGTATATAGAGTTCCTTATACTTGAGTGAAGTTATCAAAATGAGACTCAGTATACCAACCTATTCTACCATATTGTTCATTTCTGACAGGAGTTGGAATCAAATGAGAAACTAAAAGATTGAAGGTTTGACATGGGTATTCAACTATATATCTAATATCAGTTTTTATTGTTGAATATAACTATGTATGTGGATATCCTGGATAGATATTTTATGGATAAACTTGACTTTGATTGTAATTAAAGTTTGGACGGAGTTCCTCCTACTCATTTTGGAATCTATTTTGGTCCGTTTAATGGGAAGATGATGTAAGATAAATCTCACGGTGGAAAACATAGTGTTAGTTAATATTGGTTGGATACTTTCTCCAAATATTATATAATTTATAGAAAGGGACAACTAATATGTTTATAATGTGTAAATCTTGGGGAATCAAAGCATGTTTTCATGTATGTGTCGAAGATCTATAGCTCTTATGGATTCTCAAGTCACATGTTGAAGTTTTCCATGTTTTTACCACTCTATTTAGTGGTACGATATTGATTAATAAACTATTAATGGTCATTATAATTGTACCTTTTGGAAAATTAAAGATTCAAGAATAAATTATAAAATACTCAATGTTTATTTTTCTATATTTTGTGAGTTATTTTTTTTAATATTTTTCCTAAATTTATTTATTTTTTTCTTATCAATTTATTAGTTAGATCAGTGATTCAAAATCAGAAATATATCAAGTCATATATCAACCTAAACATATAATATTGTATATTGGTTATAATCTTTATCCTTGGTGGTGTTTTCTATATATTATTTCACTCTTATATAGTATTGTCTAACTATTTATATTCACTGATCCTTGAATATTATCCCCTCCCCCTTTTCATATTTTTTGAGTATCATATTTCTACTTACCAGGGATGATTAATGGGTATCAAACCCTTTGGATATAGAATATCATATAGGGTAAGATAAAACAAAAAAATGAATGTTTTTAAAGTCCAAAATGAGTGGTCAGTAAATTAATGAATTTAAGTAGACTAACTTAAATTGATTTTGGTTGAATCATAGGTAAAAATGTTTTATTTTCAGTTTTTATAGAATTTTTTCTGTAATAATATAGATGTTTAATTATGTGATAATTATATTTATAAGATTAAATCTATGTAATTGATATTATGTGTTTAATGATTAATATTTGTTGAAATATGTCTTTTTTATTTTTAGTTTTAGGAATAATTAAGTTTGGGTCACTCCAAAAGTCATACTATTTATAATTTAAATGGTCTATAACTTAATTTTTTAAATCCACATTAAATTTGGGCATTAAAGAAACTAATTTATTTTGGAATGACCTATCCAAATTCATTAATCATTTATACGGATTTCATCTTACTCTAGTTGATATAAAATATTCAATTGATGTGATAGAACATACATCCTCTCACTTTACTAGTCCTTTATACTTTAACCTAGTTTTTGTACTGTTTTTCTAATTTCAAAAAAAAAAATATTATTTATTTCTTTGAATAACCATAGAATTTATTATTGTTAATAATTATTTAAAATATCCCATATATCCACTTATTCGCTCATTAAAATATTATTCAGTAAAAGTGATTAATTTCATTAAAATGAAATAATATAAATGGAAAGTATTGAAGCTAAAAACTCATAATATACATTTTATGTCCACATATTATGTTTTACAATATTGAGCATAATCATGTTTGGAGTAATTGGAATTTAAAATAAGAAAAACATTGGATATTTTTATACTCACAATATTTTATCCTCTTTATTATTATCATATGCAATTTTCTCTTAATATCACATCATTAACCATTTTTAATTTCTCAATCTCTATGTTTCAATATTTAAATATTTTTCCTTAAATCTATTGCTGACCTCACTAGTGATATTATCCAACACATGAGAATCATTACTTTGTTTTCTAATTTCACTATTGTTTGAACCCATGTTTTGGGTTTTATATAATTATGATATCAGCCAAAATTAGTAAAATTAAATAATAAAATCAACCCATGACCAACTAGTAGACGAGTTCTAAATATTAAATGAAATAAAACTATAAGAAATTATGTCTCAACCTCTCTTATTATCTATTAATATTACATTCACTTGTGAATTAGATTGAGACCACAAGTACCAATAAATATATTTATTCCTTCAAAGATGATGTGAAAAATATATGAATATTGGATCTAAATTGGTTTAATTATCTATGTATTGAACACATATGTAGTTTTTCCACGTCTCATTTTATATTTGATGTTTAATTTATTCCTTTAATTTCTACATTCAATTGATCTTAAATTTTTTTTATAGGATATCCTTGATATAACAGTTGGACCTCTCATGGACCATATTATGGTATCAATAAGAATTTTCCTCCAAAATGTTTGAAATTGTGACAATTTTATTTTCAAAATTTATTAAATAATTTGATAGCATTCAGAAACTCAGTGATTTAAAAAATCAAATGTTCTGAAATTTTGGTTTCTTATAGTTCATTATTTTTATATTTTAAATAATTTCTTCTAAATGGTGTGAATGAATAACATTATTTAAATAAATATAAAAATATTATAAAATTCTCCCTGTACTTCAATAAATAAAACATGATATATTTTTACGAGTCATATATAAATATTTTTATATAGATTTCATTACCTGGCCCCATTAATGCCCTTTCTGGTCTATTTCTGAAGATAGGAGTGACCCTTGAAGCTCACTGATGCTACAAATATTGGGAATTCCTCATGAATATTTTTAACCCTAAGGAGTAGTACCATGGCTAATCTCGATTTTATCTAAAGGTAGTCACTCAATTATTCATTCTTCATGGGAGTTGATATATTTTTTTTTATTTTCGGGATTTTTTTCTAGTTTAATTAAAATGAAAAAAAGAATATGGGAATGTGGTTTTGGTTGTTATAAATTGAATAAAGTAAATTTTATAAGATAAAATAAAATAGATAAACTAAAATAAATAAAAAATAAAACTAAAGTTAGAAGGATAAATGATCAATCCAAAGTTTGAGTTTAGTATCATGGACCTTGGTAATTAGGTTATATTTCAATCCAATTAAATTATTAGATGATATACCATTCCTACTATTGTCTGACACTATTTAACATGGGAGTGGAGATCATGATACATATCCTATATACGTACTTTAACAACCAAAATTATGATTAGGAATTGAAAATAGAATACACCTCTCCTAGGTGCGTAAACTAACATGACTCATGACCACATCCCATGTGTCATTCAAAACATGTGGTGATAAAATAATCTATATGATGAGTGAAATAAAAGTATGGATGTTAAAAATTTATTTTATAGTTGAAAAAATAATTATTTAAGTAACATGATGTAAAGAGAGAAAAATATCACTCAACTCCCACATCACTCACTGTCAAACTTGAATTATAAAAAAATATTGACCAAAATTAAATGAATGAAACTCATTATATAAGAACTTTCCCCTTGGATCAAATTTATTTTTTTTCTCTATAACAATAGAGCATGATAGGTTAACGAAGAAATAATACAAGGTGATTTATGGGGAAGCAAAGTGAAAAAGATGACAAATGAAGTAGAATAAAAACACTTGAATTTGGAAAAAGAGAGAAAAATAATAAAATTTAACAGCCAACATGGTTTCTAGGTAGAATCATAATAGAAAAATCCCCACAATAACCTTTCTCCATTTAAAATAGATAACCAAAATCCTTAAAATTAGAATAATAAAATGAATATTGTATCAATAAGGTTTATCTACACACCCATCTTTCTCTATGTGGACAACCCTCATTATCTCCATCAAAATGCCAAAAAATTATTGGTTTTGAGAATAATTTGTTTCTCAATTATCTATGTTGATCCATAGTGAAAATATGGCATGACTGGAGGTACCGATATAGATGTTTCTTAGGTGGATACAAATTCATTAAAACTCTATATTGAAAATAATTTGGGATAAACTAACATGTGATTTCATCATTGAGCTGTGATTTATTCAGCTGGTAGTTCAGGTTAGAACTATAAGTGGGCTTAAGTACTTATGAAATTAGCTGGAATATGTATATTTGGTGGAGACTTCCAGGCTAGGATCTATGAAAACTATTTTTTAAATAAGTGTTTTACATTATTGAAGGAGATATTTTGGGATAAAAATTCCAAACCAATAGATGTAGTGATAGTGGAATCAGGGGTTCGGAACCAAGTAGTAATAATGGAACTATTATGAGTGGAAATGTTCATAAGGGATGGTGGAAAAGTTCCAAAAACTGAATTGTTCTCCAGAAGATGTGGATAGAGTCAGTGTGTCTTTGGGTAGTTATTGATTTCCTTGATCAATAATTTGATGAAAACAAAGATCAGATGGAGGAGAAATAGATTGAATGCGAAGGGCTACTGTAGAGATCATTTATAAGTAGATATTCATAGGACACTTGATCGATTTTGGATGGTTTTTATTATGATTTTGATTAACTATTATGTTTTCTCAATTTTATCATAGGAAGTGTTCTTAATTGAGAAATTTTAACACAATGATGTATTTATCTTTTTCTTATCATCTTTTAAAGATAAAATGTTTCTATAAAGTAGAACTTGTTCCAAACCATACATATTCATA
Source organism: Viscum album (assembly GCA_963277665.1). NCBI lineage: Eukaryota > Viridiplantae > Streptophyta > Magnoliopsida > Santalales > Viscaceae > Viscum > Viscum album. The sequence goes on along the minus strand of OY728133.1, from coordinate 855,876,094 downwards.
GTGTTCTATGTTGAGTGTTCTCTTTATATTAAAATTAATTCTGATTTGGGAGTGGGTTAAGGGTTTTGTTGATTGCTGATTCAGTGTGTGGCTATATAATGAAGTATCTCATTTCAGATACACTAAATCATGTGTAAATTATTTTTTATCTTTTGGAATCCTTGTTTCACATTTGAGGTTCCAGAAGTTATTTCAGATTGAGGGGTTTTATAACAAAATGTGATATTATAGATTGGTGTATAGATCATTTTCATATCCTAATTAGGTTATAGATCCATATATTTTATTTTTTAGATAAACTGAAACCAAAATATTTTGAAAGATAGGAACTATTATTTTTTTAAAAAAAATACATGCACACATTGATGATTGTGTCAAACATATGTAAAACTCGAATGATAATTTTTTTTAAAAAAGTATTCAATAATTTTAGGTGAAACTATTATTAGTGGGACACATTTAATTAAGTGGTCAAAGGAAATCATAAAATATAATTGAGGTTTTGGATGTCCTGAGATCTCTCATTAATGAGTTAATGAAACCTTTTTGTATAAATTTACCAAATAAATATATTATTTATCTTACTGAGTCCCAAATACAATTTAACACCATGAAATATATATTTATCTTATTTATAAATGAGTAAATATATATTTTTTCCTATTATAATGAAATGTATTCAAAGTCAATGAATGAGACAAAAACATTAATTATATTTGGTTAGGTCAACAAAGTTAAGACTTATATTCTAAATAGACGCTTCAGATATTCCTAAATTCAAAATCTTTGTGTGGTAACAATGTACTATATATTTTAAAAGTTATTATTAGAGTTAATAAATTTTATATTTTTATTTTTAGAGAATCTCTAGATTTATTCTTTTTTACTATTGAACTATAAATGGTCACTTTCATTATATCTTTTGGAACATTAATGATCAAGAGTCAATTATATAATATGAATGAGTTTGTTTTATCTCTATCACACGAGAAACGTTTTTTTCTTTTGGATTTTATATATTATTATATTATAAATTTATGAGTTAGATTAGTGTTTCCAAATCAAAAAAATCTCAATTCATGTCCCATCTTTAATGTTTTAAGAGTTAGTTCTCTAGAACCAACATATATTATACTTTCAATTACAAGAATATTAATAAATGCCTTATCACTTGATGATTTCTATTTATAACATCAATGGCATAATTTCCTCTAAGATTTTTTCAGATCGAGAGGTTATATCAATTCCCCTATATAATGAGATCCATGAAATTCTATAATAATATTATTAAACACATTTTATATGGTTTAGACAACATTTTCTAAAAAGACACAGTTGATGTTTTGAATATCAGATATTGGAGGCTCATAATATTAGATGGAATTTGGTCTACACCTACACCTATATACTCATATTTTTCATTAACCATGGGTATAGAGGTCCTTATACCAATAGTTTAGACAAACTATTGGTATATTGTTGAAATCAATATCTAATACCAATAGTTTTAAAATCTAGTTAGCAAAACATTTTCTATACAAATGTTTTTTTAAATCATTGTTATAGATTTATGAAATCCCCTCCCCCATGAACCCTAATTCTCCTACATATATGACCTCCCCACATTCTAACTAGAATAATATCCCCCCATTCATTCATTTTTTGATTCAATTCTTATTCAACATAAAATTGGCGAGTTTTGGGTCTATCATTTATTCCAATGAGCATCAGTTTCATTTTTATCAAGGTAAAAAAGAACAACTGAGATCTTGATAGGTCACTATTATTCACAATTAATTGAACTACAATTTGTTTAGATTATTTTTTATAGTATTTCATAATAAACGTGATTGTAGATGATGTATTTTCTAATATAAATCCAATGTAAAATTATTTTTTTTGTGTAATATATATTAAATAATTGTATAATTAATTATTTTAATAAATTTTTATTTTTTAATATATTTTTGGGTTTTGAAATTATTTATTTAAATTATTTATTTTAATTAATGAATGATCCAAAAATTGGTATAATTAATTTAAATCTAATGTGGTGTGAATTGTTTTAATAAGCATATTGGTAATTGTAAATTTTTTATATAAAGTAAGTTAATTAAAAAAAATGATATTTACAGATTTTTTCAATACAAATTGACAATAATTTTATTTTCTTAAGAATTGTGATAGTGATTTTAATATTTTTAATAGTATTTTTTAGTTTGTTTTATTAAATGGAATACCGAGTTGAGGAAGAGGTATAATTTTGTATAATGGGTTATGATAAAACTTTTACTCACATGTATACATTTCCAATTGTTTTTAAGAATGATGATGTGTGGGTAAGTGATTTTTTTCTTATAAAATGAGGCCGATGTGAATATTGGGTTTATAAATTTTAATTTTTTGATTTAATGTTAACATGATGGTTTAAAAAGGATGGATTAAATGAGTTCGGTTGTTTTTATTCCTTTTGGGTGTTATGTGAGTTGATTCTAGAAAATGGAATTGTTATAGGATCATGTTTTGAAAAGGATGTTATAATTTGAAATGTATATTAGGTGTTTATTATGTTTAGAATAGATTTTGTTTCAAAATCATGTTTAAATGAGTTATGTTGTAAAATTATTTTTTATGTAATATGTATCAAGGTATTATGTAATTCAGGTATGGGTTAGTTCTTCTTAAAAACTTGAATTGTATAAGATATCATTTTTTGAAAATATTTTCTCCTCATGTTTTTATTGTTTTTTAAGAATTAAATCTCATTTATACATTCTAACCCATACTTGGGTCCTTTTGTTTGTTTTAAAAGGTAACCATATTTTAAACAAATTAAATAGTTATTATGTTAAAAGGGTTCAATGTGTAAAAACCTTTTTTCCATAGATACTGTATATTTTACAAAATTTGTGTTTTCTTAATTTATGTTTTAAAACATTGAAAACTAATTTGGATGGTGATAATACATTTTTTTCTATAAAAATGTTGTTCATGTTACTTATTACAATACTCATGCTTTGAATGGGATACTGCTATTATGTATTAGTTTTTTTTTTCATATTCCATGTATTAAATAATGTTTGGATGACTACTAATATGCATCGATTATACCATTTGTCATCTCTTATGCTTTTTTGATGGATACTAGTATGATTTGATGACTTTCATATTAAAATTGTTATTTGGATTATCTTATTGGACATGTTATATATAATTTTTATATTTAATTATATCATTATTAGTCTTATTAAAGAAGATTATAATTGGTAATGTTGTATGAATAGGGGAATTGATTTATTTTCATTATGGTTATGCTAATTTTTTACCTGGATAATATATAAAACATGTTTTTTTCTTATTTTGGATGTAGGTTAGGAAATATAGATAATATTTTTCATTTGTGGTAATAAATTATCAATACATTATGTAAGCCTAAATTCGGTTTTTAATATAAAATTTAACTATATTTATATTAGTTTTATTTAAATTAAACACTTATTGAGTATAAAATTTATATGTGAACAAAAATTAATTTTATAAACACTAGTTGTATATTTTTGGAAATTTATTACATAGGATTTTATTTTGAAACAAAAAATTATTAAAAAAAAACTTGTTCCACTCTCTTTTTTAAAGTGTTCTGGTATGGGTTAGTTCTTTATCTACACTTTAAATGAATAATATATTCTTTCTTGACATCCTCTTATAGTTTTTCTTATTTTTTAATAATTCAATCACATTTATCAATTCTAACCTATACTTAGGGTCTTTTGGTATACCTTAAGAGGTAATCATCTTTTGTATAAATAAAAAAGTTATTATTTTAAAAGGGTTCAATATATAAAAACCAATTTTCCTTGGATACTATCTATTTTCCTAAATAGATGTTTTCTTAAATCCTATTTTATATAATTGAAAACTTATTTGGACGAGGAACATACAATTTTTCTAGTTGATTTTTTTTATTCAATACTTGTTATTTTATTGGTGTTATAATAGTATTTATCAGCTGTTTCATATTCTATGTCTTATACTTTTTCTGAGTCACTACCAATATGCATCAATTGTATCATATTCCATGTCATATGTTTTGTTTGGTTAGCTACTAGTATGGTTTAATGGATTTCATATCAAAAATTTTATTTTGATTATTTTATTGAATATGTTACATATAAATGTTATATTGAATTATTTCATTAGGGTACTATGAATTTTTTCATTAATAAATATATCTATATTAAATATGAAAATTTTAATATTTTTGGTACCATGTTATTCTTTTAAAAAAACTCCCATGATAAAATATATATATTTATTTTTGGAATTATTTTTTTTGTACTAATATGTATTCAAAAATATTCATGGATGTCATGAATTTTTTAATTGTAGTATACTATGATAATTTTTATAAAAATATTATTTTTTATTAGAATTGATAGAAGCTGGATATACAATACTTATCAAATCTTAACCAAGTTTCAAAATAAGTTGGATCTTTTAGATTTTTCATTTAATAACGATTTAGATTGAGGAATTATATATTTTTATTGTTATAATTGTGTCAAAAGACCTTGGTTTACTTAGGAAGAAATTAGTTACCATGTAATTTTTTTTATAAATACTATTATGTATGGTATCACATTGAAGAGAAAAAGAAATAATACACTATTTACGATAGAAATGAAAGGAGTGCAATGGAGAATTTTTATTTTATTATATTTAATTTTTTTTATCATCATGAGAAATAAATTATTCCAATGAAAGAAGATAATAATATTAATAAACATGATTCAATTAATAAAAAATGTGATGTTGAGAGAGTCAACAAATTGGTGGATGATGCAGTGAATCCTTTACATTTTCCATGTTGTAAAATAAAAAATATATAAATTTTAATGTGACTACATCATGGGGAAAAAAATGTATGGAATTTTTAATATAGGAATAAATTATCTTCATAAATTTTTTATACACATACTAACGATGTATATATTCCCTAAAATAAATATATGGATTGGAATTTAATATATCAAATTAGTTTTTTAACTAATAAAATTCATGATTTACTTAGTATTACAGCTTATTTTTAGAGGAAAATGTGTACCTAAATGATTGTTAAGTATTTAGTACATCTCAATTGAATCCAAATACTGATGGAACACCATATCACATGACATAGAAGGTAATATGAAACTTTCCATTTATTATTAGGCTCCCAAATATTTTCATGTATGATTAAATCAAAAAAAATATTTGATGCAATTATAATGAGAGAATTAAGGATAATGATGAGCTGATTCATACCACAAATAGATTATCATGGAAAACAGTTGATGAAAGATATCATGAATTCTCACCTAAGGTGTGGATGTTTAGGTTTGTTCTATTATGTATCAATTTTAATTTTTGTTGTTAGATGTTTAGTTAAAACAATACATGAATAGTTTTCATTCCCATTTATTATCTTCCTCCATAGATGTGTATAAAAAACCATTTAATTTCTTATGTATACTCATATATAGACCTTATGATCTTGAAAATGATATAGAAATGTACTTTCAAACATTAATAAAATATTTGAAGTAGATTTTGAATGTAGGTTTCCACACATATAATGATTCTGAAAAAGATATATTTCAATTTTTTTCGCTATTATGTGGAAAATAAATGATTTTCATTCTTATGAAATGATGTCTGGTTAGAACAGGAAGGTAAAACTATCATGATCAATTTATATAAAGAATTTATGATCTATAAGGACTATATATTGTTGTAGTTTCATTTTCCTAGGACTTTAATGATTATTTCCAATGGATCATCCAAACATGAAAATCCATTTAAGGTTTGAAAATACCATTGAGACTAATAAGCCACCTCAACATGTGTTTGTAACTGATGTTCTTAATGGATTAAAAGAAGTTTTTTTTCATCCAAAAAAACTACTATATATTTGGTATATAAGGCCCCAGCCTTAAACCTTACTTAATCTTGAGTTATTACAAGATTACACATTGAGGATCTTTTCAGGTTTAGAGTTTTAGAGAATTAGATCATAAAACTTGCATTACATTCAACATATAAACAAAGTGGTTACATAAAGATAGTATTCTTAATTCCCAACAATGGAAACATATTTAAAATAAACATGGATTCTTTCTTGAAACTTCCTTTACACTATCATCATATCATGTACCTTTCCCTTGACCTGTGAAAAACATTTCAAAAAAAACTTGGGATGAGCATAAAAATCTCAGTAAGGGATATAAAAATATGGAAAGGAAACATGGGTACATATATACATAAGGATGAGATCATACTTTACCCATAAAACATAAGCACTTTAACATACCTCATAAAATCATGAACAAATCATAGAAATCATAAGACATAAAGGTAACTTGAGGCATTCATAACATTCTTACGTAGGGAGTAACCCTCTTGGTTACGTTTGGAATACCCATCACAGTATATTCCCTAAAATCTCTTCGGAGAAACCTTAATGTTTCACTCCTTCGTGTTACCCAATGCATTGGAGAGCTATATCGAGCTCACCCGCCCTTAGTTTATCACAGAACCACCCGTCTTCATAATAATACCCAAGAACCATAACATAATCGTATCACATAAAACATGCATAAAGGAAACATAAAATTTCCACATTTCAATCACAAGATATCAATACAACACAAAAAACATTGTGAAAACCATTTTCAATACCAAAATAAAAGAAAAGTAAAACATGGTATTTATTTTTCTTTTAAAAAGAAGGTATGGCTTGTAGAGGAAGCCGAAACTCAAATAACGGTCACGACGGCGGAGAAGTCGTTGTCGCCGCATACGTACGACAAAAACATTCCCTTTTGTCGTTTAGTAAACGCTTCGTATAAAAAAGATTCCATTTGAATAAATGTAAAAGTCAAAGGGGTTTATACACCGTATAAAAGAAAGTTGTGTATAAAATAAAATATGCCTCAATGAATGGAGATTAAGACAAAGTCACATACCTCGTATCCGACTTGACTTGACCGTTATTTAATCTCCTGAATAATAAACTTGAGTTAATCTATACTTGCTTATGAAACTTTTTCAAGTTCATTATTCCTTTTATACCATGTTATGAACATCATGTAATCATTTAAGTTAATAATGTTCATTTTGTCGGTATTTGGTTCTTAAGTCAAAAATAGACTTCTTACACTTACATGATGTTAATTTGGTCAAAGGTTCATTATATCCAGAATTATATTAATGATTTGGATAACATATATATTATATATATTCATCATATACATGTATTTATAATATTACATCAAATTTAGAGGTAAGAAATGAAATCCACTGTTCATAGAGACGGTAAGCCGTGAGTATGCATGAACGCTACTTCCATTTCTATTTCGTATTTTCTGGAATGGAATCATAATGATATAAGAGTATATTATAATTCCAGTATAATAACATATATAATATCATTAACTTTATCCTTTACACATCCCACATATGGTATTAACGAATCAAATCACTTTCTGGGGGCGGTAGTCCGCACCTCCTAAAATGAAGATATCGTGTTTACCCATAATGGAAACCATAAAGGAATGCCCAAAATGAAAAAAAAACAGAATCTTAAGGAAAAAATAAACATATTATATATCATATATAAAAATAGTGACATCATAATGGCCACCTTTGAAGGTGTTAAATGAGTATTGAACAATCATCGTTTCGGGAGGCAGAATTTCGCCATGCACGGAAACCGTATGTTCTTTAACCATTTGATGTAGTTGTGTGAGAGTGTAGCTCAAATAAATCTTATAAAAACATCCTAGTATATTAAAGATACTGGTGTTGTTACAAAAGAAGTAAATAAAAAGAGTTTAGGGGGTTGGAGAAGCAAAATAAAACAAATGAACATGAGAGAATGAATTACCTTTAAAAGTGTAACTCCTTTTGATTTGAGCCGAAAGGCTTCCTTTGAAAGGATTCTTCCCAAAGGGAATCCTCTAGGATGAGGAGAGGGATTTGGAGAGAGTAAATGGGCAGGGGTTGTCCGAGCCAAAGGCTTGAGGAGTGTGTGAAATGAGGTAGAGGTGGGGGCCTTTTATAAGAGGAGAGGAGGGGCACTTTTGGAAAGTAAAGATAAGTTACTTTATTTTAAAAAGAGTTTCGAATTCAAAAGGTCCCACATTTCTATAATTCTAGGATAAGGTGATAAGTCTTAGAAATACACTCATACAATTGGTTTTGGCCATGTTTAGGTTTTAGATTTTTCATTCTCTTTCCTTTTTATTTAAATCGTTAAATAATGAGGTCATCACTGCATCATCATGATGTCATAAATAATTTAATTTATTTAAAGCCTAAAAATTATAAAAAAATACTATGATGTAGGAAATCTTTTTATATTTCCAATGACTATTTATAATCAAAAATCTGATCTTTATAACCCCATGTAAATTTTTTTTTTCGTAAAACATATTATGTTTGTGTCATTTTTACTTTTACATTAAATAAAAAGTTATTTATGTCATTTCCCAACCAAAGTGGATCCATGGGGTCCCCAAGTTGACCCATGGCTTGTCTTGGTCGGCCATGACACAACCAATGAGGTTAGGACATGTTTCAAGCTCATCTTATTTTATTAAAGCATTATTTTTACCTTAAACTACACTAATTACCACTAATCGCGATTAAAAACTTAATAAGTTACTATTCACCAAAAAATTATTTTAATCTCATTGAACCACATTTTACTTCTTAATAACAACCATGTATGTCGGATTTTTGAAATTCAAAACACAATGATGGCAAAATTTCATTTAAACGGAAAATCAGTTTTTATAAGTACCACTTAGTGGTTTCACTATTCATCAAAAATTGAAGTTTTTCAGAAAATTACCAAAAATTTACCCGAAGCTATATTTGATATTACAAATTCAAAAATGAAGTCTATTTTACAAAATTCAAAACATATAAGTCACATTAATTAATTTAATAATTAATTCCCGCTGTCAGAGCAAATAGCGTGTTTTTATAAAACAATAAGTATCAAAAGATTGACACCAGTTTAAGTCCAATTTCAAAGTGAAATTGATTCCAATGACCACCATTGGATTAAATGGTAAAAATATATTCTAATTTTACTTCAAAACCAATTCAAAAGATATTATAATCATATAAATATATTAGATTAAAAAGCAGTTTTGATGTAAAATGCAGTATTTTTCACTATTCATTAAAAAATGAACATTGTCAGAAAAATACCAAAAATTCACACAAAGTAAATTTTGATGTCCCAATCATAAAGAATAAGTTTATTTTGACAAAAATAGTTTATAAAACTGTCAAAAGATAGATTTAAAAATGGTTTTCCATCATAAGGCAGTAAAACAATCTTTTAAGAATATTAGTGTATTCCATGCTTAAGATTGGATTTATTTTCATTTTAAGCCTCTAAAACACTATCTTAATCATTAATAGACATAGATAAAAATATCTATTATTCATTACTTACTTGGGATGTTACATCCTTCCCCCCTTTAGAAAATTGTGTCCCCGCAATTTATTTACTTATCGAATAAATTGGGGTACTTATCCCTCATTGCATTTTCAGATTCCCATGTTGCCTCTTCAATCATGTGTTTTTTCCACAAAACCTTTACCTAGTGAATCACCTTATTCTGTAACACTTGCTCCCTGTGGTCAAGAATCTGGACCGGTTGTTCCTCATAAGATAGGTTCTCTTCCAGCTGAACTACCTCTGGACTCAAAACATGAGATGGATATGGCATATACTTTCTCAACATCGAAACGTGAAAAACATTATGTACCTGAGATAAACTCGGAGGTAATGCCACTCGGTATGCAACTGATCCAACTCTCTCCAGAATTTTGTTTGGTCCAATGAACCTTGGACTCAACTTTCCTTTCTTACCAAATCTCATCACACTTTTCCAATGAGAAACCTTGAGAAAAACATGATCACCTACCTCAAAAGATAGATCCTTCCTCCGGTTATCCGCATAACTCTTCTGACTGCTCTGAGCTGTTCTCATGTGTTTCTGTATCAGCTAAACTTTTTCTGCCATCTCTTCTACCAATTCTGGTCCCATCAACTTCCTTTCACCCACTTCATCCCAGAAAGCTGGAGTTCGACACCGCTTCCCATATAATGCCTGAAATGGTGCCATCTGTATATTGGAATGAAAACTGTTATTATATGAAAATTCAACCAAAGAAAGATGTTGGTCCCAACTTCCCTGATAATCCATAGAACAAGCTCGTAGCATCTCCTCCAATGTCTGAATTGTTCGTTCTAACTGACCATCTGATTGAGGATGAAAAGCTGTACTAAAATTTAATTCAGTACCCAACGACTTCTGAAGGCCTTTCCAAAAGTTAGAAGTAAACCTGGGATCACGATCCGATACAATGGAGAGAGGAACTCCATGTAACCTGACTATCTCTTTAAGATACAAACGGGAAAGTTGATCAAGAGAGAAAGTATCTCGTATAGTAAGGAAATGAGCAGATTTGGTCAAGCGATCAATAATAACCCAGATTGCATTATTACCTCGAGATGTCTTCGGTAATCCCACAACAAAGTCCATGGATATATTCTCCCATTTCCACTCTGGCACTGGTAAAGGATGAAGCATACCTTTCGGTAACTGACGCTCTGCTTTAACCTGCTGACATGTCAAACACTTCACAGTAAAATCAGCAATATCTCTTTTCATTCCATCCCACCAGTAATACTCCCGCAGATCTATGTACATCTTAGTACTGCCCGGATGAACTGAAAACGGAGAACTATGAGCTTCACATAACAACTCTCTCTTCAACTATGAATCACAAGGCACACACAATCTCTTCCCAAATCTCAAAACAAAATCATTATCAATGTTGAATTCAGGAAACTTACATTTCTGAACCAGCTCTACCTTTTTCTGCAACTCACTATCTTGCTTCTGTGCTTGCTTGATTCTATCTGATAGAGAAGATCTCACTGATACCTGAAACAAAACAGAAGGACTTCCTTCACCAACAAATTCTATGCCAAAGTTCATCAAATCCTTAACCAAAGGATCACGTTCCAAACACAACATTGTTAATGAAGCATTAATTTTTCGACTCAAAGCATCAGCCACTTTATTTTCTTTTCCCGGATGGTAATGAATTGTACAATCATAATCCTTGATTAATTCTAGCCATCTCCTCTGTCTCATGTTTAACTCTTTCTGAGTGAATATATACTTTAAACTTTTTGTGATCGGTATATATTTCACACTTTACTCCATACAAATGATGCCTCCAAATTTTTAAAGAAAAAACAACAGCAGCTAATTCCAAATCATGTGTAGGGTAATTTACCTCATGAGTTTTCAACTGTCGTGAAGCATAAGAAATTACCTGATCATTCTACATTAGGACGCAACCAATTCCTTTCAATGAAGCATCACTGTATATAACAAACTCACCATTCCTGGAAGGTAGTGCCAAAACTGGAGCATTCACCAATCTTCTTTTCAATTCCTGAAAACAATCATCACATTCTTTTGTCCTAATAAACTTAACACCCTTCCGAGTTAGCATAGTCATTAGACTAGATAATCGTGAAAAATTTCTAACAAACCTTCAGTAATAGCCCGCCAAACCAAGGAAGCTACGAATCTCAGTTACATTTGTGGGTCTTGGCCATTCTTACACAACTTTTGTTTTTGCAGGATCAACAGTTATTCCATCTTTAGAAACAATGTGACCAAGGAAAGAAATTTGTTGCAACCAAAACTCACACTTTCTGAATTTCCCATACAGTTTCTTTTCTTTTAAGGTTTGCAAGATAACCCTTAAATGTCTTTCATGCTCCTCTTTACTTTTAGAAAACACCAAAATATCATCAATGAAAACCACCACAAACTTATCCAAGAACTCGTGGAAAATTCTATTCATTAAGTCCATGAATACAGAAGGTTCATTGGTTAGCCCAAAAGGCATTACTACAAATTCATAATGGCCATATCTTGTACGGAACGCGGTCTTCAGAATATCTTCCTCCTTTACCTTCAGCTGATGGTACCCCGATCTCAGGTCAATCTTTGAAAAAAACTAAGCTCCTTGGAGCTGATCAAACAAATCATTGATATGAGGCAAAGAATATTTGTTCTTAACAGTGATGTTATTCAAGGCTCTATAATCAATGCAAAGTCTCATAGAACCATCTTTCTTTTTAACAAATAAAACAGGAGCACCCCATGGTGATGTGCTAGGTCTAATGAAACCTTTCTCTAGTAAATCTTGCAATTGCTCCTTCAACTCTAAAAGTTCAATTTGTGCCATTCGATAAGGGGGTTTTGAAATTGGATTAGCATCAGGAACTAAGTCAAAAGTAAACTCAACTTCCCGATCTGGTATTATTCCAGGCAACTCATCAGAAAAAACATTAGGATACTCATTTACCATTGGCACATCATTAATCTGAACAGTTCCTTTATTTTCAACGACGTGTGCAAGGTAACATTCATTTCCATCTTTTACAAGTTTCTCGGCCTCTTGATATGTTATCAAAAGTAAGGGTTCATTCTTGTAAACAAACTGAAAGTCTTTCTGAAAAGAAACTTCTTTAGCTCTACAGTCAATCTTAGCATGGTAAATAGAGAGCCAATCCATACCCAGGATAACATCAAACTCTACTAGAGATAGAACAATAAGGTTTGTAAGTAGGTTCTTTCCACAGATAATGATAGGAAGATTCTTCTAAATTCTTTTTGCCTCAACATTTCCCCCATGTCTTTTTACCAAAAGTTCAGGAGTCATTTCTTGAGATGGTATTCCCATTTTAGTAGAAAAGGTTTCAGAGATGAAAGAATGTGTAGACCCCGAATCAAACAACACACTGGCATAATCTGAAAAAACAAACAAAGTACCTGATACAACTTAATTTGATGGCCCGACATCTACTGAAGTAGTTGCAAAGGATTTCACCACCCCTTTCTGCTTGTAGTCTAACTGCTTCCCATCACTCAAGATCTTTGTCGGAAACTCGTTTGCATAGTGACCCATCTCATTGCACTTATAAAATTTCACTAACTGTAAATCAAATTTGTTCTTACCTTCACCTTGATCCATTTCAGTGCAATCACGAGCCTTATATCCCATCTTACCACATCGGTAGCACTTTCCAGAATTCAGAAGACATTCCCCAACATGCATATTGCCACATTTATCACAAACTGGAAACTTAGTTCTCTTACCATCAGAATTTTTTGAAGAATTCTTACCTTTCTCCTGCCACCTCGGTCTCTTCTTCTGCTGGTTGTTATAGAACACTTGGTCATCGGAAAACTCCATTTCCACCTTCTCAGCACATCGAACAAACTTTTCATAACTTTTAAACTCACGAGAAGCTAATGACCTTCGATATTTTGGCTTTAATCCTGAGTAAAAACGATTGATTTTACTATCAAGGTCTCGGATAAAATTTGGAGCATACCTTGCCAATCGAGTGAACCTTTCTTCATAGGCAGCCACTGAGTCTTCCTCTTTCCTCAATTCCAAGAATTGTTTTTCCATCCTAAGTTGAACAGCCTTAGGAAAATACTTCTCAAGAAACATACCTTTGAATTCATCCCAGTCAAGAGAATCAATCTCATCGGCGTCCCTGATAGTTTTAACCATAGACCACCACTGATCTGCTTCACCCTCCAAATGGTAAATAGCAAGACTGAACTTTTGATTGTCTGAACACCCCATGACATAAAAAATCTTCTCCAGTGCTTTAATCCACCCTTCACCTAGAACAGGGTCAGATGATCCTCTGAATGATGGTGGATGTTGCCTCATGAAATGTTCCACCACTGACATGTTCCTCTGTGGTTGATCTGGCTGATCTCGTGCATGGATACCACCACCATTTATCGCTTGAGTCAACTGCACCATTACTGCAACAAACTGTTCAGTTCCAATTCCGACCATTTCTGGATGCTGATTCAGAAGGTTATTTCCTTCTGTATTCCTTCCTAGCACTGCTTCCCTGTTTCCTCTGCAGAAAACCATTCTGAACAAACATGTCTTAGATGAAGCAACATGGTAATCCTCAAATGCTATATCATTTCAAATTTTTTTGGATAATCATTTAATAGAATTATAACTCCTAAAGTTATCTAAACCGACCTCTGATACCAACTATAAGGCCCCAGCCTTAAACCTTACTTAATCTTGAGTTATTACAAGATTACACATTGAGGATCTTTTCAGGTTTAGAGATTTAGAGAATTAGATCATAAAACTTGCATTACATTCCACATATAAACAAAGTGGTTACATAAAGATAGTATTCTTCATTCCCATCAATGGAAACATATTTAAAATAAACATGGATTCTTTCTTGACACTTCCTTGACACTATCATCATATCATGTACCTTTCCCTTGACCTGTGAAAAACATTTCAAAAAAACTTGGGATGAGCATAAAAAGCTCAGTAAGGGATATAAAAATATGGAAAGGAAACATGGGTACATATATACATAAGGATGAGATCATACTTTACCCATAAAACAGAAGCACTTTAACATACCTCATCAAATCATGAACAAATCATAGAAATCATAAGACATAAAGGTAACTTGAGGCATTCATAACATTCTTACGCAGGGAGTATCCCTCTTGGTTACGTTTGGAATACCCATCATAGTATATTCCCTAAAATCTCTTCGGAGAAACCTTAACGTTTCACTCCTTCGCGTTACCTAATGCATTGGAGAGCTATATCGGGCTCACCTGCCCTTAGTTTATCACGGAACCACCCGTCTTCATAATAATGCCCAAGAACCATAACATAATAGTATCACATAAAACATGCATAAAGGAAGCATAACATTTCCACATTTCAATCACAAGATATCAATACAACACAAAAAACATTGTGAAAACCATTTTCAGTACCAAAATAAAAGAAAAGTAAAACATGGTATTTATTTTTCTTTTAAAAAGAAGGTATGTCTTGTAGAGGAAGCCGAAACTCAAATAACGGTCACGACGGCGGAGAAGTCGTTGTCGCCACATACGTACGACAAAACCATTCCCTTTTTTCATTTAGTAAATGCTTCGTATAAAAAAGATTCCTTTTGAATAAACGTAAAAGTCAAAGGGGTTTATACACCGTATAAAAGAAAGTTGTGTATAAAATAAAATATGCCTCAATGAATGGAGATTGAGACGAAGTCCCATACCTCGTATCCGACTTGACCCGACCGTTCTTTAATCTCCTGAATAATAAACTTGAGTTAATCTCTACTTGCTTATGAACCTTTTTCAAGTTCATTATTCCTTTTATACCATGTTATGAACATCATGTAATCATTTAAGTTAATAATGTTCATTTTGTCGGTATTTGGTTCTTAAGTCAAAAATAGACTTCTTACACTTACATGATGTTAATTTGGTCAAAGGTTCATTATATCCAGAATGATATTAATGATTTGGATAACATATATATCATATATATTCATCATATACATGTATTTATAATATTACATCACATTTAGAGGTAAGAAATGAAATGCACCGTTCATGGAGACGGTAAGCCGTGCGTACGCATGAACGCTACTTCCGTTTCTATTTCGTATTTTCTGGAATGGAATCATAATGATATAAGAGTATATTATAATTCCAGTATAATAAAATATATAATATCATTAACTTTATCCTTTACACATCCCACATATGGTATTAACGAATCAAATCACTTTCAGGGGGCGGTAGTCCGCACTTCCTAAAATGAAGATATCGTGTTTACCCATAATGGAAACCATAAAGGTATGCCCAAAATGAAAAAAAACAGAAGCTTAAGGAAAACATAAACATATTATATATCATATATAAAAATAGTGACATCATAATGTCCACCTTTGAAGGTGTTAAATGAGTATTGAACAATCATCGTTTCGGGAGGCAGAATTTCTCCATCCACGGAAACCGTATGTTCTTTAACTATTTGATGTAGTTGTGTGAGAGTGTAGCTCAAATAAATCTTATAAAAATATCCTAGTATATTGAAGATACTGGTGTTGTTACAAAATAAGTAAATAAAAAGAGTTTAGGGGGTTGGAGAAGCAAAATAAAACAAATGAACATGAGTGAATGAATTACCTTTAAAAGTGTAACTCCTTTTGATTTGAGCCGAAAGGCGTCCTTTGAAAGGATTCTGCCCAAAGAGAATCCTATAGGATGAGGAGAGGGATGTGGAGAGAGTAAATGGGCAGGGTTTGGCCGAGCCAAAGGCTTGAGGAGTGTGTGAAATGAGGTAGAGGTGGGGGCCTTTTATAAGAGGAGAGGAAGAGCACTTTTGGAAATTAAAGATAAGTTACTTTATTTTAAAACGAGTTTCGGATTAAAAATGTCCCAAATTGCTATAATTTTAGGATAAGGTGATAAGGCTTCTAAATCCACTCATCCAATTGGTTTTGGCCATGTGTAGGTTTTATATTTTTCATTATCTTTCCATTTTATTTAAATCGTTAAATAATGAGGTCATCACTGCATCATCATGATGTCATAAATAATTTAATTTATTTAAAGTATAAAAATTATAAAAAAATACTATGATGTAGGAAATATTTTTATCTTTACAATGAATATTTATAATAAAAAATATGATCTTTATAACCCCATGTAAAAATTCTTTTCGTAAAACATATTATGTTTGTGTCATTTTTACTTTTACATTAAATAAAAAGTTATTTATGTCATTTCCCAACCAAAGTGGATCCATGGGGTCCCCAAGTTGACCCATGGATTTTCTTGGTCGGCCATGACACAACCAATGAGGGCAGTACATGTGTCAAGCTCATCTTATTTTATTAAAGCATTATTTTTACCTTAAACTACACTAATTACCACTAATCGCGATTAAAAACTTAATAAGTTACTATTCACCAAAAAATTATTTTAATCTCATTGAACCACATTTTAATTCTTAATGACAACCATGTATGTCAGATTTTTGAAATTCAAAACACAATGATGGCAAAATTTCATTTAAACGGAAAATCAGTTTTTATAAGTACCACTTAGTGGTTTCACTATTTATCAAAAATTGAAGTTTTTCAGAAAATTACCAAAAATTCACCCTAAGCTATATTTGATATTCCAAATTCAAAAATGAAGTCTATTTTAAAAAATTCAAAACATATAAGTCACATTAATTAATTTAATAATTAATTCCCGCTGTCAGAGCAAATAGCGTGTTTTTTTAAAACAATAAGTATCAAAAGATTGACATCAGTTTAAGTCCAATTTCAAAGTGAAATTGATTCCAATGACCACCATTGGATTAAATGGTAAAAATATATTCTAATTTTACTTCAAAACCAATTCAAAAGATAATATAATAATATAAATAAATTAGATTAAAAAGTATTTTTGATGTAAAATGCAGTATTTTTCACTATTCATTAAAAAATGAAGATTGTCAGAAAAATACCAAAAATTCACACAAAGTAAATTTTGATGTCCCAATCATAAATAATAATTTTATTTTGACAAAAATAGTTTATAAAATTGTCAAAAGATAGATTTAAAAAGGGTTTTCCATCATAAGGCAGTAAAACAATCTTTTAAGAATATTAGTGTATTCCATGCTTAAGATTGGATTTATTTTCATTTTAAGCCTCTAAAACACTATCTTAATCATTAATAGACATAGATAAAAATATATATTATTCATTACTTACTTGGGATGTTACATGGTATATATCCATAGGTCTATAAATCCATGTAACTTGACCACATCTCAAATATATAAATTTTTAAAATCCTATACCTTGTTAGAATATCTAATTGGGAGGAAGTGTTCTAACTTGGGGATTTAATCCAAAATCACCATAATAATATAATACATATAAATCTACCTCAGTATACCAGTGAAAAAGCACATGTAAATCAATTCCCACTTTCATAAAACTATAAGGATAGACTATAACATACAATCTATTCATTGATGCACAACCCTTTCCTACTGATATGTTAGATACTTCATAATGAAATCAGAAATATTTCATTTTATACCTGACCACAAGGATTTTTTTTCTTCACATTTTCCATTTTCTAAATACCAAAATGAGTAGACCATTTTGAATGGGGATACATAAAAAAAGGTTTTCCATTGAAATACTAAGGGACTATAATTAAATTATAAAAACAAAATGAAGAGTTTACATCCTATGTCCAACCATCAGAAATATCTGCACCATTTAGGTTTAACCAAATGGTGGTGTAATCAAGATATTATATCTTAGCCTCTTTTTTGAAATAAAAAATTCAATAATAAGATTAACTTTGAAGAAAACAACATTCTCATTTTTTTCATCATAATCTAGGTTCCGGTTAGTAGTGAAACACATTTATTGTCACTAGTCACGATCTTCTCTAAAACCATAATTATATGACTTTCAAGTCAAATCATTTGCTGCATAATTCCCTTTCCCATGTATATACACCAACTCAAATTCAAACATTTAGAGATATTTCATCCATATTAATTCATTAAAATACAAGTATGACCGATAGAAGATATATTTCAAACTCCTACGATGAATGGAGACTATGAAACTTTATCTAAATAGATGGTGATTCCAGAACTTTAAGGCATGAACTGCTGAAGCTAATTTAGGGTCATGTGTTAGATAATTCTTATCATGTGTTTGTAAGTACTGTAAACTACATGTCACAACATGATATCCCTGTATTAGAACAAAATCGATACTAGATCTAGACACATCATAATATACCACATACCCTTGACCTGGTTTTGGAAGGATTAAGATGGGTTGTGAGGTGAGATGCAATTTATGCTCTAGAAATCATTTCTAATAGTCATAATTCCAAGTGAATTTAACACCATTCATCATTATAGTATTCATGAGAGAAGCATTTCTCTAGAAATATTGAAAAATTCATTGATAATATCCTTCTAATTATTTAAAAAAAATATATATATAAAAAATTCTTGGGTGGATGAAAAAATATTTCTAGTTCAATATCTACAAGATCAATTGATATGTTCTATTTGGAAATTAAGTGCTTGACGAAAAAAAATTATTGTATGAAGAAGTAATGCTCAGAAAAATTTGTATATATTTTATGATCATGCAATGTGATCAATATAATTTCCAAGTGCCCCGTTTTGTCATTCCATCTTTGATAATAATCCAAAATATTATAAAAAAATAACAAAAAATTAATAATCAGTGTTCCTATGGAAGATGCAGCTCATTAATGATATGAAGGCTCCAAGTGGATTCATCAGACCAAAGGGAAGGGAATCATATTCATAATGTAAATATCAAATACAGAATGATATAATTGAAATATAATCTCTTCTAACACTAAGATGATGATATCCTAAGCATAGATCAATCATAGAGAACCACTTGGAACACTTTAATTGATCAAATAGATAATCGATATGAGGAAGTAAATACTGATTTTTGATTGTAACTTGATTCATTTTATGATAATCAAAACATAAACATAGAGAAACATCTATTCTATTTATGAATGAAACTTGTCTAGTATAACGTGATGTGACAGTTCTAACCCAACACCTCAAGATATATCTTAAAATTTCAGATGTTTTTCAAGGATTTTGTATATTATGGGAGAGAAATAGGGTTTTATCCAAGGAGTAGACTGATAGAAAATTTGATTTCCCACTTCACTGGTAACCAAATGAAATAATTTGTAAGGACATCCCAGTATTGATCCACTGTGGTAGGTGGAGTCTTACTTCCAGTTTCATCAGTTTTACCCCTGATCATTACTTATAACTGACCTGAGATGGTTCAATTCACTAAGACTAAAGTTACCATTCTACCAATATCCCAACCCCTTGATTACATTAAGAGATCTATATGGGGATTTGAACATCATTTTTTGATCATAGTAGTAAATATGGGCATTAAATTCCATTATCCAATCCGTTCCAATGATTAAATAGAATACGTCCATAACTAAGACTATAAAATCCCAATGAAATTATACTACATCAATGGTAAGGAAACATGTTGGGGGCCTGAATCCTTTACAACCCCACTATTCTAGGGGTGTCTTGATACTCATGATGTGAGACATCATTTCCACATGTATTCCCAAATTTTTAACCACATTAGAAGTAATGTAAGAATGTTATGCACTAGTATCAAAACAAAAATGCATAAGATTCGAGTTCAAAAGGATGGTACGTCACACTTTGGTGGGACCTGGTGAAAGGAAAATGGATTTTGGTTGTGGTTAGATCTAGATAAAGGCCTGGATAGTTCTTCCTTCACTTTAAATGGAAGCTAGTTGGGTTTTAACTTTGAGGGTTAAAATGGAAAGTTGTGGGTTCAAGCTCTAGGTATTAGAAAGAAAATTTTAAAGAGTTGTGACTATCCATAAAAAGTTAAGGATTCAATTTTAGTGAGTGTTATCTCTCTCTATATTTGATATAAGTGAAGAGTAAACATATGATCAATTAGATCTGAACTGATGTAAAAATATCTTGTGGATATATGTTATTTATTTTCACTAAATATTAATTTTTAACTCTAATAAACTATTAAAATTTTCTAAATTGGTCAATTCACCCCTGTTGATCATTCTATCAGTCTCATATCGGGACCAAAAACATACCCTCATAGAAGCATCATGTAACACACCCATTAATATAAAATATAATATAATATTTTTTTATATATTATATATACAATGAGTTGGATGTTTACATCACTAAATCTTTTATTATTATTATTATTATTATTATTATTGTTATTATTATGTTTTTTAAATTTTCTCGTCATTAGGTTGACACTTTTGTCTTTTTTTCCCTTACTCACATCTCCATCATTGTCCCATATTCTTTATTTTTTTTAAAATTATATTTGGATTTACTCGGTAAGTATTGTTGAGCCTTTTATGTTACATTCAGACCCCACATGGGGTGGCTCCAAAATTGGGAACTTTCTTGAGTTCCAAATTTACTCCATGATCCCACACCAGAATCAGGTTCAAAAATGGGTAGGGGTGAATTTCTGTGGTACTATAGGAGCACCACAACACTGTAGGAGTACAGGTAGTGTGGGAGGAATTATTGTGGGGTAATGTACATAACTATAAAATCATCTTATTACCATGGTTTAAAATCATGGACATAGCGTAAGGCTAAATTTCACTTGAACTGTGACCAATATTTATATTGTAATAGAATCTATCCTATGGCCATGGTTTTAAACTATGGACTTAGGAGGCTATGGAATTGGTTTATGTGGAATGTGTCCATATTCTATTTCAATGGAAGTTATTGGGATGGTTTAGTAAATTATACCATAAATGGTCTATAGAGATGATCCATATAGAACATGGCCTTAAGTTTCATTCTATACACCTATTGCCTAAGTTTTCTAAACTATGGAAATATCCTTTGAAAAAATAAATATTCCCAGCGAGGTGTAATGCTGTAACCTCTTTAATAATCCTTCCAACAATTTACCACTTTGAAAAACTCTACTATATGTACATATATACATATAAATGTATATATAATTACATATAAATTTTAATATTAGTCCTTAAAAAATTTAAAAATTATTTTGGGTGGAATCCATTTTTGATGGTAGTCCAAATCCATGGATATAGGTA
Organism: Viscum album; assembly: GCA_963277665.1. NCBI lineage: Eukaryota > Viridiplantae > Streptophyta > Magnoliopsida > Santalales > Viscaceae > Viscum > Viscum album. Next base: position 855,854,423 of record OY728133.1, on the reverse strand, counting down.
TTTTTTAGAGGTCTATTTCTATGGTGTCTCAAAACCATGGAAATATGATATTTTAAATAGGGTTATTTAAATGGATTTAAAAATCATAAAAATAGGTTAATTTATGGTGGGATATTTCTATGATTTTAAAAATTCATGGCAAGATGACTGTCCTTCCAATTTCCAGTGTTTTGGGGGTTCCTACGTAACCGATCACCAAAATTTCATATAAATGTGGCTATATGTTTTCCTATAGACATATTTTATAGAAATAATGGCTATAAGCTACAAGTGTATACAGTTTTCCAAATTGTGTCTATATAATTGTTGTCAAAGGGTAATTTTCTTGTTATGGTAGTAGTATTACTATTCACTTGAATTGGGATTTCAGGCTGTGTATCTGGTCCTTCAGGCCATTGAGCCTCTAGGTTATCAATGGTGGGCCTTTGGGCCTCATAGTGTACTAGTTCATGACTGGTGGAGGGAATGGAGGTTAAAATGGAATCATTAGTGATTAAGTAGGATGTGGTAGTTCATTGATGAAGTGGATAATACCCACATGTTCAAGTCCCCATTCGGGGAGATAAGGATGATGAGCCACATACATGACATTGGTGAAACAAGCTAGGTATTGTTAATGTAGGATGGAGAGAGGGGTTGTTTTAGTGTGGGGTTTTGTAGAATTAGGATTTTAGTCCTTTTACTAGGAATTTATGTTTTTGGACCTCCGAGCCATGTATTTTGGGTCTTCGTAGCTCTGGGAATTTAGTCATGTAAGAGATCCCCTCAATGCAGTTAAAAAAGAAGAATCACCAAAAATTAATTTTTTTTTTAATTTTCATAGGCGACTCCTTTATCTCTCACCATTCCATTTGGTCTAGAATTTTGTAGTTTTTTTCACATTTAACTATAAATGCATACATAAATTTCTTCATCTTTTCTCCATTGTGTTTTACTTTCTAAATAGGTTACATTTTCTCACCATGTATCTGGCTTCGATCCCATCATTCCTTTGAAAATTTCCAAATGTATCTATATAAAATGAAACATTATAAATACAATATAAAACTCTTATTCTCACATTTCACTTATTTATCTTTCATATAATGATATCATACCCTTTGAACCAAGATTCTATCCATCTATCTTTGATTTTCAGTAAGCGACAAAGAACCCATCCAAGTATCCTGGGTCCATGATATAACACTTGTAGTAAGTATTAGTGGACATGATTCTTAGAATGAATAGGGATTTGGGTTTTCATTATCAGGATTTTATTTCATCAATAAAACCATTCCAGGCCTTTCAAATAGTTTATTGAAAATGTGTGCCTAAAGTTAAAAAAAAGATCTTTGAAGATCTGGCCAAGATTTTATACTTTTCTAAACACCTATTCCTTTTTTATTTTGATGTAATAGAAATTTTAATGGAATGGAAAGTCAAATTGAAAATATTTTTTGGTTTTATATATAATAATGGATGATATATTCAATTAACTAAGATAAATAAATGTAAAACTCAATAATGTCACTTGAAAAAAATGATATTTTTAGTAATTAAAACTTAGTCTGTTCACTTTACTATCACTTTATCTTTCCTTTAAATTATATTGCAATTATTTTTTCATATCACTTTCATTATTATTTGGATTGAAGGAAAATTTTGGATGATTAATTAATTTTATACATATTTTCTACTGAGATTTAAATGTTCGATGTTATTAATCATATTCATTAATTGTGTTTTTATGGTTATTTTTGAATTAAAGGATTCATAATGATTTTCATGATATAAATCCATTAATTATTTATCAATTATTATATGTTGGTTTTGTATTATTGGATAAAATTTTGGATTCAAGGGATCCCACTTGGTTAAATTTGATATCATATTGATAATTTCTTCATTTCCTTTTCATGTTCAACTAAGATTCAATGAATTATTAGTATATAAGATACATAATATAATGTTTTTGATTTTTTGGACCATATATTGGAATTAATGGGAATTTTTTTCCCTCAAATTTAAGAATTTATGATAATTTATGTATCAAGATTCATCGAATGATTGTTTTTAGCATATTGGTTTCTATTAATTCATTATATTTTTATTCTAAAAATGATGTGATAAATTGTTTATATGAAGAATATTTTATTAAATAAAAATAAAATTTTTATAGTATTATAATTATTATTCGAAAATTAAAATATCTCATATTTTTAAGAAAAAAAATTAAATATTTTTAAATTGAATAGTTTGTGTATTTTTGGGTTTTCTATATGTATAATTTATTTTTAAATGGATTGAATCATAAATATTCAAAAAAAAGAAAATGCTATTTTTTTTAAAAAAAACTATAAATGTTTTTATTTTTTTCAACTATATGGAAAACTTGAATGAAGTGTTATAAAGCATAAAAACATTAATAATAGTCCACGTCCAGATCACCTAGAATTAAATGGTCAAAGGAAATTTATGAATAATGAAGGTGTAATGAGGGTTCCTCTAAATGAGTTTAACACCGTGAGATATATTATCTAAGTTATTTATGAATGAGAAAATGGATTTGATGTCCAATTATCATGATATATGTTTGAATCTATATAATGATACAAGAAACACAATTACAGTTGGTCAGGAAAACAAAGTTTAGACATATATTTTAAATCAATGTGTTTCACATTCTTAATGTCTAAATCCTTGTATTAGAACAATATAGTATCAATTTTAATTGTTAGTATGAGTGTGATATTTTTTATTTTAATAGAATTGAAAGATTTATTCCTTTTGTATATTGAACTATAAATGCTTATTTTCATTTTATCTTTTGAAAAATTAAATAGTCAATAATCATTTATAAACCTTCATGAGTTTTTTTCTCTATCTTGTGCATAAATTTTTAATTGTTTTCATTAATTTTTTGCATTCCTATCTTATTTAAAATAATAAACATCATAGTTCATCTCCCAACCTAAATATTCCTTTGTATATAGGTTATCGTGTTTTTCCTTGGGTGTGATGTCTAAATATTTTATCACTCTCTTATATAATATTTCTTTACTATTTATTTTGATCAATACATGAATCTTATTCCCACTCCCTTGTCAAATTTTGTGAATAAAAGCTTGTCCCTTTATAGTAAAAATTAATGGGGATCAAATCCATTGGATTAGGTATATATTATATGTCAAGTTGGTATGAATTTTTTCCTCTTTTTAAATCATGAAATGATTGGGGAGAAAAGGCGTGCATTTAAGTAGACCGACCTCAACTTATGTTGGTTACCTCATGGGTAATTATGTTTTCTTTTAATTTTTATAGAATTATTTTTATAATAATATATTTTATATTTTTTTGAGAAATATATGTATATATTGATATCTTTTAAATTAAAATTATGTGATTAATGTTTAATATTTGTTGAAAATGTACTTTTTATTTTTATTTTTATGAATAATTATGTCTGCTTCACCCCACAAGTCGTAATACATATAATATAAATTGGGAATAACTAAATTACTAAAATCTGAATTAAATTTGGGAATAAGAAAACCTAATTTCTTTGGGTCCGACCCAGTCAAATCCATTAATCATTCACACCCCTTTTATCTGATATCCATTGGGGTCAACTATTCGGTTGACGTGATAGATAAACCATCCTTTAATTTTATTAAAGCATTATATTATAACCTTTTTTATGTCTTGTTTTTTACATACCAATTAAAAAATATATTTTTTTATATCTTTGAAAACATTTATAATTGATTATAATTATGAATTAATTAAAATATCCCATATAAAAAATTATTCACACTTTAAAATTTTATTCAGTATAAGTAATTCATTTCATGAAAATAAAATAATTTGAATTAAAAAATTTGAAGATGAAAAATTAGAAGATACATTTTATTTCCACATATAATATTTCTTAATATTGAGAATATTCAATTTTTGAGTGATTGGAAAAGAAAAGTAGAAAAACATTGGATATTATTATACTATCATTTCTTCATCCTATTCAATATTAGTACTGGTAAATATATTTATGGCTTCTCAGACGATGCACAAAATAATTGAATATTGGATCCAACTTTATTTAATTATCCAAGTATTTAAAGTATGTTTAATTATTTCTTTATTTTATATGATTTTTTATGTTTAATTACTTCTTTTCATTTTCATGTTCAATTAAGATTGAATTTATTATTTATATACAAGATGTTCTATTTAATACCTTGATCTCTAATGGACCTTGGTATGAGATCAATGTTAAACTATCTATCAAATGTATGAATTTTGAATATTTGAGTTCAAAAAGGCATTGAATAATTCAATATAATTTATAAACTCAATGATTTAAAAAATATAATGTTTTCATATTTTGGTTTCCATTAGTTCATTATTATTTTTTATTTTAATTTTTTTTGGATAAATGGTGTGAATTAAGGGTAGTTTTTAAATAAATATGAAAATATCATAACATACTCTTTATCATTCAGAAACTAAAACATGGATATTTTTAAGAATTTTATATAAATATTTTTATATTTATTTCTTGTCCTATCCCAAATAATTCCATTCTTACATTAGTTATGAAGATAGGAGTGACCCTTGAATCTCACTAGAACTGATCCTACTACAAGTTCCTCTTCGATATTTTTATCTCAAAGGAGTAACATAGTGGCTAATCCAGGTTGTATCTAGTGGTGTTCACTCAATTAATCATTCATCATGTAGTTTGTCACTTTTTTTGATATTTTTTCTAGCTTAATTAAAATAAAAAAATAATATTGGAATGTTGTTTCATGTGTTATGAATTGTAAAATATAAATTGAATAAAATAAAATAAAAGAAATAAAATAAAAGAAATAAAATATAAAATAATAGTTATATGGGAAAATGATCAATCCAAAGGCCGATTTTAGTATTATGGTAACTATTAATTAAATTATATTTCATTCAACTTAAATGATTTGATTTTATTTCATTCCTACAACTTCCTTCCACTATTTAAAGTGGAAGTGTCCAGAACACTCAAGAGCCTATCAAAGTGAATTAAAAAACTTTTTTATCCTTGGATATTGAGCATATAATATTCCCCTCTCAAGTTCATAATCCTAACACACTTATGAATGTATCCTGTGTGTCATTCAAAACCTATGATGCTCGAATAATCCATATAATGAGTGAAATAAAATAAGGGATGATAAAATTGATTTAATTGTGGATGTAATAAGGATTTATGTAATGTGAAGTGAAGAATGACAACCATCACAAAACTCCCACATAAATTGATCCCTTACTTGAATTATTAAAAAATAATGACCACAATTAAATGAAGAATACTAGGGCTGCAAGAACCTCCACCATGTATCAATCCTCTTTCAGATCTCCATTATTATGGTGTGTGAGAGGTAGACGATTGAATAAGACAAGGTCATTTCAGTTGAATTATAACATCTCATTACTAGCTTTCAGGAACTTATAACACTTTATTTTGGCCATCCCTTGTTTGGGGATTATCTTAGGATGTTTTGGGTTGTTTGGATCTTATCTCAGGTTTTTTGGCCTATGCACTATTAGAGCATGATTAGAGAAAACCATACAGGTCATCATAGGAAATCAGGCACCTTGTGTTTGAGTTTTGAAGGATGGAGTGAGATTAATCACACCGTTAGTTTAAAAAACACAACATGTAATACAAGACATATAGTTTAGTAAAGTGGATTATGCATGGTTAAAGCACATTTTTTCAAACAGTGTGACTAAAACATGAAACTATTTCTAGTGTCTTTGGAGGGGGTGCATGGACGGTGCATATTTTTTTGAACTGTGCATCCAAAATGTGTAACTTTATCTATTATCCTAGTAAGAGGAACACTATTTGTCAAACCATGTGACCAAACCATGAGATAGGAATTAAATTCAATGAATCTCTTAATAAAATATCTATGACCAATAACTTAATTTTTAAACTCCTCCAAATTGAAACTAAATCGAACCTATTGATTTTAGAGTCTCTATATAGGTGATTTGGATCCTCCCACCAATTCTCTTATCAAATCAATGTGTTAGTTGTTGAATTGGATTCCTTACAGTAAATGTAATGTATTTGGCAGTGAATTCTCATTTCATCCTCTCTCACATTCATTAAGAGTGGTGGATCCTCATGTAATGAATTTATATAGATCAATATTGTTTTAGTCATGGAACAATAATTCACCCTTGACCACTCTACCCTTAAACTCTCCCTGTGGATATCGTGTAGGGTGCTGATGACATTAGACTAAGGTAGGTGGTTTCATAAAGAAATATCTATCAATTGAAACCCTTGATTCATTTCTATTTGAATCTAATTTTGAATTTATTTATAATTTTATATTTGAGTCTCTTGATAAATTAATTTTAAATGGCATAGTGTCTATGATGAAATCTTTGAAAATCTATTTTGAAAATAAAGTGTTGATTTCTGGAAAATGATCTTGAAATAAAATGAAGGCTTGAAGCATGATTTTGATGAGATAAAAGGTATTAAATGAATTATGATTTAAAATTAAATGAATTTATTTTATAGTAATAATATTTGATAAAACATTTTTTAGTTTGTTTTGAAATGAAATGGTATGTTATGAATATTGAACTTAGGGTTGATTGAAATTGTGTTTTAAAATGAACTTGGGTTTGATTGTTCGTAACCTCATGAATCAACATAACTAATATTTGAGGCTTATAACCATGTTTCATTAATTAGGAATGATGATTACATTCCAATTATTATTAAATAAGTTATTTATGCATATTTTAGTAAAATAGTTTATTCATGCCTGTTTTGAAAAATATGGTTGTTTTTACCTAATTTTATGAAAATTCAATTTCATACCTATTTTATATTGGCCAATGAAATGTTTTGATAAAAACTAGGAAATTATTTCAATTCCCTATTTAAATTTAAATTAATCATATTTTGTTTATTGGTTATTGATTTTTGGTGAAATTATTGGTAAGTTATTTCTAGGATTTGTTTCTCACTACCTACCTTTGAGTTTACACATTTGTATATTTTTTTTTATTTTGGGTATAAGAAAAGGTAAAGAACTATTGAAACGTGGTGGATTTTATTATTTATAAGACCTTATGAATTGGAGGTAATTAGTAGAACATGTTATCCACTTGTTACATGTAGCTTATAGGTTGATGTTTGGGTGGTCTCTTCTGATTACTTAGGTTTAAGTTCCTATTTTTGAGACCTGGGATTATTTATTTGCAGTTTTCTCCCTTATGGAATGCTTGGCATAATGACTAATTATCATTTTTTATCTACTTATTTGTCTTTATGATTCATCCTTTGGTGAAATCATTCCATCTGGTTTGTATTGATGACCTAGCGCTATTCACTAATGCATGGGGATTGAGAATTCCCTTTAAGCCATGTTAGGATTGGTTCATATACTCTTTAGGTTTGTTATTCGAGTTGATTTGTGAATAATTGGTATCAAAGGCTGTTATGCATCTTCTTGGATTTTAGTATACAGTTTTGGATTCCATGTTCGATAAGAGACATTATTTTAGGACTTAAGGGGTAGGTTACAAGTGAAAAAATCTCGTTGTAACAAGCCTTAAGTTACCCTGGGCTATTAGAAAAAAGAATCTTTGAGGAGATGATTGATATAATCCTATAATGTTTCCTACGCTTTTATTGAAGACTTTTTTTGAATTTTAATTATGATTGATGGAGTTAATGATCTTGTGTCTCTTGAATGATGATTTCCTAGTTATCTATTTAAGATGTGTATATTTCATGCCCCCAAGAAGAAGTTTGAACAAACCCTAGGAGGGAGATGTCAATTAAACATAAAAAGAGAACCCTCTAGTTGATCATAACCATGTATAAGTTCATGTTCATGTGGTCCATGTTCTTTTTCATATGGTTGTACATGTTCCCATTCAGGAAGTAGAGGTTGTACCTCGAAAGAAAGAAAATAAAGATTGTTCCTAGGAATTTCTTAATCTTAAGCCTCCATATTTACAGGGTACCAATGATCCTCATAAGGTAGGTGATGTTTTGAATAAATTTGAATATCTCTTTGAGTTATTGGATATAAACGACTCTATTAAGGAAAAATATGCTCCCTTCAATATTGAAGGTCCTAGAAGAAGGTGTTTGGACTCGATAGTTAAGACATGGAAGAATGTGTTCTTAGAATGGAAAAAGTTTAGGGTAATTTTCATGAAAGAAATATATCTAGAATCAATGGTTTTGGATAAGTCTATAGAGTCCTTAAACTCAAGAAAGGTGATTGAACTGTGAATTTATATGCCAACCACTTCACTGACCATGTTAATTTCTCATCGAAGGTGGTATAGAGTGACAAACTAAAAGAACAAAGGTTTGAGATGGGTATTTGACTATATATCCATTATAAGGTTATCTTATTGAATCTCACGTCATATGTGGATATCTTGGATAAATATTTGATAGCGGAACATGAGTTGGCTGGTATGTAAGGTTTTTTTTTGATTTCCTACCACTCTTAGTGGCAGCTTCTACGATTCCTTTAAAGGAAAAATGAGGAAGCATTAATCTCATGGTTGAAACCATAGCGTTGATGAAAATTGGTTTTATACATTCCCTAAATATTATATATTATCTAAAAATTTCTAATTAACATGTTATAAATGTGATAATGTTGGGCACTTGAACCACATTTTCATGGTGATGTTGAAGATCTATAGCTCTTGTGGATGCTTTGGTCACTTGTAGAAGTTTTTAATGTTTTTACTCCTCTTTGTAGTGGTTCGGTCTTTAAAAATGAACTATAAATGGTTACCATCATTATATCTTTTGGAACATTAATGATTCAAGAATCAATTATAAAATATCCATATTTTATTTTTTTTCTCTATAATGTGAGCAATATTTTTATTATTTTTCTTAAATTTTTGTATGATTTTATTATAAAATTTATGAGTTAGATCGGTGATTCAAAATCACTAACATCTTAATTCACATATCAACCTAAATGTTTCAGAGTTTATATTGGTTATCATCTTCACCTTGGGTGTGTTTTTAAAATATTATGTCACTCTTATATATTGATAAAGTATATTCATCAATCCTTCAATATTATCCGGCCCCATTTTCATATCATGTGAATATATGTTTTCCCATTACAAGGGATGATTAATAGGGATCAAAACCTTTTTATTGGGTATATCTTATAGGGAAAGTTAAAACAAAAACAAAATTTTATTTTTTAAAGTCTGAAATAATTTGTGAAAATGGTATTCATTTAAGTAGACTGACTTAAACTAATTTTGGTTAAATCACGTGAAAAAAGTTTTATTTTCATTTTTTATAGAATTATTTTTTTAATAATATAATTTTTAATTATGTGAGAAATATACATATAAATTGACCTCTATTAAAATAAAATTATGGGTTTAATGTTTAAGATTTGTTGAAAATATGTATTTTTAAATTTTTTATGAATAAATAAGTCTTAGTCACCCCACAAGTTGAAATATTTATAATGTAATTGGTCCATTTCTAAATTTTTTAAATACACATTAAATTTGGGTATAAATGATTCCAATGTTTTTAGGATCGACCTAGAAAAATACATTAATCATTTATACCCCTTAAAACTTTCACCAGTTGGTATAAAATATTTAGTTGATATGATAGAAAAACCATCTATCCATTTTATTTTTCCTTTATACAATAAACGTGTTTATTCCTTCTTTTTTTCTTACCAAATTAAAAATTATATTTCCAAATCTTTGAAAACCATTATAATTTATTATTATTATGAATTATTTATAATATTCCATATAAAAAATTATTCACACTTTAATAGTTTAGTCCATACAGGTAATTCATTTTATAAAAATAAAATAATATAAATGTAAAAAAGGTAAGATAAAAACTTATAAGATACATTATCCTTAAACATATTATATTTTACAATATTAAGCATATTCATTTTTTGAGTGATTGGAATAGAGAAAAATTATTTTTTTGATATTATTCTACTAACATTATTTAATCCTCTTTGTTATTATCGCATCTAATTTTATATTAATATTATATTAGTAATTTTTTCATTTTTATAATCTCTACATTTCAATATTTTGATATCTTTCCTTAAATATATTTCTAACATCACTTTTAATTTTGGTCAACAAACCAAAATCATTACATTATTTTCTTATTTCACAACTATTTCCACCCATGTGTTGGGTTTTATAAGCTTATGATATCCCTCAAATGCAGTTAAATTAATTAATAAAATCCTACCATGATCAACCATGATTGGAGTTGTATATATTAAATAAAATAAAACTATAAAAAATTATGTCACAACCCCTCTTAGTCTCTATTAATCTTATATTCATTTGGCAATTTTATTGAGACCACAAATACCAAATAATATATTTATTCCTTCATAGATTATAAACTAACCAAATGAATTTTAGACCTAACATGGTTTAATTATCTATGTATTGAATGTATGTGTAAAATTTTCATGGTTTTATATAATATTTTATGTTTAATTTCTTCCTTTCATTTCCATGTTCAACTGAGGAGGAGTGCGTAATTTTTACATGAAATCCTTGATATAAATCATGGATATATCATGGACCCCATTATGGGATCAATGAGAAGTTTTCATTCAAATTTAGTAAATTGTGACTATTTTTATTCAAATTGAATGATTCAATAGGATTCATAAACACAATTATTTAACAAATCTATTATTGTGACATTCTGGTTTCCTCTAGATTATTATTTTATATTTATAAAGAAGTTTTGATAAATGGTGTGAATGAATAATATTCATTAAATAAATATAAATATATCATAACATTCTCCCTCTCCATCAAAAACTACAACATGACATATTCTTATGAATAATTTATAAATAGTTTTATATTAATTTTTTACTCATCCCCAGTAATAACCTTAAAAGGAATGTTATGAATATTGGAGTGACCATTGAATCTTAATGATTTTGAGATTACTGTGAATTCCATGTCAATATTTTTATCCCAAAGGAGTAGCATAGTGGACAACCTAGGTTCTTCTTCAAGGTGGTCGCTCAATTAGTCAATTTTCATGGCAGTTGTCACTTTTTTTATTTGGGATTTTTTTCATGTTTAATTAAAAGAAAAATAATAAAAATAATATATTAATATATTTTCTTATTATTAATTTAACAAAGTAAATTGAATATGATAAAATAGAATATAGAAAAGAAAAAAAATAAAAAAACAAGTGATATAAGGATAAAAGATCTATCCAAAGTTAGTGGTTAGTGGCTTGGTCATTATTAATTAAATTAAATTTAATTCCACTTCAATAACTAAATTATAAAACATTCATAAAATAAACTTCCACAATTTTACATTTGATAGGAGATTTCAATGAATATCCTATCAAAGTAAATTAACAGCTAACATTTTTTTATAAGAGATTGTGCACAGAATAAACCTCTCTTGAGTGTGAAATCTATCCCAACTCACAACCACATCCCACGTGTCATTTAAAGCCTATGGTGCTGAAATAATCCATATAATGAGTTAAATAGAAGAAGGGATATTAAAATTTATTTGGTAATGGAAGAAATAAGGATTTAATTAATGTGAAGTTAAGAGAGGAAACTATCTCTCAACTCCCACATCGATCACTATCATAATTTAATTATAACAAAATAATTAATAATATTAAATAGATGAAGCTTAGGATTTAATAACATTCCCCTTGGATCAACCCAATTTTAGTCCTTCATAACTATTTATTGTGGGTGGTTGACAAGGGAAGAACAAAAGCTAATTTCTGGGGAATTAAATTGAAAAATTTAATAATAAAGTATAAGAGAAATACTTGAATTTTGAGAATGATAGAATAAAATAATAAAATTTAATAGCCAACATGAGGCCTAATAATAATTTTAATAGAAAAATACCCACATCCCATTTTACCTTAAAAATATATAACCAAAATCCTTGAAATTAGAAGAATAAAATTAAAATTTTACCAAGAATGTTCAGCTCCACCACTATCATTATCCATATGGAAAACCCTCATCATCTTCCTCAGTCATCCATAACCGAATTAGTTTTGAGAATAATCATTAGCTCAACTTCTCTACATTGAGTTATACTATAAATATGGTGTTCTTGGAGGTCCCATTGTAGGTATGTATTAGGTTGAGGTAAATACATACAATATCTAGAATCAATCATCATTTGAGATGCACTAACATGGAATTTTATCATTGGAACAATATTTATTTAGATGGTGGTTCATGATAGAACTATAAGTGGGCTTATGTACTCCTGAAATTAATATAAGTATGTGGGATTGGTGAAGAATAAAAGTCTTGTATCTATGAAAACTATTTTTCTTAATAAGTGTTAAATATAATTGAAGGATATATTTTGGGTTTTGAATTCAGAACTAGTGGAGGTAGTGACATCAGGACCAGGGGTTCAGAACCAAGAAGAAACAATGGCACCATTATGGGTAAAAAAATTTAGAAGGGAAGATGGATGAATTCCAGACACTGCATTGTTTTTTGAAAGATGTTGATAGAGTTGGTGTGTCAGTGGGTGGCTGGTGATATCCATGATCGATCATTGGACAAACACAAAGATTAGAAGGTAGAGAAACTAGTTGAACTAACATTGGATTGAATATAATGTCTTTTTTACATTTTCTCATAGGTATTATTCTAGATTTGGATCTGATAACTTATTTTGGAGTTTCTCTAATTATACTCTTCTTTTAAAGTATATTGTTTCTATAGTGTAACTTTTTTCTGAACCACACATATTCCCAGTGTTCTGTGTCAAGTTTTATCTCTCTTTTTTACTTCATTCCACTTTGGGAGTGAGTTGAGGGTCTTGTAGAGCACCGATTCAATGTGTGGATGTGGTGTGAATATTGTTAGTTCAAATACACTAAGTCACATGTCAATTATTTTGGATCTTTGGGATTTTTTTTTCACATTTTAGGTTCCACGAGTGGTTCTAGTTCAGGGGTTTTTAGCATAACAAATGATATTAGATATTAATGTTGAGATCAATTTCATGGCCTGATCGGTGAATCCCTAAATGGTTTATTCTTATCCTTTATGAAATTTCATTTAAATGGAAGTTTTGATTCATAAGGATCATGTATTAAGATGGAATGGTTTGACTTTACATGTTCAATAAATCAGATTTTATATTTTAGAGGAATCTATTAATGGAGTATCTCTTTTATAGAGATTTAGAGATTTTATTCAAATGGATAAGGTGACAAGCAATGGAAAATGGAGAGTGGTAAAGACTCATCCAGAATGCACTTTGTGTGATTCAGATGATGCTATAAATATGGGTGTCCAAACCCAACTGAACCGGGTGTGGTTGATTTATTTCCAAGGTATGGATGGGTTGGGTTAATTTGGGTCTGGTCAAGATCAGGTTGGGTCAGGTCATATGTAGAAAAAATAAAAAACTATCCTAACCTGACAACCCCAACGAATCTATAATTTAATTCCTCTTGGGGTTGAGTAATCAGCTTCCCTATTATCACCTCTTGGATAATAAAAATTTCTTGGTCATTATAAGTAATTTTAATTGAATCTAATAGTTATTGGTAACGTTATTCATATTTTTCAACCTATAAAATGTCTAAAGAAAATACCATTAATGTTCAAATAAATTAAATATATATTAATTTAATTTGTTTATTTGATTTTTTTTGTCTAATATAAATGTTTATTGATTTTTTAAGATTCATTTTTATTTGTATTTATGTTTTTTGGTTGATATCGCTTATAGGTCATTTTATGGGTCAATCCAAATTTATTTAGACATTATTAAATCCTTTTTTACAGTTTTCAATTTATGTTAATGGGGATTGATGTTCAGTTTGTATTCAGAATATTTTAAACATTATCAATTTATTCAATTTTAATTTAATTGAAAATTCTATAGTTTTTTTGGTATAATTTATTTAAATTTTTATTTAAAGGACCCGACATACCTGATAAAACACAACATGACGCACCTCGGGTCGGGTCAGGTCACATCATTAAAAAAAGTCTATAACCCAACCTGACGCAACCCAACCCGAAACCTTTTGATTGGGTTGAGTTAAAAATTTGACCATCCTCAACCCAACCTGACCCATAGAAACCACTATCTAGCTCAGGATATGGCCTTCATTACATGGGAGGTGAATACCACAATGGAATTAATGTCCATTCCAAATGATATATATGAGATGCCAAAAAAATGAAAAATGTATTTTTATGTAGATAATTTATAGTATAAATATGTATAAATTAAGGTCAGTGAAAGATCATTTCAATTAATTCAATGTGATCCGTATCTTGTTAGAATCAGTGAGTGTATTGTTCATTGGGGTATTTTGGGTGTTGATATTTATTTCATTACTTCTAGTATCATGTTATGTGATTGTTACCTTGGTGAGAAATTATGATGGTAATAATGACTTGGTATTCATGGAGATTTGGGATCTTTTTCTAATTGAATAGATTGAGAGAAAGGAAGGCTTAGATGCTACCAAAAATAATTTCAATGTGGTAGGCATGGTATGTTTTGTTCAAAGTAAAACACAAAAGAATGGTAAAGGAAGAAGAGAAAGTACGTGAGAAAATTAGTTGGCCCTGTTGATTCTACTAGATGGTACTGTGGATAGAATAGATATTTATGGAAGTAATATCATGATATATTATTCAATTCTGAAACTTATGATTCCCTTTTATATGAAAAATACATATATTTGGAAGATGTAACTATATTTCTTAGTGATAAATGTTTGTTGGAGTCCTGATCTTGACTGTAGGGATTTATTTCAATCAATGTATTATAAATAATGCATGGTAAAATATGATTCAAAAATCTTCAATAAATATTACCTTTTGAATAGAGAATCACTCAAGATTTTTGGAAAAGGAGATGTGAAATTTAGAATGAAGAATGGACATGTGCTCAAATTACAGGGTGTTTATCACATACCATTATTTTGTATGAACATGAATTTTCTAGGTCATATAGATGGTGGGGTATTCTTTATGAACGTTGGAGATGGTTAGTGTAGAAAATATCAGAAGGATTCATGGTAGTGGATCACGGGTTTAAGGATAAAGCATTGTATCAGACTGAAAATTATGAAGGAACAATGAAAACCAATATTAAAAAAAATAAAGTTTAGAAAAATCAATTTTTTCACTTTATTATAAAATTTCCTTTTATTTAAATTTTAAATGTTTAATGTTATTCATCATATTCATTAATTGTTTTTAATGGTTCATTTAAAATTAATGTATGCATGTCAATATATATGTCTTAATTTTTTTTTAAATTCTGATATATTGAGTGTAACACCCCGAACCCTATTTCTTGGTCCCGATTAATTATTTATTACATTATCATGATCACAAGAAAGTAAAATCTTGAAGGATCAATCAGTTCAGTAGTCTTTAAAATACTAGATACAAACATAAAATTTTACATTACATATTGAAATGAAAGACAAAAAAACTGTTTTGAAAACATTACTACTCCATTTCCTCATCCCTATAAGTCATTCATATTTTACATCTTTTCATCCTAGGGAAAATGAATCATATTAATGGGGCGAGATCATATGCTTAGTAAGGGAAAATAATTCAACGGAAGCTATCATAAATAAGAACAATCTTTTTAGTCCAGATGTATAATAAAAATAGTAGCCTCTTAAACACAAACTTGAACATAATATGGAAAGAATAAATAATAAATTACCATAGAAACATGAACATGAATATTATACTATTAAAATAATCACATTTAATAACTATCCTTATAAAGAGGGAATACATAATGCGAAATATTGTAAACACACAATCAAGTATTCGACCAAGACACGATACATAATTGGGTAAGTCATTAGCCAAAAACAAAACATAATTTTCTCATGAGACCTAATGATGCATTGAGGGGATATAACCATCCCTACCCATAACATACAAATCCCAATTCATTCCTCTTATTAAAGGAATAAAACATAACCAGCATAAACATTCATACTGAAACTAGAATATGGAATGTCAATACTTAGGACATAAGCTAAGAATGATATGAAAATAGAACATCCACAGAGAAACATATCATAAAAACTTCAATAAAATATTGAATATTTTATAATAATATATTAACCTTAATTAAGTATATAATCCAATAGAGGATGTTGAAATAGATGAAAGTGATCTTATAAAACCATTAAAACTGTTTTAGAAATATCTATTTTTTACTTTGAAATCATTTGAAAGACTATGTAATTATAAAAGGAAACATTTCCTTTGAAAATAACCTAGTATGAATGTAAGGGAAGTTTTAAAATTTTAATGAATTATAATAGCAAAAAATATCCACTAGCACTGTATAATTTTAAAAAACATTCTTTCCATAATTTTTTGAAAAGGTCATATAGTACCTCATTTGGAAAATGATAGAAATATTCCTTTCAAAAAAATTTAAAAAAAATTCAAACATGGGTATAAATGAATTTCAAAAATATTCTAGAAATAGAAATATTATTATTAAATACATGTATAAGAAACATGGATGCAAATGATAAATATTTCCCAGTACATACATACATATAAACAATCTCAGATCATAATGAGATTTCAAAATTTACCCTTACCATGTACATTCCTTTAGATGAGATCACATTAACCTCATGTATAATAGTTGAATATTTTTAATAAATTATACCAGTACCATATACATATTTATGATATCATAAACAAACCTATTATCTCATTTTGTTAATAATATTTCAGTATTACCATTATTTTGGGGGTTAACTGTTTTGTTTTCCTATGCATGTTTTGTTAAGTAAGTCTTATTTATTATGCATAGGATATATTTAATTAAAATACAAAATGATATTAATTTTATAAATATTATATTTACTTATCCTATTATGTTTATAATCATTCTTTAATGGTTAATATGAACAATGAATCTCATCGTGTTGTGGAGACGGTAGGCCGTATGTACGCCCGAATGGAGATATCATTCATTTAATGGTTAAATTATATGGAACTGAATGGTATATTAATTTTAAATAATAATAATAATCATGTAATAATCATTAGTTATGTCTATTAAACTCATCATTATACCCATCCAAATAATGTAATGTTGAGTAACAAATTACACCAGATTGTGGAGATAGTAAGCCGTACGAACGCATACATGGTGATATTATTATTTGTAGGATGGATAAAATGATTAAGATGGTTGTACCAAGATTATAATAAAATATATTTATATTTATGATACTAGATTTATTTCTTTTTTTATAGAAAAAATATAGAAATAGGAAGTATAAGAAGAAAATAACTTTGAAAGAAAATATAAAAAGATTACCTCTTCTTTGGGTGTCACCTTTTAATATGCACAAAAGGACTCCTTATGTTGGTTTTATTCTCAAAGGGTGGACTCTAGGATGATTTGGGGGATGTTGGGAGTAGAATTGGGTACGGTTTTTCAGATCCAAATGGTTTTGGAGGTGTGAATTTAAGAGAAGGAGAAGTTCTCATTTAAAAGAGAGGCGAGGGATACTTTAGGAAAAGATTGAAATATTAATTTATTAGAAATTTATTTTCGCTTTATAATATCTCAAAAGTAATTTATTTTTTGTAGAATATTAGGATGTCTCTAAATCCTTTCAACCAATAGGTTTTATACAAGTTTAGGTTACAAATTTAACCTTATCTGTTTGCTTTAACCCTTAGTTAAATATGTTAACTCTTACCATATGTTCTTGTATTTTTATACTTCATGGTTAATATAGTTACTATAAATTGAAAAGTGAAAATAAATTAAAAAAATAAATTAAAATTTTAACACTAAATAAGTAAATTGACTGAATATTATATTTTTATGACTATTATATCATTTAATAAAATAGTGATTGTTTTAAAAACTCATTTATGTCGATTTTGACACTATTTAGTAAGTGGTTTTTGTTAAAGTCAGAATAAATTGGTTCCTTATAATAAAAGAATTAACTCATACCTAACAGGTCAATTTTATCCAAAAAATTCATGAATGGTATCAAAAATCTAAAATTACATTTATTTTAATATTTATAATGTCATTTATTTATATCATTCATTAATAAGGTAATCAATACATCATTATTGTGTCGTAAATAAATTTATTTATTTAATGTATAAAAATTATAAAGAAAAAACCATTATGTAAGAAATATTTTCTTATTTATAATTAATATTTATAGTCAAATATATCAGTTATATAACCCCACATTAAAATTGTTTTGGTGAAAATATATATCTTTATGTTATATTTATCATTGATTTAAATTAATTATTATAACTTGTCATTATCACACCCAAGTGGATCCCAAAAGCCAAATGTGCATCCAAAGTGTTGTGTTGGTAGCCCATATCTCGGCCTATAGGATTATTACATGTGTTATGGAATTTTTATATAATTATAATATTATTTTTACCTTTATTCACCGAATTTACCCTTTAACCATGGTAAATAAAAATAATTTCTGATGTTACTATTCATAATGCCCAAAAATAAAAGGGAATTATTTAAATAATTTGAAAATTATGATTCCAAATATAAAATCTATTTTTACAAATTAAAAATACATAATTTTTAGTAATTAATTTAAAATTAACACCATTTTTCAAAACGGGAAAACATGGTTTTAAAAGTAAGAACCATCAAATTATTAATACGTGTTTATATAAAATTTCAATATGAAATTACTTCAAATTAATTATGTTATATTATATAATAAAAAATTTATCTAATTATACATTAAAACCAACTAAAATGATAATAAAAAAATATAAATAAATTAGATGAAATAACAGTTTGAAATAAAACGCACTATTTTCACTGTTCATTAAAATATGAATGTTATCAGAAACACACTAAAAATTTATCCAAAATAATTTTTTTCCAATTATAAATAATAATATCATTTTTTCAAATTTAATATATAAAAGTCTCAAATATTGTATTTAAAAAGGTTTTTCTATTAAAATCATGTAAAACATCATTTTTTGAAACATTATTCTTTTATATGAAAAGTTAAATTTTTCCTTATATTATTTCTATAAAACACATAAGATTAATGTTAAACTTATATGGGATATATAATATTCAAATTGTTTTTCTAAATTGGTAGTTTTATTGGTCGTGGTATGCTCGAACCTAGTGTTGCGTGCATCACAAGCTACTAAATTATTTAAAAGGAGGCATACTATGGAATCTTGGGGTGTTACATTCTTCCATCATTCAATAAGTTGTATCCTCACAATTGAAACTTAAAATAAAAAACTATGGGTTGGATGTTTCAAAATATTTTTATTGAAATCCCACATCGAAAAAGGATTAATGAGACCTCTATTTTAAAATAGAGAATGATAAGTATGAATGTCACCAAAGATAAAACATACCAGGGTTCCATAAAGGGAAACTTGTAAATAAAAGTAAATTTAACAATAAAATTCTTATAGAGAGTGATATAGAACATTTTTAAGAGAATTTTAATAATATGAAAGCTATAAATCTATGATGATCCAAGGGACCAATTAATTCATCTCAAAAGAAATTATTAGGAAAAATATTTATGGTTTTATGATCATTCCTCTAGAGTTGAATAATTAATTTACTTCATAGACTAAGAATATAATGAAATATACTTACTTAATTAACGAGTATAGTTTCCTCTAATAAATTTCTAACATAGACTCATATTTTTCTCCAAATGAGGAGTGTTTAAGATAATTTTTTCACACTTGAATCACTTGATTCATCTTTTAGATAATTTCATAAGTAATTAACCAAAAGTTTATTACATAATAAGATAATTTCCAAAAATAATATCAAAAATTATATAGTAAAACCAAAAATTTCATCATTGATCATTCAAAAAATAACTAACCTTCCAAAAAAATATTCTAGACTATGTTTGAAACACAAAATTCAGAAGGTTTGACCACATAGTATTATAGGATAAATTATAACATTTATCTCTTAATAAAATAATCCCTATTAATGTCTCATAGTAGTTGGGGTTTGGATCAGTGGTAAGAACCCCATAATCCTACATGAAAAATGGGTGTTAAAAACCCTATTGGGCATAGGTTACTCTAGCAGTACTATAGTGCACTGTAGCAGTAGTGGCACTATAGAAACGGCGGGCACTGTAGAGGTGGCAGGGTACTGTAGCGGCGGTAGGGTACTGTATGACACTGTAGAAGGTGGGTACTGTAGCAGTACTATTCAAAGAATGGGCTTCAGGCCAAAAATTTGGGCCTACAACCCATGTAATGGGCTAAATGCCCACAGGGCCTTCTGGCTATGTAATGGGTCTCCCTCTACTCAGTTAAAAGAGGCCTTTGCTTTGTTTTAATAATAAATAAGGCTTCAACCCCAACCATTAAAAAAACTATTAATGTCTCATACCAAAACATAATTAACCTAGTTACATATTCTCCATGATAGGTTAATAATTTACATAAAGAACCAAAATCGCTACAAGTACACAAAAGAATCATAGATTCCTACAAAATAAAATTCAACCATCACTCCTCAAATAAAATACAAGAGAATTCTATTTACCTTAATCATATAAAGTTCTCAAAATAGTGAACATATTTCAAAATAATATTAATTACTTAATTCCCAAATCAATTTCCAATACCAAGGATATCCATTTGATGAAACATAAGCAGGACAAAATCAACTTATTCTTATTCCATCAACTTGTTTAACCAAAAATAAAAAGTTATACTAACTAGGGACTTCACATAGGATAGTGGTAGGCACTGCACCCTTTTATCACTTTTGTTGTGGGTTCAAGACCCACAACCTTTCTGAACGCAACAGGTTTTCACCCTTCCTATGGGTAGTCATTTTTCTAAAACTATATAATTTTTATAACTTTCTAAAAATGAGATGATATCTAAAAAAAACCATAAAATATTTTAATCTCCTTCATTTTTCATCCTAAAATTTAATATACAATAATTCACTCCAAATCATATAAACCCTAACGTTTATTTATACTTTAATAATTATTTCCACATAAGAAAATATAATCTCTTCCATGAATAACACTTTCACATAATAAACATCAAGGTTAAACAAATAAAAAGATAGTCTTCTAATGTAATCCCATCATCAACAGACCATTAATAATTTTAAACATTTCATAATACATTTATTTCAATATAGGTCCTTCCTTGGCCTAGTGGTTATTCTACAGAATATAGAATTGACTCGAGAAATTCTCCAGTAACCTACATTTATGACAAATGACTGTAAATAAATTCTTATGATGAGTGTTATTTTATTCCATTGTACTCTTCATTTTTCTATGGAAATCACTTTCTTTATGTCTTTATTTCCCACACATATAGAATTTATTTGTTCGGTTATGACACTTTCTTTGGTGTATCCTTCCACATTTATTTCATGATGGAAATTGAACATTCTTTTCTCTAGGGTTTCCACCAATGGAGGTCTTAGCATGCTCCACATTTCTCTTCTTTGGTGATTTAAGGAGTTGGTTAATGTGTATTTTGTTAATCAAATTTATGAAAAATTGACTAGGAATAAACATGATATGTTTCATTCCTATCAACCTTAAATTTGGTTTCTCATTGCCAAAACCTTTTCCATATTTTCCATCATATTTGATGTTGATATTACTTCTTTGAGATCCTACCATTGACTAAAACTAAAAATTAGAGTGTGAGTCACAACAGTTGTTAAATAATTTAAAGAATATCATGACACATTATATTAAATATAAAACACATTAGGTTTAACCAAGTATATTCATTGACTTATTATATTAAAATACTTCATATTGGTTTGTAAAGAAAATGTGAATTATCCTAAGAATATCCTCTAGGATTATCAAAGAAGGTGTGCAGTAAGACCCATTGTCTTGTACCAAGTTAGGCCGAGTCAAGATCGGAATACCTTGTTAGAGTTTTTACTACTAGGTATATCTATTATAGAATCATGCACACTTATAGTATCCAAATAGGGATGTATTTTCATAGAATTCACACACTATATATACATTACAAAAATTATAGAATGGTCTTATATACTTATCGTCAAAGTATATCTTAGGGTAATGTTCCCTAATCAATGTTTTTCTAAATCTAGTATCCATGGTTTGTACTAAACTTTCCTTAATACCAACTATAACTCCCCGACCCCAATTGGTCAGAGCCGATGAATTATTTATTACATTGGAATGATCCTAAGAAAGTTCAATCTTGAAGTATCAATTATTTTATTAAGCTTGAAAAAAACTAGATACAAACCACAATATTTACATTACATATTGAAATTAAAGACAAAATATAAACTCCTTTGAAAATATTATTATTACCTTTCCATATCCCTATAAGTTGTTCATAATTTATATATTATCATCCTAGGGAAAATGAAACATAATAATAGGGTGAGATCATATGCTTAGTAAGGGAAAATAATTCTTCGGAATCTATCATAAATAAGAATATACTTTTAAGGAAATTTGTATAATAAAAACAACAGCCTTTTAAAAATAAACATGAACATAATATGATAAGAATAAATCAGACGTTACCATATAAACAAGCACATTTATATTTACGTGTCTAATAAAAAAATTTAATAACTAACATTATAAAGAGGGAATACATAATTTGGGACATCTTAAACACACCATCAAGGATTCAGCAAGGACACTATATATAATTGGGTAAGACATTAGCCAAAACCCAAACATAATTGTACCATGAGACCTACTGATCCATCAAGGGCCTATATAGGGCTCCTCCTAACACTTGAAATGTCCAATGAATTCCTCTTATGAAATTTGTAAAACATAACCAACATAAATATTCATATTAAAACTACCATATGAAATATCAATTCTTAAGCCATAAGTTATGAATGATATCAAAATAGAACATCCAAATTCAAAAATATCATAGAACATCCAATACAATATGAAATATTTTATCATAATATATTAACCTTAATTAATCATAAAACATACCAAATTATGTTTACATATATGAAAGTGATCTAACAAAAGCATTAAAACCCTTTTAGAAATATCTATTTTTTTTACTTTGAAATCATTTGAAAGCCTGCGTAATTATAAAAGAAAAAATTTACATTGAAAATAACATAGTATGATTCTAAGGTAAGTTTCAAAATTTTAAGGCATCATAATGGCGGAAAATAGACACTCTCTCCATATAAGTTAAAAAAACATTCATTCCCTAATTTGTCGAAAAGGTCATATATACCTCGTTTGGTAAATGACAGAAATATTCTTTTCAAAATGTTTAAAAAAAAGTAAAACATAGGTATACATGACTTTAAAAAATATTCTAGGAATATACATATTATTTTGAAATTCATGTATCAGAAACATGTATGTGGATGATAAATATATTCCAGTACATACAAATGTATAAACAATCTCAGATCATAATGAGATTGTGAAATTAACCCTTACCTTGTAATTTAATTTAGTAGAGGGTGTGTTAAACTCTTTTATAATGATTAAATATTGTAAATAAATTACACCAGGACAATATAAATTTTTAGGATATTATATACTATCCTCTTATCTCATTTTGTTAATAATATTTCAGTATTACCATAATTCTCGGTGTTACCTACTTTGTTTTCCTATGGATGTTTTGTTATGTAAGTATTGTTTCTTATGAATAGGATATATTTTATTTAAATACAGAATTATATTAAGTTAATAAATATTATATTTACCTATCATATGATTTTTATAATCATTCTTGAATTTTAAATGTGGATAATGAATCTCATCACATCGTGGAGATGGTAGGCCGTATGTACACATGAGCGACGATATCATCCCTTTAATGGTTAAATGAAATAGAATTGGATTGTATATTAATTATAAATAATAATAATAATTTAATATTAATTATTTATTTCTATAATAATTAAAATTATACCCATCCAAATAAATTAATGTTGAATGACAAATTACACCACAATATAGAGACCGTAAGCCGTACGTACGCACGAGTGGTAATATTATTATTCATAGGAGGGAGAAAATTATTAATATGGTTTTTTATGACTATAATAATGTATTAGTATATGTATGATACTGTATTTATTACTTTGATATGTAAATAACATATAAATATGAAGTATAAGAATAAAATAACTTTGAAAGAAGAGATAAAACAATTACCTCTTCTTCAGGTGTCTCCTTTTGATTTTCACAAAAGGACTCCTTATGTTATTTTTATTCCCAATGTATAGCCTCTAGGATTAATTGGGTGATGTTGGGAGTATAATTGGGTAGGTTTTTTATGATCCAAATGGATTTAGAGGTGTGAATTAAAGAGAAGGAGAAATACCCTTTTATGAGAGGGTTGAGGGGAACTTTAGGAAAATCTTGAAATATTAATTTATTAAAAATTTATTTTCAGTTTATAATAGATACAAAGTGATTTATTTTTAGGCTAAGATGAGGATGGATCAAAATAATTTCAACCAATAGGTTTTAAACAAGTTTATGTCCCAAATTTGACCTTATCTTTTGGCTTTAACCCTTTGTTAAATAAGTTAACTCTTACCATGTCTTATTTTATTTTTTATATTATATGGTTAATATATTTACTATAAAATTAAAGAGAACAAAAAGTGGATCACTAATAAAATTTTGAACAATATATTATTAATTTGGGATAATATTATATTTTTTTGACTATTATATAATTTAAGTAAATAGTGTTTATTTTAAATACTCATTTATGTCAATTTTGACACTATCTAGAAATTGATTTTTGTTAAAGCCATAAAACATTTATTGCTTAAAAAAAAAATTAAATAATCCCTAACATGTAAATTTTATCCAAAAAATTTGTTAATGACATCAAAAATCTTAAATGGAATTTTTTTAATATTTATAATATCATTTATTTCAATCATTCATTAATAAGGTAATCACTACATCATTATTATGTCATAAATAAATTTATTTATTTAATTAATAAAAATTATAAATAAAAGAACATGAATAAGGAAATAATTTTATCTTTATAATTACTATTTATAGTCAAATATATCAGTTATATAACCCCACATTATAATTGTTTTATTAAAAAGATACATATTTATGTTATATTTCTCTTTACTTTAAATTAATTATTATAACATGTCATTACCACACCCAAGTGGATATCAAAGGACAAATGTGCATCCAAAGTGTTTTATTGGTCTCCCATAAATCATCCAATAGGATTAGGACACATGTTAGTGTAGTTTTATATCATTATAATATTATTGTTACCTTTATTCACCAAATTTACCCTTTAACCATGGTAAATAAAAATAATTAATGATGTTACTATTCATAATTCCCAATAATAAAAGGAAAATATTTAAATTATTTGGACCTTTGGATTCTAAATATGGAATCAATTTTTATAAATTAAAAACACAAAAGTTATAGTAATTAATTTAACATTAATCTTCATTATCAAGATGAGAAAAAAAGTTTTCAAAAGTAAAAACCATCAAAATATTTATACGTTTTCATATCAAATTTTAATGTGAAATTACTTCCAATGAATTAAATTATATAAAATTTTAAAAACATAACCTAATTATACTTTAAAACCAACTAAAAGGATAATCTAACAATATAAATAAATTATATGAAAAGAAAGTTTTCAATTAAAATGCAGTATTTTCACTATTCATTAAAATATTAATGTTATCAGAAAAACACTAAAATAGTACCCAAACTATAGTTTTATGTCACTATTATAATGAAAAATTTAATTTTTTCAAATTTAATATATAAAATTTTCAATTATTTTATTTAAAAATGGTTCTCTATTAAATGGCATAAAAACTACATTTTTTAAAAAATACTTCTTCTATATAAAAAAATGAATTTGTCCTTATATTATGTCTAATTAACCCATTAATGAATTTTAAAATTATATGGGATATATAAAATTTAAAATGTACTTTTTAAATGTGTAGTTTGATAGGTCGTGGTGTTCTCGAACTCGATGTTGCGTGCAATGCAAGCTATTGAATTAATTGAAAAGAAATCACACCATGGAAGCTTTGGGTTTTAAATTGAGAATGTATTATAGGATACAATTTTGGAGTTTAGGGATCCCACATAGTTTAATTTATCCAGTTATTTAAATAGTATATATAATATTTCTTTGGTTTCATATGACCTCTAATGTTTAATTTAATCATTTCATTTTCATGTTCAACTAATATTGAATGCATTATTAGCATGTAAGATCCTTATATAATGGTTTATGCTCTCATGGACTGTATTTTATGACTAATAAGACTTTTTGTCCCTCAAATGTGTAATTTTTGACTATTTTAGTATCACAATTCATCGAATGATTTGATAAAATTCACAAGCTTTATAATATGAAAATGTTACATTATAAAATAAAATTTTCCAATATTTTAGTTTCCACTAATTAATTATATTATTATTTTAAAGATGATGTTATAAATTTTATATATGAAAAAAAAAAAAAATTTTTTTTTTATATAATTTCTTTTATTCTACAAAAAATTGCAATATGGAACATTTTTAAAAATAATACATAAATATGTTTAAAATTAATAGTGTGTTTTGTGGGTTTAGATCCATATATTTTGTTTATAGATAAATTGAAACATAAATATATTAAAAGATAGAACATGTTAATTTTCTTAAAAACTTATAAGAACACTTTGATTATTTTTTAGCAACATTTCAAATATGAATGGTAGTTTTTAAGAAAAAAAGCTTCCAAAATTTTATGTGAAACAAATTCTGTCAGGCTTCCTTTAATTAATTGTTCAAATAAAATCATAAAAAAATAATTAAGGTGTTTTATGTCATGAGATTACCCATCAGTGAGTTAAAGTCACCTTTCTATATAAATAAACCAAATAATCCCTTTATTTATCTTATTGAGTCCCTAAGAAAATTTAACACCAAGAAATATTTATTTATCTTATGTATAAATGAGGAAATAACATAAAATTTATTAAAAGACAATGAATGATAAAACAAATTAAATTATGGTAGGTTATGACAAAAAAGCTAAAACATAAATTCTAAATCCACACTTCATACATTCATAAAGTATAAATTGTTATGTGGTAACAATTTACCATATGTTCTAAATGATATCATCTATGTTAATAATTTTTATATTTTGAATTTAAGAGAACTGGTAGTTTTATGATTTTTGAATATCAATCTATAAATTGTTATTGTCATTTATCTTTTGTAAAATTAATGATTCTAGAATAAATTATATATCTTACATGAGATTGTTTTATCTCTACCACATGTGTAATAATTTTATAATTTTTTTCAGTTTTTATATATTTTTCTATTATGAATTCTTATGTTAGATTAGTGATTCAAAATCACAAACATCTCAATTCATATCCCAAAACTAATGTTGATAGAGTTGGTGTTCTAGAACAAACAAATTTTTCACTTTCAACTATTAGAATATTAACAAATTCATTATCACTGGATAATTTTTATTTATAACATTAATGTGATAATGTCCTTTTATTATTTTTCACATCAAAAGGTTATAATAGTTCCCCACTATAATGAGATCCTAGAAATGCTATGATAATATTCTTAAAAATAGGTTATATGGTGTAGATAACATTTTCCGATGAAGATACTAGTGATATTTTGACTATTAGGTTTTAAAGTCACATTATACTACAAGAAATTTTGGAATACGCACACCCATATACCCATATTTTTCTCTAACCATGGGTATAGAGGTCTTTATAAAAATTGTTTAAAAAAATTGATGGTATAGTGTCAAAATCAATATTGAATACCAATAGTTTTAAAATTCAATTAGCACAAGGATTCCTATTCCAAATGTTGTTATAAATAATTGGAATAAAGTATCAAAAAATGTATCACATGACCTCTCCTACCTCATGATCCCTAATTCCCCTTACCTGTATGACCTCACCTCATTTTTTAAAAGAGAATATCCCTCCATTCATTTTTTTGTTGTATCAATTCTTCTTCAATATAAATTCAGTGAGTTTTGAGCACATTGTCTATTTTTATGAGAATTAGTTTCATTTTTATTTAGGTATCAAATAAAAATCAAGATATTTTTAGGTCATGATTATTCCCAATTAATTGAACTAAGGTTCATTTATATTATATTTTTTATAGTATTTACAAATAAATTTGACTGTAGTTGATTCATTTTCTTAAAATATTTAGATACTCTCTACCTTTATCCAAATCCAATGTAATTTTGTTTTGTGTAATATATATTTGGGAATTATAAAATTAATAATTTTAAAAATTTGGGGTTTTAATGTATTAGGGGGTTATGAAATTATTCATTAAATATTTTTATTTTAATTAATGAATGATCAGAATATTGGTATAATTAATTTTAGTCTAATGTGGTGTAAAAGTTTGAATAAGAATGTTAGTAATTATAAAGATATTATATGAAATTTAGTTAAATAATAAAAATGATATTTATGGACTATTTCAATACCGATTGACCATAATTTTATTTTCTTAATCATTATGATAGTGATTTTAATTGTTTGAATAATATTTTTAGTAGGTTTTTTTAAATGGAAAACATAGTTTTAGGAAGAGTTATATTGTAGTACAATATCTTATATTTAAAGTTTTACTAGAATGAATACATTTTCAATTATTTTTTAAGAATGATGATGTGTGGGTAAGTGATTGTTTCCTAAAAAATGTGGTAAAAGTGAATATTGGGTTTATAAATGTTATTTTTTGGATGTAATGTTAACATGATGGATTGAAAAGGATGTATTAAATGATTCATATTTTTTTTCTTCCTATTAAGTGTTATATGGGCTGACTTTAGAAAATATAATTGTTATAGAGTCATTTTTTCAAAAGGTTGTTATAAAATTTTAATGTATATTGGGTGTTAATTAAGCTCAAAAGAGGTGTTATTATTTTCAAATCATATATAAATGATTAATATTGTAAAATTATTTTTTATATAATATATATCAAGGTATTATGTAATTTAAGTATGGTTTATTTCATGTACAATAGTTTAATTGTATTAGCTATTATTTTTTAAAAATATATGCTCTTCTAGTTTTTATTATTTTTAATAATTCAATCACATTTCTTCATTTTAACCCATACATGGGTACTTTGTAATGTCTTAAAAGGTATTTTAAATAGATAAGAAAATTATTATGTAAAAAGGGTTCAATGTGTATTTTTTTCTTTGGATACTATATATTTTCCTAAATAGGTGATTTCCTAAATTATGTTTTAAAACATTGAATACTTATTTGGATAATGAACATATATTTATTATATTAAAATTTCATGGATGTTCCTTAATCTAAGACTTGTACATTGACTAGCATACTATTATTATGTATTAGTTTTTTCCAATTAAATTTCTTATAATTTTTTTGGATTAATATATGTATTCATCTATTATTACATATTCTATATCTTATGATTTTCTGGCATGATACTTGTATGATTTAATGTCTTTCATATTAATTTTTTTTTGTATTATCTACCTAGACATGTTTTGTATACATGTAATATCGAATTATGTCATTCTTAGTATTATTAAAGAAATTTCTATGTTGTTATGTTATATAAAGAGGGTGATTTATTTCTTTTCTTTATGTTTATGCCACTTTGTTACTTGGATAAAGTAAAAAACATGTATTTTTGGGTTTTAGGTTAGGAAATGAAGTGAATATTGTTCAATTATGGTATAACATTATTAATAAATTATTTATGAATGAATTAGTTTTTAATATGAACATTAACTATATTTATATTAGTTTAATCTACTTCAAAAATGTGTTGAGTATAAAATTTATTTCTGAACTAAAAATTAATTTTATAGACAATAGTTGTATTTGTTTTGGAAATTTATTACATATGATTTTTTTAAAACCAAATATTAATAAAAAATACATATTTCAACCTATTTTGTAACGTGTTCATTTATTTATTAGTTCTTGAACTACACTTTTATTTAATAAGATATTATTTTTTGAAAACATATCCTCTTGGAGTTTTTAATATTTTATATGGATTCAGTCACATTTGTCCATTCTAACCTATAATTGGGGTCCTTTTGGTATGTCTTAAGAGGTAAATAACTATTATATAAATGAAATAGTTATTATGTTAAAAGGGTTCAAAATGTTAAAACCTATTTTACTTGGATAATATATATTTTAATATATATATGTTTTCCTAAATTATTCTTTAAAACATTGAAACTTTATTTGGATGAGGAAAATACCTTTTTTCTAGTTGAATGTATTTATTATTTATTTATCAAAGAATTGTTCTTTGATTGTTGTACTAATAATATGTATTATTTGTCTCATATTCTAGGTTTTATACATTTCCTTAATTTCTTCCAGCATGCATCGATTATAACATATTATATATTTTATTCTTTGTTTGGTTAGATAATATTATTATTTTATAGCGTTCATATTAAAACCGGTATTTGTATTATTTTTATCGGTGTTCCCCATAGAAATGTGATATTTAATTATTTAATTCTAGTATTATGATTGTTTTCCCTAAAAAAATATCTATATAAAATATGGGACTATTCATATTATTTGGAACCATGTTCTTCTTAAAAAAACTTACCATGATAAAACATATGTATTTAGTTATAGAATTATTTTTTCACTAATATATATTTATAAGATTCATGTATTTCATGAATTTTCTAACTATAGTATAATATTATGATTTTAATAAAAATTATATTTTTTACTGAATGTATAAAAGTTGGATGTATGATACTGATCAAATAACAAAATAATTTCAATATAAGTTGTATTTTTTAGACTTTTAATTTAATAATGATTCTTATTGAGGACTTATATTTTTTCATTATTATAATTTGTTAAAAATAACTTTGTTAAATTATGATGAAATTAGCTACCGTATAAAAAAATTTGGTTTTTAGAAAAAATTTTATGTATGGTATCACAACGAAGAGAAAATGCAATCATAGAATTTCATGATCGAAATAAAATTAGTTGAATAGAGAATTTTATATTTGATTAGTTTTAAATTATTTATCATCATGAGAAATAAAGTATTCCAATTAAATTATACAATAATACAAGTACAATTTATTTAAAAAATAAAAATAATAACACTGAGAGTGAAAAAAATTTATTGATGATGTAATGACTCCTGTATATTTTACATGTTATAAAATGATAAAGTTGTAATTTTTAATGTGACTACATCATGGTAAAATAATGTATTGATTTTT
This sequence comes from Viscum album, assembly GCA_963277665.1. NCBI lineage: Eukaryota > Viridiplantae > Streptophyta > Magnoliopsida > Santalales > Viscaceae > Viscum > Viscum album. The sequence continues at coordinate 855,823,008 of OY728133.1, read as the reverse complement.
TAATACTTGAATCGATTATTTTATTAACATTATGATGAAATTACAAATTATATAGATATTTAATCAAATCATTATATGTTTTGGATGTTAATATATATAATTGTATTTTAATCAAATAAAAATCATGCATTACCAAAATATTACAACTTATATTTAGAGGAAACCATGGTGCTAAATGATTTGGAAGAATGTGGTATATCTCAATTAAATATGAATTTAAATATAATACCATATTGTATGCCACAAAAGGTGATGTGGCACTTTCCATTGATTCCAAGGGTCTAAAATATTTTCATATCTATTTAAATCTCAAAATATATTTGATGTAATGATACTGATATGAATAAGGATAAAGATGATTTATTTCATCCCAAAGATATATTATCATGCAAAAATTTTTATATATGATATGTTTATTTTTCACCTAAGGTGTAGAATTTATGGTTTTTCTTTCATGTGTCATATTTAATTTGTTTTGGAAGATGCTTACTTTATATAAAAAATTGTCAGTTTTCATTCACATTTATAACCACCCTCTATGAATGTGTATAAAAAAACCATTAAATTTTTTGAGTATACTCATATTTGTTCATTCTTAACCTTAAAATGATATAGATGTGTACTTACAACATTTAATATAATATTTGAAGCGAATTTGGATTTTAGGGGTCCACACATATAAGCCTTATTTAAAAGACATATTTCATATATGTGTTGCACTAATGTGGAAAATAAATGACATTACTTCCAATGCAATGGTGTCTCATTATACCACGAAGGGTAAACTATAATGTCCTATTTATATAAAAAATACATGATCTAAAATACTTATATATCATTTCAGTTTCAGTTTCATAGTATATTGATGATCCTTTTCCAATGGATCATCCATACATTAAAAACCATTGATTGTTTGAAAATACCATTAGGACTATGAATCCACCTCAATGTGTGTTTGGAACTGATGCACCTAATGAATAAAAAGATGTAATTGTTTCATATATAACACAATACTAAAAAATTGGTCTATATCCATGGGGATATATCCATGGTTATCCTTAACTATGAATATAGTTTTCTATAGCTACTTTCAAACTTGACCGTGGCCATAGGGGTTTGGGAGAATATTTTTTCCTGGTAAGGGTGTATAAGATGACATACAACCATGATTAGTTTCTGACCATGTCTATTGGTAAATGCACATAGCCTATGGCTACATTTATGTTCTAACTATGGATATATTTCATGTTGGGGAGTATTATTATTAATATTTTCATAATAATAATAAAATATATTTATAAATCATTACATACACATGTATAAATATTTAAATGTCACATATATATTTATAATTGATGTGTTAATGTAGTGGTAACATGTTTTGATTATAGTAGGGAGATATGGGTTCAAAACTGGATGGTTCTGTATTTTTATCCTTTATACATGGGAATGCACACCTCAAAAAATAAGGTCTATGTAGATGCAAGATATTTCCATGGGTATTTCCCATGGTTATATAACTTTTTTCCCCATAGATATATCCATGCCGATAGAATCCATGAGACAAAAACATGTGGTTATATCTTATATCCATGGTCAATTGGGATATATAGATGGGCATATCACATGGCTATAACCAAAGTTTCAACTATTTAAAGGTCATATGAAATCTTGAAAGTGGACGAATGTTTCCATTAAATCCAATTGAAAATGGAGGAAGAAAATTATCCTCTTCGATTTTTCTTATTGGTCAAAATATTTATTACATCACTATTTAAATGTAATTCACATTGAGAAAAATATATTTTAAATGTTGCTTTAAATACTCTTAAATGTAAAGGGAAATACCAAATATGATTTATGATATTGGATTGACTTGGTGGATTTGGGTATCAAACTAGAACTAAATTTTGAATAAATTGGAAAATATAACATAAATGTTCTTTATGATTATTATGTGATGAAAAAAACCATAGAAACAAAAATTTTATGAAATATTAGATATTATTAAGGATATTTATGTTTATTCATGAAATATATCGAAACTGTTTAATAGAAGATAGGTTAAACTAAAATCTATGAAAAATAATGACTAACATATCCTTATTCATTAATTTATTCCAATAGAAATCCATTGTTTACTATCCAATAATTCAAGGGTGTTAGTGATTCTGTTGTGATATTTTTATAGAGTTCATTATGATAAAAGGTTTTCTAATTGTTTCTTAAGGAATGAAAGAATAGTAAATATTAATTATTTTTTAGTTGAAGAAAAATTTCCCTCCATTTTTTACTTACATGCTATATCTAATTATATATATTATAACTAAAATAATTATTAGGGGACCCATTAATTTTCATTGGATATATCCAACTGAAAGACATATTTATACAATGAAGTCTTATTTAATGAAAAAGGATAATCCTAAAGGTTTCATTGTGAAAAGTTATTTGGCTCATGAATGTATGGATTTTTGTTCAATGTATCTGTCAGATGTGAGCATGACATGTAATTGGACAATGAGAAATGAATATGATAATTTTGAGTAAATTGAGACCACTTTTCCATCACTTCACTCAATGGGGGAAATTCCTAGATAAAATACATTAGATACATTGACCCTTGAAGAGAGTGATGTCATGAAACAACCTAGGTCCACCCTAGATTTGGGTACTCGATCTAGTCTGTAGAAATACCCGAATGGTATTCCTAATCCTCATGAGATAACAACTAGTTCCAAGAGCATCAAACACAACAGAAGTAGGCATGATTTTTCTTGATAAACATGAATAAAAATGGAAATTACTGTCAATATTCTTGCATGATCACTTTATACATTTTATAACCATACACATATGAAATAATTAGCTTCATAAATAAACATAACCTAACATGACACATGCATATAACAAAAATTAAAAAATATAAAATAGTATAATAAAAGAAACCAATCTATCCCAATGAAAATAAACCCAATGTAATATATAAGACAACAAGAGGTAATGGAAATTAAATAATTGAATTGAAGTGGATCATTACAATGGAAAGAAAAAACCAAAATAAAATAAAACTGAAACCATCCACCTCTAGGCACCAAGTGAAACATCTTTACTTAAATCCACCCACCATCCCAAAAAAAGTGATAACTAACTATCACATCTACACTTAACCTATAATGATCTTGTAACTAATATAGGTGTGATAGAAAATGTCACGCATGGATTATCCCCACACCCCATGAATATCCTCTAAAAATATATCAATTTCCTGCTAGTTTGAAATACCATATAAAATTTATCACTTTCATTTTAATTTTAAAAAGTCATATGAATCCATCACATAAACTCATTTTTACTCAAGATAATCCAATCAACATTTTTCACATAATCAATCATTAAAACCCTTTCTGAAATAATATAATTTAAAACAAGAGAAACAATTTTAAAAACCCATTCTTTGTAAATACTCAAGTTAGAAGGGATAAATATGAAAATAAAGGATTAGTAAGTATTTTAGATAATATATATATATATATATATCAAGTGATTGGATTTTTTTTACTTTAAAAAGGAAAACACTAATGAAATAACTACATGAATGGAATGAAAATCCAAAAACAAGAAAAAATAAGATGATAATCGTAAAATAACTATAAAAACATCATGGGAACCTATGATATCTAGTTACAATCTAGGAAAAAACATAAAAAAACATATAATAATTCATGATGTGATTCAATATCCCTAACAATCTATCTTACCCTAACTAGATTAATCGATGGGGAAAAACCCCAAAGTAGTGTGTACCCTTGATGTAATAGTGGGATCCCTATACCCAACTAAACATTACTTTTTGATTACCATATCATGCATAAAATGAGTTATACATGATGCATACTTACCATTATAGTGTAGACTTTTTTCATCCACTATTTAATGGTAATTTCCATAGATTAATTGTCATATAAAAAGGTTATAGAAGATCTCAAGATATAATAAGAATATCAAGATACTATGAAATTAATCTAAAATATATGTCATATAGTATATATACATCATACTAAATAGAAAAAGTTGATGTCTGCCTATTAGGTTATTGGGGCTCATAAGTATTGAGACCTCTTTTAAGGAAGTTCTCACCCGGGGATCTTTAGTAGTTGAGATCATGAGTATAAAACCACCAATAGGAACACAACATATTTTGGGTTCCATTAGATGTTCCTATATAAATACATGTGTACTGGTCTCCTGAATTAAGATCATTATCAATTTGTTGCATTTGATCATGAACTTTGACGTAAGAAAAAATCCATGATAATGAAATCATGGTGTGGTAGCTTGTGTATGGTGCATCATTGGCAGTATGGCATTATATGAATGGTTAGATAGAATTGATCACTTTTTATTTGAGGAAGTAATATCTTAGACCTAGTTGATCAGGTTGGTAACACCTTTATAAATCCATGGCCATGGTAGTCGAAGGTATGTCTGTCAAGTTTGAACAACAAACAAAAAAGAAATAAAGGGTGATGACACAAGCATTTGTCCTACTTTATAAGATATTGAATGACAAAAATATTATATTACAAAGTGCATGTTTTTATGTTTGTTGTCATTGATATGTATTTTTTATTATCTATTTAGGGGACTTGATGGGTTTCTAGACATCACTCATGGTCTGTGAATATTATTCACCGCTGTTGAGATAAGGTCATAGAGGGTCACACAAAATATTGTATTTGTGAATCTTCTATATTCTATTGAATAGTAATATAGGACATTGTGGGATCACCAAGGGGTGTGAGTGTTTTCCATTTTTTATCAATCATCGATAAATAAATAATTTCATAATTATTCAAGTAAAAAAGAATTCTATTTATTTGTTTATTAGAAGTATTTACAAGTATTTAACTAAATAAAAGGATTATTATTATGTGAAAAAATATTATTTTAATATTCTTGATTTGTTTAATATTATCTAGATTTACAAGTCGGGGTAACGACCCAGGTTTATCATGTAATACATTTAAGATATATTAAATTTATGTGATAAATATAAAAAATATTAATGACTCAATTAATTATACATAATTATTATTTATTACTTGTTTAGTTGATTCTAAATATACAGGGGTCGCAGATCCCTAACGAGGTATTTATAATTCCACTATATAAATTATATCAAAGATCTTTCCATGTGGCTATTCACTCAGTCGGAATTGAGATCTTATCTCTCCTCCCAAACTTAGAGAGGGAATTGTTTAATCTAAGTGAATGATCCAAAAATGCCTTCACAAATTGAAGGAAAGAGATTTGGTGTTCATCGTTACATCGAAGAGATATTTGGAGCTCTTTGATAGAACTTGGAATCTAAAGAATGAAATACATGCATATTTGAGAAACATGCATGGACTATATAGAGGGGTTAAACATTAGATCATTCGAGAAATAGTCAGCAGTGACTTGTGATAGATGTGAACGCTTCAAATCAGAATGTGGTACATGTTATTTTTTTTTGCACTCCAATTAGACCACATGAGATCCTTGGACTATACCAAGTCACAAATAACTATCTAAAATGAAGTTTCATCACTCTGGTGGTGAAAAAATTTTAAATCCCCAACCCACCAAATTTCAAAATGCACTCTGATACCAACAACCATCACTTAGGTCCACTAGTAGTGAAAGATTATACATTAAGGAATCATGTATACCCAGATATCCCACATTTACCTGAAATAGAGGTTAGTAAAGAACCTGACATATTAAGAATATTCATATATAACAAAAAAACATGCAAAACCCTCACCTAAAAAACATTTTACAAAAGAAACCACCTTTTTATAAATAAATACAATTCATATAATACATGTCCCTTAGTTAGAATATTTCCATAAATTTACAATAACTAAATAGGGTGTACTCCAAGGGAACATTTAGTTTGTGAAAACCTTTTTAGAAATTCCAATCAGGGATTTGAAAACTCATTTTAGAAACCATGTTTTGAAAACACCTTTCAAAACCAAGTCAAACAAATTTCATAAATTATCTCAAATAAGAAAATAATACACAAAAAATTAAAAAGGATCCAATAATACCCTTAATTTGAATCTATATCCTCTAAAATTGGTTTGGAAAATAAAATATATCTCTTCAATTTTAAATCCCTATAAAATATCTACTTAGGTATTTCATCAAACACTATGTGTGCATGGTTACTTAAAAACATATTTACAATTACAAAAATGAGGAAAACCCATTAAAAATAAAAGTTAACCTAGAGATAAAATAATTTATTTTTGAAAAGATCAATAAATACAAATAGTAAAAATATTATGATGTTCAAAACATGAATTTAAAAGGATAATGAATCATATATTTAATATTAATGATTCATTTATGGAGAAAAACTACCTCAATATTGACTTTGATTATCCAATTTTTTAAATTTACCACCAATTAGAAAGAACAACCCTTAAAATGGCCATAAGAAACCCTAAATAGGGGAATAAAAAATTATTATTTTATTTGAAGTAAACCCTAGTTTGCTTAGGTCATATTAGGGAATGGAATAAAGAGGAAAAGGAACAAAGAGATTTTAGGATGTTTAGATGAGATGAACTCCATAAATATCTATAAAAATGGAAGAAATAAATGGTAGAAAACCTAAAAAGGAGGGAGAATCAAGAGGGGGTGTGTCGCAGGTCGAGGGAGTCAAGTGGGAGAGAAAGAGACAACCAAAGGCTTTAATTCTAGTGACAGTTAGAATAGGAAAAACAATTTTAAAAAATGGGAATACACACATCATGACACGAAACTCCTATTGAACTGTGACTCAACCCCCTATCCCCAAACCAGGAAGTGTTGGGACGTCACCTCCTAGTGTTGAATCAAGGCATTTCCCTTCATTCACTACACGGTGAACCAATACAAGAAGGGATTAATGGTACAGAACTTACCTACAATAGTGCAAGGTGCTTCCCTAAAATCTGTAGGAATTGAGGGAATTATGATTAAGGTCATGTTATGGTGTGACCAACCTATCATGGAGTTATCCTCCCCTAATTGAAATAAAATGTTTTAAGAACTCTTCACGACACAACCATCTTTAGAGGTGGTGTGACCCATTTTAGTCCAAAACTATAATTTCACTAGTTTAATAAAACCAAATGAGAAATAAAGAACCTTTAAATTAGAGATAAAAAATAATAACAAATAAAACAATAATATATTTATGGATACTATGTGACAATTATCTCCACACATTCATAATTTTCGGTCTCATAGTTAACACCTCAACCCATTTGTTCATAGTTTTTTTGTCTCTAGCCTAGATCATCAACTAATTTGATACTAATTATCAATCTATGGGTTGGAATCTAACCCAAATTGTTTATATTTATTTGTACCAGGGATGTAATCTCACAAAAAACCTTAATAATATCAATTTATGGGTTTAAACCTTGCCCAAATTGTTTATAATAATAATTCATTGGGTTGAAACCCCACCCATCTCATAATGATGTGGGTTCTTCTATTAGATGGAAGGTCACCCAGCATGGGGAATAATTTTTGGATTGTGAAGATGCTTCATGAATTTGGATATAGTTCACCAGAAGAATGGGATTCAATTCATCATAAGATGTAAGTAAAAACATATACTTCAACCAGTGGAAGATCGACCAGGAGAAAATTATGATAGAATTTTTAATTTAGGAGAAGTTGGTTTACTAGTTTGTGTCATTACACTAGAGGGTACTAATGTAATTAGAATATTTATATTAGTCAATTAGTTGAAGTTTTCTACTAGGAATTAAGAGTTACTATTGTGAATGGATTGAGACCCATTAACGTTTGTGTCTAGGTAAAACTAAATGTTCGGATAGACCCCAATATATATATGGGGTTGGACCACATACTAATGTGCAATGAAAATTAATTTATTTTGAGTGATCCACATAGTCAACAGGTCACCAAGTTATAATATTTTTTCTTCTTAAGAAATATATTATTGGAGCCTCCTTGTTTGAATGCTCAAAAATAATTTATTCAATGTTTTAAATAGACATGGGGTTTTAAGATAGTATATCATTTTATAAATAAAAATTGTCTATGTAGGAAAAATACCACTATTAGTTCAAATTGTGCCACCACCATCTATTTTCAATGCTATAGTGTTCTACCAAAAGAGTATTCTACTGATAGAGTGTGATTCCACTAATGTGTTCTACCTCCAGTGTAACATACTAATACTAGAGTGTGCCACCTTCAAAGTGTGATACCACTAGAGTGATAAAACTCTAGAGTGTACCACTTCCAGAGTGTACCACCCCTGGAGTGTGATACTGCCAGAGTCTACTACTGCTTGGATTATCCACCACCAGACGTGCCAGTGCCAAGATCATGCTACCACCAGAGTGTGCCACTTCTAGAGTATGCTACCACCAGAGTGCCCCACTACCAGAGTGTTCCACCAAAAGAGTCTTCACCACTTGGATTATCCACCACTAGAGGTTACAGTGAAATTCTTATTCTACCTCTAGGTGAGATACTGCCAAGTGTTCCACTGTCATCCTATTACTATTGATTGTTACTTCCATTAGAGTTGATCTATTGTTAGTATTTTTCCATTTTTGATTTTTATGAATTTTAATTAAATGATTAAAATTATTATATAATGGGAGTTAATGAAGTGGTATTATTTAATTATTATTTCTAATCCTTTGTTGATATGAATTGAAGGTAATGTTAGAGTTAGTAAAAGGATCCATAAAATCTAGATGATTATCCTTTAATGGGTGGATGTAATTCTATATATTTTAAAGGATTTACCCCATGAAAGTGGACCATAGAATGATGAAATTGATAATCACATGATATATTACACATTGATACATTCAACTATGAAAGTGTGATGTACACTAGAGATTAGTAATCTTTCCTATATACCTAAAAGAGAAGTTCAGGATACTCTGTTTTTATGCATCATTTAGAGAAACTCTTTGAGCTGGTCATTAATACAAATATGTGGTCTCTCAATAATCTATATCACTATATACCGAGACTAAATTCTATTTAAATATCTTCTTACATTCTCTCAATTTTGATTAATTTTTTTACTTTCAAGTAGTGTATTGTTCACTCTATTTATGCCACAATGAGCCTGTAAGGGGCTCTGCTCACCGCTAGGGTTCTCTCGCGCCGCCTCCTCCGGCACAGATCGACTCTTCTTCCTCCCTGTTTAAGAGGTTGAGGTGGTGCTCTTCTCCCTGTCGATACCATGTTTGGACTCATCCTGCGCGTATCGGGGTCTTCGCGACTCGATGTTGTTTCGGCGCCTGAGTCCCTGGTCTGGCCGGGTAAGATTGTCACTTTGTTCTTTGATTTAGGGTTTAAAGGTTGAGAGTTGCATCTGTGGACGTTATGGATGGCAGCGCGGGGGGTTTAATCTTTCTTTGTGCAGTTGTGGTCAGCAGCGTGAGCCTCACCGGTCCCTCGTTCAGGGAGGTGATGGTTGATGGTTGTGTTGTTTTTTCTGAATGGTTGTTTTTCGTTTATGGATCTCTTTCCGGTGTATCTGGCCGGGGGTTGAATGGCTCTGTCGGCCTTGGATCTCTGCTTCAGTGGATTCTTGATGCGTTCTTGGATGGATCCTTGAGTGTAAGACCGGTTCTCTCAACGGCACACTCTTCGGAGCGCTCTAGATCTTTCTCAATGCGTGTTGGCGTTTTCCGCGGCGGATGATTCTTGGCCTCGGCGTAGTGGTATTTTCAGATGCCGGTGAAGCCCACCTTCCTCCTGCTTCTTCTCCGGTGGACGGGCTGATGGTGGCGTCTGGTCGGCGACTCTTCTGTTGCTGGCGGTGAATCGGTAGTCGGACCGGTGCGTCTCGCCGGCGACTTGGATGCGCGTCTCGAGGCGACAGTTCGTCCGTGGTGTCTGGGCGTGGTGGCGCAGCCCGAGGTGACAGAGCGGCGTGCGGTTGATGGACTCGTGGATCGAGGGGGGACACGTGGTCACCATGGCGTTTGATTTGGTTTTTGATTTTCCCGCTTTAATCTCGCGATTTTGTTGAAACGACGATGTGGTTTTCCGGTTCTCCTCAAACCGGCTTGTAGGGGAACCAGCTCCCCTCAAACCGGCTTTTTGAAAATAAAAAAAAAGGATTGTCAGTCAGTTCACTCTATTTATTAACATACACTGAATCTTGTTCTTAAACTAGATAATACTCAATATTTTATTCTATAGTTTTTTATTTTTTACCTATGGTGTTTATGGATTACTTTCTTACATGGAATGTGTTTTTTTCATCCCACATATAAATTTGTAAGAGGATTTGAGCAAGGAATTATTATGTTATTTCTAGTATAACTGATCTAGGTTGTGGATCATATTTTTATATTATAATATGCTTAGAATAAGGTGATTTCTAATTGGAGGGAATTAATTATTGTATTGAGTCTGAACCCCTTGTTTATTCAACTACATGTTTTAATATTATTTTTTTAAATTATTTAAACTATATTTAGTTTTAATATGTAATCAAAATTGGTTATTTTATAATTATTCAAAACTAGTGTTTATATAAGGATTAATTTTAGTAAATCAATTTAAAAAGTTAAAGTAATTTTAAAATTTTGATTTAACTGAGCCCTGCTCAGGATTTGAGAAATCTTTTAAAATAATAAAGTTATACTAAAATACTCATTTGATTAACTGGGTGATTTTATTTTAACTGGTATATTTTATTTGAATTTTTTTAAAAGAAATTTTTATTGAGAACTCAATTCACCCCCTCTGGAGTTACTCACTCCAACAAATATTTGGTATCAATGAATTTTTAAATATCTTTTCAACTGTGATTTTGTTTTTGTTTTAAAGATCTAAAATTTCTATTAGTTCTAAATTTAGATCTTTATGAACAATATACAAGAGGTATCCACTAACAACAAACCACATTATTATAATGGCAGTAATTATGCTCAGTGGAAAATTAAAATGAAAATTAATCTTGAGTGCATGGGTTTTGATATCAAGACAGTTATTGAAGATCAATATGAATTACCTCAAACTGCTAGAGTATCCTAGACTAATGATACTAAATATGTTTATAAAAATATTTATAAAGATATTAATGCTCTATATTATGATTTCGATGATGAATAATCCAATAGAATATCTACATTTAAAATCCCTTTTGAAATTTGGGGCACTTTAGTTGTTTCTCATGAGGGAATATATAATGTCAAATAAATTTTCTCAAAATCCTATACTATAAAATAAGATAGTGTTAAAAATAAATTTAATTAGCCTATTTTTGAAATGTATATTAGGTTAAATGATAAAATGGAAAAAATTAACACACTTGGGAATCCTGTTTTCAATAATGACCATGTAATGCGACTATTGAGGTTTCTACCAGATAGAAAGAGAGGAACATCTGTCTCAATCAGAGAATCATGTGATGTATGTAAGTTAATACTAAAGGGGTTGATTGTAAAATTAATGATGTATTGGGAAGAAATAAAATTCAATAGATAAAAATATAATGAACCAAAATTAAAATTAGTATCCTTTAATACTACTACTTGAAAAAAGGATAAAAGTTAGGCGGACAGTTCAAGTGATAAAAAATCTCCAGCTGACGGTGATGATGGTATTTCTCATCTAGTGAGAATATTCAAAAGGTTTTACAGGAAAAATAATTTCTTTAGAAAACTGAACCAAAAAGGAAAATATTATAATATAGGAAAAAGGTAAATATGAAAGTATTGTAAATAGGAGAAAGAAATGGAATAGGGATGATGCATCAAATGAAATCATTTTATATGAATTTAAGAGGAAATTGCATATGAAATATGAAAATTCTAAGATGAAATAAAAAAAATTAATATGATGAAAAGGAAATTATATAAATTAAATAAATGAATGAAACTTGGAGATCTTATGAAGATATCTCAAGTGATTCAGACACTACCTATGTGGATAAGTACGACAGAGCTAACATTTGTTTCATGAAAAACACATCTGAGGGATCAAATGTTTTTCATAATTTTCCAGAACATATTTCAAATAATTATAGAGATAAATATAATTATGAGAAAATTTCTAATAAATATATTCTCAAATAATGTAACACAATGGAAGATAAATTTAATTATCGTAAGGAGAAATATAAAATTCTAATGAAACATCGTGCTCTAACTGTAATTTCAAGTTTGGCCATTATGTTGAAAAATATAAAAATGCTCAACCATTAAAAGAGAAAAATAAACTATAATTGTCTAAAGTGAAACTGAAAAAATATTTATAAATATTTACTAATGTGAGAAATAACCTTAAACAAATTCATGGAATTTTTCCCCAAGTATATAGTTGGTATAGGGTATCAATATAGACATAGGAGTATTATTAAAAATAAATTCATTTATAGTTCTAGTACAGAAACTAGTTATTATTCATCTTGACCGAATAAATCATTTATTTCTAAAAGTTTAAAATATTCTTATAGTAAAACTCTTAAGAAAATTTGGGTTCCTAATAATTTAATAACTAATATTACATTACCCAATAATATTCGGGCACCAAAATCATTTTTGGTGTAAAATTTATTTGTTAGAAACATTCTTAAAGAGCATCAGTAATAACTTATGGTACCTGGATAGTAGATTTTATAGAAATATTAGTAGAGATTATTGAAGCTTCTGGAATCTAATCAAAGTTGATGGTGATCATTTTACTTTTGGTGAGAATTCTAATGGGAAAATTATTGGCCTTTTCCAAATTGGATATTTTAATACAATTTTAATTTCTAAATTTTTTATTTTTTTATGTTTTAAAGTACAATATGATTAGAATATAATAGATATGTGATTATGGTATTATTATGACGTTTGAAAATAATTATTTCACTATTTTTATTATAATAATTCTTTATAAATTACTTCCCTTATAAATGACAATTCTTATGCAGTGAATTTAGATTATTTATTTTGTAAAAATATTTCAGGTCTAAGTGACTTTCACAAATATTATTGGATTTTACATAAGATACTAGTGAATTGAAATATTCAATAACATAGAAAGATCACATGGAAAGGGTTAGTCAAAGATCTGCCTAAACTAGGATTTCCTAATTATAAAATTCACAACTCATGTATGAAAGATAAATAACACAAGATATCATTAAAATAAAATAAATATGCTTCAACTTTTCAACACCTAGAGTTGGTGCTAATTGATTTGTTTGGAAAATATAGATTTTATAACCTAAAGGGCAGGAACTATGTTTATGTCCTTGTATGTGAATTTTTTTGGTACACATAGGTATTATTTCTATCTCACAAATGTGAAACTTGATCTTATTTTACCATGTATGGTAAATATGTAGAAAATATTAGTTGAATTAGGATTAAGTACTTAAGATGTGATCCTGTCCATGAGTTTGAAAATCAATACATTGAATCATTTTGATAAAAGTTGATATAATCATATCTTTTTTGATCCTAGGACCCCACACCATAATGGTATTCTAGAAAGAATAAATTGGAAACCTCAATAAATTTCCTAGAATATGCTTAATGATTATAAATATTCTATTTATTTTTGGGATGTGGAAATGAATGCAGCCTATTATATAATAAATATATTTTTAATCATACATTGATTTATGAAAACCATTTATGAATTATGTTATGGTATAATTACAAAGGATAATTATTTTATAGTGTTTATTTGCCAATTCATTATTCTTAACACAAAGGGTAAACTTGAAAATTTTTCTTCCAATTGTGATGAAGGAATTTTCCTTTGTTATTCAACTTCTAGTAAATCATACTGGGTGTTTAATAGAATAACCAAGATTGTGGAAGAGTTTTTTCATTTCAAAACTGATGAAACAAGTCCACATGAGCTTAATAAACCTTCATAAAACCTTGAGGATGATTTTTCAACTTCCAATATCAAGAACAAACCTTCTGAAAATTTAGTGAGATAATTTAAAAAATGATATAGTTCTGGGGAACATCTTAAACTTGAATATTAACTAATTTAATAACATGAGATCAAAATCCATTCTTTTCATAGAGACATTAGGTCTCTTAGACACCATCCTCTAGATACTATAGTTGGATATCTGTATATATATACACAAACTAGATATTCTTTTAGGAATCTTGTTGAACATCATGTATTATTATCATAGATTGAACCTTCTAACATCAGTGATGGAATTAATAATTAATTATTGGTGATGGAAATTCAAGATAAACTTTATCAGTTTGAATGTAATAAATATTGGCAATTTGTATTTAGAAATAATGGAACTATAACTATTGGAACTAAGTGATAGTTTAGAAAAAAAAATTGATGAGTTAGGAACCATATAATGAAATAAATCTAGGTTGATTTCACAAGGATATTGTCAAGAATAGTGTATTGATAGGGAGGAAACCTTTTCACTAATGGATAGACATGAAATCCATTACAATACTAGTTACATATGAAAAAATTTGGATTTCAAACTACATTTAATTTATGTCAAATGTTCACTCATAAATGTTTATATAGTTGAGAATTGTTTTGTTCAACAATCCCTAGGATTTCAAAATAATCATTTTCCAAATCATGTTTTTAAGTTTAATAATGATTTATATGGTTTAAAACAAGATCCTAGATCTTTGTATGATAGGATCATATTTATTATAATTTATAAATGTTTTTAAAAAGTCATAGTTGATCATACAGTTTTTATAAATATAATTTTGGAAGATATTTCAGTAGTTCAAATTTATGTTTATGATCTTATTTTCAGATCTTATAGAAATTAATTGTGTATTGATTTTTCAAAGAGGAAGAAAAATTAATTTTAAATGAGTTTAATGGGTAAACCTGAAATATTTATTGGTTTAAAAAATTTTCAAAATAAATATGGAATTATTTTAAATTGAATTATGTAAACTAAAGATATTCCAAAATATTTTGGTTTGGATAAAACTAAAAGTTTTTATAATCTCATGAGAACTACCTATAATATGGATCAAGATAAATCTATAAAACTAGTGTATTAGACCAATTATAGAGGTATGAATGGATATTTGTTATACTTATCTTCTAGCCAATGTGATATTATGTTTAGTGTGTGTATGTGTGCCAATTTTCAAGAACAACCTAAATAATGTCATTTATTTGTTGTTAAAAGGTATTTAAAATGCCACAAATATACAACTAATTTATGATTGTTCAACCCTAGAGGATAAAAATTTGTCTTAGTTAGTTATTAAGATGTGTAGTTTGGTGGCTGTAAGTTAGATAGAAAAAGAACCTCTGGAACATGTCATCTTTTGAACAATTCATTGTTGGAAAATACACTATTGGACATGCCACCATTGGAAAAGATACTATTGGACTAGACACCATTGGAAAATCCACCATTGAAAAATCTACTATTGGAAAAACCACCATTGGGATGATCTACCTTTTCAATGATCCACTATTTGAATGACACACTATTGGAATGAACCACCATCAGAATGACCCACCATTAGAATGAACCACCATTGGAATGGCCCACCATTGGAATTACCCACCATTGTAATAAACCACCATTAGAATGGCCCACCATTAGATTGACCCAACATTGGAATGACCCACTATTGGAATGACCCATATTTGAGATGATCCATCGTTTGAATGATCCATCGTTGGGATGTTTCTATTATAATTTTTCATTTTTCTACCAGTCAAACCCCTATTTTTATACTATTAAAAAAAATTATTAAAAAATTTATTCTATTTATTCTTTTATATTTTTTTATATTTATATTATTTGAATCCCTAACTGATAAATTAGGCTTAAAATCTAAAATCGATTCACTCTCTCTCACTCACACCTAATCCCTTTGAACCGAACCATTTAACCTTCCCTTTATCTCTTGTCCTTTAAGATTATCAAACATTTTATACAAACATTCATTTCACTATAATGGTGAGAGTAATGTGACATACATTATCATCTCCCAGTGAATCAAGATATACTAAGAAGTCTAGATAAGAACTGAGCTAAGCTATCAGCGAACTAAAGAACCCACAACATAGAAATCATGTGGTTGTTGTTGGAAAGGAAGTGGATTCTGAAGGATTAATTTCCAGTATGTTGTTGATACTAAGGGTGATTTAAGACCATGTATGGATATACTACTTCTCTAACGACAATAACCCTCTCTATCCTAGGTTGGTCCATTGGTTTTACCAGTTTTTAGAGTTTAGCATTGGAAAAAATAAGTATTAAATTAGATGAATAATTGATGAAAAATATTTTACAATTTTATTTAAATAATGAGATATGTTCTCAAATGTGCCTCACCAATGAGTTTTTTTTGGAATATAGAAAATATATTCTTAGTGATAATACATTTTTTGTTTATGATAATTCCTTGTTTGAGTTGACTGGAGATATAACTTTCATAAGGCCCACTACTACTGAGTTGGATGGATATTGAAAACTTATTTTTAATTTCATTAAACAAAAGTAATTTCAAAGGAAAGGTGAGATAATTATAATGAGATATCAAGACCTTTACCTTTTATTCCTTATGAAATGATTTGATATGATTAATCTTTACAGATACCTCATGGTTCACATGATGGAAATGAGTTATTCATATTCCAGTTACAATTATTTGATTTACCCTAAATTTATTTCCGCTATGTTGTGAACCAAATATTTGATAAATATAGAGGAAGAGGTAGAAGTAATGTTTGGGTCATTATTCTTGAGTAATGTTATATGTAATGTAATTAATGTTAATTGGAATACTTGGATTAAAATTTGGGATATAGATAATGAAAAACTCTATGGGAATTTTAATATTGTAAAAAATCCTTCTAAAACAATGAACTTAATTGATCCTAGATTATATCTATATGAGATAGTGGAAAAATTTGACGAGGAAGATGTTTTTGAAGAGGAAGTGGCTCTTGATGAAGTGGAAGGGGATAACTCAGTTAAAGAAGGAATTAATATAGTTATTTTAAATATCCATACCATGTTATTTGGAATTTATACTCCTCCTATCAATCTTCCTCTTAAAGATAATCTCTTAAGTGAAAGAGGTGAAGAGGATGAGAATGAAATTTTTAGATATGAGTAGATTAAGAGTTCTTCTCTAGATCCTATAAGGAATTTGTAGAGGTTTCTAATGATGATAATGGTAATATAGATAATGGAGATTATTATGAGGATAACTATAGGGATGGAATTGATCCTGATGATGCTGATGATGTTGAGAGAAATAAAGCACATCATCCATCTCATGTTGCTTCAGTTAGGTATATGGAGAGACCTAGTTTAGACAGATATGTGTCTTTCAGGAGATTTGCTTCAGTTTTTCCACTTGGTGATACTTCCTCTAATAGAGGTGATACATGAGTATTTTTTTAGGGGGAGGAATCCCCATTTTTAATCCGAGTTAATAATGTTGATTCTATTAGATTAGAAGTGGGAGGTCATGATGAGTGGGAGAAGTTCCCAAGAGATATGAATCTTGGTTTAGACTATTTAGAGTCCATGGATGTTAGATAATTTGATGAATATCATGGAAATATTTATGGTACTTCTTCCCTAGTTGAGGATGAGGTACCATCTAAGAGAGAACCTTTACTGGGTTAAAATTCACACAGTATATCCTATCTAGACTCAGATGGAGATTGTGGTTGTGATTAAAACAATAGTCCACTAGAGCATGGTGGACCTACAGTCTCAGTTAGTGTTTGTACAGATACTAGGGGATCCTTAGTGATTAGATTTATCAATTAAGTGTTCTTTAGGATTTCCCAAAGAAGTACCATCTATATCAGATCCTATAGAGGTTTTTATGCCAAGTGTTGAGAGTTATGATTCCCTAGTTCCTTTCTATTTTTTATCCATAACATATTTAGAAAATTTAAATGAAGTATTCTTTCATATTTCTATGGAATTTTGAGGTCCCAGGCTCCTCCGGTCACTCATTTTACTAAAGCTGATGCTATCCACCTTTTGAGATGGTTGTGTGTCATATTCATCCCAATATAAATTTTCATATTCAGGAAGTTGAGATTCAGAACACAAGGTTGTCCATTGGGAAGGATACCATGATATATCTGATGGAGGAGATGGGGTCCTCCTTTGATGCCAGTCAATATAATTTTTGAGGAGATTGGAGAGTGTTCTTGATGTTGAATCTACATCCAGTGCTCCACCTCATTCAGCTTCTCTTGATACCAAGACGATCAGATATATAGTCAGAGAGAAGCTCCATATTGTTATGTATGATTTCCATTCTTCTCATCAGGAGTTCTTGAGTAAAATTCTACAAAAAATTAATCACAGTATACAAAATGTTAAGAGTGTGTTTAAATGATGCTCTAAATGATATGGAATCCATCACCAAGTACATCAAATGCGATCTTTCAAGGGTGTATACCAAACATGAGATGAATTACCATTTCATGTTTTTAGGTTAAAACCAAAGGATTCCATATATTAACTTGGCTTTGAAGGAATAGGCTAACCAGTTTAATTTGATGCCACCTCTTATCAAGGTTTTCATGGAGGAGAAGAAAGCATTATTTAGTTCTATAGATAGTGGAGGAAATATCATTATTGTATTTTTAAACATTATAAATCCCTTCCATTGTGTACCTAGTACTTTAGTGGTTTCTCTAGTGGAGATTCCCATCATAGTATTCACATATTATTATTAATCTAATCCCATACCTCCATTGTTATAGCCATTTAGTATACCTCTAATTGAGGTATCCAGACATATCCAGTTAGTTTTGACCAAAGATATTCATCAGATAACTTTCCCTCCACCAGACTATACCTTAGTTCCTCATGCCTTTGAAAAAGGCAAGGTACCTACTGATCACACCTCTTAGGAAGAGAGTGATTTGTATTAGTCATAGTATTTGATTGGGATTTTATTGTATTTTCCCTTATATTTTTTATGAATGAAATCAAATTACTTTTTTAAATTATAAAGATTCTCAATTATTATTCATATACCATATTATCTTTTTTATTATCCTAAAAGGGGGATAATAGTATGTAATTTACTTTCATAAGTTCTCTTTTATACCAATTTTATTTCAATATAATTTGGATAGGATTTACGTTACACTATTAATTTTTGATATATAACTTATTATTTGATAAAAAACATAACCCAACCTTATCCTTTGATATGTTATATTTAATACCATAATTATTTGGATGTTATTATTTGATAAAAAATTATTTATATGGATTTCATCTATTGATTGTATATTTATTTGGAATAAATTTAAGTGAATATGTTTTTTGATTTAATACTATATCTTTTAAAGAAAATTTAATTCCAGAAATTTTATTTTGAAATTTAATTTCCAAATAAAACATTAGCCTTTTGGAATGTTGAGTAGACTGTTCTCTCAAAAACTTATATATTTATCTCTAATTATGTTTTACACATGGTTTATAAATTTCCTTCATTTGTGATCATAAAAAAGGGTGATATTATTGGAACCTTATTGTTTTAATGATCACAAATCACGTTTCCTATATTTTTAATGAACATAGTGTTTTATGATAGAATACAATTTTGTAATGAAAATTTGGTTAAATGTTGAAAATAGATACTGTTAGTTCAAATTGTGCCACCGCCAGCTCTTACCACTACCAGAGTGTGCGATTTCCAGAGTATGAAACCATCATTTTGTGCTGTCACGACCTATCCCCCGGGGATCGTATAGTGACTACCCCAAGCCCGCCTTCCATCGGCTAGGGGCTGGCGACTAGCACTAAAGGTGTAAATCCCTAAACTGGGAAGACATTTCCTTTATAAACTGGAACACACACAACAGAGTACGTGCTGAAAGTAAAACACTAAAAAATCTGTATACAAAGGATGTGCTGGAAAGTAAAAGGGGATGGAAATACAAGCCCAATAGGAAAGTACAAATAAAACTGAAAACAAGTACAACCGAAGAAAAGTAATCCATCTAATGGGTTGTCCCCTAGGGTTCCTACCTGAAGGGTAGGTACAGATAGCATCCTTAGCACTCCATGTATGTTTTTCCGCTCCGTGTACCATCACGCCGAGTGGTCCACCTCCGGGTACCATCCAGTCCTGCTACTCTCTTCCTCAGTCAGCGCTGTCTGTCATCTACAACCAACACAACGAGGTGCGGGCATAGCCCATGTAGGGGTGAGTATAACGATACTCTGTAGGGACCCTGAGACCCTCAAGGTCTCACTAAATCCAACAAGGATAAACCAAAAATCAAGGTTTCAACGGATAACCATTAATTAGGTATATGCCCATACATATACCTAAGTTATCTAGTAACCCATCTCAATCATGAGGAAAACTCAAAAGTTATTGATTCAGCTCAAATCGGGATTTTATTCTAGGGGTAGTATCAAGTAACATCCCCAGTAACACTGTCGGAACATCGACTGATGGTGTACTCCTCATATATCATGTACAGTCGGTCTTCCGCATCACATAGAGGCGCTTCCCACTATCCTAGACTGATGTGGTACTCCTGATGTCGAGTACCATGGATCTGCTGCGCTCACACAGAGGCGCTCCCCATTGTGGGTCTTCCGCACTCACATAGAGGTACTCTGCCTCATAGCCTGCTGAGTTACACCTCCTGTCGAGTACTGTGGGTCTTCTACGTTACATAGAGGCGCTCCCCACTATGGGTCTGCCACGTCACACAGAGGCGCTCCCCACTGGACTAGTCGAAACACTCTCAGTCAAAAGGTCAGCAGTCGCTAGGTCTCAGCCATCTACTAGGTCCACATACTCCGCTCGGTCGTCTCAAGGAGGATCCGCTCCATGAACTACAGGTCGATTCTCCAACTGTCATGAAGTACCAAGTAGAAGTAACTCAATGGTTCACCTCATCATAGGGGTCTCAACACAACAGACATCACGTCAATCGGACACCCGGTCTGTGAGTTATTGACATTTCCGTCCCGGGGGCCCGGTTGGATTTTAGGTTCAAACCAACCTGACCTTACCCCAACTATGTCCAAACCTCATGCGGTGTATTCCAAAAGAACCATCTCTCTCTAATATTTTTGTTGCCACAGATGGTTCGTCGATCAGATACTCGTAGCCCAAGTTATGGGAGAAAAGGTGTATTTGGGTCAAATGTGTTCAGACTGGTGTCTGACCCGGTCCGCAGGTCCGACCTAGCCCGCGAGTCTCAACCGGCCCTAGGGGGTGGCTTGGAAAAATGGAGGCCCGACCCGAGGGGGTGACCCTTCCTGAGGGTGGTCCGACCCGAGGGGGAGGCCCAGCCCGAGGGAGCGGCCCAGCCCGAGGGGGAAGCCCGACGAACCATGTGGCCTGGCTAGCGGCCCTCGTGGCCTGCTGGTGGCCCACATGGCTAGTTGGAAGCCCACGCGACCTGACCCACCAACGACTGGTAGTGCCCTGTGGGGCCCTCCTTAGCCGCGTCCAGGGTGTAGGCACGTGCCCCCTGGAATCCTGAACGGTTGAACCATTCGGGTGGAACCAAACTGGCGCCATGTGGCACCGGTCCAGCTCACATGGGACCGAGCGGGGTCCCGCATATCCCAACTGGCCGAGCGGCCAACCACTCCACACCGCCAGCGGCCAGTTGCTCCGCACCTCTAGTGTCCAGCCAGTCGCTGGCCGCTCCAATTCCTCTGTCGCGGCCTGCCCTCACCACAGATCTGCTTCTCCGCGTGGTGCAACGACGCTGCACCCCTTCGCCATGGCCCGCCCTGTCCGTGACTCTCCTCCTCTGCGCGGATCTCCTCCTATGCACAACACGATGGAGCTTCCCCCTTCCACTATGTCCCACCCTGGCCGTGACCCCTTTCTTCGATGCGGCATGACGGTGTCGTGCCCTTCCGGCGACCCGACGGCCTTGCGCTGTCGGTTACTTCATAGCCAGCCCGTCACCGGCCGCCGTTGCTCTATCGTGGTCCACTCTTTAGGCGGCGCCGTTGTGCTTACGTCGTCATCAAAATGAGATTTAGAACGAAGGGGGAGGGTCGGGCCATGTTCGTGCGGTCCGAGACCTCCTCGTTATGGTGATATCAATCAGCAATTCACAATCCATAAATTGAAGGATGCAGAACGGGAAGAAAATCCACTCAAATCCCCTACTTCGTATTACCGATCGTTGATGGAGTCACAGAAAGATAAAGTCATTCCATTGATGTCAGAAAGAAGACAAGGAAGTCGAGGACAACGTCATCAGTGTTCTTCAAGGATGACGCTCCCTCTTTTGTCCTGGTTGATGAAGGAGGAAGATGTCCATCATTCTTCTTTGGAGAAGGATGTTCCATGTTAGAAGATGAAGTTCTTCAAGTGCTCTTTCTCTCCCCAAAGTTCCAACAAAAGGATATGTCAACAAGATAATAGAGTGAGAATCCTATTAATTTTGTTGGCACGAAATTTTAATTGGACTCATTAATAACCCGACTCCACCAAATTAATACACGAGCATTGGTATAATTAAAACTAGAGGAGTAAAGAGGCTCTCCATCATTAATGAGGGAGAGTTGAGAGGTTTTATCCTCAGGTGGTCCCCACCACTTTTAATCCTCTCGCGGGAGGTTATGCTCGGGTGGGCCCCACCAACATAACCTCTCATGGGAGGTTAGGGTGTGGCGGTCCCACCACCAACTCCAATGGGGAGGTTCCAACTACCAGCCAACACACACATGGAAGCCTAGAATAAATTAAAGTGTTGAACACTTTAATTTATTATTTTTATAAAAATCCAAAAAATAAATCTTATTCTCGACCATCTATCATCGAGGTGAAAGTCTTCTTAAGAGAATACCGACACTGTGAGTTCAACAGTGCCCTCGAATTTCAATTCTGAGAACCAGTTCAAAAGTTATAAAATCCCACTCGTTTATTTACTGAACGTACCCAAAAAAAACTTCAGAAATTGATTCTAGGCACACCAAACCTCCGAATCAAGCGCCGTAAATTTTCGCAGACTCATAAAATTCCCATGTACATAAGAAAACATTTTCCACAAAAATTCTAGGTCTTTACATTCTCCCCACATGAAGGCTTTAGGTCCCCATAAGATACAACTCAAACTAAGGGAACAAATGAGGGTACTGAGCACACATCTGAGCCTCCCGCTCCCATGTTTTCTCCAGGAGGTTCCCATGCTTCTAGAATACATGCACCAGAGGTATCGACTGTCCACGTAGAACCCGCTCATATCGATCCTCAATCTCCATTAGAACCTCCGTGAAAGTCACCCCATCGTTGACGTCCAGCTCTGCATGGTCGATGATGTGGGAAGGGTCATGCACATATCCCCTCATTTGAGATATGTGGAAGACATCATGCACCCGGTGAAACTGAGGTGGAAGAACAAAGAATTAATCCACCTCTCCTACTCTGCTGAGGACCTGGAAAGGTCTGATGAATCGCAAAGACAACTTGCCGTCTCGGCCAAATCTCTATAGACCTCGTCGAGGTGAGACCCAAAGAAAGACATGGTCACCATCCATGAACTCTAGAGGCCTTCGTATCCTATCAGCATATGACTTCTGCCTACTCTATACAGTCTTCATCCACTCCTGGATGATCTGCACCTTCTTCATGGTAGCTCATACCATCTCTGGTCCCATTAGTGCTGAATCCCCTGGATCTGTCCATCATAGTGGTGATATGAAAAGTCGACCATACAAGGCCTCAAAAGGTGCCATACAGATGGTGGAGTGATAGTTGTTGTTGTAGGAAAACTCCACTAAAGGTAAGTAATCCTCCCAACTATTATCAAAGTTTAGGACACATGCGCAAAGTATGTCCTCGATGGTCTAGATGGGCCGCTCGGTCTGGCCATCTGTCTGAGGATGGAAGGAGGTTCTCAGACGTAGCTATGTCCTAAAAGCCTCCTACAACCCCTTCCATAGCCGGGAAGTAAACCACGCATCACGATCGGAGAAAATAGAAGAAGGTACTCCATGAAAATGCATAATCTCTTGTACATATAGGCATCTCAAGATCTCAACTGATCCCTGATCTCTGATTGGTAGGAAGTGGGCCAACTTGGTGAGTCGGTCAACAATCACACAAATTGAGTCGCGAATCCTAGATGTACGTTGAATACCCACCACAAAGTCCATGGATATCCCATACCACTTCCACTTTGGGACCTCTAAGGGCTGTACCAAGCCTTCTAGTACCTGGTGCTCCGCCTTCACTTATTGACAAGTGAGGAATCGTGAGACAAACTCAGCTACTGCCTTCTTCATACCTAGCCACCAGTGCTGTCATCGAAGGTCCTAGTACATCTTCACCACTATTGGATGTACCGCTAGAGGGG
This sequence comes from Viscum album, assembly GCA_963277665.1. Classification (NCBI taxonomy): domain Eukaryota; kingdom Viridiplantae; phylum Streptophyta; class Magnoliopsida; order Santalales; family Viscaceae; genus Viscum; species Viscum album. The sequence goes on along the minus strand of OY728133.1, from coordinate 855,798,648 downwards.
ACGTGTGGAAATCCCTCAACACTTAATCCTCATGTTCTACTAGTACCATAGTACATCCTCTAAAGAGGACGACTTGCTCCCCTCCTTCAGAAAATCCATCAGCTGCTTGGCCTGTGGATATCTGAGCACGTCGTGTCTCACAGTTAGTGTCCCCATGTTGTGACTCCCTGACTCACTGAAGAAGTGGAGGAGTGACTTTAAGAGACTATAGGAATGATGCTTCATCTCGATCCACAATGGATATCTGTAAAGCTTATAACTTCTCTATTACCTCTCCTTGCAGCTGTATTCCAGTCCTCCTTATGAGCGCATATGAAACAACGTTCCCCTTCACAGGAGTATAGACTATCTATTAGTCATAGTCCTGAAGGAACACAATCCATCGCCACTGTCTTAGGTTCAGGTCCTTTTGATAGAATCTACACCTAAGACTATTGTGATCAGAGTACACGGTAAAACATTCTCCCATTAGATAGTGCCACCACATCTTCAAGGTGAAGACCACTGCTGCTAACTCCAGGTCATGGATAGTGTAGTTCTGCTCGTGCAGTCTCAACTACCAAGAATCATAAGAAATCACTGCTCGCTCCTGCATAAAGACACTACCATGTCCGGTCCCTGATGCATTGCAGTAAACTACGTACCCTATGCCTTCCTCTGGAAGCCTCAAGATGGGGGCACTAGTCAACCTTTGTCTCATCTCCTGATAGCTATGCTGGCATCTCTCCGACCACACCAAGGGTTGACCCTTCTTCATCATGGATGATAGTGGTGCTGAAACTCTGGAGATGTCTGGGATAAACCTACAGTAGTGTCCATCAAATCCCAAGAAACTCCGTACCTTCGTCACACTCCTGGGTTACTCCCAAGAAAGTACGACCTCAATCTTCACTGGATCTACTGCAACTCTAGCCTCCGAGATGACATGTTCCATGAAGTGAACCTCTCGAATCCAAAACTGGCACTTCGAGATATTACCATAAAGCTGGTGCTCTCGGAGTGTGTCCAGTACTACCTGAAAATGGTAGGCATGCTCCCCCTCAGTAGCCGAGTAGATCATAATGCCGTCGATAAAGACCATGGCAAAGCGATCGAGGTAAGGCTATAAGATCATGTTCATTAGACTCATGAAACTGCTGGAGCATTGGTTATGCCAAAGGGAATAAGCAAGAACTCGTAGTGTCCATACAGAAACCTGAAGGACATCTTCTGAATATCCTCGTCTCAAACTCTGAGCTGGTGATATCCTGATTTGAGGTCTATCTTCAAGAACCACCATGCTCCCTTGAGATGATCAAAGTGGTCGTCAATCATTGGGAGTGGGTACTTGTTCTTCACGATCACCTGGTTCAGGTGATGGTAGTCGACAAAAAACCTCAAGCTCTAGTCCGCCTTCTTGGTGAACAGAATCAGAGCTGCCCAGGGAGAAACACTTGGCTGGATGAATCATTTTTCCTGCAAGTCCTCTAGATGTACCCACAGCTCGTGAAGCTCAGCAGGATCCATCCGATATGATGGAGTAGATATCGGTACCATCTCGGGGTACAAGTCAATGTAGAAGTCCACATATCTATGAGGAGTTAGTCCTTGAACATCATCAGGGAAAACATCTGTGTATTGGTCCACCACTACAGGATTAGTGAGACTCTCCACATCAACTGCTTCAAGGGTAAGGCAAGACAACTGGTGAGTGATCGACTGCACCCTCCTCCGAGTAAATCTATCCGGTGCTACAATGGTTCCCTTGTCACCGGTGAAGGTGAACCTGGTCCCATCCGTGCGGTCACACTGCACTTTGCACCTAATATAATCAATCTGATAATGGATTGTAGATAACTAGTCCATACCCAAGATGACGTTGTAAGGCCTCGATGCCGCTACGAGGAGATCCCAGCTGAAGCTATCACCTCCTAGAGTAAGCTCACATTGCCGACACTAGTGCGTAATAGTCAAGTCTGCTCTTGTAGGATTCTCTAGACATAAGGATCGGGCCAACGGCTCCGTCAGAATATCCGAGCTCCGAACGAGGGGAGTGGAAATGAAAGAGTGACTTGAACCTCTGTTTATAAGAACTATAACTAAGGTGGAGTAGACACAGATCATTCCTCGAATCATCTCTAGAGCGCCATGGTCGTATGGCTCAGCTGCTTGATGTTGAGATCTACCCTGTCCACCTACTCTCTGTGGTCTGGGTGGACCTCCTGGTGGTGGTGGCGGTAGCACCTCGTAACGTCATCCACTGCCAGCTGCTCGACCAGCTCCTCTGCCACGTCTGACTGCGCACTGCGGACCGCCTCGATTGAATCTCTGCCTCTGCTTATGAGGTCCCTCAGCTGTCTGGTGATCATCTGAATGACGGGTCGGACAGTCATGAGCCATGTGACCCTGCCTGCCGCACGAGTAACATTGCCTGCTCCTGGCAGGTAAGTCACTCCCCCGGGTGCCCCACACAATAGATCCTGAGTCCTACGGTCATCCACCCTAGGGTCTGGTCCTCTTGTACCTCTGCATCATATATCTAATGCCAGATACAGAAGACCCCATTGTGTGTTGACTAGTGGTGGGTCTCGCTACCAGAGACTGATCATCAAGGAAACTCTCCACTAGGAGGGATCTCTATAACACCCCTTCATACATCAGGATGCTGAGGGAGATCATCAATGCCCTGATCTCTCATATGATCCCCTTCTCGAAGGTCCAGGCCCTAGAGAATGGGTACCACACCATATCTGTGGAGTATCATGAGAGATCGGTGAGCCTTAATGAGTACTGAGCTATAGTCATGCTACCCTACTATATATGCAGTATCTCCTATATCCGTACTGGTCGTAGGGTTGCTGGAAAAAATTCCACTAGGAACATGCTCTCGAAGTCTGCCCAGAGAAGTGTCACCTTGACATGATCCTAGAGAATTAGGTTCCACCATCTTCCTGCTACTTTCTGAAGGAGGCTGGCAGAAAGGATCACCATGAAGTCTTCCGGTGTCCCTACTATCCTGAAGACTCTCACCACAGCCTCCATCCAATCCTTATCCACCTGTGTGTCCATATCTCCCTAGATCCTAGGTGGCCTCTGGCGCAGGAACTCATGCAACACGCTCCAGCAGAGTGCATCATCTACTGCTAGGTCTGGTGGCATATTTGTACCAACGGGAAGTGGTACCACTGGTGCCTATACTGGTAAAGGGCCCTGCACCGAGGACTCACCGCTTAGTGGGATGTCAGAGCATACGACTCTCGGGGATCTGTGGGGAGGCATCCTGAAAGAAACTGTTGCAAAATGATCAAAATATTATTCCTGGTGAGCTGACCTGGTTGAGATGACTTAAGAAAACTTTTAAAGATACAGACGAAATTAGTGTTTTCGTGCACGAAGTCAGGAATCAGTAGATAGGGTCCTGGTGTATGGATACATCAGCTGCCCGCACCAACACTAGACTCCCTAAACGGAAAACCACACTTAGTACCCCTAACACTATTTCTTCATAGAAAATAATGATCATAATCCTAAGTTCTGCGGTAGAACCAACTCATCTAATACCAATTTTTCACTACCCGTCCCCCAGGGCCCGTATCTGGACTACCCCAAGACCGCCTTCCATAGCCCTGGGGCGGGAGACTACCACTAAAGGTGTAAATCCCTAAACTGGGAAGACATATGATTTATAAACTGGAACACAAAGAAAAGATTACGTGCTGTAAGTAAAACACGAAACAAATATATATACAAAGGAAGTTCTAGAAAGTAAAAGGGGTCGGAAATAAAAGCCCAATAAGAAAGTACAAGTATAACTGAAAACAAGTACAACAGAATAAAATTAAAGCAGCTACTAGGTCTTCCTCTGGGGTTCCTACATGAAGGGTAGGTACAGATGGCCTCCTCAGCACTCCACGTCCACCTGTCCGCTCCGTGTACCATCACGCCGAGTGGTCCACCTCCGGGTACTATCCAGTCCTGCTACTCTCTGCCTTAGTCAGTGTTGTCCGTAGTCTGCAACCAACACAACGAGGTGCAGGCATAGCCCGCGCAGAGGTGAGTATAATGATACACAGTAGGGACCCTGAGACCCTCAAGGTCTCACTAAATCCAACAGGGATAAACCACAAAGAATGGATTCAACGGATAACGATTAATCAGGTATATGACCAAACATATACCTAAGTTATCTATTAACCCATCTCAATCATGAGTAAAACACAAAAGTCATTGACTCAGCTCAAACTAGGATTTTATTCTAGGGGTAGTATCAAGTATCATCCCTTGTCACACTATCGGAACCTCGGCTGATGGTGTACTCCTCCTCTGTCGAGTATAGTGGGCCTCCTGCATTACACAGAGGCGCTTTCCACTATCCTGGACTGCTGTGGTACTCCTGTCGAGTACCGTGGATCTACTGCGCTCACACAGAGTCTCTCCTCACTATGGGTTTTCCGCGCTCACACAAAGGCGCTCCCCCTCGTAGCCTGTTGAGGTACTTCTCCTGTCGAGTACCATGGGTCTGCTGCATCACACAGAGGCGCTCCCCACTGTGGGTCTTCCGCGTCACGTAGAGGCACTCCCCACTAGACTAGTTGAAACACTCCAAGTAGAAAGGTCAGTAGTTACCAGGTTTTAGCCATATAATAGGTCTCTTTACTCTGATCCCTCGTCTCCAGGAGGATCCGCTCCGCAAAATACAAGTCAATTATCCAACTATCACGAAGTCCCAAGTAGAAGTAACTTAAAGTTCTGCCTCGTCATAGGGGTCTCAATGCAATAGACGGCGCATCAATTAGACGCCTAGTCTGTGAGTTATTGGCATTTCTGTCCCGGTGGCCCGGTTGTATTTTAGGTTCAAACCAACCCGACCATACCCCAAATATTTCCAAACCTCAAGTGGGGTATTCAAAAAGAACCATATCTCTCTAAGCTTTCTGTCTCCACAGACGGTTCGTTGATCGGATATGCATAGCCTATGTTATGGTCGAAAAGGTGTATTCGGGTCAAACGGGTTCAGACTGGTGTCTGACCCGGTCTGCGGGTCCGAACTAGCCCGCTGGTCTGACCCGGCCCGAGGGCGACCCGACCCAAGGGTGTGGCCCAACTCGAGGGATGCCCGACCTGAGGGGGTTTCTCGGTATAAGGAGGCAACCCAGCCCGAGGGGGCGGCCCGGCGTCCCGCCAGGCCTAGCCGACCAGCGGCTGGCGGAGCCCTGTGAGGCCCGCCCTAGCTGCATCCAGGGGGGAGGTTCCTACCCCCTTGATTCCCGAACGGTTGAACCATTCAGGTGGAACTAAACCAGCGCCAGGTGGTGCCGGTCCAGCTGAAGCAGGACCCAGTGGGGTCCCACTTCTCCCGGCTGGCCGAGCGGCCAGCAGCTCCGCACCGCTGGTGGCTGGACCGTCGCCGACCGCTCCTATTACTCCTCCGCGGCCCACCCTGGCCATGGCTCTCCTTCTCTGTATGGCGTGATGGCACCGCACCCCACCGCCGCAGCCCGCCCTGGCCGCGCCTCTCCTCCTCCATGCAGGGGGACGGTGCCGTGCCCTTCCACCGCGGCCCACCCTAGCCGCGAGACCTTTCTTCCATGCGGCACGATGGTGTCGCGCCCTTCTGGCGACCCGGTGGCCTTACGCCACCGGTTCCTTCATGGCCGACCCATCGCCGACCGCCGTTGCTCCGCTGCGGTCCAGTCTTCCGGCGGCACCGTTGCGCCGCTGCCACCATCAACAAGCGAGGTAGAATGAAGGGGGAGGGTCGGGTCGTGTTCGTGCAGTCTGAGCCCTCCTTGTTATGGTGATATTAGTCGACAATTCACAATCCATAAATTGAACGACACATAACGTGAACAAAATCAAATCAAATCCCCTACTTCGTATTGCTGATCGTTGACAGAGTCGTGGAAATAGAAAGTCATTCTATTGACGTCGGAAAGAAGACGAAGAAGTCGAGGATGGCGTCATCAGCATTCTTCAAGGACGACACTCCATCCTTTGTCCCGGTTGAAGAAGAAGGAAGATGTCTGTCGTTCTTCATTGTAGAGGGGTGTTCCTTGTTGGAAGATGAAGTTCTCCAAGTGTTCTTCCTCTCCCCAAAGTTCCAGCAAAAGGTTATGTCAACAAAACAATAGAGTGAGAATCCTATTAATTTTTTTGGGAAAAAATTTTAATTATGCTCATTAATAACCCGACTCCACCAAATTAATACATGAGCGTTGGCATAATTAAAACTAGAGGAATAAAGAGGCTCTCCCTTATTAATGAGGGAGAGTTGAGAGGTTTCATCCTCGGGTGGTCTCCACAACTTTTAATCCTCCCACGAGAGGTTATGCTAGGGTGGGCCCCACCACCATAACCTCTCACGAGAGGTTAGGGTGTGGCAATCCCACCACAAAATCCTATGGGGAGGTTCCAACTACCAGCCAACACACACTTGGAATCCTAGAATAAATTAAAGTGTTGAACACTTAAATTTATTATTTTTATAAAAATCCAAAAAACTATCTTTTATTCTCGACCATCTGCCATCGAGGTGAAAGTACTCTTAATAGAATACCAGTGCTGCGAGTTAAATAGTGCACTTAGATTTGAATTCCGAGCACCGGTTCAAAAGTTATAAAATTTCACTCATACGCTTACTGAACGTAACTGAACAAAACTTCAGAAATTGATTCCGGGAACACCAGGCCATAGAGTCATGCGCCGTAAATTTTCGCGGACTCATAAAATTCCTATGTATTTAAGAATTGTTTTCCACGGAAATTCCGTGCCTTTACATGTGCGACCACCAATGTGTGCTATCACCAGAGTGCACTATGAATATAGTGTAATACCACCAGTGTTTGCTACTACCAGAGTGTGACACCACCCGAGTGTGACACCTCTAGAGTGTTCCCCTATCAGTGTGTGCCACCTCTAGAGTGTGTCACCACTAGAGTGTGCCACCGCCAGAGTGTGCCATCATGAGAGTATTCCATTACCAAAGTTTTACACCACAAGAGTCCATTATATCCAAGATTAGTCACTATAATACATGCCACCACTAGTCTCATTCTACTACTAGATGAGCTTCTACAAAATGTTACACCATCAGTTTGCTACCATTGATATTTTCCATCATCAGAGTTGATCTACCATCAAATGTTTTTCCTGCGTTGTTGTTCTATAGTTGAATAAAATTATTACAATGAATATTTTATGGGAGATAATTAAGAGGGATTATTTAATGATTATTTATAATCCTTTTCACTAATTCATTGAAGTCAAAGTCAGAGTTAGTATGAGGGTCCAAAAAATATTGATGATTATCCTTCAATGGGTACACACAGTAATATATATTTCAAAGGATGTCCCCCATCTGCGAGGGCTATAGAATTATGAAAGTGATCATCACATGAGATCATACAAGTTGATAAATTTTATTATGAAAGTGTGGAGTACATTAGAGATCAATAATCTTTCTTACAAATAGAAAATCAAACATCATGATGCTCTATTTAAATGCATATTTGAGAGAAACTATTAGATCTCCCCACCAAGAAAAATCTATGGAATCTTGAGCATCTAGATCACTACATATCAATAATCATTACCATTTCCCTATATTCTTACTTTCTCACTCTATAGATTTATTTTACATTAGAGTAGTGTGTTTTTTGCTGTGTTTATTATCACACACCGAATCCTATTATTAAAATGAATAATACTTGATAATTTTTCAGTATATTTTTATCTATTTACCCACATTATTAATGGAATAGGAACCTATGTGGACTACATTTTTTTTCTTCCCACATGTACCTATGGAAGAGTGTTTAAGACTGAACAACTTGTGTTTTTTCATGAATACTCGATCCAGGTTGTGGATCAGACATTTTTTATATAATATAAATTATCGAGGGTGAATTACAGGTGGTGGGGATTAAGTACCATATTGAGATTGAACCCCTTGTGTATTCCACCATGCATTTTAGCCTTTTTTCTTCATTCTGAATCATTAAAATCTATTTGGTTTTAATATGTAAACAAAACCAATACATAGATAGTTAGTCTTATCAGGTATTTATATAATATTTTTTTTTCTTCAGTTAATCGATTTGAAAATTTAAATTAAATTTAAAATAATGTTTTAACTGAGCCCTAATAAATATTTGAGAAGTCATTTATAAGATCATACTTATAGTAAACTACTATTTTTAATAACTGGGTGATTTTAATTTAATTGGGATATTTTATTTGACCATTATTTAACAAAATCTTTTATTGGGAACTCAGTTCATCCCCCTAGTGAGTTAGTCACTCCAAAAAACATATAATCTTCACTGTTCTCCTATGGAAATATGATTAAATTACGAATCACATAAATAAAAATATTATTTACTTTTTCCAAATTTCAATTTATTTCATGTATTTTTGTGTGTATATTTATCAGAAGAACTTTTTGTGTGGTGATTTAGGGAGAATATAGATTACTTTTTTTGATGCTCTAAGTAGGTGGGGTTGGTGTGTCCATTTTCCATGACATCTAGGTGTTAAAATTTCTAGTGGATGAAAGATATTACTACTCGTGGTTGATAATCCTAGTAACACACATTATATTCTTATGATTTTTCCTTAAACAAAAAATGGTATCAAATCTTTAATCAATAAAAATTCAGTATACTCAGGTATCTCAATCTCATTTATATCTTGACGTTATTCTGATTTAGTGGGTGTTACTACATTGGTGTAATGGAATATTAAGATGGAAAGATCATGGCTTATTTTTTTGATAGAAAATAACATGGCTTCTAGAGGTTATAGATAGAATATTTTCTCATCTAAAAGTAACTGAATTTTTTGTTAATTGGATTAAAAGGAGAGATGATAGAAAAGGAATAATATGGGTAGATAGATCATAAGTTACTTATATGTTTTTGGTAATGAATGTTTCATTCAGTATCCAAAAAATGAAAACAATAATAGACCTAATGGTTTCCATGATAGAAATATATTTAGCACATATGGTAAATGACAATATATTAAGAACCATCCTGAACTACCCCTAGACTGGGCACTCGAGTTGACCCGTGTCATACCCAAGGTACATTCCCAATTAGCTCAAGATGGAAGCTAGTTCCAGGGAATCAAATAGGACCCATTGGGAATTATTTCTCCAAATATTTAAGATAATTCAACTAGTGTAATTCTACCAAAATCAAGTATCATGCATTCAACGATTAGACCTACATTAAAAAAAATATAAAATTATAATAAACCAAAATAAGAATAAATATGAACAAAATCCATCCCAAAATAAATAAAAGATGAACTAGATCCAAATATAAAATCAATAATTCAATATAGATGATAAAACGATGAAAAAAATTAAAGACAAAAATACTAAACCAGTCTCTTAGTGACCTCTTGGTAACCATTCATTCAAAATACCATCATGAATTCTCTATCAGCATCTAAAAATGAGAATTCAATAGTCTGAAACTTCTTGATAAACTGAACTTAAAAAAATCTTATTGATCAATTGAAATAGATTGGTGTAATAAGGGTGTAAGCATAAAAATATTAGTAGGTAATCACCATATAATCCATGCTCTCATTTTTCAAAATATTATAGAGGCACTAGTTTGAAATATAATAATTTAAAATTATATTTTCCATCACATGAAAATCATGTCCTGAGCATTCCCTTAAATACCATTTTTCTATCCATTTGAAATAATTTTTTTAGAAATTTATCTAATAGTTTTTATTTTCCAATAAATTTAAGAGAGAATTTCCAAAAACCATTTAGGACCCTATATATGAAGAAATAAAAATAATCCATATTACCCATGAAAAACATCAATCCCATAAATACAACTAGGAAATAGAACATAGAAACATGAAAATCAGTTAATCAATACAAATACTTACTCAAGTAAGGTAATAAAATAAAAGGTAAGATATATAAATCATGGGAAACTCCTAGACATTGAGTGATATGATCCTTGATGTAATTTGGTGGGTTCATCTATCAAAATATCGATGCATCCCTAGTCTATAACCAACTAGATGATCTAACCTAGCATTAATTATTGAACTCCCCCATAGAATTTAATGGTAAGGGGTATCTAGTTCATCAAATTGCAACTATATTGTAACTATTTCTCAATCTATCACCATGACACCTAGGATCCCAATGATAATAGTAATAGAGGGTGAGGTAGGACACATGCCTTATATGACACACACCTATAATAAAATACATGGAAAACCATTCAAATTACAAATATAAACCCTCCCTTACACAATATTCTCACTAAATCCCAATTTCAAACTCACATAAGTAACATCAATAATCACATATAATAATTAATCCCACTTCATTATAAATCATTGAGGCTTTAGTTATAGATTTTGGTTCATCTATAAGTAATATATTTTAATTAAGTTCCAAACATTCCTTAAATTTTGAAACTAATGATAAACATTTGAAATCCCCTTTGAAAATAATTTTTAAAAATAATATCATATTTAAAATCCACTTTTTCCTCTATGGTCTAAATGGGCCTTAGGTTTCCATATATAGTTGTATATATAATAGGTAGATAGTTAGATATATAGAAATACATATATACATATACATATATATTTATTCCAATGAGTATACATATTTAAGTACATGCATGAAATACTTATTTGAATAATAAAAAGTTAAACCATGTGGTGCTTGATTTTTTTTGAAACCATAGAGTTAACCTTAATATGAAACCAACATAGTTTATAAGAATCATAAAAAATAATACACAAAATCCATAACTTGTTAATAAAATATCAAAAACATATATAACCAATGAGAAATAAGAGAACAAGTCTAAACACACATATAATCCCACTTAAATGTGAGTTTCCATGTAAAACCCATGGAAGTCCTTTTGACATTGAATACACCCTTTTTAAATGGAAATAAACATTTAGAAACACCTCATAGGAATGTCATCATATACATAACATAATTAATTTCAATGAAAATGCTATTATAATATAGAATCATCGCATAGAATATAATGGAAAAGAAAAAGGAATGGAAACTCCTAATTGAAAAAAAAATGATGCAAAAAATTCAAGAACAAGGAGAGGAATGTATAAAAAGGATCCTTTAAACCACATGAACCCAATACCTAAGAAATAAAACAATAAAACACCTAGGTTTTTTGCAATAAAAACTCATAACAATAGGAAAATAATAAATAAGAGAAGGTGAGGATAAGAGAGTGAAAGGAATCCAAAACCAAGGACTTACCAAGAATTAAAGAAGGAGCCTCAAAATCACAAAGGATAAGGAGTCAAATACCTCCCTTGATGGGCCTAGGGATGATTAAAATGAATGGGAGATGATTATGGTGACTAAGAGTTAAAATTGTGTAAGTTATTATGAGAATTTCACATTACTTATAATTATGGGTTGACCGCATAGTTTTCCAATCTGTTTTCCAACAATGCACCCTTCATTGGGAACACCTAGAGAGTCACATAGTTTAGCCAAATAATTTGGGAATCTTTGTTTCATCCATGTGAAATATTTTTTCTAAAGTATTTATCCCTTTTAATGGACAGGTTTATGATTTTTACTGGCCATGTGCTAATCATGTGCCCTACTTTCAATTATCAAAATTTTAAATTTATTAGAAATGGTGACCCAAAACTCAAAGAAAATCGTAATTACCTGTAACACCCCAAGGTTTTCTAAAAATAAATACAAATTATTTGAATTTTGTTTAATATATATATTTATAAGTATCATTTAAACATAATTTTACTTCTTCTATGTTTTGAATTTTGAAAAATGGTTATCTACAATTGTGTTTAGTGTGTTATTTGGTGCCTATTGGAACCAACTTGTTTTTTGGTGAATAGAAACATACCCTTATGAATAGTAATATGAATATTAATATTACCCTAATGAATAGTAAATTGTATTATTATTTTATTTTCATAAGGATTTAAGATAATTACATCTTGATTAATTTTTAAATGTCATATAAAAGCAGTTATAACTTTTAAAGTATTAATTTTTGAATTAAGTATGATTTTATTTGAAAATAAAATTAAAAATATTTTGAAAATTATTTTCCAAAAATGGAATTATTTTTTGAATTCTAAACATCGATAAATAGTTAGGGTGAATTTTAGGGATTTTTCTGAAAGAGTTGATTTTCGGTGAATAGTAAAAAAATACAGTTTTGAGTTTCAGTGTGTTAATGACAATATTAATGATTTAATAATGATGTAATAAATCTGGAAGAATTTTTTAGAGTAAAATAAGTTATGAGGTGTACCATGTGGTATATAATAAGGGAAAGTACCATGGTAAAGCCCATGGTTTTTCAAATACCACTAATGAGGTGTCCCTTGGAAATTATAAAAATAATCCCTCACTTTTGCTATAAATACCAACCGATTCCTTCATTAAATTTATTCCAAAATCCTCATAAACGATGATCTAGCCTCCTTAACTTTCTAGTAGTCCTAAAAAGGTTTCCTCAAGCCCCTAAGGTCCTAACCTTCATGTTCTAGGAGTTAATCTACAAGGTAAAAAAATTCTCAATTTCATTCTTTTTCCATTCAAGTTCTCTTTTATGTGATATAACTTTAAAATTTATATACTATGTTCTTATTTAATTATTATTATTGATATATTATATATTATTATTAATTTCTTTATGGGTTACCCTTGTCCCCTCTCTTTTTAATATTTTCTAAAATCATGTTGCATAGCCATTAGGCTGCAGATGTTTTGTAATGGATTTCTCTATTATTCTGTTATTTTGAGTTCCTTTATTTTATTATTATTTATTCATCTCTTATTACCCAAGAGGCATAAATTCTCCATAAATAATTAATATTCTGGATGTTCTCATGTTCATGGAAAATTCATCATCATTATTCTTCTCCTCTCCCACTTATTCAAGGAATAAAAACATTGTCCGTGATGTGTCACCGACATCGTGGACGATGTGATTCAAATTTCCATTAATTATTTCTAGTATGGTCATGAAACAATTTATATGGTTGGACCAGGTTATAATATATGTATTATTTCTCATACACGATTCTGTATTTCTTTTTTACTCATGGTTTTAATTTATAAGACAAAATGAGGTTGTTATTATCAAGAAACCACTAAAATGATCTAAACGAACATCATTAATGTATTAACTTTTGAATCAACCTCATATAAAACATAAAATGATAAATGGTATAAATTATGGTATTATAAATATTTTAATACGTTTCTCTTCCAAGAGTTTCACTTCCAATTTACTAGAACATCCATCATGAACCAATCATTGAAATCCTGTAAGGAACTCGCCCAGAATAGTGCAAGGAACAAAATACTAACAATTAAGGGATGAAATGAGGTCATGAAATGATCATATAAGATGCTATTAACAATAAAATGTTTCTTTAAAATACTAATATAACTATTTTAACCATTATACTATAATTTTAAACACGTTTCATGTAAGACAAGCCTGAGGTAAGGGAATTATTAACCTCATTTCCACTCTTTGGGTTAACCTTATACTTCATCATTTATGGGGTATTAAAATTGATTGTGTGATGGGTTTTTCTTATATTATATTGAATTATGTCTAATTACAATGTATATACATATTCCATCCACTCTATTAAGGCTATTTTCAATTGTATGATATTTATAAGGGGATTTTCTTTTAAAATCCTCTTTTAAAATTATGTTTTACAAAATTCAAAAGCAATATTTTTATGCTATTATTCATGTTGTATGATTATGTTTTAGTTCTTGGGAATTTTTTATGATGAAGGTTGGGACCTATATCTCCCTCCAATTCATTGGGTATATGTATGTTGGAGTTTGGCCGTATGGTTACTCCAAGTGTAACTGCGATGGTTACACAAATATCAAGGTATCCGTGAGAGTTAAAAATTTTAAAGTAGCTGAGAGGGTTACAAGATTATTTAAGTAATTCCCAAAGATAACTTTATGGTTATACTTATGTTCTTATGTATTTTTTAAATCTCATGTTTCACAAAGTAAGTATATATATTGTTGATAAGTATGTCTTCTGAAAGTGATCTCATACGATACAAGTATTCGTGGACTAATGTGTTCTTTATTTCTTTTTATATTCATTAATGAGTTGATCATACCATGTTTTAAATGATTTTAATAGGTTAATTGATGTGTAATAAAAAGAAGTATTCCATTTAAAATGTTGAATAATTTTCACTGAATCATTTTTTAAGTTTTAATGTTTTATATTTTAAAAAAATGGAAACTCTTTTTTTGGTATCCACTCTGTAAAAAATGTGTAATGTTATGAATGTTATATGTCCCAAATTTCTAAAGATCAAAACTTGAAAAGATCCTCAATGTAAAAGGAAGTATTTTATTGACTGAATTAAAGATTATGTATGTAATAAGGCTGGGTCCATATAGTTGGTATCAGAGGATGGTTTAGATAACTTTAGGGGTTAGGATGATGTTAAAATAATACCATAAATGATTTTAACTCTATCATCAATTTGAAATGTTATAGCATTTAAAGAATATCATGTTTCTTCATATAAGATATGTTTGTTTATAATGGTTGTCCATAGAAGGAACATGGATTCTGAAGAAGAGAGGCACCGAAAGAACGACATCCTTTCCGATCTGCAGTCCGAAATGGTAAGTATTGGAACCAAGTAGTTTGTGACAGTATTGGTTCAGCTAACACATGCAATAAATGGTGGTGGCATCCATGTAAGAGAATAAATAGAGGTACCACTACAGAACATGGTAGTGGTGGAACATTTTATGAGACAACACCCTCCTGTTTTCAATATATATTCTGACCCAGTAGCAGCTAAGGGATGGATCAAATCCCTTGAAAAGATATTTGATGTTATGGGATGTTCAGAAAATAGAAAGGTAAGCCTTTACATTTATCATTTTGAAGGAGAAACTGACTAGGAGTGGTAAATAGTAAGGAATAACAGGGGTAGATAGGATTTTGAAGCTTTAGAGTGGGATAAATTTAAAAGTCTTTTCCTTGAAAAATATTTTCATAATGTGGTGAAACTTAGTATGGAGAAGAAATTCATTGAATTGATGAAAAATGAGGAGGATTTAGTGGTTGTGTATGAAGCAAACTTCACCCGACTGGTAAAGTATGCTCCAAATTTTATTCTGGATCTTGATAGAAAAAGCAACCACTTTTACTCAGGACTGAATCCAAGGCATAGAATGGAGTTGGCCTCCCATGAATTCAAATGTTATAAGAAACTTGTCTGATGTGCTGAGAGAGTAGAGATGGAGTTTTCTGATGATAACGTGCATTTTGGATACAAGGAGAAGAATAGTTCTAGGTGGAAAGAAATGGGTAAGAATCAACCAAAGAAATTTGATGGTAAGAAAATATAGTTTCATGTTTGTGAAAATTGAAGCAATAAACACCCTGGGGAATGTCTTAGAAAAACTGGAAAGTGTTTAAATGTTGTAAGTTTGGATATATGGCCCGAGATTGCAATAAAAATTATCCTAAGACTAATATTGATAAGTGATTTTTAATGTGTTTTAAATATGGTGAGATGGGTCATTATACAAATGCCTACCTAAAAAGAGATCTGAATGATGCAAAGAATCCATACTATAAGCAGAAAGGTGTAGTGAGATCCTTTGAGACTATGTCATCAAATGTCGGGCCATCCAATGAAGTTGTATCAGGTAATTTGTTTTTTTCACTCAGATTTTACTAATGTTTTGTTTGATATGGGGTCTACACAATCTTTCATCTCTGAGAAATTTTTAGGTAAATTGAAAATATCACCTCAATAAATAAGACCCAAAATTGTTGTTAAAATACGAGGGGGAAATATTATAATAAGTGGAGTTATAATAATCTTTATATCGTTGTCTGTGGAAAAAATTTACCTGCAAACCTTGTTTTTTTACCCTTAGTCGAGTTTTATGTTATTCTGGGAATGGATTTTCTTTCTATTTATCATTCTAAGATTGACTGTAGAGCTAAAGAAGTTGTTTTTTAGAAAGAATTTCAGTTTGTATACAAGGATGAAACCATACAATTGATAACATATTAAGAAGATGAGAAACTGTTAAATGATGGAAATTAATGTTATCTTGCTCATATTTTTGAAAACAAGGGAACAATTTAGATTGATTATGTGCCTATCGTAAATGAATACCATGATATTTAACCTGATGAGTTACCTAGTTTCCTAAATAATCGAGAAGTCGAATTCACAATTGACTTATTTCTTGATGTTAAGACAATTTCAAACCCCCCATATCATATGGCTCAAATAGAACTTCTTAATTTGAAAAATTAGTTATAGGATTTACTTGATAAAGGTTTCATTCAACCTAGAACTTCCCCATGGGGAGATCCTATTTTGGTTGTTAAAAATAAAGATGGTTCCATGAGACTTTTCATTTATTATAGAGGTTTTAATAACATCGCTATTAAAAACATGTATCCTTTGCCTCATATGGATGACATGTTTGATCAGATCTAGGGAGCTCTATTATTTTCTAAGATTTAATTGAGATATGGATACCATCAGCTAATGGTGAAGGAGGATAACATCCCAAAACAGCCTTTTATACTAGATATGGGCATTATGAATTTTTGGTTATGCCCTTTGGGTTAACTAATGCACCTACTGTATTCATAAATCTTATTAATAGATTATTTCATGAGTTCATGGATAAGTTTGTGGTTGTATTTATTGATAAAATTATAGTATTTTATAAAAATAAAGAGGGTCATGAAAACATCCCAGGGTTGTTTTACAAACCATAAAAGAAAGTAAACTGTATAGAAAATTCATCAAGTGTGATTTTTGGTTTCAATAGATTTCTTTTCTTTGGAAAATTGTATATAAGGATGGAAAAAAGAGTTGATCCTGCCAAAAAAAATGTGGTTGATGAATGGAAAATACCCACAAATGATACATATATTCATAGTTTTCTTGGATTATCAGGTTATTACTGAAATTTTGTTAAGAAATTTTCTCATTTATCAAGCACAATAACGATGTTAACACAGAAAGGGGTTAACTTTATTTGGATAGAAGAATGTGATGTTTGTTTTTAGGAACTGAAGAAGATATTGGTAAATTCTCTAGTTTTGTCCTTGCCTTCCTGAAATGGTGATTTCATCATCTACAGTGATGCTTCATTGAAGGGACTTGGTTGTTTTTTGATGCAGAATGATCAGGTATTTCTTTTGCTTCCAGAAAAACTAAAACCTCATGAGTTAAATTATCCCACACAAGATTTGTAATTAGCAGCTGTGGTTTTTGCTTTGAAAATTTGTAGGTATCATTTATACGAATCCAAATATAAAATATATACTGACTATAAAAGTCTGAAGTATATATTCACTCAGAAATAATTAAAAATGAGGTAGAGAAGATGGCTTGAAATGATAAAGGATTATTATTGCACAATCAATTACCATCCTGGAAAAGCAAACAAAGTGGCAGATGCCTTGAGTCAAAAAAATCATGCATCATTAACCATGTTATGTTTGTAACATGATCCCTTGATTAATGATTTGATGAATTTTGGCTTAGAAATTGTTGGTGTTGGGAATACATTTGTTTTTTTTTCAGGTTTCAGTGCATTCTTCATTTTCAGATAGAATTAAGCAAGCACATAAGGAAGACCGCAAGCGAAATAAAAAGGTAGAATTTGTTAAAATGGGTAAGCTTCCATAATATAACCTTGATAATTTTTTTGTTTCAAGATTTGGAAAAATGTTGTGTGAACCCTATGATTCTCAGTTGAAGAAGGATTTATTGTGTGAAGCTTATAGTTCTCCATTTTGGTTCATCCTGGTAGCACAAATATGTATAAGGAACTTCAGAAGTATTACTAGTGGGATGAAATGAAAAGGGATATTGGTGATTTTACCAGGAAATATTTGACATGTCAGTAGGTTAAAGAAGAGAAGCAGTTACCAAAGAGGATGCTTCAGCCTTTTCTAGTACCAGAGTAGAAGTGGGAGAATGTATCCATGGAATTTGTGGTAAGACTACCTAAGACATCTAGAGGTAACAATGCAATTTGGGTTATTGTGGATCGGCTGACAAAATCTGCACATTTTCTTTCTATTTGAGATAAAATGTCTTTGGATTAGATTTATCTATTTTATCTCAAGGATATTGTCAGGTTATTTGGAGTTCCTCTTTCAATTGTATCTAACCGGGATCCTAGATTCACTTCTAACTTTTGGAAGGGACTTCCGAAGTCATCAGAAAGAAAGTTAAATTTCAGTACAACTTTTCATTGTCAATCAGATGGGTAGTCAGAACTAACGATCCAAACATTGGAGGATATACTTCGATCTTGTTCAATGGAATAACAGGGAAGTTTGGATCAACATATTTCTTTAGATTAGTTTTCTTATAATAATAGTATTCATTCCCATATACAGATGGAACCTTTTGTGTCATTGTATGGAATGTGGTGTCAGACACCAGTGTTTTGAGATGATGTTAGTGAAATGAATTTGATGGGGCCAGAATTTGCAGAGGAAGTGGCTGAGAAAGTGAAGATGATCTAGCATCACATGAGGATATCTCAAAGTAGGCTGAAAAGTTATGCAGATAGCAGAAGGAAATACTTCTCTTTCGAGGTAGGTGACCTTATTTTCCTTAAAATATCTCCTTGGAAAAGTGTGATGCATATTGGTAAGAAATGAACCCTAGTTCAATGGTTCATTGGTCCTTTTTAAATCCTAGAGAAAGTTGGACCAGTTTCATATCGAGTATCTTTACCTCCGATTTTGTCTCAGGTACACAATGTTTTCCATCCTTCGATGTTTAGGAAGTATGTACCAGATTCGACTCTTGTTTGGAGCCCAAAAATAGTTCACATGGAGGAGAACCTTTCATATAAAGAGAAACCAGTTCAGATTCCTAATTGAATGGAATTGGTACTACGGAATAAGGTAATCCACCAGGTAAAGGTTTTTTGGAGAAACCATATGGTTGAAGAAGCAACATGGGAGTCTAAAAATGCTATGAGGGAATGGTACCCTCACTTATTTAAAAGGTAAATAAAATTGCAAGGACGCAATTTCTAGAAGGTGAGGATGATGTAACACCACAAAGTTTTCTAAAAATAAGTTGAAATTATTGGAATTTTGTTTAATGTAAATATTTATAAGTAGCCTTTAAACATAATTTTACTGCTTCTATGTTTTGAATTTCGAAAAATGGGCATCTACAATTGTGTTCAGTATGTTATTTGGAGTCTATTGGAACCAACTTGTTTTTTTCGTGAATAGTAACATACCCTTATGAATATTAATATGACCCTAATGAATAGTAATTTATATTATTATTTTATTTTCTTAAGGCATTAATAGAATGACATCTTGTTTAATTTCTAAATGTGATATAAAAGCAGTTATAGCTTTTAAATTATTTTTTTGGAATTAAGTATGATTTTATTTAAAAATTAAATTAAAAATATATATAAAATTATTTTCAAAATATGGACTTTATTTTTGAATTCTACACATCGATAAATGGTGAGGGTGAATTTTGGGGATTTTTATGAAATAATTGATTTTTCTATGAATAGTAAAAAAATACAGTTTTGAGTTTCAGTGTGTTAATGACATCATTAATGATTTAATAAATTTGGTAGAATTATGTACAGTAAAATAAGTTATGAGGTGTCCCAAGTGTCTTATACCATGGTAAAATACCATGGGAATGCCCATGGATTTGCAAATACCACTAATGAGGCATCCCTTTAAAATTATTAAAATAATCCCTCATTTTTGCTATAAATACCAACCCATTCCTTCATTAACTTCATTCAAAAATCTTCATCGACAAAGATATGGCCTCCTTACCACATTAGTAGTCCTCCAAAGGTTTCCTCAAGCCCCCAAGGTTCCAACATTCATGTTCTAGTAGTTACTCTACAAGGTAAGAAAATTATCAATTTCTTTCTTTTCTCCATTAAAGTTATCTTTTATGTGGTATAACTTTCAAGTTTCCATACCATGTTATTATTTTATTATTATTCTTGATCTATTTTTTATTATTATTCATTTATGTATGGGTGAACCTTTTCCCCTATCTTTTTAATATTTTCTAAAATCATGTTGCATAGCCATTATGCTACCGATGTTTTGTATGGGATTTCTCAAATATTCTTTTATTTTGAGTTCGTTTGTTTTCTTATTATTTCATCATCTCTTCTTACCCAAAAGGAATTAAATATCCAAAAATCATGTATATTTTGGATTTTCTCATGTTCATGGAAAATTCATCATCATTATTCTTTTCCTCTCCAATATATTCAAGAAATAAAAACATTGTCCATGATGTGACGAATTACCGACATTGTGGACGATGTGATTCTAATTTCCATTAATTCATTCATGTCTGGTCGTTATTTTTTTTGGTTAAACCAGGTTATAATTTATGTATTATTTCTCATCCAAGTTTTTATAATTATTTTGTACTCATGGTTTAATTTATAAGAAAAAATGAGGTTGTTATTATCAAAGAACCACTAAAATGATCTAAACGAACATCACTAATGTCTTAACTTATGAATAATACACATATAAAACATCAAATGATAAATGGTATAAATTATGGTACTGGAAATATGTAAATACATTTCCATTCCTGATGTTTCACTTCCAATCGACAAGAACATCCATCATGAACCAATCATGGAAGCCATGTAAGGAACTCACCCAAAACAGTGCAAGGAAAAAAATACTAACAATTAAGAGGTGAAATGAGGTTCTGAAATGATCATATAAGATGTTATAAACATGAACACGTTTCTGTAAAATACTATTAACACTACTTTTACCATTATAAAGTATGTTTAAACAAGTTTGAATAAATACAAGCCAGAGGTAAGGGAATTCTTAACCGGATTTCCATTCTTTGGGTTAACCTTCTACTTCGTTATTTATGTGGTATTAAAATTGATTGTTTGATAGGTTTTGATTATATTATGTTCAATTATGTCTAATTATAGTGTATATACATATTCCATCTACTCTATTATGTCTCTATTCGTTTTTATGATATTTATAAGGGGATTTTTTTAAAATCCTCTTTAAAAATTATGTTTTACAAAATTCAAAAGCAACGTTTTATGCTATTATTAATGTTGTATGATTATGTTAGGGTTATTGGGAATTTTTTATGATGAATGGCGAGACCTATATCTCTCTCCAATTCAATGGGTATGTGTATGTTGGAGTTCAGCCGTATGGTTACTCCATGTGTAACTGTGATGGTTACACAAATAGAAAGGTAGCCGTGAGGGTTACAAAGTATAAGGTAGCCGAGAGGGTTACAATAATATTGAAGTAATTCCCCAATATACATTTATGGTTCTAATTATGTTATTATGTATTGGAAAAATCTCATGTTTCACAAAGTATATATATACAGGTGATAAGTATGTCTTTTGAAACTGATCTCATACGATACAAGTATTCATGGACTAATGTGTTCTTTCCTTCTTTTTAAATCCTTTTCTGGGTTTTTTGTGCTCATCCCACCTTTTAAATTATTTTCACAGGTTAATGGATGTGTAATATAAATAAATAATCCATGTTAAATGTTTAATAATTGTCAAGGAATCATGTTTTATGTTTTAATGTTTTATATTTTGAAAAAAATGGAAACTATTTTTATGGTATCCACTCTGTAACAATGTGTAATGTTATGAATTTATTATGTTCCAATTCTCTAATGATCTGAACTCGAAAAGATACTCAATGTAAAATTAAGTGTTTTCTTGACTAAATTCATTATTATGTATGTAATAAGGTTAGGTCCTTATATTATCAACAAATGGATTAATCAATGAGTAAACTAAGGGTTAGGGTGTGACATGATCATTCAATCAGAATATGAGTTGGATAAAAGAGAAAAAGACTAATGATGAGAGTGGAGGTAATTATACTCAACCCAAACCTTCTAATTAGAATTTTGTAAGGAGTTGGAATCTCAAGAAAGGCTGAAAATAACATATAGTGGTGTATAGAAAATAATCCTTTAGAAGTTATATTTATTTAAATTTAGTGGAAGATATTAGTTTTTTTGTATTAAGAGTCGATGTTCTAGTGTAATCATGTGTTGTTGATTTAGGTTCATCATTAAATTCCACATTAGATCATGTATTAATGAATAATTATGTATCCAAAATACTCAACATGTTATACTTGGTGGATGATGAGGATTTTGAGGTTTTTGGAAAGTTTTATGTGAATATATAGATTTTAAATCTGAATTTATTATTGTTAAAGGGAGTGATACACATCTCTAGTTTATGTAAAAATCTTATTTATATGGAAAAAATAGAATAAGAAGGATATAAAATGAAATTTTATAGTGTTTTGAGGAAAATTGACTGAAAATAAATTGTTGTAGAATGATGAATTAAGGATGGAAACTTATATGTGTCCAATATTTTATATGGAAGTTTGGTGGTTAGAACTAAAACTTTTTACTGTCTGAAGTTATGGAATAATTGTTTTAGTCATCTCAGTATGATGAAAATGAAAATTCAAAAATGAAGCTTGGCCTAAATTGTGATCTTGTCAATGTTAGAACTTGTGAGAGTGACATACTTGGGAAATAGTGGAAAGTATCATTTAATTTTCATAGAATAAAATCTCATAGACAGAAGCTTGAGGTTTCTCAGACTGATGGTTGGGGTATAGGCCTTGTTTATTCTAATGAAGGTTTTTTATATATTTTTTTTACTTTTATTGAATATGAAATAATAAAAGTGTGGGTATACATCCTGAATCACAAATCAAAAGTTTTAAATATTTTCACTCAACGAAAATCCCTGGTTAAAAGGGAGACTTAGAGAAGGATTAAATAAATAATGTAAGACAATCATAGAAAATATAGCATAATGTACCTTAAATAACAATTCCAAAAAAAAGGTCTAAAACATGAGAAAATAGTACCATGAACACCAGGAAAAAATGGTGTGGCTTAATGTAAGAATAAAATATTGATTGATAATGAACATAACATGAGGGTGCACTTTGGTATGAATAAATAAATTTTAGTGAAACAATGAATTTCATATCATAATGTGTGATCATATAATACCTTATTTAAATTTCAATGATGAAAATAATATAACTCTATTAATAAAATATTTTATTATTATTTACTAGGGATGAGAGAGTATCAATACATACCTTTTCAATGAAATTTTTTCAATCAACTTATAGAATTATGATTTTCATGAATTATCAAATTTGAAGCATTATAAAGATATACTCATCCTCAAGGAATGATCTTATCTATTACATCACAAGGGTAATTTTTTTAAATGTTATTTTGTGCACTATTTTTAAAATAATATCAATATTGTGTCAATTTTAGATTAGGAATTATTATTCCATGCTTACATTATTTAATTTCGTCTCCTCTTGATAAAAATCTTCACCTTCAATTCTAAAAATAGTTAGTACCCAAATAGAACACCAAATATTAAAGAAAATTGTGGAAGCTCATTTTCTAACTATTTTGATAAAATATTATTAGAATCTATTCTCACACTTCATACTCTAATATTTATTATAACTACCTTGAATTTTTTTTCATGCATGATATTTATTTTTTCAGACTTGTATTTTCAAAATAAAACATTGACCTTTTCTCTTTTATTTATGTATAACATTCAATTTAGTACGAGTAATCAAGGCACATGTATCATCTAGTGTAGTTATGGTCGTGTTCAAAATCTACTCTCTAGCTAGTGTGATAGTTATACATTTCTTGGATTTCTGTCTATATTTCTTTCACCTACAACACAACTCCTCATGAGATATTGTTTTTGAAGGATATATGAAAAAATTGAAGTGGTGTGTCCCTTGGCCAACAATGTGTTTTCATTAACTCTTTTTTATTTATACGTATAACTATATGAAATTGAAACCTTCAAATCCATGAGACAATGTCATCACATAAAATTTATAATTAATTTATAGAGATTTAAAATTACTTATTGTTGGAATTATTTCATCATTTAATATTCTCTAGACATATTTTTAGTGTACAACTATTATGAAAACATTATTAAAGGGTTTAATCCCTCTATCGGTGATCCACACATTCTCTTTGAACCTCTAAACATAGCTGTAGAAATACTCGGGTGCTAGCATGAAGGACTCTAATGCCTACATCATTAATCTTTGATCACCACAAAAATATCTTCAAGGTGGAAGGTGTTTTTTTCTATCTAGACCTGAGAAGGAGGAGGAGTATTTATTTACATTATTGAGATCATTTAAGGATAGTATATCTTTATTTCTTGTGATTATTATCTCTATAATTCATTATGTGCAATTATTAGAATGGCTAGGATAGGGGTTTTAAATGATATAAATGGGTATTTATAAACCAAGGGTAAGAGAATAAATAATAAAAAATATGACATTATTATTCACTTAATTCATGATGAACCCAATTTATAAATAATAATAATAATAATTTTATTTACTTGACATACATTAAACTTGTGAATATATAAATATTATTTTCTTGAATAGATAAATTATTATTTATTAAAATAATATCAATAAGTATTTTCACAATTAACCATTAAGCTCAATCATCCCATCCTCCTTAATTTTTATTGGATATTTAATGGATATTTATTAGAAAAATATCACTAAATTATTCACTATTAAAAATATATATAATATATTATCTAAAATAGAAAATTAATATTTGTTAAATATTCTACTCATATATATATTCTCTCAAAGAACTGAAGAATGAATATTTTTGATCAAAAAAACATTAACAATTATTAAACTATGTATGAGAATAAAATTAAATCAAATATGTTAAATTAATATTTAGTTTAAGAAAAGTTCTAATTACACTTAGTATGTGACCCTATAGACCTCTTTCTCCGTGGGATTATTCAATACTACCTGAAGTATAAGGTTAACATCTAGAAACATGCCAAGACACCTATAAATAAAGAATTTAAATTCCAAAAAAATAATAACCACATATGAATGTATACTTTGTCTTATAAATACTTTTGATTGATATATCTAATAAAGTAGGTTTCATAGTGGTTTCATTAACCTTTGTTCTCAAGGTATATTTCTTTTAATTTCTATAACATATTTCTGACAAAACATCATTTTTATATACTTAATCAGGGATCTCTATTCACATCAAAAGTACTGATATATCTACTTATATTATAATAATATAATAAAAAATACTTTCTAAAATTATTCATTAATGTAATACCAGTCATGAAAGACCCAATGTACCCATATTTTCCATGAATATATTGGTTGGTTTGATTTGATCATCTAAAAACCCATTGTAGTGGAATAAAAAAAATCACAAAATAATATTTCTCCAAGAATTAAATGTATTAATTTATTCAGATAAAAAATTGGAAAAAATATTGTACCTAAGGAACCCAATCTTTAGCATCACCAAACTTCATCTAAAAAGGAGTTTTCTTGATGATAACCATGAGGAGAATTAAGTGAAAACCTCTTACATCTGTGGGGAATATGAAAACTAATGGATCTAAGAATATATCATGAGGTCTCCCAAAAATTCTAAGGAGTTTTAATGCCTTCTACAAGTGATGAAGGAAATGAATTAATGGAATAGATCATTGGATAAAATTTAAATGATTCAAAAGAATCAAAAAAACACCTTATAATCAATAAGAGAAGGATCACATCCTTTATAGGCAACATCAATGCTCTTCATTTAATGAAAATTTTTAGTCATATGAAATAGTTTGAGTAATACTCAAAAGTATCACCTATTAGAGTGTTATTTCATTTAACACTTCAATAAATAATATATGATTCCAATAAAATGATCAAAACCTTGATTTTTTACTAATGAAACACGTGAGAGAAAATATGAAACCATGAAATGAATTTAATGCATGTCAATAAAATCCTGGTAATAGATCATAGATTCATATGAACCATTATAGTGTAGTGGTACCTATGTTAGACCACGAATTCACATGTACCACCATGGTTTTGGTGGTTCCCATTTTAGTTAATATCCAAAAATATCCCACTTTCACTAAAATCATATAATCATTTTTTTCAAAACATCACTACTATTTGTGAATCCATCAAAAAAACCATTTAGATGTGATTTCATCATTTCTCTCTTAATTTTAGAAAAACCACTTTTTAAAAAACACAATCCTTATACAAGGTCTTAACTATGTGACCTTGTAGGACTTAACAGTTTTAAAAACAAATTTGAAAGGCCTATTTCTTGCATATAAGAAAAGTGTAACCTCTAGAAAAGCATATGTACTACTAATTCCACTAAGGGGTCTGGTGTGATCTCTATTAAACATACTCATATCACTATACAGACATTTCCAACACAAGATATATCATATAAATTTTATATATACATATATAATTGAATTGTCCATGACATTAGGAAATCACTATAAATAGAATATGTCAATCTAGTATAGGCCTCTCATCATTTCTTGATTCTCTTAAAAAGATTAAAAAATTTGATGAAAATATCACATGTGTTTCATCTATCTGATAATAAAATCACATTTCACATATATGAACAATTTATCACATCATATTTAATGTAACTAAGAATGAACACACATTTCATCATTGTAATTCAATCAAGGGCTAGATTTCTTTTTTTGTCATATGAGTGCACAAATCCTATATCGACTATGATCTAACCGATGACATGTTCATCAAAAAAACAAACTACACCTTTATTAGAAAAGTAAACCTGTAGATATGGATAATTAAGAAATCAGAGTATGAATACTATCATGATAGTTATATGAACAACCTCAGGTAATAAGTATTTATGACATGAATACACTCCAAAGTATATTGATGATTTTATGTCATTACATTAGATATAATTTGACAGATCAATACAAGTAATAAGTCTCAACATATTACCATATGATTCCATTATCCATAACCTAAGTACAAATCTTTGTAATTATTAAAATAATATATTCAATTTTACCATTATATATCATCGCAACACATAATAGTCTCTGATGATCATCAGATTGGGATAACATAAAGTCACACTTTAAGGGTATGTTATCATTCAACCATTCATGTTAAATAAATTATAGGACTTATTAATGAATGATAAACAATGATTTAATTTATTGTAATAATTTGATCCATTTACAACCATTACCTCAATATCTCAAGTATCTAATACCTAGAGTTTCATCTTGACCCTCATACTTTTTCTATGATAACAGTTAAAAAATGGATCTTCTACATTATCCTTAGTAGCAACATAAATGATCTTTATATCACACCTATCAACAATCTCTATTATGAGATGGTGTTTAAAAATAACGTGATTGGGTTTTTGGTGATATTTGGGTTTCTTAGCATGATAAACAACTCCATTGTTTTTATAACATATCTCAATTGATCCTCGATGCTAGAAACCACCCCAATTTAGAAGTTAACTTCTTGATCTGAAAAAATTCCTTCACTACATATGACATAGTGAAATTGTTTACCTCTATTGTCGAGTCTTCTATGGTCACTTTTTTGAAACGATTATAACCGATAGCTCTTACATTTAGAAAAAACATGAATATAGATTTAGATTTCATGTCATCTTTTTCAGATTGGAAACTAGAATTTGTGTAACACTTTACACAATATTTATCCTATCTTATAAAGGGAAGTAAAATATCATCATTCCTTATTAATTAGTTAATATTTATATATATATAAATCTAGAGACTCTCAAAAAGATTGAATTTGTGCCTAATTGTTATGCCGAAAGTATAAGATACATTAGGTTGAGTACACCACATATAATAAATGACAGATTATATATGAGATTCACAAAGAATCTTATCCATCTTTTCTAACCATTTATAATGATCTTTAATATTTATAAGATTTATACCATGTAAAACTTGTAAATACCCCTTCTTAGAGTTATCCATGCTAAACCAATTTAAAAATATACTAATATATGCATTTTGACTCATTCCAAGAGACCTATTTGATCAATCTCTATAGATCTTCATACCGAGTATATAGGAAGCTTCACCCATGTATTTTATTGAGAAACATTAACCTTTATAGAACTTCCCAGAGTGAAGATATGGGAAATAATTTATGATAAGAAATTGGATATCTACATATAATATTAGAAAACAATAACACTACCCCTATCCCTCTTATACACATAGAAATCATTCATGTTCTTGACGAAACCAAAGTCATTAATTTCACCATCAAACTGGAAATTCCAAATTCAATAATCTTTTTTTAGTTCATAAATGGACTATTTCAATGTGAAAACCTTAGTAGACTCATTTGTAACATCGAATCCTTTAGAAAATATCATATACACATCATCAAATAAATTATAATTGAGGAAACATGTTTTAACATATATTTGATATATCTCATAGTCATATAATCTTCTATGGAAAGCATAATCGAAATAGACATTATCATCATAATCTGTGAAAATGACTCTTTATAGATAGTTCCATGAATCTATCTATAACCCTTTTCCTCTAGGTGTACATTATTAGTATATAATACCCTCTATGTCAGTTTTCCTATGGAAAAACCATTTATACACTATGGATATTACTCTTTTAGGTAAATCCAGTAACTTTCAAAATTGGTTAGTGTATAAAGATTCTATCTCATATTACATGGTTTTTAACCATTTTATAGAATTAGTACTCCTGATGGATACCTGGTAAGTGGTACGATCATCAACATTTTACACAACCATATCATCATTTTCTATGTGAACTCCATATATCAGTAGATCATGATTAATATTACTAGACCTTTGAGGTTCTTGTGTAACTTCATTAAGTTCTTCTTCCATAAATATTTATATTATTGTCTTATCTTCCATCTTAATAACAATTTCTATTTTTTGGTCTTTAACTTATCTATGTTCAATTTCCCTCAAACTGACACCCTATCTCTTGTTTTACCTCTCTAGTAAAACACCAGTTCATTCCATAAAAACATTGTGTTTATTGGGGTTATAGAAATTAATTTCCATTTGTTTCTTTAGAGAACTAAAAAATAAGAACATGTATGATTTGGAGTTTATATTATCAAAATCCAAACATTGTATGAATTCTTCAAAACCATAAATATTCATAATAGGAAATCTAGGACATTTCTTATACCGTATCTCATATGTTTACTTGATGACTAATTTAGAATGAAAGTGTTTTAGTAGAAATGTAATAGTCTCTAGAGAATAACCCTAAAAAATAAATAGGAAGGTTTCCTAGAATCATCATCTATTGAAACATGTCTAATATGGTATGGTTTCTCTTTTCTGGCACACCATTGCATTGTGGTGTTCTCAGATGAGTGAGTTATAAATCAATTCCACAATCATTCAAATGAGTTATCAATTCCTTGCTTAAGTATTCACCACTCGACCTAATCAAACAATCTTAATACTATTTCCAAATTGAATCTATACTTCTTTATAAAAATATTTTAACTTTTCAAATGTTTCATACTAGTTTTTCATCAAAAATACATATCCATACCAACTAGAGTCATTATTAAAAGTAAATAAGTGCCTAAAGCAAAAATTTTATTATGTTATTATTGGTTCACATACATCAGTTTGTATGGCATGTAATTTCCCACTAGCCCTATCACCTTTTCTCCCTAAATATGACCTTTTAATTTTTCCTAATAAAAAAGATTCACATATATCAAATGATTTATTATTGATTGAATCCAATAATCTATCTCTATAGTGACTTTGAATTTATTTCCCATTTATATATCCAAGGAAATAATGACAATT
This sequence comes from Viscum album, assembly GCA_963277665.1. NCBI lineage: Eukaryota > Viridiplantae > Streptophyta > Magnoliopsida > Santalales > Viscaceae > Viscum > Viscum album. Next base: position 855,768,777 of record OY728133.1, on the reverse strand, counting down.
CTAGGTGGGAATAAAATTAACCCTGACTTTCTTATTATGAATGCTAAAAACTAGATTATCTATATAAATAATATATAAATCATTCATTACATTCCCAATATCCATAAATAATTTCATCCTTATATATATAAAAACTCTTATTCTTAATAATGAATTAAAATCATGTCTTATCCAAAACATATATAGAATTCAAATTAAATTTTATAGTGGGAACAAAATACCTAATTTTCAATTCTAGGATCAATCAAACTTTTAAAATTAGATCATTTGTTTTCACCTATAATACAATAATTTTTTATCTATTATCAATGAAAATATCTACTTTACCCCTCTGAATTTCTGTCCTTTCCGTGAGTCTGTGATTTTCATCAAAAATGTGTGATGCACCCCAAGTATCCAATACCCATGTTTTAGATTTGGAGAATTTTTTTTATAACATTAACACTTGGATGCTCAAAATATTTCTCCATGCGATCAATTCCCAATCATAGATACCAATATTTTACTATCTTATAGGTCATACCTATAACTGATCTTAAAATTATTATTATAAAATATTCCATTATCTATAATAAAGACATATCAATGAGTGAGTTTCATGTATTATGTTTTTTATTATATACATTAAATGAAATTTCTCCCCCTAAAAATGATGTCCCAAAACATCATATCAATTTAGCGAGACTAGATCCATATTTTAATAATAAATGATTACACTATAGTTTTTCCATCACCAATTACTTATTTAGTTAAGGAATCATCCCAGTCACAAAATTTATGAATCTTAGATAGTTGAGAGGATAACTATTTTTCAAATCCATCATATCTTTCACGAACCAACCCAAATAATCTACATAAATGGTACCCAAACTAGTTCTGAAATTACATGAATGTTTTTACTGATCTCTATGGGATGGGAACTAGTGCCTGGGAATCAAAACAAACTAGAGGGAATAATTTTTTCACAAAGAAAACTCATCAAGACAAAGTGGAAAATATAAAAAAACAAACAGTTGGTATGAAAAACACTCCACAAGGGTGAAAAATACCACAAGGAAGAAGATATTTATCTCAAAATAGGTACGTCATACCAGAAATTAGAAGAGACCATCAACAAATAAACCTATAAACTCCATGGGTCATGTGGATCACATGTTCCATCAGTCCCAACCAACTCTCACGGTTTGAAAATAAAAAACATCCACCACCATCGAGTAGTTCTTTCCCTTTTACTAAACCTGAATTAAAAAAATCTATGAATTCATGAAGAAAAATTTAGGGTGTGAGTAACATAGCCTAGTAGGATCGCACCAAGAATTTCATAATAATATTATTAAAAATAATCGAATTTTTCTTAATTTCATATAAAAAATGGAGTGTAAATATTTCCAAAATTCATAGCTATAATATGATTTTAAAAACATTTCAATGGATATTATAAAATAGGGTTCAATGTGAATTTACATCAAATAAAGTAGATATAAACATTTTTAACAAAATAGAAATGAATTAGAATTTATATCAAAAATAGACTTGAGTAAATCATTTTCAATCAATCATTGGAATTTATAATCAATCTAATTTATAGAAATGTAGTTAAGATACCAAATATTTGTTTAGTACAAGGATTCTCAAGAATCATAGTAATGTATGGATCTAGGTGTTCACACACTCCTTTGAATGGAAATCCTCGGTGGAATCTGATTGAATCCCAAAGAATAATTTCCATAACATTAAGATTGTTTCAATTGAAATATATTTCCTTACCGAACCACCGACCTCAGTCAAGATCGATAAACACCCACATGCAGTCCACAAATAGATAGAAAAGGGATAGAATTCTCAATGAAGAATCCTATAATGACATTTTACAAATAAAAACTGAAATCAATAAAAAAATGAGGACTAACCACTCTCAATGAAATAGATTAATGAGGAAAGATATATCTACGATCAAAACAAGATTACAATCACCGAAGGGAATCAAACACCTCAAGAGGTGATTAGATCCTTGAAGAAACAGTGTTGGAAGAACCCAAGTGCCACTAGAGAGCCTCCAAAATGTTTAGGATCAAATTAATTTTTTGACAAGTGATTTAGTATTAAAAAATATAGAAATATGATATTACCCTCTATTTTCTCAGCCTCGCCATCATCACTAGATACCCAATTCCCTCTATTTTCTTACTAGTAGAACTACAAAAAAATGACCAGATTTCTAGAATTCCCACTAACTAGTCAATATCCATACACTGGATGGACAATTGGTTAGGATTAATGGTCAACCCATGGGCCAATCCACTGAATAGCTAGTAGAGTTCTTGTAGGAACTCTCTATTTTCTGTCCTCTACCGATTGGCCAGAGGCCCTCATTATCTAGAAGGTGGAATTACCATTTCTTTTTTGGATATATGATCCTTCCTACCCCCATGTTAACATCCCTCATCAATCTACCATCCCCACAAATAAAAATAAAATCCACTTTCATCCCCACCAAAAGCTCATAAATGAGATAAATAACCTAGAATCAACAAAAATACCAAAAATCAAAGAAAATAACAAGGAAATCAAAAAATGAGTATATGTTTATTTGTAAAATCTTGTAATGGGATGTTATAATATCCCCACCATAAATTATTTCAGCACCTAGAAAGCATGTCAATAAAAATACATAGGAAAATGGTGAGGCAACTACTCTCACATCAACGACTCACACTTCCATGTCTCAGGTGAATCAGAACCGTGTTGTCATAACACATTAACCAAGGGTATATACTTTACCTAAAGAAACATTATCTCGGAATAAAAAATATGAACTAGATTCTCTTTCATAAATAAATTATGTTCCACCTCAGGGACCTCCCAACTCAATACATGAGATAGGCCATAGAGATACTTTCTAAGCCATGATGCGTGGAACACATTATGGGTCAACGCCGTTTGAGGTGTCAAACCCAAATAGTAAGCCACATATCATATCTTCTCAAAAACATTAAATTTTATCACATATATTGGTGATAACTCTCCCAATTTTCCAATCCTTTTAGGAGACAAATTTTAAAAACACTATAAAACTTTAGGTTACTAACCAAAAACTCAAAAGGCCATCAAGGATGTTTTGTATAAGATTTATACTTTCTCTATGCCATTACCAATCTAAAATTAATAAACCAATCACTTTTCATCATGTCTTAGAAAAAACTAGGTCCATCCATATAAGATTAACAAATATCTAACCAACATCAACTAAACCAACCATACAAGACCTTATAGGGTTCCATCTTAATGGAAGACTAGTAACTATTATAATAGTAAACTTATACCAGTCCTAAGTGGCTATCCCCAGCTCCACCAAAATCAAGGGAAAAAAATCACACAAAATATCCTCAATTTTTTTTATAGAATATTCCATTTGAATATTTATTTGAGGATGGTACCACATACTTAATTCTTAACTGGGATCCCATCGCCTTTTAATGTCCTATCCAAAAACATGAAGTGAACTGGGGATCCCTGTTGGAAGCTATTGCATAAGTAACACCATAAAATCTGATGAAATTCTTTACACAAAGACATCCGAAGCTATTAATTTTAGTGGTATAAAGAATGGGTATAAAGTGATCTAATTTGGTTAATCAGTCAATCACTACTCAGATCATATTCCTTCCGTGAGGTGTACATGGAAAACTCACCACAAAGTCCATGAATATCTCATCCCACTTCTATTTCAACATAAGAAGTGGATGAAGTAAGCCTGAAGTATTGTAATGCTTGAACTTAATCTACTGACACATATAACATTGAGAAAAAAAATAAGCAATGTGACATCTAATACCTGGCCACCCGAAATACCACCTCATATCATAGAACATATTCTTAGTTCTAGGGTGTACCCCCCATTTTGAATTATAGAAATAACCCATCAAAACATTCCTTAAAGGAAAAGGAATTGAATAAAGGACTCATAAGCATAGGATACCCTATGAAGATAGAGACCACTCTCTTATGGTCTCCCCTCTATATAAGGAATCTCTAGTTACACGAAACTCATCATCAAGCTAATATTCTAGGAGATTTGTCTTTATAAGTGAGGTATTAAATAGAACACTAGATAACACAATATATGTATCATCCTCTAAAACTTCAAAGTGAGTATGAGTAAAGATATCCATTAGATTCCATTCCCCATCTAATTCTTTTCGAGTAATGAGGGAATTTTCCTACAAAAAGAATCAACAATGTCATTCCCCTTACTAGGAGTGTATGAAATGTTAAATCAAAATTTTTACATTATTCCATCCACAATAATTTATTAGAATTCAATTATTTTAGATAAAATATATTTCTCATACTTTTTATGATCATATTAGACTTTAAACCATTCACCATAAATATAACTATACCAACTCTTCAGAGAATGCATCACAAATATGAGTTTTATATCATGTGTGGGATAAGTATTCTAATGAGGTAAAAGTAAAAAATAACCATAAGCCACTATATAATCACCCTATATATGAACACATCCCAAACCTAAACCTGATGTATCACAGGTGAAAACATATCCCTGACTGGATTCTATAATAATCAATAAAGGAGGTAAAATCAAATAATTCTTCAACTCATCCAAGGAGTCCTGAAACTTTGAATCCTATAAAACATTTACTTACTTATAAGTAATAGTGATTAATGGAGAATCCAACCTTGATAAATCCTTTAAAAAATGGTGATAATAACTTTCCATGACCAAGAATCTTAAAATATCAAAGATGTTTCAGGGTTCCTACCAATTCATAATAGATTTCACCTTCTCAAAATAAACTGAAATACCATGTTTAGACACCACGCGTCCCAAGAAAATTTTCTACTGAATAAAAAAATTGAATTCAGAATGATTGGTGTAAATGTTTTGATTCCAGAAGATAAATAGAATTTCTCTCATGTTGTGAACATGGTCCTCCTCAGCCTTGGATTAAACTAAGGGTTCATCCAAAAACACTACTATAATATAATCAGGTTATCGATGGAATATCTTGTTCATTATTGGAATGAACAGAACATGATCACTGTTCAAACCAAATAGTATATCAATGTACTACTAATGGCAGTACAAAATCTTGAAGGATGTCCCATCGATATAAAACACAGTTATCCTAATCTAGTGATAACTTTATTGAAGATTAATTTTTGAGAACCACTTCACCCCTTTCAGTTCTTCAAATAAATCATCAATTTTGGGAAAAGGATATTTATTCTTAACCATGAATTTATTAAGCTTTTATAGTCAATAAAAGGAAAAGGATTATATTAGATTTCTCAAAAACACACTTGTGTGGCCTAAGGATTCGTACCAGGGTAAATAAAGCCTTTAGAAATAAAGTATTCTAGATGAGTCTTTATTTTCATATATTCTATTGTTACCATATGGTAGGAGGGGAAAAAATAGGCTGGGTACCTAGTACCAAACCAATAGAGAAATCCACCTCCCTCAACGGTGGAAAACTAAAAAATCATGAAAGAAACACACTAGGAAACTCAAATAATAATAGAGGAATATCACCATAAGAATTAGACTACTCTAGTTTAAATAAAAAACATATATAATTACACCCAAATCTAGAATAGGATGTTTGACACAAATCGATCTCAATTACCATTCTACCTAAAAAATACGGAACACCTCATCATGGGTAGTAAAGGAGACCAGATGAAGATAACACCTAATATGAGCTTTATGATCTATTTTTCAATCCATCTCGATAATGACATCCATAGGTTTGATATAAAGAAATAAAAATTCAAAAAATATTGATTTCTATAAAAGATAAAGCACAATAATTGAAAAGGAGACCCTCATCTCTTTTCATTCTGAGAGGCATAGAAATTTCCATCACATAAGGCTTGAGATCCATAGGACGATTTATTAGTTCAACAAAATGAGTATATTTGAAGTAATGAGAGGATACAATTTCAAAAAAAGAAGATAATAATGTTGAATAAATATTAATGGTACCACTGACTGTTGCGGGACCTATATCAGCATCCACTAGAGGCTCATCCACCATGTGAAGAAGATTTGTTCCAGATTTCTGTGTATGGAACCCCTTTTTCTTGAAGAATTTGAATATGATATAGATAATCCTAGTAATTTATATCTAGTAACACTATAAGGAGTGGCATATAAATGGAAACATATTTTCACATGACGTGATCATCTGGAAGAGAAATTGATCTTTGGTATCTCTGTGCAAGCACACATCAAGTGACTAACTTCAGAATACTGGAAATTAGCAAGTGTTCATTTAAAATATACTTTTAAGGATTTAAAATAATTATAATACTGAGATAAAACTAAATTGTTCCACTATGTGGGCCATCTCTCTACCTCTTCTCATTAAAGGGACCACTCAAGAAACCATTGGGAGTAAAATAAATGTCCATATAACCTGAATTTATGGTGAATTAGAGTCACTCCATCAAATATCTATCTATAAAATCCATAAAAAGGTGATATTAATTAGGATAACATGAGATTATATATATGGTCAAATACACATCTAAAACCTATGAGCTTCTTGTTTCATATTTGTTACCACACTAGGTTAAAAATGAATAATATCGATGAAGTGGTTGGAATATTGAATCACAATTTGATTACTTTTACCATGATTAATGAACCCTGTAGAATTAGAAAACAACAATGATTATAAATATAATTTTTTCATGGAATTGTCCTTGAATCCTATCCACTCCAAGACAACATTAATCCTCAATTGATCAATCGAGTCCCACAAACTTTTGATAGTCTCTTTATGATTGAAGGTAATTTCTGTCACCTTAATTAAGTCAAGTATATCCAAGAACTCAAAGCAATTATAAAATTTATTTATCCAATACTATACCTCATAATGATAACTGGTACCCTAGAAAGATGGTTCTTTAATATGATGGAAATCAGAGGCATGATCTATACTATAGTCCCTCAAGGGAAAAACCTTTGCAGCTTGAATGTGAACAATTGCTACTACCTTACCCAAATTGTGAGCTATAAACAAAATAACTTGCACATGGTTCTGATCTGTTGGGGGGTTTTCTTTCTATGTTTCATCAGTAGATCATTCTCGTGGTCAGTTCAAATATTTTCTTAGGGGCATCGTACAACACAACATCAATAGGTTATAAGGAAAACATTAGTAAATAGACATGATATCATCAACTTTATCAGAGGAACAATTTCTAAATTTCTTGTGGTAACTTAAGGATCATTAGGATGAGATATGACCATAAAATTTCTTTTATCATACCCATTAAATATCTAAAATTCCATCTCATATCTAACAAGACATCCAAAACTACATACTGACATCAAATAATATTCATGACCACATTTGATACTATTTTCTCACTAACCAACCCAATAACTCAACAAAAAGGTATCTAAATTAGTTATTGTAAGGACCCAGTTGGAGCAATGAACCACTGAGAGGGGGGGGGGGGGGGGGTGAATCCGCGGTACACATTTTTTCCTTTTTAAGTTCCCTTAATATTGAGAACAACCTTTGTCTCTTGTTAAAGATATAATTCCTTGCTGAGAAAACAAACAAGCACACATCCAAAGGAACACAACAATTTACAAGGTTTAATATTCAATAAGAATAGCTACGTCCTTGGTATGGTTTAAAACAATCTAGAAACATACAATACACTAAGAAAACAATCCTTGGATTACAACGAGTAGGATATAACCATACACTCGTGAAGCACTGTGAAACAATCACTTCAGTGCGTGTGCACCCTCTTAGCACAATAGAGAAATGTTTGTTTTCTTGTAACAACTTATGTTACCTAAACATCCATTAAAATACACAAGTGTAATAATGTTCAGCACAAATCTTCACTTCCTTACCCAGAAGAAAGTCAAGGAATCCTTGGACTTGAGATAGATCAATTACAGTCTGAGCTTCCCATTCCGAATCTCCATTCCAAATTTTCCCAATCTGATTATTTAATCCGAATTCTGTCCTTCAATTCGATTCTTCAATCCAAATCTTCCTCAGTCTGAGAAACTCAATATGGTGTCAACAAATAATGATTCCCCATTCCGATTAGTTCAGTCTAAACTTTCCATTCTGAATCTCTATTCTGATTTTTCTCATTCTGAGAAACTCAATACGGTGTCAACAAGTATCAAATTCTCGTTACAATTGAAACCGTAATGAAAATATGTCAGCCAAACACTTCTTTATCTCTCTAGATTATCAGATATTCTCTCACTACTTAATCATCACACTTTTACATTGTACTCTGATATCCTTATATAGGTGCTCCAAAGTGTGCTTACGCGGGAAACCAAAATATTTTCCCGCTCACTTAGATTCACCCAAATCTTAATTTCTCCTGAAATCTTGGAGTAATTAAGACATTTTCATTGCTTATAGAATCTTCTTGAATCTTCTTCCACTTATCTTGATTTCGAACTTTGGCCTTTTCCAGATCCGACCTTGTTACACAAGTTTCTCGGTATCACATTCTCGGATACACTCATCTATCTTCTTGGCATCATATTCTCGGATTCACTCATCTGTCTTCTCAGCATAACTTTCTCGGATCCACCCTTCTTGATTCTTTGGCATCACACCATTTCAATTCTCGGTATGACTCTTCATCACTTCTCGGTATGGCTTTTCATTTCTTCCTCGGTATGAAAAATTCTTCATTCTTTGTATGACTCCTCTTTATTCATCGATACCAAAGATTTTGAATTCTCGGTATGACTCCACTAGATCTCGGTATGACTTCAGTAGTTTTCGGTATGATGTTCTGGTTCTCGGTACGACTTTTGGTTCTCGGTGCGACATCACCGATTCTCGGTACGACTTCTTCAATTTTTGGTATGACTTCTCTGATCAACTTTTTCTTGCATCATGAGTACTTTCATATACTCAAAAATTTAGAGTTACAAAATAGAAAAGCATCATCACAATGTGTAATGAAGTCTTAGAGCCTTCACATCTCCTATTAGCCAGCTTCCAAATTCAACTGCTTTCTAGGTTCCAAGAATTTGCAACATCCCGGTTTTGAATTTCTCAATTTCCAGATTCCGAGTTCTCTGAACACCAGGTTCCGAGAATTACAACTTCTAGGTTCTGAATCTTCAAACTACCAGGTTCTGAATTCATTGAAATTCAAGGTGTATTTCCTTTATGAAAACTTCCTTAAGACCAACAAATGACAAACCATGCAAACCATCTCTTCTTTTAGCTTGACCTAACAATCTCTTATTTTGGATTTTGTTGTCAACCAAGTTTTCATAAATCACCAAACTTTGAAATCTCAGGAAATGGAGTACTTATCAATAATTCTAAGCCTACGTGATCAAACTCGATGTAGGAAACAAGAATCATTGACATCAAAACCTTTCTATCCATAAGGTAGTGAATATGACATATTCATCTTCCTTTTCAAATATCTTCATTTTTCCTATAAACAAACTAAAGTTCTTTCCTAAAACCACTCCAATCAAATAGTTATAAATGTTCACAAACAAAAACACTGCTGAGTTCACAGCTTACCCACAACTCTCTCTTTGAACAATAGATTTATGATAAAAAAACTTCTCCCCCTTGACAAAAAATTATAAAGGTAAGAAGATATGGGACAAAACAACATACCTTAGCCTTGAAGAGAAAGAGGTTGTACACCCATGTTCAACCACAATATTGAGAATGATTCCTTTGGTAAGGGTTTCGTGAAAATATCAGCAACTTGTTTAGTAGATGAAAAATATTCAAGATTCAGTTCATTATTTTCCACATTCTCTTTGATGAAATGATATTTGATGTCAATATGCTTTTATCGAGAATGTTGGACTAGATTTTTGGTAAGATTAATTGTGCTTTGTTTATCACAGACCAAGAGCAAGGGAAACTTCACTTCAACTAAAAAAATCTTCAAACTGTGTTTTCATCCAGATAAGATGAGTAGTGACCATGGTGGAAACAACATATTCAGCTTCAGCTGTACCGAGTGTCACATAATTCTACTTCTCCGAGTGCCAACCAAGACAACATTTTCCCATAAAGAACACTCCACCATATGTGGATCTTCTATCATCAACATTTCCTGCCCAATATGCATTCGAATATCCAAACAAATCAATGTTATTTGAAACACTATACTTGATTCCGAATTCTACTGTGCCTTTTATGTATCTAAGAATTCTTTTTCCAGAAACAAGATGTGATTCTTTAGGAGCACTCTAGAATCTTGCACATAAGGTAACATCAAAAACAATATCTGGTCTTGATACATTTAGGTACAACAAACTTCCAACCAGCTTTCGATATTCTTTTTGATCAACTTATTTTCCTTCATCATTTTCACTTAGCTTTGTTCCCACTAAGATAGAAGTTGATACAGGTTTTGAGTTTTCCATACCAAACTTCTTGAGTAGTTCCTTAGCATACTTTTCTTGGGAGAGAAAAATGAATTCTTTCTGTTGCAAGATTTTTAACCCAAGAAAGTATCTCATTTCACCCAACATGGACATCTCAAAGACATTCTTCATTTCTTCACAAAACCTTTTACAGCTTCTTTCATCATTCCCAGCAAAAATAATGTCGTCAACATAGACAATCACAATGAGAGAAAGATGTTGGCTTTCCTTGATGTACATATTTCTATCAACTCTTCCTTTCTTGAAGATCATATCTTTTAAGAAAGTATCTAGTTTGGAATACCATGACATTGGAGCTTGATTTAGAACATACAAGGCTTTCTTCAACCTACACACATAACTTTCATCCTTCCCAACAACAAAGACACATGGTTGTTCAATATAAAATTCTTCTTTAAGATCAACATTAAGAAATGAAATTTTTACATCCATTTGAAATATTTTGTAGCCTCATTGTGAAACAATAGCAAGAAAGATTCTAATTGTTTCTAATCTGGCCATCGGAGCAAAATTTTCTTCAAAGTCAATTTCTTCAATCTGAGAGTAGCCTTTACAAACCAATATTGCTTTATTTCTAATAACTTAACCTTTTTCATTTAGCTTGTTCCGGAAGACCCACTTTGTTCCAATAATGTTCTTATTTTTAGGATTGGGTACGAGTTCCCATGTATCATTCTTTTCAGTCTGATCCAATTCTTCATTCATGGATTGAACCCATTCCAGATGCTTGAAGGCTTATTTAACATCATTTGGTTCCACTTTGGAATACAAGGAAGTATGTAATATGGAATTACTTGTTCTTATTATTTGAACCGTGTGACTTTGATCACCAATTATGTTCTAAGTTTTCACATGTTTCATCAACCTTGGATAAGTTTTCCATGTGCCTTCCTCATCACTTGATATGGCTGAATCCGATTCTTTATCTTGATTAGGACTATAATTCATTACATCCTTATCAGAGTCATTAACCCCATCTTCCTCATCTTCCTTGTCTGTCTGTACATGTTGATCTTTACCTATATTTTTAATGAATTTTACTTCAACTGCATCCACCATTCTTCATGTTTCTTTGTTAAAACATCTATAACCTCTTCCTTCTAGTGCATAACCAAGAAAAATTCCATCTTCTCATTTCTTATTGAATTTTCCACTGTTTCCACCTTTCTTCTTTATAATTCATGGGCTCCCAAAAACTTTAGCATGATTCATACTTGGAGTAATTCCATAGAAAAGTTCATATGGAGTCTTGTTTGATTAGGGCCTATAGAAGCATCGATTTTGAATATAAATAGCTGTACTTGTAGACCGCCTCCAAAAGTAATGAGTAAGGCCATGTTCAAGCAACATGGTTCTTCCAATTTCTACCAAGATTCTGTTATTCCTTACTGCAACTCCATTTTGTTGAGGTATATATGGAGCACTATATTCATGCTGAATTCCATGATTCTCAAGATAGTCTTCAAATTATTTACTTCTATACTCACCACCATTATCTGTTCTCAACTTCTTCACAGAGTAATCACATTCATTCTCATCTTTTCTTCTGAAGAAATTAAACATTTTCAGGGCGTCTGACTTGTGCCTCATAAACATAACACATGTAATGCGAGTAAAATCATCAATTAAGGTGATGAACTACTTGTCTTTATTTTTTGATTGTTTTCTAATTGGCCCACATATATCATAATATATTAGTTCAAGGGGCTGTTTAGAACAAATTCCAACCTTCTTATACACAACACTTTTAATCTTTCCTTTCTAACAAGTAGTGAAACACCAATCTCTTCTTCTTGGAAAATCTGAAATATCTCTAAGATTATCCCTTTTAGATAACTGGATCATATTTCTCTGACACATGTGTCCAAGTCTTTTGTGCCACAACTGATTTTCTTCCACTAAGCTCATGTAACAAGATTTTTGTGAATTTCCAACCTGAAACAGATTACCTTTGGTTCATTTTCCTCTTGTAACAATATCCCCATATTCTTCACTTTTCACAAAAAATCCATCTTTCTTAAAGATAACTTTGTTACCCTCATCATACAATTTTGATACTCTCAGCAAGTTGTGCTTCAGCCCATCAACATACAGAGTTTTCTTGGACTTCAATTTTTCCTTCCCAATGATGGCTGATCCAACACCTTTGATTTTTAAAGATTCATCATTTAAAAATGTCACAGTGCATTCTTTAAACTTCACATTTTTTAGCAACTTCAAGTCTCCTGTTATATGTGAAGAACACCCACTATCAAGTATCCAAGGTCGTTCTTCCTTTGTAACTTTTAGAGCAGTTTCAACAACAGGAGCTTTTTCTTCTTTCCCTTCTTTCTTCACCTTCAGCATCTGAGAATTAAGAACTTTTTGTTGAGCTGGTAACAGTACAATACATCCTTTTCCAAGATGTCTAGGTTGTTCACACCTTTCGCAAATAGTGTCTAGAGGCTGGAACCTATTTCTTGTCTTGACTTCATTATTATCAACTTTCTTCAAGAAAACATTCTCACTCTTATTTCTTTGAGGAGATTGAATCCCCCTCAATCTCTGCCTTTCATAACTTTTGAGGTGTTGGTAATAATGTTTATTGAACCAACACATATTCGATGTGTTCCCGAATCCACCACAAAACCAATAGTACCCATAGAAGGAGTACCTTCCTCTAAAGCTTTTGTACTGATATTTATTTGTTACTCTTTCTTCAGAACCACCAACCATTATTTTGTTAGCAAGATTGTTCTCCTCGAATTATGACTTCTCTGATTTTACTTGTTTTTCACCAGTGTTATACTTAAGTTTCCTTGAAACTTCTGAGTTCCCAGCAACAATGGTCTTGGCCACATAAATAGCTTTCTCATCTTTCTTCTTCACAGCAACCACATTATTCTTCTGTTGATTTTTCTTAGGATTTTCTTGTTGAGATATTTCACCTACATTAGTATTTGAGTTTTGAAAACATATATTTCGTAATTCAACTTCTGAGATATTCTTTTGAATGATCTCTAATTCTTCCTATTTTAATTTCAGCTTAACTATTATGTGGTCATTCTGGTTTTTCTCATCTTCAAGAGACTTCTTAAAATCTTCAAGTTCTTTCTCAAGTTCTTTCTCAAGTTCTTCTTTAACATTAGATTGATTGCATGATGAGGAACATTCATCTTCCACCTTTTTTTTAAGTTTCTCCAACCTTATGATCTTCCTTAAACATTCCTTCAATTATTCTTTCAGATGCATCTCAAACTGAGTTTCTTCTTCTTCCGAGCTACTGCTTCCGAAATCTTCATCATTCACTGTTGCAATGAAAGTGTTTTGAACACCATGCTCAACTGATTTTTCAAATTCAGCATCATGTTATTCATCTTCTTCATTTATAGATAGAAAAAAGTTTCTCTTGGACTTGAAGAACTTCTTTTCTTTCCCCGACTTTCCTTTACCACCCTACTTCTTTCATAACATTCTTGGCTTTCTTTCTTCTTCATCACTGTCTTATTTATTCTCCCTTCAAGGAAAGTTAGCCACAATGTGGCCAATGCCTCCACATTCAAAACACATTAAGGGATGTTTTCCCTTGTATTTACCTATTCGTCTTTTAACATTTTTTTTAAAACAAGGATAAAATATCGTTAATATTTTTACTTACCTCACTTTCAGAGTCAGAATCACCAATATCTTATTTAATCAAGATCTTATTAGACTTCTCCTTATTTATGGCTTTGAATGATAATTCTATGTCAACCATTATCTTGGTCTTCAGGGACTTTTCTCTCCTCATCTCATAAGTAATGAGTGTGCTATGAAAATCATCAAGAGATAGAGTCTCTGAGTCTATGTCTTCTAATGAAGATACCTTCTCATCAAATTTATCAGGAAGAATCCTCAAGATTTTTTCCATCACAGTAGAGTCTTTAAGCTCTTCACCAAGACATCTGATGGTACTAAAAATATCGTTCACCCTGGTGAATAAATCCTCAACAGATTCATGCTCTCCCATCTTCAAGTCTTCATACTTCAACCTCAAGATTTGATGTTTTGCCTTATTGACTTTTGTATTGCCTTCATATATGTTTTTTAGTTTGTCCCATATAACTTTGGTTGTGTCCACTCCTTTCAATCTCAAGAACTCACTTTAAGAAAGTGAATACAATATAGCATTCTTGGATCTTCCATCATTCTCAAGAAAATTCTTGTCAACAGGTGTAAGTGGAACATTATTATCAATGGGGATAAACCCTATTGTTGCAGCTTCAAGAACTTCATAACTAATATACATGAGATATGGTAGCATTATATTCTTCCAGATGTGATAGTTCTTCCCATCGAATGACAGAATGCCTTTACTATTAACAGAAATTAGATTTTCCATCAGCAAGGAAAACAAAGGAACCCCCTCTGATACCACTTGTAAGGACCCAGTTGGAGCAATGAACCACTGAGAGGGGGGGGGGGGGGGGGGGGGCGTGAATCAGTGGTATCCCTTTTCCCCCTTTTAAGTTACCTTAATATTGAGAAAAACCTTTGTCTCATGTTAAAGATATAATTACCTGCTGAGAAAACAAACAAGAACACATCCCAAGGAACACAAAAATTTACAAGGTTCACTATTCAATAAGAATAGCTACGTCCTTGGTATGGTTGGAAACAATACAGAACCATAAAATCCACTAAGAAAACAATCCTTGGATTACAACGAGTAGGATATACCCTTACACTCATGAATCACTGTTAAACAATCACTTCAGTGCGTGTGGACCCTCTTTGCACAATAGGGAAATGTCTCTTTTCTTGTAACAACTTATGTTACCTGCAATTCCATTCAAATGAACATGTGTAATAAAGTTCAGAAAAAAGATTCACTTACTTACCTAGATGAAAGGAATAGAATCCTTGGACTTGAGATAGATCAATTAAAGTCCGAGCTTTCCATTCCGAATCTCCATTCTGAATTTTCCCAATCTGATTCTTCAATCCGAATTATGTCCTTCAATTCGATTCTTCAATCCAAGTCTTCCTCAGTCCGAGAAACTCAATACGATGTCAACCAATACTGATTCCCCATTCCTATTAGTTCAGTTCGAACTTTCCATTCCGAATCTCCATTATGATTTTTCTCATTCCGAGAAGCTCAATACGGTGTCAACCAGTATCAAATTCTCGTTACAATTGAAACCGTAATGAAACTCTATCGGCCAAACACTTCTTTCTATATCTATATTATCAGAGCTTCTCTCACTACATAATCATCACACTTTTACTTTGTATTCTGGTCTCCTTTTACAGGTGATCCAAAGTTTACTTAGGCGGGAAACCAAAATATTTTACCGCTCACTTAGATTCACCCAAATCGTAATTTATCCTGAAATCTCGGAGTAATTAAGACTTTGTGAACGCTTCTAGAATCTTCTCGAATCTTCTTCCACTTCTCTTGATTTATATCTTTTTCCTTTTCTGGATCCGAACTTGTTACACAAGTTTCTTGGCATCACATTCTCAGATCCACTCATCTGTCTTCTCGGTATCATATTCTCGGATTCACTCATCTATCTTTTTGGCATCACTTTCTCGGATCCACCCTTCTTGATTATTCGGCATTACACCATTTCAATTCTCTGTATGGCTCTTCATCACTTCTCATTATGGCTTTTCATTGCTTCCTTGGTATGAAAAATTCCTTATTCTCTGTATGATTCCTCTTTATTCATCGATACCAAAGATTTTGAATTCTCGGTATGACTCCTCTAGACCTTGGTATGACTTCACCAATTCTCGGTATGATGTTCTGGTTCTCGGTATGACTTCTGGTTCTCGGTTTGACTTCACCGATTCTCGGTATGACTTCTCCAATCCTCAGTACGTCTTCTCCGATCAATTTTTTCTTGCATCGTGAGTACTTTCATATACTCACAAATTTAGAGTTACAAAACAGCAAAGCATCATCATAATGTGTAATGAAGTCTTAGAGCCTTCACATATCCTATTAGATAGCTTCCAAATTCAACTGCTTCCAGGTTCCGAGAATTTGCAACTTCCCGGTTCCGAATTTTTCAATTTCCAGATTCTGAGTTCTTCGAAAACTAGGTTCCGAGAATTGCAACTTTTAGGTTCTGAATCTTCAAACTACTAGGTTCCGAATTCTTTGAAATAAAAGGTGTCTTTATTTTATGAAAACTTCCTTAAGACCAACAAAATGAAAACCATGCAATCCATCTCTTCTTTTATCTTGGTCCTAACAGTTCTAGCATGAACCGAAGGTCATTATCGATCACCATGTGTTGAAAACTAGCATTAGGGAATAAAAAAACCATTGGTAATTATTTTATAATAAAAAATCATAATGGAAAACAAGAAAATATAAAATAACAAACAACCGGTATGGAAAACACTCAAAAAGGGATAAAAAACCCATAAGTAAGAAGATATAAGTCTCAAAATAGGTATGTCAACCCAAGTCATATAAAAAGACCATCCAGAAATCAACCCAGAAACTATATGTAACTAGTGTATAACACCTTCCATCAGCCACCACCAACTCTCAATGTTTTCAAATCGGGAACATACACCTCCTTAAAATAGTTCTTTCTCATTTCCTGAACATAGAATAAGAAAATATAAAATCAACTGAATGAAAAATGCATGGTATGAAAAATAAATCTTAGTAGTATATCACCAAGTATTTCATAGGAAATATTTAAAATATAGAACAAATTTTCGAAATTTTAAATAAAAAATGTCATGGAAAGATTTTATAATTCATATAAAGAATATAATTTTAAAAAAAATCAATGTCTCTTATAAAATAGGTTTCAATGTGTGTTAACATATAATTTGGAAGATATGAAAATCTCTAAAACATAGTCATGAATACGAATTTATATAAAAAAAATACACGAGTAAATTATATTTAATTAGTTATTGGAATGTATAATCATTTTTATTCATAGCACCATGGTTAAGAGACTCAGGGTTAGTTTAGTAAAGTTATTCTCACAGTTCATAGTGAATTATGGCTCTAGGTGTGAATACACTTCCTAGATCATAAATCTTTGGGGGAAAATGATAGAATCCCACAGAATAGTGTCCCTACCCTTAGGATAGATTAGTTAGAATTATCATAATTAATCCACTTCTAGGAAGAGCTAATACATTTTTAGTGTGTGTTATTATAATCTAAATACTTGGCAAACCATTGATTCAAGGAAAATCAAACATTTATGGGTATATCATTCAATTCAATCAATCCTAATCATTTAAAATAATCATGCAAATTTTCTTCATGTTTATGTTTAGAAAACACCCCTTTCATTTCAAAAACAAATAAATATATTTTTTATCAAAATATATTGTATTTCATCTCTAATATTTTTTTATCTGAAATAATAAATAATTTCATTCCATTAATCTCATCAAAATCATAATCAAAACATTTATTTTAATTCATGATCATTTTTCTGGAAATACACACTTTGTTTGAAAATACCTATTTTTAAGAATTCATCACAAAAAAACAAACCCCATTTCATTTTAACATTACATTAAGAGATTCAATTCAATATTTATAAATCAACGGGAAAACAAATTTGAGATAAACAAGAATCAATGTATTAAATTGAAATATATTTCATTACTATGATACCAACCTCATTCAAGATTGATATACACCCACATGGGATCCACTAACAGAGATTCAATGGCCAGAATGATCAAAGGAGAATCCTAGAATCATAGTTCCCAAATGAAAACCCAAATCCATCAAATACATGAGGATTAATTATTCTTAAAGAAAGAGATGACAGTTAAAATATGGATATAAAATCAAAATAAGATTACACTCACTAAAGGGAATCTAATCCATTATCTATTACATCGAGACATCAAGAAACTATGTTGGAAGAGCATAAAAACTATATATCAAAGTCAATAACATGGAAATCAAAAAATAAATCAGGGTCAGTACCTAAAAGATAGTAGTAAGATTTTATAATATGGATTAAATCAACTATATTCCTATGATAACGTAGTTATATAATGACCTACCCAATGATGTTCCAATGTCACCGATTACATTCTTTCCTTACACAAGATGATCTATGGTCACCTAACTATGTTATAACCCACATGGGTGGATAATTGATTTCTAGACATGTTCCACTTTAGATGAAATCTCAAAATTATTATTTGATTGTTTTTATTTGAAGGTCACACCAATTTAATATACATCACATTAAAATAAAACCCATAACTATTACATATTAGGGTATCATTATCTTCTTTTGTTTTATTCCCGTTTGTTTATATATGTTTCAAAAAAAAATTTATTCAGAATCTCTATTCCTACCAAAAAATTAATGTGTTCAAACCACATTAACATGAAACACTTTAGATGACCCACAAGTTCTGTTACTCACCCAAAATAGAAGCCATGTATATTCATACATATCTAAATACATCACATTCTTAATGTAACGTACTGGATCCGAGTGCCACTCCACGAGTGCCCCGAACCCGGTTGGTCACATGACATCAAGCACATTTCCCCAAACGTGAGAGGCTTCTGTTTAGCAGCGAGGGCCCAGGTCTGATAGTGGGGAAACTACGCCCTCATTTTTCAAAGTGTAGCACAATGAAATACAAGAACAAACATACAACAACAACGGAAGAAGTAAAACATACATAATAGAAATGAAAAAATGTATTAAAATAGAATCATCAGTTATATAGATAACGATGAAACATGTCACTATTCTATGAAAACAACCAGGAAATGTTATATAATAATAAAATACACTAGAAAGTACAGGTATAACAACAAAGCAGAACAGCCGGAAACATCGCGAGCCGGAGCTTGGTCCCATGCTCCCCTACACCTCAGCAACACTCATGTACCTATATAGGGACCCTCACCCTTATCCATACCTACATAAATATAGTCTGTTTGGGCTGAAGACATGACCCAAACAGGGTGTGAGAAATTAATCCCAGTAGGCACCTACCAAAGGTCTGTGCCCAACTGTCAGTGTAACTGTGCAACATCAGTGTGCTGTAGTAAATGCAATAAACTAAGTAATACTCAAAAGTAACTAACTTTACCACTTATATTTCCATTTTAAAATTCATTTAATCATTTAATTTTATGATATCACCATAGTGAATATTCTATGTAAATAGTCAGTGTCATCAGACATGAAAACCGTACCCTCAGGTAATCAGAAACAAAACCCTCAAGTGACTACTCTTAGGCATGACAGATATTGCCCTCAGGCATATGGTGTTTCGCCCTCAGTCACAAAATCTACTGCCCTTACCCTAAAAGAAGTTTCCCTCATGATAAATAGAACTCTGCCCTTAGGCTAAATAGAATAATGCCCTCAGGCTAATAGAACACTACCCTTAGGCTAAATTGAACACTGCCCTTAGGCTAAATAGAAAACTGCCCTCAGGAGCAAGTAACCAGGCCCATCCCAACAGATAAGTAAGAAATTATATAAAATTCCTCTCAAGTCAATTTAAATCATGCTGCATTTTTCAGTATACCCCCGGGTAAACTGGACAAACAGCTAAACAGAGGAACGCACCCTAGGGGTGGTCCTAGATCCAAGCAGTGATCCCAAACAGTAGTTTTACAATTTCATTAACTCACCTATGAAATTCTAGGTATTTAAAACAGCCAAGGCCTCAGCCACACGACACCCCAACATAGGTTCGTTGCACATTGGTACACAAAAACTCACAGTAGTTGGAATTAAACACTAGATCACCTACCTCGATCACTCGTGATCGGTATACGCGAAGGACGCTCCTCCAAATGACCTAGAAAAATGTAGATCTAAGGTAAAAGAAATCTCGTTCAAACATAAATAACTTCCCCTCAGTAAATAATTGGTATGAACAGTTCATGGAGAGAGATGGTCTTACCCGTACAGTTCAAACGAGATTGACGTATTTGGAATTGGATTCCCAGTGCTCGATCGGGTGATCTTCAAAGTTCTGGACGTTCTCTCAAGCTCTCCTTATGTTCTAAGCCATCCCTATGAATAGGGGAGGATACTGCCCATTTTAAGCGAAAACAACATACTACACAGTGTGTACTATTGAGTACACTGCATGTACTTTTCATTTTTAACTGTTCATTCGGTGACTCCTTTACACCGCGACACTGTTAATCTGTCAACATGAGTACATGATGTGTATTCATGATTACATGGTATGTATTCATGATTACATGGCGTGTACTGTCGCTCAGCTTCCACCACCTTACTATTTCCCTGCCGACTGACTACACAGCATGTAGGTACCAACTTCACGACGTGTAGTTGGTTTTTAGACCCATCATCGTCGACCGGACTACACGCCCTGTGTGCTCATTCCACATGACCAAAATACATGGCGTGTGGAAAAGTACATGACATCTAGTCACAAAATTCGGGATTTTATCCCATTTTCCGTATTAAAAAAACACTTAAGGAAAAGAGAAAAGAAGAAACTCATACCTCAAGAAGAAGAACCAGGTTCTTACAAACTTCCCCCCTTAAAGAAATTCGTCCCATAATTTCCCTTCTAAGGGTGGTGAAGATAAATATTAGAACAACTCTAGCCACTGAGCATGTACGTCCGTCTCCCGCTCCCAGGTTTTGTCCGGTACTTGGCCATTCTGTCATAGCACCCGTAAGAGAGGATTTGACCGGCCTCGGAGAACCTTCGTTCTCCTATCCACGATACGAATCAGATGCTCCACAAAGAATGCATCTATCTAAAGCTCAACCTCCTATAGCTGAAAGACGTGAGATCAGTATTAATGATAGCGACACAATTGAGATACATGGAAGCCGTCATGCATGGCCCGGTACCTATGTGGTAACTACAACCGATAGGCAACCGGCCTGACTCTCTCCAGAATTTCAAATGGACCCATATTCCTCGGTAAAAGTTTACCCTATCTCCCGATCCACTTGTGTCCCAAACTCGGTGAAACACG
Source organism: Viscum album (assembly GCA_963277665.1). Taxonomy (NCBI): domain Eukaryota; kingdom Viridiplantae; phylum Streptophyta; class Magnoliopsida; order Santalales; family Viscaceae; genus Viscum; species Viscum album. Next base: position 855,747,355 of record OY728133.1, on the reverse strand, counting down.
CAAGAAAACTTGATCCCCAACCACGAAATCTAAGGGTCGTCTATGGCGATCAACATATGATTTCTGACAAGACTGTGCAGTAGCCATCCGCTTCTGAATCAACTGGACCTGCTCAGAAGTCTCCTGCATGAGACATGGTCCCAGTAAAGCTGCCTCACCTGCCTCTATCTAGCATAAAGGTGATCAGCATGTCCTACCATATAAAGCCTCTTAAGGTGCCATCTCAATAGTTTCATGAAAAATATTGTTATAAGAAAACTCGACTAGCGGTATATGCTTCTCCTAGGATCCCCCAAAGTCTAGGAAACATGCATGAAACATGTCCTCTAGAACCTGTATCGTATGATCTGAATGACCATCGGTTTGAGGGTGGTAAGCTATGCTCAGAATCACCTGTGTACCCAGTGTCCCCTGAAAACTCTTCCAAAAATGAGAAGTAAAATGGGCATCCATATCTGAAATGATAGAACGAGGAACCCCATGAAGATGTACAACCTCTCGGATATACAGCTTTCGGAGCTCTTCAACACCGAAGGTCTTCTTGATTGGAAAAAAGTGTGATAGCTTTCTGAGTCTATCCACAAAAACCCACACGACATCATTGCCTCGAGGTGACCTTGACAACCCAGTCACAAATTCCATCACGACATCATCCCATTTCCACTCTAGAATGGGAAACAGTTGTAATAGTACAACTGGCCTCTGATGCTCTGCCTTCACCTACTGATAGATGGAACATTTCATAATAAAAAAATCTACTTCCCTCTTCATACCCGACCACTAGTACTGATGTCTCAAGTCATGATACATCTTGGTAACTCCGGGATGAACTATCCAAGATGAAGCATGAAACTCCCGCATCAAATCCTCATGTATATCCCCTGGAACCCACACTCGTCCATGGAAACACAATACCACATCATCGCCTATCGTCCACCTAGGAGGACGGTCCTCACTTGCCACTGACTCCCCTAGAACTAGGCCTTCTGAATTAGATAGTTGTCTCATCCTCACTCTATCCAGGAGGGTAGAAGTCACAGCTAAAGATGAAAGATAGGTTTTCCCCTGACTGTCGTGAACCTCCAAATGAATCTCAGAGAACAAATCCATATGCTTCCACTCACCACTGGCCTCATGAACCACCTGTGATTGAGTCTTCCTACTCATTGCATCAGCAACAACATTACCCTTACTAGGTGTATAGGTAAGCTCAAAATCGAAGGACTAAAGGTATTGAACCCACCTTCGCTGCCTCAAATTTTAGTCATGCTTAGTAAAGATATACTTGAGGCTTTTGTGGTCGATGGAAACCACAAAATGCTCTCCCAATAGATAGTGTCACAAAAAACGCAACACATGACCAACTATAGCTAACTCGAGATCAGGCATCCGGTAATTGCTATCATGTGGCCTCACCTACCGAGACCCGTATACAACAACTCGATCGCCCTACATCAACACAGCTCCTAGCCCAATACCTGATGCATCACAGTACACTGTATAGATCTTTCCCTACTCTGGGAGTATCAGGATTGGTGTTGATGTCAACTTTCCCTTAAGCTCTTGGAAGGCTGTCTCGCATGCTTCTGACCAAATGAAATTCACGTCCATCTTACTCAAACCTGTCAATGGCATAGCTAAGTGGGAGAATTCCTGTATAAAACACCTGTAGTTTCCAGCCAGCCCCAAGAAACTCCATATCTCAAACACGTTCTTAGGATGATCCTTGGAAACTACTACTCTCACATTCTCTAGGTCTACTGTAACTCCTACCTCTGAGATGATATGACCCAGGAAGTGAATATGGTCCATCCAAAAGTGGCCCTTTGAGAGATTAGCATATAGGTGATGCTCTCTTAGTGTAATCAATACGATCTCAAGATGGGTGGCATGGTCATGTCGAGTGTGAGAGTACACCAAGATATCGTCCATGATTACTACCACAATAGAATCCAGATAAGGATGGAACACAAGATTCATCAGAGCCATGAAAACTTCTAGTGCGTTCGTGAGTCCAAATAGAATAACCAAGTACTCATATAGATGATAATTACTCCTGAAGGCTGTGAGAGCTATATCAGATGGTCTAATGTGCAACTGATGATATCTGAATCTCAATTCAATCTTCGATAACACTCATACACCGCGAAGTTGATAAAAAATATCATCAATCCTTGGTAAGGGATATCTGTTCTTGACCGTAAACTAGTTTAGCTTTCGATAATCCACACAGAGTCTGAGGGTACCGTCTGCCTTCTTCATAAAAAGGACCGGAGAAACCCAAGGAGAAGAACTGGGTCAGATAATACCCTTTGACTGTAACTCCTATAACTATCTCTTGAGCTCCTGTAACTCAGGTGTACCTATCCTTTAATGAGGAATGGATATCAGTGCCGCTCCTGGAACAAGCTCGATAGAGAAATCCACCTCACGCTTCGTAGGTAGACCTGAAAAGTCATCCAGGAAGACATCCCTGAAATGATAAACCACTAGAGGGAAGTACTTCTGACAAGTCCCCTGATCATCCAGATATAAAATCACAATCTGGGTTGTGACTCCACCTCTCCCATGATGCTCTGGTCCAGCTTGACTCACCTGAACGTCCCACTCGACTTTGTATAGAAACTCTCCTCCCTCTGGTGACGTGAAACACACCCTGCGATGATAATAGTCTACAAATCCTCAAAAGGGAACCAACCATTCCATCCTGAGAATAACATCATAGCTCATCATCTACAAGATATAGAGGTTCCAAAGGAAGTGACACCCACCCACCTCAAGGGGCACTCCATGCACTGACGCACACTGGCCGTTCTAGTTCCCAACGGAGTGTCTAGCATCATAACATCAGAAGAAGAAGAAACACAATGCCCAAAGGCTCTCCACAAAAGGCACAGATACAAAGCTATGTGTAGCACCCATATCAAAAATTATTGAAGATAAGGAAAAAGATACTAGAATAGTACCTATGACAGTAGATGGTCCGGGATCCTACTTTTTTTGGGTCTATTGCACGACATATGCCTACCCAGTGCCGTGGCCCTGAGACACAACCTGGCTACCCTATCCCACCTTGCTACCTCTAAGATCCTGGTGTTTGGCTACCATGAACACGACCACCATCTCTGCCTGCGCAACCTAACGTATTCTAGTTTCCCAACTGGTAAGAAGATGTTGGTCCTGCTCCAGCAAGCAGAGTCTGCACAGAACCCTCCCACTAGCCACCTGTAGAAACGCCCTAGAAAAGGGCTGCAGATGACCCATCTTACTGCAAGCTCGACATTCTACTATGTCATGTGGACACTAAGGTCTCTTGTTCCCCTCATTATCACACTGGTAGAAAATAACCTGACCACCTGAAACATTCTTCTAGATGGTGCTGCCACCATGAGATAATTCCATCTGTCTCTTTCTCTTGCTAGTAGAAATAGTACCAAAAACTAGTGTCGAACCACCCTGGCCCACAACACTAGATTCCAAAAGGTTCCGCTCAGTAATCAGTGCCTGGTTCAAAATAGCATTCACGGTAGGCAACCTAAAAACATTCACTAGTGCACGGATGTCATATCAAAGACCATCCTCAAAGCGTCTATCTCTGAATGCCTCATCACCCACCAAAACAGGTGAAAAACAATGAAGCTCAGTGAAATGATCAGAATAATCCATCACCGACATAGCGCCCTACTGCAGATTCATGAACTCTCGAGCTCTATATACCATAAACGTCTCTTGGAAGAAGAAGTCATAGAAGGCTATCTGAAAATCTTCCCACACCATGTCTCTATGATTCTCTGTCTGGGTGGTAACATCCCACCACCTCTTGGCGGAATCACGCAACATATAAGATGCGAGATTGACCCTCCACCCAGGAGGCGTCTCAAGATGCTTGAAAATAGTCTTCAATGAATCCATCTAAGACTCCGTAGCCTGTGGTCCTCCATCCCCTGAAAACATAGGCGGATGCTGCTGCAGGAAGATATGTGTCAGCTCTTCCATAGATGTGCCAGTCGGCGGTGCTCTCTGAAAGGTCTGCATGAACTACATGAAGCCTTCACGGAACTTCGCATCCGCGCTTGTGTACGGTATAATGGCTAGCTCCGCATCTGTCTCTGCTAGAGGATCCACTGGTAGCCCATGGCCTACTATCTCTGGAGAATAATTGTTGCCGCTCCCCTGGTGAACAACACATGGTCGTCTCGGCGACATGACTTTACAAGGTCAAGCACACACGTTAGATCAAGATTATCAAAGACTGAAAATAAGGAGACGGAGAAGGAAAGATTTAAAAATTTAAAAAACTTGACTACACGACTTGTATAAAACTACATGGTGTGTTCCCACAGGCTATTCACATGGGCGTGTACCCATGCTTAAACTGGTCGTGTAACACCCCAAACACACAGAGTGTCCTCTAAATACACGGTGTGTACTTGAATCCTCCTCCCCTTCCCGAGTCCTTTTACACAACTAAGCCACACAGCTCACTTTGAACAAGACTACATGGCGTGTATGGAATCTACATGGCTTGTATGGTTTAATTTTCAACTGCCCGTGTCATTCGTGACATGGCCATCTACTCGGATGACACTACACAACATGTTACACCCGCACACGGCATGTACACCACCCCGTTTCCCTAGCCACATGGCTAATTCCACATGGTCTCCCACTGGTAAAGACTAAACGACGTGTCCCTCAGGCACCCGACGAGATAAAGGATAGGTAACACCGACCCGTGTTTGTTAGCTACACGGCCAGGTCCCCAGGTTAGACTACACGGCGTGTTCCATGGTGGACACGGCGTGTATGTCTCAAGGTCTCCTCCATCCGTGTTGTTAGTGACATGTGCGGACTCAGGGTAAACACGACACGATGTGTACATCCGGTACACGACGAGTTTTTGCCAAGACTTTCCCTACCCTGTGCCCCCGCCCACATGGTCTATGACACGGGAAGAGACTACACGTCGTGTACTGAGGGTACACGGTGTGTACTAAAAAAGTTTCCATTTCTTTCTAAATAGAAGAACACATGGCGTGTGTCCGAGGAACTACACGACGTATATCCTAGGTTTTCCGGACAGTAAGCCTCAGATACTACTCTGGAACCCTGAAAATACTCAAATCAACACCTAAGTGCCAAATTCCGATCTATGAGGGCACATACTCCCCGAGAATCAAAGTTTGACATATTATACATGTTATACAAAAGTAAACAAGTCAATGATCCACCAAATTACGGTCATTGAGGGCCCATACTCCCCAAAAACCAATGTTTGGCGTCCATCCTATCAATAGGCTCACAAAAAAATACCCTATCACATAGCAGGTATTTATCAAAGTAGTTATCACAACAAAATGCTTTTCTATCACAACAACTATCACAACAACATGCAATTTCTAATATGCCTACATGGCATGGAACTATGCATGGAATGTGATTTCTAGCATGTGCCTAAATGATGCATGAGATGTCATACCCTCATCTCATCAGGTTGCAACTGAATAGAACCCATGTATAACATATAAACAACACAATCATATGTGCATCACCCAACGGTGAAAATTCAATCAACGGTAAAATTTGAATAATCAAAATAATTTCAAAAATACGAGGTAGACTGGATTTTCCCTTTACATGGGTTATCTACTCCCGGGCACAACTTATTACCAACTACCATTTCTGCCCTATCACTGACTAAGGATCCAAATAGTAAGTCAAAGAAAATAAACCCTCTGATACCACTTTTTAATGTCCCAGATCCGGGTGCCACTCCACAGGTGCCCCGAACCCGGTTGGTCACATGACCTCTGGAATTTGGGGAAATGACCTTGAGGTCATGTGACCAATCAGGTTCGGGGCACCCGTGGAGTGGAACTCGGATCCGGGATGTTACACTTATGTTACATGAAATTTTCATATAAAGACATATACTTATATAATATTGAAAATCTATACATTAATAAGACCAAAGTGATGGATAGACAACCCTATTCACCTTTCTATACATGTCATATCCTCCTAGTTGATAGGTGGTCTGACCCTAAATCTCCTTACATAGGGAGAGTTTAATTAAGAGAGAATTAAATTCATGAAAACACTAATACCTAATATAAAAATAAATATCCAATAACTACCATCAAGCTCATATTTATGAAAAAATCATAATTAAGAATATAAAAAATTATATTTTAGCCTTATAATTTATAACCATTATAAATTATTTATAATGATTTCTAAATTAATTTTTTATTTATAGATCATAATTTTTTCCATTATATTCTTAAAAATGAATTTTTAATATTAACATTTAATATTTTTGGAATATTAATTTTTTTTGGAAACAATAAATTAATTTTAAAATTTTTATGATTAATTAGTTAATAAACCTTCTATAAATTAAGTATCCAAAAATATCTTTTATAATGTCATATAAACATTTTATATACCATTTAAATAAAAATTATAAAAACATTTTTTAAACATTTTAAGGATTCACCATGAATTACAATACATTATGGTGCACATATTTTAGTTATTTTTGATAGAATTACAACAAGATGAAAAAAAGGGGTACACCATTAAGAAGCCAAACTGTGCCATTGTCATCACTATGCTGTGGTGACATGGAACATTCCACATTTCCTAGAGAAATATAGTGAATAACCAACATAGTCATCAATACATCATAGTGTCCTAGATATAAGAATTTTAATGACACTACTATTTATAATTGGTTATTCAATTTTTTACACATATATTTATTTTGATAAATAAATCTTACATCACATATAATTAAAGTCAATACAGTTTAAAAATAATATTTCCCTTTTCCATATTCAAATATTATTTTTGATCATTGGTTTTTTATTTTACTTAATATTATTTTTCTTGTTATATCTTTTGTTAAGTGTTAAAAAAAGGAAATTTGTACAAGCCCTGTAGGCCAATACTAAAATCAAATTTAAGTGGCCGGAGGTGAACCCCCTCGGGAATGTCAAATCCTTGAGGAATGAAAAAATAATGGGTCAATCATAGTGAACACAAGATGTTTTTGGGCCTATGTATAAGGCCCTTTGATCACGCTTGTTAGAGAATTGTTTGGGATTATTCACCTAATAGGACATAAAACCAGTCTGTGTTGTGTTTTTATTTTGATTTAGCCTCAACGCATCCTTCTTATTATATCTATTGGTATACATGTTTTCAATTTCATGTGGGACACCATTTTATGTTCACTGTTCATAATATCATAAATTAATGGTTACAGATGTGTTTATAAGATAGGTTTGTGTGTAAACCATAAAATTTGGTACTTTCCTCCCATACTAATTTTTTAAGTGTGTTCATATCCTTATGATTATTTTTTATTACATTCCTTGGGATCTATTCATACTCTTGTAAACTAGTTATCTTTAGCATGAAAATTATTTCAACCCATCTTTCTTTAATCTTTTAACCTTCTTCATGCACTCATACAACTTTTTTCCTATAGGTTTGTTTTACGGGTTCATTATTTCTTTAAGAATTCAGTTTTATCTTTTTTGTCTTTGTTTTATATTTTTTTCTCTGTTCATTTTGGTTTTTTATTTATCAGTATGATTGTGATCTTCATATTCTTCCTCAATTTTTTCTTATGGTTAAAATCATCTTCAATTTTCTTTTTTCTTGACGAGTCACCATTGGAAAACTGTAATGGTGGGTGCCAATGATGGGTGACTCATGAGCCATTGTTGGAACCAAACAGTGGCTCAATGAAATACCACTAGTCACCAACACTAGTTCATTTTACTCACTGTTGGATATAAATGGTGGATCATTAATTACGACCAGTTGTTTTTGTTTTTTCTATATAGAGCCTCAGAAGAAGGTTATTCTAAATCCTACCAGACCACTTACCTTCTTTTCTAAATGTTGCGTTTATTTATTTATGATTAAATCAATATTATTTTGTTTTCATATTTTTATTAGAAAATTATTTTTATTTTTATCAGAATCTTCTTTGAGTGTTTTTTCTTCAGTATAGCACCCTTTGATGTGTAAAGATGATTGAAAAAAGCCTCTTTTATTTTCTTTAGTTAGTTTTATTTATTTGGGAAATTTATTTTCCTTTTAATATTAATCATTTTTTATTTTATCTATTATTCATCTATTATTTCTTCATATATTTTGGAAATTAATTTCAATAAGCCACCATTTTGAATTTTTAATGGTTGGTCATGATCAACAGTAGGCTTCCTGAAATGTTGAATCATGAGTCACTATTAGACTTCTGATGAAATCAAAATTTTATTACTTTTTCTAAAGCCTTTGGTTATACTATATCATGGAATAAAATTTGTTTTAGTTGTATCTTTTTATTTTTACTACAAATTATAGTGGTATAAAATTTATTTATTTTTATTGGTGGGTCAGGAGACACCATTCTCTATTTTCTATGGTAGGTCATGACCCATTGCTCTTTATTTTCAACAACATCTCATTGAGCCACAATTAATTACATTTTTTTGTAAAATTTTTATTTCTTATTTTTATTAATGTTGTTAAAATAAATTTATTTTTTTGTTTGATGTTGCAATATAATTGAAACAATGTTTAAAAAATAATTGTGGAAATATTTTATATTCACTTCTTCATTCAAAATGATATTCCAATAATGCTCAATTTTTCCACAATTAATTCAATCTATATAATATGTAATATCATATTTTTATTTCAATTATTTTGTAGTTATTAAATTTTTAGAGCATTTATACTTAAAATATTTTTTTTATTTTAATATTTCTGGAAGAAATATTGTGCTTTATTTTTTTTTCTTTATAAGTATTACCGAAGTAGATAAATGTAATAGTCATATTTTAAAATTTTTATACACTAAAAAGTTTCATGAAAATATTTGACATGGATATGACCATATAGGATGATTCTTTAATGATCAGGGAGATATACTTAGGAATTAAAACATGTACTATTTCATATTGATTATTCTATGTGAATATGTTGATAAAAGGTTTAAAACTTTGAATTGATCAAGAAACATATTAGACTTCTATTATTTTGTTGTGATCACTGAGAATATTTATCACTTCCATCTTCCACCACTTAAGTGATCAAAGAACATGAGCTACACCGACTTTATACATCAAATTCTCAACTACTATTTTAATTGATTTTGTTATTTCTCCATTGTAATTTTCCTACCATATGTTTGTCCTCTAAATTTTGGTTTAATATTTTCCTATTAAAAATATATCATTGGGTTATTCCTCCATATAAAATTATGTTCGGGTTGTTCCTACTAGAAAAAAGGATGGTAGGTTGGGACACATTAAAAAAGCATGGGTTATAAAAACAGGTGTGAAACAAGAACATTTTACCAATATATAATTGGGTTATCAATCCCTTTAAAAAGAGAGGATCCAGTTAAAACCATTAACCTCAGTGTAAAAGATATTGATGAGGGGACTAATATCCTAGTGATCTGAGCCTCTATAAAAACTTCTTATGTTATCTATTTTATTTATGATTAAATTTTAACACTATTTAAATTATGATAAATAGTTATTTTTTAATAATTAAAAAAGGACTATTCACCCCCTCTATTCACTACATCCATACCAAGGGACCTAAAAATTCATATCAGTGCATGGTTACCTTTTTAAGGATTTAAATTTAGTTGTTTCATTATCTATTTCTGAGCTAACCATTATCCTAGACTGAAATGTCTAAGGAAAATATCCACTACATTGTTATTTATAATCAGGATCTAAATATATTGAATCCAATCAGACCACATCACTTTAATGGAAGTGATTAAGTTTTTTGGAAAGAAAAAATTGAGTTATTTCTTAAAAATATTGGTCTTTATTACTAAAATATAATTCCAGAACCCTTTAAAATTATTGATGTAGATTTATAAAATCTCTTTTATAATGATTATTCCAAATGTGATTTAAATTTTAAATTATGAATTAATTATACTACTCTATAATTATTCTTATATATATATATATTCAAATTTCATCTTGTAAAACTAATTCTAACATATAGAGGACATTAAAAGTTACACATCAAGGAACTAATAAGTTGTAGAGATCCAAGCTAGGTATGAACAGATATGAATTTCATGAATTCACAATGAATAATCAAGAAACAATTCACGAGATTTTCAATATATTCACCAAAATTTTCAATATTATGATTTCACTTGAAGAGACCATGAATAATGAAGCTCCTATTTAAATTTTACGTGAAGCTCTACACAATAGATGGAATTATTAAAAGTTTATATTAATGAAAATCAGTATTTCACTAAATATTCAATGGATAAACTTATAGGACCACTTATTTAATATGAGCTAGTAATGTAGAATGATAATGATGATGACCATAATAAAAGGAAAGGTATAACATTTAAATCAAATGAAAATGTTATTTCTAATTCCTATGATTTTGAGTTATAACAAAGTGAAAAGGATTAAATTTAAAATTTTACCAAAGGTGTTTAGAAGTACATGATGGATAAGATAGGATTTAAGAATCATCCTAGAACATTTCATCAAAAGGATCAAACAAAGAGTAATAAAAGAGGTAAAATTAGTAAATATGATGTTTTTGAATTAATATTCTATGACTGTAGGGAAAAAGGGACATATAAATTCAGTCTATATCAAATTAAAACAATATAGGGAATAAAAACAATAGAAGATGTAAAATATAAAGACATATCATGTACGATTGTGTTGTACAGAAGAGTCAGATTCAAGTATTGATGGTTTAGGAAGTGAAAAAGAATTTACAATTAATATTTTATGGATACAACTATAAGTGAGGTACATTAGGATTAAAATTATAGTTTTGGTTATGAAGCTAATATTGAAAAGTATTTTAAATAAATAACTACTCTGAATAGAAAATTTAAAATTGATATTGTAACGCCCCGACCCTAGCTACCCAGAGTCGGTGCATTACTTCGTAACATTGGAATGATCACAAAAGATCAAGTCTCGAAAGACCGATTAGTTTAGTATCCTTGGAAACACTAGATACATTCGTAAACATTACATTACATCATAAAAATGAAAACTACAATAACATGGTCTCCTTAGTCCACACTCATATCCTCACTGACTATTCTTTCAAGTCAGTCATAATACACTTCTTCACATCCTGGGAAAAATAAAACATTGAAAGGGGTGAGCTCAAATGCTCCGTAAGGATAACAATATAGCGGAAACTTTCATAAGAAAACATAAGCATTTAAGGCAATGTATAACTAAAACAAAAGCCTTATTGAACTTGAACTTCAGCATAATATGGAAAAAGTAAAATAAAATAATTCCATTACTTACTCACATGGATATTCTACTAGACGAATAATCACATTAAATATCAATAAACACTTTCATAATGAGGGAATGTATAATTCCAGACATTCTGAAACATTTTGTCAAGGCCTCGGCCAAGACGTCTAAAATGATTAAGGCCTCGGCCAAAACCATAAATCAAATTGGGAAAGGGCATTGGCCAATTCCATGTCTAGTTGTCTCATGAGACCTACCGATGCATCGAGGATCTATAGCGGGCTCCACCCGTCACTTATTAAGTCAAATACATTCCTCATATGAATAGGTTTTAACATAACATAAATATTCGTATTAAAACTAGCATACGAAATGTCAACAATTTCTCCATAAACTATGGATGGTATAAAAATAACACATCCACAGTCAAATATTTCACAAAATGTTCAATGGAAGTTTTGTATCATAAATCAATTTCAATTAAACTTAAAACCCATCAAAGGATGTTGACATGGATGAAATCAAAGCTATTTGAGAGAAATATCTCTCTTTTTTTGAAATCATTTAAAAGTACCATAATTATAAAATAAAACATTTACTTTGAAAATATTCTTATAAGATTGTAAGGGAAGCTTCGACAAAGTTATAATGGCGGAAAATAGCCGCACCCGCCGTATAAGTTAAAAAAACATTCTTACCTTAAATTTGTCAAAAAGGTCAAAAAGTACATTGTTTGGAAAATGACGGTAAGATTCCTTTCAAAACGTATAAGGGTATAAATGAATTTAACCCATTTTCCATTTAATAGTAAAAATGTTTTGAAAGAAATTTTTAAGAAACATGGATGTGGATGATAACGAGGTCCCAGGAGATAATTATGTATAAACAACCTTGGATAATGAAGAGGTTGTGAAGTAAACCCTTACCTTGTACTTTTCCTTGGTTGGGGTAGGTTAAACTCCTGTATAATGGTGAAATAATTGTTATTAAATTATACAAGAATCATATACATTCATATGATATCATATATGATCTTTTAACATTGCTTTGTTAACAATATCTTAGATTTATCGTTGTTTCGGGTGTTAACTTACCCGTTTTCTTTTATATGTTTTGTTACGTAAGTCGTGTTTTTCAAGGATAGGTTGTATATTATTCATATCCAGAATGATATCATGTCCTTAAACATTATTTTTAAATCATAAAATGATAATTATACTTGAATGGATACGACGGAGAATGAATCTCATCGCATTCGTGGAGACGGTAGTCCGTACGTACGCACGAGCGACAATATCATTATTTTGATATTAAAATAATATATAATTGGATAGTATATCATATATAAAGAATAATTATCATGTTATATTTATTATTTACATGAATTAAATATCATTATTATACCCATCTAAATAATAATATATTGAATAACAATTACACCACGACGTGGAGACGGTAAGCCGTACGTACACACATATGGTGACATGTCATTAAAATGATGGGTAGAATACTGAATATGGTTGTTCTATATTTATAATAACATAAAATTATATAGAATATACCGGAGTTATAATTTTAGAATTGAAATAATAAACAAAGAGGGAGTGGAAGAAGAAAGAAACTTGAAAGAGGGTGATGAAAACGTTACCTCTTCTTCGGGTTCTTCCTTTTGATTTGATCAAAAGGACTCTTTAGGATGGCTTTCTGAATAAAGTAAAGCTTCTAGGATGAAGGGAGAGAAGTTGGGAGAGTATTTGGGTAGAGGTTGGCCGAACCAAAAGGCTTGAAAGTGTGAATAAGGTGGTAGAGTTGGGGGCCTTTTATAAGAGGAGAGGAGGGGCTCTTTTGGAAAGATTGAAATGTTACATTATTATACAATGCTTTTAGGATTATAAAGGTCCCAAACATATATAATTCGTGTCTAAGGTAATAAGGGTTCTAAATATACCCATCCAATAGTCTTTGGACAAGTGTACGCCTTGGATTTTACATTATCTTTTCATTTTATTAAAATCGTTAAATAATGAGGTCATCGCTGCATCATAATGATGTCATAAATAATTTAATTTATTTAATGTCTAAAAATTATAAAAAAAATACTATGATGTAGGAAATTTTCTTTAGATTTCCAGTGACTATTTATAGTCAAAAATATGACTTGTATAACCCCATGTAAAAATTGTTTTAGTAAAACATTTCATGTTTGTGTCATTTTTTACTTTAACATTAAATAAAAGGTATTTATGTAATTTTCCAACTAAAGTGGCTCCATGGGGTCCCCATGTTGACCCATGGATTGTCTTGGTCGTAAATTACTCATCCAATAGGGTTAGGACAAGTGTAAGGGTATTTTCATATTTTTATAATATCATTTTTACCTTAAACTACACTAATTACCTCTAATCGCGATTAAGAACTTAAAAGTTACTATTCACCAAAAATTATTTTAATCTCATTGAACCACATTTTACTTCTTAATGACAACCATGTATGTCGGATTTTTGAAAATCAAATAACAGAAGTGGTAATATTTCATTTAAAAAAAATCAGTTATTTAACTACCACTTAGTGGTTTCACTATTCATAAAAAATTGAAGTTTTTCAGAACAATGCCAAAAATTCAACATAGGCTAATTTCGATATTCCGAATCCAAAAATGAAGTCCATTTTTAAATATAAAATTTATATAATTTTAAAAAGTGGTCATTACTATTCATAACGGCTACTTTGATTAGTCGCGGTGTTTTAGAACTCAAAGTTGCATACAATGCAAGCTATTGCATTATTGAATGAGAAGCGTATTGTGGAAGCTCGGGGTGTTAAAGATATCTTAAGAATGGATGAACTATTTAGGGAGCTGTAAAGGGGAAATAATAATATTAATAAAGAAAATAAAAAAATAAATGATTCTATTTTATGTATTATTGAATAAAAAATGTCTTAGATTTTTAACATGTAAAAGTTAAACATGATAACATGAGAATAAAATATTTCTTATCAATAACTGATGATGATCAAGACAAAAGATTTAAATTAGTTTGTGATGATTTAGATAAAATTGAAAAGGTAAGTATGAATCATGAACATGAATGTAAGGAACAAAAAAATTATGGATAATGTTCAAATGTAAAAATATGTAATTATTAGGAAATTATTAAGAAAGAGAATAAAAACATTAAAAAAATTACTAGTTCAAATGAAAAATTATCTGTTTTTGTTTGAGGTTAATATAATTTTGATAATATAAGGTCTATGAAAAAACCCAAAAAAGATAAAATAAGTTTTGGAAATTATAATCAGGTTTCTAAGATGTATAGAAATATTTTTTAGCGGCCCAAGTAGGAATATTTTAAATGTTCCTCACTTTAGTTGTAACTTGAAATGTAATTGTACAGACAAATGTTCATCAAAGTTTAATCAATATCTAGAATATACTAAGACATTCATTTCTAAAAATTTACTTTCTAGATAACCCTAAAATAAATGTCTCAAATCTGTATGAGTACCTAAATGTATTTCTACTAATCTAGGTGGAACCAAACTAGTCTAGGTAAAAAATCAATGATCTTCGTGATTTGTTTTTTAGAAATCCTACCTAAATATTACTAAAGTCACATGGTATATGGATAATGGGTACTTAAGTAAAAAAACTAGTGAAATATATAAATTCTTATCTTTTAACTCTTGTGGTAGAGTTACTATCAATTTTAGTGATAACTCTAAATGTATGATTAAAGGATTTAGAGATATAGGTATATTAAAATTTATTCTAATTTCTAATGTACTTTTTTTAGAGGGATTAAAAATAATTTGATTTGAATATCACAACATTTTGATAATAGTTTGAGTTTAAAATTTTAAGATAATAAATGTATATTTTATAATTATAATTATATTTTATTTTGTTCTAAATTAAATTAAAATATATATTCAATTGATTTTTTCAAAAATATCCCATCATAATGTAAAGTGATTAAATATTGTAGATACAAATAATATTCTATAGAACCAATGGTTGGGACATGTTCATCTTTAACAGTTGTTCAAGATGGATAAACATAAACATGTTCTGAAAATTCCTAAATTCAGTATATTTAAGTATTATGCATGTGATTCTTATCTAAAAGTTAAGAAACACAAAGAATAATGTAGATATTTTAATGTGGTTAATACTGCTAGATTATTAGAATGACTTCATATTGATGTTTTTGGACCCCTGAGAACTTCTAGTCTAGGTTCTAAAAAAATGAATTTTTAATTATATATTATTTCAGTATATTTACTTGGACCATTTTATTATATCTTAAAAGTGAAACCTTATACATGTTTGTTACATTTTAAAAGAAAATTCAAAATTAGAATGTTTGTATAATTTTTTCTATTAGACGTGATAAAGGAGGAGAATTTTTTAACTTAGTATTTGAAAATTTTTGTGAAATTAAAAGTCTTTTCCATAATTTTCCTGCCCCTAGAACAACATAATAGAAAGATCCTGTAGAGAGGAAAAATAAAACTAATCGTGAAATAGATAGAAAAATTCTTAAGGATTTTAAACTTCTAAAAATATTTTTATGATGAATCCATTAACAATGATTATTATATCTTAAATATATTTTGAATTATACCATTTTTAAAGAAAACTGCATATGAACTGTTTAATAATAAGAACCCAAAAATTGGTTATTTGAATGTATTTGGATGTACTGTATATAATTTAAATACTAAATATAATCTATAAAAATTTGATTCTAAATGAGACAAAGGTATCATTTTAGGTTACTCTAACATCAAAAAAATTTATAAGGTATATAATAAGAGAACTATTACAATGGAATTATATTTTCATGTTAATTTTATTGAAAATAATGAAAAAAGTAAATATTTTGTTGATAATTCTGAAGATATAAAATAATAAATCTATGATGAAGATAAAACTGAAAATAATAATCCACCAGTTGAGGGGGGGGGGAGAATATTTCATCTCAAGATGATCCTTTAATTTATAAAACTAACAAAGACCACTCTTTAAAAAATGTTTTAGGTAATTATGAATCTAGAATTAGAACTTGAAAATTTTTATTAAATTTATATGCTAATTCTTCATGTGTAGATGATTTTATGCCTATTAATATTGAATAAGCTTTGAAATATTATTATTGGATTAATTCAATGCATGATGAACTTGACCAGTTTGACAGGAATAAAGTGTAGAAACTAGTTGCGTTACCAAAGGATACAATGTCTATAGGAACCAAATAGATTTTTAAAAATAAATTGGATGGGTCTAGTAATATAGTTAGAAAAAAGAAAATATTAGTTTAACAAGATTTCCTTTAATAATAATGAATTGATTACGGATATTAATTTGAACCAGTTTCTAGATCCAAATCCATTCAGATTTTATTATATTTTTCATGTTTTTAAAAATTTTAAACTTTTTTTCAAATGGATTTAAACTGTGATTTTTTAAATGGTTTAATTTAAGAAGAGGTTTATGTTAAAATAACTCTTAATTTTAAAAATAATGGATTTCCAAATCACATTTTAACATAATATGATGACCTATATGGTTTTAAGAAATATCCTCGAGATTTGTATAAACGTATAACTCTATTTTTAATTAAAATTGATTTTGTTAATTGTAAAGTTAATACAAACTTATTTATTAAATGTGTTTCAAATAATATATAGATTATACAGATTTATGTTGATGATATAACTCTTGGTTTAACAAATGATAAAATTAGTAATGAGTTTTTAAAATTAAAGATAAATAAATTTGATATGAGCCTTACCGAGGAATTAATGTTTTTTCATGGTTTAAAAATTAATCAAAGGAATGATGGTATTTTATTAAATCAAGCGATGTATAGGAAATAACTTTTAATAAGGTTTGGTCTTCGTTATTGTAGAACTATGAGAACACATATGATTTAATATTCTAAAAGGGATGCAGATTAATCTAGAAATTATATTTTTGATATGGTGTATAGTGGAATGATAGGAATCCTTCTGTATCTTGCTGCTTCCCATAAAAATATTGTGTTTTCTATTTTTATGTGTGTTATATATCAGTTAGGGCCAAAATAAAGTCACCTTAAAGATATTAAAAGAGTTATTAGATATATAAAAGATATTTTCTATACTAGACTATTCTATACTAATGATAATTATTTTGATTTACATTCTTACTCTAACTATAACTATGGAGGTTGTAGACATGAAAATAAAATCCCTTCAAGAATATGAGACTTTTTAGGAAAAAGCATAATTTCATAGAGATATAAGAAAAAAATTTAGCAGCACTATCAATATTTGAGGCTGAATCAGTTTCTACTTATAGTTTCTATTCATAGATTATTTAGATAAAAAAAACTATGTAGACATTTAATATTAGTTTTGGTAAAATGCCTATCTACTATGATAACTCAAGTTCCATTTCAATTTCTAAAAACCCTCTTCATCATTCTAGAAATGAACACATTGATTGAAGGTTTAATTTCATTATGTATCATGTAAATAAAGGTAATATATGTTTATAATTTTTCCCCTTGGGAAACCATTAACTATCATTTTCACAAAACCCTTAGATTCTGTTAAATTTTTGAAAATGATGTTTGAATTATGTATACTCGAAGCATAAATTTTTATATGTTTAGTTATTATTTTAATAATTTTATTAAATTTTTTCATGTGGTCCATAATTGAATTTGTATTACTCTAATTATTCTTAATTAGATAATAATATATTTTTTAACACTGAAACTATCTGTTAATATTATGATAAATTTTTTTCTATGTTTACTCTTAAGTATTTATTTTTTAATAAAAAAGGGAAACTACTTTAAATAGGGGTTTCCATTTTTCTTTTTGATAAATTTTAAAAGGAGAGAATGTTTTTAAAGATTTAATAATTTTTTGGGGTTATTTGAGAATTTAATAAATGTTATGTTTCAAAATTTTCAAAAAGGGGTAGATTTTTTTTAATTAGGTATTAACATTTTTACACCTCTCTTTGTTTTGATAAATTACTCTTACATCACATTTAATTAAAGTCAATATATTTTAAAACAACATCTCTCTATTACATGTTATAATATTATTTTTGATCCCTAAGTGTTTATTTTACTTTATATTTTATATATATTTTTTATTGTTAAGTGTTGTAAAAAAATAAAGAACTATGTATAAGCCCCATAGGATGATCCTATATACACATTTAAGGGGACTCTAAGGTCAACCCTCATGGGAGGTCTAACCCTCGAGGCCCATAAAAAGGATAGGTTGATCATAATGCATGTAAGATGCATCTAGTCTCATGTATAAGGCCCTTACATTAAAAATGATGGAAAATTATTTGAGATACATCACCCACTAGGAATACATGCCGTGTGTGCATTGTGTTTTTATTATGTTCGAGTTTTAATGCATACTGCTTCTTATACCACTCTGTCAACATGTTTTCAATTCAATGTGGGATTACATTTTATGTTCATTGTTCATCCGATTATAATTCTTAGTTACATGTGTGTATGTATGATTTATTTTTTTGTAAACCATCTAATTTTATTATTTTCTCCCAAGATCATGTTTTTAACTATAGAAAATCAATATGTTGGTTTTTCTATTTCTTCCTTAAGAATATCTTCATACTCCAATAAAACAATTCTCTTTATCAGAAAAATTCTTTCATCCCTATTTTTTTCTTATTTTAATCTTCTTCATGATATCACAATTCTAATTTTATGTAGGGTTCCCATAAGAGTTCAATATTTATTCAAGCCTTCAGTTTTATCTAATTGGCTATGGTTTATCTTGTTTGTTCTATTTATCACAGTTTTTGTTTTATCAGTAAGATTTTTATCCTTATATTCTTCCTTGGATTGTTCTTCTGGTTTGAATCATCTTTCCTTTATTTTTTTCTTAACGAGTCACCATTGGGAAATTACCATGTTGGGTGATCCGAGTCACCATTGGTAAATACCAATAGTTTGTGAGTTATGAGCCATAATTGAAACCCAATGGTGGGATCGTGACCTTTCTCCAGACATCAATGGTGGGTCATTTTACTCACTATTGTATATTAGTTGTGGGTTATTTATTCCCACTATTTTTCTTTGTGTTTACTATACAGAGCCTTGATAGAAGGTTCTTGTAGCTTATATTAGATCTATTACATCCTATTTATAGTGTTTTTTATTATTGAACCCATTTTTCATATTTTTATCATAAAATTATTCTTATATTTATCAGAATCTTCTTCGGGTGTTAGTTCTTTTCTTCATTTATTTTTATTTATGTATGAAATTGATTCCCTTTTTAATATTAATTAGTTTTTATTTTATCTATTACTCATCTATTTTATCTTCACATTATTTGGAAATTAATTTCAATGATCCAACATTGGACATTTACAACAGCAGGTAATGAGCTGTCATTGATTTCATGTGACAATGATTCACGAGTTATTATTGGACTTCCAACAAAAGAAATTTTATTATTAATATTCCTAAACCCATTGGTTGTACAATAGTGTGGAATAGTTTCTATTTAGTTAAATCATTTTTTTTTGAAATTTAAATGGTATAAAATTTCTATATTTTTAGTGCTAGGTCAAGAGCCACCATTCTCTGTTTTTATTAGTAGTTCATGACCCACATCTCACTATTTTCAATGGTAGTTCATTGAGCCACCGTTAGTTAGAAATTATTTCCAAAATGTTTATTTCATACTTTAATTAGTGTTGTTAAAATTATTTTTTAAATGAATTATTATTTTATGCTGAAATATAATTGCAATAGTGTTTAAAAAAATAAAACTTTTCACTATTTTATATTCATTTGTTCATAAAGAATGATATTCAAGAAATTACCTATTTTTATACAATTATTGATCCCTGCATAATATAGATGATTACATTTTTATTTAATTTTTCCCATAATTTTTAATGGTTTAGAATTGTTATAACTATAATTTTAATTGAATTATTTCAATATATTATGAATAAATTTCAACCCCAATTGTGCTTTATTTTCAACATTACATTAATAGATAATGGTAACGGTAATATTTTAAAATTGTTATAAACAAAAAAGTTCTGTGTAGATATTGGATATATATTTTATCCAATAGGATCATACTTTAATGATTCGGGGGATCTCTTTAAGGATTAAAACATGTAATAGAGAAGATTTATTATTCTATGAGAAGATGTTTCTATAATTTTTGCTGATATAAATTGATCAAGGAACTTCTTCGACATCTATTCCTTTTTTTTGTCACAGAGAATATTCATCGCTATCATATTCCACCATTAAAGAATTGAATGAACTTGAGCTGAACCAAATTTTTACATCATATTAATAGATATTTCTTAAATTATTTTTTTTCATTTCTCCATTATAATTATTCCTTCTATATATTTTTCATCTAGAGTTTGGTTTACAATTTTCCCATCCAAAATCTGTCGATTTTTTATTCCTCCCATCTAAATGGAATGTTGGGTTTTTCCTCCTAGACCAAAGAAAGGTAGGTTGTGGCTCTTTAAAAAATTATGGGTTATACCACAAGGTGTGAAAACAGTACATTTCATATGTATGTAATTATGTCACCACTCCCATTCAAAAGAGAGTATCTAGTTAATAACAGTCCCCATGCAGATTATGTAACACCCCAAGTTTCTACGGTACGCTTCTCTTTGAATAATGCGATAGCGTGTGTTGTACGCAACACAGAGTTTTAACAACCAATCAAACTAGCTGTTATGAATAGTAATACCTACTTTTTGAAATTATATATATATATTATATTTCAAAATGGACTTAATTTTTGGATTCGGAATATCTAATTTAGCCTAAGGTGAAATTTTGGTACTTTTCGGATAACATTAATATTTTGATGAATAGTGAAAATTACTAAATTTTAATTAAAAACAACTTTTTTAATCAAAATAATTAATAATGATAAATTATTAATTTGAGTGGTTTTAAAGTATATTTAGAATATATTTTTACCATTTAATATAATGTTGGTCATTGGACATAATTTTACAATTAAACCGAACATAAACAAGTGTCAATCTTTTGATAGTTATTATCTCTTAAAAACACGCTTTTTGTTTTGACAGCGGGAATTAATTTTAAATTAATTTCTGCCACTTCTGTATTTTGAATTTAGAAAAATGGATTCCATATTTGTAATCAGGATTTCCAAATTGTGTAAATAGGTAACTTTTATTTTTAGACATTTTGAATAATTACTGTGGTAAATATTTTATTTACCATGGTTAAGGGTAAATCTGGTAAATAAGGGTTAAAAAATAATATTATAATAATACTAAATTACCCTAAAACGTGTCCTAGCCTTATTGGTTGATACATGTTCGACCATAGGCATCTTTGGGTCTATTTTGGGACCCCATAGTGCCACTTGTAGGTGATAGGGACACTTTATTTTAATTAAGTTAAAATGAATACAAAAATGACACAATCATATATCTTTTAGCAAAACAATTATTACATAGGGTTATATATGTTGGATTTTAGATTATAAATATTAATTATAAAGATAAAGAGATTTCCTACATAATTATATTTTATTTATAATTTTTACACATTAAATGATTTAATTTATTTATGACACAATGATGATGTAGTAATTACTATAATAGTGAAAAATTAAACTAATTGATATTATAAATACCCAAATAAATATAATATGAAACTTTTAATGAATTAAACTAATTTTCTAGGATAATATGATATATTAGGATTGATTTAATTGACTTTTTTCGAAGTAATCAATCTTTTATGAGTTTCACAAAAATCAACTATTGAATAGTGTCAAAATTGACATAAAAGAGTTCTTAAAACAAATATTATATTATTAATTGATATTAAATTCCTAAAAATATAAGGTTCGGCCAAGAGACTTATATAATGATAGGTTCATCATTAATGGACCACTTGGGGGTCTCTTGGATGTATGTAGTAAGTTTATTAACCATATTATATAAAAATACAAAGAGACATTGTAAAAGTGAAACTAATTAACATAGAGTTAATACTTAAAGATAAGGTTAATATAAGTACCCAAACCTGTATAAATTATATTGGTTGAGTTTGTTTCGACCCATAACCACCTTAACATTTAAATAATCAACTTTGTAGCCATTGGAAACCGAATATTAATTTATTATAAACTAATATCTCTAGCTTTTCCAAAGGTGCCCCTCACCCCTCTTATAAAAGGGCACTCCTCCTTCTCATTTCTTCACACCTTAAAAGCCTTTTGGTTCGGCCAAAATCTTCCCAAATACTCTCCCAACTTCCCTCACTACTACCTATGGGCCTTAGTTTGATCATAAAGCCAACCTAAGGAGCCCTTTTGATCAAATCAAAAGGAAGAACCCGAAGAAGAGGTAATGATTTCACCACCCTTTTCCAAGTTCATTTCTTCTTCCACTTCTTCTTCCTTTGTTGTTACCATTCTAAAATAATAACTCTAGTATCATATATATACTGTGATGTTATTATAAATATGGTACAACCATATTTATTATTCTATCCACCCTTTAAATAACATGTCACCATACGTGCGTACGTACGGCTTACCGTCTCCACGTCGTGGTGTAATTGTTATTCAATATAATATTATTTGGATGGGTATAATAATGATGTTTAACTCATTTAAATAATAAATATAACATGTTAATGATTCTTTATATATGATATACCATCCATTTATATATTATTTTAATATCAAAAGAATGATATTGTCGCCCGTGCGTACGTACGGACTACCGTCTCCACGAACGCGATGAGATTCATTCTCCATCGTATCCATTCAAGTATAATTATCAATTGATGATTTAAAAAAATGATGTTTAAGGACTTGATATCATTCTGGATATGAATAATATACAACCTATCCTTTATAAACATGTCTTACGTAACAAAACATATAAAAGAAAACAAGTAAGTTAACACCCGAAACAACGATAATACTAAGATATTATTATCAAATCAATATTAAAAGATCATATATGATATCATATTAATATATATCATTCTTGTACAATTTAATAACAATTATTTCACAATTATACAGGAGGTTAACCTACCCCAACCAAGGAAAAGTACAAGGTAAGGGGTTTTCATCTCACTCCTTATTCCCATGAGATTCATGCCATATTGCCACCATCACCTTTTGTGTGGTGTATGTACTGCCCATAATTATATTCTTTGTGTAATACACTCTAATTTATGTGTATTTACATATTCATTGTATGATACCTCTTTTATGGGTTGTAAGTTTCATAAGTTACTAAATTGGTAAGGGTTATTTCACAATCTCTTCATTATTCGAGGTTGTTTATACGTAATAATCTACTGGGATCTCGTTATCATCCACATCCATGTTTCATCAAAATGTATTTCAAAACATTTTTACAATAATATGGGTTAAATTCATTTATACCCTTGTTTTACTTTTTATAAAAGGAATCTTTCCGTCATTTTCAAAACAAGGACCTTTTTAACCTTTTCGACAGAATTAAGGTAAGAATGTTTTTTTTAACTTATACGGTGGGTGCGGTTATTTTCTGCCGTTATAAAATATTCAAAGCTTTCCTTACAAGATTATAAGAATATTTTCGAGAAAATGTTTTATTTTATATGGCTCTTAAATGATTTCAAAAATATAAAGAGATATTTCTCTAAAAAGTGTTTTGATTTCATCTATGTCAACATCCTTTGATGGATTTTACGCTTATTTGAAGTTGATTTATTATGATACAAAACTTTTATATTGTATTGAAGTTTTTGTGATATGTTTGACTGTGGATGTGCTATTTTTATACCATTCATAGTTTATGGTGAAATTATTGACATTTCGTATACTAGTTTTAATACGAATGTTTATGTTATGTTTAAACCTTTTCATATGGGAATGCATTGGACTTAATATGTGACAGGTGGAGCCCGCTATAGCTCCTCGATGCATCGGTAGGTCTCATGAGACAAACTAGTGTCTTGGAACAAGGCCTTGGAAAAATCTTATTTGTAGTCTTGGCACGAGGCCTTGGCTATGTGGTTATGATAGTCTGGCATTATGCATTCCAACATTATGAAAGTGGTTATTGATTTTGCATGTGATTATTCGATTAGTAGAATATCCATGTGAATAAGTAAATGGAATTATTTCATTTTATTTATTCCATAATATGTTGAAAGTTCAAGTTTGAAAGGCTTTTGTTTTAGTTATACATTTCCTTAAATGTTTATTCTTATTTATGAATGTTTCCGCTATATTGTTATCCTTACTGGGCATTTGAGCTCACCCATTTTCTATGTTTTATTTTTCCCAGGATGTGAAGAAGTAAGTTATGAATGACCTGCAGGGATATTATGAGGGGTTAATAGGGTGGACTATGGAGACATTATGTTGTTGTAGTAGTTTTTAATTTTATGATGTAATATAAGACTTATGAATATATCTAGTGTTTCCAAGGCTACTAAACCAATCGGTCTTTCGAGATTTGATCTTTCTTGTGATCATGCCAATGTTATGTAATAATGCACCGACTCTGGGTAACTAGGGTCGGGGCGTTACAGTTGGTATCAGAGGAAGTTTAGTACAAACCTTGGAAGCTATATTTAGATAAACTCTGATTAGAGCACGTAGACCTAAGATGAACTTTGAGGATTAGTATAGAAGAACTTCCTATAATTTTGGTATTGTAGAGATTTTGTGAGTTTTCCGAGAAATACATCCCTGTCTGGATACGAGCAGGTAGAGGCGGCTCTGGCACAGATGTACCTAGGGGTAAAACCCGAAAACACCGCTTTGAGCTAGACTCGAACAGGAACTGGTGCACGACAACGGGCCTTGCTGCACTCTTGGTTACGTCACTCCCGGGGGATATGCTTAGGATAACTCCCATTTTCTTTACAAATAATTATGAAGGGTTTATGAGTATATACTTCCTCAAAGAAAACATTTTTATGATTATGGATTATATCCATAAATAGTTCAATTTATGTTAAGTGTTTTGTAAGTATGGGATTATGTATTTTGATTCATAAACTGATCTAGTTTATGCCATTGTTTAGAAATGGTGCCTAGTGGAAGAAATGGAAACCGTATCAATGCACGCACTCCATGTAGGGATTTCCCTCCTGCTCAAGATAATTATAGTGGAGCTGGTGATGCAACTGGTGCCGATCAGCTAATCACCATACTGGGACAACTCACTCAGGTTATGAATAATAACCTTACCCGTATGGAACACCCTGATCCACAACGTGGAGGATCAATGTTAGATCGATTCATGAGGCAACAACCACCAACGTTCAATGGGAGTAAAAATCCCTTAGTAGCTGAGCAATGGATAAATTCCCTAGAGAAAATATTTCAGGCTTTGGGGAGCAGTGAAATGGAAAAAGTTATCATGGCAGTTTACCACCTCACTGGAGATGCTGATCAATGGTGGTCATTGATTCAAAACATGAAGGAAGATGATGAAGTATCAAATATGGAGTGGAGGGAGTTCAAAGATCTATTTTTAGAAAAACACTTTCCTCGCGACCATCGAGCAGATATGGAAAGGCAATTTCTAAGTCTGAGACAGAAGGAGGATGAGAATGTCACAAAGTATGAGGCTAACTTTACAAGGTTAGCAAGGTATGCTGGTGATTATATACATAACACAAGAAGTAAGATTGATTGTTTCTTTGATGGGTTAAAACCATTTCTCCGTCGAGTATTAGTCTCACAATCCTTTTCATCGTACGAAGACATTGTCTCATGTGCTATCAAGACCGAAAAGGAATTCTCTAAGTCTTATGACTTTAAAGAAAATCAAGAGAAGAAGAGACCTGCTGATCAATCTGGTAATGGAAATAAGGGGAAGAAGGGAAAGGTTGAATATCCGTCTTGTGGTAAATGCAGGAAGAAACATCCTGGTACTTTCTTGAAGGGAATGGGAGTCTGTTACAAGTGTGGTGAAAAAGGCCACCAAGCTCGTGATTGCAAAGGGAAGAAGGAAGCCACCAACGTTCAGTGCTACAATTGTAGGGAGATGGGACATTATGCAAATTAATGTCCTAAGAGTCAGGAGAACTTACCTCAGAAAAGGCCAAGGGATCAAGGCCAAGCTTATGCTATCACTACTGCTGAGGTAGAAGGTCCTAAAGACGTGGTGGCAGGTAATTTAATGGTTTCCTCAAGTTTAGAAAATGCATTATTTGATTCTGGATCATCGCATTGTTTCATATCTTCCCAGTTTGCTAAGAAAATTAGATATTTCCAATTTTATTTAATAAGGGAATTGTCAGTTAAAACTCCTAAGGGAAGTATCATTGCAACAATGTTTTGTGAATCAGTCCCCATTAGATCACATAAATGTTCGTTATCTGCTGATCTCATCTTCATACCTATGATTGAGTTTGATATAATCCTCGGTATGGATTGGATTTCGAACTATGATGCGAAGATTTATTGTAAGAAGAAAGAGGTTACGATTCTTGATGATAATGATAAGGAACACCTTATCTTTAGAGCAGAATCGTCACCACCTAATTCTTATTTAGATCCACCCCCAGTAGCTCAACTTAATTCAATTATTGGGGAGGAAGAGAATGAAATAACTATCGGTGAGGAAAGGAATGTTCAAATAGAGGATGTACCTGTTGTGAAAGAATTTGTAGATGTATTTCCGAAAGATTTACCTGGACATCCTCCAAAACGAGAAGTTGAGTTTTCCATTGATTTGATTCCTGGATCAAGGCCTATATCGAAGACCCCTTATAGAATGGCCACTGTAGAATTAGTTGAACTAAAGAAACAACTAGAGGAATTGAGTAATAAGGGATTTATTCGCCCTAGTGTTTCTCCATGGGGAGCCCCTGTTCTTTTTGTTAAAAAGAAAGATGGATCTATGAGGTTATGTATCGACTACAGGGAGATCAATGCTATAACGATAAAGAACAAGTATCCCCTACCTCGTATTAATGATTTATTTGACCAACTACATGGAGCTCAATACTTTTGAAATATTGACCTTCGATCTTGATACCATCAGTTGTGTGTGAAGAAGGAAGACATTCCGAAGACAACATTTCGAACCAGGTACGGGCATTACGAGTTTACCGTAATGCCGTTTGGATTGACTAATGCACCCTCTGTATTCATGGATCTAATGAATAGATATTTCAAGGAGTATCTTGATGAATTTGTGGTGGTATTTATTGATGATATCTTGGTATAATCCAAAACCTATGAAGATCATGAAAATCACTTGCGCATTATCTTGAATACTCTGAGGAGGCATGAATTATATGGGAAGTTTAGAAAGTGTGAATTCTGGCTTCAGGAGATTTCTTTTCTTGGACATATTGTCTCTAAAGATGGAATCTCTATTGAACCTTCTAAGACCAAGGCAATCCAAGAATGGCCAGCACCTACAAGTATAACTGAGGTACATAGTTTTATTGGTTTGGCAGGTTATTATCGACGTTTCGTCCAGAATTTTGCCCGATTGGCTAACCCATTAACGAAGCTCACACGTAAAGGGGTTAAATTTGGTTGGACAAAAGAGTGTGAAGAATGTTTTGAAGAACTGAAGAGAAGATTAGTCAATGCTCCTATATTGACTCTACCATCGGGGAATGATGGGTTCGTTATTTATAGTGATGCATCAAAGAAAGGACTTGGTTGTGTCCTTATGCAGAATGATAGAGTTATTGCCTATGCATCACGACAGTTGAAAATTCATGAACAAAACTATCCTACTCATGATCTCGAGTTAGAAGCTGTGATCTTTGCTTTGAAGATATGGAGGCACTACCTCTATGGTGAAAAATGTGAGATTTATACGGATCACAAGAGTTTGAAGTATATTTTCTCACAAAAAGAACTCAACATGAGGCAAAGGAGATGGCTTGAATTACTCAAGGATTATGATTTCACGATACACTACCACCCGGGGAAAGAAAACAAGGTGGAAAATGCTTTGAGTAGAAAAGACCATGGAGTTTTGAACAATATGAGAATTGAAAGGGATTCAATTTTCATGGATCTAGTGAAGATGGACATGGGAATAACCAGGGAAGGTGAAAAATCAATTCTTTTTCAAATGGTTTCCAAACCATCTTTACTAGAAAGGATTAAGAGTTCTCAGACCGATGATGAAGAATTTCAAAAGAAGATTAAAGCTGTGAATGATGGGAGATTGAGAGACTTTGTGTATGAAGATGGAATTTTGAAATTCGGGAAGAGACTTTGAGTTCCTGGTTTACCTGATCTAAAAAGGGAATTGCTGGATGATGCTCATAGTTCCAATTTCTCTATACACCCTGGGAGCGCGAAAATGTATAGAGATTTGAAGGAACATTTTTGGTGGGACAACATGAAGAGGGAGATTGTTGATTTTGTGTCAAGATGTATGGTTTGTCAACAAGTGAAAGCTGGAAGGCAACAGCCTGGGGGAGTCATGCAGCCTCTTCCCATACTGGAGTGGAAATGGGACAATATTACGATGGACTTTGTCATGGGGCTACCAAAGACTCCTAGAAGGAATGATGCAATATGGGTTATTATTGATCGTCTTACCAAGTCATCACATTTTCTTGCTATAAGAGAAGATCTACCCCTGGAACGTCTAGCAAGACTATATATTAATGAAGTTGTGAGACTTCATGGAGTACCCCTATCGATTGTTTCTGATCGTGATCCCTGTTTTACTTCAAGATTTTGGAAAATTCTTCAGAAATCCCTGGATACTGAACTTCATTTGAGCACTGCTTACCACCCTCAGACAGACGGACAATCAGAACAGACTATTCAGACCTTAGAAGACATGTTGAGATCTTGCTCACTTGACTTTCAGGGTATGTGGGATCAATATTTACCACTGGTAGAATTTTCCTATAACAATAGCTTCCATTCGAGTATTCAGAAGGCACCATATGAAGCGTTATACAGAAAGAGATGTCGTACACCAACCTGTTGGGATGACGTTGGTGAAAGAAAACTTGTAGGCCTAGAGCTGGTGGAGGAAACGGTGGAAAAGGTGAAAGTAATCCAAAATCACATCAAAGCAGCTCAAAGTAGGCAGAAGAGCTATGCCGATAATCGAAGGAAGGATTTGGAATTTCAAGTCGGTGATCATGTTTTCCTGAAGGTATCTCCATGGAAGGGAGTCATACGTTTTGGTAAGAAAGGTAAATTGAGTCCCAGGTACATCGGACCTTTCGAAATTCTAGAACGAATTGGGGTTGTAGCTTACCGATTGGCAATGCCGCCAAGTCTCTCCAAAGTTCACGATGTGTTCCACGTATCTCTGTTGAGGAAATACATGCCTGACCCAACGCATGTACTCACCTATGAGGAATTAGAACTGGAACCCGATCTTTCCTATTGTGAAGAGCCCGTCAGGATTCTTGATATGAGAGAAAAAGTACTGAGAAACCGGACGACGCGTCTGGTAAAGGTTTTTTGGAGAAACCATAAGATGGAAGAGGCACCGTGGGAACCCGAGGAACTTATGATGAAGAACCACCTGAGTCTTTTAATGCGGTAGTATTCTAGAAATTTAGAGGACGAAATTATTTGAAGGAGGGGAGAATGTAACACCCCAAGCTTCTACGGTACGCTTCTCTTTGAATAATGTGCTAGCGTGTGTTGTACGCAACACCGAGTTCTAACAACCAATCAAACTAGCCGTTATGAATTGTAATACCTACTTTTTGAAATTATATATATATCTTATATTTCAAAATGGACTTAATTTTTGGATTCGGAATATCTAATTTAGCCTAAGGTGAAATTTTGGTACTTTTCGGATAACTTTAATATTTTGATGAATAGTGAAAATTACTAAATTTTAATTAAAAACAACTTTTTTAATCAAAATAATTAATAATGATAAATTATGAATTTGAGTGGTTTTAAAGCATATTTAGAATATATTTTTAACATTTAATATAATGTTGGTCATTGGACATAATTTTACAATTAAACCGAACATAAACAAGTGTCAATCTTTTGATAGTTATTATCTCTTAAAAACACGCTTTTTGTTTTGACAGCGGGAATTAATTTTAAATTAATTTCTGCCACTTCTGTGTTTTGAATTTAGAAAAATGGATTCCATATTTGGAATCAGGATGTACAAATTGTGTAAATAGGTAACTTTTTTTTAGACATTTTGAATAATTACTGTGGTAAATATTTTATTTACCATGGTTAAGGGTAAATCTGGTAAATAAGGGTTAACAAAAAATATTATAATAATACTAAATTACCCTAAAACGTGTCCTAGAATTATTGGTTGATACATGTTCGACCATAGGCATCTTTGGGTCGATTTTGGGACCCCATGGTGCCACTTGTAGGTGATAGGGACACTTTATTTTAATTAAGTTAAAATGAATACAAAAATGACACAAGCATATATCTTTTAGCAAAACAATTATTACATACGGTTATATATGTTTGATTTTAGATTATAAATATTCAGTAGAAAGATAAAAATATTTACTACATAATGATATTTTATTTATTATTTTTAGACATTAAATGATTTAATTTATTTATGACACAATGATGATGTAGTAATTACTATAATAGTGAAAAATTAAACTAATCGATATTATAAATACCCAAATAAATATAATATGAAACTTTTAATGAATTAAACTAATTTTATAGGATAATATGATATATTAGGATTTATTTAATTGAATTTTTTCGAAGTAATAAATCTTTTATGAGTTTCAAAAAAATCAACTATTGAATAGTGTCAAAATTGACATAAAAGAGTTCTTAAAACAAATATTATATTATTAATTGATATTAAATTCCTAAAAATCTAAGGTTCGGCCAAGAGACTTATATCATGATAGGTTCATCATTAATGGACCACTTGGGGGTCTCTTTGATGTATGTAGTAAGTTTATTAACCATATTATATAAAAATACAAAGAGACATTGTAAAAGTGAAACTAATTAACTTAGAGTTAATACTTAAA
This sequence comes from Viscum album, assembly GCA_963277665.1. Lineage (NCBI taxonomy): Eukaryota > Viridiplantae > Streptophyta > Magnoliopsida > Santalales > Viscaceae > Viscum > Viscum album. The sequence continues at coordinate 855,716,022 of OY728133.1, read as the reverse complement.
GATAAGGTTAATATAAGTACCCAAACCTGTCTAAATTCTATTGGTTGAGTTTTTTTCGACCCATACCCACCTTAAAATTTAAATAATAAACTTTGGAGCCATTGGAAACCGAATATGAATTTATTATAAACTAATATCTCTAGCTTTTCCAAAGGTGCCCCTCACTCCTCTTATAAAAGGGAACTCCTCCTTCTCATTTCTTCACACCCTAAAAGCCTTTTGGTTCGGCCAAACTCTGGCCAAATACTCTCCCAACTTCCCTCACTACAACCTAGGGGCCTTAGTTTGATCATAAATCCAACCTAAGGATCCCTTTTGATCAAATCAAAAGGAAGAACCCGAAGAAGAGGTAATGATTTCACCACCCTTTTCCAAGTTCATTTCTTCTTCCACTTCTTCTTCCTTTGTTGTTACCATTCTAAAATAATAACTCCAGTATCATATATATACTGTGATGTTATTATAAATATGGTACAACCATATTTAGTATTCTATCCACCCTTTGAATAACATGTCACCATACGTGCGTACGTACGGCTTACCATCTCCACGTCGTGGTGTAATTGTTATTCAATATAATATTATTTGGACGGGTATAATAATGATGTTTAACTCATGTAAATAATAAATATAACATGTTAATGATTCTTTATATATGATATAACATCCATTTATATATTATTTTAATATCAAAAGAATGATATTGTCCCTCGTGCGTACGTACGGACTACCGTCTCCACGAACACGATGAGATTTATTCTCCATCGTATCCATTCAAGTATAATTATCATTTGATGATTTAAAAAAATGATGTTTAAGGACTTGATATCATTCTGGATATGAATAATATACAACCTATCCTTTATAAACATGTCTTACGTAACAAAACATATAAAAGAAAACAAGTAAGTTAACACCCAAAACAACGATAATACTAAGATATTATTATCAAATCAATATTAAAAGATCATATATGATATCATATTAATATATATGATTCTTGTAAAATTTAATAACAATTATTTCACCATTATACAGGAGGTTAACCTACCCCAACCAAGGAAAAGTACAAGGTAATGGGTTTTCATCTCACTCCTTATTCCCGTGAGATTAATGCCATATTGCCACCATCACCTTTTGTGTGGTGTATGTACTGCCCATAATTATATTCTTTGTGTAATACACTCTAATTTATGTGTATTTACATATTCATTGTATGATACCTCTTTTATGGGTTGTAAGTTTCATAAGTTACTAAATTGGTAAGGGTTATTTCACAATCTCTTCATTATTCGAGGTTGTTTATACGTAATAATCTACTGGGACCACGTTATCATCCACATCCATGTTTCTTCAAAATGTATTTCAAAACATTTTTACAATAATATGGGTTAAATTCATTTATACCCTTGTTTTACTTTTTATAAAAGTAAACTTTCCGTCGTTTTCAAAACAAGGTCCTTTTTAACCTTTTCGACAGAATTAAGGTAAGAATTTTTTTTTTAACTTATACGGCGGGTGCGGTTATTTTCTGCCGTTATAAAATATTCAGAGCTTTCCTTCCAAGATTATAAGAATATTTTCAAGAAAATGTTTTATTTTATATGGATCTTAAATGATTTCAAAAATAGAAAGAGATATTTCTCTAAAAGGTGTTTTGATTTCATCTATGTCAACATCCTTTGATGGATTTTACGCTTATTTGAAGTTGATTTATTATGATACAAAACTTCTATATTTTATTGAAGGTTTTGTGATATGTTTGACTATGGATGTGCTATTTTTATACCATTCATAGTTTATGGTGAAATTATTGACATTTCGTATGCTAGTTTTAATACGAATGTTTATGTTATGTTTAAACATTTTCATATGGGAATGCATTGGACTTAATATGTGACGGGTGGAGCCCGCTATAGCTCCTCGATGCATCGGTAGGTCTCATGAGACAAACTAGTGTCTTGGCACAAGGCCCTGGAAAAATCTTATTTGTAGTCTTGGCACGAGGCCTTGGCTATGTGGTTATGATAGTCTGGCATTATGCATTCCAACATTATGAAAGTGGTTATTGATTTTGCATGTGATTATTCGATTAGTAGAATATCCATGTGAATAAGTAAATGGCATTATTTCATTTTATTTATGCCATACTGTGTTGAATGTTCAAGTTTTAAGGGCTTTTGTTTTAGTTATACATTGCCTTAAATGTTTATTCTTATTTATGAAAGTTTCCGCTATATTGTTATCCTTACTGGGCATTTGAGCTCACCCCTTTTCTATGTTTTATTTTTCCCAGGATGTGAAGAAGTAAGTTATGAATGACCTGCAGGGATATTATGAGGGGTTAATAGTGTGGACTGTGGAGACATTATGTTGTTGTAGTAGTTTTTCATTTTATGATGTAATATAAGACTTATGAATATATCTAGTGTTTACAAGGCTACTAAACTGATCGGTCTTTCGAGATTTGATCTTTCTTGTGATCATGCCAATGTTATGTAATAATGCACCGACTCTGGGTAACTAGGGTCGGGGAGTTACAGATTAGAGGAGATTAATGAGAGGAATATGATCTTGGTGATATGAGCCTCTATAAATGATTCTTATGTTATTTGTTTTATTTCTACTGACTTTTTGAAACTATTCTGACTATGATAAATTAGTATTTTTTAATAATTTAAAAACTAATATCCATCCCCCCTCTATTAACTACTACCATACCATGATACCTAAAAAATAAGACTATGAGAATGACTTTTTTTTGTCATGGTGATGGTATTGTTTTTCTAAAACACATATAGAACACATTTAAATACAAAATAAATAGCCTCTAATAACACTGATGGTTTTTTGGGATCATCTAATGACTCTTTCTAGTGGAAGTGAAACCAAATCCCAAAATAACATTTCTTCAAGAATCATATGTATAAATGTATTCAAAAAATATATTATAAAAATGGGGTACCTAAAACACATGAACTTTATAATCATCAACCTTAATCTTCCAAGGATTTTTCTTAACGATGATCATAAGGAGCTGCAGTTGAAAGATTCCTACCTCGGAGAGGAATAAAATTTCAAATATATCCATGAACATTTTTTAAGGACTCTTAAATGTTCAAAGGGGTGATAGTTCCTTATCCATTCAATGAATAAACTTTGTGTATGAATGAGAAGTTCATCTAGCATGTTAATAACTCACAGGGATCAACCACACACCAATCAATCAATAATAAAAGGATAAAATCCTTTATGTCATGTTCAACACTCTTCATTCAATAATGAGTGTTGGTTTTATAGAACATTTTGAGTAGTACTCAAACATTACAAAATTTATACTGTTCATTCGTTTAACACTTCAATTCATGAAGCATGCTATCCATTAAAATTATTATCGCCTTGATTATAAAGTGATGAAGCATGTAGGAGTAGATGTGTAATGATGATATGCATCACATACATATCAATAAATTCATGGTTGTTGACTATGAATTCATATAAACCACCATGATGTGGTGGATCCCATGTTAGACCACAAATTTAAATTCACCACCATGATCGTAGATGTTCCCATTTTAGTTCATATCTAATATATATATAATCATGGTTTAGGGAAATACATCAAAGTGTGTGACTCATGAAATTATTTAATAATATTATTATATTTTATGGATCATTACACAGATCTCCATAGAGGAACATCCAATAAAAAATATAAATTTTCATTTCTTACTGGTGGAACATGTACTTCTAATATTTAAATCTCAGATATTATCGAGGATGAACTTTTTTATGGGAAAAAGATTCAATTTATTATGAGATCCTTATAACTAATAGATTGTATCATCTTTTTCCCATTAAATGATAAAATACATACATAAAAAATGTTTTTTTAAGAATAAAATCAGAGAACTTCTAGTTTATCCTTTGAGTGGTGAACTACTATGACCATTCAGTATGGCTACTATCCTTAATACATTATCACAAACAATGTCATATAGAAGAATATTATATTATGATAATAAAATTATTAATATTAAAAACCATGAATACGTATAATCATAAATTACATAGAATTTTGTTTTAGGGAACTAAATACAAAAAACTCCATCTTTCACTAGGACCAACTACTAACAACGTTTAGTATTCTAGCTCTCATATGATATTCAGAGTTTTTCTGATATAATAAATTTTCGAAGGTGTTTTTTACATTCTCATCCATAGAAACTATGCACATCATGACCTCGCACCTTTAAAAAAATACCATAAGAGATGATACATCCAAAGTATGTTCTTCATCGATCAATGTAACTTTTGATCCTCTACAAGATCCACCACTATAGAATTATAACAACAAAGTGTGATGGTGTATTCAATATTTATTATGACATAAATATCTTAGATGGGTTTTAATATCCACATTACTTCCTTAGCTGCATCAGAATATGTTATATACTTATATTTCACTATATATTTATTGAAAATTGGATTCTTTAAACACTTCAAGATCATAAATCCTCAGTTGAGACTAAATACACATTCCAACTATGAATTTTGATCATTCTGAGTTTTTTAAATAGGAATCATTATATACCCTAATTACTAGCTCCACATCTCCTCTATGTACCTGGAACATATCTTTAGTATGAAATGTATACATAAGAACAGTCTTAACAATAATCCAGTATTGTTCACCTAGATTATCATGATATTTTCATACCCTAAACAAGTCATAGAAATATCAAGAACACAAAATAACATAATGTACACGATCTATCTTATCATAGATGCGTATGGGATCCTACTCATAATCTATCTCCCCAATTGTGTTTGAAGAAACATTTTCTTAGAGAGATGTATTCTATATGGAACTAGAACTATGATCTTGTTAGATTTTTAAATTCTAATTCTCTTCATAATTTTGTCAATGTATGTAACTTGACTTAGTGCAAGTAGCCTCTTAGATATTTCAAAAATTAGATGGATCCATAGAATGTAGGCTATTTCTTCTAAGTTTAATGTGGAGAAAGATTTGTTTATCAAGTAATTAATCTACTGCCATATAGTTATTTAATTTATAATAAGTAATATTTTATTGAAATATACTACTAAGAATACAAACAAACTCCAGATAAACCTATTATAAACAAATAGATCACATTCATTCTTAATGAATCAATGTTATTTTATGGATTCATTGAATCAAAATTTCAATCACAAAAAAGATTTCTTAAATACTGAATTGGATTTTGATAACTTGTACCTTATTGGTACTACCTTGAGTAAAAAATTATTCTAGTTTTGTAAAATAGATATATTATTGAAGGTTTCCATTAATGAAATATATTTTGACATCTATCATTGAAATCACATAGTCATGGAAAGCTTCTAAAACATGTATAATTATGATGGATTTAAACATGAATTCCAGGTAAATGGTTTCATAATATTTTATATAAATAGACTATTTAAACCCTTTAGTATCTAGTAGTTATTTAATAGTATTTAATTTACTTTACATGCTCATTTTTTCATTGAAATCCCATTTTCACTCAATGGGATTTACATCAACAGATGGATCAATGAAAACCCACACTTGGTTCCGCTATATGGAATCTATATCATAAATCATAGCATTTTCCCATATTATAGTTTCTCTACTCCAAAATAACTCCTTATAGGTAAAAGTATAATTTTGTAAACCAATAATGATTCACCAAATGTTTCTGGTTCTCTAACCTCTATGGTGATCCTATATAGTACTTGCGTTTTAGGAACAACATCTTCCATGGGGACTTATGGAATATATACCTACAAAAAATGTTGTATATCTTTTGAATCATCATAAAATTCAATCATTGTCACACCATCCTTTTAAGGATGTGATACCTCTCTAGAAAATTAGGATTTTCACCAACCATAAATGTTTTTTCATAAGGTTTGAATATGTAATATCCTTTTGTTTCTTTAGGATATCTTATAAGATTCCATTGGTGTACAAGGGTTATTTTTTTTCATGTTTCATAATTGAAAAATGTCTCATGACCACATACATTCAAGTTTGATAGAATGTGTTACTTACTAAAAGATAACTAGTATTTGATACAATTTAACACTTTTACTAGAACATTGTTTAATGTGTATACCAAAGTTTTCAATGCATATTCCCAAAAGAATAATGAAAGAACTACAAGACTCATCATTGACCACAGTATGTCATGAAAGGTATGGATCCTTTTTTCTATAACAATATTCAATTATTCAATATAAGGAGGAGTGAGTTGGGGTAAAATCACACTCATTAAAATTTGATAAACTATTAGTTGAGATACTCACAACCTTGACCAGTTTGAATAATATTTATCTTCTTACCAATATGATTCTCTACTTCATTGTCAAATTATTTTAATTAATCAAATGATTGAGACTTATACCTTATTAGGTATACGTACCCATATATACTCAATTCATCAGTGAAATTTATGAAGTAAGAATACATGCCTCTATCTTTTACTATAAAAGGAATGAACACATTAGTGTATACCAAATTAAGAAGTTTGTGGCTCTTTCACCTTATCCACTAAATAGTGACTCGGTCATTTTTAATTGACAAAAACATGACATATATCACGTGTTTTTGTCTCAAAGGAGTCATAATAACCATAATTACAGATCATTGACAAACTCTTCTCATTTACATGTCCGAGGAAATGATACCACAACTGGTTGTGGTATGATTCATGTGATCTCGATTCTTTATCAATTTCCAATACCAGGTTTTGGTAATATAATACATAAATACCATTATTTAAATGTGTCATACTATTTAATAGATTTTCTTTATTAATTAAAAAAATTTATTTCCAAGTTTTAAAATAAACTCATCTAAATCTAAGCAGGATATAGAAAAAATGTTTCTGTTAACTGAGGGTATATAATAATAATTGTTCATATCAAAGATCAAACTTATTTGAAATCAAATATAATAGTATTCTATAGATAACGTAAAAATTCATGATCTATTGGATAATAAAATATAAAAATATCTTCTTTAAATCATATGAAATCTTCTTGGTTCCTACATTTGTGTATATATCTGAGTACCAAAAGCAATATCTAATAACCAATTGGTAGATATTTAAATATTTCAATCATTAATGAACAGACCTAATGTTTCCAATTACTTATTTAATGGGATGAAATTCTTCTTCCATTTTCATAGATTTATAAATATAAAACATACATTATATTTTTTCCTACTACAATATTTGGATCTTTCTCATTTTCGAAGGAAAATGCTTCGGAGCGTTGGAATTAGATGGAGTCTTTGGGCCAAATTATTTTTTATTACTTTCATTAAATATAAGAACCACATTCTTTTCATGTCCCATGTCTATATCAACGTGGTAAATTATGTTAATAATTATTTACAGAGTTGTGTCACTATTTTTCATATTGTAATTCATAATGAAAATTGGGTAACTACTAGGTTGGGAGTATAAAATGAGGTATCTGAATAACTGATCAAGAATTTTAAAGGCCAAGATGAGAAAGCACAATATGTATCCAATCATATTTAGTACATGTGTCCCAAATGGAACTGAACCTCAAGGATTGAATGAAAATAATGTATTGGAGATCTGATATCTCTCATTACGTGCCTTATCTTAATAAAGATCATAAAGGTGATACATAATTTTATACACATCCATTTCTCATTGTTTATTTATGATTTCACTAGACATGGATATTAACTTGAAAAGTTGGACATATGTGGAATTTTCCACATGTTTATGTTGGATAGATATTTATTACTCGCAATCCTATTTAGGAAGAGACTTAGGAACATGGGTTTACATTATGTATAATTTCTTCTCATGGTGTAGTGTAAGGCACACAAACCTATACTTTTGATAGAAATTTGAGAAATTGTGATGGTTAACTTATCTAATATAGATCCTTGTGAAAATTACTCAATTAAATTTTTCTAGGAATAACTTGAAAACTACATTACCTCATGGTTCCTTTATCTTTTTAGTGGAAAACCTAATAATGAAATACTAAACTTGTATTTATTCAATTCTTTCCTAAAAAATGGTATTGAATAGAATTTTTCCATTACACTAAATACCAATTCGGTTACTTTTACCCAAAACCCTCATAAAACTTTCCTAATAAAATAATGTTCCCAAAATTTTTCCCTGAAAACAAAAATTTATATGGTTAAATTTTTATTCATGTAGTGGATGTTTTTTATAACTTAATATTTTATTGAGGGATTTTTATCAGTATGTGTAAATTCCCAATTTGATAATTATTACATTCTTGTTAATATTAAGTAAATTTTAAAGAAGTTAACAACCAAGTATTGATAAAATTTTTGCACTATCAATTTTATTTTAATTCCATATTGCATTCCTATTACTTTTTATTTTATGTGATCATGAAAACAACATCCATAAATAAATTAAATATGAATGCAAAAATAAATAAAATAAAAGAAGTCGTATGATAATGAGATTTTTTAATGGTTAGTTTAACTAGAAGATGATATTCTAACCATTGACCCTTGGGGAATAAAACCTTAAACCGTAACTTGGATTATGTTTTAGTATTCAACCTATGTATCTCATAGATCAGTTTCACATTATCTATGACCTTTAACTACCTCCACTTTCCTGAGATATCCATCCAATACATAAGCTTTACTCTAACAAATATTATGGGAACCTATAGATATGTTAATGAGTTTACATAAAAGAAACATTGAACACGTTGGCCATTAAAAAATGAGAGGATGGGATGACATACATACCATAATTTTAATTTAATGAATTATTTTAATACCATGTAATAAAAATAAATTAAATGAAAACATTAATAAACCTTGGTCTTTATTTCCTAATGAACATGAACATATAAGAAACAAATACACATTCAATAAACTAAAATTAATTTAAATAATTTTTAATTGAGATAAAATGAACTAATATCAATAAATTAATTTTATTAATTAGTCAATTCAATTATTGTAATTTACATCCAAACTGTCAATTGGATTCTTATCCCATATAATTTTTAAAAAATTTAAAAAATTAATTTTATTTAGAATAATTAAGTTCAAATAATTTACATAGAGGAATATAGTGATTTCCTTTCATAAATAAACAATTTATATTGTGGTGATATACTATCTAATCATAGGGAATATAAGATGAAAACTTTTTCACATAATTACATGGAAAGTACTCTCAATAAATAATACCCCAAAGCATGTTAATTACATAGAATGTAATTATTTTAATGCACATAGTGTAGTCGACATATTACAACTATAAATGGTATATAGTTTTGAATATTAGACATAAATTAATCAAAAACATAATATATAATCTATCACATGGAGTTTTCTATTAATAAATAACATACTGACACAAATTGATTAGGATTAAAGAGATTAATTAATTTATTCTGTGTTTTCCATAAAAGGATATGATACAAAACATGTAAATGACAACTATACAACATGTCTGTATCTTCACCATCTATCCATAACACATGCCTAGGGATAGATTTTGAATGTCATTCATAGATATTTATAAGGCACACAATGTGTACTAGAGTTACACACCATGAAACCAATGGAAAACCGTGTTCAAGTATATCCCGATCAACATGTGTTGTGTATTAAAAACACCATGTATATTTACTATATGATGAAAAAAAAATTTCACGGTTCATCTTAGTGTAGTGTACATGGGTACACAACATGTACCAATGGGATATAATTTTTCAACTCTTGTACTATCCAAAAAAATTCTCATTATATCTAGATGGGTTCTTCACCCGTTATTCATAGGGTTTTAACTCATTATTGGTTATATGAACAATCAAAAAGAAGAAGAAGAATAGATCCCAACATTATTATATTAAAGTGTGAATTATTTTTTTTAAAAGAAATGGTAAATTAATATACAAAACAAAAATAAATAAAAAATTTACATTGACACAAGACCACTCTAATACCAGTTAAATGTTCAGGGGCATAGTATAAATGCTTAGACCCTTTCCCAATAATGGTTTTCCAACACCTCCTTTAAATTTTTTCTAAAAACTATATGAAATGAAAATCATGTAATCTAAATGATATGATAATTACATTTAATTTATTATTAATTTACAGAGATTAATAATTAGCTTATGTTGAAATTATTTCTTCCTTGAATATCATGGTTAGAATCCCTATAATGGTGATCCAGATTTGATCCAAGAATCTCCAATAATCATCATAGAAATCCCCGAGTGCTAGCATGGAAGACTCTATCACTTGTACATTCATAGTTTAGCACCACAAGAATCTATTCAAGGTATAAACAATATATTATTCTCTCTAGACTCGATAGGGTGGAGGAGGGGGATAAATCTCCTTTCATGAAAGGGTTCTAGGAGAGGATATCACTAGGTCTTGATAGGATTATATTTAGAATTAGTTGGGTGTGATGATTAGAATGACTAGGCTAGAGATAGATAATGACATAAATGGGTATTTATAAGCCTAGGGTAAGAGATTAAATAATTAAACATAGGAATTTATTATTCTTATAATGTACAGATAAACCCATGTATAAATAAAAATATTAATATTATTTACTTGAGATGGAAAAAATTTGTGATTAAATAAATATTAATTTATTGAATAAATAAATTAATAATTATTTAAATAATATTTAATATGTCATTTCACACCAGTCTATTAAACTCATTCCACTAATCCTCCTTAATATTTATTGTATCTTAAATAATTACTACTTATTAAATTAATAAATACCACTGCATTATTCACCAAATATGAATAATTATTATACTATATATGTGAATAATATTTATTCAAATTAGTTGAATTCATATATTATTTATCTGAGGTTTCTAATAAATTTAGTGTGTGATCCTCTAGGACTCTTTCTTAGTGGGATTAGAAAATCTTGATTAAAGTAGAAGGTTTACATCTAGATACATGTGAAGACACCCATAGAAAAAGAAGTTAATTTTCTCTATGATAATTTCCACATAATAACAAACACTATGTAATATAAACCATTTTTCTAGATGTCTATAATCAACTAGGTTGCATATTGGTGTCATCAAACAATGCACTCGATGTATCCTTATTTGAATTTTCATAAATAAACTTCACAATATAAGTCCATGAATATATACGTAATCACATAGTTTAATTTATATCAAAGGTTCAATGATATCAGATTCTACTAAAATAATTTTAGGGATAAATCCTTTCTCTTGTTGTTCATTAATGAAATATCTGTCATGATGCACCCAATGTACCCAAATTCACCATGAATATAAGTCATCATAGTTTATGAAATTATATCCAATTACATGAATCATGACATACATTAATAATAATTTTAATGTTTAAGGATAATTACACATCTTCAGAGATATGAACATCTAATGAAACTTAGAAATTTAGATTTATTGCTAGGGTTTCATGTTCTCTTAATATATTATCTTGGTAAATATTAATGATGTACTTAATTATAAGAAGTATCAATATCTTATGAGCTCCATACTCTGGATAGAACATATCATATAGGTGACTTCATATGACATCTTGTCACACCCCATGTCCTTGTAGGTATATTTATTTTAAATTATTTTAATTAGTTTGGGGAAATTTGAATTTTTATAAGTTCCTGGTTTGATTTTTTTTTGAAAATTATTCCCTTATAAAAAAAGTTTTCACCACTCATTTTTGGAGAAAAAATCCAATGATTTTTATGAGGATGCACAAAAAAGGCATTTTTAGTTTAGTTTGAACATGCACAATTGGGCCTCCATGGGTAGCACACAGTTTGCGTGACTCATAAGAGAATATTTGTTGCTTGCCTTATATGAGAGTTGTCTAGAGCATGGTTGGATCAAGATTAGAAGTAATCATGTGTTCAAATAATGAAATGTTGGTTTTTCCTTCTAGTGGCCTCACACATTTGGGACACTATTTAGAAAACTATGCGACCTAACTGTGTGAGTTTCCCTTTTTTTTATTTTTATGTTTTTATCTTTTCTACCTTGTATTAATTTAAAGGGAATTACCATTTATTTCTCTTCACTCTCATTCAGGTCACCCAAGGAACACTTCAGGGGAGGTCCTCCTACCACCTTGTGTGTATTAAAGTCTATATGCCTTTGATTTTCATGAGAAACCCCATGGTAATATCCCTATTCCTATTTTTTCTTCCTCCTCCTACATTCTCCTTCAGTTTCTCACTATCCCATGAACCCTCGGGAATATTAGGTTTATCTTTAGGGATCTAGAATACCTAAACATGGTGTTTTTTATTTTTCATGGAATTAATATTATCCCTAAATGCTTTTTAGATCATTCATCATCACAGGGGAAGATATCCAGCTTTATTTTTGTTGAACCGAGGTAAGTGTTTTTACATTTTCACTTAATTTAGAAGTAATTTTTATTATTTATGATTTTAAATGATTTATTTGATAAATTATAAAAATATATGATAGTTAAAATGGATTTTCCTATTTTAATAAAACTTTTACAAGTAATTTAATGTTGTACTTAAATTTCTATATATTTTTAAATGGTTGATTTTTTTTAAAAAAATTGGTGGAGTTTGATAAAATATGACCCCATTTGGGTTGTAAAATTATTTATAAGTTGTGTTTTTAAACATTTGGAGTTTTAAAATGAAAAATAGAGCGGGTTTTGGAATGAATTTTCATATGGATTTAATGAATTTTTATACCAAATGTTTTTGAAATGTATTTCAATGGTTTGTGATATCTCTATGTTATTTGCAAATTTTGATGGGTTTTAATATGTGTTTCTATTGGATATTAATTTATTTAATATGATATTATGGCTTGATATGTTTTTTATTCTTATGAAAGACCAAAATTTAGAGCACATGATGAAAAACATCTAAATTGAAGAACCAAAAGGCACTTCATGCTGAGATACTTCATGGCTTGGCATGACAATGAAAAATTATAAAGAAGACAAGGTTGATGGACTAAAAAAAATATAACAAGGGAGGTACTAGAGATAAAAAAAATAACACTCATGAAAAAAAGATATTCCATCATAATTATATGAATTTACATGTTGTATAATCATTACTTGTGGTGAACTAATGCAAGTCAAAACAAAACTATAGGGTGGAAGGTGGAAAAAATTAACATAAAGTGACTATAACACGTTTAAAACTATAAAACTTATGTTTCATGCCATTAAATAGGTGAATATGACCCAAAAATCCCCAATATATGAATTTGATACACATGGTGCAAGATTATATGTAGTGTAAATGCCTGAGAGATAAGAAGAAAAAGGATTTTAACATATCATTGATGATGACATTCCTTTTTTTGACCCAGATAGACATTAAAGTCCATTTTGGACCTATTAAAATTATTGATGAATTACAATGTTATAAATAAGGGGTTCTATCTAAGATAAAGGTGGTTCCATTCCAATATTTTTGTGCGACCACCAGGAGGCTTTCATAGGGTTCTGACCTACTATAGATAGGATTTTCATTATGTTTTTATTTACTTTTCTTCTTCTACTATCAAGTAACCATAAAATACTAATTTTTTTATTAAAATATATATCTTTCATTCATTATCATTCTCATTCACTCTATTCTATTATATTACCTATGGAATATAGTTTATTCATCATTAGTGATCACCCAACAATGATTGGATAAATATGTAGGGTGGAGAGGAATCAATCGAATTGGAAGCACATCTAAGTGTTCTATTTCATTATTCACTTGAGAAATGATTCTATTCAATTATTATTATGTTTCAACTCAAGTTAATCATATCCTTTATTAAATCACGTACTAAGAGTTTTTAATAGTAGATGAAACCCAACATGATTAAGATAATTCATTCATAATCATTGAATTTGATTATTCTCCTACAACTATAATATGGTATTAATGAACATTCATTATTTTAATTCTTCAGAACACCATGAATTGCGATTATTGTATATATTTATAGAGGTTTAACACAACTTCTATCAATTAAATATTATTTATTACACAACTAATGATTATTATTGTTTTTCATGTATCGTAATGATTCATTTTTAGAAAAAACTCATAGGGAAACTAATTCTCGTATATTATATTTTTTTATTTTAATTAATTTATTTAATTTTTCATTATTATTATAAATAAAATCAATCTAAACTAGTATTTCCAAACCGTTTGTTGAGAGTTTTCATTGTGGGGTTCCCCTATCTATGTGGAATCTACCATACACTTCTACTAAAGTATTCCATGATAGTTATTATGGTTTATGAACATATAAATATAAAATTTATTCTAAACTCAAAGGATTTAACAACATATTCTAGAAACCTCAGTTTTATTTTTATGAATGGTTTAAAATGGAATTTCCAACCATTAAGGAATGACTTATCTTACCGAGTAAATATTTAGTTAAAGAACATTTAGAAATTTTGAAGGATTTTCTAAATATTGAAGGTACATGGGACCGTATAGATCCCCTTATTAAACTGTGACCCCTAATAAGGAAATATATTATTACATTGGAGGTAATTTTAGCCCAAGGGGAAGAGGTGAGAGGAAATGTTTCTTATGTGGGTGTAGAGGTGAGATGATATTTATTACTCATGATTTATTCATGCATCTGATTTATCACATTATATTTATTAACCTACATGGGTATCTTAGGTATATAAGTGAGGGATGGGAGATGACTACCATCTAGTCCTGATTAGACAGACTAGATCCGTTATGTATTGGATGCCATAGCACGTGCCACTGATGAGGGTAGTTTTGAGAATCTAGCTGGTTTTAGGCTTATGAATGAATCAACTTAACTACACATTGTTAAAAAACAAGATATTATTAGATCACCTAATTGGATGGTTCATATATTCCCATGCCCACTTCATGATTATCTTTAGGGAACATTCTTTCTTTTGTGTTTCCAAGATTTATTGGTGTGTGCGGCACAATAAATATTTTTATTGATTGATTACATATATTATCTTGTGACATGGTGTATTTTTTTTATTTAGTTTTTTTAATGATATTTAAAAATAGGTATTAAAAAGTTATATTTTAATGTGGATTTCAAATTATTAATTTTGGTAAAATATGTATAAGATGATGAAATATTTTTAAGTGACTATTTTCATTTAAAATAATATAAAATAAAGTTTGTAAAATGAATTGAATATAATATTATATTTAATAAAATGATGAGTGAAAACCTATTTTAATATTTTGTTTCAATATATCATATAAATAAATTAAATTTGTATGTAATTTATCAATTGTGTTTGGTGAAATCCTACCGAGGTTGGTTTCACTAACACATCACATACATCATTAAATGTATAGAGATTTTATGGATTTATTTTAGGTCCTATGGCTTTATATTTGTTCTTCTAGTTTGGAATGTTTAGGTAATTCAAAGTAGTTTCTTGGGAGTAGAAGAGTGGATAAGGGTCACATGTAGATATATGGGTGTGGATTAGTTTGGGATTTTATTTTAATTTCATTTGGGATGTATCTATATATGCCTTATCATCTTGGTTTTATTTTTTTATATTTCAAAAAGATTTTTATTTATTCTTAAATTTATGTCTGATATACTTACATATTTATTTATTATTTAGTTATAGAGTAGCTCCTTTTTATCACTATGTACTCTAAGAGGATGCATTTACTTATTTATATTTTTGGTGAAATTATTCGCAACATTTATGCTTTGAGAACCTGGAATTAGTTTTAATCATAGGGTGATCAAGAACATGACTAGGGTATGTCATGGGTCATATCAGGCGATTGATCCTTGGGAAACATGGCTTGGTTCATGAAAATATTATATCAGAGCACCACCCTTGCTATTTAGGGAAGGTATATGTAGTATAAAGATTAGGACTACCATCCAAACTCAAAATGTTGGTTTAGGGGATGACCTTGTGATATATTTCTCATTTTGGACCTCATGTTTCCATGTGTGGTTCTAGAATTGGGCATTGATTTTTAGTTTAGTTTTTCATATATTTTACTCATTTTTATTTGAGGTAATATAATTTGGTCCCTAAGGAGCACGTCGATGATTTTGGGGTTTTTTTATGTTTGATAAGAAAATGTTGTGAATGAACTCAGGATTCATGGAAAGCCCACATTTTTTGATTAAAAATGAAGAGAAATTATTGAATTCATCTTCAAAAATAACAACACATGTTGCATGGCTGGTGCATGGTTTACCATCCCACTGGGACAAACCATGAACACTATTATTTCTCCTTTGGATTTTTTCCTATCATGTATTTTGAATTGATATCAATAGTTTATAACATTGGTGTGATGTTATTTAATAGATTTTTTTGTGGTAAATTGATGTGATTGAAGGCAGATTGATTGAGATATTTTCCTTGATTCTTGGTTTTTCACCTTAAGGATATCGATATGTGTGTTTAGAAAATGGTTTTGGAGATAAAAAAATTCTAACAGGTTTTTTATTGAAACTTATTTAGTAATGGTTATAATTTATTTTGTTTTTATGGAAAATATTGGTTTTTTATTTTATATTTTTTTTAAAATTTGGTTTTAATTAAATTATTTGAAATTTCATCAAGTAAATTTGAGTTATATTTTGTTTAGAAGGATTTTATGGGATTATTTTTGGGTGGAAAAGGTGTTTTAGTTTAAGAGGAGAGATTTGTGAATGATAAAATTTTAAAATTGGATGTTTTAAAATTTTTATTCAGAGATTCTCTAGGGAAACTAATTTGAAAATAGGGTTTTGAACTTATTTTGGAATTAAAATGGGACATTTAAAATAAATATAATTGAAGTGTTTTGATATGGGTGCTGGTGTTATGAAAAGTCTTAGTTTTGGGATTCTTTGTTTTTTGAAAACATCATCTTTTGAATAATTTAAAATGGAATGATTTTTTTTAAATGGGAAGATTATTAAAAGGAATGAGGGTTATGAAAAAATGATAATATTTATAATTTTTTTTGTTTTAGTGAATGGAAAATTTTGGTTTTCCACATTTATTAGAGGATATTTGGTTTCATTTGAGGAGTATGAATGATTGGGTTCATATCTCCAAATAGTTAATATATGTCTCCCAGAATGTTATTAATGAAATATGGCCCATTAAACCTTAGTAATGGTTCTTGAGAAGTCTATTCAATTTTATATACTTGAACTTTATCTTTTCATTTACCGTACCCATAATCCAAGTGGGGTAGTAGATCTCGGACTCTGTGTGAACTTTAGTACTTCTTGGGTTAACATCCTTCTTGAAGAGACCACTTTGTGTATGAGATGAATTTATTGTCAATGGTTATTATTGGTTAGCATTGGTGTTTAATGACATATTAATATATTTCATGGATTTAAATATGAGGAAGAAGTTATAAAGAATAATCTTGTATGAAGTAATCGAGTAAGATTATATTAAGGAAGTTATTTTGAAGTCTTCAAGTTTAGAAATGTGAAGTTTTTTGAGCTTTAATTAAGTTAAAATAGTTGTTCCAATTTTATTAGGATAGTTCACACTATCTACAACATTTAACAAGGTGGTTATTCTTGGATAATTATTATGTATTCGTTAAATATAATTAGGTATGATGTTTGAACAATTATTCAAGTGACTATGATGATTTTTGAGCTCATATTCTTTTCAAAGACATGTGGAAATTGTGAAACATTATTTAAAACCATGTGGAATATGAGAATATATTAGTTTGGATGATGAATATATATTTTGAATTTATATTCCAAAAATAACAAAAGAATATGAATTGATGAAGGCCATGTAAATCATTATCGCATGATCATTTTTGTTGACGACCATGAATTTTTTTTATTTTTCATGAGGGAAGAAGAAGGTGTTCAAGAATTGTAAATGCATAAGATATCATATTTTGCATGATTTATTTGTTGAGAGTTGGTTGGATCTATTATTCTTGGTGTATATATATATATATTCATTGGGAATTATTTAAAAAATTATCGATCAAAGAGGACCCTACTATCACTACTTAGGTGGTCTGGGTGCAACTCTCAACTATTCATGGTGGAGACAAGGGAGCATGTCGAATACAGAGACCCTGTATAGGCAGGAAAAGTGGCGGGCACATGTGTTTTTATGATCATGGTATGGGGTTGACTTAGAGGTTGGAAACACAATGGAGCCTTGAATCAGACCCCACTTACATGCTTCTAGGTATAAAAGGAAGTGTAATATTTTATATAGATACACTCGAATGTGTGTGGTATTGATGCTTGGTAGGTCCACTAGGTTAGATACCCTGAGGGGGAGGGGATGAATCAAGTTATGACATATTAAAACAAATTCCCCTATTGATCTTGTTTCACTATTAAGTAAAACTTTCTTCTCTCTCTTTCCTGTAAAAAATTATAAACATGAATTAAATCATGCAAATGTCACAATAATTTTTACTTGGTTCACCCTCATTGGGCTATGATCGAGGAACATACACCGAAAATGTGACGATGTACCAAATCCACTAAAAGAGAAATGTTGTTTACAATGTTTGGAGGGGACTCACTATCCCTCTAGGTTTATAACCCCTCACAATTTGAAAGCTCACTGCTCTCTCACTTGAAGTGTTCTCAATGTTTCTTCTGAAGACCCACTTATAGTTTAAAGACTGGTAGGTCCCTTCATTATCACAAATTAATGAATCTTTCTATATTTTTATATTCTCTATTTACATTCCACTTTCATCCAATGATTAATGCATCTTTACGACAATATTACTAGGTAACCTCAAATCCTTCACGAAGGACTTACTGCATCTTGTGCTCAACATTAATGACTTGCATGCAAGATTATAATTTTTTGTTAAAAAACTCCTTGTGTGCAACATCAATCTTACAAACAACTAAAATATTACACACAACATTATTACCTAGCATGTAACTCAAAATATTTCATGAAACTCCCTTAGCATAAAATTCTTACGCGATCCAGAGCTCAGAGTCTCTCTAAGTGTTGAGCTATCTCAAATTAGGGAGGTCACCTATTATTTATAAGAATTTATAACCCCTTCTTGGAAGAATAATTTTATGTCACACAAGATCCTCCTTGAGAAATCAAAACCACATTTGATTTCGCATTGGACACACAAGTCTCTTTCGTGCAACCTCATCATTCACACAACATTAAATCTTTTTCACAGTTTATGCCTTTTCCATTTTTCGAGATTTTGGTTCCAAATCATTTCTTGTGTGCAAGTTTCCAAACCACATTAGATCTTTTTAAAATCATCCTTTTCCAGAAACATATTTCCTTATATTTCTATTTTGATGCCCGAAAATTTGGAAAACACTAGAAAATGTCGCATCCTTAGATATGTTCTTTTTGTACTGCCTACAGATTGTACAATATTTTTTCATCGTTCTTTGTCAACATTGGTTGTCAACAATATCTCTGGAACTCAACAAATTACCATGTAAACCCCATTTGTCAACAAAATTAACATTGTGGTCTGCTTTGTCAGCAAACACAACATGGACGACCACCTTGTCAAAAAAAAACAATCACCTCAAAAATGAGTCAATGATACCTTGAGAGATTTTTGTCCCAACAATATCCCCCTATGGGTTTATTGAAAACTCTTTGACAAAATGATACAACTTTAACACTTCTTCCACCATTATCCTTTAGTGATTCTGATAGCGAGCAAGGATTCACTCCGTACATACCCTAATCCCACATAAGCAATGCTCAGCGTGAGAAACAAGAGTAAATGGAAAGTTCATCATTGAATAACTACATTTATTACACCAATTGTTGATACCCATTTTTGATAACGGGAAACCTTCTAACACAATTCCAATTCCACTCTTCTGCTTTTATCATGATCCTCATCTATCGAGATATCTATTCTTTGATCGATCACTTCTAACATCATCAGATTTAATACTATCCTTCAGTTCGTGGGTTCTAGTGTTGTCCAAGATAAGCTATGGCTGATCACTTAGAACACCACATACTCTCATCACGATGATCCCCCAATAAACTTCTTTAGATTTCTTGATAAACTCCCCTAATCTTTCTGCTCGACCTGTCAGCTTCTCCCCATGTCTTTGAAAAAGAAATTGTCTCACTTCATGATCCACAATTTCTCCCCCTTTAGGAGTCACTATTTCTACCCCATTTTCAATGAACCCAAAGGTCACTCTTTTGTGGTCTGTAATAGAATAGAGAGAACATATTAGTATAGTAATGAAAACACACCATACCTCTAGGAGAGTGGGGTCGTACCACATCCACACTTATTAAAGTGAAGAGAGTAAACTGAACTCCTAGAGCCTGTCGATGTCTCTAAAAAGCTTCCTTGGGTATGGCCTTTGTCAAAATGCATGAAACCTATAATTCTGTAGGCACATACTCCAACTTCACTATTCCCTGCTCAACTTTATTCTTGATAAAATGATACTTTATCTCACTATTCTTTATCCTTGGGTGATGGATAGGATTTTTGTTGAGATTTATAGCACTTGAGTTATCACACTGGATTCTGATTGGATACTTCACTTCAACTCCCATATCATCAAGCTGTTGCCTCATCCATAATAACTGTGTGCATGCTTGAGTGGCGGCAATATACTATGCTTCCATGGTGATTAATGAAATAAATTCTTTCTTCTTACTTAGAAAGGAAATAAGTAATCCAATAAGATAAAATTAACCCCCTAACATTGATTTCCTATCATTCGATGAACCGACCCAATCTGCATCGATATATCACAATAACTCTAATTGAGATTTTTCATCATATATAAAGCTGAAGTCCACTGTTCCTTTGATATGATGAAGTATTATTTTCAATAAAATCATGTGGATTGACTTGGGATTTCTTTGATATTTTACTTCTTAGATTGTGGAAAAAACAATATCAGGTCTCGTCTCTGTTAGGTATAGTAAACTTCCAATAATCTGCCTGTATTATATAATATTAACTTCCTTTCCATCATCATCTTTTGATAATTTCATCTATGTAGCAACAAGAGTCTTCATATCCTTGGAATTTTCCATTCCAAATATTCTTAGAACCTTTTTGAAATGTTTGTATTGAGATGTGAATGTGTTATTCTTTCCATGTGTCACCTGAAAACCAAATAAAAACATCATTTCTCTAATCATTGACATTTCGAACTCACTTTTCATGAATTCAAAAAACTGTATGCGCTGAGATTCATTTTTTCTGGAAAATATTATGTTGTCAACATTAACCAACACCATCATCCTTCAATTATTGTCGTTGTTGAAATAGATATTGTAATTAACTCCACTATAAAATAAACTAATATTCTTTAAATACTAATCAACCCTTGAGTACCATGATCTTGGTGCATATTTCAGACCATATAAAACCTTCTTCAGACAACAAACCTTGTTCCCATCCTCATGAATAAGAAAACCATCTGGATTCTCGACATACACTTATTACTCGAGAACCTCATTCATGAATGTAGATTTGACATCCATCTAGAACACTTTGAACATTCACTGTACTGAGATGGATAAGAATAATCTGATTATCTCTATCCTTGCAATCAGTGAAAATTTCTCAAAAAAAACTATTTTATCTATCTGGGTGTATCATTTGCACACTTGTCATGCTCTATTTTGAATCATTGTGCCATATTCATTCATCTGCTGGCAATAGACCCATTTAGTCATGATGACTTTTTTATCTGTTGGCCTCAAAAAAATATCTCATGTCTGGTTCTTATCAATCTAGTCTAGATCTTAATTCATATCCTAAACCAAGTTTTAATCTTCCACTACATGAACAATGAATTTAGGCTCTACCTAAGATAATAATGATGTATGATATAGTGATTTCATTCTTCTTGTCTGAACTAGAGCTGACTGATCACCAATTATATTATGACTATCAGTTTTAGATCGACTCCTTGGTGTCTGTTCAGAGACATGTTTTTCTTCCTCATTCTCATAATTAGTATCTTCTTTTGAATAAACATCAAACACTTCTGCTCCAGTTGTGTTCATTTACCCTTCATCACATTCATCATGAAACTGTTCACTATGTCGTTGAGTATTATATTTGTTTTCCACAACAGTGACATCATTTATCTCAACAACGTTTTCCAACCTCTTGTTACAGAATTTGTATGCTTTTCTTTTTCCTGAGTATCCAAGGAATGTCCCCTCATCTCCACGTGACTCAAATTTTCCATGTTTCTCTTTGTTGATAAGAATGAAATTACTTCCAATTATTCAAAAGTATTTCAATATTGGATTTGTTCCTTACCACATATCATATAGAGCCTTTCCTTCCTTCAGACACAACATAGCTCTATTAAAAATGTAGATTGATGTCAACACTGCTTCCTTCCAGAACTTCAATGGTAGGTCATTTTCTATAAGCATCATTCTGGACAAGTTGTTGATGATCTGATTTATCCTTTAAACCACTCCATCATGTTGGGGAGTTCTAAATTAAGAAACTTGATGCCTTATCCCATGTTTTTTAGAGATATTATACCACTCGACTGTTTGTGTATTACATACCATTTTCAGTACAAAACTTCAGAATTTTCTATTCAAGCCTCCTTTCACACTCCATCCAGTACTTCTTTAAGTAGCTAAACATATTACACATGTGGTCAATAATAAATACCCTTTCCATTATGCTATATTCATCAATGAAAATCACATAGTACTTCCTTACATCTATTTATATTGGTATAATAGGACCACAAACACCAGAATGCACCAATTCAGGCATTTGTTTTACTTCATTTCATTTTCCTTATACGTCTTTCTGATGAGTTTCCCTTGTTGGAATGAATCACATGTATGATTACAATACCCTGATATCTTAGGGAGGTCTCTAGCTGCATCACACTTTACCAAATCTTCCTGGGATGGTTGATATAGATGGCCAAGTCATTTATGATACAACCTGTTTTCTTCCTCCCTGGATAAAAAACACATATCTTCTTGTCCACTTACTAGGTAGAGATTCCCCTTTGTCCTTTTCCCAACAGTATCACTCTACCATCTCTTCCCTTAACGAAACACACCTTCTTGGTAAATCGTATTGAATGCCCTAAGTCACATAGTTTACTGACGCTAAGAAAATTTTTACTGATACCTTCTTCAACCAAGACATCTGCACATCATATTTCTTTTCTCCCAAACATGGTATTTCCCGATCCAATTATCTTCAGGACTTCATCATTTCCAAATTTGAAAACTCCTTCTTTGTCATATTTTATACCTATGACTGGATCCTTATTGCCTTCCATGTGAGACGTGCAACCACTGTCAAGGATCCATACACCAGAACGGTCTAATGCTTTAAGGGAAATTTCAACAACCACTACCTTCTCTGTTCTCTTCTTCTGGGCCCATATTTTTGTCTCCACACTCGACATAGACTGAGACTTCGGATAATTCTCAGTGTATGATGGATCAACGTTTCTTGTACAGATGAAAATATATTTTTCATTTTCAAATCACTTTTTTCTTTATTGATCTTATGCTTGCTAACTTTTAGATTTTTCTTTGTCACATTCTTCAATATGGTCGATGTAAATATCTATCCATGTGACCAAATCCTCTGCACCAAAAAAAGTGTCATTCAGAATATATTTTAGAGAACCATTCTCTGTTTGACTACCACCTCTTTTCTTGTGCCCTTCAGTATCTTCTGCCTATAGAACAAACATTTTGTGAGTGTCCTATCTTTCTACAGAAATAACACCTGATGAAAGGTGAATTTATGTGTGTCAATTTTATACTTCTATTAGTACCTTAGGTTCTTTGAATTTTCTGATTCTGCTTTGTACCCATGTACATTTTGATTCCCGAGACGGGTGTTTGTGGTCTCACTTATCACCCTGACTTCCTTCTGTTTCTGATCAATCTTAACATCTGATCTCGATTACTTCTTCTTTCCTACTAAACTACTAGGATCATATTTCATATTTTCAGTCTTCTGAATGATTTTCTTTCTTGATAACATACTGGGAATCAGTTTTTTTTCTTTGTCCTTAACCTTTTGTCATAGACCGACAACTTCTCCTTCAAGTTCATCGATACACTTGATTTTATCTTTCATTGTGTTATTGAAGAAATCAATCTCCCTTTTTTGGTCTTCAATCTTGATTTTATACTCACTAACCGATTTTGAGTCCTATAGTGTTGATGACTTGAGTTTCTCATTTTTTTCCATTACATAGTCTTCTCTTCTTCCTATAACTACATATAGAGTTTGGCGACACAAACTAATTTTTTGGATTTCTTTGTTTTGGCTCTCCAAACATCTATCTATTCAAGTGCATCATCCAACATATCTTGCATATCAATTATTCCTTCAAATTATTCTTCACCAATGTCAGTTTCTTCCTTCTTCTGAGTACTACAAACAACTGCCAACATAAAATTTTCTATACAATCACTGGTGTTCTCTATCTCTTGATCCTCCTCAACCTCCGACTCATTTGAACAACCACATTCTTGTGGAAGGAGATTATTTTTCTTAAACGAATCTCTTCTAAACTGTTTATTACCTTTCACATAGGCTAAGGACTTATTTTTGGGAATATCAACTTCATCCTCATCGTCTTCTTGGAACATCTTGTGGCACCTTTTCACAATATGTCCAATCTTTCCACATCAAAAGCATGCTAGTTTAAGTTTCTGTATAAACTTTATTTTTACTCAATGAAGATTTGAGGAATGGAATGAAATCACCTTGTCCATCTCTTCTTCTTCCTAGGAATCTTCAATAGTGAGTTTCTTCATTGATTTTAGTGATACCTCTTTGGATTTCCCCTTTTCCATAGCCTTATTATCATCATTCCTCATTTCATATGTAACCAATGTACTATGCAAATTTTCTAGTGTCAGCTCCATCAGATCATTATCTTCTAGCACTAAAACATTCAGATTGAACTGAGGTGGATATTTCTTCAAGATGCAGTTTACGATCTTTGTGTCTTCAATGACTTCACCAAGATGTCACATATCTTCCACAACAATATTTACCCTATCAAAGACTGCATCAACATACTGATTCAGGTTAAATGGTATATCTTCATACATGTTCAACAACAATTTCAACATTGCTTCTCTGACCTTAGAATCTCCTTCATATATGTTCAATTGTTTTTCCCACATGGCATGTGATGTGTTTCATGACATTGTCTTTGTTTAGATGACATTGGATAGGGATCACCATAAATCATTGACGACATTGCCATCAACACCCAATTATCTTCCCTCAGCTTCCAATAATGAACCACTATTAATCTTGGATATTATACCATGCATTGATGGTGTAAAAATATCCATTCCCAATGATCGAAAGTAGTGTTACATCCAATTATTCCGTAGCTTAAAATTGTTCCCGCCGAAGATTAGAACCCCTTTATGATTGGTGACCTCCATTTGAGAGACAAACACTAATATCAACCTTTCCCTTTGATACCAATTGTTAGGTATATTAGGTTAGAAACCCTCAGAGGGGGGGGGGGGGGTTAATCATGGTATGAACAATTAAAACAACTTCCCCTATTGATCTTGTTTCACTATTAAGCAAAAATCTCTTCTCTCTTTTTCCTGTAGAAAAGTATAACGAAAAATTAAATCATGCATAGGACACAAAATTTTATACTTGGGTCAACCTCACTAGGATATGTCCATGGAGAATACAATAGAAATGTGATGATGTACCAAATACACTAAAAGCACAATGCTGTTTAAAAATTTTGGAGCGGACTCACTGTCCCTCCGGGTTTAAAACCACTCATAATATTAAATCTCACTGCACTCTCAACTAAATTGTGCCTAATGTTTCTTCAGGAAATCCACTAAGAATTTAAATACTTGTAGGTCCCTTCATTATCAAAATTAATGCATCTTTCATAGTATGTAGATTCTATATTTACATTTCAATTTTATATAATGATGAATGCAACATTTCCGCAATATTACTAGGCAACCATAAATATTTCGCGCAACAATTAACATATCTTGCATGCAGCTTTAATGACTTGAACGCAATATTTCACTTTCTCTGTGAAACACCCCCTTGCATGCAACTTCAATATTATGCGCAACTCAAATCTTACGCGCAACTTTCTTATCTTGCACGCAACTCAAAATCATTCGCGAAACTCCCTTAACATAAAATTCTTATGTGATCCAGAGCTCATATTATCTCTAAGTGTTGAGATATATTGAATGAGGGGGTCACCTCTTATTTATTGGTGTCACTGACCCATTCATAGAAGAATAATTTTATATCATGCAAGATCCTCCTTGAGCATGAAAAACCCCATTTAAGGTTTCATTGGGCACACAAGTCTATTTCGCGCAACTTCCTCTTTCGCGCAAAATCAAATCTTTCACGCACTTCATGCCTCTGCCATTTTTCGACATTCTGGACTCGAATCAAACATTGTGAAAAAAGTTTCCAAACCACCTTAAATCTTGTGCAAAAATTCCTTTTCCAGAAATATCTTTCCCCATTTTCTAATTTTGAGGCCCAAAAATTTGGAAAACACTGGAAAATAGTGCCTCCTTAGATCTGTTCTTTTTGTACTAACTCACAATCATCCATTCCTTTGTCATCATTCATTATCAACATAGGTTGTCAGTAATATCTCTAGAACTTGAAAACTAACCATGTAAACCCCATTTGTCAAACAAAATAAACATTGTGGTCTCCTTTGTCAACAAAAACCTCATGAAGGGACACTTTGTCAACAAAGAAAATCACCTAAAAAATGCTTCAATGATACCTTGAGAGATTTTTTCCTAACAATATTCCCCTTTGGGTTTATTGAAAACACTTTCATAAAATGATACTAATTTAATTCTTCCTCTACCATTCACCTTTATAAAATTTGATAGTGATTTAGGATTCACTCAGCACATACTCTAGGCCAACATGAGCAATGCTCAGCGTGAGAAACATGAGTAAATGGAATGTTCATCAATGAATCACTTCATTTATTACACCAATTGTTGATACCAATTTAAGATAAACGAAAACCTTCTTACACCATTCCAATGCCACTCTTCTACTTTTATCACAATCTTCAGCTCTTGAGATATCTATTATTTGATCAATCACTTCAAGAATTGTTAGAGTAGAGATCACATATTAGTACTGTAAGGAAAACACACCATACCTCCGGGGGTCATTCCATATACATTCTTCCTTAAGTGAGGAGAGTCGACTGAACTCCCTGGGCTAGTCGATGTCTCTGAAAAGCTTCCTTGGGTATGACCTTTATCACAATGTCTGTAACTTGTAATTCTATAAGCACATACACCAACTCCATGATTCCCTGCTCAACCTTCACATTGATAAAATTATACTTATCTCAATTTGAATTTTCCTTGAGTGATGGAGGGGATTTTTGGTGAGATTTATAGAATTTGATTTATTGCACTGGATTCTGATCAGATACTTTACTTAAACTCTATTATCATCAAGTTGTTTCTTTATCCATAATAACTATGTGCATGCTTGAGTGGCCACACTATACTCAAATTCTGTGGTTCTTAATGAAATACAATCTTTCTTCTTTCTTAGCCAATAAATACATAATCCACCAAGATAGAATGAACCCCCTGAAGTTTATTTTCTGTCATCTGCTGAATCGGCCCAATCTGCATCGATATATCCGGATAACTCTGACTGAGATTTGTCATCATATATCAAGACAAATCCCACCATGCCCTTGATTTAATAAATTATTATTTTCATTAAACGAATGTTTCTTTACTTGGTATATCTTTCATATAATGCTACTAAACATGTGGCAAAAAAAATATCTGGTCTCATCGCTATTAGGTAGAGTAAACCTCCAATAATCTTCCTGTATTCTGTGATATTAACTGCTTTTATATTATCATCTTTTGATAATTTCAACCGTTTTGAAACCAGAGTCTTCATATCCTTGGAATTTTCCATTCCGAATCATTTCAGATCCTCCTTGGAATATTTTTACTGAGAAATGAATGTGCCATTCTTTTTTATGTCACCTGGAAACCAAGGAAAAACATTATCTCTCCAATCATTGACATTTCAAACTCACTTTTCATGAATTCAGAAAACTGTTTGAACTAAGATTCATCCAATCTACCAAATATTATGTCATCGAAATAAACCAACATCATCATCCTTTATTACTTTTGTTGTTGAAATAGAGATTGTAATCAACTCCACCACACTGGAAACCAAACTTTATCAAATACTAATCAATCCTTAAGTACCATGCTCTTGGTGCTTGTTCCAGCCTATATAATGACTTCTATAGCCGAAAAAACTTGTTATCATCCTCATGAATGAGAAAAACATTTGTCTCCTCGATATACACTTCTTCCTATAGAACCCCATTCAAGAAAGCAGATTTGACATCCATTTGGAACACTTTTAACTTTCATTGCACTGTGATGTCTAGGAATAATCTGATTGTTTCTAGCCTTGAAATCGGTGTAAATGTCTCATAAATTTCTATTCTGTCTATCTAGGTGTATCTTCTTCACACTAGTCATGATTTGTTTCAAATAACTATTAAATTTTCACTCATATTTTTTCGATAAACCCATTTTTTCCTGATGACATTCTTATTTGTTGGCCTCAAAACCATCTCCCACATCTGGTTCTTCTCAATCTGATCAAGCTCTTCATTCATAGCCTGAACCCAATTCTCATCTTCAGCTACATCAACAAAGAATTTAGGCTCTACCTAAGATATGAATGATGTCTACTATAGTGATTTCATTCTTCTTTTCTGAACTAAAGCTGACTGATCACCAATGATATTCTGCCTTTCAATTTCAGCTCAACTACTTAGCTTCTATTCAGATACAGATTTTTCGTCATCATTCTCTTCATCAGTATCTTCTTCTGAATTAGCACCAGCCACTTATTCTCCTCTTGTGTTACTTAACTCTTCATCAATTTCATCAAGAAACCATTCACCTTGTCATTGAGTATTCTCTTCATTTTCCACAATAGTGACATCATTGCTCTCAAAAACTTTTCCCAACCTCTTATTAAAGCATTTATATGCTTTTCTTTTTCCTGAGTAGCCAAGGAATATCCACTCATCTCCATGCGACTCAAATTTCCTATGTTTCTCTTTGTTGTGAATAAAAATATTATTTCAAATTTTTTGAAAGTATTTCATTGTTGGATTCTTTCCATACAACATCTCATATAGAGTCATTCGGTCCTTTAGACACAACATATCTCTATTAGAAATGTAGACTGATGTCAACACTGATTCCTTCCAAAACATATCTCATAGGTCTTTTTCTATAATCATCATTCTAGACATGTTGTTTATGATCCTATATATCCATTCAACCATTCCATTTTATTGGGGAGTTCTCATTGAAGAAACTTGATACCTTATACCTTGTTTCTTGAGACATTCTTCCACCTAACTGTTTGTGAATTTCATACCATTGTCAGTACAAAACATCAGAATTTTCTATCCAAGAATCCTTTCACTCCCTCTCGAGTAATTCATTAAGGAACTAAACGCATCAGGCTAATGAAAAATAAAAAATAACCATTCCATTCTACTATATTCATCAATGTAATGAACATAGTACCTCTTTGCATCAAATTGTTTTTCTGTGATAGGCCCATAAACCCCATCTTGCACCAATTAGAGCATTCTTGTTGACATATTTTCCTTTTTCTTAAACATCTTTATGACGAGATTCCCTTTTTGGAATGAATCAAATGTATGAGTACGATCCCATGATAGCTTAGGGTGGTCTCTAGCTACATCAAACTTTACCAAATCTTCCAGGGATGGATGATATAGATGTCCAAGTCGTTTATGCCCCAACTTTTTTTCTTCCTCTATAGATAAAAAACAAATATCTCATTCTCCACTTACTAGGTAGAGATTCCACATTGTCCTTTTTCCCTATAAGATCACAATACCATCTCTTCCCTTGACAACACACATCTTATAGGTAAACAGTATTGAATGCCCTGCGTCACATAGCTGACTAATGCTAAGAAAATTGTGGCTGAGACCTTCTATAACCAAGACATCAGGACATCTTATTACTTTTCTCCCAAAACTGGCCTTTCCTAATCCAATTATCATTTGGCCTTCATCATTTCAAAATTTGACAACTCCTTCTTTGTCATATTTTATGCCTATGACTAGATCCTTATTACCTGTCATGTGAGACGTCCAACCACTACCAAGGATCCATACAACAGAATAGTCAAATGTTTTAAAATAAATATTAGAAACCACTACCTTCTCTGCTATCTTATTCTTGGTCCATATTTTTTCCTTCACACTCAGCACAGACTGATACTTCTGATCATTCCTAGAGTATGATGAACCAACTTCATCTTGTAAAGCTACAAATATATTTTTCATTTTCAACTCACCTATTGGTTTATTGATCTGATACTTGAGAACATTTTGATTTTTCCTTAGAATATTCCTTTGTATGGTCGATTTACTCTATTTAAACATGTGCCTAAATCCTTCTAACAAAAAATAGTGTCCTTCGAAATATATCATAGAGAACATTTATATGTTTGGATGCCACCACTTTTCTTGTGCCCTTCAGTATCTGCTGGATATAGAACACACATTTTGCGAGTGTCCCATATTTCCACATCAATAACACCTGATGAAAGTTTCATTCCTACATGACACTTCTGTACATCTAGTAGTCCCTTGGGTTCTTTGAATTTTTTGATTCTGCTTTGCACCCACATCAATTTTCATTCTCGAAACCGGTGCTTATGGTATGACTTCAACCCCCACTGCTTTCTGCTTCTGATCAAGCCCCAAACTAGTCTTAATATCTGAGCATGATTGCTAAATCTTTCCTACTAAACTACAAGGCTCATATTTTATCTTTTCAGTCTTCTGAATGATTTTGTTTCCCAATAAAATACTGGGAATCATATTTTTTTCCTTAAATTTTTGTCACAAATTGACAACTTCTTCTTCATGTTCATCGATACGATTGATTTTATCCTTAGTTGTGTTATTATAGACATCTATCACCCTTTTCTATTATTTATTATTGATTTTATAATCACTAACTGATTCTGAGTGATCGGGTGTTGATTACATGAGTTTCTCAATTTCTTGCATCAACTCCAAGTTCTCTTGTTCTTGCTGCTACATATAGAGTTTGGTGTCATGAACTACTTTTTTGTATTTATTTTTTTTGGCTCTCCAAAAATCTATCTCTTCAAGAGTATCCTCTAACTCAGCATGCATATCAACTCTTCTTTTAACTTCTTCTTCTTCATAAATGTTGGTTTCTTCCTTCTTCTAAGTACTACCAACAACTACCATTGTAGCATTTTCTCCATGATCTTTGCAGTTCTCAATCTATTCAACCTCCTCAACCTCAAAGTTGTCTGAATTTCCACATTCTTGTCAAAGGAGATTATTATTCTTAAAGAAATTTATTTTGAACAGTTTCTTGCATTTCACATAGGCTAAAGACTTCTTCTTGAGAATATAAACGTCATCCTCATCATCTTCCTAGAGCATGTTAGTGCACCTTTTTGTAAGATGTCTAATATTTCCACATCAAAGTCATGATAGTGGAATTTTCGTTTTAAACATTCCCTTTCCTCTTTGAATATTTGCGGAAAGGAATGGCATCACCTCTTCCGTCTCTTCTTCTTCAATAGAATCTTAAATATTTAGTTTTTTCATGACTTCGAATGCCACCTCTTTGGATTTCCCCTTTTCCACAACCTCGTTATCATCGTTTCTCATTTCATATGCAACCAAGATACTATGAAAATTGTCTAGTGTCAGCTCCTTCATATCTTTAAATTATAACACTGAAAATTTCAAATGGAAATGAGGTGGAACTTTCCTCAAGATACACTTTACGATCTTTATATCATTAATGGCTTCACCAAGACCTAGAATATATTCAACAACAATATTTACCCTATCAAAGAATGTATTTATAGACTCATTCATGTTCATTCTCAGATCTTTATACTTGTTCGAAAGCACATTAAACTTTGCTTCTCTGGCCTTTGAATCTCCTTATTATATGTTCAAAAGTTTTTCCCACATGGTTTGTGTTGTATTACATGAAATCACCATTGTATATATATCATTGGATAGGGCTCCCCCTAAAGTATTGACTCCCTTGGCGTCAACATCAAATTCAATTCTCTCGGATTCTGATAATGAACCACTATTAATATCGGATGTTATACCATGCATTGCTGTTGTAAACACATCAATTACCAATGATCGAAAGTAGTGTTGCATCCGATTCTTCCATATATGAAATTTTTTCTCGTCGATGATTAGAATCCCATTATGAGTGGTGACCTCCATTTGAAAGAGAAACGATGATATAAAACTTTCCCTCAGATACCAATTTTTAGGTGCACTAGATTAGATACTCTAAGAAGGGTTGAATCATGGTATGACAGATTAAAAAAACTTCCCATTTTGATCTTGTTTCACTATTAAGAAAAAATCTCTTCTCTATATTTCTATAGCAATGTATAAACTGAAATTAAATCATGCACATGACACAAAATTTTTTACTTGGTTTACCCTCACTCGACTACATACAAAGATCATACATGGAAAATGTGCCAATGTACCAAATCCACTAAAAGTGCAATTCGGTTTACAATGTTTGGAGTGGAATCACTGTCCCTCCTGGTTTACAACAACTCACAATATGAAAGCTCACTTCCCTATCAACTAAAGTGTTCTCACTATTTCTTCAGAAGATCCACTCACAGTTTAAAGACTTTTATGTCCCTTCATTATCAAAAATGAATGAATCTTTCTATATATATATATACATTATTGATCCTCCACTTTCTTCCACTGAGGAATGAAACTTTACCGTAATATTACTGGGAAACCTCAAATCACTCCTGCAACACTTACTTCATATTTCATGAAAATTTAATACCTTGCACGCTTGATTCCACATTTTTCGCAAAAAACCCCCTTGCGTGAAACTTAAATATTATGAGGAACTCAAATATTACACACAAATTTTTTAGCGTGTGTGAAACTCAAAATCATTTTTGAAACTCCCTTAGCATAAAATTCTTATGCGATCCAGAGATCATATTCTCTCTAAGTGTTGAGCTATCTCGAATAAAGGGGGTCAAATCTTATTTTTAGGCATTGTTGAACCCTATGCAGAAGAATAATTTTATATTACACAAGATCCTCATAGTGCATGAAAAACCCCATTTGACGTCACATTGGGCACACAAGTCTCTTTTGAACAACCTCATCTTTCGTGCAACCAAAAATCTTTCATGCAATTAATTCCTTTTCCATTTTTTGACATTCTGGTCCCAAATCATGCCTTGCGCACATGTTCTCAATCCACCTTAGATCTGGCATGCAACGTCCTTTTCCGGAAACATGTTTCCCCATTTTCCGATTTTGAGGCCCAAAAATTTGGCAAACACTGGAAAATGGAGCCTCCTTAGATCTATTATTTTTTTACCTCCTGCAGACCATCCATTCCTTTTTCATCATCATTTTCTAACATAGGTTGTCAAAAATATCTTTGGAACTCAACATCTCACCATGTAAACCCCATTTATCAACAAATATAAACATCATGGTCTTCTTTGTCAATAAACACAACATGGAGGGCCACTTTGTCAACAAAAACAATCACCTCAAAAATTATTCAATGATACCTTGATGTATTTTTGGCCAAAAATGTGGTACAAGAGAGTGGAGAGGGTATTATTCCTCCACGAAATTAATATTCATATAATGCTAGCCAATGGATCAAATGGATCTCCAACATCTGATCAACCAAACAAATCATCTTCTTCCTCTATCCCTATTGGAGGATATCTGTTCCCTGGAGATTTTCCATGCAATAACATCCATTATCAATCCAAGATTGAATGATCGAAATTATGAGGTATTGAAGGCAATAAACATCATGTTTTTATGTTACACATTGCATTCATATGATATTTTGAATAAAATTCTTCTTCTGAGTACATTACAATGATACAAAAGGATGCTCATACATTTGATATTCATGGAGGATTTTGATATTTAAAAAGATGTACATGATCTTCATCATGTGCATGTGATATACTCACTGCGAGGAGAAGCCGATCATGAATGAAGTGACACCATTAATTTTATAATCATAGAATAAGTAAACCCATGTAAAATAGTTTTAAACATTAGGATGCTCAGTCATTTATATATTTAATTTAAATGGAATAAAATTTAGGTTTTGAGTTAGTGATTGAATGACGAAGAGGCGGTGATTCTCACCTCTAAATACTAAATCCACAAGGAGGAAAAGGTTTCTTATACTAACATTTTTAATGAGAGATCTTATTTTATAAAAAAATAGTGCATCTCTAATACTTTTTCTATATGAAGTGGAAAAGGTTCGTCGAGCCTCTCTAATATGTAAAGTGGGGTGATCCACATACTCTTTTACTTGATGAATAAGTACCACAAGACATTAACCTATGTGAGACACACATGATGAGATTTTATGAATAACTTTTTTGGTTGCAGTGTTTGTGTAATAATAACAATGATGCACAAAGAAGGTGTATCTGTGTATACCTTCTTAAATGATGAAGTTTCATAAAGCATACTATTGAACATAAGAGGAAATTGAGTATACACTATGTGTAAACCATACTTTTTCTTAACTATTGCATACTATTGGGTGTTAAATATCATTGAATAAAGAATAATTGGTAACCATATTTACATTAGTTTATTATTATTTGGGTTATAATGAATTATGAAATAATTTTTATACAACATATTCATATTATTTTGACTGAAATCAGAATATGAAATTACTCTGCACATATATTTTCACACTAAAAAGGAAAAACGAGATTTGAAATAATTTTACTACTTTTAAGAAGAAGAAACGTTTCTTTCAAAGTTCTATGCAAGTGAAGAAGTGTAGAATAAGTAACTAGAAGAACAAAGAAGTAACGTGAGTTCCAACATAACTCTTATATAGTGGAAGACTGTATTGGAATTTCAATGTATCTAAAATATTGTTGAATACTATCTTCACAGGCAATATAAAGAACCAGAGAGAAGTTATAAGTTGGACTGTGTCATAACTAGTTAGGGGAAGAATAATTATTTCATGCTCCTCAAAATGATTAATGAATGACACCTGACTTGGTATTTTTTTTCTATAAAACCCACTGTAACTAGTTTTTCATTATAGAAGAGAATACTTATAGTGGTTTTCACCATACATGATAAGGACTAGCTACTCTTATTGGGTAGTGAACCTTGTAACAATATCACATTTGATCTTTACATAATGTTACATAATTTAATTTGGTAAGAAAAATTGAATAATAGAATCAAGATTCTAATATGTCTAAGAGGTAAAGGGATAAAAAGAAAATTGAATAATTACCTTACATTGATTCACCCCTCCAATTATTATGAATATCCCAAACTAGTATTCTCACTTATCCTATTTGTGCTAAACTAGGTTCTGGTGGAGTGGTTGTTTGGATGGGAAGAATGGGTATTTTCACTTGGTGGGTCATATAGGCATATTCTTAAAGAGAGTTATTGTTTCCTTAGGTGCTTTATTATTTTTTAGATTTCTGTTTGGTCAGTATTGAGGATTTATTTGTCTTTATCTTATATATGGTGATGAAATATCAATTGTTGTGTGATCTGTGGCTTAGGATTCATGTTGGGTTATTGATTCCTTATGGATCCATTTTATGTTGGGTCAAGCGTGGGTTGTCCTTAGGTCAGTGCTTGGTTAACTAGGACATATGCTTTTTTTGAGATATTGGGAATCCAATGGTGCTAACATTGTTGGGTTCATCGAGGTATGGTGTTTCGAGTTAAGGTCATTACTTACATACTGATTATTATGACTCGGGGACTATAAGACATGTTGTTCTTCATGTGTTTTGTAGTTGATATGTGTGTTAATCATGGAGATGGGTTTTTTTGGACATTTATTTTTCCTTTGGATATTAGTTCATTTGGTATTTGGAATTCAGTGACTTGGTGGTCGTTGGGATTTGTAGTGGTGTAAATCCTCAAGTTAATTTTTAAGAACTATTAGAGATTTAATATAATGGTTTATGTCTTGGTATTGTAGTATGTTTCTCTTTCTATCAATCAATTTAGAGAATTTGTAAATAGTTAGGAGACCAATGGTCAGTCTGTGACCCTCATCAGATCTTTTTTTTTGTGATATTATAGAATTATGTTTAGAGAGGTCATGTAGTTATTTGAACTAAATCATTTGGTTTAGAGAAGTTGTTGGTTTTTGATGGTTTCATTATTTAGGATCTTTTTAGAAATTTCATCACCCAACTCACATCATTCCATGAGGTGTGATTATGGATGGATATTTAGTACTTCCACTTTTACTGTGGAAATTATGGGTGATGAAAGTGGAATGATGGGGTGTTCTTCACACACGATGTTAGTATATATATATATATATATAATTTTATTTAATTTAATTTTGTGGATGTTTAATTTTGTATACGTTTTGGGATAGAATTTTATTATTTGTGGAGTTTTCCCCCTCTATGCATGGATTTCATCACATGGATTTGAAGAAACTACACATAGATGCTTCCACAAATTCATGAATATGTATTTTGCGTTAATTTTTAATAGGCATGGTTTTAAATGTATGGGTAGTGGATGATTTTCCTAGATTATTGGTGAAACTAGGTGGCTTGGCTTCCATGGGAGTTACCCAATGAACAATTGGAACGTGTTTATGAGTAATTGTGCATCCAAACCTTGTGAGGGTGCTTTTTCCCTTCTAGGGCCTCCCCACAAGTTTGGTTCATAGTTTAGTAAATAGTATGGCAAAACGATGTGAGTTTCCCATGTTCTAATTATATGGTTGTCCAATATTTTTATTAACCTATTTTAAGAGATATTACCATCCCATCCTCCCCCCTTATTTTTCTTGGCCTAAGAACTCTTCTAGGGACCTTCCTTCGACATTGGGTGTTTTTATTCCTCTATTAATTTTACTCTGAATTAAAAACCCAAGGTAATATCCCCTTTATTCCTTCTTTTTTATTCCTTCTCCATTCTCCATTGGGTTTTCTTTCTCCCTTGAATCATAGAGGATACTATGTTTAGTTTTAGGGTTCAGGTGACCTAACAATAGGGTTTTTTGTCTTTTTGGAATTTATAGGACCCTTTAGGGATTTTATAGAATTATCTGTTATAGGTGATGACTTTCAGATTTATTATCATGGAACTGTGGTAGGTGTTTTTGGTGTTACCTTTATTTTGAATGTAATTTGATGCTTGTAATTTATAAATGATTTATTTACAAAATTATTCTTATGAACGATACTCAAAATGGATTTCAAAACGTTTTTAATGGGATTTTTAATTGGAATAAATATATTACATGGTATTTCAATTGGTATGTAAAATTCAATTATTTATAAAATGATGAAATGTTTTCTTTAAATAAAGGGGTGACGTTTGAAGTGATTTTAGACTGTTTACTTTATGAAATGATTAAGAAGTAGCGTATTTATCCTTTGGGGTTTTTCTAATGAAAACTTGAGTTGGTTTTATAATATATTTTCACATGTATTTAATTAATTATTTTGTAAAATGGTTTAGAAACATATATCAAACTTTTATGGAATGACTTGACATATAGATTCCATATTTTGTGATATATTTTTGGAACTTTTGAATGATTTTTTAAATAGTGTGGGTGACTGAGACCCTCTGGATCCCCTTGTTTAATTTTGAACCATTGAGGGGGTTATTTTCTATTACATTGGTGTGAATTGTGGATTTAGGGGAACATATATATTTTTTGATGAGAGTAAAATTTGAGTAGGGATATTTATTGTGGGGGTGAATAAGGTGAGATGTGATTTACTACCTATTATTTATTGTTGGATATGATAGTTTTCCTCTAATTGATTGATATATATGGGGATTCAAGGAATATTAGTGAGGGATGTGAGACTACAAAAATCTATACTCAATTAGAAAAACTAGATATGGTATGGTATTGGAGTTCATAGGGGAGTTTCACTAGTGAGAATAGTTTAGAGAAGATAGTTGGTTATTGTCACGACCCGTTCCTGGGGGCCCGTGTCGTGACTACCCCAAGCCCGCCTTCCACAGGCCAGGGGCTGGAAAATAGAAATGGAAAGGCATATCCCTAAAATAGAAAGTTATTTCCTTTTAACTTATACAGACACATATTTCAAGAACACAACAAGAAGCAACCACGAAGTAAATTAGTGTAGTAAAAGTGCACTAACAGTAAAGGGGTCAGAATACAAGCCCAACTAAAAAGTAAAAGTACCAATGAAAATTACAAGAACTTCTCTTGGATTGTACATTGAGGATCCCACCTTAAGGGTAGGTACATCTCACGGTCATTAGTCCTTGTGTCAGGTCATGTCAAATGGTCCACCTCCAAGCTCCATCCAGTCCTGGCTCCCTCAGCCTCGATCAATGTTGTCCGTTGTCTACACAAGACACAATAAGGTGTGGGTGTAGCCCATGCAGGGGTGAGTATAACGATACTCAGTAGGGAGCCTGAGACCCCTGTAAGTCTCATAGAGTTCCACAAATGAAAAACCACTAAGAAATAACTCCATCTCAAGAACGAAGCGATATACATCAACTCTACTTAGTAATATTCCCATACATATTCCTAAGTTATCAAGATATACTCATCTCATACATGATGTAAGACTACCACAAAGGTAACACCATGAATGTATAAGATCCAAACAAGTAACACCACAAACATAGAAGTACTACACATGTAACACCACGAAGACAACACCACAAAGGTAGAAGTACCCTACAAGTAACACCATGAAGACAACACCACAGAGGTAGAAGTACCACCTAGTTAACACGACGAATATATAAGTACCACAAAGGTAAAATACTCAGCTCACAATCAGGTATAACTTAATCACAAAAGTTCATATGATTAGTCATAAGCTAGATCATCTAATTAGGATAAGAGGCACTACTTATGACCCACACAGGATCGATAAGTAATAACACCAGCTAACCCACACATGATATGACCCACATATGATCGGTGTGTGCTGACACACACAGGTTCGCTGAGCACTGACCCACATAGGATCTGATAGATTCTGACCCACACATGATTGATAGATGTTGACCCACTTAGGATCATTGTTCTTTATTCACATTACATCCACCCATAGGATTCCTCACGCTCGGTGCAGTCGAGTTTCATAGAATATTCCCCTCAAGATATCGGTCATACCTCGGCCACCACTAAACACCACAATGGAGTAAACCAAAGGACCGGATGTCGTAAGGTTTCCTACGCGACAGACGGTTCCTCAATAAGATGCCCAGTGTGTAGGTTATAAGCGTTTTAGTTCTGGGGTCCCAGTTGGATTCAAGTACAATACAACCCAGCCATACACAAAATATATCCAAAACTCAAGTGGAGTAAACAAAAAGGATCGTCTCTCTCCAAGGATCTCAACGCCGTAAATGGTTCATCAAACGGATGCCCGGATCTCAAGTTGTATCCCTTTAAGCGGGACTGGGCCTCGTGGGATCTAGGTCTGGTCTGACCCGGTTCGTGTCGACCCGACCCCCTTTAGGTCCGGTCCAACCCAGTTTGGGTCGACCCAACCCCGTTTGGGTCCGGTCCAACCCAGTTCGGGTCGACCCGACCCAGTTCCGGTCCAACCCGACTCGGCTGGGCTGCGACGGGCTTGGCCCGGTGGGCCGCGGTCCGGCTCGCCCCACTGGGCTTGCGCCGACTGAACCGTAGAGGCACGACCCGCAAGGCTCATGCGGCCCAGCCCGCTGGGCTGGCGTGGCCTGTCCCGCATAGGCGCGACCTGCTAAACATGCGTTGCTTGGCCCACGACAAGGCATGGCCCGCTAGGCTTGTGCAACCTGGCTTGAGAGGGTCCTGCCCTAATCGACATGGGGGTGAGACCGCTAGTCTTACCGAATGGCCAAGAGGCCATTAGACATGTGAAATGGTTCCATTATGTGGGAACTGCCTGGTCACCGTAGAACCTGCATGAGGTGCGGGTTCCGCCACCGCCACATCTTCAAGTTGCAGCCTACTCTGGTGGCACAAGACAACACACCACTCCACCTCGATCCGTGGCTAGTCAGTGCTGGTCACTGCTACCTACCGCGACATCACTGTGACCCCCTTCTCCCACGGCGCGTGATGGCACGCCACCACATCCTTTATAGCCGGCCACTGTTGGACGCCATATTCTCCCTCCGCGGATACGGCTTCTCTACTGGCGGTGCACGACAACACACCACTATCTCCTCCATGGCTAGCCGTTGTCGGCCGCCACTGTCATCTGGCGTTCCGGGATACCTGCAACCCGAATTAAAATTCCTATAAAGAACGCATTAATTCCCACAAAATGTGGAGGTTTCAGGTCTAGTTTGTTTGGCCCACGCCCTCTGCATTATCTTGGTAACATGAGTGAGATAATGAATACAACAATCTCTTGGAATTTAAAACAATACAAATCTCTAACTCAAGAACGATGGAGATCACCTGTGATTGAGGAAGTGGGTCGGTGTTCGTTGCACCCGCAACAAGCTTCCAATGTTGTCGCTCAAGCGTCATCCTTCATTTTGTGATTTGGCATCACTGACCACTGCCCACTAAAACTGGCTCCTTCCTCTAAGGTTGGCATCACGACAATTTATCAGCACTTTGTTACTTGGAGAAGCTGTGCCATTACCTCTCCCCAAGCTCCATATAAATAAGAGATGGGGAGGGTGAGCAATGATCATAGAATTTATAAGGTTTCAATTAATAAGAACCTTCCTAAATTCTAACGATACTATTACATGGGATTTGAAGGGCCAAGCCATTTAATGGCATGACACACCGTTGGTCCCATGCTTCCGCTTGTTCGTTGGAGGTAAAGAAATAAATAAATAAAATAACAAAGTTTTTTTATTATTCTATTAAAAATTCCAAAATTTAACTTTTCCTCCAGACCTACTACGGTCGGAGTGAAGTCTCCTTTAAGCAAATACTAGCACTGTATATTCAACGGTGCCCTTGGATTTTTAATCTGAGCACCAGTTAAAAAGTATGAAAACGCCTCTTGCGCATTTACTAAACGTACCTAAAAAAAGTTCAGAAACTTATTCCAGGAACCCCAGGCCTCAGAATCACGTGCTGTCACTTTTCACAGAGTTTTTATAATTCCATATAATTAAAAAAAATTACATGGGAAATACGGGTCTTAAAATTTTCCCCACCATATGGATTTTTGTCCTCGAAATCCACAACATAGACTAAGAAAACAAAAGGGGGGTACTGAGCATGAATCTGAGACTCCCACTCCCAAGTTCTCTATGAGAGGTTCCTATGCTGCGAGCGAATGGGCACTAGAGATATCAACCACCCAAGAAGGAATCGCTCCTGTCGATCCTCAATCTCTACTAGAACCTCTATAAACGCCACCCCATCATCAAAGTCTATCTCACCAGCGTCAATGATGTGAGATGGGTCATGCATGTATCTACTCATCTAAGATACATGTAAGACTTATTTCACCCTATCCAACTATGTTGGAAATGCCAAGTAGTATTCTACCTTGCCTATCCTCCGAAATATCAGAAATAGTCTGATAAACCTTGGTGGTAACTTGCCACCTTGGCCAAATTTCCATAAATTTCATCGAGGTGAGACCCGTAGGAAGACATGGACTCCCTCCTCTAAAACCTATGGTATCCACCTCCTATCATCATAAGACTTTTGTCTACTCTGTGTAGTCTTCATCCTCTCTTAGATGATATGTAACTTCTCAGTGGTAGCCTGTACCAACTCTGGACCCATAAGTACTGACTCCCCTGGGTTTGCCTAGCATTGAGGTGATCTTCATGGTCGACCGTACAAGGCCTCAAATTGTACCATATCGATAGTGGAGTGATAAATATTATTGTATGAGAACTCCACCAAGGGTAAGTGATCCTCCCAAATGCAGCCAAAATCTAGGATGCATGCAAAAAGCATGTCCTCCAACATCTGAATGGTCCGCTCTGTCTGACCATCTATCTAAGGATAAAAGGCGATGCTCAAACGTAGTTGAGGCCCGAACACCTCCTACAATCCCTTCTACAACCATGATGTAAAACGTGCATCATTTTCTTAGATGATCATCGATGTAACCCCATGAAGTCTCACAATCTTCTGTATGTAGAGGCGTCACATGCCCTATACTGATCTCTAGTCTCAGATAAGTAGAAAGTGAGCCAACTTGGTGAGTCGGTCAATGATCACCCGATGGAATCAAGTCCCCTGGACGTACGCGGAATCCCTATCACAAATTCCATGGAGATTCCATCCCACTTCCACTCTGTCACCTATAGTGGCTGCGCTAAGCCTGCTAGAACCTAATACTCAACCTTCACTTTCTTGCAAGTGAGGCTTCGCGAAACAAACTCTACCACTACCTTCTTCATCCCTTTCCACTAGTCCTGATGCTAGAGGTCCTGGTATATCTTCTCCACACCAGGGCGTACCACCGGAGGGGACACATGGAACTCCCTCAACACCTCCTCCCGCAGCGCCAATAATACCACAGTATGTCCTCTGAAGAGGACGATGTGCTCCCTACCTTTAAAAAATCCATTAGGTACCTATCTTGAGTATATTTGAGCATGTCGAGCCTCGCAGTCAATGTCCCCAAGCCATGCCTCTTGAACACGTGGAAGGAGTGGGGGAGTGACTATAATAGACTAGAAGTAAGCTGCTCTATCTCTATCCATGAAGGATATATGAATCTTGGCTAGCTGCTCTGTCACCTCACTCATAAATTATAGACCAAACATCCTACTAAGTGAATCTTATACTACGTTCCACTTACTAAGAGTATAGACTATCTTAATGTGATAGTCCAGGAGGAACTCTAGCCATTGCCACTATCCCAGGTTTAGGTCCTTCTCAGAGATAATATACCTTGGAATCTTGTGATGAAATTAAAATGTAAAATGTTTTCCCGTCAAATAATGTCACCACATATTCATGAAGAAGACCACTACTACTAATTTTATGTCATGGGTAGTGTAGTTCTACTCATTTTTTCTTACCTATCGCAAACCATAAGTGATCACTGCTCGATCCTGCATTAGGACACATCCAATTCCAGCCCCTAATGCGTCACAGTAGACTATAAAGCCAATGAATTCTTCTGGTAGCCTCAGGATGGGGGAACTATTCAGTCTCTACCTTAGCTCCTAAAATCCCTACCGGAATATCTCTATCCATAAGAAGGGTTTTCCCTTATTCTTGAATGCTGATATGGGTGCCGCAACTCTGGAAAAGTCAGGCATGGATCGATGATAGTATCCAGCCAACCCCAGGATACTCCGCACCTCAGTCACACCCTTGGGTGGATCTTAAGCAAGTACAACCTCTATCATCACTGGATCCGCTACATCTCCAGCCTTCAAGATAATGTCTCCCAGAAAGTGGGATTCTCTTATCCAGAACTAGCACTTTGAGAGCTTACAATGAAGATGGTGCTCTCAGAGTGTATCCATAACTATCTGCATATGATAGTCATTCCCCTCCTCTGACGCTGAGTATATAAATATGTCATCGATGAAGACCACCACAAAGAGATTGAGGAATGGAAGAAAGATCATGTTCATGAGTCCCATGAACATTGCTGGGGCATTGGTCATGAGGAATGGAATAACCAAGAACTCATATTGGCCATACCGACATCTGAAGGATGTCTTCTGCACATCCTCATCTCGTACCCTGAGCTGGTGATAGCCTGATCTGAGGTCTATCTTCAAAAACCAAAGAGCTCCCTTTAGCTGATTGAAAAGATCATCAATCCTCAGGAGTGGATACTTTTTTTTCATGGTCACCTGGTTCAGGCACCGGTAGTCCACACATAGTTTCAATATCCCATACGCCTTCTTGTAAAACAAAATTGGGGCTGCCCATAGAGAAACATTGGGCCTTATGAACCCCTTCCTCTGCAAGTCCTCCAACTATACCCACAACTCATGAAGCTTTGTAGGAGCCATTCGATATGCTGGTGTAGATATTGGTACAGTCCTAGGGTACAGGTCTGTGTAAAAGTCTACCTCTCTACAAGGTGGTAGTCCTAAAACATCATCTGGAAAGACATTGACATAATGGTCCACCACTACAGGATATCATAGACTCTCAACATCTACTGTTCTGAGAGTAAGGATAGCCAACTGACGTGTGATCGGTTGCACCGTCCTTCGGGTAATTCCATCCTATGCTGCAAAGGTTCTTTTCTCACCGATGAAGGAAAACCTATTCCAGTCCTTTCGGATACACCACACTTAGCACCTAATACAGTCAATCTTGGCATGGACTGTGGATAACTAGTCCATACCCAAGATGACATCGTAAGGCCTCGATACCGCTACTAGAAGCTTCTAACCAAATCTCTCACATCCTATATTAATCTCACACTACCGACACCAGTGTTTAATCATTGAATCCCCTCTCGTAGGAGTCTCTATCCGTAAGAAATGAGCCAACAACTCCACAGGAATCCCCGCGCTCTTAACGAGATCCAAGGAAATAGAAGACTTACTGGCACTAGTGCCTATTAGTACTAAAACTATGGTGGAGTAGAAAACAGATTGTACCTCTAATCATATCTGGAGGACTGTGGTCATAGGAATAAGGTGCATGGAGATGAGCTCATCCCGGTCCACCCACTCCCTGTGGTCAGGGTGGAC
Source organism: Viscum album (assembly GCA_963277665.1). NCBI lineage: Eukaryota > Viridiplantae > Streptophyta > Magnoliopsida > Santalales > Viscaceae > Viscum > Viscum album. The sequence continues at coordinate 855,671,154 of OY728133.1, read as the reverse complement.
CACCTGGAGGTGGTGGTGGTAGAACCTCAAATCACCGCCCACCACCTGGTGCATGACAAGATTCTCTGTCATATTCGCCTACTACCTATAGAACACCCTGAATGAATCTCTACCTATGCCTCGGTGGCCCCTCAACCATCTTATGGTCATCTGTATAGTAGTTCTGGCAGTCACGAGCCATGCGACCCTCCCACCACATGAGTAGAACTTCCTACTCTTAATATTCCTTCCTCTTTCCCATGAGAGCCACACAACCCACCCTATATCTTGAGGTCGTCCACTAAAGGGTCTTTCCCACTTGAGAACCTATGTCATTCATCTACTTCCTACTGTAGATGAATCTGCCACCTAAAGTCTAGTGGTGGCTCTCACTGTCGGTGCCTGCTCGTCTAGAAAGATCTCCACCAAAAGTGCTTGCTCTAGTACCCCAACCTATGTTGGAATGCTGAGTGATATCATCGATGATAATCTCCCATCAGAGACCCTGATCAAAAGTCTGGGTCCTAAAGAAAGGGTATCATACCATGTCGGTGGAGTAGTAGGAGCGATCAGTGAACCTCGCCGAGTACTGGGCTACAGTCTTGCTGTCCTGCTGTAAGTGCAGCAACTCCTGTATACACACAGAGCATAGAGTCTCTCGGATGAAATATTCCCTGGAAATGCCCTCTATGTCCTACCATATATGGGTCACCTTATAAGGTAACTGGAGTGTTAGAATTCACCATTTTCCAGCTGCTTCCTAGAAGAGACTGGTAGCTAGGATCACCTTCAGATCAACCGGCATCCCAACTAAGAAAAAAACTCTTTCCACATCCTCCAGCCAGTCCTCAGCCTCTAGAAGATCAGTCTCTCCTCGGACCCTCGGAGGCCTCTACCGCTAGAACTCGTGCAACATGCTTAGTGGGCGTGCATCCTCTATAGGTGGGGATGGTGGCAACGGCTTCCCTACGGGTAGTGGTGCTGCTGGTACACCACCCAAAAGTGCTAACACCGTAAGAGGGACCTATAACAAGGCCTCATTGATCGGTGGGCCTTCAACGTGTACTCACTTGGGAATCCTAGCTGGTTGTTTACATGGTGGAATCCTGAAATAAGAATATTCTTCCACGTTCAATAAGTTATATCTGGTGAGCTGACTCCAAGAGATCATAAGAAAATCCTTTAAAAAAAACATGCAATCAATGTTTCCGTGCACATAGTCAGAAATCAGAATTCAAGGGCCTGGTGTACGGATACGTCAACTGCCGCACCAACACTGGATTCCCCAAACCGAAAAGCACATGAAAAACACTTAACACTCTTTCCATATAGAAAATATCATAGTCCTAGTTCTTCGGTAGAACCGAATCCTCTGATACCACTTTGTGACGACCCATCCTCTAGGGCGCATTCCGTTGGTACCCCAACCCCACCTTCCATAGGCCAGGGGCTAGTGACTAGCACTGGAAAGGCATATCCCTATAACGGGAAGGCATTAACTTTTAACCGGTACAGACACACAGTCCAAGAACACAACAAGAAGAATCCATGAAGAAAACTTCTTTAGTAAAAGTGTGCTGAAAGTAAAGGGGCCGGAATACAATCCCAACTAAATAATACAAGTAGAACTGAAAAGTACAAAAAAACTCTTGGATCATCCACCAAGGATACTACCTGAAGGTAGGTACACCTCAACAATCAGTATTCCATGTGTCACATCACTCCAAATGGTCCACCTTCGAGCACCATCTAGTCCGGACATCCCCATCCTCGATCAATGTTTTCCATCATCTGCACAATACACAACAAGGTGGGAGTGTATCCCATGTAGGGGTGAGTATAACAATACTCAGTAGGGAAACCTAGAACCCCGTAGGTCTCCCAGAGTAACAAAAAGTAAAACCAGAATGAAATACCTCCATATCAAGCATTAAGTGATTGACATCAACTCTACATAGGTATATGCCCATAAAAATACCTATGTTATCAAGATATACTAATCTCATACATGAGGGAAGAATAACACAAAGGTAACACCATGAAGGTAGAAGTACCAAACAGGTAACACCATGATGATAGCAGTACGACATAGGTAACACCACAAATACAACACCGCGATGGTAGAAGTACCACACACGTAACACCATGAAGACTATACCAAGAAGGTAGAAGTACCACACAGGTAAAACCACAAAGATAGAAGTACCACATAGGTAAAAAAATAAACTCACAATCAGGTATTAGTTAAGTAAAGATGTACACATGATTAGTCGTGATCTATATCATCTTATTCTGTTAAAAATAACTACTTCTGACCCACACATGATCGATAGGTAATAACCCCCGTTGACCCACACAGGATCCGACCCACATAGGATGGGTGTGTACTGAACCACACCGGATCAATGAGCAATGACCCACACAAGATCTGATAGATTTTGACCCACACAATATCTATATATGCTGACACACGTAGGATTGATGTTCTTTCTTCACATTACAGCTAGCCACAGGATTCCTCACCCCCGGTGTGCTGAAGTTTCATAGAATATTCCCCCCGAGATATCGGTTGTACCTTGAACTCCACTATGCTGCACAAATGAGTATCAAAAAGGACCTCCATGTTGTAAGGGTTCCACTATGATTGACGGTGCGTCAATCGGACACCAAGTCTGTGAGTTATAAGCATTCTACTTCTGAGGGCCCGATTGGATTCAGGTTCGATCCAACTCTTATATACTCCAACTATCTCCAAAACTCAGGTGGACTAAACCAAAAGGACCATCTTTCTACACGGGTCTTAGGTCCATAGATGGTTCGTCAAATGGATGCATAGATCACAAGTTATAGCCCTTTAAGCCAAACTGGGCCTGGTTGGGTCCGGGTCTAGTCCGACACGACTCGACCCGGTGCGGGCCGACCCGACCTGGTTTGGGCCCCACTAACCTAGTTCGTGCCAAATTGACTCATTTTGGGCCCCCTAATCTGGTTCAGGCTAGCCCAATCCCGTTCGGGCCACCCCGGCCCTATTCAAGTCCGACCTGGTTGTGCTGGGCCGCGGCGGGCTCGTCCCACTGGGACGTGGTCTGTCCCGAACTCCAGGGGGTGGCCCACTGGGATCTGTCGTTCTGGCACAAGGAGGTGTGGCCCAGATAGAGTGGGGCCCTCCATATCCGACATGGTGGGAGAGACCCTTGGTCTTCCCAAATGGACAAGAGGCCTTTCGGCTTGTGAAATGGTGGCGCCACGTGGGCGTTTCCCGGTCTCCGTAGAACAAGCAAGAGGCATGAGTTCTTCCACCGCTGCAGCCTCCTCTGGCGGCACACCACTCTTTCTACGTCCGCGGCTGACTGGTTCTAGCCGCCGCTACCTGCCACAACATCACCACGACCCCCATTCTTTAGCGCACATGAGACAGCGCGCCACTACTTCCTTTGTCGTCTACCGTTGCCAGCCACCGCCATCACCCATCGCGGTTACGACCGCAGCTTTCTCTGCCGGTGGAACATGATGATGCGCCGCTATCTCTTCCACGGTTGTCCATTTCTGGCTATTGTCGTCATCCAGCGTTCCGGGTTCCGTCATACACAAAATAAAATTCCCGCAAAGAATTCATTAATTCCAACAAAAAAGGAGGGTTCAGGCCTTGTTCATTTGGACAGTGCCCTTTGCGTTAGGTTGGTAACATTATAGAGATAAAGAATTCAACAATATATTTGAATTTTAAAAATGAAAAATCCCTACCTCTGGAATGATGGGGAGCACCTGTGATTGAGGAAGTGTGTCGGTGTTCATTGCCCCCAGACCAAGCCACCAATGTTGCCGCTCAAGCGCCGCCCTTCGGTTTGCGATTAGGTATCACCCGTCACTACCCGCAAAAAATGGATTCTTCCTCCAAGGTTGGCGCTGTGGCACTTTATCCAAACTTTGTTGTTTGGTGAATCCATTCCATTTCCTCTCCCCAAGCTCCATATAAATAGGAGAGGGGGAGGGTGAGAAACACTTGTAGAATTTACGAGGGTTCATTTAATAGGAACCTTCCTAAATTCTAACGACGATGTTACATAATATTTTAATGGTCAAGCCATTTAATGGCTTGACATGCCATTGGTCTCACACTACCACTTGTCTGTTGGAGGTAAATAAATAAATAAATAAAATAACAAAGTTATTTTATTATTCTTTTTAAAAAGTACAAAATCTATAATTCTGTCCAGACCTACTCTGTTTGATGTGAAATCTCCTTTAAGTGAATCCGGGCGCTGCGGATTCAACAGTGCCCTCAGATATTTAATCCAAGCACTAGTTAAGAAGATAGAAAATTCTGCTTGCACCTTTACTGAATGTAGATAAAAAAATTCAGAAATATATTCCAGGCACACCGGGCCTCAAAATCACATGCCGTAAATTCACTACTAAAACCTTGTGTTTTACCAATGGTAATATAGGAACGTTTTGAGAAAATCATTGCTATAGTGTAAAAGATGCAACATTTTCCAAGAGTTTGTTCAAACTGTTGGCAATGTGTATATATTCCTAATATTTCCCAACGGTTTTCAAAAACCATTGAGAAATAACTATTTTCACTAAGGTATACCAACATTTTATCAAAACCATTGGTAAAGAGAAACTATCCCAATAGTTTTCAAATACCGTTGGGAATGTTTTCCCCCAAATACCAAGCACCCCAGCTCCCAGTTGACCTGATTGAAAACCTATTCCAGACCTCCTCCTGAAGTCTTCTTGC